>OX940930.1:21111361-23875656 GCA_954870645.1 Agrotis clavis
CGGATGCATGTAGTAATAATAAAACCGGCCAAGTGCGTGTCGGGCCACGCACAGTGTAGGGTTCCGTAGTTGCCCATCAAAAAACTTATGCGAACTAACTAAACTGATTCGCTGAATTTAATTTTAAAAAGAAGAATTTTCAAAATCGGTCCAGGAGTCTTTGAGAAATCGGGCAAAATACATTTAAAAAAAAAAATTACGACGAATTTAGAACCTCCTCCTTTTTTTGAAGTTAGTTAAAAATAGTTGACGATAAAAACCTACCTATCCCCAAAAAACATACCGTAAAACATACCTATTAAAGCTGTAAAAATAAAGTTGACAAACTTACATTTGCAGTTGAATAACATGTTCTCCGATACATTTTGTTTAAGAAAAATATTATCCAAGTACATTTTATAAGTTGGTCGACTATTACTCGTAAAGTTGTAAAGCCTACTAAGTCATGACAATTTTCTTTTAAACTTCGTTATATATACTACTATTGTGAATTTTTTCACACCCCCACACATAACCGTTTAGCTGGTAGAGGGGGGGGACACTCGAGTCGAGCAAAATTTAGCACTTTAAAGCTTAATATTTCACAAACCAATTTTTTTATCAAAAAATTGTTAACGGAAACTGTCAATATTTTTTAAAGACCTATTTAATGATACCCCACACTATGGGGTACGCGAGAAAAAAAAATAACATCCCCACTTTACGTGTACAGGAGATACCCTAAAAAAAATTATTTTACGAGATTTTATTTTACCACTTTTTCGGCACAACAAATCCATATATTTACACCAAATTACAGCTCTCTGGTACTGTGCGTCTCTGAGCTAAACTGCGGACAGACGGACGGACGGACGGACGGACGGACGGACGGACGGACGGACGGACATGGCGAAACTATAAGGGTTCCTTGTTGACTACGGAACCCTAAAAAACGGTTATATCAATATTACAAACAGACACTCCAATTTTATTTATATGTATAGATGTACAGATAGTTAAACAATTATCCGTAACAGATATCAGACCATATTAGGTAACTAAACCATTGTTAAAATTATTGCTTAGAGGAAAAAATATTAACAGGAAATTAATGTTATTTGTTTTGTGTGTTCGTTGAAAGGATGACATCATTGTAATTTGAACGAGGAACCACATAAGGCAAGGCATCGACGTAGCTCCATATTACCTATGTATGTATTTTGTGGGCGGATATGACGTCATATTAGAATTCTAAAACTGAAATAATAATACACCGTTACAGGATGTTTCCTGGTAAAACCTATTTGACTTTGTAAGTTTGTACCTATTAGTGCATACCTAATTCAGTGTTAAAAATGGGAAATAAAATATGTTTTACTTAATATTTCTAATACACCTAACTAATAAATTATTATTTGCTAAATTGTAATTGTACTTTATAACCCGACTATTATTTATAGTAAACGAACAATATTTGTTTATATGTACCTAAATATATACAGAGTGAATTTTTCAACTGGGCGTGGATGGCTATCTCCGAAACTATGAGGAATATCGAAAAACGTTGAAAGGAGTCTGGAGGCCGACTTTGACGAAAACTAAAACTGCATCATTGGATTTTAGAAAATTAATAGATTTAAAAAAATCAAAAAACCCACGTTTTTAAATGGGACTGAGAGAGGGCCACTCAAAACGTGGGGGTATATTATTTATGGGATATTTTACATGACGTGTATAGATCAATCGGACCAATTCCTTCCTTTAATAAGGATAGAAGTTCACTCAGTAAGTTCGTTTAATCCTTATATTATTTATAGTGGAGTGCCGTAAGGTTTATACCTCGAAATCCAGGACTTGTCAATGGATCCTCATACAAAAAAATTTGAAATGTTTTTTAACATGATAGGGAAAGGTAGAAGGATTTGCCCGATCTCAATATAAAAAAAAATACTTTTTCATATGTATTTTATGATGTTATTAGATTTAGTTTCATGTACGGATCATCATGGTGGAGTCAAGAAAGCGTGGAAAGATCTGCAAGACTGTACAAACTGGATACCTGGATTGGAAAAACAAAAAGATCACAAGACAAAAACTAATCGATTGGATATATTAGAAGTAGCTACTGATTTCTATCGAGACCTCTATAACGAAAAATCTGCTTCACCACCAGCATTCCTAAACGCGTGCCTAAGCGACGACGAGGAACCAGCAATAATGAATTATGTAGAGCCATTCAGTCACAAAAAAAAAAACAGGAAAACAGCAGGGGAAGATGGCATCTCAAACGAAATCTTGAAAGGGTCCTGCGATGCTATTATTAATACCTTATATGACATATTTAATGAGGTTTATAGACACGAGGAAATACCATAATTCAATGGACATCTTCAACCACAATATTGCTCCACAAAAAAGGCAATAATTATAGACCCATCAGCCTTATGTCAAACCTGTAAAAAATAATTATTTTCAAAGATCATATTAGACCGAATTACAAGAATACTAGACGAAAACCAACCAAAGGAACAGGCAGGCTTGCGGAGTGGTTTCTTAACCCTGGACCACATTTACACAATCAAACAAATCATTGAGAAATACACGGAATACAGATTACACTATTATCTAGCCTTTGTGGACTACCACAAAGCGTTTGACTCACTGAAACATGAGAAGATCTGGGAAGCTCTGGCCAGTCAGGGAGTTCATGGAAAATATATCAGGCTTATAATGAACATCTACAAAAACATGACTGCAAAAATCAAAACGGAAAGTTTAGGAGAAACATTTGCAATCAAAAAAGGTGTAAGACAGGGAGATCCTCTATCTCCGAAACTATTCTCAGCCACGCTAGAACATATTTTCCGAAAGTTAGAATGGTCAACATACGGCATAAAAATAAATGGTGAAATGCTGAATCATCTTCGTTTCGCTGATGATCTTATACTAATTACAGACAACCCAGAACAATTACAAACGATGCTCAATGAACTAGTAAAAGAAAGCCAAGAGGTAGGACTACATATAAATCTAACAAAAACAAAACTTATGACGAACCAAACTAAACTACCCATATCGGTCAATAACGATATCATTGAATATGTAGATGAATATACATACCTCGGCCAGATAATTTCTCCAACAAACGATACCTCTAAAGAAATTCAAAATAGAGTAAATGTTGCGTGGAAACGATATTGGTCCCTAAAGGAAATAGCAAAGAACCCATCATTTCCAATAAAGTTAAAAAGGATTTTTTTTAACTCGTGCATACTCCCAACTTACGTTACGCGTAACTTATGTTACGCTTATTTCAAAGACTGCCGCGGTAAAGCTATGCATAGCATTTTTGCCTACCGAGAATATCATTTATTTAAGTTGTTTGTAGTGCACAGAAATTCCCTAACGAAAAATCTTGACAAAAATATTTGGTCTGGTTTTTTGATTCGGTCACCGCGCTCAGAGCCTGCGATAAAAACTATGCAATAGCTAAAGTAAATAAATACTGGTACTCACTTTTCTGGTGACTTCTGGACAAACAATCACTATAATTAATTATTTATTTAAAAATAAAATGGATCAATCACAAGCCGGTGACTGCTTCTGGGATGCTCTGGCAACAAACTGGCGTCGCCGGATAGTTGGCGTGTTAGTTAAAGAATTTTTTAGGCACTAACAACAAGGAATTTTGCATGCGATTGATAACGGATCAGAAAGATACCTACGGCCTCGGGATTCGACCATAAAGTCGGGTTTTCACTGGGGGACATTTCTCCCTCGACTCTGTTGCTCGACAGTCCCTAGACCCTAAAAACCGGCCAAGTGCGAGCCCTTTTCGGACTTGCCCATAAAGGGTTCCGTAGCAGCTGCAAGTAACATAATATAAAAGTTCTTATAGTTGGTTGTAACTTTGAAAAGTAAATTGTGGTTTACGATTTATGACGTACCTATTAAAAAACAACAATTACTAGATCTTGTTCAAATATTAAAAAAACAGAAAGACAGACAGACAGACAGACAAAAATTGTAAAAAATGTTATTTTGGTGTAATATTCGTATTCATTTAATAAAAAACGGTTAATTCAATATTACAAACAGACACTCCAATTTTATTTATATGCCTAGATGTATAAGTAGATTAAAAAAATAACCTAAGTCTAAGTTTTATTGAAATCGGTTAAATCATTTCTGACAAAAATAACTTTGTCGACTCATACGAAGAATAAAGTCCGATGTGACCATAGGCCAAAAGTCAGTTTAATAGCTTAATGAGATAAGCAATTAAAACTCTACAAACGTGTGTTTTTAGAATTTCGATATTTTATTTAGTTCCGGAAATATAGAATCGAATAACGTCTCATCTGAAATTCGTTCCGCAGATCAACGCACGAAGTGTATAAGTGACGGTACGAGGCATCTGGGGCCACGTCTCTTCGTCAGATCGGCCATTGTTTGTTGGAGAGAGAATATTTTCGTTGCATGATCTTATTTTTATACACTGTATAGTCTAAGTCACACATCACGTTTATATACTTTTTAGTCTAAGTAAACAGTTGTGGACTATCGATGTTTACATAGAACGGTTTTCGACGGAAATGTTCAGAAACGCATTTTTTTCGATGGTATGATTATTTTTATAAATATTCACTGGCACTCATGAACTTTTAAGACGCTGTTATACGAATTTAAATAATCTTCTAAGCGTTTTATTTTAAAATAGAACGTTTCTGTGCGGAATCAGTGATATGATTTATGGGTTTTTTATGTTGAGATGGGACGTTGTTCCTGGTATTATGAAATCAGTTAGGACGTTGTTCGTTTAAAATGTTTGCTAAATATAAAAAAATATGTATTTATGAATGTTTGCTAAATATAAAAAAATATGTATTTAGTATCTACCCCAGTTATTTAAAACTATCAGAGCCAACTCCTACCACTGTTCATTCGATCTGCGATAACTCATGTAGACAATTTCTCTGCGATTCCTTTTTCGTCATTATAGGCGCCACAAACTCCCTTGCTATTGCTACTTTCCTACTCCAAAACATACAGTGCCAGTACGCATACGGACTAATCGTGTGTAGATCGGAATGCAAAGCATGCATAAAGTTGCATGCTTGCCATTTTGATTTGCCTCTCCTTCAATTCCATGGTAATACCTATCTGCATTTCTATTTTAAACATTGCATAATACAAACCCATTTTTTACGCGTATGAACCAAAAGAAAACGGTCAACGTCAGGGCACCCCAAGGATTTAAGACGGTAATAGGCATCTCTGTTGACTTGACATAGACCACCCTGCATCAAAGTCCCCGCCTCCGCCAACACTGCCGAACCCTCACACTACACACCTTCAATTATTTCGCAAGACTGAATCAAGTTAACGGAGCCTCACTAGGCGGGACTACTATCTGGGGTCGGCCTGCATTATTTATAGGAACCTAACTAAATGGTTTGGTACGGTTTGGTTCTGTTTTCGGTCCTCACCCTTGAAGTCGGTTCTTCTCGTTCAAAAAAGCACAAAGGTCAACATTATTATACTAAAAACATCTTAAACTCTTGTCAGGCATTTATGTTATGAAAAGCAACTAGGTGTTCGAAGCATGCACTGAAGTTTCGTCATGAAAATAATGGAGAGTTTAATTTTATTTTAATGTGCGATGTGAAATCTCGTTTCTCCTTTCTGACTAAACCAGGGCACGCAGCCAAGTTCACTAAAATGATCTATGCCTGAATTAGGTATTCCTATATTTCAGGCAGAGGAAGGTTTAATAAAGAGGCGTAACGGTTATGTTAAGCTACATATTTGAGATTTTTTTAAATATAATAAACTTTTGAAATAATAATATCAGTTTTATTGACTCTAAGGAAATGTAATTATTTATCACATCGAAAATTATACTTAAATATTTCAAGGTAGGTAGTCAGATAGGACTCATTAGGTGTCATCAGGGAATGTCCCATTCCAACAAAAAGACACTTGTTAATATAGAACGTCACTAAAGTTGAGGCGTTTCCGTAAAACAACGTCTAATATTCACTACGGACCCACTTTTTTCTTCGTTCTTTCGCTATAAAACGTCTTATGTTGATATGGAACTCACTATATCGTGTAATAAAAGGATTATAAATATACAATACCTGTCATTTAACTAGTCTAGGGTAATATAATAACATACCAAAAAATCAAAATGTCAAGTATCGTAGTTTTAGAGTTACACAAGTCAACAACTTCTACAAGCTCTACTGAAAACCATCAATCTTGCAAATCGGACTTTATTCTTCGGATGAGTCGTTGTAATCAATACGAAATGCCGCTCTACGTACAATCGACAAAGTTGAATCATGACCCATTTTGACAATAAATCGTTTTAATCCTTCAAATTGACAAAGATCAAAGTCGTTACCATGGATATTATGTTTACGCGAATGTGGACCTAATTGTATTTGAAAGTCTGTAAGAAAACAAGATTATCGTGGGTCATTATTCAACTTTGGCGATTGTACACACTGTTATCGGAAGATGCGTTGCTATGTTACATTACAGGTGAATCATGAATGCTCGCGGTGAGGGAGCGCCTTTATACCCTTATCGTAGCGACATCTATGCTTCGTTCAAATCATTAGTGTACTAGCCCCAGTCACTAACTAGTGATACGTTTTGTGGTTCATTTAATGCTAGTTACTGTCTAGGTACGACATATTATGTAACGCAACTAGTATTGGAATCGAAGTAGTACTAAATTCACAGTATAGATGGAAGTTCTACGACAGTGTATGAATTTTGGAAAAGCTTTAAACTAATATAGTTATTTGTTATGCAAGGCTGCAAAGTTGATTTTTGTGCGCGAGTACTTGAATTGAAAACTGAGAGAGCGAAGGATTCTAAGATTGAACCGCGAGAGAAACGAGCGGTTCAAATATAGAATCCTGAGCGATGCGAAGTTTTCAAAAGTACGAGACGCAGAAAAACTTTGCTGCCGAGTGCAACACACAACTTTTCACCTCACACAGCGAGGAAATGGTAGGTGTAAGAGAAATAGCTTAAACAATTTACTATATAAGTATAAATTATACATATATCAGTAAATTAAAAGTTAAATGACTACAATTGTTAATATTGAAAGTTAAATGTTTTTTTGGAACATTAAACCTTGTTTTTGTCACTTGTGTGTTATTACGAGTATTACGTAAATTTGCGGAAAATTGCTCAAATTCATTGGATTCCATTGTGAATGTTGGAGACAGAGACAGATTTACAGGCGGTTCGAGACGATTTTCTCGAATGTTAAAAACTCAAACTTACGACATCTACTACTTATCACTAATGTTCAGAAAAAAAAATAGGTTGCAACAACCCGGTGCACTGACATGCAGTGGGGGCGGCTCACCTGCCAGTGTGGAAAATAATTGAATAAAAGACGTGTTCGATTTTTAAACAACACTTTGTGCTCTAGAGCACAAAATGGAGTTTTGCGCTCAGATTTTGAATGAGAAATGGAATCTTTCCGAGCGGGTGAGGTGAAATAGTTATTTGTTATGCAAGGCTGCAAAGTTGATTTTTGGCGCGAGTACTTGAATTGAAAACTGAGCGAGCGAAGGATTCTAAGATTGAACCGCGAGAGAAACGAGCGGTTCAAATATAGAATCCTGAGCGATGCGAAGTTTTCAAAGGTACGAGACGCAGAAAAACTTTGCTGCCGAGTGCAACACACAACTTTTCACCTCACACAGCGAGGAAATGAAGTGGGGGCATTGACCTATACAGGGGGCGGCTCGCCTGGCAGTGTAGAAAACAATTGAATACAAGACGTGTTCGAATTTTAAACAACACTTTGTGCTCTAGAGCACAAAATGGAGTTTTGCGCTCAGATTTTGAATGAGAAATAGAATCTTTCCGAGCGGGTGAGGTGAAAAGAATATTATTGTTTCGTATTTTAGTGAAAGTGTTTTCTTTAAGATGTGTTTATTCCATTGATGGCCCCCATAGAGGTAAACACCTGTGCCGCGGCTCTAGAACGCAAACAGCGTACCGTGTGAAGGAACAGGGTGATTTTAAGTCAGGACAGGATTTATTTGATGACTTTACCATCTAAAAAGGGTCTCTTGTGTAGGATTTTTATTTTATTAAAGGCTTTATTGTAAAGGCAATTGAATGTATACAATTTTAACTGGCATCATAATACCGCAAGTGCTGCACAACATAACAAATACTATTTCAAAATTTGGCTCACGGACCACGCTAAACTGCTTTAACTATAGTTGTCAAATTTGATCACTATGTTTAACTTACCGTTCCTAGTGACCCATAGGCAAGCGACCTCTTTCCCCCATTGCGCAACGGTAAGCAGTCGGTAAGTGTAGCGGCAGGTTCCGTGTTCGATGCCGGTCACGGTATGTTGTGCAAGATTGTCCTTTGTTGTGTCGTGGGTGGGTAGTGGATTAGTTGATACTTAGTTGTAATAGGTTTCATGTTTATATTCAACTAGCTATTGCAAACGGCTTCATCCGCTATAACCAGGGTTGGTATGATTAAAACAAGTTGTTTTAAAACACCTACTGTTTAAAACACATGCTTTTGCATCTATTTCATTAGTAAGACAGCTACTTGAATGCAAGTTTCACTACATTGCGGAATTTTTTCGGTCAACTTAATTCATTGTCCATTCATACTCCGCATTGTAGTCAATCTTGCATGCAATTTCTTGCAATGTCTACGCTGGGAATTAATAATCTATCTCGGTTGCTACGTTCGGTTGGATCTTTGTTTGTAACCAATCGTTGATTGATACTTCCGGTGTCGATGTGGTTAGTATTGTCTGTTATTATATATTGTTATTATCTGTTATTGTATATTCTACTGTTGTCTCAGCTATTTTTCATGTGGGTTTTTCTGTCCAAAAAATGTACAAACGTAGCTGTAAAACGTATTATTACAATACGTATTTGATTTCGAGCGTATGGCACTCTTTTTTTTTTTTTTTTTTTTTAGGTGGTAAAATCATCAAATGAGTTCTCCCGCCCTGGGTGGGGCGGAAGGGACTGTCAGACTCTTACTGACTAAAATCCACCCGTGTTCCTTCCTATACCCTTTACGTTCCGGGGCCACGGTAACCTGGGTTAAGAAAAAACCCGCGACCCCAGCAGGCATTTGGCGCGAAACACGACGCGCCACCGACCCGGGCTTGGTCCTTGGTCGGACGGCGAGCTACCCATAACTCACCGTCCGCAAGCCCGCTCCACCGCTGTGCCCTCTGCTAATCAGAGGGACACGCGTTGGAGCGTCCACACGACAGGCTATTCGCATACGGGCAAAGAGACCCCTTAGGCACACAGTGCCTAAGGAAGAGTTTTTGCCCGCATCCCAGGGTGCACCGGCCCGAAAAACTGGTCTTCCCCCCGGACGTATCCGAGAGGGAACTCCAGTCCACGGGCGCACGTGGAGGTTTCCTGTCATAGCACCCCAGCGTATGGCACTCTTGGGCTGCAGCTGAAAATCAGCGTCAGGTGGCAAACTGTGTGTTGCCGCCTGACATTATGCTGAGCTGAGGCCCTTTGGCATTAATTTTTATTAAGTTTGTATTGTTATAGTTTTAAGTTTTAGCACAAGTGCCAATAAACGCAATTTTCTTTCTTTTCTTTCTTTCAATCATTGACCGAACTTGCCTATCCGAGTCTTCAAGATATCCAATTAGAAGCAGCCGTCAAATCAAAGGACTAGTTTATGGATTAAGATTGAACAGAAAATTTAAAATTTTAGGCCTAGCAGAGAATTTAAACAAAATGGCAATAAATTGCTTTCAAAGCATACAATGATTTTCAATACAATCGGCATTTTAGCTTTTTCTAGTAGTAGTATTTTCGATTGAATCTTTAAATGTATTATTGATCAAACAATTTAATTTCTATTAACAGGTAAAACTTATTTTTAGATCTTCAATGACGTAGTCATGGTTAGTTGCGATCTTGCGCATCAATACAAAGTTAATAGTCGCCATGCAGTCTACAAGCTGCATCCTCACATGCTCATACGCTAAACTTAAGGAAACAGAAGGTTCAAAATACAAAACTAAAATTGCCGTTTTGCAAACAAATCTTTTCATTTTCTTTATCTTCTATAGCTTTACATAATATAATAAAATCGTAGAGCTGTCATTCCTGTACATTGAATATTTTTTTGTTTTTGTATTTTTTTCGAGATAAGGGATCGATTCTGATGCCAAATCAACTTTTTTTTTTCGAATTTTTTTATGTTTTTTTGATTTGATCTATCTCCTAAACTACTGTAAAGTTGTCGATCAAATTTCCCTTAAATGTTTCTAATAATATGCTTCTGTTAATAGGCTATGTATTATTACGCTATTTTCCCTGGGAGATAAGCAATTTTGAATTTTGTTGTTTTTAAATGTTTGTTTGGAGTTGGAAGCTAAACCACTGGATATTATTTATTCAATTTTTTCTCAAATATTCCTTAAACTGCTCTTCAATTAATAGGATATGTATAATTACGCTATTCTCCTTGGGGGATTAGCAATGTTATAATATGTTGATTTTAAGTCATTGTTGACATTTATTTTGTTTATGAACCGCTATTTGAAAACTACTGTCAGCGTACTAGCCAGTCTGGTTGGTAACCTGCTTAACTTTCGTGCAACGGGTCTCAGGATCAAATCTTGCAATTTTCTTTTTCAGTTTTTGTGTTTCATTTTTTTGTTTTTAAATGTCCTAAGAGTTTCAAATAATAAAAAATAAATGTAAATACTTTTATTTCAATATTATTCGCAATTTTAATTTATTACTATTTTTTTTTCAATAGTTCTCTAGGATATAAATCTACACTGATTTAAATTGTAGGTAGTAAGTTGGTTTTATTTTAAAACTGTAATTGTTTCGAGGTGTAGGAATTTTAAACATTCGAAAACAATCAGTGTTTCTATTATTTTGTGTTTATTTATGTTTTGAATTGGTGCTCAAACCAGTGCATAGATTCTGTTTGAAACGACGACAAGTTGTACTCATCGAGTCAAATAATTAGTTATTTTTTAGGTATCACGCGGTATGCTAAAGGGAGCAGAGCAATGCTATCGTACGTTCAATTTGCAGCGATACTGTAAATCGACCAAAAAATTATGGTCTAATGTTTAAGATAAACACGGATCTTTGAAATTAATGTCGCTCAAATAAGGATGTTTCCTATGCAAACTCTGTACCTAGGTATAACATTATTGATCTAAACTAATAATAAAAATGCAAATATGTTTGTTTTTTTACCTTTTCACGCATTACTACCTACTGAATCGATCGCCCCAAAATTTAGCATATACTTTGTCAGGAGTATAGACACGGATATAGGGTATCTTTCATCCCGAATAACAAAAGAGAGCTGTTGCCGAGAAAACAATTACGTTCATATTCCAGATGGCGCCACTTACACGATCCGTATTGTTTCTCAAATTCTAAATTAACGCAAGCGAAGCCGCGGGCAAACACTAGTCATTAATAATATTAAAGAACCGTAAAAAAATCCTGTTTATTGTTTGTTAATTTTAGGTGGTGCCAGCGCGAGCAGCTTTGCCCGCTACAACTTGAGTTAGAAAATATCCCACGTTAACATAAAATCAGGATAAAAACATCATCACCATCATCACATCAGCCGTAGGACGTGCACTGCTAAACATAGGCCTCCGCCATAGATTTCCAATAGGACCGGTTGGAAGCGGCTTGCATCCATCGCGATCCTGTGACTTTCATCAGCCTTGCAACCTTAATGGCCGGTATACACGGCAACGATAAAACTACGCAAACGAACTGCACAGTTTTAACGAACGTATGTACAAAAATCGGCGCAGTTTGCTATGCTTCCGGTGAAGGAGTGCCTTTTACCTTAACAAGTTCAGCGGGGGACGTCCACCTGCATGCAAGGTGGACAGACGATCTGATGAAAATAAAAACTATGCCTTGCTTCAATCCATGGGCGACTCTCTAAACGTAAAAGGCTATTGAAGCTACACTGCCGATTTTAGTCAGTAGAACTCTCACACTTCCTTCCGCCCCATCCAGAGTTGGAGGACTCATTTGATGATTATACCACCTAAAAAAATGGGGCTGATTATTACTTCTTGCTTTCACACTTATCCTTTTTCAACTTTCCTGTTAGCTAACCGCCTCCATGTATTCGCTGTCCATGGCTCATTACATAAGCTACCATAATCCGCTCCATTTCCCTCGATGACATCACCTACTAGTCGCCAGCCAGTACCCATGGTTCAGGTATTCAATTCACGTCCTTTTTCCTATAGAAAGTGGTCACATTACTCATGGTTAGGCAGGTGATGTAAGAACGTGTGTAGGTAGGTCAGTATATAATTATGTTTCTGTGATTTTGAGTGATGCTTGAAAGATCTTCAGGCTTATTTAAGGCTGAATTTCAAGATTTTTTGGGGAGTGAAATGACAAAGTTTGTTGGATTTTATATTTTTTATTTGTTATTTTCTTGTGACAGAAAAGTCCTAGAGTTGACACCGCTTAGGGGAACAGCGTATATGATGGGGACGCGAGGTATAATGGAGACATACACTCTTTAGGCATACTTAACACAACAGTAACGTAGCACAAGCGCCATCAGGACGTCATTTTCAAGCAGTCATTAACAAATGACGTCCTGTTTGCGCTTGCGCTACGTAGTATTGTCGGCGTAGGCGTTGCTAGTATTGTGTAAAGTTTGCCTTACGTGTGTGATTTCCTCCGCCCCCGTCGCCTTATACACTGTTCTCCTGCTCTCCTATGCGTAGTGTGGGACGGCGGACTAGATACGGAAGCCGGAGGAAAGGGTGATGTGGTGCATCCTGGGAGATGCCATATCCAGCAGTGGACTGCGACAGGCTCACTTTGTTTGATTTTGTTTGATTGGTGCTTTGACAGTCGTTACTGTAAAGTCAGAAGGTCGAAAGTCCGACGACCAGTCTCGTCAGGGGCTATCATTACTTCCGAGTTGCTGGGCTATGAAGCTTTTAAAGGCAGTTGCTCTATATAAATACTGATATTCAGCTAACTATGTACGTATCAGGTTTGACTGGGAGATAGATGATTGTATTTTATTTATCCTTACCAAAACGAGGGATGTGGTGTTTGTGGACTGTGATTTGTTTTGTGGCTTAAGTGATTATACCAATTTTGATGCATTTTTTTTTGTTTGTACGTAATTATTACTTTTGGTTATAATTTATGAAGATCTGTTCAGGAGTTTGATAAATCATCACCTCATTTCCTACTTGACAAAGGGGTCTTACTAACTTTCTCAGATTAATTTGGTTTTAATTTGGTGTGCGTTTTATTTTTTTGGTGATGTTTCCAAGACTTATTTAGCTTGACTTTCAGGTTGAAATTCAGTCTGTTGTTTGATCAATGGTTAAACTATTTGTTAAATCCCATACACTTTTTAACAATTTTTTCAGAAATGTGTACCTATGGGATTTCAAAAAATAGTTTAATTACTGATCAAACAACTCGTCATTTTAATAATATGATTTGGTAAAATCTTATTTTAAATTTCTTAATGTTGGTAACAAAAAAACAAGGAAAATATTTGATACAAACTTTATTACAAAAAAGGCCGTAAACTAAATAGTTTTTAGTCGACTGCGGTCGAAATAAACTCTTGTTCTTCATCATTAAAGCTAGAAAATAGAAAAAAGACATCTATATACAATAGTGCTCTACCAGGTACTAACTTGCGAAGCCTTTTCGACCAAAAACTTTTAAAAGCGATCATGTGATCATGAATCAACATTGGTATACCAAAACACATAAACATCTATAAAATACATTCAACTACATACAAAATCTCTTAGTATTTATATACACTTTTTACATACATAGATAAGTAGTTTTCTTTTAAAAGAAAACTGAAAAATTGTGATTTTAAAACTATTTGTCATGGTTGCTTTCTACATTACAAATAAAACATTAATAAATACATAATAATGGCAATTTTTAAGTTATTCAGTATACATTTGATGTTTTTAAAATATATTTGAAGTAAGTTATGCTTATTTATGAGATACTTTTTCGCCTAAAAGTTTTAAACTAAAATGTTTTTTTCGTTTTCAATATGGCGGAATCACGGATAACTTACTTCGAATATAGTTTAATTTAAAATGGCGACAGGCTTCGTTGTGATTGCACTTTATCCCTAACGTCTCTCACAAAACCTGGACTTTATCTGCATGAACTATTCCGTCATTTGTATGACAAGCCGCTATTGGTCGAGTGAAATTTTCGCGGCTTTTCATTGGCCGATTTTTCGCAAGCTGATGCTAGCTTCGATCCTCACAATGCTGGCAACATTTTCTGGCCACCTGTATCGAACATTCTCCCAAAGTTCCCAACAGATATAAGCCCTTTTTTCATACACTCACACTAAATCTACACTATTCTACATCACAAAATATCATTCTGACTACGCACAAGAATCCTATATGAAAATAGACATTTCATCGTTGGATTTCGTCACTCGTTTGATAACAGATTAAAAAATACTTCACCATTATATCAAGGGCTAAACGGCACACAATCATAAATAAGAACATGGCGTCAACTCCCAAGATTTTTATCCAAAAAGTTTTTAACACATCCTTGAAAAAAAAAACACAATTGACGTTTGGATCTGTCATCGAGCGAGTGACGTCACAATACAGTTTACCATCCGTATTTGGAGTGCAGTGAGTGTCCAATGTGTCCATGGGCCAGTCCGTGGCCTAGGCCGTGTCCGTGGAAGTCGTGGACGATGGGTCCACTGGCGTAGGCCTTTATGCCAACGGGGACAGCCACTGGGGCGGGTACAGGGACGGCTACGGGCTTGGCAACGGCGACAGGGTAGGGCTGGGGCACGGGAACTCCGACCTGTAAAATAGATAGAATTAGAGGATGAAATACTGAATTGTTAGTACTTCATTTATTAATGCAGTGCCATCCACCCCGTTACATGCCGTGCTTCTAGGCGAGCCATCAATCTAACAGCGCATATTTTCTCAAACCCACTTGTAAAACATTCATAGCCTGAAAAAAAATATACTAAAGATCGAAAATACTAAACTAAACTACTAATAACGTTTAAACAGCCTTAGGCCCGCTTGCAGGAGCCCGGGTTATTTAACTTTTAACTCAGAGTTAGTTGCTAACACAAGGTCAAATTGACAGTTTGTCATACAATATTGTCAATTTAACCTCGTGTTGGCAACAAACTCTCAGTTTAAAATACACACATCAAAAGTGTCTAGGGATCAAGCATTTTTATGCGGATTTCTTGAGATTGAGATGTGGCTTTGTAATAAATTTATGATTTTATAAATTTATATGGATCCTTTTTGGTGCATTTCATAATTTGAATCAGGAACTGTAAATCAAATTCGAGTAAAAGATGAAAATCAGCTGTCAATATTTTCCCTATAAAAACATACAACGCATTGAAGACATTATTAGTGCTACTGTTTCCCTACTACTGATTAAAACCAACGTTATTATGGAGCGGCGACGTCATTTAAGCAGGGAAGAAATGCTCAGAGCCGTGGGAATGATAGAAGCTGGTTCCCGGCAACGTACTGTGGCTTTAGCTCTGAATACAAGTCAGAGTGTTATCAGTCGACTTTGGACACGTTACCGAAGCACTGGTACCGTGGCTGAGCGCCATGGAGGACGGTATCGCTGCACCACACGGAGACAAGACCGATACATTCAAATCTTAACTCGAAGAGCTCCAACAATAACCGCCATGATGTTAGCCGTGACTGCCGTGAGGCTTCATCACTCTTCAGGGAACTTAATTAGCGACCAAACAGTCAGAAACCGCTTGCATGAAGTGAACCTTCATTCCCGAAGACCGCTACGGGTACCACCTATAGCAATGCACAATCGTAGGATTCGATATCAATGGTCTCTTGAACACAGAAATTGGGCAGAAGAACAATGGCGTTTCGTGTGCTTTTCTGATAAGTCTCGTTTTGGTATGAGACCGGATACAAGACGTATACGACACTGGAGAACCCCTGGACGCCAACAGCGATTAAAATCCTGCCAGGAAGTCCATCCTTATAGTGGTGGAACCATCATGGTATGGGCGGGTATTTGGATCGGCGGAAGAACTGAGTTGATTTGGATCAGAGGCAACCTCAACGCTCAAATTTATGCTGAGACGATTGTATCAGACGTCATCGTTCCTCTACATGTGCAAATCGGTCCCTTATTTCAGTTAATGCATGATAATGCACGACCGCACACCGCAAGAGTTGTAAGACAGACTCTCGCCGCAGCTAACATCAATGTCCTGCCCTGGCCTGCTCAGTCGCCAGACTTGAACCCGATTGAGCATGCATGGGATATGCTACAGAGAAGAGCTCTGCCGAATATGGAGGGTATCCAGTCGCAAGAAGACCTTTTTTTGTTGTTGCAACGAACATGGGCGGCCATTCCACAGCGTGATTTGGATGAACTCATTTTGAGTATGCCAAACCGATGTTCTTGTGTTGTTAGTGTTCGCGGTAGAAACACGGATTATTAATTGTTTAAGTTACCCAATAAAATTTTAAAGAAAACTGTTATTTCAGTCTTTTTTTCGAACTTTAATGTTAGTGGTTCAAATGTCAAAAATCCCTTTATTAGGAAAATGGCAAATTTCTTTATGAATGCAAAGGTGACTTGGTTTATCGTTACTGTGACAAACGATAATACTTTATTTGATGAATCCTTAAAGAACATTTTAATTAATATCAATCAGGAGAAAAGTTATTGCAAAAATATATGTTGATCCCTAGACACTTTTGATGTGTGTATAACTCGGGTTTCTGCAAGTGGGCCTTTTTTTACCACGCTACGCTTACGTGGGAGGACTTCCACCCCGGGAAAGGCGGGAGGGACTGTCAGGCTCGTACTGACTAAAATCCACGGTGTCCTTCAATAGCCCTTAATGTTCCGAGGTCACCTTGAGGAAATAAAATCCCGCGACCCCGGCAGGCTTTGGCCCTCTGAGAGGGGGCCCCGTCAGTTTTGCTGACGCTCTTTGGGGCGCGCTTGGAACACGACGCGCCGTCGACCCGGGCATGGTCCAAGTCGGACAGCGAGTTGCCCTTTACTCGCTGTCCGCATGCCCGCGCCTACGGTGGCCGGAGATCGTCTGCCGACGTCCGACGCCGCGGGCGTCTAACACTGCGGTTCGGGCGGAGGGAGGACGCTGTCCTCTCCCTCTCGCGGCTCGCCTCCTGCTTCACGAGCATACTGCTTCGCAGAAGGAGGCGACCGCTTCCCACTCCATCTCGCCCCGCAGCATGGCCGCAACCAATGCCGGGCGCGAGAGGTCTCCGCCTATCGCCGCCGTGAGGACACGTCGGTGCTCTGCCCAAGCGGGGCAGTCTTGCACCATATGCTCTACTGTGTCCTCCGGGCGATCTTCGCAGTGGTGGCACCCGGGCGTTTCTTCCCTCCCTATCCGACACGGGTACCTCCCGAAACTTCCGTGTCCGGTGAGGACCTGCGTCATCCGATAGGTCAGGACGCCGTGACGTCTCTCCAGCCACTCCTCAAAGAGGGGTCTTACCGCCGCGATTGCGGCGAGCCCGTGCAAGTGGGCCTTAGACAAGTAAACCACAGCTAAGTGTGTAGTCTGTAGACCGGTCTAGCATTATGTTCAATTGAGCGGCGCAGGCGACGCCTGCGTGACGGAAGCGTCGCTAATATTGGTCATTATCTGGTTTACGCTCTAAGAAGTCTTTATTGATTTACTTTACTTGAAACAGTGTATTTTTATTGGAGTGGATTGGATTTATTGTGTTTTACAGTCATGGTAGGTTTGCCCTCTTCTTCTTTATCGTGTCGATGATTCCTTTCATTAAATGAGCTTTTTCCAAAATTATATCACACTAGCAAACCCGGCGAACTCCGTTTCACCACCAGATGGCTTCGTTTTCTTTGCTATAAACCTCACGGAGCCCGAGACGAATGCAAAACCGTGGAAATCGGTTCGTGCGTTCTGGAGTTATAGCGTCAAGAAGGAAAACCCGACTTATTTTTATATAGTAGATTAACGGCGTTGGAGAGCAGTGGTGGTTGTAGGTCGTGGGTTCGAATCCAGGCTGGCGCATTACTTTGTGTAATTTATTTCATCACCACTGCTCTCAAAACGGTGAAGGAAAACATTGTGAGGAAACCGGGATGCCTTAGAACCATCAAATTCGAAGACATGTGACATCCATCAATCCGCACTGGGCTCGCGTGGTGAATTATATCCCTCTCACAGAGAGGAGGCTTGTGTGCCACAGTGTGTACAATAGGCTGATGATGATGATGATGATGAACGGCGTTGGAGGCGGCCTCGGAAAGGCTCCTTCAACGGGAAGGTGGAATTACACAAAGTACAAGTGAGTAGGGCGAGGGCCATCGTTTGTGATGAGGTTCCTCAGTCGTTTTGAAATACGTTGGGAGTCTTCTGTAGGAGAATTTTCATAACTGTTCTGCAATAGCAGGTGTTCTAACACATTGGCGTCTACTTTGATTTTTGCAGATTAGAACAGTGTGTCCAGTTAAAGATAATGAGGTCGCATAAAGGCTACTACACACAAGCCGCGCAAAGCCGCCAAGCATCATTCCGGTTGTGACAGTCAAATAGAACACCGCTTGAATGCCAGGAACGAACTGACGCCGGCAAGCCATGTAACCTGCCGGCACACCCCAGCCGCCCATGCCGGCCGGCTCCTTTGTGTGGCAAAGCCAGCGGCTTGCTCGGCGTCCCTGCCACCGGCTCTGTGTATAGGAGCCTTTATGTCTGTGGTCGATGACGGGGAAGCACGCTTGCCTAGAAGTAACCTATTAACTCTTGATTTGATACTCACTAGTCAACCTTTCCCCCTTTAACTACTCTTCGAGAAAATCTAATGATCTAAAATCACTGGTAGGTAATGCAAACTAATTTCTTGTAAAGAATATTTTCTAAGTACTTTTTTCTACCAAACTTAATTGTTTATTTACGTTCGCAACATTATGTCACACCGTAACCCAATAAAAACAAAGATGGCGTCAAGGCCATATAATGGCGCACCACCAGGGAAGTCAACGTTATACAATACACATTACCTGATACCGTATAGTAATCGTAATCACTTCATTAACCTACTAGTGCTGACATGGCGGTGATGCTTCTCCTAAGGAATGACTGTGTAAGTGTGTAGTAGCACGGTGATAGAATGTTAAATAAACGTAAGTGGTTAACATAGAAATGTGCTGATTGAGGTATCACTGGTAGCAGATGTATCAACAACAATGTACAAGATCTAGCTTTAGAATAAAGTGGGATTTTAGAAGCTTGATTTAGAAAATCTAGCAACCTAATGTTAGTTCTGGATATTTTTGAGCCCTTTCGATTAAATCCACCATGTTTTTGTCCACAACGCACATGCACGGGTTACCCATTAAATTGTTGACTCAGTGTTATGATTTTGAAAATTCTTGGTTTTACTTCTCAATTCCGGGACTTGGGAGATATGCTCTCTTTCCGAGATAATCCTTGTGGGATCTTAGCTCGGGGCCATTTTTTGCTTTTGCACATGCACCGGGTCAATTACTTTTGGTAGCAGTCCTAGATTTACTAAAATCATTTTCTCGAGGACAGCAATTTTGCCTTTCTCGATACTGTTTCCCAAAACACTACCACAGTGCGTCTGCTTAAAAAATATTGCCTTTAGCTACCAATTCACAACAGACTAAAAACTACTCTAGTTCTTCCTTGACCAGTAAATCGATTTCTCAGGACCTATCCGTCGGTCACTGCAAAGACCTTCAATACTTACTTGTCTAATGACGGGGTAAGGCACAGCATGGGGCACGGGCACTGGCACGGGACGGTCGACCGGGACGGCGACGTGCTTCTCAACGGTCACGGGGTATGGCTTGGGGACCGCCACGGCATAGGGACGGTCTACCGGGTACGGGACGGCTACCTGGAATAGAAGATGAAGAAAGTCGCATGAAGATGTCTCAATTTCTTAGGAAATATCAATTCATTTTTCAGGTTTTTACATAAACGATATATGATTTCGGTGTGCGCTTGCTTTTCATGAGCTTTTTTTAAAGGTGATGATTTCATCACCTGCAACGTCTTTCTAAACTCTCGAATATTGCAGGTGCTATTTGCCAATTTGTGTAATGTGAAGAACGGTTTGTCAGAAAGAAAGTGTAAGGAAGAAACTTACCTTAACAGCAACAGGGTAAGGCCTGTCCACAGGCACAGGGTAAGGGGCAGGCACTGGCACTCCAACATGCTTCGTAACAGTCGTATGGACATCAGCACCAACTATGGTCCCGCCAATAGGTCCCCCAACCAAGGGACCAGCATATCCCGCAGCAACTGGCCCCGCGGCATAGGCCGCTGCAATGTGTCCTCCACCAAAGTGGCCCGCGTATCCGTGACCTAAGGCCAGGCCATGGCCTACCAGTGGAGCGCCATAATGGCCGACAAGGCCACTTCGCTTCTGGACAACTTTGCTCGGTTCCGGATCGGCCAGAACTGAGGCTGCCAGGAAGAGGACTGCGATCTGGAAATAACCGAGATTCATTTAAGAGGTTTGCTTTGCAGAATAATGTGAATGTATTTTGAGACTAAGAGTTCCCACATTTAGTACTGCATTGATATTTTGGCGTAGTTTCTTAGCATTGTGACTTTAAAAGTACGGTGGCCTGACTGCAATAAAATCTCAGAAAAGGTGGTCATTATTAATTTACTTGGGCGGATGAACTCATGTATAAAAGTCCTATCAAGAGACGGTTTAACCACAGCTACAATTATCATTAGACACCTTATCAAAACATAATCATAGGTCACTGCTCCCTCAAGAACGGATGCAAATGAAGAGAAAAGTGTCAACAACGCATCCATCGCCAAAATCGAAGGTTCGGATGCATTACCGCATAAATTAACAAGGACAATGCATCCAATACCGATTACTTTTACTTGTTGCGTGATGTGACTCCATCAGCCCACTTGACATGCCACGAGGTACAGGCAGAAACGAAATTCGTATCGCAATCAGAATTTTAATGAAGGGATTCCTTGCTATGGATATTAGAACATGATTTAAGCGTGTTGTCTGTTACGTGTACAGTTGGTGACAGAATACGGTTGGTTGATTAATAAAACGTACAGTGTCGTGGCGGTTCTTAGTGGAAAAGGCTGTATTGTATGGAATTTAGAACTTTGTGCTACATTTTGATGATGCTACGATGGATAAATGTGTAAAGGATGTTATGGCTAGAAGGGACTTTTGAAATGACGAAGTAGTATGGAAGAAGAATTTATGCTGTGCTGACCACAAATAAATGGGGTAAGGGGAGGCTTTTTAAATAATATTGAGTGATTACGAAAATGAGTATGGTAGCATAAGTTTTGATAATAGTCACGCGCCAGAAGTATCATGTGCAGTATAATTCGGTGTTATTGAAAGGTTTTAAAATGCAAACAACATAATAGACTATTGTAGAGCTGAGTGCGTGGGAAATTAATGATTGCACCAATAATATTTCGCTAAATAAAAGAATTCTTGCAGGAATGCTTGCTGGAATTTTAAATGAAGGCCTTGCAGTAACACTTTACTTTGTTAAAATAATAGATTTTGTAATATTGTCCTATTCTGTAATTATAACATAAATGAAAGAGGCTTATATTCAGCGGTGGTTAAAATGAGGCTACCGATGATGATGGTGATTCACTAATACCAGACAGTCAAAATGATGGAGACGACTTTAATATTGCATTTTTGAATCTGAGTTTGCTCTTGTAAATATTATAGGAGGGTAATTATTTAGACAATACTTGAAGTGTTGTTTGATGCAGCACTATTTCCAAATTACTGCAACTGGTAAAAGCTACGATCAACAGTGGCGACCACCAGAAAAGGGCGCCGAGACAATGAAGCTCGACGAAAACCCAGAGAGTGAAATTAACTACGAGTATCTTGGATCAAACAACATTTGTATGCAAAGGTAACTATGACCTTGAAACTCAAAGGATTACTGTAAGAAAAGGTGGATTTTATAGTCAGTGGTCAGTTAACTCAGTTGTTGTGTGCAGTGAATTTTGGACTGTCTTATCATTATAACCGGTAATCGTGAGACTGGAACGTAATTGGCTATTGAAGGATGACCGTAGATTTTTTGTGGGAAAGAGTGATTTTAACACAAAAAGGTATAAAATTGTTATTAAGCAGACATCAGTAGTCTTATCATCACTTTTCCCATTTTTGTAACATAATCTAGAACTTTGACGTTTTGTTGGAAAAATAGTTTCTCGTACACTTGAGGCGCTTATCCATTTTTCCCCACAACAAACGCTGTAAATACTTCAAGTACGCTGTAAACAAAATACAGATATCTTGTGATAGGGTCTCAGGTAAGTAAACTTGAAGGTAACATGAACAGTTAGATCATAGCGCCAATAAAATGTGGATCAATTAAAGAGACCCGCAGGCTACTTATACGGATATAACTGGAATTAAGTCAGGGAAAGCGATATACAGAGAAAAACAACCTGTGTGTTATCTAACTACCTGCAAGTTATGAGTCCAGTTTGTTTTTAATTAAGCTGCTTTTTATAGCAGCTTACTTATAGTGGGAAGCTGGCCGGAAAAGTTTAGATTCAAAAACGATTGGAAGGATAAATGAGGAAGCCTTTGCTCAGTGGGACAGAACAAACTGAAAAAAACCTATATTTCCGAAAGGTACTTTTGATGTGAAGGAGATGTAAACCCATAGCCAAAAGACTGTACTTGTGTGCGTGCGACTAACGGCGTATTTAGAGGGAAATTTACGTCCAGGAGCCTTACCATGAGCTCTTTACGCGACCCAGTTTGGGCTGTGAGAAAGAGACAGCTCAAGTTGTCTAGCGCCATCTCTTTCCCACAGCCTAAAGACTCACGCTTTAGGAGTTCATGGTAGGCCACCAGGTGTTGAATTGATTGAGTTGATTGAGAGTTTAATGTATTTCTTTCAAAGTCCGATACATTTCTCGTTTTAAAATCATCAAATGAGTCCTCCCACCCAAAGCAGAGCGGGAGGGACTGTCTGACTCGTACTGAACGCGACACTAAGTGTAAATTTTCTAGTAATCATTTCAGAAGAAGGTTAAATCATTATTTAACAATTTATAAATGTTTTAAGGGTCCATCAAAATAAACGAAATTGTATGGAATTGCTAAGATTACTAAATTAAAACTTTAACTTTTTTAAAGTAATGCATGTCTATGCATTTAGAAAAGGTACACTACTCCATTTTTTTATCGTGTTAAAATCATCAAATGAGTCGTCCTACCCAGGGCGGGGCGGGAGGGACAGTCAGACTTGTACAGACTAAAATCCACGGTGATCCTTCAATAGCCCTTAATGTTCCAGGGTCACTGTTACCTGATGAGTCAGTTCCGCGACCCCAGCAGGCTAGACTATTCCCTGTGGTTTTCTAAAAAGCTTTTATTAGAACTTTTAATTAAGAAATTAAGCAAGTATAGATTAATCAATAAAAGGAAATTATTGATTAGACTGCCGATAATTGTAAAATACACTTCGGGTGTTTACTGTGATCGTTTAGATTGCATTCTGCATTAATTAGACCGTGGGAAAAAGCGCGTAAAGTGTCTAATTAATTATTTGTTGGGGTAGGTATAGTTGCTAAATGATTTTTTATATAGGAACAATATATGGGGCGTTTTCTTGGTGGTTAGTAATTGAGGAATTATATTTAAAGGTTTTTTTTTGTTATTTTTTTGGCATTTTGCAAGGCGTAAATATTTTCTTTAAATTAGATTCTGATGTTAAGGTCGTGTAAGTCTTTTTAAATAAGTTTTTAAATATGAATTGCAACAATAAACGATATATTTTTTGGTTGTATTTTTTAGTTTTGTTTACTCTAATCCTTTAGTATACTATATAATTACGACTGAAATGATTGAATTATTTCCATTTTCGCACAATTTACATTCCCTTTTTTCAATTTATTTTTATTTAATTTAACTTTTAACTAAAAATATTATAATCACTAATCTATCTGTAATTAGTAACTACAACAAGGATAAAAGGTGACCTAATTAAAATGTATTGCACTTACATAAGCCTTCATATTGTTACAAAACACTGCACAAACTGTTCAACACTGTAAGGATCGAGGCACACTGTGCATATGTGCTCTAAGGCCCGTAAACCACTTATATAAGGCAGGCTGTACACCACCCCACTATTGGAACCATTGGTTTTAGTTCCAAACGCCACTATTTGCGACACTTAGTGCTATGCCGCTGGTATGCTTGCAATTTGGACATTATTCAAATTAGCTAAGATTGAAGTCATTGTAATGAGTTCTGTGTATGTAGGTTGATTCGGATTGTTATTGTTGCGATTTGATTTGAGGATTTGAAATGGAAGGGTTGAAGATTGATTAAATAAGACATAAAGTATGTTTTTCCCATCATTTAAAAATATATAAAGTAGAGCAATGAAAAATTTGGGTTTTTCATATACTTATCTGACATTGGTCCACGTAAAAAATGACTTGGTGTTTTTGAAATTTTTTTTTCAATCATTGAGGGCTGTGTCTTTTGGGCTTAGAAAAATAATTTAATTAAAACGGAGCTTTTATTTTAACATCCATGATGGCAATGCATCTGCATCGATCCATATCTGGACCTACCCGAGCTACATTTACAGTTTGGGAAAAATGTGTTTGTGTTTTTTATTATTGCAGCTTTCCATTCTTTTTTTTCTGTTACCAGATTTAGGTATAACTCTTTTCCTGTACTTCCTCATACCTTTTAAAACAAGTCCTTAAAACAGCCATCCACCAAAACGCTCCAATTCCAACTTTCCCCGCGACACATTTTAACAGCTTCCCTAACCAACTAACCAAGACCCGTGTCCATATTTCGTCCACACAATCTCAATATTCGACCAGCTCCTTTTCCTGTACCCTATATACCACGAGAGGTCATCCTAACTGGTCGTCTTTGAAAGTAATACTATCCGAAGCATTTTGACCAACATAATCTTTAAAACGGTTGAAATTCGAACTAGCATTTTGAATAGAACACACAGTCGTCTTTTGTTTGGCTTTTTCGAATTTGGAACACAACCAGCGCTATCTTTAAATGCACGGTTATCTTTGTCGAATAGTGTTTGAGTATGGCTCTAATAATGACGTGAGTTATGGCAAAGGTAATTTACTGTAAAGGATACTTTTGACGTGATCGTAATGATAGCTAGCTAATAGATAGTATCCTTACTGATTGGCATCTAATTTGCTAACGGTAGCAGCTGTTTACTTATGAAATTGAGAGGTTTTGTCATATCCTGCTTTGTGATTTTCTCTTGATAGATAGAGAGCATTGGTGGCCCAGTGGTATCGGCCACTTGTTGTTATAGGTCGTGGGTTGGACCCCAGACAGGCGTATCACTTTGTGTGATTTATTTCATCACCACTGCTCTCAAAACGATGAAGGAAAACACCGTGAGGAAACCGTCATGTCCTAGAACCAAAAATTCGAAGACATGGGTATCTACGAACTGCACTTTGCCCATGTAGTACGTTACAGCCAACTCCCTCTCACAGAGAGAAGGCCTGTATCCCAGCAGTGGTAACAGTATAGCCTAATGGTGGTGGGAATATACATATATGTACAAAAAAATATGTAAGAAAATGCTGAAATCTTTAATGTATATTTTCACCGCCAGTAATAACTTATTTGTTTTAAAATGTTCCGTTTCATAGCATACAGGCAATTTTCTTTCGAATATTCCCCCAACTTAACTTTAGGCTTAAAAGAAGCTTGGGGTCGCAGGATTATCTGAATAGGTTATCGTGATGCTAGAACGTAAAGGGCTGATGAAGAAACACCGTGGATTTTAGTCAGTAGTACGAGTCTGACATTCCCTTTCGCTCTTCCCAGGGCGGGTGGACTCATTTTGATGATATGACGACGCCAAAAAAGCCTGCTCTATAATTATCATAGGTCGGAATTCATCATCATCATCATCATCTCAGCCTGTAATGTTCCCACTGCCTCTCTGAGAGGGAGTGGGCCACAATCCACCACGCGGGCCCAGTGCGGATTGGTGGATGTCACATGTCGTCAAATTTGATGGTTCTAAGACATGCCGGTTTGCTCACGATGTTTTCCTTCACCGTTTTGAGAGCAGTGGTGATGAAATAAATTACACAAGGTAATGTGCCTGGCTGGGTTCGAACCTACGACCTACAACTCGTAAATCGAGGCCGATACCATTGGGCCACCACTGCCCTTCGGTCGGAATTTGGTAGATATATTCATACGTACTGTTTTCATACAGCGAAAGAATAAAGTGGATATGCCCTAAATCCCGGAATAACTTTTAAAGAGCCGATCCCGTGATTTATTAAAAAATGTAGTTATTTACTTTTACACAATTTATTTGTCAAATCTGTCTCTGATGTTTTATTATTATTCTTTATGTTTTTATTATTATTATTTACTAGCTGTTGCCCGCGACTTCGTCCGCATTGTGTTTGGTTTTAAGGCACCTAAACTAATATTCTCTGTTTTAATTTGTTGAGAAAGTGAGGGTACCTGATGTCCCTTTAAAGTTTGTTATAGAATCTATAACAAACTTTAAAGCAAATGAAATGAAAACTTCCAGACACAACACTTTATACAACATTATTTTTTGTTTATGTGAAACCCGATACACCTGTCCAATATTTTTGTGTAAAGAATCTATGTACAAAATATTAAAACCATATCATAAAAAATCACAAAGTTATAAGCTTGTACATTACCTGGTTGTCCATTCAAAAACATGCTCATTTCGCGGTACACCCCCGTAAACCGCGTCTACTGTGTTATACACTCGTTATAATAGTTTGGCAATAGGTACCCAACCGTACGGTGATTGTATTTTAATTAAGTGGTAATAAATTTTAATTAAAATATTTTTGAAAAAAAATATAACGTGGTGTAAAAATTATTGGAATCGAATCAGTTAATGATTCTGAAGAAACTATATTCAGGTTTCGCATATACTAAAAATAATGTTGTATACGACATTGGTAGTTTTTCCCTCTGGTGCTAAAATAAAAAGGTGGTCAGCATTACTGACAGGCGAGCATGTGTTATACAGTTGGCCGTGGGAAAAACAGTTGGACCTTAGGTCGACATCAGCTTCCTTCAGGGTCTATCCTTGGGACTTATTTATGGTCATCGCAAAGTAAGCGGCTACCGAGAATTGTGTGAGTTTGAACTGGAAAGGGAAATTGTTGGAGATGAGTGGTATTCACGGTATCAATGCAGTTTCCCCTGAGCCACATCCGGTGAGAATTTCAGCTTCGCTTAAATTTCTGTGTAAAGGTGCGTACAGACCATGTAACATGTTATATAACATGTGTTATAAAACACTACAACTCTATGTAGAATGTTACCATGAAAAATGTTATATAACAATGTTATATAACATGTTATGTTATACAGTCTGTACGCACCGTAATGCAGTAACTATTAGTCGCGTTCCATTGCACAATTTTGGTGGAGTTAGATTTCTTAGAAGCATTATTATTACTTTAAGGTTATTTTATGAGCTCGACTCGCAACTACCCACTCGAGATTTTAAATTCATCAACTGCCTGTGGTCCTACAGGCAGTTGATGAATTTAAAATCTCGAGTGGGTAGTTGCTGGCATCACCCTAATTGACGACGTTATTGTATGATGTGTAAACCACATCATTCCCAACAATTTCGGCTAATATGTTTTCATTTATTGCAGCGGTTCGGTCATTTTTTTAGTATCGCACGATCACATAGCCAAGAGTTTTCCTGAAGTGTTATACTTGACGGGACTCGGGAATACGTAACTTATCAATTCTTCTTACAACGGGCAGTGTCTGC
Organism: Agrotis clavis; assembly: GCA_954870645.1. NCBI lineage: Eukaryota > Metazoa > Arthropoda > Insecta > Lepidoptera > Noctuidae > Agrotis > Agrotis clavis. Next base: position 21,139,276 of record OX940930.1, read on the forward strand.
CGGAATTTTACAGAGAACAGTACCTACCGTGACATTGTCCATGGGTCTATCATCATGGCGAATGTCTCAAAGTGTTCTGTCCACGGCCTCGACGGCTTTTTTGTTAGACATGATACATTCAGACGATTACATTTTTTTAGCGTGGTAATACATCACGTGGAACACAACGTGCACTCTTACTCGCCGCCCGCATGGCCGCGCCTACAGTGGCTGGAGATCGTGTAGCGACGTCTGTCGCCATCGGCGTCTACCGCTGCGGCTGGGCTGGAGGTGGACATTGTCCTCTCCCTCATGCGTCCCGCCTCCTCCTTCGCTAGCATGACTGCTTCGCAGAAGGAGGCGACTGCTTCCCATTCTGTCTCGCCCCGCAGCATGGCCTCGACCAACACTAAGCACGAGAGGTCACCGATTATCGTCGTAGTGAGGACACGGCGGTGCTCTGCCCAAGCGGGTAGTCCTGCACCGTATGCTCCACCGTGTCCTCCAGGCGATCCACCCAGTGGTGACATCCAGGCGATTCTTCTTTCCCTATCAGACACAGCTACCTCCCGAAACTTTCGTGTCCGGTGAGGACCTACGTCATGTGGTAGGTCAGGCGGGACGCCGTGACGCCTATCCAGCCAGGTCTTACCGCCGCGGTCGGGCGTGCCCGGAACTCGGTTGCGACAGTCGCTCTCTCAATATTGCCCTGTGATCACGCCGGAGCTCTTTCCGGGAATTCATCCTGGCGATTGTATTGTATAGCGGGCTGGTATCCGCAACTCCACGTCATATGCGCGTATTTTGCGTGCGGATGAGATGATCATTCTCCTGGCGATGCGCCTCGATAGACGCGATGGAGGGCCGTCGCCTCCAGGGGAAGACGACTACATTATAATCCTGAAACACCTTTGCTTTGTCACAGTTTCATGCCTACGAGCACGTTGAGTGTTGCAGTGTTGTCTTAGTCAAATGGGACTTTAAACAACAAAAAACAAAAAAAAAATACGCATCTTACTTTGTTAGTGACGTACAACAGAGACTGCTCATCAGGCTGAACAACTTTGCTAAGACGTCATTCCTTTTTATGTTATAGTGTAGCTGGGCTCTTGGAGTTCCACAACAGGTGTTCCAGATCTTCATTTTTTATACGTCAACAGAGAGTGCTCATCAGGCTGAGCAACTCTTGCTAAGACGTCATTCCTATATATGTTATAGTTTAGCTGGGCTTTTGGTGTTCTACATGAGGTGTTCCAGATCTTCATTTTTTATATGTCAACAGAGAGTGCTGATCAGGTTTAACAACTTTGCTAAAACGTCATTCCTTTATATGTTATAGTGTAGCTGGGCATTTGGTGTTCCACATCAGGTGTTCCAGATCTTCAATTTTTATATGTCAACAGAGAGTGATCGTCAGGCTGAACAACTTTGCAAAGACGTCATTCCTGTATATGTTATTGTGTAGCTGGGCTCTTGGTATTCCACATCAGATGTTCCAGTTCTTCAATTTTTATACGTCAACAGAGAGTGCTCATCAGGCTGAGCAACTCTTGCTAAGACTTCATTCCTATACATATATGCTATAGTTTAGATGGGCTTTTGGTGTTCCACATCAGGTGTTCCAGAGATCTTCAATTTTTGTATGTCAACAGAGAGTGCTCGTCAGGCTGAACAACTTTGCAAAGACGTCATTCCTGTATTTGTTATAGTGTAGCTGGGCTCTTGGTGTTCCACATCAGGTATTCCAGATCTTCAATTTTTATATGTCAACAGAAAGTGCTAGTCAGGCTGATCAACTTTGCAAAGACGTCATTTCTGTATTTGTTATAGTGTAGCTGGGCTCTTGGTGTTCCACAACAGGTGTTCCAGATCTTCAATTTTTATACGTCAACAGAGAGTGCTCATCAGGCTGATCAACTCTTGCTAAGACGTCATTCCTATATATGTTATAGTGTAGCTGGGCTCTTGGTGTTCTACATCAGGTGTTCAAGATTGTCAATTTTTATACGTCAACAGAGACAGCTCATCAGGCTGAACAACTTTGCTAGGACGTCATTCCTTTATATGTTATAGTGTAGCTGGACTTTTGGTGTTCCACATCAGGTGTTCAGATCTTCAATTTTTATACATCAACAGAGACTGCTCATCAGGCTGAACAACTTTGCTAAGACGTCATTCCTTTACATGTTATAGTGTAGCTGGGCTCTTGGAGTTCCACAACAGGTGTTCCAGATCTTCAATTTTTATACGTCAACAGAGAGTGCTCATCAGGTGGAAGAATTTTTGCTATGGCACCATTTTTGTATCTCTTATAGTTTAGCTGGTCCGTTGCGGTTCTGCACCAGGAGTTCAAGTTTCCAAGATAAATTATAGCCTATGTGTTGGCCAGACTTAACACCTATACAACAAAAAAAAAATCATTCAAATCCGTCCAGTACTTTCTGAGTTTATCCCGGACATACATACAGACAAACAGACAAACAGACAAACAGACAAACAGACAAACAGACAAAAATTCTAAAAACTATATTTTTGGCTTCGGTATCGATTGTAGATCTCACCCCAAGTATTCTTTTCAAAAAATATTCAATGTACAGTTTTGACTTTCCTACTATTTTATTATATGTATAGATTTGTAACACTGTTTTTAACACGAGATTGTTAATTAGAATTCCCGGGAGAATTCCATGGAGTTTCTTGCCCATTCTTCTCCATACAACCTACCTTAGCGAATGGGTGTAGAATCAATCCCATCCCTTTCTATTTCCTTTAAATTTAATAATCGACGTTCAAAAGTGCCTCTTTGATGGCCTAATTGGAATAAATGATTTGACTTTGACTTTGACGAGAAGATCCATATAATATCAACATTTAGATGCAAGTACTAAAATAACTCTACCTAATTCGGACCTCTGATAATTATGAATAACAACTATGGATCCTTCCAAATATTATTTTTTGCCATAAAATAAGTAACTAAGTTTCGTGTTAGGTAAATCGCAAAACAATAAACACTCAGTTTCATATATTTAAAGCACGCAGTTTAATTAGTTCACGGTAATTCCCACGGTAACCAAATTAGTCATAGTTTGGGCCAAAGTGAGTGTAGGACGCAACTATACTATACAAACTTATAGTCACACTATAGGTCTTAGGGTGGTTTTCCACACAAGATGTGCTATGCCGCTGTGTTGCGATAATTAAAAGCTAAGCTAAGATCTATGTTACGACTAAGGCTAAGTTATGTAGCGGTGCGAGTAAGATATAATGCTATGAAGATGCACCGCTTTCAGGAAGCTGTGTGAGCAAGATGTGCATGCAGCTCAAGCTATGCGATGTATGGACAAGCCTACATAGCTACGCCACACGCGACCAGCCTTAGGCATGCATCCATAGCACGCATCCATAGCACGCATCTTTCCATTTAGAAAAGTATCTTAGTTAAACTCGTTTCCACCAGTGCTATGCTATCGAAATCAAGGAATATGATTGGTTGATATCGAACGCATCATCAACGTAGGTACATCACATCATAGGTGGAAGAGCACCCTTAATCAGTGGTGACTATTGTTATGGGGACACTCGACATTGGACGTCTTCCAATTGACATGACTTATGTGTGTCAGTAGTATGAATGCTGTAATTAATTACTGGAAATTGAGGAGTCATGGTATAATTAGCCAGCTATGTTGTAATCCACCATGTAGGTCTAGTGCGGGGCGTTGGTTTTCCAAGTCTTCTGGTTTTTCTGGTTTAAGGATCTTACAGGATCTTTAAGGTGTTATAATATTCTAGGTGTCACCACAAAGCCACCATCAGCTAAAAGGGTGTACTCCTTAAAGTTGTTTCTGGATATTTAAAAAAAAAAACAATTTCTCCTTTCCAGTCAATGAAGTCCTAAAATGTCCAGTTTATTGTCTAGGTCCTCCAATAGTACTTTCTACATAAGGGCTTTCTCTCTCTCCTTAATCTCAGTCCGGGAAAAGTTTAAATCACGCGTCCGGACAGAGATCAGACGCAGGACCAAATGCTTGGTCGTGATGCATACTATCCGTTGCGCCAAGGTGTCATAGAGTCAACTTCCAAACTCTGGGCTGCTAATGAGATAGAACCAATGTATCCAAGAACACGCTTTGCCTGCTGAACTTAACTGATTATCGAAATAAGGACGACTAATCGAATCAAAAGACGACTATACCGATAAAGACTAACGGAACCAATCAAGACCTTAATGTCGGAAATCGTCTTCTGACAACCCATTTTTTTATCGTGATAAAATAATCAAATGAGTCCTTCCGCTCTGCGTGGAGCAGAAGGGACTATCAAACTTGTATTGACTATCTACAGAATTCCTTCAATAGCCCTTTACGTTCCGTGCGGTTTCGGTTACCTGACTAGACAGCCGCGCAACCCTAAGACAGTCCCGGGACCCCTTTTGGCAACCCCCCTTTTTTTTTAGCGTCGTAAAATCATCAAATGAGACTTGTACTGACTAAAATCCACGGTGTGTCCTTCAATAGCCCTTTATGTTCCGGGGTCACGGTTAGGAAATAAAATCCCGCGACCCCGGCAGGCTTTGGCCCTCTGAGTTTGGCAACCCCTTAGGAAAATTATAATGGGTATCTTTGAAAGGATCTTGATACAGTAGTATCTATAGGTCTCATGACTCATTCACTATCGCTGATCGACCTCCTTGTTTGGTCAAGTGGCGTGCTTAGTGTTTTACTTTCATTTTCTTCTGAACGTGCATAGGTTCACTGAAGCTGCCGGTGAACTTATTCGATTTCGATGACAATATCAATAAAAACATTAATGAAAATATTAGGGCCTTTGTGATTATTACGATAAGCAGCAGTGGTGGCCGAGTGGTATCAGCCCCGACTTACGAGTTGTAGGTCGTGGGTTCGAACCCAGCCAGGCGCATTACTTTGTGTAATTTATTTCATCACCACTGCTCTCAAAACGGTGAAGGAAAACATCGTGAGGAAATCGGCATGTCCTAGAACCAAAAATTCGAAGACATGTGACATCAACCAACCCGCACTAGGCCCGCGTGGTGGATTATGTCCCACTCCCTCTCACAGAGAGGAGGCCTGTGTCCCAGCAGTGGAAGCATTAATTTATAGGCTGATGATGATGATGATTATTGCGATCATTTAGTATCGCCATGTTTTCGTCCACTGCTGGACATAGGCCTCTCCCAATGTACGCCACTGAGCGGTCTTGATCTTCCTCATCCAGTCTCTGCCATCTGCCTTTCGCAGAGTTTCGTAAGTCGACTTCATATTATAATCTCATTTCATTTCTTATACATATAGGTACTTTTTTATACAACGTGTAACGTTAATAGCGCAAAACCTCTCGTGGGGTAACTCAGCCTATGTTACTGAACAATGCTTGTTCTAAAAGTTTTGGAAAAAAAAAATGATTTTTCATACTGATGGGCTCGATCAATTTCTCATTTTGTATGAAAAATCTTTTTTTTTTCCAAAAGTTTTAGAACAAACATTGTTCAGTAACATGGGCTGAGTTACCACACGAGAGGTTTTGCGCTATTAACGTTACACGTTGTATACATTTCTTACAGTGAGGAAATCCTCTCTGTAATAAATGAATGAATGGGTCGTGAGCTAGTAAAGATAAAAAACCTTGAATACGGAATTTTACCAAACAATTTCTGGACAAACTGAATGCGTTTTCTCATAAAATTTAAGTAATGGGTTATTTTTTTTATTAAATGGCGAAACATGGTCTCTTGCTTTACAGTTGGCTTACGCTATATTTTGCGTGTTTCCTCGAAGTCAAAACATACATTTTTCATGAGTAGTCTATACTTATACCATACTAATTAAAAAAAAGCTGATCCACCTTTTATAGGTCATTTTACCTGCTTACTGAAAAATGCCAACTACATTATTAATTTATGAAAAATTCAATCCAAATTCACTTCAATTCGCTCCTGTAATTATCAAGAAACAAACCGCTCAACACTGCATTCGCAAACTTGTTTGTATATCTATATTGATTCAGCATCACAAGTAGTTTCCCATAACCTGAAATACATTATCTAGGACTACATAAGGGTATCTTATATAAAGAACCTTCGCCTCTGACACCGGATGAAATGTCGCGAGTTCAAGATGGCAGTTTGTAGGTCACGATGCTACTAGTACTATGTCTAGCCTAGGACCTACTGACCTTTTTTCTTTAGTTTAAAGTACAACTTAAGTCTAGTTGCTTTCAGTGCTGAAGTATTTTATTAAGTGAAAAAAAATTAAGTTAGAAATGTTAGAATTAGTAAATTATGGAACTTTGGGATGTTTTCCAGTACGAGTTTGACAGTGGAGGGACTGTGAAATCCCGCCTTGCACTAGGTGGGAGAATTTCACTCATTTACTTAGGGACATTACCTATGGCGCGATTCACGTGAAAATCAACCTTGCGCTACTAAGAAATAGGTAATGATGCAATTCGATTGACTTGACGTCGTCGTGGCGATTGTGTTTTGTTTTTCATTTTACCCGTAGATAACAACGTGTTTTATGTCATAAGTCGTAGCGGGCTAGGTTGATTTTCACTTGTAGTTGGGATCGGTCGAATCGCATCGCATCGCGTTATGGGTAAAGTCCCTAACTCTTTTTATCATTTAAAAAAGTGCAGTCATTACGGATAGTTAGAGAACCAAAAGTCTGGCAACAAGTCTTATCAATCTTTAGCCTAATAACTGATGCTGTGTGGTAATTTTAATAGGCTTATGTTTAACTTACAACCAGATATAGTAACATATAACAGACAAAAATAGTAAATGATCACCAAAATGAAACCCGCATTTTAATGTAAAATTATAACCAAAGTTTTAACATTTCGCTATCCTATTTAATCAAAATGGCTCCAAATAAATCATTGTCGACCCAAAAGTAGTAAATGATCACCAAAATTGCCTGTGTTCCACCAAATATACTGAATGTGCACCAAAATATGTTCATTAAAATATGTCATAACGAGGTAAAATCTACTTAAGGCGGGGCTTCTATTTCTGTGTACATGGTTTAAAGGAACCTAACCAAACCGAACTTCGGGGTGTCACTGAAATCTTGCTTAAGCGAGTTTTAGATTTGGTGACCTTCGCTAAGATTTGGTGATCATTTACTATATTTGGTGTTCGAATGCAATTTGAAGTGTAGTAGCTAAGGGTATCAAAGCATTTTATGGTGGTCATTATATTTAATCCCATTTTAATATTTAAATAGTATCCTACAGTATTACAGTATGGCCTGCATACCTACTGATATTGATAAATATATGGATTGATTAAGATCGAGAATCTGCGATCCTTGTGCCAATAAAGCCAGCTATTTAAAATGGCTTCAACTATTAACATTCTTAAAATATATTGAGGAATGTTTTCAAGGTTGCTGATAATATCGGTATTTAATCCTTCGATGACAAGAAGGTATGATTACACCTTTTCCAATCAAGTGAGCGCTTGTAAGATCAAATGCCAGGTATAACAGTACAAGGATGTTTTGGCGCGTGGTCAAAATTGGAAATAATCTCTTGTTTTTGTCGTGATGACGTCTTATGATTCGATGGCCGGCTGCACGCGCGAAAAAATATGACGTCATGCGGCGTTACCTCGCTCTGTAGCGTTCCATAGCAATGGCGTGTCAATTGTTTGTTTATAGCAACGTAAGTGCAGTATTTTCTTATGACGTTGTCACGTTCAACTATCGTCAGTAAACCGACTTTACAGACAACCCATTTTTTTTTCAGAAGATTTTACAAGCAACTACCCTGTTGATCTATTTTATCAAGCAATGATGATGGAATTTAGGAAAATGCAAGATATGGCTAGTTACAAGGATATTTTGGCGCGTGGTCAAAATTGCAGCAGCCTAATCCCTTGTTTTTTTCAAAAGATTTCTCTAAAATCTGTCTTGCATGTTATGATGCTAGAACATATAGATTTCCTGGGTTTAATGTTGGTGCATTGGCTGAGCAATCGACTGCTGAGCTAGTTGTCGCGTGTTCGATTCCCGCATGTCAAGGTCTGGGTGTCTGATTTTCCAAGACTTTCTTAGCTGATGCCCATGATCTGAATTAGCGTACTTCTTCCCTGCTCTTCGTAGATTATAAGCGTGACATTATGTAATCAAAAACCGATTTCACAAGCGTTTTCAACAACGCCCTTGTGTAAATTCCGTTCAAGCGCCAAAAGATCTTTGTACCATTATATGTCCCTATTTATCATTTACATAGCGAACAACCTTTACTTAGTAGAGCAATCGACACGAAGTTAATTACAATTTTGTAACAGAGCTAAGCTAAATATGTAAACTTCAGGATGTATATCAAAAAGGCATTAGTACTGTTGCACAATACAGCATAAATTATCCATTAGGACCAAGGAAGGCTGTATCGATTGAGAGATTACAATAATGATGGAGATACGTTTCATTGAATGGCTAGACTAAAACACGGGAAAGTAAGTTTACGGTCAGTATTTTGATGTTCAACTTCTTTTAAATCGCGTTTGGGGAGGCTGCCGTGAAATGTTATGGGTTCAACTTATTGTCGCGCGACTGTCTAAACAAGTAACATTACCCTGGAACGTAAAGAACACCGTGGATTTTCCCTTCACGGACTTCCGGGCGAGGCTGATAGATACTCTGCTTCACCCTGGACGAGAGGTCATTTCAGTTCACTGTCCAAGACCCACCTGTGGGTCGTTTTGGGTTAGAATAATGTCCGTGCCCACATGTGTGTGGTTCACTGAATTATCTGCTTCTTCGTACGAGACATACATGTGGGTCACTCTGCAAATTGGGGCTAAAGTCCCTCCCCCCTATTTTTATGGCCCTTATGGACCTGAACTGGTATAATGGCAACCACGTTAATAAAAGAGAAAAAGTGTGAATAGGGATGTAGCGCGGTGAGGACTCTTGTCAAGGTCTGTCTTCGGATGAGTGTGCAAGATTAACCAAGGCTTGTTTAGGTCTGTCTTTGGATAAGTCATAGAGCCACAGTCGAAGTCGATCTGCTGTTTATAATATGCAAAGTGTGATGTTAAACGTAACACATCATGATTATGCGGCTATTGTAAGGCTCGCTCGTTTTTTTGCTCTGTTATTCAGATCTGATTCTGTAAAGCTGCGTTTGTCGATGGGTCACCGATCCGAAGAAGTGTAATCCTAAGACGGTTCTGAGTTCTAAGTAAATTCTTAGGTCCCGAGCTCGCTACGCTCGTTTCTTTCCTAATTACCTATGATTTTTTTGATGGATGGGTGGGATTCAGCTCTTAGAGGCCCATCTGAAGCAACGGTACCTGCAATGACAGCTTAGCAATACCACTCGTGGTGGTAGACCTCAACAGAACCGTTTCGTTTTGAGAGCTGTGGTTAGGAAATTAATGCGCCTGGCTGGGTTCGAACCCACATCCTACAACTCTTAAGTCAGGGCCGGTACCACTGGGCCACCAGTCCTTTGTCTCATCTCCGTTTATTCTCTAATCCATGTCCCGAGCAATCGCGGGAAGGTATGATGCAACCCGGACGCAAGTCAAACTGGTTCCAATTTATCTGCCCATTATTAAGGTGCTATATTCAATCCTGCCATTCTGCCTAGTCCATTACATCGAGGATGTCGATAAGTAATAGTATTAAATCCTTTAAAGTATGTTTTTTATTAGAATTATGTCAAAGGAAGCTAATACATAAGCTAAAACATATATACGTTTGTCTTAGGGTAAGGTACGAGTAAATGTAATCTTTGGTACTTGTGTTTTTGCAACCTGAAAAGCGCATTCTAAATCAATAAAAAACTGTAACAAAAATTCTAAATCAATAAAAAAACTGTAACCAATTAGGTTACAGTTTTTTTATTGATTGGAATTTTAAATCGGTTCCTTTATTTACAAGGCAGAAACATCAAAAGAGTCCTCCCACTCTGGGTGAAATGGAAATGACTATCAGACTCGACTAAAATCCATAGTGTTTCTTCAATTGCCCTTTACGTTCCACAGTCACGGTGACCTGTTTAGACGCGTTTTGCGACACAACTTTATACCGTGGCACATAAAGTTGAAAATCTATAACTACTCAGAATTAACGTGTATAATGTATAGCTTGCTACTTGCCATCGTGCTTCTTAGCAAGCACAGGTTGCTTGCTAAGAAACACTTTTAGTTTATTACTACTTGCTCACCTTTAGTTTATTACCTCGTAAGGCAATACAACCTGAAGTATATTGTTCCAGTTGCCCAATTGTAGCAGTTTGTAGACTGTAGTCTGTAGACGGAGACAGTCCGATAGCTTTGTGCAATCAAACGTTCGCTCCGGTAGAATGGCCCTTTGTAGTGGACGTTCGTGGAAAGAAGGTGCATGTTCGGATAAAATGGGTGATTTTAAAGGTTGAATATATTAATATTCTGATGATTCGTTCCTTCTTTCATCTTCATAGTGTCGTAATCTCCAAACCCGAAGACAAACAACAAAGATAAAAAATAATAATACCTAGTAGATTAAAAAGTGATTAAGAAGAGAGGGGCCACTCGTTTTGAGTGCCCCCTCTCTCAGCCCCGTAGGGTTATTTTCTTAATTTTAGGAAATTAACTTATTAAAATTGGGTAGCTGTGACACAAAATCGCCAAAATTTTTGTAATAAACCTACGCTTAGCATTGGGAAGTAATTACCAAGAGAAAGAGAGTTATAAAATCATTTCAGGAAATGGTATTGTAATTGTAAACAAACGCGGCTTTTACAAAAAATGGTTGGATAAGTAATTATTAGACCCCAAGCAATTGAAGGAACCGGGTAGATTTTAGTCAGTACGTATATGACAGCTTTTACAGCTCCACCCAGACCCAGAGGGGACACCGGATACCACCTAAACTAATATAAAATGTTAACAATTTTATTGAAAGAAAGAAAGAAAATGTGTAGCACTCAAACTTAAAACAAAGAAAAACTAACAATTTAATGCCAAAGGGCCTCAGCTCAGCATAATGCCAGATAACAACACAAAGTTTGCTACCTGACGCTGATTTTCAGCTGCAGCCCACTAATATATTGAATATCGCACCTCAATGCGCCGTACGTAAATGTAGATCGTTGCATCAACACAAACAACATAGCCGTAGACACAAATCTGATAATTCTCATAGCGTCGTCGGTCGTTCCACGTAACTTAACTGCTTACTTTAGCTTTAAAGTGTATCTTTAGAAGTAAACTGTGTTAAGTATCCAATTATTCAGAAGACCAGGAGACTTCTAGTACGGAAAATTTTTCTTGGATATTTCTTTGAGTGCTCACTGATTTGATTCTTTTTTTTTTGTTTTAAAATTATTAGATAATTAGTCCCCTCTATTTCAAAGCTGACGAGTACTTTGTTTGTTTGGTTTAACGCGCTCATCTCAGGAATTACTCAAATAGATTTCAAATAGAAAAATCTTTTTGTGTCAGATATTCTATTTACCGAGGATGGCTATAGGTTATTAAAAATCACGCTACAACCAAAATAAACCGAGCTACGGGGATGAAACCGCAGGGAAGAGTTAGTTACAGAAACTATGTTATGTTTAGATGTTTAAGTGTTAATTTAGTACTTCTACAACTTAAGATGACATTCAAAGGTAAGCGTCCACAGGTCCGCATCCCACGTATCGGACGTATCGTACGTAACGGATTTTAGTTTGCCTCTTATTAAAACTCATACAACAGCGTCCACTATGATCCGCATCGTACGGACGGCTCATCGGCAATGCCTACATGCGATGCGTACCGATGACGTCATATGGAATGCCGATCAGTGGCCAAGGTGGCATCGGCTATCCGATTGCTGGTACCCGCGTCGGCACTCCGATCGCTTCCGATACAGAAATCCATTTGATGCGATGCGTCCGATACGTACGATGCCGACCTGTGGACGCTTACCTTAATCCGTTTGATGCGATGCGTCCGTTATGTACGACGCGGACCTGTGGACTTACCTCAATACATCAGTAAGCATCGCTCGCATAGATCTTACACAGATAGCATCGCCTTGCTACGCGACAATCACTCTAATGGGTATAACGTTTGTTTGTTATACAATAGGAAACGTGTAAATGCTCCTAAAGTTTAGAATTTAGTTTACAGGAAATATAACTAGATTTTAAGGAATGAATTGTATTCAGTTGATTTTTTACAAAAGACCTAGAAAGCAATAGTAGCGTTAATGTTTTAAAAAGCTACCGTGGCTCTTTTTCTGGAGTGTAATCATCAAAGTACTCCCAGACCTGATGCCTTACCACTTAACGCGATCCAGTTTAGGCGGTGGGAAAGAGACAGAGCTATACAAATCGTCTAGCGCCATCTCTTTCCCACAGCCTAAAGACTCACGCTTTAAGAGTTCATGGTAGACCACCTGTGTGGAGCGGAAGGAATTGTCGAAATCTTACTGACTAAAAACCACCCTGTTTCTTCCTTGCGTTCCAAGGCCAAAGTAACTTATGCCTTGTGTATGTACTGTGAAATATTTACCCATAAAATAAGGCCGTAATAAAACTTATTTTTGAGCGTTTTTGAAGTTTAAAAGTTGAGGTTATGAAATCCGAGTCTTCCTTTAGGATATGAGCATTGCCTTTGTCATTCAACTTGGCAATACTGCCAGTCTTGTCGACACGTTCCTCGTGACCCTGGAACGTGAAAGGCTATTGATAGATGATTATAGATTTTAGTCAGTACAAGTCTGACAGTACCTCCCGCCCCGCTCTGGGTGAGAAAACTCATTTGATGATTTTACCACGATTAAAAAAAATGTCATTGGTTTACGGTATTTTTTGTTTATTGGACAAGTTAATGTTCCATTGGTAAAATACGAGAGATTCGGGTAGGTTGACATGCTGGCGTCTGTACATTGCCAGTTGAATAGAACCAATCATACGGCAAATTATTCGCTAATTACTAATCCCAACACGATCAATTAGCATTCATTCATATAGTCTCAGTTGTCAGGTTGGTAGGTCGCCAGTCGTCCCGGATTCAGTAATCAGTAAAGTGAGCAATAGCCCCAAAGGACCGCTCTATTGAGGTCAGACCCTTATGTAATGGAAGCGGTAGTCTTAGATTGTGGGTCAAACTAGTATAATGGTTTATTAGACTCGAAATAGCTTGATACTATTGGTACAAATGTTATGCTGATAGACTGAGATATTGTGTTACCTAAGTTTTGTTAGTTATATGTTTCAAGTTTGCGAAAGTTTGTAAAGATGGATGGTTGTTTGTTACTCTTTTGGATTTGGATGTTTGGTGCTCAGATAGTTCATAACCAAGGTTAACTCATAGTATATCACTTATTATCTTGGTGATATGTTCCTGTGGGATATGACTTATTTATAAGCACGCGGGCGAAGCCGTTGGCAAATGGCTGAGATAAAGTAAGTAAATATAGTCAACAAGGAATAATAGCTAACTATAAGGAGTCCATAATATTTCAAAACGACAAAAAGAATAGGACTGTGTCTGCCCTGCGAGGCTATTGCGTATTTCGGTGTCTGTGTGCTGATCATCAAATAGCTGTCAAAAGGTAAATTTCGTATTGGTTTTTGCATTTGCAATGAAACTGATAAATGTAAATGTTTCCTAAAATCAACTATTCTAACGCTCTTGAGGCACTCCACTCCTTAACTTAGCCTCATAACAGGTATCAAGCCATCCAAGTTCAGTGGACAACTGCTGGTCAGTGACCATCAAGTTAGCCATTAGCCCTGCTGGGAACGAATCGAATACGAAGATTACAGTCGTGATCATATTTTGTCAAGTAGTGTGGTGGTGGGTGACAAAGCCAGCGGGGACAAATGGGAATACTTAGACGGCTCCTTTGGATACCTTATTGGAAAAGTGTATAACAATGAAACTAATATCTTATTTTCTTAGACCATGAAATTTCTTGCCGTTTCTTTTCCATGGAAACGACCAACCTGAACTGACCATCTTTTAGACGTTTTATAGTGCCTTCATGAGCCCATGTGAATTAAAATACCTATTTGTTTTAAACTTCAGTTAAAGTCAATAAACTTATGTTAACTTCAGAGGCACTACCATGAGTTTTTCAGTTTTTGTGACGTTAGTAAACTGGAACGGTGACGTTTACTTGATGGAAAAATCAGTTCCTCGTTCGTATACATAATGCGCCTTTTCGATTTACCATACAATAAACGCAGTAAATACCTACTTTAAGTACGTTGTACATAAAATACAGAAAAATTGTGTTAAGGCCTTAGATTCGCAGCTGGGCTAGTTAAATACATGTCACGTTCAAAACGTCAATTAATCATGACAATAATAACTATCAGGTTCACTGGATCTCTCAACTCACTCCCACGCAGTTCCAAATTCCATCCATTTCTACATCCTATGGTTTAGCATACTGCCACCAACACTAGACACACTAATACTATAAATAACTGAACATTTGAAAGGGACTCTAGCGTAGTTCCCACAGCTCCTTACAATATAGATCTAGAACCTTGTTAGTTTATAAAAGACCTTATGTAACTCCGAAACTGTAGTGGATATTGGACTTTGTTTTGAGAATGCTATGGTTGGTTTTGAACTTCTGTAGATGGTATCAATTGACACGCGAAGAATGCATCGATGCTCTACTTTCCATAGTGTGTCTCAAGGATTTTATTGGTTTTGGTTTGTGTTTGTTTACATTTCCTTGGGCTTCTGGGAAATTGGACTATCTAGTGTTGGAGTAATATTTATGATTTTAGAATAAGTGTCAGTGATGAAGTAGAAAAAGTCACAAATATATGAAAATGCCAGACGCAATCGAAAAGCTCGTTTATTGCCCGTTGTACTAAAAGAGTAGTATTATGCGTAAAAAAATTAGCCGTGCTAAAAACGATCTAGTAGTACGGGAAATTTTAATTTACCCATAGTACTACCCGTTTACTTTGTAGTTTAGTTTGTATTCGGAAGTATATACTATTAGCGTAGTACTTTTGTAGTAAAAAAAAAACAGATCACAAGTAGTCCCATGGAACTACTGGGAGAAAAAAATCCCATTAGTTCCATGATGCAACTAGACAATGGAACTACTGGGATACCGCGATGCAGTGTGGCGCCAGACATAAGTACTTCATTTAAAGCATTGAAACACCATATCAGTCTACATGTGATACAATAACGTATTTACCTCAGTTACGTCTTCACAAGTAACGCCTAAAACGAGCGCGGAATGACAAGTTGATACGATCAGCAGGTGACAAAGTATCTCATTAGAAGCAATTAACGCGAGAGGAGAATGTAACAGCATTTAATTAATAGAATTTAGGGCAGTTGATGCCTATGGGTAGTTAAAGAACAGGATAGGCCTAGATCTTTGTTTAGTCCAAAAAAAATCCAATTAAGACCTGATAGGCACAGTGGCTGATCGTTCGATTGCTGCGCAGCGTGTGGCGAGTTCGATTCCCGCATAGATTAAATATTTCTCGGGCACTCCTCGCAGTGGTGACACCCAGGCGTTTCGTCCTTCCCAATCAGACACAGGAACCTCTTGAAACTTCTGTGTACGGTAAGGACCTGCGTCAAGTGGAAGGTAATTAAGGATGCCGTGACGGGTCTCCAGCCACTCCTCAAAGAGGGGTCTTACCGCCACGGTCGCGGCGTGCCGGTCTTCGCAACCTTGATTTTGTCTAAGCCCTAATTAAGGTTACAAAATATATTTGTTATGATAGCTTCGAATCATAAATAGACCAAACAATTTATAAACTATTAATTATGATAGTAATTTGCAAGTGTATGCATGCAATGGCAATTTCAGATTACATTAAAGTGTGTCTCAAATCACCAGCTATAATCGTAACGGGAGCAGTATCTATTACTGACAAGCCGCCCATTAAGTTTCCAATAAAGCTGATGTCCATATTTGCTGACTTACTTCCATTATTGCCACATAGTGCAAATTTATCACAATAACCAAGTTATTGTTGTTTCAGATTTGAGACCCTGAATTTCAAGAGAGAAATTTTGGGGAGATACCCTCACGGAGGCGATAGACAGTGAACCCTCGCACTCGGTATTGGTCGAGGCCATGCTGCGGGCCGAGACGGAATGGGAAGCGGTTGAATCCTTCTGTGAAGCAGTCATTCTAGTGAAGCTGCGGTGGCAGGTTTCGTGAGAGAGAGGACAGCCTGCACCTCACAGCTCAATCGCTACAAGAGACGCCCACGGCATCGTACGTCGCGAGGCGATTTCCGGCCACGGCCAGAAATTGATGGCGAGAAATGAGTGTCGCGTTCCAGGGTCAATGAGACAATCCCGCGACCCTGACAGGCTTTATCCCTCTATGGGGGTCCCGTCAGATTGCTGACAGCTTTTTGGGGCACGACGCGCCGTCGATCTGGGCATGGTCAAAGGTCCTGCTTAACCTGCTTTAACAGAAATTTTGGAAAAGATATTATTAATTTATTATATGATTATTAATTGGATGATCATGGTCATCTGCTCTGGGCCAAGTCTACCAACGTCTTCCAGGTGCACCCTTTATTACTTCTTATTAATGTAAGTTGTTCCAAATGACCCTTCCCTTACATTTCAAAGGAATGCAAGCTCGTGCTAGATCGTATCAATTTCATTGCATTTTCACTCTTCAATGACATAATCTTCACGCCGCTTCGTATAAGGCGCCTGCCAGTCAACTAGCTCTATAAAAAATGAAATAATTTCTACTGCATGATGTCATGTTACGGCAGTCCTGTGATTACGACATGAGACATGTGATTGAGCACTGTACTGTTTGTTTACATTACACAGGAAAGAAAATTAAAGACAGCAAAGGCTGTCAAAGCCAAATTTAAAAAAAAAGGAATACAAAGGGTCTTGGGCGGGCTAATAAATTTTATAAAGCTGCGGGCGGGCGTCAGGAAACATTGGGTCGAAATGAAAAAAAAAATTGCGTTGGCTTGTCCCTTGTCCATTTATCGAGGAAGGCATAATAACAGGCTATGTAATATAACGCTACGACGAAAAAGAATCCAGCATCGGGTAAAACCGAGGGGAGCCTGGTAAACAAATGGATGGAATTTTAACAATAGTTACGAGTAGTTTAGCTATATCTCATCAAACAACTCGTCGCCTTTGAATAAAATGACAATGACCAAATTCACAAGCTGCATTTCATTTTACAGCACTCAGCTGGAGTAGCTATGATTTCTGTTCCATTGAACTCTCATAACCCACTTTAAAAAGAGGAGGATTTTTTTTTAAACGTCATCGTAAGACGTTAGAGATGGATTGAAGAATTTGACGCTTGCACGAGTACATCTGTCTCATACCTTCAAAGTAGGAATGGATAGCTCGGTTGGAAAGAGCGTCGGATGTAGGTACTGACTTCAGAAGTCGCAGGTTTAAATCCAGATGGCGGCGGTTCAAATTTTTCTTTCCACAGAAAATATTATTATATCAAAATGTGCAAAATAACGTAACGATTTATACAATGTAATGAATAATGAATAAGTTTCTTATTTGTTAAACCGAAATTTCCTAGAATCTACGAAAAAAAAACATAGTACGAGTACTTAATAATAATAGTGCAAGAGCTCGTTGCAAAGACAATCGCCATCGGAAACAAAGTCATTCGTACATAACACACCACATATGGGAGTTTTTACCTAACTATGTAAGTCTATTGTTAATTGTAGTCTTTGTTTCAAAGTCTTGTTGAAATGATTTTGATTAACAATACCATAAACGAGTGAATTAGGTACCTACGTGTTTATGTGTGACAGCTTTTTATTAATCTGGCAACTACGGAGTATCAAGTAGTTTTCCACAATACGATTGGGCAACACTACTTGTGTACTTAGATCTCTTGTCGTTAATACAATCAGTTTTTTTTCCTGATTTTTATTTAGAGTGGAAATCTTCCTAGATTTCAATTCTCCTAGGGTGAGTAGAAGTAGCAGTGATGGCCCAGTGGTATCGCGGTCCCGACTTACGAGTTTGTGGGTCGTGAGTTCGAACCCCACCAGGCGCATAACTTTGAGTAATTTATTTCATCACCACTGCTCTTAAAACGGTGAAGGAAACCGGCATGTCCTAGAACCAAAAATTCGAAGATATGTGACATGTACCAACCCGCACTGGGCCCGCGTGGTGGCCCACTCCCTCTCACAGATAGAAGGTCTGTGTCCCAGCTGTGGCAACATTATAGGCTGATGATGATGATATGAATAATTTCCAGTGTAATTAAGCTATTGTTTTGTATTTATTATCAAAGCATTTGTGACATTATGGAAAATATAAAAAACCATCTTTAAGGAGCGCGTTGTATGCGTTATTGCGTTTAAAAAAAAAAACTAACATTTGATTAAAATAATAATGATAAATTATTCCCGCACACAAAACAAATAACATTAATTTCCTGTTAATATTTTTTCCTTAACCAATAATTTTAACAACCTAATGTTTTTTAACTGGTTTAGTTACCTAATAATTATGGTCTGATATCTGTTACGGATAATAATTGTATAACTATCTATACATCTAAACATATAAATAAAATTGGAGTGTCTGTTTGTAATATTGAAATAACCGTTTTTTACTACATGCATCCGAATACGTACCTATACGGTACATACAGTCACGAGCAATAACATGTAAACACTTAACAAAATTCAAATGCAATTTACTCGTAAAATACTTTCTCCACTTTGAAATAAGACTTTTTTCATTATAGGATGGCCTACAAAATAGAAGTTTAATGAAAAAATTAGAAGTTTAATCAATATGGTAGCAGAACATCGCTTTTGAATACTGCTTAGTGTTTACATAATATTGCTCGTGACTGTACACTGAAATAACACAATTTTTACATTACAGGCTGATGATGATAAGTAGAATAAATTGACATTGTTTTCTTGGACCTAACTCTGACTGGGCTTCCAATGAGTTCTTACACCCTGGGTACAGCGGCTGGGACTGGCAGATTCTTACTGACTAAAAATCTGGGATAAGAATGAGAAGTATAATCCTAATTAGCTTTAATTTTCCTATATGCTGGGACATAAACCTCTTCTTTGTAAGAAGGACTGGTCCTAAGTAGGCCCTAAGCAATAAGTAAGCCAACACTACACTACTACTATACAAGAAGTGGTTATCAAACCCATGACCCTGAAATCCGGATGTCCTACTATTGCACCGTTATGAAATTAATGACTCATAACAAATTAAGGAGTGATGTCACTTGTATTGCTGTTGTATTGCTAAATAAATATTAAGACAAAGCAAGACTTGAAACCTGTAAGAAATCAGGATAGATTTTCATTGTTAGGCAAGGTTTTGGATCTCATATTAAAACCTGAAACAGAACCGGAGGTATCATTTTTGAATATCTTGTATGCACATGAGCAGAGAGTAAGGGTGTTACCACAGCAATCGATCGACAACGGTCGACGTTGATCGATTGGTGTGGTAGCTTTAATTGATCGACGGATCGGTCCATCGATGGCATCGATCGACGTTCGATCGATTGGTGTGGTAGAAACTATCGATCGACGTCGACTAATCCATTCTACCATCGATCGATGGCATCGATCGACTGTCGAACAATTGGTATGGTAACACCCTAAGAATGGACACCGCGTATGGGGCGTACTACGTACGTAGTGTCACACTTTGCGACGATGATTTGAAGAAGGTGGCGGCGCGGCGGTTAGATGAGGACTGCTAAAGACCGTGATGGTGGTCGCTCTTTAAGGGCTACACCACATCTGGCAGCACGGAACCGCCTTTTTCCGTCGCCCTTTCTCTTTCTGTCGCTTAGAACTGCCATTTGCTAGACCGAGACAGAATGTATAATGCGATAGCACGCGGCGGAATCCGTGAGGCGGCCGGCTGCTGTCGCATTGTCTCGGTCTAGCAAATGGCAGTTCTAAGCGACAGAAAGAGAAAGGGCAACGGAAAAAGGCGATTCCGTGCTGCCAGATATGGTTCAACCCTAAGGAGGCTCACATTCAGTATCGGACAGCAAGTAGCAGATATTATTATGCAGATGATCACCATTTCAATGCATTATTGGTCTGATAACAAATAACAACTCATCTCTGTTGGATTCCGTTAACAGGCCGGA
The DNA here is from genome assembly GCA_954870645.1 of Agrotis clavis. Classification (NCBI taxonomy): domain Eukaryota; kingdom Metazoa; phylum Arthropoda; class Insecta; order Lepidoptera; family Noctuidae; genus Agrotis; species Agrotis clavis. The sequence continues at coordinate 21,159,372 of OX940930.1, forward strand.
CGATGTGATATTGGATTATTCCATGAGGGATTTGTTGGTAGTTCATTCAGAGTCTGAATTTAAGGCAGGTTTATGGTCGTAGAATTAATTTCATTTAAAAGTGTTGTAAATATAACTATCAACTGCATAATGCAGTAACTCATCTTATTCCTTCAGTGATGCTGGTTTAATTTGCAAAGCATCATTCAGCATTCATCAACACCGCTACGTCACATAAGCGTCGTCGTACGCGCGTGTTCGGTATGCGTCGCACGCGCATGGATTAACGGTGAGAGTGTCAACACTGTGCGCTGTGAGTAGGTACGTTAGGAGAAGACTTCAATCACGATACATTTGATACATTTTATTGTACATTCGAAAAATTTGAATAATGACCCACCATAAGCTTATTTTCTTACAGACATTCAAATACAATTAGGTCCACATTCGCGTAAACATACGTATCAATGGTAACGATCTTTATCTTTTATTTTGACGGATTCAAATGATTTATTTTCAAAATGGGTCATGATGATTTAAAGTCAATTGTTGTTTTCTAGAGTTAGGCTTTAACTTACTTGATCTTAAAGATTTTGGCTTACAACATGCTTTTGAATGTATGAATAGAAAATAAAAATTGTAGGCCACATAACTTTGTAATCGTTTTGTATTATTTTAGGATCTAGAAAATTTTAGTTTCTAACCTTGCCTTACTGATGTGAACATTTGACAATAGTATATGTACCTACTCATTTTTAAATAACATTCTAAGATATTTTATTTCGTGAGCATGTTAAAGAATAAAGTACAGGTATTTTTAACTAATTAACTGACCTTGAATGTACACATACAGAAAACAATAATTCTTACAAAAGTTCTCATACAAATTCACGACAAATTCATGTTGCAAACAAAATAGTGAAGGAAAACATTAGAAAAGCAGAAGTTTACGTAAACTTCTTCCGCAAATGAATTCTCATTTGCAGTGAGTAGGGTTCATCTTCTAGCAGACTCCCTGGGCAACGGTACCAACTGTAACTGTGAATTGCAGTGAAGGCTATGCAATCTATCGGTGTGGTAGGGGGGGGGTATTACAACGTCTTAAAAGCAGGCTTATTCGAGTGTCGAGGCCAAGGGAAAATCTGACCAACAAATCATCATCTGCCTAGCCTTTTCCCAACTATATTGAGGTTGGCTTCCAGTCGAACCAGATGCAGCTGAATATCAGTATTTTACATGTAGCGACTGCCTATCGGGCCTCCACAACCCAGTAACTAGGTAATACGATACCACATGGCAAGACTGGTTGCTGACTAACAGTAACGACTGCCAAAGATCTACAAATGACAGCCGGCACCAACAGCTTTACGTGCTTTCCGAAGCACGGAGGAAACTCACTATGACAGATGGTCACCCATCCACAGACCAACCTGGGCAAGCGCGGCTTAACCCGGAAGATCGGTCTGCGGCTGTAATAATTTAGCCAACGAGCTTCTCAAAAAAACCAATAAAATAAAAGAATCCGCACTGGAAAGTTGAGATTGTGTTAGGCGGATGGTGCTATAGAAGTTTTTAGGTAATACTAATAAGCAATGCTAATGCGAAGCGTACCGAGTGCCGTAGTGTAATAGTTCTAATGGTAGCCATACACCATCCTGCCTATCGTATGACGCTTGCAATTGTTTCAAATTGGCAGTTCGTCCATATACACCATACACCATACTGCCTATGGTACGATCGATTTGACACAACTTCAAATCTGCAGGAGCGATGCCAACTTAGCAACTTTATAGCTAGATCTAGCTATTATTCGGTGACCGATAGCTACAAATTTATAAAATTGTAGCTGTCGTCACCGAATAATAGCCAAATGCTGCTGCCGATTTGACGTTGTGTCAAATCGATTTGATGACCTATCAAATTGGCATGTCATGCCATCAAATACAACAAAACAATTGCAAGCGTCAAATCGATCGTCGATAGGCAGGATGGTGTATGGCTACTATAATACTATCAATCTCTATAACTATCAATATCTAGAGGAATTCATGAAAGTTGTACCTATATTTCACTTTTGGAAACCGCGTGGCGTAAATCAATTGGGAAATGCTTTATCGCGATTTGATTCCGTGTAGGCGTTTATGAGGTTAGTGTAAATATTTCGGAGCTCACTTATAATATTGTTGTGCGATAATGTTACTGCTGTTTAAGAAAAATGTGGAGTTTTGTTTAAAATAAAACAACATTTTTTCTGTGGTCTTCTTCTGGATAATAGTAGACTGAAATGTGTTTAAAAATAAGGGTTTGATTATTGGTTCCCAATATTTCCCAGTTTTCTTGCTAAACTGAATATAAATGTCGGATATTCGGTTGATTTTAAAATTAATAGTTGCTGATTTGTATTGTGACGTTGGTTGGTGAAGCACGTGACTAGATCACGTGGACAGAGTCATAGTGGGCTTGACGCTGTGTGGGACGAACAGTCTTAGACAAACTGTCGAAGCGACAGCACCATTCTGAAACTGTCTCTTCACCTACTTTCGTGTTAACGTATTTTGTACAGTGCAATGTTGAGATTAATTATTACGAAATACAATATTGATTTGAGTGCGTGTGATTTTCTTGCTCGAGCACCTACGCCATGTCGGAGCCTGACGCGGGCAACACTCCTGATGCTGGTTCTGCCGCAGACCCTACGCGCGCTCCCACATCAGAATTGGGATCTACTCGCGCCGCACCACAACCACAGCTCCCAGGCCTGAACGCAGAGTTACGGCAGGCTTTGCTAGAAGCTCAAAATCGCTCCATGATGCAGCTGATTAAGGCCATGCGACCGCCGCCGTGCCCGCCAGTCTAATTCTACGAGAGGCCACAAGCCAATGCCTCCTACAACTGCAACCACTACAAAGCCTTCTGGGCAGGCTTCTTCGTTCAAGAAACCCATCACTTGCTTCCGATGTGGCGAGAAAGGTCACATCTCCTCGCAGTGCAGTCGACCTGGAACGAGCACAACCGCAGGCGCTCACGAAGCCAGCGGTTCCGGCCCGAACACCATCCCGCAGTGATGCGTGGACAGCTGTGAAGTTCGCGGAGTCCTTGGGCAGCTACAACAATCCGGTGAGTCGTATTCATTTTGTTTTGATTCCGGCGCCGAATGTTCTCTCGTTAAACAAAGTGTAGCTTCTAAATTCTCGGGCAAACGCACACTTTTAAAAGTTCAAATACTTGGTATTGGTAATAATTTGAATGTTTTTAACCACAGAACAAATTTTAAGCGAAGTTGTTGTGAATAATAACAAACTGTCAATTTTATTTTACGTACTACCTGACGATTGTATGAAATACGATGTTATGATCGGACGCGATATTTTGACACTTGGTTGTGCGGTACATTTAACTGAATCTACCCTACGTATTTCGAAAATTCAAAATGTAGGTTGTTGCGAATTACCTCCCGCAATTGATTTTTATGATGTTGATTTTGATATTTCAAACGCAAACTAAGGCCAAAGAAGTTAATTTCAGTGTTGGTGATTTGATATTAATCAAAATTGAAGAGAGAAACCAAACAAAATTAGAACCCAAATTTAAAGGTCCTTTCAAAGCTGTTGAGTTGCTCGAAAACGATCGCTATATTTTAAAATCACTGACATGAAATAGAACGTACAAGTTCGCTCATGACCGCATTCGGAAAATGCCTCAAAGTAGAGTTCCTCCAGAGCTTGATCCTATTGCCGAGAGTGATGAAGAGACTAATGAAGGGTCCATTGTTTGATTGTATGCACACTTGTAACTATTTGGCCGCACTGCGCGTCTGGTCGCAGCTGTAACTGCAGTCACTCGTGGCTGTTCAGGGCGCAGTGTGCGGCAGGCGTTGTGGCGAGGGCCCGGGTCTCGTAGAGACTATTGTGTTTGGTCGACTTGGAGTGACCCGAAAGTCATGGAGACTTATGTGTTTGGGCTTGCTAAGCCCCGGGTGACAGTGTCACTAGAATTTGCTGCCTAGGGTAGCCGAAAGTCATGGAGACTTATGTGTTTGGGCTTCGTAAGCCCCGGGTGACAGTGTCACTAGAATTTGCTGCCTAGGGTAGCCGGGTTGCAAGTGTGTGTGCAGTTGCTTTATTTGACTATCCACTGTTTGACGCGAGTTTTAATTATTTTGAATTAATGCGATTGGACCTTTAAATTCAGATGTCTTTCATAATTTGATAGTGAACTGAATCTTGGTCAGGTAGGCCGAGTCAACAGTTAACTTTAAGTTGTGTTTTCATTGTTTACAGGTTCCATACCACCACCACACGAGGACGTGTGATAGTCAGTTCTGGCCGTGTCGGATATTCGGTTGATTTTAAAATTAATAGTTGCTGATTTGTATTGTGACGTTGGTTGGTGAAGCACGTGACTAGATCACGTGGACAGAGTCATAGTGGGCTTGACGCTGTGTGGGACGAACAGTCTTAGACAAACTGTCGAAGCGACAGCACCATTCTGAAACTGTCTCTTCACCTACTTTCGTGTTAACGTATTTTGTACAGTGCAATGTTGAGATTAATTATTACGAAATACAATATTGATTTGAGTGCGTGTGATTTTCTTGCTCGAGCACCTACGCCATGTCGGAGCCTGACGCGGGCAACACTCCTGATGCTGGTTCTGCCGCAGACCCTACGCGCGCTCCCACATAAATAATAATTCTGTCGAGCTTTTGAATTTCTAAGGCCCACTTGCACGAACCCGAGTTATCTTTTAAACTCAGAGTTAGTTGCTAACACGAGGTTTAATTGACAATATTGTATGTCAAACTGTCAATTTAACCTTGTGTTAGCAACTAATTCTGAGTTAAAAGATAACTCGGTTTCGTGCAAGCGGGCCTCAGAGGGTGTCTTCGAAACTGTTTAAATGAAGCTAGACATAATTTTAAATGAAGAAACCAAGAGCGGCGAGTCCCAATGGTCAATATTGACCAATGCGTCAAACAAGCTAGACTGCCAAAATGATGCATGTCTTGTCCAATCAAGGTCGTGCTTTCATCCAAAACTCAGCTCCATCATACACAAGTACTAAAACAATTACTGTTTACATCTGTAACCATGGTTACGTAAAAAGTACGTGTGGTGACCAAAAAAACTCAGGCCTCGTACACAAGCAGCGAACAAACGCGCGCGTCAATTGTTTTCTTCGCCGTAGGTCGCACTGCAAGTCGTGTAAGGCGCGGGCCACATAGAAAAGACGTAAGACGAGGACGCGTCGCGGACGTGCGAAAATGTATGAGAGTCGCGTCCGCGCCCCGTCTCTTCTGTGTGTTTTAACTTTTACGTCGTGGCACTTCTATACATTTTGTGTGATTGAGACGCCCAAGAGACATATTATGTCTCCGCCCTGTCTGCGTCTTACGTCTTTTCTATGGGCCCGCGCCTTAGAGGCTGTAGTGAAGTGAGAGGAAGAAATCCTGGGTAAAAAATGGATAAAATGTCCCCAAGATTAAAAATTAGAGATAATTTACACATCCAGATACAAAATTCGTTACTTGGTACAGGCAGATAAAAGGAGAGTGGTGGTCAGTAATAAAATAATGTGCGTTTGAAAGAAGATTTACAAAATGAAAGGGCAAAATACGCCTAATATTGAAAAAAAAAAAACCGGCCAAGTGCGTGTCGGGCCACGCACAGTGTAGGGTTCCGTAGTTGCCCATCAAAATACTTAGGTATGCGAATTAACTAAATTGATTCGCTGAATTTAATTTTAAAAAGAAGAATTTTCAAAATCGGTCCAGGAGTCTTTGAGAAATCGGGGAAAATACATAAAAAAAAGATTACGACGAATTTAGAACCTCCCCCTTTTTTTGAAGTAAGTTAAAAATAGTTGACGATAAAAACCTACCTATCCCCAAAAAACATACCGTAAAAACATACCTATTAAAGCTGTAAAAATAAAGTTGACAAACTTACATTTGCAGTTGAAGAGCATGTTCTCCGATACATTTTGTTTAGGAAAATATGTTATCCAAGTACATTTTATAAGTTGGTCGACTATTACTCGTAAAATTGTAAAGCCTACTTAGTCATGATAATTTTCTTTTAAACTTCGTTATATATATTACTATTGTGAATTTTTTCACACCCCCAAACATAACCGTTTAGCTGGTAGAGGGGGGGGACACTCGAGTCGAGCAAAATTTAGCACTTTAAAGCTTAATATTTCACAAACGAATTTTTTTATCAAAAAATTGTTAATGGAAACTATCAATATTTTTTAAAGACCTATTTAATGATACCCCACACTAAGGGGTACGCGAGAAAAAAAAAAACATCCCCTCTTTACGTGTACAGGAGGTAGGTACCCTAAAAAAAAATATTTTACGAGATTTTATTTTACCACTTTTTCGGCACAACAAATCCGTATATTTACACCAAATTACAGCTCTCTAGTACTGTGCGTCTCTGAGCTAAACTGCGGACAGACGGACGGACGGACGGACGGACGGACGGACATGGCGAAACTATAAGGGTTCCTTGTTGACTACGGAACCCTAAAAAATTGATGAAAATTCAAATCTGATCCCAGTGAATCGTGGTTAGGTTGTGTTCTGAATAACTCTTTCCTTTAGTTTTCTGCGCAGTCGCAAATGCTGTCGCAAGTCGCATGACTTTATAGTAGGCTTGTGACCAAGAAACCAGGGTGTTGAGATCACCAACAGTGTTAGTAGTGCAATGATTACGTCAAGATCGCATGCGCACGGAATTTTGTTTATACGTCCCACATTCTGTAGGGTTTTACGATGCGGATTTATATTCTTTGTTGACCATTGTTGCGATGAATTTATTGAGGCGGTGTTGATTGATGTTATTGGCAAGGAGCCGAAAAGAATTGGAGTAGTATCGGTTTCCTTGTTAAGTATCTAAATAAAATGGTATTTTTTCCTTAACTTAATCATCGGCTTCAAGTTGTCCGCAGTAAGACTGTTATTCTTCGATAAGATGGATAATCTGATTTGTAGAACCCATACTGAGTCTATTTAATGGAAATTTGTAACTTCCCTGAATTAGATAGGGTAGATAATAATAATATATAATAATAATAAGTTTATTTTCGTTAACAACAGGTTTTAACAAAATACATTATAGAGGCCTTCTTTTAAGTATGGAAATACTTGTGACAGAAGACCACCCACTTCCATATTTATATGTAAAACAGTTTACAGAGCCTGTTATAATTAAAACAAACTATATAAAAACAAAAAACTAGAGAAATTATAATATTGTGTGTATGAGTGTGTGTGTGTGTGTTTTAAAAGTGTGTGTGTGTGTGTTTATGTTTGCGTGTGTGTGTTTAAGTGAGTGTGTGTGTGCATGTGAGAGCGAATAAGTCTAATATGCAGGAGAAAAGTCGAAAAACAAAAGCATAGTATCAGTGTGAAGTAAATAGTCATCAATTGATTTATTTGTCGGAGTCAAATTAATTCCATGTGCCAAGCAAGTTTCTAACAGGTGTTTTATATTATTTTATAACCGGATGTAGAAGAGCCTCAGTTTCTTCATATGTAAGGGTCTTTAGCCATATAGTCAGGGTTTTCTTGCATTCGTGATGTGATTTTTGATAGATGGCCAGTTTTTGTTAATGGCATTGTACACAAAAGCAGTCAGGGCAGTATATTGTCGTCTTGCGAATGCCGTATGAATCCTAACCACAGTTATGCAATCGTGTATTCTCCTTTTTCTAAGAATACTAGGATCAAAGACCGTTGTTTTATGCCGTTTTAAAGTAGAAATAAGAATATATAACTTTCTGACACTTAAGAGATCAGATAGTTTATAAAGCTCGTGTGTAGGAAAACGATATGGTTTAAAATGTATAGTTTTGAGAAGGGCGCGCTGTGATCTTTCAACATCTAGGAATTTCGTCTTAGAGGCACCTCCCCAGATTGGAATACAATATGTTAGGACAGATTGGGCTAGAGCAGTGTATATTTGTTTAATTAAAATCGCTGATGCAACATGTCGTAACATTTTGAAGATCCAGATTAATTTTCTCAAGCGGTCACTAACCAATTCAATGTGGTTATGCCAAGAGAGCCGCTGATCAAGTATAATACCCAGATATTTCGTTTTCTCTACCTTATCGATCGTTGGGCATGCGCAATTTGTGTCTTGGATATTGTGACAATGGTGTATCTTTACGCTGAAATTAGTAGCAGGCTGAGTTCTATTGGTTAGTGAGAAACACATATAGATAGTCTTCCGGCTATTCAGAGAAAGCAAGTTCGCTCTTAGCCAGGAATCAACTCTGGACAATCCAATTTCTGTGTTCCTCCGCACGGAATCCCAATTTTCACCTGTAAAGACCATCGCAGTATCATCAGCATAAGAGACGATTCGAGCTCCACCTGCCTCCAAACCACATAGGCCATTGATATAAATTAGAAACAGGGTGGGCCCGAGTACGCTCCCCTGCGGTACCCCGTATGTGATGTTAGTGTTCTTACTTGTGTGTTGGCTAATTCTAACTTTTTGCGTACGATGTGTTAGATAGCTTATGAATAATTCCAGGGGTGTGCCTCTTATTCCTATGTATTCTAGCTTACGTACGAGAATGGGGATAGAAACCGTGTCAAAAGCCTTCTGCAAATCGAGAAAAACTGTGAGGCATTTCTTTCCACTATCAAGGTTTTCAGTTATGAGAGATGTTATAGCCGTTACTGCATCTTCAGTTGATTTGCCCTGCCTAAATCCATATTGTGCATCAGATAATATTTTATATTTATTGAGAAAGTCCAGTAATCGTCTGTTCAGTAGTTTCTCCAATATTTTTGATAGAGCAGGTAATACAGATATGGGCCTATAGTTACTAGCTTCATCTCTGGGCCCACTCTTGTACACAGGCGTAATAGTGGATTTTTTTAAGAGTTTTGGGAAGATACCTTTTTTAAAGCACAAGTTCGCTAGATGAACAATAATTGGAAGAACCTCGTATTTAGCTAATTTGAGAAAACTTGTTGGAATATTGTCCCAGCCAGGGGCACTGCTCGATTTTAAATTCATAAGCAAATTGTGTACCTCGTCTAAGTCTGTATCCAAGAGAACGAATGATGACAATTGAGTATTATCTGCTCCTAAGTCTGCCGTAGCATCTGATCCAGTTTGTTCTGGCAAAATGTTCTCTGCAAGTTGTTTACCAATCGCTGCAAAAAAATCATTTACATGATTGACTGCTTCAATCGGCGACGCCTTTACTTCTAAAAGTTTAGTGCTATCTGTATAAGATGGCTTCATATTAGTTATGTTTTTAATATTAGCCCAAAGTCTCTTACTATCTGTGGTAGAGTTTGCTAAACGATCCCTTTCATACCCGCGTTTCCGTTTTTTAATTAATTGATTGCAATAGTTTCGATATCTTTTAAAACTTATTTTTAGTATTTCATTATGTGGGTCGTTTTTTAATTTCTTTTGCATATTATTTCTATTTCTGATACATTTTAAAATACCAGGGGTTATCCAGGGTTTGATCGATCTTTTACTTTTAGGTATAGTGATTGTAGTAGTATTTTCTCGTAATGATGTCGAAATTTTTTCAATTAAAAGTTCAACTACAAGGTCCGGGTCATTTGAGAACAATAGCTCGCTAAGATTTTTATCCACTAGAGATTTGAGTGCCATATTGAAATCGGTCGTTAGTTTAGTTTTCTGAATTTTATTTTTTAGTTTAATTTTAGATAAATTTAGAAATAAAAGAGAATGGTCAGTGACAGTTGTATTTAAGACAGCAATGTGAGCAGATAATTTTTCCTTATTTAATTTTATCATAACATGGTCTAGGCAATTGCTTAATCTAGTAGGAAATGTGTGACCTGTCATCAATCCATGCATAGTTAACATTGCCATATAGTTTTGTCTATTGTTTCTTTCCTGGGCCTGCTCTGATATAGTTGGTGTAAGATTTATATTTATATCTCCAGCTAAGATAATACAGCTATAGGATTTTATGGATTCCAAGTATGTGTCAAGTGAGTTAATAAACTTATCAGCATTAGCATTTGAGGGAGATCGATATACACCTAGTATTATGTTATTATTATCCAGTTTAATCTCTAACGCTGAGGCTTGATTCAAATTAATTTCCCTAATGTTGACTGCTATATTATTACTAACGTAAACAACAACTCCGTCGTTTTTATTTACATGATTTGTAGTTTGGAATGCTGAGAAGTTCGGCAAAATAGGTATTGGTTTAGTGGGATTAAGTTGACTTTCAGTTAGAATCAAAATATCTGGCTCGAATTTCAGAGAAGAAAGAGTAAGTTGTAAATCATCCAGGTTTCTATAAATGCTTCGTATATTTTGGCAGAATATTTTGCAGTCTCTCTTTTGTACATGTATATATTTAGACAAATCTTCAATATCACATAGAAAAGCCTGAGCTATATTTGTATTGTCTAATTCGTTTAATGTATTAAATGAACTATCCATTTAATTTGAGATTATGGAAACCGGGGGTGAACTTCGAAACATATTTGTATGAAATAGATGTATGTAGCCGGCAACATGACTTTAATAAGCATTGATGATAATTATGCTCTTAAAGTCGCAAGTCGCATGACTTTATAGTAGGCTTGTGACCAAGAAACCAGGGTGTTGAGATCACCAACAGTGTTAGTAGTGCAATGATTACGTCAAGATCGCATGCGCACGGAATTTTGTTTATACGTCCCACATTCTGTAGGGTTTTACGATGCGGATTTATATTCTTTGTTGACCATTGTTGCGATGAATTTATTGAGGCGGTGTTGATTGATGTTATTGGCAAGGAGCCGAAAAGAATTGGAGTAGTATCGGTTTCCTTGTTAAGTATCTAAATAAAATGGTATTTTTTCCTTAACTTAATCATCGGCTTCAAGTTGTCCGCAGTAAGACTGTTATTCTTCGATAAGATGGATAATCTGATTTGTAGAACCCATACTGAGTCTATTTAATGGAAATTTGTAACTTCCCTGAATTAGATAGGGTAGATAAGTGAAAGATAGAATCGGTGTCCCGTGCTGGAGGGTGCACATTCAAGGTACCACTGGTTTGATCGGTTAACGCCCACACAATCTACTCTGCGTCGACCAGCGAGATGCCTTAAAAAAATGGATCCAAAATGTGGAGCACATGCAGATATGGCTTACCATGGGAGATGCTCATGTCTAACAGTGGACAAGGTTATATTATCAGCCTATTGCCGTCCACTGCTGAACGTACGCCTCCCCAAAGAGCGCCAACCCTGAGGTCCTAGGCAGTCCGCATCCAACCGCTGCTAGCCGCATTCTTTAAATCATCGACCCATCTTGTCGCAGGGCGTGCTACACTAGGTTTGTCCATTCGCGGTCTCCACTCTTGCACTTGTCTGCTCCATCTACCATCTGTCCGTCTAGAGACAAGGACAAGGTTAGGCTGAGTTTATTGCTTCGTTGAAGAATTGTTTAAAGGAGTGAAGAGAACCAACGATACAGGAGAAATTTCTAGTGTGATTCAACGTTTAAACGATCAAAAGAAAAACTTCATCTATCTTGCTATCCTGGTGAGAAATCTGGTCATTTTTATTCTTATATGATACCTCTCCCTAAGTCTCATAATAGTGGTCGCGGGACTTATCTCATTGACCCCGGAACGTAAAAGGCTATTGAAGGACACCGTGGAATTTAGTCAGTACGAGTCTGACAGTCTCTCCCGCCCTGGCCTGGGTGGGAGGACTCATTTGATGATTTTACCACGATAAAAAAAAGTCTCATATTAGTAATAAATAAATGCACCTGTCTATAGTTATTTTAACACAAACCTCACCCTGATCGGAATGAGCAATTCCTTCAAACGACCTTTACCGTCTGCTATGGTAAATAGTTGATTGTCATGCGTGTGCGGTGCTGTGGTGATGAATCAATTGGGGCAACTGGGCCAACACTGCGCTCGTGCCGCCAGCGGTGCTACGCGGAAGATTCAAAGGCGCCGATCTGATGATTTTTTTAGCCACAAACTTTTCTATTACTATTGAACAGTTGTTGCAGCACTTCTTAACCATTACAACGCCCTATTGACAGCCCTGTCAGCTATCAAATCACAAACAAATTGTAATGTCGACATTTTTTGGCGTTAACTGCTCAAGTGAGGACTAAAGTCTCCTTAGTGACTAATTTAATAAGGACTTTTGACAATTATGACAGTTTGGGGACTAAAGTCCCGAATGGCGTATTAATGGATGTATCCAAATAAGTCAGATGGAGCCGAAGAAGATGCCATACTCATACTAACCGAAAACTCACCCTGTTGCCCTTTACTTGCTGCCCGCATGCCTGCGCCTACGGTGGCCGGAGATCGTCTTGCGACGTCCGTCGCCGTGGGCGTCCACCACCGCGGGTGGGGCGGAGGGAGGACATTGTCCTCACTCTCACGCGGCCCGCCTCCTCCTTCGCGAGCATGACTGCTTCGCAGAAGGAGGCGACCGCTTCCCCCTCCGTCTCGCCCCGCAGCATGGCCGCGACCAATGCCGGGCGCGAGAGGTCTCCGCCTATCGCCGCCGTGAGGACACGTCGGTGCTCTGCCCAAGCGGGGCAGTCTTGCACCGTATGCTCGACTGTGTCCTCCGGGCGATCTTCGCAGTGGTGACACCCAGGCGTTTCCTCCTTTCGCATCAGACACAGGTACCTCCCGAAACTTCCGTGTCCGGTGAGGACCTGCGTCACGCGGTAGTTCAGGACGCCGTGACTCCTATCTAGCCACTCCTCAAAGAGCGGTCTTACCGCCGCAATTGCGGCGTGCCCGTTGTTCATGTGTGTTTGAATATTTTTGAACGCCCTCAAGCTACAGGGAAAGATCTGGTTTCTGGTAAATACAAAAAAAAATCTCAATAACGACAGTGTTATAATAATCTATTGATTTTAATCAAGGATTCTTAGCTTCATTCCCTCTTTCCAGCCGGAAATAAATACTTGAACCTTCTTGCTACGCTACGGAGGTTCACCTCCAAAATCCTTAGTGTCGCTTCGGGCTTCAATATGCCCGTAACGCGAGGCACTGCTTTACTCCCTTGGTGCGTAATCTACTTTTAACTGTCTCCATATAGCTTAGTTCTGAATCAAATACATTTCTTTCCTTCAACAATCAAAGCCAAGTTTTCCTCCTATCTCGAAACAAACATTGTTTAAACATGCAAATGAATTGATTACGATGTATCTGTGACATCTAGGCTACTGTCCCAACACGGAAGATGTTCACTATTGCCCAGGTGTTGATTAATTTTGGTCACAAACTACCAACACCAATTGTTACATTTTCGCAAGAATTTCAATTGAATTAGATGCGTGCGCTGCTTGCCTGCTTACATACCTTTTGGTTTGTGTGTGGTCAATTTATTCAAGCCAATAAAATGTGTAAGTAATGGTGGCGCAGTCGTATGTCACTATTTAGTAGTTCGAACTTCGGTAGGCAGGACAACATTGTGTAGAAACTGGCATGTTCTAGAACTAAAAATGTGCCTAAATAGTAACTATGTCTTTGCAATTTTCCGTCCATTTTAATGACAATTTGTGATTTTTAGGGTTCCGTAGTCAACAAGGAACCCTTATAGTTTCGCCATGTCCGTCCGTCCGTCCGTCCGTCCGTCCATCCGTCCGTCTGTCCGCAGTTTAGCTCAGAGACGCACAGTCCTAGAGAGCTGTAATTTAGTGTAAATATAAGGATTTGTTGTGCCGAAAAAGTGGTAAAATAAAATCTCGTAAAATATTTTTTTTTAGGGTACCTCCTGTACACGTAAAGTGGGGATGTTTTTTTTTTTTCTCGCGTACCCCTTAGTGTGGCGTATCATTAAATAGGTCTTTAAAAAATATTGATAGTTTCCATTAACAATTTTTTGATAAAAAAATTCGTTTGTGAAATATTAAGCTTTAAAGTGCTAAATTTTGCTCGACTCGAGTGTCCCCCCCCTCTACCAGCTAAACGGTTATGTTTGGGGGTGTGAAAAAATTCACAATAGTAGTATATATAACGAAGTTTAAAAGAAAATTATCATGACTAAGTAGGCTTTACAACTTTACGAGTAATAGTCGACCAACTTATAAAATGTACTTGGATAACATATTTTCCTAAACAAAATGTATCGGAGAACATGCTCTTCAACTGCAAATGTAAGTTTGTCAACTTTATTTTTACAGCTTTAATAGGTATGTTGTTACGGTATGTTTTTTGGGGATAGGTAGGTTTTTATCGTCAACTATTTTTAACTTCAGAAAAAGGGGGAGGTTCTAAATTCGTCGTAATCTTTTTTTTTTAATGTATTTTCCCCGATTTCTCAAAGACTCCTGGACCGATTTTGAAAATTCTTCTTTTTAAAATTAAATTCAGCGAATCAGTTTAGTTAATTCGCATAAGTATTTTGATGGGCAACTACGGAACCCTACACTGTGCGTGGCCCGACACGCACTTGGCCGGTTTTTTTTTTTGTTGATTTGATAGACTTTGATAGACTTTTTATAAACATATATTTTTTTTAACAAAAAGTTTCTTTTGACACCAATAGAACAAATTGAACAACTAAAACTCCTGCATCCAGCAAAGTAGTATGTGAGTTTAGAACATTACATAGAAAATTCCTGCAATGATTTTTTTTCTCGTCAGTCGTCAGTGATTATCGTGCAGGGCGCCAACCGGGCACTAGACCCTGAAAAAAAATGCTGCATCATATTAGAGAATGGCTTTGAGAAAATAGACTGCAGATTATGTAACATTCTATGTAATAAAATACTAAAACCTTATCAGGTGATCTAGTTTACTAGTTTATTCTTCATTAACATTTTAATTACTTTATCAACAAGCGGCATTGCTTGCATTTCTCTCCTGTTTGGACCAGGTGAACTAGTTCGTTCAGAATATTGTAAATACTTTGGCATGACCACCGTGAATGACGGCGATGCTATAATAAAGTACACAAAGTGACGTTCTAATTATTAGGTTTGAGCCAGACTTCTACTACCCATTATCCAACACCGCTCTTCTTAATGCAAGAGGTAATGCATTAAATCAGTTCAGACACATTACCTACCGCCTAACTACTAAAAATGTTTAACATCATTCTGTTGAACACTTGTCTAAAAAACTGGCCAAGTGCGTGTCGGGCCACGCACAGTGTAGGGTTCCGTAGTTGCCCATCAAAATACTTATGCGAACTAACTGATTCGCTGAATTTAATTTTAAAAAGAAGAATTTTTTAAATCGGTCCAGGCGTCTTTGAGAAATCGGGGAAAATACATTAAAAAAAAGCATACGATGAATTGAGAACCAATCCTTGTTTTGAAGTTAGTTTAAAATAGTTGACAATAAAAACCTACCTATCCCCAATACATTCCCACCTATTATAGCTGTAAAAATAAAGTTGACAAACTTACATTTGCAGTTGAAGAACATGTTCTCCGATACATTTGGTTCAGGAAAATATGTTATCCATGTAGGTACGTTTTATAAGTTGGTCGAATTTTACTCGTAAACTTGTAAAGCCTACTTAGTCATGATAATTTTCTTTTAAACTTCGTTATATACACTACTATTGTGAATTTTTTCACATCCCGAAACATAACCGTTTAGCTAGTAGAGGGGGGGGGGGGGACACTCGAGTCGAGCAAAAATTAGCACATTAAAGCTTAATATTTCACAAACGAATCTTTTTATCAAAAAATTGTTAATGGAAACTATCAATATTTTTTAAAGGCCTGTTAAATGATACCCCACACTAAGGGGTACGCGAGAAAAAAAAATCCCCACTTACGTGTACAGGAGGCACCATAAAAAATATATTTTAAGAGGTTTTATTTTACCACTTTTTCGGCGCCGACTATCCGTATTATTTACACCAAATTACAGCTTTCTAGTACTGGGCGTCTCTGAGCTAAGCTGCGGACAGACGGACGGACGGACGGACGGACGGACGGACGGACATGGCGAAACTATAAAGCTATTGTCAAACAGACAGGCGTGACAAACGCGAAGCGAGGCGTTTTTGTTTGTAATGTATGCAATTGTTTGAATCCGGTCACATAGAAAAAGCGAAAGCGATCCGATATGTCTATGTGACGGGCTTCAAACAATTGCATACATTACAAACAAAAACGCCTCGCTTCGCGTTCGTCACGGCTGTCTGTTTGACAATAGCTTTAGGGTTACTTGTTGACTACGGAACCCTAAAAACTGTCACTTCAAAACGGCGTTTGACTTTGATATAAGGGTCGTTTTGCAATTACACTTTTTTAGACAAGTGTTCAACAACGTTTAACTTCTTGCGGTACTACGGATAGTGTTTTACTTTTCTAATGTGAAGACAGTCTATAACAGAAGTAACACATTTTCCCGTCAGGTAATCTGTTCCTGTTTGTCAAACCATTACATAAAAAAAAACGTAACACGACAGTCCACACCTAGTCGATGTTCAGAACTGGCCGTATCATGGCACTGTGCAAATGTACTCGTATTCTTGTCGACGATCTCGTATCTTGATGGAAGACAAAAACTTGTGTGGCTATCCGTCATGGTAATTGAGTAGGAAGCTGTAACAGTTAGATCTTATGTTTTAACTAGATGTAAAGGGGGTTAAACACGTCCATTTAATTTATAATAATGTATCCGAAAACAGGGTTATTATTTTTTTGTCAACGTTTTATTTTTCCATGTAGGAATGTAGTAGGAAATGACATACAGAATAGTTTCAACGAACTTTAAAAACTATTTCCTTAAACTTTTTATTTTTAATGAATTGCGTGTGATTGGGAAAAACAGATGTAGTGTTGATTATGAAAGGAAACAGCGTGAAGGAAAAAGGAGCGCTGGATTATGCCCCAGCTAAAGAAACATTACAGTCTAATCATAATTTACATAACCAAATTATAGATAGGACAGTCAGCATCAAAAGTTGCTGACCACATTCAGATTTGCAAAATCGCTGTACACCGTACTATTACGTATTATTACGGTGTACAGTGATTTTGAAAATCTGAATGTGATCAGCAACTTTTGATGCTGACTGTACCTTAATATTTCATCTATGTCATATTTTGTGTAGATGGAATCATTCCTCAATTTATTCTATTTTTAACGACGGTAATTAAAAGCCATTGCCTATTATCAGCTTATACAACTTAAATGGTTTGTCATTGGTTTTTACAATAAGAGCTTGTACAAAAAGCGTGACGATGTGGTTATCTCCCTTGAATGCATAGTTGCTTTCAAGGGGGCAGTACCACAGCATTAGAAATATTAAAAGTTACACATACCACTCATCATCTCCCTATCCTTTTCCTAACTATATTGGGGTCGGCTTCCAGTCGATCCAGAAGCAGCTGAATATCAATATTTCACATAGAACGACTGCCTATCGGACCTTCACAACCCAGTAACTGGGTAATACGATACCCTATGGTAAGACTGGTTATCAGACTTATGAGCTTCTGACTAACAGTAACGACTGTCAAAGAACTACAAATGACAGCCGGGACCAACGGCTTTACGTGCTTTACGAGCCACGGAGGAGACTCGCTATGACAGATGGTCACCCATCCACAGACCAACCTCGGCAACGGCACTATCACATAAATGATATGAAGAGCCTTATTTCACCCATTTCCAATGAGAAGTCTAAGTAAAAATTAAGTACAGCTTTCACTAATACGTGGATACTAATCGGTCAGTCAGTCCGTGAAAAAAACGGAGGAGGGAAATGTTTGAGCCGTATATGTGTAGTGACTACTGACAGAACCGCATTCTACGGCTTATATGGTGCACATGTGTTCCGATGTCGGCTACGTAACTCTTCTTAAGGGTGGGGAGTTGGTGGGGAAGAGGAGCGGAGGTTACAAGGAAAACTCTTTACGCCTATGGCTTGTTGGCTTGTTAGGATGTTTTTAAAAATTTGAAAGTTAAATAATAAACTTGAGAGTTGATTGTTACTATCGCTTTTGAGATTTATTTGATGTTTTCTCATTTAAAATGTAAGTACCAGTAGACTGTTAATTCTGTATCATTGCTTCGTGTTTTAGGTATCTATGCGTGAGTTTTTAATGTGACACTATCAAGCGACCAAAATATTTCCCAATAGATAGGATATTGGGATAAGACTATTAATTAGACAATAAATTATTTTCAGACTATTTTTGTCCACCATTTGGTAAAAAGAGGAAAATATTTTTAAATTCGCCTTTTAAGTCTTAACATGTCCTCTACCTAAGCTACTGCCTGTGAGAGTAAGGAATCCTATGTTTTTACGAGCTATTTGTATTGAATGGACGCTCAATGTACAAATATCCTGCGCACATTATGTACAGAGCATTACACCGCCTGATTTATGTACATAGTTATGACTAGCTGTGCCCGCGACTTCGTTCGCGTGGATGTCGGAATTTAACAATGTATTTTTAAGTGCGAAGCGCTTAATGGGGATGGCAACTCAAAGCTCATCGTAGATGGCGCTGCGATAGTTGGTCCCTACGTCAGTTTACTGTCTAACTTGTATAAAAAACAAACAAGATTTATTGTTATAAAAATTGAGTATAAATACAAAACAAATATGGAAAATTATTCGTCAATGCAAGTGCATATACTAAAAGAAGAATTAAGACGCCGCGGTGCATCTACAAGAGGAAAAAAAATGATTTAATTGAGTGGTAATACATTTGATTTTACCGTAATAATCCACAATTACTTGTAGTTGAGGTTTCAATTTTTGAGTTTAGGTATGTTTTACCTGTCCTCTCCTATAACAAGAATATAATGCTGCTTCTGACTTTCTATTTTGATAAAATATCATAATGTTTTAAGTCAGTAATTTTACCCCTTTTTTTCTATTTAGATTCGAGAAATTATCACAATATATTTAATTTCCTAACACCACAACTATCACACAACTCGTTCCAGGTTATAATTCTTCCGCCAGACGAACCATTTCATGATTTATGGAGCGATGCAATACTGGTACTTAACCTCCAATAGAAAAGTAGATATTATTTTGAAAAGTGTATTCGATTGTTTAGTTATGGTATAATCATAGAATTTCATTAATAAACTCTACTAACGGCCTGTCTCGGTTTCGCAAGGCTGGATATTTGTTTATTATATAGCTTTTCCTTAGTTATAATTCAATTTTTGTTCTCAAGGCAGTCACAGCAGCTACCTATTATTTCTTGATAGTGTGAATTGTCGGAAATTTGTATGTTTCATCATTTTTACAGCTTATTACTCAACATCTAGTCATTTTACATCAATAAATCGTTTTTTTCAGAAAATTCCTTTGATTTGACAGTTCTTTTGGGACCAAACTGTCACTTGTCACTTTGACACTTGCCTTCCCCATTCTCGCCACGTTTTTTTATAAATCATATCGTTTTCATATAATCCCTGTATTTAGAATTTATTTTTCAAGAATATTTGAGGTGATTATAATAAGCGCCCTCTGTCGTTCAGATTCAGAAGAATTGCTACTGGATTAGAGCACCCATTCTATCTCATTCCATCCCATTCCATCCCACTCCATCCCCCTCCATCCCACTCCATCCTACTCCATCCCACTCCATCCCATTCCATCCCACTCAGTCCCACTCCATCCCACTCAATCCCACTCCATCCCACTCCAGCCCACTCCATCCCACTCCATCCCACTCCATCCCACTCCATCCCACTCCATCCCACTCCATCCCACTCCATCCCACTCCATCCCACTCCATCCTACTCCATCTCATTCCATCCCACTCCATCCCACTCCATCCCACTCCATCCGACTCCATCCCATTCCATCCCACTCAGTCCCACTCCATCCCACTCAATCCCACTCCATCCCACTCCAGCCCATTTCATCCTACTCCATCCCACTACATCCCACTCCATCCTAATCCATCCCACTCCATCCCACTCCATCCCACTGCATCCCACTCCATCCCACTCAGTCCCACTCCATCCTAATCCATCCCACTCCATCCCACTCAGTCCCACTCAGTCCCACTCCATCCCACTACAACCCACTCCAACCCACTCCATCCCACTCCAACCCACTCCAACCCACTCCATCCCACTCCAACCCACTCCATCCCACTACATCCCACTCCATCCCACTCAATCCTACTCCATCCCACTCCATCCCCCTCCAGCCCATTTCATCCTACTCCATCCCACTCCATCCTAATCCATCCCACTCCATCTCACTCCATCCCACTCAGTCCCACTCCATCCTAATCCATCCCACTCCATCTCACTCCATCCCACTCAGTCCCACTCCATCCTAATCCATTCCACTCCATCCCACTCAGTCCCACTCCATCCCACTACATCCCACTCCAACCCATTCCATCCCACTCCGACCCACTCCATCCCACTCCATCCCACTACATCCCACTCCATCTGATTCTATCCCACTCCATCCCACTCCTTCCCACTCCATCCCACTCCATCCTACTCCATCCCACTCATTCCCATTCTAGTGTGAGTCTAATAAAAACCTTTTCTTTCTTTCCATTCCATCCCAAACCATCCCATTCTATTCCATTACACTCTACTCTACTCCACTCCAAACCACTCCACTCCAGTCCACAACATTATTTGAATAGGTATGTAGTTTTTCTATTCCAAGCTAGATCGCGCTACTGAACTGCGCGTCTCGGTGTAAACTGACCGTAATTTTACTTCTGGGTCTGGAACACTTTAAATTCAAATATCTTTTGATAGACTTAACCGATTGCAATGAAACAAAAACTAAATTAGTCCTCAAGTTACGCTCGATCGTTGTGTATAAAGGTTATTTACATTGCCTTCGTACATTTTACGTGATGGAGCCACAAATAAACAGACAAACCGACAAACCGACAAACAGACAAACCGACAAACAGACAAACAGACAAAAATTCTAAAAA
The DNA here is from genome assembly GCA_954870645.1 of Agrotis clavis. Lineage (NCBI taxonomy): Eukaryota > Metazoa > Arthropoda > Insecta > Lepidoptera > Noctuidae > Agrotis > Agrotis clavis. The sequence continues at coordinate 21,180,256 of OX940930.1, forward strand.
TGCTGGAAATGGGTTCTGTTGGTTGTCCTTCAACACCCTAACTATTTTTTTTGGGTTTTATTTTGATGTACAAAAACGATTTTTCTACAGTTTTATTATATGTATAGATAATGCATTACTTTAGTCAGTTACAGCCTACAACTTACGATCATGTATTACTAAAACAGTTCTGTGGAACTTGATGGGGAGTTTTATCGTTTCAAATGGCAAATAATCTAACTCCTTGTCTGGATTCAGAAAACTATTAATTGTTGTTGATTCATCTTCTCAAAAGCATTGTTATGGCAAAGCTGACTTTAAGCTTTTTGGAATATGGAAAAAAAAAAACAAATGTAGTAAATCTTCTTTTGAAAGTTGTCATTTACCATGCTTTAGTTACTAATGTTTGTTATCTCCATTATTGGCATTTAATGCAATTTTTTGTATTTTCGGCTGTTTTATTATTTGGGCAGAAAAGCAAAATGCATAGTTGCCAAACTGCAAAAAGATACGGCCAGTATTCAGGTTCCTTTCCAGTAAATTCAGCAATAAACCCCGCCCTATTTCTTCCAGGCCTGATCTCTGTGACGACTTACTAATCCTCGCTAAAAACCCAGGACACTAAGCATTATAGGATCCAACATCATCAATAAAAACAGTCAGCTCACATCTCAAAATCGCCTTTCTCCAAACTACACATAGAAACTAGAAATCAATTCTATCCAGTATCCAGTTCAAGTATCACTTCATAAACTATTAATGTCTTAATGGTACAAGTTTGTAGCGTAAACAATTCCCTTATTACGTAACAGATGGCGGTCAGATAGGCGATTACGTGTTCCTTACCGGTGCAGCGGTGTAGTGGAGTAGTTTGACTGGTCGGTAGTCTAAAGGACTGTTGGCTATGGTAGTAGGTAGTCTGTCGAACTAGATCTAGATTGATAGGTGACGCCCGTGTGTGTCACCTATGTGGAAGTATATAGAGTTGTTTAAACCCCCTTCTACACGATCAAACCCGACCGCCCGACAGAGGTGACCTTGGTCCGGTTGATGTGAAAATCTACCGCGTAGACGTTGGTCGGCTGACCAAATATGGGCGGAGTCAAACGACCTTTGGATGACCTTGGTCGGGAGCGCATCCATCCCGACAGGCTGCGTCCGCGGTCGGACCCGACCGTCAGCCGACAGCGTTCCAGACGGTTGGGTACTGTTGACGCGACCAAGATCACCTCTGTCGGCGGTCGGGTTTGATCGCGTAGAAGGGGTTTTATTTGTCATGTTGAACTGGGATCCCGATCATGAGATAGATGGCAATTCGTTGTTTCATTTGCAGTTCAAGATTTTAATCTGAATCATCTTTTTTCCAACTATGTTACAGTCAGGGGTTTAGGCGCCAAAAGCCTAATTCTCAAAATGGCCAATTCTCTTAAAGCCTAATTCGCAAAATGGCAAATGATCAAAATTGATTTTTTTTTCAACGTAATCATAGAAATCTAAGATTTTTTCTCTCTCTTTAACTCAGTTGTTTCAAGTTATATTTATGATTTATGCGACTACTTCTAAGATTTATAAGAATTACACACGCAAATGTAGTCAAAAATCCATGTTGATCATTTGCCATTTTGAGAATTAGGCGTTTAGAGAATTTGCGATTTTGAGAATTTGTCCTTTTGCGACTAGGTTGCCATTTGGGTTGGGCTTTTTGCGCCTAAACCTAGTCAGGTTCCTGTCTAAACGGATGCATCCCAATTTATATTATTTTATATATTGGGATGCATCCGTTTAGACATATGGAGTGACTGCATATTTGACCTCCACAAACGCATAATGGCGGAATAAAAAAAGCAATGAATATTAACTAGGTCCCCAATGAAATAAGTCTTCACGTCCTGGGTAGCGTGAAAGGGACAGTCAGACTTTTACTGATTAAAATCCACCCTGTTCCTTCACTAGCCCTTTGTGTTCCGGGGTCACAAATCACCAACTTAACCACTTCATTAATTTGATAAACACAGAATCAATTACAAACTGACCTGTTCTGCCACATTAATTAACCACAGTATCATGTAAGCAAGTTACATCTCATTTACATAACTAATCTTCAAGATCACATTCTTTAACCACGCTATAACTTACAGATATCCATCGCTTCCAATTCCAAGAATTATCAGCTCTATATAACTCCTTGGCAGCTTTCCTATACAGGGTGTATAAGCCGTGTTTCCGCTAAACACATGATGTTATAAATACCTTTACTTTCCTAGGTAGGATCACTTTCGTTCCTTACCTGGACTTGAGTAGTTCGAGAAAATGTTTCGACTGTCACATGTAAGTTTACTTTGATATTTTTGGGTGATTGAATTAATTATTTGGAATTCTACTGGATGGATGGATCATTTCATGGTCTCGTTCACAATTGGTTGCCCGGATTCAATAACTGTTTGCTATAATTATTCATTATCATCATCATCATCATCAATTAATTATTTGAAATCTTAGATAGTTTAATCGCCTGCTACATTGTTGCTTGCCCGGACACAATAACTCTTTATTTAAATTCATTATCATTAAGTACACCTAGAACCACACACTGCTGACTTTAGGCTCTTTTTCTGCCATAGGTATTTCTCGATGCAATGCGTCCCTCATTCATATAGTCCTCGCAACTTTGACGATATCGTCGACCCAACGCACTTTTGGACGGCCCTGGTTTCTTATGGCCGAACTATGGCCACAATTTGGTAAAAACTTTACTACATCTGACATCTCCGCGTCTAGCCAAATGTTCTATCCAACTCCAGTTCAGCCCGTATCTATTTACGGCATCAAAGAACTGTTCAAACGGGTATAGGGATACCCGAACGAACTTAATGGGCAATTGGAGAAACACGATGGATTTTAGTCAGTACGAGTCTGACAGTCCTTCCCACTCTACTCAGGGCTGGGGAGGACTCATTCGATGATTTTACCACTGCTCTGCCAGATATTGTGGACTTTATCTTATCCGAGGTTACATTTTCATATTTTATTTATAGGGTACTTGAAGTAAGTATGTATGGACAATGAAAAAGCGCCTTTGGTGTAGGAACTATTTTTTTTCCATCAATTTAATGCGTTTACTTTACGTCACAAATACCTGAAGGTTCTAGGAACTTTGGAGACGGCAAATCCGTAAATAACGAAAACATTCCCGAATTTCAATAGTGTCTCTCTATTATAAGGCCTATGTTGCCTTACCTATGGACTTATGGACCTTTTATATGAGTTGTCCATAATTAGGTAATTATTAATTATGATTTTGAATGTATGTATGTTCAACAGCTTCTACTTATCTCAATGGACGTTCATTAACGTTGTTTATATTTACCTACGTAGCTCATTATGATTATGTACTGATAGCGATATGACGTGGAAGTTGATTCGTTTGTATCTTTGCCGGAAGATTGTTGATAATGACAGCAAAATCAACAAACTATATAACTAAATTGTTTTCTTCTTTTTCATAAAAATAATTACCGACTTCATTTTAATTAAAACGATTATAACTTTAAAAAAAAACTGTACAGTGCTTGTAATAAGATCTTGTATGACAATTTAATACGAAAAATGCCAGATTGTAAAATACTGAAACCATTGCTAAAGATGTTAAATATTCGAAATAGAATGGAATCATAACAAATCCACGACGAAATTTTAATTTTAAGTTTTTTTAAATTAACAATTATAGTTCTGCAAAATGTCTGTGTGTCAATAGATATAATAATAACTTTTACTAGTGTAAGTAGTTAACGTCCTTGTTTAAAAATGTATGTCGGTATATTATATTACTGTGTTTATTTATCTAACCCCGTTATGGCCGGAGATAGAAAGAGTCACAGACCTAATTATTATTGACCATAAGTGATTATTTTCACAACAAACATGTGATCTATTTTAATTGTTTTAATACATAATTAATTTATCGTTATTTCTGTGGTAATATTCTGTGAGTTCCGTATAAAACTCCTAAAGAAACATTTCCATAAGAATCACATGGAGTTCTTATAACAGACAACTTCAAAAGTCTAATAAACTGTTGCGTTTGTATTAAACACAAAAGAAAAAGACACTTTTCATTTCTCATACTCGGAAAGTAGTGTTTGTTTGATCAGAGCAGCGGGTCGAAAACGATGCTTCCCTCCCTTGGGCGGGAAAGACTCATAGTAATTGCTTCCCTCCCTAGGGCGGGAATGAATTTTAAAAATAGAACTAAAATTGGTTATTTAGTCGGCTATAATTTTTTTTTACATAATTAAGAAAAATATCGATTAAAAAAAAAATGCTGCGGTCTTGTGAGTGTATACGGCCAATGTGAATTAAAAAAAATACCTATTAAAGTGATGAAGGATGGCCCGCGGCGGTGACGCGGGCGGTGTGTTCCATATTTGAAATTAAAAAAGACTATTAAATAGGTACTACTCATCAATAAATATTTTAGAAAAACTACTATTTTTTACTTTCCTTATATTTGAAATGAAAAGTAGAGTGTTTAACACGGGTGAAAGTCATCAATTCCCACTCGGACTATAGCCGCCCTCGCTTCGCTCGTGCGTCTAAATACCTCGTATGGGAATTGATTTCTTTCCACCCTTGTATAACAATCTACTATTCTCATAAGTCAACGACACTTTCCGCAAATAACAGCGACTCTTTCCGCAAATGACAGCAACGCTTTCTGCAAATGACAGCGACTCTTTCTGCAAATGACAGCGACTCTTTTCGCAAATGACAGCGACTATTTCCGTAAATGGCAGCGAATCTTTCCGCAAATGACAGCGACTCTTTCCAGAAATGACAGCGACTCATTCCGCAAATGACAGCGAATCTTTCCACAAAACTTAAGGATAGGTACTTCACACTAAAGTCAACGACATTTTCTACAAAAGCCAACGACAGTTTATACAAAATGCTCTGTAAAAAAGGAAATGAGTCGTCTTCTAGTCCATGTTATTTTGGTGACGATATTCACTAAAAAAAATTCAATTCTTTTTCGTCAACCGTCACGCTGTCATTTATTTATTACTAGCTGCACAATTCACTACCAACCCGATGGATTTCTGAAAAAATTATAACATGTAAATAGTGTCCTCACCTTAAAGAAGACAACGATAAACTAAATATTTATTTTGGTGCAGTCGTTTGGACAACGACTTTGTGTTATACTATGTAAAGAAAAAAAAAAATCATATCACTCCTCATAAATCCATCACTTGCTTTGGAAAAAAACAATCCTAAAAATTCGTCAAAACGGCTAATAGATTTTAACTATCAAAAATTAATTAGGTAACCAAAACAAAGGAAGCTGCCTTATCAGTAATCGTGTGCAAACAGTTTTTTAACCCAATTCTTTCTAGATAAGACAGTGTTCATTGAAAAAAATGGTGGTGTTCTCAAGATAACCTCATTAATCTTCTTAAGCAAAATGCTTTACAAAGTAAATAATTTGAGAGAGTATTAGCCAGTTTATGGGACATCGAGATTTATTTTTTACCATGGATTCCGTACTGGTTCTAGACCAATATGTGCTCGTATTTAAAATAATCCATTATTATTATAACACTCGTCTAAAAAGTGTAACGTAAGTTTTTATCGTCAATGCCGTCTTGAATTTGACAGTTTTTTAGACAAGAATTCAAAGATGCTTAAATAGTTATTTGTTATGCAAGGCTGCAAAGTTGATTTTTGGCGCGAGTACTTGAATTGAAAACTGAGCGAGCGAAGGATTCTAAGATTGAACCGCGAGAGAAACGAGCGGTTCAAATATAGAATCCTGAGCGATGCGAAGTTTTCAAAGGTTCGAGACGCAGAAAAACTTTGCTGCCGAGTGCAACACACAACTTTTCACCTCACACAGCGAGGAAATGAAGTGGGGTCATTGACCTATACAGGGGGCGGCTCGCCTGGCAGTGTAGAAAACAATTGAATTCAAGACGTGTTCGAATTTTAAACAACACTTTGTGCTCTAGAGCACAAAATGGAGTTTTGCGCTTAGATTTTGAATGAGAAATAGAATCTTTCCGAGCGTGTGAGGTGAAAAGATGTTTTATTTATTTATTTAAATATAATTGTTTATAATTAAACACATTTTGATCGGTTTTGTCATGGGTGATTTGTAACTATTTTTATTTCAATGATAATACACCGATTCAGATAAATGATAATGAATTAACATATTATAAAAATACTGTTCTTAATATTTTAATATACTATTACCTTGACTGCTCTTCACGGAATTTAACAGTTCAATCATTCTCGGGGACACACTGAGCTCAAATTTTTTGTAGTGGCGTGTAGTACGTAGTACTTTTAAGTATTCTGTGGTAGTGGTCACCACAGGAGAAGTTTCAGGAGTTTGCAGTGGTTTACGGAATTGCCCATAGGAATTAATTAATCTGGAAATTTTTGTTTGATAATGACGCTATCTACTAACACTTTATACAATAAAATCTCCGCCATAAATATAGATTAAAAAGGACAGATACGTGGCTAACTAATCTCCACTGAAATAGTTTTGAATGACCGAAGAATCTTCTAGAATAGGTAGGTATCTATTGTAATAAGTGGACCTAGTACCTAATCAATATACATACGTACGTAATTATAAGCAAGTAGATATTTTCGTTTAACTGATAAGATAATTAAATCGATTTTGCATGATACAACGAAATTTTTGCAGTAGTCAATTTTTTTTTAATTTTTGCGAAACACTGCTTGTCGGTATGTAGGTATTTGTATAATCTACAAGTAATTGTTTCGGGTCTGGGCGTTCGTGTATGTGAGTTTCTACGTTTGTAAACGCACCAACACAAGAGAAATTCATCTGTAGGCTTCGGTCAGATATCGTTTTGAATAATCTGTCTGTCTCCGTTCTGTCCTGAGTCCATAGTGTGGTCCACAATTTGTCCAAACTTGTCCAATATCTAATAGATCCTCTTCGTCGTGTCGATAAATTCTTATGATATCACCTACATAAATTAATTTCGACCAGAACTCTGCCGTATTGACGATGTTGGTAATGTCTTCAGACTGGTCTCTTGAATAGGTATGGAGTTACAAAAAATTAGTAGTTCCACTATCACGTCCAGCTTCTACCTGGATCATGTTGTATTTGCAGCGACCAATCTGACTTCACAATTGGTATAGTCTTCCGGATGGCCCATACTTGGTGGCCAACCCCAGTGTGTTTGCTTTCTATTCTCAAACTTTAGAAGTTCTATATTTCCAGGCGCTATATCTAGTAAAATGATGTCTTATAGAAACATAATTCCTAAAGAACTTTCCTTTGTTTCAGATTCTGCTGTTCCTCATCTTGCAATATGCTCAGAGCGCTGACCAGGCCAAACGATCTATAGGAGATGGCCATGGAATAGGCGGTATAGGAGGCGGGGGCGCTGTCATAAGTGGCATTAGTGGTGGGGCCGTCATCGGTAGCAGCGGTGGTATAGGGGGAGGAGTTGGCATAGGATCCATAGGTGGTGGAGGAGGAATCGGGGGTATTGGAGCCGCTGGCAGCTTCCCAGTCCGCCACACATACTCCGAGTACCACAACCGAGTCGCCATCCCTGTCCCCCAACCTGTTCCCTATGGTGTGCCCCGTGCAGTTCCCTACCCCGTTCACGTAGGGGTACCCGTGGACCAACCGCGTCCTGTCGCTGTCCCTGTACCACAACCAGTAGCCCACGTAATATCTAGACCTGTTGCTGTACCTGTGGACCGTCCGTTTGCGTACCCATATGCGCAGCCGGTGCCTGTGAGCGTGACTCAGGCTGTGGGGATCCCTGTGCCGCAGCCGTATGCTGTAGGGGTGCCTGCTCCAGTGCCTGTCGCAGTTCCTCAACCTGTAGCAGTGCCTGTGGCTATTGGGGGCGGCGGCGGTGGGTTAGGTCTTGGGGGAATCGGGGGTGCAATTGGGGCAATCGGAATTGGGGGTATCGGAGGGATCAGCAGCATTGGTGGTCTAGGTGGAAGTATTGGCGGCCATACTTCAGTGATCTCCTCATCAGTAATTGGCCACGGCTTAAGTGGCGGTGGTTCCATCGTGGCGGCCCATGGTCATGGATATGGTCATCATTAGGTGCTTGCTCCTACTGATTGGATTGTAACAAGTCAATTACGTACATATTTATTGTAATTTACCAAATATTTTATATAAATAAGTAAAACGTTAGATACGTACCTAGTTGTTTAAGGGCTGATTTTTCAATAGTCAGATAACTTTTATCTGAGGAATAAAAATGGAGGTTTGACAGTTTATCCATGGAAAATATGTCAAATATTTTTTATTTTTGGCTATTTGCATTCCTCAGATAAAAGTTATCTGACTATTAAAAAATCAGCCCTAAGTTAATAATAACATTCATTACATCATAATTAACATTGCATTAATTTTGCTATTACTGGGTTTATTCTCTGGAAACCCCTAGCTATTTCCATCACCAGTTCACTTAGATTTTGTTTTAAACACACTAAATTATTGTTAAAGCATTTCATCCCAGTTATCCATGGGACACAGTTTTTGTTTTAGTTAAAATTATATTTTCCGTTATATTGTATTGGTAACGGAACTTTTGTCCATGTGTACATAAGTGTTTATTTGTATAAATATTATTGCTCAACAATATGTTACGTACTGATATGACTACTATTGTAAAATAAGTAATTGACCACCTATGTAGTGTTAGTCTGATATATTTTGTATAAATGTATGTTTATGCCTATTTACTATGCCTAATCACTTTTTGTTGTTTGATGTACAGTCGACAAAGGAAATACTAATATAACTTTACATGCATAGTCATAAAATATGTAAATAATAAATAAATAAAGCTTTAACTATTTTTATTAAGATTGTGTATGTTTGAATAAAGAAATATTCATCAAAGGTGTACTATTTTTATTATTTATCGTCCTAGAATGTGAATATTCTTCTTTATTTAAATTTATTATCGACTTATCTTGAAAATGATTTAAGAAATTGTATGGAATATCATCAAACGGGTCATCTGTGAGCAGAGCCTGGCTGACTAAAAACCCTTCCGTTCCTTCAGTTGCTCTTTGAGTTCCAGGGCCGTGGAAAACTCTAAAGACATTCTAACGACCCATTTTTAAGTAGGTTTAGGCTAAAATTTCGCAATGGAAGAATCTGCTTACTTATAAGTAAGTATACTTTTTGTTTAGTCTTCACTTATTGCAAAATTCGTTGTTCAGTATAAATTCTTGCTTAGGTATTATTGAAAAGCATGTAATTATATTAATATAATTTTGCAAATCTTGCAGAAATAAGTAAACCGAACCTATTTCTTATATTACTTACACGATAATCAAATTAGTTTGCAATTTTTTTCTGCCTGTATATTGTTTTACAATTTGTCCTATTATTTGTTGTGTTGCGTATAAATAATATCTGTTACTTTGCTTGTTACTAACAAGCAAAGTAACAGATATTATTTATACGCTTTGTAGAATTCAAACGCCCATAAAATATTGATTACCGTTTCATGCTTTCTGAACTTTTTTTTAAGCAAAGCAAATGATTCAGTTCTTATTTTAAAGTAGAAAAGTATTTCACAATAATATTGTGTTAGAGTTTTGATAAGTGTATTCATTTTATTGTTCCTGACTGCATTTAAAAAAAAAAACTACAGAAAATACAATATCCCCTTCTGGCACAGTTGAGTAAATAATCAGAAATGATAATAAACTAATAAAAAAAACATTAATCAGTAATAATAACTTTGTCAAAACATCATTTACATCCCATTAACATAATACTCTTTTTAATTCATAAATAATCATATTTTTCTTCCACATCACGTGTAGAACAGGGATAAATAACGGGATTATCTGTCATTATCATTACTGGTGTTTCTAATACCGATATTCTACTGATAAAGTGGTTGTTATCGCTAACTGATAGCGCAGTAACATTCTCTACTATTTAGGCGGACGGATTGGACTACTCTACAGTGATAAAATTTATTATTTTTAAATACATATTTATGACTACTGTGTAAGTGAACAGTGATATTTGTTTTTGTTTTTGTGTGCGTGATAAAGGAATGAGGATGTATTCCAGTAAGTATTTCCTTTCTTTTGTTTTCATTGTGTTGTGAAAGTGATTGATGACCTTGCACACTCGATAGCTCGTATCAGATTTTTGTTGCAAAAAATTATCTTTGTTAACATTAAAATTTCATTGGATAGGTAAATAAGTCTGTTTACAAGATCCAGCCAACTATTGAGGGCCAAACGCCTGCCGGGATCGCGGACGCACGCCCTGAAACGTTAAGGGCAACTGATGAGGTAGCAGGGTGAATTTGTAGTAAGAGTCTGGCAGACATAAAGAAATTGCCCAAAATAGAGAGGTTTGAAAGGGTAGGCCTTTGCCCAGCAGTGGGACACAGAAGGCAATAAAACAAAGAGTCTGATAGAATCGGAGAAAGTGCAAAGGGAAGAGTGGAAGGTTATGGGGAAGATCTTTGCCCAACTGTGGGACAAAAGAGTTTAAATAAAAAAAGAGTCTGAAGGTCTCTCCCACTCTTTCCAGGACGGGAAAACTCATTAGATGATTTCACGATAACATGAAAGAAAAAATAAAACCACAAGGCTATGGATTATTTCTGCAAAAATAATCTCAAACCACTAGAAATATTCTTAAGAATGATTTTCATTTAATTCATAAGTGTTTTTCTAGTGGTTTGGCAGAAAGTACTTCAGATATGATTATTCAATGATACTTGAGATCAATGAGATCTTTTATATCTTCGGAGTAGTTATCCAAGTACTAGGAACATCATAATAAAAATATGAATGGAATAACTTGACTTAATGCGCCTGTAGTAATAAACATTTCAATTTGTGTTTGAGTGACTGACTGCTTGCATAAGTTGGAATAAGTACAACGTAGCACGGACGCAACGACGATATAATACTAGACTCCGCATGCACGATCTAAGGAACAAAAATTATTCTGCCAACTTGCTGAGGTACTACGTAAGCGAGGGGGACGGGGTACTGCGTTGTGATTGGCTAACTCAAGGTCTGTTCTGTCTCAACGTATGTTTACGGCTCACAGGATTGGTCAAAATGAGGCGAATATAAGACTTTTTTGCCTAATGTGTTGACAGACATCGGTCGCCTGTTATTAGGAGTCTAGTATTATATCGTCGTTGCACGGACGTTATTTCTTGGGACTATCTAAGTACGATACCGTGGCCATGTAACGCAAAGGGCTACCGACTCACATCATTCATCACACAATCCATCCATCTTTTCTTTAAAACTCACCAAAATACTTTCACCGTTAACCAGTTTCAAATTAATTCATTTTGAGCAGTGAGAGGATAAACATACTAACACTCTTATCTATTGTTAGATAAATAAACATAGAATTATGTACACATGTACTGTATAACCGTGAACTAGATTTTCTGATCCACCACGACCTCGTCGAACAACATCTCTATTTAATTATTCCCACACTAAATGGTTCCTTGTAATTATCATGCGTTGATAGACATAAGACACATGCATAAACATTAGGACCAAATAATCTTTTATAGACCATCCAAACAGTTTCAACAAAGGAAAAATACTCGCATTTGGATCAGATACAAAAAGACCATTTTTTACTTGGTCATCCAATGAGTCCTCCCACCCAGGACAGAGCGGGAGGGACTGTCAGACTCGTACTGACTAAAATCCACGGTGTCTTCAATAGCCTTTACATTCCGGGGTCACGGTAATTCATAAATCCCACGACCCCGGCAGGCTTTGGACCTCTATGGGGGCCCCGTGATTATACTGACACTCCTTGAGAGCTGGAGCAGTTAGGAACAGCTTTTATCAGTTCAATTTGACTACTTGAACAGTCCGTGAATGTTGATCACTGACTGACTGCTCGAGCACCGACTCTTCGTACATAAGGCAGCGCAAGTCCCCGATACCTTACGACTTTGGTATTCAGGGGACTATCGCAATAGAAATCCATAGAGGTTCCTACATAGGCAGAAGTCAATAGATGTCAAAGTCGTAAGGTATCGGATCCTTCCTAGCCTTAGCCCCTTCGTCTACAGCACGACGCAAGTAGTCCGATACCTTACGACTTTGGTATTCAGAGAACTATCGCGATGCAAATCCATAGAGGTTCGTACACAGACACATGTCAATGAATACCAAAGTCGTAAGGTATCAGAGACTTGCATCGCGTTGTCTACGAAGGGCCTAAGTGTCCAGGTCTATCGAAAAGACCAAAAGACTTAATCAAGTCTTAGATATACTTAGCACTTTCAATGTTAATGAACTGGTTGTCTTTAAAAATACCTAGCATTGCTTCAATGCAGATAGATAAATGAGTACATAAAAAACACGTTATTCGCAGATTTCAATCCGATATTGTTGCTTGGATACATGATTTTGTCAAAATTAATCAAATCGATATCCACTGATAGCGTCGAAACTACGACGTTACGATATGAGAGGCAGATATTATCTAAATAATGTGCGTACCTTTTTTATTTTATGTGAAAAGAATGTCAATTAGGTAGTCTCGTCAATCATTCAATCCATACAAGAGTTGAAATATGAATTTTAGAAAGATGGATGCGAGTGAAGCCGCCGTCTAAAACTGGTCATCTATTATGCAATTGTCTCTCATCATATTGAACATTGCGAACACGCACCGGTGAGCGTAGCGATGGACGTCCACCCACAAGGTGAACAGACGATCAAGAAGACCACAGGATCGCGCTGGATGGAAGCTGCCGCTTCCAACCGGATCATTAGAAGTCTAATAGGGGAGGCCTATGTTCAGCCAGCAGTGGTCTTACGGCTGATATAATGATGATATTGGAAATTAGATGAAGTTGGAAAGAGTTATTTCCATTCTGAGTAGCTAACTAGTAGCATCGTTGTTATGAAGCATATTTTATCATTTTCTAATAAAAATGTATTATTCTTTCAGAGATCCCATTCCCATTAATATTGGAGAACATCCCGAGGCAGAAAGGTTTCGGCTGTCTCTCACTCAGATTTGGATGCTTGTTTTCTGGATTAGTTACAATAGTAAGTATTAAGTTCCTAACTAATTAATTATAACAGTTGAAAAACAAATAAACCCCCGTCGGTAGATTGATGGGGCCTTGTTAAATGCCTACTAGGGTAGCAGGATCGGTCATGCGGGGGCGAGTAAAGGGCGACTCGCTCTCCGACCATGGACCATGCCCGGGTCGACGACGTCAGAGAGCGTCAGCATGATGACGGGGCGACCCTCTAGAGGGCCAAAGCCTGCCGGGGTCGCGGGTCTTATCTCATTACCGTGACCCCGGAACATAAAAGGGCTATTGAAGGACACCGTGGATTTTAGTCAGTAGAAGTCTGACAGTCCCTCCCGACATGCCCGGTGTGGGAGGACTCATTTGATGATTTTACCACGCTAACAAAAAAAGGTTGCAAGATTGTATAAAAGAGCAACACGAGGAATGTAAGCTCAGTGTGTTTTGCGTCCCAAATGGCATGTGAAGAAACGCGGCGCATGCGGATGGCGAGTAATAGGTGACTTACCCCCGATCATGGCCCCATGGGTCGACGACGCGTCGTGTTGCGGGTCGCGGGACTTAAACAGTTACGGTTACCTGTATAAACTATAGGTAACCGTGACCCTGAAACGCAAAACGCAAACCTCTCTTCCGCTGCACCTAGGGCGGGCAGGACGACCTTTAATTTTCAAATAAACTGAGTCCTGCGTATTACGTCTTAAAACCAGGCTTACTCCGGCGACTGAAAGTGACAGAGCTATACAAGTCGTCTAGCGCCATCTCGTTCACTCACTGGAACAAGCCTGGTTTTAAGACGTTGTAATACCCCCCCCCCCCTGGTGGCTTACCATGATGACCTAAAGCGAGAGTAGTTCCACTGTGGGATCAAGATGGCGCTAGACGACTTGTACAGCTTTGTCTCTTTTCCACAGTAGCACTACTCTGACTTTAAGGCGTCATGTTATGCCCCCAGCTCGAGCTCTAAAGCTATTGTCAAACTGACAGACGAACCGAATGCGTGGCGAAGCGTTTTTGTTTGTAATGTATGAAATGGTTTGAAGCCCGTCAAATAGAGTTTCGGATCGCTTTCGCATTTTTATATGACATGATTCGGTTCGGTTCGCTATCGCCTGTCTGTTTGACAAAGGCCTTAACGCGATCCAGTTTAGACTGCGGGAAAGGGACAGAGCTATACAAGTCATCTAGCGCCATCTCTTTCCCACAGCCTAAACTGGATCGCTTTAAGAGCTCGTAGTAAGGCATACACTTTGATTCCTCAAGTATACATTTTGAATTAAATCATCTTCTCTTCTACGATATTTTCTGTTTTTTTTTGGAAACACAACTTTAACGGTTCGATATACTATAATATCTTTATAATCATATTTATTTAGCACGCAAAATACGCGCATAATATATGACGTGGAGTTGCGTATACCAGCCCGTTATACAATACAATCATATTTATAGTGTCTCCAGATCTTATGCCGCCCTTCTATGATATTAACATCTGCCATTTCCAATTCCAGTTGTACACAGTCCTAGCGCTCGCACAATGCCTAGCAACACTGGACACGCAGCACCCAGGCCCCGTGGACACGGACCACTGGGGGAATGTCTTCGTGTACGCCTTCGAAGTCACCGTAATCTTCTGCCACTGTATCACGCTGGTCCTTACTACTGTCATGCTGGTTGGAGTGTTGAGGGTGTGTATAAACGTCCTTTATCGTTTAATAATCAAAAGGAGCTTATGGCTAAAACATTCCAGCCACATAGCCCTATCTTCACGGTCGATCTTCGAACGGTTGAGTCACTCTTAAAGACAAAGTGAATGTGAATGTAACTGAACTGAACTGAAAAGAGCACTGAGTCTACGATTATGGATTACGATTAGGTTATGCGCTACACCTGATGATCACGTTGTGAAAAAGTGTGTTTCCATGATTACAAAAAAGAGAGGGAAAGGTAGACCGTAAACTAGTTGGACGACAAATATCCAAAAGGTCATGCAAAAGATTGTACTTGAAGAAGACGATGCTTACTAAACTGCGGAGTATCAAGAAAGCCAGGTTAAGTCGGGACTATGTTGGTCTTGGGTATCCATTAATAATAGCGAGAAAGCACGTAATACTGTTGGTCCCGGCAGTCTCTTGTTGATCTTTGACAGTCGTTAATATTAGTCTGAAACTCGAAAGTCTGACAATCCGTCTCACTAAGGCGATTTGAAGTTCAGGTAGGCAGGTGCTTCAAATCAAATCAAATCGTTTATTTCAAGTAGGCCAGTTACAGGCACTTTTGAATTGTCAAAAGACAAAATTAAAATAAAATAGTTTAAAAAATAGTTACGGTGCTACAGTCCCAGTCACAAGACATAAAAACTGTGAAAGTACTGCTGCCCATTCCAAAGCGTAGATCTCTATGGAGAAGAACGGGCAAGAAACTCCATGGACACTCTTTTTCAATCGCCAAAATTATAACAAAATCTTTGTTATATCATTCAACTTGTGATGGTACATTATTGTGAGAACGATGTTGCAAGTGAAAAGTGTCCATAGGTGATTAATATAAAAAAGACAAAATTCTTTATAATTAAAATAAACCGTGGCTGCTAAGAGATGACCAGTCACGACTGACAGCGCCCGTTCACGAACATGACACATGCATCAGCATCACTCAGCTCAACCATTTTGAAGGGAACTAAATCTAACATACTGATATTCAGCTGCATCTAGTGGAAACCGACCTCAGTCCTCAACATGATAAATAATGCAAATCAATGTTTTACAAGCAATAAATATTCCACATAATATATGATTCCTCCCTTTCTGGGTGGACCGGAGAGTGCCCACCTTGATCCTTCAATTAGCTCACTTCGGAGATTTCAAAAAATGACCGATAGGTACTAATTCACTAAATCCCCTTTTCCAGGAAAAAGCAAATTACATGAAGCCGTTTATAATCTGGACATCCTGCATCGTGCTGGGCAATCTGCTGCTTATCATTTTCTGCCTGGTTCTCATGAACGTGTTCAGCCGTGTGGACTTTAACCCCTCGTTGATGCTGTATTATCTGCTGGCTTTTATTGTATTGAGTGAGTATGAACCACTGTAGTTGTATTATCGAAAATGGCAGTTAATTTATTGTCCGAATGGGGTACTGATCTGGGGTCACGGGAACTGCGGTTGGGGTAACTGTGACCCCGGTGCGTAAAGGGCTATTGAAGAAAATGGTGGATTTTAGTCAGTACAAGTCTGACAGTTCCTATTGTCGCGCACTGGGTGGGAGGACTCATTAGATGAGTTTACCTCGAAAAAAAAATGGGGCACTGGTTTATAAATCACTCACTAACGCCTGAAATTATTATTCAATCTCAATCCAAGTCTCGTTCCTTTTTTGTATAAGATTTGTGAAAGGTTATCAAGTGCAGCAGAAGCAACCCGCATTAGCATAATGTTTGTAAAGTGGCAAAAATTCATTGAATGCAGACAACCTTGGACATTTTGACTATAACATAATTACAGGATACTAATATTACTGCTAGCATGGTGATACAGAGTTTTTGTTAATTGACCATGGATGTTTTTCAAGATGGTGAAGAATTTATTAATTTTCACTGGTGTAACAATTTATACAATCTGATACTTCTCGAAAAATTAATAATTTCAGTGATGTTATTAGTAGTACCTAGTAAAAAAACTAACTTTTACGTTACCTTCCACAGTTTTCCGGATCTACATGCTGACGCTGGTCTCCAGCTACTACCTGGAGCTCGTAGAAGAAAGGGTGGAGCGCATGCGCACGTTACTCAGCAACGACACATGGCACAGTACTGCGTAACGTTGCCATTAGACTACTGTTAGGCGTTAATTTTAATAAAATAGCACCGGTTATGTGCCGTTGCGGCCAAAGACTGGGAGTCACTAATTATATAATTTTATTCAAAATGACGATTTTGTTTAGTTAAATGATTTGAGTGTGTTGCTGAACGGTATTTCCTACATACTTTCAAATGACTACATACTTACATAGGCCTAAAAAGTCATCATAGAACATATTTTTTCATCGAATTATCTTAAAAAATAAACAAAAGTAATTGGAAATTTCTGTTTTCTATGGAAAAATAATTCGTTCTAATTTATTTGTATCTTTACTCTGATTTTTTTTTCGCTATAGTAATTTTGAGGAAAAAGTACATGAAACTGTTGAAATGCTGTACACCGTTCACGCTCTTCAGCAATGTGTATAATTTTGGGGGCATGACTGTCACCTGTGACCCCCTGAGGCCACCCACGCCTCGTTGCCAATAGCCACTGAGTAAAATGGCTGCGAGACATTGAGGCGGGTGGAAGGACAGAATTATTATTTTTCAATTAACTTTTTGTTTATGGAATTCTGGCTTACCACAAGAAAAATAAACATCTGTTGAACACTTTTCTAAAAAAACTGTCGACAACAAAACGACATTTCACGTTGATATTTAAAGGGTCGTTTTGCAGTTACACTTTTTTTAGACAAGTTTTCAACAGTATGTTTATCTTTTTGTAGTAAGGCGGTAAAGGTTCGATCAAACAGCATATTATGTAAACTGAGGCTTGCCTGTGAACATTGGTTTTACCGAGCAGAATTATTCCCGTTGAATCCCACTTTTGAATCCCACTTGAATGTTTTTCCCGTTGGATCCCACAAAAAATCAAAATGTATTCCCATTGAATACCATAACAAAAGAAAAACGTTTTATTCCCGTTGAATCCCAAAAACTATTCCCGTTGGATCCCACATGCTTTAAAAAATCTGAATGCCGAGTATCTTTCAACGGCAAAATTGCTTTTGTTTTAGAACCTTTTTTTTTTTGTAAAATTCATAAATTAGTAACAGAGAATAACTTTAAAATAAAGGTAACACTTTTCTTCTGATATGTACACATGTTGTTATAACGTGGGATTCAACGGGAATTAAAAATGTGATTCATCGGGAATATCTAAAAAATGAGATCCAAAAGTGGGATTCAACGGGAATAAATCGCTGTTACAAGGTACAAACCTCTTTAAAAATGTTGGCTACTCATTTGCTTTTTACAATGAAAGCAATTTTAGTTCAACCCTATTGCAAAGGAAATAAAGTTTTCTGTGCTTTTGAAAGTGATTCAAATTCAAAGGTCTAACTAATCTGTATAGTTTAACCGAGAAAGGACTATGGGTAAAATTGATTTGATTATTTGAAATATTGTGACATAGTATGTAATTAGTGATTGATAATTGTGTACATTCCTTGAAATGGATGATACTAGACCTAGTTTGTAAATATTTTACATGACAAGAGAGGAGAGGTGAATTTCTTTCGTAAAAACTTGAAAAATTCGATAAACCCAAAAGACGTCAAATAAGATAGGCCATATTTTTGGGGTTGAAATTGTTTTTTTTAAGTCTAGTATGCCATGTCAAGGAATGCAATACTATTGATTGTGCTGCTTGTAAAATAAATTCAATAAACTTGTATTCTAAGGCATCATTATCAATTTGTAAATATTTTTCATCTTCATTAAACTAGTATTAATTTTAAATGAATAAAACATTTTATAATTTGAATTATTCATTTTTATTTGGCATAACATTTCTTAGATTCTTAAATTAGATAAAAAAATCTACTTTAAACTAAATATTTACAATTTATTTTAGATGTAACGTGGTTTCAAAAAAGTCATACACACACAACTTACATTTATAGAAAAATATATATATATTATCCTCACACACTTATTAAATTATTGAGAAACATTCATAATGGTCAAATTTAAATATCAAATATAAAAATATACAGTAAATAATAATATATCATCAAGGTTTTCATTGTGGGTCATGAACAAAACTCATCTGTGACTTTTACAAAGCAGTTATTAACTTATTTATAGTTATATTCATGAGGAGCAAACAAGGTAAAATCTAAAGTAGATTAAGAGTAACAATTTAAAGTGTATTTATAATTATGGAAAATCCAAATTATGTAACAATATTTTAAAAATAGGTCGATGATATAAATGCATCTGACACACACACTAATATTAGATATTATAATTTTTGAAAGATTGATTATAAAAATAATTATATAAAAACTATTCTAGCCGCTTCAAAATCAATTAAGATCTAAATTAAGGTAACTTGAATCTAATAATCGCTATTCATTATTTAGTATCACTTTGAACATTCAGACATAATATCAGTTACATTTCATGAAAAGAAAAATATATATATTATTAATTCAGTTTACCTACGTATTGAAAATTACACTATTTCTGGATCACAATTTTGTATAAGTAATTAAAAGGATTAAAAACAGAATTTTAGCAACAATTATCATAAGTACAAATAAGTTCTTAAGGCTTCGAATTATCGACATTCGCCTTTTTAACTACACTAAATAATAACAAAAATTTTGCCATTTAAAAAAATAAAACTCTATTATTTACAAACCTTCAAAAATATATTTGTGCCGTTATGAACGCTTCCTAATTTTACCCTTACAAGTAACTAAATTAAAGTTGTAGAATTATTACAAATTTACACAGCGTCTGTTTCTCTTGAGTACTTGACTGAACCGTCCCGCTCCATCTTCACAATCGAGCTCCAGATAAGGATCACCAGGTACATTTGGAGCACTGGAATTGAAAGATGTAAAATGTTATTTTATTTCTCAAAAACTTTGCCAAACTTTAGGAGTCTCTCCTGGGTCGTTGGTGCATTTACAAACATTTAAACATACATACACAAACATTCAGACAAGGAACAAATAATTGAGGACCATAAATAAATGTTTCTTCTGTGCGGCAATCGAAACCAAGACACATAGCGCAGTAGTTGATCATTTGAAATTCATCATCACCACCTACAGCGGGACGTGTGAGGTAGAGGAGCGTCCACCTCACGACAAAGCCACCGCGAGAGACGCCCACGACAACGGTGGTCATTTTGTTAGAGGGCCGAAGCCCCTTAGAGGGCCAAAGCCTGTCGGGTCGCGGGATTGTCTCATCAGGTTAAGGGCAAAAGGCTATTTATTGAAGGATCACCGTGGATAGACTGGCCGTCCCTCCCGTCCTTCCCTGGATGGGAGGACTGGCGCATTTGATGATTTTACCACTATTGAAAACTATCTACAATAGTATCTATAGTAGACGAGTAGGTGTCACTTACTAAGTTGGAACAGCACCAGGAACAGCTCGCTGGCAGTCTCCTTGGTGAGGAAGGCGAGACTGTACACGAAGCCGAAAGCGGAGTAGATGATCTCGAAGTACAGGTACACCTTCATTAGCAACACGTGTTTCTGAAAAATGGAAAGGTGAGGAATAGTTAATGGTGTTGTCAGTGGCTTCACCCGCTACAACTTAATAAAATTGGGATAAAAAATATCCTATGTGATCATAAAATTGGGATAAAAAATATCCTTTTTGTTAATCCAGGTTCCCTGTGTTGTACCAAACATTAAAATCCACTGAGTTGTTTTTGCGTGAAAGAGTTAAAAACAGCAAATTACATTGCAAATTGTATTGCATTTACAACACCAGCTGTTGCCAGCGACTTCACCTGCTACAACTCGAATATTTTCCCGCAAGAACATAAATCGGGATAAAAAATATCCTATGTATTAATCAAGATTATAAACCATCTCTTATATCCATCTACACATACAAAATATTAGTAAGAAATAAGGTTAAACATTTTTGTCTGTTCATAAATCAAATAAATTACCACACAAATAGCCTCCAAAATCACATAAAATCAAAATTTACACTGACCCTATGCAAAGCCACGATGAAGGTGACAGTCATGATGACCTCAACCAACAAGGCGATGACATCGGTGATGAGCCTCGCAAACTCTGAAGCCAAGGCCGCTTGGTCTGCCTCCGTTGAGTTGCGGATGTAGGAGATGTAAAGTGACAGGAAACATGTCACCACTACTGTTAAGATCTGGAAAAGAGAACAGCTCCAATTAATATAGTTGAGAACAGAACAGATTCCAGGTTAAGCCGCGCTTGCCAAGGTCTGGAGAATGGGGGACCATCTGTTATAGCGAGACTCCTCCGTGCCTCGGAAAGCACGTAAAGCCGTTGGTCCCGGCGGTCATTTCTAGATCTTGGACAGTCGTAACTATTAGTCAGAAGCTCTAAGTCTGACCACCAGTCCTACCATGGGGTATCGTATTACCCAGTTACTGGGTTGTGGAAGTCCGATAGGCAGTCGCTCCATGTAAAATACTGATATTCAGCTGAATCTGGTTCGACTGGAAGCCACCCCAATATAGTTGGGAGAAGGCTAGGCAGATGATGATGAAAGACATTGCCGCCGTCTGGCAGTGTCACAACTAGACGCCATAGCAAGTTCGTTTCCGATTTGTGTTAATATTTTAAAAAGTACAGAAGTATAAAGTACCTAAGGAATGAGTACCTAAGAGGAAGTTTGAAAGTGGCGTCTGTTACAGAAATAATGAAAGGGAACCGTCTGTCTTGGTATGGATATGTGATGAGGAGAGATGACACTCATGTGGATAAGAGAGTGATGGGTATGAATGTTGATGGATGGAGAGCAAGAGGAATGTCAAAGAAAAGATGGATGGATTGCCTAAGGAATAATATGAAAGAACAAGGAGTAAATGATAGTCAGATATTGTGACATGTAGGGGAGAATAGAAGAAGAAAAAAATTTTGCGCCGACCTCAAGTAAAATGAGCAGGGAGATGTTGAGTAGTATGAAAGGAAATATAATCAAGAGAGGTAAGACTAGGATACTCAGCATTGGGCTAGTGGCTAAAAGATGAAGAACAAGAAGAAGAAGAAATATAATCAAGTAATTAATCGTCATCAGAGCATCCCTCAGTTATTGGATTTCAGGATTTGCATTGGTAAGATTGGTCGTGTTGTTTCAAAACCAGTCTTACTGCTGAACATCAAGCTGTTCCCATTTTTCTTACCAGTAGTAGGTACTACTGGGATTTTCCTTGTCTTACCAGTAAGAATACTGGGATATTTTATTTTATATTTGAAATGTAAGTAGGTAGTACAGGAGTATTTACCAAGTTTATATACGCGAATGCTATGAGGCCCTTCCGCAGCGGGAAGCAGAAGCAACATCTTGTCAGCAAGGGGATCTCCACTGCATCCTTGATTTTGTTTCTGGAAAGTACAAAAATAAATTGATATCAAAACATGAAGTTGTTGAAATCGTATACTTAGTGCTGAGAAAATATTTTGTCAGTCAGTTTTTTAGGGTAGTGAAATTATCAAATGACTGCTCCTGACCTGAAAAATTTAAAAAGCGTTTCTAGTGTACGAAGTTACGAACGCGTAAGTAATTTTTTCCATCAAATTAACATCTAATTTCTAGTTTACGTAAAAAAAAAAACGGAACAGTCATGGTCATGAGCTTTGTGATTGACCGTAAATACAAAACAAATTCATGAGTCACAAAATGATAGATCTTTCCTTTAGAAAAGAAACCCTTACTAAAAGCTTCCTCACATAATGCAGTGGTTGATAAACTGCATGTTAGTACAAAGGTTAATGCGTGGGAGGTCTGATAGCCAGTATCAGTTTCTTATCACCGGACGGTCAAGCGACTCACACTCTATATAAATGCGCTTGTTGTCAATTTGTGACAGATAAAAGAGTTGAACGGAATGCTTCCTAACAGCTGTTTGGTCGAAACCATTGAATTTTGATGATAGTATTTGTTTGTTTTAGTTTGGCCAGAAACCACCTAGTGTTTTTGAATGTTCAGCAAGTCAATCAAAGATAATTTTCTTTTAGTTTTTCAAACATTGCCCACACCAGGAATTTCTCCTGTGTCATGGGTGCATTTACAACCATTTACTCACACACACAAACAGCTAGACCTGGAAAAACTATTTGTGGATCATACAAATATTTGTTCCGACAATTCGTATCGCGGGTTTGATTTCTACAGTTCAATCGCTCAGTCACTGCGCCAATCGATATTACAACGTTTATACTTACTGTTGATAGATGCTGAAATAAAAACCTAAAACTAGGTTGTTGGTATCGTAGACCTATGTTAGTAGGATTTAACGTAAGAAGATAATCAGGACGTTGTGTGTTTTGGTAACGAAAATAAAAGGCTAGGCTGATTCAAAAGTGAGATCTTTTGAATCATCGTTATCATCTGCCTAGCCTTTTCTCAACTATGTTGGAGTCGGCTTCCATTTGATCCAAACCTCCGCAACCCAGTAACTTTGTTATTTCTATAGCCTTTGGTAAGACTAGTTGTCAGACTTTCACGCTTCTGATTAAAGCCGGAAGCACATTATTAACACCCGACGCCACCCGATGAAACGTGATGCGTGTTGGGTCAAATCAAATGTATTGTTTTCTATGAACAGAATCACACTATGAACACCCGACGCAACGACACGCGCTCACTGCACATCGGGTGTCGACACGTTGCGTCGCGTGGCGTGTTAAATAATGTGTTTCCGGCTTAACAGTCCCTAACATCTGTCAAAGATCTGCAACTGTCAGCTGCCTAGCCGGGACCAACGGCTTTACACTTTTGAATCTACGATAGTATTTTTTTTATAGAAGTAAGTCGAAGTAGTAATATTATGGTTTGCGCAGGCAATGGGATGCGACACTGTGGGTCGGAAGCCAAAACTGCAGCAGTCAGAAATAGCAGTCAGAAGATAATAGATAAACGTAGTATAATTTTGTACATCAAGGTCGATAAAACACGGTCTGCATAATGCGACGGTCAATCATACATGTTTTCCTTAAACATTTCTACGATCTACATCAGCCCTGACTTCTAAACTGGTTTTAAAACTTGTTTGATATAAATTCGTAGAGTCGTGGAGACCACCGTTTTCCTAAAATTAAAGGTGTTCCTAGAGTTCGTAGGCCTTATTTTTTCAAGTTCAAGACAATTAAGTAGTTACCGCGGGTTTAAGTAGATAACGGCACCTCGAAAACACGTCTGGTATTTTTTTTATTACATCTAAATTTTAAGTTATTGCAAAGCTTTTCGCTGGCTCTAAGCGCGGCGACCGAATCAAGAAAATGGAAATCCCTACCAAAAAAACCTAACAAAAATGCCTAACAACCCGCATCGTCTAACATCGTTTCATTTGGGAGTTCGGGAGATGTTTTCCTTCACTGATGTCCAAGACAAAACAAAGATCATCATGACAATTCATAAATAAACGTATACCTTATTCTAAATTAATAGAAATAAATCTTGCATGCCATTGGACATAAACACTGTAGCCTAGCATTCAATATATTGTTATGTTTTGCATGTGAAATGATTTAAATGATTATGATTATAACTAAAAAACTTTATTGAAATTATTATTGGGACCCAACGACAAAATAAACTGCATCGAACAAAAAGAGAATCACAGAAATCGTAACAGAAACCTCAGAGTAATCGGTGTACATAAATAAAAGAGAAAAAGCGACAGGACTGGGAACCTTCTCCTTTTTGAAGTCTGTTAGACATAACTTGTCCGGGTTTGACCTTAAAACCCCGCATTTGAGGCGAGGAGTGATCTTTGGACTATCACCATCAAGTATAGGTACACGAAAAAGAAATAAAGATCAGCCTTGCATTGATCAGCTCATCCATCCATAGCTGGACAGCCATGCTGATCTCATCAGCAAAATGCAGTCAAATGAAGTCACATATTTGAAGTATGAACTCATGTTAAACTATATCATTGCTTATACCGGAGTCGCATGCTAATGGCACTTAGGCGTCGTCCTATATTCCGAACAATTAGCTGACAATACTAGATAATGATCGCAGACGACTGCCGGCTGTTACTTTACTAAACACTGTTCTACTCGTACTAGAAGCGAAACGATACAGTTGCTTTACTAGTGCATTATCAGGAGATGTGGTTCTAAAAACAATAAATTTTTTAAAAAAATCTGCAATGTACAGCGCCAAGAATCTAAACGAAGTGGAATGCTAACATGTGTAACTCTCCCAAAGTTTTTAACAGCGGTTACACCTGATACTTAGCGTATAAAGTTCCCAAAACTAGCAGCTATGGCTTCTCTCTAAGAGAATAACTGCTGGGACATAATCTACCACTCTAGCCCCTACTAGTGCCCATGGTAATTATGGTGCTACTGTGCCGTTTGCCTAACCTTTTCTAAATGTTATCAGGGTCAGTTTTTAGACTAACTGGACACAGCTTAATACCAGTAATCAACATGGACCCCATAACTAAGTGCGTTGAAAAGATTTTGAAATATGTAGTTACGAAAATTATAAATTTTATTGTGTCCCAAAAATTATGGCTGTAGTATCCCTAAAAAACTTTTGCAATATGAGTGGCAATTTCTAATCAAGTAATCAAAGCATAGCTTGAACCTAGCGTGAAGCTAGCTTATCTATCACTGGAATCACGGCTACAGGTGCAAGCCATACACGTGACAACCACTACGTAATCGCTGTGACAGCAACGTAAGTCATTAAACAATTTGTATTCATCATTACTCGAACATAAGAGACTGGCGGTCATTCACCGGTCGAAGCAATGTTTTAGCTAAAGGTTCTATTGTTCAAACAGTCTGTAGATCATTTAGACAAAGGAGCTTTTTATGCTCAATTATATCGTATAGCTTTAGAGTAGATGGGATTTGTAAGAATCATAAAAATACTAGCCAAAGTATCAACGCACTTTGATTTCATGAACATCATGTCGGTGCTGATGATGATGAAGCCGAATTACGTTCGAAAGGGATGTTTTAGGAACGCAACAACCTTACTACTGTCTAGCTGAATGTTTTGTTGCGGTGAAAATAATTTCGATTAGCAAACAAATACAAAAGAGAGGATATAAAATGTGTAAGGGTATGCAGTAGTATAATGTACATACGCATTGCGGTTCGACAAGAAATCTAAAGAAGTTAAATACAGGCAAAAATTTTAAAATACAACATGATTCACCATTTAGAAGACATTTAAGATTTCTCACCAAGACGACAGATGACAATGCATTCGATGCAAACCCAACAAGTTGAGTCGATGCCAAATAATTCTGCTTGCATGAAAAAATAAACATGTCACTATTACAAAATTCTGTGTCATCGTAAACTTTGCTGGTGTTTGTAAAAAAAACCTTTGTTCTTGGCAACGATGATAACATAAACATAATACCTAATTATTATGAAACGATCGGGTTTTACTGTATGAAAACAATCGTATAATAACAGCAGGCGGAAAACATTAACACGATTAATAAAATCTACTGAATTAAATTACGTAGCTGAACTCGGCAGCTGTAACACCGACAGAGCAAATAGTAAATTGTTATCCTAGGGGTGAAAGTACCTTATTAAGTGCCAAGATGGGGTTTGGCGCCCGAACTTAGTGAAGAAGCTAATAGTTTGAGGTTACTTTCATTCCTAAGATAACATTGTACTATTGTCGACACGTATTTCAAGTGTTTTTCTTGACTCCTTGAGAATAATGAAATTGTAAATAATGAACCCAGAACTGTGACAGTTGGTAAAAATGGAGGGAGACATTTGCTCAACTGTGGGATAATAGCTATAGATATAGATAAGATAGTAATAATTACTAATAATACTCCGAAAACAAGCTGGTTCCAGAAAAACATGTTTTGTTACAATTCAGTTCCCCTGTAGAATTTCACTACTTATTTATTTCAACCTCTTTAAAGTACAGAAAGATCTAAGATCTACAAAAGCTGCATGCAATAAAACTGTCCAATCTGAGATAGATTCATTACGATTTCCCTTTTCTGAATTCACTGTGAACATTAACTGCAGATCAAAAGCCAGATTAACATCAAATGAATTTACTCATCCGGCGTATAATGAAGCAATTGCGGGATTGATGTTTCTAATAGTAGATTGTATGGCTAAACCAAAATATTGTAAGTGTAACTTACATAACGACTCATCCGAAGAATAAAGTCCGATGTGACCATAGGCCAAAAATCAGTTTAATAGCTTAATGAGATAAGCAATTAAAACTCTACAAACGTGTGTTTTTAGAATTTTGATATTTTATTTAGTTCCGGAAATATAGAATCGAATAACGTCTCATCTGAAATTCGTTCGGCAGAACAACGCACGAAGTATTTATGTGACGGTACGCAGGCATCTGGGGCCACGTCTCTTCGTCAGATCGGCCATTGTTTGTTGGAGAGAGAATATTTTCGTTGCATGATCTTATTTTTATACACTGTATAGTCTAAGTCATACATCACGTTTATACTTTTTAGTCTAAGTAAACAGTTGTGGACTATCGATGTTTACATAGAACGGTTTTCGACGGAAATGTTCAGAAATGCATTTTTTTTCGATGGTATGATTATTTTTATAAATATTCACTGGCACTCATGAACTTTTAAGACGCTGTTATACGAATTTAAATAATCTTCTAAGCGTTTTATTTTAAAATAGAACGTTTCTGTGCGGAATCAGTGATATGATTTATGGGTTCCATGTTAAGATGGGACGTTGTTCCTGGTACAATGAAATCAGTTAGGACGTTGTTCGTTTAAAATGTATGCTAATTATAAAAAAATATGTATTTATGAGTGGGTAAATTAATACCTACGTGCAAAGTCTTGCACTTCACATAAATGATATTTCTTGAATATTCTATTTTACAGTTTTATTTATTTCATATGTCAATTTAGAAGGAAATATCAATGAGTCCTTTTTGTGGCCTTTGCATCCTGATGCAGAAGAAATAAGCCAATAATTAGCAGAAATATTAAATTAAGAACTTCTACGTGAAGATCATAACACCAAAGAAATCATCGGTGATAGCTAAAAACAGGTTGTCACGTCAACTCAGACAGCAGAATATATTTACAGTAATCAGTCTAGTACATTTTCTTTGGAATGCCTTCTAATCTCGAAATTTCACCATTAATACAACATGAGGACTTAGAATTTTCTCATCATAATATTTAGTATCTACCCCAGTTATTTAAAACTATCAGAGCCAACTCCTACCACTGTTCATTCGATCTGCGATAACTCATGTACACAATTTCTCTGCGATTCCTTTTTCGTCATTAGGCGCCACAAACTCCCTTGCTATTGCTACTTTCCTACTCCAAAACATACAGTGCCAGTACGCATACGGACTTATCGTGTGTAGATCGGAATGCAAAGCATGCATAAAGTTGCATGCTTGCCATTTTGATTTGCCTCTCCATCAATTCCATGGTAATACCTATCAGCATTTCTATTTTAAACATTGCATAATACAAACCCATTTTTTACGCATATGAACCAAAAGAAAACGGTCAACGTCTGGGCACCCCAAGGATTTAAGACGGTAATAGGCATCTCTGTTGACTTGACATAGACCACCCTGCATCAAAGTCCCCGCCTCCGCCAACACTGCCGAACCCTCACACTACACACCTTCAATTATTACGCAAGACTGAATCAAGTTAACGGAGCCTCACTTGGCGGGACTACTATCTGGGGTCGGCCTGCATTATTTATAGGAACCTAACTAAATGGTTTGGTACGGTTTGGTTCTGTTTTCGGTCCTCACCCTTGAAGTCGGTTCTTCTCGTTCAAAAAAGCACAAAGGTCAACATTATTATACTAAAAACATCTTAAACTCTTGTCAGGCATATGTTATGAAAAGCAACTAGGTGTTCGAAGCATGCACTGAAGTTTCGTCATGAAAATAATGGAGAGTTTAATTTTATTTTAATGTGCGATGTGAAATCTCATTTCTCCTTTCTGACTAAACTAGGGCACGCAGCCAAGTTCACTAAAATGATCTATGCCTGAATTAGGTATTCCTATATTTCAGGCAGAGGAAGGTTTAATAAAGAGGCGTAACGGTTATGTTAAGCTACATTTTTGAGATTTTTTTAAATATAATAAACTTTTGAAATAATAATATCAGTTTTATTGACTCTAAGGAAATGTAATTATTTAACACATCGAAAATTATACTTAAATATTTTAAGGTAGGTAGTCAGATAGGACTCATTAGGTGTCATCAGGGAATGTCCCATTCCAACAAAAAGACACTTGTTAATATAGAACGTCACTAAAGTTGAGGCGTTTCCGTAAAACAACGTCTAATATTCACTACGGACCCACTTTTTTCTTCGTTCTTTCACTATAAAACGTCTTATGTTGATATGGAACTCACTATATCGTGTATTAAAAGGATTATAAATACACAATACCTGTCATTTAACTAGTCTAGGGTAATATAATAACATACCAAAAAATCAAAATGTCAAGTATCGTAGTTTTAGAGTTACACAGAGTTACACAAGTCAACAACTTCTACAAGCTCTACTGAAAACCATCAATCTTGCAAATCGGACTTTTTTCTTCGGATGAGTCGATAAGTACTAGCCAAATCCTAATAAGTCAACGTATTCACGAAATAGAACATGGCAAAGAAAATGATATAGTTAAAAAAACCATTCATTGAAATGATTTGTTTAGCAAATTATGCGTTTTGTATGATATGGCAATCAAACAAAAGAAAAGAAACATTCAAAAAGAAAACACGACTAAAGAAAAATAAAACGAACAAAGAGGTATGTTGCGCAACGCAACCCACGTCTTTTATGAAAGGTTTGACTGCAGGTTTCACTTCAGCATAAACAGTATGCACGTAGAACTAGACCAAATTCAATCTCAAATAACTAAGTTCACCGTATACTTATCACCAGTTAAGTGAGTGGTCAGTTCAGGGAAAAAACTCAAATTTAAAACACCATTGATGTCCAACAGTCAAGGCTTCGATCATTTCCAATTTTGCTCCACAAGCACATGACTTGTACCACAAAATTGCAACATAATTTTTCTCGACAGAGGTTATCCCGCGATCCTCATTAGGTGTCGCTTATGTAATAGCTACGTCACATTTCATGGTACCTGGTTACGTTCTGTGTACCCCATCAACTACTACTATTAACGTCTCTATTTTCAACGTAATAATGTCCATAATTAAAGGAAATGTGGTCGGTTTAGCGGATAATTTTTGTCATTATTTTAGCAGTGACTTTCGCAATTTTACTTTGGCTTTTATGGGTCGTCGATAATGGTGTAATTTCCGGAGTGTAAAACTGGCTTTGTTTGTAATGTTGAGATCACCAAAAGTCAAAGTTATTTAGGCGTTTTTTTATTTTAAATAACGACGCTCTGAACGATCTCCTAGGTAGGAGTAAGATTATATTCATGTAATCCAATGAATAATACATTCAGGTAGCACAATATCAACACTGACATCACATGAAATTGAATCAAAGCTATTTTTGAATGGCACTTCCAAATTATGTATATTTTTAGTCTCATCTTCAGTGCTCACACAATGGCGAAGCTATGTGTGTATATTTGTGTACACATTACTGCAGAAACGTGACCGGTCGAGAACGAAATGATGACAGTTCATTAATGAGCTAAGGTCGACCATTAGAGCTGTAATTCAGCGGACGATAATTCCCGGCAGTTTGCGGTCTCGAACCGGGCCTTTGTTAACAAATTGTCGTATTTACATAGATACAGGATGCACGTGGATAAATTGAAGTCTGCCGCCATTGTCTAGGTATTGAAGGCAAACATGGAGTCGGATGAGTATGGTAGAGGTGATAATAAACAAGAATATACTGTTGTCACGATGCTAGGCAGGGTAGACAATGAAGCAAGCTAGTTTAGTAATTAATTGTAAGACACAGCTATAATTTCAGATCAAGAAATCTGCTTTTACTGTAGTATCGTTGGAAAATGTGGAATAATATCATTGTATACAAGGGTATATTTAGTGTAACAATGTTAGAAAATCTACCGGATAATAGCAGGCAGATAACGTGACCTATGCGCCCCTTTGACTGTGCTAGTATTAATGCAAGCATAGTATTAATTATAAGAAAGCCATTTGTAGATGCTCACTGATGTAATCGTAAAACAAAACGATGTTGATAAAACGACTATTAGATGCTATAATCACGGGAATCGTAAAATAAACAGTTATTTTTAACGTAATATTATAACATTTACAACACAATGAAACCTAACACGTGCATTATAGTAGCCATACACCATCCTGCCTATCGACGATCGATTTGACGCTTGCAATTGTTTCAAATTGCAATTGTTTAAAAATGCCAATTTGATGGCATGACATGCCAATTTGATAGGTCATCAAATCGATTTGACACAACGTCAAATCGGCAGCACTCAGCAGTGATGCATTTTGGCTATTATTCGGTGACGACAGCTACAATTTTATAAATTTGTAGCTATCGGTCACCGAATAATAGCTAGATCTAGCTATAAAGTAGCTAAGTTGGCCGTCGCTTCTGCAAATTTGACGTTGTGTCAAATCGATCGTACGATAGGCAGTATGGTGTATGGTGTATATGGACGAACTGCCAATTTGAAACAATTGCAAGCGTCAAATCGATCGTTCGATAGGCAGGATGGTGTATGGCTACCATTAGGTAATAGTATGTACCTAATATGATCCCACAAAAGAACAAAAAACATATTGTGACATGTAAAAGATCAGAAAACTGAAACCACTCACCTTCACTTAAAAATAATAAAATTGATGTAAGAATTATGAAAACCAAGAAAGATAACAATATTGTATTCAGTGTGAACACTGAGATAACTCAAAACAAAGAATTGTAGGAAGGACAAACACTATAAACAGGTATAGTGTTTTAATATGCTAAAGAAAACGAACAAAGTAATCATCTATTGCATCGAAGAAAAAAAATGTCGTGAGTTCATGTATATTTTAAATTGAGGCTGTAGAATAGACATAATTATGATAAATAGTTGGTTTTGTGTTCAGGTTGAGACATCTATAAATACATATTTAATAACAGCAGAATAGAATAGAATAGAATAGAATTTCTAAAACAAAATCATATAAAGATAAGACCCATGTCGAAAATTCTCGCACATACGTTGGAAATTCTCACAGTTAGCAACTCTTATCTAGACAGTACACAATTAAAATAAAGTGTATAATGACTTTTTGGCATTTGACAATGCAAAATCACTTTGAAGGCAGCCGTTTGTATATTGTCCTCAACACATTTGTTAGATTTTTATATTCATTTTTGTTTCCACGGTCATTCTGTTAACAGACTCGTTCATTACGATTGGCGCAATAATAATGATGATGAGGTAAGCTCGCCATGGTTCACGTTTGTCGCAAAGAATCCAATTCCCACAATTAAATGTTACAACATACGATGACAGACAGACAGTTTACGCGCAACAGTTCCCAACGGAAAGAATATTATACATACATTTCACATACACATACTCAAACCAGGATTTCCTGATGAGTTGACAAGAACGGGATTACATTGAATGCACACAAACGAAAAAAATCAATAACGTATATCTCAAGTAAATAAATGTTTTTGATATATCTGCAGGTCAAGAAAAACCTGCTTTGATGATTTATGTAAACCTTGACCTAAATAAAGCATGTATGTTTAGTGCAATATGCATTAGAGATATATGAGATCACGGCGAGTTAGGCGCAGTAGGCACTAGATGATGAGGGTTTAAAGTCAACAAGCAGAAACAGAGAAAGATGTGTTACGAGTAAATTTTTACCTCATCAACAAATCGGAGCACGATAGGAGATGGGGCAAATTCTATGAAGGAACTCCAAACTGGCATTGTTTTTAGGATACATCAAGGATGCCCAATTAGTCCAAAATGATTAGGAAAATCAATGTGGGAGCAATTTAGTTGGCTACATTAGTATCACAAAATTTGACGTAACTAAAGAAATAGATGATACTGTAGACATAAAACTCAATAAAGTTGATAAAGAAGACGAGGCAGTCGATCTAGTAACAAAATTCAACTGCGAAATAACGATTGAACAGTAAAATATTCACAACGTTTATCGTCGGCTTTCTACTGACCCTTATTTCACTTCGACCATTATGTGGGCCACTGTCTATCATTGTTGGAGCTAGAGAAAATTGTCTCTGATCAAAATAATTCGTTTGTATGCAAAGTGAATGAAGAAAAGTCACGGATTCGTCTATGGATTGAAATGTGGGTGATTTTTTTGTAAACGCTGCATTAACTCGGTAAGTCAATAAGTTTTAGATGTCTCATAAATAACGTTTTGTTTGGTTACACTGCGTTTATATCATCTGTGCACTTCTTCACAATGTTGTACGAGTATTTGCAGAACGCGTACTATGTCTTATTTTACGATTCAATTTCATAACGAAGTGTTTTTGTATAAATTTTCCAAGACGTTTTCCGTTGTCATTTTATGATTGTTTTAAACAAAACAAAATTCTATTCTATTATAATATTATTTACAGTGTTGTCTCTAAGAATCTGTTTTGGATACCGAGTTAAGTTTTGTGGACAAATGTCATGTTTTAACGACGGAATTTACAAAATACCCAATACAGAATGTGTCCCTAGAGACAGTTGGTGGCCGAATTTGAGTTGGGTGGACAAATATAACATACGATTTGTAGTAGGTAGGGACTAGAAGCGAACGAGACTGATACTAACCAGAGACGTATAAAATGTCAGTTAGGACAAGGCTTCCAATGATGATGACATGATTTCAAGTTTGCATTGGAATTTATGCACCTGAATCAATTCACCAATTTCTCAAGCAAACCATGTAAGGAAAGGTGCAAATACCACACAATATAATTTGATTTAGACACACGATCGTGCATACAAATTGTTTAGATTTCACATTCACGTAGATACGAGTAAATATGTAAATACTTGTATATCATGTGTGAATCAAACATTTGCTATAGTCGTGCTGTTAGAAGGTTCATGGAGAAACCTTGGCCAAGATGACATTGTTCAGAAAGCCAATGAGCGGGGCGAAAGTCCTTGCTGCGGATTTAAGCCTATTGTCAATTAGATCCGACGGTCACGTTTATCAAGCCTTTTTTGTGATGTAGTAACTTTCTTGTCTCATAAGCATCTTAACTATTGGAAATTGAAACACACCATGTCCTTTTCATAATTGTGCCGGGTGAAGTGGAAGGGACTGTGAGACTCGTACTGCTACAACAGCCCTTTACGTTCCAGGGTCAAGTTTACCTGCAGCACAATTTTTTGTGTCACGTTTTTTTTTCCACCCCGGGTTGGACAAAAGTGGACCCCGTGACTTCCACTGCTGGACAGTGATACGAATTTAATTCATTATTTATTTTCATTGCCATCCTTTGGCAAACACACGGAATTATTTTTAGAGAATGCGGCTTGATGAAGGGTCCATGCACACCTTGTGCTGCTATTCAATAGATGAAAAACGAAAGCTTGGAGTATTGAGGACAGTTGCTATTACCGTTTGTCCTTACTACTATTTCCAAAATCTTCCTCGAAGAGGAAATAAGTTGTACAATTACCTATGTAAAAGTTAACCTTGTTCTGAAGTCGTTGATTCATTATAAAAAGTCCAGACGATTGACGCATCTCAAAATGCGGAAAGGTTGAATACTAAGTTTTTATACAAATGATTCGCGATTTTTTGCATGCTGACCTTCTATTTGAATAGCTACTAACAATGTTAAACTCCGTTAGTTTGAACAATACAGTATTCCTGTTGAATACTTGAGCGTCTATTTGTTAATACGGCTTCCCGTGTCACTGGCCTCATTGAATATTTTGATAGCAACAGGTGTATGTCAACAAAGAACAAAAGTTTCAATCATCTTTTAAAAGGTCAATCAAGATTGCTTCAAATTTTGTTAGTAGTTAGTAGCAAAGAAAATGATAGAACGAGAACTATGTTTATGCAATAATCAATAATGCTTATTAAATAAAAACTACTGAACCAAACTGAATGCAAATCATGAGACTAAAATACAAGTACACTTCATCGAACAAAAAAGGAATCCTCGGAGTAATCGGTAAAAAATAAATAAATAAAAAATACCGATCGAATTGACATTCCTAGGTACCTTCTATTCTTCAAAATCACTGAATTTATGAATACATGAACTGAGCCCTTACCACGAGCTCTTAAAGCGATCCAGTTTAGGCTGTGGGAAAGAGATGACGCTAGACGACTTGTATAGCTGTCTCTTTCCCGCAGCCTAAACTGGATTGCGATAAGAGCTCGTGGTAAGGCCTCTGATTTATTAAAAAAATGGCTCCTAAAATTGCTATTTTTTGTTCAAAGCTCGATGGATGAGGCTGTTAGTTCAGACAGGAATTCTCGAGAAATTCATTCAAAATTTTGAGTAGTCGTTTTAGAGCAACGATTTGATAAGCAATAAGGGTGCTTTTATAAAGAAGCAGGCTGTATGCGCTCGTACATAATAGACACAAGTGCTGATTTGCCGGTTTCTTTATAAAAGTTTTATCTGCACCAGTCAGTACCGACCACTGTCTAACAGATTTATTATGAAAGTACCCTATAAATGGCTGCACTAACCAATGCGTAGGTTGTTCAATGAATTTGTTACAGTAGTGGAACTCGGCCGCATGATAGATATAAATGCCTACAGCCGCGCGGTACGTAAACATGCGTTAGGGCTGGCTGCCCGTCTCCAGCATTTTAATTACATTTGCCTACTTTCTGTTTCTATTTAGTTTTGTGGTTGAAAATAGGTATACTTTTGTCATATAAACAAATAAAATACTTTGTATATTGAATAGGAAGTGTTCGATAAAAATGCGTGTTGTTTTTTGATTGGTGGAAAAACAATTCGGGCTTATTTTGCGACCGAAAAATGTTTGCGCCTCGACTGAGTTGCACAAAATTCTTTATTATTAAATTTTAAAATATAATAAATCCGCATTCTAATATAAAGCTTAAAAAATTAAGCAACCAAAAACAGCACAATATTTACTACTCCTCATATTAAATAAATGTACTTGAACTGATTTGTAGTGTAAAAATCGCGCGGTTATTGTTAAAAAAACAACACACCGTCCGTTCGTCACTGCGGTACAGTCGTGACTGTCTGCGCCCCGAGCGCGCCTCGACATCGAGGCGCGTAGGCATAGCTCGCGTTTCGTCCGTTTGTATGAAGTCGGAGTACTGTATAATAATATTACCGTGTTAAAAGGTTGGGTTGATTTATGTTTCCGCAACTATCAAGGTTGGTGGATAGATTTGAGATGTGTGCGAAACCAGAAGTTTCCTGCACAAAAACTGATCTGGGCCGTATTACAACGTCTTAAACCAGGCTTATTCCAGCGAGTGAAAGTGACAGAGCTATACAAGTCGTCTAGCGCCATCTCGTTCACTCACTGGAACAAGCCTAGTTTTAAGACGTTGTAGTACACCCCCTGGTGGCCTTACATGACATATTAAAGAAAGAGTTATTCCAGTGTGGGATAGAGACAGAGCTATACAAGTGATATTACTCTTGCTTTAAGATTACATGGTAGGCCACTAGTTTTAAAACAATAATGCATCCTTGTGACTGAGAAATCTCTGGGAAGAATGTATGAGGCCGTTTACTCTTTTGTTTTACTCAATAAACTTCGGAATTTATCACAATATAATGTTGTGATCTTTACTTCAATACTGGCCTTTTCAAAAATGTCTGTATTTTAGAATGTAATTTGTCTAACATTTTAATTCAGAAGATCTAGAAAGAAATCGGTACCTATAGAATCAAGTGGATCCAACCTGTTTTTTCGGTTGCCCTTTGCGTTTCAGGGTACAGTCTAAGCAGGACACTGCTTTGTCGTGTTCCTCGATTTCTCAAATGGGTGGCTGTACCGATTTGGCAAAATATTCTTCTTTTGTTAAAAATAAAAAAAAAAAACATGCCGTCGTTTTTTTTGAACCATGACATTTCGTCGTTTTTTTTAATTGTAAACTTATATAATTACTTTACTAATTTATTGACATTGCAACTGGGGCTAGTGCCTGTGTTATCAATAATATAATTAATCTATTTGATATAAGAATATAAATTGTGCTCACAATCCAGTAGGGAAATAGCTTTGAAATGCAATTGCTCTTTAACCCGACAAGTATGTAATGCATACAGCAAGGAATGCCGATGCATCTCAAGCTTGCGACACTGATTTGCTCAAGCCAATCCATTTCATACGGATTCTTGTGCTCACATTTCACGTAAATGTCAATTTTGTTGGTAGTAACAGTGAGAAAAAGTTGTGTTTCTTCATACTACTTACTACAACTAAGAAATTATGTCTGGATTCAAAATCCATGTTTGGAGTTTGTTCCGGTGTTTCTTGTCATGCATTAAACCACGGTAATATTATTATACAGTACTCCGACTTCATACAAACGGACGAAACGCGAGCTATGCCTACGCGCTTCGACGTCGGGGCGCGCTCGGGGCGCAGACAGTCACGACTGTACCGCAGTGACGAACGGACGGTGTGTTGTTTTTTTAACAGTAACCGCGCGATTTTTTCACTACAAATCAGTTCAAGTACATTTATTTAATATGACGAGTAGTAAATATTGTGCTGTTTTTGGTTGCTTCATTTTTAATTAAGCTTTATATTAGAAAATGCGGATTTACTATATTTTAAAAGTTAATAATAAAGAATTTCGTACGACTCAGTCGAGGCGCAAATATTTTTCGGTCGCAAAAGAAGCCCAAATTGTTTTTCAAACAAAAACATGTTTTTTTAAATTAAATCTACCAATCAAAAAACAACACGCATTTTTATTGAACACTTCCTATCCAGTAAACAAAGTATTTTATTTATTTATAAAAAAAAGTAAGTATACCTATTTACAACCACAAAACTAAATAGAAACAGAAAGTAGGCAAATGTAATTAAAATGCTGGAGACGGGCAGCCAGCCCTAACGCATGTTTACGTACCGCGCAGCTGTAGGCATTTATTTCTATCATGCGGCCGAGTTCCACTACTGTAAGATAATTATACTGTGATTAAACTGGGCCTATTTGACGCAGCGTAAGTTTTCTTTTAAATATTTGCTTTCTTTGTTTATGTTGTGTGTACTTCTGGCATGTGTCATTATTTTTTTTCTTTCCTTCTCGTTTTAAAATGCATTATTTTGAATTGAGCACAAGTGTTTCTTTGATATAATCTAACTTTTAATCACTGGTTCTTTTTGACCATAAACTTGTAAAGGTTGTATTCTTCTTGTAATAAAATGATTGATGAATAATTGCAGTAGCTGTGACAGTTTGCTAGCCTAAGGCTGCGTTTCCACTGAGGCGGAGCGGAGCGAAGCAGAGAGCGATTCACCAATCACATGGCTTGAAATCCACATCTCTTCTCCACTCAAGCCGTGTGATTGGTGAATCGCTCTCCGCTCCGCCTCAGAAGAAACGCAGCCTTATGTTACGTTTGATTTCTATATTTATGTTTGCACTCTACTGATATATTGTTAAAGTATCATCTGCAAAGTATCTATTACCGACTTAAGTATAGCTTCTTGTATGGTATGGGCATATTTATAGCTGTACTGACTATTAGGTAGGTATTATAACAAGAGCTTGTTATGTTAGCTATATTTTTTCCAATCTGTATATTTTTATCGATAATCATGATTGTATCATATTGTTTGGCGGAATTACTCTCTGTGAGAACATTTTAGTAATTACCGTCGAGAGTAGTCGCTACACCCCCGCAGAGGGGTGTGGCAAGCGGTCCCGGGGCTTTGCCCCCTTCCCGCGGACGCTTGCCGCGGCACAGACTGGCCTGTTGGTCTAGTGGTTAGTGACCCTGACTGCTATGCCGGAGGTCGTGGGTTCGATTCCCACCCAGGACAAATGTTTGTGTGATGAGCTCGATCATTTGTTCTGTGTCTGGGTGTAATTTATCTATAATATGTATGTATTTAGAAATATATAAGTATGTTTATCAGTTGTCTAGTACCCATAACACAAGCTCTGCTTAGCTTGGGACTAGATGGCGTTGTGTGATAGTTGTGGAATATTATTATTATTATTATATAACAATGGGCCGGTCATTGGGGTGGTATGACCGTGGCCTATAATGAAATTTTAGTAATTTATCGATAAACATTATTTTTAAAGAAACTCTCCAAAATCATGTTATAAGAATAAAAAATTGGTCAAGAGTGAGCCGGATTCGCGCACGAAAAGTTCCCACATTTGTTTAGGATCCCTTGTAAAAAAGTTTTATTTTATTCCGTTTTTCAGTGTTTTGTTGTTAGAGAACTGTGAAAATCTCACCTGTCTAACTATCACGGTTCATGAGATACAGCCTGGTGACAGATAGACGAACAGACAGATAGACAGTCGGACAGCGGAGTCTTTTTTTTTTTGTCGTGTTAAAATCATCAAATGAGTCCTCCCACCCCGGGCAGGGCAGGAGGGACTGTCAGACTCGTACTGACTAAAATCCACGGTGTCCTTTAATAGCCCTTTATATTCCGGGGTCACGGTAATGAAATAAGTCCCGCGACCCCGGCAGGCTTTGGCCCTCCAAGCGGGCGGCGGCGGCGAGTAAAGGGCAACTCGCGCCTACGGTGGCCGGAGATCGTCTTGCGACGTCCGTCGCCGTGGGCGTCCACCGCTACGGCTGGGGCGGAGAAAGGACGCTGTCCTCTCCCTCACGCGACACGCCTCGGACAGCGGGAGTCTTTGGGTACGGAACCCTATCAATTCGATTCAGAAGATTGTTGGCTAAGTGTTCTACGAGTAAGTAATAAATAAAATAAGTTTCGCTTCCAAATCAATGTCGGATTGCGATAAATAATGTTGTGATGCTCAATTGCTACGCCCATCACTAATCGTTTTGATAGCCATGGTGTTGGCCATGGTGAATTCATTATTGCTCACCTGAGTCTTTTCACTTTCAAAAATTGCTTGTGAATCTATGGGAATGTTGGCCATGTCTTACGAATTATTTAAATTCTTGGCTTTATTTTTGCTTAAATTGTGAATCAAAAGAAGTCAGCAGAAGCCGAAAAATAGCTCTTAATGTCTTCACTTTTTTCATTCCAAGTTTCGAATTTTTTGATAAGTAAGATAAACTTTTTAGTTCATTAGAATTTCAATGAGATAGGAATCATAAAATAATCTATCAATTTCCAGAAAATTATTACGGTCCTTCGAACCGGATAGTAAAAGACAAAACAGTAAATGTACAAAACTATGCTAAATCCAGTCATTCTCCACAGAATGAAAACAGAATCATTAACGTAGAAAAAAACTACGGTCCTTCGAACCGGATAGTAAAGCACAAAGCACAAGTGAAAAATGTGGTAATTCTAGTAAGTGTAGAATGAAAACAGAAACATTAACGTAGAAATAGCGAAAAATAAGAGTAGGTTACCTTAATGATATGCGAAACTCACCGAGTGACTCAGAAGTGATAAAAACTTTCACTGTTGAATGCACGAAAGACATGATCACCTTGACCTCGACTATCTGCGTCATCTGTTCCAAAACAACGCGCTTCTTTTGTTTGCTTTGAAGAGTTGTTGTAAGTTCACACAAATATTGCCCCCGAAAAAAAGTATGTACCTATAAATTAGCCAAAGATTTTTTTAAATTTTGATTATTGTACATTCGACCCATTTTTTCCACACGGGGATAGCAGAACAATTAAATTATAAAATCCAGCACAAAACTACCGAAAACGAGGACAAAATGTGGAATCTGAACAGAAATAATTAGGAGAACAGGATCAAAACTTTTTATCGAGGGGGAAAACTTTTGTGGCGAACTTACAACAACTCTTTGTAAACTGTGTAGGTCTATTCAGTGGTTAAATACATAATATAACTGCTGATTAAATATTGGAATAAAAAGCCGATCAAGAAACACAAAGAGATCCGTACAAAGTGCCGAACAACACACGTTACGTCTTTGATTTTAACTTTATTTTAGTTTTAATTTTTGCCATACTAACGCACTCACAGAAAATTTCAAGTGACTGTCCATTACTATTTTTATGATACCTATTTAAATGCTGGTATATGGACAGAGTAACGCCTTGGTACCTAAATAGAGTTATTTCGGTTAAAGAACCATAAAAAATATGAAAAGATATTTTTAAGATTTATAAGCTGCGTTTTCCTTCTTATTATTTACTAGCTGTGCCCGCGACTTCGTTCGCGTGGATGTCGGAATTTAACAATGTATTTTTTAGTGCGAAGCGTTTAATTCTCGCCACGTTTTTCTTATAAAAACCCTGTATTTCGAATTCAAGAATATTTGACGTGTTTGTAATAAACACCCTCTGTTGTTCAAAGGCAATACCATTTAATTGCTATTGGATAAGAGTAGTTTGTATATCGATTTGAATTCGATATTGTTTAATGAATTAAATGAATGTTGGTATGGAAAAAAAATTGATGGAACCTACTCTAAATCCTATTTCAGCGCGCGTGAACGTAAAACGACGAAAAGACCCGCTCCACTCCACTCCACCCGCTCCACTCCTCTCCGCCCGCTCCACTCTACTCCACCCGCTCTACTCCACTCCACCCGCTCCACTCCACTCCACCCGTTCCACTACACTCCACTCCACTCCAGTCCAGGCCACTCCACTCCACTCCACTCCACTCCATTCCATTCATCCACTCCACTCCACCCGCTCCACTCCACTCCACCCGCTCCACTCCTCCCCACCCGCTCCACTCTACTCCACCCTCTCCACTCCACTCCAACCGCTCCACTCCTCTCCACCCACTCCACTCTACTCCACCCGCTCCACTCCACTCGCTCCACTCCACTCCACTCCACTCCACTCAACCCGCTCCACTACACTCCACCCGCTCTACTCCACCCGCTCCACTCCACCCGATCCACTCCACTCCACCCGCTCCACTCCTCTCCACCCACTCCATTCCTCTCCACCCGCTCCACTCCACTCCACCCGTTCCACTACACTCCACTCCACTCCAGTCCAGGCCACTCCACTCCACTCCACTCCATTCCATTCATCCACTCCACTCCACCCGCTCCACTCCACTCCACCCGCTCCACTCCTCCCCACCCGCTCCACTCTACTCCACCCTCTCCACTCCACTCCAACCGCTCCACTCCTCTCCACCCACTCCACTCTACTCCACCCGCTCCACTCCACTCCACTCCACTCCACTCAACCCGCTCCACTACACTCCACCCGCTCTACTCCACCCGCTCCACTCCACCCGATCCACTCCACTCCACCCGCTCCACTTCACTCCACCCGCTCCACTCCACTCCACCCGATCCACTCCACTCCACCCGGTCCACTCCACTCCACCCGCTCCACTCCAGTCCAGTACCGTACCGCAATATGTTACTTCAATAACACCTCTATTCCAGGTTTTCTTTAAACGCCATCTGCCGTGCGTTGAAATAATTATGTTTAGATTTATTATTTGAATAAGTAGTTTTTCCATTCGAAGCTAGATAGCGCTACTGACCTGCGCGTCTCGGTGTGAAATGACCGTAATTTTACTTCTGGAACACTTTAAATTCAAATATCTTTTGATAGACTGAACCGATTCCAATGAAACAAAAACTAAATGTTACTTCAAGTTACGGTCAGTCGTTGTGTATTAAAGTTATCTACAAAGCTTTCGTACATTTTACGTGATGCCCGAACAAATAAACATACAAACAGACAAACAGACAAACAGACAAAAATTCTAAAAATGCTAGAAATGGGTTCTATTGGTTCTCCTTTAACCCTGGCTATATTTTTTGAGTTTTTTTTTAATGTACAAAAATTACTTTTCTACAGTTTTATTATATGTATAGATATAGAATAGATATCGGGAAATTCCTGAATATCTGTAAGTCTGGGATTTTCTTAGGCCACATTTATTTTAGTTTCATAATTTATGGATTTTTGAAAGGCAAACAAACAGATTGGAATTTCTTAAGATTGCAAGAAATTTATAATTACGCGTTTGAAAGATTTTTATCTGTTTTTGCTCGGTTTGAATTCTTGTGTTAATCCCTCTGCTTATGCAATCCTTAAAACAACGTTGATAATGTTTTTACGGTGCATCCACACCGCAGTTACTTTTTGTAGCTCAACTTTTCCAATGTTACTCGGTAACATCCGCCAACAAAATGTTATTTAATGTTACTAAGTGTTGACGTGTTACTGTAAGTCGAGTAACGTTGCTCGACAATTGGAAACAATGTTACCCCCTGCATCCACACCGCAGTAACAAAATGCAACACGGTAACATTCGGTAACTTTTGTGGCTCCTTGTTACGCCAACAATTTGTTGTCGGATGTTACTGCGGTGTGGATGCACGGGTAAGTAACAATCAACAAATAGTAACAAGGAGCCACAAAAGTTACCGAATGTTGCCGAATGTTACCGTGTTGCCTTTTGTTGCTCCACAAATGTTACCGGCGGTGTGGATGCACCGTTAGGGAAAGAGGGTATATAATTATACGTTTTATATTTTATTTAAATAAACGTTTGGATTTAAAGTGGGGGCTTATAACAACAAGTTCTAAGTTCTAACTCGTATGTTCGCACATTCCATCCAAAGGTTGTTTGGAAGATATCGCTAGTGTTAAAACAATAACCAGATTATGAATAATAACCATAATGTAAGTATTATTGTCAAACCAGTTGTGCAAAGATGTTGGTGTATAATAAAGTATATTCTATCTATTTACCTAGCCTGCACCTTTGTCGGAGGTATTGTGTCGAATGTTGTTGGTTTCTACAACATTAAGTACATATGACATAAATTCATTCAATCGTAAATGACTGTTATCCATTGTTAGTAAAAGTGTTTTTTTTTATATGGAGGTGATGTTATCAGTAAATGATCAAACCTCTTAGTAGTAAACTAAGTTTTAGGAGTGCTAGGCAAATCTCTTAAAAATATTGTGTACCCCGGCTGTTCAGCTCGTATTGATCATATTGATGACGGGTGATAAAGGGACAACCCAACACAACAAAACGAAACAGTAGTTCCTGAGATTCATCCAAACAAACAAGTTAACGAACTCTTCATCTTTCTACAGCTTCATAATATTAATTCATAGATTTTTTTTTACTCTTCATTTTGGTATATTGCACCTGTGCAAACCCAGGACAGATCGTTAGTATCTAATCCATGTTTCCCAATATCCGTACCACCGCGACCGTCTTCCTAACTTGTTCCTAACAGTATAGTATTAAAACATCGTTACCGTGTCTCGGTGGGTAAGCACAACAGTAGTGATTGCTCTAAGGTTGTGTCCTATTTGTTCACTGAATCTGATACAACGGGGTTTTGTTAAGCCTTTTCTGTTAAGATGGGTATATTTGACAATAACTGTTTATAATGAAACGTTAGGATATTGTAGCAAACAGGTGGGAACATTTTTGGGTGATATTTTCAGCTCGGTAAAGTGTGTTGCGCTTTTTTCAGTTGCTTTTGTTGTCGCTTATGGTGTGACGAAAATCGAAGGGTGTAACGCATCAACTAGAAACTGTGATCCTGGAACGTAAAGAGCTATTGAAGAAACACGGTAAATTTTAATCAGTACAAGTCCGACAGTCCCTCCCGCGCGAGGACTTATTTGTATACTTATCTCAATTATATTTATTCTTTTTTAACCGACTTCAAAAAAAAAGTAGGTTCTCAGTTCGACCTATGTATGTATGTATGTTTGTCCGCGATTATCTCGCGTTTGGCTAAACGGATTTTGATGCAGTTTCCAGAAAAGTGTTTGTTACATTCTGGAGAAGGTTTTAGTTTGTAACAATAATGGATATCTCGTGAAGTTGCTCACGTAGATCCCTACTTTCAAAGACGCCGATGTTATGAAGAGTTTTGTTGATTATCTCAACTAAAAAGGGAAAAATAAAAAAACTTTTTGAAAAAAAGGGAACCGACT
The DNA here is from genome assembly GCA_954870645.1 of Agrotis clavis. Classification (NCBI taxonomy): domain Eukaryota; kingdom Metazoa; phylum Arthropoda; class Insecta; order Lepidoptera; family Noctuidae; genus Agrotis; species Agrotis clavis. The sequence continues at coordinate 21,225,092 of OX940930.1, forward strand.
TCAAAACCAAACACAAAAAATATAAAATAACTTTTCTTTCGGAAGTCGGTGGCCATAAATGTCAATGAAATAAAAAAAAACAAAGCCACCGACTTCCGAAAGAAAAGTTATTTTATATTTTTTTGTGTTTGGTTTTGAAGTCGGTTCCCTTTTTTTCAAAAAGTTTTTTTTATGAACACTGATTATGTTAGTTTGTTTTTCGAGTGTTAAAATGCACTTAAACGTGAAAGGATATTTTACTTTACCATAAGGTTTATTTTTAATAAAAAAATCGGCCCTTTTAATTTATTTTTTCGTCACGGACTCGTGCTTGTGCGCTTGGTAGGTTCTAGTATGTACTTTTAGTCGCTGTCCATTATAATATGACCCATTTCTTAAGGAAGAGTAAAGTTGATGTGGGTCAAGTAATGCTGGCCACTGACTGTGGCAGTCACTGTTTTCCTGGTCATAATAATTAATTAGTTCTTGAGCAATCTGCACATTACAATAAAATATATGCATACTATGTAATTACATAATTTGTAGGTATGTGTGTGTAATGAAGATTCATTTAATTACGTAGGTAATGAAAGACAAGGTTATATGAAACTTCTTAATACATTAAGATAACGCGAGGTTTTTCCATTTTTGAGATACCTAAAAAATATTTGAACAATACCTACCTACACTGGGTGGTTCATTATTTTCTGAAGTATGAGTACACTCAACAAGTCAACACAAGTCATCTTGTACTTAAAAATATCAGAAATAATCGAATATAAACCTCTTGTTGTAGTAGGTAATGTTTTAAATCTATTAAATACAAAAGATTAGGGTTGATTGACGTGCTGGCATAATTTTTATTAGCATAGGGCAGAATCGCTTTAAAACAGGGGAATTTCAGCAATGTTGCTAATAGAATTGTGATAAAATTGTTTCCACCCAGCGCGATTCTGTGGTCTTCATCAGCTTGATTGTCCCTTGAGGGATTTATATGTCTATACAATGTGCTGATCTGCAACCTAGTCAAATTCAAGGACGTGATTATACTCATGATTCTCGACCCAAATCAACAATAAAATAGGTAGGTATTTTTTTATTTTATTTTTCCTTTTTACTGAAATCCGTAAGTGTGAACTAGTTTCTTCAAGAGTAGTAGATTCAATTCACGCACACCAGCTGCTCATCGCTGTGTGCGTACGCGCGGACTGCGTAGTCGGGTGATTCTTTCATTTGTATTGAATTAGGGGTTTAATTCTGAAATACTGTAAAATTTCAACAACAAAAAAAAAGCAGCCCTTATTAGTTTTGCCCGGTACTGTAGCTTTCAATTGATTATTTATGACTTTTGTGACAACCACCTGAAGTTTGACGAAAATGCAAAAAAACAGCGTGTATAAATAATGCGTTCATTTAAAAATAAAAATCTGGTGGTAGGTAAATGAATTCGTTTCAACCAAATACAATAATTATTATGTATATCACACCTAACCTTGTGATTGTAATTTTTCTGTAAAAAAAAAAGCTGTCGATATACGAAAATCCAACTAAATACATAATAATATAAAGAAAATTTGTCCACACGTAAGTCACCCCTTAATATTATAAATGCGAAAATAAGTTTGTCTGTTTTCATTGCACGCCCAAACCACAGACATTATAACAGCTGGTTTTTATCAAAACATTAAATAGTAAGTAAACGTTTATCAAAAATAAAGTGTACTCACCCAAAAATCTGTCGGATTAAAGAACAAAACAGCTGTTATTACACAAAAATGAGTCAGTCAGTAAACCCCATTGTAAGTAACCGGAATTTACAGAAAGGCCTATAGGTAATCAGTTTTAACAATGAACAATTGAACAAACATTATTATTGGCAGTGGCACAAACCATTTCGGAAGAAGTTGAAAAATATGGATGTTTCATGAACTTATCGTGGCCTTGACTGCCTTTAACTGGCTTGGTAATACTTGTGGACTGATTGTGTACAATCACTGCTGTGAAAATATAGGTAATGTTTATGGAAATCCATTTATGTAGGTACCTATACATTTTTTTATTTTTTGGTGAAATCCTATTAAAAACATTATTATTATCCTCCCCGGTGTGGCTCAAAAAGTACTACAATTCCACTAACCTATTCCCAAACCACTGCAACTCCTGAAAGCCAAAATCAACAGTAGCAATCACCAGAAAAGTGCAAAGACATTGAAGTTCGACGTGGCCCGGAGAATGAATTTACCTGTCTTGGATTCCACAAAGAAATTAATCAGAAAACAATAGTGACAGGAAAAATACGTAGTTTCCATTTCCTTCCGTGTCAAGCTGGAGACAGAATAAAAAAAGACCAATGGGCATAAAAGCCTTCTACTGTAGTAGAAGGGACTTTCAGACTTCTTACTGAGCAAAAGTTCACTATGTTCCTTCAGTTGCTCTTTGCGTTCCAGGGCCATCTTGCTTGGTCGGTCTCGTGAAACATATAAGTCATACGGGTTATACGGATATAAAAATCAGGATAGAATTCTATCAGTGATTATTTTATTATGAACTAGCTGCTGCCCGCGACGTTGTCTGCGTGAATGCGTTGAAGAAATAAAGGTTCACTGCTCGTTCCCCGTAGGTGATAGCGTGATAATATGTAGCCTGTGTGTTCTTAAATAATATTCGAGCCAAAGAAGTAAATCCATGCAGTACTTTTTGAGTTTATCCCGGACATACATACAGACAAACAGACAAAAATTCTAAAAATTATATTTTTGGCTACAGTATTGATTGTAGATCACACCCTTTTTTTAATTTTTTGTTTCTTTTTAGCGTGGTAAAATCATCAAATGAGTCCTCCGGCCCCGGGCAGGGCGGGAGGGACTGTCAGACTACTACTGACTAAAATCCACGGTGTCCTTCAATAGCCTGTTATGTTCCGGGGTCACGGTAAGGAAATAATCCCGCGACCCCGGCAGGCTTTGGCCCTCTGAGAGGGGGGCCCCGTCATTATGCTGACGCTCTTTGAGGCGCGCGTGGGACACAACGCGCCGTCGACCCGGCCATGGTCCATGGTCGGGCAGCCAGTTGCCCTTTACTCGCTGCCCGCATGCCCGCGCCTACGGTGGCCGGAGATCGTCTGCTGACGTCCGACGCCGCGGGCATCTACCACTGCGGTTGGGGCGGAGGGAGGACGCTGTCCTCTCTCTCAAGCGGCCCGCCTCCTCCTTCACGAGCTTTACTGCCTCGCAGAAGGAGGAGACCGCTTCCCACTCCGTCTCGCCCCGCAGCATGGCCGCAACCAATACCGGGCGCGAGAGGTCTCCGCCTATCGCCGCCGTGAGGACACGTCGGTGCTCTACCCAAGCGGGCAGTCTTGCACCGTATGCTCTACTGTGTCCTCCGGGCGATCTTCGCAGTGGTGGCACCCGGGCGTTTCCTCCTTCCCCATCAGGCACAGGTACCTCCCGAAACTTTCGTGTCCGGTGAGGACCTGCGTCATCCGATAGGTCAGGACGCCGTGACGTCTCTCCAGCCATAGATCACACCCTAAATCTACTTTTAAAAAAAAAAACAATACCTATTCAATGTACACTTTTGACAATCAATGACAATTTTACGAATTTTGTTTCTATGTAATTATGATTGTGGCCTTTTAAAAATCACAGAGTTTAAGTTAATGACATCAATAACACGAAGACATAACATCGATATGAATCAATGTTTACATAACAGGTTTGTCAACATACATATTAGCTAATACATCATAACTTCAGTACATAATAAGTATGTCATTTAACGAGTATTTCAACCTATTGAACATTGACATAATTCACAATGTATTGAATTTACATAATGTCAAGCTTTGTGTTTACATTGTACGATCAAAGGCCATCGTTCTAAACAGTTTACAGTTAATTTTGTCCGAACAGGATAATTATATAAAAAGGCTTTTGTGTCCTAATCTTAGTATAAATTGCGATGAAATCCGTAACATTAATTAATATTATATTCTATTCTATTGCTCAAGCAATAGAAAAATTGATTCCGATAAAGGGTTAACGCAGTGGCTGAGCGATTGGACTGCGTTGCAGCGTGTCGCGGGTCCAATTCCCGTACGGAACAAATATTTTGCATGAGATAAAAGTAGTTGTTCCGGGTCTGCGTGAATGCGTGTGAGTTTCTAAACATAGAAAAAATCCTAAAAAATCTTTAAAAAAATTAATTGAGAGCGGGGCAAGACTTACAGCAAGGACATAATTCTTTTTTGTGCATGTCGTGCATTATTGCGAGACGATTTTAAGAACCATATTTTGGTACTTATCGATATTTTTTCAAACACTGAAGTAAAAATCTTGCAAAAAAAGGGGCAGTGGAGGCCCTAAATAAAATGTTACCGCCACCGTCATCAGCTTTGCGAAGCCTCTTGGCCTATTTCAGTTCCCAAAGTAAACTAGAATTTATACGAAACCAAGTCATCTTGCTACAAGGGGCCTTTTGCAAGCAGTGAAGGAGCAGTGAACGTCGCTCGGTGACATGAGCAAGGCGTCTTTGGCTCTTTTATTTATTTGTTTATGAGGCGATAAAGATATATACTAACACTTGATAAAGTTTTCCTTGTTATGGGTTGTACAAAAAGTAGGTAAGGCTTTTTTTATTAAATTTATTATAATCAACCGTTTCCGAGAAATTATAAACATGCCCGTGTTATCTGCTATTGTTCATTCACAACATCCCACATTTGATAACCAAACCATTTCATATGTAGCTGATGTCTGGTTTCTATGCCATTTTTATTAGCTTATTTATGAGTTACCATCAGCCATTTTTCTTAGTTCTGCCAAAATGTACCAAGCCACATGACATAACATTTATTAATGTTTTAAAAAATGATCCAAATTCGACTATATTTTGAAAAAAAAAATTCTTTCATTTTCAATTCGACCCGTATGTAGGTATTTTACTTGTTAACATCATCAAATGAGTCCTCCCACCCAGGGCGGGACGGGAGGAACTGTCTTCAATACGGACGGACTTCAATAGCCCTTTACGTTATGGGATCACGGTTACTTGATAAGACAGTCCCGCGAAAGTCTTTTAAAAGGCTTTTCTTTTAAAAGGCTTACGTTTGAAACAAGAAAATGTTTTCTTCATTCCTTCTCCATACAAACTATCTTTGCCAAACATACTCTGTCATCGCGTAATTTTCGCAAAAACGGGTTGGCTGCACTTATAAATGAAAGACAATGGGTTAGCTCATTTTGGCAGAACTACACTAGCGAGCAAAAGTATTTAAATCACCAACTTGGAATTCATCCAGGATAGCTCCTTAATTAATGACGTGATTTGAATGAATTTGGTATCAATTTAAAGTTAACAGTTAAACCTTTAAAATGGTACCATTTTTATTATTACTCTTAAATATTAATTAAGTACACAGAATCGCGCGGAATCGGAGTAGTGATTCCAGATTTTTGTTCGCGAATGTTTATGCAATTGTCCTACTAATAATATAAATGCGAAAGTTTGTGAGGATGTATGTGTATTGTAGGTATGTTTGTTACTCTTTCACGCAAACACCACAGAACGGAATTGGCTAAAATTTGGTACACAGATAGTTTATAACCTGAATTAACACATAGGATAGTTTTAAGATAAGGATAGTTTTTAGATAATTATCCCGTGGGATAATTATCGAGTTGTAGCGGGTGAAGCCGCTGGCAACGGCTAGTCTGCAATATGATCTACATTATCCTGTCATGATATTAAACTACATGATATTTAGTAACATATAAGTATCTACAGCATTGTCACGGCTGAGATGGCTAATTGGCTGTTAATCATTTTTAATTAATTACTCGTTCGAGTTCTTAGTCTCTTCTGCACAATAAATATTTATATCGAGACAATTGACGTTTAGTCCAGTCATTTTAGTAAGTTCACCTCGGAATCCGAGATACCCAGCTGTAAGTCCGTAAATACTTGTATGACACCCTAAGGCTGTTTGTCCACCGCCACCGTCACCGGGCCGTCGCCGAGAACGAGATTATTTCGGGCCGAGTTTAATATGACGTGACGGCGATCGTTTGTCCACCGAAACCGATTTCGCTTGTTTAGTTTGTTCCAACTGTCATGCGTGGTAGTCACGTTTTCGAAGAAATAAAGTGATGGCTAGGTTAAACCGGCGACAACTTCTTCTCCTGCTTTTGTACTTTCGAAGGCATTTCTACGCAAAATTTTATCTTTGGACACTTTCTTATCCCACAAACATTCTTTACTTTCTAAACTTGTATTAATTATTAAATATCGTATTTAAATTTTTTGGCCATTTTTATTAAAATTATATATTATGATAATTGATGACAGACAAAATAATAACTGAGCTCGTGTACGGTGCGACGGCAACGGTAGTGTGTGGACAAGTTCATACGTGTTTTGTATTGCCGGCACATCGGCCCGTCAAAATCTCGGGCTACGTTCTAGCGGTCACGCCGATCTACTCGCAATTTCGGCGGCCGGGATGACGGCGCTCGGGTGACGGATGTGCGGTGGACACGCGGCTAAGTAAATGTATTGTACCGCTATACCGCTACTTCGGCGCCGTCATCTCGTTCTCGGTGACGTGACGTTGACGGCGGCGGTGGACAAACGCCCTTAGGCTGTTTGTCCACCGCCACCGTCACCGGGCCGTCGGCGTCGCCGAGAACGAGATTATTTCGGGCCGAGTTTAATATGACGTGACGGCGATCGTTTGTCCACCGAAACCGATTTCGCTTGTTTAGTTTGTTCCAACTGTCATGCGTGGTAGTCACGTTTTCGAAGAAATAAAGTGATGGCTAGGTTAAACCGGCGACAACTTCTTCTGCTTTTTACTTTCGAAGGCATTTCTACGCAAAATTTTATCTTTGGACACTTTCTTATCCCACAAACATTCTTTACTTTCTATAACTTGTATTAATCTATATATATAAAATTCAAAACTGACTGACTGATCTGACAACGCACAGCCCAAACCGCTGGGCCTAGAAACTTGAAATTTGGCATAAGCCCTCCTTATACCACGTAGGTGAGCACTAAGAACGGATTTTGCGAAATTCGGCCCCTAAGGGGTTGTTTTTGGGGTTGATAGTTTGTATGAAACTTCGCTACTACAGGTGCTAGGAATTCCAAATTTTGCATGGGGTGTCTTTTTAAAACGTAGATGCTCACTATGACGGGATTTTGCGAAATCCGACCCCTGAGGGGTTTGTTTTTGGGGTTGACAGTTTGTATGAAACTTTGTTATTAGAAGTGCTAGGCGTCTCAAATCTTGCATGGTAGTTCTTTTTAAGACGTTAACGCTCACCAAGGCGGAAATTTTGTGAAATTCGACCCCTAAGGGGTTGTTTTTGGGGTTGAAAGTTTTGAGATTCAAATTTTACATAGTAGTTCTTTATTGGGCGTAAGTGATACCTAAGTCGGGATTTTGCGAAATTCGACCCCTAAGGGTTTGTTTTTGGGGTTGATAGTTAAGTAAGTGCGAGGAGCCTCAAATTTTGCACCGGGTTCCTTTATAGGACTTAGATGCACACCATGGCGGGATTTTGCGAAATTCGACCCACAAGGGTTTGTTTTTGTGTTTGATAGTTTGTATGAAACTTTGTTACTACAAGTGCTATTACGCGTTCCGAAGTTTTGAGAGTGGTTCTTTTTAAGACCTAAATGTTCATTAAGACGGTTTTGCGAAATTCGACCCCTAAGCGGCTTTTTCGGGGTTGATAGCTTGGAGACTCAAATTTTGCATAGAGATTCTTTTTTGGACGTAGTTGCGGGTGTTTTGTGGAAATAGACCCCAAGGGGTTGATATTTTGTATGACTACGTTTCTACAAATGCTAGGAGTATTAAATTTTGCAAGGTTTTTCTTTTATGACGTAAATGCACACCAAGGCACTATTTTCTGAAATTCTACCCCTAAGGGGTTGTTTATGGGGTTGACAGTTTGTATGAAACTTTGTTGCTACAAATGCTAGAGTTTCAGCATGGGGGTTGTTTTAGGACCTAGGTTCTCACTAAGGCGGTTTTTACAAAATTCGACCCCTTAGGGGTTGTCTTTGGTGTTTGCAGGGTTGGCATGATTAAAACAAGTTTTTTTAAAACACCTGTTTAAAACAGTGTTTAAAACAGTTTGAAATTAAACAGTGTTTTTTATTACCCGTTTCAACTACTTTTCAAGGCAGATATTCATCTGCCTTGAAAAGTAGTTGAAAAAAAATTAATATAAAATGAAAATAAATTAATATTCAGGAGTCTAAATAGTTTGAAATAAAACCATTTGAGTCTGATGCCATTTTTATGTCATATTTTTTACTTTTATTGGCATTGTAATGAAATAATGCTTAAAATTATTAGAAAAACAACATCACATGTTTTTTTTCCATTCATCATTTTTCGTAAAAATTTCATTACAAAGGGCGAATTTGAAATGATGTAGTCTAGAAATGAAACATAATTGATTTATACGTTTAGACATCAACAAACAAGGTGGAATTAATTTGAAAAAGAAACTAACTAAAAAAAAACAAAAAAAACACTTATTTAAAACATTTTGAACTGTTTGTTTTATAAATTTGAAAAAAAACTGTTTTTTTTCCAACCCTGGGTGTTTGTAATTAGAGAACTCAACATTGCAGGGGGACCCCTAAAAGTTTGTATTTGTTGTTGATAGTTGGGAGTCTTAGATTTTCCATTGGGATTATTTTTAGGACCTAAGTGTTAGGTAGGTACCTAAAACGGAATATTGCAGGTTGATAGAATTTTTGTTGAAATTTGATTTAGTTTTTCCAACAGTATCCCATATAGAGGGTGGCTGGGACTAGAAATTCACAAAGGCAAAGTTCGAAAAGCACGCGGACGAAGTCGCGGGCGTAGTGCTAGTTATTAACTATAACTTGTATTTGTTATCTATAATATGTATGTATTTAGAAATATATAAGTATGTTTATCAGTTGTCTAGTACCCATAACACAAGCTCTGCTTAGCTTGGGGCTAGATGGCGTTGTGTGATAGTTGTGGAATATTATTATATTATTATTATTATTCCGTTTATTCATTTTTCATACATACTATTACATTTTTAAATATTTCTTTAAAAAAATACAAAACAATAAAAAAAACATTTAAAAATATAAAAATAGTAGTCCGCCGGTGTGGGAGCAGGGTCCAAGCTACCGGTGGTTAGGGTTCCAGAGACAGGAACCTCCTCACAATACGAGCCGTATCAAGAAGTACTGCCTTCTGAATCTGGCCCTTGATCCAACTCCCTAAGGAGAGCCTCGAAAGGTGTTCGTCGAGGCTCTTTGCCATCAGGCCATTCGCAGTCACGACGATCGGTACAATGATAGCCGAGCTCACATTCCACATGTCGACAACCTCGCGTGCCAGATCAAGATATTTGATTTGTTTATCTTTCTCTGCCTTCACGAGGTTCTCGTCATGCGGGATGGTAACATCGATTATCATTGCGCGGCGCGCTGATCTGTCTATCACTACTATGTCAGGCTTATTGGCCACAATAGTCCTGTCAGTAATGATAGGCAGATCCCAGTACAACGTGACATGGTCTTTCTCGAGAACTGGGTCGGGCACATACCTGTAATACGGTACCTCAGATTCCACAAGTTTGTATTTCAACGCAAGTTGCTGGTGGATGATTCTGGCTACTAGGTTGTGCCTGTGCAAGTACTCGCCGTTAGCAAGACGAGAACAACCAGAGATAATATGTCTAATGGATTCACCTGGACGATGGCATGCCCGACACACGTCAATCGTCCCATCCCTTATAATATGTCTCCGGTAGTTGTTCGTCAAGATAACTTCGTCCATAATCGCACAGACAAAACCTTCGGTTTCCCCAAAGAGGTCACCGAAACGTAGCCAGGACACAGACGCTAGAAAATCTACATCGGGCCCATGAAGGGCCCGGTAGAAGCGTCCGTGTAGCTCCTTGCCTTGCCATACCTCCCTGCGGTCTTCGGCACTGAGTACTACAGGTTTGTGCCAGTTCTCTTTGGCCATGGACAGCGGGGTGAGTCCCTTGTCTACTGTGACCACATCTCGGTGCATACCCACTTCCATTTTCAAAAAATATTCTCTGAGGCTGCATACCTCGCGGTTGTGGAGGGTCTTAGCATTTAAAAAGCCTCGACCCCCGCACTTCCGCGGGATGTACAGCCTCATTACCGATGAACGTGGGTGATGCATCCGGTTTGCGGTCAACAGTGTACGGACCCGCCTATCCAAGGCGTCGAGTTCAGTTTGAGTCCATTTGAGTATGCCGAAAGAGTACATTAACACCGGCATGACCCAACCGTTGAAGGCGCGCACCTTGTTTCCGCCTGAAAGAAGGCTATTTAAAACCCTTTTCAGGCGTCCAAAGAAGCGCTCCCTCAACGATTGTTTCACGTCCGGTACAGCAATGCCTAACGCTTCCGACATACCCAAATACTTGTAGGTTTCGGATGAGGAGAGTGATCTAAGGTGTATGGAATCTGAAAGCTGGATCCCTTCAGATTCCATAATCTCTCCTCGCTTTACATGCATGACTGCACATTTGTCCACACCAAATTCCATCCTGATGGCACTACTAAACGTTTCAGTTACCTTTAGTAGCTTCATCAGTTGCAATTTGTTGGGGGCAAAGAGTTTCAGATCATCCATGTATAGAAGGTGAGATATGACCTGACCACCTCTCCTCAACCGAAAGCCTAGACCTGAGTCCTCCAGCAATGTGCTTAGAGGATTCAGGGCTAAGCAGAACCAAAGCGGACTCAAACTGTCGCCCTGGAATATTCCCCGCTTGATCCATACAGGTTCATCATTTGCCTGGACCTGTCGACATCCGGGATAGCAAAGGACCGTTCTCCATTGGCCCATACATGACTCAAGGAAGGCGCGTAGAGTTGCATCTATCTTGTACAACTCCAGCACCCTCATGAGCCATGTATGTGGCACCGAGTCGTAGGCCTTCTTATAATCTATCCAGCATGTGGACAGATCCCTGCGAGATCGACGAACCTGTTGGCTAATGGCCATGTCAATGAGGAGCAGCTCCTTAGTACCACGGGACCCATTCCTACATCCATTTTGAGAGGCAGACATAATGGAGTTACTTTCAATATGTGTGTTAATTTTCACTCTCAAAATGGATGTAAGAAGTTTATAGACCGTCGACAAACAAGTGATCGGTCTATAGTTCTTGGGTTCCGTGGTACTACCTGATTTGTGGAGCAGGTGGGTAATACCAGTTGTTAGAAACTGGGGTAGCGACCCAGACTCTAAGGATGACTGGAATTGAGATGCCAGGCAAGTATGTGAACTAGTTAGCCACTTAAGCCAAAAATTATGCAGTCCGTCCGGTCCCGGAGATTTCCAATTCGGTAACGGACGGACTGCTTTGGCTACATCCAGTGGCGTTATTCTCACTTTTTCCATTTCTGGAATTGTTTCACATACTTGCTCGACATCACGCATCCAGTCAGCCTCAGTATGACTGACTGGTACCGACCAGATGCCGCGCCAGAATGTACTCGTGGCGCCGACATCCGGACGGCACAGGTCAGCCACGCTTTGTTCAGGTCGCTCCCAACCTCTATATACCCACCTCTCATCGCTCCGGAACATGCGATTCTGTGAGTACCGATCAACTCGTCGCTTATACCGCCGAATACGGCTTGCCCATGCACAAACTTTTTGCTTCAGGAAGTCGATGCGCTCTGTGACACGGGACATGTATTCCTGAGGACCAATACCAGTCCCCGAGAATGCCCGCCTCACAAAGCGCATCACACGTGGTCGTGTATTTCCCTCCCTGAAGCAATATAGTTTGCCAATGAGTACCCTGGCCTCGCCGATACGACGCTCAATCCTGCATTGCCAGGCTGGTACAGCTGGTTTTGGTCGATTAGCTCCGTCACTGTTCGGAAACTTGACATTAGCCAATCGACATGCCGCAACAGCCCCACAAAACAGGATTGAATGTGTATCGGCAAGATCCTCGCTGCTTTCGAAAAGATTCTTAAGCAGCGAGTTCAAGGCACCCACCAGCGCCCTATTTTTTTTGTGCATGGGTAACCGTGGCAATCGGGGTCTAAGTGTAATGGGAGTTGAGCGGTACTCACGAAGCGCATCCTCCAGTGCGCTCCTCAATCGTTCGTTGCACTGGCTACTTACCGTGGCAACCGTATCATCCTCCTCCACAACAGGAGCAATATTTAACTGCGACGGAACCCTGTTGATAAATACGGGTGTCGTTGCTGGTGGTGGAGATAAGATGGTACGGTTGCTCAGTACCTCTGAGCGCAGCCTATCAAGCGCGGTGTCGTCCAACATGTGATTACGTTGGATGACCCGCACCTGATCCGAAAGTCGTTGAGCCGAGACGTTTAGAGTTGGTTCAAGTACCTGGAACAGAGACAGCATCCTAACACGGTACGCAGTGAGGTTAGTTCCCCCCTCTGTAGACCCGTAGTATGCGCGCATGACATTTTCATTTATGGACTGAGTCCATCTCATGCGCTGCACACAACCACCGGTAGCGGGGACCCGGCTCGGGGTCGGTTGGCCCCTAGGTCCCAAGCTCTTCGGCGGCCGGTGTCTCCCCTGCCGACGTACAGGTGTTGGCGACGTCGGCGGGGAGAAATATTCGTCGCTCGAACTCGACGCAACTGCCGCCGCCGGTGATGTGGGAGACCCGATGTCCGGTGGCGGCGAGGCGGAGCTGAGCGGCGACTCCGGGGATGGAAGGCGTGCGCGTGCTGCTCTGGCTCGTGTCAACATATTAACTCAAACATAATATTTCGTATTCATCCATAATTTTCATAATTTTGATCATTTTTCACATGACATTTGTGTCAGCCGCTGTCATAAATAGTTTTTTTCTTTAAAACACATGTTTTAGCTTGTCTTCTATTGGATTTACTATATTTGTTGTTAGTTTACTATTGTAAGTTGATTTGCTCTATTTATTAAAGGTTTAAACATATATTTTTTATTAAAAAGGAATAGTGAAATTTTCAAGTATATGTTTGACGTACAGTGTTATTATTATTATTATTATAATTATTAAGTATCGTATTTAAATTTTTTGGCCATTTTTATTAAAATTATATATAAGGTGCTATAATATTACCTGCCAGGACTTGAATGGGGCGTAGTATTGCGTTTATAGATTACAATAGTAAAGATAAATAATTGATTATTTGTCATATTTTTTTTTCATACAAAAAAAAATACGTATAAATTAAAACCATCCAGTAGAGTTACGCGTTGCCGCTCCGCACCGAATTCATTTCAATTTATTTCGCAAAACGCGCGGCGCGCGGTACCTTTCATACACTGTTGCCATACTTATCAGACGATGCCGCTGCGCGCCGCGCCGGCGCGCGGCGGCGGCGGCTCGTCGGTCGTCAAAGCGCAGCCCCGCGCGCCCCCACCCTCACCCGCACTACCCTGTTCGTCGCACGCGCCAGCCGACCGCCCGCGCCCGCTCGCCAGTCGCGTCCCGCCGCCCGCCCGTTCGGAAGTTAGTTTTTAGCGGTTCCGGTTTGCGGCTTCCTTTAAAAATGCCTGCGAGACGACGATTTTCCAACCAAGAATACCTTGAAATGGTATTGTGCTACCGCGAGTGTAACTCCGTAACTGCGCATGCAGTGAACTTGTACCAGCTCAGGTTTGGTGTGCGAGTGAGCCATCACACAATTTTGAATGCCGTGTACAGGTTCAGTGAACACGGCCGCTTTGACCCGCCACAGTTTTGTAGATAGGGAGTGTGTAAATAAGTGTAAATTCTGTGCAATTATTGTAAATAAGATGATTAACTTTTAAACACGCCAAGTTACTGTAATTTATCGTTATTTGATAATAATCTAAGTAGTTTTAACAATTGTGATTCTTTACACTAACTTGTCAGTCCAAAGCCTGTTTTAAGTGTGATGGGAAGTTTATCTTCTTATTTACGTCAGTTTTTTGGAAGAATGCGTTATCTGGTAAGTAATTACACATTTTAAACACTTGTTAGGTAGAGACGAAACTAGTCAGCTGATTTCAGTTTTTATTCACAGAACAGATAGAAAGAGATAGCAGTTGTTTTCATTGACGAAGCGACACTACGCGCGTAATTTGTGAACCACGTTATGCAGAGTAGAGCCAATGTTAATTTAACTTGTTTACTGTCTCAAATTGAATTGACTGTTCCGGGGAACGAAATTTCTTCACTATTGTAATCTATAAACACAATACCACCCCCCATTCAAGTCCTGGCAGATATTATTAAAGCACCTTATATTATGATAATTGATGACAGACAAAATAATAACTGAGCTCGTGTACGGTGCGACGGCGACGGTAGTGTGTGGACAAGTTCATACGTGTTTTGTATTGCCGGCACATCGGCCCGTCAAAATCTCGGGCTACGTTCTAGCGGTCACGCCGATCTACTCGCAATTTCGGCGGCCGGGATGACGGCGCTCGGGTGACGGATGTGCGGTGGACACGCGGCTAAGTAAATGTATTGTACCGCTATACCGCTACTTCGGCGCCGTCATCTCGTTCTCGGTGACGTGACGTTGACGGCGGCGGTGGACAAACAGCCTTAGGGCGTTTGTCCACCGCCGCCGTCACCGGGCCGTCGCCGAGAACGAGATTATTTCGGGCCGAGTTTAATATGACGTGACGGCGATCGTTTGTCCACCGAAACCGATTTCGCTTGTTTAGTTTGTTCCAACTGTCATGCGTGGTAGTCACGTTTTCGAAGAAATAAAGTGATGGCTAGGTTAAACCGGCGACAACTTCTTCTCCTGCTTTTGTACTTTCGAAGGCATTTCTACGCAAAATTTTATCTTTGGACACTTTCTTATCCCACAAACATTCTTTACTTTCTATAACTTGTATTAATTATTAAATATCGTATTTAAATTTTTTGGCCATTTTTATTAAAATTATATATTATGATAATTGATGACAGACAAAATAATAACTGAGCTCGTGTACGGTGCGACGGCGACGGTAGTGTGTGGACAAGTTCATACGTGTTTTGTATTGCCGGCACATCGGCCCGTCAAAATCTCGGGCTACGTTCTAGCGGTCACGCCAATCTACTCGCAATTTCGGCGGCCGGGATGACGGGGCGCTCGGGTGACGGATGTGCGGTGGACACGCGGCTAAGTAAATGTATTGTACCGCTATACCGCTACTTCGGCGCCGTCATCTCGTTCTCGGTGACGTGACGTTGACGGCGGCGGTGGACAAACGCCCTAAAAGTTGTCTCAAAACCTACATAATTATGGTAGGGTGTACGCATTTATAAAATTTCAAGGTCAAAAGTAAAAAAAAACTGGCCCGTTGGTCTAGTGGTTAGTGACCCTGACTGCTATGCCGGGGGTCGTGGGTTCGATTCCCACCCAGGACAAATGTTTGTGTGATAAGCATGATCATTTGTTCTGTGTCTGGGTGTAATTTATCTATAATATGTATGTATTTAGAAATATATAAGTATGTTTATCCGTTGTCTAGTACCCATAACACAAGCTCTGCTTAGCTTGGGACTAGATGGCGTTGTGTGATAGTTGTGGAATATTATTAAAAAAAAACGTTTTTTTTGCGCTTTTTTTTATAAATACTTATCTTATTAATTTCCTATGGGTTTTTTTTTGCTATTTTGTATGTATAATCAATGTTGTAGAATACAAAATTCTCTGCAAAATTTTTATTTTGATTTAAATTTTAATTTATTTTATTTCGTGTCGTTTAGAGTCACTATCAGCCTATAATATTCCCATGGCTGAGACACACGGTCTCCCCTCTGTAAGAGGGAGTGGGCCCTAATGCACCACGCGGGCCCAGTGCGTGTTGATAATAAAGGGTTCAAGTAAAACTACTAATGCGAAGGGACTTTCACTACTGCCGTTTGTTGCGTTATAAACCAGCAAAATAAATGCCAGATTTACCCAACCTGAGCACCGAACAGATGACCCCTAGGTCACCCGCGATTTAGCAAGAAAGGCAATATTGAAAACCAGCTCAGTTTACATTAACAGAATTTACTGTAGTGAGACGAAACATAAACAAAAAAAAATTAAAAACAAAAGAAAAATAACATTGAAAACACTGAAATAATATAAGAGAAAATTATGTTTTCCTGTCATTGTAGGACTTCTGTAAATTACTTCACACTCTCATTAAAATCATTGAAGAGCTCGTGGCTAAATACACACATCAAAAGTGTCTAGGGATCAACATATATTTTTGCAATAACTTTTCTCCTGATTGATACTAATTAAAATGTTCTTTAAGGATTCATCAAATAAAGTGTTATCGTTTGTCACAGTAACGATAAACCAAGTCACCTTTGCATTCATAAAGAAATTTGCCATTTTCCTAATAAAGGGATTTTTGACATTTGAACCACTAACATTAAAGTTCGAAAAAAAGACTGAAATAACAGTTTTCTTTAAAATTTTATTGGGTAACTTAAACAATTAATAATCCGTGTTTCTACCGCGAACACTAACAACACAAGAACATCGGTTTGGCATACTCAAAATGAGTTCATCCAAATCACGCTGTGGAATGGCCGCCCATGTTCGTTGCAACAACAAAAAAAGGTCTTCTTGCGACTGGATACCCTCCATATTCGGCAGAGCTCTTCTCTGTAGCATATCCCATGCATGCTTAATCGGGTTCAAGTCTGGCGACTGAGCAGGCCAGGGCAGGACATTGATGTTAGCTGCGGCGAGAGTCTGTCTTACAACTCTTGCGGTGTGCGGTCGTGCATTATCATGCATTAACTGAAATAAGGGACCGATTTGCACTTGTAGAGGAACGATGACGTCTGATACAATCGTCTCAGCATAAATTTGAGCGTTGAGGTTGCCTCTGATCCAAATCAACTCAGTTCTTCCGCCGATCCAAATACCCGCCCATACCATGATGGTTCCACCACTATAAGGATGGACTTCCTGGCAGGATTTTAATCGCTGTTGGCGTCCAGGGGTTCTCCAGTGTCGTATACGTCTTGGATCCGGTCTCATACCAAAACGAGACTCATCAGAAAAGCACACGAAACGCCATTGTTCTTCTGCCCAATTTCTGTGTTCAAGAGCCCATTGATATCGAATCCTACGATTGTGCATTGCTATAGGTGGTACCCGTAGCGGTCTTCGGGAATGAAGGTTCACTTCATGCAAGCGGTTTCTGACTGTTTGGTCGCTAATTAAGTTCCCTGAAGAGTGATGAAGCCTCACGGCTAACATCATGGCGGTTATTGTTGGAGCTCTTCGAGTTAAGATTTGAATGTATCGGTCTTGTCTCCGTGTGGTGCAGCGATACCGTCCTCCATGGCGCTCAGCCACGGTACCAGTGCTTCGGTAACGTGTCCAAAGTCGACTGATAACACTCTGACTTGTATTCAGAGCTAAAGCCACAGTACGTTGCCGGGAACCAGCTTCTATCATTCCCACGGCTCTGAGCATTTCTTCCCTGCTTAAATGACGTCGCCGCTCCATAATAACGTTGGTTTTAATCAGTAGTAGGGAAACAGTAGCACTAATAATGTCTTCAATGCGTTGTATGTTTTTATAGGGAAAATATTGACAGCTGATTTTCATCTTTTACTCGAATTTGATTTACAGTTCCTGATTCAAATTATGAAATGCACCAAAAAGGATCCATATAAATTTATAAAATCATAAATTTATTACAAAGCCACATCTCAATCTCAAGAAATCCGCATAAAAATGCTTGATCCCTAGACACTTTTGATGTGTGTAATTACAGCCGCATAGGCCAATCTGCCGGGTTAAGCCGCGCTTGCCGAGGTTGGTCTGTGGATGGGTGACCATCTGTCATAGCGAGTTTCGTCCGTGCCTCGGAAAGCACGTAAAGCCGTTAGTCCCGGCTGTCATCTGTAGATCTTTGACAGTCGTTACTGTTAATCAGAAGCTTGGAGTAAAAAATATTTACATAGCAAAACGCTACCTATGTTAAGCTGTTTTAAGTTTTTACTACAAATACAATGTGTATCACAAATATATGTTTGCAGTTACAATACGTGGTGATACGATAAATGTGTGTGAAGTCTTAACTATGTTAATACTAACTTCTGCCCACGGGATTGCCTGATTTTAGATTCACAATCAATTCGGGTTGTACTTTGCTTTTATTAATATAATTCATGGGCTGGATTTTAATACTCAATACATTTATTGCATTCCACAATGTGAACTTAGGTGATAAGGTACATAGGGATATACATACATTAGTTTAGGAGAATTAATTGTGGGCCCTGTCGGGCATAACAATTATAAATTAGGGAGAGGGCTATTTAAAACGAGTCGCCTGAAATTGAGGGTATTGGTGGTGTAAGGGGCTTAAGGGAGTTAGTCTTAATCCCCCAAAAGTAATTTTGGCTGAGCCGGAGTTGCGTTTAAATAAGTACAAGACCTTGATAAGTAGTAATCAGTTATTTGACCTAGGATGCAAGAGCGAGCGAAGCGAGCTCGGGACTTTGGGGCACCCCGACACGGACAGGTTAGGTTCGAAGGGGATCCGTCATCCCCTTCGTGTTAGGTTACTTTAAACCTTGAAAGCAGAAGTAGGAGCCCCGCGAAGCGGGTCTCCGTCGAGCCACCTTGGTAGGTAGTAATCAGTTTTTTGACGTAGGATGCAAGAGCGAGCTCGGGACTTGGAGCACCCCGACACGGACAGTTTAGATTCGAAGGGGATGGCGGGGTCTGGGCGTTGTCTTTACATGAGAGTAGTGCCAGGACGCAGGGGACACCTCCCTCCTTATGCTAAACGATTTAAAGTTTTTGGAATACGCCTTTTATGTGACTATAATGAGTTTTGAAGTTAGGTTACAAAAACATGTTAAACTGCTAGTCGAATGATCATCATCATCATCATATCAGCCGTAAGACGACCACTGCTGAACATAGGCCTTCTCTATAGACTTCCAAAAGGACCGGTTGGAAGTGGCATGCATCCAGCGTGATCCTGTGGTCTTCATATAAGATCGTCTACCCACCTTGCGGGTGGACGTCCTACGCTGCGCTTGCCGGTGCGTGGTCTCCATTTAAGAACCTTACTTTGTCGGTGATAATTAAGGACCATGCCATTAGCCAATGATCTTCAAACAACGTACAAAATATCGATGCCACTGTCTGATAATTTTGTTAGATATGCATTAACTTTGAAAGTAAGCACAGTTTATCAGCCCAGTCTCCTAGATAAGCTACGCATATAATCAACAGAGTGATTCTCAGTAACGCAGCATAAAATTCACCTTATCACTCCGTTGTTAAGGTTGGATATAACAATGGCCATATGTGTGTAATTAGTCGAAACTATTGTCTGACGTATTGTTTAATTTGTTCTATATCTGAATTGCAGTAAATTCTTGGAAGATGAAAACGATTTGGTCAAGGCGAGATAAGTTTGCAGGATTCAAATGCGCTGTACATTTTGTTTGGCATTTGCAGTAGGTTTACTGAAAAATGAAAGTTAGATTATCAAAAATGTAACATAAGAAAAAAATACACAATTCTTAGGTGCTCCCACATCTATCGACGTGGAATCGGCTTTTTCCGTCGCGGAATCGCTCTTTCTCTTTCTGTCGCTTAGAACTGCCATTTGCTAGACCGAGACAGAAAGCATAATGCGATAGCACGCGGCGGAATCGTCGAGGCGGCCGCGTGCTATCGCATTGTCTCGGTCTAGCAAATGGCAGTTCTAAGCGACAGAAAGAGAAAGGGCGACGGAAAAAGCCGATTCCGCGTCGATAGATGTGGGAGCACCCAGCCGGAGTTTTTCTTTTATTGCCTACGTAAACCAGAACTTGTCGAAGATACAACACTTCAAATCACAATACGTCACGCAGTCGGTATAATTTTACAGGCGTTATGACGTCACAACCCTTCCCTATCTGTATTTAGTAGCATGTAACTGTTTATTGTTTAATAAAATAAATTTAATATAGGGATGTCGATCTGAGATCGATTAATCGAAGAATCGATTTTTGGAGCCAAAAAGATCGATTTTTTAAATCGATATGTAGTACTGAATCGATTCAGTGAATCGATACTTTACCCCTGAAAATCGACATTCGATTTTATTTTATTTTTTGGTATAAACCAAAATAGTATTTACAAAAGAGTGCTTCAAAAACATCGCTAGCGATGAGCAATACCTCTCCTATTGAATCCCAGTAGACTTGACAGACTGTTGTTTTTAAAACTTTTTCAAAAAAAATGTAACCGCCTTCAAAAACAACCACAAAAAAGTGTAAAATAATCTACAAAATAACTTTTCTTTCGGAAATCGGTGCCTTTGTTTTTTTTCTTTTCATTGTCTTTTTAACCACCGACTTCCGAAAGAAAAGTTATTTTGTAGATTATTTTACACTTTTTTGTGGTTGTTTTTGAAGGCGGTTACATTTTTTTTGAAAAAGTTTTTTATTCTACTCTTTTTAGTTTAAATATTCAACCCGAATTCTTGTCAAGAACATTATTCTCTCACATGTGCACTAGAATTTTGTAATCCTTCGCACCGGTACTTACATCACTCATGTACACAATAAGCTAATAAAATTCCATATCTCAAAAATTACTGAACCGATGTTGATGAAACTTGCAGTATTCTCTAAGTTAAATGATACCTAGTACAACAAAAAAAGAATTACTTAAATCGGACTTGTAATTCCGAAGATATGCGAACACAAAGTAATTCAATCGATGCCTACTCCTTACTGTTAAGGAGTTGTACCTTCCATCATCAGGTCATCCACCTGAGATGATGATTATCAGATGCAAATACTTGAACAGCTTTAGAAAATATATGAAAATGGTAATATGTGCCTATAAAATTTGAAGGTTGCCCTCGATTTCCCTAGGATCCCATCATCAGATCATGACCTGGTGATCATGGGACCAATTGGAAAGTATACCCTTTCGAACAAAAGAAAAAATTTCTGAATCGGTCCAGGCGTCTTCGAGAAATCGGGGAACATACATAAAAAAAAAAAAAAAAAAAAGATTCCGACGAATTGAGAACCTCCTCCTTTTTTTGAAGTCGGTTAAAAAGTTTAGAAATGAAGCAGTGGGAACTATGAGCTATATCTATTTCCTTAACTTTGTAAATGAACACATTTAAAAATTAATGTTTGTTTTATACCTGATCTGATGTTTCCATAAGGTAATAATAAAAATATCTTTTATCATTGAATTACTTACCTGATTTTACTGAAAAAAGATCGTTAAATTAAAATATTTATCTTCTTTTTAATAAAATAGATTTATATTAGGTACATTATTTATGAAATAGATTTTTATGAAACAATAACTTGAAAAAGATCGATTTTTCAGAGATCGATCTTTTTGGCCTCGATTTTTTTGTGGATCGATTCATTAGGTCACGATTCGAATCGATTCAAAAATCGATCTTTTTCGGAAAGAATCGACATCCCTAATTTAATACATCCGCTCATAAATGCTGTTTCAGTAAACTAGTGCTTATCATCAAGAGCAGTCGTAAAAGTCAAACAAATAATTAGTTATTCGTTTTTCTAATGACAAGTAATTGGACATGTCGCTTGTTACGACTTCTTTATAACAACACAACTCGTAATGAAACAACTGTTGTAATTATTTTTAAAATAGTGTAACTCCATTGATGTTATTCTTTTAAGACTTTAAGCGACTGTTTCTCCATTTTGTCTTTAAGGATAATTATTATTGTTAACTTACTTTCATTCAATACTTTAATTTTTATGACTGTTTTTAGTTTGATCTTTATTTGTACCAATCATAAGTTTACAAAATTAAATATTTTATGCCATTAAGATCTGGTCGCGGGACTAACGAATTACCGTGACCCCGGAACGTAAAGGGCTCTTGAAATACACCGTGGATTTTAGTTAGTACAAGTCTGACAGTCCCTCCCGCCTGATTTTACCACGCTAAAAAAAAATACAATGCCATTAAGATCTACCAACCCGCACTGGGCCCGTGTGGTGGATTATGGCATACTCCCTCTCATAGTAAGGAGGCCTGAGTCCCAGCAGTGTTAACATTCATAGGCTGATGATGATACAATTAAGGTGCCAAGTTTACGGCCCGTTTGATGATCACCGTAGTCTATGGACGCCTGCAACATCAAAGGTACCACTTGCGTGTTGCCGACCTTGCAAATCTTTCATGCCCATTTTAGCGGTATGAAGAAGGCAGGAAGGATCATTGTGCCGACAGTTAAAGATCAATAGTTTAGGTAAAATGTTCAACACCTAGGTGCTAGGGGCCACACCGCACAGGCCTACTCTCGGTACATTTAGAGTTTATTTGGCAATATGATGTTAATGCAATGTTGGTCTTGTTTTTTTTTTCACTTTATTTATTCATCCAATGAGTTCTTCTGTCCTGGGTGGAGTGGAAGGGACTGTAAAACTCACTAAAATCCACAGTGATTCTTCACTAGCTCTTTACGTTCCAGGATCACGGTACCCCGGGTACCTACTTGATTATTGGACACAAAAACATTGATCAAACGTGTTTTGCACTGGTTTTTGGGCTCTTCATAAATATTTGTTCAATCGATCAAGTGAAAACCCACTTTTTTAATCAAGCTGCTTCATCTAATATTTGAAGGTCCTTTTTTGCGTAATCACTTCGGTAATAAAAGTAATTTAACCGGTTAATGAACGTCAACACGAAAACAAAACACAACCGCGAAATATTCCAAGAAGCGAATCTTGTTTTTCGAATATCAACATAAACTTCTTGTTTCCTAGTTATGAGATGATTCTGAGTTTATCAGACATTGGGTAGGTAGATTGTTCTACGTTGTTAACTATTAAGTAGTTTACTGTTGAGAAACTATTAACTGTAGAATCGTTATTACCAGGTTTTAAAGAAGTCTTTAGACTCCTACGTCTAAAATTCCAGCTCGTTATTTTTGTTTTGCACAAGAATTTTAATCAGAATTTAATAAAATTCATCTACATTTATGAATGTATGCTGATCTTAAATTGCGCACAGGATTTAGGGAGATAAAAAATAATGAAGCGGGAACTGAAATAAGTAGTTATCTACACCCTCCCAATATTTCAAACGTGAAAGTGTACAAGTCTTTATTCAGTACTGAAATCGATGGGGTGCTAAAAATGAAGGAGCAAAGCCACATAAATACTTTTTTTTTTTTAGCGTGGTAAAATCATCAAATGAGTCCTCCCACCCCGGGCAGGGCAGGAGGGACTGTCAGACTTCTACTGACTAAAATCCACGGTGTCCTTCAGTAGCCTGTTATGTTCCGGGGTCACGGTAAGGAAATAATCCCGCGACCCACGGGAAATACTTACTGAAAATATTGAAAATTCAAACTGTGTCTCCAAATAAATCGAAGGTATTGGAGGAAACAGTTGATGACCCAAAAAAGGTTCCTTTGAGATATTATGTAGACAAATTCTTCAAAGTTCTTTTTAATCCACGAGTTGTTTCAAATTAAGCGTCAGAAAATGTTCTTTCAAGCAACTCATTGGGAGGTGGAACTGTCTCATAAAAGCAACACAGTCCTGGATCGCAGAGGGAATTGAAGGAACAAGGGTGGATTTTAAACCCCTTCTACACGATCAAACCCGACCGCCCGACAGAGGTGACCTTGGTCCGGTTAGTCGGCCGACCATATATGGGCGGAGTGAAACGACCTTTGGAAGACATTGGTCGGGAGCGCATCCGTCCCGACAGGCTGCGTCCGTGGTCGGCCCCAACCGTCGGCCGACAGCGTTCCAGACGGTTGGGTACGGTCGGGTTGGATCGTGTAGAAGGGGTTTTAGTCATTCAAATCTGACAATGAAATCCACTCCACCCCAAAAGGGGATGACCCAAAAAATCCGACTCATTGGGATAATAACAGTATCTCATAGATTTCTGGTCCTGTTTCACTATAGCAGGCTATAGCGTATACAAGTTAACCTTTTGATAACATGTACCTTCGTAATCATCATAATAAAATTGATACTGATACATCTAGAAATATTACTTAAAATTATGTAAACACTTTAACACTCTTCTTAGAAAAGATTTTACCGATTGATTCAGCCTATCCAAAAAGAACCCGTTATATATCATTGTTTATGTATAAAATATTATAAATGTTAATTTATGGTAAGTTCGTGTTCTATCGCATTTATATAATCGTATAATTAGTAAGGTTACCTCAATACGTGAGAATCGACGATTCTAAAATATTTATACTACATACCCCACAGCATAATAATCAAAAACACAGGATCCGAACTATTACAGCAACATATAATTTCTAAACGAGCAGAATCGCAAGAAAACTGGAATAATTTCTAAACATTTCCTGCAAAAAAACTACGTTACTTTACGTTAGTAGCAGCTCCTAAAACTTCGTCAAAATAATTAAAAATAGTTTGACGATGTCACCAAAACACACACGGCCTAAATTGATTTGTAAAACTTTCGCTCACAACACTTACTTCAAACTAGTTTCGATTGAGGTGGCCATGACGCGACGGCGCGTGCGCGAACGACTACGGTTGGTGCAACACTGCCTGCGCAGACGCCGATGCTCTGCGATGCTTGATATTTTTATAGAGTGTAAAAAACCCACTTTTGTTTATTTCGGCTTTAACAAAATGTTGAAGACGTCTGTTGTTAGTTGAGGACTGAAAATAAGATGGGGAATCCCATTGTTCGGTTTTTTAAAGAATATCTATATATATACATGTCTCTTGCTATGCTGCTAATACAATAATGAAGAGCGGAGCCTCCTAACACAGGCATATTTACATGCCTAAAAGGAGACTTCAGCAACTAATTTTAAGAAGAAAAATTGTTAAAGTAAATAAAGATTTTTGTATTTTTTTTAATTTTTTTTATCTATTATACCTACTTTATTAATGAAATCAATTTTTCAAGTAGATTCAGCAAATCAACTAGAACATTAAATAATTTAATATTATTTAAGCGAAGATGCAGCTATTAATTTAATTGTCACACCAAAACATTCAGAGTCACACCAAACTATCAACTCTTTTAAACTTCTTCAAGAAGGCTTCTTTAGGCTGCGCGAACGCATGAGAAAAAAATCACACAACACATTGTTATGTATTACCGTACATTTGTTTCCACATTTATCTTTTTTCTTCTTAACTTACTTTCTGAGATCAAAATATTATGGCTTCAATTTTCTTTTTTTTTAGTATAGTTTAAATAATAATATTGAGGCCTGTTTAATTAGTGATACATGGTTAAATATCAAGATTGTGTGTTGTAAGAGATTATTTCTATAAAACGAAATATTTTTTTGAAAGAATCCCGTATGCGGATTCTTTAAAAAAATACTTCGTTTTGCTTGCAGAACAGACTTCGATGGAGCCGGATGGAAGCAGTCGAAAGGTTCTGTAGTAGAGATCTTGGACTGGGAGGCAGTACGGTCTGATGACCTGATGAAGGACCAGGTCTGGACACTGTGGCGACGCTATGAGGAGACCTTTGTCCAGCAATTATTATGTTTTGGTTGAAATGATGATGACTTATTTATGGACCATTGACCATTAGCCAGCGGCGTCGAAGCCATCTTGCGGTCGTTCTCATGAGCCGACTTACCGTCTACCGGTCGGCTTCGTAACATTACACGTGCTATGGGTTACGTTACATGAGCTCCTGCGTTAGGATTTGGTTAGGCAGAAATAGAGATGGGTTTATGCCCAGAAAATATTGGGCGCATTAAATAAATGCCCGTTAACGCCGAATACATGTCTTTGCCTGGGCTTTTTGCCCAATTAAGTTACTGCTTATTTTTTTGTCTTACCTGCTCTGTTCCCATTCCTGGGCAAAGGCATCTCTCCACTACTTAATTAATAATCGCTTAATTTTTACTAAATAAAAGTTACAAGTTTTTGGAACGAAGTTCCTTATCGCGCGTTGTGAAAGGGGGCTGGACGGAAATTCTTACGAAAAGTTGTCACGACACTTTTATCCGACTGCGCGACGCAAAGGAGGGTAATGTGTTTATTACCATGGAATGGAATGAACTGGACTGGATTGGACTGGACTGGACTGGACCGGACCGGACCGGACCGGACCGGACCGGACCGGATCAAACCGGACCGGACCGGACCGGATCAAACCGGACCGGACCGGACCGGACCGGACCGGACCGTCTGGACCGGACCGGACCGGACCGGACCGGACTGGACTGGACTGGACTGGAGTAGAGTCGCGACGATTATTTTTGTTGAGTGTATACAGTAACTTCGTTCCATCCGGGTGTCCCTTGACTCCTCTCAAGTTTTTTTATATCCAGTAACTTGGTTTTTAAGTACGAATCACTGACTTCTTATCTGTAAAGAAGGTGCCTGCGGAGCCTCAGCACAAACGATGGCCCACCTCCTCACTTGTGCTCTGAGTAATTCCACCTGCACTCTACCTGACCAAGGTCAAGGGACCTGTCCGAGGCCACAACCAACGCCGCAGTTTTGGTCGAAGCTCATTTAAACTCAAGGAATCATCGACTCGACGAAGGAGAAGAAGAAGAATCTGTAAAATACTTGTGAATTAATGCAAGTAAGGCTTGGTCCGTAGTTGTGGAGTGTACAAGAAACAATGTGTTTTGTCTAACTGTTCAACGTCACGCACCTTAATCTATGTAATACAATGTTGTAGTTCCACTATTCTTGATATAACTACAAAACAAGTTCACTTGGGAATTCCTAGTTACTCGTATAAATAGAACTTACCTACCTACCTAATTACACTTTGAGTAATACATCTTCTAGACAGACCTAATCCAGTGTCAGTATAATGACGGGGCCTCCCTTTAGAGGAACAAAGCCTGCCGGGGTCGCGGGACTTACGAATTACCGTGACCTCGGGACGTAAAGGGCTATTGAAGGACAGGATTTTAGTCAGTACAAGTCTGACAGTCCCTCCCGCTCTGCTCTGGGTTCCCAGGACTCCTTTGATAATTTTATAACGATAAAAAAAGACGGACCTAATCGGTCGCGGGACTCATCATGTAACTAGACTCTCGAACGTAAAGGTGTAGTCAATAAATCCCTTTTCTTCCTTTTAATTCTTCTTTCTATTCAAGGAGTAGCGTGGATTTTAGTCAGTACGAGTCAGTCGCGTCCCGCTATGGGTGGGTGAACTCATTTGTCCAATTTACAATGTAAAAAAACGAAAGTGCTTGAAGAAGCAAGGTTGCTTGATGCTATGATGGTAGATATAACCCAAATTGAAACAGAATTAGCGCATTGAATCCAAGTTCCCTCCAAGGTCGCTTTGTATTCTGATGGGGCCTCGATAGAGGGCGAAATATCTGTCAGCGGGACATAGATGTCTATTATAGGGACACTGTGATTATGTCTCTTCGGCGTCTCTTTCATACAAAATGTATAGAAGCGTCGCGACGTAGAACACACAGAAGAGACGGGGCGCGGACGCGACTCTCATACATTTTCGCACGTCCGCGACGCGTCCTCGTCTTAGGACTTTTCTATGTGGCCCGCGCCTAAGTCAGTTCGAGTCTGACAATCTCTTCCGATACCCGGTGCAGGTTTTCCTGTATACTATACGCATACTTTTATAATGGTCTACTCAGTATACACTTTTTGGCTGTATACTACATGCAGCCAAAGAGACACATTGAACCATTTATCACAACAACGTGGAAAACAGTTTAAAACCTGCTGTTTCCATACCTAACTCTTTTGCTGCCCGTACATGTTCACTCGGTTCTCTTAGCCCCTTCGTACACTAGGCGAGGCAAGTCTCCGATACCTTACGACTTTGGTATCCAGGTGACTATCGCAATACAAATCCATAGAGGTTCGTAACCAGCCACGCGTCAATGGATACCAAAGTCGTAAGGAATCGGAGACTTGCGTCGCCCAGTGTATAATACGAAGGAGTTTACTTTCAATTATTAATCATTACACAAACAAAATAATTTCATTAATTTTTTTATTAAAAACAGTAATTATTATTTACAAAGTTCTCATCCTCACGTATTAAGTGCCTGGCGAATGATGACTCAACTGCGTTCACACACTGGTCCGATGTTGCTCGTACGCAATGTATTGGATCTCTCTGTTCTCCTCTCTCACGTAGACCACGTTATGGACCAGAAAGAGGAGGTAGATGTTCAGGCCTGTGGGTTTGAAAGATATTGAATTATTTTGGGATTCAGTACCTATATGTATCCAGTGGTACCCAGTGGTATAAGTCCCGACTTACGAGTTGTATGTCGTGGGTTCGAACCCCGCTAGGCGCATTATTTTGTGTAATTTATTTCATTACCACTGTTCTCAAAACAGTCAAGAACCAAACATTCGAAGATATGTGCCATTTTGGCAAATGGCCCGCACAGGGCCCGCGTGGTGGATAATGGTCCACTCCCTTCAAAATCTTCAAATAGAGGAGGCCTGTGTCCCAGAAGTGAAAACATTATAGGCTGATGATGATGATGACCTATAGGTCCCCTATAGGGGATCGCCACTTTTGCCTTGACTTGAGCCCTGGGTGGAATGGAAGGGACAGGACTATAACACTCTTACTGACTAAAAATCCACCCTGTTATTTCGGTATTAAGAAAGTCCCGCGACTCCGGCAGGTTGTTGGGCCCCTTAAGAATGCTGGCAGCTTCTTGAACCGCGCGTGGAATCTTACGAGCGGTCGACCCGGGCCTCGTACTGGACCCCTTTATTCGCCACCACCAAGCTCGCAATAAAAAAATAATACCCTGTCTTCTGCCCAGCACTGGACAAACAGGCTGAGTTGGAAGGTAAGGTACTAATAACTTTAGGTAGGTTTACAATTTCCCAGGTTTGCGGAGTGTTTAAACTTGTTACCCTGGGCTGGAAGGCAAAGGGTAATTGGAGGAACATGGTGGGTTTTCGTCAATATAACTCTGGTAGTCCTTTACGCATCGGCTGAGATAGGAGTTGTTTGATAATATCTCACAAAAAAAAATACTGTCTATTTTGGCTTCACCAAAAACGGATAAAATAGATATTTCCATAAGCGATTCCTTTTTTGTACTGACGTCCCACATTAGGAACTTCTCCTGTATCATGAGTGTACAAACATTTAAACTCATTTACACAAACACTCAGTCCTAGAACAAGTACTTGTAGATCATGCAAATATTGATTCGTACGGGAATCGAACTACCGACACGCATTCCAGCAGTCAAATGCTCAGCTACTGCGCCTATTGCGTCTTTCATTACGGTGACAACTATACAATGATTATATTTATCTAAATATTTTTATACATATAACTCAAAGGTGACTGACTGACATAGTGATCTATCAACGCACAGCCCAAACCACTGGAAGGATCGGGCTGAAATTTGGCATGCAGGTAGATGTTATGACGTAGGCATCCGCTAAGAAAGGATTTTTATCAATTCTACTCCCAAGGGGATAAAATAGGGGATGAAAGTTTGTATGAAACTTTGTCAATTTGATAAAAAACATCCACGCGAACGAAGTGGCGGGCGCAGTGCTAGTTTATGTATAAGACCTGAAAAACTGGTAAAAGAACAACTAGAATCTTTAATAGCTCCATGAAAGTAAATGAAATAGACACTAGTTTCACATTACACATTATTGAATCGAATTATGTGTTGAAATCCAAATATTGTGTGTGCTATCATTGTGTTGAAATGCGTCCATGAAAGTGCACAATCGGCGCTGATGCAACTCGTACCGATTGTATTTCATAAAAGTATTGAAAATATTGTAAACTAATGTAGGTACTTGTTTTGTTCTGAAGTTGATGGAAAAAAAATACTGTCAATTGGAGAAAAAATGGTCGTTTAAAAAGCCCATCTGACGCAAAGTCTAGCTGCACACGAAACGATGACCAATTCAATTTGCGTTCTACAAAGATTAGACAAAGTTAGTTATTTTTTTGCTAATTTGTGTCACAACCCATAGACGACTAAAGAATAGCAACATTTATTTTCTACATTTTAAACCTCACCATGCGGAGGAAGATCAAAATACACACATCAAAAGTGTCTAGGGATCAAGCATTTTTATGCGGATTTCTTGAGATTGAGATGTGACTTTGTAATAAATTTATGATTTTATAAATTTATATGGATCCTTTTTGGTGCATTTCATAATTTGAATCAGGAACTGTAAATCAAATTCGAGTAAAAGATGAAAATCAGCTGTCAATATTTTCCCTATAAAAACATACAACGCATTGAAGACATTATTAGTGCTACTGTTTCCCTACTACTGATTAAAACCAACGTTATTATGGAGCGGCGACGTCATTTAAGCAGGGAAGAAATGCTCAGAGCCGTGGGAATGATAGAAGCTGGTTCCCGGCAACGTACTGTGGCTTTAGCTCTGAATACAAGTCAGAGTGTTATCAGTCGACTTTGGACACGTTACCGAAGCACTGGTACCGTGGCTGAGCGCCATGGAGGACGGTATCGCTGCACCACACGGAGACAAGACCGATACATTCAAATCTTAACTCGAAGAGCTCCAACAATAACCGCCATGATGTTAGCCGTGAGGCTTCATCACTCTTCAGGGAACTTAATTAGCGACCAAACAGTCAGAAACCGCTTGCATGAAGTGAACCTTCATTCCCGAAGACCGCTACGGGTACCACCTATAGCAATGCACAATCGTAGGATTCGATATCAATGGGCTCTTGAACACAGAAATTGGGCAGAAGAACAATGGCGTTTCGTGTGCTTTTCTGATGAGTCTCGTTTTGGTATGAGACCGGATACAAGACGTATACGACACTGGAGAACCCCTGGACGCCAACAGCGATTAAAATCCTGCCAGGAAGTCCATCCTTATAGTGGTGGAACCATCATGGTATGGGCGGGTATTTGGATCGGCGGAAGAACTGAGTTGATTTGGATCAGAGGCAACCTCAACGCTCAAATTTATGCTGAGACGATTGTATCAGACGTCATCGTTCCTCTACAAGTGCAAATCGGTCCCTTATTTCAGTTAATGCATGATAATGCACGACCGCACACCGCAAGAGTTGTAAGACAGACTCTCGCCGCAGCCAACATCAATGTCCTGCCCTGGCCTGCTCAGTCGCCAGACTTGAACCCGATTGAGCATGCATGGGATATGCTACAGAGAAGAGCTCTGCCGAATATGGAGGGTATCCAGTCGCAAGAAGACCTTTTTTTGTTGTTGCAACGAACATGGGCGGCCATTCCACAGCGTGATTTGGATGAACTCATTTTGAGTATGCCAAACCGATGTTCTTGTGTTGTTAGTGTTCGCGGTAGAAACACGGATTATTAATTGTTTAAGTTACCCAATAAAATTTTAAAGAAAACTGTTATTTCAGTCTTTTTTTCGAACTTTAATGTTAGTGGTTCAAATGTCAAAAATCCCTTTATTAGGAAAATGGCAAATTTCTTTATGAATGCAAAGGTGACTTGGTTTATCGTTACTGTGACAAACGATAACACTTTATTTGATGAATCCATAAAGAACATTTTAATTAATATCAATCAGGAGAAAAGTTATTGCAAAAATATATGTTGATCCTTAGACACTTTTGATGTGTGTATTTCTAAATTCTGTAATTTCGTCTATTCGTCCGTCGACAAAACCCATTTTTATGATGGCATCTGGTCTGGCCTGAAAGAACTATAGTAAATTTTGCCTGGGAAACTAACTATAGTGCACTAAAT
This sequence comes from Agrotis clavis, assembly GCA_954870645.1. NCBI lineage: Eukaryota > Metazoa > Arthropoda > Insecta > Lepidoptera > Noctuidae > Agrotis > Agrotis clavis. Next base: position 21,256,797 of record OX940930.1, read on the forward strand.
GAAGTCCGATGAACCATGTCTCCGTTTAAGGCTATCATTAATCACGCAAATTAAATTAACAAAATTATTAGTAACCTTGATTAAGACAAGTGAAACCGCAAGACAATAATTAATGGCACGGTTTGCGTAGTTGCTGAGTGAGGCCCTTCGTACACAAGGCGACTCAAGTTTCCGATACCTTACGACTTCGGTATCCAAGCGGCTATCGCAATACAAACCCATAGAGGTTCGAACACAAGCACGCGTCAATGAATACCAAAATCGTAAGGTATCGGAGACTTGCGTCGCCTAGTGTACGAAGGGGCTATTGACTACTGCATCTGCGTGTCGTGGGTACGATCCGGAACAAATATTTGTATGATCTACAAGTATTTGTTCCGAGACTGGATGTTTGTGTATGTGAGTTTGATGTTTGGAAACGTACCCACGATACAGGGGAAATTTGTAGCGTGGGGAACACTTATAGGATATTTTTATTGAAATGATTTATTTAACCATTGGTCCGCGTTTGACCGATATCTCGCTTAGTGGTAAGCGAAGGTGCGGTCAATGACGAAGCAAGATTGCCTAGAAATAAGCGATTTGAATTAATAAAAAGAAATATATACCAACTAACCTACAAAGAAGATGTAGAGGACATTCTTCTTGTACTCCGTGTAGTCGAAGAATGGCAGATCAGCTAGCAATGTTATCAGTTGTGAAACTGTTGCGAAGTAGAAGTAGATCTTCAGCATTAATTTGTTTTTCTGGAATTATAGTAAGGATAACATTAAGGAAGGCAAGCTCCGTACCTATAACAGTCATCATACGAGTACTAATATAAATTTCAGTTATAACAAGACTGTGGCCTTAAGGCAATAGAATTATCCACAGGTCTATCCTCGACAAGATTTGCTTAACTTCGATGATTCATCCAATGACAGACCTCATACCCAGGCACCTACTCTTAACTCACCATATTTCTGTGCATTTGGAAAGGATATTTAGCAGTGGATCCCAGCAATCACGAAATTTATTTGGCAGTTGATTGGGACACTTCTTTGCAAATCTATCAACCAGTCCTGCCAATATTACCTGGTAACTGGTTTTTAAAGGTCAGAGAGGCACTCTAAGTAAAACGTATTCAATTGCAACCGGTTTGACTGGAATCCGATCACTAAATAGACAATAATAATGAATTCAGTCGAGGTACACAATTCTGACACCTTGCGCCTGTTAAAAAAGTATTAGCAAAAACGAGTAACTTAGTGAACTACTAATTTAGCCACAAAAATCTACCAGAGAGATCGTAAGAAGCTGCAAATGTAAGAAGAATGAAAACATAGTAAATTCCGCGAATTAGTAAATTCAGCAGTCAATGTGACTGAGAAGTGTGCTGCAGGGTCAATTACGATTCAAAAAAGGCGTTTGATTGACCCTGTGCTCTAATTAACAGAGCTACAGTCAGGACTATGTCTGGTCAAGAGGTCATGCTACCGACAGTCACTTTGACAAGAAGGTGTATCGCGGGGACCATTAAGAGTTAATGAAGACATTTGACTCGCCCTATGTGCACCGATCAATAGAACTACAGTCGGTACAATGTCTACCAATGCCTGTTGCATTCATTTCATTATCAGTATGAGTGAGAGGGTCCATTATGTTTCAAAAAAGCCCTTTGAGTCACTCTATCTGCTCCATTGAATAGGTATAACTACAGTCCACACAATGTTAATTCTTCAGTACCTATGTATACTTGGAGTTGTACTACAGTGTCCCTTACGATTTAACTCACCCTATGTGCACCGATCAGTAGAACTACAGTCAGCACAATGTCTGCTAATGCAGCAGTAACTATGACAGGAAGGTGTATCGCAGGGTCACTGTAGTGCATGCCTTCATGTGGTTTGTCACTCGTCAACTCGTCTACCATCTCGTACATCAACATCGGGAATGCGACCAATGCCAGCGTCTGGAATTTAAATTACAAGAAATTTAAGTTTGTCTTCGACCAGAAATATTTTTTGTCCATCGTGTTTAGCTGTAATTGGGTTACAGTTCTTAGGTTAGGAGTACGACGGATGTTTGCTGGGACCGCAATCTACATTATTTTTAGATTAATTTTGCTGTCGTGGGCCGAGTGCAGTTGTGGCCCAGTGATATCGGTCCCCATTGACGACTTGTAGGTCTTGAGTTTGAACCCAGACAGGCGCATTACTTTGTGTAATTTTATTTCATCACCACTGCTTTCAAAACGGCGAGGAAAAAACATCGTGAGAATTCCGGCTTGTCCTATAATCAAGCATTAGAAGGATACATCTACCAACCTGCACTGGGCCCTCGCGGTGGATTATGGCCCACTCCCTCATACAGAGAGGACTGTGCCGTAATGCCTGTGGTGATGATGATGGGCCGCTTTGTTAAAATCTCTGATTTTATGGGAAGTTATACAGAATATCTTTAAGGAAATCACAACGATTATCCTTTAATTAAACTTTGGCAACCTGCATGGAATGACAAGAGTAAAATTTTCCAATGAATTGCAAAATGTTTTTATTTTGTCAAAATTAATTGGAATTCAATACTTGGCAAACAAACTCAATCTTATGCTTCTCAGAAGAATTCCTCTAAAATACCTACTAATATTGATTTCACAAATATGAAGCAGGTACCTAAATTAATTTCACGTATCGATGAACTGACAAGGACAATACAATGTTAAAATCTGGTAAAGGTAGTCAAAATTAATAAAACCAGTCAACGTTCACAAACCAGTAAAAATAATAATGTCTAGATTGATCTTGATTAGTATTAAATATAAGGTTTAACGAAAATTATTAGCATATGGAAGGAGGATGAAATGAAACTGTAGAGAATATACTGATCTGTAGATTAATTATGTAAAGTACATGAAGTTCTTCAAAGAAACTTTTTTTTTATCGAAAAGCCTTATTAGGCATACGGCAAAGGTGGCTAGCCCAAACCCACTAAAACTTGGTGATATTTGTGGTAACTTGTCTTCAGAAATAAAGAGTGTATTTTGATTTCCAAATTTTGTAAGTAGTACTGAACTTGTTTTATCAATAAAACGCAATATTGTTAATCAAAGGTTTTCGATGGCATACAATAGTGAAAGGCGATCAGCTCAGCCCACTTCTGGATCTACAAACCCGATTGCATCAACTGTACGTGTAGCTTTAATAGAACCTACTGCCCTTTTGCTAACCTTTGCTACTACTTTAAACTTATCATTTCGCAATAAATATTATTGTCAAACTTACAAAATATTTGTATCGTTTTATCAATTGCAACTAACATTATCATAATTATATTAGCTGTGTGATGGGAAGTTAGGTACTAATAAGAATTTCTCTGAATTACTTGCGTTATCGCTTGTTTACAGGATAATTATTAACATAAATTACTAGTTCACGGTTTATCTTACTTTAACGTAACGTCCAATTTAACAGTATTAGTCAGCATCTCACTGATAGAATACTCTTCCTTTGAATCAGATGAATTACGATCAATTATAACACTAAGTTGATTCTCATCAACATCAATACTTCTTTTATCCTAATTTATAATAGATTCGCGCGTATGTTATCTTTTTCCCTGGGTACTTCTCTATTAGTCTTTATGGCCATCATTTTCGTCACCTCGTATGTAACATTTACCCATCAAAAATCCTTGCATGAACGTAACACCTCCTATTTGTACTCACCAGATCAGCGTATCCAAACACAGCTATCCCTACATAAGTAGGTATACAGAAACAGCACTTTCTAATCACTGGTATCTTAGGACATTTTAATTTACACAAGTTCTTCATTATTTCTTACACTTTACATACATTTCACATCAAATCTCATCAGTGACTGTGTCTGAGCGTCTCTTATCCAAAATTGCAGCCTCTTAGTCCATCTTTTATAAGATACTTCCGCTACTTAAAGACACATTCATTCTAATATGTGGTGTGTACCATTTGTTATCCATTGGTGTGTTTATAAGTGATGATGTTCTAACAAGTCCTTTGGTAATGATCAGTGTTTGTTGTGTAAAACAATTTTGTCGGTAGTATTCTTGTTTATTCAAGTGGCTTGGTACAATGGTTTGAATGAATTCCACGGTTTTCTTTAATTTATAAATTAGCATTGCGTTGCTTGCATTCTTAGGCCAAGAAATTTTATTAATTGTGGAATATCTCGTGGTTTGTTATAACTATAACTTATCTAATCGTTTCTAGTTATTAAGTGTGTCTTCAAAATTAGTGTAGGTTTTGAATAAGTTGTCTTAATTAATTACTCCTACAAATAAGTTATAATATTCCGTGATATCAAACGTAAATTAAATTGTGTTTTGTTCAATAAGTAACAAGTTGCGCCATCTGTTCTGTTGAACATGAACTAACTCACCTTAGTAAATTATTCTTATCGATATCTTTGTCCAGCAGTGAACTGCGATGAATGTCGATGATGATCAAGTTATTTTTTAGACAGTGTTTGTTTTCTATGCTTTTCTTATAACAAAGTAGAAGTTGAGTACACACATGCATATATAATTAATACTTTTATCCCACTGGGTCTGATTATATTGGTCAGGCTGATACTGAGCGCCCACTCCCGGCCGCTATCCCACTACTGCTCGATGCGGGGACTTTTGGCTGCTGGGTTTCCCCCCTGGCCCGGTTCGCCCCTCCTTAGATGACCTGCATCCCTCGGACTCCTCCGAGGGATCCATATCAACACCAGGCTTAGTGTGGACGTCCAGTCAACATGGGCCACTCAGCACCAGGACCCCCGACCTCAAACCATCCTCCGTGCCCGACCTCCGAGAAGCCGGATTACAGGAGACGCCACGGGGTGCAGAAACAATAAAACCTCCTTCTACGATTCTTACACACTACTTTCAGCTTGTCTATGTTCATACATTTGGCAAAATCGGGAGAGCAAGCCAATTGTAGGTACCTACCGACGCAGTCTCATTAAAATCTTTGGCATTATCCAAGAAAGTGGAAGACCTGTAAAATAAAAATATATAAATAATGATGTGTTTCAAATGCTCTTTGACACGAAAATTAAGTCTTCAAAAAATATCCAATACGATAATGGTAGACATAAAATGTGTTCTTAACCTGAAACCAGATACATACTCCATATAAACGACGGAATTTTTCTGGAGAAGAAAATCACGAGTTGCTTCGAAGGAAGACATCATCAACATCAGAGCAGTGTATCACGGCAGACGTCCTCCAACGCTACGATTCAATAAGATAATAATCCTTTAGGGCTGTCAGTTGAATAGAAGCCAGATGAATAGAAAATTCTTTTTTGTAATGCTGAAAAAAAGAGACAAACATTTCTCAAAAAAGACTGCAAGATAGGATAGTGTAGTCATTTTTTGCCTTTGCAATTTTATTATTTACAGTCCGATTGCAGATGATCATATGAGTATCGATGGATGGATTGTGTGAGAAATGACAGGAAAGAAAAAGGAGTAAATGGTAGTGTGAAAACGAACAGAGGAGAATGAAAGATAAATAAATCCGAGTTAAATGCAACAGATGCAGATGATGACGATTTACAGACAAAATTCTCAATTCACACAGAAGTCAGAGTTTGAATAAGAATAGTGAAATATCCAGCAACAGTTTGTGGTTAAAATCAAACACAAATGGTTCTTAAAACAAAAAAATAAGACAGTGACAACATGTAAATTGCTAAGGAATTCACCAACAGACAAATTCACTACAAAATATTTTATTTTGAATGTGAATTTATAAAAAGTTGGGAGCCTAGTGCACAATTCCAACTGGCCATAACATAATCGGAATAATCTTCCATGGTGACTCCACAATTCTGATTAGAATAATACTGCCAACCCTATCATTTGTCCAACTAACTCAGTAACTATTCCCCTCGCTATAGTCCAAACGTTGCATTTAGCACCTACTAACGTCATACCGAATATAAAAGTATCATGTTTATTTCTCTGTGCTGGTGATGTACAAATATCAATATGTTGATTGAAATACCGGAGTTGAAGCGATGCTGTTTCTTCTTGCCATTGAGACGGGGGATTCTTGTCTTTGCTTACTTGAGCTTGGTTTGTATAATCGTTTATGCTTTTATTAGCTTCTTCTTTATTAATAGGTTGCATAGAAGAAGGTGAGTCTTTTTGACCAGACTATTGAATGTTTTTTTGATTAGGGGCTACTGTGTTGTCGGTTATGGAATCCTGTTGTTTCTGTACTTGAGCACGGTTAACGGCATCTCTTGTATCTATACTTTTACTTTTATAGTTAAAGGACGACGTGTGAGGATACTTATACAATGTATATGGGTTTTTTTATTCAGTCATATTGATGAATGCTCTATTCAAAGCTGTCAAGATGTCCTTTTTGGAATCCTTGTCTTTACATACTTCGGTTTTTTTACTGTCTGTATATTTCTGTTAGCATCGAATTCATGGAAAGAGATTGGCAGATGTGTGAAGGCACTAATGCTTACATGAGTGGGTTTTTTATTGAGAGCTACAGTGTTTTCCTTTACTGAATCCTTGTCTTCCAGTATCTGAGCTTAATAAATAACATCTTTATTACCTTCCTTTCATATTTGCCAGGACAGTGTTTTCTTCATACTTTTTTAGCTCATATTTCATTCACAGAGAGAAGAAGAAGATTTATAAGCAAAATACATCATAGTTCAGAATGTTGTTCATATGGAAAATGCATTCTGGTCAATATCTATAAAAATGAAGTTATGGAAACCACGTATAGCACTACGTAGAGGTTAAGAAAATTGCTAGTATTTTCAACATCCAGGATCACTGGATGTACGTCTAGGTATATCTAGTATGTCTAGACGTAGGAAATAGACAGGACACTCCACTTACAAGATTAGTATGCACAGTTAGCGGCACATGCACGACCTTAAACTTCGTTTGTCTTGCAATTCACGCAATCATGTAGGTAAACTAAGATGATACTGCAGCTGCCGGATTTCTATTGAGTTCTCCTTACATAATAGTTTGCTCTGGTCATGTGATGTCTTTAAGACATGGGTTGTTTTGTGTAACTAAGTCTGTCCCACGCGGGACATTTAATTTTGATTTATCTCCTTCACACACAACGCGACTCAAGTCTCCGATGCCTTACGACTTTGTTATCCAGGAGACTATCGTAATATAAATCCATAGAAGTTCGTGTACACAGGCACGCGTCAAAGAATACCAAAGTCATCAGGTATCGGAGACTTGTGTCGCGTTGTGTACGAGGGCCATTAAAAATCGGGACGTCTGGCAACGCTGTGACACACCAAAGTCATCAGCATGTCAACTGAATGCTCTCTGGTTGATAACCGGGGGAGGAGTGATGGACTGAAGTGGAAGTTAATAGAGAAAAAGGATCATCAAAGGAATTATCGGGTGTACATATCATGTGTGGTATCGCTTTTAACACGTATTGGGGAAATCAAAGTAATGTATTTCGATAAACTCTGACCTTTTACCGAAGATGGGATGTCCACTGTTTGGTTTGGAACACATTAGTTGTCATTAGTAATATTCACTATTTAGAAAACAAAATGATAAGGAGTATTTATTTGAGATAAGCTACACTGAGAAAAATGTCATTTTGGCATAATCTTAAAATATCGTGACGTTGGTTTAAAATAGATGCGTTGTCCTAAAATATGTTGATAATAAGTAAATATTACGCTAGAACTGAAATGTGTTAAGATGGAATCGAATTGTTTGGGTAAATAATGCAATATTATGATACTTGTCATCGTAAATATTTGTAATTTTAAAATAACATTGTCTTCTTCAAATAATAACACAATGTAATAGAAAATGGTCCACTGTCCCATAAATTAGTATGATAATTATAAATAAGATTCTAATTAAAAAACACAATGACATGTCACCGTAATTTATGTAGATTTCATAGTTTAATATGAAGAAGTATCTCTAAAAATACGATGACCTGGGACCTAATGTACTATATTAAATTATAATGCTATAAACTTATATTTTTAAAGTAAGCATCATTTTTTAATATTACAGTCATATTATTTAATGTGAATCCTATGATAATACGATTAAATAATCTCATATTTTTAGAGTAAGCATCAAAGTTCAATAATATAGTCATATTATTTTAAGTGTATCCTACTAAATTATTATTACAGAAACCCATTTATGAGTAGCATCAAATTTTGAATGATGTCCTAAAAATTTATGGTGACGGAATTTTATAATGAGCAACCCTCTTTCACTTCATTCCGCCGCCGCGCCATTTTTATTTTACCGCTACAGCCAGCCGGTCACGACTCACGACTCGTTTAATTGTTATAGCAATAACAATTCTATCAGTGCCAGTGAACGTGTGTGATCAGTGCAAAAATGGATACGGCTACGCGTGATCTTTTGAAGAAGTGGAATTTGGAACGCTACATCGATCGTTTTGAAAGTAAGTTGACAAACCTAGTAAGTTGCTAGCATGAGCTCACACATTACATTTTATAAAGTCGATGCGACGTAGTGCATTTCACAGCTGCAATCAGGGCGCTGTTAAATTTACCTTTTTTTCAGCTGAAAGAATTGATATCGCAACAATGCAGATGCTTAGTAAACAAGATATACATAGTATGTTCCCTCAATTAGGGGACAGACTCCGGTTCGAAGCAGCTCTGGCCATGTTAAAAAGCGACCAACCAAAAGATATGGTTTGTTTTCTTGTTAAATTTTATTTTAAAAAAGTAAATTTTGTTTTAAACTTTTTGCTTACACAATATGCCCTGCGTCGCTTAAATGCACATTCTCCTACTTGCATGTAGGTAGGTACCTACTTATTAACTTTTATTTAAAGTCTGTAAGTTAAATTAAGATACCTAACAATTTAACCGGTGCAGTATTTATTTAAAAAGTGGAATAAAATCCTAACTTTTCATCAGTCTTGTTAGTTTACCAACTAAGTGCATTATTATTACCTTTTTAAATTTCTTGTTAAATTTTAGGATAACTCCTACAATTCATCACTCTTTGAAGAGGTCCTAAGGAATGACTTGTTAACTAGTCTACCTTGTAACTTAGAGCCTCTGCCACCGTGTGAAGGACTGCAAAGCTCAATCCTCAACCAAGACTGCGAAGCAGGACTTAACCAGGAAAATTTGGTAAGTTATGCAAAATTGTAGAAAAGTACTCGTACTTACTGTTATTTGGTTCAAGAGCAATATGTATTAATTTGTACTTACATCCATACTAATATTATAAATGCGAAAGTAAGTCTGTCTGTCTATCTGTCGGCTGGGGCAGGACCTTTTCACATTTTCATACCTAAGACACTGAACCGATGCAAAATTTGGTACTTATAGACATTCTTTGAGACCAGGATCAGTCCTGATCTTGATCGATTAGTTTTTATCAGGGCCGGATCAAGGGACGAGGGCAGGACCTTTCACACCTGCAATGCTGAACCGATTACTAGTAAAAAAATATAACACTTCCCTTAGTTAACCCCGGCTAGGGCTAGCTATAGCCTGTTAGTTAACGGTCGCACTCAGACACATTTAGTGATTATTTCAACGATTATTGAGGTTAACTGACCGTACATACTCATATTATCACACCTTTTTTTACATGTACTATTATAACATTGTCTCAAATTAAATATTATTTTAGGATGGTGACATATTGGTGATACCACTGGACTCGTCGTCGTCAGTGGGTGAAGCAGTTACACAAGAGTCCACCGGGAGCAATTTAGTAAGTTATTACCTATTACTCTATACTTTTGATAAGGAATTTAAATTGACATTCAATATTTTTAACCCCACAAACAGATAAGTTTAACGTCTGTACCTGTCCTGTCCTGTATGTGTGTACGGACGGCCGTTGAGGAGCTATACTGTCACAAAGATTAGTAATATATTTGGAGTTGGTGACAGCTATAACTAACGACTAAATTCATGATGCCTAGACTGGCACCGACTCCAACTAATCATTATACTGAATAGAAGGTAGGTATTGAACCTGTATTTTCAACATTTTTTTCACATTTTTGCAAGCTTTTTTTTTTTTTTTTACCTTGCATATTTAGTTTGTAATGCCATACTTATACTATTTGTGTTTCAGGCGAATGTCATACTGAATTCATCAGTCGAGGGAAAACAAATAATAGCAATTGGGCAGAAAACGGCATTACCCTCAAACGTGCGTGGGCGTTTATGCAAGCTGCTTATGGAGAAGCTCATTACGGCCGAAAACCCGGTACTTCTGACAGATTCGCAGCTGCTTGCTCTATCCTACGACATTGGCAGATTATTTAAAGAGGAGTCACCACCCCTATACTACGCGCCGTACCTGTCGGCTGATGCTTACCAGGCTAAGCGCAATATCTCTGGCTGGTTAGTCACCGCCAGAAGGGCTCGATGGCAGCATTTAGTTTCGTTGGGCCTTATTGAAAAGCCCAAGTCACGTTCTCGCTCCAAGTCCAGTCCTAGGCTAGACAGCCCTTCACTCGCTGGAATCGACCTAGTCCGGACTTAAAGAAGGTAACTCCTTTTCAAGAAATTTTATGTTTTCAGATTGAATTAAATTATCAAGAACAAAATTATTGAGAAAAATATCTGAATTAGTATAAATTTTCGTTACAAATGACAAATATCTGAATCTAAGAACCGCTATTGTTATTGTATTAATTAATAATCGTTTTAATTTTTGTGTGCAGGTGAAGTGGAGGACGTAGCGTCAGCATTAGAGCAGCTGTCAAGTCCTTCAGCTGGTCCGTGGCAGGAGGTCAGTGCCCTCTGGCGGGAGACGGTGCGAGCTCGCCTCCGGTACTTGTACTACGAGGAAGGGACATTACAGGAGTACTTATATAAGTATCCTATCCTGAAGTTTTAATTAGGTACTTATTATTATTAGAATTATTAATTATGTACTTATACCGTACGCGGCGTTGCTAGTTTGAGGCACTGCAGAGTCCAAAGGGCAGTTAATTTTTTATAGCAGGGTGCGCTCAACTAGTATTCTACCCTTAGTTACGGTATTTATCGGATATTCCTTTAGGATATCCTATAAAGACGGCCCGATAACGGTGTCCGCATAAAGTAATGGTATGAGCCAGCACCAATAGCTGGTTTATGGTGAACGCATACTTATCAGAGCCGAAGGAGGCGAAGGAATCAAATTTTAGAATTACTTGAATGAAATCCAATGTAACTTCGCACACTTATCCGCACCGAATCGGACGACCTTATTCGTCCGATTCGGTAAGTGTGCGAGGTTTCATAGGATTTTTTTTTTTTTTTTTTGAACAAGTAATTCTAAAATTCGATTCTTTCGCCTCCTTCGGCTCTGAAAAGTATGCGTTCACCTTTAGTATATATAGATTTTTAAAGTAAAGTATTTGTATGAGGGATAGATAAGTCTCATCGGAGTGTTTATAGTAGCACTATACTTGAAAATAGATATTTACTATAATAATATAACCAATTTATTGTATGCAGCTTTAAGGTGAAAGCGTCAGGGTAGCCCGCGAAATTCAAATTTTCTTACGTTTTTTGCAATTTGCAGGCCAGTGCTAGGTTGTATGTTGATTGAAATGTTGGACGCGGGTGTAAGACGTATGTAGTTACAGAATTATAATCATCAAAATCATCAATACAACCCTCAAAGTTCATATAATTCGAGGAATGACTTTGACCTCGAAAAAGTAAAAGCACTGGCCTGCAAATTACAAAAAACGAAAACAAAATGGCTACCCTGAAGCAATCACCTTAAGTGCAAAAATGTTTTAGTTATAGGTACATTAATGTAAAGTTAGTTATTTTTTGTAAATTAACCTTTAAAACATCCTTTATTTTAATTTATAAAAACCAGAATTATTGAACAAAATTTATATAATGATTTTATTTAATGATTCTTTATAATGACCCACAAATAGATACTGTAAACATTAAGGCGAGGCACTCCATGTGTATCTTCCGCACAGTAGCGCCACTATAAATTTAACATTTTTCATCTTGTTCAGTTAAAATCAAAACTTGGAACGAATGTGACTAGTAAAAAGTTTATAATATTTTCTCGATAAGTAGCACCTGCACCGACTCAGAAAATATTAGAAATAACTTACTCGTCAAATTCGTTCCTAGTTTTGTTTAAAATTTAACTGATTTACACTTAAAAAATTAATCGATTAGTGGCGCCGCTGTGCGGACTCACCCATGAATACTGAAACGTCACTCAAAATTAAAGGGCTGCTTAACATTTGAGCAGCTCCTAAACTTTAGATTTCGTATTTTCAAACGTCACTTTTGAGTATCTGTTAAAAAAAAATCATCAATACAACTCTCCAAGTTCATAATGGTGTAGAAATGACTTTTTCTGTTTTTTTTTTGTTCCTGCACCATTATGAACTCGGAGGGTTGTATTGATGATTTTGATGATTATAATTCTGTAACTACATACGTCTTACAGCCGCGAATCAAATTTTCATCAACATACACCCTAGCACTGGCCTGCAAATTGCAAAAAAACGTAAACAAATTTGAATTTCGCGGGCTGATTGGAGCAATCACCTAAGGACGTAGGATAAGTCACACTAGCGCCGCTATTGTATGATTAAATTCACCGGTTGCAGTTGCAGTCGGCCGGCGCTTCGGAATGAATTTCTTAGTCTTCTTTTATACTGAATAAATGTTTAGAGTTTATAATATTCATTCATACTATGGAAATAAAAATACCATTGATTCAAATTTCTGTTTAATTTATACATACATCCCTTCTTACCTTCTTACCATTCTTGCCAAGGTACTTTTTCCTATTTTTTTACTTGCTCCCCATTTTTTTAAGGTTCAATTATATGGTTCTTCAGTTTTTTTTTTATATTGAGCGCACACCTAATAATATTTAAAAGGAAAGAACCAATATTGGATACTTAAAAATAAGGATATCATGTAAGTCCAGTGGCGCCCTCAATTATAGGAGGATTGTGATTTCTAATAATCCAAACAATTTCTGTGTAATCCACCAGTGATTAGTTGTAGTCCTACTGATGGAGAATGAGTAGAACTACAACTAATCACTATGGTGTATTATAGAGATATTAATTGGTTTATTAAAAAACACAATCCTCCTATTGAGGGCGACCTCCGTAAGATAATAGGCTATAACCAGAGATATGAGGAAATAGTAGGAAAAGTAAGAGGACCTAACCTAAAATACGAGGAGGTTACCGAAAAATAGTAGGAAAAATAATAGAACATAACTGCATATATCATTAAGGCATAGAAATATTGTATGACATAACTGAATATGTGAGGAAGTCACCGAAAAATAGTAGGAAAAATAATAGGATATAACTGGATATATGAGGAAGGCATCGAAAAATAGTAGGAAAAATAGTAGGACGTAACTGGATATGTGAGGAAATCATCGTAAAATAGTAGGAAAAATAGTAGGACGTAACTGGATATGTGAGGAAATCATCGTAAAATAGTAGGAAAAATAGTAGGACGTAACTGGATATGTGAGGAAATCATCGTAAAATAGTAGGAAAAATAGTAGGGCGTAACTGGATATATGATAACGTCACTGAAAAATTGTGGGAAATATTATTATATAATGTATGCTCGTCCTACTAAATCCATGGTGACACATCATCTTAAATACTGTTATCATCAACATCAGTATTATCATCGTTCTTTTTGGTGAATCACTATGCTCCGTCCTTGGAGTGAATTCATCATACTTTAAGCTGAATTCACCTCTTTTATGATTGCCAGTTTTCTCAGTGTATCGATATTGTCCATTTCGCACATAATTATTCTCTTTGGATAATTAAATAGCTTACAAAAACAATGTCTAACATTTAAATTTTAATTTATTATGTAAACAAAACGCTAGAACACTCAAACACTGATAATGATTATTTGGTACACATCAATGTAGATATTTAAATTATAGAATATTATACGTAGTATCTTTATTTAAAGAAAGGTCTTTAAATGGAAACTACGGCCACACAGACTTTTGGAATTGATAGGTACAGTTTAGATCAATAATGATGAGTTGAGAAGGGATAGTTACAATCCCCATTAAGTGATGTTGATTTTTAGTTCTTCCATTGCTCCAGAGATGTCGCAAGTAATCCTTTAGCGGTCTACTTAATTATGTCACCTACATACCAATGTGCCATTTTCTGGTTTTTTTTAAAATTAAAATCGAAAAACGGCTTCTGCCACCGACTTCCGAAAGACACTCTCCCGCATGTACCAGGGTCAAACTGAGAACCTCCTTTTTTTTTGAAGACGACTAATATTCGAACTCAATCTTAAAGAATTTTATTTCAATTAAACCTTTACATTTTCAAAACAAATTGAGCTGGGCTAAAGTCCCAAACACAAGACATAATACTACTGACAGTACTGTTGTTGCACATTCCAAAGCATAGATCTCTATGGAGAAGAATGGGCAAAAAACTCCATGGACTCTCTTTTAATTAATTAAAAACTAATTTTTAGTGTTGCTTTACTAATGTGTCACCATGACCTGTTCCAGCTGGTGACCTGTCTATTCGGGATCCTGCAGATAGTACTATGGCTGTACTTCCGCGACATCGAGAATACCTTCACCACCACAGCTGCGCTGTACCGGGGGGTCATCATGGAAGCCCAGCTCTGCGTCATATTCGTACTCTACGCCTTGGATGTCGTGTTCCATATCATTTTGATTGTTGGCGCTCATTTGGTAAGCCTGTTTTTTCTGGTGAATGATTGCTTGTTCAACTCAGTGGCTACCTAGGCCAGAAATAGGCCTGTATCAAAACTTGTTTGGGGTCCTTCTTATCTAAGTGTATAGATTTGCAGAATAAAGACAATAATAGCATCCTGACTCTTGTAACTAATGCTATTACTGATGGCATTTAGAGAATTTTGAAGGGTAGCTCATTTACAGCTTGGCAAAAAACTGTAGAAAACCGAAAGTCGCCACTGTCTTCTCGCTACCAGCACTTTGAATGGTTTTTTTTTCACTTATTACGTTACTTTTATGGCACAATAAAAAATCTAACAAACCTGCGGTCTTTGTTTACATCAAATATCAAAGATTTTAAAACGTTGTCAGAAACAAAAAGATTAGTTCCGTTTCAATCCGTTCTGGCCAAGCTGTAAATGACAACTTCATAATATCTTTTTGAAAATTTAGCTATGTTAGGAGCTCGATGATTGGAGCTTTATGACTGCGACACGGTTCCGGTCCTTGACACTTAGGGGCCCGGATCGTAGAATTGATACAGCTGATATGGCGGTTGCTACGCCTCTGGTTGAACTGTAGGCTGTTCAACCTGACACAAATCCAGGAAGATACTTTTTGCTAGTAAAACAAAAATATTGTGGAGGCCAGAGGCCTTAGCCCAAGTTTTCCGTTTGAATTTGAAATTGAACAAAGGAATACACCAGGGCCCCAATTCTGCTAATTTAGTAATGACTCAATTGAATATCAATTGGATCTCAGTAGCAGTTTTAACTACATTTGGTATTCTGCTACTAATTTAAGACCAATGGTTTTCCAGTGACATTCCATTGAACTGCTATCAGAATATTTGCTAGTCTGCTCTTCAATCGTGTTACAATTGTAAATCGATTGTGGATTTTATCGGTATTCTACTCTCTAATGGCAATACTTATAACTGTTCAACTGAGAGTCAATACAATTACACTACGATTCCATTACGACTCTATTGAGCTTATACAAGTTCTTGCAGAATACCAAATTTGTTCTAATCGTAATGGAGTCGTGATTGAGTCTCAATTGAATATCAAGCATGTGAGTTAAATAAAATTAGCAGACTTGAGGCCCAGGCTGTTTCTCTGACTCACGACCTACAACTCGTAAGTCGGGCTGTCAATTAATAGTCTACGTTTCGTAGGTAAAAAGGCTTTTCTGAAAAATGTGTTCATCTTTCAGAAAAGGCGTCGACTCCTTCGCGTGTACTACTACTATGAACTGACTACGGTGGTCGCTACCTTCGTGGTGGTGCTCATCACCTACATCGACCTGGAGCGGTTCCCGAGGTGGAACTTCATCGTCACTGAGTTCTCTCTCGCGTTCACAGGGTTTGGTAATGTCTCTGTTTATATATTTGAATAGTCCCACCTCAAAAAAAAAAAAACTTGTATCCTTGAGTAGATACCTACGATTACCTTCCGTTGAAACAAGGTTGAGACTTTATCCGGTTTTTTTAGTTTTTTTTGGATATTTCTTTTTTTTTGGCTTTTTTAAAATGAAAAGTTAATTATGACTACTGGAATTTTCTTTATCATGTATTGGTCTAAATTCGCGAAGAAATTAAATTGAGTGATGTAGAATTTTGCACTGTTCGTACTATTAGTTCTTCTATTGCTACATAGATGTCGCTAGTTGTCTATATGTTGAAAATTGTATGAATTAAAGTAGCTGTTTCCCGCGGTTTCACTCGATGCTTGACTCGTATTGGTCATACCTCATATTCATGAAATATAGCATATAAACTTCTTCGATAAATATACTATACAGAACCAGTACTTCCTGAGATCAACACGTTTCACCATTAACAAACTCTTCAACTTTATAATATTAGTATAAAGAAGTCCTCCCGCCCTGCCTGGGCAGAGTGGAAGAAACTGTTAGATTCTCACTGACTAAAAGTCCACCCTGTTGCTTCGGGTGCCAGCATCTCAGGGCCTTAGTTACTGCTATGATTCATAAATAAACTTATGACCGTTAAGGATAGCAAGGCTTTGCGCGTGGCTCATTCACGATCTTGCCACTGTAAGCGGTGACAGCGAGCGGTATGATCGAATGTCTAGAAATGTTTGAAACACGCCACGAAGCGCCGTCAGTGGCTTAGACCAAATTCGTGAACGTTACGGGCTATTCACGACTTTGATCTAAGCGGCAGGCAGCGCGAATAAGACATTAATTACTTTGTAAGTACCTACGCGAACTCGCCATTGGCGACGCCTCGTGGCGAGTTTCAAACATTTATTCTGATCTTACCACTCGTCGCCCCGCAGCGGCAGGTCCTGAACGGGCCGCTAAGGTCTATAAACCTTCGCTTCAACACTTTCTCACAATAAACTGGTTGACAGTGTTACAGATATATCTGCTACTCCTGGTCCGAAGTGAGCTCCGCAAGGATCGCTACCAGGAAGGCCGCACCAGCTACACCAACCACATAGCCGAGGTCTTCGTGGACCCACCACTCAGGCGGCAATGGAGGAATTTTATTCTTTAGATTTAATAAAAACATAATATAGTAGATTTGTTTACATTTTATTGATCAACTTACAGATGCCCAGCATAACAACCCACCCCAATCTGTCAAATTTTTGAATATGAATCTTCGACTTTTGTGATAAAGTTCAAAATCTACTACAGTTTAACAACTCGGGGTTGACCTTTGTGCTGGCGTTTGTACATTAAGGTGATGCCGTCGTAGTAGCCCGCGAAATTCAAATTTGTTTTTTGCAATTTGCATATCAGTGACATGTTGTTACTTAGGAGCTCGTGGCTAAATAATTACAGCCGCACAGGCTGATCTGCCGGGTTAAGCCGCGCTTGCCGAGGTTGGTCTGTCGATGGGTGACCATCTGTCATAGCGAGTTTCCTCCGTGCCTCGGAAAGCACGTAAAGCCGTTGGTCCCGGCTGTCATTTGTACATCTTTGACAGTCGTTACTAAAAGTCTGACAACCAGTCTTACCATGGGGTATCGTATTATCCAGTTACTGGGTTGTGGAGGTCCGAAAGGCAGTCAATCCGTGTAAAATACTTGTCGGAGCCACCGGTATTATTCCGTCAGATTCAGGCATCATGTGGGCAGAGTTTGGGTCTCGTGCAATGAAAATACACTGGGTGCGGTTCACTTGGTTATTTTAATTTTAAATCACAAATTAAATCGAACACAATTTAATTTAATCACTCACTACACTTATAATGGGCACAACGAATCGAGTACAGTTTCGGGATGTCTTCACACTGCTGCGGTCAGGCACTGAATGCGCTCCTCGCCGCCCCGATGAAACATCACGAGTATCACGACTCTGTATAAGCGCGCGCAGACCACGTGATACTCAAAATGGCGCGCTTACGATTCGTTTGCTGTCCGTACTATTGACCGGATCCGACACGGCCATCCTGCGATTCACACGTCCTCGTGTGATCTTCTTCTTCTTCAGCCTCTTTCAACCACCTCAGTGTAGGCCTCCTTCAACTCTTTTCACTCGTCCTTTGTAATAATCACTCTGAAACACAAAATAGTCCACGACAGAATACTGTTCCACTCGGTCATTCCTGACCAAACTCTATATTCAGTTCTTTGCTGAAAATAAGAGAATTTCAGAACTCCACTGTACCATTAAAACCAATGCTCTTTAACTAAATCAAACATTGGGAATAGCCAATTGAAAATACATCAATCACTACCCTAGGCCACTAACAACTACCCTAGGCCACTAACAACTACCCTGGGCCACCAACAACTACCCTGGGCCACCAACAACTACCCTGGGCCACCAACAACTACCCTGGGCCATGTACCACAGTCGTTCGAATCTACTTTCACAACTCTATTGCAAAAACTACCAATTTTCCAGTGACCTTCGCCTTTCGAGTAAAACTTCTAACGCCACGGCTCTCTAGCCGACCAGCAATCACATTGCTTTCACACATCCCACTCATGGATCAGAACTTAAGTGCGCATCCACCACGTGGATCGCCCGCTGACTACACACTATGGTCTGTCAAGACCCCGACCTCCGCCAGAGCCACCCGCGCACCGCGCATCCATGGACACCAGGATGTCAATAAGATACGGACTACGGCTACGAAACAGCTACTGGTACGGTCGAAAACAATACGGCCGATAGACCGTTTTACTCGACCTCTCACCACAACTTAATCAGAATCTACGGTAACTTCGACTGGTATATGACCCGTTGGCATGTTTGTAGGTACACTTAGAGTTCAAGGGTTTCAATGTGTAACGGTCACCATCCCAAAATCTTTATCACTCTAAACAGACCCTTGAACTTTGGATCTAACTAAGACTGATCGGAAATCCCAGAGCATTCAAGTACCTTTGCAATTGTATTATCACAATGCAGCAATATTATAATCAAAACAGCAGGAATCAAATTCGTGGCCTGTGGCTAACACAAGCCCCACTAACAAACCTCTGTTTGTTTCACACCGTTCACCATGAACGCACAATACACGACCTCCGCCAGTGCCATCCGCACACCGCGCTTCCATGGACACCGGGATGTCAATAAGATACGGATTACGGCTACGAAATAGCTACTGGTACGGTCCGACCTGCCGACCTAAGATTCCACACTATCATCCAACTCAACATCTCTACTTCAAAATGGTACTTGAACCTCTGGCATTCCCCCCAAATCCACAGCACTTAACCAGCACTATGCATCACTACTTACGAAGTAGTGTAAATCACTGAAGTACTTAACCAGTTCTTAACATTGTAACGCTTAACCAGCGTTACAAATCCTATCACTTAGACAGTAATAATAAAAAAAAAAAGCTTAACCAGCGATATTAACTCACTAACACTTAACCAGCGATAGTCAACATAAAGAACACAAGGCACCAGAGGCGTAAGTAAAAATGAAACGATTCACCTGTGTTGTAACGTGTCTGATGGTGGTTGCACGATGCAGACATTGACGCGTCGCGCCGCGCCTTGGACTGGTCCGCTGCCACTGCCGCCACTACTGCTCGTACAGCGCACGGCTATGTCACCTGGCTTGCCACATTTGAAGCACACCAAGGTCTTCGATGCCGGCTGCTGCGTCACTTGACTTGATGCTGTAGGTCTTCCCTTCGTATCCATCGCCTTACTTCTGCACTCAATACGCTTATGGGCGTTTTAGCACAGTTATAACACTTAATTGACGTTATTTTTCCTCGCTTGGTGTCACTTGTTTTCGATGATTCACAGATAGTGTTCATTTTTCGCATCAGATATGAAACGACTGGCGAACGTGGGTAATGTTTCTTTATCACTTGGTTTTTTGCTACTCATCATTTTTTTTTTTTTAATGAGGGTAAAAGTACCTTAAATTCCTTTGTAGGCTATTTGAGATAGCCAGGTTGATGCTTCACCTTTAGCACCTTGCTCAGCGACAAAATAAGCTGGCATCCCTCCACTGTACTCCCGTTAAAACCAGTCGGTGGTGGCGCACCACGACCGCGCATCGGAATCCGGTTTGTCGGGGTCGAATTCCGGCAATAAAACTTGTTTTTCACTGGCTGCGTTTTCAAAGTTTGCTGGTTTTGCATTTCAAAAAGTAACTAACTTCCACTGATTGTTATTGTCACTGTTCCCGCGTGTAATTTCATTAGCACGATTTGATCCCAATTCTGATGTCGGAGCCACCGGTATTGTTCCGTCAGATTCAGGCATCATGTGGGCAGAGTTTGGGTCTCGTGCAATGAAAATACACTGGGTGCGGTTCACTTGGTTATTTTAATTTTAAATCACAAATTAAATCGAACACAATTTAATTTAATCACTCACTACACTTATAATGGGCACAACGAATCGAGTACAGTTTCGGGATGTCTTCACACTGCTGCGGTCAGGCACTGAATGCGCTCCTCGCCGCCCCGATGAAACATCACGACTCTGTATAAGCGCGCGCAGACCACGTGATACTCAAAATGGCGCGCTTACGATTCGTTTGCTGTCCGTACTATTGACCGGATCCGACATACTGATATTCTGCTGCATCTGGTTCGACCGGAAGCCGACCCAAATACAGTTGGGAAAAGGCTAGGCAGATGATGATTAGTTGTTACTTGATCAAAATATGATTCGCGACATTAATTTTTAAGTATAATATCAAATACAACTTGTAATTCTAAATGAGCAACTTTTATTTCTACGACTTTTGGAATTCGTTAAGAAAAATGGTTTTTCATACAAAATGAGATTTTTTTTTGAGAACTTCTAAGTCTTAAAACAAAAATTGTTCAGTAAAATGGGCTGAGTTACCCCACGAGACGTTTTGCGCATTTGGAATTACTTACATGTTGTATAAGAATTATCAAAAAATTCGCTCCATTTGATCTATATATTTCATATATAGAGCAAATGGAATTTTATTTTATACAAATCTCACATGTATTTCATCATCATCATCATCATCAGCTGGAAGACGTCCACTGCTGAACATAGGCCTCCCCCTTAGACCGCCACGACGAACGACAATTTCGCCACTTGCATCCATCGGCTGCCCGCGACCCTCACGATGTCATCGGTCACATGTATGTAGAATGGCAAAATTTAAATTTGGTCAAAATCGGTAAAAAACACCAGAAAATTTGAATTTCGGCGGGCTTCTACGAAGCCATCACCTTAAGTATGTATTTGCTTTATTTACACCATAGTCGTAATTATTACAAGTAAGTTTGTCATTATAAGTTTATCAAATTAAAAGAAAGGCCTATTTAAATTAAATTCCAAATGTCTACACGTTTTGGCGACGTGATCTTCTGCTATATCTGTTTATCAACTTCTTTATTAAACATATCAGCAATATTTCCAGGACTGAAAAAAATATAAATTAGGTATTATTTTTTTGGAGTTAAATACATTGAAGATATTCGATATAGGGAAATGAGTAATTGCGTCACAATTAACGCAAGAATTCTGTTAAATTGCTGTAGAATTTTCCTTTCGCAATGATAATAATATTATTTACAGTAGCGGATATAATTAAGTTATTAGTATAATAGAAGATCTAAAAATCAAAACGTGTAAAGAAAATTTTGAAAAAGTACTAGCTTTTGGCCGCGACTTCGTACGCATCTATTCTACTATCCTATGTCCATTCCCAGCTCTCAAACTATATTCGTACCAAATTTTATCCAAATCAATTCAGTGGTTTAAACGTGAAAGAGAGATAGACAGACAGACAGAGTTACTTTCGCATTTATAACATTAGTAGGGAAGTAGGGATTCCGACAATGAGTGTCTGGTAGTGACTGTCCACCAGACATATTATCACTTGTCTGAATTTAGGTATTACCCACAACTTTTCAAAATGTAAAATAAATAATCAAAAGAGTCCTCCCGGTTGGAGCAGAAGGGTCTGTTAGACTTGTATCCACGGTGTTTATTCAATAGCCTTTTAAGGAAGATTCATTTGATGTTTTTACAACCTAAAATAAAAGTGACAAGCAGAATCGACTACTCACCTATAACAACAGGCACAGCAAAGTAAAAGTAATACAAAGGTGTATTCGACAATGCATCAATGGCACAAGTTATGTAGATTGCTCCGAAGTAGTGATCACCATCGCAGGACATTGAGCTGATTAGCATGGCAATGATATACATAAGAAGGGTGAAAATGCAGTAGTAGAAATAGGAGCGGTAGAGATGGACATTTTTCTGGAAAACAAAATTTAATCATAAAGAGGCCACTGTCTCTTTTAAAGCCCAATCATTACATACGAGGGCCATGTAGGTTAACGTCTGAGATTGTCTTTTGAAGAAAAAACCACACAGATTTGAGGGGACCTGTCCAGTCAGTGCAATCATTTGTCAGTTATCGTGTAGCTCGACTCATAATTCAAGGAACTCAACTTTAGAAGCCGGTAGCTTTGTTTATATTATTTTCATTGACTTTTGCCACCGTCTTCCTTCACTCTGATGCCAGTTGTGACTCAACTGGGACACACATTGAAATATAAATAATTGATGGACAAAAATATTTACAATAGGGGTCTAGATCTATAGGTATAAATAATGAATTAAATTCTACCTGAACTAGGAATAAACAACTACTAGAATAAGTACTTGGAATAAATGGATGACTGATAACATCAATAATTACCTTGACTCCAGCTGTGATGAAAGTGATGATCATTACGAAT
The DNA here is from genome assembly GCA_954870645.1 of Agrotis clavis. Lineage (NCBI taxonomy): Eukaryota > Metazoa > Arthropoda > Insecta > Lepidoptera > Noctuidae > Agrotis > Agrotis clavis. The sequence continues at coordinate 21,279,718 of OX940930.1, forward strand.
TCCACTAGTTGGAACAGTAAAGCAAATATATCGAACCACAATCGAGGACTCGCTAGTAAACATGATGAACTTGTTTCTAGGAGCTTGTCTGAACTTGTTTCTTGGGGCTCGTCTTCGTTCTGCAATCCTTGTTTTATATACCTATTCAACAATTGCAAGCGTCACTGTAGCGGTCCATAGTGATGATACTAGCTATAATATAAATAAAATAGTATTAATTTTAGATTTTATTTCTTTGTCTTAAGGTGCGTCTACGCTTATAAGCCGAGCGTAAGTGGAGCACGAACCGAGCAAAGTCGTGGTGTAGACCGACTTACGAGATCGAAAAAGCGTGCATCGGTCGTTCAGTTTAAAAAAAAAAAAAACTTACCAATCGAAAAATGCCCCATGCCAATAACCAACCCCTTAGAGTGCAACATAAGCCATCATCGTACTGTTTGGTTGTTGGACGTCTCAATTTTGAGGAGTTCATCGTGTGGTTAGCACAAAAAAGTTCCTTTCGATAAACATAGAAAAAAAAGATAATTATGTCTTAAAATAACTTAGGTCACAATAAGTAACTTCTGAGGCCCTAGCACAAGATTTCCTGCTACTTTATAGGGAAAAGAAAAAAAACGCCTCTACGGTACGAAAGAGGAACAAATTTTTTCCATCAAATTAAAGTCAAAGTTCTAGTATAGTTTTCGTCACAAAAACGTGAAAAGTCATTCTAGGGCCTCTGATTATTTAGATACCAGAAAAAAACTGCTAACTTTATTTGCAATGAAAATCACAACAACAAGGATCAAGTTAGTAAGATGTGGCAATAATTTCCGATTGAGACCAGACTTTAGACTGCATAGAAGTTTATAAACAAATACTAATGCTTTAATCTATACATCTAATGTATACGATGATAACATTTGCTGTAATTTCCAATTATTTTTAAAGAAAACTCGTTGGCCCACATATGGAATATCTCCTGTTTCGTGGCTATGTTAACATTTAAATTCACATACACAAAAATCCTGACAGGCCTGTTGGTCTAGTGGTTAGTGACCCTGACTGCTATGCCGGAGGTCGTGGGTTCGATTCCCACCCAGGACAAATGTTTGTGTGATGAGCACGATCATTTGTTCTGTGTCTGGGTGTGATTTATCTATATCTATACTTATAATAAATCTGTAGAGAGGTCAATTCTGTACATGAAATATATTTCCAAAATAACTATCAGGGGGTGTTTAGGGATCGATACTGATGCCAAAAATGCAATTAATAAAATTATTGTCTGTCTGTCTGTCTGTCTGTCTGTATAACCGTTATAGAAACAAAAACTACTGGACGGATTTTGAAGAAACTTGGTACAATTATTTTTCATACTCCTGCGCTGGTTATAGTATACTTTTCATCACGCTACTATCAATAGGAGCAGAGCAGTGAAGGGAAATGTTAGGAAAACGGGAGAAGTTACTCAATACACGCTAATCTTCGGAACTACTGCACGGATTTGATTGGTTTTTTTTTTGTTGTATAGCTATTAAGTCTGGGCAACATATAGGCTATAATTTATCTTGGAAACTTGAACACCTGATGCAGAACTGCAATAGATCAGCTAAACTATAAGAGATACAAAAATAGCGCCGTAGCAAAAATTGTTCCGCGTGATGAGCATTTTCTGCTGAGAAAATAAATTTGAAGATATAGAACACCTGATGTGGAACTCCAAGAGCCCAGCTACACTATTACATATACAGTAATGACGTCTTAGCAAGAGTTGTTCAGCCTGATGAGCACTCCCTGTTGTCGTATAAAAACTGAAGATCTGGAACACCTGATGTGGAACTCCAAGAGCCCAGCTACACTATAACATAATTATAGGAATGACGTCTTAGCAAGAGTTGTTCAGCCTAATGAGCACCCTGGGCATTTCCTGTTGACTTACAAAAATGAAAGATCTGGAACGTCGTCATGCGCGTCCCGTTGTTTTCCCGTCCCCAGGCTCTAAGAATTCAACATCAGACGTTTCAGATCTTCGATTTTGACGACCCCATTGTCGCTGGCATAAGCAACAGGATCCGCGTACGAAGTCGCTGGCAGAAGCTAGTCTATAATATTTATGTATTTAGAAATATATACTTAAGTATGTTTATCAGTTGTCTAGTACCAATAACGCAAACTCTGCTTAGCTTGGGACTAGATGGCGTTGTGTGATAGTTGTAGAATATTATATTATATCATATTATATGTATAGGGTGACTGGTAATTAGTGTACGATACTTAAACACGTGATTGTGCTCATGATAACCAACAACTTTTACTATGGGAACAAACCTGAAAACGCGAAAAAAAAATAGCTGTTCAGTGCATTTATGTTTGCTTAATGTACTGAACAGCTGATATTTTTTTCACGATTAAGCTTTGCTCCCATACTAAAAATTGTTTGTTATCATGAGCACAATCACGTATTTAAGTATCGTACACTAATTACCAGTTACCCTATATATATCCAAATCCGGAACAACTAAATGTAGATTATACAGTTATTTATTCCATGCGGGGTTCGAACCTGCGAAATGCTGCGCAATAGTCAATACCTAGCCCACTTCTCCAACCATGCAACTTAAAAGTGATTTGTCAAATAAACTTACCTTATTTTAGTAAAAAAGTCACTTAAATTAAGTGGTGGTGCAAAAGTCCGCTTGGCTCACAGTACTAATCAACACTGTTTAATTAATCGTTTAATTTAATTAGTTTTTAGATCTATATAATTATACGAGTACTACTAGTAACACTGGGTTTGCATGGGTAGTAATTTTTTTTAGGCATGTATAATTTTGGTATAAAAAACTGGGACCTGCAGGGACCAGTAAATTTTCTCACCTAAAGAGGTATTCAACTTACAGTTTGGCAAAAAAGAGTGTGAAAAAAATGAGGTCGCTACTAGTCGTTTCATTATGACTAAACAATTATGCTCTGATCGTTGCGAAATAATGTAGAAAATAGTAAAATAACGCAATTTAATTGTTTTTTAACACAGAAGCTACTCGTAGATGACTTTTTTATTAGTGTTTTCACAAAAAACGTTTCGTAGTTTCAACTGTCACCGCATCAAACTCTTTCTTGCGAAGTTGTACCTAATGTTTCAGGTGTCCAGGTTTGAATAAATATTCGCCCCATTTACATAGAGTTCTTCAAAAAAAGGTAAATGAACACTGTCTCAAACATAGACGTAAATAAATGTCGATTTAAAATCAAAAGAGTTATCCTAGTCTGTTTTGTTCCACTTCAGGGGTATATTAGTGCTACAGTGTCGGGACTTCAGTGCAAGTTCCAGCTATGGAGTTTTCTCACCAACACAGTTTCCACTTAACCAGGTTTTGCTGTATTTCAAAAGCTCGACTGGAACGAGGTGACTTTTTCCGACATTTTCAACTATTACTTAAGTTTTGTCATATTATTTTGAGTAATTTACAAAACGTAACAAATAATAATATACCTACTTAAGGGCGCATAATCTGAAAGTTGGCAACGTCGCTAATAGCTGTCACATATTTTCAAATTTTAATTAATTTGGCAATGTTACTGTATGGAAATAAGAAATATGGCTCTGTAGTGCACTAGAAAATTGATATAGGAATGCAATTAAAACACTGAATGTGATTTTGTAACCGTTTCAGGTATATAAAAGGCACTTGGAAAGTTTCCAAATGCTTTTTTTACGTCTAAAACTGTATATTCAGTGTTACGATATTAATTGTTGCATTCCCTAATCAATTTTTTAGTGCACTACAGAGCCATATTTCCTATTTTCATACAGTAAATTTGTAAAATTAATGAAATCTTGTAAATATTTGACAGCCATTTGCGACGTTGCCAAATTTCAGAATAAGCGCTCTTAATGCTTCCTCAAAAATCACTTTTTCTATTGGAGAAAACCGAATAAAAATCTGCTCATTACTTTTGAGTTTATAGCGAACAGACACACAGGTGGACTGGGGGAGTATGATTTAAAATATTAAGTGATAATCTTGAACTAATAATTATTAAATGTCAGTGTGCACGTGTAGTTAGTTTGTAAATAATAAAGCCATTTACATATTGATGGGTATTTTATCGCACTTATGATCCCAAATGACGTTGTTTATCCGTTGCTAGCTTCTTGCGTGCGGCTTCGTACTATCCACATTTCCCCTTAACAAGTTTTATGTAAAAGAAAGAAAAAACGTTTATTGGCACACGTATTAACTGCACACAAGAAGAAAGCAAGTATTAAACGCAACTGAAAACAAGTTTAAAGAAAAAAAACTTAAGCCTTAACATTTTTTTAAAATAAAATAACTTCAAAACTAAAGATTATTTATAATATAATAATATTATAGATTGTATAAAAAACTATATTCAATATTATAATATATTTTATCTGTTTTCTTTGGAAATGTTCATATTGTGATGTTTTTGTCAACACACCGTACGAGGTCGGTGTGTGTGACGGGCACATGCCCAATGTGTTATGTTAGGTTATTATGTGGAGATACAATAATACTACAAGGTCCAGTTCTCACTAACTCTTTACTAAAGCGTCTCTTCTTATGGACCACCCCTATTGTACAAATACATAATGTCACACAATGGAAGTTGCTCAAAGACTGACTTAAAAACACTGATCAAATCGGAAATGTAATAATTCCAGCTACTGAGAATTTGAACTTCAGCACATTTACAGTTTTAAATTTTTGCGTTTGAACCATTAGGGTTTGTCAAACCTCACCCGCTCCTGCAGTCTCGACATTACCAAATTCGTTTCGTTATCAAATTCCTTCAACAGATTTCCAACTTTATTTCGAAAGTATAAGGTTGAAAATCTATTAAAGAAATTTTGACATCGATTAGACTTAACGACCGATTTTAGCTGTTATATTTGTCGAGGTCGAGACTGCAGGGCCTGGTGCACGGAGGGTTGAACTTATTTTTTAAACTTTAAACACGATTAAAAGTATATTTATTTTAATTATTACAAGACATTTTTATCCACATCGCTCGCTAACCACTCTTCATTCACCATTGAATCTTTCTTCGAATCCTCCGTGAATTCTGATTTAGCAGTACCTTTGAAACATGTTGCTTCTTCGTCACCTTTAGTTCCTACTTCTATATCCACTTTTTCCAAATGTACTGGTGTTTTTTCTTCGCCCGTTATTTTATATTGTCCTTCTAATACCATTTTGCATTCTGCTTCAGCCGCGTTATTCACAAATCTGAACTGACGATTCTTCTCAAGTTTTTTGATCTCAGTAAGTACCATCAAGTAGAGATAATAATTTGTTGCTGTAACAAAAATCAAGAACTATTTGAAAACTATGATAACCCTTTCTTTTTTTACCGTGGTCAAATCATCACATGAGTCCTCCCAGCTCAGTGTTGGACGGGAGGGACTGTCAGACTAGTACAGACTAAAATCGACGGTGTACTTCGATTGCCCGTTACGTTCCAGGAGTACTTGTAAAGACAGTCCCGCGACCCCGGCTATATCGGATTCATGTAAAGACTAAAAGCATTAAAAAAAACGGTACCACACATCGTGTCTGGGTGCGATAAAAAAAAACATTTAAATTCACAAGTACAAACAGCGGAAGAACTACTTGTAGGCCATACAATGATTTATTAACTGTGGGAATCGAACCCGCGACACGCATCGTGGCGATCTGTACCAACTGCCACTGCACCAACCGTGCCGATCTGCATGGTTTTTGTTGATCCAAAACTTTAGTATGTGTCAAACAAAAACTTATATGAATGTTCTAGAACCAGTCAAAGTCCAACTTTAAAATGATACCTATATTTGCGGTGTGTAATAAATGTTTACCAAAATATAATTTCATGAATATTTTATTTATGCATCGTCATCGGAAAGAGTTAATTTGACTGCGAGCAGGAAAGCAAGTCGAATATAATACGCAAAAAAAAGCTTCAAAAACATAATTATTATAACATACTAGCTGTGCCCGCGACTTCGTTCGCGTGGATGTCGGAATTTAACAATGTATTTTTTAGGGCGAAGTGTAAGATTCTCGCCACGTTTTTCATATAAACCCTGTATTTAGAATTCAAGAATATTTAACGTGTTTGTTATAAACGCCCTCTGTTGTTCAAAGGCAAGTACCATTTAATTGCTACTTCATTAGGGTAGTTTGTATATCGATTTGAATTTTCGATATGTTTTAATGAATTAAATGAATGTTGGTATGAAAAAAAAATTGATGGAATCTACTCTAAATCCTACTTCAGCGCGCGTGAACGTAAAGCGAAAAGAGTTAAAACTCCAAAAGAAATAAAATAGATTTAGTTGTGAAATAAACATGTAACTTCAATGGACATACAAAAAGATTAACAAAAAATAAGAATAGGAATTTTCCTAATTCCTGCTCTATGCAAATAAATGATTTTGTTTTATTCTGTTCCATTCCATTCCATTCCATCTCATTCCGTTCCGTTCCATCCCGTTCTATCCCGTTCCATCCCGTTCCATTGCGTTCTAGCCCGTTCCATCCCGTTGCATAGCGTTCCATCCGGTTCTATCCCGTTCCATCCCGTTACATCCCGTTCCATCCCGTCCCATCCTGTTCCATCCCGTTCCATACCGTTCCATCCCGTTCCATCGCGTTCTAGCCCGTTCCATCCCGTTCCATAGCATTCCATCCCGTTCTATCCCGTTCCATCCCGTTCCATCCCGTTCCATCCCGTTCCATCCCATTCCATCCCGGTCCTTCCCGTTCCTTCCCGTTCCTTCCCGTTCCATCCCGTTCCACCCCGTTCCATACCGTTCCATCGCGTTCTAGCCCGTTCCATCCCGTTCCATAGCGTTCCATCCCGTTCTATCCCGTTCCATCCCGTTCCATCCCGTTCCATCCCGTTCCATCCCGTTCCATTCTACTCCACTCCACTCCACTCCGCTCCGCTTAATTTCTATTTTTTATAAGGTGTGAATTGATTACGATGAAACAAAATACATAAATGTTACTTCAATAACACCTCTATTCCAGGTTTTCTTTAAACGCCATCGCCAGATTTGTTATATATGTAATTATTTTTTTATATAGTTTTTCTATTCGGAGCTAGATCGCGCTACTGAACTGCGCGTCTTGGTGTGAACTGACCGTAATTTTACTTCTGAAACACTTTAAATTCGAATAACTTTTGAAAGACTGAACCGATTGGGTTACCCTTGTTTGGTAGAACAACTTTTGATATAATTTTACTAATTCGAACAACGTTTGAGAAAATAATCAGTTTGTATAATATCGGTTAACTTAATTTTCATTTCATCGAATATTTATTTGCGATAACAGCATTTGCGCTATTGCTCAAAATGTATAATATTCATTTGATATAATATTCAGGTGGTATAACATTTAGTTTATCGAATATTCGATTGGTGTAATGTAATGCAGAAAAGAAAACATTGTAAATATTTGTTCCGTCGATCTACCTTGGTAGGTAGTAATCATTAACTAAACTAAGGATGCAAGAGCGAGCGAAGCGAGCTCGGGACTTGGTGCACCCCGACTCGGACAGGTTAGGTTGGAAGGGGATGGCGGGGTCTGAAAGACCCCGCCATCCCCTTCGTGTTAGGTTACTGTAAACCTTGCAAACAGAAATAGGATCCCCGCGAAGCGGGGCTCCGTCAAGCTACCTCGGTAGGTGGTTATCAGTAATATACGCTCACCCTTGTATCCTTAGTCAAATTGCCGATTACTACCTACCGAGGTAGCTCGACGGAGCCCCGCTTTGCGGGGCTCCTATTTCTGTTTGCAAGGTTTAAAGTAACCTAACACGAAGGGGATGGCGGGGTCTTTCAGACCCCGCCATCCCCTTCGAACCTAACCTGTCCGAGTCGGGGTGCCCCAGGTTCCGAGCTCGCTTCGCTCGCTCTTGCATCCTTGGTGAAATTGCTGATTACCACCTACCAAGGTAGCTCGGCGGAGCCCGATTTTTTTATAGACAATGAAAGGAAACGAATAATTAATTAACTGAATATTCGATGCGATATTTCGACTAAATCATTATTAGTCTAGTAAAACATTAGTTTAAATAAAATTAGTGCATTTGAAAATTCGGTCAAATGAAATTATTTTAAAGAAATAAATAGGCTAAATAAACATATAACAATTAATTATTCGGTGAAATGAATAATTCTACGAAACGACTTTATTGTAACCAAAATTAGCCGGAGTGATTTTCGATGAAACGTTGTTCTGCCAAACAAGGGTGACCCGAACCGATTGCAATGAAACAAAAACTAAATAATTCCTCAAGTTACGCCCAATCGCTGTGTATAAAGATTGGGTCCACCCTTTATAGCAGAACTTTTTACGTCATAATTTTATTTTGCATAGCAACGGATAGCATAAACCTCTTTTCGCAGAAAATCGTTTGGCATACACTCATTTACCATAACACCGAAAACCATAATTTTGTAAGTCAGAATCATCTTTAGGCATAAATTTCATTTCCATAATAATCAATAAGTATAACCAATTATCGTAGAAAGTTCACAACCAAAATCATCTTTTGGCATATATTTTTTAGCCATAATAATCTATACATATAATAAATTTGTAGAAAAGTGGTGTCTGTACAATGGAAATATATAAAAAAAAGTAGCAGGGGTTGTTGTTATATCGATGCCGAACCCGAAAATGTAGTTAAAATTTTTTTTGTCTGTTTGTCTGTTTGTCTGTGTGTTTGTGCACGCTAATCTTCGGAACTACTGGACGGATTTGAATAATTTTTTTTTGTTGTATAGGTATTAAGTTCGGTTAACATATAGGCTATAATTTATCTTGGAAACTTGAACACCTGATGCAGAACCGCAACAGACCTGCTTATCTATAAGAGATACAGAAATGGTGCCATAGCAAAAATTGTTCCACGTGATGAGCATTTTCTGCTGAGAGAATAAATTTGAAGATCCTGGACACCTGATGTGGAACATCAAGAGCCCAGCTACACTATGACATATACAGGAACGACGTCTCAGCAAGAATTGTTCAGCCTGATAAGCACACTCTGTTGCTGTATAAAAATTTGAAGATCTGGAACACCTGATGTGGAACTCCAAGAGCCCAGCTACACTATAACATATAAGTGAATGACGTCTTAGCAAGAGTTATTCAGCCTGATGATTACTCTCTGTCAACGTATAAAAATTGAAGATCTGGAACACCTGATGTGGAACTTCAAGAGCCCAGCTACACTATAACATATACAGTAAAGACGTCTTAGCAAGCGTTGTTGAGCCTGATGAGCAACCTCTGTTGTCGTATAAAAATTGAAGATCTGGTACACCTGATGTGGAACTCCAAGAGCCTAGATACACTATAACATATACAGTAAAGACGTCTTAGCAAGAGTTGTTGAGCCTGATGAGCAACCTCTGTTGTCGTATAAAAATTGAAGATCTGGTACACCTGATGTGGAACACCAAGAGCCCAGCTACACTATGACATATACAGGAATGACGTCTTAGCAAGAGTTGTCCAGCCTAATGAGCACTCTCTGTTGACGTATGAAAATTGAGATCTGGAACACCTGATGTGGAACTCCAAGACCCCAGCTACACTATAACATAATTATATAGGAATGACGTCTTAGCAAGAGTTGTTCAGCCTGATGAGCACTCTCTATTGTCGTATAAAAATTGAAGATCTGGAACACCTGATGTGGAACTTCAAGAGCCCAGCTACACTATAACATATACAGTAAAGACGTCTTAGCAAGAGTTGTCCAGCCTAATGATCACTCTCTGTTGACGTATGAAAATTGAGATCTGGAACACCTGATGTGGAACTCCAAGACCCCAGCTACACTATAACATATTATTATGTAGGAATGACGTCTTAGCAAGAGTTGTTCAGCCTGATGAGCACTCTCTATTGACGTATAAAAATTGAAGATCTGGAACACCTGATGTGGAACTCCAAGAGCCCAGCTACACTATCTATACATAATATAATAAAACTGTAGAAAAATCGTTTTCGTAAAATCCAAAAAAAATAGCTAGGGTGTTGAAGGACAACCAACAGAACCCATTTCCAGCATTTTTAGAATTTTTGTCTGTTTGTCTGTTTGTCGGTTTGTCGGTTTGTCTGTTTATTTGTGGCTCCATCACGTAAAATTTACGAAGGCAATGTAGATAACCTTTATACACAACGATCGAGCGTAACTTGAGGACTAATTTAGTTTTTGTTTCATTGCAATCGGTTAAGTCTATCAAAAGATATTTGAATTTAAAGTGTTCCTGACCCAGAAGTAAAATTACGGTCAGTTTACACCGAGACGCGCAGTTCAGTAGCGCGATCTAGCTTGGAATAGAAAAACTACATACCTATTCAAATATGGTGTGGACTGGAGTGGAGTGGTTTGGAGTGGAGTAGAGTAGAGTAGAGTAGAGTGTAATGGAACAGAATGGGATGGTTTGGGATGGAATGGAAAAAAAGAAAAGGTTTTTATTAGACTCGCACTAGAATGGGAATGAGTGGGATGGAGTGGGAGGGAGTGGGATAGAATCGGATGGAGTGGGATGGATTAGAATGGAGTGCGATGTAGTGAGATGGAGTGGGATGGAGTGGGATGGAGTGGGATGGAGTGGGATGGAGTGGGATGGAGTGGGATGGAGTAGGATGGAGTGGGATGGAATCGGATGGAGTGGGATGGATTAGGATAGATTTGGATGTAATGGGATGGAGTGGGCTGGAGTGGGATGGAGTGGGTTGGGGTCGGATGGAGTGGGATGGAGTGGGATGGAGTGGGATGCAGTGGGATGGAGTGGGATGGAGAGGGATGGAGTGGGATGGAGTGGGATGGAGTGGGATGGAGTGGGATGTAGTGGGATGGAGTGGGATGGAATGGGATGGAGTGGGATGGAGTGGAATGTAGTGGGATGGAGTGGGATGGAGTGGGTTGGAGTGGCTTAGAGTGGGATGGAATGGGTTGGAGTGGGATGTAGTGGGATGGAGTGGGACTGAGTGGGATGGAGTGGGATGGATTAGGATGGAGTGGGACTGAGTGGGATGGAGTGAGATGGAGTGGGATGCAGTGGGATGGAGTGGGATGGATTAGGATGGAGTGGGATGAAGTAGGATGAAATGGGCTGGAGGGGGATGGAGTGGGATGGAGTAGGATTGAGTGGGATGGAGTGGGATGTAGTGGGATGGAGTGGGTTGGAGTGGGATGGAGTGGGTTGGAGTGGGTTGGAGTGGGATGGAGTGGGTTGGAGTGAGTTGTAGTGGGATGGAGTGGGATGGAGTGGGATGGAGTGGGACAGAGTGGGATGGAGTGGGATGGATTAGGATCGAGTGGGACTGAGTGGGATGGAGTGGGATGCAGTGGGATGGAGTAGGATGAAATGGGCTGGAGTGGGATGGAGTGGGATTGAGTGGGATGGAGTGGGACTGAGTGGGATGGAATGGGATGGAGTAGGATGGAATGGGATGGAGTAGGATGGAGTGGGATGGAGTAGGATGGAGTGGGATGGAGGGGGATGGAGTGGGATGGAATGAGATAGAATGGGTGCTCTAATCCAGTAGCAATTCTTCTGAATCTGAACGACAGAGGGCGTTTATTATAATCACCTCAAATATTCTTAAAAAATAAATTCTAAATACAGGGATTATATGAAAACGATATGATTTATAAAAAACGTGGCGAGAATTAAGCGTTTCGCACTAAAAAATACATTGTTAAATTCCGACATCCACGCGAACGAAGTGGCGGGCACAGCTAGTGTATAATAGTGTAAATAATATATTTATGTATTTAGAAATATATAAGTATGTTTATCAGTTGTCTAGTACCCTTAACACAAGCTCTGCTTAGCTTGGGACTAGATGGCGTTGTGTGATAGTTGGGGAATATTATTATTAATATTTATTATACTTACCGATGTCAACAAATACTACAGATAAACCCAAAAGGAGTCTCCAGAAAAAAACTTTTAGAGATGACTTCACCTCCGGAGTTAGTTGAAAATCCAGAGTAAGAACATAGAGTAAATAGTAAACCAGAAGACCGACGAGTTTCAAGGTCTTCAGTACCGCCACGGATATGATAACGAGTAAGGCGATCTTTAACAATTTTGCGTTTTTCTGAAACATAAAAAAAATATAATTCATAGTACAGCTAATGGAGTAAATGAAGAATTAAACACTTAACCCTGTTCGCAATGAATTTAAAGACCGCTATACACAATACACATCTGTACCCTTAGCACGAGTTTTCAGTATTTGAGACATAAAGTAACTGACTGAAGTAACTGGAACTTTGACAATTTTCAAGGAAAAAATTAGTTCCTTCTCCGCACACCAGAGGCGCTGTTCCATTTTTCATACAAGAAACGCTGTAAATACTGGAAAGACGCTGTAAAGTAAAAGATTGAAAACTCGTGCTAAGGGTACTGTACCCTTAGCACCAGTTTACGTCTTTACGTCTCAAATACTGAAAACTCGTGCTAAGGGTACCTTTTGGTCGCAAGGCCCTCTCTTTAACCGACTTCAAAAAGAAGGAGGTTATCAATTCGACGGTATGTTTTTTTTTTTTTTTTGTATTTGTTACGCGATTACTCCGCCAATTGTAGACCGATTTTCAAAATTCTTTTTTTGTTCGAAAGGAGATACTTCAGGAGTGGTCCCATTGTCACCATGTCAGGATCTGATGATTGGATCCTGGAGAAATCGAGGGCAACCCTCAAATTTTATAGGCCTGCACATCGTTTTTCGCAAATTTTATGAAGTAATTTAAGTATTTGCGTATGGTAATCATCATCTCATGTAGCTGAGCTGATGATGGAAGGTACAATTCTCCTCTAGTAAGGACTTGGCATGGACTGATTTAGTAAATTATGTTTGTGTTCGCATATCTCCGGAACTACAAGTCCGATTTAAGTAATTCTTTTTTTGTTGTACTAGGTATCGTTAAACTTAGGGAATACTGCAAGTTTCATCAAAATCGGTTAAGTAGTTTTCGAGTAGGGAATGAATGTAAGAGATTTTAACGATGTTATTACCGGTGTTACGGATAACAAAATTCTAGTGCTCATGTAAGAAAATGATGTACTCGTATTTGACAAGAATTGTGGTTGAAGATTTAAACTAAAAAGAATAAAATAAAAACTTTTTCAAAAAAAAATGTAACCGCCTTCAAATACAACCACAAAAAAAGGGTAAAACAACTTTCAAAACTTTTCTTTCGGAAGTCGGTGGCAAAAAAGACAATGAAATTAATAAAAAAAAGTCACCGACTTCTGAAAGAAAAGTTTTGAAAGTTATTTTACCCTTTTTTGTGGTTGTTTTTGAAGGCGGTTACATTTTTTTTTTGAAAAAGTTTTTTTTCAACTGTGTTTGTTACTCTTTCACACAAAATACTGAATGGATTTAGGAACACAGTACTATATAACCTGGATTAAAACATTATACTTTTCATTTCGGTAATTCGAGCCCGGTTGGAAAATTTTCGAAGACGAAGCCGCGGGCAACAGGTATAGAATAATTGGCAATCTTACCTTATGAGCTGCAATCACAAAAATTATATTGAACACCACCTCAATAAGTAAGAGTATTAAGTCAATAATATCGTCGGTTTTACATTCACCTGACTTAATGCCATCATAAACTTTTTTTATTTTTACAATACACAGGTATGAAATGCTTGAAGCCTGAAAAAAATGACATTAGTTAAGAAAAATCGTGGGTAAGAGTAAGGCATATGAATGGAGTACATAAGTCTGCTCATCATCATCATCAATATCTCAGCCATAGGACGTCCACTGCTGAACATAGGCCTCCCCTTTTGATCTCCACAGATACCGGTTGGAAACGACCTGCATCCAGCGTCTTCCGGCGACCTTTATAAGGTCGTCTGTCCACCTTGCTGGTGGACGTCCTACGCTGCGCTTGCTAGTCCGTGGTCTAAGTCGCGTAAGTCTGCTCACTACTCGCGAAGTTGCCTCGATGAAGTACTCGTCGAAGTTGATCGAAGTTCCGAAGTATGTGACTACACTACTCGCGAAGTTGCCTGTGTCATCATTGTGCCTTTTGACTTGGTCGCAAAAACCGCAACAAATGGAAGGCGCCCGAAGTGAGCCGAAGTTGCACGAAGCGAAGCGAAGTGCCCTTCTACACTATCGTATTCGGTCAACTTCGACCAACTACGCGAGTAGTGTAGAGCAGTCTTTAGAGAAGTAAACTTGACGGCACGAGTCGGTGCAGTTGCTGAGCGACCGACTGCTGCACAGAATTTCATGGGTTTGATCTCCAGATTTGGATGTTTGTGTATGTGTGTTTCTATGTTTGTGAACGCACTCCCACCCCACAGGAGAAATTCCTAATAATTCCACCAATAGCTGTCAGTAATATGACGGGGCCTCCTTATAGAGGGCCAAAATCTGCCAGGGTCGCGGCACTGTCTCATCAGATAACCATCACCCTTTTTTTTTTCTAAACTACAACGACTAAAATCCACAGTGTCCTTCAATAGCCAAGTACAAGTCTCACTGTCTCTCTTGTTCCGCCCTGGGGGACTAAGGCCAATTGTCCACGTAACCGCACGCTTTCCTCAATTGACAATTGCAAGACCATTATTGCGTAGAAACAAAGAAATCTGTGTCCACTAAGAGGCAACGTCGCGTCAGCCGCTCGTATTGCGTTCGTCATGCATTTTTGCCGCTTCGTGAACACAAATTTCATTGTTTCTACGCAAGATGCAAGCATTCGTCTTGCAATCGTCAATTGACGAAAGCGTGCGTATGACGTGTGGTTACGTGGACAATGGGCCTTATTTAATGATTACGAAAAACAAATGAAATAGTAACTTACCAAGCTTAAATATGTGAGTACAAGCAAGCCATATCGAAGAGGAAAACAGATGCAACATCGTTTGATCTCCGGCTGATCAAAACGCATGATTTTAATTTATTATGCTTTGAAGAATAGGTTACACTTTTAGAAGATTTTTTTTTTTCGAAATATAGTAAAAATTATTTTTTTAAAAATTGCACTATTCTCGAAACTACGACAAATAATTACATTTAATTAAGAGACAACTATTCTCTATGAAAGCGAACTGCCTAATATGATAATTTTATTTCATTTCGGTATAGTTAAAGTTATGAGTAATATAATCAAAATGATAAGCAAATAACCTATGCTATGGGTAAATCCCCCATTAGGCAATTTCCGCAGAGGGCGTACGAAATATTCGCATCATTAATCTCTTTTTTAACCGACTTAAAAAAGGAGGAGGTTCTTACTTCAACTGTTTTATTTATGTTTGTTACCTCGTAACTTACGACTGGGACTTTTTTTGTTCGATGTTGTCTATCTGTCATATTTTCGTCCCATTAACATTCTTTCAATTTAGTTTTTATTTTATGAGCATTTCTTACTGTACTTTTTTTTTACATGGTAAAATCATCAAATCGTCAGTTGAGACGGGAGGGACTGTCAGACTCGTACTGACTAAAATCCACGGTGTCCTTCAATAGCCCTTTACGTTCTAGGGTCAGGTTGGCCCTCTAGATGGGGCCCCCCCGCCCCGTCATCGTATTGACACCCTTTGAGGCGCGCGTGAAACACAACGCGCCGTCGACCCGGGCATGGTCCATGGTCGGTCAGCGAGTCGCCCGTACCTACGGTGGCCGGAGATCGTCTGCCGACGTCCGTCGCCGTGGGCGTCTACCACTGCGGCTGGGGTGGAGGGAGGACGCTGTCCTCTCTCTCACGCGGCCCGCCTCCTCCTTCTTGAGCATGACTGTTTCGCAGAAGGAGGCGACTGCTTCCTACTCCGTATCGCCCCGTAGGATCGCCTCGACCAATGCCGGGCGCGAGAGGTCTCCGCTTAACGCAGCCTTGGGGACACGGTGGTGCTCTGCCCAAGCGGGGCCGTCCTGCACCGTATGCTCCACCGTGTCCGCAGGGTGATCCTCGCAGTGCAAGTGGTGACACCCAGGCGTTTCTTCTCTCCTTATCAGACACAGCACTTGCGGCGTGCTCAAAATAGGGATAATCTTAATCACAGGGGTCAACCTAACCGCAGTGCAATGGAAAGGCCTCGCCCTGGGGGAAGGCCCCTTCTTGATCACGGTGCCACTTGGACAATGTTATTGGTAATTCGGTATTACGGTTCAATATTTGAACTAAAAGGGTAAAATTCATTTTTTTTTCTTCAAAAAAAAAAAGAACTAACCGCCTTCAAAAACCACCCCAAAATAGGATAAAATAACTTATCTTTCAAGTCAGTGGCAAAAATGAATAGCTTTTAGCTAGAGGCTTGCGTTTGACCACTATCTCGCCTGAAGGTAAACGAAACAAAAAATAAAGATTTGAGGGGCAACCCCGGGAGGTAACGTCCTAGTTAGAAGAACAATAAACTGACCTCATTGATAAGATTGTTCAGAAAGGTCAAGGGTACTACTATCTAAGTACTGAACCCGTAACTATGGCCAACATTTCGGGTGTTCGCTACTTTTTATCACTAACTAGCACTACGCCCGCGACTTCGTCCGCGTGATTTTCGAACTTTGCCTTTGTGAATTTCTAGTCCCAGCCACCCTCTATATGGGATACTGTTGGAAAAACTTAATCTTTCAACAAAAATTCTATCAACCTGCAATATTCCGTTTTAGGTACCTAACACTTAGGTCCTAAAAATAATCCCAATGGAAAATCTAAGACTCCCAACTATCAACAAAAAATTCAAACTTTTATGGGTCCCCCTGCAATGTTGAGTTCTCTAATTACAAACACCAAAGACAACCCCTAAGGGGTCGAATTTTGTAAAAACCGTCTTAGTGAGAACCTAGGTCCTAAAACAACCCCCATGCTGAAACTCTAGCATTTGTAGCAACAAAGTTTCATACAAACTTTCAACCCCATTAACAACCCCTTAGGGGTAGAATTTCAGAAAATAGTGCCTTGGTGTGCATTTACGTCATAAAAGAAAAACCTTGCAAAATTTATTACTCCTAGCATTTGTAGAAACATAGTCATACAAAATATCAACCCCTTGGGGTCTATTTCCACAAAACACCCGCAACTACGTCCAAAAAAGAATCTCTATGCAAAATTTGAGTCTCCAAGCTATCAACCCCGAAAAAGCCGCTTAGGGGTCGAATTTCGCAAAACCGTCTTAGTGAACATTTAGGTCTTAAAAAGAACCACTCTCAAAACTTCGGAACGCGTAGCACTTGTAGTAACAAAGTTTCATACAAACTATCAAACACAAAAACAAACCCATAAGGGTCGAATTTCGCAAAATCCCGACTTAGGTATCACTTACGCCCAATAAAGAACCCCTAGGTAAAATTTGAATCTCAAAACTTTCAACCCCAAAAACAACCCCTTAGGGGTCGAATTTCACAAAATTTCCGCCTTGGTGAGCGTTAACGTCTTAAAAAGAACTACCATGCAAGATTTGAGACGCCTAGCACTTCTAATAACAAAGTTTCATACAAACTGTCAACCCCAAAAACAAACCCCTCAGGGGTCGGATTTCGCAAAATCCGTTCTTAGTGCTCACCTACGTGGTATAAGGAGGGCTTATGCCAAATTTCAAGTTCCAGCCAAGGCAAGACCCAGCGGTTTGGGCTGTGCGTTGTCAGATCAGTCAGTCAGTTTTGAATTTTATATATATATAAATACTAAGATTAGTCAGTGGTACAAACTAAAAATTGATGGCAACATGATTGGACGGTCGCGGGACTATCTCACCTGGTAACCGTAGCCCTGGTACGTAAAGGGCTATTGAAGGATCACCGTGGATTTTAGTCAATCAAGTCTGACAGTCTCTCCCGTTCCGCCCTGGAGGACACATTTGATGATTTTACCACGATAAAAAACTTTTTCAAAAAAAATGTGACCGCCTTCAAAAACAACCACAAAAAAGGGTAAAATAACCTACAAAACTTTTCTTTTGGAAGTCGGTGACTTTTTTTATTAATTTCCTTTTTTGCCACCGACTTCCGAAAGAAAAGTTTTGTAGGTTATTTTACCCTTTTTTGTTGTTGTTTGTGAAACTTAAAAAAAAAAAGTATCAATGTCCACTAGTGGTGGCCAAATTGGGGGTGGCCATCGGGAACCATCGTATTTATTTGGATTTCAGTTTTTTTTAACTTAATTATTATAATGCTAATATGAGTAACTTTTAGTTACTAGATATTAACATTATAATAATTACTTGTTGCAAATAAAACATGATACTTGGGTCGCGGGGCTATAAAAGGCAATAAAAGGGGTATTTTTCACAAAAAAAAAACATCTTATCTTTGGTATTTGGTTTATTGATCAAACGACTTAAGTATATTATAATTATAATTAAGTATATATTATACAAAGCTAATCTTATTATTTTAGCTTAATTACAAATAAATTAACTAAAGTTTACATTTTATTTTCAGATAAATTGCAATAAAACACGAAGGAGAGTAGACAGCTTGTTGGATAGGTAATCATTTACCTGAAGCTTCATCAATTTATCGTAAATTTTAGTACCTACTCAATCACTAAACATTTACGCTCGGCGCTAAACTGTACCTGTTTATCAAGTACTTTATTAAACCTATCAGCAATACTTCCAAACCTGTAAAAACAAAAGCGTAGGTAAGTATTTGTATTTTTGTCACACAATAATGTGGTAACGGGCAAAGTACTGAAAAGTTTAATTATGTAGCAAATTAGTGACTGTTCATTATAATTAAACCATGTAGAACAACGATGGGCAAGGGCATGCGGGCAGCGAGTAAAGGGCAACTCGCTGTCCCACCATGGACCATGCCCGGGTCGACGGCGCGTTGTGTTCCACGCGCGCCTCAAAGAGCGTCAGCAAGATGACGGGGCCCCCCCTCTAGAGAGCCAAAGCCTGCCGGGGTCGCGGGTCTTATCTCATTACCGTGACGCCGGAACATAAAGGGCTATTCAAGGACACCGTGGATTTTAGTCAGTACAAGTCTGACAGTCCCTCCCGCCCTGCCCGGGGTGGGAGGACTCATTTGATGATTTTACCACGCTATAAATAAATCCTATAAAGTCCGCACTGGCGGGACACAGTCTTGCTCACTGAGGGGATGTTAAAAATATTTTCGCCTGTTTGGTTCTAAGCTCCTTCGAACACAACGCGATGCAAGTCTCCAATACCTTACGACTTTGATATCTATTGACGCGTGATTGTGTACGGCCCTCTATGGTTTTGTATGCGATGGTCGCCTGGATACCAAAGTCGTAAGGCGCGGGCCACATAAAAAAGACGTAAGACGCAGACGGGGCAGAGACATAAATGTCTCCTCGGTGTCTCTTTTATACAAAATGTATAGAAGCGTCGCGACGTAAAACATACAGAAGAGACGCGTCGCGGGCGCGACTCTCATACATTCTCGCCCGCCCGCGACGCGTCCTCGACTTACGTCTGTTCTTTGTGGCCCGCGCCATACCTAAGTATCGGAGACTTACTTAGACCTGAGACCTTACCACGAGGTCTTAACGCGATCCAGTTTATGCTGTGGGAAAGAGAGCAGAGCTATACAAGTCGTCTAGCGCCATCTCTTTCCCACAGCCTAAACAGGGTCGCGTTAAGAGCTCGTGGTAAGGCCTCAGATCACGATATTAAAACGTTTATAGCATAACATTTAATACATAATTATAATTTTGTCACTATTTTATCAATCACCGTTTACCCATTTTCGGGTACCCATTTTGACCACAAAATATTTCGTGAAAACACGAAAATTCGTTTCTTAGGCGCTGCTCTAACGTAGACACTTTGTTGCCAACAACTCACAGGGAACTTGTTCATGGATGTGAGTTAAGTGGAAGCAACTGGACACAAAAAATGTTTACGTATGCGCAGGGAGTGGATGATTTCATACCGGTTCTAAAGAAATCAAATATTCATCGGTAGCTTGTACTATCTGACACACAAAAGTGTCCAACGTTTGCCCCCTGCCTAAATGCTACGTTAAGTGACTTGAAGTAGTAAAGTTATTTCTCGGTACTTACCAACATCGCAAATGGTTAACAGCATAAAAACAAAGTCAAAGGATATATCGGAAATTGGAAGTTCATCGATATGATACGTCAAATAGACCTCTAGGAGATAGTGTCCATCAATTCCGAAATACTCGAGTATTAAAAACAGCATTATCGCTGTGATGTAGGTAATAAGGGTCAGTATGCAGTAGAGGTAGTAGAGACGGTAGAGGCGGACACTTTTCTGTAAAAGAAAAATACTGTTAATTTTTGAACTTATTAGAAAATATTAAATAGGTTTGTGTCGATCATTGAATAAGCTTCATTGCACTAGCGATACACTGGATGTTATGCGCAAAACACGGGCTGGTCGACTAAAAAAACGTCCGCCTTACCACAAAAAGAAAAACAGCTGTTGAACGCTTGTCTAAAAAAAAGCGTAACTGCAAAACGACCTTTATATCAACGTGAAATGTGGTTTTGACGTTCAACAGATGTTGAACGTGTTGTTAGGCAAGTATTCAACAAATGTTGAACGTGTTGTTAGGCAAGTGTTCAACAGATGTTTATCTTTCTAGTGGTACGACGGCGTATGTTTTGTCGTTTTTAAACAACTTGTGGAGTGACGTCCATGTCAGTGGATACGAAACGGGCAGGGCGGCATGTCGCATGGTTTTGGCACCTGTGTGGTTAAAAAAAAATAAACAAGAAGAGCAGATATAATCTTTCTAAGCTAGCCAAGTCGAACTGCGGTCAAATATGTCGTTCTAGTGGATCCGACCACTTTTACGACAAAAAAAACGTCACTTCTTTGGTGTGTTCAATGCCCCTGACTTTTTAGCCCCTTCGTACACAAGGCGACGCAAGTCTCCGATACCTTACTTGACTTACTGACTTTGGTATCGAGGTTCGTACACAGGCACGCGTCAATGCCTGAAGACTTGCGTCGCTTAGTGTACGAAGGGGTTTACTGGACGCATCATGAAGGGTATGACTGAGGTCATTCAGTCGGTATTATGCTGTATGTAGGTCATACAGCTGGATCATTGATTACAGACTAACATTATTTGATTTTAGTAGATTTTATTTCCTACAGTAATTAAATTATTAGCCGTTAAACCTTTACCGCCTTACCACAAAAAATAAACATCTATTGAATACTTGTCTAGAAAAAGTGTAACAGATGTGTTCAACAGATGTGTTCAACAGATGATGTGTTCGACAGATGTGTTCAACAGATGATTAACTTTTTTGTGGTAAGACGGTTAATGTTCCTACTACTAGGAAATAGGCGTGCGACGACACGCTCAATAAATATTTTAAACTGCGTATTGTTTTTTTTAAACTGTTGGATCACGATATTTATCGACGTAAAGGGTATAAATGTATTGACGGATCACGGTTATTTTATCGCTACATTTCTGGAAAAAATGTTTTAAAAGTTTTGACTCTAGGACATGCCATTTCCTTGCGATGTTTTCCTTCATCATATTGAGAGCAGTGGTGTTGAAATGAATAGCACAACATGCGCCTGGTTTGATTAGAACCTTAGACTCACAACTCGTAAGGCAGGACTGTTATCACTAGGCCATCACTGCTCTCCCAATTAATTAATTACAGCTGTTGCCAGCGGCTTCACCCGCTACAACTCGAAAATTATCCCACGGGAACATAAAATCGGGATAAAAACTATCCTATATGTTAATCCAGGTTATAAACTATCTGTGTACCCAAAGACATTAAACTATATTATGAGCAATAGACGGGACATCACGAAGAAAGTTGTGATCCAAAACTTTTTACCAATAGGTAAAAATTCGCTCAGTGCTACTGACGCACGGCATCAACAATTTTGTATGACAATTTTCCCAATGCCCTCTCTATAAGTTCTTTTAAATCTCTTTGTGTGTACCAAATTTTAGCCAAATCCGTTCAGTGGTTTTGCGTGAAAGAGTAACAAACATACCTACATACACACACATCCTCACAAACTTTCGCATTTATACTCGTAATATTAGTTGGATTATGCGCAAATTATGGTGCTGCGTAACCGCGTTGCAGGAAGTTTTTAATAATAAGCGTTAATTAATGTCAGGGCTTATTATAGTTACCTAGTTTATGCAGACTATGTAGAGGCATATCAATTTTTTTATACGTTGCTCCACACTCATTGAATTTCTTTTGGGTCAAACATTTAAACTCACACAAACACTCAGATCCAGAACAACTACTTGTAGATCATACAAAATATGTGTTTCGTGCGGGAATCGAACCCGCGATACGTAACCCTACAGACAATCATTTAGCCACTGTGCCAACCATGGTGACCATAGCGGTCTTTGTGTATACTTGACGGTTGAACGTACATCAGTCCATGCTCTATCATATGTCTATGCACACATTCGACCCCAATCTGTATTTATTTCCCAACCGAACATGAATCTTCTGCTTTTGTTATAAAGTTGAAAGTCTAAATTTAATAAGTAGGTTGAGTATTTTTGATAGTTTACCTTAATTCCAGCTATGATGAAAGTAAGAAGCATGCCAAATTCCACTAGTTGTACTGTTATAGCAAATACGTCGAAAAACATACGAGATTTTTCATGTTCGCGATTTTGGGGAGTTATAATTTCAGATTCGTTCAGTACTGTATATAAAAATCCAAGGGCTGCAAGGATTATTGTACCGGTCCATATTGATGATACTATCTGTAAATAAAAGAGATGTTATTTAAACAGGCTTCAGGTCCACTAAAAAACTATTTTCGACACAAAATTACTAAATCAGCCACGAATCAAATAAACCGATTGATCAGAAAATGTACAAAAAATAGGCCAAGCCAAGGCGTAGTTGACGAAGCCTCGCTGTGCAGGGCTCCCATTTTTGTCTGCACGATTTAAAGGAACCCAACCAAACCGAACCTCAGGGTGTACCCAAAACTAAAATTGAACTGCGCGAGTTGTAATATTTGTGGCTGAATTAATGATTTTGTGGCTATTAGGTTTATTATTAGCCCAAAAAAGGCTTTTATTTATTTATTGAACTTTGCCCCAAAAACCACGGCGCGTTGTGTTCCACGCGCGCCTCAAGGAGTGTCTGCATACAACGACGGGGGGGCCAAAGCCTGCCGTGGTCGCGGGACTTATCGAATTACCGTGACCCTCGAACGTAAAGGGCTAATGAAGGACAACGTGGATTTTAGTCAGTACGAGTCTGACAGTCCCTCCCGCTCTGCCCCAGGTGGGAGGACTCATTTGTTGATTTTACCACGTAAAAAAAAAACTTTAAATTCACATCTTTAAATCGATCTTAGTCTTAGCTCAAGCAAGTTACGCTTTGGCTTCATGCAGAAATGAGCATCAGGCTCAACTGACACTGAAAACCCATCCCGCGTTCTAGGGCCGCGCTTATTACTTCGAGCATTATCAAGACCTAGGAGAAGCGTACATTAGTTTTGATGATAATTTGTTGGACTCACCAATCGCAGAATACCCCACACTAGTAACATGTACCTTACAGCACTACTTGAACCTCCATGGTCTAATTTTGGAGAATACATTGTGAAATTATAACGTTATAAACCAAAGTTTGTATGCTTCGTATCCGAAAATATCAATATCGTTATAATTTTGTTGTTATTATTGTTGGTAACACCTGAAAAATAATAAATGAAATTAAATATAACTGTAATTAAGGTTGCCTTAGGACTTTAAATCGTTTTTTTTAATTTTTTTTTATTTAAGTTTTCATATTATCTTCTAACACAACACAATTTTTAGTTAATAACTCATCGTCTATTTATTTTTCAAATGCGCTGGGTTCGACTTCCAATGTAACTGAATCTAATGGTAGCCATACACCATCCTGCCTATCGAACGATCGATTTGACGCTTGCAATTGTTTCAAATTGGCAGTTCGTCCAAAATAACCTAAAAAAAAGACGTGTGGCACTCGGGGACTGCCGCGGTAAAGCTATTGCATAGCATTTTGTATCAACTTATGCAATTATAATTTTATTTATTTATTTTATTCATGCAGTATTGCTTTTTCTTTGATATTAATTCAAGTTACATTTTTAAATATTTCTTTAAAAAAAAATAAAAAAAAATATTATTATGGTTTTATTATTTTATTATTATTATTATTATATTAATAAATCAATAATTAATTAATTTTAATATTTAATTTAATAAATAAATAATTTAATTAAATTAATAATTTAATTAAATTAAATGAGCGTGAGGTTTTTTCGTTACGGAATTTCTGGATTCGGTCCCCGCGCTCAAGGCCCGCGATAGAAGCTATGCAATAGCTTAAAAACATTTGACAGTTACCGTAGGTAATATTTTAAACGATTTTATTTAATAATTAATTTAAAAAAAAAATAACTTATTTCCCGAGTTCAAATTGAAAAAGTTTTAAAGTGACATTATTTAGTTATTTAACAAGTAAAAAATTACCTTATTTTGGTCAATAATATTCACTTATTTAACAATTTAATCGCAAACACGTTCGCTCCTCTCACAGCACTTATCAACACTGTTTAATTAATCTATTTAGTGCTTCATTTTATATAATTTGTGAACTACATAATATTTTCAATGTGTAGATAAGTAGTTTGTTTGTAAACAATAAAATACTCAGTATTTGTTATTTACCAAATAAGGGTTTTGCCGTGTTATTAACTAATTTATGTTGTTTGTTTGTTATTTCCGACTTTTATGAAGTTTCCCATCACATGGTAAACCCATCGGATACGGAACTGAAATGTGCTGCTTGCTAAATCCTCATTCACTCGTAATGCTCAAAGCCAGGTAGGTTGGCATAAGAGCTTTTTATTTTTATCATGGTAAAATCATCAAATGAGTCCGGGCACCCAGAGCAGGGCGAGAGGGACTGTCAGACTCGTCTTGACTAAAATCCACGGGTTCCCTCAATAGCCCTATACGTTCTGGGTCACGGTAATTCGTGAGTCACGCGGTCTTGGCAGGCTATGACCTACATAATATGGAATCTGAACAGAAAGTACTAGCAGAACAGGACCGATACTTTTTTTCGTAGGGATACATTTTTGTGGCGAATTTACAGCAACCCTTTACAATGTACATATTATTTAAGTTTCTCTTCAGTCATCTAGGGATCGTGCCATACTCGGGCAATTAAACCTACGTCCTAAATCTGTTTCGTTAAATACTAGTTTCTCTCAGCCAGATCTGCATTTCTGTGTTTGGGATAATTAATTAAATAAGTGTTGAACAAGTTTACAGCATGTCTCAAGCACTTTTCCAAATTTTCCAGTAACTCTTATGCCATGCCGGGCATTGGTCAAGGTCATGCTGCGGGGCGAGACGGAGTGGGAAGCGGTCGCCTCCTTCTGCGAAGCAGTCATGCTCGCGAAGGAGGAGGCGGGCCGCGTGTGATAGAGGATAACGTCCTCCCTCCACCCCAGCCGCGGTTGTATACGCCCACGGCCATAGGCGCGGGCATGCGGGCGGCGAGTAATGGGCGACTCGGTCCGACCATGGACCATGCCCGGGTCGACGGCGCGTTGTGTTCCACGCGCTCCTCTAGGAATGTCAGTATAATGACGGAGCCCCTCAAAAAGCCTGCCGGGGTCGTGGGTCTCACAAATTACCGTGACCGCGGAACGTAAAGGGCTATTAAAGGACACCGTGGTTTTTAGTCAGTTCGAGTCTGACAGTCCCTCCCGCTCCCCTGGCTGGGAGGACTCATTTGATGATTTTACAACACTAAAAAAAGGGTCTAATGGTTGGCACGATTGATGATCGTCCTGGGTTTGGATTCTAGAGTAATTCTAGAGTTCAGTTAGAGACTCAGTAGCAGCCCGGAGTAAGCAGTTAGTGGTTTGATACCCCTTGTCTCGGAAAACTCCTGTGCCTGAAGTCTCTCCTGGCCCTGTAGCCATGTAACAAACGATAAACGAAAACGCTGTTGGGTATAACGTTGAAGCTCTAGTGAAGATTGCTTATCGTTTTCGATCTTTCCTGTCGCTAACGCTCAGAAATCTTAAATAGATTTTCAACTTTAGGCTTTAGACTATAAAGTTGAAAATCTATTGGGGAGTACCGAGCGTTTACGATTATCGTTTGCGACTTGTTGTGACTTGGCTAGGGGGGCTGGTTGTTTTGGTATGCAATCTCTTCGGATTATGGGAGTAAAGCAACAGAGGGTGTAGTTACCGAAAACCGTCAGGTGGTCACTTATTATTCTTTACGGTAACTTGTTGGGATTTTTTTATAATTACTTGTAGACCATACAAATATGTATAGTCCATCCAACAAAGAGTTTGTAGAGTGCGTGAGCAAGGCCCTAAGCAATTACTTCAGAAAATTGTTCAGGGTGCTTAGAGAGTTAACATACTAACAGTCCTGACATCTAGGGGGTGAGTCGGGGTGAGGGGAGGGGGTTAAAGTTCCCATTTTTTAGTTTTTCGTTAATATCTTTTAAACGGTGCGTCATGGAGATAAGAAGTCTTGTACGCAATGATAGCTTGTAAAATTATGTACAACTTTTACCTTACACACTTTTTCACATTCCTACTTATTTTCGAAATACACATTCCAGAAAAGTGAAAATTGAAAAGAAACTACTTGAATTGAACACTTCCTTTTGTACATACTACTACTACTACCTTCACGTTATTTGGGGATAAAAAGTATCTTAAATCAACTCCTACTATATCAATTTACTAAATTTTATCCAAATCTGTACAGCCGTTGGGATATCAAAAATCTACACTTGTCTTATACACTTTTTCCAAATTTTCACCAGTGTTCGAGTATCGTGCTCCGAAAATAAAGTGAAAATGGAGTTCATTTAATGTGATGCGACAAGCATTACCGAATGTTAAAATTAAATATGAGCTAGTATATAAATTAGGTATTTTATTGATAACATAAGCTAGGAGTAGTCTCCAAGCGGTGAAGGCGGTAACAGTTTGAGATCTCGTTTTCTACCAGTGGTAATGGCGGGTCGTCACTTTTCATTCCATATTTTCTGTCGTAGAAAACGAGATCTTACTGCCTAAAACTCCTATAATCATCCATGCCTTCGGGCTTATGTTATTGTTGTCGTTTATGATTTCAACCTTTTGGCACGGTAGCCTACCCGGTAACGCAGGGGAGCAGCCAGAACAGTTCTTTGCTTTGTAATCGTCATTAGTTACGCAATTGGATTATCCATCATGAGTGCTATTAATAATAAGTGTCGTGTGTGTGATAAGGACATCGTTAAAGGGAGTAAGGATGTTTCTGAGGTGAAACAAAAAGGAATACTCGGCCTTATCAAAGCTAGTAAAGATCGGAACGATGATAAGCACCAAATTTTCCGCGCCTTGACATCCGTTTTAATTCACACTAATTGTCGTAAAAACTACATAACACTCGAGCCGATACAATTAAAAAAGATGTAAGTGTTGCATCTACATCTCAAGAAGAGGCAGGCCCGTCTCAGGTCAGGTCTTCAGCTCCCCAATTCGACTTCATGACTAATTGTTTTATATGCGCACATAATGTAAAAGAAGAAACCAGAACGCCTTTGAGCAGAAGAAAGTACATTCAGTTGAAACTCTTTCTATTCAGTATCGTATCAGGGAAGCATGTTCTATGAGGAAGGATTCTTGAAAGATAAAATATAATAATGTATTAAAGATACAAGTTTTCGTTACTCAACGGCTGAACCGATTTGGATAAAATTCGTTTCAAGATTTGGATTTTTAGGCTACTTTTATCCCGAAATAACGCAAACAAAGTAGCAGGCAACTGGTAGAGATTCATAAAAGTAGTTTTTTCACTATTTCAGAATGTATATGTAAAAAATGGGTAGTAATTCGAAAAAGTGTATAAGACTAAAGTTGTAGGAAATTTTATAAGCTTTCATTGCGCAGAAAACTTTTATTCTCTAAAACATACCGTTTTAAAGATATTAGCAAAAAACTAAAATAAATGAACTTTTATCCCCTCCCCCCACTCCGCCTCACCCCCTAGATGTCAGGACTTTTAGAATGTTTATTCCCTAAATACCCTGAACAATTTTCTGAAGAAATCACTTAGGGCCTAACTCACGCACTCTACAACTCCTTATGGGTAATTTATTTTATTGGGTGAACTAATATTTGTCTCGTGCGGGAATCGAACCCTGTTCACGTAGAGTAACAGCAAATCGTTCAGTCACTGTGCCCGAGAAAATAAAAATACAGTCATAATTTCTGTAAATTTTTATTGATAAATCTTACACATGAAGAAGCCACTATTGTAGATGGTATAAGCTTATTTTTAAATAATAAGGTACAGGCGAAGGAGAACAGAAAAATAAAGTTTGAATATTATACAATGTGTATAAAAAGTTTCTCAACAATCAATATAATTATATTTATAGTAATATTAACCATACTGTAAACATTCAGGGTGGGACTTTTTGTGATTTAAAAAAATCGTTGTATTTCTTATGAAAAGACGGTTGAAATGTTTTCTTAATAAATGTTTGGATTTTTTCAGCATAATTCACATTCTCAAAAACTTAAGTAATTGTTACATCAAAATAAATACTCAATAACTAGACTGTTTCACTCGGTGTGAAACTGTATATTTTCATCAATTCCCTTATTAAAAATATCAGCAATACTTCCAGAACTGTAAAAAAAAAAACAATTATTACTTTCATTCAGTACGATACTTTTAACGGTTAACTGCAAAAAGTTAAACATCTGTTAAACACTTGTCCCAAAAAAAACTGAGAACTGCAAAATGACACTTGATGCGATTCGTTTTGCTGTTACACTTTTTTTAGACAAGTGTTCAATAGATGTCTAATGTAGTACGACGGATAGAGTTTGTCCATTTTTATTTGAACAAACATTAAAATCGAATCTTTACTCAATAGACTATTTTATGGAGAACAGGTGGCCTACCGTGACGTTTTAAAACGTGAGTGGTTCCGCTCAGGGAACGAGATAGCGCTAGACGACTTGTATAGCTTTGTCTCTTTCCCACAGCCTAACCACCTTTACCTATAAGGGAATTGGAAAAAAAATTATAATCTAAATTATGCATCTTTTCTGGGTACTTACCAACATCGACAGCAGCAATAAACATAAATACAGTGTTAAAATCGAAAGGTAAAATCCACAATTGGCCGAGAAGGAAAGTAATGTAGACTCCAACGAAGTAATGACCATTGCTAAAGTCCAGCGAGTATAAACCCACCGCTATGACGTAGATAATAAGAGTCAATATGCAGTAGCAGTAGTAGGCGCGATACAAACGGTAGCTTTTCTGAAAAATAAAGCTGTTTTTAACTTTGCCTCACACTAAGTATATCTCCTGTATCTTAGATGCATTTACAAACATTTAAATCCTCATATCCAAGCTAAGCCCGGAAAAAATACTTTTAGGACAAATAAAGCCGGAAACACATTATTTAACACGCCACGCGACGCAACGTGTCGACACCCGATGTGCAGAAAGCGCGTGTCGTCGCGTCGGGTGTTCATAGTGTGATTCTGGTCATAGAAAACAATACATTTGATTTGACCCAACACGCATCACGTTTCATCGGGTGGCGTCGGGTGTTAATAATGTGTTTACGGCTTAAATAGGTTTTACCCTAGACAAGGCGCGTCGTGTGTCATGCACGCGTGACTCGAAGAGCTGTCAGCTATCTGACGGGCACCCCTGAAAGGGACAAAGCCTGCCGGGGTCGCGGGACTGTCTCATCAGATAACACTTGAACGTAAAGGGCTATTGAAAGATTACCACTGATTTTAGTCAGTACAAGTCTGACAGTTGTACCGCCCTGGGTTGAAGGCTCATTTGATGTTACCATGAATAAAAACCGTATCATTAACAGACGGCCCCGCGACGGATTTCATCCTGGTTTCAGAAGCCTGCTCTGTCCCACTCCTGGGCAAAGTCCTCCCTCCACTCCTCTCGACAGGACCTCTAACTAAATTAATAATTAGTTTACCTTAATCCCAGCTGCAATGAAAACTACAATCATAACTGATTCCACTAGTTGTATCAGTATATCTAATATATCGAACCACAGTCTAGTGTATATCAATGGACTGTATTCTCCAGATGTGTATTTTTTAACAGTTATAAAAGTGTTGAATAAGAATAAACCGCTCCAAAATAATGACACCACCTGAAAATAAAAATGTTTCCATTATCCTAACGTATCGTAACTAGTTAGTATTTTTTAATACGAGCATATTTTTTTATTGAAAACTTATCACCATCTCTACTCTGAGAATTTTACTGTTTGTGTAATATTTTCTGCATAAATGTCATACATGTTAATTGTTTTCTGCATAAATGTCACACATGTTCATTAAAATTCTAGTTGTAGGACATGTGGATTTCCTCGCAATTTACATTTTCATCGTATTCAGATTTGTAACAACTGGGACAGTAAAATTTATCACACAAAGCAACGGGTAAAAGCGCAATAGAAGGGCAACCCTTTTCACTTTGACCACAATCACTGGTATTCAAGCAAGTGACTTGAATCCATTACTCAAATCAAACAGACTCAGTTGTTATGGCAACAGTATTTAAACCAAATTGAATTCATAGCCGATATTGGTGAATCTTCAAATAAGATAGACAGAAATACATACGTTGCCTTCTACATAAGCCATCCTTATATCAAACTGACAGTTGCATTCTCCTTTAATCAATGCATGTTAAAAATAGGTAACATTAATCAATGTTTGAGATGTATTTATTACTCGTCGAAAATTCTGTTTTCTTTTTGGTGACAACTTTTGTCAATTTACCTTTTAGCAAGATCCGCCAATTGTGTGTAGGAATTGAATTTGGTGGATATTGTTGTCATGATAACTGAGTCTGAGTTAAAGTTGAGCAATGGACTCAAGTCAGTTGCTGGAACACCAGTGTAAGTACAATTTAAAAAGTCAGAAGCTTATATCTCGTTATTTATAATTTAGATAATTTATTTATCACTTACCATTCGCAGAAAAGCCCATATTAATAAACAACATCTTAGATTGCAACATGAACCCTCTTCCTGTTTAGCTACCGGAGGCCTGAATTTTGGAGAATACATTGTAAAACTTCAATCTTCCAACAAGTACTTAATCTTTTTAATGGCACCTGAAAAACATAACATCAAAATATAAAAATGAAACTACGAAAATGAAAACTACGGTTTCGTTCAAGGGCACCGGAGGTAAAATCATCAGACTTGTACTGACTAAATTTCATGGTGATCCTTTAATCGCCCTTTACGCTCTAGGGTCACGGTTACCTAATGAGACAGTCCCGCGACCCCGTCAGCCTTTGGCTTTCTAAGGGGGCCCCCGTCCCTCCTTCTGCGAAGCAGTAATGTTCGCGAAGGAGGAGGCGGGCCGCGAAAGGCAGAGGACAGTGTCCTCCCTCCGCCCCAACCGCAGTGGTAGACGCCCACGGCGTCAGACGTCGGCAGACGATCTCCGGCCACCGTAGGCGTGGGCATGCGGACAGCGAGTAAAGGGCAACTCGCTGTCCGCGCGACCATGGACCATGCCCGGGTCGACGGCGCGTCGTGTTCCACGTGCGCCTCAAAGAGCGTCAGCAAAAATGACGGGGCCCGTCTCAGAGGGTCAAAGCCTGCCGGGGTCGTGGGACTTATTTCCTTACCGTGACCCCGGAACATAAAGGGCTATTGAAGGACACCGTGGATTTTAGTCAGTGCAAGTCTGACAGTCCCTCCCGCCCTGCTCGGGGTGGGAGGACTCATTTGATGATTTTACCACGCTAAAAAAAAAGGGGGCCCCGTCAGATTTCTGACAGCTCTTTGAGTGCTCTTCTCTCTTTGAGCTCTCTTCGCGTGGAACACGAAGCACTGTCGATTCGGGCATGGTCCGTGATCGGACGGCGAGCTACCCATTACTCGTTCTTCGTATGCCATGGAAGACAAAGAGGCCTTACGAACAAATTAATATATCCAGTACATCATAATACATAACAGTTAATTAATAGTTCTTTAAGTTATATGGCCATTCGTTTCAAACAGACGCTGTATTTCAACTTCCAACCGTGTCTACGCTTTTCTTTTTTGTAACTGTAGTGTCAGTGCATTTGAAATATTTCATGTCATACAAACAGACATTGCTTTCACATATTAGTTCAAACGATGTTAAAAAGTATTGTAAAACATTTTTTTTTAAAGAGTAAGTATGGAGTTTCTTGCCCATTCTTCTTCATACAACCTACCTTTGCGAATGGGTGTAGAATCAATCCCATCCCATCCTATTTCCTTAATTTAAATATTCGACGTTTAAAAGTGCCTCTTCGATGGCCTATTTGAAATAAATGATTTGACTTTGACTTTGAATTGAAGCGATGACACGCAGTACAGCAGCCGAATATTCAGCCACAGCGCCAGCGCTAATCATCCCGTCAATGTTAATTGAAGTACGTCTATAACCTTGAGGGCCCGACCACACGGGCGGCGCGGCTGCGGCGCGGCGCCTGAGGGTTTTCTACATACAAAAATGCTTTGTAGCCACATGCACAGCCGAGACGAGGCGGGGAGGGGTGTAAGCAGAGCGGAGCCGGAGCGGCGCCGCTGACTGTCGTACGTAGCGATGGGCAACCCCTCATTTTACCGCCGCTGCGGCGCCGCCGACTTTTAGAACGTTATGACAACGTTAGAGCCAAACCAAACGGGCGGCGCGGCGCCGCGCCGCAAGCCATTTCGCCGCGCTGGCGACCACACGGGCAGAGCGGCGTCGCAACGTTCTACGGAGCCGCGGCGGCGCGGCGCCGCAGCGGCGGTAAAATGAGGGGTTGCCCACCAAACAAACAACTGCGAGCGGCGCCGCTCCGGCTCCGCTCTGCTACACCCCTCCCCGCCTCGTCTCGATTCCGACGCGCGCGCGACGCGGCTCCGGAGCACACCGCACGGCGCCATGTGGCTACAATGCATTTTTGTATGTAGAAAACCGCAGCGGCGCCGCTCAGTCGCCGCGCCGCAGCCGCGCCGCCCGTGTGGTCGGGCCGTTACCACACCGTTACGTATAATGCATGCAAAAAAAAACAGAAGCGCTAGCACAAATTCCACGTATTTGAAAGTACTTCGTACTTGAAGTATTACGGCATAAATTATATGGAAAATGGAAAAGCGTCTAGTGTTCTAACGAGGAACTAATTCACAAAAACGTGACAATTTGTGGTAGAGCCTCAGTTAGGAAGTCAAGAAAACTTACGGAAACGTATTTTGCGTTAAAAGTCACTTTTGTAACTGTATTCAATAGACACGTCTGCCCCTCTCAACGTAATTATCAACACTGTTTAATTAATCTATTTAGTGCTCAACATTTTTATAAATTGTAAACTCACATTGTGCCTAATTACTAATAATTTATTTTTAACGTGTGTGTAAATATTTTTAAGGAGCTCTTAGCATTTTTTTAGTGTTTTAGTGTTGTAAAATCATCAAAAGAGTCCTCAACCCAGGGCAGAGCGGGAGGGACTGTCAGACTCGTACTGACTAAAATTCACGATGTCCTTCAATAGCCCTTTAAGTTCCGGGGTCACGGTAATTCGTAAGTCCCGCGACCCCGGCAGGCTTTGGCCCTCTGAACGGCCCCGTCATAATGCTAACACTCTTTGAGGCGAGGTATTCCAGGAAGGGCACCCACTGAAATGGCACCTCAGCGAATGGCTCCTAAGCTATTCCACGAACAGCACCTATCAAATTTTTTTGCAGATGCCCTTAGTGAAATAGTTTTTCATCAAGCATTTTATTCCACATAGGGCACCCACGGATCGTACTAGTGCTGGGACATTTTTTTGAAGGACAAGATAATGAAAAAAACGATTACTGACTTGAATCGATTTTTCATTTTCTTGTTTTCGAGTTTAGAGTAACCAACAATTAATGTACTAGGCATGCATAAATTCGAGGTGGTACTTACATATTAGAGAGCGTATATCTATATAATTATATAAAATTCAAAACTGACTGACTGATCTGACAACGCACAGCCCAAACCGCAGGGCCTAGAAACTTGAAATTTGGCATAAGCCCTCCTTATACCACGTATGGACATAGCACTAAGAACGGATTTTGCGAAATTCAACCCCTAAGGGGTTTGTTTTTGGGGTTGACAGTTTGTGTGAAACTTTGTTACTACAAATGCTAGGAGTTTCAGCATGGGGGTTGTTTTAGGACCTAGATTCTCACTACGACGGTATTTTACAAATTCGACCCCTTAGGGGATGTCTTTGGTGTTTGTAATTAGAGGACTCAACATTGCAGGGGGGTTCTATTTAGGATACAAGATACATCAAAGATACTCACTAAGAGAGGATGATACGAAATTCGACCCCTAAAAGTTTGTATTGGGGTTGATAGTTAGGAGTTTTAAATTTTTAGGACCTAGGTGTTACCTAAGACGGAATATTGCGGGTTGATAGAATTTTTGTTGAATATTGAT
Organism: Agrotis clavis; assembly: GCA_954870645.1. Lineage (NCBI taxonomy): Eukaryota > Metazoa > Arthropoda > Insecta > Lepidoptera > Noctuidae > Agrotis > Agrotis clavis. The sequence continues at coordinate 21,314,170 of OX940930.1, forward strand.
TTAGATTTTCCAACAGTATCCCATATAGTGGATGGCCGGGACTAGAAATTCACAAAAGCAAAGTTCGAAAATCACGCGGACGAAGTCGCGGGCGTAGTGCTAGTGTATAATAAAACGTAAAAAATACCTTACATAAGAGGATTGTATAGCGGCTGCCTTTTCCAAAAATAGGTATTTAGAAAAACTCGTGCTGTCCCTTTCGCGCGTTGAAAAACCCCCGATCGTGCGATAGAGAGCGTTGCAGCTCGCGACTGACTGTGAGTATTTTTTATATGAAATTTGTCTCTCGGGAGAAAACGTTTTTCACATACTAAATCACGTCCAATCTATTAGATTCTGGCGTCAATCGTTTCAGCATAATACATATTATTATATTCTAGGTTTGTAGGTATTGCTTTTTTTCTAAAACTTCTTTGTTTTTTAAATACAAAGGTTTTACTTCAATGAAGATTTTGTCATAAAAGTAGTAACTTTTAGGCGCCTGTTACTTTCAAACTATTATAAATTTTGAAAAAAAGAAAACCTATAAACCTAGTTTTTTACAGCGTCATTGGCATTCTAAAAAATCATTGAGATACGATAACATTTAGGGGCAGGAAAACGTTTCCTCTTTTAGTATGGACGAGCGCTCGGTAGACGATAGTCTTAAGTATTTTCGTTTTGTGACCTAAGTTTTTTTTTATTTGCCTATTGGTTCGCATTTGACTACGACGTCTACGGCGACGATATACGCTTACCTTCAAATTCCCAACATTGTAGCTATCAGGAAATACAGACCCCCGCGGGGAATCCATTGCACTCCTTAGCTGTGCGTACAACAAAAATATTGGCAAAACGATTTGTACGTATGGGTGTGGAATGTCCACCTATGGCGCATTGCCGTACGTCTTCTAGTCCGATGATGAAAAGGGGCAGGTGGGTTCAAAATATGCACTTCCATCGCACACATTCCGAAGTGTAACCGACAAAAACGACAATGGTGAAAACGACGTGGGTGCGCATACAAACATAGAAACTTACATACACTGTCTGTCACGCTGTCTGGGTGTTTACCCAGATCCGGAACAAATATTTGTAGGTCATACAATTATGTATTCCGTATAGGAATCGAACCCGCGACACGCTGCGCAGCAGTCCAATCGCTCAGCCACTATGCTAACCGTGCCGTCAAAGCCTGGCGCGAGAGGTCGACGTTGACGCGCCAAACGGGGAGATCACCACCGTATGGTCCATCGCGTCCCGTGTCGGGCGAACCGCATAGTGGTGACACCCAGGTGTTTCTTACCGCCCAATCCGACAAAGGCACCTCACGAAAAATCTGTGATCGGTGAGGACCTGCGTCAGACTGTAGGTGAGGACACTGTGGCGCCTCGTAGAGTGCCATGGACCGCATGACTCTAGCGTGCAGCCTCCAGCAGGCGGTGTTCGTTTTTCCCACCAAGATTGGGTAAGAGCCGCTTGAAGGTGGTCTCAGCCCGATCCAGCTTGGGAAGATATAAACGATCTAGTAAACTAAGGACAAGTTTTTAATATAGTTTGTTATACAGAAGATTTTTTAACTAAGCAGATTTATTTCTAAATAAGTAATTATTGTAAAAGTTAAATTTTGTGTGTTTAATAATGAAATGAAAAAAGTAAAAAAAAACATTTTTTGTTTCATTATTTCTAAATATTGTAAAAGTTAAGTGTTGTGTGTTTTAAAATGTGTTTAATAACGGATATGATATCACCCAAAATAACAACACATAGGTATCAGTCTGATGACTATACATAATTACGCTCTCTATAACCGAATACTTACATTGGTGCCAGTTTGAATTTATGCAAGCCTAGTAAATTTCACGGATTTTTTACCACAGACGAACACCTTCTCCATGATCCTGTTCTCCTAGTACTTTTCTATTTACTTTTTAGAACACACTTAGTACTCTCATACAAATCTTACTTATTGAGATAGTGCTAAAAACAATAACGCCAACAACGTGAAGATTTTTTTTAACCTTGACAAAAATGTCTCGTATTCATCATCATCAGCCTATAATGTTTCCACTGCTGGGACACAGGCCTCCTCTCTGTGAGAGGGAGTGGGCCATAATCCATCACGCGGGCCCAGTGCGGGTTGATAGATGTCACATGTCGAATTTTTGGTTCTAGGACATGCCGGTTTCCTCACGATGTTTTCCTTCACCGTTTTGAGAGCAGTGGTGATGAAATAAATTACACAAAGTAATGCGCCTGGCGGGGTTCGAACCCACAACCTACAACTCGTAAGTCGGGACCGATACCACTGGGCCACCACTGCTCCTAGTATTAGTAAATTATAAAGATACAATTTTATAATGCTAGTAGTAAGCTCCCAACTAGTTTTAATCAAATGGATTATTTTGAGACCTTAAAAAATAAACGTCCCAACACTAGTACCTACGTATTAATCCACAGGTGCCATATGTGGAATAAAATCCTAGATGAAAAACTGTTCCACTAAGGGCACCTGCATAAAAATTTGATAGGTGCCGTTCGTGGAATAGCTTAGGAGCCATTCGCTCAGGTGCCATTTTAGCGGGTGCCCTTCCTGGAATACCTCGTCATTTTGACTATTTTTCCGTCGACAAAACCCTTGTCTACAGTGATGCACGGTAACATGACTAATTCTATTTTATTCTACCAAAGACTTACAATTCGACTTTTTTTTGCACGACTATGGCATTGCATTGCTAGTAGTAACGTAAAAAAATCCTACCCCCTTCTACGGAGTCATGCTACGCGTGCTGGAGTCGTAGGATCCCTCTTCACTGGATTAAAGCGCCTCCTTCTGCGAAGCAGCCGTGCTAGCGTAGGAGGAGGCGCGCCGCGTGGGGTGTAGACAGTGTCCTCCTTTCACACCAGGCACAGTGGTAGACGCCCACGGCGACGGACGTCGGCAGACGATCTCCGGTCACTGTGGGTGCCATGCGGGCGGCGAGTAATGGGCGGAGTGCCTCAAGGTGTGTCAGCACATTATACGGGGCCCTCTTCAGAGGTCCAAAGCCTGCCGGGGTCGCGGGTCTCACGAATTACCGTGACCCCGGAACGTAAAGGGCTATTGAAGGACACGGTGGATTTTAGTCAGTACGAGTCTGACAGTCCCTCCTGCTCTGCCCTGGGTGGGAGGACTCATTTGATGATTTTACTAAGTACACTAAAAAGGGCAATTAGAGACGTAGCAGCCCGGAGTAAGCAAGTTGGTGGTTTGATACCTCTTGTCTCGGAAAACAACTAAAGTCACTCCTGGCCCTGTAGCCATGTAACAAACGATAAACGAAAACGCTGGGTAGGCTTTAATAGATTTTGAACTTTATGTGCTTGGGTATAACGTTGAAGCTCTAGTGAAGATTGCTTAACGTTTTCGATCTTTCCTGTCGCTAACGCTCAGAAATCTTAAATAGATTTTCAACTTTAGGCTTTAGACTATAAAGTTGAAAATCTATTGGGGAGTACCGAGCGTTTACGATTATCGTTTGTGACTTGCTGTGACTTGGCTTGGGGGGCTGGTTGTTTTGGTATGCAATCTCATCGGATTACGTGAGTAAAGCAACAGAGCGTGTAGTTACCGAAAACCGTCAGGTGGTCACTCATTATTCTTTATTGTATCTTGTTCAATTTTTATGATTATAGACCATATTTTTGTCCCGTGCGGGAATCGAACCCTGGTCACGTAGAGTAACAGCAAATCGTTCAGTCACTGTGCCCAAGAAAATAAAAATACGGTCATAATTTCTTGTATAATTTCTTGTTTCTTGTAGACCATACCAATATTTGTCTCGTGCGGGAATCGAACCTGGTTCACGTAGAGTAGCAGCAAATAGCTCAGTCACTGTGCGAGAGAAAATAAAAATACAGTCATAATTTTTGTAATTTTTTATTGATAAATCTTACACATGAAGAAGCCACTATTGTAAATGGTATAGGCTTACTTTTAAATAATAAAGTTCAGGCGAAAGAGAATAGAAAAATAAAGTTTGCATAATAAACAATGTGTATAAAAAGTTTCACAACAATCAATATAAATTTTATTAATAGTAATATTAACCACATAAATACTGTAAACATTCAGGGTGGGACTTTTTGTGATTTTAAAAAAAAATTTAATAAAAAAAAAATCGTTTTATTTTTTATAAAAAAGACGGTTGAAATGTTTTCTTAATAAATGTTTGGATTTTTTCTGCATAACTCAGATTCTCAAAAACTTAAGTAATTGTTACATCAAAAAAATACTCAAAAACTAGACTGTTTCACTCGGTGTAAAACTGTATATTTTCATCAATTCCCTTATTAAAAATATCAGCAATACTTCCAGAACTGTAAAAAAAAAACAATGATTACTTTCATTCAGCACGATACTTTTAACGGTTAACTGCAAAAAGTTAAATATCTGTTAAACACTGAAACTGTCAACTGCAAAATGACATTTGACATTGCCATAAGGGTCGTTTTGCAGTTACACTTTTTTTAGACAAGTGTTAAACAGATGTTTAACATGTTGTAGTACGACGGATAGAGTTTGTCCATTTTTATTTGAACAAACATTAAAATCGAATCTTTACTCAATAGAATATTTTATGGAGAACAGGTGGCCTACCGTGACGTTTTAAAACGTGAGTGGTTCCGCTCAGGGAACGAGATGGCGCTAGACGACTTGTATAGCTCTGTCTCTTTCCCACAGCCTAAGTACTTACGCTTCAAGACGTTCTTTACCTATATAGGAATTTTATTGGAAAAAAAAATATAATCTAAATTATGTATCTTTTCCGGGTACTTACCAACATCGACAGCAGCAATAAACATAAATATAGTGTTAAAATCGAAAGGAAAATTCCACAATTGGCCGAGTAGGAAAGTAATGTAGACTCCAACGAAGCGATGACCATTGCTAAAGTATAGGCCCACCGCTATGATGTAGATAATAAGAGTCATTATGCAGTAGCAGTAGTAGGCGCGATACAGACGGAAGCTTTTCTGAAAAAAAAGGCTTATTTAACTTTGTCTTACACAAGTCTATATCTCCTGCATTTACAAACATTAAAACCCATATACTGAGTGAATTTTTCAAATGGGCGTGGATGGCTATATCCAGGGTTGGAAAAAAACAGTTTTTTTTTTAATTACATAAAACAAACAGTTCAAATTGTTTTAAACAAGTGTTTTTTTTGTTCGGATGAAGAAGGATCACTGGTTTTTAATCAGTTTTAGTCTGACAGTCCCTCTCGTCTCGCCCTGGGTCTCATTTGAACAAAAAACTGTAGATATCATTTACTGACAGCCTCGTAACAGCCTATGTCCTGGTTTTACTAGCCTGCTCTGTGCCATTACTGGGCAAAGACCTCCCTCCACTCCACTCGACAGAACCTCTAATTAAATTAAAAATTAGTTTACCTTAATCCCAGCTGCGATGAAAATGACAATCATAACTGATTCCACTAGTTGTATCAGTATATATAATATATCTAACCACAATATAGTGTACATTGATGGACTGTATTCTCCAGATGTGTATTTTTTTACAGTTTTAAAAGTGTTGAATAAGAATAAACCGCTCCAAAATAATGACACCACCTGGAAATAAAAAAGAATCATTATCCCAATGAATATTGCAATTATGTAGTACTCGTATTTTTAAGTAGAGCATAATTTTCAATTGAAAACTCAGCGCCATCTCTACCTTGAAAATACTTTTTGTGTAATATTTTCTGCATAAATATCACATGCTAATTTAAAATTCTAGTTCTAGGACATGACAATATGTGGATTTCCTTGAAATTTAAATTTTCATTGGCTTTAGATTTGTGACAACTTACTGAGACAGTATTAAATTTATCACACAAAGTAACGGGTTAAATCGCAATAGAAGGGCAACCCTTTTTCTCTTTGATCACAATCACTGGTTTTCAAGCAAGTGACTTGAATCCATTACTCAACTCAAACAGACTCAGTTGTTATGGCAACAGTATTTAAACCAAATTGAATTCATAGCCGATAGGCGATATTGGTGAATCTTCAAATAAGATTCGATAGACAGAAATACATACGTTGCCTTCTACATAAGCCATCATGGACTCAAGTCAGTTGATGGAACACCAGTGTAAGTACGATTTAAAAAGTCAGAAGCTTATCTCGTTATTTATAATTTATTTGTCACTTACCATTCGCAGTAAAGCCCATATTAATAAACAACATCTTAGATTACAACGTGAACCCTCTTCCTGTTTAGCTACCAGAGCCCTGAATTTTGGAGAATACATTGTAAAACTTTAATCTTCCAACAGGTACTTAATCTTTTCAATGGCACCTGAAAAACATAACATCAAAATATAAAAATGAAACTAAGAAAATGAAAACTACGGCTTCGTTCAAGGACACCGGAGGTAAAATCATCAGACTTGTACTGACTAAATTTCATGGTGATCCTTCAATAGCCCTTTACGCTCTAGGGTCACGGTTACCTACCTAATGAGACAGTCCCGCGACCCCGTCAGCCTTTGGCTTTCTAAGGGGGCCCCCGTCCCTCCTTCTGCGAAGCAGTAATGTTCGCGAAGGAGGAGGCGGGCCGCGAGAGGCAGAGGACAGTGTCCTCCCTCCGCCCCAACCGCAGTGGTAGACGCCCACGGCGTCGGACGTCGGCAGACGATCTCCGGCTACCGTAGAGCCACCGGGCATGCGGACAGCGAGTAAAGGGCAACTCGCTGTCCGCGCGACCATGGACCATGCCCGGGTCGACGGCGCGTCGTGTTCCACGTGCGCCTCAAAGAGCGTCAGCAAAAATGACGGGGCCTCTCTCAGAGGGCCAAAGCCTGCCGGGGTCGTGGGACTTATTTCCTTACCGTGACCCCGGAACATAAAGGGCTATTGAAGGACACCGTGGATTTTAGTCAGTACAAGTCTGACAGTCCCTCTCGCCCTGCCCGGGGTGGGAGGACTCATTTGAAGATTTTACCACGCTAAAAAAAAAAGGGGGCCCCGTTAGATTTGTGACAGCTCTTTGAGTGCTCTTCTCTCTTTGAGCTCTCTTCGCGTGGAACACGAAGCACTGTCGATTCGGGCATGGTCCGTGATCGGACGGCGATTTACCCATTACTCGTCCTTCGTATGCCCATGGAAGACAAAGAGGCCTTACGAACAAATTAATATTTCCAGTACATCATAATACATAACAGTTAATTAATAGTCCTTTAAGCTTAGATTAAACTTTTAAGTTATATGGCCATTTGTTTCAAACAGACGCTGTATTTCAACTTCCAACCGTGTCTACGCTTTTCTTTTTTGTAACTGTATTGTCAGTGCATTTGAAATATTTAATGTTACACAAACAGACAAACCCGTAACAATAACTTGTAGTTTACAAAAAATTATTAAGTGCGGGAATTGAAGCGATGACACGCAGTACGGCAGCGGAATATTCAGCCACAGCGCCAGCGCTAATCATCCCGTCAATGTTAATTGGAGTACGTCTATAACCTTCACGCAATAAATTGTCAATTTTTAGAACGGTATGACAACGTTACGTACCTATAATGTATGCAAAAAAAAAAAACAGAAGCGCTAGCACAAATTCCACGTATTTGCAAGTACTTCGTACTTGAAGTATTACGGCATAAATTATATGGAAAATGGAAAAGCGTCTAGTGTTCGAACGAGGAACTAATTCACAAAAACGTGACAACTTGTGGTAGAGCCTCAGTTAGGAAGTCAAGAAAACTTACGGAAACTTATTTTGCGTTAAAAGTCACTTTTGTATCTGTATTCAATAGACACGTCTGCCCCTCTCAACGTAATTATCAACACTGTTTAATTAATCTATTTAGTGCTCAACATTTTTATAAATTGTAAACTCACATTGTGCCTAATTACTAATAATTTATTTTTAACGTGTGTGTGAATATTTTGAAGGAGCTCTTAGCATTTTTTTTTTTTTGTGTTTTAGTGTTGGAAAATCATCAAATGAGTCCTCAGGGACTGTCAGACTCGTACTGACTAAAATTCACGATGTCCTTCAATAGCCCTTTAAGTTCCGGGGTCACGGTAATTCGTGAGTCCCGCGACCCCGGCAGGCTTTGGCCCTCTGAACGGCCCCGTCATAATGCTAACACTCTTTGAGGCGCGCGTGGAACACAACGCGCCGTCGAACCGGGCTTGGTCCATGGTCGTGCAGCGAGTCGCCCATTACTCGCCGCCCACATGCCCAAGGAGCTTGCAGCATAGCGAGCTTACTCAGTGCCTCGGAAAGTCATTGGTGCAGTCAATAGTCAAAAACGCGTGTTTCTGCACGAGACTTAATTACTTTTTCAAACTCGCTTCGCTCCCTCTTTACTTTTTACTTGTCTGTGTATTGTGTAGCTTTTCTTGACACATGGTCCAGGCGTTAGAGGTAGTTCAGTTAGTTGTCAGGGTTTTTTTTTTCTTTTTACGCAACTTTTTCTATGTATTAACTCATTTAACGATGCAAGAAATTGCATGCCAGTTGCGTTACATTGCGGACTATTGAAGGACTAATTGTCCTTCATCAAACAAACACCTCATTGTTGTCAAACTTACATGCAAGTTCTTAAGTTGCCTAAATGGAACTTTAGACGTATTCGTTCCTGCCAGGGTCGCGGGATTGTCTTGTCAGATAACCGTGGCTCCGGAACGTTAAGGGCTATTGATGGACACCGTGGATACAGGCACTGTATAAATATCTACAGTAGTGGATCTCGGCCGCATGATAGAAATAAATACCTACAGCCGCGCGGTACGTAAACATGCGTTAGGGCTGTCCGACGCCCGTCTCCAGCATTTTAATTACATTTGCCTACTTTCTGTTTCTATTTAGTGTTGTGATTGTAAATATACTTTTCTTATATTTAAGTAAACAAATAAAATACTTTGTATATTGAAAAGGAAGTGTTCAATAAAAATGCGTGTTGTTTTTTATTAATAGATTTAATTTATAACTTTACGAGTAATAGTCGACCAACTTATAAAATGTACTTAGATAACATATTTTCTTAAACAAAATGTATCGGAGAACATGTTTTTCAACTGCAAATGTAAGTTTGTCAACTTTATTTTTACAGCTTTAATAGGTATGTTTTTTGGGAATAGGTAGGTTTTTATCGTCAACTATTTTTAACTAACTTCAAAAAAAGGAGGAGGTTCTAAATTCGTCGTAATCTTTTTTTTTGTGTATTTTCCCCGATTTCTCAGACTCCTGGACCGATTTTGAAAATTCTTCTTTTTAAAATTAAATTCAGCGACTCAGTTTAAGTTAGTTTGCATAAGTATTTTGATTGGCAACTACGGAACCCTACACTGTGCGTGGCCCGCAGGGATTGAAAACCGGTACCAATTTCGGTTCTGGTTCTTCATTTAGGTTCATAAAAAGGTTCCTCTTTTCGGTACGGTTCCAGTTCCGGTATCGGTTCCGGTTTGGGTTCTGATGTACCGGTTCCTAGAACCTTTAAATCGGTTCATATTATACCGGTTCCTTGCCACTCATTTTAAAGGTTCTTTACGGAAGAGGAGATGTGTTCGGAGAGTGCTTAGCATACCATGCCTTTTCTTTTAGTTCGTCTTCGTTCCTAGTATTGCAGGGTACTAAATTATACGACGATATACGAGTAAACAATTATCATTGTTACTAATTAGGTTATATTAAAATTAATATGGATTCCACGTATGGTTCCGGGCGGTAGAATAGGTCACCCCATCTCCTCCTGTTGATGTCGTAAAAGGCGACTAAGGGATGTTAGCCAGAATGTAAGATCACCTGCCTTTTTTTTTTAGCGTGGTAAAATCATCAAATGAGTCCTCCCACCCCGGGCAGGGCGGGAGGAACTGTCAAACTTGTACTGACTAAAATCCACGGTGTCCTTCAATAGCCCTTTATGTTCCGGGGTCACGGTGAGGAAATAAAATCCAGCGACCCCGGCAGGCTTTGGCCCTCTGAGAGGGGGCCCCGTCATTTTTGCTTGCGCGTGGAACACGACGCGCCGTCGACCCGGGCATGGTCCATGGTCGGACAGCGAGTTGCCCTTTACTCGCTGTCCGCATGCCCGCGCCTAAGGTGGCCGGAAATCGTCTGCCGACGTCCGACGCCGCGGGCGTCTAACCCTGCGGTTGGGGCGGAGGGAGGACGCTGTCCTCTCTCTCTCGCGGCCCGCCTCCTCCTTCACGAGCATTACAGCTTCGCATAAGGAGGCGACCGCTTCCCACACCGTCTCGCCCCGCAGCATGGTCGCAACCAATGCCGGGCGCGAGAGGTCTCCGTTTATCGCCGCCGTGAGGACACGTCGGTGCTCTGCCCAAGCGGGGCAGTCTTGCACCGTAGGTATGCTCTACTGTGTCTATCTTCGCAGTGGTGACACCCAGGCGTTTCTTCCCTCCCTATCCGACACAGGTACCTCCCGAATCTTCCGTGTCCGGTGAGGACCTGCGTCATCCGATAGGTCAGGACGCCGTGACTTCTCTCCAGCCACTCCTCAAAGAGGGGTCTTACCGCCGCGATTGCGGCGAGCCCGAACCTCGGTTGCGACAGTCGTTGTCTCCATACTGCCCTGAGATCGCGCCGGACCTCTTCCCGCCGCGCCTCGACTTGTCGGGGCAGCGGGAATTCTCCCCGGCGCTGCGCCTCCACGCACCACTCATAGACGCAGGCCGTCGCCTCCAGATCCCAGGACAGCAATACGGCTAGGAAGTTGGCCGATTCGCCGGCGATCGTGCGGTATCCTCGGATCATCCGGATAGCCATGATCCTCTGGCATGCGACCAGCTTTGCTGGTCGCGTCCGAATGCTCAGGGCCTACACTGGGGCCCCGTAGAGGGCCATGGACCGCACGACACCGGCGTACAGCCTCTGGTAGGAGGCGTTTGGCCCGCTGAGATTGGGCAGGAGTCGCCTGAGGGCGGCTGCTGCCCGGTTCAGTTTTGGGGCCAAACGCAGGAAGTGCTCCCTGAAGTTCCACCGGCTGTCGAGGACAAGTCCCAGGTACTTCATCGTCGACTCGACGCCGATGCGAACCTCCTCCACCGTTATGTGGGACTCTGTCCGTGGCGCGTTCAGACGACCATGAAAGCACATGGCCTCTGTTTTATGCAGCGCCACCTCGAGTCCCAACTGCCGGATCCTTCCAACGACTGTCGCGACCGCTTGCTCCGCCAGGTCTTCCGCCGCCTGGCGCGACTCTCCCTCTGCCAGGACGAGCGTGTCGTCGGCGTAACATATTACGCCGACGCCGTCAGGGAGGTCGCCGCGCAGCACATAGTCGTAATCGATGTTCCACAGGTGCGGCCCCAAGACCGAACCTCTCTCACCGGTTCCATTCTCTCCGGTAGATCACCTGCCTTGGCTCAAGCAACCGGTTCTTAGCGGTTTAACCATGTCGTTTGCTAAAATGTTCCAAAATGCTTAACCTGATGGTGGGCAGCAGCACCAACTGAAAAAAAATTTCAGCGTCTGCGGTAACCAATCCGCCTGTCAAGCATGGTGACTACGGTAATCCCCCCAAAGATGAAGTGCAATGATTTAAGGCCCCCAGTTCCAGGTAGCTGCACTATTCCTGGCCATTGTACCGGCCACGGTCTCGGTGCGGCGAGGGGTGCTAAGAATCCCCGGGCAACGGTAGGGTACCCTAAACGCAATTTTGAACGAGCACGTTTCCGAATTGGAAGTAGAGTTAAGTCGTATTAATTGACACGTCGTGGGATTATCGGAGATCCGTAGACAGGGGGAGGAGACGATAGCCCTCGATAGTGGCCACTTGCTCTACTTCCGAGAAGGACACCAACAATCCCAAGGTGGCATCGGGTACACGGTGGAGCATACGGTGCAAGACTGCCCCGCTTGGGCAGAGCACCGACGTGTCCTAACGGCTGCGATAGGCGGAGACCTCTCGCGCCCAGCATTGGTCGCGGCCATGCAGCGGAGCAAGACGGAGTGGGAAGCGGTCGCCTCCTTCTGCGAAGCAGTAATGCTCGCGAAGGAGGAGGCGGGCCGCGCGCGAGAGAGGACAGTGTCCTCCCTCCGCCCCACCCGCGGTGGTGGACGCCCACGGCGACGGAAGTCGCTAGACGACCTCCGGCCACCGTAGGCGCGGGCATGCGGGCAGCGAGTAAAGGGCAACTCGCTGCCCGACCATGGACCATGCCCGGGTCGACGGCGCGTTGTGTCCCACGCGCGCCTCAAAGAGCGTCAGCATAATGACGGGGCCCCCCTCTCAGAGGGCCAAAGCCTGCCGGGGTCGCGGGATTATTTCCTTACCGTGACCCCGGAACAGAAAGGGCTGTTGAAGGACACCGTGGATTTTAGTCAGTAGAAGTCTGACAGTCCCTCCTGCCCTGCCCGGGGTGGGAGGACTCATTTGATGATTTTACCACGCTAAAAAAAAAAGGTGGCATCGGGTTTATGGTCCACGAGTTACTCAGGAACAACATTGTGGAATGTGGCAGTGTGTCGACAAGGGTGGCATACCTTGTACTAAGGATATCAGAAAGGTACTCACTAAAGATCACACCCTGACGATGAAGTCGAAGCCATGTACGAAGACATAGTAAAAGCTATGTATGTCTCGTACCAAAACATTCTACACTGTTGTTATGGGTGACTTCAAGGTGACTTCAACGCAAACGTGGGAGTACGAGAGAGTGGTGAGTCGAGAGTAAGTCCATTCCATGAAGTCGAAAAGTTTAACGGTGATTTATATGCCCAAAAAACTTGTCCACCTCAGGCCCAAAGCACGGATGATCTATGGGCCAGATTTTCACACCATCTCACAGACGAGCTTCCCGACTTAGACGTGGGTGAGATTAGAATAGCTTTCGGACAACTACATAACAACAAAGCTCCGGGGATGACGGGATAACCACAGAGCTGCTCAATGCAGGAGGAACACCTGTCTTGATAGAGCTTGTGGAGCTCTTCAATTCCAATTTCAATAAGTTTCCTCAGGTCCACTAAATCAGTCAGCAATAGTTCGGCTGGGGAAGCCCGGAAACAGCAATGGCTCCTCAGATATCCTCCTCCAGAACATTACGCTGAGCCTGCAGAAAAGCTTCCAGCAGGCCACCAACTGCGACGGCCCACCTGGAAGACCTCAAACCGTTTACGAAGCCAGGTTGGTCGCTGCAAGTATAACATGGTCCGGTGGGGGTACTGTGATGAGGAAAGGTGCGACTGCGGAGCCTCAGCACAAATGATGCTCACTTGTGCTTTAAGCAATTCCACCTGCGCTCTAAGGGACTTGTCCGAGGCCACCACCAACGCCGTAAATGTGGCAGAGATTTGGTCGAAGCTCATTTAGACTTAAGGAATCATCGACACGACGAAGAAGATTCCATCATCCACACTGGCACATCACCGGACGCATGGCACAGGAGCATGGTGATTTTTTTTTTCTAAACAACACGATTCTTTAGAACTACCGCCAAGTTTTACTCCTGAGCCATGTCTACAAGTTGTTTTCGAGAGATCTCGAATCGTCTCCCCCAAAAGTTCGATGACTTCCAGTCGGATTTCGAAAAGGCTTCAGCACCGTGGACCACATACACACCCTCAGGCAAATAATCCAAAAGACCGAGGAATTTAATCAGCCTCTGTGCCTAGACTGACATTTGAAACCTGGGCTGTACTCCAGTCCATGTAGAGATGCCTCATCGAGTATCGCTACGTTGAGGTGATGAGATGTCTGTATAAGGCCGCAACAATGACCGTCCAAGTACAAGAACAGAGCACGCAACCAATCCAACTGCGTCAAGGGGTAAGACTGGGAGACGTCATCTCTCCTAAATCGTTTACAAACGCGTTGGAGGATGTTCTTCGACGGGGTCAGCACATCTCGCACCTCCGATTTGCGGATGACATTGTCATCATGGCAGAGTCTCTGCAGGAGCTGGAAGTAATGCTGAACAGCCTAGGCGATTTTTCAAGGCAGGTGGGTCTCGAAATGAATTTAGACAAAACAAAACTCATGTTCAATGGTCATGACTCACCCCGAGACCTGTAATCGTAAATGGTGCTGCCCTCGAGGTTGTGCAAGAATACATATAATTATCTAGGCCAAACTACACAACTGGGCCGGCACAACTTCGAGAAGGAAGCAACCAGAAGGATATGCTTGGGCTGGGCGGCATTCGAGAAACTGTGTCATATCTTCGAATGATCCATCCCTCAACCCTTCAAAACCAGGGTTATTAACCAGCGTACGGACTGTACGGGTAGGACACCCGTAATGACTTGCGGAGCCGAAACGTGGTCACTTACCATAGGCCTGGTCCACAAATTCAAGGTTGCTCAGCGTGCAATGGAGAGAGCAATGCTCAGAGTTTCTATGGCGGATAGAATTCGGAACGAAGTCATTCGCCAAAGAATCAAAGTAATCGACATTGCGCGTAGAATAAGCATGCTTTTTTTTTAGCGTGGTAAAATCATCAAATGAGTCCTCCCTCCCCGGGCAGGGCGGGAGGGACTGTCAGACTCGTACTGACTAAAATCCACGGTGTCCTTCAATAGCCCTTTATGTTCCGGGGTCACGGTAATGAGATAAGTCCCACGACCCCGGCAGGCTTTGGCCCTCTAGAGGCCGCCCTGTCATTATGCTGACGCTCTATGAGGCGCGCGTGGAACTCAACGCGCCGTCGACGCGGGCATGGTCCATGGAGAATAAGCATGCTGAAGTGGAAGTGGGCCGGCCACGTCTGTAGCCGGACAGATGGTAGATGCAGCAGATATGTACTAGAGTGGAGACCGCGAATGGGCAAGCATAGTGTGGGACGCTCTGCGACAAGTAGGGTCGATGATTCGAAGAATGTGACTGGCATCAGATGGATGCGGACTGCCCAAGACCGGGAGGGTTGGCGCTCTTTGGGGGAAGCGCGTTCAGCAGTGGACGCCAATAGACTGATAATAAAAAATAGATAAATTGTCTAATTTCCCCAGCCACAGTATTAAACGGTGACGGACGTCGCAGGACGATCTCCGGCCACCGTAGGCACGGTCACGCGAGCGGCGACTAATGGATGTCTCGCTGTCCGATCATGGTCCACACCCGGGTCGACGGCGCGTTGTATTCCACGCGCGCCTGAAAGAGTGTCAGCGCAATGACGGGGTCCCCCTTGGCGGGCCAAGGCCTGCCGGAGTCGCAGGACTAATGAGCTACCGTGAGCCCGGAACGTAAAGGGCTATTGAAGGACACCGTGAGTTTTATTCAGTACAAGTCTGACAGGCCCTCCTGCCCGGCCCTGGGACTCATTTGATGATATTACCAAGTTAAAAAAAAGTGTCTAATTTCAATGTTTTGTATTCATTAAGATTGTAGCTGCATTCTTAATACTTTACGGCGTAGGTATGTAGGACTCGCGTTCGCTTTGCATAGGAACCGGTAAAATAAAGGTTCTTAATGGTTCCAATTTAGGTACTGGTTCCTGTTCCGGTATAGGTACCGGAACCCTTAAATACCTGTACTTTACCGGTATTTTAGAACCGTTTTCAATCCCTGGTGGCCCGACACGCACTTGGCCGGTTTTTCTAGTATTATTCATACACAAAACACAGATAATAAACAAATATTACTGTAGCGCCGTTACGTAAAACGCACCCGTGACGATATAACAAGGGTCTGATTACGTCGTCGTGTGGATTCGCGTCAACCGCTCCTTCAAGGTCAGTGCGCCGCTCGCGCTACCTCGTACAGCGCATCGCTCGCGCAGGCAGTCGGCCTAATGCAACGACGATATAATACTAGACTACGCATTGCACGATTTATCGAACAAAACTATTCTGCCAACTCGCTGAGGTACTACGTAAGCGAGGGAGGCGGGGTACTGCGTTGTGATTGGCTAACTCAAGGTCGGTTCTGTCTCAACGTATGTTTACGGCTCACAGGATTGGTCGAAATGAGACGGATATAAGACTTTTTTGCCTAATGTGTTGGCAGACATCGGTCGCCTGTTATTACGAGTCTAGTATTATATCGTCGTTGGCCTAATGCAACCGAGTGCGCACACTCAAATACGGAGCGAACTATGTACTCTTACGTTCCAAGATTCATGACTGTGTTAAAGTTTATGTAGTACACTGAATATACGTTGATTGTACACCGTACCGTAGGTAAATGAAGCTCACTGCTTCATTTCCGTGCCCGCCGACAATCCCACCGCGCCGTTACACCATGACTTTACTTTGAATAATACAAACTAACAAAACACACATGCACTGGAGTTTTAACACAAGAGTAAGTACCTACCGTATCATGATTCATTCAGAACCGCCTATAACTTAACTATTTAACTTGCCTCAGTAACTTTCCTTTACTTTATTCATTTTACTGTATTTATTAACCCAAATACCCTTGGTGAAGCGTCAATGCCTTTTCAATATAAATAAAATAAATAATAATATTTTAGGATTTTTCCATATAATATAATATGTTAGTAGTTCAGATTACATATTTTAGGTTGTCTGTTGATGAATCCTCGCACCAATATTTTGTTTCCGCAGCGCCCATTCGTATCGAAACTTTCTTGAGTGTTCTCGCAACATGACCAATAGATGGCATTAGCGAGGCGCACTCTCGTTCCCGTTGCTATTAAAAAAAGACACTGTGTGTCCTTTGCTCCGCCTTTCAAAAATTCCTTTTTGGTGAAACCTTGATGATATTCATAAAATAAATGGACCTGCATCTGTGCTTCATTGAGAACTTATAGTGCAGTGTTGATTTTTGGAGTTTTAACCATTCCACCGGTGGATTCAAGAAGATTTTGCTCGCCGGCCGGCAGCTCATACCAAGCCATCACGAGCGCATGAACGAGGTATCTTCCCATCTCCCTGGGTCTGAGTGGGATCTCTGGATTGTCAAGGTACGTGGGCATGGTTTGCTGCTAATAATTTTTTTGGTATTGGTTTCTCGGGGATTCATCAATAGGGAGGTATATTTTTTAGGTCCGCCATTACTTCTTAAAATTACGTAGGTTCTTAATTCAAACTTTTTCACAACCTTCACAAAGGTGCAGGCTATTTACACGCCTCACCATAATTAATGGTCCTTCGTTACCGGATAAATAACCAGTAGGTACCTAGATTTTTGCGTATTTGTTTGGTGAAAATCATATAGGTTCAATAACGCACAATAGATATTTATTTACGTAAACTTTCGGTAAATTAATACCTAATTAACGCAGCTTATTAAATTGACAATAGATTTTACGTATTTGTTGGTAAATCTGTTCAATTAATATAATAGTTTGCATAGAACGACATTACGTATTTATTGGTAAAGTTCATTCTAAGTAGGTATCCGCATTTAAAAATTCGCTTTGTTCATATGTAAATAAGTAGGTAGTTACCAACTCATCTCGGCTTTGCGCGTATTAATATTTAGATAGATACCTAGGTACTCATAGTTTGGTAGGTGCGTTATTATTGCAAACCGCCTGGTAGGTATTTATTGTTATTGTCTTCGTTTTATTAGCGAAATGACGGATAAACAACTGAAGCCGGAAGATTTATTAACTATTCTTCACGAAAAGAAAGGATTGTTATTTAAACGCATTAATCGTTTGTATGATTTATCAAGAAATATATCGTCGTTCGATTCGAGGAAAAATGAAAGTTTTATGACTGAGTCAGAGACAATTGATGACATTCGAGATAAATTTGAATCTTTTGTCGATCAAATTAATCAAATAAACATTAGTTTAAAACCTGGTTCAAGTGCCGACTATGCTTGTTTAGAATCCTTTGAAGATTTGTATATTCATATTAAACGTGTTAGGAATAAAATAAACAGCAATCAATCGCCACCATTACCCAGTAGCAACTCAAAGACTTTTTTTGAACCGCCTAAAATAAAGTTGCCTCCTATCGCGCTGCCATCTTTCGATGGGAAAACTGAGAATTGGCCCGTTTTCTACGAGTCGTTTAAGTCAAATATCCATGATAATGATCAGCTGACTGACTCGCAGCGTGTGCAGTACTTGATAGGTAGGCTTACACACAACGCATTGAAGGTTACCGCTGGAATTGTGCCTACTGGTGATACTTACAAGTTGTTATGGGATAGTTTAGTTAAAAAATATCAAGAGAAGCGCTCACTAGGTACGCATTATTTAAATAACATATTGGATTTAAAAAGTTGTTCATTTAACGCTAATAGTCTCGATTCTTTCATAGAAACATTTAGTGCGTCTATTTCTGCCTTGAAACAACTTGGGATTACGGATCTTGCTGATTTTATTCTTTTGCACTGCGCAATGAGAAAAATCGATGCACAGACTACTCAATCGTTTGAACTTACCAATCGAGATGTTGAAATTCCCACAACGCAATTATTGATAAGCTTCGTTCAAGATCAGGCAAAGATATTGGCACGCTCGAATTTGTATCATTCGAACGCGAGAAACTTTAGTAGAAACCCCGCTTCCGGTCCTCGCGAGTCACGCACACAGACAAAAGCGTTTGTTGTGAGCGAGTCAGCTGACTCGTCCGCTTGTTTACCCGCGATCGCGGTTCCATGCTGCGCGTATTGTAATGATAACGCTCATGTTCATTTGTATAACTGCGCTAAGTTTAAATCCGTGTTGACTCCTAGAACAAGGTTCGAGTTTATTAAATCCAAACGTGGGTGCGCGAATTGTCTGAGCACATTGCACGGATTGAGTAACTGCAAGTCAACATCAGTCTGTGACTTTTGTAAAAAACGCCATCATACACTATTACATTTTGATAAAGAAAATAAACCGCAAACAGCTGATGTTAAAGCGACGAATTGCAATGTAGTCGTGGCGTCGTCGTCTCCCGCGCCGCTGTCTCTCCCCCCTCCCGCGCTCCTTTCGACCCCCGGTACGCCTTTGGTGCCTCGCTCTTACGTTGATTGCGATAAGGTCGATATTTCCGCACGGGTGATTGCGTCTGATTCGTGTGATGTGACGCCAGCGTCTTCGGCTCACAGCTCGGCCGTGTTATTAGCAGCTGATGCAGCGAAGGCTAAGGCGATAGTGCTGTTATCGACAGCTCAGGTTTATGCGCGAGCTAAAAGTGACAGTGCGGGTCACAAAACAGTAGTGAGGTGTTTAATTGATAATGGCTCGCAGAATAATTTAATAACTACAGCATGTTGTAGAAAACTTAATTTACTGATAATTCCTTTGAGTAATTCATTTGTTAAAGGAGTTGGTTCTGTATCGCGACCGATAATAGGATACGTACATTTAGATATCGAGTCTCGCGTATATCCTGATCAAAAATATACTATTCACGCGTTCGTAGTTGAGTGCATTACGGACCAGCTACCATCGCACCATGTTAAGTGGGATAGCCATATAGACTTCCACGCGCTTCCGCTCGCAGATTTAAGCTGGAATATTCCAGGGGATATTGACCTAGTGTTGGGCGCTCAACTGTTTCCGTACATTTACTTGGGGAATAGGGTCGATCTTGGTTCACGCGCCCCACCTGCATTATTGACCACATTCGGGTATATCTTTATGGGTGATTTTCCGCATAATAGTGATAATTTAAATTTACCTAACTCTTCTTTCACGGCATTGGCTCTCAATGATTTATTACAAAAGTTTTGGGAATTAGAAGAAGTTAATAATAAACGTTTTTTCTCTCCTGAGGAAACCGAATGTGAGAATATTTTTTCCTCGACCGTGTCACGAGACGATGTGGGACGTTATACCGTCGCGTTACCTTTTAGTAAGGATCCCGCCGAGTTGGGTAACTCGCGCACCGCCGCGTATCGTCGGCTTATTGCGCTTGAAAGGAAACTCCGCCAATCGCCGATGTTGCGGAAAAATTATAATGCAGTGATTAAAGAGTATATGGACAACGGTTATTTAATTCAGGTCGACGAATCTGCCGTCTCCGATGACGGGTACTATATCCCTCATCACGCTGTCGTTCGGCCGGACAAACCGATGCCGCGCATTGTATTGGATGCTAGTGCTAGAACTCATACTGGGTTATCTTTAAATGATGTACTCCATATTGGTCCAAATTTACAAACAGATTTGTTTATTCTTTTAATAAATTTCAGACTATTTCCCATCGCTATAAATGCTGATATTAAACAAATGTATTTACGCATTGGTGTACCCGTTGACCAGCGTAAATACCTACGCATTTTGTTTCGATTCAATGAGAACGAACCTGTGCTAACCTTCGCCTTTAATCGCTTACCTTTCGGGCTTAAGTCGAGTCCTTACATAGCTATGCGCACTGTGCGACAGCTGGCCTCTGACAGTCCGCATTATCCCGAAGCTGCTAAAGTAGCAGAGACCAGTCTCTACATGGACGATCTGGTGTATTCTGTGAATAATGAAGACACCGCCATGCAGCTATCGCATGATCTTATAAAGATGTTTAAATCGGGCGATTTTGACCTTGTTAAATGGTGTAGCAATTCACCCGTTCTTTTAAACAGTCTTCCCGACTCGCATCGTAAGTCCCTTGATTTTCACGCTGGGAGTGATGTGTCTAAGGTTTTAGGCCTTTCGTGGGAACCTTCTCAGGATAATTTTTTCTTCACTTCCGCTCACGTAGCTGAGAAATGTACTAAGAGAAATATACTCTCGATAGTCGCACGCTTATTTGATGTTCTCGGTTTGGTCGCCCCCGTGATATTTTATGCCAAGTTGCTCATCAAAGAGTTATGGCTGAGTAATATTGGTTGGGATGATCCCGCTCCTGACGATATTTTTAAACGTTTTTCCATTCTCATGCAAGAGTTTCCGCTGCTGGATACATTACGCATACCACGCCATGTGGGCGTTACCGATGATTGTTCCGTTCGTATAGTCGCGTTTGCTGATGCTAGTATGGGTGGGTACGGGTGTGTGATTTATATACACTCTACTGGTCCATCTGGTGTCATAGTCCGCTTACTTTGTGCGAAATCAAAGGTTTCACCTACCAAGGTTACAACTCTTGCACGTCTGGAGCTTTGTGCCGCCGTGCTCATGTCAAAATTGGTAAAAACTGTTCGTGATTCTTACGCTTTACGTGTTCCTATTGCAGGAATTTACGCCTTTTCAGATTCCACGATAGCTTTATCTTGGATACACTCTTCTCCGCACCGCTGGTCAGTCTTTGTCAGCAATAGAGTTGCTCAATGTCAGGAGAACTTGGGTTCTCAACATTTTTACCATGTGGCAGGTGTTGAGAATCCAAGCGACTGTCTATCTCGTGGCATCCTCCCTTCTCAGTTAGTGTCACATGAACTTTGGTGGAACGGCCCCTCTTGGCTTCGTTGTGCTCCTGAGGATTGGCTCGTCAAACCGTTCTCTCCTATTAATTGTGGGGAACTTCCCGAGCACAAGGCAAATGTCTTAACAGTGACCACGCAAGTAGAACAACCCCTTCTATATCAACTTGCTCAACGTACCTCATCATGGGATAAATTGTTGCGCATTGTTTCCTATATATTGAAATTCGCTAGACCAAAGGCTCATTGTGAGCCTCGTTCTATTCAGGGCTTATCAGCTGCGGAACGAGCGATAGTCTGTGCTGTGCAATCTGTTCATTTTGCAAATGACATTAAGCTCATCAAATCTGGGAAATTGCTTCCAAAGAAACTCCAAAGTCTAGCTGTCTTTTTAGATGAAGAGGGAATATTACGCATTGGCGGAAGGCTTTCGAAGTCTCACCTTCCATTTGACGCTAAGCATCCTTTTTTACTTCCTAAACATGACCATATTGTGGACCTAGTAATTCGTCATTACCATGTGATGAATTGTCACACTGGACCGGGACTACTCATGTCTATTCTAAGACAGCGATTTTGGATTTAGATGCCAGGACTGTCATTAGGTCCAAGTTGAGACAATGCAACACATGTTTTCGGGTAAATCCGACGCATCCCATTCCAGTGATGGCAGACTTGCCTGAATACCGAGTATCGGAAGCAAAGGCGTTTGTCCACACTGGAGTGGATTATGCTGGTCCCATACGCATAACCCTCACTCGTCGCAGAGGCCAACACGCCCAGAAGGCGTATATCTGTTTATTCGTGTGCTTGGTAACCAAGGCCGTCCATGTAGAGTTGGTCTCTGATTTAACCTCTGATGCCTTTTTAGCCGCGTTTAAACGCTTTATCTCGCGTCGAGGGCCAGTATCTTGTCTTTATTCGGACAATGCTACAAATTTCGTTGGGGCTAAGGCCCAACTAGATGAGCTTTATAGATTCTTATTAAATTCAAATTTCAATTCGTCTCTTTTACATGAGTTGTCAACACGCCGCATAATGTGGAAAATGATCCCACCTCGCTCCCCACATTTTGGCGCCATGTGGGAAGCAAATGTAAAAACGTTAAAAACGCACCTTTATCGCGTGATCGGAAGTCAGCTTCTAACTTATGAGGAGTTACAAACTGTACTCATTCAAATAGAGTGTATTATGAACTCGCGCCCTCTGAGCGTTTTGTCTTCCGATCCCCATCCCGAAGTTATTACTCCCGCTCACTTTTTGATGTCGACTCCATTGCAGTATTTGCCGGCAGCAGATTTGTCTGGTCAGCGCATTAGTTTGTCGCAGCGCAAACAGTTGTTAGATGGTATGGTCCAATCCTTCTGGAAGAAATGGCACCTAGAGTATCTGCATACGCTGCAAGTCAGACAAAAATGGGCAACTCCTGACAAACCCGTAGAAGTTGGAACTGTCGTACTAGTGGGACAGGATAATTCAGCTCCTCTGAGTTGGCCATTAGGAGTTATAACTGAAGTTTATAAAGGCACGGATAATGTCACTCGTGTTGCAATGGTAAAGACAAAGTTCGGTAACTTTAAACGTGCCGTCGCTAAATTATATCCTATTCCAACGCAATAAACGTTAACTCTTATACGATACTAGTAGTCTTTAAGGTTTAGGAAATACATTAAATAACTTGTATTATTTGTTTCTCGCATTCAGTCATAGAGCTTGGATTTTTCTCTGATCTAAATATAGGTCAGTAAATACTTATAATTTTTCACTTTTCTTTTTGAAAGCACTTGCGTCCTTCCAAAGCCCCCGAGCATGGTGAAGCGTCAATGCCTTTTCAATATAAATAAAATAAATAATAATATTTTAGGATTTTTCCATATAATATAATATGTTAGTAGTTCAGATTACATATTTTAGGTTGTCTGTTGATGAATCCTCGCACCAATATTTTGTTTCCGCAGCGCCCATTCGTATCGAAACTTTCTTGAGTGTTCTCGCAACATGACCAATAGATGGCATTAGCGAGGCGCACTCTCGTTCCCGTTGCCATTAAAAAAAGACACTGTGTGTCCTTTGCTCCGCCTTTCAAAAATTCCTTTTTGGTGAAACCTTGATGATATTCATAAAATAAATGGACCTGCATCTGTGCTTCATTGAGAACTTATAGTGCAGTGTTGATTTTTGGAGTTTTAACCATTCCACCGGTGGATTCAAGAAGATTTTGCTCGCCGGCCGGCAGCTCATACCAAGCCATCACGAGCGCATGAACGAGGTATCTTCCCATCTCCCTGGGTCTGAGTGGGATCTCTGGATTGTCAAGGTACGTGGGCATGGTTTGCTGCTAATAATTTTTTTGGTATTGGTTTCTCGGGGATTCATCAATAGGGAGGTATATTTTTTAGGTCCGCCATTACTTCTTAAAATTACGTAGGTTCTTAATTCAAACTTTTTCACAACCTTCACAAAGGTGCAGGCTATTTACACGCCTCACCAACCCTTTTTTTCGTGAGATAAAGGAAAATACATAACCATTAAAAAGTCACACATTATGTACCTACCTACTAGCACGGCTACTAGCTACTAGTAAGTAAAATTATTTTATAGTTAGTACTCACCTTTCAGAGGTTGCAGGTAATTTAAAAAAACTTATGTCTGGATGCGTTATTGTTGACGATAAACACCCAAACACAGCACAATATTTTCTACTTGTCATATTTGCTAAAAAAAAAACAACGCACCGTCCGTTCATCACTACGGTACGGCCGTGACTGTCTGCGCCTCGAGCGCGCCCCGACATCGAGGCGCGTAGGTATAGCTCGCGTTTCGTCCGTTTGTAGGGAGTTCCAATACTGTACATATTATTACCGTGAGGGCGTGGCCCCATGTCTCCGGCGCGGCGCCGTGCCGAGCTACGGTGCCGAGCTACGGCGCCGCCCGCCGGCGAGCGACGCGGCGCCGTGCCGAGCCACGGCGCCGCCCGCCGGCGGGCGGCGCGGCGCCGTGCCGCGCTACGGCGTCGTGTACCGGCACGTACCTTATGTTCAGCAAGTGTATCCAAAGATAAAAATTACAGTTTTGATTTGATATGGACCGCGAAAGGCGTATCCTGGTCCTGTTGCTAGTGTATACATATGTATGTATGTAGTCATACGTATGTCTACATCAAAAAAAAAAATTCTATGATAAGAATAAATAAGTTAAAATAATTTCTTTTATTTCTTACCTTACGGTGCGTACAGACTATGTAACATAACAATCATGTTATATAACTGTAATTTTTATCTTTGGATACACTTGCTGAACATAGGGTACGTGCCGGTACACGACGCCGAAGCGCGGTGCGGCGCCGTGGCTCGGCACGGCGCCGCGCCGCTCGCCGGCGGGCGGCGCCGTAGCCCGGCACCGCGCCGCGCCGCTCGCCGGCGGGCGGCGCCGTAGCTCGGCACGGCGCCGCGCCGGAGACATGGGGCCAGGCCCTGATACAGGTCTGACAGAACCTTCCGTCCTGCCCTGGGTGGGAGGACTCATTTTATGATTTTACCACGTAAAAAAAAGAAAGACGTATTCGTTAAACCACTGACAGCAATCGAGGGCACTTAATCTGCAGAATTTATAAAAACGAAGAAATTTTGTAGGTTTTATTTAAGTAATATTTATGTTATACCTTTACGTACCTATGCAAATTGTGTAAATGCAATATAGGAAGCAGGCGATAGAAAAAAAACACCTTGTGGTTAGAGAATACATTTTAATAATTTATTAAATCAAGTACATACAATTAAATTAAACACTCAATGTCTTTACATTTTCACTTTTAGCTAAACTGTATCTTCTTATCAATGCCTTTGTAGAAAATATCAGCAATATTTCGAGAACTGCAAATAAAAAAAAAAACATAATTATTTTATGTAGAAAATTATCATAGGTTATCGGCTTGATGACAAGCTTCAGTGTGGCGCACTACTGCGTAGTATGATGAGTCGCAGTACAGTACCCTTAGCACGAATAGCAATTTCAAATTGACTTTCAAGGAAAAAAAAATAGTTCCTTCTTCGCACACCAGAGGCGCTGTTCCATTTTTTCATACACGAAACGCTGTAAATACTGTAAAGTAAAAGAGTGAAAATTCGTGCTAAGGGTACTGTTTTGTCGCACAAGTGTCAAATTGCACATTTCTTAATAACAGTGTCTGATAATTTACTCATAAAAATAACTGCTTGGGTTCAAACCCACAACTAGCAAAAATAAACCTGGCTCAGTAACAGTTACGTAGTCTGAATTTTTTATCAATGGCTATGAAGGCCTAGAAAACGCTGACATGATGATTTAGACGCGTTTATATGAGGCGTTTTTGGAGAAAAAGAGTGTCCATAGAGATCTACGCATTGGAATGGGCATCTACGGTTCATTCACAGTTATTATGTCTTTTCTTTTTTTTTGTCTTTTGACATTCAAAAGTGACTGTAAATGGCCTACTTGAAGTAAATGCTTTGATTTTGAGAACTTATAAAGTAGTGACGTAATTTTTCAGGATACTTACCAACATCAATGGCGGCAATTACGATAAATTCAATATTGGTAATCGGCAATGAATTGAGATGAAAAGTCAAGTAGACATCGACAAAGTCTTGATCGTCGTAGAACACGAAGAAACCCATTATCACCACTGTGACGTAAACAATAAGAGTCACTATGCAGTAATAGAAGTATGTACGGTAGAAACTGGCACTTTTCTGAAAACAGAATATGAGCTTAGAAAAAAGTGTACAAGCGTAGATGTTTTCAAGGGGGTTACCATAGCCGCGGGAGACGCCCACGGCAACGGACGTCGCGAGACGATTTCCGGCCAACGTAGGCGCGGGCATGCGGGCGGTGAGTTATGTGTGACTCGCCGTCCGATCATGGACCATGCCCGGGTCGACGGCGCGTTGTGTTCCACGCGCGCCTCAAAGAGCTGTCAGCAATCTGATGGGGCCCCCTAAGAGGGCCAAAGCCTGCCGGGGTCGCGGGACTGTCTCACCAGATAACCGTGGCTCTGGTACGTAAAGGGCTATTGAAGGATCAGCGTGGATTTTAGTCAGTCAAGTCCATGATGATGGACATGATTTTACCACGATAAAAAAGGGAGTTACCACATCGTGATGATGTCTAAACAATAAAAAAGGGCAAGTTATCCTACTACTATTATAAAGGCGAAAGTTTGTAAGTATGGATGTATGGATGTTTGTTACTCTTTCACGCAAAAACCTCTGAACGGATTTGGATAAAATTTGGTACACATATAGTTTATAACCTGGATTAACACATAGGATAGTTTTTATCCCGATTTGATGTTCCCGTGGGATAATTTTCGAGTTGTAGCGGGTGAATCCGCTGGCAACAGCTAGTATTAAATAAATGTGAGGTCGAAATATAGGTAGCCTAAAAATTAAAACGCTAAAATAAAATTGCAAAAGGCAACTACAGTTTTTACTTGCTTCTGATGTTAAGAGCCACTCTCTGATTTAAGTACGTAAAAATATGCATCCAATATTTTTCAAAACTCTTCTAACGGAATAAGCAATTTATTGATCTTGTCAATATGTCTATTCTAAACACGCGACCAAACATACACATTACACACACATCAGTTAAAAAAGGAATTTTGGTCTCACCTTGATACCAGCAATGATGAAAGTGACGATCATACCGAACTCTACGACTTGTACCAATATAGCAAATATATCGAAATCCAGACATCTGTGAGTTTCATCTTCTGGTCTGAAGAATCTAATATCCACAAAAGTTTTCATCAATATTACGACGGTGAACAATAAAGACACAGCCTGTAAATAAAATAAAAATAGTAAGTAAAATATGCAAGTCACATTATGGAAGACTGTCTAAGCAAGATGGCAAAGAGCAACCGAAAGAACGAATAGTCTTTTTCTTTCCTTCAGAGGCGTCTTTACCTATGGTGCATGGTGTGCGGCGCACACGGGCGCCGGGTCTAAGAGGGCGCCGAGCACCCTCTAATGCGACACCTCCAAAGATGCGTCGATGCCGGCACCCTCAAAGACCCTGCGTGTTATGGCCGACGCCGGGCGCGCGGTAGCAAAGCAAGGCTACTCCTTTTCCTACACAATAACTTTTGTTTCAACGTGAAATCAGCCTTAAAACAGATAATTAAAGATTAAATTGTCGTAATGTCGCATCCTTTATTCCTGCATGTAAATATAACTGTTAGTATTCCATTTTGACCCCGCTCCTACTAGACTAGAGGGCGCCAGGATACAGGTTGCACACGGGCGCCACAAGGGCTAGAGACGCTCTCTGCTTTCCTTTTTAGCAAATCGTTGCCCGGCCCTAGGAATTTCTCCCCGTATCGTGGGTGCGTTTACAAACATATAAACTGACATACTCAAACACCCAGACCCGGAAAAACTACTTGCAGATCATTCAAATATTTGTTTCGTGCGGGGATTGAACCCGCGACGCGCTGCACTTCGTACTTTTAGTGAGTAAGGATCTGACATTCCCTTTTGCTCTATCCAACTTTGTCTCGCGCTAGGAAATATTTCCTGGGTCCTATAGATGCGTATTATAATAAAAACAAATAGGCAGACCCGGTATACCTACTTGTAGTCCACAAATATTTGTTTCGTACGGGAATTGAAGCCGCGAGACGCAGCGCAGTAAGTCGATTTATGTCACTGTCGTGTCGTTATTGAAAATAGTAGTAGTAGTTTAAAAAAAAAGCTTAAACGTATAATTCAGAAAATTGTTGTACTCACCAATCGCAGAACAGCCCATATTAATAATCCCCATCTTAAAATGGAATGTAGACAATCTCTTCGTTCTTTGGATACCCCAGTAGTCAGGAGTTTTAATTTTGGAAAAAGCATTGTAGAGTATTCGATGTCTTTCGAAGTACAGTAATTTATTTTGTCACCCCTGAAAAATATTGCAAAAGAAAAACTCTTATTAGTTTTATTATTTTAAGAAGCCTTAGTGAATAATAATTAATTATTATAACATGCGGCCGACTGGGCGCTGACTGGGTAAAGCCGGAAACACATTATTTAACACGCCACGCGACGCAACGTGTCGACACCCGATATGCAGTAGCGCGTGTCGTCGCGAGGGGTGTTCATAGTGTGATTCTGGTCATAGAAAACAATACATTTGATTTGACTCAACACGCATCACGTTTCGTCGGGTGGCGTCGGGTGTTAATAATGTGTTTCCGGCTTAATTTTCCGCAGGTCGTCACGCTGACAACTGGTGAGGAGCTGTCTGTCAATTTGTAATATAAATCATTCTTAGTTCGGACTCGTTGTCAAAACGCCCGTCTGCGCTTCCACTGAGGCTGAGTGGAGCAGAGCGGAGACGAGCTCATCGCGATTCACGAATCATAATGGCTGATGCACATGGCTGATGGCACACGTGGTTTTCAACGCTCCACTTCGCCTCAATAGACCCGCAGCCTAGGGTTGAGACCACGGGTTTCGAGCTGAGAGATTAGACACCCAGGACCGGGCGCGCGTGAGGCGACGCGTTGCGTGCTATCACGCACCGCCCCCGTGTGGCTAACATAATAGGCGAACCCTGATATTGTTCATGTCAATCAAAACTAGGGTATTTGCGTTCTCAAAAATCGGTTTTATGCAAACTGAGCTACTTAAAATATTAATTTCGACGCTTGAAAGGCAAAAGTTACCAAGCGACATTTTGGGCGATATTGAGTTATATATATCATTGAAATCAGAAAAAAATTCTGCGTCGATTGATCCTACTCTCGTACCGCTAGGAAGACTTTTGCTGTCGCTTGGTAACTTAAAAAAATACATATTTTCACCAATTTCGGCGAACAAGCGACAAAAATTTTACCGATTTATGAATAAGCTTCACTTGGTAGATATTCTATTTCAAGTTTTTACATTTAGTAACTTTTGCCTTGACTTGAACTAATGCGTTTTAACATTAGGTATTTTTTACTTTATGAAATCTGTTGTATGAGCATTGCTTAGGAAATTTTGCCTGATTATTATTTTATATTTTTCTTCATTTAAGACTTTTTAACACACCTTAGTTATGTATTCATTTTCACTTAGTATTTTCTTCCTAAATACAAAGTGCTTTAAAACGTAATATAGTACTATTTTTCCTGCCTAAAAAGATAAATTTTGTCGTTTGGTAATATTTTACCTGCCGTTTTTTTTTACAGTTTTTGTCACTTAGGTAACTATTACCGATATGAAATTTGTATAAAAATCAGTTTATCCCCGTTGCACCTATTTTGCTTTGTCGCAAGTACGCGTTGTAAAGCAGAACATTAATGGCTGTTGGTCAAATAAATTTTGATTAGTCTTCACTCAACTGTCGCTAAGGCAATTCGTGATCGCGCGCATCGCAGTTAAGTACGTTGCGTAGCTCGAAATATTGATGTATCACCTACTCGTATTGCCTATCATAAGTTCGAAAAATATTTAACCGGATATAATTTCACCTATAACTTTGCGCCGAATCCCAGTAGTTCCATTGTCACGTTCCATTATCGAACTACCTACTGGGTTTTTTTTTTATCCCAGTAGCTAAATAAGAATTTATTTTACGAAAATTTTGCTGTAGTGGACGAGATTAATAACAGTTTCGTGGAAGCTGACCAAACGGTAGGCTCTAAGTTTTTTGACCCTGCCGTGCAAATAGACCTTAGAAACTTTCCAATCACACCCTCAACCTCATGACTGATCGACGCTTATTTATAGACTGCAGATTTTCGGTGACGCCGAGTCATATAGGCAGATCAATAGACTTCAAAAGCCTTGCGGCACGATAAACGCCTCTTTAATACTAATTACCACATTAAAGAGAGATCTATTGAGATGTATCTATTGGGCAAAGCCAGCTGAAAAAGCTGAAACGAGAAGATGCAAAGAAAGCAGAGGTATTGAAGGAAGTCGAAAAGTCTTATGCACAGCTATACGTTTCGGCTGTCAACCTGTTAGCAGCGTGGCCACAGAGCCAAGCTAACCCGACACTACATTGAAGACATCCAGGGCATCAGCCTTTACGAAATTAGGATAGCTCTTAATCAGCTGAAAACAATAAGGCGCCGGGTGAAGATGGAATCACTTCAGAGCTTTTGAAAGCGGGTGGAAATTGGTGGTTCTATTCTTTAAGAAGGGTGACAACACCTTATTAAGAAATTACAGATCTATCTCGCTCTTCAGCCATGTTTAAAAGTTGTTTTCGAGGGAACATCATCGCGAACCGTCTCGACCGCAGGTTTGATGACTTCCAGCCCTCCAAAAAAGCCGGTTTCCGAAAAGGCTACCATAAACCACAAACACACGCTGCGGAAAGTTATACAGAAGACCGGAGTGTATAACTTGCCCTTAAGTTAAGCGTTTGTGGACTATGAGAAAGCCTTAAAATTGGTGGAGACGTGGGGAACAGGGCAGTTTTTGAATCTCTCCAACGATGTAGTATTGACTATCGGTATGTCGAAGTGTTTAGGTCATCATCATCAACCTATGATGTTCCCACTGCTGGGACACAGGCCTCCTCTCTGTGAGAGGGAATGGGCCATAATCCACCACGCGGGCCCAGCGTGTTAGTAGATGTCACATGTCTTCGAATTTTTGGTTCTAGGACATGCCGGTTACCTCACGAGTTGAGAGCAGTGGTGATGAAATAAATTACACAAAGTAATGCGCCTGGCGGGGTTCGAAACCACGACCTACAATTCGTAAGTCGGGACCAATACTACTGGACCACCACTGCTCTGTGGTGAAGGGTCAACTGTTTAGGTCTTCATCATCATCAGCCGGAAGACGTCCACTGCTGAACAAGGGCCTCCCCCTTAGACCGCCATGCCGAACGACAATTCGCGACTTGCATCCATCGGTTGCACGCGACCCTCACGGTGTCGTCGGTCCACCTAGTGGGAGGCCTGCCTACGCTGCGTCTTCCGGTCCGTAGTCGCCACTCGAGAACTTTTCTTCCCCATCGGTTGTCAGTTTTACGAGCGATGTGGCCTGCCCATTGCCACTTCAACTTGCAAACTTTATGAGCTATGTCGGTGACTCTGGTTCTTCGCCGAATATCCATGTTCCGGATTTTATCCTTTCGGTTTTAGTGTTTAGGTGCTTGAACAATAATAATATGTCAGCCCGAGTACAGGTGCAGAGTTGGAAAGCTCTGTCTTTGAAAAGGGCATAAGACAAGGAGACGTGATATCATACAGACAACGACGATATAATACTAGACTACGCATGCACGATCTAAGGAAAGAAAATGATTCTGTCAACTCGCTGAGGTACTACGTAAGCGAGGGGGACGGGGTACTGCGTTGTGATTGGCTAACTCAAGGTCTGTTCTGTCTCAACGTATGTTTACAGCTCACAGGATTGGTCGAAATGAGACGAATATAAGACTTTTTTGCCTAATGTGTTGACAGACATCGGTCGCCTGTTATTACGAGTCTAGTATTATATCGTCGTTGCATACAGACGTGAGGAGGTAGTACACCTACCTAATCCGACGGTTTGTTCCAAATAGACATACGAGTCAACAACTTATCACGTTTGTATGATATCACGTCTCCTTGTCTTATGCCCTTTTCAAAGATATCGCTACTTCAAAAAAGAGGTCAACCGCCGAATTCAATATGGCCGAGTAGCGTTCGGAAAACTGCGTAACGTTTCCTCGTCGGAATACCTCAGTGCCTCAAAGTTTTCGGCAAATGTGTGACGACTTATGGCGCCGAAACGTGGTCTCTTTCTACAGGCCTCATTAGTAAGCTCAAGGTAGCCCAACGAGCTGTGGAGAGGGCTATGCTCGGAGTCCCTCTGCGTGATCGAATCAGCAATGAAAAGATTCGTAGACGAACTAAAGTTGCCGACATAGCCCAGCAAACCTGAGGAGTAGGCAGACCACATAGCACGCAGAACTGACGACTGATGAGGCTGCAAGGTTCTCGAATGGAGACCACGAACCAAGGCAACGCTGCAAGGTGGACAGACAATCTGATGAAATCACAGGATCGCGCTGGCTTCAAGCAGCTTCCAACCGGTCCTATTGGAAATCTATGGGGGAGGCCTATGTACAGCAGTGGACGTCCTACGACTGATATGATGATGATGAATTTGATTGCGTTATACGGAATGATTTTTTTAACTGGGCGTGGATGGCCATATACGAAACTATGACGAATATCGAAAAACGTTGAAAGGAGTCTCGAGGCTGATTTTGACTAAAATTGCATGATTGGCTTTTAGATCCTGTACTATTAAACTATTCGATAGCGTTCCTAATAAGGATCAAATTCTGGGAAGTAATCATATAAGGCAAAATAAAGGAAAAAATCTAATTAAAAAAAAAGAAACTGATAAATCTTCAAGGCAACGACTGTATTCGAAACAAGTTAACCGTTTCTTCTTTGAAATAATGCTATTTTGTTTTCAAATCAATAATTTCGAATTGCAGAATACGGTGCGAGAGTTGACACGTTTCAAATCCAGTGAAACATTGAAAACTGCGATGATGGTGACGAAAACCTTACACCAAAAGTTTTTGATTATGTGTATTTAAACCTAAATTTATTGTTACTTATTCAAAAAAACCCTACACTAACCTTATTTAATTTGTACCATGGTTAAAATTGGCTGGTACAAAAGTATATTTGTTTTGTATTCAGATCATTTTACTTGAAAGTTAAACATGCGCCAATTCAGGATAAGTCATTTTTCTTCAAACACAATAATAAAATAATCGGGTTTAGTTAATTTTGCTTGTTTTACCATGAAATTTTGATGTCGGTAAGTAACTTTTACCTGTTTGTGATTTTGATAAAAATTATTACCAACCGACATTATTTCATAAACTAATGAGAAAATCCATAATCTTTAAATGCCAGTTTATTAAGCCTGTAAGGTTTATTTAAAATTCGTTGGAATTACGTAATTATGACAAATAGATGATTTTATACGATTTTTTTTCCAAAAATAAAAACTTTAAAATGCTCTCCTGTAAAGTTGGCTACATGTCGCTTGGTAATTTTTGCCTTTCAAGCGTCGATTTGAATTATTTTACTTTGTTTATTTTATTAAATAATTTTCACGTAAACACACAGTCTAATTTTTCGCAATCACTTTTGTAACTGTATCACTTGGTACGTTTGCTCTTCTGTCAGTACTTATTAACACTGTTTAATTAATCTGTTTTGTGCTTCGTTTATATAATTGTGGGACATGATAATAATTATGTTTTGATAAAATATGTGCGTGGATAAGTTTGTTTACAACCCATATTACTAGAATTAATTAATGTGTGGGTTTTTTATCAGAATTGTGAACCTATTGACAGTTCCGGATTAACCCATACCCTGGGATATGCCCTGAACAATGGTAATTTATGGTGGCCCCTGGGTCACCTGGATTTGTGTTGGTAAAAATACATCGTGTTCCTTCAATTGTCTAAACAGGCTACCGTGGCAGGAAAGATCTTATTCTTATTACCATCTTTGGAGATTATAGTAGTGTGACACTCATCCCGTCCCAAAGGACGATAAAACTAGCCCATCATATTATAAGAAAGATCTTATTGCATAAAAAAATAAGGGGAAGAAATGGGAGGAGGGCGAGTGAAGTCCGTGACTTCAAAGATAGTTTTTAATGAGAAATAATAAACCGAGCCACAAAATTACTAAATCAGCTACGAATATTGTAGGTAACTTGGCTACAATTTTAGTTTTGGGCACCCCGAGATTCGGTTTACCCTACAGACAAAAATGGGAGCGTCAACTACGCCTTGGATTGGCCTATGTTTTGTCAATCAATATATTTGATTCGAGGCTGACTTATAAATTACTTTTTGTGGACAATATAGTTTTTAGTGGACAATAATGCCATTAAATAGAAGTCGCTTTAAACAGCATCTCACAGAACCCACACAATCATCGTTCCCGTTTCCATACAAACCTTTAAATAGGTGTTTCCTTCTTCCAATCCTACATACTACATACCAACGTCTATTCTTAGCCATGTCCTGTTCGCGAATAGGTGTACTTGTCATTCATTTGTGGATCGTTATGGCCCGGAGGTTTAGCACCTCGCTTCTGACGCATGAGTTTGCGAGTTCAAACTCAGGCCAGTACCAGTGTGACTTTGACACCGGGGTGGCCGGACGTCGGTGTTAGGAAACATTGTGAGGAAATCTGGACTTTTAATAAATGTCTATTGTCATGTCAGAGGCCTGTGGTGTGACCAGAGACAGCTTAATTAACTCTGACACCAGAGTTTGGGTTTTTTCTTATTCGTACTGTGTCTTTAATTTTCCAAAAAGTTTTTGATATACAAATCTTGTTCTGAAAACTACGAACACAAGATACCTTCTAACCTTCCGTACACAAGGCTATACACATACAAAACCAGTTTTTAGTGGTCTCGCTTCGTATTATCTTTCCGCGTATTCAACGATCAGCGGATACTGGTTGTGTACACATGAAAGACCAACATTTTCTTAATGAAGAAACCATTATTTTGATCAAGTAGTCTCTTTGGAATCTCCAACTGCCAGTGTTATCACATCGGGCTCAATATCCGCAGACGATGACGCATCAACCGCCCGAGCGTATGTCGACTCGGTTCTAAAAAACACGGATATGACTATCAACTATAAACTGAGTTTATAGACGAATCAGTTTAGCTGCCCATTTGCACTGTCTGATTTAGATAAGAACAAAGTAGATGCATGTCCCTCGGACCTCAAGTTGATGTCACTTTTGATTGAGTCCACACAATTGAGTCCAGCCAGAATTTAGTTGGAATTGTGGGACTATTTTCTCTAACTGGGTGGAGCACGGGACCTACCCGTAAGTAGATAATTATGGTCCGTGCTCCAACTGATACGGTACAGTCAAGTCTTTAAGAAAAATTCGAATTATTCCCGTTATCGATCCCACTTTTGAATCCCACTTGAATATTTTTCCCGTTAGATCCCACAAAAAATTAAAATGTATTCCCGTTGAATCCCATAACAAAAGAAAAATGTTTTATTCTCGTTGAATCTCAAAAACTATTCTCGTTGGATCCCACATGCTTTAAAAAATCTGAATGCGAGTACTTTCAACGACAAAATTGCTTTTGTTTTAGAACTATTTTTTGTAAAATTCATAAATTAGTAACGGAGAATAAATCTTTAAAATAAAGGTAACACTTTTCTTCTGATATGTACACATGTTGTCATAACGTGGGATTCAATGGGAATTAGAAATGGGATTCATCGGGAATACCTAAAAAATGGGATCCAAAAGTGGGATTCAACGGGAATAAATCAAAAATTCACAGTTAAAAATTGAATGAGCGATCTGAACAAAAAGTACTAAGAGAACAGGATCATGAAGAAAGTGCCACCCAACGGTCTTCAATACTAAAAATGCCTTCGGTGAATACTGTTCGAATATCCAAAAAATGTACAAGGACTGCATAAATTAAAGGTGGTATTTTCTTTTTAATCTATTTATGATAAAAGTACAAGGTTTGCAAAAAAAGCCAGAATTTGGTTACGGCACCATCAGAATTCAGAAGCGACGTTTTCGAATATCAAATTCGTATAGATGTCACAATTTTTTTTAGTATTATTGTTGTTTGACCTGCTTTTAAAGATCTTCTAGGTTATAACAGTTGGCCATAGTAGTTGGTTATAGCCCTCTAATAGCCACTCTAAAATGCGCGGGCGCGATATTCCACGGACCAACCACTTAGCCACCGTCTCGTCGTTCATACAATTTACAAAACGTGAGCGCGCTTTCAAGTCTTTCTGCTACTATACTAAATAATATACCTTTACGTTACAATACAGTGAGAAGATTCATTCGTCAAGGCTTCTAAGTGTCTTCTTGAAAAAGTTGTGTGTGTTAGCCAAATCTGTATGGCCTTAGTGACGTGTAATCAACCATCTCTTTATGGTAACGATTTAAAAACAATTGGTACAATAGTTAGAACATTTCTTGAAAAGTGAGTGTTACAAGATGCGGTTAGAGTTACCAGTATGCACTCGATGTTGTTTATGTCTGCCGTTGCGATATGGATTGATAGCGTGGGGATATCTCAGATTGGTGAGTGCATACCTATATCGATACCTTTAGACTCAAAAGGCGTAAACGCCAAAATGCCACTTTTCAGGAAAAGCAAAAAACAAAAAATATTTTAAGAAAAAATTCATAACTTTTTTGTTTCAAGGCTGAGCAAGTTCATTTCTTGCCCAAATTCTTATATTTTGAATATAAACAGTGTGATTATATAATATTTAGGATAAATTAATAAATAAAGAAAATAGGATTGTTATACGCCCTAAAAAATAAAAAAAAATGTTGTTTACAACCCTAAATTTCACATTGTTTGTGCAATACTTATAGGTAGGTAGGGTGTATAGGTCGCTAAAAGCGCATTTTCTGTTTGAAGCGGGGTGTATATGGCAGTCAACGGAGAAGTGTGTTCATAAATGCACACTATTGTAATAAACGTTAGGGTTTAAACGTCACTACAAGCATCTTTTTTTGTCAAGAAGGAGTGTATAAGACAGTCACCAGAGTACATTCACAATGCACAATTCAAAATACTTGTCACTTCTCGACTGTTATTTAAATCACAGTCATGTCCTTGTTATTATATATATTTATTAAAACCTCTACTAAAAAAGTTGGCCATCGTTATCTCGAATTTTTGCCTTAAGGTTACGCAAACTACTCATGAAAAAACAGAACTTAGATTTATTAGAACTAAAATCCAGATAAAAGATCGATATGGATCAGTATAACAAAAAAAAAAAAAAACAAAATCTTTATTAACATTATGACATTAATTAGACTTGGGGCACTTCTACTGTGGTCTCTTTTTCTCGACCTTACTTTAATTAGGTATACCTAATATTCTTTGGTATCGTTACAACATTCTTAATAATCACAATTAGAATCACTGCTCAATTGAATCATAAGAAAAGACAAAAAGCCCTATCTAAGACATAACGCTTTTAACTATCAATATATTTTTTAAAATATTTATGTTTCTAAAAATGTGCCTATAATATTTTAGGAAAGTCGAAAGATTGATCTGTCTGACCAAAGGTAATTGCGGATCAATGGGTTTATACAATTAGATAAAAAAAAAATAACTTGGTTATTAAATGACCACAGAAAAAAAGGAAATATTAATTTTATGAAAATTAATTGTGTGTAGACTAATCTTCATTAATTTCTTCTTTGTATTTGGCCTAGGATGTAGGCAATCTGGCATTGTAAGCAGGCTTTGTCATAGGGTCTGGAATTTAATGTCTGGAGTAATCAACAACTTCAACAGTATCATATTATGTGTTCTCTTTTCTTGCCTTTGACTTCCCCTTTCCCTTACCCTTCAACTTAGCCTTCTTTTCTGTTCGTTTACCTTTTCCTTCTACAGTTTTTAGATCAGTTTCATGCAGTGTTACTCGAATTTCATCTGCGCCCTCAGAATAAATTCATAAAGAGAGGTTTTTACACCTCTACTATCTATGATGTCTTTTTTATTTTATAGCGGAATAATAGGGGTGTATGCACCATATTTGGCTTAAGAGCGATAAAATATTTAGGTCATATTATCGCTTTTAAGCCAAATATGGCGCATACACCCCTATTTAGCGGGATCAGCGTTAAGTCGTATGAGTCAACTTTATTTTTAAACGAGAATTTGAAGCGTATGCTGAAGGTTTGGTTAAAGAATTTGTTATACGACCTTTAAGTTTTTTTATTAGTTGCGCATGTTACCTAAAAAACCAATAAAATCAAAATGTATATCAAATACGCCTCATGTCTTCAAAAAGTTTCAAAAAATCCCGTGGGCCGTATTTGCCTTAATTTTGCGAATTTAGTAGTTTTAAGTACACAGATCGATAGAGAAAAAAAAACTGAACATAACTGCATCAAAAAGTCATTTTGGCCAAAATGGCGTTTACGCCCTTTGAGTCTAAAGGTATCGATATAGCATGAGCTATGTGTAGGAACTAACATTCTGTTTTTTTTTTTTTCAAAAAGAGTTAGTCTCGAGCATTCTCAGGTCATGGTTTAATGTTCTTTGAAGTTTTAGTCTATTTTTTTAAGATGTTTTCAATGCCAATAATCGCAGTTTTCTTTCTTACTGTCTTCAAGCAGAAATATAATCGTGGTAAATTAGTACTCAGAGTTTTTAAAAACATTGTGAGAACTTTACTAAGAGAAAATAATATATCCAAAAAAAATTAAGTAATGTTTACGCAATAAACATGACATTACAATCACCCAAAATTATGAAAGTAAAATTTATTTCAGGTTATATCTGCCCTAATCATGGTTGGTGCTGAAAAATCTTTTTCAACAATGTTGGAGTTGACCACAACTGAACCAGAGATAAGTTATAAAATCTATGCGGCACTGCTGGCATTGTTAATGCTGTTTACATTGGGGGACATTATAATGAACATTAGTTTTGTTATTGGAGGACATAGGGTAAGTACGTGTACACTGGACACCAATACATAAAGACAGAATCTTTATCCATGAAGAAACAAAAAGTGTTGTAATAGATGTTATCTAAAATCATAAAGCTCTAGAACAACAAACGTCAATGGACTCGTTAGAAGAAGTTTTTATACAAAATGCTACAGAATATTTTTACAGATGCTATTCTGTAGTGAATGTGTCTAATTTGGTTATCTTTAGAAGGTTTTTTTTCATGAAGATTTGTTAATGAAACTGATACAAATACTAACAGGATAGATAGGTAGAAAACATTTGATTATACTCACAGGAGTTCATATACATGTATTACACAGGTCTTTAGTATTGCTTTATCATGACCCGCTAAACAAGAGAAAACGAAAACATATTCGGAAATTCATAAGCAATATTCCACATTATCATTAATTATTTCATATTCTGCACAATCTTTATCAATTTCTTCATCTGTTTCAGAAAATCCTGAAGCTATTGAAAGCATATTACGTGTACAGCTTCGTGCCGTGGATAACGACGGCGCTGGTCGGCTTCGGCTTGTCTGCATACACTGTCTACTGGTTCAACCTTCAAGAGATCGATGAGTTCCGAACTTGGGTACTTCTGGTCGACCTGGCTACTTTCTTTGCTCAGATCTGTAAGTTCTGTTTACTGACTGAGTCTAGAAGTCCTAGGATAAGTGACAGCTTCAAAACGATCGTTGTAAAATGGTTTTAGATAGGATTGGATTTTGACTTAGCTCAAACCAATAGCTCCAGTCTATGTATGATGAAGATGTAAAAAGAAAATATTATTAAGATGTAAAATATGGGTGATGTTGGACCTTTCCTATATTCTTTATAGCGCTGCTGGTTCTTTTAGTAAGTGGTCTAAACTGGGATTCCCAATAATAATTTCATTTAGGCACCAAAACGAACCACCATGTTGCCGATAGAATGTCTGATTGTCTAGCGCTCTTTGTTGCAGACAGTGAGCTGCTCTACTTCAAAAATATAACATACTTAGCTTAGTTTCCCAGCATAATGAATTATTTTGTCTTCAAAATCGCAATAAGCAACCTTAACAATGGACACTATTTAACATACCAAAAATGATAAACTCTTCCTTAAATAATAAACTTCACATTTATACAGAAGAAGTAAAAGAAAAACTTAGTGTATTGGTGTAAAATGTGAGTGAGTAATCCAATCATAATTTTTATTCCAGTAATCCAGGCGTGCATTCTACTACTAATAAGAAGTCAGATGATCAAAATTAAGAAAAGTTACGAATTCAGGTTTATAAGAAATGCAGATGAATGCGAATGTTCGATGCATTCTGAAGAAGAAATAGTTGATGAGGGGAAACATAGACACTGTGAAGAAGGACTGAAAGAAGCACAAGGAAAGACGTCGACGGATGACTAAAAATATCGAGTGACAATTTAAGCATGTTGTGATAATTAAATTTATTGCAGAGAGGAACCATTTTTCAATAAAATAACTAGCGACATGCCCTGGCTTTTAACAAGTGCAATTTACTAACACCATTTGGTTTCAAAACGATCAATGTCTTTCGAATTGGAAAAATTTAAATCTTTGAATGATTTCTGAGATTAACGTTCAACACGTGATTAACGTTCAACACGTGATTTTATATCTAATAAAGATATTAAAATTTCGATGTCCATAGTGTGCTTTATTTTCCTACAGATTGGAGACTGTAACTGTATCTAATTACTTTTACCTTGTTCTTTTCGCAATAAATAAAAATCAAGCGCGATTGCAGAACCATAGGATCTTACTTTGTTAATTATCTCGTCTTGATCCTAAAACTAGTTATTGGGCTGTAACTAATTCAAAGAATCATGATGACATTAAAAATGTTTTCATTGTTCTATCATTTATAAATGCGAAAATTTATGAGAATGGGTTTTTCGGAAATTGCTGTTTCACACAAAAACTATTGTACGAATTCGTGTTTGATAAACCTATAGATAGTTTATAACCTGGCAAATGAACAACATAATTACCAAACTTCATGTGGGCAACGCCCCGGTCACAATCTAGTAATAAGTAACTTTCTAGAACATCAAAATAATGTTCCAAGACAAGTCAGTACAATGACATAAGTGCATCAATTCAAAGTTTCCAGAAATGGCTCGGAGTAAAGACGATTAGAATCAGTTAAGGATGGTAATTCGGGAGGCACGCGGCCACCAACTTGTCTCGCTACCATATAGTACGTGGACAAGACTGTCAACTTCCTCCTTAATTTATAGTGTTATTGTTGAAGTGGGAAGAACATTTTTGACACATTATAATTCACCGTCTGTGTGTTCGTGGATTCTAGTTTTAAAACAAGTGAAAACAGTGGCGTATCTCTTTTGTTTTTGTTTCGAAATTTGGAGATTTTTATCTTATTTTCAAGACTTGTGAAGTTTTAAACTTGGCTTTACTCTCCAGATCTGAGTGTAGTGGCAATTTTATTGTCCTGTTGTTTGTCTGGTTCACCGTACTAATGCGAGTTTTTTTTTGTTCACAATATTTTGGAAATAAAATAGTTTTCCCCATGTTGACAAACATCTCATTTTAGTTCCGTTGAAGATAAGATAGTTTAGCTTTCCGAAATATTCCCTATTTGTTTACTGTAATATCTGTTTTTTATTTCGCCTGTTTTCGTTATTAAATGTGTGTAAATGGGGAGGATATTTAAAGTACATAACAAGTTAGCATTGTTTTTTCTGCGTTAATCAAAGTAACATTTTGACCTGTGTTATTGTGTTCACAGAACTTGGTTATATTTATTTTTGTGTGAGTATTTTACGGTTCGAACAGTGCCATGGACAAAATGATGAGAATTCGTGGTGAGATACCAACGTTTAAGAGATGTTGTGTTTGCCTACCACTGAGACATGGACTGATCATGTGGGGTTATATTAGATTGGTGAGTATTATAAATTTTTGTCAATAAGTAATATTATGACGGAATGCTAGTCCATAATTGCTTGGGAGTTCAGGTTGTAGGTACAGTCACACTCAAAAGTGGTTTGGCGCACTTACAAGGCAATAGCTTAACGTTTAGTTTGACTTATGACCTTCTACTTTCGAGAGACACATGTATCATCAACTACTGATTGCATGGGATTCATAATTTCAACGTTGTAAAGCATGTCCATTTGACTTAGTGGTTAAGCGTTAAGACTACAAAATCACTGTGATCAAAAAGATGCGAGTTCAAACCTCACGAAGTGATAATCTTTTTGTAAGTTTTAATCAATTACAATATTTTAATAAATAACTTAGATATTGGTTGTTCGTTTTACAACCAATATCTAAGTTATTTATTAAAATATTGTGATGATATCAAAGAAACAAAAACTGCAAACGTCGTTATTAAGATTCGAACTCAGAACTCTGTTGATCGTGAATCCACTTAGCCCAACAGAAACAGTTATCAGCACATGTTAGTTAGATCATTGCGAATGAATGCAAAGGAATGTTAAAAACCGGTTTCCACTTTTTGATTTTTTCGTTTTCAATTTCTTACTAAAGTCTCTGATAATGATGATAGTTTATTAAAGGGTTTAGAATAAAAAAAAATGCGTGATAATTATGTTATAACAATAATTATATTTTTGTTGTGTATTGATAATATAATATTATTATAAATTCGTAGATGTTTTTTTTTTATTATTTTAACAAAATTATGAAATGCTTCAATGGATTTTCGAAGCTACTTAACAATAAATAGGAGAATTCAACAAATCGAAATAAAAGTAAAAAAAAAGTGACTTTATAAACCTTTACTAACGTTTTATTATATTTTAACAAATAAATAAATACAGGGTATTTTTTATACATAATTATAGTGCGGACATTTTATTTTAATTATTATCTTTTAAGAAAATGAATAAAATCGTGTAATTACTTCACCAAAAGAAATGTTAACGTTATCATTATTAAAGTCGATTATTTTGAAACAGTAACATGACACCGCGACCCTGGAATTTAATAGACTATTTGCCCTTTGCGCTCCAGGGTAGTAAGAGCGAGCGAAGTGAGCTGGAGACTTGGGTCACCCTGACTCGCACAGTCCTTTGCTTTCCCGGGCCGCGATGCCCTTTTACGGTGTCAATATAAACGTTTTTAGCACCGCGACCCTGGAACGCAAAGAGCCAGTCGCTCTTTGCGTTCCCAGGTCGCGGTACCAAAAAAAGGTTGTGCTTTGAGCACATCAAGTTTCTTCTGCTTCACCAAGTGCGATTTAGCAAAAATAAAGTTATAAATTACGGGAACGATATAAATAAAATACGCACTTCATAAAAAATACCCTGATATCGAGGTTACTGTTAGCTTAAATATCTGTTTCATTACGAAAAGAGGATTGAAGCCTAATAACCTCGAATCTTAATCCTAAAATAAAATTTAAGTGTCAATAAAACTATCTAATAAACAATAAATACAACAAAAACCATAATATCATAAAATATTCTTGAGAAAATCTTAAACGTTTTTTTTTTTCCTTTAAAATATAAACGGTTTTTAGCTGATGTTCGATGATAAAAGCCTTCAGTGTTGCGTGCACGGTGAACGGTTATTAAATATCGTGTTTAATCAGTTACTCATTGAAGGAAACCTTATCCTTCGTTTTCGTTTACCATATTTTGACGTCCATGCTTATCCTTTACAACAATCCTTATCCTTAACAAGTGTTCCACTTCGCTCTCTTCAAGCTTTGTTTTTTTTCTCATATCAAACAGACTCACAGTATTTCAACACTAGAACAAAACATGGATTAACTTT
Organism: Agrotis clavis; assembly: GCA_954870645.1. Classification (NCBI taxonomy): domain Eukaryota; kingdom Metazoa; phylum Arthropoda; class Insecta; order Lepidoptera; family Noctuidae; genus Agrotis; species Agrotis clavis. The sequence continues at coordinate 21,357,666 of OX940930.1, forward strand.
ATGAAAAATACAGCTGTTTATTTATTTTACTATTAAGAAATATCTATAAATAACACATACTAAGTATCAATCAGATTTTTTTTACTTTTAAACAAAACTATTTTAACACTTTTGAATACGGAATCTTATATAATCAATAAGAATATTAACATGTAAAATAATTAAAATTAAAATGTTAAACTCACACTTAGTCCGGTTTCATATGATATTTATGTTATGTTTCATCCACATTTACGCAGGGCTATAATATTCGCCACCAATGTTTATATGTGATAATTCCATTGTTTATATTTCACTGCAAATCGGTAATCATAACAAGTTTAATCGGAGATTCAAACACTCGTTACACACAATAACCAGGAATCAACAACGTTCTATTATACTCGTAGGTGACTCGAAAGGAACTAACATATTTGTGTCTACCCTACAAATAATTTACTTTTGTTTTCTGAGATCTACCGACAAAACTTTATTATAAATGAGAACATAACAAACTATTACACACAACACTAATGACGATCGAACTAATATATGCAATTATAAAAAAAAAAGTAACTTTAACTATCAAAATACTTTAAAAGTGTATTAAAAATAAAAAAAGTATAAAGTAACTATTAAAAATCAAGAAAATGAAATTATGAATGGTAAAACAAAAAACACAAAGCAGGTGATTTGATCTCACGCCACAGCTCGTTAGTTAACGCACTATCTGAGCGGTATAGTTTACCACTGCGCCAACATCACTTGTAGGAAACTGGTTGAAATTATGAAGTATACCATAAGTTGATTTGATTTGTATGGTATTAAAACAACTTATAACAAAAGGACGTAAGTCACAGCGAAGCGTCAAGCTATTGCGTTGAGAAATTTATAAAGGATTTTGGAATTCGACTGTACAACCAAGTGTTGTCTGCGGATTCGTTTGCGTGTAACCCAAAAATTATCTTAAGGAAATGGAATAATACACAATATCCTATGTATTCCTGGTTATAGCATCTGGTCAGCCATTCTGGTGTTCTGACGTGTTTGAGTAAAAAACATTTAGGCTATTTACCATTATTTTTTTGTTTAATATGACTATTCTTCATCTTGTGCAAAAATCTTGGAAGCAAGCTTTAATTTGGATAATGGTCAACGCGCCCTTCTATACTCTCTGCTCCACTGCGTACAGTGGGGAACCCCTAGTTTTATGCAACTCAATTGCTTGCTTTCATAAACCAATTCTTTTTTTTTTTTCAGGTATTAGGATTCATACTTCTGGTTGGAATCACAAAAGGATTTCTTGAAGTGCTACGAAGATCTCAAGAAAAAGAGGGTTACGAAGTTTATTTAGTGATGATTGGATTCTTTGTCATATTAGCAGGAACAGATATTGTGTTAAGTGTAGTTCTTGTTTATGCGGGACATACGGTGAGTGCACCTTTAACTTGAGAGTCTAATCAAGGGTAACTCGACGTCCGATCCAGGAATAGGCCCCAAGTTAAGCGATTTGTGTTTTGGTAGCAGTATAGTTAACTCTGGACCGAGAGTCTTCATGGTCTATTTCTCTCCCGAGACGTTTATTTCGACTACTTAACCTGGCAGGAAACGTATGATACAGCTGTCAACATACAATTTTGTTGGTTCCTTTTTCCAGAAAGATCTAAAGATGTTACGAGCATACTACATCTACAGCTTCATTCTCTGGGTACTACTGATTGTCATGGGCATCCCTCTCTGCGTGTATGCTGTGTATTTGATGAACCTCTACGACATGGATCTCACACATATCTTCTATATGTCACTTGACGTAGCCAATTTGCTAGCTATGATCTGTAAGTAATCTTTTATTTAATTTAGAATTGAGTTTAAGGTACATATAAAGGGCCTGAATACCAGCCGTAGGAAAATTATGGGCTGAATATGTAGATTCATCTTGAGATCAATGAGAGACCCACTAATCACAGTATCTACGAGTAGCAGTAAACGCTAGGTCCCCATATTGTAAAAAAAGACAAAAAACTACTTTCTACTTTTTCTCTTTGGAGACACTTTTCCATACAGATTGAAACAATATTGTAGCACAAAATTATAGATTATAGAACTATTAAGTATCAGCTTCTGTGATGTAACTTAAATTTAGAACAAAGTTATAATGTATAGTCCATTGAACAATCAAGTAATCAAATGTCCAAAAGATATTGAAAATAATTCAGCCGTGATAAATCGCTGGATGCAAGCCGTTTTCAACCGGTCCTATTAGTAATCTATAGGGAAGGCTAGTTTTCAGTAGTGAATGTCCTACGGCTAATATTATGATGATGATTTTCCAGTGATTCAAGCATACATTCTCCTACTAGTGCGAAGTGAATTTCTAAAGCTATCGAAGAACTACGAGTTTGGATTTGTAAATAATGCAGCAGAATCAGCTTGTATGATGAAACGTGAAGAAGATGACGTAGGCAATAGAGATATTAAAGCAGAAGATAATATTACATCCGAAACAGATCTAACACCCTTTTCAGATACTTTATACGAGAGAGATATTACAGCAAGAAGAGATATTTTAGCAAATGGAGATACTAATAATGGAAAAAATAAATCTAACCATACATTGATATATTGACAATATTTAAAACAAGGGACAGCTTATGTTAAAGAGTTACGAAAGAAAAGAAAAATGTAATAAATTATAACACACCATTACAACCGTTTAAAGTTGCACGCAATTATATAAATATGAAAATAAAAATAATGATTTGTTAAGGTAAAGTGTCATTCATTCCGTTTTCCATTATTATTAGACAATTTAGCAGGCGAAGCATAACATATTATGTGTTAACTATTTAATACATCCATATTCCATTGGGTTATTTTACGGATTTAAGGAACTTTATGCGTACATTGACTTGGATACCTTTCCAATAAAGTATTTTATACCTTCAATATTCCTAATCTTTACAGTGTTGTAAAACGCAGTGCTTTTCTGTCCATTTGGAAGAGTACCTTGAAAAGTATATGACTCAAGAACCACTTATCCGATTTATGAAGATTTTACAATCATCTGCTATGTGACTACTAGACAGTATGTAGTTTAGTATGCCCACGCGACTCGAGTTAAGGGCACAGTTATTCCAGTGTAGTTATATCTACGGCATTTAAATTTCAATTTTTATGCTATCCATATGACTTTTTTCTAAATATTTCATATTATTTTCAACTATCGGGCTTGCTGTTATTTCAACTTTACTTTTCAATTATTGATTGGAAATTTCAAACACGGTCTGGAACTCGTAAATCACATGGGTAGGCGCTTGTTTTTGTTATTGTCAACGAAGAAACTTATTTATAAAACCCGAGTTCGTATCTTCTAACTACATAATTATAAATACCTATTCATAATAATTATTATTTATACCAATCACTCCAAAGCAACTGTTGACCTCAGTAGCCGTAGGTATATCAAATAATTAACAATGAATCAGTTCTAAAAAGTGATAGTGATAATAATAATTTAAAATAATTTGAAAAGAGAAGGCGTAGCTACTTATATAAGTACCAAAAAAACAAAGTGTAATGGAGCTGCCAGTGTTTAAGAGATGTTGTTTCTGTTTGCCGCTACGTTATGGACTAATAACATGGGGATATCTCAGACTGGTGAGTACTATTTTAATCTTGCTTCACTAACTGTTCTCAACTCGTAAATTATCTCACAAGCATGTGATAATATTCCCCATCTGCTACCCCATATTCTACCAGGTAAACTATCTATTTTCCAAATACGTTTTGAAGAGTCTTTTTCTGTCTAAAAGAGTAAAAAATATCCATCCATTCATCCTCACAAACTTTCACATTTATAATACTACTAGTAAGAAAGATTTTCAAGTCGCCAACGATAACATGTTAATATGATTTTTTTTCTTTTAAAAAAAGATGCCGCACACTAGGAATTTCTACTGTATCGTAAGTGCGTTTACAAACATTGCAACTCACATACGCAAACACGTGGAACAACTAACAATTCCGTATTATTATATTAATGAAAGTATGAGTGAGAATATTTTTTTTTGTTCTCATAATTTTGGTTCTTCCAGCTGAATCTAATAAGCTATGTATTATCTTTTCAGGCCTTGTCCATATTACTCTTCATAGGCATGAACGTCTTCGGAGGATTCGAGACAACTACAACACAAAAGGAATCTGAAATAAACAAGGGATATTCAACAGCATTAGTTCTGCTGTTTCTACTGAACGTGACAGATCTTATATTAAATACTTTATTCATCGTTGGTGGCCATAAGGTGAGTTTTCATTTTGTAGCTTTAAGAGCGTATATTTCGAAAGCTGGCAACGTCGCAAATGGTTGTCAAATATTAACACGTTTTAATTAATTTGGCATTGTTACTGTATGAAAATAAGAAATATGGCTCTGTAGTGCACTAAAAAATTGATAAGGGAATGCCATGATTAATGTCGTAACACCGAATACATAGTTTTAGATGTAGAAAAAGCATTTGGAAGCTTTCCAAATGTCTTTTATACACCGGAAACGGTTACAACATCAAATTCAGTGTTTTAATTGCATTCCTATATCATTTTTTTAGTGCACTACAGAGCGATATTTCTTGTTTTCATACAGAAAATTTGCCAAATTAATTAAAACTTGTAATTATTTGACAGCTTTTTGCGACGTTGCCAACTTTCAGAATATGCAGCCTTAATAATAAAAGCGGAGCTCACATCGCTTGTATAAATTCAAATTCAAAATTCAAATATTATTTATTTACACAAAACTCATTACAAAAAGATTTGGGGCACTGGATCCCGCACTAGCCCAATACCTTGTGTTGTAGGATCTAGACTCTTTCGACAGAAATGGTTACAGTTACAGGTTATTAATAATTAAAAATTATTTGTTTATTTATCAATAAGGTTTATTTATCTCCACAAATTACAATCTTACTTAAATATTGAGTTGACAGGCATTTTGACAATAAATGTAATTTGTGGGAGATCTGGAGTCTAAACTAAGCCTAGGCCTGTATTATAGAACTCCAGGCCCCCAAATGGGTCTAAGAATAAATAACGTATGTATTTGAGTAGGTAAGTGAAATCCGCCTGACAGTTTTCTGATTGTACCCATTGTAATTTTTTTAAACAGTTCTTCAATTAATATATATCTAAATATTCTTTTATTTTCAATAGTGATATTATGAAATGTTTAAAAGGCTACATCCCGTTTCATCACTTTCCGGTTCGACAAACAAAACACCTACAAAAATTGTTTTTTTTTGTCACTATTTTGATTCAGTTCCTTTTCGGCATCTTTTTTGGGAGCTTTGTGCACTCCCCTTGCAACGACTTTATTATTCATTCGAACTGTAATTATTTTCAGAAAAAGTTGAAGTTGTTGCGGGCCTACTACATCTACAGCTTCATCATCTGTGTTCTTACAACGGTGTTGTGCGCCACCATGGTGGTGTACACCATCTTAATGTTCAAAATCGGGGAGCTCAATATCTCATTCCATATCTGGATCATTCTGGTGGACATAGCTACCTTGTTGGCTCAAATCTGTAAGTAATCATCTACATTTTTTTGAGTGAAAACCTCTAAAAGAATCAGAGCACTTTATTTTGTGGTTATTGAATGAAAATGAGCCGCCACGCTCGTCATTGTGAAGCTCGTTTAGCTCGGCTCGAGAATAAAGGCGGGTTTCGAGAAATTTTAATAGAAAAACCCAATAGCACTTTTTACCCGACCTGGCAATCGAACCTAGAACCCCACAGTCAGCAGTCGAACTTGCGACCACGAGACCAACGAACGGGGCAGTTAGTCATAGTACAAGAAGGAAAGTAAAGCATTATCTAATAATAATTTCTTTATTTTCTAATTCCAGTGGCACAAGTCTACGTTGTGCTCCTTGTGAGGAGTGAAGTCATCAAGTTGAGAAGCAACTGCGAATTCAGATTCGTGAACAACGCAGCTGATGCGGAATGTACCTTGAAATGTGAAGAAATTAACTGAGGAGAAGAATCAGAAATATACGTTTGAAAGATGTGCGCCTGTTCTACTTCTAAGTTTAGTAGTCAAAGATAATACAAAGTTGTGATATTAAGTTTAGTTGTTAAATGGATGTGGCCAGGCCTCCAATAAGTTAACGGTGGCCCACAGGAAATCGGTAAAGTACTGAGCTGAGCTGAGCTAAGGTGAGGGTTCCTGCTTAGGCCAGCCGCTCACTGGTGACTTTTTGTCGAGGAGACTTGTGTCGAGGATACTTTTGTCGAGGAGACTTTTGTCGCGGAGACATGTCTCCTTGTCCAGTGCTATGAAGTCATATGGGAACGCGCTCATTATGGTCTCAAATAGTTACAAGGTGATACATTTAACAGGGAAACAAAAAGTCTCCAGTGAGCCGTGCCGTAAGTAGTGGTCGTTACCAATAAATTATTTTGAAGGTAACTCTCATTCTTTCTTTTTACCCAACTGACAACGTAAACTAGTGGTCAACGTCAAACTGCAATACAAGGTTGGTATCGAGTGCATTGCTACTGTATACACAAAATGATCATTGGTCTACAGACAAAATAACAATAATTAAGTCTCATCAGTCACAAGACATAATAACTATGAAAGTACCGTAGATGCTCATTCCAAGGAGTAGATCTTTATAGAGATGAACGGGCAAGAAACTCCATGGACACTCTTTTTAGATCACCAGAATTATTACAAAACCTTTGTTACATCATTCATTTTGAGATGGTACATTATGTGACATCGATGTAGCAAGTTAAAAGTGTCCATAGTAGAAAAGACTGACTAGAGACTGCACCGGTCCCGAGTTCGATTTAGCTAAATACCAACATGCTGAGCTTGACTCGAACGCAGAGCTAAGAGGCTCATTGGCGACGTAAAATTGGTGGTTGCTAAGCTTTACAGCCTGAACCATCGCCGCAAAGTTTCCTACTTATCAGTCTTCTGCAGATTGTACTTCGGTGAATGTGCCAAAGAACTCCACAATCTTATCTCACCAATCCCTTCTATCATCGCGCATCTAGACGCACGGCAAGTTATCACCCTTACCTTGTTGCTATTTCAACAAATCGTACAATTTTGTTTCTAAACGTCTTTTTAAATGCGATCAGTAAAGGAGTGGAACTCTCAGCCTGCGTGATTTTCGAACGCATACAACCCTAATCTCTCCAAAGTTAGAGTGAACAGGCTTCTTCTGGGTAAGCTCGCTCCATCGTCGACCTTGTCTCTCACCCATAAGCTAGACTAAGGTAGAGCAAAGCCCTTATACAAAAAAGATTCCCAGGTCGGGCAACGTGTTATGTTATAGGATTTATCCAAAAGGAATTTCCCAGTAGCTTCCACGTAGTCTGGATCTGTGCTCAGTTTCTGGAAATAGGCTCGCCTCCAATGATATTTTAGTAAACAGATATGTTACGAGCGCGCAAAACGTGAAGACCAGAAAATGACCTACGTCGGACAATTGCTTTTAGTCTGTGTCTCGCACGACTACGAGTAACACGTTGCGCGCTGCTACGTAATTGTCATCAAAAATGCCTTCGTGTGTATTTATGAAGTGTACCAATCATGATAAAAAAATTAATAAAACACATGGGATCTCATACCACACGTAAGTAAGCAATATACTTCGATTTATTAATATATTTCAATTATTTTCGTAATATTCTGATGTCGTAAGAACGACAAGGTGATGCCGACGTGCGGGGCGGTGCGCGGGGATTGATGACGCGTGGGTGGCGTGGCGCTGTTTGTTTATATAGCTGTCACTTTTTTTCTTATTGCGTTTTATCAAGCTATCCTTTTTACTTGTAGTGAAATGTAATGTTTGAATAAAAAAGTCCGCGCTCGGCGCGGAACAGTTTTTGCTGTTGTTTTGTAAGCGTATAACATATCTGTATATTAGAATATCATTGCTCGCCTCCTATTAAATATGAATCATCCATCCACGAAGTGACTTAAAGACCGACTTATGAGGTAGCTGATAGGGATGACAATGTTGCAATACCTTCAGAACTTTAAAATAATAAAAATTATGTTTTCCACTTTCTTTAATAAACGTAGCACCATTTGATTTTTTTTTTCCTAATTTTCAGGTTTTCAATTTAAATGTCTTCAGTTTTCGTTTCCGGGGTAGGTAAGGAAGGGTATACATTTTCGGTAGGTACCATGGTACATTCTGCTTCAACCGCGTTGTTCACAAATCTGAATGACTCCCTATTGTTCTTCAGTTTGATGATCTCGCTTCTTAGTAGCAGGATGAAGTACGTTTGCACAACTGGAAAATGACTGAATTGGTTAAAAATACAAAAAAGTACCTACATTTATGGTTATTATGGTTATCACATGTGAGTTTCTCCTTTCCAGCTGACTTTGTCTAGTGAAGATTTGGCCGTTTATAATTAAATTGGGTGCTTTTATAATTTACCGTGCCACGGCACGGTACGGCACGTTTTTATCGCCACGGTAAAGTAGGAAAGCAAAATGTATGCATTTGTATGCAAGCGCTTTTAAGTGATAAAACGATTTTGTTGACATACGAAAATAATTGAAAAACTATTCAGGTCTTCCTTGAGCTTATCAAATAGCGTGTAGTATGACCCTTCTGCGGGCATGCGGGCAGCGAGTAAAGGGCAACTCGCTGCCCGACCATGGACCATGCCCGGGTCGACGGCGCGTTGTGTCCCACGCGCGCCTCAAAGAGCGTCATCATAATGACGGGGCCCCCCTCTCAGAGGGCCAAAGCCTGCCGGGGTCGCGGGATTATTTCCTTACCGTGACCCCGGAACATAACAGGCTACTGAAGGACACCGTGGATTTTAGTCAGTAGAAGTCTGACAGTCCCTCCCGCCCTGCCCGGGGCTGGAGGACTCATTTGATGATTTTGCCACGTAAAAAAAAAAAAAAAAAAAAAAGTATGACCCTTCTAAATATTTTACTTTTAAAAGTGGATGTTGCCAATACTTTCTAGTAATATGTCTTTTTTTACGTCTTAAATATAACAAATAGAGCAAAAGTAGTCGCTGTCTCTTCAAGAACATGTCTGCACTTTGAAGACGCGCAAAGCGTAATAATTTCACGGTGAATTATAAAATCACCCTACGGCACGGCATGCCGTCCACGGCCACAAAATTCTTCTTCACGTCCACGGTAATATCGTGCCGTGCCGTGAAACGGCAAATTATAAAAGCACCCATTCAGATACTTTATTATTATCTAGCGATGTATTCTTTCCGGAATGATATCCTATTTATTTGCCCGTCGTACTATCAGTGGTGCCTCGGGTAAAAAATTGCCCGTAGCAATACTACCAAGCGATCTAGTACCAGGGAAATTTTAATTTACCCATAGTACTACTCGTTTATTTTGCCAGGGTCGCGGGACTGTTTAAACCGTTAACCGAGACCCTGGAATGAAAAGGTATTATTCCATCCATCAGCCTATAATGTTCCCATTGCTGGGACACAGGCCTCCTCTCTGTGAGAGGGAGTGGGCCATAGTCCAACACGCGGGCCCAGTGCGGATTGGTGGATGTCACATGTCTTCGAATTTTTGGTTCTGGAACATGCCGGTTTCCTCACGATGTTTTCCTTCACCGTTTTGAGAGCTGGTGATGAAATAAATGACACAAAGTAATGCGCCTGGCGGGGTTCGAACCCACGACCTACAACTCGTAAGTCGGGGCCGATACCATTGGGCCACCACTGCTCTTAAGGTAAGGTAAGGTATTATTATTACTAGGTATTTATTATTTAGAGACCGTATCCTATCCGTGCTTCACCCAGGCGAAGAAAATTGGTGAAGCAAGATTCCGTCCCCGTATTTTCTTAAGATAGCTATTTGTTCTTAAATGTTTTTGAAATCCCGCAGTGCTAGACGCCCACGGCACCGGACGTCTCGGCAGACGAGGCGTAGGCGCGAGCGGCGAGTAAAGGGCGACTTGCTGTCCGACCATTGTCGCGTTGTGTTCCACGCGCGCCTCAAAGCGTGTCAGCAAGATGACGGGGTCACCCCTTTACAGGGCCAAAGCCTGCCAGGGTTGCGGGACTTATCAAATTATCGTGACCCTAGAACTTAAAGGGCTATTGAAGGACACCGTGGATTTTAGTCAGTACAAGTCTGACAATCCCTCCCGCCCTGCCCTGGGTTGGAGGACGCATTTGTTGATTTTACACAAGTTAAAAAAAGAAACTATGTGTAGAGTTTTTGTGTTTAAACTACCAAAGTTTGTTATTGTGTTTGAGTGAGTGAAGCTTTATCACTCGTTATTAAATTGTTTTTATTGTAAAGTCCATTTTCCAGTACCCAACACAGATTACAGAAAAAAAAATGCAATAATATTCCAACAACAGTAATGAATCATACGTAATCAGAAGCGATAAAATAGTTCACTTCCACCAACAATATTGTTGATTAACGTTAAAAAAATAGTTAACAAGTGAACTAGGAGTTTTCACTCTTTTGTTTGGATCGAGCATGGTGCAGTCGCGGCGGTAAAACCTGTCTTTGGGATGTGGTTGGAATGGCACCACGGCGTCCTCACCTTCTGAGCAACGCGGGTCTACACCAAACACGGTTGTTTCGGAAGGTATCAGTCTCAGATTCAAAGGGAGGAAACACCCGGGTATTGCCTCTAATAAGTCTTGAAGACACTGTGGAGCATACGGTGTAGGTATCTGCTTGTGGAGCGCCGCCGTTTGCACGGACATGATAGGCTGGTTAAGGCCATGTTTCGGAGCGAGAGGGAATAGGAAGCAGTCTCTTTCTTCTGCGATCAGTAATGCTGGCGATTGAAGAGGCAGAATGCGTGAATATCCTTCACCTCATACCCCAACCACTGTAGGAGATGCCCAGGGCGTCTAACACCGCGTTGCATATTCTGGCCACCTTAGAGGCAATCTTGCAAGAACCAAGAATCGGGCACGAGGGTTCCACGCGCATATAGAGCTGCCGGGGCCCTTAAAAGATCAAACTGCCCGGGTCATGGGACTGTTTTAGAAAGGCACCGTTACAAGAGTCTGACAGTTCATTCCAGTCCACCCAGCGAGAGGACTCATTTGATAATCGTAAACCTCTACCGGCAAGCGCAACGTAGGTCGTCTTCCTACAAGGTGGACAGATGATCTTTTGAAGACCACAGGATCACGCTGGATGCAAGCTACTTCCAACCGGTCTTATTGGAGATCTATGGGGGAGGCTATATTCAGCAGTAGATGTCCTAAGGCTGATATACATAGTAGTGATGATGAACCTAAAAGAGGTGTATGAACGTAAGGGCAACTCGCTGTCCGACCATGGACCATGCCCGGGTCGACGGCGCGGTGTGTTCCACGCGCGCCTCAAAGAGCGTCAGCATAATGACGGCCCTCTAGAGGGCCAAAGCCTGCCGGGGTCGCGGGACTTATCTCATTACCGTGACCCCGGAACATAAAGGGCTATTGAAGGACACCGTGGATTTTAGTACGAGTCTGACAGTCCCTCCCGCCCTGCCCGGTGTAATAGGACTCATTAGATGATTTTACCACGCTAAAAAAAAGGTGTATGAACGTTAATCTAGTTTGCTCACCTATGATGATGAAATAAGCTGAGTAGACTAGGAAAAGTGTGTTCCACGTATCCAGCGAGGTTGGGCTTGCAAACGAATTGGTCAGTGACAGACACACTGACGAAATAGTAAGTAATAGCGTCAATGCTAATATCACTATGCTGTAGATGTAGTATGCTCGTATGAGCTTCCAATTTTTCTGAAAATATAAAATGTTTTAGTATTAATTTCTGGAAAAAACCCGTTCGAATAAAAAATAGGTTTGTTTCATGATTTTGAAACTTTTCTTTTTAATTTACCCCGTTGACGGACCAGGGGTAGTGAGGTGGGTAGGACCAACTTCCTGTGCCATCCACCCCGTTAGGGACTTTATCCATGGCGCGACGTGATTGATGAGTGAAAAACAACCTTACCACTATTATTATACAACAGTATATGATATAAAACACGTTGTTATCCACGGGTAAATGAAAAACAAAACACGATCGCCACGACGACGTCAAGTCAATCGAATTGTATCATTATTATTTCTTAGTGGCAAGGTTGATTTTCACTTGTAGTTGGAATCGGTTGAATCGCATCCCATGTCCCTTACATTCCGATGTCAGCACTAGCAGGCTCAATGATACAATTTTTCCCATCGAGCCCGTTGACGGGGCAGGACTAGCGGGCGCCGGATGAAACCAACCCCAAAAATCTCGAACCGGCATCTCAAAAAAAGTTCAGATTAAAAAAAAAATAAAAGGATTCAAGCTGTATAATAAGATGATGCCACTTAGATAGCTTGATTTGATTGGAACGAGAAATAATAGGCATGGTGACGTATGTGGAAATACATTTGTAAATACAAAACCATTTCTATGAATCTTTTTGACCTGGAATTAACCTGGAATGTAATGAAACTAGTAAATATGGCAAATTTTTCGATAAATTGTCATCATGCCTGAATACTATTTCATTACAAACAAGATATCATAAAAAAAGTTGAAAGCCCTCACCTTATGACCACCAACGATAAACACTATGGACATTATAATATCAGTTAGAAAAGTAGCAGCAGCTAAGATGACCACCGCAAAATACAATAATATCCACTCCAAGTGTTCAGTCCGTCCAAACATGCTGATCAGAAAGATGACCATCACCAAATAATACGCCAAAATCGGAATAAAGCAGAGGTCAACAATCTGAAAACAAAAAAAAAAAAACATTACCGTAAATTATTATAAATTCGAAGGTTTGGATAGATGAATGGATGGATGGAAGTTTGTTAAACACACCAGAACGTGTGTATGGCTCTGGATTTTTAGTAGAGAGATATACAGGTGAATTTTTCAATTGGGCGTGGATGGCTATATCCGAAACTATGAGGAATATGGAAAAATGTTGAAAGGATTCTCGAGGCCGATTTTGACGAAAACTTGAACGGCATCATTAGATTTTAGAAAAACCAATAAACTAGGCCAGGAATCGAACCCACTGATTTTTAAAAAAAATTACACCCTGTATTATTACACCATTCGATTGTGCTGCTAATAAGGATCAAATTCTGAGAAGTAATCATACACGGCAAACTTAACACAGGATTAAGGGCTTATACACACCGAACAGTTTGATGTCGTTTGTATCGCGTCAGACGCGCGGCACCGGCGCGTCTGTATCGCGTCAAACGCGCGTCGACGGCGCGCTTTTAACAAACAGAGCAGTTTGTTGTCGTTTGTATCGCGTCAAACGCGCGGCACCGGCGCGTCTGTATCGATACAAACGCGCCGGTGCCGCGCTTATGTAATTTATACAGGTGTGCAAAGGTCCACAGGCTGCGTCTGACTTGCGTGCGTATCGCGTATGTATCGCTGCAAACGCGCGTTGACGTCGCGTTTGAAAAACGTGGTGTGCATAGGCTCTGAATCTCGTAAAACTACGGTTTAAACAAAGTTATTACAAATCGTGGCTTTGCGATAAACTATGGTCTAAGTCATACTGAGCTGTCAAAGGTGTGTCAAAGTTTGTGATAACAACTTTTTAAATGTGTTGTTGTTTTTGTGTTATTTCACCCAAAATACACACATCAAAAGTGTCTAGGGATCAAGCATTTTTATGCGGATTTCTTGAGATTGAGATGTGGCTTTGTAATAAATTTATGATTTTATAAATTTATATGGATCCTTTTTGGTGCATTTCATAATTTGAATCAGGAACTGTAAATCAAATTCGAGTAAAAGATGAAAATCAGCTGTCAATATTTTCCCTATAAAAACATACAACGCATTGAAGACATTATTAGTGCTACTGTTTCCCTACTACTGATTAAAACCAACGTTATTATGGAGCGGCGACGTCATTTAAGCAGGGAAGAAATGCTCAGAGCCGTGGGAATGATAGAAGCTGGTTCCCGGCAACGTACTGTGGCTTTAGCTCTGAATACAAGTCAGAGTGTTATCAGTCGACTTTGGACACGTTACCGAAGCACTGGTACTGCAACAACAACTGTACTACAAGCCACTGGTTGGAGGACGGTATCGCTGCACCACACGGAGACAAGACCGATACATTCAAATCTTAACTCGAAGAGCTCCAACAATAACCGCCATGATGTTAGCCGTGAGGCTTCATCACTCTTCAGGGAACTTAATTAGCGACCAAACAGTCAGAAACCGATTGCATGAAGTGAACCTTCATTCCCGAAGACCGCTACGGGTACCACCTATAGCAATGCACAATCGTAGGATTCGATATCAATGGGCTCTTGAACACAGAAATTGGGCAGAAGAACAATGGCGTTTCGTGTGCTTTTCTGATGAGTCTCGTTTTGGTATGAGACCGGATACAAGACGTATACGACACTGGAGAACCCCTGGACGCCAACAGCGATTAAAATCCTGCCAGGAAGTCCATCCTTATAGTGGTGGAACCATCATGGTATGGGCGGGTATTTGGATCGGCGGAAGAACTGAGTTGATTTGGATCAGAGGCAACCTCAACGCTCAAATTTATGCTGAGACGATTGTATCAGACGTCATCGTTCCTCTACAAGTGCAAATCGGTCCCTTATTTCAGTTAATGCATGATAATGCACGACCGCACACCGCAAGAGTTGTAAGACAGACTCTCGCCGCAGCTAACATCAATGTCCTGCCCTGGCCTGCTCAGTCGCCAGACTTGAACCCGATTGAGCATGCATGGGATATGCTACAGAGAAGAGCTCTGCCGAATATGGAGGGTATCCAGTCGCAAGAAGACCTTTTTTTGTTGTTGCAACGAACATGGGCGGCCATTCCACAGCGTGATTTGGATGAACTCATTTTGAGTATGCCAAACCGATGTTCTTGTGTTGTTAGTGTTTGCGGTAGAAACACGGATTATTAATTGTTTAAGTTACCCAATAAAATTTTAAAGAAAACTGTTATTTCAGTCTTTTTTTCGAACTTTAATGTTAGTGGTTCAAATGTCAAAAATCCCTTTATTAGGAAAATGGCAAATTTCTTTATGAATGCAAAGGTGACTTGGTTTATCGTTACTGTGACAAACGATAACACTTTATTTGATGAATCCTTAAAGAACATTTTAATTAATATCATTCAGGAGAAAAGTTATTGCAAAAATATATGTTGATCCCTAGACACTTTTGATGTGTGTGGATCTAAACATGGTAGATGTAATTGTTGTTTTATTATACACGGTAGATTAAATTGTTTAGACAATGGTTCAAATGACGGTAGGTAACTAGGTACTAAGGTCCCCGTTTTATCTAATGTTTGTAAAACGGAGAAATTTAGACCATGATTCAGGTTTAAATCAAGACTCGTTTATTTAAAAACCGTTGCTTCATATATTTTGGAGTTTTTCTTTTATCGTGAGCGCATTTACAAACATTTAAATTCACATAAATAAACAGCTTGACACGGAACAACTACTTGTTGATCAATAGATCAACACAGTAGTGGATCGCTCGTCGACAGCACCAACTGTGGTTACCGCGACCCGTGAAGCCAAAGGGCAATTAACAGGATGATTTAGCCTTAGATGTCAAAACTGGCAGGATTCTGCGAGGACTTATTTGATGATTTTTCACCAAAAATAAACTGATTTTAAGAGTTAGAATAGCAGAAGTTTTTTCAAAGTTGTATTTAGACATTGAAAGGACTTCTGCTATCCATGAGAATTCTTAAACGCCATGAATAATCTATAGAAAAATAAAATAATTATATTATAAAGCTGAGGAGTTGGTAGGTAAGGCTCGCAGCAGAATTTTTCTTTCCCCAAAATATTTTTGCTGCAGAGTTTGTTTGGTACAACGCGCTTATCTCAGGAACTACTGATCCGAATTCAAAAATTATTTTTGTGTTGGATAGTCCATTTATCGAGGAAAGCTATAGGCTATTTAAAATCACGCTAGGACAAAATATAGAAGCCAAGCAGCGGGGTGAAACCGCGGGATACTGTTAGTATAATGATAAAGGTGCAGGGTAATAATATTAGGTACACTGTGGCACTGCAGTTGTTTTGTTTTTTCAATGAAGTTTTGTAGTGCGCGTCGTCACAGCGCCCGTGGTTGTTATTGATCAACGACGATATAATACTAGACTCCTAATAACAGGCGACCGATGTCTGTCAACACATTAGGCAAAAAAGTCTTATATCCGTCTCATTTCGACCACTCCTGTGAGCCGTAACCATACGCTGAGACAGAACAGACCTTGAGTTAGCCAATCACAACGCAGTACCCCGTCCCCCTCGCTAACGTAGTACCTCAGCGAGTTGACAGAATAGTTTTTGTTCCTTAGATCGTGCATGCGGAGTCTAGTATTATATCGTCGTTGTTATTGATACTAGAGCAGGGGCACGTGAGACGCGAGGGTAAAATATGTTTTCCTGGTATTACACACGCTTTTAAACTAAATACTCACGATTTTGAAATAACCCCAGGCGAGCAAGCCGTAACGCAGTGGTAAACAGCAACAACATCTTCTAAACACTGGAATCTCTCCTTTAATGTTGATCTTCATTTTTTCTTTTAACTCCATTAATTTATTCTGAATACACATAAATATGCTCTTATATTACTGAAATTGCTAAAAAAACAAAACACGTTTTCCGTCACTCAATTTTTTTTTACTCTCAATTAAAATGGCTAAATGATGAATAGCAGGTTAATGGCGTTCACACAACTGTCGTTACCGATAGCGTTGTGGAAATGACAATTGGAGATAATTATGTCAATGTTTATAGTAACCTAACCTTAATATTTATAATATTTCGCGATAATATTAGTACAAATCGCGTACAGTATGCGCGATTTGCAGAAATAATAGTTGCCTGGAATGACTTCATTATGACGTAACTTTTAAAAACACTTTTCTAGCTGAGAAGAGTCCTTTTTTTACCTGGTAAAATTATTAAATGAGTCCTTCCACCCAGGGCGGGACGGGAGAGACTATAAGGCTGTCAGACTTGTACTGACTATAAAATCCACGGTGTCCTTCAAAAGCCAAAGCCTGCCGCAGTTGCATGATTATACCACGATAAAAATTATGTAGGTACCTACTAGATAAGAATTTGGGTTGAATATTAAAACCAAAAAGGGGTAAACTAAAAATTTTTTTACAAAAAAGATAATGTAATTGACTTCAAAAACAACCACAAAAATCGGTTCAATACCCTACAAAATAACTTTTCTGTCGGAAGTCGATGGGTTTGTTTTTTATTTCATTGACTTTTTTGCCAGTTTATTTATTTTATTGATTGATTGATTTATTTAGTAGGTATATGTACCCATTCAACAAAAGAGATTTTTTCAAATCGGTTGGAAAGCGACGGTGTTATGCACAAACAAACATAAAAAATAGAAGCATCTGAATTGAAAACCTCCTCCTTTTTGAAGTCAGTAAAAAAAAGTTCGGTGGCCTCCAAAGCGGTGCACGATCTTTATTTTTTTTTACAACAGATATTATTATGCATCTATTTTACACACGTTGACGCGTGTTCGGATTTCGCGGAATACCAGCGCTTTGTCTCTGTTTTTCTTGGAGCTGCGTGAAAGCGACACGTTTTTTCCCGTTCAAGTTGTTATAAAAAACATTATTCATCTTTTTCCTAGATTAGTTTTCGTAATTTCTATTAAAATTAGAAAAAAATAATTTAATTTATGAAATACTGATATTCAGCTGCATCGTTTGACACCAATTACTTTTTATCTAAATAAAATGGGTGGATCAGGAAGAGGAAGAGGATCCCACCCACCTCTAATCACCGTTGTTATCAAACCCCAATGTTTACAGAATGTCCATTTTCCAGGCGCTTCGCTGATAAATCACTTAATTTTCGCCTTAACTGAGAGTTTTAAATAACGACTTTTTGAGCACTTGCTCAAACAGTCGTTATTTAAAACTCTCAGTTAATTAAATGGACTTCCATTGAAAAGTCTTTGAAGGTTTTTTCCCTATCGGTCGCTCCCAGATTTTTTTTCAGAATTGCGGTGCACAACGATAGTGTTATATTGACATAGAGGACACTAATTAGACGAAAAAAATAAATATAATAGACATAGTTAATATTCTAATGCGTCAGGTTTTAGAGTTATTCGCCGAAACATAAGTCAAAAAACCGGCCAAGTGCGTGTCGGGCCACGCACAGTGTAGGGTTCCGTAGTTGCCCATCAAAATACTTATGCGAATTAACTAAACTGATTCGCTGAATTTAATTTTAAAAAGAAGAATTTTCAATATCGGTCCAGGAGTCTTTGAGAAATCGGGGAAAATACATAAAAAAAAAGATTAGGTACGACGAATTTAGAACCTCCCCCTTTTTTTGAAGTAAGTTAAAAATAGTTGACGATAAAAACCTACCTATCCCCAAAAAACATACCGTAAAACCATACCTAATAAAGCTGTAAAAATAAAGTTGACAAACTTACATTTGCAGTTGAAGAGCATGTTCTCCGATACATTTTGTTTAGGAAAATATGTTATCCAAGTACATTTTATAAATTGGTCGACTATTACTCGTAAAGTTGTAAAGCCTACTTAGTCATGATAATTTTCTTTTAAACTTCGTTATATATACTACTACTGTGAATTTTTTCACACCCCCAAACATAACCGTTTAGCTAGTAGAGGGGGGGGACACTCAAGTCGAGCAAAATTTAGCACTTTAAAGCTTAATATTTCACAAACGAATTTTTTTATCAAAAAATTGTTTATGGAAACTATCAATATTTTTTAAAGACCTATTTAATGATACCCCACACTAAGGGGTACGCGAGAAAAAAAAAACATCCCCACTTTACATGTACAGAAGGTACCCTAAAAAAAAATATTTTACGAGATTTTATTTTACCACTTTTTCGGCACAACAAATCCGTATATTTACACCAAATTACAGCTATCTAGTACTGTGCGTCTCTGAGCTAAACTGCGGACAGACGGACGGACGGACGGACGGACATGGCGAAACTATAAGGGTTCCTTGTTGACTACGGAACCCTAAAAACTGAACCTTGGAGAAACAAAATTTTTGTCTTTTTTAGGTAGAGTAGTTAGGTAGGTACCTATACACGTTGAATTACAACATCGTAATTACGTCTAAAATCTAAAGATAGATACTTCAAAATTTATGAAACTTCTTCCATAATTATTAATGAGTACCTATAGGTATGCGATTCTAAGAACTCTTTATTAGGTAAATCACTCCCGTATTTATATTACACTAGCTTCCGCCCGCGGCTTCGCCCGCGTGGTGTTTTGATAGCCTATGTTCTTTCTCAGGGTCTAAAGATTGTCTGTGGCAAATTTCATCAAAATCGGTTGAGAGGTTTAAGCGGGAAAGCGTAACAGACAGACTGACAGAGTTACTTTCGCAGTTATAATATTAGTTTGGATTTATTTACATCGCACCCTCAATTATTCGGTTATTCCTCATGGTACCGCCTCTGGCCTGCAGGGTTACCGTGACCCCGGCACGCTAAGGGCTATTGAAGGAACACTTTGGATTTATGTCAGTAGGAGTGTGACCGGCCCTTCCTTTCCACCCTGGGCGTGAGGACTCATTTGACGATAATTATTACAAAGCAACTTGAATTAAACAAAACAAAGCAACTCTATATAATTCCATGTCACACTAACCACTTGGGAGTCGCAGGACTGTCTCATCAGGTATACCCGTAACCCTGGAACGTAAGAGACTATTGAAGGACACCGTAGATTTTAGTCAGTACGAGTCTTACAGTCCCTCTCGCCCTGGATGGGAGGACTCCCTTGATGTCTTTACGACGATAAAAAAAATCACTAACCACTTTCCCAGGAAATGCACTCTCAAATAACATGCGTCTTAATACAAATGCAGAAAGCACAAAATGGAAGTTGTTTACAGCTACGATTCAAACCATAGTCAAACTAATTAGTCAGTTTTAAAAAAAATACTCGCGATACAGACCGAAGGAAGATACGGTCAAAACAAATGACGCGGTAGTGTGACCCGATGTTCGTTCGCAACTGACAGATATCCTGCCTGCATGCATTAATGTGGGAGGTTACTTATCAACTGGTTTAGAAGAAGCTGCTGTTACTGGCGAGAACTCCATCCATGTGTCTCATTTGTCTAATTATTTATTTATTTGTTTAAGTCAGGTTGAAAAAATATATAAATGTCCTTTATAAAAATACTTCAATACAATATGACAACATATAAAAAGTATTATACAATTGTCCCTAATTTCTTACCCTTTCATTAAATTACAGACGCCAGTACATCAAGCTACCACAATCTGTCTTTCTGCAACAGATTTTCAACTATAACACAAAACGAGAAGGTTCACGTTCGATGGGGAAAATTTTACAGATTCGGGTTATCGGGTAGCCTGATATATTGGCGTCTATACATAAGTAATAGGTATCCGATACATGAGCTAGGTTCCATACAAAACAGGTCCACATTAATAGCTCAGAACCATTACGATCACTTCAGCTTTCAAACAAAAATAATAGCTTTCTAATATTTTCTTAATTTTTTTTGCTTAACTGAAGTTTTGCTACGATGCCACAGAGATGCACAGATACACAGACAGACATTTTTTTTTTTTTTTTTATTTGGTTCACCAACGACTGTTTACACTAATAACATAGGTACTTAAAACTACTTTTACATTAAATTTTCACAGTGTAACACTCACTTAAAGGTAAACACCACAAGCGCCATAATAAACTATTTGAAGTAATCTAACCATTTACAAAGTTAAACAAATATTTAGTTAGAAAATAACATATTATTATAACAAAACAAGGCAAACAAAATGATTGAGAGGAAAAAACGAACAAAAACTAAAAGAAAAAAAAAATACATATACCTACATAAAAATTAGACAGCTTATAATAGCCAGCTTATAATAGAAGCTTATAATATATCAGGCAAAGACCTCATATACTTTGACTTTAGCTTCGATAGTGAGTCATGATGTAAGTCAACCAGATCACTACCACTGTTAACGACCCTACAGAAACGGGCGTAGGGAGAGTTAGAGCCTAAGACAGTACGTCTAAGTGGGGGACAGAGTGGAGTGATGGAGCTGCGTGGGATTCGTGAAGGCGCACGAAAATTACAAAGTGCTAGCAACCTAGGGCACTCAATGCTATTTTTTAAAATTTTGCACATAAATAAAGCGTCATTAAGTTGCCTCCGTTTTTCTAAACTGCACATGGCAAAATGTTTCAGTCTTTCTCGATAAGATGGCTTTTTTCTAGGGTGCCCTCTATCTGGCAGAAACTTGTTTCTCCGAAACCTATTTGGCAGAACTCACTTGGCAGAAACTTTTTTAAACGAACATTGTTATGGTATAAAAATTTTTTAATATAATTGTTTTTTGGCCTAATGTTTTTATGTCCGAATTTAAATTGGGATACTTTTAAGATGGCAGAATTGTATTGGGCATAATTACTTTTGTCAGAGTTACAATTTTGCATATTTTCATTTAGCATAACGTTTATTTAGAGCGCCGATTATTTGGAATAATTTGACTTGGTATACTTCGAAGATCACAGAATTTCAGAATAGAAATAATTTAATAGTCATAATAAAAAATAAAAAAATTGTTTTATAAAATCAATATGGTGTGCTACAAAAGTTAGTGACAGAAATGAATCGCTGCAAAACCGACTTCACGTAGTCTTGTCTGCCCTACCCCTAGAGTGTAATTTATAATGGCGTAGGCGCGGAGGGGCGAGGCGGCCCGTGAGCTGAGGAGCAGGTGGTTTTAACGCACACCGCCGCGGCTGAGGCTGGCCGGCCAGTAAGCCGAAGCTGCGGTGGTGGGCGTAAAATCATCTGCGACGATTAGCTCGCGTGGGACCGCCAGAGACCCGCAGCGCCGGAGCCGTGACAGAAGCCATGACTGCTGCATGTGCTGAATGCTTGCTGCATGCTTACTGCATCATCTTACTGTCTGGGAAATAAAAACCACACAATTATGCAAAAGATGATTCTGGTTGTGAACTTTCTACGATATGATGGTTATACTTATTGATTATTATGGAAATGAAATTTATGCCTAAAGATGATTCTGATTTACAAAATTATGGGTTTCGGTGTTATGGTAAATGAGTGTATGCCAAACGATTTTCTGCGAAAAGAGGTTTATGCTATCCGTTGCTATGCAAAATAAAATTATGACGTAAAAAGTTCTGCTATAAAGGGTGGACCCTTTTTTCTAGCCATACCATCAGAAAAAGCTAAGTGCCAAAGAAAGCGCTTTTGAACACGCTCAATACGCAAATTATGTACCGCATAGTGTGGTCGCCACACCACACTACAGTACTCCAATCTGCTCCTAACTAAACTGTTATATAACAATATTTTAGTTTTTTTGTTACGGAATGTTTTACAATTTCTTAACACAAAACCTAGCAGTTTTGACGATGCTTTTATGATGTTATCCAAATGGGGAAGGAAAGTTAATTTTCTATCAAACGTAACTCCAAGATCTCGAATCATATCTACTTCCTGTATTGTTTCTGAATTGATTTGATACTTAGTATATATTATGCTACTTTTTCTAGTGTATTTGACATGATAACATTTCCTCGAGTTTAAACACATTTCATTATTACTACACCATTGGATTAGCCTATTAAGATCCATTTGCAAATACATTGCATCTTGTTCATTTTTCACAACTCTAACAAACTTCAAGTCGTCCGCATACATAAAGATGTCTGAGTTCTGAAAGCACACAGGTATATCATTTATAAAATAATTAAATAATACTGGCCCAAGGTGTGCGCCTTGTGGAACCCCTGAAGAAATCGTATACACAGTAGATTGAAAACCGTTAACAACTACGAAAAAAGTTCTATCCGTTAAGTACGAACTCAACCAATCCAACAAAGTGCCAGTGATACCATACGCTCTCAACTTTTGTATTAATATTTTGTGACAAATTTTATCGAACGCCTTGCTGAAGTCGGTGTAAATTACGTCTGCTTGGTGACCAGAGTCGATAGCCTTAATTAGTACTTCTGTAAATGGTACTAGGTTTGTGCTTGTGGAACGTGCGCTAACAAATCCGTGCTGATCATCGCTCAAGTATAACTTCAGATGGTTTTGAATTTGTGGGCAGACTAGTGATTCGAACACTTTTGCAAATTTTGAAAGAATTGAGATCGGTCTATAATGTGATACTATATCATCACTATCCGATTTATGTATGGGGACTACCTTCGCAATCTTCCATTTTGTAGGAAACACCCCAGAAAAAAGTGATCTTTCAAAAATTTTCATGAGTGGACAAACCAACGCTATCGCGCATTCTTTTATAAAAATAGTTGGGATTTCGTCAGGACCTGCACCTTTATTACTGTCGAGATTTTTTAGCTTTTTAAACAGCATTTCAGGGTTTAAATCAGGGATTGTTAAGCTTTGGCTGTTATTGTCTATTTATATTATTATAATTTAAAAATTCGGAATGATTATATCTACTTCCAGTATTGTGATCAGTTATGTAAACAGATGAGAAATACTTAGCGAACAATTCGCATATCTCCGTACCATTGGATGTTCTATTAATTCCGTCAGTCATATTCATAGGATATACACTGGTTCCTCCGCGCTTGGCTTTTACGTGTCTCCAAAACATTTTCGGGTTATTTATTATTTCATTTTCAACATTCCTGATGTAATCATTATAGCAGGCAGTTGCCAAACTATCACAGCGTTTTGAAATAAGTTTTAATTCAATCGCATCTAAAGGATTTTTATATTTGTGATACCGTTTTCTTATTTTATGCTTTTGATTTAATAACTTTATCAGGTTTCGGGTAAACCACAGCGGATATTTACGAGTTTTTGGAACGCGTGGTGGTATATATTTCTGAATGGCGTTATATAGCGTTTCATAAAAGGAATCCAGCATCTCATTCACTCCCTCCAGCCCTTTAAACAATTCTGTCCAGTTGAAATCTAAAAGAAATTTTTTGATATTTGTATAATCAGCAGTTTTAAAATTGGTTTTCAAGAGCTTATTATTATATGGTAACTTTACACTTTCATTGAAAGTTATGATTATATCTAGTGGTGGATGCTGCTGATCAATGTTCGTTAGTGGGTTCATACTCTTAATGACATTACATGATGAGAAGGTTGATAAAACTAAGTCCAGAATCCGACCAGCGGTATTAACAACCGAGTTAAATTGAGTAAGCCTGTTAACATGAGTGAAATCAATCAAAAATTCGCTTGTGCTGGGTATTGCGGTATTATTATTTGATTTTCCTACCAAGCTCCAATCATGTCCAAGACATGTCAAAATTATAACGACCAATTTTACCACCGGCGCTGGTGACTAAAAATCAGCAGTTCATTACAATAAATTATCATTCTTCTGTAGAACCTGGAACTTTTCATAGTCCAATAATGATGATTGTTGACAAACTTGATAATAACTGAGGGTTCATTGTCCTCAGCGTTAATCTGGGGTTAATACACTATAGCGTCAGAATTTCGGATGCGTACGGAAACACGTTATAGAAAACATGATTAAATTCTAAAATTAGGCGACTTTTGCAGCCGCTTATAGGTCAGTTCACACCGAGACGCGATGTGACGATACTTTATTAAAAGGACATTGCCCATTCTTGTATGGGACTTGGTCCAAATGCTGCCCAGGAATGGGAGTACGTGCGCTGTGTTCCAGGCACTAATGTCTGTCTATATACGAAATATTTTAAGAATCTGCCCTGGGGTTCCTGATTTATTTACATGTTTATGTCGATGACTCTATTTTTGTCTCCATGTTTTTATTTTATTGTATTTTACACCTGTCCAAATGTTGCCCAGTGTTGGGAGTACAAGCGCTGTGTTCCTGGCACTAATGTCTGTCTATACACGAAATATTTAAAGAATCTGCCCAGGGGTTCCTTATTTATTTTCATGTTTATGTCGATGACTTTATTTTTGTCTCCATGTTTTTTATTTTATTGTATTTTACACCTGTCCAAATGCTGCCCAAAACTAGGAGTACGTGCGCTGTATTCCTGGCACTAATGTCTGTCTAAGTACGAAATATTTTAAAAATCTGCCCTGGGGTTCCTGATTTATTTACTTGTTTATGTCGATGACTTTATTTTTGTCACCTTTATTTTTTTTATTGTACTTTACACCCGTTCAAATGTTGCCCAGTATTGGGAGTACAAGCGCTGTGTTCCTGGCACTAGTGTCTGTCTATATACAAAATATTCAAAGAATCTGCCCAGGGGTTCCTGATTTATTTACATGTTTATGTCGATGACTCTATTTTTGTCTCCATGTTTTTATTTTATTGTATTTTACACCTGTCCAAATGCTGCCCAAAACTAGGAGTACAAGCGCTGTGTTCCTGGCACTAGTGTCTGTCTATAAACAAAATATTTAAAGAATCTGCCCAGGGGTTCCTGATTTATTTTCATGTTTATGTCGATGACTTTATTTTTGTCTCCATGTTTTTTATTTTAATGTATTTTACACCCGTCCAAATGTTGCCCAGGAATAGGAGTACAAGCGCTGTATTCCTAGCACTAGTGTCTGTCTATGTACAAAATATTTAAAGAATCTGCCCAGGGGTTCCTGATTTATTTACATTGTTATGTCGATGATTTATTTTTGTCCCCAATTTTTTATTGTACTTTATACCTGTTCAAATACTGCCCAGGTATGGGAGTACGTGCACTGGATTCCTGGTACTAATGTCTGTCCACATACGAAATATTTTAAGAATGTACTCTTGGGTTGCTGATTTATTTACATTTTAATGTTGATGACTTCTTACATTTTGTCTCCAAAAAAACCCATCGCTGGGCAGCGCTTAAACAGGTGTAAAGTACGACAAAAAACATGGTGACAAAAATGAAGTCATCAACATAAAAATGTAACTTAATCAGGAACCTAGGATAGATTCTTAAAATATTTCGTATATAGACTAACATTAGTGCCAGCAACACAACGCACGTAGTCCCATTACTGGGCAGCATTTAGACAGGTGTGAAAAACGATAAAAAAATGGAGACAAAATGTAGGAAGTCATCAACATACAAATGTAAATAAATCAGGAACCCAAGGGTACATTCTTAAAATATTTCGAATGTAGACAGACATTAGTGCCAGAAACACAGCGCACGTACTCCCATACCTGGGCAGCATTTGAACAGGTATAAAGTACGATAAAACACATGGGGACAAAAATAAAATCATCGACATAAATATGTAAATAAATCAGGAACCCCAGGGTAGATTCTTTAAATATTTCGTATATAGACAGACACTAGTGCCAGGAACACAGCACATGTACTCCCAGTCCTGGGTAGCATTTGGACAGGTGTAAAGTACGTTAAAAAAAAACATGGAGACAAAATTAAAGTCATCAACATAAAAATGTAAATAAATCAGGAACCCCAGGATAGATTTTAAAAATATTTCGTATACAGACATTCATTAGTGCCGGCAACACAACGCACGTACTCCCATGCCTGGGCAACACTTGGACCGCAGTTGGGCAATCTCCTTTAAAGTATCTTTTCGTAAAATAAAAAGTTATATTTTGAGTCGCTCTATTGAAATGTGCGCGCAGCCGTTAGAAATCTCATCGCTGGACTCTACGATGTGGTCGATGAGACGGCTTTGACATAGTCTAAAGATTGAATAGAGTTGTTGTCAGTAGCTTTATTTATGGGAAACTTTAATCCCAGCGTTACGTAAGTTCTGCGGACGCACCGTCACGAGGCTATGTTTATATCAATTCAAAGAAAGTTTATTTGCTGAAGAAATACATTTTGTTTATAAGGTAAGATATTAAAGCCTAAAGGTCATTGTATTCTGCCTGCAAGCAAGCGTGCAAATTTTTACAATAAAAAAAAAACATTGGAATCATTTAAAAGACACACACAGACACTTATAGTAATTTGTAAAATTACAAAACAATAATTATAGTGTAAAAAAAATTGACAACAAATAGATTACAATAAAACAAAATGAATGAATAATAAAACAAAATTGAAAAAATAAAATAAGATATAGAGAATAGCACTGCAAAAGCTGGACAATTGTGTATCGACGTCAACGCACGACTATTTTTGATAAACTGAGACTGACGCGGGTCTTTAATGAACGCGTTCAATGTCGTCTCAATCGAGTCTAAATTGCAACTGCAGTATCCTCAGGCATTGTATGGCATCGCTTTTGAACCAGCTCGTTTTTTTTATTCCTTTGCTCATTACTTTGGTCATCTTGTGGATTGCACAAACAAAATTAACGCTTACAATCTCTGAAACCTGCGGGAGAGGTAAAGGTGGATTGTATCTGCACGCACTAGACACGCGTCCTGCCTCATGACGGGCGCTACAAAGTTGTAAGTTAACTTAACTTACTTCAAAAGTTCAATTCCTGGCTTCCCATCACAAATTGTGCCTTAATTGTTTAATTCACGTATCGGCGTGCTCTCGCTGCTCCTATCCAGTTTGATGGCTTGATACCGCAGCAGAAGAATCTAATAACCTCTACTTTAGACTTGTACTTGATTTCAGAATAAATAAACAGACAGCACAAGAAGGAAAATGGAAATGTACTGACGTGTGGCATGGCGTGGATTGCCTTTTATGCAGAATCTACAGGAGGTTATCTGTAGATTTGACGGTACACACGCAAAAAGGAAGTAGATATATTAATACACCAATGGTAACCATGTATACATGAATGTTTACAATGTGTAGATTTTGAGCAACAAAGTTAAGCTGAGATCTGGCCACAGTCGAGCACAACAGAAGTCCTTGATGACAGACATTTTGTATTCAAAGAACGACAAGTTTAGCTTTTACTATTAGAGAAATAAAGATCACGTGTAGAGATGACACTGATGATGACGCATAGAAAATAATTGATGAATCCTTTTGTAAAAATAATACTCACCGAACATTGCGACATAAGCTAAATACGGATTCCTGTAACCAAAGTACACTAAACCAATACCCATAGAAGTCGCAATCAAAAGTACTGTCACGATGAACATCCAGAGGTTGTAGTAATAATATGTTCTGGCCCACTTCACGCTTCCCTGGTACAGAAAAGAAAATCATCGAATATTGCAAAGGAAAAGGGGCTATTGTTGTTAACAGGTTCATTTCTGCTTATGCATTTGTGATTATTAACTCGCGTCTTACAGAAATCGGTGCGCGCTTGTTCTTTACTTGACGCGAAAATCCCGAATTTCTTCAAAGTTAGAGATTTTCAAATTTCTTCAGGTCTGTTGCGGGTAAGCTCACAGTATTGTAGGCTTTGTTACTGTAATTTTTTTACCTAAACCAGAGTCAAGAGCAAAGCCATCTCAAATAAAATAAATACCTATGTATATGCAAGCAATGAGAACAGACCTCATCAGAGATCTATGCTGGAAAAGCAGATTAAGCCGCTGGTCCTGAGTACCATGGGTCGTCAAACGTGCGCGTTCCGCAATATCGTGCAATGTAGAAATCCAGGATGGATGGAGGATCGATGCAATTCATTGGAAGATATAATAAAGAACACCTCACCTCAAAATTTCCGAGACACAAAACGGTCACCACGAAATCGGATATCAATAGAATAAAAATGATGAGGGTCAACAGAAAGTATACCGTCCAGATCACAATATATTTATTGATTCCCATGAATGCAATCCCGTATGCTATTAGCAATAAAACTCCTACTGATAGTATGATCAATGTGTATGCTATTCGAAACATAAAAATGTGTGTTTTAAGTTTCGATTCATCTATACCTACACCTACATAGGTTCAGTAAAAAACTTTCATCTGGGTATTTCTTTTGGAGAAATTAATAAAATAATCTTCTTGATATTTGTAAGTCATTATGATTTTTGGTTATAAGTCTGTTGCTTTACTTGTTCCTGAATTGAATGAGCGACGAATAACACATTGATCGGATTTAGAACGGTTGTCTTGTATTTTACCTGCTAATGATTTGATTCATGAATAGATCAGGCCTAGACTACCATCATCATCATCAGCTGGAAGACGTCCACTGCTGAACAAAGCCCTCCTCCTTAGCTCGCTCCTCCTCGGTTGCTCGCAACTCTCACAATGTCACGATTTTCTATTCGTGGTCGAGACTCGAGAACTTTTCTCCCCCATTGACTATCAGTTCTACGAGCAATGTGGCCTGCCCATTGCCACCTCACCCTAGAAAAATTCTACATGACAAAGCCAAAAGGAAGGGTAAAATAGTGGTTACTAAATCTGTTTTATGTTTCAGTAATAAATTACCATTTCCATATACATATTTGATGGTATTGAAGGGAGAAATGTCGGTTCAGATTTGTAAATAACACGGCTAAAGCAGAATGTTCAGAAAATTTTTAAAGATGGCACAAGTAAAGTAGTTATAAATGAAAGAGTGAAAGGCAACAAAGAGGAAACATGTTTGAACATTAATACTTAAACTAAATATGCACTGGAATGTTGAGCTCTAAAATGAATGAAGAATGGATAACGAGAATGTGATTTATTTTAATATCCTTTTATAATTAAAACGAAATAAATAAGTTATTTAATCGTGCAATAACTTAAACAAATAGATTTGAATCATGGATAAATTATATATTCGTATGTAGGAAAACTCATTGCAAATAAAGTTAATTTCAATAATATTCAACTTGTCTAGCTTGGCACTTTTAATTTCATTACGTATTCTTTCTAAACTTATCATTTCTTCTTCATTCTTCATTTCAAATGTTCTTTATTATAATTCCGTTTCTTTCTTTTCATTCCACATAGTGCTTCTACAGTTTCATTCTGTAATCTGCGTGCATTCACTTCTGCTCTCCAGTTTGGTTAGCAAACTCCTTAGCAGCAGAAGGAAATAAATCTGTACACCTGGAAAAAAATGCGTCTGGTTTCAGTTTTTTTAAAAAAAAGCAAACATAGAAATTCACATACACAAACACCTACACCTAAAACAACTATTTTATTTTGTATGTCATACAAATACATATATGTTCCGTGCGGGGATTGAACCCGCGACACACTGCGCAAACCGATAGCTAGAATGATAATAATATACAACGTGTAACGCTAATAGCGCAAAACCTCTCGTGGGGTAACTCGGCCCATGTTACTGAACAATGTTTGTTGTAAGACTTTAAGAAATTCGCAAAAAAAAAAAAGATTTTTCATACTGATGAGCCCGATCAATTGCTCATTTTGTATGAAAAAGCAATTTTTTTTTGCGAATTTCCAAAGTCTTGGAACAAACATTGTTCAGTAACATGGGCTGAGTTACCCCACGAGAGGTTTTGCGCTATTAACGTTACACGTTGTATATGTTGGTACACACTTAGAAACTAATTCTGCCACATTTATAACTAACTAGCTGTTGCCCGCGACTTCGTCCGCATTGTATTTGGTTTTAAGGCACCTAAACTAATATTCTCTTTTTTAATTTGTTGAGAAAGTGAGGGTACCTGATGTCCCACTTTAAAGTTTGTTATAGAATCTATAACAAACTTTAAAGCAAATGAAATGAAAACTTCCAGACACAACACTTTATATACGACATTGGTAGTTTTTCCCTCTGGTGCTAAAATAAAAAGGTGGTCAGCATTACTGACAGGCGAGCATGTGTTATATAGTTGGCCGTGGGAAAAACAGTTGGACCTTAGGTCGACATCAGCTTCCTTCAGGGTCTATCCTTGGGACTTATTTATGGTCATCGCAAAGTAAGCGGCTACCGAGAATTATGTGAGTTTGAACTGGAAAGGGAAATTGTTGGAGATGAGTGGTATTCACGGTATCAATGCAGTTTCCCCTGAGCCACATCCGGTGAGAATTTCAGCTTCGCTTAAATTTCTGTGTAAAGGTGCGTACAGACCATGTAACATGTTATATAACATGTGTTATAAAACACTACAACTCTATGTAGAATGTTACCATGAAAAATGTTATATAACAATGTTATATAACATGTTATGTTATATAGTCTGTACGCACCGTAATGCAGTAACTATTAGTCGCGTTCCGTTGCACAATTTTGTTGGAGTTAGATTTCTTAGAAGCATTAAATTACTTTAAGGTTATTTTATGAGCTCGAGGACCACAGGCAGTTGATGAATTTAAAATCTCGAGTGGGTAGTTGCTGGCATCACCCTAATTGACGACGTTATTGTATGATGTGTAAACCACATCATTCCCAACAATTTCGGCTAATGTGTTTTCATTTATTGCAGCGGTTCGGTCATTTTTTTAGTATCGCACGATCACATAGCCAAGAGTTTTCCTGAAGTGTTATACTTGACGGGACTCCGAATACGTAACTTATCAATTCTTCTTACAACGGGCAGTGTCTGCCGGAATTTTCCGGAGAACAGTACCTACCGTGATATTGTCCATGGGTCTATCATCATGGCGAATGTGTCAGTGTTCTGTCCACGGCCTCGACGGCGTTTTTGTTCGACATGGTACATTCAGACGATTACATTTTTTTAGCGTGGTAATACATCACGTGGAACACAACGCATGGCTGCGCCTACAGTGGCTGGAGATCGTGTAGCGACGTCTGTCGCCTTCGGCGTCTACCGCTGCGGCTGGGCTGGAGGTGGACATTGTCCTCTCCCTCATGCGTCCCGCCTCCTCCTTCGCTAGCATGACTGCTTCGCAGAAGGAGGCGACTGCTTCCCATTTTGTCTCGCCCCGCAGCATCATGGTCTCGACCAATACTAATCACGAGAGGTCACCGATTATCGTCGTAGTGAGGATACGGCGGTGCTCTGCCCAAGCGGGTAGTCCTGCACCGTATGCTCCACCGTGTCCTCCAGGCGATCCACGCAGTGGTGACACCCAGGCGATTCTTCTTTCCCTATCAGACACAGCTACCTCCCGAAACTTTCGTGTCCGGTAAGGACCTACGTCATGTGGTAGGTCAGGCGGGACGCCGTGACGCCTATCCAGCTACTCCTTAAAGAGGGGTCTTACCGCCGCGGTTGGGGCGTGCCCGGAACTCGGTTGCGACAGTCGCTCTCTCAATATTGCCCTGTGATCACGCCGGAGTTCTTTCCGGGAATTCATCCTGGCGATTGTATTGTATAGCGGGCTGGTATCCGCAACTCCACGTCATATGCGCGTATTTTGCGTGCGGATGAGATGATCATTCTCCTGCGATGCGCCTCGATAGACGCGATGGAGGGCCGTCGCCTCCAGGGGAAGACGACTACATCATAATCCTGAAACACCTTTGCTTTGTCACAGTTTCATGACTACGAACACGTTGAGTGTTGCAGTGTTGTCTTAGTCAAATGGGACTTTAAAAAACAAAAAAAAAAAAAAAAAAAATACG
Organism: Agrotis clavis; assembly: GCA_954870645.1. NCBI lineage: Eukaryota > Metazoa > Arthropoda > Insecta > Lepidoptera > Noctuidae > Agrotis > Agrotis clavis. The sequence continues at coordinate 21,390,055 of OX940930.1, forward strand.
CATCTTACTTTGTTAGTGACGTACAACAGAGACTGCTCATCAGGCTGAACAACTTTGCTAAGACGTCATTCCTTTTTATGTTATAGTGTAGCTGGGCTCTTGGAGTTCCACAACAGGTGTTCCAGATCTTCAATTTTTATACGTCAACAGAGAGTGCTCATCAGGCTGAGCAACTCTTGCTAAGACGTCATTCCTATATATGTTATAGTTTAGCTGGGCTTTTGGTGTTCCACATCAGGTGTTCCAGATCTTCAATTTTTATATGTCAACAGAGAGTGATCGTCAGGCTGAACAACTTTGCAAAGACGTCATTCCTGTATAATATTGTGTAGCTGGGCTCTTGGTATTCCACATCAGGTGTTCCAGTTCTTCAATTTTTATACGTCAACAGAGAGTGCTCATCAGGCTGAGCAACTCTTGCTAAGACTTCATTCCTATACATATATGCTATAGTTTAGATGGGCTTTTGGTGTTCCACATCAGGTGTTCCAGAGATCTTCAATTTTTGTATGTCAACAGAGAGTGCTCGTCAGGCTGAACAACTTTGCAAAGACGTAATTTCTGTATTTGTTATAGTGTAGCTGGGCTCTTGGTGTTCCACAACAGGTGTTCCAGATCTTCAATTTTTATACGTCAACAGAGAGTGCTCATCAGGCTGATCAACTCTTGCTAAGACGTCATTCCTATATATGTTATAGTGTAGCTGGGCTCTTGGTGTTCCACATCAGGTGTTCAAGATTGTCAATTTTTATACGTCAACAGAGACAGCTCATCAGGCTGAACAACTTTGCTAGGACGTCATTCCTTTATATGTTATAGTGTAGCTGGGCTTTTGGTGTTCCACATCAGGTGTTCCAGATCTTCATTATACGTCAACAGAGACTGCTCATCAGGCTGAACAACTTTGCTAAGACGTCATTCCTTTACAAGTTATAGTGTAGCTGGGCTCTTGGAGTTCCACAACAGGTGTTCCAGATCTTCAATTTTTATACGTCAACAGAGAGTGCTCATCAGGTGGAACAATTTTTGCTATCGCACCATTTTTGTATCTCTTATAGTTTAGCTGGTCCGTTGCGGTTCTGCACCAGGTGTTCAAGTTTCCAAGATAAATTATAGCCTATGTGTTGGCCAGACTTAATACCTATACAACAAAAAAAAAATCATTCAAATCCGTCCAGTACTTTTTGAGTTTATCCCGGACATACATACAGACAAACAGACAAACAGACAAACAGACAAACAGACAAACAGACAAAAATTCTAAAAACTATATTTTTGGCTTCGGTATCGATTGTAGATCACACCCCAAGTATTCTTTTCAAAAAATATTCAATGTACAGTTTTGACTTTCCTACTATTTTATTATATGTATAGATAAGCTTTTGGCTGCGATAAAAAAGAGTTAGAGTTTAAAATAATCACAAATCAATAAAATTCTGCAGCATAATAATTATGTTATTTCACAGCCTGCCCATCCACCTGCAACTTCCAGGATTTTAATGAGGCAAATAACAGAGCCGTGCAGTTTCAAGAAACTTTAGAGAAATTGTCTGTTCAGATTTGTTAATAACGCGACTGAAGCGAATGTTAAGAAAATTCTTTATAAGACACGGGTAAAATAGACATGATTGAAGAAATTAAGGGCAATGATCAGGAACATTATTGCTAAAACATAATTCCCGATGGAATGTGAAGAAGGGTTGTAAGAATTATCAGTCACATGTACCTACTTATGGGTACAATTCAGATACAATTTTAGACAGTCGACACAAAATAAAAAAAAAAATTACAGAAGAAAAGTTAGCACACTCAATTTTATCTGTTGCTATTAGAAGTAAAGAGATCACAGTGTCATGTTATTAACGCTCAGAAAGAAGGTGTTATATCTACCAAAGAATATTCGTAACCATGTCCAACTTAATTCACCGAAAGACGTTTAAGAATAGAATGAAAGATTCGAACTCGTCGGGCAGGACTACAATAGCCTCGTTTATGAGGCATCTGGAGTCCAAAGATGCATATTCGAGTCCCGCTCGTAGTCTAATTTTAAATGCTTTGTGTCTAACTTAGCGTATAAAATGAGAAATAAAGTAATGCTCACCTACAATCACAATAAATATCAAACCAAGGTTTATTTGAACGTCTCCCGTCATTACTACAGAAAGAATGACAGCCAACACAATCAACAGTATTATCACTATCAGCACCACGATGTTGTACTTATAGTATCTTCTGATCAGCTTCACGTTATCCTGATAAAGAAAGTCATTGTCATCATCATCATTAGCTTATAAATGTTCCCACTGTTGGGACACAGGTCTCCTCTCTACACTCACACTCTCTAAAGCTGGGTACCTACTCACTTAGCAGTGTTGCATGTAGCATATCAGACACGGTATCAAGTGAGTACGTAGGCACGAGCCCGCTGCGAACCGTACGCTGTGAGCTCGCAGTGACCCGCCGAGTGGCGGTATTACTGCGAACACAAAGGCGGCTCGCAGTGTGCTCGGACGAGCCGTACCTATTTGCAGGTATTGATACAGTATCTGATACGTTACATGCAACACTGCTATGTGAGTACCCAGCTTTAGAGGGAGTGAGTCATGATCCACCACGCAGGACCAGTGCGGGTTGATTTTCAAACAATCTTTCCTACCATTTTTAAACCCCTCAGGAGTTGCAATCCCAACAAGAAAATTAAGCAATTATGTGAATGTACATTCTCATCAACTATTGAAGCTTGGGAAATTAGGATAAGGGCAAGTACAGCGTTCCCTTCGTCGAACTTAGTCCTTTCCAATCGCGCGCCATTTAACTCGAACACGGGCTATTAAGCACCAAATGTGAGTACGGTGCTTTATAGCCCGTGATAACAAATTGAAATCAACGTGTGTCTCGCAAAACTCACAAGTCAAAGGCGAGGGTCGAGCCGGCTCGATGGAAAATTAAGAGGATCGCCTACCGAGCGCTCGTCCATACTAAAAGAGAAAACGTTTTCCTACCCCTAAATGTTATCCTATCTCAATGATGTTTTAGAATGCTTCCTACACAGTAAAAAACTAGGTTTATGGGTTTTCTTTTTTTCAAAATTTATAATAGTTTGAAAGTTACAGGCGCCTAATAGTTACTTTTGAAAAAAGAAAACCTATAAACCTAGTTCTTTTACTGTGTCAGAAGCATTCTAAAAAATCATTGACATAGGATAACATTTAGGGGTAGGAAAACGTTTTCTCTTTTGATAGGGACGAGCGCTCGGTAGACGATCCTCTTAAATAAAATGTTATTTCCTTCGCATCTTGATGTTGAGTCAAGCGTTTGTAGATACTTGTGCGAAAAAGTCGCTCAAATGCTGAAATTATGTGGATGAACGCTCGTGCCGCGGTTTTTACTCGAGGTGTTCGCTCGATTGAGTAAGTAAAACCCTATGTGAGTACGAAGCATTAGGCTACTCTCATAGTAAAGTTCATTCATAACAGTCTAATTGGTAAAAAAGTAAATTGCTTACCTTGTGTAATTTTACAAGAAACACTATACTCGCCACAACATCCGTTACACATAGTACTAAAATCATGAAGATCAAAATGATAGATAAGACCCAGGCCAGAAAAATATCGTCTGGAATTCCAAAACATAGCATTCCATACGCCATCAGCGCTGAATACCCTACCATAGGGATGAACAAGACGTATGCTGCCTGAAACATAAAAAAATAAATCTAAATACACGCATAGAATCCAGAATCTCTTCAAAATTAGAGTGAACAGACTTCTTCTGGGTAAGCTCGCTCCATTGTAAGCTTTGTCTCGGTCATCTTTGACATACACTTGAGTCAATAGCAAAAAAAAGGTGTTAAATTAATTATTTACGGGAGGAATTTAGACAGAAGCATCCAACGGAATCTCAACCAATCTTACCTGGGGAAGAAGGGGGAAGTTTGGAAAATATCACGAAGTTTTTTCAAAAGAAACCTTTAAAATTGTGAGACAACTGGGTTCATCGGATCCACTGGTAAGTATAGACCACCCCCATTTTCCCATACTTCTCATCCATGTGTTCCCCGCGTTAACAACTTGGCATTATGTAAAATATCCGTATGGCTTTTTACCGCGTCATTTCTATTTTGATTTTAACGTAAAGATAACTTAAAAAAAATATATTTAAATTGTGATTTTGTTAAGGCACCTTAAGTAAAATTGCCTTAACAAAATCACAGGCGCTATTGGCATTACAAACTTTAGAAAAGACTATCTCGCATTCTTTACAGTATTAAAAAGTGATTTTTTTCTGAGTTATAGACAACAAATGTTTCTAAGTATATTTAATAAGTTTGATCGCTAAGCACGCAGCAAGAACGATAAAAAAATTGAAACGTTTTTAATGAAATCTTGAATTTACTTCATCGTCCATCGTATTTCGGAGATGTACTCGTAACAAAGCTTGATAAATGTCGTCTTATAATATGCGTAATATAACTGGGCCAAGAAATTTAGATTGTAAGTTTTCTTCTCAGAGAAATTGTACTTTTTGTACTTTCATAATACCGAAAATGGATGAACTTTGGAGTTAAATTTCTCTGAAACTAAAAAGAATTGCTACGCCGGAAAATTATGAATGAATTTAGAATATTATAAGGTATCTCTTGCTTAGTTTCACTCATGATGTCCGGTCCAGACGAGATTTTGCACACTGTGTGTTGTACTAAGTTGACGCCTATTCTCCTAGATGACAAAAATGTCGCATAAAGGTATTTGAAAGTCTTTTTTTTGTGTTGTAACACTTTTATGTGATTACCTTCAAATTCTGAGGAAAAATCATCTTCAGTAGAAAGTGGTGGGAAATGGAAACATTTTTTTAGGTAATGCTACACACTTGAAATTATTATTTAAATTCCTTCTGATTAGTCACTTTAAAAGCATAGGCAAATTCGGTCGTTGATTGCTTACATACAAAAATCCAACCGTAGGTAGCAACCGAGGTAGATTTTAGGTGTAGAAGCTTGACGGCCTATTTGAAAAAAATGATTTGACTTTGACTTTGCAAACTAGCCAGCCCTAATTACTAAATACTCACAATTTTAATATAAGTCCACGCGTACAGGCCAGGAAGTAGCGGAAAAATCAAACAACACTCTTGAAACTGTTGTCGTGGTCGGTCCTCCGCCATTGTATCTTCAATTCTGTTTTGTTTCTCGTTTTTTGATTTTCTTTTACACTGAAATCACTTCTATAAACCTCTTTTATTACGAAGAAAATTATTAATCAACCTCTGGTCGCAATAACCGTTGCGTTACGTCTTAGTAAAAGAAAATTGATGATAATAAAAACAAAGTTTTAAGTAAATCTCCATATCCCTAGAGCTCCGATATAATACTGGCTACAGACTGCAGTGATGGGAAACGATGTCGAATGCAAGTGTCCGACGCACCAATGTACAATCGCCAGCACGTCAACCTACCTCAATCTGAAAAACACAAACTTTAATAGATATTCAACCTTATTACAATAGCGGAAGGTAAATGTTCCATAGCTAAGACAGACTCAGGTAAGTTGACCTGCTAGCGTCTGTACACATGCGCTCAATGTCAAGGTCGGTATGAAAATGACGCAAAACGAGGCGCCAACATGGCGTGGCAGACTTGGAGCGTCCCTGCGTAGTGGGTGCCAAAATCACTACGCAATGACTAGCGGGGCCGATTTTCCGGGTTAAGCCTCGCTTGCCGAGGTTGGTCCGTGGATGGGTGACCATCTGTCATAGCGAGTTTCCTCCGTGCCTCGGAAAGCACGTAAAGCCGTTGGTCCTGGCTGTCATTTGTAGATCTTTGGCAGTCGTAACTGTTAGTCAGAAGCTCTAAAACCTGACAACCAGTCTTACCATAGGGTATCGTATTACCCAGGGGTTGTGGAGGCCCGATAGGCAGTCGCTCCATGTAAAATACTGATATCCAGCTGCATCTGGTTCGACTGGAAGCCGACCCCAATATACTTAGTTGGAAAAAGGCTAGATGAGCTGGAGGACTCATTTTGTATATTTCCCACCTAAAAAAAGAGGGGTGAGAATTGTAAAACCATTTTTACCTCTCATCCAAAAGTCCGGGTTTTTAATAATCGATAATTATGTATCATATCTCATCGTTGGTGGATATTATATAGATCCACCAACCCGCACTGGGCCCGCGTGGTGGATTATGGCCCACTCCCTCTCACAGAGAGGAGGCCTGTGTCCCAGCCGTGGGAACATTAATAGGCTGATGATGTACCTATCATATCTTATTCCTACGGACAGACTGCGCAGTGGGTGAGCGATTGGGCTTCTGCGCTGCGAGTGACAGGTTAGTTTCCCGCACAAATATTTGTATGATCTACCAGAAGCAGTTTCAGGTCTGGGTGTTTGTGTATGTAAATGTAAGTATAAATTTTTAACCGCACCCACGATACAGGAATACATCCTAGTGTGGTTGCCCCACACTAGGAATATTAAAAAGTAAAAAAAAAAATACTGCAATACATAAAAAAATTGATTACAAGCAGGTTTTGAACCTGCTACCTTAGTTAGCTATCACAGTCTTCTCGCAGGGTTGAAAATTCAATATTTCAATATTGAGGAGCTAATATTTTGTTTTGTTGTTTGTAAATAGGCTATTTTACTCAAAAAAAAAAATAGTCAGAAAGATAGATTTTCAAAAAAATATTTGACCCGTATTTTTTTTTATTTTTTTTAGTTAGATAAATCAAAATTGACGAAGATACAACGCAACTAAAATTCTCATAATATTACTGGTGTTATGACGTCATAAGCCCCCGCTCACGAATTTCGAAGCGTTTTATCTCTGTCAAAATTCATTGATAAAAAAAAAAAAACGTGTTTATTCTCGGATATCACAGGAATGGAGCCCTGAGACAGCTAGGCGGGGTCGCGGCAGGCCTAGGAAAAGATGGCGGGACGCTTTGGATGGCTTCCTAGTGAACTGGCGTGAGGAGGCACACCATCGAGAGAAGTGGAAGGAATGGGGGGAGGCCTTTGCTCAGGAGTGGGACAAATTAGGCTAGAAAAAAAAAAGAAAAAAAAAACGTGTTTATTATTATTCAACACTCTATTTGACGGACTAAACAGATTTTCAACTTATTTATGCAGTAAAATATCTACTCTATTGTAGCCTAATAAAGTGACAATTTTTATTGTGATAATATCTTATTTGGTATCTAAAGGTGCGTACAGACCATGTAACAATGTTATAAACATTGTTATATAACACTACAAATGTTTGTAAAATGTTATATAACAATGTTATATACCTAACATGACCACACCACGAAAAATGTTATACATATAACAGTTACCTATGAACGTAAAGGTCTATTGAAGGAACACCGTGGATTTTATTCAGTACTAGACTGATAGTCCCTCCCGTCCCACCCAGGGTGAACACATTTGATGATTTTACCAATCATATAACTAGCTGTGCCCGCGACTTCGTTCGCGTGGTTGTCGGAACTCAACAATGTATTTTTTTTAAACAAAGGATTTGTTTCTAAAATGAAAGTAGCCTAAGTTACTCCTTACTAATCAGCTGCCCCAATAAAAGTCCCGTCAAAATCGGCCCAGCCATTTCAGACATTAACCATTACAAACAGACAGACAGACAAAAATTGAAAAAAAAAAAATATTTTGGTGTATGTACCGTATTCGTATGCATGTAGTACAAAACGGATTATTTCTATTTACAAACAGACACTCCAATTTTATTTATATGTATTGATGTATAGATATCAATAAAGATCGTTGAAAATTCAAACAAAATAGCAAATTAAATAATTCGTTTATATTTATTTTTCTATTTAATTTAATTCATTTAAAATTAAATCTAATCAAAATAATTAAGTAAAATATGTGGCGTGTTGTTATTCTTCCACCTTCCTCCTATCAGTTGTTCAATTTCTCCCTTCAAACAGTTCCTAGTTCTGCTTCCTTCTCCTTACTTGTCACCATAGATTGACTGTCAGCTGCATTTTTCTCGACTGTCAGTTCGTCGCTGCATTCCTGTTTGATCACCTCACTCAGCAGCGATAGGAAGTAAGCTTGCACGGCTGTAAAGAAATACGACTGGTTTCAGGTATAGTCAACAAAAAAGATACAATTCGTCGTACCACAAAAAGTATACAACGAACGCGAGTTTGTCAATAAAGTTGATGCGCATGCGCATATTCTGTTAATACCTGTACCCTTAGCATGAGTTTTCACTCTTTTACTTTACAGCGTCTTTCCACTTTTTACAGCGTATCTTGTATGAAAAAAAATGGAACAGCGCCTCTGGTGTGCGAAGAAGGAACTATTTTTTTCCTTGAAAATTGTCAATTTGAAATTGTCAAAGTTCCAGTTTACTTTATGTCTCAAATATTGAAAAGTCGTGCTAAGGGTACTGAACTGACGATGATTACTGGATCAATGATAGCTTCATTAAGGCGGAAACACATTATTAAAACGCGACGCGACCCGATGAAACGCGATGCGTGTTGAGTCGAATCAATACATTTGATTGTTTTCTATATAAAGACCAGAATCATACTATGAACATCCGACGCGACGAGACGCCATGCGCGCACACGCAACCCGTTCCAGACGTGCCGGGTCGGTGTGTTACCGAGGGTGATGTCAACACGCCACCAGACGCATCACATGTATTGTGTTCCTTTAGTCCAGTCAACGAGGCAAGAAAAAGTATTCCGAAAAATTCCTCCGGCACTGAAATTTGGCATATGATGAAAGAAGGTGATACAAATTACCGATGCACAATAATCCAACTTTTTTTTTTCGAGATGACAAAAATATGAAAATTGCTTATCTCTGTGAAAGTTTCTTCAGCCTCAAATTCTTTTTGAGGTAGTATAAAAATCCAACATCGATTTCAGTGTCACTCAACTTTTTACATACCGCGCTCTAACTTCTAGTGAAATATCACTCTTTTTTTTTAACGTGGTAAAATCATCAAATGAGTCCTCCCACCCTGGGCAGGGCGCGAGGGACTGTCAGACTTTTACTGACTAAAATCCACGGTGTCCTTCAATAGCCCTTTATGTTCCGGGGTCACGGTGATGGAATAAGTCCCGCGACCCCGGCAGGCTTTGGCCCTCTGAGAGGGCGGCCCCGTCATTATGCTGACGCTCTTTGAGGCGCGCGTGGGACACAACGCGCCGTCGATCCGGGCATGGTCCATGGTCGGGCAGCGAGTTGCCCGCATGCCCGCGCCTACGGTGGCCGGAGATCGTCTGCTGACGTCCGACGCCGCGGGCGCCTACCACTGCGGTTGGGGCGGAGGGAGGACGCTGTCCTCTCTCTCAAGCGGCCCGCCTCCTCCTTCACGAGCAATACTGCTTCGCAGAAGGAGGCGACCGCTTCCCACTCCGTCTCACCCCGCAGCATAGCCGCAACCAATGCCGGGCGCGAGAGGTCTCTGCCTATCGGCGCCGTGAGGACACGCTGGTGCTCTATGCCCAAGCGGGGCAGTCTTGCACCGTATGCTCTACTGTGTCCTCCGGGCGATCTTCGCAGTGGTGGCACCCGGGCGTTTCCTCCTTCCCTATCAGACACAGGAACCTCCCGAAACTACCGTGTCCGGTGAGGATCTGCGTCATCCGATAGGTCAGGACGCCGTGACGTCTCTCCAGCCACTCCTCACCTTAGTCACCCGCGGGTCTTACCGTCGCAAGTGAAATATTACTCTGTCGATTTTTATTATTCTAAGTGATAACTTAACCTTAATTACTCCACCTCTAGCCTCTCCGTGCACCACGGTGGGGCCGCGCCTTAATGTGCACAGTACACATGGGATGTCGACACATAGCGGCGCGTCACGTTTTAATAGTGTGTTTCCACCTAGCTTCATAAAGAGACGTGGTATCGATAGGCGGCGACCTCTCGCGCCCAGCATTGGTCGAGGCCATGCTGCGGGGCGAGACGGAATGGGAAGCGGTCGCGGGGTCGCCTCCTTCTGCGTAGCAGTCATGCTAGCAAAAGAGGAGGATGCGTGAGGGAGAGGACAGTGTCCACCCTCCACCCCAGCCGCAGTGGTAGACGCCAACGGCGACGGACGTCGCAAGACGATCTCCGGGCACCGTAGGCGCGTAATGGGCGAATTGCTGTCCAACCATGGACCATGCCCGGGTCGACGGAGCGTTGTGTTCCACGCGCGTCTCAAAGAGTGTCAGCATAATGACGTGACCATCCCTTTACAGGGCAAAGCCTGCCGGGATAAGAGGACTTACGAATATTCGTGACCCCGGAATGTAAATGGCTATTTGAAGGACACCGGGAATTTTAGTCAGTACGAGTCTGACAGTCCCTTCCGCTCTGCCCGTGGGAGAACTCATGTAATGATTTTACCACGGAAAAAAAAGGACATGGTGTGGACCAGTGGCGGGCGATATAACTACTATGTATTTTGTTTTATCAGCCGTAGGACGTCAACTGCTGAACAACATAGGCCTCTCCCACATAATAATAAAATGTATTTTCCATAGGACCGGTTGGAAGCGGCTTGCATCCAGCACGATCCTGTGATGGTCTTCATCAGACCTTACCGGTGCGTGTACTTTCTACTAAGTATTAAAAATAATACTCACCTAGAAGCGGGAGATATGAGCCAAATAGTCCATATAGACTGAAACCGATTGCCGTCAAAGCAATCATGATCAACACTACCAGTACTGCGAAGTTGAATGTATAGTATCGCTTGATCGTCTTCATGTTATTCTGTAAAGTAAGAGAAAGTTTCATCAGATATTTTCAAAATATAAGTGTGAAATTTTATGTGGATGGATGTTTGTTACTCTTCCACGTTAAAACTTCTTAACGGATTTGGATAGGATTTGTCTCGCAGATAGCTTCTTTCCTTGCTAAAGCCTCACTTAGACGATGCAAGAACTCGCACGCGAGTTGCGTTACATTGCAGACTTTATAGGTTCAACGAATTCAGTTGATCAAACAAATACCGCAATGTAGTGAAACTTTCATGCGAGTTCTTGCTCCGTCTAAATGAGGCTTTAGGACATATTCCTTTCATCCCGATATTATGTTAATATGGGATAACTTTCGAATACTATTCGGGTAACGCCGCGGGAAAAAGCTGGTAGGTTTATTTGTACATGCTTCTGCCTGTAGCTTCACTGATAACTTAGAGGAACTTTATTTGAACTCGTTCATGTAAAAATAAAGGTTTACTACATTATTACGAAAGGGCTTTACCAAAACAGCGATCTCGGCGTGGCTTACTTATACTTACCTACTATGAAAATAGCGCTCACCTCCGCTAAATTTCGGCGATGGCGTGGCATGTGATGACTTACTTATATTTTCATAGTAAGTAAGCACGCCAAGGACACGCCACGGTTTCGTCGCGACTCGCGCCAAGCCTTCATAATGTTTGGCAAAGCCTCAATTAAGATGAAATATGATGTCACTAGCAGGCTGTTAGGGGTCGAATATCAGGTGTATTCCCGAAAAAACTTTTCTTTCGAAAGTCGGTGACTTTATTTTTTATTTCATTGACTTTTTGTCACCGACTTTCGAAAGAAAAGTTTTTTTGTAGGTTATTTTAAACATTTTTTGTAGTTGTTTTGAAGTCGGTTACATTTTTTTTATAAAGTTGTTTATTTTATTCTTTTTAGTTTCACTATTCAACCCAAATTATTGTCAAACAAATACATAATTTTCTTACATGTGCACTAAAATTTTGTAATCCGTAGCACCGGTAATAACAACGCCCATGTATGTATGTACACAATGAGCTAAAAATAAAAACTACTGCACCAAACTAAATGAAAATTTTATGGGACCAAATGGCAGATATACTGTATCGAACAAAAAAAGAATCATCGAAATCGGACCAGAAACCTCGGAGTAATCTTATAAATAAGGTTTTTGTTGATTTTTCAAAAAGTGCTAGTCCGATTTCGATAAAATTTAAATGGGACCATTCCGGAAGTATACCCTATCCAACAAAAAAAGAATTTCTAAAATTGGTTGTTATACGACGGAGTTATGCCCGAACAAACATAAAAAAAAATACAAACATCCGAATTGAGAACCTCCTCCTTTTGGAAGTCGGTTAAAATTAACTTTATCAAGAAAAATCTTTGATGTGTGTTTTCATTACATAGAAAAACCTATAAATAAGAATCTAAAAATAAGAAGTAAAAAAGAAAGTATAATCTACCGTAAAAAAAAAGTATTTTGATTATGCAAAGCGATCGAATGACTTTTTTTATGTGTGTGTGTATATACTGCACGACACATAAGTAGTTTATATGCTTTATTTAATTACACAATTCACAATTGAAATCTCACCTTATGCATCTTGTAGAGTAAGATAATAGTCACCACGAAATCCGTTATAAATAGAACAAATGCGCCGAGTATGATGATAATAAATATGATCGCGAAGATTAGCATATATGAATTGCTGTTAACATATATAGCCAATCCTAACAATGGGAACAATACATATCCTATTATTGTTATGGTCAGCAGGTCTACAATCTGAAACATAAAAGAAAACGTATTAAAGTTTGTACCAAACTGTACGCACAAAGGTATATTCCCACCGTACGTTATTTTACGTAGGTACCCAACACCCAAACACTTCAGTCGAAGAAAAAATGCGATGCGTAGCTGTCTATCATCATCATCATCATCATCAAGAGCCGGGAGACGTCCACTGCTGAACATAGGCCTCCCCTTAGACCGCCACGCCGACCGACAATTGCCCGAGACTCTGACGATGTCGTCGGTCCACCTAGTGTGAGGCCCGACTACGCTGCGTCTTCTGGTCCGTGGTCGCCGTGGGATTTTCTTGGGCGTGGAAGCTTCAGCAAAATTGTTAGTCTCTTGTGAGAAGGACTAGGAGCATAAAGCATGCAGGCCTGTTGGTCTAGTGGTTAGTGACCCTGCCTGCTATGCCGGAGGTCGTGGGTTCGACTCCCACCCAGGACAAATGTTTGTGTGATGAGCTCGATCATTTTTTTCTGTGTCTGGGTGTAATTTATCTATAATATTTAGGTGTTTAGAAATATATAAGTATGTTTATCAGTTGTCTAGTACCCATAACACAACCTCTGCTTAGCTTGGGACTAAATGGCGTTGTGTGATAGTTGTGGAATATTATTGTTATTGTTATAAAATATCGCGTCACACCGGAATAGTGGCTCGTGGCTACCATTAACCATTGAGTCGATCTTCAGGGTTAAGCATCAGTTTTAAGGATAGCAAGTTTCTTGAAAAGCATTTGAAGCCGTTGGTTATGGCTGTCATTTGTAGATCTTGGAGAGTCGTTACTGTTAGTCAGAAGCCTATAAATGTTTCCACTGCTGGGACACAGGCCTCCTCTGTGTGAGAGGTAGTAGGCCATTATCCACCACGCGGGCCCAGTGCGTGTTGGTGGATATCACATGTCTTTGATTTTTTTGTTCTAGGTCATACTGATTTTCGCAGATGTTTTCCTTCACCGGTTTGAGAGCGGTGGTGATGAAATAAATAACACTAAGTAATGCGCCTGGCTGGGTTCGAACCCACGACCTGACACTTGTAAATCGGGGCCGATACCATTGGGCCACCTCCACCACTGCTCCTGATAGCCAGCCGCTCTGTTAAATACTGAAATTCAGTTGCATTATAATCTTCAAGTGATCCCAAAATACTTAGTTCGAAAAAGCCCAGGCTGATGATGACATAGGAACAGAAGTCTTCAATCATCACATTTTAACCCAGAATCACCCATTACTCGACATAAGCTTCTCTTTTCTTCTGTTACACTTTTCGCCTTTCTGCGTCTCTCATCCAGGGGGTCTGAAAATCCAGTTTAGCAGAATCATAGCAAGAATTGCATCAATATTATTCTATAACATCTAAAAGAATATTAAATTGTATGAATTTTTCATAATTAATGATTCTGCTACAGCCACCATTAACCACCAACAATAAACACTTACGATTTTTAAAACAGCGAACACAATTAACCTAGTGCGCACTGGGAAATGTAAACAACGGCTTTTAGAACCAGTTGCTTCAGTCATTTTGACGAAAAATTCACAAGTTTGAAGTAACTCAATTCAAATAACAACAGTATTAATCAATCTTTGGATTTTAACTCCTAGTACTGACAAAGAATTTTATTACAGTAAACAAAGTGATGCAAACAACAGTCACCCGGGCGACGTGCGATTTAGGTCATGACAAGATCCAGACTGACGCCCATGTGGCGCCATGGCAGTGACCTCATCTATATTTACTAGATAGAAAGAGATGGCGAAACGATATGGAAACATACCGTGAGGGGGTGGTTCGAGGTGACACAGAAGAAGAAGTTTTGGATAAACTAGAGGAAGGCCCAGCTTGGGAGGGCTAGAAAAAAAAGGATAGAATACTCTGTATTTTGTACAATATGGAATCGGAAATCATTACTCTATTATTATTTATGATGTAGATATGCAAATGTTGTTTTAGGAAATATTAATCAAGAAAGGGAAAAGCATGTTTTGGTATGTCATTCACTGTAGTGTTGGTTATTTAGATCCTCACACAAATGTTTACCAGTATTTTATCTTTTTGGCAATTTGTCAACAATTCAATATTGTAACTATATTGAGAACTAGGAACTTTTATTCAGAAAAACAAGATACTTTTAATCTCAGATCAAAGAACTTTTAATTTAAAAGTAGGTATCTGGTTTTTGGCCTATTTACTGTTCATTCCCGTAATAATATTTTAGTTGTGTTTTTTTTATCTTTATGTGCATGAAAAAATAAATACAAGTACGAGTAATTGTTGTAATATTAAGGGGTTTTAAAAGGTTTTCCAAGATCGTTTAGAAACTAACGAAGAGAAGGGGTCCAAATGGGGAACCAGGGTACTTCAGATTCTCCATTAAATACCAATCTAATTTTAAATCTCTGGTTGAAAATAGATCAGCCATTTATACCTAGAAGATAAAGAAAAAGTTCATCAATGTAGATGAGTTGATGATTCTTTTTATCAAAAGCTCGTGTAACGCTGCTCACGCTCTGGACATTTTAGTGTCAACGACTTGTATATTTACATCTTTTCAGTTCGTTACACATTGTTTCATGGAGTACGAAGATATTAATTAGGTTAAAGAATATTTAAGTTAATTATGAATTTAAATAATATAAATAAATAATCAAATAGGTAGAGTAGTTTGCTAAATCGTTTAATAAATACATATTGCATTGTAACAAAATAATATTCCAAAGTCACTTTTCAATTGTGAGAATTGCATACTTATGCATAACAAAATTATGTCGACAATATTGATCAAAATAGTATACGTATCTATATTTTGTTTTACATTCAACGAAATAACGTTTTCTCCATCTCCATTCATATTAACTACATTCCTCTTAGTATCCATTAGATTTTTCAAATTCACGCATTTCTGTTTACCACGACATCGTGGTTTGTTGTAATTATTCCTCATCATTTCTGCCTCTTCATTCTTCAAACGGTTTCTGCGTCTGCTCCTTTCTCCTTACTGACCATCATACATTGTGCTTCAGCTGAATTGTTCACAAATCTGAACTGGCTGTTCTCCAGTTTAATCACCTCACTCCTCAGTAGCAGAATGAAGTAAACTTGCACAACTGAAAAACATACATCTATTGTTAGCGATGAATAACTAGGTAAAGATGATTTTTGAGGTGGAAATTCAGCTGCGAGTGGGATATAAACGATACGCGGCGCATGCATTAATGCTTGAAACTAATTTTATTATTAAACGAGGTTTTCATTAATTTGTACAAAACGAGCACAGTACCCTTAGCACGAGTTTTCACTCTTTTACTTTACAGCGTCTTTCCAGTATTCACAGCGTTTCTTGTGAAAAAATGGAACAGCGCCTCTGGTGTGCGAAGAAGGAACCAATTTTTTCTAGAAAATTGTCTGTTTGAAATTGTCAAAGTTCAAGTTTACTTTACGTCTCAAATACTGAAAACTCGTGCTAAGGGTAATTTTACAGATATTAAAGGTATAAAAATACACAGGATTCAAAGATACGTAAAACGTGTGCCTGCACTATGACATTAATAATAGTGAGGGAGTAATCTCAGTGTGACAGTTCTAAGGACAATTATCGGCCCATTTCTTAATCTAAATATTCTATGCCACTAAGATTAAAAAAAAAAAAAAAAAAAACTCACTTATAGTAACTAGATAAGCAGAAAAGAGTATCCAAAACATCGCCTTGCTGCTAGAAATCCCTCTTGATATAGCAAGACCAACAGCCCCAACAATCAACAATATCGTCACTATCAGCACTCCGATGTTGTAAATGTAGTATCCTCTGATCACCTTCACGTTTTTCTGGTAAAGAAAGAGATATAACAGTTAAGATATAAAAGAGGGGATTTAAAGCACTTGCTTTCGCTTACGACTTTTCTCACGTAGAACTTTTTCTGAAATCAGTAAAGGATCAGACTCCTGCTGTAATTTCCTGATTCTTTATATAGATTTCCTTATCAAGGTTTACCATTGGTATATTACTCTATTTGCTTGCTTCCATCACGTTGATCCCAATAAAATTGGACAAAAACTAGGCAGTTAATGTTTCGCTTTCACTGCTGAGGCCTCGCAGAGACTAAGTCTTAAGCGCCTCGTCCACGATAGATTAAAATAACGTAGAGCGACTCTCATAGGGCAATCTACGACGTGTACACATTAGCGAGACTACCCTAGCTAGAGTATCACTACAGTCTACGTAGACACGCTCGGCTACTCTCGGAAGGCGTCGTGGACGCAGGTGCGAGAGCTAGATAAGCGATATGAATAGAGAGCTCTCGAATTGTCTACCCGCCTTAATCAGTCTAGCTAGAGCTTGAGTAGCAAAACACGTGTTTTGTTTTATTTAATGTAGAATTCTGCATTGCTTTATTACCTTGATGAAGGTCGAAACATGTTTGGTCAAAAGAAGAAACCATTAAAATGATACAAATGTATGAAGGCTTTCCAGAATTATGGAATAAGTATATCTCATAATCATTGCGAAACAAAAAAAAAACATCGTTTAACAATTATTAGTGAAGCATTTTAGATTTAGTATCCATTGTTTAACCCAGCAGCTTCTTTTAACATTTTGCTTTTTTTTTTCTTTTTCATTATCAAAGAAACCACAATCGCAGCAGTTAAGCGTGACCGCGACATGTTTTCAACTGAGAGAGCTATGATTGAGAATGTATATCGTGACCGAATATATTTAGTCTACGAGTAGTGTAGTGTACGCAGGCCAAAATTTCTCTATGATAGAGCTACCCTACGATAGAGCAAAAAATGCAATAGGGTGCTCTAATGATCTCTACGTGTACGTAGAAATGAGAGTATAGATAAGATTAGTCTCCAAGCGGTCTAGCTCTATTCTTCTCCGTGGACGAGGCGCTTTAGCCCCTTCGTACACTAGGCGACGCAAGTCTCCGATACCTTACGATTTTGGTATTCATTGACGCGTGCTTGTGTTCGAACCTCTATGGGTTTGTATTGCGATAGCCGCTTGGATATCGAAGTCGTAAGGTATCGGAAACTTGAGTCGCCTTGTGTACGAAGGGCCTAAAGACAGTGGAAGAATTTGGCATGGGAGTTAGACGAAATAGGCTAAATAAGAAAAGATAAGTGAGCATAAAATTTGACATCTCACCTTATAGAGCGGGAGCCAGGCCAAAATATCGTTAGTGATTTCTTCCCAAGCCGTAATTAGTAGACTACATAAGGGAGTCATATCATAAAGATTCGTGAAAGTCAGCTGCGATTCCGTTGGTGGGATAAGCAGCAATCGCCGTTCAAACACGTAGAAAAAATATTTTTTTTTAGTCATTTCCTCCCAACTGAAACCTGGTTTATATTGAAGATTACCTTGTATCACGAAGAATAAAACCAATCAGCCGACGGTACCAAGGTGGAATACACGTCAGCCGGTCACTCGAACATGTAATTTTTTATTTTATTTTCAGTGATTTCCTCTCAACCCAAATTTAACCTGATGAAAGTTTACATGTAGTTATGGCTAAAAACAGACGTCAGCTGGCTGTATCTCGGTGGAAAGATCGTCAACTGATACTTTGAAAATTACAAACAGGACTTAGGCTCTCAGCCTAAATATGCATTTAGATCAAAGTTTTCAATTCCTCCCTACAGAAAACCTGTTTATATTGACGCTTACTCAATATCACGATGAAAAAAAACATTCAGCTAATGTTTACAGACAGTTATGGATCAAAATACAGGGTTATTCTTATTAAGCTGGGCATCAGGAACATTGTGATTCCGTAAGAGATACGAAAAAACTTATTTAGATAACTTTAGCTCTTTTTTCAGTATAAAAATGTTAGCATTTTTATTTTTTTGGTCAAGTGTGAAATGTCCACTAAAATGAATTCGCTAGGAACAATATTTGGATTATACAAAATGTGCAATACCTTAAAAACTACTTAACCGATTCTCATGAAACAAACTGTACAATAGTTTTTAAAACAAGACCAACACATTAAAATTAGTTCCATTGCAATAACCCCGTAAACAAAAAATTACATTTTCAAGTTACGTAATTATGATCAACATAATTATCTCATATAAGATTTATTTTTTAATGCCTTTCGACTCTGTTTCATGTAAAGATCATTTCGTTGTATCAGAAGACAAAAATCAGGATGGCGGAAATTGGTCAAAGGACATCATTTAACATTCATCACGCTCCATACATTTTTTGGGCTTTTCTGAAAGTGCCGGCCAAAGTATTAAAAGTCGGCGATGAGACCACCGCTATGACGAGAGGTGCACGTAGTGGGAGGTGCGGCAAGATGTAGGTAAATATTGTTTGAAAGGACCTCTCTTAAGATATTTTTCTAATCAGATTTTTTTTTATGTTATTTGTTTGTGCTAAATTATTATTAGAATACTGCATTTTTCTTATTAGAGCTAATTAAAATACATAATATCAACTAGAAAATTGTACTGAAGTTTGATAATTATGTTGATCATAATTACGTAACTTGAAAATGTATTTTTTTGTTTATGGGGTTATTGCAATGGAACTAATTTTAATGTGATGGACTTGTTTTAAAAACTATTGTACAGTTTGTTTCATGAGAATCGGTTAAGTAGTTTTTAAGGTATTGCACATTTTGTATAATCCAAATATTGTTCCTAGCGAATTCATTTTAGTGGACATTTCACACTTGACCAAAAAAATAAAAAAGCTAACATTTTTATACTGAAAAAAGAGCTAAAGTTATCTAAATAAGTTTTTACGTATCTCTTACGGAATCACAATGTTCCTGATGCCCAGCTTAATAAGAATAACTCTGTATTTTGATCCATAACTGTCTGTAAACATTAGCTGAATGTTTTTTTTCATCGTGATATTGAGTAAGCGTCAATATAAACAGGTTTTCTGTAGGGAGGAATTGAAAACTTTGATCTAAATGCATATTTAGGCTGAGAGCCTAAGTCCTGTTTGTACTTTTCAAAGTATCAGTTGACGATCTTTCCACCGAGATACAGCCAGCTGACGTCTGCTTTTAGCCATAACTACATGTAAACTTTCATCAGGTTAAATTTGGGTTGAGAGGAAATCACTGAAAATAAAATAAAAAATTACATGTTCGAGTGACCGGCTGACGTGTATTCCACCATGGTACCGTCGGCTGATTGGTTTTATTCTTCGTGATACAAGGTAATCTTCAATATAAACCAGGTTTCAGTTGGGAGGAAATGACTAAAAAAAAATATTTTTTCTACGTGTTTGAACGGCGATTGCTGCTTATCCCACCAACGGAATCGCAGCTGACTTTCACGAATCTTCATGATATGACTCCCTCATGTAGTCTGCTAATTATCGCTTGAGAGGAAATTGGTCACGGACATCTGTTACGGGCTCCCGCTCTATTATGACCCGCGACGATAAAAACAATAGTAGCCACGAAATCCGTCAAGAAGAGAAAAAATAAAGAGAAAAAAAGAGCGAATAAAAACATAAGCGGGAGTACAAAGGTTCTGCTTCCATAAAAACTCATCAGTAACGAAGTTAGTATAAAATACGCCAGTATCAGAGTAATTAATGCGTTTGCAACCTGAAACAAAAAAAAAAGTGTTTTAGTAGATATCTTTTTTATCGTGGTAAAATCATCGAATGAGTCCTCCCACCCAGAGTGGGCAGGAGGGACTGTCAGACATGTACACGACCCCACCAGGCTTTGGTTCTCTAAAGGGGCCCAGTCATTGTGCTGACAGCTCTATAAGACGCGGCGCGCGTGGGACAGGACGCGCCGTCGACCCGGGCATGGTCCATGATCGGACAGCGAGTCTAGTCGCCCATATTCGCTTTCCGCATGCCCATAGTAGCTACCCTAAGCAAAAGTAATTGGAATAGGAATCGAATGTTATTGAACTTGAGAAAATTAATGTTCCAGTTCACCCCAGGTTAACAGCCGTATGACATGAGTAATTAATTTTTGAGTCTAACATTATTATAATGTCGATTTTATTTATTAAAATTCTTATAAAATCTTCGTGACAAGCACAGTTAGGTACTAAACACAAATTCTTCAAGAAAAACTTTTATGCGAAACGAATCTTTTCTACTAATTAATGAACGTTACTTGTTAAGGCGCTTCCTCACCGCGAGCATTCACCTGTAATGTAACGTTACAGATTCGAACATTCGAAGACAATAGAGCATCAAATTGCGCACTTTTATGTTACATAACAGGTGAATGCTCGCGGTGAGGGAGCGCCTTTATACGCGTTTTATGCTGAATCCACTCAGTTTAGATTGATTAGGGCCAGAATTATATGTAAGTGGTAAGTTATTATGGCTTCTTTCTAATGTCATTCTTAAGTAAAATAAAATACTCACAACTTTGAAGTAACCCCACCCGAGTAAGCCAGCCCGAAGCGGCAAACACAAACAACATTTTTTAAATTCTGGTAATTCCACTGTCATCTTGGTATCCAAAACTGTGTTGTTTGTCTAACACTGAAAAAATAATTATAAGAGCTTCCTATAACTATCTAAACATACAAAACTGATAAAAAAGTACAAAACAAAACTAACTCAATTGACAATTAATTATTTAATTATCATACGGGTACAACAGTTAATGATTATGTTGCTTCTTGCTTCAATAATATGTCAATTGATAATAATAATAATTTTAATAATATTCCACAACTATCACACAACGCCATCTAGTCCCAAGCTAAGCAGAGCTTGTGTTATGGGTACTAGACAACTGATAAACATACTTATATATTTCTAAATACATACATATTCTAGATAAATTACACCGAGACACAGAACAAAATAAATGATCGTGCTCATCACACAAACATTTGTCCTGGGTGGGAATCGAACCCACGACCTCCGGCATATCAGTCAGGAGAGAGAGATTGATGATAGTTACAAAAAGTTTTATAGTGAGGAAGTAGACTCAAAACACGCAAAATACGCACGATTAGTAAATATAGTAAGGGCCTGGAACTTTGCCAAAGATATTTTACAATTTGATGATGATACAGACAGTGTTTATATTAACCTCAACGAACCCAAACCTAATCTATTACGTACTGTGATAGTAGCTGATTACGCACAACATACACGACTAGCTATAGTAGAAAGAGTGATCGGAATAAATATACAAACGTCTCCTTTATACATAGAAACAGAATTCACAGTTATCATAGAATTAATAGATAAGATATAGAACTCTGAAGAGTAGAACGATGTTGATGAGAATAAAGAAAAACTAAGAACACTGATTTTATTTACTAACACTAGAATACACGTAAGAACTAACCATGCAAAACAGTTTTCGAATGTAAACGTCAAAAGCACAAGAGGCGTGCGGTCTTTGTCAAAGCTGGTTTCCGACTGTCGCCCACATGGCGGTCCGCGGTAGGGCCGGAGGGCCACCCATTCTTGCAAGAGATATTTTATTGTAATGGGAAGCTGAGTGGGAAGCACTCCCAAAACAGTTCGTGAATGAAGAAGAAAATAACTGGTTTTCGATTGTCAACCATTCGGTTTAACGGCGAATAGGAAACACTTCCATTAAAAAAGGAAGTTTTTTTATTAGGAATATTTTTAGCTGTTTACCGTCCTTGACTTGACGTGTTCCTCGTTCATTCTCATTTAAACCAAATTAATTATTCAAATGAAGTCAGCCAAGGTCAATCACTAATTTGTAGGCTTATTTGAGCTGTTTTATAGTGTTTCATGAATGGGTGTGCCTCACAAAACAATAATAATTGCTGTGTATTTGTAATGGGCAGAATTTGCTATTAGTTATACATTTATCTATCTTAAATCTGCCTAGACTTTTCGTAATGTACAGCTTTCAATCTACGACCTTCAACTTTTTGAATTAATTGTAGGTCCGCTATGTACTATTTTTTTTTTTCAAAAACTTGGACGAAGGAGTCACTGGAGAGCTCATGAAAGAACTAACATACTTTCAAAAACTCTCAACTTCGACGTGAAACGGGATCATCAGTATAGGTACTGGGTAAGTGGGTAACATGAGATTACCGCAGGTATCATCGTGGATTTTAGTCAATACGAGTTAGATAGTCCCTCCATAACCCCAGGATAAATTTGATGATTATACCACGATAAGAAAAAAGTATTGTTCATGATTGTGATGTTTTTAAATGAACGTTAAAAACAGGAACGAATTCCTAGTAAAACACCAAAATAGTAAACAAACTATTAACTATCTCTGGAATTACTAGAACTAACAAAAAAAACAAAAGGGAAAAACATGTTTTGTTTTTGTCGCCAATTATGACCACTAAACTTCTTCAACAATAAATTAAATTATTGAAGTTAATCTATTTGCTGTTAATATTTTGAGAGACAAAAGCTTTGTCACTGGTCTAAAACAAAGTACGTTAGTACTTTTTTTTTTTTAGCGTGGTAAAATCATCAAATGAGTCCTCCCACCCCGGGCAGGGCGGGAGGGACTGTCAGACTTGTACTGACTAAAGTCCACGGTGTCCTTCAATAGCCCTTTATGTTCCGGGGTCACGGTAAGGAAATAAATCCCGTGACCCCGGCAGGCTTTGGCCCTCTGAGAGGAAGCCCCGTCATTTTTGCTGACGCTCTTTGAGGCGCGCGTGGAACACGACGCGCCGTCGACCCGGGCATGGTCCATGGCCATGGAGCGAGTTGCCCTTTACTCGCTGTCCGCATGCCCGCGCCTACGGTGGCCGGAGATCGTCTGTCGACGTCCGACGCCGCGGGCGTCTACCACTGCGGTGGGGCGGAGGGAGGACGCTGTCCTCTCCCTCTCGCGGCCCGCCTCCTCCTTCACGAGCATTACTGCTTCGCAGAAGGAGGCGACCGCTTCCCACTACGCCTCGCCCCGCAGCATGGCCGCAACCAATGCCGGGCGCGAGAGGTCTCCGCCTATCGCCACCGTGAGGACACGCCGCGCCGGTGCTCTGCCCAAGCGGGGCAGTCTTGCACCGTATGCTCTACTGTGTCCTCCGGACGATCTTCGCAGTGGTGACACGCGGGCGTTTCTTCCCTCCCTATCAGACACAGGAACCTCCCGAAACTTCCGTGTCCGGTGAGGACCTGCGTCATTCGATAGGTCAGGACGCCGTGAAGCACGTTAGTACTTACAAAAATAATTATTTTGAATAGAAATGGACCACGTGACTTCTAATGATACTCCAAAATTACACTTATCTTATTCGTAATTTTAAGTTTTATTAAAATTAATTGCTTTCTCTTACTGAAAAACTCAACAAACAAAAGTAGAATAAAATTACTAGCAAGTTTTAAGTCAGAATGGTATATGTAACCGTCATGGAATGGAATCATTTCGCACCTTTAAAGTAAAACCGTTACTAAACGAAAATTTTCTTGAATTGAGTTATCAATGCCATCTATGTAAAATATACGTAAACTTCAACATAAACTGGTCATTTTAATAAAATACTGTATTTTACGCCATCTGGCGGTAAATCAAAGCGTTACTAAATCGAGTTATGATCGGCTCACGAAATACAATATTGTGTCTATCCCAATAAGAACGTGTTCATGGAAGACTGATAACGGAAGTTTAAAGTAAAACTGTTATTATTTGGTTAAACACGGCGCTGAATGTCACAAAAAAAGGTAAGATGATAATTTTTTTTTATAGGAAAAGTGTTTCAATTTGTTTAAACACAGTTTTCTGAGTTAATGAACAAAATTATTAATGGTAAAGTGTTACTATAATAACATAAATCAAAATAAATAATACTGTAAATCAAAATAAAAACTTTTCTAAATCACGTGTTATAATGTAAACAGAGATCTATAATATCATCTCGTTAAATGTCCTATAGAACCCTGCATTCAGATTTTATTGACAAAAAATGGTGAATTTTCTCTAATATTGGCTTGGCTCTCCTGTAAAATTGTATAATTTCGTTTAGTAACGGTTTTACTTTAAAGGTGCGATTTGATATACCAAATTCTCTCCGTGTCTTGGAAGCTGATGGCCTTAGCTAGCTGTCATTTATGGATCTTCGACAGTCGTCTGACAACCAGCATTACCCACTTACACATCATCAAGGAACAGGATTCGATGGATGGGTCACATGCCAGTCAGGAGAGTTTGCCTAGAAAAACCAACACAAAAATTCGTTCAGAATCAATAATTTAATAAAAAAAACATTTATTGGAAATACAAGTAGGTACGGTACGACCAACAAGTAAAACAAGTTTTTCTCTTATATGGAGTTTTGAGTATAACATGCTTAACAGGATTTTTTTTATAGGTATAAATTCAGCGACGCGATGGAGTCACCTGCAGATCTGTCAATTAGTTAAGAAGAAATAAAGAAAGCTTTTCTTTTGCGCAGCTATGAACTAAGTACGGTTTTGAAAAAAAAACACGATCATCTATAATAATACTGCATCCTAAATCCCATAAATGATACCGGATTTTACCATAAAATTCCCTCACGTTATCTAAATTTCCAAGCAAAACATGCGCCTGCGCGCGTCCTCATCACTATCCCGGGGTATACTCTTTTATATAATAACATAATTTAGATCAGTATAAATATTTATGTTACTTCCAACAATCAACAGTTTGTCTGAACCAACGCGACCATTAACAAGTTCACCATCCGCGAATTAGACACAAAAGCAATAATTTACTATCATAATATTCGAAGTTCAGTCCTTGTCACTTTATACTGTGTTATCGTTAAAATTGAACGCATTTCATTATTTGTCTTATAAATTGGAAGAAATAAAGAATTTATTCAGTGATTTAAGTGCGGTCTACAAATATCTCGGTCCTCGTCTGAATGTCCAAGATCAAAATGCAAGGAGAAATTCCTGTGTTCAGGAGGTGTTGCTGCTGCCTGCCGCTACGATATGGACTACTCGCATGGGGTTATTTCAAAATGGTAAGTTTAATAATTACTAAACAAATATCTTATAAGGTACCTATTTTAACAAAATCATAAATCAAATTAATAATTTTTTTCTGCTCCTCCGCTATTTCTAAGATGATTAATCTGTGTAAAGTTTATTGTCTTTGAAAAATGGACGCACGACTATTAATGTCGGAATTTTCAGCATGGTCTACGTTGCGAAGGAATTTCCTACACGAAAAGATACTTTTCGTGTAGGAAATAGAGTTAGATTTTGAGTAGCTCTATTGAAATGTGTGCGCAGCGTCACTTCTCGGTCTGAGCTGATCCTAAATTCGCGGCGATCTTTTATTGTGCGATACAAAATATTGATTTTCACTTCTTAAATTGCTCCATAGATGCCGCTAATTTTCCAATACTTTGTCTAGCTCCATTGCCCCGCTTTTCTGATGGTCGCCACTGTTGATTTTTGATCTTAGTCGTTCCAGTGTTTTGAAAACATCTTTGCCTAAATATGTACTAACTTTACTACTTGTTCTTTTGTTACAGATAGCAGACGCGCTCCTCCTTATTGTATTGTCGTTTTCATTGAGAGATATCATAAAGATGATGCGGTTATCCGGAGATAACCATCATAGTCGGTTCTATGCAGATATAGCTATAATATCCTTTGTAATTATTTTGTTTTTTGCCGATTTTATAGTGACTATCGTATTCATCGTTGGAGCTCATAAGGTGAGTCAAGTTATTATTTCATCGAGATCCATACATCTATCCATACATCCAAACTTTTACATTTATAATAGATAATATGAATAAGGAAGAATATTCATTTGAGAACATGGGAGTTAATGAGGAAAGGCTATTACGTACTATAATAATAATATTCCACAACTATCACACAACGCCATCTAGTCCCAAGCCAAGCAGAGCTTGTGTAACTTGTGTTATGGGTACTAGACAACTGATAAACATACTCATACTCTATATTTCTAAATACATAAATATAATAGATAAATTACACCCAGACACAGAACAAATGATCGTGCTCATCACACAAACATTTGTCCTGGGTGGGAATCGAACCCACGACCTCCGGCATAGCAGTCAGGGTCACTAACCACTAGACTAACAGGCCTGTCAAAAGGCCTGTCAGGCCTGTCAGGTGTGTACTGTGGCATGATTGTGAAGAAGATGAGTAATGTTTCTCTTGTCATTAGAGAGAACTATAGTACCACAGTATAAATATCTACAGTAGTGGCTCTCGGCCGCATGATAGAAATAAATACCTACAGCCGCGCGGTACGTAAACATGCGTTAGGGCTGTCCGACGCCCGTCTCCAGCATTTTAATTACATTTGCCTACTTTCTGTTTCTATTTAGTGTTGTGATTGTAAATATACTTTTCTTATATTTAAGTAAACAAATAAAATCCTTTGTATATTGAAAAGGAAGTGTTCAATAAAAATGCGTGTTGTTTTTTATTAATAGATTTAATTTAAAAACAAATGTTTGTTTGAAAAACAAATTGTGCTTATAAATTTGAGACCGAAAAATATTTGCGCCTTGACTGACTCGTACGAAATGCTTTATTATTTAATTTTAAAGTATAATAAACTCGCATTCTAATAAAAAGCTTCTCGCATTCTAATAAAAAGCTTTCTTCTTTTTAAAATTAAATTCAGCGACTCAGTTTAAGTTAGTTCGCATAAGTATTTTGATGGGCAACTACGGAACCCTACACTGTGCGTGGCCCGACACGCACTTGGCCGGTTTTTCTATAGTATTATTCATACACAAAACACAAATAATAGAACTGTTTTGCATAAAAACAAAACAGTTATTATGTGTGTGGAGACAAGACACCACTTATTTGAAGAAGCGATCTAAACTTTAGCCTTTGACGCTAGATAAATTAACTTCTTACCTTCATAAATCCATAGTACAAACCCATGAGCCCATCTTTCACCTCTAGGCAGAATGCGCTTACTGCGCTTGTTAGTGTCTCTTTGACAGGTCACGTCATAGTCTTCTTCAAACACCAGCAAGCACCTTGCATAAGTGGTGTCTTGTCTCCACACACATAATAACTGTTTTGTTTTTATGCAAAACAGTTCTATTATATGTGTTCCGACAAGACACCACTTATTTGAAGACCTGTTTGTTATCTGCTGGTGAAAGATTTAGATGCTATGTGAATTAACTTAGAATAAACGAATCCTCTTATCCTAAATTCGTATTTTTTTTTTTTTTTTTTTTCATCAAGCAATACATACTTAAAATTAACATTTATCTTCTGCCAAACTGCTGTACAGTTTATTGGCAGTTATACAATAGAACATTAGGTGATCTGGAACCAGTTCTCTAACACATTGCCCATTTGAAGTTATAACTTATAGCAAATGCTTCATTTATCAGATTATTTATCAAATCTAAAAAACTACTAAAACGGTCATTACTTTAAATTTAAAAACGATGATGACCTTATCATAAATGTAAGGAATCGCTTAGATCTCAGAGAGCAACACTATGGTGCCAGAATCACTGGGTCATTCATTTTACTTTATTACTGACTACCAGTCAGTTTAGATAAATGTGTCTCTTACATTACTATCAAGATGTGAGAATAATCAATAAATATTATTTGAGAACTTAACTATTATTCGACCTATTACAACATTTAGTTAATTAAAACCTAGCCATAGAAAACATAGTAGGTGATGCGAGTAGCACCTACACAATTTAAATTATTCAAGTTTTCAAATTCGTTGTACACTGTACATTGTAAACTTCTACTACATATACATTTGTATTTTAATATGTAGTAGAAAAATTAGAAAAGAAATCCTTCTGCTCATTAAATGAGCTCCCCTCTGTGTAAGATTCTTCTCCCACCTGTTTCATTGGACATATTACAGGATAATTATCCTGAAGAAGTTCTCTCTTTGATGACTGCGTATCAGTACAAAGTGTTTATCTTGGTACAATAACTGATCTTCCAGTTTCAGTGTTTTTGTCATCTAGCATTCTATTCTCCAGATAACCTCCTGATGGCTAGAAGGGAATTAAGCTTCTTAATCTGTTAAAAGATGGATTTTCCAATCGTCCACGACAACAGGAACAACCTTTCCAGGTCAGTGGCCTTGATGTTATTAATAAAATTATCAAGGAACAGGGAAGATTTTTTAAAAAAGGCAACCCAATTCACTGACGAGGTCTATGTCATCCTTTATAGCAATGTAAGTTGTTCATAGTCTAAGAACATTAGACTATTGTACGTCTCTACCAATCAACGGGTAGGTTAAGCCAAGTCAAAATAATTAATGTTAAAATGAAATAATCATCAAAAAGGAGTCCCACTGGGATGCTCCAAAAACCATTTTGAAAACATTGGCTCCGAGCCCCGTAATTTGAGGTAACAGGTACCAATCTGGATAGTCCGTGCCTATCCATGCATAGACAAAAAGGTAAAAATTGTACATGTTTTTCAACAGATGGACACAAGTAATACACTTATTTCACATTATTTGAGGATGAACGTCATGTAATCTATATGCCATGACAAGCCTCAGAATTTTCCTTGTAACAAACCTTGTAACCTCTTTGTTCTACTGATTCCCCTGTCCTGAACTGCCCCCCCCCCACTTTTTAGCCTAAGGGTAGCAGTTTGTTAGGTTTATGGTACAGGTTCTGGCTGTCACTCTCCGAGAGCTCTCGACTCGAGGGCCAGCATTGTTTACAGTAGATAGGTCAAGTATAGCGGTTCAGAATGGAACAATTAATACATAATTTTCCCACAAGTTGAGATGACTGATCAGTGATCATTAGCCACTATTCAATAGGTAAAGCTCGAAAATCCATGAGTTCAGTCCCTTGGTACGTGCAGTTGCTCACAGGCCAACTTGACTAGCACGAACATGGTCACTTTGGGACACCCCATTTAAAAACATAGCCTCCGAGGCCTGGGGCATGAGGCAACAGGAGCCAATCTGGCTATCTGTTCCTAGTAGGTAGGCGGTAAGAGATTTCAGTTTATTCTTTTTAACCCTCCCCGGGAGGGTAACCGCTGTCAGAGTGATATTCAGCAATCTGCTAGCCTCAACCATTTGCAACTCACATTCAAGAGTACTAGATATCAAGTTTCATAAGCTGAATTGTGCGTTTGGAAAGCCCATGTCAATTAGTTAACTACTAACAGGCAGAAGAGTGTCCGTCACATTTTCCTTTAAATCTCCAACATGCACATATTCTCTGACACCTGGATTTTGAGCTGAATTACTGTAGACACAGGTCTACGATATCGTTATGTTTCTGAAGAGAAATGGTGTTATGGCTTCACCTTTTCTTCACACAATGTGCGGACAAAAAGTAGGTTACCCTACCCATATCTCAAGAAATTGAGTAGTCCATTGATAACCTCATGGTATCACAAGCACACCACTTGGCAAACTAGTAGCGCCACCTAGGCAATACAGAAGAGAGCCACATGGTTTAGTTTTTACTTAATAATTAATTCAGATCTATTTGTTTAATGCCACCATATTACTGATAATAAGTTTATAGGGATCCTTGAAATAGATCTTAAAACTTTGCAACATATCTGCTGTCACAGATTGGGTTCCTTAGAATTTTCATTATAAACAAAACAGGTTTGTTAAAAAAAATAATTATAATGAAATATTCATTCTACTGAATATAAAAAGCAACAACATTTGAAATAGATCAATTTCACTAAAGTTCATGCACTCTATGATAATTGTCTTATACTTACATCACTGCCTATCCCTTCAGGAATTAGAAGTGTGCTATATTTTAATAAGACATTTTTATAATCTAATTTATAACCAATGCACCATTGTAATCGGTGATTGTGAACGGTAAGCCTTGTAAAACTGAACAAAAATGAAGTCTGTTACACAGACAACACTGTGTCAACACACTTTATAGTCACAAAGTCATACTAGTGAATTAGGTTTTTAGTAGTATTTTAGTATATTGGTAATTAATATTTTAGTAAACTGCAAAGATACCCTGAATTATTTAGGTACCTTTTATTTTATATTTATGCCAGCAATTAATTTGTTATTATTTGTTCACTTATTTGGAACTGTTACACCGATGGCCTAGTTATGATATAGATAAATAGTACAAAAAACATTAGTTAATTCTATATTTCAATGAATGTGTCATATTTTTATAAGCTTGTAAAGTAAATAAAAATGTTATAATTGTCACTTTATCAGACAATGGATTCAAGAAAGATTAACATCATGTGGATTCTTTGATCCATAGATAGATAGAACTCTCACCGGGATGTCCAAATTGTACATTCAGACATCCTTTATATATAAGTAGGGAGCTTTTTAGCACAGTTGGCAATACAGATGTTTTAACAACTGGCTTCCTCACAGGCATAGGCTTAGTCTCAGCTATTTAAGTTTCTGGATAAAAACCTCCCTCCGCAGAGGTATAATTGCACATACATACTTGTTTAGTGTTACTACTTATACACTTTTGATTGTGCTATAGCTAAGTGACTGAGAATGCAAGGTTTCCTTATTGATAAGCCAAGAATTAGTTTTCATGTTGGAGTACCTACGTCAAGCAGTTTTAGTTCCTCCAGACATTCAGAAATCACTTGAGGAATAATTCCCACTAGCACCATGTTTTACACTGAAAACTCCTGTGGTGCTTAGGCACAAAAGCAATATGCTTTGTCCACCATTTTGCGACCCAAACGTCATTAACATTCTGCTAGAATCACAAGCCAGAAATCGCTACTTTGAACTTCGTTTGAAAGTGATTCAGAGTTGGGTCAGTCGTGTTATGGGATTATTGAAAATTTCGACAAAAATTTTTGTTGTTCTCGCGCCATTGCTACTATATACACTCCAACCCCGAGTTGAGAGACGTAAAACATTAAATAGGTATACCACTCACCTCGTTCCAACTCAACAATGTGAGGAGCGCTAGAAATCGTTGTTATCACAAACCTTATGTTCGGTAAATAAGCGGAGAAACATCCATGCCGTGCCATCTAAACACTTATCCTTCGAGGATAAAGAGTCACTTGAAAGGAATCTTGCTTGCTATCAGAATCGACAAGACATGTCTGAGAACTTTAGATCTTCGTTTCGATCTAGCACTGAATCACAATCGGAGTGAACACAATATAACCCTTTTCCGAGCACTTTTAAATACTTTCTGTAAAGTTTAACTGATATTTTACAAATTTTCCATTAAAAGTAATGGGAAGGAAAAAATTTTGCGTCCGTTTCGCGGCAAAATTTAGATGCTATGACGTGACCTGTCAAAGAGACACTAACAAGCGCAGTAAGCGCATTCTGCCTAGAGGTGAAAGATGGGCTCATGGGTTTGTACTATGGATTTATGAAGGTAAGAAGTTAATTTATCTAGCGTCAAAGGCTAAAGTTTAGATCGCTTCTTCAAATAAGTGGTGTCTTGTCGGAACACATATAATAAACAAATATTACTGTAGCGCCGTTACGTAAAACGCACCCGTGACGATATAACAAGGGTCTGATTACGTCGTCGTGTGGATTCGCGTCAACCGCTCCTTCAAGGTCAGTGCGCCGCTCGCGCTACCTCGTACAGCGCATCGCTCGCGCAGGCAGTCGGCCTAATGCAACCGAGTGCGCACACTCAAATACGGAGCGAACTATGTACTCTTACGTTCCAAGATTCGTGACTGTGTTAAAGTTTATGTAGTACACTGAATATACGTTGATTGTACACCGTACCGTAGGTAAATGAAGCTCACTGCTTCATTTCCGTGCCCGCCGACAATCCCACCGCGCCGTTACACCATGACTTCACTTTGAATAATACAAACTAATAAAACACACATGCACTGGAGTTTTAACACAAGAGTAAGTACCTACCGTATCATGATTCATTCAGAACCGCCTATAACTTAACTATTTAACTTGCCTCAGTAACTTTCCTTTACTTTATTCATTTTACTGTATTTATTAACCCAAATACCCTTTTTTTCGTGAGATAAAGGAAAATACATAACCATTAAAAAGTCACACATTATGTACCTACCTACTAGCACGGCTACTAGCTACTAGTAAGTTAAATTATTTTATAGTTAGTACTCACCTTTCAGAGGTTGCAGGTAATTTAAAAAAACTTATGTCTGGATGCGTTACTGTTGACGTTAAACACCCAAACACAGCACAATATTTTCTACTTGTCATATTTGCTAAAAAAAAAACAACGCACCGTCCGTTCATCACTACGGTACGGCCGTGACTGTCTGCGCCTCGAGCGCGCCCCGACATCGAGGCGCGTAGGTATAGCTCGCGTTTCGTCCGTTTGTAGGGAGTCCCAATACTGTACATATTATTACCGTGATAGTACTATTCTCTAAAGATGTGATGCGGAGGCAGTGCTGAAGCTACAGTTTGTCGTTTTATTAGCGTGTTAAAATCATCAAATAATGACCTAACCCAGGGCAGGGCAGGAGGGACTGTCAGACTTGTACTGAATAAAATCCACGGTGTCCTTCAATGGCCCTTTACGTTCCGGAGTCACGGTATTCGTTAGTCCCGCGAATTTGCCTTAAGTAGATTTTCGACTTTATGCTCTTAAAATGTAGGTAGAAATCTATGAAAGCGCGAACATTTTCACTCAACTAAATCTAGCGATGTGTGCGCACAAATACCGAGTCCACTACGGCTTAATATTCAGGTGTACAAATTGTTCGTGCTTACTTGCGTAACATTTGTGCCGCATACCGGTCGAATCGCATCTCAACATTAACATGATCAGCATCGACACTAATAAATATTATTCTTTTGCAGAAAAACGTGAAGCTGATACGAGTATTCTATATCCTCAGTATAGTGTTGTGGGTGTTGTCGTTAGTGCTGTCTGTTCTAGGATCCGTCCGAACAATAATTTTTATGATACCATACCATACGTATTACTGGGGCGCGTTTGTGATGCAATCCTGCGTCTACTTTGTATATTTAGGTAAGCTTATAAACTTTTATGTGCATGTTTTTTTTTTCCACGTTATTATAAACTCACTTTTCTTGTTTGTTTATTTGTTTGTTTGTTTGTCGTTCCGGTTGGACTTTTGCAACTCAATTTTGAGGCACTTCCCGAAAAGCTAGAAGGCTGAAATTTTGCACACGCTCTGTATTCTGCTGAAAATATATGACTAAGTAACAAACGTCATAACAAATCCACTATGGCGCCCTCCCCAAGATGGCGGACTGACTGTTTGAAACCCACCCCCATGATATGGGTATCAAAATATGAAATATGAAAGGTGAATATGATAGGTTTGCTATCAGGAATACGACAAAAATAGTCACGTGACTTAAATCCAATATGGCGGACGTCCAAGATGGCAGACAGGCTATTTGAAATGCACCCCTATGATATGGATATCAAATGAAAGGGTTAGCTGTAAGGGGTACGAAAAAAATAGACACGTGACTTAAATCCAATATGGCGGACGTCCAAGATGGCAGACTGGCTGTTTGAAATCCACCCCCATGATATGGGTTTGCTATCAGGAATACGAAAAAAATAGTCATGAGACATAAATCCAATATGGCGGACGTCCAAGATGGCGGACAGGCTTTGAGGCACTTCCCGATAAGCTAGCAGGCTGAAATTTTCAGGGTAGCTATCCGATGAACAAAGATAAAAATAATTAATAGATTTAAAAAAAAAAATAGATTTTTATCTTTAATCTTAAATTTTATCTTTGCAAGTAACACCCACGATCTATACACGTCATTAAATATATCCCATAAATAATCCCTTAAATAATATACGCCCCCACGTTTTGAGTGGCCCTACTCTCAACCCCGTAGGGTTATTTTTTTATTTTTAGGATATTTATAAACGTGAGTTTTTAGATTTTTTTAAATCTATTAATTATTATTTTTTATCGTGGTTAGATCATCAAATGAGTCCTCCCAGGGTACATATTTGAATATCGAAGATTAAAATATCTACGCTTAAAATATCGATGTTCAAAATATCGAAAATGTAAATATCGAATGACCATAAAATCGAAAATTAAAATATCGAAAGTTTAAAATATCGAATGATTAAATGATCTACGTCCAATATATCTAAAATCTAAATATCTACAAAAGTTACATCGAAAGATCTAAATATCGAAATACAGATTAACTAATGTCCTAAATATCGAAGTACAGATTATCGAATGTCCGAAATATCGAACCTAACAAGGTAAGTCGACGGAGCCCCGCTTCGCGGGGCTCCTATTTCTGTTTGCAAGGTTTAAAGTAACCTAACACGAAGAGAATGGCGGGGTCTTTCAGACCCCGCCATCTTCTTCGAACCTAACCTGTCCGAGTCGGGGTGCCCCAAGTTCTGAGCTCGCTTCGCTCGCTCTTGCATCCGAAGTCCGTCCAGCTACCTTGTTGGGTAGTAATCAGTAATTTGACTAAGGACGCAAGAGCGAGCGAAGCGAGCTCGGGACTTGGGGCACCCCGGCTCGGACAGGTTAGGTTCGAAGAGGGTGGCGGGGTCTGAAAGACCCCGCCATCCTCTTTGTGTTAGGTTACTTTAAACCTTGCAAACAGAAATAGGAGCCCCGCGAAGCGGGGCTCCGTCGACTTACCTTGGTAGGTGGTTATTTTTTTCGATATTTCAACTAGTAGGTATTTTTAACGTAGATATTATGAAATTAGATATTATGAACTGCGATGCTATTAAACGTCGATATTTTGAATTTCGACATAACGTCTTTCGATATTTTGAACCATTCGACATTTAAATCAGTCGACATTTTAATCTTCGACGTTTTAAGCGTAGATGTAACATTTTTCGATATTTTGTTACAATCGATATTTTAATTTTCGATATTCTGAACATCGATATTTTAAGCGTAGATATTTTAATCTTCGATATTCAAATATGTACCCGTCCTCCCACCCTGGGAGGGACCGTGATGCTCGTACTTACTAAAATCCACGGTGATAGCTGTGGTTATAGCTTACTAAAATCAATAGCCCGTTACGTTCCAGGGTCACGGTTACCGGATGAGACAGTCCCGGTTTGTGTGCATGTGTATTAATTTTTTCTCAAACCCTAAAATATTATTTAAGGCAAGTTTCCTTCGTAACTCGGATAGGACGTTTTATACCATTGGTTGATTATTGGGTTGCTGATCTTTAATAGTCGTTTAGTTAATCAGAAGCACGAAAATCTTAAACCCAGTCTTATCAAAAACTGACATTCAGCTGAATTGGGTACGGCCGATTAATGGAGCTGCAATCGAAGTCGACCGACCTTACAGTTGGGAACAAGTCAGTTAGATGAAATTATTGTCAAGTGATTCCTTCAAATCTGTGTGTAGATATTCGTATTTTTCTTTGCCCCAGTTCAAGTGCTCGCAACCGCGACTGGTGACATGCAGTTCCTTTGTTCGATCCCAAGGTCCTGCAAATAATATTGAGAATTCTTCAGTATTGCAGCCCTAAAATATGAACTTAGTGCCCGGTGCCTGACAAACTTGGTATGGTACTTAAACAAAACTGACGAAATGTAGATAGGCGTACTATTAGGTACACCACAGGGATTACAGACATGCTGATTAAACAGGGTCTTTCTTTTAAATTGGCCAGCAAGGGGAAATCCCCATCCATAAGAGATACGGAAAAACTTCATAAGGATCCTTTAGCTCTTTTTTCATGGTAACAATTTTGACATATTTATTTTATCGGGCAAATGTGAGTTGTCGACAAAAATGAATGAAATACACTAAAAAAATATATTACATTTCTTTGGTCTACTGCATTCATTTTTGTGAACATCAAAAGAGAGCTAAAGACTCATTTCATTTTTTTTCGTATCTGTTACAGATATCCCCCTGTTGGCCAATTTAAAAGAAAGACCTGTACCTATATACAAGATTACCTTAATCAACTTTGCGAGCTTCGACACAATCGTATCATAACTTAAACTACTTTTTCTATTATTACAGCTATTCAAAGTTACTTCATCCTGCTACTGAGGAGTGAGATCATTAAACTGAGGAACACCGGTGAATTCAGATTTATCAATCATGCGGCTGAAGCTGAATGTACCATGACTACCATGACATGTGAAGAAAAGGTAGCCGCAGAGGAGGCAGTCGAGGAAGTCGTCACCAATTAAAAGGAAACAAAGATTATAATTATGATAGTTAGAAATGAAAAAGAAACATCCATATCAAATTGATGGATTTCAATTCATGCATAAGTTTATTTAAGAAGAAGTTAAAGTTTTGTATATTTTGTTTAATTAGTTCAAGGTTTGTGTTAGTTATGTTATTTAAAAATAAAAAGTACGTAAATGTTGTAAACACTCTTTTTTTACCTTTGCCGTAGGTCAAGCCAAATTGCTCCATTACATTTTATTAATATTTTTATTCGTGCACTGTGCTTTTGTATCAGAACACCTTTTTACAAAGAGGAGTGGTTTACATCCAAAAAATCGTGATTGAGATCTTGAGGTGAATTAATAATGATAATTAGGTATCTAAAATTGTGATCTTCAATTGGGTAAAGTAATCATGGTAAAATATAAACTACCTAGGCTTTAGATTGATCAAAAGGAAAAACCACATTTTGTTGTTCTTGCTTATTAAGACCACTGGACATGTTTCCCGTTTTTTTTTGCAATATATCAACAGTAAAAATATTATTGTAGCACGCCGCACTATTTTCTAGTGTTTCTTAAAGTCAAAAAAAAAATGTTATCTATACAGTATCCTATAAAATCCCATAAACGATACCAGATTTTACTGCGAAATTCCCTCACAAGCATAACATGCGCCTGCGCGCGTCATCATCCGTATCTCGGGATATACTCTTCTAGATAATAACATAATTTAAATCAGTATAAATATTTATGTTACTTCCTACAATCGACAGTTTATCTGAACCAACGCGACCATTAACAAGTTCACCATCCGCGAAGTTGACACAAAAGCAATCATTAACTATCATAATATTCGAAGTTCAGTCTTTGTCACTTTATACTGTGTTATCGTTAAAATTGAACGCACATCATAAGTGTTTGTCTTATAAATTAGAAGAATTTACTCTACAAATATTGAGATCCTCGTCTGAATGTCCAAGATCAAAATGCAAAGAGAAATTCCAGTGTTCAGAAGGTGTTGCTGCTGCCTGCCGCTACGATATGGACTACTCGCATGGGGTTATTTCAAAATGGTAAGTTTAATAGTTACTAAACAAGTATCTTAAAGGTATTTTAACAAAATCATAAATCAAATTAATATTTTTTTTTTCTGTTCTATTTCTAAGATGATTAATCTGTGTAAAGTTTATTGTCTTTGAAAAATGGACGCACGACTATTAATGTCGGAATTTTCTGCATGGTCTACGGTCAGTTCATACCGAGACGCGATGCGGCGCGACGTGACGCAACGATACTGCAAAGGTGTATCTTATCGTGTAGTAAATAAAGTTAGATTTTGAGTCGCTATTAAAATGCAGTGCAGCGCCGGGCCGCGCTGCGCTGCGTCGCGCTGCGTTGCGAAAGGTGTATCTTTTCGTGTAGGAAATAGAGTTAGATTTTGAGTAGCTCTATTGAAATGTGTGCGCAGCTTCACGTCTCGGTCTGAACTGATCCTAAATTCGCGGCGATCAGTCTGATTTTCACTTCTTAAATTGCTCCATAGATGCCGCTAATTTTTCAGTAATTTGTCTAGCTCCATTGCCCCACTTTTCTGATGGTCGCCACTGTTAATTCTGGCTCTCAGTCGTTCCAGTGTTTTGAAAACATCTTTGCCTAAATATGAACTAACTTTACTACTTGTTCTTTTGTTACAGATAGCAGACGCGCTCCTCCTCATTATGATGTCATTTTCATTAAGAGATATCATAAAGATGATCCAGTTATCCAGAGACAACCATCATAGTCGGTTCTATTCAGATTTGGCTATAATATTGTCTTTAACTATTTTGTTTTTTGCCGATTTTATAGTGACTATCGTATTTATCGTTGGAGCTCATAAGGTGAGTTAAATTATAATTTCATCGAGATCCATACATCTATCTATACATCCAAACTTTTGCATTTATAACATGAATAAGGAAGGATATTAATTTGAGAACATGGGACTAAATGAGGAGAGGCCTTTTACGTACTGTGGGATGATGATTGTGTAGAAGATGAGTAATGGTTCTCTTGTCACTAGAGAGAACTATAGTACTATTCCCTAAAGATGTGATGCGGAGGCAGTGCTGAAGCTACAGTTTGTCATTTTATTAGCGTGTTAAAATCATCAAAATAATGACCTAACCCAGGGCAGGGCAGGAGGGACTGTCAGACTTGTACTGAATAAAATCCACGGTGTCCTTCAATGGCCCTTTACGTTCCGGAGTCACGGTATTCGTTAGTCCCGCGAATTTGCCATTAGTAGATTTTCAACTTTATGCTCTTAAAATGTAGGTAGAAATCTATGAAAGCGCGAACATTTTCACTCAACTAAATCTAGCGATGTGTGCGCACAAATACCGAGTCCACGGCTCCAGAACCAGGTGTACAAATTGTTCGTGCTTGCTTGCGTAACATTTGTGCCGCATACCGGTCGAATCGCATCTCATCATTAACATGATCAGCATCGAAACTAAAAATATAATTATTTTCCAGAAAAACGTGAAGCTGATACGAGTATTCTACATCCTCAGTATAGTGTTGTGGGTGTTGTCGTTGGTTCAGTCCGTTCTAGCATCCGTCCGAACAATAATTGATTTGATACAGAACCAAAGGTATTACTGGGGGTTGTTTATGATGGAATCCTGCTTTTATTTTGTGGTATTAGGTAAGCATTTTTATAAATTTTTGTGTACTTGTTGTTTTTATCGTGGTTACATCAATATCGTGGTGTAATTTATCTTTAATATGTATGTATTTAGGAATATATAAGTATGTTTATCAGTTGTCTAGTATCCCATAACACAAGCTCTGCTTAGCTTGGGACTAGATGGCGTTGTGT
Organism: Agrotis clavis; assembly: GCA_954870645.1. Lineage (NCBI taxonomy): Eukaryota > Metazoa > Arthropoda > Insecta > Lepidoptera > Noctuidae > Agrotis > Agrotis clavis. The sequence goes on from OX940930.1 coordinate 21,429,500, forward strand.
AATAATAATAATAATAATAACGCCCTTGCCCTTTACGTTCCAGGCTCACGGTTACCGGATGAGACAGTCCCGCGATCCCGGTTTGTGTGCATGTGTATTAATTTTTGCTCAAACCCTTAAATATTATTTAAGGCATGTTTCCTTCGTGACTCGGATATGACGTTTTATTACTTAGTTGTTGGATTGCTGATCTTTAATAGTCTTTTCTGAATCTCAAGCCCAATCTTACCAAAAAACTGACATTCAGCTGAATTCAGTTCTGCCAATTGATAGAGCTGCAATCAAAGCCGACCGACTTTATAGTTGCGAATAAGCAGACGAAATGATTGTAAAGTAATTTCTTCAAATCTGTACTGTGTAGATATTTTTCTTTGCCCCAGTTCGAGAGCTCGCAACCGCGACTGCTGAGATAAAGTTCCTTTGTTCGATACCAAGGGTCTACAAATAATATTTGGAATTCTTCAGTATCAGCCCTAACATATGAACGTAGTGCCCGGTGCCTGAACAAAACTTGGTATGGTACTTAAACGAAACTGACGAAATGTAGGCGTACTATTAGGTACACCACAGGGATTACATACATGCTGATTAAACAGGATCTTTCTTTTAAATTGGCCAGCAAGGGGAAATCCGCATCCATGAGAGATACGGAAAAACTTCATTCGGATCCTTTAGCTCTTTTTTCATGGTAACAATTTTGACATATTTCCATTTTTCGGGCAAATGTGGGTTGTCGACAAAAATTAGTGAAATAAACTAATTTAATTAAGTATTACTTTTAGTTGGTCTACTTCATTTCTTTTTTGTGAACATCAAAAAAGAGCTAAGGATTCATATCATTTTTTTTTTCGTATCTGTTACAGATATCTCCCTGTTGACCAATTTAAAAGAAAGACCTGTACCTATATACAGGATTACCTTAATCAACTTTGCGAGCTTCGACACAATTGTATCAAAACTTAAACTACTTTTTCTATTATTCCAGCTATTCAAAGTTACTTCATCCTGCTACTGAGGAGTGAGATCATTAAACTGACGAACACCGGTGAATTCAGATTTATCAATCATGCGGCTGAAGCTGAATGTACTATGATTACCATGACATGTGAAGAAAAGGTAGCCGCAGAGGAGGCAGTCAAAGAAATCGTCACCAATTAAAAGGAAACAAGGATTACAACATGATAGTTAGAAATGAAAAAGAATCATCCATATCAAATTGTGCATGATTGATGGATTTCAATTTGTGCATGAGTTTATATAAGAAGAAGTTAAAGTTTTGTATACCTATTTTGTTTAAACTAGGGTTTATGTTAGATAATTTAAAATAAAAAAGTACGTAAATATTGTAAACAGTCTTTTTTTTACCTTTGCCATAGGTCAAGTCAAATTGCTTCATTAAGTTTTATCCGACTATTTTATTAAACGAGCAATATTTGTATATTATTATATAATTTTGCCGGTTCTCGAAAACGGCTCTAACGATTTCGATGAAATTTGGAATATAGGGATTTAAAAGGGTGAAAAATAAATCTAGATAGGTCCCATGTCTGGGAAAATTCGTTTTCTTCGTATTTTCACGAATAAAGATTTAGAGGCGTCAAGGCCGCGCGGAAAGTGTTTTCAAATTTCGAACACGTCTTCTGTTCAATTGTTTTCTAGACTGACAGGCGAGCCGCCCCCACTGCATTTCCTCGCTCTACACCTTTCTAAATTTAGGAGCCGATATTTAGGACATTCTGAATTCAGAAAAGTGTAATCTCATTTACGATGAGTAGCATTCTAATTAGGACACGATTTAGTACGTGTAATCGCGAGCTTCAGCGACTACATTTCTTATCCTAAATATCGGATCCTGAATTTAGGAAGGTGTAATACCCCTTTTAGTGAGGTGAAAAGTTGTGTGTTGCGTGAGGTATGAAAGTTATTCTGCGTCTCATCGTACGTGGTCTCGTACCTTGGAAAATTTAGTTTATTTTTTACCGACTTCAAAAAAAAAGGAGGTTATCAATTCGACCCGTATGTATGTAATATTTCCAGAACTGCCCAGTTTTCGCATATGTTGGTCTATATCAGCGTCTGAACAAATTTTAATGTGCCAAATTTCATAAGTGTATGTATGTATGTTTTATGTTTGTGTTCGCATATCTCCGGAACTACAAGTCCGATTTAAGTAATTCTTTTTTTGTTGTACTAGGTTTTGTTCAACTTAGGGAATACTGCAAGTTTTATCAAAATTGGTTCAGTAGTTTTTGAGATAGGGATTTTTTTGCCTACTTGGATCGTAGATTTTTTCAGGGTCGATTGTATGTTGGTTCACGATTATCTCGCGTTTGTCTGAACCAATTTTCATGCGGTTTTCGGAAAAATGTTTATTACATTCTAGGAAAGGTATTAATATACAATAATAACGGATGGCTTGTGACGTTGCCGGCAAGATCCGTTTTTGTTGCTCGCTTGGATATAATTTTCTAACGACGCCGATTATACGAAGATTTTTGTTGAACTAACTAAAAAGGGTAAAATAAAATATTTAAAAAAAAAGTACCGACTTCAAAAACAAATATAAAAAAAGTTTAAAATAACTTTTCTTTCGGAAGTCGGTGGCAATAGTCAATGACATAAAAATCAAAAGCCACCGACTTCCAAAAGAAAAGTTATTTTACACTTTTTTGTATTTATTTTTGAAGTCATTCAAAAAAGCTATTCTTATTAAAAAATTTGATCCCTATTAGCAGCACTATCGAATGGTACAGGATGTAGTTTTTTTTCCAAAAACTGCGGTTTCGATTCCTGGCCATCAGGATTATTGATTTTTCCCACGTTTTTATACACTCACTTTTCTTGTTTGTTTGTATGTTTGTTTGTCGTTCCGGTTGGACTTTTGCAACTCAATTTTGAGGCACTTCCCGATAAGCTAGAATTCTGAAATTTTGCACACGCTCTGCGTTATGATGACAATACATGACTAGCTAAGAAACGTCATAACAAATCCAATATGGCGGCCTCCCCAAGATGGCGGACTGACTGTTTGAAATCTACCCCCATGATATGGGTATCAAATGAAAGGGTTTTCTGTCAGGAATACGAAAAAAATAGTCACGTGACTTAAATCCAATATGGCGGACGTCCAAGACACGTTTTTAAATTACCTGAAAATAAGAAAATAACCCTACGGGGCTGAGAGAGGGGCCACTCAAAACGTGGGGGCGTATCTTAGCAAGTTACACCCACGATCTATACCTACACGTCATGTAAGCCCCCACGTATTGAGTGGCCCCTCTCTCAGCCCCGTAGGGTTATTTTCTTATTTTTATGAAACTTAAAAACGTGGGTTTTTATATTTTTTAAATCTATAAATTATTCTAAAATCCAATGATGCAGTTATAGTTTTCGTCAAAATCTGTCTCGAGACTCCATTCAACATTTTTCGATATTCCTCATAGTCAGTTGAAAATACATCCTGTATAGACACTTTTTCTTATGTGTTAATAAATGTTTAAAAAAAACAGTAAGTTTTAGTAGAAAATAATCGAAATTTTAAATGTTTTAAAAAGTTTCGGTTTCGGATTCGGCCGAAACCGAGAGCAAGGCCGAAAGTTCGGTTTCGGTTTCGGCTGAAAAATCAGTTTCGGTTGGACACTAACAATAGTCGGCTCAATTCAGATTTGATTATAATATCGTCTTTAACCATTTTGTTTTTTGCGGATTTAATAGTGACCATAGTGTTATTGGAGCTCCTAAGGTGAGTTAAATTATAATTTCATCGAAATCCGTACATCTATCCATACATCAAAATTTCACATTCATGTTATTAATAAGGAACCATATTCAATTGAGGATTGACGAGAACATAGGAGTTATTAAGGGAAAGCCTATAATTATGACCTTCATAATTATCATCGTGCTGTGGGATGACTGTAAAGAAGTAGATTGTTCTCTTGTCACTATGGAGAACTGTAGTGATATACTTTAATTTTTTATTTTATTTTACATTTATTAACAAGTAACTTATGACTCAAAATGTTAGTAACAATATTTCTTAATCACTATGTTAGTATTCCTAATCTACACATTTCACTTATATCTATATAATGAACGTAGTGTGTGAATCCCTGCTACAGGCTCAGCACCGAAGTGGACAGCCTGCTGCAGCGGTTCACACACAAACAGTCCAATCTGCTCGCGACACACCGCAGTATAATGTTGGGGCTGGCCCGCACGCGGCGCACCAGGGAGGCGCATCTTTTACGCATCGTAGCGTAAAAACAATCGACGCGCCTTTAAAGACTCGCTTCCGAGGCAGTGCTGAAGCTACAGTTTGTCTTAAGTGAATTTTCAACTTTAAGCTCATAAAATATGGGTCAAAATCTATTAAAGCGCCAACACTTTCTCTGAAATAAGTCAGCGATGTGTGCGTACAAATAACTAGTTCAGGTGTACAATTTCTTCGAGCTTGCTAAGTCGCATCTATGTAACTTCATCAGCATCAAAGCTAATAAATACTATAGTTTTGCAGAAAAACGTGAAGTTGATACGAATATTCTATATCGTCAGTATGGTGATGTGGGTGTTGTCGTTAGTGCTGTCTGTTCTAGCATCCGTCCGAACAATAATTGATTTGATACAATACCAGATGTATTACTGGGGCGTGTTTGTAATGCAATCCTGCTTCTATTTTGTAGTATTAGGTGAGCATATAACTTTTATGTGCATATGTGTATTTTATCGTTTTTAAAATAATCATCAAATGAGTCCTCCCACACAGGACGGGACGGAAGGGACCGTGATACTCGTACTTATTAAAATCCACGGTGATCCTTCAATAGCCCGTTACGTTCCAGGGTCACGGTTACCGGATGAGACAGTCCCGCGATCCCGGTTTGTGTGCATGTGGATTAATTTTTGCTCAAACCCTAAAATATTATTTACGGTTTGAATTCATTTATTTCCAAAAGATTACAAATCACTTGAACAGAAATAAATACTTAAAGTTACTTATTGAAAATACATTCGTATTGTCCAGGAGTCGCGAGAATATAAACTGTCAACATAAAAAATTAATAATACATGTTATTATGAAGGTACTAGTTCAAAGTTCTTCAAGTTAAAAGTTGATAACATTGTACTGTCTACCGCCCCGCCGTGCGGCTCATCTTGGTTTGTAGGACTGATTTGATTTTTTTTACATCTAGTGAGTTATAATAGTTTTGCTCCCTCATATATTATTGTTTTCTTTCCATAGTAAGTTCTAAAAATATTATTAAAGGCATGTTTCCTTCGTGACTCGGATAGGACGTTTCATACCATTGGTTGATTATTGGGTTGCTGATATTTAATAGTCGTTTAGTTAATCAGAAGCACGAAAATCTTAAACCCAGTCTTATCAAAAACTGACATGCAGCTGAATTCGGTTCGGCCGATTAATGGAGCTGCAATCGAAGTCGACCGACCTTACAGTTGGGAATAAGTCAGGTAAATGAAATTATTGTCAAGTGATTCCTTCAAATCTGTGTGTAGAGACTCGTATTTTTCTTTGCCCCAGTTCAAGTGCTCGCAACCGCGACTAGTGAGATACAGTTCCTTTGTTCGATCCCAAGGTCCTGCAAATAATATTGAGAATTCCTCAGTATCAGTCCTAAAATCTAAACTTAGTGCCCGGTGCTTGAACAAACCTTGGTATGGTACTTAAACAAAATTGACGAAATGTAGGCGCACTATTAGGTACACCACAGGGATTACAGACTTGCTGATTAAACAGGATCTTTCCTTTAAAATGGCCAGCAAGGGGAAATCCGCATCCATAAGAGATACGAAAAAACTTCATTAGGATCCTTTAGCTCTTTTTTCATGGTAACAATTTTGACATATTTATTTTTTCGGGCAAATGTGAGTTGTCGACAAAAATAATAATAATATTTCACGACTATCACACAACGCCATCTAGTCCCAAGCTAAGCAGAGCTTGTGTTATGGGTACTAGACAACTGATAGACATACTCATATATTTCTAAATACATAAATATAATAGATAAATTACACCCAGACACAGAACAAATGATCGTGCTCATGATACAAACATTTGTCCTGGGTGGGAATCGAACCCACGACCTCCGGCATAGCGGTCAGGGTCACTTACTACTAGACCAACAGGCCAGTCAAAATGAATGAAATACACAAAAAATTTAATTATTACATTTCTTTGGTCTACTGCATTCATTTTTGTGAACATCAAAAAAGAGCTAAAGATTCATTTCATTTTTTTTCGTAGCTGTTACAGATATTCCCTTGTTGGCCAATTTAAAAAAAAGACCTGTAATACAGGATTACCTTAATCAACTTTGCGAGCTTCGACACAATCGTATCATAACTTTAACTACTTTTTCTATTATTCCAGCTATTCAAAGTTACTTCATCCTGCTACTGAGGAGTGAGATCATTAAACTGGCGAACACCGGTAAATTCAGATTTATCAATCATGCGGCTGAAGCTGAATGTACCATGACTACCATGACATGTGAAGAAAAGGTAGCCGCAGAGGAGGCAGTCGAGGAAGTCGTCAACAATTAAAAGGAAAGAAGGATTACATGATAGTAAAAATGAAAAAGAAACATCCATAAATCAAATTGATGGATTTCAATTCATGCATAAGTTTATTTAAGAAGAAGTTAAAGTTTTGTATATTTTTAACCGACTTCAAAAAAAAAAGTAGGTTCTCAGTTCGACCTGTATGTATGTATGTATGTATGTATGTATGTATGTATGTATGTTTGTCCGCGATTATCTCGCGTTTGGCTGAACGGATTTTGATGCAGTTTTCAGGAAAGTGTTCATTACGTTCTGGAGAAGGTTTTAGTATATAACACTAATAGATATCCCGTGACGTTGCCCGCGTGGATCCGATTTGCTTACTTGGATCGTAGATTTTAAGGGACGATTGCATGTTTGTCCGCAATTATCTCGCGTTTGGCTGAACGGATTTTGATGCAGTTTTCAGGAAAGTATTCATTACATTCTGGAGAAGGTTTTAATATATAACACTAATAGATGTCCCGTGACGTTGCCCGCGTGGATGCGATTTGCTTACTTGGATTGTAGATTTTAAGGGACGATTGCATGTTTGTCCGCAATTATCTCGCGTTTGGCTGAACCGGTTTTGATACAGTTTTCAGAAAAGTATTTGTTACATTCTGGGGAAGGTTTTAGTATATAACAATAATGGATATCTCGTGAAGTTGCTCACGTAGATCCGTTTTGCTTAATAGGATTGTAGATTTTCAAAGACGCCGATTTTATGAAGATTTTTGTTGATTATCTCAACTAAAAAGGGAAAAATAAAAAACTTTTTTAAAAAAAGGGAACCGACTTCAAAACCAAACACAAAAAAACTATAAAATAACTTTTCTTTCGGAAGTCGGTGGCCATTATGTCAATGAAATAAAAAAAAACAAAGCCACCGACTTCCGAAAGAAAAGTTATTTTATAGTTTTTTTGTGTTTGGTTTTGAAGTCGGTTCCCTTTTTTTAAAAAAGTTTTTTATGTTTAATTAGTTCAAGGTTTGTGTTAGGGTGCTCCCACATCTATCGACGCGGAATCAGCTTTTTCCGTCGCCCTTTCTCTTTCTGTCGCTTAGAACTGCCATTTGCTAGACCGAGACACTAACGCCATTCGCACCGGCTCGGCTCGGACGACGCGACGCGACTTCGGCCGACGGCGGAACGAGTCGTTTGTAGATTAGCTGATCGCATCCGTACGGCTGCGTGCGGCGTCGAACTGCTTCCGAACCGCGCCGAAGACGGTCGAACGCATGCCTTCATCTCCGACGGTAGCTGATCGCATCCGTACGGCTGCGTACGGCTTCGAACTGCTTCCCGCGAACAGCGCCGAAGAAGGCCGAACGCATGCCTTCATCTCCGACGGTAGCTGTTCGCATCCGTACGGCTGCGTACGGCGTCGAACTGCTTCCGAACAGCGCCGAAGATGGCCGAACGCATGTACCTACATCTACGACGGCAGCCGAACGGCGCCGGAGATGGTCGAGTACCAACGATGGTGGCATAGCACAGTGTTTTACGAAGACCATTTTTCGGGCATAGCTTTTTTAATGTGAAAATCTGATAGTTTAAGTTATTTAAATGAATTACTTTGTATCCCCATTGTACTAGCATGTCTAGTTTTTGAGATGATTTTTTTTTGAAAATCGACAGTTTTCAATAAGCCATTTAGAAAAAAAAAATTTTTTGAAACTAAATAATTATGATACGCAAAATAATTATGACCTTAGAAAAATTGACGGAGTTTTAAATGCTGCATATTTTAGTACTCAGTAGATTCAGACTTATACGAGGTTTTTAGTCTTTATTTTTTTCTTTGATGTTCCGTCGTATTTGTGAAACTGAATTATGCCCTTCATTTTCCTTGCGCACCAAAAAAATACCACATCCCACTTGCGTGGAATCAATGTCCGAAAAATGGTCTTCATAAAACACTGTGCACAGGGCTTGTGGGCACAGGCGCGGCGCCGAACAGATGCGAACAGCCGTCGCGACGGCCGTTCGGAGCAATCGACTTCCGATAGCATGCGAAAATCCGTCGCGGCAGCTGATTGGCGGTAAGCCGAGTAGTGTGGTGATACGCACTCGGCTTAAGCCGGTTCCGTGTCGATAAGTTTGGGAGCACCCTTAGTTAAGTTATTTAAAAATAAAAAGTACGTAAATGTTGTAAACACTCTTTTTTTACCTTTGCCGTAGGTCAAGTCAAATTGCTCCATTATATTATATATTTTATTAATATTTTTATTCGTGCTCTGTGCTTTTGTATCAGAACACATTTTCACAAAAAGGAGTGGTTTACATCCAAAAAATCGTGATTGAGATCTTGAGGTGAATTAATAATGATAATTAAGTATCTAAAATTGTGATCTTCAATTAGGTAAAGTAATCATGGTAAAATATAAACTACCTAGGCTTTAGATTGATCAAAAGGAAAAACCACATTTTTTTGTTATTGCTTATTAAGACCACTGGACATGTTTCCCGTTTTTTTGCAATTTATCAACAGTAAAAATATTATTGTAGCACGCCGCACTTTTTTCTAGTGGTTTTTAAAGTCGAAAAGAAAAACACGATTATCTATACAGTATCCTATAAAATCCCCTATACGATACCGGATTTTACTACAAAATTCCCTCACGTTGTCTATATTTCCAAGCATAACATGCGCCTGCGCGCGTCATCATCCGTATCTCGGGATATACTCTTCTAGATAATAACATAATTTAAATCAGTATAAATATTTATGTTACTTCCTACAATCGACAGTTTGTCTGAACCAACGCGACCATTAACAAGTTCACCATCCGCGAAGTTGGCACAAAAGCAATCATTAACTATCATAATATTCGAAGTTCAGTCTTTGTTACTTTATACTGTGTTATCGTTAAAATTGAACGCACATCATAAGTGTTTGTCTTATAAATTAGAAGAATTTATTAAAGAATTTAGTCTACAAATATTTAGACCCTCGTCTGAATGTCCAAGATCAAAATGCAAAGAGAAATTCCAGTGTTCAGGAGGTGTTGCTGCTGCCTGTCACTACGATATGGACTACTCGCATGGGGTTATTTCAAAATGGTAAGTTTAATAGCTACTAAACAAGTATCTTAAAGGTATTTTAACAAAATCAAATTAATATTTTTTTCTGTTCTATTTCTAAGATGATTAATCTGTGTAAAGTTTATTGTCTTTGAAAAAACGTTACGATGTATTTTGGTCTGACCATCTACCATTGGTTCTTAATTGTGACTATAACGTTGTAAGACAAAAAACAAACCTGAAATACCCACTGCGTAGTAAAATTCAGTGGGGCATAAGAAGTGAAGATCAATGTCATTCCTATGGTGTAACATACAGCTAAAACATATTGATTTGCCTAGCGAGCTACAACATTGTTGTGGTAGGTACTATAGCAATCCTAATCATGTTCGCATTATAAATAGTATGTACAAGGACATTGTTGATATCCTATGTAAAAATGCGATTGATACGTATGTGATTAAGACCATTAAACGTAAGAAACCTTTAGTTGGGTGGAACAGATTTGTAAGCGACGCTCACAGAAACGCTAAGATTAAATTTAGGACGTGGCTATCGTGTGGCAGACCTTCTTGCGGCACCATATTTGAGGCCATGATAGAATCTCGTAAGATCTTCAAGGGGAAACTTCAATGGTGCCAAAAGAACCAGGATCAGATCCGTATGGATGTGTTAGCAAAACGCCATTCAAATTCAGATTTTAGAGGTTTTTGGAAAAGCACTAAACAGTTTAATTCGAGACCTAGCGTTCCTGTGAGTGTTGATGGTGTTTCGAACTCGAAAGATATTGCGGATTTATTTAGAATGCATTTTGATGTAAAGTCGCAGTTGGGTCCGCCATGTAGGGAGCTTGATGCTGGGGGTAGTGCTAAAGTAATAACGACAGTCTTTCTGGCAAAAGACATCGGATTAAAAATAAAAAACATGAAGAGGGGCAAATCCCCTGGACATGATGGGCTCAGCATCGAGCACCTGCAGTATGGTGGGTTCCATCTGCCTCGTGTGCTCGCTCTACTGTTTAATCTGTGCCTGGGTCATTCGTACCTTCCTCCGGATATGTTGCGGGCTCTGGTGGTTCCTGTGGTCAAGAGCAGGACCGGAGACATCGCGGACAAGACAAACTATAGGCCGATTTCTTTGGCGACCATAGTGGCTAAAGTGCTTGACAGTGTGCTTAATTCGCATTTGGCTACCCACATCAAATTGCATGATGCCCAGTTTGGGTTTCGACCGGGGTTATCAACAGAAACCGCAATTCTCAGTTTAAAGCATGCTGTCAGGTACTACACAGACAGAAAGACACCTATCTACGCATGTTTCTTGGACTTGTCCAGGGCGTTTGATCTTGTCTCTTTCGATGTTCTCTGGCAGAAATTGTCTGACACCGCGATGCCACCGGAGCTCGTCTCACTCCTACGGTACTGGTACATGAAGCAGGAGAGTCGAGTGCGCTGGGCGGGGGAGCTCTCGGAGCCGACGTGCCCGGAGTGTGGTGTGAGGCAGGGTGGACTGACTTCACCATTGTTATTTAATCTGTATGTGAATGCACTGATCGAGGGGCTCAGCAGCATGCGTGTAGGCTGTTATATTGATGGAGTTTGCTTCAATAATTTGAGCTATGCCGACGACATGGTGCTGCTGGCCCCCTCGGTCGGTGCGCTCCGCAAGCTTCTCGATATGTGCGAGTCGTATGCTGCTTCTCATGGCCTGGTATATAACGCAGGCAAGTCAAAATTTATGGTTTTCAAGTCTGGTACCAAGTGTCCCTCCGCCGTCCCTCCTGTGTTACTTAACGGAGTGGAGTTGCAAAGGGTGTACTCTTTTAAATACCTAGGCTACTTGGTAACAGATGATTTGAAAGATGACGCAGATATGGAGAGGGAACGCAGAGCATTGTCGGTTCGGGCAAATATGCTGGCCCGCCGGTTCTTCCGATGTACGGACGCAGTCAAAGTTACGTTGTTTAAAGCATATTGCATGTCGCTGTACTCGGGGGGGCTGTGGTTCAGCTATACCCAAAAGGCCTACAATGCTCTGCGAATTCAATAAAACAACGCATTTAGAGTGTTGTTGCGGCTGCCCCGGTTTTGTAGCGCGTCATCTATGTTCGCGGAGGCACGTATCGACGGTTTTAATGGCATACGGCGTAAGAAAACGGCCTCGCTGCTAAGCAGACTCCGTGGCAGCCCCAATAGCATTCTATTCAATCGAGAGATATGACAGCCCGTTGGTGAGGTCACTGGTCTCCTGTACTCTGTCGATGTTAGAAATTAGGTACTAACATAGGTTAAGAATATTGTTACTAACCCAATGGATCTTTGTTATCTCATATGAAATAAAATAAATAAAAACCGGCCAAGTGCGTGTCGGGCCACGCACAGTGTAGGGTTCCGTAGTTGCCCATCAAAATACTTATGCGAACTAACTAAACTGATTCGCTGAATTTAATTTTAAAAAGAAGAATTTTCAAAATCGGTGCAGAAGTCTTTGAGAAATCGGGGAAAACACATAAAAAAAAAGATTACGACGAATTTAGAACCTCCTCCTTTTTTTGAAGTTAGTTAAAAATAGTTGACGATAAAAACCTACCTATCCCCAAAAAACATATCGTAAAAACATACCTATTAAAGCTGTAAAAATAAAGTTGACAAACTTACATTTGCAGTTGAAGAACATGTTCTCCGATACATTTTGTTTAAGAAAATATGTTATCTAAGTACATTTTATAAGTTGGTCGACTATTACTCGTAAAGTTGTAGAGCCTACTTAGTCATGATAATTTTCTTTTAAACTTCGTTATATATACTACTATTGTGAATTTTTTCACACCCCCAAACATAACCGTTTAGCTGGTAGAGGGGGGGGACACTCGAGTCGAGCAAAATTTAGCACTTTAAAGCTTAATATTTCACAAACGAATTTTTTTATCAAAAAATTGTTAATGGAAACTATCAATATTTTTTAAAGACCTATTTAATGATACCCCACACTAAGGGGTACGCGAGAAAAAAATAAAACATCCCCACCTTACGTGTACAGGAGGTACCCTAAAAAAAAATATTTTACGAGTTTTTATTTTACCACTTTTTCGGCACAACAAATTCGTATATTTACACCAAATTACAGCTCTCTAGTACTGTGCGTCTCTGAGCTAAACTGCGGACAGACGGACGGACGGACGGACGGACGGACATGGCGAAACTATAAGGGTTCCTTGTTGACTACGGAACCCTAAAAAAGGACGCACGATTATTAATGTCGGAATTTTCTGCATGGTCTACGGTCTAATGTGTGCGCAGCGTCCCGTCTCGGTCTGAACTGATCCTAAATTGCTCCATCGATGCTGCTAATTTTCCAGAAATTTGTCTAGCTCCATTGCCCCACTTTTCTGATGGTCGCCACTGTTAATTCTGGCTCTCAGTGGTTCCAGTGTTTTGAAAACATCTTTGCATAAATATGTACTAACTTTACTACTTGTTCTTTTGTTACAGATAGCAGACGCGCTCCTCCTCATTATGATGTCATTTTCATTAAGAGATATCATAAAGATGATCCAGTTATCCAGAGACAACCATCATAGTCGGTTCTATTCAGATTTGGCTATAATATTGTCTTTAACTATTTTGTTTTTAGCCGATTTTATAGTGACTATCGTATTTATCGTTGGAGCTCATAAGGTGAGTTAAATTATAATTTCATCGAGATCCATACATCTATCCATACATCCAAACTTTTGCATTTATAAAATGAATAAGGAAGGATATTCATTTGAGAACATGGGACTAAATGAGGAGAGACCTTTTACGTACTGTGGGATGGTGATTGTGAAGAAGCTGAGTAATGGTTCTCTTGTCACTAGAGAGAACTATATAATAGTACTATTCCCTAAAGATGTGATGCGGAGGCAGTGCTGAAGCTACAGTTTGTCATTTTATTAGCGTGTTAAAATCATCAAAATAATGACCTAACGCAGGGCAGGGCAGGAGGGACTGTCAGACTTGTACTGAATAAAATCCACGGTGTCCTTCAATGGCCCTTTACGTTCCGGAGTCACGGTATTCGTTAGTCCCGCGAATTTGCCATAAGTAGATTTTCAACTTTATGCTCTTAAAATGTAGGTATAAATCTATGAAAGTGCGAACATTTTCACTCAACTAAATCTAGCGATGTGTATCCAGGTGTACAAATTGTTCGTGCTTGCTTGCGTAACATTTGTGCCGCATACCGGTCGAATCGCATCTCATCATTAACATGATCAGCATCGAAACTAATAATATAATTCTTTTGCAGAAAAACGTGAAGCTGATAAGAGTATTCTACATCCTCAGTATAGTGTTGTGGGTGTTGTCGTTAGTTCAGTCCGTTCTAGCATCCGTCCGAACAATAATTGATTTGATACAGAACCAAAGGTATTACTGGGGGTTGTTTATGATGGAATCCTGCTTTTATTTTGTGGTATTAGGTAAGCATATTTATAATTTTTTGTGTACTTGTTGTTTTTATCGTGGTAACCACGATAGAAACAACAAGTATCAATATCGTGGTGTAATTTATCTATAATATGTATGTATTTAGGAATATTTATGTATGTTTATCAGTTGTCTAGTATCCCATAACACAAGCTCTGCTTAGCTTGGGACTAGATGGCGTTGTGTAATAGTTGTGGAATATATTTATTTAGATCATCAAATGAGTCTCCCACCCAGGACGGGACGGGAGCGACCGTGATACTCGTACTGACTAAAATCCACAATAATCCTTCAATTGCCCTTTACGTTCCAGGGTCACGGTTACCGGATGAGACAGTCCCGCGATCCCAGTTTGTGTGCATGTGGATTAATTTTTTCTCAAACCTTTAAATATTATTGAAGGCAAGTTTCCTTCGTGACTCGGATATGACGTTTTATTACTTAGTTGTTGGATTGCTGATCTTTAATAGTCTTTTCTGAATCTCAAACCCAATCTTACCAAAAAACTGACATTCAGCTGAATTCAGTTCGGCCAATTGATAGAGCTGCAATCAAAGCCGACCGACTTTATAGTTGTTGGAATAAGTAGACGAAATGATTGTAAAGTAATTTCTTCAAATCTGTGTGTAGATATTTTTCTTTGCCCCAGTTCGAGTGCTCGCAACCGCGACTGCTGAGATAAAGTTCCTTTGTTCGATACCAAGGTCCTACAAATAATATTTGGAATTCTTCAGTATCAGCCCTAACATGTGAACGTAGTGCCCGGTGCCTGAACAAAACTTGGTATGGTACTTAAACGAAACTGACGAAATGTAGGCGTACTATTAGGTACACCACAGGGAATACATACATGCTGATTAAACAGCATCTTTCTTTTAAATTGGCCAGCAAGGGGAAATCCGCATCCTTAAGAGATACGGAAAAACTTCATTCGGATCCTTTAGCTCTTTTTTCATGGTAACAATTTTGACATATTTTATTTTTTCGGGCAAATGTGGGTTGTCGACAAAAATGAGTGAAATAAACTAATTTAATTAAGTATCACTTTTCGTTGGTCTACTTCATTTCTTTTTTGTGAACATCAAAAAAGAGCTAAGGATTCATATCATTTTTTTTCGTATAGCTGTTACAGATATCCCACTGTTGACCAATTTAAAAGAAAGACCTGTACCTATATACAGGATTACCTTAATCAACTTTGCGAGCTTCGACACAATCGTATCATAACTTAAACTACTTTTTCTATTATTCCAGCTATTCAAAGTTACTTCATCCTGCTACTGAGGAGTGAGATCATTAAACTGAGGAACACCGGTGAATTCAGATTTCTCAATCATGCGGCTGAAGCTGAATGTACTATGACTACCATGACATGTGAAGAAAAGGTAGCCGCAGAGGAGGCAGTCAAAGAAGTCGTCACCAATTAAAAGGAAACAAGGATTACAACATGATAGTTAGAAATGAAAAAGAAACATCCATATCAAATTGATGGATTTCAATTTATGCATAAGTTTATTTAAGAAGAAGTTAAAGTTTTGTATACCTATTTTGTTTAAACTAGGGTTTATGTTAGATAATTAAAAATAAAAAAGTACGTAAATATTGTAAACAGTCTTTTTTTTACCTTTGCCATAGGTCAAGTCAAATTGCTTCATTAAGTTTTATCCGACTATTATATTAAACGAGCAATATTTGTATATGTCGGAGCCACCGGTATTGTTCCGTCAGATTCAGGCATCACGTGGGCAGTTTGGGTCTCGTGCAATGAAAATACACTGGGTGCGGTTTACTTGGTTATTTTAATTTTAAATCACAAATTAAATCGAACACAATTTAATTTAATCACTCACTACACTTATACTAGGCACAACGAATCGAGTACAGTTTCGGGATGTCTTCACACTGCTGCGGTCGGGCATTGAATGCGCTCCTCGCCGCCCCGATGAAACATCACGACTCTGTATAAGCGCGCACAGACCACGTGATACTCAAAATGGCGCGCTTACGATTCGTTTGCTGTCCGTACTATTGACCGGATCCGACATATATATATAATTTTGCCGGTTCTCGAAAACGGCTCTAACGATTTCGATGAAATTTGGAATATAGGGATTTAAAAGGGTGAGAAATAAATCTAGATAGGTCCCATGTCTGGGAAAATTCGTTTTCTTCGTATTTTCACGCATAAAGATTAATAATATAATAATATTCCACAATTCAATTGTTTTCTAGACTGACAGGCGAGCCGCCCCCACTACATTTCCTCGCTTAAGGGACTATTACACCTTCCTAGGAGCCGATATTTAGGACATCCTGAATTCAGAAAAGTGTAATCTCATTTACGATGAGTGAATTAGGACACGATTTAGTACGTGTAATCGCGAGCTTCAGCGACTACATTTCTTATCCTAAATATCGGATCCTGAATTTAGGAAGGTGAAATACCCCTTTTAGTGAGGTGAAAAGTTGTTTGTTGCGTGAGGTATGAAAGTAATTATTCTGCGTCTCGTAGGTACCTTGGAAAATGTAGTTTCTCTTTTTTATTAATGTTTTCGTTCACTCTCAGTGTCTTTATTATTATCGTACATGATGAAGCTGGGTTAAGTAGTAATATAAGAGTATCAAAGTATTTTTAACCGACTTCAAAAACGGAGGAGGTTATCAATTCGACTGTATTTTTCCCACGTTTTTATAAACTCACTATTCTTGTTTATTTGTTTGTTTGTCGTTCCGGTTGGACTTTTGCAACTCAATTTTGAGGCACTTCCCGATAAGCTAGAAGGCTGAAATTTTGCACACGCTCTGCGTTATGATGACAATACATGACTAGCTAAGAAACGTCATAACAAATCCAATATGGCGGCCTCCCCAAGATGGCGGACTGACTGTTTAAACCCACCCCCATGATATGGGTATCAAATGAAAGGGTTTGCTATCAGGAATACGAAAAAAATAGTCACGTGACTTAAATCGAATATGGCGGACGTCCAAGATGGCAGACAGGCTGTTTGAAATCCACCCCCATGAGATGGGTATTAAATGAAAGGGTTTGCTGTCAGGAATACGAAAAAAATAGTCACGTGACTTAAATCCAATATGGCGGACGTCCAAGATGGCAGGCAGGCTATTTGAAATGCACCCCTATAATATCGATATCAAATGAAAGGGTTTGCTGTCAGGAATACGCAAAATTTAGCCATGAGACTTAAATCCAATATGGCGGACAGGCTTTAAGGCACTTCCCGATAAGCTAGCAGGCTGAAATTTTCAGGGTAGCTTCAAACCCGATGAACAAAGATAAAAATAATTAATAGATTTAAAAAAAATCTAAAAACCCACGTTTTTAAATATCGTAAAAATAAGAAAATAACCCTACGGGGTTGAGAGAGGGGCCACTCAAAACGTGGGGGCGTATCTTTGCAAGTTACACCCACGATCATCATCACTTAATGTAAATGGACGTAGATAACCAAAAAGGATCCACCCCACAAAATGTTACTTTTGAGATAATCGAGATTGAAGTTTATCCTGTGTTTGCTCATTATAGACTTGCTTATGTTTAATGGTTTCTTAAGAAAATATGTGTGTGGCAATGTATATTTTACTCATACAAATAAATTTAAGAGAATTTAGTTTTATTTCTTGAGATATTCAACTAAATGTGTGTTAGGATCCTTTTTGATAAAAGCTATTTTCAATTATGTTAACCTCAATTTCATTTAGCAAAAACGATTCAAATTAGCTAATTGCCACTTAAATCATTAAAAAATGTTCATTTCATTAATAAAACAAGTAGTTTGATATCACCGGGTGCCGACCTACCTCCGCCGCGTGGTGCGAGGCCTATTTGATGGACAGGGCCGTCATCTATCCCGGCCACCGGGGAGATTGGAAGCGGCGAGAGATGTCGTGCGGCGTCCCACAGGGATCGGCCACGGTCAGAGTCCCGCATAACGGTGGAAGGGGCTTGCATCGGCGTCGAGTCGACGATATAGCTGGGACTCATCCTCGACAGCCGGTGGAGCTTTAAGGAACATTTCCTTCGTTTGGCCCCAAAGCTGAATCGGGTGGTAACCGCCTTCAAGCGGCTCCTGCCCAATCTCAGCGGGTCAAACGCCTCCTGCCGTAGGCTGTACACCGGTATCGTGAGGTCCATGGTCTACGGGGTCCCTGTGTGGGCCCTGTGCATGCGGAGGCGATCGGTAAAGCTAGTCGCATGCCAGAGCGTTATGGCCATACGGAAGATCCAGGGATACCGCACGATCGCCGGCGAATCGGCCAATTTCCTGGCCAGATTGCCGCCTTAGGATCTGAAGGCGAAAGCCCTCCCGTGCGTCTACGAGTGGCGCGTGGAGGCGCAAAGTTGGGGGAATCGCCGCTGCCTTTGTGCCTTTTCCGGCCACCGTAGGAGCGGACATGCGGGCGGTGAGTAATGGGTGACTCGCCGTCCGATCATAGACCATGCCCGGGTCGATGGCACGTCTTGTTCCACGTGCGCCAGCAATCCAACGCGGCCCCCTTAGAAGCCAAAGCCTGCTTGGCTATTGATGGATCACCGTTGATTTTAGTCAGTACGAGTCTGACAGTCCAAAATCATCAAATGAGTCCTCCCGCCCAGGGAGGGACGGGAGGACCTATTGGAAGATTTTAGCATTCTACACGTTTTTTTTTATAAAGGCAGTCTTTAGATATTATAAAATAATGTACTGTCAAAGATTGACTAGTACGATTTTAAAATGTTACGGTTTTGTCTCCCACAGCAGTCACAAAACATTTGGATTAAGTTTTGTTTTATATATTTAATCAAACACGATCCCACTTCTTGGGCGCCTCTACCAGCTTCGTCTTCAATCTTCAAAATATAGGTACCTACATAATGACTGCTATGTGTATGGATCCCTTTCGTTGTATTCATCAATACCAACAGAAACACAGAAATGCGTTTAGCGAAAAATATCCACGCGTACTGAATCGTTTTTGTGATTTAACCAGTGCATTTTTTAAATGAAAATTTAGTTTCACAAAAAAGATTCATGCTTTCTGAATCTTTTTAGTGATTTATCTTTTGCAATGATTTGAAGTAAAATATTATAATCTAAAAGGATCCACATGCTTTGGATTCTTTTTAACATTTTAGTTTCGTACCCGCATCTTAGATTGACCGTTTTACAATATGATCCAAGGGGAATGGATCGTTTTTACGAAACTTAAATAGGGGTTCGCCATACATGTGGCTTGGTAACCAGTGTCATTTTAATGTCAAAATATTCATATTTAACTTGGATTGTTTTTGCTAATCGAAAATATAGACCTTGATGAGCAGTTTGGTGTACTTAACTCATTTTCGGTCATGTTGTGGGTTGGATCCTTTTTGTTTATCTACGTCCAAATATATCCCATAAATAATCCCTTAAATAATATACGCCCCCACGTTTTGAGTGGCCCCTCTCTCAACCCCGTAGGGTTATTTTCTTATTTTTACGATATTTAAAAACGTGGGTGATTTTTTTAAACCTATTAATTATTTTTTTTATATTTGTTACCTCCTAACTTGCGACTGGGTGAACCGATTTTCATGATTCTTTTTTTATTTGAAAGCTGGTGCTTCCCGTGTGGTCCCATTGTCACCATTTCAGGATCTGATGTTTGGATCTTGGAGAAATCGAAGGCAACCCTCAAATTTTATTGGCTCACAAGTAGTTTTTCGCAAATCTTATAAAGTAAATTAAGTACTTGCGTATAGAAATCATCATCTCATGTAGCTGAGCTGACGATGGAAGGTACAACTCGTCTAGTAAGGACTCGGCATCGACTGATTTAGTAAATAATAATAATAATATTCCACAACTATCACACAACGCCATCTAGTCCCAAGCTAAGCAGAGCTTGTGTTATGGGTACTAGACAACTGATAAACATACTTACATATTTCTAAATACATAAATATTATAGATAAATTACACCCAGACACAGGACAAATGATCGTGCTCATCACACAAACATTTGCCCTGGGTGGGAATCGAACCCACGACCTCCGGCATAGCAGTCAGGGTCACTAACCACTAGACCAACAGGCCTGTCAAATTACGTTTGTGTTCGCATATCTCCGGAACTACAAGTCCGATTTAAGTAATTCTTTTTTTGTTGTTTATGTATTGTTCTACTTATGGAATACTGCAAGTTTCATCAAAATCGGTTAAAAAGTTTTTGAGATAAAAGAGATGTTAACGATGTTATTACCGGTGCTACAGATTACAAAATTCTAGTGCACATGTAAGAAAATGAGGTATTTGACAAGAATTTTGGTTAAATATTTAAACTAAAAAGAGTAAAATAAAAACTTTTCATAAAAAAAAATGTGACCGCCTTCAAAAACAACCACAGAAAAGGGTAAAATAACCAAATACCTACTTTTTTTTTCAACCGTTTTTTTTTTCAACCTCATGGCGTTTCCTCATTAAACGCATCGCGTAATTATTCAGAATTAATGAAGTCATAAAAACTTTTTCTAAAAAAATGTGACCGCCTTCAAAAACAACCACAAAAATCTTTTTCAAAAAAAATGTAACCGCCTTCAAAAATAACCACAAAAAAGGGTAAAATAACCTTCAAAACTTTTATATCGGAAGTCGGTGACTTTTTTTATTAATTTCATTGTCTTTTTGCAACCGACTTCCGAAAGAAAAGTTTTGAAGTTTATTTTACCCTTTTTTGTGGTTATTTTTGAAGGCGGTTACATTTTTTTTTGAAAAAGTTTTTATTTTACTCTTTTTAGTTTATTTAAATATTCAACCACAATTCTTGTCAAATACGAGTACATCATTTTCTTACATGAGCACTAGAATTTTGTAATCCGTAACACCGGTAATAACATCGTTAAAATCTCTTACATTCATAATTCCCTATCTCAAAAACTACTAAACCGATTTTGATGAAATTTGCAGTATTCCCTAAGTTTAATGATACCTAGTACAACAAAAAAAGAACACAAACATAATTTACGAAATCAGTCGATGCCAAGTCCTTACTAGAGGAGTTGTACCTTCCATCATCAGCTCAGCTACATGAGATGATGATTACCAGACGCAAATACTTAAATTACTTCATAAAATTTGCGAAAAACGATGTGTAGACCTATAAAATTTAAGGGTTGCCCTCGATTTCTCCAGGATCCAATCATCAGATCCTGACATGGTGACAATGGGACCACTCCTGAAGTATCTCCTTTCAAACAAAAAAATAATTTTGAAAATCTGTCCACAATTGGCGGAGTAATCGGGTAACAAACACAAAAAAAAAAAAAACATACCGTCGAATTGATAGTTTAACCTCCTTCTTTTTGAAGTCGGTTAAAAAAGGGTAAAATAACCTACAAAACTTTTCTTTCGGAAGTCGGTGGCAAAGAAGACAATGAAATTAATAAAAAAAGTCACCAAATTCCGAAAGAAAAGTTTTTTACTTATTAAAGTATTTTTATTTCTGCACTTTGCTTTTATGTATCAATATACATTTTCACAAAAAGAAAGGAGTGGTTTACATCCAAAAAATCGTGATTCAGATCTTGAGGTGAATTTTATTCATAATCTATACTAATATTATAAAGAGGTAACATTTGTTTGTAAGTTTGTATGTTTGTAAGTTTGTATGTAGGGGGTAATCTCCGGAAGTAATGAACCGATTTTAAAAATTGTTTCACTGGTAGAAAGCTACATTATCCGTGAGTGCTATAGGCTATAAATTATAAAGATATCATACATATTAGCCGAAATACTGCCCAACGAAGTGGGCACGGGTCAGCTAGTGATATCTAAAGTTGTGATCTTCAATTAGGTTAAGTAATCATGGTAAAATATACAATACCAAGGCTATAGATAGAACAAAAGAAAAAACCATACTTTGTTGTTCTTGCCAATTAAGACCATGGACATGTTTCCCGTTTATTGTTTTTGCAATTTGTCAACAATAAAAATATTATTGTAGACGTAATCTATTATGGGCACGCTGCAATTGCGGTGGTAAGAGCCCTCTTTGAGGAGTGGCTAGATAGGCGTCACGGCGTCCTGACCTACCGCCTGACGTAGGTCCTCACCGGACACGCAACTTTCGGGAGGTACCTGTGTCGGATAAGGAAAGAAGAAACCCCTGGGTGTCTGCGAGGATCACCCGGTGGACATGGTGGAGCATACGGTGCAGGACTGCCCCGCTGAGACATAGCACAGCCGTGTCCTCACAACGGCGATATGCGGCGACCTATAGCGCCCGGCATTAGTCGAGGCCATGCTGCGGGGCGAGTCGGAGTGGGAAGCAGTCATGCTAGCGAAGGAAGAGGTGGGACGCGTCACGCGTGAGGGAGAGGACAATGTCCACCTAACAGCACAGCCGCAGTGGTAAACGCCCACGGCATAAGATATCGGAAGACGATCTTCGGCCACGTAGGCGCGGGCGTCGAGTAATGGACGACTCGCTGTTAAACCATTTACCATGCCCGGGTGCTTATTCAAAGGCTGCATTTTCCTTTTGCGTGCATTTTCTTTGAAAATATCAAAATAAAAAGCTATTCTTATTCCCACGTTTTTATAAACTCACTTTTCCTGTTTGTTTATTTGTTTGTTTGTCGTTCCGGTTGGACTTTTGCAACTCAATTTTGAGGCACTTCCCGATAAGCTAGAAGGCTGAAATTTTGCACACGCTCTGCGTTATGATGACAATACATGACTAGCTAAGAAACGTCATAACAAATCCAATATGGCGGCCTCCCCAAGATGGCGGACTGACTGTTTGAAATCTACCCCCATGATATGGGTATCAAATGAAAGGGTTTTCTGTCAGGAATACGAAAAAAATAGTCACGTGACTTAAATCCAATATGGCGGACGTCCAAGACACGTTTTTAAATTACCTGAAAATAAGAAAATAACCCTACGGGGCTGAGAGAGGGGCCACTCAAAACGTGGGGGCGTATCTTTGCAAGTTACACCCACGATCTATACCTACACGTCATGTAAATATATCCCATAAATAATCCCTTAAATAATATACGCCCCCACGTATTAAGTGGCCCCTCTCTCAGCCCCGTAGGGTTATTTTCTTATTTTTAGGAAACTTAAAAACGTGGGTTTTTATATTTTTTTAATTCTATAAATTAATCTAAAATCCAATGATGCAGTTAGAGTTTTCGTCAAAATCTGTCTCGAGACTCCATTCAACGTTTTTCGATATTCCTCATAGTCAATCCACCCCCAGTTGAATATACATCCTGTATAGACACTTTTTCTTATGTGTTAATAAATGTTTAAAAAAAACAGTAAGTTTTAGTAGAAAATAATCGAAATTTTAAATGTTTTAAAAAGTTTCGGTTTCGGATTCGGCCGAAACCGAGAGCAAGGCCGAAAGTTCGGTTTCGGTTTCGGCTGAAAAATCAGTTTCGGTTGGACACTAACAATAGTCGGCTCAATTCAGATTTGATTATAATATCGTCTTTAACCATTTTGTTTTTTGCGAATTTAATAGTGACCATAGTGTTATTGGAGCTCCTAAGGTGAGTTAAATTATAATTTCATCGAAATCCGTACATCTATCCATACATCCAAAACTTCACATTCATGTTATTAATAAAGAAACCATATTCATTAGCGGATTGACGAGAACATAGGAGTTATTAAGGGAAAGCCTACTGCCTATATGGCCTTCATAATTATCATCGTGCTGTGGGATGACTGTAAAGAAGTAGATTGGTCTCTTGTCACTATGGAGAACTGTAGTGATATAGGTACTTTAATTTTTTATTTTATTTTACATTTATTAACAAGTAACTTATGACTCAAAATGTTAGTAGGTAACAATATTTCTTAATCACTATGTAAGTATACCTAATCTACACATTTTACTTATATCTATATAATGAACGTAGTGTGTGAATCCCTGCTACAGGCTCAGCACCGAAGTGGACAGCCTGCAGCAGCGGTTCACACACAAACAGTCAAATCTGCTCGCGACACACCGCAGTATAATGTTGGGGCTGGCCCGCACGCGGCGCACCAGGGAGGCGCATCTTTTACGCATCGTAGCGTAAAAACAATCGACGCGCCTTTAAAGACTCGCTTCCGAGGCAGTGCTGAAGCTACAGTTTGTCTTAAGTGAATTTTCAACTTTAAGCTCATAAAATATAGGTCAAAATCTATTAAAGCGCCAACACTTTCTCTGAAATAAGTCAGCGATGTGTGCGTATAAATAACTAGTTCAGGTGTACAATTTCTTCGAGCTTGCTAAGTCGCATCTATGTAACTTCATCAGCATCAAAGCTAATAAATACTATAGTTTTGCAGAAAAACGTGAAGTTGATACGAATACTCTATATCGTCAGTATGGTGATGTGGGTGTTGTCGTTAGTGCTGTCTGTTCTAGCATCCGTCCGAACAATAATTGATTTGATACAATACCAGATGTATTACTGGGGCGTGTTTGTAATGCAATCCTGCTTCTATTTTGTAGTATTAGGTGAGCATATAACTTTTATGTGCATATGTGTATTTTATCGTTTTTAAAATAATCATCAAATGAGGCCTTCCCACACAGGACGGGACGGAAGGGACCGTGATACTCGTACTTATTAAAATCCACGGTGATCCTTCAATAGCCCGTTACGTTCCAGGGTCACGGTTACCGGATGAGACAGTCCCGCGATCCCGGTTTGTGTGCATGTGGATTAATTTTTGCTCAAACCCTAAAATATTATTTACGGTTTGAATTCATTTATTTCCAAAAGATTACAAATCACTTGAACAGAAATAAATACTTAAAGTTACTTATTGAAAATACATTCGTGTTGTCCAGGAGTAGCGAGAATATAAACTGTCAACATAAAAAATTAATAATACATGTTATTATGAAGGTACTAGTTCAAAGTTCTTCAAGTTAAAAGTTGATAACATTGTACTGTCTACCGCCCCGCCGTGCGGCTCATCTTGGTTTGTAGGACTGATTTGATTTTTTTTACATCTAGTGAGTTATAATAGTTTTGCTCCCTCATAATATATATTATTGTTTTCTTTCCATAGTAAGTTCTAAAAATATTATTAAAGGCATGTTTCCTTCGTGACTCGGATAGGACGTTTCATACCATTGGTTGATTATTGGGTTGCTGATCTTTAATAGTCGTTTAGTTAATCAGAAGCACGAAAATCTTAAACCCAGTCTTATCAAAAACTGACATTCAGCTGAATTCGGTTCGGCCGATTAATGGAGCTGCAATCGAAGTCGACCGACCTTACAGTTGGGAATAAAGCGCATTTCACACAGACAGCGGGCGCGGGTCGGGCGCGGGTCGGGGCGGGAGTACGGCGGGTCTAGTTCTTTGTATTTAAATGGAAGACTTCACACTGAAAGCGGGCGCGGGTCGGGCGCGGGGCGGGTCGTTCCCGTACACCGAAACGCGCCCGACCCGCGCCCGACCCGCGCCCGCTCTCTGTGTGAAATGCGCTTTAGTCAGGTAAATGAAATTATTGTCAAGTGATTCCTTCAAATCTGTGTGTAGAGACTCGTATTTTTCTTTGCCCCAGTTCAAGTGCTCGCAACCGCGACTAGTGAGATACAGTAATTGCTTTGTTCGATCCCAAGGTCCTGCAAATAATATTGAGAATTCCTCAGTATCAGTCCTAAAATCTAAACTTAGTGCCCGGTGCTTGAACAAACCTTGGTATGGTACTTAAACAAAATTGACGAAATGTAGGCGCACTATTAGGTGCACCACAGGGATTACAGACTTGCTGATTAAACAGGATCTTTCCTTTAAAATGGCCAGCAAGGGGAAATCCGCATCCATAAGAGATACGAAAAAACTTCATTAGGATCCTTTAGCTCTTTTTTCATGGTAACAATTTTGACATATTTATTTTTTCGGGCAAATGTGAGTTGTCGACAAAAATAATAATAATATTTCACGACTATCACACAACGCCATCTAGTCCCAAGCTAAGCAGAGCTTGTGTTATGGGTACTAGACAACTGATAGACATACTCATATATTTCTAAATACATAAATATAATAGATAAATTACACCCAGACACAGAACAAATGATCGTGCTCATGATACAAACATTTGTCCTGGGTGGGAATCGAACCCACGACCTCCG
Source organism: Agrotis clavis (assembly GCA_954870645.1). NCBI lineage: Eukaryota > Metazoa > Arthropoda > Insecta > Lepidoptera > Noctuidae > Agrotis > Agrotis clavis. Next base: position 21,455,691 of record OX940930.1, read on the forward strand.
GCATAGCGGTCAGGGTCACTAACTACTAGACCAATAGGCCAGTCAAAATGAATGAAATACACAAAAAATTTAATTATTACATTTCTTTGGTCTACTGCATTCATTTTTGTGAACATCAAAAAAGAGCTAAAGATTCATTTCATTTTTTTTCGTAGCTGTTACAGATATTCCCTTGTTGGCCAATTTAAAAAAAAGACCTGTATACCTATACAGGATTACCTTAATCAACTTTGCGAGCTTCGACATAATCGTATCATAACTTAAACTACTTTTTCTATTATTCCAGCTATTCAAAGTTACTTCATCCTGCTACTGAGGAGTGAGATCATTAAACTGGCGAACACCGGTGAATTCAGATTTATCAATCATGCGGCTGAAGCTGAATGTACCATGACTACCATGACATGTGAAGAAAAGGTAGCCGCAGAGGAGGCAGTCGAGGAAGTCGTCAACAATTAAAAGGAAAGAAGGATTACATGATAGTAAAAATGAAAAAGAAACATCCATAAATCAAATTGATGGATTTCAATTCATGCATAAGTTTATGAAGAAGTTAAAGTTTTGTATATTTTGTTTAATTAGTTCAAGGTTTGTGTTAGGGTGCTCCCACATCTATCGACGCGGAATCAGCTTTTTCCGTCGCCCTTTCTCTTTCTGTCGCTTAGAACTGCCATTTGCTAGAACGATACACTATCGCCATTCGCACCGGGCGCGGCTCGGACGACGCGACGCGACTTCGGCCGACGGCGGAACGAGTCGTTTGTAGATTAGCTGATCGCATCCGTACGGCTCCGTGCGGCGTCGAACTGCTTCCGAACCGCGCCGAAGACAGTCGAACGCATGCCTTCATCTCCGACGGTAGCTGATCGCATCCGTACGGCTGCGTACGGCGTCGAACTGCTTCCGAACAGCGCCGAAGATGGCCGAACGCATGTACCTACATCTACGACGGCAGCCGAACGGCGCCGGAGATGGTCGAGTACCAACGATGGTGGCATAGCACAGTGTTTTACGAAGACCATTTTTCGGGCATAGCTTTTTTAATGTGAAAATCTGATAGTTTAAGTTATTTAAATGAATTACTTTGTATCCCCATTGTACTAGCATGTCTAGTTTTTGAGATGATTTTTCTTTGAAAATCGACAGTTTTCAATAAGCCATTTAGAAAAAAAAATTTTTTTGAAACTAAATAATTATGATACGCAAAATAATTATGACCTTAGAAAAATCGACGGAGTTTTAAATGCTGCATATTTTAGTACTCAGTAGATTCAGACTTATACGAGGTTTTTAGTCTTTATTTTTTTCTTTGATGTTCCGCCGTATTTGTGAAACTGAAATTATGCCCTTCATTTTCCTTGCGCACCAAAAAAATACCACATCCCACTTGCGTGGAATCAATGTCCGAAAAATGGTCTTCATAAAACACTGTGCACAGGGCTTGTGGGCACAGGCGCGGCGCCGAACAGATGCGAACAGCCGTCGCGACGGCCGTTCGGAGCAATCGACTTCCGATAGCATGCGAAAATCCGTCACGGCAGCTGATTGGCGGTAAGCCGAGTAGTGTGGTGATACGCACTCGGCTTAACCCTTTAGCTCGCAACGACAAGCCGGCTCAACGCTCACTTTTAAAAAATGGTGATAAAAAATTAGACACTTTTTATAAGTTTTTATTTGATGCCCACATAAAAGCAGTTGTAAAAAGAAAATAGTTTGACATTTCTGTAGACATTTTACGTCAGGTTTTTGCAAAATGGCATCACGGTCGCAGTGACACCGCGGATTACAAATAATTTAATTGCATAAAAAATATTTTTGAGAGTTTTTTCTGATAGTGGACACCGGTATTTTATTTCTAGAAGGCTATTGTATTATTATAATTACAAATTACTACATTGTATTGACTAACTTGCGAGCACAGAGTTCACAAAGTGATATGTTGAATATTCTCAACGTTGCGCCTTAACCGGAAAAGTACTTCGTAATATGCATGTTGAGCATGTTCAACATTGCGGCTTTGCTAATGATTTACTTAGCATGAATATATATTTAAAAATATAATTATATATTGGTGTTTGTCCAATATATTTTATTTACTGACATGCTATGGATGTATTTTCATATTTTTTTGTTCTGTTAGCTTCAGACTTAAGCCAATATGGCAAAGAACGCTGAAAGTTATGTCACTATTTTCGCCAAAGAATGCCCCATCAGAAAGTAGCAGTACCTACTAGTACTGACGATGAAGTTATTTGAAGACAGGACGAAAGAACGTGAAACCTCTTATTATAGCTCCAAACCCTGGTCATAGCCTTAGTCACTAAATAACTTGGACCTTGATAGTTCTACAAATGAGTCTCTCCCGCCTGTCTTATCCGATGAAAAAACTGGTCGATGGAACAGTTTTTTCATCGGATAAGACTCGTCATGAATAACATGTTCCCTCCATATAAAACTTCACATCACTTTCCAGTTCTCCAGTCAGTTTCGCCTATTTGATCACCTCAAGTTTCATCTACTTTGTCACCTAAGTTTCATCTGTCTTATCGCCAAAAGTTTCTACAAATATATCGCTCCAAAAGGCGAACGAATACAATACCTAAAATTGAAGCTTATAAAACAACAAGTAAGCGAGAAAACTGTCGTGGAAAATGGGTAAATGGAAAACTGCTGAAAAATTAAGACATGCAGCACATTTAGAACTAACAGTGTACTTGAAGTTCCGCTGGATTCAAGAGCGATGTCCCCTTTAGACTACTTTTACAGGATTTTTTTTCAGAAGATGTTGGCAATAATTGATTAAAGATCATACAACATACATACTTAAATTCTGTACAAAATGATGCTGCCAAATATCTCTAATGGGGACAAATATCTCTCCAAATATCTCTATAGGGACTTTTTAGCCATAACTCTTATGATGGGCGTAGTAGAAATATTATCATATAGGATTATTGGAGTCGTGAATCAAAATATCTTCCGATTGCAGATATCATGCCGGTCAAAATGTACGAAAAAATCAGAAAAAATCTTATCTTACGAATTTTTTTTGTATCAAAAAGGAACAGTTCTTATAACTATCATGTGTTACAGTAGATACCTAAGGTGATTTATCGTTCATTTTTATAATTGTCATGACTGAATGTTCTTTTTATGTCTTTTTCAATTGTATTTTTTATATAAAATGCGTGATAATTGCGAATAAGGGTTTATTTTATTAAATTCATAAAAACCTACATACATCGCGATGTCGAAAATACTCAACGTTCATTTTACCACCTTATTTCTTCAATACATCGCAACGTTGAGTATTTTTAACGTAGGTTTTTCCAAAGACTACACAAGCTAGATTTTTTAACACATTTTTCTGTACATATATACACTATTTATATACATATAAACTAAAAAAAAACACAAAAATACAGACTTTGTTTCCTTGCGAACTAAAGGGTTCCGGTTCCGTGTCGATAAGTTTGGGAGCACCCTTAGTTAAGTTATTTAAAAATAAAAAGTACGTAAATGTTGTAAACACTCTTTTTTTACCTTTGCCGTAGGTCAAGTCAAATTGCTCCATTATATTTTATTAATATTCTTATTTATTCGTGCACTGTGCTTTTGTATCAGAACACATTTTTACAAAAAGGAGTGTAAAAAATCGTGATTGAGATCTTGAGGTGAATTAATAATGATAATTAGGTATCTAAAATTGTGATCTTCAATTAGGTAAAGTAATCATGGTAAAATATAAACTACCTAGGCTTTAGATTGATCAAAAGGAAAAACCACATTTTGTTGTTCTTGCTTATTAAGACCACTGGACATGTTTCCCGTTTTTTTGCAATTTATCAACAGTAAAAATATTATTGTAGCACGCCGCACTTTTTTCTAGTGGTTTTTAAAGTCGAAAAAAAAACCACGATTATCTATACAGTATCCTATAAAATCCCATAAACGATACCGGATTTTACTACAAAATTCCCTCACGTTGTCTATATAAATCCAAGCAAAACATGCGCCTGCGCGCGTCATCATCCGTATCTCGGGATATACTCTTCTAGATAATAACATAATTTAGATCAGTATAAATATTTATGTTACTTCCTACAATCGACAGTTTGTCTGAACCAACGCGACCATTAACAAGTTCACATCCGCGAAGTTGACACAAAAGCAATCACTAACTATCATAATATTCGAAGTTCAGTCTTTGTTACTTTATACTGTGTTATCGTTAAAATTGAACGCACATCATAAATGTTTGTCTTACAAATTAGATGAATTTATTAAAGAATTTAGTCTACAAATATTTAGACCCTCGTCTGAATGTCCAAGATCAAAATGCAAAGAGAAATTCCTGTGTTCAGGAGGTGTTGCTGCTGCCTGCCGCTACGATATGGACTACTCGCATGGGGTTATTTCAAAATGGTAAGTTTAATAGCTACTAAACAAGTACCTTAAAGGTATTTTAACAAAATCAAATTAATATTTTTTTCTGTTCTATTTCTAAGATGATTAATCTGTGTAAAGTTTATTGTCTTTGAAAAAAGGACGCACGATTATTAATGTCGGAATTTTCTGCATGGTCTACGGTCAGTTCACACCGAAACGCGATGCGGCGCGACGTGACGCAACGATACTGCAAAGGTGTATCTTTTCGTGTAGTAAATAAAGTTGATTTTGAGTCGCTATTAAAATGCAGCGCAGCGCCGGGCCGCGCTGCGCTGCTTCGCGCTGCGTTGCGAAAGGTGTATCTTTTCGTGTAGGAAATAGAGTTAGATTTTGAGTAGCTCTATTGAAATGTGTGCACAGCTTCACGTCTCGGTCTGAACTGATCCTAAATTCGCGGCGATCAGTCTGATTTTCACTTCTTAAATTGCTCCATAGATGCTGCTAATTTTCCAGTAATTTGTCTAGCTCCATTGCCCCACTTTTCTGATGGTCGCCACTGTTAATTCTGGCTCTCAGTGGTTCCAGTGTTTTGAAAACATCTTTGCATAAATATGTACTAACTTTACTACTTGTTCTTTTGTTACAGATAGCAGACGCGCTCCTCCTCATTATGATGTCATTTTCATTAAGAGATATCATAAAGATGATCCAGTTATCCAGAGACAACCATCATAGTCGGTTCTATTCAGATTTAGCTATATTATTGTCTTTAACTATTTTGTTTTTTACCGATTTTTTAGTGACTATCGTATTTATCGTTGGAGCTCATAAGGTGAGTTAAATTATAATTTCATCGAGACACAGAATATATATTAGTACCTAAAGGTACAGAAGCGTTACTCCCAAAAAAAACAAACAAATGTAAAATCTATGCACGAGAGAATAGAGTCCATTTTTACTTGCACCCGCATCGCCCACCTACTTTTATAATAGCCTAAACTTCCCGTGCGCAAGCAAAAATGAACTGAATAGTGACGCGCGAGAGTTTATTTTAGTTTATCTGACGCCAACGACATTAAAAGGTTACTGTCGGTCAAGCTCAATAGGGTTGCGACTCGCGAGTTTGGGCACAGTTAGGTAGGTCTAGTATTTTCAACGTTTTCAACGTTTTAAAATCTTTGATATTTGATGAAAACAAAGACCGCAAGTTTCTTAGATTTATTACTGTGCCATAAAACTAACGTAATAAGTGAAAAAAAAAAAAAACATTCAAAGTGCTGGTAGCGCGAAGACAGTGGCGACTTCCGGTTTTCTACAGTTTTATGTCAAGCTGTAGGTATCCATTTTTTATGATCTAATGTTGAAAAAATATTTGAAAGGTTAAACCAAAAAACAACAAAGTGGTTTTGTGTGAGAAGTGTGAGAATACATTTTTTATTCATAATACGACCTAAATTCCTTGAGAAAAGTTCTTTAGTTTTATAGGTTCGTTCGCCCACTGAAATATGTATAATTGTATATCGAACATTTTTACACCATATGTAGTTGTATGTTCTTTTTTGACCATGGCTCTTGGTCTATAATTTTATTTAGTCATAACTTTAAAGATCCATTGTTATCGTTTACGGCAAAAAAGGTAGCTAGTCCTTATCATTTGCACTCAAACTAGTAACCGCCCAATTACTATCGCATACTGTCATTGTCACAGGCTCCGTGTTGCGTGTCTTTGTAGGTAAGTAGGTAAAAAAGTCGCGCAGAGAATTACGATCGCTGACCTTGAATGCGTAGTGTACCTAGCCATTTTCTGAGTTTGAACGTGCCTAAACAATAACCTCAACATCTTCCTACTTTCTACCGATCGTAATTCGACCTACCTACGTATTCAGCTTAAGGTGAGTGAGAGTGATGTCAGGTTTGATATTCGTCTATTTTCCCACGTTTTTATAAACTCATTTTTCTTGTTTGTTTATTTGTCGTTCCGGTTGGACTTTTGCAACTCAATTTTGAGGCACTTCCCGATAAGCTAGAAGGCTGAAATTTTGCACACGCTCTGAATTCTGAAGACAATACATGACTAGCTAACAAACGTCATAACAAATCCAATATGGCGCCCTCCCCAAGATGGCGGACTGACTGTTTGAAACCCACCCCCATAATATGGGTATCAAATGAAAGGGTTTGCTGTCAGAAATACGACAAAAATAGTCACGTGACTTAAATCCAATATGGTGGACGTCCAAGATGGCGGACTGACTGTTTGAAACCCACCCCCATGATATGGGTATCAAATGAATGGGTTTGCTGTCAGGAATACGACAAAAATAGTCACGTGACTTAAATCCAATATGGCGGACGTCCAAGATGGCAGACAGGCTATTTGAAATGCACCCCTATGATATTATGGATATCAAACGAAAGGGTTTGCTGTCAGGAGTACGAAAAAAATAGTCACGTGACTTAAATCCAATATGGTGGACGTCCAAGATGGCGGACTGACTGTTTGAAACCCACCCCCATGATATGGGTATCAAATGAATGGGTTTGCTGTCAGGAATACGACAAAAATAGTCACGTGACTTAAATCTAATATGGCGGACGTCCAAGATGGCAGACAGGCTATTTGAAATGCACCCCTATGATGTGGATATCAAATGAAAAGGTTTGCTGTCAGGAGTACGAAAAAATAGTCACGTGACTTAAATCCAATATGGCGGACGTCCAAGATGGCGGACAGGCTTTGAGGCACTTCCCGATAAGCTAGCAGGCTGAAATTTTCAGGGTAGCTTCAAACCCGATGAACAAAGATAAAAATAATAAAATAATTAATAGATTAAAAAAAATCTAAAAACCCACGTTTTTAAATATCCTAAAAATAAGAAAATAACCCTACGGGGTTGAGAGAGGGGCCACTCAAAACGTGGGGGCGTATCTTTGCAAGTTACACCCACGATCTATTCACTTTATGTAAATAAATCCCATAAATAATCCCTTAAATAACATACGCCCCCACGTTTTGAGTGGCCCCTCTCTCAACCCCGTAGGGTTATTTTCTTATTTTTAGGATATTTAAAAACGTGGGTTTTTAGTTTTTTTTTAAATCTATTAATTATTAATTATCTTGGTCGTCTTGTAGGCCAAATTTGTAACCTACATAATCATGATTAACTGATCATGATTACTAGCCGGTACTTGAATAATAATAATAATATAATAATAATTTATTTGACACCAACATAAGTTACATTTATACAGATAATACAGTACCATTTCTTATTTTCTTAATTTTATGTTGAAGGCATCTGTGTCTGAACTAGATAATAAATATCTGTATCTCAGACATCAGCGCTCTTCCTTAAAGTGATCATTACATTACTGGCTTAACAATACATAAAATATAAGGAGTATATCTCTACACAGGAATAAACTTAAAATTAGAACAAACCGAAAATGTGTGTGGAGTGTTAACCTCTCGATGAGTAGAGTGCGAAAGTGTATGAAAGAGTGTGAGAGGGTGAATAAATGCTTGCTATTTCAATATTTTTAATAAATTTTCCGTCTCTTCATATGTATGTTTACTTATAAAATTAAAGAGTTCACTTTTACACTTTTTTTTATTTAGCGGGTATATACCTAGAGCATCATTTATTTTATTATATAGGTACGGTCCCAGGAAGCAAAAATAATTGTTTACATATATATGTCTGAAGGAATGTCGGTCAACATTAGTAATGACAGTTCGTCTTCTAGCTAGATCACTTTTTGAGAAATGTAGTTGAGAGTGTTGCTTCAAAACTACAAGAACAATAAACAATTGTCGCACTGTTAGGACCCCACATGATTCATAAAGGAGATGGGTTGGGTACAAGTATGGACGAAAAGTACTAACTTTTAAAACAGCCCTCTGAGCAATTTCTAAAGGTTTCAATATAGTTTTATGTGCACCTCCCCAAACAGTGATACAGTATTGGAGAATGGACTGTACTAGAGCTAAGTATACTTGTTTCACTAATTTTGGTGGCGCCACATGTCTGAGATTCTTGAACACGTAGATCAGTTTCCTTGTCCTTGAAGTGAGCAGTTGAATATGCTCTCTAAAGGATAGGTTACAGTCTAAAATGACTCCAAGGTATTTAACTGACGCTGTCTTTGTTAGTGTTGGACAAGAGCATACTAAGCTATTACAACAATTATGTGCTGTAATGGAAGTGGCATATGGTAGCTGATTATTTTGACTACGCATCGAAAATAGCATATACTGGGTTTTATCCGGGTTAAGGGTCAGGGAGTTATTTTGCAACCAGTGGGTCACAATATTAAAACCGTTCTGCGCATCTCTGTATACTTTGTCCCAGGTATTTGCAGAAAACAACAGAACTGTATCATCTGCATAAGATATAATTTTACCTCCTGAGAGGTCTAGTTTACAGAGGTCATTCAGATATATTAGAAAAAGCTGAGGACCCAAAATGCTCCCCTGGGGAACTCCGTACGTGACTGGTAAATCGCTGCTGACATTATCGTCAATCTTAACGCACTGGCAGCGATTTGAGAGGTAGTCTTTTAAAAGTAGAAGTTGAGTTCTCCTTATACCGAGGCGTTCTAATTTTTTAATCAGCAAAGGCGTAGAGACCGTGTCGAATGCCTTGGCTAGATCCAGAAAAAATCCTATTGTTTTTTTGCCTGAATCGATATTTCTTACGACATAATCTTGGAGCTCGTGGACTGCATCACTGGTAGACTTACCTGCTCTAAAACCAAATTGGTTGTTGGATAAAAGGTTATTTGTTTCCAAGTAATCAATCCAGTCTACTATTTATTATTCGTTCCAGGAGCTTTGAGATCGAAGGCAATATGGAGATGGGTCTATAATTAGTGACACGGTCTCTATCACCCGATTTATAAATTGGATGTACTACTGATTTCTTTAGGACAGTAGGAAATTGTCCCTTGGTTAGGCAGAGGTTAAAAATAAATGTTAACGGACGGATTAAAATATGTTTGTAATCTTTGAGGAACTTGTTTGAAATTGAATCCCAACCAACAGAACATGCATCTTTCAGATTCAAAATTAAACGTTCCACTTCAGATTCATCGGTTTCCAGCAATACAAATGAATTGGGGACCAGTTGTGAGGGCGTTTGATTATAAATGCTATGGCAAGGGTTCGAGCAGGTATTAATGTTATCAGCTAATTTTTTGCCAATTGATGCAAAAAAATCATTCACATTTTCTACAGACTGTTTGATGTTTGATAGATTTAGTAATTTCGTAGCGCTATGTTTCAGTTTAGTTGTATTTGTTACTGTTTTAATGGCTTCCCAAAGTTTTTTATTGTTATTCCCCGCTTTTGTCAACAAGTCTCTGTCATGTATTTGTTTTACTTTTTTTAACAATTTGTTGCAATGGTTTCTGTACCTGGAATATACAATTTTAGTGGTCTCATTATTTGGTGACTGTCTCATCTTCTTGTGAAGCATATCCCTATGTCGAATACACCTTAACAGCCCAGGTGTAATCCATGGCTTTATTATTTTATGACGTCTTGGATATTTTATTACATTTGTGTTTTGTGATATAGCCCTTTGAATTGACTTGGAGAAATATTCCATTGCGAAATTTGCGTCGGTTGACGTATATATAGGAGAAAAATCGGTTTTCGCGAGATCAGAAAGCAGCCCTTCACTCTCCAGTCGGTTCGTGGATACATAAGCATAGGATCTCTTTTGTTTAAGTTGCAGAGAGAGTAGGACTGCTTGGTGGTCCGTGATTGTACTGTTTAAGACCAGTGTGAGAGCTGAATTTTGCGTTTTTAGCATTACATGGTCAAGGCATGATTTATTTTGTCTGGTTGGGAGAGTGTGTGCAGGTAAAAGACCATGGAATGAACACATATTTAGATAATCCAGAGACCTTGACTGAAGAGATTCAGGGCAGATATTAATATTGATGTCCCCAATAATGGAGATGTTTTTGAAATTGCTTAAATTATCTAAAATATTATTTAAAGATTGGAGAAAGGTGTCTATATTTCTATTTGAGGGCGATCGGTAAATGGCTAAAATAACACTCTCAGTACCAATCTTTATGATAAGACAATTTTTTGGCCTTCACAGGATGGCTCTTCACAAGTAATATTAAGATTCGATTTGCAAAAGACTGTAACGCCGTCGTTTTGGTTACCACAGCATTCAGTAATATGATGACTATATCCCTCCAATCTCGGTACCACAGAGTTGCACGATAACCAACATTCAGTTAAGATAATTATATCACAATTAATCTTTAACCTATTCAACAATGTTACAAAATCATCAAAATTTCGTGATATACTGCGAATATTTTGTGACAATACTGTCAAACAATTAGCAGGGCTTTTTATTAAGTTGCTACAATCCTCGACGTCACAGTATTGAGATTCAGAAACAGATATGCTGTCAATTTCGGAAACCAAATCAACCATTTTTAATATCAAAAAATAGCGAAGTACCGTGTAAAAATGAATTATGAGACCCACAATTTGACAAAAGGAAAAAAAGAATCAAACTATTATCTTGAAATAATGGTAAAAAGACAGTGCCGTTACTGACGGACAAATATGGAAATACCAAACGATCATTATTGTTTATCAATAACAGTATGTATTTTATAAATTGACATGAGATAATATTCAAAGATTTTTGTGTTTGTGTGGAGTGTGTATAAAAAAGGCAAAAGACATGATTAAAGTAAAAAATTAAAACTATTAGATTAATAACATGCAATTTATGAATTATTCTATAACTTTGTATGCATAAAAATAGGACAATGCGGCACAAATTAACAAGAAAGGATAGTCATTCGGTTGTTATTTTCTTTAACTTATTAAGGTCTGCCTCCTCCTCAACGCGAATATGCTGCATCCCTTCTTTCATCCTAAGGTAAATTTTACCAAATGATGTCCAGCAGAAAGCATAATTATGGGTACTTGCGAAATCACGCGCCAAAAAGAAAAGCCGTCTACCCTTTGGAGTAAGATAATCCGAAATAAATATTGGTTTCTGAGGCCCTTCTAGATCAAAAATAGATGTGTTAAGTTTATCTTTTTTTTCTTGCAGGGTCAGTTTTTTGAGGTTATTCATAACGTTTTCCTTCGTTAAGACTGATGTAAATTCCACTATGATTGGTTTAGCAACGTCTGATTTCACGAAAGGTCGATAAATGTCTCTTATACTTGATATTTGCAAAGGCATGTTCAATATATTACCGATTTTGATGACTGCATTACAGAGATTATCTTTTGTTTCGTTTTTTAGCCTAGGTACGTTTCTTATCTCCAACTTTGTCATACAAGACTGCTTTTCAAAATTCTCTATTTTATCCTCCAGTTTCTTAATGTAAACACAGTGTTCTTTGCGTTCCAGCTTTATACTTTCCAATTCTTTTTGAATATCATCATATTTGTCAGATAGCGCAGCTAAAGATATGTTTATATCATCATTTTGCTTTTTTATTTCGGATAAGGAAGACTCTAATTTTTGCAGTTTATTATTTTGCTGTGCAACAAAGTCTTCAACATTTCCCGTACCTCACTCATAAATTGCGACATTTCTGTTTCGCGCTTTCTTTTCAAGCGATTCCGCTGTGAGCTTCGGTTGAGTACAGACGTGTGTCGCGTTAAACCCCATTCTTTATCCTGATTGGTCTTTGAGTGTAATATTAATTCCTTGTCTAACTTGAAGTGTTCTTATGGACAAATCACTCCCATCGGGCGTGTCTAGAGGGAGATAGATAAATTCCGAAGGTTTCAACTCAGATTCTAAATCCAAAACCTACCGTGATTTGTCGAGAATCGAACCACCTACCACCGTACGTGACAGCGAAGGGGAACGCCTTAACCACTGAGCCACCAAAGCAGTCGGCGACGACAGTGAAATAGTGATCTGCTACGAGCTGCCGCTACGACGTCGACTACGTCACAAGGCATCGGTGCTACGTGCTACAAATTCGTAGCGCACGGACACAGTGCTACGCGCTCACAACCGCAAGTGTGATAATAAGAGGTAAATAAAACCCTATAGCTGCGAATACAGGACTCATAATATATTACGTGCTCCTCACCTACTTGCCCGAAAACTCAATGGATCAAACTCAATCGGTACCGGATATTCCACTGGCGTCTAATGACCCAGAATTTGTAAATAAAAACTCACGACATAAGCGACCGCGACCTAACGATTCGCCACGCAGCCAAGGTCTTTTTAATGAATTTAAGGAGGAACTCAAATCGGAGATTAAGGAGATGTTGTTGGCTTGGAGGACCGACCAAGACGCAAAATTCACAAACAAAATTGCTGAACAAACTGGGTTAATAGCAAAGGTAATCTCCGATATATCTGAATTGAAACTGCAAAACATTCAAATTCAAAACACCAACCTGGAAATTCAAAAGGCAAATACAGAGATTAATAAGTCCGTCATTTTTCTTAGCGAGAAGTATGAAGAAATGAAAAAGGAAATTAAGCATTTGCAGGAAGAGAATAAGGTTCAAAAGCAGTATTCAGAATCTCTAGAATTGGCTATTAGGGACCTTCAACACAAGTCCCGGTCGTCCAGTATTGAAGTGCGCAACATACCCGCCCAAGAAAATGAGACGGCGGCAGACCTGACCAATATGGTAACAAAAATGGCTGATATAGTGAAATTACCACTAACTACTGCCCATTTTCGAGATATATACCGAATTCCTGGAAATCGAGCCACGAACAAACCTATAGTTGCTGAATTTAATAACGTCCAGACAAAATATGATCTAATTTCGCGTCTCCGATCTTACAACAGCAAAAGAACAAATAAAGAGGACAAATTGAATACAGAATTACTCGGAATAGCGGGACAAAAACAAGCAGTTTACGTAGAGGAACATTTGTCAAACTCAAGCAAAAAGCTGTTTTATTTAGCCAGAGAGTTTGCGCGACAGAAGAAATATCAATTTTGCTGGACTTCAAATGGCAATATTTTTCTTCGAAGACAAGCTGGGGATAAGCAAGTTCTTATTAAATCGGAGACAACGCTTAAGGAACTTCAAGATTGACTATATAATCCATCAGTAAGCCGAAATTGTTTTATCAAGTTTGTCACTTTTGCCACTTATGTGTTTAACTACAAATCAAATATTAGCTTAATTCTAACTAAAGACACAGGTACAACGAAAACTACCATAAATGTACACCACAAAACACACAAAATATTCCACATAAATCCATACCACTACACAAAAACATTTTACTCACCACGTTATACATCATTAGGTACCTCGCTCACCACACGTTATGCTATGTTTCACGATGCATGTTCATATTATAAATCTACAGTGTTATACCTACCGTCAGCCAAAGTATTGTACAATATTTGTTACCCATAAATCACTTAATATTCACACCTAAACATATCCAATCTTCTATTATTACAGATTTGGATGAATTCGAAATTGCGCAATCATACAAGTGTTCACCGTCCGATTGCTCAAGCTACTTATTAGGATCAAGTAATATGCTTAATATCCTACACGTTAATATCCGAAGCATCAATAAAAACTTTGATGAGTTATTGGTACTGATAACTTTACTCAAAACTAACTGCGATGTAGTGATACTGACTGAGTGCTGGCTAAACAAAGTTACTATCTTACCGGTGATGAATGGCTATAAGTCATACTATACTAAACGCACAGCTAACCAAAATGACGGGATTGTCGTATTTATTAAAGATACAATAGATTGCACAGTTAACGAACCTAACTTTCTAAACGGGAATTGCCTAACATGTGAAATAACAAACACAATTTCAATCGTATGTATTTATCGTTCTCCGTCATATAACACTACAGCTGACTATGATAACTTTCTAAATAGCCTAGACAATGTCCTTACGTCTTTCAAAAATAATAAAAATATATGTTTAATTGGGGACACCAATATAGATATCAAACCTGTAGGTATACAAACACGTGCCAGTGACTATCTAACTTTAAACGCCACACACGGTCTATTTCCAGCACACCAAATACCCACTAGAAATGATAATTGTATAGATCATGCATTACTAAAAACAGACAAAACAGCCATTCTACTTGTAATACAGTCCCATATCACAGATCATCTCCCAATCCTGCTATCAGTCAGTAATACACGTCCGCCTATGCGACCAGCCTATAAAATACCAAAGATTGATTACTCAACTCTCAAGGCAGCTATTGAAACACAAGATTTTTCAGAAATATTAAACACAAATAATCCTAACATAGCAGCAGACAAACTGACGGAAATATTACGTAACGAAATACTGAAACATACTAAATTTGTAACAGTCCCCAAAAAAGTACGAAACATTCGTCCCTGGATCACCCCTGGTTTATTACGGTGCATACGTACCCGTGATAAACTTCACAATAATGCCCGGAAAGAGCCTAATAATAACACAATGCAAACTACATATAGACGGTATCGTAACTTCTGTAATGGATTGCTCAAAAAACTTAAAAGGGTACACGAACAAAATGAACTGCGCAAAGCCCAAAGTAACCCGAAAACTTTGTGGAATAAAATCAAAGAGTTTACATACACCACCAAGATCAAATCTCCCCCTCACGAATTGCTAAAAATAGCGCCTCATCAAGACACAGCAACTAACCAAGTTTGTAACTTCTTCGCTTGCATAGCTCAAAAGCTAGCTTCGGCTATAGGAACTTTAGCGCCTCCTGAACCACATTGTCAAACATGCAGTTCATATCCTAGTTCGCTAGTTCTCCTACCTGTGGATGATGAGGAGGTAGCTCATACTATCGCAAACTTGAGACAGGATTGTGCCGCAGGCTGGGATGGGATCTCCATGAAAATAATAAAGCTATGTGAAAAGATCCTTGTACCTCTAATTACACATATCATAAACAGTTCCATCGACTTAGGTATATTTCCGAACACATTCAAAAAAGCAGTCGTCCATCCTATACATAAGAGTGGTAACAGAGACTGTGTAGACAACTATAGACCCATTGCTATACTTCCGATAATGTCTAAAATAATGGAGAAAATCATTAATAAACAATTAGTACATTATCTAACCAAACACAATATCATAGAAAATAACCAGTATGGATTTAGGAAAGGCGTATCTACAGAAAACGCAGTATTAGACCTAACAAACTTTATAGCAAAGAAATTAGACAATAAACATAAATGCCTTGGGCTATTTCTAGACTTGACCAAGGCGTTTGACACAGTCTCTGTTCCCACCCTCCTCTTGAAGCTGGAGAGTATCGGCATTCGAGGTGTAGTTCATAAACTCTTCGAGAGTTATCTGGGGGACAGGAAAATTTGTGTTAAAATAGGATCTAACATTAGTAGTGAGGAGACAGTTACTTGCGGGGTGCCACAGGGCAGTGTCCTTGGCCCAACACTATTTTTAATTTATATTAATGGTCTATGTGCTTTAAATTTACCAACTTCTAGAATATTCACATATGCCGATGACACTGCCATTGTGGTACACGGCAGGAATTGGTCCGAAATAAAAACTAACGCGGAAACATCCCTGAGAATAGTGAAAGAGTGGTTACACAGGAACCTTCTAACATTAAACCTAAAAAAGACCAACTTCATTCCGTTCTCAATAAATAAGACAACGAAACCCCCTGACTCATATTCCATCAAAGCTCATACGTGTTCTGATTCCGCAGCCTGTGCCTGCTCTCCACTGTCTCGTGTCACTTCTGTCAAGTATCTGGGTGTGATTGTTGACGATGGACTGAAATGGTACGACCAGATTGAAAATGTCGCCTGCAAAATCAGGAAGACCATACATGTAATGAAGTCCTTGAAGCACTCCGCAGATCTCGATATTCTTAAAATGGTGTATACTGCCCTTTGTCAGTCCATCGCCAGCTATTGCATTCTAGCATGGGGTGGCGCCGCTAAAACAAAATTCTTAGAAGTGGAGCGAGCACAAAGGGCTGTCCTTAAAGTAATGCTAAACAAACCCTATCGGTACCCCACACACCAACTATACGCCGAGCACAAAATTCTAACAGTGAGACAGCTCTTTGTGCTTAGAGCCACACTTTGGAAGCATCAGCAAATACCACCACCAGACCCTGGCAAACGGATGAATATTACAAACTGTCCAAGTGTGTCACATAAAACCGTTTTTGCGAGAAGACATTTGTACGTGTCGAGCTCAATAATTTACAGAAACATAAATAGATCATTATCCTTGGCTAGATTGAATAAACACGACGCTAAGAATAAATTGCAGAATATGCTGTATCTTCTTGATTATGAGCAAACCGAAAAACTGTTACTGCCCATAACATAATTCTACATGCATAACCCCACCAAAATCCTTCACATGTAATATAAACACGCACCCAAACATCACACAAACACACCACAAACCATTTACTCACACCTCACACGCACACCACACACATTACACCACACCACACACACACACCACAGCATACACACAGACAACACACTCAACGCACACACACGCCACGCACACAAACACTCACACTCACAATTTACCCGTGTTAACCTTAATTTTATTACTTTTATTACTATTGTCTTTATTGTGCAATCTGCTGATTAATTTCTCAGTGTGTGTAATGGGTTACATAAAATCCAAGCAACAGTGGAACACTTCCTCCTAAGACACAGGGTATCCTAGTTTAGGAGGAAGGGGTTTAAGTTTGCACGCCTCGCACTTTGTGTAAATATAAATAAGTATTGTTAAGCAAATTGTAAGGTTTTGTTCAATAAAGATTATTATTATTATTATTATTATTATTATTCGTGCTAATGTTGGTATGGGCAGTATTTAAATTGTCAGATACGCTTCCATCCATACTCTCCGTGTCAGTCGCCGACAAAGTCGATTGCTTAGGAGGAGTACGGAGAAACGACATCTTTCCAAGTGTGATGATTAGAGGTGCGAGTACCAGGAACGCAGCAGAGAGCGGCGATAATCACAGTGTGAAGAGTGTAGTACTTTGGGCAAAGAGTGCGACAGATAACGTACCTCCCTCCGCTGGTGGCGTTTGGTGCGGTCACGCAGCTCATACGCAGCTAATTGGCCGGGGCGCGTGCCGCCCCTGTGGGCTGCTCACGCGCAGCAGTGGGCGTTACTATGTTGGCGGTGCTAATGGTGCTGGACCAATGACTCACTCCCTGTCACTTGTTGTCAATGCGTCGTTAGCTCGCAACGCAATGAAGCTCCTCAAAATTTATGCACTCCTATTTTTTCGTTTTGATTTAAAAGATTAATTTTATTAAAATTTTATTTAAAAAAAATGACAATAGGTCTACTGCGTAAGCGTCTGATCTCCTCAGAGGTCCGGGGGGAAGAGGAATGACATTAATAAGCACACCACAAGCAGGTAGATAATTTTTTGATCATTATTAAATATGTATTACATAGATAAATATTCACTTTTTTCCTTACCTTTCGAAATCACGCGGTAGTGTGTGAAACGTGAGGCTCCTATCACTGTCATTATTTAAACAACCAAACGATATGCAGTATTTTTTTTTCTTCATCATATATTATTGTTTTAAAACTTGTGCGTAAATACAACCAAACTTAAATATTATTTAAGTAAGCGCGTGCGTAGTGGGTGGTGCGCGGCAGCCGACTAAATAGCCACTACGTAATGGCCCCCGCCAATGCTTGCAGTTTTATACCTACACCGCGGAGTGAGCCAGGCCTGATCGAAATCCATACATCTATCCATACATCCAAACTTTTGCATTTATAACATGAATAAGGAAGGATATTCATTTGAGAACATGGGACTAAATGAGGAGAGGCCTTTTACGTACTGTGGGATGATGATTGTGTAGAAGATGAGTAATGGTTCTCTTGTCACTAGAGAGAACTATAGTACTATTCTCTAAAGAGGTGATGCGGAGGCAGTGCTGAAGCTACAGTTTGTCGTTTTATTAGCGTGTTAAAATCATCAAATAATGACCTAACCCAGGGCAGGGCAGGAGGGACTGTCAGACTTGTACTGAATAAAATCCACGGTGTCCTTCAATGGCCCTTTACGTTCCGGAGTCACGGTATTCGTTAGTCCCGCGAATTTGTCATAAGTAGATTTTCGACTTTATGCTCTTAAAATGTAGGTAGAAATCTATGAAAGCGCGAACATTTTCACTCAACTAAATCTAGCGATGTGTGCGCACAAATACCGAGTCCACTACGGCTTAATATTCAGGTGTACAAATTGTTCGTGCTTGCTCGCGTTTCATTTGTGCCGCATACCGGTCGAATCGCATCTCAACATTAACATGATCAGCATCGAAACTAATAAATTATTACTCTTTTGCAGAAAAACGTGAAGCTGATACGAGTATTCTATATCCCCAGTTTAGTGATGTGGGTGTTGTCGTTAGTGCTGTTTGTTCTAGCATCCGTCCGAACAGTAATTTATTTGATACATAACCAAAAGCATTACTGGGGGGTGTTTATAATGGAATCCTGCTTTTACTTTGTAGTATTAGGTGAGCATATAAATTTTTGTGTACTTGTTATTTTTATCGTGGTTAGGTCATCTATTAATGAGTCTCCTACCCAGGGCGGGACGGCAGGGACGTGATACTCGTATACTAAAATCCACGGTAATCTGAAGGATATGGGAACTACTGGGACTTTTGGGAGCACAAATGAATACAGACTTCACTGTTCAGCGTATAATCGAGGACTGGCGCGACATGAAACGTATAACGATCTTAATACTAAAATACCCACTATTATCTACTAATTTATCACACCTCCACCACAATACAACAAATAACAATAATGTAACATTTTACAACAATACAATATACCTAAATAATTATTGTTATCCTTAACTATTTACACAATTTTGAATCTATCTACTGGCTTTCGTGTACGCTTAGGGTAACAATTCTCCGGCGGCGGAGATGGTGGATGTACTTTAACCAGGGAATCTTCAGGAGTAACAATCTCCGGCTTTGAACTTCCCTCTTTATTCCTGATAGTTGGCTCTGGTGAGGTTACCTGTACTACCCGTTCTAAACCCTCGCGTGACTCGACCACACTCTCTCCCCCATGATCTGACAGGTAACATCGGATAAGCGTGACCTTCGGCGCATTTGATCTACGTGTCTTTTTAGCGATTGACCATTATCCTTCACCACGGAGTATCTACGAGCTCTGTATACCCGTTCTACGGTACCTTTCACCCACCTATCACTAGCTCCATACTCCCGAGCCCAAACTGGATCACCCTCCCTGAAACTGCGGTCTGTTCCCCCGCTATTTCCATTTGCCGCCTCTGGACTTGATGTACTCTGTGAATGCGCTGGTTCAATAACCCTTTACGTTCCAGGGTCACGGTTACCTTAAATTACCTTAAATATTATTTAATTTAAAAAAATAACCACGAAGAGTATGGCGGGATCTTCCAGACCCCGCCATCCTCTTCTAACCTAACCTGTCCGAGTCAGGGTGTCCCGTGTGTACGAAACAGGGCACTGAGAAATAAAAAAAAACCGGCCAAGTGCATGTCGGGCCACGCACAGTGTAGGGTTCCGTAGTTGCCCAACAAAATACTTATGCGAACTAACTAAACTGATTCGCTGAATTTAATTTTAAAAAGAAGAATTTTCAAAATCGGTCCAGGAGTCTTTGAGAAATCGGGGACAATACATAAAAAAAAAGATTACGACGAATTTAGAACCTCCTCCTTTTTTTGAAGTTATTTAAAAATAGTTGACGATAAAAACCTACCTATCCCCAAAAAACATACCTATAAAAGCTGTAAAAATAAAGTTGACAAACTTACATTTGCAGTTGAAAAGCATGTTCTCCGATACATTTTGTTTAAGAAAATATGATATCCAAGTACATTTTATAAGTTGGTGGACTATTACTCGTAAAGTTGTAAAGCCTACTCAGTCATGATAATTTTCTTTTAAATTTCGTTATATATACTACTATTGTGAATTTTTTCACACCCCCAAACATAACCGTTTAGCTGGTAGAGGGGGGGGACACTCGAGTCGAGCAAAATTTAGCACTTTAAAGCTTAATATTTCACAAACGAATTTTTTTATCAAAAAATTGTTAATGGAAACTCACATTATTTTTTAAAGACCTATTTATTGATACCCCACACTAAGGGGTACGCGAGAAAGAAAAAAAACATCCCCACTTTACGTGTACAGGAGGTACCCTAAAAAAAAATATTTTTCGAGATTTTATTTTACCACTTTTTCGGCACAACAAATCCGTATATTTACACCAAATTACAGCTCTCTAGTACTGTGCGTCTCTGAGCTA
The DNA here is from genome assembly GCA_954870645.1 of Agrotis clavis. Classification (NCBI taxonomy): domain Eukaryota; kingdom Metazoa; phylum Arthropoda; class Insecta; order Lepidoptera; family Noctuidae; genus Agrotis; species Agrotis clavis. Next base: position 21,476,418 of record OX940930.1, read on the forward strand.
AACTGCGGACAGACGGACGGACGGACGGACGGACGGACGGACGGACGGACATAGCGAAACTATAAGGGTTCCTTGTTGACTACGGAACCCTAAAAAGTAGAATTAAGGCAAGTTTCCTTCGTGACTCGGATAGGACGTTTTATACTATTAGTTGGTTGTTGGATTGCTGATTGGATTGCCGAGTCTTTTCTGAATCTCAAACCCAGTCTTTCCAAAAAACTGATATTCAGCTGAATTTGGTTCAGTCAATTGATCGAGCTGTAATCAAAGTCGACCGACTTTATAGTTGGGAATAAGTTAGGTAGATGAAATTATTAATTTATTTACTTGAATAGAACGGCCGAAGCCAATTACACTATTTAATAATACAAAATCCAATTACACTATACTAACATTTACACCTTAAAATTAATTTACCACAGTCATGCATTCATTTCACATTTCAGACATTCTAACAGTATCATCTTCCATTCATCCGCAAACACATCAAGATCTGTGTCTGAGTTCAGGAGAGCGTTAATCGCGGTTAAAGTACGAGGAATAGGTGATTTAGAGTGCGCAACATTCCAGCAGTATGGAACAGCCAGTAAGCGGTGTTTTCTGCCACGACAGTAATTGTCTGGTAAAAATAAAGTGGAGATTACATTAAGCAGGTCAGGATCATCAATTATTCCCCTAAGAATTTTAAGTGTTACAATCATCTGGTCGCGTGATCGTGACTTCTAGAGAGTTGAAATTTAAACAGCCCAATAGAAATTTGGTGGGATACAAAAAAGGATAAAACCCGTACAAGTGCTTGTAAAGGGTTCTCTATTGTGTTGCCTAACTTTTTTATCTATAATATAATGTGTCATAATTTATTTTGATTTAATCATCATTTCGCACCTTCGGTAGAACAAGGGCACAATTGTCAAAAATTGCAAAAATGAGTTAAGTATACAGAAATGCCTTAAAAATGCTATTTGAACTGGAGGAACAAAGACAGTCATTTAATTCCTTTAAAAATCCGCTAGGCGAAAATAGTGACTTTGTCTTATTGGTGCCTTTTTACTGCTCTCTTGGCTGGACATAGTCTCATTGGTCAGTTGCGCCGTCGGCGGGGAGAGAGGCAGTCGTCACTTGGACCGCTAACGTCGTAAAGGTAAATATGCCCTTTTAATTTTTTGGTTTCTGGAGCGACAATGCCACATCTATTACACTTATGCCTAATTTATAATTTTAAAATTGGAAGGACAAAGTCGTTCAGACAGTTATGCCCTTGTCCGTTCAAGATTTGTTTTATTCCTTGGTCTTAAAAGTAAATGTGTTTTTGTCATTCCAATTGCAATGCTATTTTGCTAGACTTAATGACAATTACGTTTTTGTCATTCCAAATTGACTTGATTTAATATTAATGTTTGTTATTTAAGTTAATGAAATAAATTTGTATTATTTTTTAATACAAATTTTGTGATAAATTTTCTGTTTATTTATTAGTATTGGTATTTTTATGTATTTACGACTAGTAGGTATGCATTATTTGTGAATTGTGATATGAATAGTTTCTTTGTATGATTTAAATTTTAATAAAATTTTCAGAATTTAAAATGGGATCTCGTAGTAAAAAAATTTTAATGATGCTTAATGACGAAAATAATTTGCAAATCAAAGAAACTGACACAAATTCTAATAGATCTTGTCGCGAAGGAGATGTGGGCTCTAACAGAGCAGCAAATTCAATCGAAAACTCGTCAATGTGTAAGTATATTGTTGCTATTTCTTAATTCATATGGTATGTTACTTAAGTTTTTTATATAAATATATATTTTTTTACAGCTAATAACATGGTTGAAACATGGATAGATATGAATATAAAAAACCAGGGTCCTGTTAAATCAATGGAAGGCATCATTTCAGAAACAACGGATACACCTATTGAATCATTACCGTCACCTCTTCTAAATTTCGAGAATTCTGATGTTGAAAAAATGGAAAATAACAATTTTGGAACAGAAATTTCTCCTGCGGTAAATACTACAGGTAAGATAATAAAACTGCTATACAAATATCTGGATTATTTCATGTGTAAAGTAACTGAGATATTATTCTTTCATCACCTTTTTAGAGGTTGCAAGTGAGCTTAACTCCTCAAAGAGTGGAGATTTTTCACCATCTGAAGGATCAGATTATAAACCGCCACGAACTGTGAAACATAAGAGTATATTTAAAACTAGATCTCCCAAACGTAGCACCTCGTCCAGTTCTTCAAGTTCCAGCAGTAGCTCGTCTAGTTCCAACAGCAGCAGCTCATCTAGTTCGTCGAGTTCTTCTGACACTGATAATAGGGGTAATATTGATGAGGCTGATGGTAATACGGAAAGTGTTGAAGTTTATAACGACCCAGGACCCCTTGTGGATACGAGTGAAGATCACACTGAGCAAGTAATTAATAAAAAGCAGTCAAGAAAGCGACAAAAAAATACACAGCAATGGAAACAAGCTGTTTCAAAACGTTTAAAAAATAGTGGCCAAGAATACACGACCAAAAGAGGCAAGATCGCACCAGCGAAATCCATGCGCCCTCCATGCAAAACCTCGTGTCGTCTGTCTTGTTCTACTAAAGTTTCTTTTGAAACGAGGAGTGTGATTTTTAAATCCTACTGGGAATTGGGAACACACCAAAGGCAAAGAGATTTTCTTGCATCATGTATTAAAAAACAAAATCCTACAACCCGAAGAATCAAGATCACAGCAAATAACACATTTAAACCACCGAGGAAACCGAACTCAACCTATCATTTTCTGATAAATGGTGAGGAAATCAGGATTTGTAAGACTTTTTTGCTGAATACTTTATGTATTGGTGAAAAAACATTGCGGAATGTAATTGACAAAATATCTGATCAAGCCTTGTTTATAATGAGTCCTGCCGATAATCGCGGAAAGCATAATAACCATTGTAATTTAAGCGATGAAGTCGTGAAATCGGTCCGAAATCATATAAATTCCATTCCTAGAACAGAAAGTCACTACTTAAGGGCTAATACAACCAGGGAATATATAGATGGAAGTTTAACTATAGCGGAGCTTCATCGTGATTACAAAAAGATTCAAGAAACCGCTGGAAAGGAATTTGCAAATTATGATGCCTACTATCGAATTTTTAATACTGATTTCAATCTTGGTTTGTTTATTCCCCGAAAAGATCAGTGCGATGAATGTGAGGCGTACAAAAACTCTAACGATAAGGAACCACTGATGGAAAAATACAAAAAACACCTAGAAGAGAAAAGTTTAAGCAGATTAGAACTAAAACACGACACAGAACAATGCAAAAATAGTGATTCTAATAATATAGTTGCCATTTTCGATCTACAGGCAGTCTTACCTTGTCCAATTGGCCAGTCATCAGCTTTCTTTTATAAGTCCAAGTTAAATTGTTACAATTTTACGGTGAGGACTCATTTTCTAATTAGTTAATTATAGTGTTAAAATTAATCAATTTATGTTCGAATGTACCTAATGTATATTTTGTTTTAGGTATCCAATATAAAAGACGATACCACAATTTGCTTTTTCTGGCACGAGGGTCTTGGCAAACGCGGCGCCAATGAAATAGGAACATGCCTTTACAAGTTTTTGGAGGATCTTTCTAACAAACAACCAGATAAAGACATAATATTTTATTCGGATAATTGCTGCGGGCAGCAAAAAAATAAGTAAGTTTGTTGCCTTTTATAATACAATTAATTTACAGTAGATTTAGATAAATAGGAGTGATTGTTGTTATAATTCATACTGAACAATATAGGTAGGTAATGTACTTATAATGTAAATAATTATTTCTACTTGTTTCAGATTCGTTTTTGGAATGTATTATTATGCTGTCAACACATTGCCTATAAAGTCAATAACACACAAATTCCTTATTAGGGGTCATACCCAGAATAAAGCTGATGCCGTCCATTCTGTAATAGAAAAAAACGTTAAGCGAGCTAAAAAGGCTGGACCTATATACACTCCAGCAGAATACATCAGTCTTATTAAAAATGCTAAGAAAAAGGGTGTTCAATTTACCGTTAAAGAAATGAATTTTGATTCTTTCATTGATATGAAGCTGTTATCTGAAGATATTAATTTGAATGTAAAAAAGGATGTTGAAGGAAATACTTTTAAAATATTGGATACGAAAGCGATCAAATTTATGAAAGATTCAGAGATATACCAATTTAAGTGCAGCTACAAAACCGACGATTGGACAGCAGCGAGAATTCGAACAGGTCGTATCGGTAATAAAAAAAGTGTGAAAGATGTCACACTAAACCAGCTCTATAAGGAAAAGTTACCAATCCCTCACAGAAAAAAAGAAGACATTCTTCAATTGATATCCTCAAATATAGTTCCTAAGTTCTATGAACAATATTTTAACAACCTTTTTTAAGAAAAGGAGAGAGAGCTAGAACTGATTCGTTAGTAAGAAAAAAATAATTGTTATAAAGATATTTTTATATTTTTTAAATAACATTTTTTGAAGTGTGATTCTAAAGAATTTCATTTGCATAACAGTGAATCTTGTTAAAAATAATGTCACTGTTATTTTTGTTATATAATTCTATTTTCATTGTGATTCCAAAGAGACACAAACGTGAGATTATTGACGACTGATTAGTAAGACTATAATGATAGTTTAAGTATTATATTTCGTGAAAGTTACTACATTTTTTTTTACTTTATAAGAAAATAAAAAGTTTATACGGAAAAACAAGGTATTTTTATTCGAAAATCATCCTAAATTAAAGCTCAAATTTAGTCCTAATTACAAAATAATATACATTTTGGTAGAACATGGGCACAAATGTATCCCTTCCTTAAAATTAAAATTAATTGAAAAAAAACTAAAAGTTCTTAATTCTTGTTAACTATACGCCTAAAAAGGATATAGTATATAGTTTATATCATGCAAAGAAGAAAAACTTTCGAGCAATATTAACAGAGCAAGACCTCACTGAATGCAATAAATATCTTAAAATAGCTCTCCTGTAAAATAGCAAAAACTGCAATTATGCCCTTGTTCTACCGAAGGTGCGATTTGTCCGAATGATTACTTATCCGAACTTATTTCACATAATATCGCATGCCATAACATTTAAATTCCTAAATACTGTATGTCCTAAATTCGTTTGTCATAAATATAACAATCTACAATATACAAAATACATAAAACCAATTGCCATACAATATATAAGTCCTAAATCAAAATTATGAAAAATTTCATCAAGTTAGTAAAAATTAGGGATATCGTCATCATCGTTTTCAACATTTTGTTTATTTTGTTACTAATCATTACCACCCAACAAGGAATCTCGACGGAGCCCCGCTTCGCGGGGCTCCTATTTCTGCGTGCAAGGTTTAAAGTAACCTAACACCCAAAGACCCCGCCATCCCCTTCGAACCTAACCTGTCCGTGTCGGGGTGCCCACAAGTCCCAAGGTCGCTTCGCTCGCTCTTGGATCCCAAGATCTCCGGTTTCTAAACATTTAATGAAATATCAGTTTTACAATAGATTCCTAATTGAACATTCGGAATAATACACATTATGTAATACAATATTTAGCACATGTGACTTTATTTCATACACAATTAGGAGATTCAATTATTATGATACTCGATATTATGTCAGAACAGCGTTAGAAGTAAAGATAATTATGTAAAACAAAATTTAATTTTTTGATGATTATGGTTACTGAATTTTATAGGAAACGTGTTATGGCTAATGATTTTCTGACAAACAGTTTTAGGCAACGAGAAGGGATACCCTTGTAAAGATATCTGAGGAATGCTTTTTGAACTTTCTCTAGAGCTAAAGCATACTGCTTCTCAAACGGATTCCAGACGCACGCACTAGACTCAAGTTTGCTGCGGACCAGTGCACCAAAAACAAGCTTTATAACATGGGGATTGTGGAAATCACGACAGTTCCTTAGGACGAATCCGAGGCGCCTGAAGGACTCTTGAATGTGGTTGTGAAAAGTGAGCTTGCGGTCGAATATGACTCCCATGTCTTTCATGGAATCAGTCCTTGTAATTGTATCTCTATTCAGTTTATATAGAAAGTTGACTGGGTGCCGCGCTCGACCGAAGGACATCACGTAACATTTTGATTTATTAAATTCCATTTTGTTCTCTAAACTCCACCTATACAACGTGTAACGTTAATAGCGCAAAACCTCTCGTGGGATAACTCAGCCCATGTTACTGAACAATGTTTGTTCTAAAACTTTTGGAAAAAAAAAATGATTTTTCATACTGATGGGCTCGATCAATTTCTCATTTTGTATGAAAAATCATCAAAAGTTTTAGAACAAACATTGTTCATTAACATGGGCTGAGTTACCCCACGAGAGGTTTTGCGCTATTAACGTTACACGTTGTATGTATACTGAATCGATATCCGATTGCAGAGCTCGACAATCAGTCTCAGATTTTATTTCATAAAATAGTTTTAAGTCATCAGCATATAAGAGGGATCTGGCATTCACAACTATGCTAGGGAGGTCGTTATTCATCAAATTGAAAAAAGGGGGCCGATCACCGCACCCTGACTTACACCCGAACAAGTATGATATGGGAGTGACTCATATAAACCCAATCTGACAAATTGTTGTCGGTCCCGCAAGTAATCTGCAATGAGCCGCAGAAGCCCTGGAGCAATACCTTTTGCACTGAGCTTAGACAATAAGACGTCATTGTTGACTCTATCGAACGCCTTTCGGAAATCAAAGTAAACAACGTCTACCTGGCGTCCACGATCAAGACTAGTTGAGATATTATTAACTAGTGTCAGTAAGTTAGTGTTGACGGATCTTTTTTCGCAAACACCGTGCTGTGCTGTGCAAAAATACTGTTTGACCTGTTTATAAATTCCTTTATGTAGGACATTCTCGAAAACTTTCGCGGGAGAAGATAGTATGGGCTATGGTTATTGGACGATACTCATCGACTGAGGCCTTATTTGACGATTTTGGTATGGGAGTCACACGTGATATCTTCCATGGTGGTGGATAAACACCTGTTTTTAATGATAGGTTGAAAATGTGGTTTAGAGGTTGAGTAAGAATTTTTTTCCGCACTTTTAAAAACCACGGAGGAATGTTATCCGGACCAAAAGAACTGTTGAGTTTTAATTTATTTATTCCGGTGCTTATGTCACTTCCAAATTTTAGAATATTGATGTGGTTACTAATATTGCAGTTGCTTGAATTGGCTTTATTCTCGAGATCTAGCTTAGGTACTTCTGTTTGGAAGACGCTCGCGAAATAATCTGCGAACGCTTCAGCAGCTGCTACGCCACTGTGAATGTTACCTTTGTGGGTTACGTTAGGCTCGAACCCGCTCTTGGATCTTAGGTTAGAAATATGCCGCGCCAAAACTGTTTGGGGTTTTTCCTAATGTTCCTTCAATACGTCTAATGCAAATGTCATAGGCAGCTGATATGCGTGATTTTAGCTTAGCTTTATAGTCTGAGAATTGTTTATATTTACTTCACATTTAGTCTTTTTCCAGGCGGAATGTAATTTAACTTTTTTCTGGATATCAAAAATAATATCAGACGTAAACCAGGTAGGATATCTTCTGATTGTCATTTTGCTTCGACGTTTTTAACTGACTTCAAAAAAGGAGGTTATCAATCGTCAAATAAGCCGTAGATGATATCGTAGAAAACCCGGGTGCTAGTGCAAACGTCATTAGATGATGTAACTGAATCCCAAGATACCTCAGAAAGAAGCGTATAAAGCAGATTGCGATCACATTTTTTGAAATTCCAGTCCCTTCTACGGTCGACATTGCTGGGCTCAAGTCTTTCACTTTCAGCAGATGACTAACTTTACCTGGATGTCCAACGGCGGATGGTATGAATCAAGGGGTACCAAACCGTCAACTGCCGCCACAGAGACGTTACGTAGGCTTGCGCCATCCCGAACTAAGACAACATCTGACATTCTCCCATGCACATTTTCAACAATTTTTCTTTCACATTTTAGAAATAGCCCTATTAGGTAAAATATAGAGGTAAACCTCGGAATGAGAGATAATAAGCTGTAAATTGGTATACACCTTTGTTATGTCGCTCTAAATGTTGTCTCAAAAGTCACAATTGCTATCGTGTCCGCGTCTTAAGATATTGAAGGACAAAGGTCATGAAAATCGGTTTTTCGCGAATGTCTCGCTTTCTATTGCTTAAATAAAATTTGCACTTGAATGAAAGTTGTAGATTATAAAATTCCCTACAAGTTGTGTTTGAACTTTTTTTTAATACGATCAACCGTTTTTGAGATAGAGCGCAAAGAGTGCGCAGCGCACAGTCATAGGTAATCAGTAAGTTGAGTCAATTATTTATTTAAAAAATATCGTGCAACGACGGAAGGAGCCGAGCCAATGGAGCAGCGCCACGGCGATATAAAAGACTTGCCTACGGACCGTGCGTTGAGGAGAACGATGCCTTCGCTCTCTAGATCTAGCTCTAAAATGAGGATTGTCAATATTATGTCAGGACATTATAATGTGCATAATATTATGAAACCTCATTTCCTTTGCTGAATATCCTACCACACGCCTACATTATGGTGCCGTCTAAGGTACCTTCGGAGTCCTGACACGTCATATATTTTTAGTTATATTTTAAGCTAAAACGACATTAGGTTACATTATGTGTTGCAACCTATTTTGGTTTTGCATAGAAGATTGATGTTCTGTGGTGACCTTGCATTAGGCCATAATGACTGTACGCTGCGCACTCTTCCCGCTCTATCTCAAAAACGGTTGATCGTATGAAAAAAAAGATTAGGCAAAGGTTGTAGAAAATTTTATAATCTACAACTTTCATCATAGGTCCAAATCTCATTTAAGCAACAGAAAGCGAGATATTCACGAAAGAACGAATTTTATGACATAACCTTCAATATCTAAAGACGCGGACACGATAGCAATTTGAGACAACATTTAGAACAATAAAACAAAGGTGTATACCAATTTACAGCTTATTATCTTTCATTCCGAGGTGAAACCCTAATATGACCGGGCTAAAAAGGTTAGAACATAACAATAATAATTACAGACATTTACGGAAGCACTGTTTAGGTATAAACCACCTAAAATGATATTTGTTCATTTTAGATCATTTCTAAAACTTTCCACTTTTGTAAACCAAGTCATATAATCACTGTCACTGGCACTTGGTTTTATATATAGAACGCAAACGAAAATAAGGTGACCATGCCACGTGAAACTCGACCAGAGGTCTTCACCGTAGTCTGTCTCTAGTTCTTGTCGTCGGCACAGGACTATGGGGGTACGTGCCATAAGCAGCACGCCTCCACAAGGCGTAGCTCTATCGCATCTTAAAACATTCCACGTACCATTGACAAGTTCAGTATCTTTAACAGAGTCGTCCAGAAAAGTCTCTGTAGCCGCTACTAAATCTTGCTCGGCTATGAGCAAGTTGTTGCGCCACATTAGAAGCTTTGATTTAATTCCACGAACGTTCTGGAATATACAATTAATGCTTGTAGTTCTGACACTTGCTTTGGAAGCTGCTGAAGGGCCGGTCACACTACCAGCGCTATACTGCCTCATCCCTCTGTGTAAGCTGTTCGTGAAAGGGCTGTGAGGCAGCTACATGCAGGCTATTTGACCGGACGGAGGACGATTTCCTGTAGTTGATCCAAGCTTTGATTCTCCCATTAACTGGCCACACGTCTGCGGAATAGCAGCGCTCATAGCATGCAATGGGACCGCCAATTTTGTATGACTTGTAGTTTTCTTTCGGAATAAGTTCATCAATGGTACATGCATCAGTGCCACATAAAGTGCGGAGGTAGGCTCTAATTTCATCAGCTGTAGACTCCATGTTCCATAAGTGTAAGTACTTACGCGCTTCTACAGCCCTTAGTGAAGTTACGCTAGGGTCAGCAGCTCCTTGAATTAACCTTGGGCGACGATTTTTACATTTCCTTGTTACTTGCGTACATTCCTGAGAGTCCAACTGGCGTGAGTTAGAAGAAGCAGTCTACGTCACCATTTCAGCTGGCGCCGAGTCGGGACTGGGTTTACTTGACCCTTCACAAGAGGGAGGTGGTTCGGCGAGTGAATTAGTCGGAAAGCCCTGATTTTCACTACTTGCAGGTGTAAGTGGCTTACTAAGATGATTTTGTTCCAGGCGATGTAGTCTAGTACTCAGTTCCGTGATGGTGTGCCGCACAGAAGAGTTTTGTGTCTTCAGGTTCTCTATAGCTAGTTTAAACTCTATGTGCTCAGTGACAATATACCCAATTTGTGTTCTTACAGCATTCATAGAATCGTTTGCGCTTTTGATTTCCTGTTTCACTGACTGAAGTTCCTCACTTATAAGCATACTTATGCTTTCATTATTTTTTTAAAGCATACTGCTTAGCTGTTCTTGCAATACGTCCTGTACAACATTACGGATGTCGTCAGTTGTCTAGATATTACTGACGTTAGGGGGCGAGTGTAGGGCTTGTCTTTTGGCGCCTCTCACGGTAACTTTGGAATTGAACCGAATAGGCGTATTATCATCCCTGGGCACTTTAGTGAAATACACTAAAAATTTAATTAAGTATTACTTTTCGTTGGTCTACTTCATTTCTTTTTTGTGAACATCAAAAAACAGCTAAGGATTCATATCATTTTTTTCGTATCTGTTACAGGTATCCCCCTGTTGGCCAATTTAAAAGAAAGACCTGTACCTATATACAGGATTACCTTAATCAACTTTGCGAGCTTCGACACAATCGTATCAAAACTTAAACTACTTTTTCTATTATTCCAGCTATTCAAAGTTACTTCATCCTGCTACTGAGGAGTGAGATCATTAAACTGAGGAACACCGGTGAATTCAGATTTAACAATCATGCGGCTGAAGCTGAATGTACTATGACTACCATGACATGTGAAGAAAAGGTAGCCGCAGAGGAGGCAGTCAAAGAAGTCGTCACCAATTAAAAGAAAACAAGGATTACAACATGATAGTTAGAAATGAAAAAGAATCATCCATATCAAATTGATGGATTTCAATTTATTTAAGAAGAAGTTATAGTTTTGTATACCTATTTTGTTTAAACAAGGGTTTATGTTAGATAATTAAAAATGAAAAAGTACTTACAAATATTGTAAACAGTCTTTTTCTACCTTTGCCATAGGTCAAGTCAAATTGCTCCTTAAGTTTTATATTAATACTAGCGCTACGCCCGCGACTTCGTCCGCGTGATTTTCGAACTTTGCCTTTGTGAATTTGTAGTCCCGGCCACCCTCTATATGGGATACTGTTGGAAAAACTCAATCAATATTCAACAGAAATTCTATCAACCCGCAATATTCCGTCTCTAAGTAACACCTAGGTCCTAAAAATTTTAAACTCCTAACTATCAACGCCAATACAAACTTTTAGGGGTCGAATTTCGTATCATCCTCTTAGTGAGAACCTAGGTCCTAAAACAACCCCCATGGTGAAACTCCTAGCATTTGTAGTAACAAAATTTCATACAAACTGTCAACCCCATAAACAGCCCCTTAAGGGTAGAATTTCAGAAAATAGAGCCTTGCGTTGGTGTGCTTTTACGTCAGAAAAGAACAACCTTGCAAAATGTAATACTTACTCCTAGCATTTGTAGAAACGAAGTTTCATACAAAATATCAACCCCTAAATCAACCCCTTGGGGTCTATTTTCACAAAACACCCGCAACTACGTCCAAAAAAGAATCTCTATGCAAAATTTGAGTGACCAAACTATCAACCCCGAAAAAGCCCCTTTCATAATCATAATCATAAATTGTTTATTTGCTGATCAAAGGTTTACATTAAGTGGTGTTAACATTATTTACAATATTGTTCTCCTTGATCTACCGCATGATTAACCCCTTAGGGGTCAAATTTCGCAAAACCGTCTTAATGAACATTTAGGTCTTAAAAAGAACCCCTCGCAAAATTCGAGACGTCTAGCACTTGTATAGTAACAAAGTTTCATACAAACTATCAAACACAAAAACAAACCCCTATGGGGTGGAATTACGCAAAATCCCGCCATGGTGTGCATCTAAGTCTTATAAAGGAACCCGGTGCAAAATTTGAGGCTCCTCGCACTTATAGTAACAGAGTTTCAAACTGTCAACCCCAAAAACAACCTCTTAGGGATCGAATTTCACAAAATCCCGTCTTAGGTATTACTTACGTCCAAGAAAGAATCCCTATGTATAGAGTCTCAATTCTAACAACCACTTAGGGGTCGCATTTCTCAAAATTTCCACCTTGATGAGCATTTACATCTTAAAAAGTACCACCATGCAAGATTTGAGACGCCTAGCACTTGTACTAAAAAAGTTTCATACAAACTATCAACCCCAAAAACAAACCCCTTAGGGGTCGTATTTCGCAAAATCCCGTTATGGTGACCATCTCCGTCCTAAAAAGAAACCTCATGAAAACATGAAATCCCTAGCACCTGTAATAACGAAGTTTCATACAAACTATCAACCCCAAAAACAAACCCTTAGGGGTCGTATTTCGCAAAATCCCATCATGGTGAGCATCTACGTTCTAAAAAAGAACCCGATGCAAAATTTGAGGCTCCTAGCACTTGTAGTAACAAAGTTTCATACAAACTATCAACCCCAAAAACAACCCCTTAGGGGTCGAGTTTCGCAAAATTTCTACTTTGTTGAGCATTTACGTCTTAAAAAGAACCGGCATGCAAGATTTGAGACGCCTAACATTTGTAGCAACAAAGTTTCATACAAACTATCGACCCCAAAAACAAACCCCTCAGTGGTCGGATTTCGCAAAATCCCGTCATAGTGAGCATCTACGTTCTAAAAAGACACCCCATGCAAAATTTGGAATTCCTAGCACCTGTAGTAGCGAAGTTTCATACAAACTATCAACCCCAAAAACAACCCCTTAGGGGCCGAATTTCGCAAAATCCGTTCTTAGTGCTCACCTACGTGGTATAAGGAAGGCTTAACCAAATTTCAAGTTTCTAGGTCCAGCGGTTTGGGCTGTGCGTTGTCAGATCAGTCAGTCAGTTTTGAATTTTATATATAGATAGAAAATAAAAATACTTATTAGAGTATTTTTATTTCTGCAATTTGCTTTTGTATCAGAACACATTTTCACAAAAAGAAAGTAGTGGTTTACATCCAAAAAATCGTGATTGAGATCTTGAGGTGAATTAATGATGATATCTAAAATTGTGATCTTCAATTAGGTAAAGTAAAAAAACTTTAACCGCCTTCAAAAACAACCACAAACAAGGGTAAAAAAACCTACAAAATAACTTTTCTTTCGGAAGTCGGTGGCTTTGTTTTTTCATTTCGTTGTCTTTTTTGCCACCGACTTCCGAAAAAAAAGTTATTTTGTAGGTTATTTTACCCTTTTTTGGGGTTGTTTTTGAAGGCGGTTAAATTTTTGTTTGAAAAAAGTTTTTTATTTTACTTCTTTTAGTTTAAATATTCAACCCAAATTCTTGTCAAATTCATCATTTTCTTACATGTGCACGTGCATGTGCATGTGCATTCTATTCTATTATATTCTAACAGATTTTCTTAAACAACATGTATCGGAGAACATGTTCTTCAACTGCAAATGTAAGTTTGTCAACTTTATTTTTACAGCTTTAATAGGTATGTTTTTACGGTACCTATGTTTTTTGGGGATAGGTAGGTTTTTATCGTCAACTATTTTTAACTAACTTTAAAAAAAGGAGGAGGTTCTAAATTCGTCTTAATCTTTTTTTTTATGTATTTTCCCCGATTTCTCAAAGACTCCTGGACCGATTGCTAATTTGAAAATTCTTCTTTTTAAAATTAAATTCAGCGAATCAGTTTAGTTAGTTCGCATAAGTACATATTTTGATGGGCAACTACGGAACCCTACACTGTGCGTGGCCCACTACGCACTTGGCCGGTTTTTTCTTTAGTAAATTTTGTCCTAATGTCAAAACTACAAGTTTTTTTGTGCCTGCTGAAAAGTTTTGAGATATCGAGTGTTCTTGGTGGTTAACCGTCGCACTGACTTCCGAAAGAAAAGTTATTTTGTATGTTATTTTACTCTTTTTGGTAGTGGTTCTTACAGTCGGTTACAATTTTGGGTGCGTAAACAGACATTAAGCTCCGTGCATGATATTAAAAAAAAAAATAGATTCAGTGATTAACCACGAACGATTTAGTGTTTAAATGAAAGTACTAGTGACTACATGTGAGTGATATTGAAGTTCACGTAAAATATCTGCTTAAATGAAAGAAACAACCAAAAACGTGTTATGAATAACGACCATGGTAATTCAAAAAATACTGATTTAAGTGATCTAAAAACTGAATCCGGAAATAGTGTACACTGTGATATCTCAAAAAACCCAAAGATAAGAAACATAAGAGGTACATTATTACATATTTGTTTACAAAACATAAAATCACAAGTTATTGCTCTAAATTTCATTTAGAAAAGCGCCATCTATTGACACAAGGTCAAACCAGATACATTGCTATTGAACAATTGCGACAACTTTTACAACCCGAAAGATAGAGGACGCTACTAGTAGTTTTAAACACACAGAAATTAAATATTATCCTAAAAAATGGCGCCGGTTCTGCAATGTGCAGGATGCCAACAAAAGCTACCAATAAGAGAAAATCTTACCTGTACGCTGTGCAAGTCTAGATACGATTTAGAATGTGCGGGAGTTTTAAAGGACTACTACGTGAAATCGATGACATTAGAACTTAGAAAGTCGTGGAAGTGCCAGACATGCATCTGTAAAATGCCGAAAACAGGGAACACTGACACTCCTATACGCACCTTAAAGAGCTCCGATGACAACCAAGTTTTGATCTCTCCAACAGAAAATCATAACATTACAAGCAGAAATAAAATAATTAATCCCAATGACGACACGATTAGTTCTGAAGACCTTAGCTTGATAGGAGACACTTTACAAGCAGTGGAAATAGAAAATGTTAATAATACATTTGGAAATATAAACTCCAATTTCAAAACACAAAGTCAATTAAGCATGCAGAGCTTAAGTGAATTGATTACACTACGGTTGAGAGAAAACAATAAATCCATTATCGAGGAATTACAAAATACGATACACACAGAGATCAATAGAGCCATTGCGGAATTAAGACATGATTTTGAGTACAAAACAAATACCTTAACTGAGCAAAATAACCAAAGAAAACAAGAAATAGACAGTATTAACACTAAGCTACAAGAACTACAAATAGAAAATGTAAATCTAAAAAAAGAAATTAAAACCCTAATGACAGCGACTCAGAAGAACCAAACATCAAGCATACCTGAGCACAACAACAAAAAATTAGTGCTCTATGGTCTAGCCGAGTACTATAAAGAACCCGAATGGGAGCTACATGATAGGCTGATAGAACTGTTCCATGATATTACAAACGTAGACCTATCAGGCTACATAGAGGATATGTATAGAGTAGGAAGAAAAGGTACAAATAACAGACCGCTTGTAATAGAATTGATAAGTAAAAGGATGACCAGATATATAATCAGCAACAGCCACTGTTTCCAGGGATCCGGACTAGGAATATCAGAATTTTTAGACGCAAAAGCACGAAAGGAAAAAGCCCAAATGAGAGAAGAATTATTCAAAGCTAGACAAAACGGACACCATGCTATAATAAGGAATAACCAATTGTACATTGACGGGATACTTACCAAGAAACATGATTACAACAGCGAGATGCAACATCACATAAGTGATACAAATCAGGATAACGGTACAATAGCGACGTGCATCACCGATCACTCCTACCCAATAAACACGCCGAATAAAACTGGGAACTATACATTTCGCAACCAAAGACCTACCATTTAAAATCTTATTCCAAAATTTCCAAAGTCTAAACAACAAGCAACACTTACTTGATGCTTTCATTACCCAAAATTCTATGTACAATGTAATATGTGTCTCCGAGACCTGGCTCTCACAAGAAAAACTAGAAATAATTCAATTTAATGGCTATAAGTTTGCCTCATCATACTGTCGCAGCACCAGACCAGGTGGCGGTGTCTGTATTCTACTTCAAAACCATTTAGATTATATACAGAGAAATGACATCACTGATATGTCTATAGAATATGTATTAGAGTTATGCGCTACTGAATTACCTAATAATTTATTAATTGTGATTATGTATTGGAATGGAAGAGAGGAAGAAGTTTTTTATCAGAAACTTAAACAAATTTTAAAATATATAACGAATAAATACTCAAAACTAAATATCATTATAGGAGGTGATTTCAATATAAATATATTATCGGATAGCCAAAAATCAAACCAATTTCTAAATTTAATGCAAGAATATAAATTTACCCAACACGTGAAAAATGCAACGCGTATAACACCAAAGTCTGCCACATGTTTGGATCTAATATTTACAAATTTTGTTCATAAGGACATATACGCAACTGTAGAGGAGTTGGGTTTTTCAGACCATAACGGTACCATATTGCACTTTAATATCCCTCAACAAATAAAACAAACCACCTGGAATACAAAGAAAAGATTCTTCAACCACACAAATATATTAAAATTCAAGTCTAAACTGCAAGAAATAAATTGGAACGACATAATAACAACTGATAACGATATTAACGGAAATTATGAAGCATTTAACAAAACACTTATTAGTATCTTAAACCAATGCATACCACTACGGAAAATAAAATTAAAAGCGAAATATAAAAAACTCTGGCTCACTAGAGGCATAAAAAACTCCTGTAAAAATAAAAGATTATTAAAGATATTCATTACCAAAACTAACAACACAATATTAACCGATTTTTATAAAAAATATGAAAAAACATTAAAGAAAACAGTTATTAGGGTAAATACGCTAAATGTCGGCCCCCTTACGGTTTTTCTGTTTTGGGATCGGTCTGGAACCATCAATTTGCAACGAAAGGATAGCTTCCAGTGTGGTTTTGGATAGTTTGATAAACCTATTTCATGTTTATGGGTATAAGGTTGACATTTCTACTACAAGGAAAAAGTACTAAGGTTTAGATGCGTCGAGAACGAAAAAACCCTAAAGTCGGCCATTCACGGCCCATGGTCGGTCGCGTTTTTCCCAAATGTCGGCCGGGTAGAGGGTGTTTTAAATTAAGACAGACAAATATTATTAATATGATTTATTTTGGCAGGAGTCTCACTAAGTGTACATTATAAATCGAATTTTGTTTAATAGTAGGTAAAGTATTTTTTTTAAATGCACTTAAATAATGTTAGGTAAAGTTGCGATCGTAACTACATAGGTAATTTTCTGTTTCCGTAAAGGCCCTTGATCTCCCTGCTCTGTCATTGTAGTACCTTAAATTAAAATCATTAATTCTGAATGCAGCTTTTTGTGACATGCAGGTTAAATAATGAATGAAAGATTCACAACCAACCATTTATATTTTTTAAGCTAATAAACATGGCTTTATTAGGTAGCAGGTTCCAAAGAGCAATTTTTATCTTATATTCCCAAACCGTAATAAGCTATCATAAATGTTTCCAATTTTATCCTCCCATTTAAACGGAACTCTTAATATTATTAATAAATTAAATTGTACAATGAACATTTAATTTTGAGAAAATAATAAAAAGCAATCAGCCTGTATAGTTGGGCTCGAATTCGAGGCTGGTCGACATTACGATCTTTAATATTTCTAAAGCCGGCCCCTATTTCATGTACACTATTTCTCGAGATTCAACTTACATCACCCCGGCCGGTATTTGGCGATTAAACGTAAAATAGATTTATTTGCCTGTATGCGTTGCAAATTCTCATAGTAAGCCAATGGAATTAGTACAATTGGAATTTATAAAACAGACTGCATTTACTTTAAGTCGACCATGGCCGAGAATCCGGTTTTAACTCAAAATTGGTAGTCTATTGGCGGCCTCCTATTTTTCTTTTAAAACAATACGTTAAACATTGAAAGAACTGTCTCAAAATATAGTAAAAATTACTAATTACTGATAATAAAGCTTAAAACAATAAGAAAAGAATGTTTTACCGTTCTAATATCAATCCCCGAAGTGTGGGTATTCACAGCAAGTAAGGTACTTTCAATATGAACTTGACGCTTCGACGGCGCAATCGCTGCTGAAGCTCAGTGTGCGAAGAGTGAGTGTCGTAATCGGAAAGTAACGGTTTGTACATATAGAGTATGAACTAAGGTGGTAATTCGAGTGGCAAATTTGTCACTTCATTACGTTTTAAATGAACGCAAGCTGAAAATGTGCAGAGGGCCGAAGTTTGGGGGGGGGCC
This sequence comes from Agrotis clavis, assembly GCA_954870645.1. Classification (NCBI taxonomy): domain Eukaryota; kingdom Metazoa; phylum Arthropoda; class Insecta; order Lepidoptera; family Noctuidae; genus Agrotis; species Agrotis clavis. The sequence continues at coordinate 21,494,755 of OX940930.1, forward strand.
GACGTATGGCGTATTTACCCTACAGCAAAAAAATTACACTTTAAAAATAAAATGACTAAATCTAATAATAAAATAAAAACTATGTGGAATATTATCAATGAGCGAACAAACAAGAAAATAGCAAGCGATAAAAGAAATTTATCTCTTCAAACGAATAATGGTGTAACTTCAGACCCCAAGGTGGTGGCCAATATTTTTAATAATTTCTTCGCTTCTATGGGAGAAACTAAGAGAAATATACAGAAAAACAAACCGAAAGGATCTCCTGTCACGTCCCCTACACAAAACTCGATTTTTCTCAGCCCAATAGACCCGTATGAGGTGAAATCATTGTTAAAAAACTTAAAAAATAAAATGAGTCATGGTGTTGACGAGCTTCCACCTATTTTATTTAAACAGTGCGCAGACGAATTAACGTTACCATTCTACAAATTATTAAACCAGTCTTTTGAAGAAGGCACTTTTCCCAATTTCTTGAAAAAGGCCCTTATAAAACCCATTCATAAGAAGAATTCAAAAACAGATCCGAATAATTACCGACCCATTGCTCTTTTACCGACAGCCTCAAAAATATTTGAAAAAGCGATGTGCAATCGAGTTTATGAGTTTTGCGAAAAATATCGAATATTTAACGACTGTCAGAATGGTTTCCGCAAAAATCGATCCACAACCTTAGCTGTGTATAAATTTATTCAAAAAGCTCTTGACATTATCAATAATAAACAATACGCTATAGGATTACTTTTGGACATGACAAAGGCTTATGACAAAGTGCAATTTGACATATTACTAAAAAAAATATACAATACAGGACTCCGCGGTAAATGTTATGACTGGTTCGTATCTTATTTAAAAAATAGAGAACAAATAGTAGAAATAGAACATTACAACCATCACAACAATGAAATTGAATTAGTTAGATCAGACAGTAAATTAATGACCGCTTCAATCCCGCAAGGCAGCGTAATAGGTTGTCTCATGTTCCTTATTTATATAAACGACCTCCCTAATAACATAAATGAGCCCTGTGTGCTATTCGCGGATGACGTATCGATTTTGACCTCATGTGAAAACAACACCATTATTCATGAAAAATTAAATTCCATACTTAACTCAACAATAAACTGGATGTCTGAACATAATTTAGAAATCAATTTTAACAAAACTAAATTAATTACCTTCCACCCCCGACAAAAAATACCAATTAATATCAACTTTATTTTTAACAACATCAAATTAGAAGTAGTTAATAAATTCTCCCTATTAGGCCTAGATATTGACACAAATATAAATTGGAAGTCACATATCCAAAAAATAAAAGCCAAGCTATCGAAATTTTCGTACGCTCTCCGTGAAATCAAAAAAACTACAGACCTTAAAACTGCTCTGGTAACATACTACGCATACGCCTACGCATGGCTCAAATATGGTGTCGTTTTATGGGGCAATAGTACCGATGCGCCCACACTATTCACTTTACAGAAAAAACTACTTAGAATCATAGTAAATATTGAAGAAACAGACAGTTGTAAGCCCCACTTTCAAGAAATGAAAATTCTTTCCCTACCCTCCCTCTATATTTTCGAAACTTGCAAATTTGTACGGAAATACCCAGAGTTCTACACCAAAAGGGAAGACATCCAAACAAAAATAACACTTAGGCACAAAAATAGGCTCAATCTACCAACATCACGTCTAAAAATGCACTCTGACAGTGCCTACGTTATGTCTATAAAATTATACAATAAGCTGCCAGAATCCATTAAAAATATAGATAAGTATAATATTTTCATAAATAAATTGAAAACATTCCTAATAAATAAAACCTATTATAGTGTAAATGAATATTTAAATGACAAATTATAAATATGAACATAAAATAATTTTAATATTAAACATACAACAAAATATATTAAATATATACATAACAAACAAATTTAATATAACAAAAACCTAATAAATAAAATATTGATATCATAATACAATACTTACAATTAAACCCCGCAATAGTAAAAAAAACTTTTTTTAAAAAAGGGAACCGACTTCAAAACCAAACACAAAAAAACTATAAAATAACTTTTCTTTCGGAAGTCGGTGGCTTTGTTTTTTTTTTATTTCATTGAGATATGGCCACCGACTTCCGAAAGAAAAGTTATTTTATAGTTTTTTTGTGTTTGGTTTTGAAGTCGGTTCCCTTTTTTAAAAAAAGTTTTTTATTTTCCCCTTTTTAGTTGAGATATTCAACAAAAATCTTCATAAAATCGGCTTCTTTGAAAATCCACAATCCTAATAAGGAACAAAAACGGATCTATGCGAGCAACTTCACGAGATATTCATTATTGTTATATACTAAAACCTTCCCCAGAATGTAACAAACACTTTTCTGAAAACTGCATCAAAATCAGTTCAGCCAAACGCGAGATAATCGCGGACAAACATGCAATCGTCCCTGAAAATCTACGATCCAAGTAAGCAAAACGGATCCACGCAGGCAATGTCACGGGATATCTATTAGTGTTATATACTAAAACCTTCTCCAGAATGCAATGAACACTTTCGTGAAAACTGCATCAAAATCCGTTCAAACAAACGCGAGATAATCGCGGACAAACATACATACATACATACATACATACATACATACATACATACATACAGGTCGAACTGAGAACCTACTTTTTTTTTTGAAGTCGGTTAAAAAATAAAATAATATAAATACTAATTTATATTTTAATATTCATATATAAATACCTAAAACATCTACCATAAGTATTAAAAACAAAAACGTAATTTTTAAATATTAGATTAGAAGTAAAACACTCAGTGCTCTTCCTCCTCTCCCCCATGATTATTCTATGCTGTGCCCGACAGGGTCCAAAATTGTGTCGACATTACAACCCACCAGCTAATGTAAACTTACTTAATTATGTACATTTTGGAATGCAATAAAGAAATTGAGAATTGAGAATTGAGAATTTTTTTTTTTGACATGTTTTTTCCTATGCACAGCTTTGAATTAGTTTGTATCCGTTTTGAAAAAAAAAACTCGATAATCTATACAGTATCCTATAAAATCCCATAAACGATACCGGATTTTACTACAAAATTCCCTCACGTTATCTAAATTTCCAAGCATAACATGCGCCTGCGCGCGTCATCATCCGTATCTCGGGATATACTCTTCTAGATAATAACATAATTTAAATCAGTATAAATATTTATGTTACTTCCTACAATCGACAGTTTATCTGAACCAACGCGACCATTAACAAGTTCACCATCCGCGAAGTAGACACAAAAGCAATCATTAACTATCATAATATTCGAAGTTCAGTCCTTGTCACTTTATACTGTGTTATCGTTAAAATTGAACGCATATCATAAGTGTTTGTCTTATAAATTGGAAGAATTAAAGAATTTATTCAGTGATTTAAGTGCGGTCTACAAATATTTAGGTCCTCGACTGAATGTCCAAGATCAAAATGCAAGGAGAAATTCCAGTGTTCAGGAGGTGTTGCTGCTGCCTGCCGCTACGATATGGACTACTCGCATGGGGTTATTTCAAAATGGTAAGTTTATTAGCTACTAATGAAATATTTCAGAACCCATAAAAGGTCTTTTGTCAAAACTTTTTTTCTGTTCCTCCGCTATTTTCTAGATAATGATTAATCTGTCCGAGACAGTATTTAGGTGGCTATGGAATATATAATTAAGTTTGTATAATAATTAGCGGCTATATAATTAACGGCTCTTCGAAAAGAGAAGGTACAAACAATCAGGCAGGTGTTGTGGGCCTACTTGCCACAATCAATTTCGAATTTTCTGTATGGTCTAGATTCGCGGAGACGTTTATTGAGCGATGCTAAATTTTTAGTTCTTCAATTGCTCCATAGATGCCGTTGTCTTGACAAATTATTTCCATTACAAGTTAAATTAATTCTTCAGAATTTCGTCTAGCTCCATTGCCCCGCTTTTCTGGTTGTCATCCTATCGATCCTGGATTTCACTAGTTGCAGTGGTTTGGTAACATCTTTGTCAACATGTATACTAACCATACTACTTGTTTCTTTGTTACAGATAGCAGACGCGTTCCTCCTCATTATGCTGTCATTTTCATTGATGGATACTATAAAGATGATCGAGACATATGGCGTCAACAAATATAGTCGGCTCAATTCAGATTTGATTTTATTATCGTCTTTAACCACTTTGTTTTTTGCGGATTTAATAGTGACCATAGTGTTCATTGTTGGAGCTCATAAGGTGAGTTAAATTATAATTTCATCGAAATCCGTACATCTATCCATACATCCAAAATTGCACACTTATTTATTAATAAGGAAGGAACCAATTCATTAGAGGATTAAAGGAGAACATCAATTAGTCATTGAGAAGAGGCCTATAACGTGCTGTGAGATGGTACTCTATGGTTCTCTTGTCACTAGAGAGAACTGTGGAGCAATAGCTCAACTTTATGTCTCTCAACTTTTTCAACTTTATGCACTTAAAATACCTATATGCAAAAATCTATTCAAGCGCGAACACTTTCATTGAACTAAGTCTAGCGATGTGTGCGCACAAATGACGAGTCCACTGTTCAGGTGTGCGCGCACAGAAGTATTAAGGTTTACAATTTATTCGAGCTTGCAAGTGAGTCCAACAAAGATAACATTTGTGCCCGAGCCCGACATTGGTCGAATTGCATCACATTAACAATTATTTATTATTCTTTTGCAGAAAAACTTGAAGCCGATACGAATATTCTATATCCTCAGTATAGTGATGTGGGTATTGACGTTAGTTCTGTCCGTTATAGCATCCGTCCGAACAATAATTGATATGGTACAATACGAGATGTTTTACTGGGAGATGTTTTTGGTGCAATGCTGCTTCTATTTTGTAGTATTAGGTAAGCATATAAATTTTTGTATGCAAGTAATTTTTGCCTTAATCTTAAAATATTATCTAAGGAAAGTTTTTTTTTTTTGTGAGGGTAGTAAAGTGTACACATCTTTTTACAGAGCTCTCATTTAATTTTAAAATTAAAATAGATAATCTGCATATTTTATATTGTATATGCACTCAATGTTTTAATTATCCTTGGATGCACTCACAGTCTTCATAACTTTTCTTCTTTTCCTCTCACTTCACCTGCTCAAACACAATTGTCACTATGGACCTGTATGCCAAGCTGTCAACCTGTATGGAGGAACTATCTGCAACATTTGCTTCACGGATGGACACCTATGAAGAGGAGTTGAAGAATGCAAGCAGCAATGAGGTCACCCACAAAACAATTGCCAGCCTGTCCCGGGACTTCACCGAGTTCAAGTGTCTTATCTGGAGAACAATGACTGCTCTGAAGACTCAGATGGAGCTGCTGACAGTTGGTCTGGATCGTCATGAGATGGCTTCACGCAAGCAGGTTCTCCTCCTTCATGGTCTCCCTGAACAGGGGGATGAGGATCACACTTCCCGGGCTGTCACAACTCTGACAGATAAGTTGAAGATGCCTAATATCTCTTCTGCAGACATCACATCCTGTCATCGCCTGGGAATCGATTCAGGCAAGCCTCGTCCTTTACTTATTAGGTTTTTAAGCCACAGTTTGCGCAGCGAGGTTTGGAATAAGAAAACTCTGCTGAAAGGTTCTGGACTAGTATTTTCGGAGTTCCTGACTAAACCCAGGCATGACACATTTCTTGCCGCTCGCAAACACTTTGGGGTGAAGCAGTGTTGGACCTCCGAGGGCAAGATCGTCATCCTGCTCCCAGACAAGTCTCGACGGAGGATAGAAACTTTAACTGAACTCCAAAAACTTGAGGCTCAGTTTCCTTTGACCAGTGATGCGACACAGGGCACTGGCGAACAGTCACCGATGAGTAAATCTCCTTTGGTAAGAAGACCACGAAGGCAACCAAAATAATAGATAGCTTTGGAATTTACTTTGTTGATCACTCTGTTATTATTTGTGTTTGACAATGGGGAAGGCAAGTGTCAAAGTGACAAGTGACAGTTTGGTCCCAAAAGAAATGTCAAATCAAAGAAATTTTTTGAAAAATTTTGATTTATTGATGTAAAATGACTAGATGTTGTGTAATAAGCTGTAAAAATGATGGAACATATAAATTTCCGACAATTCACACTATCAAGAAATAATGGGTAGCTGCTGTGACTGCCTTGAGAACAAAAATTGAATTATAACTAAGGAAAAGCTATATAATAAACAAATATCCAGCCTTGCGAAGCCGAGACAGGCCGTTAGTTGAGTTTATTAATGAAATTCTATGATTATACCATAACTAAACAATCGAATAAACTTTTCAAAATAATATCTACTTTTCTATTGGAGGTTAAGTACCAGTATTGCATCGCTCTATAAATCATGAAATGGTTCGTCTGGCGGAAGAATTATCACCTGGAACGAGTTTTGTGATAGTTGTGGTGTTAATTAATTAAATATTTATTGTGATATTTCTCGAATATAAATAGAAAAAAGGGGTAAAATTACTGACTTAAAACTCTATGATATTTTATCAAAATAGAAAGTCAGAATCAGCATTATAGTCTTGTTACAGGAGAGGACAGGTAAAACATACCTGAACTCAAAAATTGAAACCTCAACTACAAGTAATTGTGGATTTATTACAGTAAAATCAAATGTATTACCACTCAATTAAATCACTTTTTTTCCTCTTGTAGATGCACCGCGGCATCTTAATTCTTGTTTTAGTATATGCACTTGCATTGACGAATAATTTTCCATATTTGTTTTGTATTTAAACTCGATTTCTATAACAATAAATCTTGTTTGTTTTTTGTACAAGGTAGACAGTAATCTGACGTAGGGACCAACTATCGCAGCGCCATCTACGATTAGCTTTGAGTTGCCATCCCCATTGACAATGACATTTTATTTCTAGTCCTAAAACTTGCTCGTTCGGAAACATTGTCAATGTTATTTTGTTTTGTTTTTGGGCTTTGGATACAAGGCCTTTTAATTTTATATAATTTTAACCACAGACTTTTTAGCAACTGGCGGGTGCATCGAGGATTTTTAAATACTAGTTAACTGATAATTATATATATTTATTTATTTGTTTATTTTAAATAGAACATATTATATATTTCTTATTTATTTTAAATTAATATTGTGTCATGCTAGATAATTCTGACGATAGTTTTGTTTCTTGTTTTTCTTCTTGTGCTTCTGATGACAGCTTTGCTGGTGCGCTCAGTGATGATTCTGTACACCTATGTGAACAGCTTTCTTCTCACTTTACATCTCTCAGCAAATTTTTCAATGCGGTCCACATAAACGCTCAAAGTATTCCTTCTCATCATTCTGACTTACTGTCCTCTTTCGATTCCAATCTTATCCATGCTGTGCTTGTTTCTGAAACATTCCTTAAACCAGCACTTCCTTCAACACAATATTCCTTGCCCGGCTATAAGCTTGTGCGTAATGACAGAACAGGCAAGGGAGGTGGAGGAGTCGCTATTTATCTCCGTGGAGATATTACTTATAGGGTTGTTGATCAGTCTCCGAGTCATTATTTGAAATTTGCGGAACATCTTTTTATTGAAATTGTTTTTAACCACACTAAACTACTTTTAGGTGTTTACTATAGTCCTTCTTGTCAAATTGATTATTTTTCCTCCTTTGAATCAAAACTAGAACTTTTAACATCATTATATGACCACACTATTATCCTCGGAGACTTCAACACCTGCTTGATCAAGGATGATGTGCGCAGCCGTAAACTTCAATCTCTTGTCTCTTCTGTCAATATGCACATCCTTCAGCTAAACGCTACCCACCATGCTCCTCATTGCAATCCCTCATTATTGGACCTCATTATTGTTTCCGACTCTAGTAAAGTAGCCACTCATGGACAACTTTCCGCCCCCTTCTCTTATCATGACCTTCTCTTTTTGTCATACAAAATTCGTCCGCCTAAACGCAAATCCAAATTTCTCTTCCTTCGCAGTTTCAAAAACATTAACATGGAGCGTTTGAGGGAGGATGCGGGCAACATAGACTGGTCTCTTGTTTACAACTGTGATGAGCTAGATTCAAAGGTTGAGGAATTCAATCAGATTGTGTTGAACCTCTTTGATGAGCATGCTCCACTGAAAAAGGTTAGAGTGAAGCATCTTCCAGCCCCTTGGTTGTCTGACACCATAAAAAGCGCGATGTCGAAGAGGGATAAAGCCAAGAGGCGTTATAGAAGGGATCCTACTGATGAGAACTGGTCTTTTTACAAGAAGCTGCGTAATAGCTGTGGTCGTTTGTGTAGGGATGCAAAAAGACGCCACAGTCACGATTCTGTTCAAAACATTAATACAGCACAAGTATGGCAATTTCTCAAGTCCCTCGGTATCGGCAAAGTCGCTATTGATAGCACTTCCGATATAGACCTGGACGCAATTAACACCCATTTTTCAAAATCTCCAGTCACTTTGGATGACAGCACTAAATCTTCTACTCTCAACAACCTTTCTAACCTTCCTCTGCCATTGTGTACTTCTTTCTCTTTCCAGCCGGTTGCAGAAGGGGATATTAAACGGGCAATTTTATCCATTTCCACAAAAGCGGTGGGTGTTGATGGTATTCAACTCCAGATGCTTCTTCCTATCCTAGATACACTGGTCCCAGTAATTTCCCACATTATCAACTACTCTCTATTCACTGGTTCCTTTCCTTCTGGGTGGAAGAATGCCCTTGTACTACCTCTTCCTAAAGTCTCCAATCCCTCTTCCGTGTCACAGTTCCGTCCAATTTCAATACTTCCTGTCCTATCCAAAGTCCTTGAGAGTGTTGTCAACAGTCAACTGTCTTTTTATCTCTCTTCTAATGGCCTGTTGAGTCCATACCAATCTGGTTTCCGTCCTGGCCATAGCACAGTATCGGCATTGGTTAAAATAACCGATGACATCCGACTGGCCATGGAGAATAAGCTCCTTACGATTTTAGTGCTATTGGACTTCAGCAGTGCGTTTAATTCAGTTGACTTTGACATACTCTTGGGTATCCTTTCCTCTCTAAACATATCTCCTTCGGTAATTGGTTGGTTTAATTCTTATCTTCGGGGTCGTTCGCAGTCGGTTCGCTGTAATGAGGCTTCCTCTGAATGGTGCAATCTTACTGCGGGGGTTCCCCAAGGTGGTGTCCTTTCTCCACTTCTTTTTTCTATCTTTATTAACGCTATCACTAAGATCCTAGTTTCACGCTTCCATCTCTACGCAGACGACTTACAGATTTATCGCCATTTCAAGCTTGAGGAGCTTCCTGAATCTTTGGCTGCCATCAATAATGATTTAAAGAATATCGCTCAGTGGGCTAAAAGTTTTGGACTTTTAATTAATCCAGCAAAATCTCAAGCAATCATTATTGGTGGTAGGTATTTTATCAACTTATTGAATCTCCAGTCTCTCCCACCAGTCATGTACGATTCTGTTCCGATACCCTATTCCAGCAATGTTAAAAACTTAGGTGTATTTCTTGACTGCAATCTTTCCTGGAATGTTCACATTGCGGAAGTGAGCAGGAGGGTGTTTTGCTCGTTTCAGTCCCTCAAACGTCTCCAAAAGTTTCTTCCATTACCAACTAAAATAACTCTCGCTCAGTCTCTTCTTCTACCTTTACTAGACTATGCTGATGTCTCCTTTCTCGACGCAACTGAGGAACTTCTCGACAAGCTCGAACGTCTGCAGAATTTGTGTATCCGCTTCATTTTCGGTCTTCGAAAGTACGACCATGTGTCGGAATTTCGGAGACAGCTGAAGTGGCTGCCTATTCGGCAGCGTCGAGATTCTCATGTCCTTGCTTTCCTGTTTTCCGTGCTTCATAATCCTAATTCTCCTATTTATCTCCGGGAGCGGTTTGAGTTTCTTGTCCCTAGAGGAAAGCCTTGTCGCTCATCCTCATCTCTTCTCCTTCGTGTCCCTTCTCATACTTCGAGTCGTTATGATGGATCTTTTACTGTGCGTGCTGTTCGCCTTTGGAATTCTCTTCCTCACTCCTTACGCGATAGCCCGTCGTTGGAAGTTTTCAGGAGAAGAATTAGGGAGCATTTCCTGTCATCATGACTAATAGGTATGTAAGTATGTATTATTTTATATATTATATTGTATGTATTATGTTTATACACGTATTTGTTTATTTAAGTATGCATTAAATATTATTGTTAAATGTTTGTACACCGAATATCCTCACTAAAATAAAATAATAATCACTCTATCGCTCTAAGGTTTGCTGTTAGAAAACCCAATTCTGGGTTAAGCTCGCCTTTGTACATAACTTACCCTTATGTGAAGTGTTATTTTAATTATATAATATATGTGTACAATAAAGAATAAGAATAAGAAAGTTTCCTACATGGCTGGGTAGAATGTTTTATACCATTGCTTAGTTGTTGGATTGCTGGACTTTGATTGTCGTTTCTGTTAATCAGTTTGACAGCCAGTCTTATCAAAGGGTATCGTATTATCCATGAGAAATCGATCGAGCTGCGACCAAAGCCGACCACATAATTGGGAAAAAGTTAGGTAGATGAAATGATGGAAAGTAATTTCTTCAAAGCTGTGCCCATAAGCCTAGTGCGACTGCTGAGCAAGAGTTCCTTTGTTCGATCTCAAGGTTCTACAAATAATGTTGGGAATTCTTCAGTATCATCCCTAAAATCTGAACTTTGTGCCCGGTGCTTGAACAAAACTTGGTATAGTACTTAAACAAAACTGACTAAATCTAATTGTACTATTAGGTACACCACAGGGATTATAGATATGCTGATTATGTACAAGATTGTCTAAGAGTCAACTTTCCGAGCTTCGACACAATCGTATCAAAACTTAAACTACTTTTTCTATTATTCCAGCTATTCAGAGCTACTTCATCCTGCTACTGAGAAGTGAGATCATAAAACTGACGAACACCGGTGAATTCAGATTTGTCAATCATGCGGCTGAAGCTGAATGTACCATGACTACCATGACATATGAAGAAAAGGTAGCTGCAGAGGAGGCAGTCAAAGAAGTCGTCACCAATTAAAAGGAAACAAGGAATACGTGATGGTTAAAAATGAAAAAGAATCGTCCATGTCTAATTGAAGGAATTCAATTTATGCATAAGTTTATCTAAGCAGAAGTTTATGTTGTGTGTATTTGTTAGAACTAGGGTTTATGTTAGTTATTTAAAAATTAAAATAAAAGTACAAAATTATTGTTTTGTAAAATAGTATTTTTTTTTAATTTTTGGGGTGCCTAGGTCAGTCAAATCAGTTTCCTCTTCTTTGATGGCCAAAACAGAAAAAAGGACGGAAGGCCTTTGTCCAAAAAATCGTGATTAAGATTCTGAGGTGAAATAATGATGACATTTAAAAAACCCAGTTTTCAAACTAAATTCCCGTGTCTCATCCATGCAAATTGACGCTTAGTATGATAAATTAGATAATTAGGAAACAGTAATATATATTATAATTGCTCAATGCTAACATTGAGCCAGTTAAGCCAGACCCGCACCAACATTAGCACTACACAAAGCGTATTTAGAATCTGATATTTTTTTTGTTATTTGTGAATTAAAAATTCCTGCGCATTTTTCTAAAGTGTGACTAGAATACAGCATCGAATCACAATGAGACTACAAATTCCATTGGTGAAAAGATGTTGTTTCTGCTGGCCCATGCGACATGGCTTGCTCGCGTGGGGTTGTTTCAAAATGGTGAGTTTATTAAATGTTTTATTTAGTTGAACTAGTCCCGTTGTTGGTCTCTAATCAAATCTTGCAAGTTTCCGCTTAAGGCGATGCACAAACGTAGACACTTTGTTTCCAACACGGCACATCACATCACAAGGAACCGTAGTTCATGTGTTATGTGGAAGCAACTGGATACAAAAACTGTTTACCTACGCGCAGGGAGTGGATGATTTCATTCTGGTTCAATGTGGAAATAGAACCTGGTGGAATGGAACCTCCAAAAATTATCTTACCAGGTGAGGACTTGCGTCAATCGGAAGGCGAGAACATCGTGGCGTCTCTACAGTCACTCCTCAAATTTAAGGGAAAACGTAACACAGCAGCGTAGGTATCCACAAAGAGAAAGACCTATAATTCAATCAGCCAGGTTTTAAAGTTGCTAGTAAAGTAGTTCCTGAGGATACCTACATGATGAAGTAGAAATAAAAATTCCGGGGTAAAAGACTTGCCCAACATGATTTTTTTTTTTTTTAGCGTGGTAAAATCATCAAATGAGTCCTCCAACCCCGGGCAGGGCGGGAGGGACTGCCAGACTTTTACTGACTAAAATCCACGGTGTCCTTCAATAGCCCTTTCTGTTCCGGGGTCACGGTAAGGAAATAATCCCGCGACCCCGGTGCCCAACATGATAGCAAAGATTAAAACTCGTATTTTTGTGTTTTCAGATAGCAGATGGGGTTCTTATAACGATTTTAACAATTTCTTTGACAAGAGCTGTTATGACAATAAAGTCTTTGGGTCTAGATGATAACATTCTAAGCATGATCTCTAGCGACTTGGTTATACCAGTCACTGTTCTTGCAGTGTTAATCGTGGATTTCTTAGGTACCATTATGTTCGTCTTTGGAGCACGTGAGGTGAGATTTATTATAGTTATTTGTGGTATTCATTATTTCCTATTCTTAATTTACTATGAATATAAAAAATGGTAACCCACCTGTATCGGGAATAGGATTCAAGCTATTGGCCGGTCAGAGCTCTAGAAGAGGAATCATTGACACAGCCTGTCAGAATCATAATCCAGCTTCCGAAAAGCGAGGCTGGACCTACAGTAGAGGCTCATTTCACTCAAGCCATTTCGCTACCCCCACCGAATAATATCGTAATCGATAAATTCAAATTTTACAGGAAAAATAAAACAGTGTTTTTTTATGATTATTGTAAAAATTATCCAACCTAAGAGAATGATTTATATATCAAATGAAAGTTAATTTTTTATAGAATCATTCTAAATAAACATATTAAATTTTTATTTTATTAGGACCGAGTTATTAAAGAAAATATATTTTACTGGATACGTTAGAAAAACATTATTTCGCAACAAAACATAACGATATTATTCGCGTAAAAACAAAAAGATAGCGTGCACAATAATAGTATACTACAATGTTATTCGTCAAAAAATGAGATCCAAACATAAACGGTAATTGACTGTTACTGGGATTTTCGCCTATAAAATATACATTTTAATTTATATTATTGTTTGAATACTATTTTATTCTTAAATTGCCTGTTAAGTAATATCCATTATTAGAAATATAACTTTCAATAAAACTATGGGTTTCTGATAAAAGAACACTCATCATCATCATCATCAGCCGGAAGACGTCCACTGTTGAACATAGGCCTCCCCTTAGACTGCCCCGCCAAACGACAATTCGCTACTTGCATCCATCGGTTGCCCGCAACCCTCACGATGTAGTCGGTCCACCTAGTGGGAGGCCTACGCTGCGTCTTCCGGTCCGTGGTCGCCACTCGAGAACTTTTGTTCCCCATCAGTCGTCAGTTCAACGAGCGATGTGGCCTGCCCATTGTGTCACTTCAACTTGTAAATTGTATGAGCTAAGGGGGGTGACTCTGGTTCTTCGCCGAATATCCATGTTCCGGATTTTTATCCCGCAAAGAAACTCCGAGTGTCTAAAAAGCCAGCAGTGAAAGACCACGTTTCGGAGCCCTAAGTATTCACTGGGAACACACGCTGGTTAAACACCTTTGTCTTGAGACAGTGTGGGATTCTGATGAGAAGATATCACGTAGCTTCCCAAACGCTGCCCATCCGAGTTGGATTCTTTGGGTGATCTCATTACAGTATAACTGTATAACTGAACAATGTGTCCAAGGTAAGTATAATGGTCTACAACTTCAAGGGTATCATTCCCAACAACAACCGATACGGGTGCCACATGGACGTTCGACATGATTTTCGTCTTGCCCATGTTCATTTTAAGGCCGAACCGTTGGAAAACGATACCTGAGGTCGCTGAGCATAGCATTGAGGTGCTCCAACGATTCTGCTATGATGACACTAATCATCGCTAAAACGAAGGTGACAGTGACTGATATATTCGCCATTGATGTTGATGCCGAGTCCGTTCCATTCCAAGAGCTTGAAAACGACCTCCAACGCGGTCGTGAACAGTTTCGGAGAAGTAACGTCTCCCTGTCTCACGCTTTACTGCAATTGCTCTCTTCTTGAAGTCGGATGGACATGGTGGCGTTTGTATACAAACACTTCAACACTTCGATATACCTATAGTCGATTTGTCATCGTCGGAGGAACTGCAATACTGCCCAGGTTTCGAATGAATCGAAGGCTTTTTCATAGTCCACAAACGCTAAACATTATGGCCGATTATACTCCTCGTCTTCTGTATAATCTGGCGGAGCGTGTGTATGTGGTCTATAGTACTAAAATCTTTTCGGAAACCGGCTTGTTCGGGAGGCTGGAAGTCATCAAACTTGCGTTCGAGACGGTTCATAATGACTTTTGAGAACAGCTTGTATACATGGCTCAGAAGTGAGATAGGCCTGTAGTTCTTCAGCAAGGCGTTGTCACCCTTTTTGAAAACAACCTGTGTAGTACCTTCAAACATGACGGAATTAAATAACTTCTGGAGGACTAAAAGTACCGGTTTTCCACGCGCTCTCAGAAGTTCAGTTGTGATTCCGTCCTCACCCGGCGGCGCCTTGTTATTCTAGAGCTGATTAAGAGCCATTCTAATCTCATACAGGCTGATGTCCGGGATATCCTCAGTGCAGTGTCGAGTCAGTTTAGCTTTTGCGTATCGAGCTGTACCGACACTGGGTGTTGATGTGTATAAATGTCCGTAAAACCTCTCAAGCTCTCTCAGAATCTCCGGTTTCGTCGAAATGATGCTGCCGTCATTAATCTTCAGCTTCGTCATTAAAATTTGACTTTGCCCAATAGACGAATTTTTCGCGAAGACTTTTGAGCCCTGGTTCCGCTCGATTACCTCTTTGATCCATGCCGCACTATTGGCACGCAGGTCACGTCGCATTGATTTAGAGATTCGTCTATTGAGTTTGCATATTCCGACATATCAGCTGAAGATTGCAGCCTCATCTCGATTCGGTCTTGCATCAACTTGATGGTTCCGTTCGAGAGCTTTTGAGGTTTATTGCGGCGCGGGTTTTAAAAAACCTACAGCTTGGACAGTTTCCACCAACCCATTGTTAATCTAATCCACAGTTTCGCATTCGGTTAGGCACTGGAAGCGATTGTGCAGTTCGAGTTGAAAATCTTCGGGTTTCTGGATGTGGGCAGGACCAGGTTGGAGCGTGGACTTTACCAGACGAGACCTTTCAAGTTTCACATTAATATTGTGATCGCTAGCGGTTTTTACCTTGGGGATCACAGAGACATCACTGAATATTCGCTTCTTGGTCTTCATGATGAAGTCGATCTCATTTCTGATAGTACCATCGGGGCTCATCCATATCTATACCTCCTGGATGGCCGCTTCTGGAAGTAGGAGTTCATTAAATGAAGTTCTGCCTTTTCTATGAAGTCGACCAGTCGCTGGCCCCTATGGTTTCGCTGCCCATGCCCAAATGGCCCCACTCTCAACTCATCGCCATTCCGTGCGCCCTTCACGTTGAAGTCCCCCATAACAACGGTGAAGTATGTTTCGAAGGTATGTATGGCCTCGGATATCTCCTGATACAATGCCTCTACTTCATCATCAAAATGTGTCGGCGCATATACCTCTATGACCTTTAACGAATACCGGTTGATTATTGTAAGTATAAGGTGTGTGTTACCCTACTCGACAAACTGTCGACTTTCATAACGTTGTTGATGAGGGACCCGCGGACAAGAAATCCAACACCACCCTGGGATTAACGGTCTCCTTCCCGGTAGAAGAGCATGTTGCCGGAATCTAGAACTATCGTATCCTGACCCTCTCTTCGGATTTCATTGCATTTTGCTCAATTCTTCCTCCAGCTCGGTAATCTTCTCATCGGTCGTCAGTGTGCGGATTTTGTGTGTTACCAGGGCCAATGTCCGTTGGGGGGTTACCACCCCCCAACGCCACATACTCGATATTATTCTATCTCTTTGTTTATCATTAGGAAAAAAGAAAGCGATGCGTAATGCATAATAGATAATACAGCAATCGTAGATTGAGTGTAGATATCACCTCGGTAAACTATTGCAAAAATAATTGCTATTTTTAAAAAAATACATTATTAAACAGTAACCAGCATTACCGTACTTTTGAAATAAAATCTCTACAGGAATAGTATTGTTAAAAAACTTTACTATAGATCCAGTTTGCTGTTCTTACTCGAATAATATCGTTATCGTAACATATTGAAATTCTTATTAGCAGTGCTATCCGTAATCACTAGAAGCGATGTTATTCACGTAAATAAGTACAATAAATCTGTAACGGAATATTAGGGCTATGGTTATTAAAAAAATACTAATTTGTAAAGTACTCGTAGGAAAAATGTGAAAAAAATTGACAAGGTGTAAGAGAGTACCTACATGATGAATATGCAATAAAACGCAAAGTATCGTTATATCACATTACGATATTATTCGGTGGGGGTAGCGATTTGTTGATACGTCTATCGGCACAATTAATATTCAAGCGAATTTTCTTTTGCAGAAAACTATGGATTTGACACAAATATTCTATTTCATCAGTATTGCGATGTGGATAATTACTTTAATTGTTACGACTGTAAGCGCCGTCATTATACTGGAGAGTGATATAGAACGTTTGGTGCCGGCATTCTCATTTTTTTTCCTGAATTTTGGTGAGTATTTGTGATTTTTTGTTCTACTGTTTCTATTATTGATCTTTGCATCTATGCACTTTAACAATGTGAAATTTCCTATGCTGTAGGCTAACTTTTCTTAGGCCAGAGCCATTTCAATTGTAAACAATGATAAGATAAAATCTTCAAGACTGTTATATTTGGAGTGACTAATTGGCGCTATATGCAACCCGTTTTCAACCAGTCTTATTGTAAATCTATGGGTGGAGGGCCACCCATGTTCAGAAGTGGACATCCTACGGCTGATATGATGATGAATGGCATATGTACGGAGCACGGATGTCAAACGGTGTAGCGTGAACTATTTCACACAATAATAAAATTGTCTTCGTTTCTGGATCCTTCCTCCTTCCTCAGGGTTTAGATTGCTTACAATAGATTAGCCCCCTATTACATGGCTCTTAAACATAACTAGCTAAATGTGTGTGTACTATTAGGGTATTACTGTATTACTCTGAAATTAGAGGACTGCAGGTGTAACGTTATGTCAGTTTACATCTTTAATTTTACAGAAGTAAACCGTAAGGAACCAATTATATTTTAAACATAACACAATTTTTCCAGTTGTACAAACATACTTCTTAATTGTGCTGAGGAGTCAGATCATTGAACTGAGGAACAATGAAGAATCGCCTCAAGACAAAGCAGCTGAAGCAGAATGTACCAAACAATATGATGATATAGTTGTCGAAGAAGAGATTGCCAAAGAAGACGTTTAACAAAGAGAAAAAAATAAATCTTCAGAGAGAACGTTAACACACTACAAACTAATATTTAAGATTATAATGGAAAACGATTAATTTATTTTATAAATACATGTATAAAATAAACAATTTTGAATAACAATGTGATTTTATTTTTAATCCCCGTATGTGTGGAGTGACAATAATGGAATAAGCAAGGAACGATATAGAGAAATATAGAGAAATAGTGGCGTCTGTTACAGAAAAGTTATAATGAAGTTGTCTATCTTGGTATGGATGAAAAGGGTAAGAGTGTAGTGGATTTAATATTGGTTAATGGTGAGTAAATGGGAGGCCAAATAAAGGAAAGATGAACTGTGTGAAGAATGTTAAAAAAGAAAAAGGAGTGAATGATGTCATTCGCTTCTGACAGCGGAGAATGGAAGAAAAAATGTGGTGGGCTGACCGGAAGTAAAGTGGCCTGTCCCTGTTTTTAACTATAATAATTAAGTAGTCAGTTATTGCCCGTAGTTAAATGGCATTCGATAACACAATCATGTGGACTGGTCTTGACATCGATTATTAAATGCAATAGTTAAACTTTTTGCTAAAATAATATGTTACTAAAGTGACACCCGAGGCATTAACGCAATATTTTCGTATTTTACCGTGTACGAACGATTGTTTTTTTCACCAAATCAACTTCAAAGTTCCCGTTTCCGTTACGTCATAAAAATGTAAAAGTCTAAGGCCTGTGGTTACTGGGAAGCTAGACAGATGCTGATTTATATGCGACATTTTGGATTTATATACAACGCGGCTGAAGCCGAATGATTAAAAACCGGCCAAGTGCATGTCGGGCCACGCACAGTGTAGGGTTCCGTAGTTGCCCATCAAAATACTTATGCGAACTAACTAAACTGATTCGCTGAATTTAATTTTAAAAAGAAGAATTTTCAAAATCGGTCCAGGAGTCTTTGAGAAATCGGGGAAAACACATAAAAAAAAAGATTACGACGAATTTAGAACCTCCTCCTTTTTTTGAAGTTAGTTAAAAATAGTTGACGATAAAAACCTACCTATCCCCAAAAAACATACCGTAAAAACATACCTATTAAAGCTGTAAAAATAAAGTTGACAAACTTACATATGCAGTTGAAGAAGATGTTCTCCGATACATTTTGTTTAAGAAAATATGTTATCCAAGTACATTTTATAAGTTGGTCGACTATTACTCGTAAAGTTGTAAAGCCTACTTAGTCATGATAATTTTCTTTTAAACTTCGTTATATATACTACTATTGTGAATTTTTTCACACCCCCAAACATAACCGTTTACCTGGTAGAGGGGGGGACACTCGAGTCGAGCAAAATTTAGCACTTTAAAGCTTAATATTTCACAAACAAATTTTTTTATCAAAAAAAACCGGCCAAGTGCGTGTCGGGCCACGCACAGTGTAGGGTTCCGTAGTTGCCTATCAAAATATTTATGCGAACTAATTAAACTGATTCGCTGAATTTAATTTTAAAAAGAATAATTTTCAAAATCGGTCTAGGCGTCTTTGAGAAATCGGGGAAAATACATAAAAAAAAGATTAGGACGAATTGAGAACCTCCTCCTTTTTTCGAAGTTAGTTAAAAATAGTTGACAATAAAAACCTACCTATCCCCAAAACATACCCACCTATTATAGCTGTAAAAATAAAGTTGACAAACTTACATTTGCAGTTGAAGAACAAGTTCTGCGATACATTTTGTTTAGGAAAATATATTGTCCAAGTACGTTTTATAAGTTGGTCGACTATTACTCGTAAACTTGTAAAGCCTACTTAGTCATGATAATTTTTCTTAAAATTTCGTTATATATACTACTATTGTGAATTTTTTCACACCCCCAAACATAACCGTTTAGCTGGTAGAGGGGGGGGACACTCGAGTCGAACAAAAATTAGCACTTTAAAGCTTAATATTTCACAAACGAATCTTTTTATCAAAAAATTGTTTATGGAAACTATCAATATTTTTTAAAGACCTATTTAATGATACCCCACACTAAGGGGTACGCGAGAAATAAAAAAAACATCCCCACTTTACGTGTACAGGAGGTACCCTAAAAAAAAATATTTTACGAGATTTTATTTTACCACTTTTTCGGCACAACAAATCCGTATATTCACACCAAATTACAGCTTTCTAGTACTGGGCGTCTCTGAGCTAAGCTGCGGACAGACGGACGGACGGACGGACGGACGGACGGACGGACGGACATGGCGAAACTATAAGGGTTCCTTGTTGACTACGGAACCCTAAAAAATTGTTAATGAAAACTATCAATATTTTTTAAAGACCTATTTAATGATACCCCACACTAAGGGGTACGCGAGAAAAAAAAAATCATCCCCACCTTACGTGTACAGGAGGTACCCTAAAAAAAAATATTTTACGAGATTTTATTTTACCACTTTTTCGGCACAACAAATCCGTATATTTACACCAAATTACAGCTCTCTAGTACTGTGCGTCTCTGAGCTAAACTGCGGACAGACGGACGGACGGACGGACGGACATGGCGAAACTATAAGGGTTCCTTGTTGACTACGGAACCCTAAAAATGAATGTGGGTCAATGGTAAAAAGATGATGATGAATAAAACCCATTAAAGCGGTTTTGCCATAAACAAAGTTGAAAGTAGCGGGTTTCAGAACAAAATTCCCTGTTATGTTTGCAATATTTACGCTGTTCGCATAATAAGATACAAAGGTCAAAATAATATAAATATTTGTTTTATTATCTAGAATTGTCAGTTTCAACTGTAGCCACGCTATGGCTAACTACAAAAAGATAAATTAGTATAATTGTTGTTATTAAGATTCTGTGAAATATTAAGCTGTTTGTTTTTAGGTTCTTGGAAGTAGTACCGTCTGCCCAGTGTTTAAAAATAATAGAAAAAGCTGTCGGACAAAAGTTGGACTACAGTTTAAAATTACAATAAAAGGAGAAATTCCAGTTTGTAAAAGATGTTGTTGCTGCTTTCCGCTACGATACGGTTTGCTCGTGTGGGGCTATTTCAAAATGGTTAGTAATGTTATAGTTTCTAATGTATTCTTACTTATTATTTTTATTACTCCTAGCGCCAAACATTGGTTGAGGCCATGCTGTGGGATTAGGAGAAATCGGAAATAGTCACCTTTTCGTGCTTTTTTATCGTGTTACAATCATCAAATGACTCCTCCCACTCAGGGCGGGACGGGAGGTACTGTCAGACTTGTACTGACTAAAATCCACGGTGATCCTTCAATAGCCCTTTACGTTCTAGGGTCACAGTTACCTGAGGAGACAGTCCCGCATCCCCGGCAGGCTTTGGCCCTCTAAGGGGAGCCCAGTCTTTATGCTGTCAGCTCTTTGAGGCGACCTAGGCAGTCGCGCAGTCACCCATTACTCGCCATCCGCATGGATGGCGACCTAAAGACCTAAAGACCCCCTAGGTCATTTCCAGATAAAATAAAGAACCGGCAGGGAATTCCACTCCATAACTGTGCGCATAATGTTTTCCAACAATGAAGTAGCACACTTCACTGGAGATTCCGTTTGTTAAATGACTTTAACAAACTGGAATAGAAATCGATGAAGTGGAATTCATGACAGCAAAAATTTTAATAGCATGACTCTTTTTGTTTTCAGACGTCAGATTTATTTATGATAGCGTTTACGTTGTATGCGTTGATATCAACTGCAATGATGATGAGGTTGTTTAGACCCGATGGAGACATTCTAAGCCGGTTATATGATACCGAAATTATTATAATATGCATTATTCTTGCGGTCTTCATAGCAGATTTCATGGCGACCATATTCTTCATAGTTGGAGGCCATAAGGTGAGATAAAAAATATAGGCCAGCAATTATCCTCCCACCATAATTCCTGTTCGAAATCTTCAGCTGTCGCTAAATTCTGCAGCTGTACTAGATAGTCAAGAAGACGAGTTCTTCAATTTTGCCAGTATTTGGAAGCTGATGTCCAGTTAAGCACAGCAGACTAGGTAACCCAGTAACGAAGGTGCTTCCAAGGGGGTAACCACATCATGAGGTGGACTGTAGTTACGATAGCTGAAGGCTGTTCATTAATCTTATCCACTTTCAACTGTTACAATCTCAATTGTGAAATATTGCGGTACATCGTACATCAGCATGCCGCATGTTTAATACACATAAAGCTTCTTCTTTTGCAGAAAAACTTGAAGTTGATACAATTATTCTATTACATCAGTATTGTTATGTGGATATTAAGTTGTCTGGTGGGTACTTCTTATATTATTCTAACAATCATGTCTAATATCAACTGGCAGAGAATTATCGTGACTATCTCTTTCCACTCTTTGGTAGTAGGTGAGCACATTTACTTTTATTCTTTTACTTCTTTCTCCATTTTCGTCGCCGTTGCCTTATTACATAAGATTGTTCTTATTCGCGACCATATGCTAATTCATCAACAATTATGCGATCTTTTGCATTAGGTACTGTAAGGATTATAGCGGATTATAATATAATCAATTGTGTGTATAGCCACAATACATAGCTTTTCTAGATGAGAAATATTTTGTACTCTCTTTCTACTGAGGGTAGGTCTCTTACAAATCTTTCTACAGTACTTCTGGCGGTTTTGTGTCATGTCTCAAATAAGAGTATTTGTGATAGACCAATAATGTTTTCAATTTCATTCCTTAAGTATATACTAAATTAGCTATCACCAGCATTGACAGAGCAAAGGTTACTGTGGCTGCATGTTAAAAGGCAAGGAACACGATAAAAAAGCGATTATAGTTTGTGATGCAGTTCCATACTCATACCTCATACATTGTCTGCTACCACCTAACCTGCTTAAATTCTCTAACAATTTCACCACCAAGACCCTTTCTTAACATGAAACTACTCTTTACAGTTGTTCAAACATACTTCCTGGTTCTGCTGAGGAGTGAGATCACAAAACTGCAGAACATTGGAGAGTTCAGATTTGTGAACAATGCAGCTGAAGCAGAATGTACCATGACATGTGAAGAAGTACATGCTAGAGAGGTACCAGTCAGGGAAGACGTTTGACAAAGAGGAAAATGAAACTGGCAGGGTAGAAGTTTGACAAAGAGGAAAATGTAAATCTGAAGACACAATGATAAATAACTGACTCATTACTGAAAAATCGAGATAGTGCCTATATTTCATTGTAGATAAATAAAAAACGTAATGAAAAAATCTACAAACATTATTCTTATGTTTAAACGTCGTGACTTATACAAAAACACAAAAACAAATGTAAAGCTACTTGGAATGCAATATCCTCTACAATAAATAATAATACCTTATATAAAAATGATATCGATGGAATAATCTTAATAATAATAATCAATATCTATAAAATATAATAATCCATCAGACATTTGCAATTTATTTAATGAGTAATTTGACTTCTAACCAAACTTCTAATCCCAATAACGTAAAACTTGATCAAAATAATAGAAACCTTGATACTATTTTCCTCAATCCCGTAGATGCAAAAGAAGTGTATGAAATCATAATGTCCCTAAATAATAGCATAACAAGTGGGTGTGATGACATCACCACACAGGTCGTGAAAGCTATTGGTTGTTGGATATGTTATCCACTAGCGCACGTTCTAGCCATGTGGAATATATGTCTGAAACTTGATAGGTTCGTTTTTACATTGAAAAAACTTCGTCAAAACGTTTCTTTGGAAGCTGCTGTTTCGGCTTATCATGGTTACGTGTCATCTGTCTTAAGCTATGGACTTATCATGTGGGGTAACTCGACCGATAGCGACAGAGTATTCAAGCTCCAGAAACGTTGCATTCGGGTCATATACAAGGCATGGTTTTTAGATAGTTGTAAACCTCTATTTATAAAATCTAGGATTCTTCCACCGCCCTTTAATTAAAACGAGACATCTGCGTGTTTACAAAGAAGCATAATTATGCATTATTTTAAGCTGCACAGTGAAGTTGTTCCAAGACAGAAAAGGGCTAAGTTTCGCAATCTGTTATATCAGCTAAGGGTACCTGGTCATAAAGACATTTACAAGAAAAATATATTTAACATGTGTATTCTGATATATAATAACGTGCCGAACGAAATAAAAATATTGAAGGGTAATTTGTTTAAAACAAATTTGACAGGTTGGCTACAAAATAGATGTTTCTATAGCGTGAGTGAATTTTTGGAACATGATAATGAATAAATAAATAAATTAATTAATTATATAATACAATCATTTTAATTTAAGATATTTACCAAAGACATTATATACGAGCAATGGAATATCGAAGATTAAAATATCTACGCTTAAAATATCGATGTTCAGAATATCGAAAATTAAAATAACGATTGTAACAAAATATCGAAAAATGTAACATCTACGCTTAAAACGTCGAAGATTAAAATGTCGACTGACTTAAATGTCGAATGACTAAAATTATCGAAAGTCGTTATGTCGAAATTCAAAATATCGACGTTTAATCCATCGCAGTTCATAATATCTAATTTCATAATATCTACGTTAAAAATACCTACTAGTTGAAATATCGAAAAAAATAACCACTTACCAAGGTATGTCGACGGAGCCCCGCTTCGCGGGGCTCATATCTCTGTTTGCAAGGTTTAAAGTAACCTAACACGAAGAGGATGGCGGTGTCTTTCAGACCCCGCCACCCTCTTCGAACCTAACCTGTCCGAGTCGGGGTGCCCCAAGTCCCGAGCTCGCTTCGCTCGCTCTTGCGTCCTTAGTCAAATTACTGATTACTACCCAACAAGGTAGCTGGACGGACTTCGGATGCAAGAGCGAGCGAAGCGAGCTCGGAACTTGGGGCACCCCGACTCGGACAGGTTAGGTTCGAAGAGGATGTTAGGTTACTTTAAACCTTCCCAACAGAAATAGGAGCCCCGCGAAGCGGGGCTCCGTCGACTTACCTTGTTAGGTTCGATATTTCGGACATTCGATAATCTGTACTTCGATATTTAGGACATTAGATAATCTGTATTTCGATATTTAGATCTTTCGATGTAACTTTTGTAGATATTTAGATTTTAGATATATTGGACGTAGATCATTTAATCATTCGATATTTTAAACTTTCGATATTTTAATTTTCGATTTTATGGTCATTCGATATTTTTATTATCGATATTTTGAACATCGATATTTTAAGCGTAGAAATTTTAATATTCGTTATTCAAATATGTACCCACGAGCAATAGACGGGAGGTAAAAAGTCGCTCAGTCTAGTAGTCGCGTTGCTATGCAACGCTAGATAGTACTACTGACGCACGGCATCAACAATTTTGTATGACAATTTTCCCAATGCCCGCTCTATAGGTTCTTTTAAATCTCTTTGATATTTACACACATTTCAATTTTATTTACTTTGTTTTGACATTTAACTTCATGAACATCTTATTTTATTTTTTCAATTTTGTTTTATTCATCATTCATTCTATTTTATTGTAATCTATTTGTTTTTAATTTTTTTACACTATAGGGTAAAACACCCAACTATTGACCCCTTAAGCGGTTTTCCTTGCTTCTTTCGCAAAATAAACTAATGTACGAGTTGCAAGTGGAAATGAATGTTTTCGGAAGATAAAATAAACATTGGAGAATGTAACTAAAACATTATTTCCAGTCATACAAAGGTAAAAAATGTTTTTTTTCTCGAGTTTAGCAAGAACAGGCCATTTGACCAGTTATCAACATGCTTGTACCAAATTTTCATCATGCAAATGACCAATTTTTTGACCTCCTGTAGTATAAGAATAAACTCAAATATTATTTATTATGAATGTGATACGAGGTTTTAATTGATTAAAAACAAACAAAGCTAGTCTTATAGCCCTTCTCATTTTCTTTTTTCACACTATTTAGGTCTTCAGTCTTCAAACGCCGTCAATAATATTCTTGCACTTATTTTTGAAATTTTGTAGTTTTTATCACTTTTTGTTGTAGTTTTTATCACTTTTGTCCAATTTTTCTTCTTTATTAGTAGTTACTTCACTGTTCTGTACTATGCAGCAGATATAAAAATACTCGACGGCAAAATATAAATTGAAATAACACGGCTTTAGTTCTACAAAGTGAGTTTAAAAACCTTTGAATTAATATTTTCCTCAAATCAAATCAAATCAAATCAACTAGCTCACACTTTGCCTCGGAAATGATTTAAGTCAGTTTGTTCAAACATGCAGGTTAGGGTATATTTTGTCATTTTATGCATTAAACCAACCTGTGGCTGAGGCATTGCTCGTGTTATATTCTGCAATTGTCCCACGGGATCATATACCGACATAAAAAGTATCCTGCGTCCAGGTGCACCCACTTAACCAGGTTTTAAAATAATCTGCTTGCCAAATTGTGTCAAAATCCATTCAGCCGTTCACTTTTCCTATAATATTAGTAAGTCTAAAAGTCTAAGGCCGCTTTCTCATTAGGGCGTTAGCAGCGCGACAGTAGCGCGGCAGAAGCACATTTCTTCACATTTTATATGAACAGCCGCGCATAAGCAGCGTCTGTCGCGCGGCTGTCGCCCAAATGTGAAAGCAGCGTAAAATATTCAGGAGGATCCAGAATGTGACAGTAGACCGAAAATTTAAGTAACTCACTCAAATTATGCTAGGTAGTCAGGTTACTACGTAAGGTATTTTTTATGTTTGTGATTATGCAGATACACACCTTTAGGGGTGCCAACGCCCATGGGCTTAATACATATGCATTAAAGTTAAGCTACCTCACCATTAAAAATGAACTATACGTACACACCGTGGTGTCAGTAACTGGTATTCTCGTACATTTGGTTAATTACCAGCTATTGACATGCCATGTTAAAAAAATGGTTATCCATACATTTGAGTGTACCAGATATTGACCTCATCATTTTAACAAGTTAACGCTCATTAAAACTTGAAAATCATGTGGAAAAGCATTGTGTCTGTCTTAAATAACCAAAAAATACCAAACTCAAAGGAATCTATAGTGTAAAACTGAAATAAAATGACATTGAAAACAACCGTCAGCTTAGCAAATTGTTAAATTTCTTGATGATTTTAGGAGGGTATTTTGTTATCATAGGTTTACGGACGCAATATTGCTTTATTTAAATTTTCTGTGACGCCAATATATTACAAGATAAATTATATTTCATTTTCTGTATTCTATATGCAGCACTGCAAGAAGATTTATTATTATTTTTGATAAAAACTGTTATGCGGTCAATAGTTGGTGGGAGGTCAGCAGTTGGGTACTTTACCCTAATTATTGTTTTGTAATTTTACAATTTACTGTATGTGTCTGTGTGTGTCTTTTAAATGATGTCTTTCCAATGTTTCTTTTTTTATTGTAAGAATATGCACGATTGCTTGCAGGCAGAATACAATGACCTTTAGGCTTTAAAACCTTACCTTATAAACAAAATGTATTTCTTTACCAAATAAACTTTTTGATTCGATTTGATTTGCTGTTTTCTAGTGAATAAAACTTTTATTCGGGACTAGCTTCTGCCAGCGACTTCGTACGCGGATCCTGTTGCTTATGCCAGCGACAATGGGGTCGTCAAAATCGAAGATCTGAAACGTCTGATGTCGAATTCTTAGAGCCTGGGGACGGGAAAACAACAGGACGCGCATGACGATTCCAGACGTTCCAGATCTTTCATTTTTGTAAGTCAACAGGAAATGCCCATCAGACTAAACAACTCTTGCTATGATGTTTTTCATATATATGTTAGTGTAGCTGGGCTCTTGGAATTCCACATCAGTTGTTCCAGATCTTAATTTTCATACGTCAACAGAGAGTGCTCATTAGGCTGAACAACTCTTGCTAAGACGTCATTCCTATATATGTTATAGTATAGCTGGGCTCTTGGAGTTCCACATCAGGTGTTCCAGATCTTCAGTTTTTATACGACAACAGGAAGTGCTCATCAGGCTGAACAACTCTTGCTAAGACTTCATTATTGTATATGTAATATATCTTCAAATTTATTTTCTCAGCAGAAAATGCTCATCACGCGGAACAATTTTTGCTACGGAAATATTTTTGTATCTCTTATAGTTTAGCTGATCTATTGCAGTTCTGCATCAGGTGTTCAAGTTTCCAAGATAAATTATAGCCTATATTATTATGTGGCCCAGACTTAATAGCTATACAACAAAAAAAAAAACCGGCCAAGTGCGTGTTGGGCCACGCACTGTGTAGGGTTCCGTAGTTGCCTATCAAAATACTTATGCGAACTAATTAAACTGATTCGCTGAATTTAATTTTAAAAAGAAGAATTTTCAAAATCGGTCCAGGCATCTTTGAGAAATCGGGGAAAATACATAAAACAAAAGATCAAAACGAATTGAGAACCTCCTCCTTTTTCGAAATTAGTTAAAAATAGTTGACAATAAAAACCTACCTATTCCCGAAACATACCCACCTATTAAAGCTGTAAAAATAAAGTTGACAAACTTACATTTGCAGTTGAAGAACAAGTTCTGCGATACATTTTGTTTAGGAAAATATGTAGTCCAAGTACGTTTTATAAGTTGGTCGACGATTACTCGTAAACTTGTAAAGCCGACTTAGTCATGATAATTTTCCTTAAAACTTCGTTATATATACTACTATTGTGATTTTTTTCACACCCCCAAACATAACCGTTTAGCTGGTAGAGGGGGGGGACACTCGAATTGAGCAAAACTTAGCACTGTAAAGCTTAATATTTCACAAACAAATCTTTTTATCAAAAAATTGTTAATGGAAACTATCAATATTTTTTAAAGACCTATTTAATGGTACCCCACACTAAGGGATACGCGAGAAATAAAAAAAACATCCCCACTTTACGTGTACAGGAGGTACCCTAAAAAAAAATATTTTAGGAGATTTTATTTTATCACTATTTCGGCGCAACAAATCCGTATATTTACACCAAATTACAGCTTTCTAGTACTGGGCGTCTCTGAGCTAAGCTGCGGACAGACGGACGGACGGACGGACGGACGGACATGGCGAAACTATAAGGGTTCCTTGTTGACTACGGAACCCTAAAAACAAATCCGTCCAGTAGTTCCGAAGATTAGCGTGTATGGAGTAACTTCTCCCGTTTTCCTAACATTTCCCTTCACTACTCTGCTCCTATTGAATATAGCGTGATGAAAAGTATACTATAACCAGCGCAGGAGTATGAAAAATAATTGTGCCAACCAAGTTTCGTCAAAATCCGTCGAGTAGTTTTTGTTTCTATAACTGTTATACAGACAGACAGACAGACACAGACAGACCGACAGACAGACAGACAGACAGACAATAATTTTATTAATTGCATTTTTGGCATCAGTATCGATCCCTAATCACCCCCTGATAGTTATTTTGGAAATATATTTAATGTACAGAATTGACCTCTCTACAGATTTATTATAAGTATAGATAGATAAAAGGTCCGTCTCTGTACTCCTGACAACGTATAAACAACTTACTTTCGCATTTATAATGTAAGAATTAGGATTATACAACTTAACTTTATCAATAAAATAAAATATTAATGCATCCTAAAGTGTTTGTACCTAATTGTACACCAACCTTTTCCATAACAAAATCCTTCTTCTCAAATCTATAACTCAGATCAGACTCAGAGAATCAGCCTTCGTTTGTTTTTCTGTAATTTTACACTTGAAAGATTGCTCATTACAAGTGAATATTCAAGTTTTTAACCTTTCGATGAAAAAAACAAGTCTTCATTCAAAATTGGCGCTCCTTATTATATCTATTCATCCCATTTACTTATAAGTATATCTCGAAATACGCCTGATAAATAAAGGTTAGGTTACCGTAAACAATATAATTATACTCATTATCAACAATGTTAAAAATAACAGCCCCAATGCATCGACTAAAGTTACAACTTATAGCCAGTATTTGACTGTGTTTTCGAGAGCTCAGAACTTATTTAAATAAAAGAGTTAATAACAGCTTTTTTGAAGTGCACTTTGATATAAAGTGAAAGACGATGGTTGAAGATATAGAAATTAGGGAGGATTCCCCAGCACCAGTGGATAAAAGTTGCTGTTTCTCTTTTCCTCTGCAATATGGTTTGACTAATTGGGGTTATTTTAAAATGGTGAGTATTTTACTGATAATTTATTGACTGGCGCGTACCAACATAAATATAGCTGACGTTGCTAAGAAGGCTGTCCAGTTGAAATGGAACTGGGTAACACATTTATATTTCTGCCACAATACGTCATGTCGAACAAATTGTGAGCCAAACAGTTCAAACTGATGGTGCCCGTTGTAGATACAGTAGCTTAATAGCTCGTGAACGGTATCCCTTTTCGTCTCCTAAAACTGTTTGTCCGAAAATCATTATACATACTTAACACGTTTGCTATAAAATTCAGTAACCATAATGTTCAAAAATTCTAAATATTGTTTTACATAATTATCTTCATTTCTAACATTGTTTTGACATATTAACGAGTATCATAATAATTGAATCTCGTAATTTTGTATGAAATAAAGTCATATGTCCTAAGTATTCTATTACATAATGTGTATTGTTCCGAATGTTCAATTAGGTATAGTAAAATTGATATTTCATTAAACTGTTTAGGTTTCTACAAGCCCCTTCGATAGAAATAGTCGACAGTCGACCTAATATTCGTGACCAAAATGTTTACGCTCTGTGTAAAGATAGATAAACAAAAGTACTGACAACTTGGGATCTAAGAGCGAGCGAAGCGAGCTCGGGACTTGTGGGCACCCCGACACGGACAGGTTAGGTTCGAAGGGTTCCAGCCCCTTCGTGTTAGGTTACTTTAAACCTTGCACGCAGAAATAGGAGCCCCGCGAAGCGGGGCTCCGTCGAGCCTCCTCATTGGGTGGTAGTTGGTGGTAATCAGTAAGTAAATAAACAAAATGTTGAAACGATCATGACGACAACCCTTAAGTTTTTTAGATACTTTATGAAATATTTAATAATTTAATTTAGGTACTGCTGTGCGTCAGGCATGTTCGCTTGGGCGCGGGTTGATGACTTTTATGCCATCATGAGGAAGAAGGCAGCCTCGTTGCTAGGCAGAACTAGGACCAGCGCTAACAGCATCCTTCAAACCATGGCCGGCAAGTACGATGCGCCGGTGCTTAGGCACTGGTTAGCATTGCTTGTGCGGCAGTAACGAATAGTTTTTTAAGTGTTACTAACCCTTAGTAGATAAGTTATTACTAACCATTTGTTGTCATTAAATAAATTATTATTATTATTATAAATTTTATGAAAATTGGTTTTATGTATTTTGTATATTATTGATTGTTATAGCAGCTAGTAATTGTTATTTTTGTTTCAGGTAGAGACAGGATTTTTCATATTAATCATGTCGTACGCCCTGCTACATACTTGTGTGATGCTTGGCTATATCGAGAACGGAAACCACAGGAACCGGATCCACGTTGATATTGTAGTGACGAGTGTTGTACTTTCTTTCTTTATAACTGATCTCCTACTGACAACGCCGTTCATCGTTGGAGCTCATCAGGTGGGTTATAGGTATATCTGTAGAGCTGTGTGCATTTTTTAGAAAGTGCTTGAGGCACGCAGATAACTTGTTCAATATTTCTTTAGTTATCCCTAAATACTAGAATACAAGTCTAAGAGGAAACGGTGCCTCTGCAGTACCTACACAGATTGTGAGAAATAGGATGGTTTTAGAGAGGTCCGGTCTCTTACACCAAAAGACCGTCGTCTTTTGAAGACACGAAAGTAACGTGTTTTACATGAACATTTCTTTTCCAGAAAAATGTGGAGCTTCTCAGGGCATTTTATATCTTCAGCCTCGTGACGTGGACAGTGACGATATTGTTGAGTGCTCTGGCCATCAGTGTCTCAATGGAGTCCTGGCTATCACGGTACATGTCGCTACGATCGTCTGTCGTCACTCTGCTGAACTTCTCCGCCTACCACATTATTATAAGTGAGTACATGAATTTTAGTTTTTGTCTAAGGTTAAGTTTGAAAGTAGCGCCTGGTACAGAAAAAATTAAAGGGAATCGTTTGTCTTGGTACGGACAAATGATGAGGAGGGATGACAATCATGTGACTGACAGTGTGATGGGTATGTATGTTAATGGATGGAGAGGAAGAGGAAGGCAAAAGAGAAGATGGATGGATTGTGAAAAATGATATGAATGTAAAAGGAATACATTTTATGAAGCCTTGCCTTTTGGCAGAGAAGAATGGAAGAAGAAAACGTGTTGTACCGACCCCAAGGAAAGGAAGATGATGATATACTTTAGTTTTTAATTATAACATCTTAGGCTGGCGTTACATAGACTGCTTGAAGTACCTACTCAGTATCGATTGCTTCAAGATGCGACTGAATAGAGAACAGAACTACATAACAGTTTTTCCGTGCACACTCATAATTACACGGCCCCGCTTGAGCTGTCGAACTACTTCGGGCAGTCAATTCGATCAAGCAGTCGCCAGGCATACACTTACTGCTCCAGCAGTAGAAATATAGCTTGTATTTCTCTTTCACTGTTATCCAACAGCGTTTAATTTATATACTGTGCATGTGACATTTTGCAGGAGACATTTTGCGAAAGCGACATTTTGCGCCTGAGCCGTTTATATCTTAATACATTTTTTTTTTATCGTTCCACTTTTTTTTAATTAGTAGGTATCCCATTCGATAAGTTATCCTAGGAACCTAAAGTTTTAAGATAGTGTATTAAAAGAAAATGCATAAAAAGTTAGGAAAAAACGTATCGCGGAATGGAAGTATCATTTAGCGCTTTTTGTTATTTGTTGAAGCCGGTAACAGATCTTCAAATACCAATACTGTTTCTTCTTTTCTAGTTGTACAAACTTATTTCCTGGTGCTACTGAAACGAGAAATAATCAACATGAGCAACAACGGTGAAGCTAACATTAAATACGTGAATCAGGAAGCTAAGACAGAAACTACCAAGAAAAGTGTAGAAAAGATGGCCTACAATGATACGGAAATAGAAGAAGAGTGAAAGACAAAAAGATGTTAAAAGTAGTAAGTACCTACAAACGAAATTGAATTTAAAATGAACTTGACCGAAAGAAGATTTTCCCTCGATAAATGTTTGCTTTGTTTTTTTTTTTGCTACGATTGTGTTGTCCTACTTCAAAGAATAGACCTCCTTTACCTTTTTTCGCATGTGATGTAATCGATAAAATAGCTAAGAAAAGATAATAATGTTGAATACTTATTTTATAATAAAATACTTGTGTAGGTACACAACGAAACTGGTTTTTTTTTTTATAAAAAAAAAATACCAATCCAAAATCATTTAAAATAATCCAATTACTTATTTTAAAACTAGCTCAGCGCAGGTCAAAAATCTAGGTAAAGAGGCCAGGTGAAAAAGATGTAATTCGTGGGTCAGAAAATAGTAGATTACGCACCAAGGGAATAAAGCAGTGCCTTAGGTCACGGGCGTATTGAATCCCGAAGCGACACTAAAGGCCTTATTAGACCACCCAATTTTGAGGGACCCTAACCCTAACTAAGAGTGGTGTAATAAGACTTAGGGAGTTAGTAATAAGCGTCGCACTAACTAGGGTACACGCCCACCCTGGATGCAGGGCCCTTCATATCGGGTTGTGTAATAAGCGTTTAAGGATTCTGGGGGTGAACCTCCGGAGCGCAGCGAGGAGGTTCAAGTGTTAATTCCCGAGTGAAACGAGGGAATTAAGTTAGGAATCCTTAGTGTAGCGAGGGATTTAAGTTAGCCCAAGACAAAGGCAGCTTTATTCCTGAGGTGAGTAGTTGAGTACTCTGCTTTTCACACCTCCTGCGAGGAAATAAATTCGAATTTTGAAATTTGATGTGGTACGATACGACAACCTTCGAACGTGAAGTTGGTTGGCACCACTGCAAGCGATCAGCTGTTGCGGTCACCTGTCGACGTTACTGCTACAACTCCTTGGTAAAACTTTTCATAATGTTTTATTTGAAATTCCAAATTCAAATCACATTATTCCCACGGGAATAATGAAATTCAGTACAATATTATTACCCGGCTCGAGCGGGGGGCAACAATGCCTTGCTTTACGGCCGGTTTGCATGACATATAATTTGACATTTACGAGCAGGTGGTGTGAAATAGTAGATTACGCACCTAGGGAATAAAGCAGTGCCTTACGTCACGGGCGTATTGAATCCCGAAGCGACACTAAGGATTCTGGGGGTGAACCTCCGGAGCGCAGCGAGGAGGTTACAACCGCAAGGAATTAACACCGCAAGTGGAATTAACACCGCAAGTGTTAATTCCCTCGTTTCACTCGGGAATTAACACTTGCGGTCACCGGGCGACATTACTGCTACAACTCCTTGGTAAAAGATTTTTTCAAATCACATTATTCCCACGGGAATAATGAAATTCAGTACAATATTATTGCCCGGTTCGAACGGGGGGCAACAATGCCTTGCTTTACGGCCGGTTTGCATGACATATAATTTGACATTTACGAGCAGGTGGTGTGAAAAGAAATATACATACATACATACCCTCGAAAAACATAACCCTCCTGGCGCAGTCGGGTAAAAACAGATTTATTTACCCAAAAACACACACTTGTTACAAAACACACAATCTCTACATTTGCCAAATCTGATTCATGTATTCTTTGTTTAATTTCGAATGGACATCGTCTTTCTCCCCAGCTTCTTCATCCTTGTATTGTATCATACATTCCGTCTCTGCTCCTGTCTCCCTTATCGATGATCCCGAAGGATTCATAATCTCACTTTTAAGCAGCAGCACAAAATATCCCTGTAGAGCTGGAAAAGTTAATTTTAGTTTGGATATAAGTAGGTACTGTTGGTACTGACGCCGCGCCTATTAAGTTACCCCATCAATCTGTGAAACATGGTTAGATTTCCAACTTTATCACAAAAGTGGAAAGTTCATGCCGGATTGGGATTTGTTCCATTGTATGGTAGTGCTGGTGTCTGTGCCAAGATACTCTTGGGGAAATCATAATATAATTATGTAGAAGATGGACTTAGTATTATCTGTATAAAGTTCTCTTGCGTAAGTCATTGAAAAAGTTAATGCAACCAACTTGTTTGCTTGAAAGAGTCTCTCAGTCTAACCCCTCTTTGTCACCAAGGAATATTATATGTACGAGTACTTTACGAATTCAAATCAAATCAAATCAAATCAAATCAAATCTTTATTGCTGAACACAGTATAAATAAAATACATTACAAGATGTTGAGTGAATGCGCAGTTCACTATGTTCTACCGATTAAGGCATGCAAAATATAGGGAGTCAGCTGACTGCAAAAAATGTAGGTTAACTATATTACAGTCGGAAACAACAAAAACATTACATCAAATAATAAAATCGGACGTAGAAAATGTTCACCTCAATGTCAACAACATTAATATAGTATGTATAAAATCATAAATAATTAAACGATCACATATTTTTATCCATTAGGTACTCTTTTATTGTATAGTATGCCTTATTTATTAGGAACTTATTCATTTCTTTCTTAAATATATTTATGTCATTAATGTCTAATAGAGCTTTAGAATTGTATGCAATCTTTTGGTTTCTCAAATAAGTACCTAATCACCTATTCAAACACATGTCTTATTCCAAACTTGTAGAATACATGAATTAGGTATATACCTGGGTGAAAACGAGGGGTTAGACTTCTGCGGCAGAAGTCTAACCCCTCTGCCTGCTTTTATAGAATAGAGAATTTAGTTTGAATAGAGAAGAGTCAGTCCATTCCCTATATCCATGAGCTACAACGTTCACGCATGGACCTAGTATAACAATCTATAATAATATGTCTATGCGTTCACCTGATACACAAACTCACCGATGTTGACGAAATAACCTGAGAAGTCCAAAAGCCTCAAACTCAAAGTCCGCATTGATATGTTGAGAGAGAACCATCTCTGGGCAGACATACCAATGAGCATACCGGTCAATAGTACAGTCAGTATGCATAGACCTGCGCTATACAAGTAATAAGCGCGAAGAAGACTTCGGTTTTTCTGCAAAATGAATAAGAATGAATCGAATGGGTAAGCAGATATACCACCAACTTCCCTATACCGGTATTCACATCTCTTCTCTCATCTAAACAAGTTCAAACAAGGTCGACTCGTGTCTGGTGAGCAGTTGAGTCCATCGCTCAAGGGGAACCATAGGAAGACCACTCTCTTATGGCATTTTTTCCTTTTATTCGCTCATAGAAAATCGCGGTGGACGAGGGCCCTCAATCGAATTCGTCCCTGTTTCACTAATTTCAGGATCTGAAGATAAATACATTAAAAATCATAACTGATACAAAAATTACGCACCTTAATATTTTGTCCTCCAGCAATATAAAGTAATGTGCCCAGAGTAAAGTCTGATAAAAATAGTACAATTACAATGGTTGATACAATACTTTCTGGATCGTTGGAGTAGCGATTGTATCCATTTTTGCTCATCCCAGACGCTATAATGCTGTTTTGTGTCATATTAGTGATGATGATGAGTAGAACTCAACAGATATTGTAGTCAGTGTGATCGTGGTGTGATCTGAAACATAAAAATCTGGGTAAGTTATTAAAATGTAGATTGTGGGTAGTCTACACACTTGCGCATAGAGCTGTGACGACTTTCATCAAGAAACAGAGGTTTTGATAAAAATACCGCTTCGGTATGCTTGAGGCAACTGCATCGGCAATTTCTACTTTATTGCCATGAAGTTAATGCATAATGCTTTTTAGGGTTCCGTAGCCAAATGGCAGAAAACGGAACCCTTATAGATTCGTCATGTCTGTCTGTCTGTCTGTCCGTCTGTATGTCACAGCCACTTTTTGACGAAAGTATAAGAGCTATCCTATTGAAACTTGGTAGGTAGATGTATTATGTGAACCGCATTAGGATTTTCACACAAAAATAAAACAAAAACCAATTTTGGGGGTACCCCCCATAATTAGAATTTAAACTCAAAAAATTTTTTCGCCTGACCTATACGTGTGGGGTATCTATGAATAGGTCTTGAAAAATGATATTGAGGTTACTAACATCATTTGTTTCTAAACCTAACAGTTTGCGCGAGAGACACTTCCAAAGTGGTAAAATTTGTGTCCCCCCCCCCCCCCCGTAACTTCTAAAATAAGAGCATGATAAAACTGAAAAAAACATGCATATATGATCTACATTACCATACAAACTTCAATTGAAAATTGGTTTGAACGAGATCGACTCATTAGTTTTTTTTTAATACGTCATAAATCGTAAACTGCAATTTACCTTGCAAAGTTACAACCAACTACAAGAACGTTTATATTATGTTACTTGCTGCTACGGAACCCTTCATGGGCGAGTCCGACTCGCACTTGGCCGGTTTTATGGATTATTCCTAACCTGACCCGCAATCCTAACCCGGGTGCGGGTTAAGTTAGGAATTTGAAAAAAAAAGAATTTTCGTTCGTAACGTAACCCTATTCCTAACCTGACCCGACATCCACCTGACGGATTGTTCCTAACCTGACCCGAAACCCGACCCGTTTGTGGGTTAGGCTATAAACTTTAAAAAAATTACATTATTTGTTCCTAACCTAACCCGACGCCCTTTTTCTTCCTAACCTGACCCGACGTATTGTTCTTATCATAACCCGAATTGCAATATGGTAGGTTTCTTAGCATAAAAGGAACATATAGGTAAGAAGTTTTGAAGGACATTATTTCGACGGTTCTCTATTGTGTTACCTAACTTTTTTATACATAATCTAATGTGACATAATTTTTTTTGTCCTAATCATCATTTGTCCGAATGATAATTTGCCCGAACTTAATCACACATAATGGGGATGGCAACTCAAAGCTAATCGTAGATGGCGCTGCGATAGTTGGTCCCCACGTCTACCTTGTACAAAAAAAACAAACAAGATTATTTGTTATAAAAATTGAGTATAAATACAAAACAAATATGGAAAATTATTCGTCCATGCAAGTACTATATACTAAAAGAAGAATTAAGACGCCGCGGCGCATCTACAAGAGAAAAAAAGTGATTTAATTGAGTGGTCATACATTTGATTTTACCGTAATAAATCCACAATTACTTGTAGTTGAGGTTTCAATTTTTGAGTTTAGGTATGTTTTACCTGTCCTCTCCTTTATCAAGAATATAATGCTGCTTTTGACTTTCTATTTTGATAAAATATCATAATGTTTTAAGTCAGTAATTTTAACCTTTTTTTCTATTTAGATTCGAGAAATATCACAATATATTTAATTTCTTAACACCACAACTATTACAAAACTCGTTCCAGGTGATAATTCTTCGATTTTCGAGCGATGCAATACTGGTACATAACCTCCAAAAGAAAAGTAGATATTATTTTGAAAAGTGTATTCCATCATTTTTACAGCTTATTACACAACATCTAGTCATTTTACATCAATAAATGTTTTTTTTTCTGAAAATTCCTTTGATTTTACAGTTCTTTGGGGACCAAACTGTCATTTTCACTTTGACACTTGCCTTCCCCATTTCAAATGCCATAACATTGAAATTCCTAAATACTGTATGTCCTAAATT
Organism: Agrotis clavis; assembly: GCA_954870645.1. Lineage (NCBI taxonomy): Eukaryota > Metazoa > Arthropoda > Insecta > Lepidoptera > Noctuidae > Agrotis > Agrotis clavis. The sequence continues at coordinate 21,532,918 of OX940930.1, forward strand.
CGTTTGTCATAAATATAACAATCAATAATATACAAAATACATAAAACCGATTGCCATAAAATACATAAGTCCTAAAGTTCGTTTTGTTACTGATTACCACCCAATAAGGAAAATCGACGGAGCCCCGCTTCGCGGGGCTCCTATTTCTGCGTGCAAGGTTTAAAGTAACCTAACACGACTCCTCCATCCCCTTCGAACCTAACCTGTTCGTGTCGGGGTGCCCACAAGTCCCGAGATCGCTTCGCTCGCTCTTGGATCCCAAGATCTTCAGTTTCTAAACAATTTAATGAAATATCTGTTTTACTATACCTAATTGAGCATTCGGAATAATACACATTATGTAATACAATGATTAGGACATATGACTTTATTTCATACAAAATTAGGAGATTCAATTATTATGATACTCGATATTATGCCAGAACAGCTTTAGAAGTGAAGATAATTATGTAAAATAATATTTAGAATTTTTGATCATTATGGTTACTGAATTTTATAGCAAATGTGTTATGGAAAATGATTTTCGGACAAACAGTTTTAGGTGACGAAAAGGGATACTTATTTCGACGCACGCTATTTCGAAGAAAAATTAGAGTGGTACGCCACTGACGTGGACTTCCACGTCACGTTACCGCGCCGTGTCACGTTGCGTCGTCGTAACGTGTTTATGTGTTTGAGCCCTTAATCCTTACCCAAATAAAGACGTTAATCATTACAAGCATTTAATTTATATATCTGACGAGATATAGTAGTTTCTTCGACGACAGGTGGTGGGGAGCAGTCGGAATACGGACGGCTGTATGTATCTCAGAGGGTATCCCTTTTCGTCACCGAAAACTGTTTGTCCGAAAATCATTATCCATAACACGTTTGCTATAAAATTCAGTAACCATAATGATCAAAAGTTCTAAATATTGTTTTACATAATTATCTTCACTTCTAAAGCTATTCTGGCATAATATCGAGTATCATAATAATTGAATCTCCTAATTTTGTATGAAATAAAGTCATATGTCCTAATCATTGTATTACATAATGTGTATTATTCCGAATGTTCAATTAGGTATAGTAAAACTGATATTTCATTAAATTGTTTAGAAACCGAAGATCTTGGGATCCAAGAGCGAGCGAAGCGATCTCGGGACTTGTGGGCACCCCGACACGGACAGGTTAGGTTAGGTTAGGTTAGGTTAATAAAAACAAAACCCTCCTTTTGGCAGTCAGGAAATAAATCATAGCACTAAGTACTAACCGAACCACACTCATAATTCCATCACAAGTTAAAATATTAATGCCCAACGAAGTGGGCACGGGTCAGCTAGTAAAATATAAATGGAACTCTAATTACCTAGATATAATTATGTACCTACCTCTTATTCTAAGAAACCTACCATATTTCAATTCGGGTTACGATAGGAACAATAAGTCGGGTCAGGTTAGGAATAGGGTTACGTTAGGAACATAAATTCTTTTTTTTTTTAATTCCTAACCTAACCCGCACCCGGGTTAGGATTGCGGGTCAGGTTAGGAATAATCCGGTTTTATGACCTAAAATCCTCAGCCGTCGCCGGGCCTAATACCTACTTTCTCAAAAATGTTAGCTCTATTTTATTTGCTATGTATGATGATAGTGTCGTATGTAGGTACTTGTCAACATTTTTGGAGCCCCTTCAATTATAAAGCAGAGTCAAAAATTACGGTTATAGCTTTACAAAAATAAAAATTGACGTACTGAATTGTACAGTGCTGATAGAAGCGAGTTACAACATTGAGCTTTCTGATCTTAGCTCACATGGAAATTACTTTAAAAAAATACAATCTAAAAAATTTGTCCATCTTGTGAACTTAAAAGTTCTAGGTAGGTTTCCTGTAGCGCCAAACGATTTATAAAATATTTAAGAACAACATTGCTTGTTACAGCCATAATAACGGGTTCCCCTGTTACACGGGGGTGCAATATCAGTGGTACAGCTATTAAATAAGTTATTCAAACTTTTGCTTACATCTCGTGAATTAGGTGAACTCTTCATCCCAAACCCAATGGCTCTCAAGTCCAATATCTGCCGCCATCTTGGGGAGGCCGCCATATTGGATTTGTTATGACGTTCTTTAGCTATTCATTCTTTGTATTGTCATCAGAATTCAGAGCGTGTGCAAAATTTCAGCCTGCTAGCTTATCGGGAAGTGCCTCAAAATTGAGTTGCAAAAGTTCAACCGGAACGACAAACAAACAAAGAAATAAACAAACAAGAAAAGTGGGTGTATAAAAACGTGGGAAAAATACAATAAATACACAAGCCTATTTCGATAAGATTAAGAAGAACCACTACGACCGCGTAAGGGCCGGGACACATAAACACGATGCGGCGTCGTTTCACGATGCGACGTCGCGTCGGGGGAATCTACGACGAGCATCGTAAAAAACTACGTCGGGACATCGTAAAGTGCCACGATACACGGTACGACGTCGCGTCGTAGAAACTCACGATGCGTTCCTGTGTCAGTTGTTATGATCTATTTTTAAGGCATTGTACTTCTTTATGAAGTGGCTCCCGTTATTCATGATTAAAAGAAATGGGTGGATCCAGTATCTTCTGAGTTTCTGTCTTTTCTTTATCCGTCTTCTTAACAACAGTTCTTAACAACAATTCACCCTGCATTGTATCGACGGCGTCGTGCCGTGTATCGTGGCACGTTACGATGTCGCGACGTAGTTTTCTTACGATCTTCGTCGTAAATTCCCACGACGCGACGTCGCATCGTGAAACGACGCCGCATCGTGGTACGACACGACGTCGTATCGTGTTTATGTGTCCCGGCCCTGACGAGCGCATAATATGTCGCGTTGAACGTCGCGCGTAACCTTTTCGACGACAGGACAGGCGCGTGTAGTCTTTTGGACGACTGCGCCGGGGTTAAAACAAGTGCGATCTATGGAGTGGAGAGAGCATCCCGAGTGACGGAATATTCTTTATTTTACTCCCAATGACATAGCGAGAGGCTACTATAAATGAGAAATACATGTGATGAGTGAAAATGATAATATTATGAACGAAAATGTAAGAAGCGCGGTCTATTTGACAACGCGCGCCCTCTTGAAGGTAGGTGTTTGGTGTCTAATATATTGGTGACCAAACACCTTTATAAATGTCTTCTGACAATTCAAAATTGCCTGTAATGGGGAAGGCAAGTGTCAAAGTGACAAGTGACAGTTTGGTCCCAAAAGAACTGTCAAATCAAAGGAATTTTCTGAAAAAAACGATTTATTGATGTAAAATGATTAGATGTTGTGTAATAAGCTGTAAAAATGATGGAACATAATGTACAAATTTCCGACAATTCACACTATTTAGAAATAATGGGTAGCTGCTGTGACTGCCTTGAGAACAAAAATTGAATTTCAACTAAGGAAAAGCTATATAATAAACAAATATTCAGCCTTGCGAGCCGTTAGTTGAGTTTATTAATGAAATTCTATGATTATACCATAACTAAACAATCGAATACACTTTTCAAAATAATATCTACTTTTCTATTGGAGGTTAAGTATCAGTATTGCATCGCTCCATAAATCATGAAATGATTCGTCTGGCGGAAGAATTATCACCTGGAACGAGTTTTGTGATAGTTGTGGTGTTAAGAAATTAAATATATTGTGATAGGTATTTCTCGAATCTAAATAGAAAAAAGGGGTAAAATTACTGACTTAAAACATTATGATATTTTATCAAAATAGAAAGTCAGAAGCAGCATTATATTCTTGTTAAAGAAGAGGACAGCTAAAACAAACCTAAACTCAAAAATTGAAATCTCAACTACAAGTAATTGTGGATTTATTACGATTTACGGTAAAATCAAATGTATTGCCACACAATTAAATCACTTTTTTTCCTCTTGTACATGCACCGCGGCGTCGTAATTCTTCTTTTAGTATATGCACTTGCATTGACGAATAATTTTCCATATTTGTTTTGTATTTAAACTCAATTTTTATAACAATAAAACTTGTTTGTTTTTTATACAAGGTAGACAGTAATCTGACGTAGGTACCAACTATCGCAGCGCCATCTACGATTAGCTTTGAGTTGCCATCCCCATTGGCTTAGTTCGCGTCACATTCTTCAACATATTTTAATTCATAAAAAACACATTTCGTCCGGTTACTCGATCGGTGAAGGTCGTTCTATATACGGATCCTGTACTATTGAGAACGTGCACGACGGCGGCGGTGGGAGTAGTACTATTCGATTGCAGCGCTCAAGGTGGCGAAAAGTAGAACTAATGGGGGATTATCTCAGAGGACATTGGAGGACATTCAGTTTTGCCAACTGCTAAAAACGCGCTAATCTCAGGAACTTCTGCTTCGAATTGAATAATTCTTTTTGTGTTAGATAGGTATTTCATTTATCGAGGAAGGCTAAAGCCTATTTAGCATCACGCTATGACCAATAGGAGCAGAGCAGCAATGAAAAATGTTGTCAAATCGGGAAATTATTCTTGAGAGCTTCCCTTGCGTACGCTGCGTAAACGGTTTATATTACGCAAAAATGATGTACGACGGAATTGTTCCTCATGAAACGTTCTAAAATAAAGTCCGCGACAGCATATCTTTTAAGATTAACTCACCATAACCTTTCTTTTGGAATTCAAATTGGTTTTAAAATAATACATTTCTTGCGACAATGTTTTAATGAATATAGTATTGATCCATATCCAAAAAAATGCGTTAATCATTACAAGCATTTAATTTTTAACAAAATGCCCTTATCATCATTTGATTTCAATGAATATCTGACGTGATATCGTAGTTTCTTTAAGGTGTTGGGGCGCAGTCGGAATACGACGGCTCTGACATTCAGCTCTGTCGTCTGTACGTCGCCCGAGTGCTAGATTGTTCAACCGACCATTTTGACCAAAAATGAGTTATAAATGCAGGATGATCAACGGACAAAAACCGTTGTTATAGCAGTAACGATAAGGGTTAATTTCCCAAACAAAAGGGCTGTTTTTTAAGTTAAAAGTTTTTTGTTCACAGCGAAAAAATATTAATTCCCTGCTTAATAATCCAACCTCCACGATTTGGTTATTGCGTGCTTGTTTGGTCAACCTCCAGCTATAATAGCCAATCACAGCTCGCTATAGGCATGACGTAAGCGCTCGGGTGGTAGCTTGAACAAAAAAGCACTGACGGATTATTTTGCAATTTGTGCTAAGTGCAATGCAGTTTTGTTCTAAGTCCACATTCGTAATTTCGTTGGTGGTATTTTGTTCAACCTCCATACTTAACACGTTGAACGCCATGGCGGTCAGTGCTGACCGACAGCGAACTTTTCCTCCAGGCCAAGCAAAAATCACAGTTCCGTCCAAATTTAGACCAACTGTTTTTTTAATCAGATACTTATATCTAACGTCCAAATGTATGTTTTTATTAACAAAAGTTAACTTTAGTCATTATTTATGGAGTTAGTAAACGTCAGACAGCACTGACCGACGCGGCTCCTAGAGACGAAAAAGCGACTTTCCGTTAAAGGGGGCCGCGCGGGTCACGGTGTCAGGTCACCCCGCACCTCCAGAGTTTGCAAGCTCGCCCGCCCCTTACGCAGTTTACGCCCGTATCTTGAGCTAAGACGTCGTTACATCGGATAATTGTTTCAATAGTGTATTTATCTACATCTATACGTATATTATATACAAGAACAGGGTTTTTTTTTAAGACTGTTGCAGTCTTCTATGTAGGGAAGCAATAAGACGGAATTTTACGAAAATCTTCCTCTAAGGGGGTGAAAAGTGGTGAAAACGTTTGTATGAAAAATCTTATTCTTTGGGTTTATAAGTTTGAAACATGACACAAATAATAACACAAGTAAATAAATAAGATTGGCTCTATTTAAACTACACTCCATTGGTAATCTAGGAGTTGTTAAAGTTTGTATGGGAAAATCATAACGCGTGAGTTGATGAATGTGAAAATCAGTATTTGTATACTAGATCAGAAATAATTATACACGTGTTTTTGGATTTTTCGAAAATCACCCCCTAAATTAGTGCAAAGGGGTATTTAAGTTTTAAGGGGAAGATCTCTAACCGCTGAAGGTTTAACCTAATTTTTGGTCGGTAGTTGCAATTTATTATGATGTGAGCACTAAGAAGGGATTTTGCGAAAATCTACCTATAAGGGGGTGAAAAGGGGTGAAAACCTTTGGATGTAAAATCTTATCCTTCTTGAAACTAGGTACGAATATGAGTATAAGTAAATAAAAAAGATGGACATTATTAGTTTTTTAAAACTAGGTTCCATTAGTAATCTAGACGTTTGTATACACACACACACATATAAACATACTCACAAATACACACAGGCACACTCAAACACACAAAAACTTGTGGATTTGTAATATTACTGAAGCACTCATCGATAACGCTGCTTACCATTAGTAAAAGATTTTTTGAAATCAGATGAGTAGTTTTATAGATTACTTTTTACATCCACACTCACAGTCCTGCAAAATTTACTTCTTTATCCTCATCAGCCCGGAGGAATCTACTGCTAGACAAAGGCCTTTCCAATTTCGCGCCATACAAATTTTCACTTTTATGTAATTGTTGTTTTTTTTCTAAGTCTTTTACGTTTTTCAAAAACCATCACAGTTCGGCGTAACTAGAAGGCCACGTGGGTCAATTAATATAGGATTTAGTTTGATAGCACTGCCCTACGGCCTGTATGGATGGATCAAAAACACTCGTAAAACACGGTCAGCACTGACCGACGCGGCCCGAACGGAAAGTCTAGTTGTCGACCATCACTGACCGACATGGCTCGAACGGGAAGATGCATTTTTTTTGTTGGCAGTCAACGTGTTAAACTTAAAAATAAACGAAACGATATCATATTTTGATTTTGAAGAAGTAGTTTTTGATTCCACTTATCATTATAAACATAGTCATTATTTATTAGTAATTGGTCGCCTACGCATGCATTACAAAAATAAACTTAAAAACCTGTCTAGTGAAAAATTTGGTCAATGGTCATTTGGACAATCTACCACTCAGGCGACGTGTAGGGGAAAGGTGTACGAGATGATCCGTTGAGGCAAGATGATCCTTTGATATTGCAACGAACCCAGTAGCGTCATCTAGTTGTTTTTAATGGTAAAACGTAGTCCCCGATATTCCCCCGCCTCAGTCAAAAGTAGTGGTGTCGAGAGCGACAATTTTTCTTGAGAAAAAAAACAAATATTCCGTGACTTTGATCTAAGGTAAGGGAGAGTTGAAGTTTATATCTAATTTGTTCTAGGTACTTTATTACTAGGCTGTGGTATTAGTTAGCTTTGAATATTGCTCTATTTTGTTTTTTTAATAGCATGGTAACAGTTGAAAGCACATAGTTTAAGTTATCGAACATTGAATAAAAAAGTTTATGTTGGGGCAAGATGATTATGTTACCGGTGTACAAGATGATCCCCACGGATCTTCTTGTACACCGGTAACAAAACTACTATTACGGGGATATTTTAACCATTTGTATGTTATTATGTTTAAGTTTATAAGACTATGCCTCGTAATTATAAAAAAAAAACTAAACGCGAATTGTGGTCGGAAGACTCCATAATCAAAGCACTGGATGCTGTTAAAAATGGCATGCCATATAGCACAGCAAGTAAACAGTTTGGGTTGCCTGTATTATCACTAAAAACGCGGGCTAAAGTCAAAAATAAGGTGGCTGTCAGTACAATCAAATATAGTTGAAAAAATAAACCCAGATTATTTTAGGTTATTATTAGGGTAGGTTTTATTTAGGTTATTCTCTTCCTGGATCCTGGGATCATCTTGCCCCTACCGCAAGGATCATCTTGGACACCGGGGTGTACAAGATGATCCTTTGACAACGTTTTAAATATGTGTTTTTTTAATAGAAAAGCATCTAAAAAATTAAAATGTTGAGTATGCCAACAATAAGATAGATAAATTTACTATATATACGTATTTACATTCGCGCTAAGTAGAATATTATTTGATCTACAAGCAATCTCCCTTATGGGAATCATCTCGTACACCTTTCCCCTACGTATTTTTTTATAATCGCATTATTCCGCTGGAAAAAATAGTTGTTGTGTTGTAAACTGCAAGAATACTAGCAGAAATAGTAAATTTAAGTTTTATTGATTCCCAAGCGGTTCTTGAAAAGATGAACAATGCAGGAGATGGTTAGCTGCCGTGAAGAGAAAAAGTGAATAACATCATAACCCTTATTTTTAATCCTCTAATTGATATTTTTCTTATACAGTTTGCCTATGCTTATTTAATTTTGTTCAGTGCCAATGAAACGCCATGGAATCCAAAACCAAGTGATTTGTTAAAGAATCTGATTTCAATTAGAACGGTCAGAGCCCCTAAAGTTGCGAACGCTAGGTGGCGCTGATGTCGTGCACGTACTCAATAAGCAAAACAAATCGTTTCTCCTAAGGAACCGGGCATTAGTATAGATTTGATACAAAGTGCGCATTGTGATTGTTCTCCCTCACCGACGATATCGAATCGAATCGAATCTGTAACGTTACATTACAGGTGAATGCTCGCGGTGAGGGAGCGACAGAATAAACTGAGCATTCCATAGCAAAATAAGAATGTGCAATATTAATGTTTGGTATCATTTGGTATAAACAACATCCATGAAAAACTAGGGCACATAGACATAAAGAATAGACTGAGACATTGATGAATGCATGAAACCTCAAAAAAATTGTATTTTGCTTTGCAGCAAATCCAGATGGCAAAGAAAGGCAAAGAAAACTTTATTTTTACATATTTTTTAGAATTGGGCCGAATATTGAAAAGCACAATCATTCCTCGTAGACGTTGAATTATCACATGTGACTTGACAAAATCAAAATTGACAATGACATTGACAAGTATCAGTCAAGTTTGTTTTGATTGATTGTGAACTTCTGCGAGTTAAAAACAATAACATTGGTAATCCCATAGCATTTAGCGTAAAAGTGTTAAATATAAGGTACATATAACTTATAGATGGCTGCAGTATCGGTAATAATGAACATGCCACAGAAGAAACACAGTCTAACAGTTTTAAAGTTGTAAAAAATTCTAAATCTTATTTACGTAGGTACCTACGTGTTATTTTGATCTTAAAGATCTCATAGATATACCTAGGTATTGAAAAGTATGACTCATCTTGATGGCCATCATTACCTAATTATAAAAAGTATTTTGAAAAAGTTGCTTTGAGCAAGACTCAAAGGAAGAATAAGAGAACACGCGTGGTCCCACAGGTATTCCCGTTGTTGGTCCGGTTCTAATAATAGAATTTAATCACATCTGTGTCAGTGTATAGTCACCACTTACCGCGAATACCTGCGAATAAAATCCTTATTTTTTTTAGAAACCTGTTTTTAACACAGATCTCATAGTAATAAAAATTTTGGTCATTTTAGGTGAACTACAGTGTTTATGTCTGTGACATCAGAAAATCTTCATTGAGAACATTGACATCTGCCAAAATGGGTGAACTACCAGTTCTGAAGAAATGTTGCTTCTGTGTACCTCTGCGTTATGGTCTACTTACATGGGGATATATCAAATTGGTGAGTTATTTGGGATATATTTTAAAGTTGCCACATCATTATGATGTTCAACATGACTATTCGATTTTTGAATATTATTATTAGTTGCCAGTAAAATTGCATGAGATTAAGCTCAAGCATTTGAGAACTACTGTATGTCTTATTTACAGAGGTTGAATATGATTTGTTAACATTGTAAAGATAGCTAAGTTGGAGTTACATATTAAAATTGAAGATTGTGTTGCGACTTAGCTATGGAGTGCTATAGAGGGACCTATGTCCAGCAACAGACTGCCTAGTGCAGTCCGTTACTGGACAAAAGTTGATGAACATGTAAAATGTGTTGGCCCAGATTGTGTTTGGTAAAACACAGAAAGATATAAACACTGCACTATTTGAAGTTTTAAATGTAAACAACTAAGAATGAATTCCAGCATTTTATTCCAAATCTAATTATAGTGTCTTTTAATTTTAAACAAACAGCCCGTTTCCTTATTACTACTTAATCAAAATTTAATTACAGACAAAACAAATATCTAATTAGCTTTATCATCAGGAAAATCAAATACTTAAACAGGCATTTTGTACAATGAACACTTAGAAGGAAAATAATAATATATTTTTCTTCTAAAAAATGCAGATTTTTTTGGGCCAGATTATATTGCTTTTTGTTTACCCTTCTCCTATCCTGCACTCTTATTTAAAAATCATGCCACCACAGTGACCTCTGCGCTGCCACTGTTAGGGGCTCCCTTTTCCGCAATTGGACTCATAGGTGGTCCATTATGCGTGAGGTGGGACGGTTGGCTATATGAGCCAACCCAGGTCCTTCCAGAAACTCAGAAGTCTCCTAAGACGTTCACAGGCTTCTTGGAGTGCCAAGGTTTTGTGCCTGTTGCTTAGCAACACTCGCATTCCAGGATTATGTGACACTAACTGCACCGTGGAGGTGGTGTAGTTTAGGCTACTAAAATAAAAAAAACTGTCATTCACCTGTCACCACTGGGGTAGCATGAAGAAGTGTGTAATAGGATTTGTTTTTTTGAAATGATGCTGAATTTTTAATTTTTTCCAAGTCCGATAGTCTTACTACAAAAAGTTAGATAACAGACTGATCTTGTGGTAAGACGGTTACCGTCTTACTACAAAAAAGTTAAACAATGGTTGAACACTTGTCTAAAAAAACTGTCAACTGCTAAACAACATTCAACATTGATTGACATTTAATTTAATTTAATTTGAATAATGTTTAATGATTCTATTTTTATGAAGATTTTTATGTTGATTTTTATTATTTTATTGTGTTCATTAATATAAGTAATGTTATTGCTATGGGTTAATACCTGAAAATAAACTATTATTATTATTATTGATAAAACGGTCATTTGCAGTAACACTTTTTTTAGTCAAGTGTTAAACAGATGTTTATCTGTTTGTGGTAAGGCGGTTGAAGTGTATGTCTAGTCTAAGTATGTGTATTGTTATCGTTACAGGCTATAGCAGCCACAGCTCTAATCCTACTGGCAGTGGTGCAAAGTCATGTTGGAAAAAACTCAATTAGCCCAATGTTAGTCGTGTTGGAGATGTTAGTGGCAACCGAAGTTGTTATACATATTTTATTCATTATTGGAGCACATAAGGTAAGCCTATATTCACATGGAATTGAAATGCATGACTATTTGCTGTGTAATGTTGGTATCACGTTGGTTGGCATTTTCTTAGAGCATTTGTTTGTAACTATATAATTTAGTGGGGTTCTGACAAATAATGTCAACTTTTAAACTAGTGTTGGGGTATAGTTCACCCAATAAATCACCCATAAGGAGTTGTAGAGTGCGTGAGTTAGGTCCTAAGTAATTTCTTCAGAAAATTGTTCAGGGTACTTAGGGAATAAACATACTAAAAGTCCTGACGTCTAGGGGGTGAGTCGGGGTGAGGGGAGGGGGTTAAAGTTCCCATTTTTCAGTTTTTCGCTAATATCTTTTAAATGGTGCATCATGAAGATAAGAAGTCTTCTACGCAATGAAAAAGCTTATAAAATTATGTACAACTTTTATCTGATACACTTTTTCACATTCCTACCTATTTTCGAACTACACATTCCGGAAAAGTGAAAATTGAAAAATACTAATTGAATTGAACACTACCTTTTGTATACTACTTCCTTCACGTTATTTGGGGATAAAATGTATATATCTTAAATCAACTCCTACATATCAATTTACAAAATTTTATCCAAATCTGTACAGCCGCATCTGTACAACTCTCTAAGCACCCTGAACAAGTTTCTGAAGTAATTGTTTAGGACCTTGCTCACGCACTCTACAATCTCTTTGTTGGATGGACTAGGAGCTCTATGTGAATGTCTGAGGTGTGGTCAGAACTAATTTGAAATGTAAAGAACCTGGTTATGAGTAGAGAGATAGAAGACTCTTTGTTACGCACACCATATAAATTACTGGTACAGACGCCAGCACATCAAGCTACCACAATCAGTCAGATTTCTTTAATAGAATTTCAACTTTATCACAAGAGTAGAAGGTTAATGTTTGATTGGTGAAATCTGACAGATTCGGGTAGGTTGACCTGCTGGCGTCCGTACCTTCATTTAAATTTTCAATTTAAATAGGGTGACACAATGAGCAGTCTTGTCGCATAAAGCAATATTTTCAAATTATTTTTGTTTCAAATGTCTTGGATTGCAAAAATAACAAAACTTTTCCTATGTGGGTACTATAGAATGCCACCTGTTATGATCCCTGCATACATATTTTTACTTCTTCCATGTTCATACAAGGATGTGCATGTACACAAATCATTTCAAGCACTAACTTTCTCTTTCAGAAAAATGTCAAGTACTTGAAAATATACTACATCTACGCTATTGTGATGTGGGTGGCCATACTTGTTATGTCTATTATCGGAACTATAATACTTGTACTAATCATTACGTGGGAAAAAAATAAAACACTGTCAGCCATAGCGTTCTCCGCCGATGCCATCTGCATTGTTATCGCCTTGGGTATGTATCTATTTATATCAATAAAGTACTAAAAATTATTTAAACATTGCATCTCTTGGAATTTCAACCATATCATGGGTATGATTACAAACATTTAAATTCACATAAACAAACACCCAGTCCTGGATCAATTACTTGTGGATAGATCATATAAATCTGGGCAACTCAAGCGCAAAATCATGAGCATAAGCATTCTTCCCATTCATAACTATTAATTCTAGACTTGGGAAGGTCCAAACTGAAGGTTGACCAACATAATGAGTGATATTTAAGAAGATTTAAACCTTAACCGTCATCTACAAAAAAGTTTAACATCTGTTGAACACTTGTCTAAAAATAACTGTCAGCTTTTGCTTTTACGGCATTTGACGTTGACATAAGTGTCGTTATGCAGTTACACTTTTCTTTGAACAACTTTTCAACAGATGTTTAAATCTTTGTGGTACAGATTTTAACCTTTGTTGTTTTCTTTCTCTCTTTCAGCGTCGCAAACTTTCTTAGTGCTATCAATACGGAGTGAAATTATCAAGCTAAGAAGCAACTGTCCGTACAGGTTCGTGAAGGATGACAACGAACATGAAGGCACTATTAATTCAGTAAAAGCAGAAGAAATGATTACCGCTGACAATGGTACAGTTTGCATTTTATGAGAGTCAAAGGACTTCATTTTAAATACAGGACGAAGCAAACCATGAACGGACGCATCGAGAAACGACGAAACTAAAAATTTAAATTCGGAAATTTATATGTCGCTAGTGTAGAACTGTAGACATTACAAAGCATCATCATTGGCCAGATTGCGACTTAGCTATAGTCACGCCGTCTACAATGCACTTCGATAGATTAGAATTCTCCATTGTAAAAAATAAGTACAATTTGATCTGATTACCTAGTCATCCAAATTCTAAGAAGTTAAAGGGAAAATTTATACTTTTATAACTCTCTGTGGTGCTTTTTGAATATGTGTATCTATCCATAATGTTGCTGAAGTGAAAGTGTAAAAAAAATACGTATAGGTACACAAGTGCCATTATACATTGTAAGTAAAGAATGTAAAATAATATCCTACCTACCCTAAATACAGTGCCTTACCTACATATTATAATTAATTGATAAAACTTCACAGTTTTGACATAAATCTACCTGAATAAAATTGGAACAGAGTTATTTAGAGCGGTTCCATAATAGCGTATTTGATTATAAAGCACTAAGGTTCGAGCGATTCTCGAATTTTACGAAGGGAACTCCGTATACACGCCAAGAGACTGACTCCCTTCACTATTAATTGAACAAAGACATCAATGTACGTAAATGGAAATTGTGGCAAGTTTGCGATGCTTGGTTATTTGTTTTATTGCATATTTTTATAAGATTTTTTATTAAATTTTAAGATATCACTGTTCCTGTATTCAATAAAATACTTTATGAAACGTTTAAGTACTGAAATGCCGTTTTATTCCTAATTTATTTTCAATCATTTTTGCTAGAAAACAAAAATCTAAAAAATAACTCTGATTAATAGAAAAGAAATTGGACGCAATAATGGATGTTTAAATGAATCTAGCTAGTGTCAATCCAGCTGTGGAATCCAGTAAAAATAAAAGAAATGCCCATAACAGCCCATTCACGAGTTTGGTGATAGCGGTGAGTGGAGCGGTGGGCGGCATGAAGACAAAGCCGGGTCCAGCTTGGTGTAATGTGTAAAATAATTATAGAATAATATAAAATAATTAATAGTTCCGAATAAATTACATCAATAGTTTACGTGAGACCCTGAACAGTGCTATTGACACAGTCCTCACACACACTCAAACAATCAACCTTTATAACAAAAACATCATTCATAGTTACCAGGCCATTTCTTCATAATATAAATGATCTGCTGAGCAAGAAGTCTTTTTCGGGCCTATCATAAAGCTTCTCAACATCATATCTATCATTCCTCTTGATCTTAGTGATCTTTGTAAGGTCCTAAGAACAGCTTAGCTTTAATTTTCAGTCCTGGACCAAACTGAGTTCTTTTGATGGCAACCACCTCATTCAGTTTATAATTATGTTGAACTTGGTTTCCTCTTTTCATTATAGGTTTTTGTATTTTCATCTTGCACTTTTTGAATTTGCTGCTTGGCCTTCAACCTCAACGTTTCTCTATTTTCATTGTAAGTGTTAATTGTCTCTTCCTGCAGGAGATTCATTATTTCAATGTCCTCTTTACACCTCATCTTCGTTCCGGTTAGAATTGAAATGGGGAAGTATCTATGGATCTCTGATATTATGTGCTGTTTAAACCCCTCTGGACACGACTAACATGCTTATACCACAGCGATTTATCCTGTATGCATAACTTCGTTATCATAGGAATCAAAATACGATGAATTCGCTCTACCTGACCTTTCCCCGAGGTACGAAGTCGAGTGGACGAACGAGAATACACGGTAATCTTCACATGTATATATCTTCTTTACAATACATGTTCAAAGTCTCCACTTGTAAAAGCTGTGCCCCTAGACTTACCGCCGCGATTGCGGCGTGCCCGTAACATTTAGGGGTAGGAAAACGTTTTCTCTTTTAGTACGGACTGTAGTGTCCATAGATTATAAATGTGTAAGTTAGATTTTAAGTCAAGCACTAGTGTAACGGGTACATCCCTACGTGGGTCTCTCGAAATAAAGATGGCGACACGCAATGTTGTATTTTTATTGTGTCCACAATAATCCGAATAATCCTGGATCAACGATCCCTGGCAGAACCCCGAAACACGATAGTTTGGCGACGAGATGGAGGTCAGTAACAAAAGTTTCATCGGATCCTTGCCGGTGTTCGATAATGAAGCACAAAGTTTCGCTAGCTGGTTAGAGTTATTTGAAGAATACTGTACGCTAAATAGCGTCCCACGAGAGGATGTCAGCAACGTCAGGAAGTCATTATTTCTTTGTCATATTGGAGTCAAGCATTATAACGTACTACACAGTATTTGCTTACCAAATAAGCCGAGTTCAAAATCGATCGTGGCGTTGGCAACCATTTTGTCGGAAAAATATGATTCTCCAGGTCTAGAGTCGACAAATCGGTACTTATTTTATCGAAGAATGCAGTCAGAAGCAGAAAGTGGTACGGAATTCATCGCAGCCCTGCAGGAAATTGCAGCCAAATGCAACTTTGGGAGCCATGCGGAGCACGCATGCCGGGACCAACTCATTGTTGGAATCCGTAGTGATAGTATTAGGAAGAAACTGCTAGCGATCCCAGAGCTAACCTACGAGAAAGCGAAAACTATTTTCTTACAAGAAGAGTCTGTTGTGTCACAAATGAAAAACATGTCGAGTACACCAAATGTCAACAAAGTCAGGAGTCGTCATGATAATCCAGGTCGTCGTTACCCAAATAGTCAAGGTCGTCTACGGAGTCAAAGTCGTCAAGGTCCACCAAATCAGAGTCAAAATCGTCAAGGTCCACCGAATCAGAGTCAAAATCGTCAAGCATTACAGAGTTGGAGTCAAAATAGTCAAAACCGTAAGTCGAGTCAACAGGGTAATAATGCCAGTCACCAGCCATGCTACCGATGTGGGAGGAACCACAATCCAGCAATGTGTCCAGCTCGTTCGTGGAAGTGCTATATATGTCAGCGCTTTGGTCATACGTCAAGGATGTGCAGAAATCGCAATCAAGGTAACACAAACCAAGTCAGTGAAGTCGAGTCAGTCACAAGTCCTGTAACTAACAGTGTAGACAATGTTGTTAATTTGTTAACAGATTCCTTTAACATAAATAGTTTACAGCCAAGTCAGTCTATGTGTAAACTTCAATACTATAAACAAATATGCACTTGCACATCTTGTGATATACCATGTGATCCTAACTGTGGATATTGTACAAATATAAGATTAGTAAATATTAAGAGTGTCTCGTCTAAGCCACAAATTATTAGAGTCAATGTCGAAGGATCATCATTAGAAATGGAAATTGATACTGGTGCGGCTATTTCATTGATTCCTTATCAATGTTATTTAAATTTATTTAAAAGTCATACCTTAAAGCCATGTAATATAAAACTAAATACTGTGTCAGGTCCTCTGGAAGTAGCGGGTATAATTAATGTTAATGTGTCCTTTGGTAAGTCAGTGCCCCCCAAGTCGTTACCACTTGTGGTAACAACAGATAAAAAGTCCTTCATACCTTTGCTTGGTCGTGATTGGTTAGATATTTTAAACCCAGAGTGGAGAAATAATGTTGTGTCAAGTAATATTAACAATAAGGGGAATGTAATTGTAAAGTCTATTCAGCCAGAAATGAAGTCAAATAGTGAGTCAAATGTAGTGCAACAGTTCATGAAAACTTATCCTAATGTGTTCAGCAAAAATGTAGATTCACATATAATAGGTTTTGAAGCAAAATTAGTCTTAAAAGAAAATAGTACTCCAGTATTTTTAAAACCTTACCCATTACCTTATAATATTGTCCAAGTAGTCAGTGATAATTTAGATAGGTTGGAAAGTGATGGAAAGATTTATAAAGTCAATTATTCAGAGTGGGCATCACCACTGGTACCAGTGAAAAAAGTAAATGGAGATTACAGAATTTGTGTTGATTTTAAGCGTTCAGTGAATTGTAATATTAAAGTTGATTCTTACCCACTTCCTAAGCCGGAAGATGTGTTTGCTACATTGTCAGGAGGCGAAGTATTTGTTGTTTTAGATTTGTCAGATGCATATACTCAATTATTGGTAGATGAGAAGAGTCAAGAATTGTTAACAGTGAATACACACAAAGGGCTATACAGATACAAACGGTTAATCTATGGTATAGCATCAGCTCCTGCAATTTTTCAAAAAGTTATGGATCAATTACTGTCTGATATTCCTAATACTGTGTGTTATATTGATGATATTTTAATAAAAGGGAAGGATTATGCAGATTGTTATAATACAGTGGTCAAAGTTTTAGGAAAATTAAATAAACATAATGTCAGAATTAATCATGAAAAGTGTAAATGGTTTTATAAGTCTGTGGAGTATTTAGGTCATATCATTTCTAAGGAAGGCAGAAAGCCTAGTCCATCCTTAGTAGAAGCTATTGTCAATGCAAAGTGTCCACAAAATGTCAAAGAATTAAGATCTTATTTAGGTATGTTAAATTTCTACCATAATTTCATAGGGAATTTAAGTACATTAGTTAAACCCTTGCGTCGTTTAACAGAAAGTAATGTTAAGTGGGAGTGGACAGCTGAATGTCAGTCTGCTTTCACCTTAAGTAAACAAAAGTTAATTAGTAGTGATATTTTAGTCCACTATAATCCGTCCTTACCTTTAGTAGTATATTCTGATGCAAGTCCAGTAGGTTTAGGTGCAGTGTTGTGTCATGTTATTAATATTAATGGTAAATCTGTAGAAAAGCCAATAGCTTATGCATCATGTTCATTAACTAAAGTTCAGTGTAACTACTCTCAGTTGGATAGAGAAGCCTTAGGTGTTGTGTATGCAGTCACTAAATTTCACAAATATTTATGGGGTCGTTGTTTCACCCTTATTACAGATAATGCTCCAATTAAATATATCTTGCACCCTGGTAAGGGAATACCAACATTAGCAGCTCAACGCTTGCAACATTGGGCATTAATTCTTGAGAGTTATGATTATAACTTAGAACATAGAAAAAGTCAGTTTTTACAGCCAGCAGATGCCTTGTCTAGACTGCCAATTAATAAAATTGTGTTAGATGTCAATAGTAATGCATTTTCAAATGACTTGCCTATCAATATTTTTGATATTGCAAAACAAACTTTGGAAGATCCAGTATTAATTAAAGTTGTCAAGTTCACAAAAGAAGGATGGCCTCATCATTGTAAAGATCCTGCAATTAGTCCTTATTTCAGGATAAGAAACTTTATTTCAATTAATGAAGATTGTCTAATGTTTGGTTCAAGACTAATTGTACCACAAAAATGTCAACAACATGTATTGAATCTTTTACATGAAAGTCATCCAGGTATTGTTCGTTCTAAAATGTTAGCTAGATCATTGTTCTGGTGGCCATCAATGTCTGTAGATATAGAGACAAAATGTCAGTCTTGTGAACCTTGTTCTGTTGTTAATTTTAAGCCTAATAATGAAAAATTGTCATGGCCTAGAACTTCTATGCCATTTGAAAGAGTTCATATCGATTTCTTTGAGTTTAAGAAACAACATTTCTTAATATATTGTGATAGTTATTCTAAATGGTTAGACATTAAACACATGTCAAGGTCTTGTAATGCAGAGAGTGTGATAGAAGAGTTGTGTGGAATATTTTCGTATGTTGGATTACCAATTGAAATAGTGTCAGATAATGGTCCTCCATTTGATTCATATGCTTTTATTAATTTTTGTACTAAGTTTAATATTAAAGTCACAAAAAGTCCTCCTTACCATCCTGAAAGTAATGGTTTTGCTGAAAGAAATGTTCAAGTTGCTAAGAGAGCACTAAGTAAACTTATTTTAGATCAAAATGGTTCTGAACCTTTAAGTCTTAAGATTAATAAATTTCTTTTAAATTATAGAAACATTCAGACTACAACTACAGAGAAAAGTCCTAATTCATTGTTATTTTTATATCAGCAAAGAACCTTGTTGTCAATGTTAAATCCTAAGTTTAATCCTAAGTCAGTTAAGAAATATCCTAGTTCTTATGTATTTAATGAGAATGATAATGTTTTAATTCGCATAGGGAGGAATGGTGTTATTAATAAGGGTTTGGTTGTAAAATGTCTTAGTCCAGTTATGTTTCTTGTATCTGTAGATGGTGTAGTTAAGAAAGTCCATCTTAACCAAATGTCCCATGCACCCCTACCATCCAGTACTCCGGTTTCTACTTTATTGCCAAGGTCAGTATATCCTGGTCCTGTAGTAAGTCCTCAACCTAGTTTTAGTCAGTCCATTCCAATGCCTCCTAGTCTTGTCCGATCAGGTCCCTTACGTCCTTGTCGTGCCCAATCCAGTCCAGTACAGCCTAGTCCTACCCAGTCCAGTCCACCACGTCCCAATCCAGTCCAGTCCAGTCCACCACGTCCCAATCCAGTCCAGTCCAGTCCACCACGTCCCAATCCAGTCCAGTCCAGTCCGGTCCAATCTAATCCAGTAGTGTCAGCTCCTCAACCCCGGAGATCTAATAGGATCATTCGCCCACCAACTAAACTAAATCTCTGAGGGAGGATGTAGTGTCCATAGATTATAAATGTGTAAGTTAGATTTTAAGTCAAGCACTAGTGTAACGGGTACATCCCTACGTGGGTCTCTCGAAATAAAGATGGCGACACGCAATGTTGTATTTTTATTGTGTCCACAATAATCCGAATAATCCTGGATCAACGATCCCTGGCAGAACCCCGAAACACGATACGGACGAGCGCTCGGTAGACGATTCGATCCTCTTGAC
This sequence comes from Agrotis clavis, assembly GCA_954870645.1. Lineage (NCBI taxonomy): Eukaryota > Metazoa > Arthropoda > Insecta > Lepidoptera > Noctuidae > Agrotis > Agrotis clavis. Next base: position 21,552,928 of record OX940930.1, read on the forward strand.
AAAGTTTTCTGTTATCTCTTACGGATTCAGAATTCCCCCCCCCCCCCCCCCCCTGTTAGCCGACTTCAAAGAAAGACTATAGTATAGATTTAGTAAACAAGTACATAACATATATTATTTTAGTGTGAATCCGGCAACAGGCGGGAACGCTTGCCTATCTTGTCTTTTATTTTATTACAACTTATTTGTTAAAAGCACAAAACATTGAGTGGGATAAGATAAGAGACTCATTGTGTTATTAAATACATTTTTCCTGTTTATACGATATTTATATAGAAGGTTTTATTTAAAAAAAAGGCAAAGAGTTATCCCAAAATGCGTACAGAGTTGCCAGTGTTTAAAAGATGTTGTTTCTGTGTGCCACTACGATACGGTTTGTTAACATGGGGTTATTTAAAATTGGTAAGTATCTACCCATTTACTTATCTAACAAAGTTATTTTTTTTATAATTGGTCACATAGGATATCCAGTATCGTGGTGTGTGTGCGAGTTATCCGCCCCTTAGATGACCCACTGGCCAAATGTTTGTAAAACGCTTTCACGACACAGGAGAAAATCCTAGAAAGGTGAAAGGGCAAAGTTCAAACAAAAAGGTTATTGCACAGTATGTTGGTCCATGTATGTGTAAAGTGGGAAGCTCACAAGTAATGGGCTGTATGCTGTCACGCACCCTAATGCTGACCTTTTAATAATGTAGATAAAGTTTAAAATTAATTAAACCTTCTCTTTGTGGAGTGGCTGGACAGGCACTACCGGCATCCTCGCCTTCTGCCTGACTTTTCTGTTGTTTCTTCCTATTATCGGCCCGTTTACCACTTTGCTGCTATGAGCAATAACTTAGTGCGGGACAGCGAGTGGTAAATTCAACTGTAGAGAAATGTTAGACACACGCCACGCGGCCCCGCTACTGGCACATTCGCGTACTTTATTAAGAGCGCTATGACATACTGAAAGAACACAGTTTCTGTCAATTTGACATCGTGATGCCCCCCGCATAAAAACAAAACACTAACGAAACAGATATGCCTCATATACCAGGAAGAAAACAACATGAGCTTTTGCCACTTTTCTTTGGAATAAACAAAGTAAGATCCCGGGCTTCTAGACACTACTTATATTCATAAACGAATGGATAATAATGATAAATGTATACCTATCAAAATTAAATAAGGGCCACTCATTATATTACATTTTAAACCACACATTGTTTCAATCTGCGAATTGGATATATTTGTAATTTACAAAGTGCGCATTTTAAAGATTATTCAATTCCATTCTATAATACGAGTAAATTATCTTGTTATGATATCTTTCAAGTGTTAATTTTGTTTCTAGTGGCTAATTTTAATTCATAACTTATTTAATTAGATTTTTGAAATTATTTAGAATTTACGATTTGGTGTTTAAAATTTTTCAAACTTTTTCTTTGACTTATACATCAAACAGTCATTTATGCCATCTATTCAGAGACATAATGGACGCAAAACCAGCCCCTTGGGGTGATTACGGTGACATAGATAAGGAGATATAGCCAGAAGTGGTCGGTTTAATGCTCGAATATTTCCAACCAGTGGCAGTGGTACAAAATATTTGAAACTAGTGTCAAAAGAGACGGGTAATATCACCAAACGCCGTGATCCAGGAAGAAAGTGAGTAAGGCCCAAGAAGACCATCAAGTTCGTTAAACCGTGCAAAGAGGGCGATAATCTACTGCGCGGATCATACAAACTCCATTGCGACCAGCCACAAGCTCCCCTATAATTGACAAGACAATTTCGAATCGACACCATGAAGATTAAAAATATTCAAGAAGATTCTTGGTTCGCCTGCAGTTAACTGTGAGCGGATGGTGCAAATCGTTAAACATTTGCAAAGGAGAAAATTTATTGAACTGTTTTGACTGGGCTTCAGTGCTTCTTATACTGGGTTACAGCTGGTTTATTTTTTTAATAAAGACAGATCTATCAGAATTCAACAGGTTTCAGATTATTTCACTCTTAAAACAGAATGTTTTGGTGAGCTTTAAATTATAATCTCTAGAGGGGGAGGACACCGTAACCCATAAGTCTGGTAACTTGCTCCACTATCAGGAGGGCGACCAACAGTCCCAAGGTGGTGTCGGGTTTCTCGTTCACAAGTCCCTCGTAAACAACATAATAACCATCGACAGTGTGTCGAGCAGGGTGCTATACCTAATACTCAGAATATCCAAAAGATATTTGCTGAAGGTCATTCAGGTATACGCACCGACCTCGTCACACTCCGATGATGAAGTGGAGACTATGTATGAGGACGTAAGTAGGGCCATACATAGCTCCAAAACCCACTTCACTGTTGTTCCCATAACTTTAACGCAAAGTTGGGTAAGAAAAGCAGTGATGAGTTGAGAGTGGGGCAATTTGGGTATGGGCAACGGAACCCTAGGGGACAGAGGCTGGCCGACTTTCTGGAGAAAGAGGAACTCTTTATGATGAATTCTTTCTTCCAGAAGCCGCCTCACAGGAAATGGACCTGGCTGAGTCCCGATGGTTTCGCGACAAACGAGATAGACTTCTTCATGACCGACAAGAAACGGATATTCAGCGATGTCTCTGTGATCAACAGGGTAAAAACCGGTAGCGATCACCGAATCGTAAGAGGCTCGCTGAATATCAATGTTAAACTTAAAGGGTCCAGCCTAATAAAGTCTACGCTCCGACCTACTCGGCCCCATATTCAAAACCCCGAAAGCTTTCAACTCGAGCTCTCTAATCGCTTTGCTTGCCTTGAGAACTTAGTGTCAGTGGACGAGATCAACGACGGGCTAGTGGAAACTGTCCGCACGGTAGGGTCTAAGTTTTTTAGACCCTGTCGTAAAGATAGACCCCAGAAATTGACCGAGCAAACCTTAAACCTCATGGCTGAACGACGTTTGCTACAGTTGCAGTCTTCCGATGACGCGAAGTCATGAAGGCGAGTTCAATAGACGGATATCTAAGTCCTTGCGACATGATCTGCGTCTCTTTAATACGAATAGTGTTAAAGAGACCATACAGCGAAACCAAGGCTCTAAAGTGTTCGCAAAGGACAAGTCTATTGGGCAGAGCCAGATGACAAAGCTGAAACGGGAGGATGGCAGCATAGCGTCGACCAAAGCAGAGGTTTTAGGCGAGATCGAGAGGTTCTATGGACAGTTATACACTTCGGTCGCAAAGCCCGTTGACCGCTTGGTAGGAGATCCAAGAGCCAAGCTGTCCCGACATTATACCGAAGATATCCCGGACATCAGTCTGTACGAGATTAGGATGGCCCTGAAGCAGCTTAAGAACAACAAGGCGCCGGGCGAGGACGGAATCACTTCAGAGCATCTGAGAGCGGGTGGAACACCGGTACTTAAAGTCCTCCAGAAACTCTTTAATTCCGTCCTCTTTGAGGGCAAAACGCCTGAAACATGGAGTAGAGGTGAGGTGGTGCTTTTCTTCAAAAAAGGTGAAAACAGCCTATTGAAGAACTACAGACCCATCACGCTTCTAAGTCATGTTTATAAGCTGTTTTCAAGGGTTATCACGAACCGTCTCGAACACAGACTTGATGACTTCCAGCCTTCCAAACAAGCCGGCTTCCGAAGAGGCTATAGTACAGTCAGCATCAAAAGTTGCTGACCACATTCAGATTTTTAAAATCGCCGTACACCATATTAATCCGAAATAATACGGTGTACAGCCATTTTGAAAATCTGAATGTGCTCAGCAACTTTCGATGCTGACTGTACCATAGACTACATCCATACGCTACAAGTTATACAGAAGACCGAAGAGTATTACTTGCCATTATGCTTAGCGTTTGTGGACTATGAGAAAGCCTTTGATTCAGTGGAAACATGGGCGGTACTTGAGTCACTCCAGCGATGCCGTATTGACTATCGGTACATCGAGGTGTTGAAGTGCTTGTATAATAACGCCACCATGTTGGTCCAAGTACAGGAGCAGAGCACGAAGGCGATTCCATTGAGAAGAGGCGTAAGACAGGGAGACGTTATCTCTCCGAAACTGTTTACTGCCGCAATGGAAGACTTCTGGAATGGCAAGGACTTGGCATCAACATCGATGGCGAATACATCACTCACCTTCGGTTTGCCGACGACATCGTAGTCATGGCAAAGTCGATGGAGGAACTCAGCATGATGCTCGATGGCCTCGACCGAGTTTCACAACGGGTGGGCTTGAAAATGAACATGGACAAGACGAAAATTATGTCAAATGCCAATGTTGTGCCCACCCCAGTCTCTGTTGGAAACTCGGTACTCGTAGTCGTTGACTCATATATCTACTTAGGACAAGTAGTCCAGTTAGGTAGGTCCAACTTCGAGAAAGAGGTCAACCGCCGAATCCAACTCGGTTGGGCAGCGTTCGGGAAACTGCGCAATGTCTTTTCGTCCGACATACCTCAGTTCCTCAAGACGAAAGTCTTCAACCAGTGATGAGTTACGGCACCGAAACGTGGTCTTTCACTATTGGCCTCATCTCAAAGCTCAAAGTCGCTCAACGAGCTATGGAGAGGGCTATGCTAGGTGTTTCTCTACGTGATCGAATCCGAAATGAGGAGATCCGTAGACGAACTAAAGTCACCGATATAGCCCACCGGATTAGCAAGCTGAAGTGGCAATGGGCAGGCCATATTGCTCGCAGAGCAGATGGCCGATGGGGTCGAAAAGTACTAGAGTGGACCACGGACTAGCAAGCGCAGCGTAGGACGTCCACCAGCTAGGTGGACAGACGACCTTATAAAGGTCGCCGGAAGACGCTGGATGCAGCTCGCTTCCAACCGGCATAAGTGGAAATCAAAAGGGGAGGCCTATGTTCAGCAGTAGACGTCCTACGGCTGAGATGATGAACTGGAATGTTTGGGAAGTTAGCGAATCTGAAATAAGATTTAATTACCAATTCAGAAAAAAAGCTATCAGAATTATTTACATTATTTTATTATCTACAATTATATCCACATTCGAATATAGTGGGAAAATACAATCAACACATTTATATATTTACATTGCAAACAGATCAAAATTAAATTAATTCAAAATATTAGCTTGTATCAAGAAAGGTAGGTTATGCTGTATTCTTGGCGATTGGGAAAATTACTGGCCACGACTCATGACCTGCGAAAAATTCGAGGTACTACATTTTTCACATGGAATTTGATGTCATGACAAAGACACTACCGCCGCGTATAAAGGTCATGAATGGTGGCGTGTATTTTAAATTTTAATAATTACGTGACTAATGTCAAAATGATTGCGAGCGATACGTCCTCCCTCCAAAGGCGCCCCGCGCCGTCTAAATCAAAGAACAAACCGTTCTTGGTTTTATGTTGAATTTTGTCATTGCATATTATAATTGTTTAATACTATTATTTTACTTTTAAATGAGCTAATTATTTTTTTAATGCAAGCTAAGATAGTAACCTTAGTTATTCAATACTTTTTGATTGAATATTCAGTAAATATTGATAGATAAAAAATATAATGTCCGACGAAAAAATGACAAATTCTTCCTGTTTTGAAAAATTATTTTTGGTGTATTTCTGAATGAAAAATAAAAAAGTGATTAATGCAGTCCAAATATAATCTTTCAGATGTACCACGGACATTTTCAAATATTATTTTACTATTATACCTTCTATGTAATTCGGTACCAAAGTATGACAAAAAGTAGAATTTTATGAAACATCATTTGCAGAGACAAGGTTTTTACTCATGTATGTAATGAAATCTAAAAATTTGTTTAAAGCACTCCACACAGAAATAATCAAACTTTCTCGAGTATATATCTTTTTTTTATTTGTGGCTATGACATACCCAGAATCAGGTTCCAAAAGTCGCACAAAAACAACGAAACGTGTAAAAGCCCTCTTAACAAAGTACGACGCTCACCGCTTAGACCTTTGGTCTTCGACTTGAACGGGTATATCTTACAGGAAAGAGATATGCGTGAATACCCGAATCGCTTTCTCTCTTTCTATTGATTGATTATTCTCGTATACCTTATGGTTAAAACATACTCTTTCTTTTCAGATCACAGCCACCATTTTATTGGTATTGGTTATGATATCATTGGTCATCACGGTACAAATAATGGTTCGTTACCATGTCTACTATGTCAGCGATATTGTGTCGACGGCTATCATATTGCTGCTAGCGCTGGGTGAGGTCGCGCTAAACATATTGTTTGTTGTGGGAGGACATAAGGTGAGCTATCTATTCATTGTTAACCTTTTAACCGCCAACGTTGGATATATCCGACAAATATTTTCGGGCCCATTACGCCAAGGTCGGATATATCCGACAGAGAATATTCACGATTTTTTGTTGTTTTGTATGATTTTATTGCATCTATTCTATATCTCTCTGTTTATGTAGATAGACAGATACCTATAATACTTTTTATTGTACATCTATTATTTTACAAATCGGAGCTTATGAGGAGCAAAAATTAAATTTGGGAGATGAAATATAATAAATAAACATTTTATTCTTTAATTTAATTAATTTTGACAATTAATTACAACCATTTATCTGTAATAAAAACAAAAGTATTAATTTACTTTATTAGTAATACTGGCTGTTTTTTGTGCCTTTGCCATAAACAAAAGACGCTGATATGCGCGCGCATCGCTAATTTGTGAAAAAGTAAAAATTATTCCGCGTGCTTTTTCTTTTCGCTGTAATGATTTTATTATTTCCTCGCAACTGTGTTTTATGTATAACGTCGTATGACATACGTGCGGTTTGATAATTACAGCCTCTGCTTTCTTATAGCCCTCCCCTGCGGGTCGGGCTTCAATATCGCCTCAGCTGTAATTATCAACTTACCGCACTTATATCATAATGCACTATAACAAGTGCAGTAAGCTCGCCCTCTGTGACAAGGGAATTTAATACAATGTTACTTTTATCTTATATAAGGTGCTTTATTATTATCTGCCACGGCTGCAATGGGAGATAGTATTGCGTTTATAGATTACAATAGTAAAGATAATTAATTGATTATTTGTCATTTTTTTTTTCATACAAAAAAAAATACGCCTTTAATAAAAATACAAATCTAGTCAGCTGATTTCAGTTTTCATTCTCAGAACAGATAGAAAGAGATAGCAGTTGTTTTCATTGACGAAGCGACACATCGCGCGTATTTTGTGAACCACGTTATGCAGAGTAGAGCCAATGTTAATTTAACTTGTTTACTGTCTCAACTTGAATTGACTGTTCCGGGGTACGAAATTTCTTCACTATTGTAATCTATAAACACAATACTACCCCCCATTAAAGCCCTGGCAGACATTAATAAAGCACCTTATATATAAAATTTCCGTGTCACAATGTTAGTTACCGTACTCCTCCGAAACGGCTCTACCGATTTTTACCAAATTTTATATGCGTATTCAGTAGGTCTGAGAATCGACTACTATCAATTTTTTAATGTATATGGCAAAACAACGTTTGCGGGGTCAGCTAGTATTTTATAAATACGAGTATTATAATATATATATTTATAAAGAAAAAATACGCTCTTTCCAACCAAGACACCGAGGTTCATGCTTACTACGTCGAATGTACTGAATCCGGAAGTGAATCGCAGGTTCAAACCCTGCTCGCGGTTCGAATTTTTCTTTCCATAGAAAATCGATGTTACTTTTGTTTCAGAAAAACGTGAAACTTGTCCGCATTTACTACATCTACAACCTAGTCATCTTGGGGCTCTCAATTTTGATGGTGCTGTTTTTGTTCTGCGTCATAGTGCCCAAGGTAGGGCTTGACCGCCTCATGTCTACCAATGGATATCTAGTGGTGGCTAACTTCGCAAGCTACTTTATGGATATTGGTGAGTTTACTACTTTCATTGTGCACACAGCTTTCCCTGTCGGGGTCTTTGTTTCATGATGACCACAACCTTGGAGTCTTTAGGTGAAGAGTGAATAGGTTACTTCTAAGCAAATGTTCCATCGTCGACCACAGCTTGTCTTACCATCAAGTGAGATATTGGTCCAACACAAGCCTGTCGCTACAATGTCAAAATATCAGTCCAACATATCGGTTGACTTTCCATATTCTGGTTCCGGACTATTCCAGCCATCATGCATTCAGACTAGCAAGTCTACGAAGTGTCCCTAAATGTAAAACACTGGAGCAAAAGTGGCAAAAGGCAGCAAGCCAGCTGCAGCCTTACTATGTGCAATTTATTTTATTACCATCACTCATAGAACGGAGAACAAAAATGTCGCGAGGAAATCGATATTATGTTCTTAAACCAAAATGTAAAAGAAACATGATATTCATCATACTTTGACATCTATAATAAAATGGTTAAACATAAATAATTTAAAGATTAATCTGGACAAAACTAAAATCGTACATTTTAGTCAACGTTTAACGATCGAAAATATGGACATAAATATAGACAATAAAATAATCGAAAGCGTAGATAATACTAAATTCCTTGGTTTAATAATTGACAAAAGACTTGATTGGAAATCACAAATAGAGAAACTTTGCAAAATAATATGTAGTGCTGCATTTGCATTACACTCTTTATCTGCAGTTGTAAATGTAGATACACTGATTACGGCCTACCACGGCCTGGCTGCGTCTCATCTAAGATACGGCATCATATTCTGGGGGAACTCTACCGATGCTAACACGGCATTCAAGGCTCAAAAAAGATGTATTAGATCAATGTTTAGGCTAAAAACGATAGATACATGCAAACCATATTTTAAAAGGTACAAAATATTAACACTTCCTTGTCTATATATCATAGAAGCCGCAATGTTTGTTAAAAAAAACCCCAATCTGTTTCCACGTCTACAGGACACTGTACAACGTAACAGACGGAATATGACAACTCTTCGCGTGTATCCGGCAAAAACGGCACTTATGCGCAAAAGTATCATCTGCATGGCACCTACGATATATAACGTAATACCTAAAAGTTGGAAGGAGCTGAGTGATAATGCATTCAAACGCCACCTACAAAGATTTCTTTTGCAAAAGGCCTACTATAGTGTCGCTGAATTCCTAGCGGAAAAAGTTTTTGACTAATATTTAGTAGTTTTTGAGGAATTATATGTTTTGTAATTTTTGTGACAGCCAATTCCTAGATTTTTGACATTATTCATGTAAATTTTGACACTATTTCTTATAAATCATCAATTTAGCAATTTTGACATTATTCTTATAAATACTGGTTTTGACATTGTAGCTTTTTTGGCATATTCCCAATTTTGAAATTAACGTATTAATCATTTGACTATTGTAGATAGATAATTGGTATTATTTTTAACCGACTTCAAAAAAAAAAGTAGGTTCTCAGTTCGACCTGTATGTATGTATGTATGTATGTATGTATGTATGTACCGTGGAATGGGGTGTCATTGATCAATTTAAAAATTCAAAGGGCTGTATTTTCTAAAATACAAAGGTACCGAAGACGAAAAAAAAATTGGAATATCGGTTTTTACTATACAATCGATACAATGAATTAGATTCTATTTTAAATAAATAATATGTCGATGAAAAATATAAATGTGAGCGGTCAATGTTAAACCGTAAGTGGGGTTACTTTGATACCCCCTAATATTTTCACGGCAAATGATAGTAACCCCTTTAAACGTTATTATTTCGAAAGAACAAAAAAAATCGGCTAAGTGCAAAAAAAGATATTAATTTTTTTAAAGTTTAGGGGTGACATTGATCAAGGCAAAAAAAAACTTTTTGAAAATTCACCTTTATTTTAACGTTTCATTGAGATATATTAATTGTAAAAACATAATTAGGAACATTTATCAGTCAAAATCTTAAATGTTAAGTAAAAATAGAAAAAAATCACTACTAGCTACTGCTCGTTCTAACACGTCTTCATTAGAATTCCGATAGGCGCGAGCGCCTAAACGCTTCATATATGTTCTTGGCATAGCGCTGAAAGTAAAAAAAAATCATATAAAGCAGCCATCATTGCAAATATATTGATAATATATGTGAAAAATGTCATGGGGTGAGATTGATCAATGACCAAAGTAACCCCATGCCTGTGATCAATGACACCCCGTATAGAAAATAAACCACCACTGAATGAAATTTTGGAGGTTAAAATACAAAAACAACTTCTTTCTCAAGCTAATTAAACACATAACAACATAAACTATCATTTTTTCTAGCAACTTGCATATCCAATCTGGTACCCTGGAAGTTATTTTAACCCCTAAAATACTTTAAACACAATACTCACAGTTTTTTATGAAAATCTCCGGTAGTGATCTGTTTGTACGTGCAGCGCTTGGGCAATGTCAAAGAGTGACACACAGTGCTGACAATGCAAAAGACGAAATTTTTCGGTTGCGTCCAGAAATTAAACAATTCCTGTTTTAAAAAAAGATAAAGTTTTTATCAATGTTACCCCGTGAATCAAACTAACCCCATTCCACGGTATGTATGTATGTATGTATGTATGTATGTATGTATGTTTGTCCGCGATTATCTCGCGTTTGGCTGAACGGATTTTGATGCAGTTTTCAGGAAAGTGTTCATTACATTCTGGAGAAGGTTTTAGTATATAACACTAATAGATATCCCGTGACGTTGCCCGCGTGGATCCGATTTGCTTACTTGGATCGTAGATTTTCAGGGACGATTGCATGTTTGTCCGCAATTATCTCGCGTTTGACTGAACGGATTTTGATGCAGTTTTCATCAGGAAAGTATTCATTACATTCTGGAGAAGGTTTTAATATATAACACTAATAGATATCCCTTGACGTTGCCCGCGTGGATCCGATTTGCTTACTTGGATTGTAGATTTTAAGGGACGATTGCATGTTTGTCCGAATTTATCTCGCGTTTGGCTGAACCGATTTTGTTACAGTTTTCAGAAAAGTATTTGTTACATTCTGGGAAAGGTTTTAGTGTATAACAATAATAGATATCTCGTGAAGTTGCTCACATAGATCCGTTTTGCTTAATAGGATTGTAGATTTTCAATGACGCCGATTTTATGAAGATTTTTGTTGATTATCTCAACTAAAAAGGGAAAAATAAAAAACTATTTAAAAAAAAGGGAACCGACTTCAAAACCAAACACAAAAAAAACTATAAAATAACTTTTCTTTCGGAAGTCGGTGGCCATTATGTCAATGAAATAAAAAAAAACAAAGCCACCGACTTCCGAAAGAAAAGTTATTTTATAGTTTTTTTTGTGTTTGGTTTTGAAGTCGGTTCCCTTTTTTTTAAATAGTTTTTTGATTATTGTACTATGAAATTCATTATGTTCATAAAATATTTGTACGCTGATAATTACGGCATAAACATGACTGGACTGAAATAATAATAATAATATCTTGCATGCAATGTATGTATTACAATGTTTAAACAAATAAAGGAATCTTATCTTATCTTATCTTATCTGGTACTAGGCCCTTGTGCGGCAGCCTCACTTCTTTCACAGGGAGGTCTCCTGTGTCCTGTGCGAAGTTGTAAACAGATTCATAATCATCTGCCTCGGTGTTCCCAACATGTTGAGGTCGGCATTCAGACTAAAATCAGTATTTCACACTGCGCGACCCCTTGGTCGCTTAGTAAGGACTGGCCTATGTGACAACCTCGGATTATCCTAGCTATAGCACTGTCTGGACTGCAAATTTATTTTATTTTTTATTTTATTTTACCTTTTATTTCGGGCAACTATGGCCCATAAAAACACAATACTTACATATTTATAAGAATAAAAAAAATAACTATAAACTAATACATATACATATTTAAAACAATCAACTTAAAAACTATTACACACGAAAGCCCAAATAGGCCCTGATTTGAGACTATTTGCTTTGTAAGTGACATTTATATGCTTTTCCTTCACAGCAATGCAGTTCTACTTCGTCCTGCTATTGAGGAGTGAGATCATCAAGCTTAGTAACAACTGCCAGTTCCAATTTTCTAACATTGCGGCTGAAGCAGAATGTACCATGAAATACAAAGAAAGATTGCCCGAAGAAGAGGAGATTGAAGATGACTGTGAAGAGAGAACGGGTGCCACCAAATGTCAGATCAACTGTCAAACGAATGGAACTTATCACAAGAATGTGGAACTGAACTGATAAATTACGGATAAATTTGTCTTTAGGCGGATGGTAGGCTCGTGGGTAGTATGGGGCAACGTGTCTTTTAAATAAATAAAATAAATATTAAAAAAAAACAAAAAACCCGACTGCGTAAAAAAACTAAAAAGAAAGAAACAAGCCCAGTAGTTTAGAATTCACTCATTCACACTCACAGTCGGGGCCCATTCAAATTATACCAATCAAATCTTCCCAAGAGGCCCCGACTGTGGGTGTGAATGAGTGAATTCTAAACTACTGGGCAAGAAACAAGCCCATTTTAGTTTTTTTACGCAGTCGGGTTTTTTGTTTTTTTAATTATTTTATTTTACTATTTTTTTTAGTTTTTGTTAGCATTTATCAGTCCAAATTAAATCGAAACATATAAGTTATATATATTTTGGTAAACCATTTTTAAAATCCTTTAATTTGATACCCCACTTGATAGAATGTGAGAGATTTAAAAAATATATTTTTAGTTCGGGACCCTTTGCACGCGAGTTCGACTCGCACTTGGCCAGTTTTATGTACACAGTGACACTCTCACGTTTAAGACGAATCTAACGACACCTCTCAAGTTAAAATCCATCAAGCCGTTTAGGCTGCAGAGCAACACAAAGAAATATACAAACATACATAGACATACATACATACATACACTCGAAAAACATAATCCTCCTGGCGCAGTCGGGTAAAAAAGACATCCATAACTTTTCCTGCCCTACTCTTTCTGACTAAACTTCCGACATCGGTAGCACGTTGTTTTCAATAGGTACAGTCAGCATCGAAAGTTGCTGACCACATTCAGATTTTCAAAATGGCTGTACACCCTATTATTTCGTATTATTACAGTGTACGGCGATTTTAAAAATCTGAATGTGGTCAGCAACTTTTGATGCTGACTGTACCGTGATATGTACAATTGTACAGATGCCAGCACATCAAGCTACTACAATCTGTCAGATTTCTTTAATAGAAATTCAACCGTATTACAAGAGTTTAAGGTTAATGTTTGACCTGCTGGCGTCTGTATATCTGGTGCGTGAATGACGATGTCTACAAACATTACTTTGTTAAAACAAAAATAGTTATTGTACTTATTTTAATTTTTAGATTATTAAACTTTTTTTCTTAAGTTTTGTTGTATTCTTTCAGAATCGGATATTTTTGTATTGCAATTAAATTGAGGCATATAAGTAGGTAGATATTCTAAATATTACTAACCCGTTCTTAATAAGATAGAACTGAATCATAATTAGGAATCTGAAGACTTCCCAGAATTGTCTTGTTTTCCCAAACTTGGGTTTAAAATATCAAAACATTAAATAACAAGGAAAATGATGCTTTATCGCAGAGGTCATTTTTTATCATCAAGATGAACATAAACAAATACATTATAACAGTGCTATCAGTTATTAAACGGGAAAAGATATTTCATAAACTACTTACTTGAATAATTATAATAATATCGTACCCATTTTCAAATTATCCAACAATAAAAAGAAATATCTCTATATTGCTTAACCCAAAATTATATTAAATCTTACACCATGCTCAAAGATTTCGATTGGACACGTACAATATTGAATTCCCTAGCAAATTAAGGAAAAGAATACATTCTGAGAATCCCTGATTATCTGTCCGGAAACAGCATAGACTAAGAGCCAGTTTTACCAAACTCTGTTTGTTAGTAAATGCCGACTGTTAAGGTTAATAAGTGTTCCACCACGTGTAAACGGTACTTAAATTTCCTTGATCGGCTGTTAAATTTAATGACTGCTCCATGGCTCCGTTACATTGGTAACAGACAATAATTAGTACTGTCAAGATGCCAATATTATAGTTTTTTTTTAAGACTATAAATAAGGAGATTTTTACTGATTGCCAGTACGCGAGAAACTACATATTAAAGTTCGGCCGTTCAGAGAATGCGTTCCTGACACCTGTCAGTTAGTACATGTATTTGTCATAAAATTATAACATTCATTGATTATTGATATAATAATGTTGTTTTAATGCTCATCAATTGTTAAAACGGTAAACAACCAGCAAAAATATTTTTATTGTAACTGCAACGCCATTACAAAGTTACATCGTCAGTTCAATCGCGACCTGTCAGGAACGCATTCTCTGAACGGCCGAACTTTAGTTATCAGATCCCCTGTTCAGGAGTGGTTCGAGAATCACGGCGCCCTCTCCTTCCGCCTGACGCATGTCCTCACCAGACACTGTTGTTTTGAGAGGTTCCTGTATCGGAGTCAGTGACAAAATAGGCTCGTTCACTCGGGTGTCACCACTGTGTGGACAAGGTGGTGACGAAAGCTGGCTTCCCATTTCACGTCGCTCCATGACATGGCCTGAAAAAATGTATTTTAGCTTTCTGCGAAGCAGTAAAGCTAGAGTGAAAGAGGAGATGGAATGTGTGGGTGAGAGATAATTCTCCATCACGCCGTCTCCACCTCAGGGCGTCGGGAAACATGGGCCATTTCCAGGCACCCGTAGGCGCGGGTTTGCTTGTAATTAGTAAACCAAGTCGATGGCACGTTGTGTTCCACGCGCGTTTTTAGAAACTGGCAGAAAACTGACGGAATTCATGCAGAACCAAACGCTTGCCAGGGTCGCTGAACTGTCTAAACTCGATATCGCGGCCCTGGAACGCAAAGAATAACCGAAAGAACAGCATAATTTATTGTCAGTACGAATCTGTCAGTTCCTTCTGTTCCACCCAGGGGGCCGGACTCATTTGATGATATTCCAGTTTCCACCCAAAAATTTTAGGACTGTTACCTAGTAAATGTTAGTAACTAAATGTGACTTTAACACATAGAAACTCTTTACACAACGGCACAAAAAACCTCAAACTCATTTTAAATCTGGGGGCACGGTAGTGCCCCCGCCAAGACGAGCCAAGCGAAGCGCAAGGGCACTACCTACCTTTTCTCCTAGTGTTTCGTCGTTTTTTTGAACCCTCATAGAGTTGGTTTCCGATGTACCAGATAGTTCATATTCTCAGAATATGATGCCATCAATAGTCTTATTAAGCATACAAAGTCTCAATAGAATAGCTACAATACTTTAGATTTTATTAATATCTAAAATACACGGATTTCGTCACTGATACACTGACACACTGATGATCATCAAAATGTTTGGCTACTTCCTGAAGTGCTAGAGAGCTGAAATTCGGTATATAATCTAAGTTTAGTATACAACCAACAAAAAAATTAAAAACCTATAACTTTCACCCCCCATCCCCTAAAATGAGGGTTGAAGTTTATATGAGACCTTAAAATGTTAGGGTACTTCCTGAAGTGCTAGAAAGCCGAAATTTGGTATGTAGTATACAAAAAAACATTCCCCATCTCCTAAAATTGGGGGAGGGGGTGGAACTTGCCATGTATGTATGTTTGTTCGGGTGTAATCTTTGAACTTTATTTTGAAATAGAATTATCTTCAACCGATTGAGCTGAAATTCTGTATACACGTTTAGTTTGGATTACAATGCACGATTAGGTATGTGACGTCATCCTAAATCCAATATGGCGGACTATCTAAGATGGCAGAATAGTTGATTTTAGTGCATTTCTACAATATGGATATCAAATGAAAGGGCTGGTTGAGAGAAACTAGAAAAATGATGTGACGTCATTACAAATCCAATATGGCGGACCATCTATGATGGCGGATTAGTTATATTTAATGCACTTCTACAATATGGGCATCAAATGAAAGGGCTCGTTGAGAGCAACTCGATGAATAATGTGACGTCATTCTAAATCCAAGATGGCGGAATAGTTATTTTTAATGCTCTTCTACAATATGGGTATCAAATGAAAGGGCTCTTTGAGAGCAACTTCAAAAATAATGTGACGTCATTATAAATCCAATATGGCGGACTATCTGAGATGGCGGAATAGTTATTTTTAATGCCCTTCTACAATATGGGTATCAAAATATGAAAAGGCTCTCGGAGAGCAACTAAAAAAATTATGTGACGTAATTACAAATCCAACATGGCGGACCATCTAGGATGGCGGAATAGTTATTTTAATGCACTTCTATAATATGGGTATCAAATGAAAAGGTTTGTTGAGATCAACTAGAAGAATAATGTGATGTCATTATAAATCCAAGATGCCGTAATAATTATTTTTAATGCACTTCTACAATGTGGAATCAAATGAAAGGGCTCGTTGAGAGCAACTCGATGAATAATGTGACGTCATTCTAAATCCAAGATGGCGGAATAGTTATTTTTAATGCACTTCTGCAATATGGGTATCAAATGAAAGTGCTCGTTGAGAGCAACTCGAAAAAATAATTTGATGTCGTAAATCCAAGATGCTAGCAACTTACAAAAAGAACTGAAATCCCACCAAAAACATTTCATGTAAAGTGTTGCCAAAACGAGCACATAAGGTTTGCCCTACAAAAAAGATATCAGATCTTATGTAGAACCAAGCTTCTGAATCTACACGGCCTAACTCTACCAACTCTAATAACTTCACAAATTCTACAAATTCAAAACATAGACAGTGTACAAAGAATAAATAAAATATAAACATAGGTACATTCTATTAAAATAAACATATATTAAGATGAATGTACTTAGGTATATAATATACCTACAGGAATGAATGTAATAAAAAATGAATTTTTCAACTGGGCGTGGATGGCTATAATATATACACATAAGGCCCATCGAAAAACGTTGAAAGGAGTCTCTTCGGAGTCGGAGGAGGATTTTGACTAAAACTGCATTATTGGATTTTACAAAATTCAATAATCCTGGCCAGGAACAGAACCCGCTGATTTTGGAAAAAAAAATCACATTCTGTATTCCATATTCATTATGTCATGCGATGCGAAATTTAATAATAAGGAAGTCAATTGCTAGCACTTTGGTCGCTTTGCGGCTAGCTACATTTATGATCTCTAGGGGCTGCCAACCCTAGGCGACGCCCTTGATTGTACCCCCTATATGTTTTTTTTAAATTGATTTATTTAGTACCTACTCCATGTTCATGACATGATAATGATGAGATGATGGAGATGAATATACGATTTTGTAGGAATCATCGGCGCGTAAATAAATGCCGACACTACCACCGCCCCCCTTGCCAATTCTGTAATTTCTGACTAGGTAGAACAAAGCCAAGAAGTGCGTAGTGCGTTAGAAAGGGCTTAAGAAATTTTAATGTCTCCGATAGTGCTCCGATACGTGTTTTTTTTTATCATAGTCTCCATTTGTATGAATTGTATTCAAATTCAACAGTCAGCGTAAACTGTTATTCAATACTGAAATTGCATGATGCAGTGCATGATGCATCGAGATGTAGGTACGCTACTAAAGGATGCCAGAAGAATAACCGCCAGGAACCCTCTGAGAATTAATATGGGCTTAGAGAGAGAGATAATGAAGGTATAGAGACTTTTACGACTTTTGGAAAAAAGAGAGGACATGTTGTCATGCTAATTAACACAATAAAAAAAAGTTAAAACACAGAAACTATAACAAATTCACAAAAACAATTGCTATTGGTTTAACGCTTTTAGCACGCACTAAAAATGACAATCTTCGTATTCCTCTCGTCGAACCTTATTGATTGATACCCATGACATGGTAAGAATTTGGTAAGAAAATGTCATTTCGCATTATTTTCAGCAAACCCTTTTATTTTATACCCTTAAGCCCGATTTCCACCGCGAGCGGAACGGACACATTATTGACTCCTTTAAACTCGCAAGCGCAAACTGCATACTTGTATTTCCACCAACAAATCGTTTTTACTCTTTTCACCTGCTGGGTCATTAATGTGTCCGCTCCGCTTGCAGTGGAAACCGGGCTATAGGGCTGCATATCAAATAGCCAATCCGCCACCTTGTGACGGCCGCCATGTTGGATTTAGGTCACGTGATAATTTTTTCGTATCCCATTCAGTAAACCCTTACATTTAATATCCATACCCATACCCATACCACCATACCATACCAACTATACATAGTTTCATATCTGTCATAGCCAAGTCAAAGCATCTAAACTGAGAGAGTGTCTTCCACACAAAGCTTTTAAAAACATACGAACTCATGTGTCAGTGCTTTGATGTCCGAACTGAGCTCCGGTCCTGAGGACGCTTTCGTGAACCTGTTCTCAGCCATTCTCGAGTTGAACATCTGCTCCAGATCCTCCAAGCTTGCTGCCATCTTAGTGTCCATAGTGATGGTTTATTTTATAAAGTTGTTATACTTGAAGTTGAAGAAATAGACTTGAAAATACTATAAAGTGAGTATGGGTTGGTTATAAACAATACAAATTATAATTATATCATTAAAAATTAAATTAGAAATAATTATTTTCACATACTTAAACTTCTGTAACCAAATTATACGTGGTTTTAGTATACAATAATGCATTATCAAAAAAGTCTTTTCATCTAATAACAACTCCCTATATTCCTGCATAAAAAACTGACCATCACTATTTCTTAATGCTATCAAAGGAGATATCCAGAATCTTCTATGATTTCTACGTTTATTTCGGCGGTGCCGTAATAAAAGCAACAAAAGAACACGTTTGTATCTATGGGTAGTTCTTCGAAATTTGATTCTTTGACTGATTCATATGGTCAAATTTTAATTTCACTTTCAGCTCAGTAACACATGTTCATATGAAAATAGATATTCCAAATAACTTTTATTTGTTTAAGGGACTCCTTTTTATAAAGTAGTTTTTAAGATATCGACGTTTAAAAATTTTGTGCCCAGATGAATCAGAATTTTTTACAGATGAATCAGGAACAGAAATAAAAATGGAAAACTTTAAATAAAAATGAGCGTTGTATTAAGAAATATTATAGAAATGTTATTAAGAAAATAATCATAATTTTATAACAACAGTAATATTTTTTTATATAAAATTAATTATCAGTGTTCATATCAAGGAAAAAATCTGGTCAATTCAACAATAAAAATCTTGTTTTTCAAAATAACATTTACTGAAATAAATACTTACAGAAAAGCGAGAATTTTGACATAAATAGGTACTAGATAGTTATTTTAATGCTACGTTATAGTATTCTCTCTTGTTTACTTTTGTTTTTTCTCTCTTTCTTTTCAAATATAATTCTTTCATTTTTAATTTCCACGCAGCATACTTGTCTGGATCTTTTCTTATTTTCCATCTTAGCAGGATGAAAAATTCGTACGTTCTGTGAGTCTCTTTTTCTCATAGATGTATTTTTTTTCCATCTTTTCTACTATTGATAGTGGCATTGTTGTGAACAGCAATATAAAATAAAATAAAATAGATATAGTTTGACTTATGAATAAATACCGAAGAATAATGTCAAAATTATCTCACATACACTCTACTGACATGAAAAAGTAAAATAACGTAAGAAAAGTGCTCCTTTCTGGCTGGAAAAGGGGAAAACTAATTTATTTTCAGATTCATATGGTTTTTTGAACATATGAATCAGGCACAGATGAATCATGATTTTGCCTAAAATCATGCTTAACTCATCATTCATACAGACTTCAGTATTATCATTTTTCTACACGAATCTGTAACCCAAAAGCATCACACGAAACTCAGATTAAAGTCTTAAAACAGCAAAATAAAATTAATAAATTAGGCATTGTAATCAGCAAGGTACCTAAACCAAGCACAGATGAATCAGACATTTACCTTTGTTTCACCAGGTTCTAAGCCAACGAGCCTCACGTCCGCCTTCTAGCACGTCCGTTGTATGACAGGTTTCCCCCCACGTGGGATCCCAGACTCTCATCATTATTCCTCGACCAAGTACAGTCAAGCAAAGCTTACTCCACATGAATCAGTATTATACGCCGGACACTTCTTATTTACTTAATTAAAAACACACTAACGTAGTTATATCTATTACATATTTTTTTTGTAAGAGGTCAATTAATTACCTTTCAATATAACTTTAATTTATATTGATAAATCAAGGGAAAATGCGACATCGACCATTTTGTTCCGGAAAATGGGAAACGGACGCCCTATATGAATCAGGAGAACAGACTTCAAAATTTTTTATTTTGTATCTAGATAGTTACTATTAAAAAAATATAATTTGTCCCAGGTAGAGCTAAAGCTAAACTGTACTAAAAAAAAGGTTGCACTCCAGGAGTGCCGGTAGAAGTGAAAACTTTTTTGTTACTATGTTTTATTTTTAATTTGAATGACGTCTTACTCATTTTCGATCAGGGTCACGTGACCCTGACGGTCACGTGACCCTGACGGTCACGTGACCCTGACGCGAGTTTTAAATTTTTTACCCATTACAGAAAAAGTGTACAACGCCGCTAAAGAAGTTTTCACTTCAAAAATATTACATGCCGTTTTGTTAGTGGGTTACAGAAATATACCCACAGACATCGAAAATTTTGTCTCTGAAGAACTACCCCTATCCATTGCAAAGGCTGAACTGAGACACAGCTGCGTCGGCGTGCATACCCTCTAGCGTTGCGTTGGCGCAGCGTCAACGCAACACAGGTGTGGCATACAATGCGTTGTTCCGTTGCGATGACGCGACGCAACGCAGCGCAACGCACTAATGGGGCCTCGCTCTTACTTGGATTGTAATACGAGTAGAACATGATTTGATTTGTGTTTGACAGTTATTTAAGATGTTGCCAAATTTCAAGCACCAATCTGGACCTTCTTACTCGTATCAATATGTTAGTTATTATCTCTCATTAAGTTAAAAAGGTTATCTATTATAATAATGTTTAGTAAGTACATTATATCAGTGTTCGGTTCATAGAATAATAACAAAAAAATCAGTATGATTCCAGCAGTAGGCGGAGATAATAACTGAAAAAGTATAATGATTATATTTGTAAGTATAAGTAATTTATTTCCAATAATTTTGTTGATAGTACAAAACATTGAGTAGTTAATTTAACATAGGCTCACTGTTATTTAAGTGTCTTATATTTTTTTCCAGTTTCAAATTAATTCGATTTATTGAAAAAGTAGAAGAGCTATTCAAAATGTGTACAGAGTTCCCAGTGTTTAAAAGATGTTGTTTCTGTGTGCCACTACGACACGGTTTGTTAACATGGGGTTATTTAAAATTGGTGAGTATCTCCTGTTATTTATCTTCCACCATAATTATAAAATACTTCTTTTGTTTGTCATGAACATGGAGTACTAAATAAATCAGTTAATAAAAATATATAGGGGGTACAATCAGCCCGCTGTAGTGCCGGATCAACCAGAAAAATTCTGATAATCAACGGATGCATCAGAAATCCCCACATAGACAAGTAGCCAGAAATTATGATCTGGCAATTTTTTAATACAAATTGTGCCTGCCGGCGAGCATCAATAGCGGACGATTCGTCAGAATTTTTCTTCTAATGTGCGGAATCTAATACAAAATGTATGCAGCAAGTTCTTTCCAGTGAAAATCAGAATTTTCGTGACAGAAATTTCTTATACAGTATGCAGTTATGCTTAAAAGGATGAACATGGCAATACCTGCCTTAAATTGACCAAACTCTCTAGAAAGAGAGGAAAATAATGGTTTGTGTTTAAACCAGAGGAGTAGGTATAAAATTATAAAAGTATATGTAATTAGATGTATTTAAATAAATTATAACCTTGAATATTCCTCTACTAATGTATTATTACACCTACTATGTCTGTTTCTCTGCACCACCCTAAGGTAGATAGACTTACCAGTCTACCTTAGGCATACCTTAGGCTATGGCATTAAGTCCGCCTATGTACTGTTTTTACATGTGCATGAAGTTCAATAAACAAATAAAAAAGTACCTATTTTAAAACCAAAATATCGAAGTCCCTGCCAGAATGGATAAATGCTCACCAAATTGTGTATCATAAAATGTAGAAATTAACCTATTTTCTGTAATGATCTATAAAATAAAATAAAAAAACAAAATCGAACTAGCTAGGGTTGACGAAGCCCTCTTCGCAGGGCTTCTATTTCTGTTTACATGGTTTGAAGGAACCCAACCAAACCGAACTTCGGGGTGTCCCTGAAATCTTGCTAAAGCGAGTTTTAGATTTAGTGAGCATTTATACATTTTGGTATACAAAAGGAATTATTGATGAACATTTAAATTGAAGCCGAAAATAATTCAAGTCAAACAATGTAAAACACACTCTTTCTTTTCAGATCGCAGGCATCATTGGAATGATAATGTTAACAACATCATTGGTCCGCTTGGTACAAATAATGAATCTTTATGGGGGCTCTCAAACGATCCAAGCACTCATAACTTTGATCATCGGGCTATTGTTAACACTGGCTCAAATCGCCCTGAACATATTACTCGTTGTGGGGGCACATATGGTGAGCTTTTCCTGATTAAAAAAATGTGTAGGATACAAAGAGACCTTTAACAAAGCCGAAAGGTACAGACACCAGCAGGTCAACCTATTCGAATCTGTCAAATTTTACCAATCGAACATTAACCTTCCACTATTGTGATAAGGTTGAAAATCTATTAAAGAACGACTGTGGTAACTTGATGTGCTGTCATCTGTACATTTTCTTCCAGCGTTTTTTTTATGTGTAATATTTTCCCCATCGGGCCTGTGAGAGTTATTTTTTTTTTCTTTATTGGCCGACCAACAAATTGTTTAGACTGCAAAAAGTCATTGTATAATACAGGATGATTGTTTCTAGTCACCGTCCAAATTTTGATATACCTACATAAATTTAATCTTTGGCGAAAATCATTGAATAAGTACGTGTTTTTTCTTTTTGTATCGCTCAATATGAAAATATCGAGAAATCACGTCACAATCTAGGGTTAGTGTAACAATTTATTGCAGGTTAGCACCGCATGCCCCATTAACTTACAAGCACTAAACTAATACAATAATGTGTTTCCGCCTTTAATCCTGTTCAATTTCTTTTAATTAGGACGTTTCACGAAATCACTTCCACAGAATCGATAGGTAGGAAAGGAGAATGGGCAAATTTGTATGGAGCGTGGGCGGTCCGCGGCCAATAATGATTTTGTTATATTCTGGTGTAGTTTAGGGCTACAATTATTGTGGGCAAGTTTTATCACTGTGGTGTACTTCTAAAACGGAAAAAATACTTTTTTGTTTTTATTGGGTGAATATTGATTATAAGGGAGTTTCGGGGCTACTTGTTGTATGATATTGATTTAAGTTGAAAAAGTTTTATTATTCATTGCTTTTTGGTATGCTCGGAATTTTCAAAACTATAATTATTTTTTCAATAATTTCGTATGTCAGTCTGACCCTAACTGATTGAGGCATTAGTTAAGATCTGTTAACAGTAATAGTCGTTACTCAGCAAAATGACGGGGCCTCCCTCTAGACGGCCAAAGCCTGCCGGGGTCGCGGAACTTACGCTTAACTGTAGGCCCGGAACGTAAAGGGCTATTGAAGGACACCGTGGATAGTGTATGTGCAAGTACTCGCCATTAGCAAGACGAAAACAACAGCAATATTGCATATGAACATAATTATTGTGCGATATTGTTCTGTGCAATTAGGTTATATTGACACTCAAACATTTTTTTTCCTAAATGAAATACAGAGTAACGCCCATAGTAAAAGTTATTCCTAAATAGCAGTACTTTCATTTGATACTAAATTAATTGATGGCCGCCGAACGCCCAAGTCCGCCCATTCTCCTTTGACAAATCAAAAAATTGTTTCCCAAGAATAATTTTTGCTTTTCTTATTTCACATTGTTTTATATCTAAGTACTTATATCAAACGCAAAAATATCTCATTTTGTAGAACTTTCCTGCTCGCAGAACTTAGGAATGCTATTGTTGAAAATAACTTCTTTTTAGATATTGTAATGCATGGGAATATTTGTCAAAATGTCAAACACCACTAAGCATAGGATCAGAGTAAATGGTGAAGAATTGCAATATGTCCAGGAAATACATCTACTTAGGCCAGATAGTCTCTTTCCAGTCCAGACAAGATGCGGAAGTCGCAAGACGAACCGAAAATGCCTGGAAGAGCTACTGGTCCATGAAGGAGCTTAATAAGCTCCTTCATGCACGTTGGCAAACCCTGAGTTTGGACTTTTGAATGTTTGTCAAAGACCAAGTCTGGGATCCATAGGTCAAAATGGGAAGAATGCACATGTCCATGATTTTCCGCTTGAGTGTCAAAGGAAGACTTCCTTTCATAATATGAAAGGAAGTCTTCCTTTGACTGGTTCCAGACTTGGTCTTTGACAAACATTCAAAAGTCCAAACTCAGGGTTTGCCAACGTGCAATGGAGCGTAGTATTCTAGGCGTCAAACTATCAGACCGCATACGCAACACCACACTGCGCTCCAAAACACAAATTGCTGACGTTGGTCAAAAGGCCGCTGCACTGAAATGGGCTTGGGCCGGCCACGTCTGCCGCATGCCCAATGAGCTGTGGGCCAAAATAACCACTTTGTGGAGCCCTGACACAGCCAGAAGGCGTCGCGGCAGACCTCGCAGAAGATGGCGGGACGAGCTTGATAAAACCGATGACCAGTGGTCCACTTTGGCCCTGGATCGTGAAAGTTGGAAGTCATGGGGAGAGGCCATTGCTCAGCAGTGGGATGATGCAGGCTAGCAGTATCAGTATCAGTATCAGTATGGGAATATTACAAATGGAGGAATGATAAGAATGATGTATTATTTGTTTTAGAAAAACGTGAAACTCCTCCGCGTCTACTTCATCTATGGCATAATTGCCTGCGGGCTCACAAGTGTGATGTTGGTGGTTTCAATCTACAATGTAGTGCCCCATTTAGACAGGGACATCTTCGAATCTAACTTTGGATGGATTCTGGTGGGCAATTACGTAATCAGCTTTGTCGATATTGGTAAGTGTTGTTTTATGTCAAGAAAGTCGGTCTGTCGATCTTCGACGTTGACTTTGCAGGTCCGGCTATGCAATTCTCTATAAAAATCTCATCGCATTTCGACGCGACGACTTTGAGATCGACCAATAGCGCAATGCGAGCGCTCAACGTTCGCGCCACACGATTAGATAGTGTCGCTTAATTCATATACGGCAAACTTAAGAAAACGTATATAATTATTATACGTTTTTCTTAAGTTTGCCGTATATGATTACTTCCCAGAATTTGATCCTTATTAGCAACACTATCAAATGGACATAATACAGGGTGAGATTTTTTTTCCAAATTCATTTTTCTAAAATCCAATGATGCCGTTTTTGTTTTCGTCAAAATCAGCCTCAAGACTCCTTTCAACGTTTTTCGATATTCCTCATAGTTTCGGATATAGCCATCCACGCCCAGTTGAAAAATTCACCCTGTATACCTAGCCCTGATTATTTTCACTTATACATAAATACAAGCTTTTACCCGTGGTTTCACTACCGCTGCTCTGTTCCTATTGTTCGTAGCGTGATGTTTTATAGCCTACAGCCTTTCTCTATAAATAGACTATCCAACACAAACATTTTTTTCAATTAGAACCAAATAGTTCCTGAGATGATCGCGTACAACCAAACATAAAGTATGTTTGGTTGAACGCAGCTTTCAGCATAAATTAAGTATAGATTCACTGGGATACAAAACACAGTAGTGGCCCCTAATTTGAGACCATGCGCTTTTTGAGATACATGTATTTCATTTCCTTTCACAGCATTACAAATCTACATTCTCCTAGTGTTGAAGAGTGAGATCATCAAGCTAAGCGACAAACGCCGGGTCCAATACAATGTGCCTAGAGCAGAATTAACTATGGAATACAAAGAAAGATTGAATGATGACATCAATCCATCAAAGGTTTACCCCGCTCTGGATGGGGCGGAAGGGAGTGTCAGACTTATTAACTAAACTAGCATTATTTTTTGAAATTTTATTGAGTGCCTATATTTATATTTTTAAAGCCACTCGCCAAAAAAAAACGAGGCAGCATGCAGTTATTTGTATTTCTAGAGTTATGAAAACTTATATACATCTTTATATTGAATATTGTAATTTGTTACATTTTGTTCAGAATCAGTCCCGGGTATCTTTGTTCAAATTAAATTGATACAGCTTTAAAGTGAAGACTTTTTTCGACGAGAAAATTAACTAAATAAAATAAATAGGTAGGTACTCAAATAACAGAGGCCAGTATCATTTCAAGTCATAAAAATAAACCTAAAATATTCGGTTTTAATCTGTTACTATGTTAATATTGAAATTGACTTGCGTGTCTCTTCGACCTAGGTATTGAAAATGTGATTGAGTGGAGTGATCTCGCGGGTCCATTTAGGATGGGTCCAGTGGACCAAATACTTGTATACAGGGTGATTTGTAATTGGATGCAGTCCTTGAAATGGGTGATACTAGACCTTATTTGCAACAATTTTAATGCCGACAATATGGGGTTCAAACTGACTGGTTTTAGAGATATCGAACTTTAAAGATTTTTCAAAAAAAAATCCGGAAACTTTAAAACAGAAACTTTATGACACTTAATTTCCCAAGATAAGACTAGTTTAATCACAAACTTGTATTCACTAGATTCAGTCGTTCATATTATTCTATCAGAAAAGTCTACATTTTATGTCGAATAATGGTAATCGTTACTTTCTAACATTAAGCACTTAATGAGGGGAGGTGAAATTTTTTCGAAAAATCTTTAAAGTTCGATATCTCCAAAACCAGTCAGTTTGGACCCAATATTGTCGGGGTTTAAATTGTTGCAAATAAGGTCTAGGATCACCCATTTCAAGGACCGCATCCAATTACAAATCACCCTGTATATTACGAACCTATTCTTAATTGGATGTGAATTATAATTTAGGAACCTGAAGAATTCTCTGGCTTGTTTTCTTTGTTTTAATAGGTATGTCATAACAATAAGGAAACTGATGATCACAATAAACGATGATCGCAGAGGTCACTGTTATCATCACTTATTGACCATAAACAAATACAAATTATCAGAACTATCAGTTATCTAAGAAACAGTATTATATCTATGTACTTACTGGTATTTATCGCATATCCATTATCAAATGTCCAAAAAACGAATTATAGGGTTGGTCCCTCGTTTCTTTGTGCTTCCTTTAAAATTATAATTATTTAATCTTGCACCATGCTCAAAGACATTTCTAAACACGTACAAACATCGCACAACATTGTATTAAGCTTTGCAATTTACTCGAATGAATACAAATAATAAAAATAATATTCTCAATATCTATCCTCTGTAAATGTCAGAAATTAGCATAGACAAAATGTCATGTTGTACGGGACTTATCGTTGGTTGAGAAGTCATAATTATTATGATGTGATCTCATTGCTGTCAACAATAATTGGTAGCTTAGCTTTCCATTATCAGAATGGGGGCGGGGTATTACATTGTTCCAGTGAGTGAACGAGATGGCGCTAGACGACTTGCATAGCTCTGTCACTTTCACTCGCCGGAACAAGCCTGGTTTTAAGACGTTGTAATCCCCCCCGATTTTACAAACAACACACGTATTCCGTTTTCTATGAAATTCTAATATGATGAATATAACGTAATTTGGTCGGTTGTGTACACTATACAGTCATAGTAAGTATACATAATTGTATTTACCTAATATTATTATCTACATAATGTTATCCACTTACTGCAATCCTAGATTTCTTTCTCTTTTTTCCGTCTTTTTGTGGTTTGTCTATGTCCAGCCATATAAAAGGTGTTGTCAAGTAAAAATAAACAGAAGAAACATAATAGTGGAAACCATGTAGAAAGGTTCTCCACATTAGATTTACGATGAGTAAGTACCTACTAGATTTTGCTTTGCGACTTAGCTCGGGTTGTGGTCAAGAATCATTAACGGGAACGGCCCGTTTCAATTAAATAGTGGTATGTGCTAATTGCCATCCAACCGCCAAATCCTGACTTGTCCATATACAGCAAGTTTGTGACAATGCAATCACTTTTGGTTATCACTGACTTCGGTGAAGAAAATCGTCAGTCGTTGGAAACCTTTGCATACTCACTATAGCCTAAACTGCTATGCCCTGGTGGTCTCCTGGTGGCAAGCGCGACTGCTGAGTCCCACGCTCACGTCCTGAGTCAGGGAAAAGTGTTATTGGGTTTTTGATGATACCCCCGTGCTTCGGAAAGCACATCAAGCCTTTTGTCCTGCGCCTGATCTTTCTTCGGTGGTGTCGGATTGCTGCCCTGTCGGACTTAAGCTTCATCTAGACGATGCAAGAACTCGCACGCGAGTTGTGTTACATTGCGGACTTTATGGTACAACGAATTCAGTTGATCAAACAAATACCGCAATGTAGTGAAACTCGCATGGGAGTTCTTGCTCCGTCTAAATGAGGCTTAAAAGAGTAAGAGAGTGTACCTGTGCTGGCACACACACTCTTGTGCACTATAAGAAAAATATTTCTCGCGCAGATGGCTAACTACTATGAATAAAAAAACAGGAGGACTGTAAGCCTAAGGCCCTTCGTACATTCGGAAACTCAAGTTTCCGATACCTTACGACTTCAGTATCCAGGCGACTCTCGCAATAGAAATGCATATACGTTCGTACACATGCACGCGACGCGCGACGCCAATCGCGCGCTACCTATCTGCTGACATCGCGGCGACTTGAGTTTCCGCGACTTTCAAGATGGCGGAACAATTTATATACCATTTTTAATTTTATTCACAGAATAAAGGGTTCCGTAGCATATTCTTGAATCATTTTTGGAAAGTAATTATTTTAAAACGATAGAAAAATATTTACAATCCTCTATCAAATCATAATTTTGTATGCAGTTTTATTAAAAAGTTGGGAGAGATGGTTTTTTTTTCTATTTTATTGAATAAAAATTTTAAATTATGTTATAGTATTTGGATTTGGATTAATGTTAGGTTCCCAGGAAATTAACTGTGAAGGACGGACTGTCACACGACTGATCTTATAAAGATTCCGTTTTTTTTTTGAACCTTCGGAACCCTAAAAAATATACTTTGATCGTCACAGTCATGTGTCAGCCATTTTATAAATTCATATTCTTGACCACCCATCATGACCTTTTGACGCAGCGCTAGTGTCTATGTCGTTACATCAAATTGCATTATAAAAATTTAGTACCTCGAATTTTCCGCAGGTCATGAGTAGTGGCGAAACTCTAGTATCGGAAACTTGCGTCGCCTCGTGTACGAAGGTTCGTACACGAGGCGACGCAAGTTTCCGATACCTTACGATTTTGGTTTCCAGGCGACTATCGCAATACAAATCCATAGAGGCTCGTACACAGGTCGCGTCGCCGACATGCGTCGCCGACTCTAGTCGCTCGCTACTCATCTATCAAGATCGCCGATACCCAACTCTTCGCGATTTTTAACTGACGAAAAATTTGTATCTATTATTTTAAAATTTATTATTAAAGTATCTGAGGTAGAAAAATATCCTTGTTTGTATCATTACAATTAATAATAATAATAATATTCCACAACTATCACACAACGCCATCTCGTCCCAAGCTAAGCAGAGCTTGTGTTATGGGTACTAAACCACTGATAAACATACTTATATATTTCTAAATACATGAATATAATATATAAATTACACCCAGACACAGAAAAAATGATCGTGCTCATCAAACAAACATTTGTCCTGGGTGGGAATCGAACCCACGTCCTCCGGCATAGCAGTCAGGGTCACTAACGAAACGACTAGACCAACAGGCTTGTCAAATTCAAAAGAATATTGTAATAGATAAGGGTCAGTTCAGACCGCGACGCGACGATGCGCGCACTCTTTTAAGAGCCATTCAAAATACGACTTTATTTTCTACACCAAAAGATACACATTTCGTTGCGAGAATTTAAGCGGCGTCAGCGGCGCCGCGCTGCGCCGCGATGAGCCGCGCGGCGCAGCGCGGCGCATCTCAACGTAGTGGTGAGTCGCTGCGCATCTCGACGCCGCGCGGCGCAGCGCGGCGCCGCTTACGCCGCTCGAGGCCGCTCGACGATACAAGATGTTAGACTGGGAGCTAGAGGTGTCTGAGTATGCGTAATGTGAGTGTCGAATTTCGCCAACCGATTTAAGTGACGAAAAGGTCAAAGAATAACAATGTTTGTCTTGCCGGTCAATTGTCTGGTCCATTTTTTTACGCCCTCTTCTCTTATTCGTAAACGGAATGTATCGAGTACATGATTTAAAATCATTTTAATGATTATTTCCGTAATAATTTATAGAAAAATCAGAATCACAGCTTTGTGCGGGACAGATAAAGCGCATAATACATAATGGCATAAAAATATTTTTTCCAATCAGTTAAGAACTTGTTCTGATTTGCTGAATTAAATGAAGTACTGAACTAAATGAGTGGACTACTTCATCAAGCGACAAGATACACATACTTAATGCAGGCAGGATAATGTATTGTCACTATTTAGGGTCTCAGGTATAAGAATTCGGTAATAGTTGCCTTCATTCGGATTTTGTATACTCAACTACCTCTAGCCCCTGGACTATGTAACTGACACCAAATGGAGGACTGCGGGAGGAAGGGAGGTGGGGCGGGAAGCACGTGACGAATGTAGACACTCCGCTGCACCGCGCGGCGTCTGGATGCGCAGCGCGGCGCATCGCGGCGCAGCGCGGCGCATCACTACGTAGCGCGGCGCAGCGCATCGTCGCGTCGCTTCGCGTCTCGGTCTGAACTGACCCTAATTATCATGGAATAAGCTTTTTTTTTTAAGTGGTAAAATCATCATATTAAATGAGTCCTCCCACCCCGGGCAGGGCGGGAGGGACTGTCAGACTCGTACTAACTAAAATCCACGGTATCCTTCAATAGAACCTAACAAAACGATAGCGCGATCTAACTCGACGACAGCGCCATCTATCGAGCATGGTGTCAAACTTTTTGCACTTTTATAAATTATTATGGTTTCGTTACAAACATTACTACTATAACCTAGCTTCGTCATGTACTTGCACATACGACAAAAATAAAGTAATTAAGAAAACGAAAACATTAAATGTAATGGACTGGACCGGGATTGCCGACGGCGCGTCCACTACAGACTACCTTATTGTTGTGCACACGTGCCTTGCCTTCGCTGGTGACGCATGCACCCACGCACCCCTGAATGCGTACGTTTTTGGAAGATACGGAAATACAATAGGGGAACCACGGACAACGGAAATAAAAACACCCAACTTGAAGAGTTCACTTTGAAGGCTTCGGTCTTCTTGTAGTGATGTTTCTTCTTCGGTGGCTCGGTTGCGACTGAACACAGTGCCGGCGGTCGTACCGCCTTTTATACCGCCCGTGCTTACCTTGACGAGGCACACGTATTTTGAGCCCGTTTTTCCTTGTGATTTTTTACTAAGACCGAGACCTTCGTAGCCTTTATTTTCATATTAATTCAAACCTTACAACTATGTGTTATACCTTTCTAGATTCGTCTATAAGTCTAGTTTTACATAAAACAAACAAATTGCACCTATATCTACATACAAAAAATTTCCTAGAACAAAAACTATGAAAATTATACAGGAACAAAAGTTTGATCATACAAAAACTGCAATAACTTAGAAACTACTGAACCGATTTACATGAAACAACTTGTGCAATCATTTTTATAATGAAACACACCCCTTTTAAATAATTTAATTAAAAAATATCCATAAACAAAAAAGTCAGTTTTCAAGTTACGTAATTATAGAAGAAAATTTAAATTATTTACAATTTTTCCTTACAAAACTTATAGTACAGGATCCGTATATAGAACGACCTTCACCGATCGAGTAACCGGACGAAATGTGTTTTTTATGAATTAAAATATGTTGAAGAATGTGACGGTGATGGGTTGCCTCATAAAATCCTGTCAAGGATATTTTTAATTAATTTTATAAAAGGTTATTTTTTTTCAATACCTTCACCGATAGAGTAACCAAAGAAAATTAACACCAATTGAAAGTCCGAAGTCTATAGAATATGCTAACGTAGGGTTGCCTACCTTTTTCTTGTCAAGGTTATAGGGTTGCCTAATTTGAACAGGTGATAAAAAAATGCTACCTTCACCGATCGAGTAACCAAATAAATTATATATCAAAATCAAGAAAAATTTTTTACGAATACGATGGTATACGGTTGCCTATGAAAAACTTGTCAGAAATTAGGGTTGCCAAGCGTTGAAGTTTGAAAATTTTAGACGGTTGGAAGCACATGAGTAGATAAACGGACTAAGCTTCTTAAGAACGAGCAAAATTGTTACCTATTTTGGTAGGGTTGTCACAATAGGGTAGACAAATTAAACAAAAAAATATTAAATAGCTTTATTATTCAGTATGATAGAATCGAATCAAATAATTTAATTCAACTAAGCCAATTACAGGCAATTTTGAATTGTCAAAAGACATAATTAAAGGTGTTTGGTTACCAATATATTAGAGACCAAACACCTACCTTCAAGAGGGCGCGCGTTGTCAAATAGACCGCGCTTCGTACCACTTTATATACCGCCCGTTCTTACCTTATAGTAGCCATACACCATCCTGCCTATCGTACGATCGCCGATCGATTTGACGCTTGTAATTGTTTCAAATTGGCAGTTCGTCCATATACACCATACACTATACTGCCTATCGTACGATCGATTTGACACAACTTCAAATCTGCAGCAGTGATGCCAACTCAGCAACTTTATAGCTAGATCTGGCTATTTTTTAAATTGTTTATTTATTTCAGACCAATCACAAATACAAGTCCATATTTTGATTGATTTTGATATTATTCGGTGACGACAGCTACAATTTTATAAAGGGGTTTGCAATTTTTAGTACGGAGCTTGGCATCATTTTTTTTTTCTTTCGCCAGTGATGAAACTTTGGGCATAATTAGACTATTACCTAAGAAGTCCATAGAAAAAAAAATTAAGTTTCTAAATCGTAACCAACCAGAGATATGGCGGTTTGTATTTTGTTCTAATCGGGAGTTATTTTTTGTAGGAATCCATTGATTTTTTATGTACTAGCTTCTACCCGCGACTTTGCCCACCCCAACCACCTTTATGTTTAGTCTATAACTGTTTCTAGAGTCCCATCTATCTCTGTACCAAAATTCATCAACATCGGCTCAGCCGTTTTGACGTAAAAATGGAACAGACTTATAGACTTCATTTCGTATTTGTAATATTAGTAGGTTATCGAAGAATAATGAGTGGTTGCTTAAAATAATGTTAAGATCTCTTTAACCGGCTTAAAAAAAGGAGGAGGTTCACAATTCGTCGCAATATTTCTTTTTTATGTATGTTCCTAGATTTCTCAATGACGCTTTTTTTGTCGAGGTAAATTCATCTAATGAATCCTCCCACCCATACTGTCAGACTTGTACTGACTAAAATCCACGGTGTCCTTCAATAGCCCTTTACGTACCGGGGTCACGGTAATTCGTGAGCCCCGCGAAATAGTGGGTACAGACATAGTATATTGTTTTCAGATTGCGTAAATAATGCTTAAATATCCGTTGATTTTCTGTAAGTTTTTTTCCTAGATTTCCTCATTATCCCGTCATCATTTTTTACCACGGTGGATTTTAGTCCGTACGAGTCTGATAGTCTCTTCTGCTCCACCCAAGGAGGGAAAACTCACTTTCTGATTGTTTTTAACCGACTTCAAAAAAGACTAGATTCTCAGTTCAACCTGTGTGTACGTATATGTATGTATGTATGTTTGTTTGTCCGCGATTATATCGTGTTTGGCTAAACCAATTTTAATGGGGTTTTTAGAAAAGTGTTCGTTACATTCTGGGGAGGGTTTTCGTATGTATAACAATAATTGATATCTTGTGAAGTTGCCCGTATAGATTCGTTTTTGTTGCTCACTAGGATTGTAGATTTTAAAAGACGCCGATTATTATTATGAAGATTTTTGTTAAATATCTAATCTGGTTTTGAAGTTGGTTCCCTTTTTTACAAAAAAAAAAAAAAAACAAAGTTAAAAACAAGACGATTTTGTTTTACCCTTTCTAGTAGGTACAGGCGTAACAATTAAAATGTTGTGTGTTTGCGTAAACAATGTATAGATAATTATGCGATAGCAGCAATTACAGATGATGTTTTGCTGTCATTTATTGAAGTTTCCTCGATTTCTCCAAGATTCCATCATGACCGAGTAAGTTTCCGGAGTGGAGCTGTGTCAATAACGCAATTCTATTGGTTGTTCAAAACACGTCTCGACTCGCACAGCTTTGGTGGAGTCTCGGCCTAACCATTACTAAGATACCCTTCAAACAAAAGAAGAGTTACTAAAATCGCTCCAGGCGTGTTTGAGAAATAAAGGAACAAACATAAAAAAGTTCCGCCGAATTGTGAACCTCCTACTTTATTGAAGTCGGTAAAAATATCTTCTTAACAGTGTTATAAACAAATCACTCATTATTTCTCGCAAACCTACTAGTATTACAAACAGAAATAAGTATTAAGGTATGTTCTGTTTTTACGTCAAAACGGTTGAACAGATATTGATGAATTTTGTCACAGAGATAGATAGGACTTTAGAGACGGTTATAGGCGACACATAAAGGCAGTTGGAGTAGGCAAAGCCGCGAGCAAAAGCTAGCACATCAATAAACCTATGGATTCCTACTAAAAATTACTCCAGATTAGAACAAAATAAAAACCGTCATATCTCTGGTTGGTTACGGTTTAGAATTTTTTTATTATTTTTTACGAACTGCTTATATTGCGGTCTACTAATGGCCAAAATTTCATTGCTGGCGAAAGAAAAAAAAATTTGATGCCAAAAAGTTGCAAACCCCTTTGTGGCTAAACTTTTTAGCTACTTTTTCTAGCACCATTTGTATTTCCATACAAGTACAGACCAGTAAATAGGCAACGAAGGATGAATAACAGACCGAAGAGACCGAATAATTTTCGACCTTATCGACATTTAAAATTTAGTTTGTTTTTCTCACATTCTCGTTAGCTAACATTGCTCCTTCATTAAAATCCGGTGTTTGCATAAATGTCAATAAGGTCGAAAATCGCTTGAAGGTCGGAATTCATTTGCTTAACGATAGCAAGTTAAAAAACAGGTGCAAGGGATTTTCGACCTTATCGACATTTAAAATTTAGTTTGTTTTTCTCACATTCTCGTAAGCTAACATTGCTCCTTCATTAAAATCCGGTGTTTACATAAATGTCAATAAGGTCGAAAATCGCTTGAAGGTCGGAAAACATTTGCTTAACGATAGCAAGTTAAAAAACAGGTGCAAGGGATTTTCGACCTTATCGACATTTAAAATTTAGTTTGTTTTTCTCACATTCTCATTCGTAAACATTGCTCCTTCATTAAAATCAGGTGTTTGCATAAATGTCAATAAGGTCGAAAATCGCTTGAACCTTTTTTTAACTTGCTATCGTGGTCCCTTGACACCTCTCAAGTTTTCAATCGTATTTTTTGGTTTAAAATAAAATTAATAACACTTTTTTTATCAAAAAAGAAATCCTAGAACTAAAACTATTAGTTACACAAGAACAAAAGTTTGATGTCACAAAAATTGCAATAACTTGAAAACTACTAGACCGATCTTCATGAAACAACTTGTGAATCTATTTTTGTAATGAAACACAGCCCTTTTAAATACTTTAATTGAAAAACATACATAAACAAAAAAGTGAGTTTTCAAGTTACGTAATAATCTAAGTTTTAAACTTTTACAATTTTCCACTAAAAACTTATCTAATTAGAAACTAATAAGAACGTACAAGATAATTTATTATGATTCTAATATATACACAACACAATCACTGGATTCTGATAAGAAAACACTTGTCTTAAAAATCACACTGTTTAACGGCAAAGGCCCTCCCACTACTTGCACCCCTTGTCGTTGCGTGGGTCTCGTCGCCGACAATCACCTTCTTTCATCATATGCCAAATTTCAGTTCCGGAGGAATTTTTCGGACCACATATGCCTCGTTGACTGGACTATTGGAATGGGTATCTACGGTACTTTCACAGTTATTATGTCTTGTGACTGGGACCGTAGCACCATAACTATTTTTGTACTAACTTTATTTTATGTCTTTTGACAATTCAAAATTGTCTTGGTTGCATTAAATTATTTGATTTGATTCGATTCTATCATACTAGATAATAAAACTATTTAAGATATTTTTTCTTTAATTTGTCTTACCCTATGGCCCATTGTGACAACCCTTCCAAAAAATGTAACAATTTTGCTCGTTCTTAAGAAGCTTAGTCCTACTCATGTGCTTCCAACCGTCTGAAATTTTCAAACTTCAATGCTTGGCAACCCTAATTTCTGACAAGTTTTTCATAGGCAACCGTATACCATCGTATTCGTAAAAAAAATGTCTTTATTTTGATATATAATTTATTTGGTTACTCGATCGGTGAAGGTAGCATTTTTTTATCACCTGTTCAAATTAGGCAACCCTATACCCTTGACAAGAAAAAGGTAGGCAACCCTACGTTAGCATATTCTATAGACTTCGGACTCTCAATTGGTGTTAATTTTCTTTGGTTACTCTATTGGTGAAGGTATTGAAAAAAAATAACCTTTTATAAAATTAATTAAAAATATCCTTGACAGGATTTTATGAGGCAACCCATCACCGTCACATTCTTCAACATATTTTAATTCATAAAAAACACATTTCGTCCGGTTACTCGATCGGTGAAGGTCCTTCTATATACGTATCTTAGACTATTATCTAATTAGAATCTTACAACCTAATAGAACACAATCTAATAAGGATTAATTATTTACACCACAAAATTACTAGATTCTAATTAAAAACACTTGTCTTCATATTCACTTTGAACATTGCACTGATCGACGTCAAAGGTCCACCCACTACTTGCACCCCTTGTCATTTCGTGGGGTCCCGTCGCCGACAGTCTCCCCCTCGTGCGTCGCACCATCTCCCTGGCTCGGCGACACTCCCGGCACCAACAGCACCACTCTCGAACTTGGCCTTCTTAGTACTCCTCCGCGCGTCTCGACGTCGACGACTCTGGTCCGCCCGTCTGGTCCAGGATACACCTGCTGGATTCTGCCGCGTGCATCTCGGCAGGCTGCGGTCGACGATGAGCACGATGTCCCCGACGCGTAGATCAGCAGCGTCGCTCCTTCCCGACGTCTTCCTTGGCAGCAGGGTGGGCAGGTATTCGCGCAGCCAGCGTTGCCAGAAGTGATCGGCAAGCCGCTGCGCAGTCTTCCAGCTGTGTCTGCCCACGAGCTCGTTGTCCGTGAAGCTGCCGATTCTCGCCGCGCCGCAGGAACGCCCAATGAGAAAGTGGTTGGGCGTGAGTGCTTCTTCTTCAGGGTTCTCGGAGAGGTGGGTGAGAGGTCGAGAGTTGACTATGTGCTCGGCCTCTAGGAGGAGGGTATGCAGGACCTCCTCTCGTGGATGTTGCTCGTTGAGTGTGGCGCCCAGTGCGGTTTTGATTGATCGCATCAGACGCTCCCATGCGCCGCCCATGTTTGGCGCACCAGGAGGGATGAACTTCCACTGCACGCCGATCTTCTCTGCTTCTGAGGTGAGGTCTTCTTGCTTCATATTGTCTAGCGCTTCTTTCAGTTCGTGGTTAGCGCCGACGAAGTTGGTCCCGTTGTCGCTGTAGATCGTCTTCGGCATCCCTCTTCTCGCGGCGAATCTTCGTAGCGCCATGATCATGCTGTCCGTGGAGAGTGACGGAGCGAGCTCTATGTGTACAGCCCTTGTGGTTAGGCAGGTAAATAGAGCGCCCCATCTCTTCTCATGACGTCTTCCCACGGTGACTGTCAGCGGGCCGAAGTAGTCTACGCCGGTGCACGTGAAGGGAAAGTGGCCGTGCATCAGCCTTTCTGAAAGTAAGTTGCCTGTCGGGAGTTCGTGCGGCGTTGCCTTCTTTGTCTTGCACCATTGACACTGATGTTGAACTGTCTTGATTGCTGACCTCAATCCCAGCACCCAGAAGCGTTGCCTTATCTCGTTCATGACCGTTGCGTGATTGCCGTGATTGAAGCGGCAGTGGTATTCTTCTATGACGAGTCGTGTTGTCCTTTCCTTGCTATCGAGCACGATGGGCCGCTTGTAGTCCCTGGTCACGCCCTGTATCGCGTCGATTCTTCCTTTCAGCCGCAGAAGACCCTCTTCCAGCACTACGTCGAGCTTCTTCAACTTGCTACTGCCTTCTAGTTGCTTTCCTTGCCGTAGACACCTGATGTCTTCTCTGAAGCTTTTCTCTTGGCTTCTCTTTAGCAACAGAACTTCGGCTTTTTCTAGTAGTCCGGCGTCTAAGGGTATGTACTTCTTCTCGGCGTTCTTCGAAGACTGATGTCGCTTCTCTGTCGTAATCATCTTCTTCCTTCCCGTCGCTCTCCAGGTTGGATCTTCCTTGCTGACGTTGACCTTTTCCTTTGTTCTACAGAGTTGAATGAATTGTAGTACTCTCGCTGTAGCTCGCCATAACCTTTTCCATGACGAAAACCTTTCAGGGTCAGGTACGGGGTACGCGATGCTCGCTGTCGCTACGACGTCCGATGACCTTTCTTCACCGGTGGTCTCCTTCTTGAAAGTCCTTGCTGCCGGCCAGTGAACCTCTTCTTTTCGTAGGAAGTCTGGCCCGGTGAACCATCGGTGATTGCAGTCAAAGTCTTCTGGTACGTCACGCGTCGCGTCGTCTGCTGGATTCTTCCCCGTAGGTACCCATCTCCACTCTTGAGGTTTGGTCAGGTCTTCAATTTCCGCTAAGCGATGAGCCACGAACGTCTTGAATGTTCTTGGGTCTGTCTTGATCCAGGAGAGCACGATGCTGGAGTCTGTCCAATATGTTTTCTTCACTACCTTCAGGTCCATTTCTTCTTCCACTGAGTGCGCTAGTCTGCTTCCCAGGAGGGCCGCCTGTAGCTCGAGTCTCGGGATTGACACTGGCTTCAGAGGTGTGACTCTGACCTTTGCTGCCACCAAGCTAACGTGATAGGTGCCGCTCGGTTCCTCTGTCCTCCAGTAGACTGTGGCTGCATACGCTGTCTCACTTGCGTCTGTAAACGTGTGCAGCTCCCCCTCGGTGCGATGTGGCGCCAGACATCTCGGTATGTGAAGATCTCGGAGCAGTTTCATCTTCTCCAGGTAAGTTTTCCATGTTTCGTAGTCCCTTTCTTCTATTTCGTCGTCCCAACCGACGCCGCTTCTCCATACGTTCTGAAGCAGCTTCTTGCCTTGGACGAGAACTGGTGATGCCAACCCCAATGGGTCGAAGGTCGACATCACTGCGCTGGTGACTTCCCTCTTCGTAGGCACCTGGAACCCTTTGATAATTTCTTCCGGTGTGTTACGTAGGTTTGCCCTGAAGCCGATGGAGTCCCTTTTTGTGAACCAACGCAGGCCCAAAGTCTTCTCTTCTTTCTCGCCGAGGTCCACTTCTGTCTTCTCTGCAGTGTCAGTCTTCACTTCTTGCAGCAGTTTAGGCCGGTTTGATGCCCAACCTCTTAGTTCGAAGCCCGCCTTCTTGTGAATGAGGTCCACTTCTGCTGTCACCCTTTTGAAGTCCTCTTCTGAATGGAAACTATGTAGATAGTCGTCCATGTAGTGATTCAGCTCGATTGCCCTTGTAGCCTCTGGATACTGCTCCTTGTAGTCCGCCGCGTTCCGGTTCTTGACGTAGATCGCTGTGCTTGGTGACGATGTTGCACCGAAGATTACGGATGTCATCCTATACTTCTTTGGTAGCACGTTGCGATCTTCCCCTCTCCACAGGAACCGCAGGCTGTCTCTGTCTTCTGGCCTGATGCGAACTTGCAGGAACATTTCCTTGATGTCGGCCGCCACCGCTAGTGGTCCTTGTCGAAACCGCAGCAGCACACCGAAGAGAGACTGCAGTAGGTCTGGTCCGGGCAGCAGAGCGTCGTTGAGACTTCTTCCTTTTGACTTGGCTGCCGCGTCGAAGACGATCCTTATTTTCTTCTTCAATGGATGTACCACGGCGAAGTGAGGCAGGTACCATGTCTTCTTGGGGTCTTCTTGTCCATCAGGCGCTTCTTCTGCATACTTGCTGTCGATGAGGTGCTGGATTTGCTTGCTGTACTCTGCCTTCAGCTGAGGATCCTTGTCTATCTTCCTCTCGATGTTGATCAATCGGTTCCGGGCAGAAGTGTAGCTCTCTGGCATCTGCTCCTCTTCATTCTTCCATAGGAGCCCAGCTTCGAATCGACCATCTTCAAGTCTTCTGCAGGTCTTCTCCAGGATGGCGAGTGCTCTTCCCTCTGAGTCGGTCGTAGGTCTTCTCGGTAACACCCCTAGTGCTTCAATGGCGAAGTGTTCCTTGATGGCTTGATGCATTTCTTCTTCTGCCCTGCTGATGTGAAGACACGTGTTCAGGTAGTGTACTGGCTTCGTGCTTCCATTGTCCGACCCATGTAGTACCCAGCCGAGTCCCGTTTTTGAAGCGACTGGTTCCCCTGGTTTGCCTCTTCTTACTTCCTGAGTCACGATCAGCTCCCAATTGTCTTGCCCGATGAGTAGCTGCGGTGACTCCCCTGTGTAGTAGAGAGAGTCGGCGATCTTCTTCAAATGTTGACAATCTTGAATCCTTTTCTTGTCCAAGAACTGTGGTGCAAGCTTCAACTCGTCGATGGTTCGGACCCTCTTCAATGTCTTCTTGCTTCCCTGATGAACACCTTTCACTATCAGGTCCAACGTCTGAGAGTCCTTCTTCCTTAGTAGCTTGCCTCCTACTGTCTCGATGACCAGTTCTTCTGTTGTTCCTTGAGCGCCGACCTCCTTTGCTATCTTCTCATCCAGTAGTGACACCGTTGACCCTTCGTCCATGAGGGCCAGTATCTTCTTGGATCCTTTCGACCCGAAGACTTCCACAGGAACAATCTTCAAATATGCCCTCGTACTGTTGACCGCGTTCACTGATGCGATGATACTTGATCCTTCTTGTGACGTATCTTCTTTCTTGTCTTCGGGTTTCCTTTCTTCTGACTCCACGTGCAGCAGATGATGATGCCACCTCTAGCACTCCTTGCACGATGGCTTCCTGCAGCTCTCCTTCCTGTGGTTCCCTTGAAGACACTTGAAGCAGACGCGACTCTTCTTAACTGTTGCCCACCGATCTTGAACCGACGCCTTCTGGAACTTCTGACACTCGAGGAGGAAGTGACCACCCTCACACATAGGGCAAGTCTTCTCTTGTTGCTTCGACGAGTTAGAGTTCCTTTCCTTTTCCTTCGTAGAGTGCGCCGCTTGTCGATGAGTCCTCTTGAACCCGCTCTTCTCTTCTGTAGTCGCGAAGGCTCCACACTTGTCTGCTTCTATGTTCAGGAATTTGGACACCAATGTCAGGTTGGAGAACTCGCCTTCTGCTGATGCTGCAGTGAAGTCGTACCAGCGGAACTTGAGGACCGTTGGCATCTTCTCTATGATTTGCTTTACCATTTCCGGCGAATGTAGATACTGGGGCTTCTTCAATCCTCTGATGGCTGCTACACTGTTTCTGATCTGACTCGCGAAGATGCATATGTCCCTTGGGTTCTCCGATATCTTCGGTTGAGTCTTGATTTTCTCCAATTCCGCCAGCACCAGTGCATCCGGTCGCCCGTATCTTCTTCTTAATGCTTGCATAACTTCCAACGGAGAGGCTTCTGAGTACAACAGGCTCTTGATTGATTCTCTCGCGTTCCCTTTCAGTGCTCTTCTAAGCCGTGCCATGTTTTGAACGTCATTAAACATTGGCGCAGTATCTTCATAAACAACCTTGAAGGCCAACCACTCGCTGCTGCTGCCGTCGAAGAACGGTAACTCGTGGATATACTTAGGCTGCGATGCTGGTCCTTCCCGTGTGGTAAGAGCTTCCTTTAACACCGACGCCAACGCTTGAATCTCGATCGTAGCTCCTTTGGTTGAAGAGTTCTCTTCAGGTTTAATGTTCTTCGACTCCTCAGGAGGGCGTTGACCTCGTAGCTCCGGTTGTTCTTGGACGTCTTCATTCAGTACTGACGTCTCGATCCAGTTCTGGACCTGTGCTGTTCGATCTTCTTGGTCTTCATCGACGGAGTCATCATCTTCACACTGTGCCAGTTCCAACCTGACGCGTGCTAGCTTGGCCTCAGCCTGAGCTTGCTTCAGCTCCAGGCGCGCTAATTCTTCCTTGGCTTCTAGTTCACGTCTTCTGGCTGAGGTGCTCGTGGTCTTCATTGACCTGGTGCGGCGACTGACCCCCATCGGCTTAAGAGTGGTTCTCGACCCATACAACTCTTCAGCCGGGGCCTGATCTGGGGTCTTCTTTGACGCCTCCTTACGGGTGGCTTCTCCTTCCTTCTTATCTGAAGCCGCTGTGGTGGTGGTCGCAACCGTAGTCTTCGTGGTTTCCGTTGCCGTGGTCCCCTCCGTTGTCGTTGTTCCCGACGATGTGTTTGTGCCTGACGTGGTCGTTGTACCCGAAGTAGTCGCTGTTCCCGATGACGCTGACGCAGACGTGACCCCTCCCCCCCCTGACGCATCTTCTGTCGCGTCCCTAACGGAAGGACGTGACGGGGGACGTAAGGGAGCATCCTTCTGTGACCTGGTTACGGGCATCTTGCAATCTTCTTATCTTCTGTACTCTTCTGGTACTCTTCTGGTACCTCTTCTGGCACCACCTTCTTTCCCCCAACAGGGATCCAGAACTCCGAAGGACCAAAACTGTAATGGACTGGACCGGGATTGCCGACGGCGCGTCCACTACAGACTACCTTATTGTTGTGCACACGTGCCTTGCCTTCGCTGGTGACGCATGCACCCACGCACCCCTGAATGCGTACGTTTTTGGAAGATACGGAAATACAATAGGGGAACCACGGACAACGGAAATAAAAACACCCAACTTGAAGAGTTCACTTTGAAGGCTTCGGTCTTCTTGTAGTGATGTTTCTTCTTCGGTGGCTCGGTTGCGACTGAACACAGTGCCGGCGGTCGTACCGCCTTTTATACCGCCCGTGCTTACCTTGACGAGGCACACGTATTTTGAGCCCGTTTTTCCTTGTGATTTTTTACTAAGACCGAGACCTTCGTAGCCTTTATTTTCATATTAATTCAAACCTTACAACTATGTGTTATACCTTTCTAGATTTGTCTATAAGTCTAGTTTTACATAAAACAAACAAATTGCACCTATATCTACATACAAAAAATTTCCTAGAACAAAAACTATGAAAATTATACAGGAACAAAAGTTTGATCATACAAAAACTACAATAACTTAAAAACTACTGAACCGATTTACATGAAACAACTTGTGCAATCATTTTTATAATGAAACACACCCCTTTTAAATAATTTAATTAAAAAATATCCATAAACAAAAAAGTCAGTTTTCAAGTTACGTAATTATAGAAGAAAATTTAAATTATTTACAATTTTTCCTTACAAAACTTATCTAATTAGAATCTTACAACCTAATAGAACACAATCTAATAAGGATTAATTATTTACACCACAAAATTACTAGATTCTAATTAAAAACACTTGTCTTCATATTCACTTTGAACATTGCACTGATCGACGTCAAAGGTCCACCCACTACTTGCACCCCTTGTCATTTCGTGGGGTCCCGTCGCCGACATTAAAAAAAACCTATTCAAATCTGAAATTTGAAACCACGGTCATCATCATAGCAGTAAGGGCGTCAGCGTTCCGGTGCAAATAAAAGAAAACTATAAAAAAAAAACCTAGAAAAAAATTGAATAAACCTCTAAAAAACAACTGAAACACGAAAAAAGAAAAATTCTATGTTTACCTGGGGATTGAACCCATGGTCACCACCTTGAAAGTCAAAGCTTGAACAAATCGAGCTACCTTGTAGCCGGTTGGCGCGGCGAAATTATGAACCATATTCTTTCTAAATTGATTTTTTTCCTCTATACGCGCCAATTTTTAACCGACTTCAAAAAAAGGAAGAGGTTCTCAATTCGTCGGAATCTTTTTTTTTTTTTTTATGTATAGTCCCCGTTTTCTCGAAGACGCCTGGACCGATTTGGAATTTTTTTCTTTTGTTTGAAAGGGTATACTTTCTAATTGGTCCCATGATCACCAGGTCAGGATCTGATGATGGGATCCTAGGGAAATCGAGGGCAACCTTCAAATTTTATAGGCACTTAGTACCATTTTCATATATTTTCTAAAGCTGTTCAAGTGTTTGCATCTGATAATCATCATCTCAGGTGGATGACCTGATGATGGAAGGTACAACTCCTTAACAGTAAGGAGTAGGCATCGATTGATTTACTTTGTGTTCGCATATCTCCGGAACTACAAGTCAGATTTAAGTAATTCTTTTTTTGTTGTACTAGGTATCATTCAACTTAGAGAATACTGCAAGTTTCATCAAAATCGGTTCAGT
The DNA here is from genome assembly GCA_954870645.1 of Agrotis clavis. Taxonomy (NCBI): domain Eukaryota; kingdom Metazoa; phylum Arthropoda; class Insecta; order Lepidoptera; family Noctuidae; genus Agrotis; species Agrotis clavis. Next base: position 21,597,400 of record OX940930.1, read on the forward strand.
AGTTTTTGAGATATAGAATTTTATCTAACATGAGTGATGTAAGTACTGGTGCGAAGGATTACAAAATTCTAGTGCACATGTAAGAGAATAATGTTCTTGACAAGAATTCGGGTTGAATATTTAAACCAAAAAGAGTAAAATAAAAACTTTAAAAAAAAAATGTAACCGCCTTCAAAAACAACCACAAAAAAATGTAAAATAATCTACAAAATAACTTTTCTTTCGGAAGTCGGTGGCAAAAAGACAATGAAAAGAAAAAAAACAAAGGCACCGACTTCCGAAAGAAAAGTTATTTTGTAGATTATTTTACATATTTTTGTGGTTGTTTTTGAAGGCGGTTACATTTTTTTTGAAAAAGTTTTTATTAATTCCAAAAATTTGAAATAGGAATGCGCTCGTCATTTTTAAAATAGAAGCATTTTAATTTATGTTATGAGATGTACATTTTGTGTTTTGTACAATGTATTATTAAGGTTGAATATAGAATGGTGGCCGAATAGACGATTTGAGTCTTACGACTCGAGTCGCCGCTGTGTACGGATCGTGCGCTACTAGAGTCGCGCGACTTGGGTATTCGACTGGAGTATCGGATACCCGAGTCGCCTAATGAACGAAGGGCCTAAAGCGACGCAAGTCTCCGATACCTTACGACTTTGGTATCGAGGTGATAATCTCAATTCAAATCCAAGGGTTCCAATGCGTTTTTTTTTTTTCATTCCAGTCCCTCCTGCCCTGCCCGGGGTGGGAGGACTCATCAGGAGGGTGAGAGAACCATCAGATCCAATAAATATGATTCTAAAAGTAGCAATTCATTATCATTCCACCATATATTTACTAATTTCGTCGTTGATAGTCCAATAATGCGTAACTAACATTGTCAAAAACCGCGTAACTACAAAAAAAGCAAAAATGAGATTTCGCGGGTGTAGGTAACTGATTGTGATTGGCGTCGACCTGTGCGACCAATTTTTGAATTGATCAATAAAAAGAGGAGTAAATCAAAAATAACAATACCGCGGATCTTTGGACGAACAAGTTACGACCAGAAAACCGCGTATATGCGCCAGTTTGTATGAGAATTTGCAGTGCTTATTATGTGACGCTTCAGCTAAAAATTACTTTTTTTCGGCATCACTGGATTATTTTGAATGTAAGTATATTACACGTATTCTAAATGTTATGGTAATTAAAATTGGAATGTTTATTATTCTAAAATTGTGTAATTTGGTGTATAAATAGCGACGACAGGAACTACCTCGGTTTGAAAAATTTTCGGCCTAGCCTATATTTGAGGGTAGTATGTAAATAAATGTGTACTTATTCGATAGCTTGATTTTTTATTATCACGTTTCATTGTAAATTGCGCTTTTTTATTTCAGGCTATCTGCTACTCTGCCAGGTAATGGAAAAAATCTTAAAGTGGCTCCATGACTAATACTTTGTCAAAAACTTAACCATGTTGAAATTGCAAGATGGTATGTGACGATCAGATACCAGCAATGTGTAATGAACATCTATGATAATCAACTTTCCTACTACATTCCTGAGCAATTGTCAAAAAAGGGGAAACAGGGAGATTTTTCTCCCTTGAAAGAAGTCATGTCACAAAAATCGCTAGGAAATGTGAATCAGTTTTGGGGTCCATGGATTCTTGTATTTGTCTTGTTTTCCAAAGACCAATCTATAACAAGCTAACAGTAAGCTAAATTGTTCGATAAATTCACTGAAAAAAGTCCCGAAAATCGGCGGGGATTTAGTAAAAAGTAAGGCTTTTTACAGGATACTGCAACAGCTCACCATTTATTTTTTTAAGACATCTATTTAATGTATTTCTTATTACCGAGTATCTTCTTTCAATAATTACCTATATTTTTAACAAATTGACTTAAAAATATAGATCATTAGGGGAGTAATTTGTTAAAAAAATAAATAATTATTGTTGAAAAAAATATTGTTTCTAGATAGTTTTAGTTAGTTATAATTTTGAGAATGATTTGTTTCTGTACATATAAAGACTTATTATCTATAATAATAACTATGTTTATTTCTTTTAAGATGTTAAACTTTAGCAGCATTAATAAATAAGCTGAGGAAGTTCAAAAAAGTAATAATGTTGCCTATTTATTACTTCTAATATGTTTTCATACCTGTTAGTATATATTTGTTGTTCTTCTATAAATATAAACTATTTATGATTAAACATAATCATTTATATACTTAATTTCATTAAATAAATGATTGATTGAAGTTGTAGAATTTTTTAAATATCACGTAAGTACTGTCTATAATCCAAAATCGTTTGAAACTATACAGCGTAAGTGACTTTCTAATTAAAATATTGATAATATTGTCTTCAAAATTAGTACATTACATGAAAGAAAACAAAATGATCCTTTACTCAAGTTCAGTCGAAGATCGGTCGATTAGTCTTTTAGAAAATTAGTTTTTTGTCTCTCCTGTAAAATCAGTGAAAGTGTAGTTACGCAGTATTTGACAGTGTTAGTTACGCGTCATTGGACTATCAACGACGATTTGTTTTCATAACAAACAACCTGTGAAACCCCTCTTTTTTACCCGATGGTGGAGAGTCATGTGTTTGGGAGTCTATTTTATGAGTGTTTCTTCATTGCTTTCTCAAAACGCAATTTTTTTCCATTATTTCTAATCTTTTTGCATCGTGTCTAGATGGATTTAACATAAATACTTCATTTTATTGATCATATTAATTATGAATAAAAGTTATATCTAATTTGGCAACGTTCATTACAATGAACATAGCAAATTAAAAGTACTTGTTCGAGTATTTGACAGTGTTCACTATGATGAACATTTAAGTTTACCTCAAAAAATAAGTAACTTAAAACACAAAACGTTATGCTAAACCTATTCCAAACTAAAGCATAAACATTGTTTAGTAAATCAAAAGCAATAAAATATAGTATGGTTACGTAAAACATGTATAACAAAAATATTTCCCATGGGAAGTAATAACTGTTTGCGCAACGTTGACATTTAGTCTCGAAAATGACAGATGAACGATGTTGTCATTAGTAGAATTATTTTTTATACCGTTTAATATACTTTAAACTTACAATAATTAAAATAAAAACCGAAGAATAGCAGTTAATAATCGCTCACTATTTTTTTCTTTTCTATGTTCATCACAGTAAACAAAATCAAATTAAGGGTACTGAAATTGCATGATGCAGTGCATCGAGATGTACGCTACTAAAGGATGCCAGAAGAATAACCGCCAGGAACACTCTGAGAATTAAAATGGGCTTAGAGAGAGAGATAATGTAGGTATAGAGACTTTTACGATTTTTGGAAAAAAGAGAGGAAATGTTGTCATGTTAATTAACACAATAAAAAAAAAGTTAAAACACAGAAACTATAACAAATTCACAAAAACAATTGCTATTAGTTTAACGCTTTTAGCACGCACTAAAAATTACAATCTTCGTATTCCTCTCGTCGAACCTTATTGATTGATACCCATGACATGGTCAGAATTCGGTAAGAAAATGTCATTTCGCATTATTTTCAGCAAACCCTTTCATTTTATACCTAAATCCTAAGGCTGCATTTCAAATAGCCAATCCGCCACCTTGGGACGGCCGCCATGTTGGATTTAGGTCACGTGATATTTTTTTTCGTATCCCATTCAGTAAACCCTTTCATTTAATATCCATACCCATACCCATACCACTATACCATACCAACTATACCCATAGTTTCATATCTGTCATAGCCAAGTCTCTAAACTGCATGATGCTCAAGCATCTAAACTGAGAGTGTCTTCCACACAAAGCTTTAAAACCTACGAACTCATGTGTCAGTGCTTTGATGTCCGAACTGAGCTCCGGTCCTGAGGACGCTTTCGTGAACCTGTTCTCAGCCATTCTCGAGTTGAACATCTGCTCCAGATCCTCCAAGCTTGCTGCCATCTTATTGTCCATAGTGATGGTTGATTTTATAAAGTTGTTATACTTGAAGTTGAAGAAATAGACTTGAAAATACTATAAAGTGAGTATGGGGTGGTTATAAACAATAAAAATTATAATTATATCATTAAAAATTAAATTAGAAATAATTATTTTAAACATATTTAAACTTAGGAGTAACCAAATTACCTATTACGTGGTTTTAGTATTTGACAATAACGCATTATATCCCGAGACGTTGCCCGCATGGATCCGTTTTTGCTTACTTGGATTGTACTTAGATAGAACATGTGATGTGTGACAGTTATTTAAGATGTTGCCGCATCAATGTGGACCTTCTTATCATTATGTTAGTTATTATCTCTCATTAAGTTAAAAAGGTTAACTATTATAATAATATTTAGTAAGTACATTATATCAGTGTTCGGTTCATAGAATAATAAAAAAATTCAGTATGATTCCAGCAGTAGGCGGAGATAATAACTAAAAAAGTATAATGATTTGTATAATTTATTTCCAATAATTTTGTTGAAAGTACAAAACATTGAGTACCTAGTTTATTTAACTTATGCTCACTGTGTATTTAAGTATCTTTAATTTTTTTTCCAGTTTAAAATAATAAATTGAAAAATTAGAAGAGTTATTCAAAATGTGTACCGAGTTCCCAGTGTTTAAAAGATGTTGTTTCTGTGTGCCACTACGACACGGTTTGTTAACATGGGGTTATTTAAAATTGGTAAGTTTCTCCTGTTATTTATCTTCCACCATAAGTATTGAACATTGATTGAGCAGTGGTGGCCCAGTGGTATCGGTCCCGACTTACGAGTTGTAGGTCGTGGGTTCGAACCCCGCCAGGCGCATTACTTTGTGTAATTTATTTCTTCACCACTGCTCTCAAAACGGTGAAGGAAAACATCGTGAGGAAACCGGCATGTCCTAGAACCAAAAATTCGAAGACATGTGACATCTACTAATCCGCACTGGGCCCGCGTGGTGGATTACGGCCCACTCCCTCTCACAGAGAGGAGGCCTGTGTCCCAGCAGTGGGAACATTATAGGCTGATGATGATGATAATTATAAAATACTTCTTTTGTTTGTCATGAACATGGAGTACTAAATAAATCAGTTAATAAAAATATATAGGGGGTACAATCAGCCCGCTGTAGTGCCGGATCAACCAGAAAAATTCTGATAATCAACGGATGCATCAGAAATCCCCACATACTATCAGAAATTATGATCTGGCAATTTTTTATCGTGATCGAATCCGAAATGAGGAGATCCGTAGACGAACTAAAATCACCGATATAGCCTACCGGATTAGCAAGCTGAAGTGGCAATGAGCAGGCCATATTGCTCGCAGAGCAGATGGCCGATGGGGTCGAAAAGTACTAGAGTGGAGACCACGGACTAGCAAGCACAGCGTAGGACGTCCACCAGCAAGGTGGACAGACGACCTTATAAAGGTCGCCGGAAGACGCTGGATGCAGGTCGCTTCCAACCGGTATCTGTGGAGATCAAAAGGGGAGGCCTATGTTCAGCAGTGGACGTCCTATGGCTGAGATGATGATGATGATGAATTTTTTAATACATTGTGCCTGTCGGCGAGCATCAGAAGCGGACGATTCGTCAGATTTTTTCTTACAATGTGCGGAATCTAATACAAAATGTATGCAGCAAGTTCTTTCCAGTGAAAATCAGAATTTTCGTGACAGAAATTTCTTATACAGTATGCAGTTATGCTTAATTAAATTGACTAAGCTCTCTAGAAAGGGAGGAAAATAATGGCTTGTGTATAAACGCCTACCAGAAAAGTATACATATATAATTATAAAAGTATATGTAATTATATATCATGTATTTAATATTATAATCTTAAATATTCCTCTACTAATGTACGTATTATTACACCTACTATGTCTGTTTCTCTGCACCACCCTAAGGTAGACTGGTAGAGAATGCCTATGGCATTAAGTCCGCCTATGTACTGTTTTTTACATGTGCATGAAGTTCAATAAATAAATAAAAAGTACCTTTTTTAAAACCAAAATATCGAAGTACCTGCCAGAATGGATAAATGCTAACCAAAACCCAAATTGTGTATCATAAAATATTGTAGAAATTAACCTATTTTCTGTAATGATCTATAAAATAAAATAAAAAAACAAAATCGAACTAGCTAGGGTTGACGAAGCCCTCTTCGCGGGGCTTCTATTTCTGTTTACATGGTTTGAAGGAACCCAACCAAACCGAACTTCGGGGTGTCCCTGAAATCTTGCTAAAGCGAGTTTTAGATTTGGTGAGCATTTATACATTTTGGTATACAAAAAGAATTATTGATGAACATTTAAATTGAAGCCGAAAACAATTCAAGTCAAACAATGTAAGTTAAACACACTCTTTCTTTTCAGATCGCAGGCATCATTGGAATGATAATGTTAACAACATCATTGGTCCGCTTGGTGCAAATGATGAATCATTATGGGGGCTCTCAAACGACCCAAGCACTCATAACTGTGATCATCGGATTATTCCTAAAACTGGCTCAAATCGCCCTGAACATATTACTCGTTGTGGGGGCACATATGGTGAGCTTTTCCTGATAAAAAAATGTGTAGGATACAAAGAGACCTATAACAAAGCCTAGAGGTACAGACGCCAGCAGGTCAACCTATCCGAATCTGTCAAATTTTACCAATCGAACATTAACCTCCCACTATTGTGATAAGGTTGAAAATCTATTAAAGAAGGACTGTGGTAACTTGATGTGCTGGCGTCTGTACATTGTCTTACTCCGTTTTTTTTTTTCATGTGTAACATTTTCCCCATCGCCTCTGTGAGAGTTTTTTTTTCTTTATTGGCCGACCAACAAATTGTTTACACTGCAAAAAGTCAATGTTAAATACAGGATGATTTTTTTTAGTCACCATCCAAATGATATATTAATCTTTGGCGAAAATCATTGAATAAGTACGTGTTTTTTCTTTTTGTATCGCTCAATATGAAAATATCGAGATATCACGTCACAATCTAGGGTTAGTGTAACAATTTATTGCAGGTTAGCACCGCATGCTTCGTTAACTTACAAGCACTAAACTAATATTAAAAAGACGCGTTGTGTACGAAGGCTTAGCCGTCAGATGGTGTTGATTGGAGCATCTTCCACCTGACGGCTCACTCTACCACCGCGAGCGCTTTGTTAAAATTAAAGGCGGAAACACATTATTAAAATGCCACCCGATGAAAATTGATGCGTGTCGAGTTGTTGACTCGAACAAATGTGCAGGCATGGCGTCGCGTCGGATGTTCTTAGTGTGATTCTGGTCTATAGAAAACAATACATTTGATTCGACTCAACACGCATCACGTTTCATCGGGTGACGTCGTGTTTTAATAATGTGTTTCCGCCTTTAATCCTGTTCAATTTCTTTTAATTAAGACGTTTCACGAAATCACTTCCACAGAATCGATAGGTAGGAAATTTGACAAATCAAAAAATTGTTTCCCAAGAATAATTTTTGCTTTTCTTATTTCACATTGTTTTATATCTAAGTACTTATATCAAACGCAAAAATATCTCATTTTGTAGAACTTTCCTGCTCGCAGAACTTAGGAATGCTATTGTTGAAAATAATTTCTTTTTAGATATTGTAATGCATGGGAATATTTGTCAAAATGTCAAACACCACTAAGCATAGGATCAGAGTAAATGGTGAAGAATTGCAATATGTCCAGGAAATACATCTACTTAGGCCAGATAGTCTCTTTCCAGTCCAGACAAGATGCGGAAGTCGCAAGACGAACCGAAAATGCCTGGAAGAGCTACTGGTCCATGAAGGAGCTTATGAAAGGAAGTCTTCCTTTGACACTCAAGCGGAAAATCATGGACATGTGCATTCTTCCCATTTTGACCTATGGATCCCAGACTTGGTCTTTGACAAACATTCAAAAGTCCAAACTCAGGGTTTGCTAACGTGCAATGTAGCGTAGTATTCTAGGCGTCAAACTATCAGACCGCATACGCAACACCACACTGCGCTCCAAAACACAAATTGCTGACGTTGGTCAAAAGGCCGCTGCACTGAAATGGGCTTGGGCCGGCCACACGTCAGCCGCATGCCCAATGAGCTGTGGGCCAAAATAACCACTTTGTGGAGCCCTGACACAGCCAGAAGGCGTCGCGGCAGACCTCGCAGAAGATGGCGGGACGAGCTTGATAAAACCGATGACCAGTGGTCCACTTTGGCCCTGGATCGTGAAAGTTGGAAGTCATGGGGAGAGGCCTTTGCTCAGCAGTGGGATGATGTAGGCTAGCAGTATCAGTATCAGTATCAGTATCAGTATGGGAATATTACAAATGGAGGAATGATAAGAATGATGTATTATTTGTTTTAGAAAAACGTGAAACTCCTCCGCGTCTACTTCATCTATGGCATAATTGCCTGCGGGCTCACAAGTGTGATGTTGGTGGTTTCAATCTACAATGTAGTGCCCCATTTAGACAGGGACATCTTCGAATCTAACTTTGGATGGATTCTGGTGGGCAATTACGTAATCAGCTTTGTCGATATTGGTAAGTGTTGTTTTATGTCAAGAAAGTCTGTCGATCTTCGACGTTGACTTTGCAGGTCCGGCTACGCAATTCTCTATAAAAATCTCATCGCATTATTCGCATTTCGACGCGACGACTTTGAGATCGACCAATAGCGCAATACGAGCGCTCAACGTTCGCGCCACACGATTAGATAGTGTCGCTTAATTCATATACCTACGGCAAACTTAAGAAAACGTATATAATTATTATACGTTTTTCTTAAGTTTGCCGTATATGATTACTTCCCAGAATTTGATCCTTATTAGCAACACTATCAAATAGACATAATACAGGATGAGATTTTTTTTCCAAATTGATTTTTCTAAAATCCAATGATGCCGTTTTTGTTTTCGTCAAAATCAGCCTCAAGACTCCTTTCAACGTTTTTCGATATTCCTCATAGTTTCGGATATAGCCATCCACGCCCAGTTGAAAAATTCACCCTGTATACCTAGCCCTGATTATTTTCACTTATACATAAATACAAGCTTTTACCCGTGGTTTCACTACCGCTGCTCTGTTCCTGTTGTTCTTAACGTGATGTTTTATAGCCTACAGCCTTTCTCTATAAAAAGACTATCCAACACAAACATTTTTTTCAATTAGAACCAAATAGTTCCTGAGATTATCGCGTTCAACCAAACATAAAGTATGTTTGGTTGAACGCAGCTTTCAGCTTAATAAATTAAGTATAGATTCACTGGGATACAAAACACAGTAGTGGCCCCTAATTTGAGACCATGCGCTTTTTGAGATACATTTATTTCATTTCCTTTCACAGCATTACAAATCTACATTCTCCTAGTGTTGAAGAGTGAGATCATCAAGCTAAGCGACAAACGCCGGGTCCAATACAATGTGCCTAGAGCAGAATTAACTATGGAATACAAAGAAAGATTGCCAAATGATGACATCAATCCATCAAAGGTTTACCCCGCTCTGGATGGGGCGGAAGGGAGTGTCAGACTTATTAACTAAACTTTAAGCATTATTTTTTGAAATTTTATTGAGTGCCTATATTTATTTTATATTTTTAAAGCCGCCAAAAAAAGAACGAGGCAGCATGCAGTTATTTGAATTTTTGTATCATAACTTTTATACATCTTTATATTGAATATTTTAATTTGTTGTAGGTATTTTATTTAGAATCTGTAACCATTGATATAATTAAATTGATGCAGCTTTAAAGTGAAGACTTTTTTTTTTACATCAAAATTATCTAAATAATATTAATAGGTAGGTACTCAAATAACTGAGGCCAGTATTATTTCAAGTCATCAAAATAAACCTAAAATATTCGGCTTTAATCTGTTACTATGTTAATATTGAAATTGACTCGACCTATACCTCGTTTTTAGGGTTCCGTAGTCAACAAGGAACCCTTATAGTTTCGCTATGTCCGTCCGTCCGTCCGTCCGTCCGTCCGTCCGTCCGTCTGTCCGCAGTTTAGCTCAGAGACGCACAGTACTAGAGAGCTGTAATTTGGTGTAAATATACGGATTTGTTGTGCCGAAAAAGTGGTAAAATAAAATCTCGAAAAATATTTTTTTTTAGGGTACCTCCTGTACACGTAAAGTGGGGATGTTTTTTTTCTTTCTCGCGTACCCCTTAGTGTGGGGTATCAATAAATAGGTCTTTAAAAAATAATGTGAGTTTCCATTAACAATTTTTTGATAAAAAAATTCGTTTGTGAAATATTAAGCTTTAAAGTGCTAAATTTTGCTCGACTCGAGTGTCCCCCCCCTCTACCAGCTAAACGGTTATGTTTGGGGGTGTGAAAAAATTCACAATAGTAGTATATATAACGGAATTTAAAAGAAAATTATCATGACTGAGTAGGCTTTACAACTTTACGAGTAATAGTCCACCAACTTATAAAATGTACTTGGATATCATATTTTCTTAAACAAAATGTATCGGAGAACATGCTTTTCAACTGCAAATGTAAGTTTGTCAACTTTATTTTTACAGCTTTTATAGGTATGTTTTTTGGGGATAGGTAGGTTTTTATCGTCAACTATTTTTAAATAACTTCAAAAAAAGGAGGAGGTTCTAAATTCGTCGTAATCTTTTTTTTTATGTATTGTCCCCGATTTCTCAAAGACTCCTGGACCGATTTTGAAAATTCTTCTTTTTAAAATTAAATTCAGCGAATCAGTTTAGTTAGTTCGCATAAGTATTTTGTTGGGCAACTACGGAACCCTACACTGTGCGTGGCCCGACATGCACTTGGCCGGTTTTTTAATCTCGTAGACTGAATTGACAGGTGCAAATGGCGAACTGACACGAATTTCAATAGAATTTATGTCAGTTTTGACATTATCATTTGTCAATTTGGTCTACGAGATTAAAAAACAAACTATAGGCCTATTGAAAATGTGATTGAGTGGAGTGATCTCGCGGGTCCATTTAGGATAGGTCCAGTGGACCAAATACTTGTATACAGGGTGATTTGTAATTGGATGCGGTCCTTGAAATGGGTGATACTAGACCTTATTTGCAACAATTTTTATCCCGACAATATGGGGTTCAAACTGACTGGTTTTAGAGATATCGAACTTTAAAGATTTTTCAAAAAAAAACCGGAGACTTTAAAACAGAAACTTTATGACACTTAATTTCCCAAGATATGACTAGTTTAATAACAAACTTGTATTCACTAGAGTCAGTCGTTCATATTATATCAGAAAAGTCTACATTTTATGTCGATAACCATCGTTACTTTCTAACATTAAGCACTTAATGAGGGGAGGTGAAATTTTTTCGAAAAATCTTTAAAGTTCGATATCTCCAAAACCAGTCAGTTTGGACCCAATATTGTCGGGGTTTAAATTGTTGCAAATAAGGTCTAGTATCACCCATTCCAAGGACCGCATCCAATTACAAATCACCCTGTATATTACGAACCTATTCTTAATTGGATGTGAATTATAATTTAGGAACCTGAAGAATTCTCTGGCTTGTTTTCTTTGTTTTAAAAGGTATGTCATAACAATAAGGAAACTGATGATCACAATAAACGATGATCGCAGAGGTCACTGTTATCATCACATAATAACCATAAACAAATACAAATTATCAGAACTATCAGTTATGTAAGAAACAGTATTATATCTATGTACTTACTGGCTTACTGGTATTTATCGCATATCCATTATCATAATGTCCAAAAAACGAATTATAGGGTTGGTCCCTCGTTTCTTTGTGCTTCCTTTAAAATTATAATTATTTAATCTTGCACCATGCTCAAAGACATTTCTAAACACGTACAAACATCGCACAACATTGTATTAAGCTTTGCAATTTACTCGAATGAATACAAATAATAAAAATAATATTCTCAATATCTATCCTCTGTAAATGTCAGAAATTAGCATAGACAAAATGTCATGTTGTACGGGACTTATCGTTGGTTGAGAAGTCATAATTATTATGATGTGATCTCATTGCTGTCAACAATAATTGGTAGCTTAGCTTTCCATTATCAGAATGGGGGCGGGGTATTACATTGTTCCAGTGAGTGAACGAGATGGCGCTAGACGACTTGCATAGCTCTGTCACTTTCACTCGCCGGAACAAGCCTGGTTTTAAGACGTTGTAATCCCCCCCGATTTTACAAACAACACACGTATTCCGTTTTCTATGAAATTCTAATATGATGAATATAACGTAATTTGGTCGGTTGTGTACACTATACAGTCATAGTAAGTATACATAATTGTATTTACCTAATATTATTATCTACATAATGTTATCCACTTATTGCAATCCTAGATTTCTTTCTCTTTTTTCCGTCTTTTTGTGGTTTGTCTATGTCCAGCCATATAAAAGGTGTTGTCAAGTAAAAATAAACAGAAGAAACATAATAGTGGAAACCATGTAGAAAGGTTCTCCACATTATGCTACGATCACACGCGCGCCGTGCAGCCCGGCGGGCTGCCTGAAGGGCTGCGCGGCATGCAGCCGCGTGCGAGCGCGCGTGTAAACAGTCACCGGGCGCCCGCACACTCATCCCTTGAACTTTGCCAAAAAACCGACACTTGCCCGATTCGCGGCATTCACGTTCACAGGCGCGTTCACGGGCTCGGGCGTACCGTTTACACGCTCGTGAATGTGAATGTGCACGTTGAATGTAGAGTTGAACGCGAGCGTGTGAACGTAGCATTAGATTTACGATGAGTAAGTACCTACTAGATTTTGCTTGCGACTTAGCTCGGGTTGTGGTCAAGAATCATTAACGGGAACGGCCCGTTTCAATTAAATAGTGGTATGTGCTAATTGCCATCCAACCGCCAAATCCTGACTTGTCCATATACAGCAAGTTTGTGACAATGCAATCACTTTTGATCATCACTGACTTCGGTGAAGAAAATCGTCAGTCGTTGGAAACCTTTGTATACCTACTCACTATAGCCTAAACTGCTATGCCCTGGTGGTCTCCTGGTGGCAAGCGCGACTGCTGAATCCCACGCTCACGTCCTGAGTCAGGGAAAAGTGTTATTGGGTTTTTGATGATACCCCCGTGCTTCGGAAAGCACAATATTAAGCCCTTTGTCCTGCGCCTGATCTTTTTCCGGTCGTGTCGGATTGCTGCCCTGTCGGACTTAAGCCTCATTTAGACGATGCAAGAACTCGCACGCGAGTTGCGTTACATTGCGGACTTTATAGGTACAACGAATTCAGTTGATCAAACCAAATACCGCAATGTAGTGAAACTCGCATGGGAGTTCTTGCTCCGTCTAAATGAGGCTTAAAAGAGTAAGAGAGTGTACCTGTGCTGGCACACACACTCTTGTGCACTATAAAAAAAATATTTCTCGCGCAGATGGCTAACTACTATGAATAAAAAAAAGGTTGCACTCCAGGAGTGCCGGTAGAAGTGAAAACTTTTTTGTTACTATGTTTTATTTTTAATTTGAATGACGTCTTACTCATTTTCGATCAGGGTCACGTGACCCTGACGGTCACGTGACCCTGACGTTCACGTGACCCTGACGCGAGTTTTAAATTTTTTACCCATTACAGAAAAAGTGTACAACGCCGCTAAAGAAGTTTTCACTTCAAAAACAGGAGGACTGTAAGCCTAAAGCGACGCAAGTCTCCGATACCTTACGACTTTGGTATCGAGGTGATAATCTCAATTCAAATCCAAGGGTTCCAATGCGTTTTTGAAGTGAAAACTTCTTTAGCGGCGTTGTACACTTTTTCTGTAATGGGTAAAAAATTTAAAACTCGCGTCAGGGTCACGTGACCGTCAGGGTCACGTGACCGTCAGGGTCACGTGACCCTGATCGAAAATGAGTAAGACGTCATTCAAATTAAAAATAAAACATAGTAACAAAAAAGTTTTCACTTCTACCGGCACTCCTGGAGTGCAACCTTTTTTGAAGTGAAAACTTCTTTAGCGGCGTTGTACACTTTTTCTGTAATGGGTAAAAAATTTAAAACTCGCGTCAGGGTCACGTGACCGTCAGGGTCACGTGACCCTGATCGAAAATGAGTAAGACGTCATTCAAATTAAAAATAAAACATAGTAACAAAAAAGTTTTCACTTCTACCGGCACTCCTGGAGTGCAACCTTTTTTTTTTTTTGAAGTGAAAACTTCTTTAGCGGCGTTGTACACTTTTTCTGTAATGGGTAAAAAATTTAAAACTCGCGTCAGGGTCACGTGACCGTCAGGGTCACGTGACCGTCAGGGTCACGTGACCCTGATCGAAAATGAGTAAGACGTCATTCAAATTAAAAATAAAACATAGTAACAAAAAAGTTTTCACTTCTACCGGCACTCCTGGAGTGCAACCTTTTTTTTTTTTTTTTCCAGTCCCTCCCGCGCTGCCCGGGGTGGGAGGACTCATTTCATGATTTTACCACGTTAAAAAAAAAAAAAGGTTGCACTCCAGGAGTGCCGGTAGAAGTGAAAACTTTTTTGTTACTATGTTTTATTTTAAAACTGGAGTAGTACAGATATGAAATTAACTAATTTGAATGACGTCTTACTCATTTTCGATCAGGGTCACGTGACCCTGACGCGAGTTTTAAATTTTTTACCCATTACAGAAAAAGTGTACAACGCCGCTAAAGAAGTTTTCACTTCAAAAAAAAAAAAATGGGTTCCAATGCGTGTCAATACCAAAGTAGTAAAAGGTTCCAATACCGTACGAATTTTGTCGCAAGCACCTTACAATTTTAGACAAGTGAGGAGCGTCAGAACAAAAACCGATAAATCACATTTTGTCATTTTATTCATATGATGCATTATCCTACCGTGTTTTATCAAAAACCGATATATCCTACTTTGTTTTATCAAAAACCGATATATCCAGTTGGTTTGGTCCAGATTTGGTCAATAACCGATATATCCATTTTCATTTTTTTTATAACTCAGCAGGTACCAAACCACAGTCACGAATACATCAGTATTTAAGTTTCCAAACAGTGATGCTAGCAGTGCTAGCACCAATAAATTGATAGATTTTGTTTAACTCTAAATTAGAAAACCATGAACCTGGCCGTATTTTTACACTTTTCCACAAAAAACAACAATGTGATTTATCGGTTTTTGTTCCGACGCTCCTCAAGTATGTATTACTAGCTGTTGCCAGCGGCTTCACCCGCTACAACTCGAAAATTATCTCACGGGAACATAAAATCGGGATAAAAACTATCCTATGTGTTAATCCAGGTTATAAACTATCTGTGTACCAAATTTTAGCCAAATCCGTTCAGTGGTTTTTGCGTGAAAGAGTAACAAACATACCTACATAGACACCTAATATTATAAATGCGAAAGTTTGTGAGGATGTATGATCCTCACAAACTTTCGCATTTATAATGTTAGTATTAGTAGGAATATCTGCACACTGAATTGAGTCATGTAAGATATGATGAAATTGCAGCGCTATTCAGAGTGTCAAAGTCGTGTTCCTGCTAAACTAAAGATACAGATTTTTTCTTTTACCTAAATATTTAAATAGGTTTTCGTTTGACCTCAATATATCAAAAGGAACTGGCACTCGTGCGCACCGACGACGGAACACAGTAAAAACTGTTTGGCACCGAACTCCAACAGGATGGCGGTCATGAATTTTAGTAGATAGGTTGGATAGGGGGATACTTCTTTTTGCCTAAAACTTAAAGTTAAGGTTTATATAATATTATAGACGTATGAAACTTTTTATTGCATAATCCGAATTGCTTCAAATTTTGGAGAAATAAGTATTGTTTAATAACGATCGACAATGAGAATTGATTCGAAATTAGCATGACCGACGTAGCGGACAATAGCTAGAAAAATTAATAATCCCAATCTTAATAAATAATATTACTGTAATATTTTGCTACGAAACTACGTAGCAGGTCTACGCCCTATATATAGGCTACAGTTTACGAGTGCTACGACGCTACGCACTTTGTGCTACGCACCTACAGCTTGGCCAGAACGGATTAAAACGGAACTAATCTTTTTGTTTCTGACAACGTTTTAAAATCTTTGATATTTGGTGTAAACAAAGACCGCAGGTTTGTTAGATTTATTATTGTGCTATTAAACTACCGTACCTAATAAGTGAAAAAAAAAGGTTGCACTCCAGGAGTGCCGGTAGAAGTGAAAACTTTTTTGTTACTATGTTTTATTTTTAATTTGAATGACGTCTTACTCATTTTCGATCAGGGTCACGTGACCCTGACGGTCACGTGACCCTGACGGTCACGTGACCCTGACGCGAGTTTTAAATTTTTTACCCATTACAGAAAAAGTGTACAACGCCGCTAAAGAAGTTTTCACTTCAAAAATAAAATAAAATCATTCAAAGTGCTGGTAGCGCGAAGACAGTGGCGACTTCCGGTTTTCTACAGATTTTTGCCAAGCTGTACGCTACTACATACATACCTACGGATACGCCATAAATATTATAATTTTATAGGTCCCCACGCTACGCACTAAAATAGTCACCATCTGCCTAGTCTTTTCCTAACTATATTGAGGTCGGCTTTCAATCGAACCAGATGCAGCTGGATAACAGTATTTTACATGGAGCGACTGCCTATCGGACCTCCACAACCCAGTAACTGGGTAATATACAGGGTGTTTGGTCCATCGTGTGCCAAATTGAAATGGTCGATAGAAGGGGTCATCTGCTACCCTTTCAGACCCCTTAACACCCCTCATGCCCTGTGGATTTTTTTTAATCCACTTTTATTGTTTTACTAATAAAGACCCAAATTTTACAATCAAATGCAATTTTCTTTTTAAATATCGGTCGTAGACTCTGAATTTTAATTCTATTTAGATGTGTATTGCTTAAGAGTACTTAAAAATACAAAATTAGTGACATTAGTCACCTAGTTTTTTTTTAATTCACTCGCAAAGGTAAAACATAAATTAAAGCTGTACATGTTACAACTGTTTATATGGCTACAGAAAAAAAACTAGAAGCGACTGGGATCTTCCAACTCCCTCATTAATTCTCTAGTCTATCCCCTAGCTAATGATGTGCCACATGCCATAAAAATCTTTTAACAACTTTGTGAATTCACTAGAATTGTGAATCGAGTCACCCAAGGCTGCTATTCAAAATTATTATTTTTTTGCTTTTTTGATACCTGACAAACCTATAAATCTTATCTCATTCGTATAAGGTAACATCTGTCTCGTATCTCTATGTTTCTGTGGGATTTACTTGAAAAATTTTATTTCGTTTATTTCATAATTGTTACAAATCCTGCTTGAATTGTTGGCCTCTATTGAGAATGCAGGCCCGACATCTATTTCGACAGTTGTTGTACGAAGTCGTATTTCCTCCTTAGTGGTATTGAATGCCGCTTCCATGCGTTGGACTAGTAACTCCCTAGTTGGAACGTCCGTTGCGTACCTATACCAGCCCTTTGGAACGTCCCTAGACATAAAGTGTAACGAAGTTAGATCTGGGGAACGTGGCGGCCATGGAATAGGGCCACCGGCCATCGCGTCCAATCCACGCATTGTGGAACACATTGTTAAGATAATTATTTCCTCACAGTCAAACGCCAATGCGCAGAACAGCATTTTGAAATACCATGGGCAAACATTCATTAAACACGGGCACATCATCGGTCACTAATTTAGGCAGGATTTGTAACAATTATGAAATAAATGTTAAAAATGTTTTTTTTTTTACACGTAAATCCCACTAAAACATAGAGATACGAGACAGATTTTATTAAAGATAAGATTTATACAGTGCCGGATAAAGCCGGTGCGGGGCCCGTAGCAAATGTAACCATGGGGCCCTAGAGTTACATTGCTTTTCTTTTTAGCTGTAAATCCACGGTGTCCTTCAACAGCCCTTTACGTTCCGGGGTCACGGTAATGAGATAAGTCTCGCAACCCCCGCAGGCTTTGGCCCTCTAGAGGGGGGCCCCGTCATCATGCTGACACTCTTTGAGGCGCGCGTGGAACACAACACGCCGTCGACCCCTGGTCCATGGTCGGACAGCAAGTCGCCAATTACCCACCACCCACGTGCCCGTGCCTACGGTGGCCGGAGATCGTCTGCCGACGTCCGTCACTGCAGCTGGGGTGAAGGGAGGATGCTGTCCTCTGCGGCCCGCCTCCTACTTCGCGAGCATGACTGCTTCGCAGAAGAAGGCTACCGCTTCCCACTCCGTCTCGCCCCGAAGTATGGCCTCGACCAATGCCGGGCGCGACAGGTCTCCGCCTATCGCCGCCGTGAGGACACGGCGGTGCTTTCCAAGCGGGACAGTCCTGCACTGTATGCTCCACCGTGTCCTCTGGGCGATCCTCGCAGTGGTGACACCCAGGCGTTTCCTCCCCCTTCTCAGACACAGGTACCTCCCGAAACTTCATGCGGTAGGTAAGGACGCCGTGACGCCTATCCAATCACTCCTCAAAAAGGGGTCTTACGCGATTGTGGCGGGCCCGGACCTGGGTTGCGACAGTCGTTCCCCCATACTGCCCTAAGAGCGCCCTTGAGCTCTTCCCGGCGTGCCTTCACTTCTCGAAGCAGCGGGGATACACCCCGGCGCTGCGCCTCCACGCGCCACTCATAGACGCGATGGAGGGCAGTTGCCTCCAGATCCCATCAGGGCAGCAATCCGGCAAGGTTGGCCGATTCGCTGGTGATCGTTGCGATATCCCCGGATCATCCGCATAGCCATGACCCCCTGGCATGCGACCAGCTTTAATGGTCGCGTCCAGATGCTAATCAGGGCCCACACGGGGGCCCCGTAGAGGGCCATGGACCGCACGACGCCGGTGTAAAGCCTCCTTGCATGAGGCGTTTTGCCCACTGAGATTGGGCAGGAGTAGCCTGAGACCGGCCGCTGGAGGCTTTGGGGTAAAACTATCAATACGAAATGCCTCAATGTGGATTGCATTGCTTCGATATAGCCATGTAATGATTTATACAGAGCGTATCTTGTATTAAGGTCTTGAGGAGACGACTGTAACGAAACGTTAGTAGTGACAGTGTGGCCAATCGCTCACTTTAAGAATAGCCAAGGTGTATTACATATTGTGATTTTTTTTTGGGCACAGGCGCGGGGCCCCTCAATGCGCGGGGCCCGTAGCATTTGCTGCCTCCTGCTATATGGCTAATCCGGCACTGGATTTATAGGTTTGTCAGGTATCATAAAAGCAAAAAAAAATGTTTAAAATCATAATTTTGAATGTCAGCCTTAGGGCACACGATTCACAATTCTAGCGAATTCACAAAGTTGTTAAAAGATTTTTATGGTATGTGGCACATCATTAGCAAGGGGATAGACTGGAGAATTAATGAGGGAGTTGGAAGATCCCAGTCGCTTCTAGTTTTTCTTCTGTAGCCATATAAACAGCTGTAACATGTACAGCTTTAATTTATGTTTTACCTTTGCGAGTGAATTAAAAAAAAACTAGGTGACTAATGTCACTAATTTTGTATTTAAAAGTACTCTTAAACAATACACATCTAAATAAAATTAAAATTCAGAGTCTACGACCGATATTTAAAAAGAAAATTGCATTTGAATGTAAAATTTGGGTCTTTTTTAGTAAAACAATAAAGAGTCGATTTAAAAAAAATCCACAGGACATGAGGGGTGTTAAGGGGTCTGAAAGGATAGCAGATGACCCCTTCTATCGACCATTTCAATTTGGCACACGATGGACCAAACACCCTGTATTATGATACCCCATGGTTAGACTGGTTGACAAACTTTACAGCTTCTGACGAACAGTAACGACTGTCAAGGATCTACAAATGACAGCCGGGACCAACGGTTTTACGTGCTTTCAGAGGCACGGAGGAAACTCGTTATGTCATAATGGTCACGCATCCACAGACCAACCTCGACAAGCACGGCTTAAAGGTAAGCGTCCACAGGTCCGCATCGCACGTATCGGACGTATCGTA
Source organism: Agrotis clavis (assembly GCA_954870645.1). Classification (NCBI taxonomy): domain Eukaryota; kingdom Metazoa; phylum Arthropoda; class Insecta; order Lepidoptera; family Noctuidae; genus Agrotis; species Agrotis clavis. The sequence continues at coordinate 21,617,330 of OX940930.1, forward strand.
CGTAACGGATTTTAGTTTGCCTCGTATTAAAACTCATACAACAGCGTCCACTGATCCGGATCGTACGGAAAGCTCATCGGCAATACCTACATGCGATGCGTACCGATGACGTCATACGGAATGTCGATCAGTGGACGCGCCCCGCACGCTTACTAAACCATTTGTTCTTTTTTTTCTTGCATTTCTTTTCTGCTAATAAACAAGCAATTAACGATTTCTGCATCGCTTTTCTAAACGTTTCCGAACGTACGATCACTAAAAAAATCCAAATGAAGTTGACATCGACAATCCGATTGCTGATATTCACGACGGCAATCCGATCGCTGCCGCTGTCCGATACGTACGTAACAGATTTTAGTTTGCCTTGTATTAAAACTCATACAACTGCGTCCACTGATCCGCATCGTACGGACGGCTCATCGGCAATGCCTACATGCGATGCGTACCGATGACGTCATACGGAATGCCGATCAGTGGACGCTTACCTTAACCCGGAAGATCGGCCTGTGAAGCTGTAATTATTTAGCCACGAGCTCCTCTAGTAGACCTAAAATAGTATTCATCATAATTCACAATTATTTTAATTGTCTTTAGGCAGACGGATGTGATGCGTCATACAAATTAATTATCAGCTACAGTAGTCTATATTTAGTACCTGCTATTGCAAAAACAACTTAAAAAAGCAATGAATGAAAGAATAATAATATTTGTACCTTACTCAGCTTATAAACGTTTTAAAAAATAGATTACTTTGGTATAAAGTGTTAATCTGAACTTTATTCTGAGTGTTAAACTTTTAAGATCATCATGCAAGTGTAGTGACCAAGTTTTAACAGTGAAAAATCTCAGTTATTAAATATAAAACAGTTGAAACACAAGTTAATTAGCCGTTACAAAAAATATTTGTGTTGTTTCGTTTTAAAATCTTGGTGTTGATCAAAACGCGTAAGTGACGCGCTATCCACGGCGCTTACGACCTTTCGTTCGCGAACTTTTAACCGTGCCGCAGCAGAACGTCCCACAGCGCTTCAAGTATTCCATCTTGCTTTACTTTACACAACACCGCTAAACGCCGCCTGCTTTGTGAATCGCTTAAAGCGCATTATTAACATAATTCCATTTAACATAACTCACGAGAAAAAAATGTCAACAAAGAGTTGTGCTGGTTGTCTGAATGACTTTAATAGCAAAGAGGGCCTGCAATGCTTCAATTGTCATCAATGGTATGATTTGTTGTGTGCCGGTGTTCGAGAAGCGGTATTTAAGGGTATGAATATCAAACAAAAATCTATCTGGAAGTGCCCGAGCTGCTTAAGTAAACAACCCAAAAGTGATAATAAGAACACACCTGTGAGGCAAACCAAACTCGCGAGTCCTACCACGGAGCGTTCGCCCTGTTCATCATCTCGCTCAACACCTATCACCCCTCCAATTGTTGACATCAATGCTGATGTTTGCTCCATCTCTAATGAGTTACAAAACAATATCGCACCAGTTCAAACAGATGATGACTCAATGATTAAGTTTTCGAGAGGCACGTTGAGGGAAATTAATAAACAAGAGATACAAAGTGCACTTAGAGATCTCGTTTCCGATCAGTTCCGCCAAATTAATGAGCTGATATCGGGTTTCAAGGAGTCTCTTTCTTTCTATAACGAGAAATACGAGGAGATGAAAGTTACATTGGAAGATAAATCTGACAGGATTCAGAGACTCGAAAAGGACAACTCTGGCTTACGAGATTCAATTCAACAACTTAGTCAGCGTCTTAACCTGGTAGAACAAAACTCGAGATCCGCCAACGTCGAGCTTCAGTGTGTGCCGGAAAACAAGTCTGAAAACTTGGTTACCACCGTGTTGCAACTGGGTAAGGTCATCAGCTGCAATATTAACGACCCCGACATCCTTCACTGCACAAGAATTGCTAAGAAAGACACACAAAGCGCTAGACCCCGTTCCATTCTCGTCAAATTCAGTAGTCCTCGCCTACGCGACAGTTTCCTTGCCGCTTCAATGAAGTACAACAGAGATAATAACCAAAACAAACTGAATACAAGTCACTTGGGTATCGCAGCGGAGAAACCTCAGCCCATCTACGTCACGGAACACCTGTCTAGCGAAAATAAAGCAATACATGCCGCAAGTCGTATCCGAGGAAAAGAACTTGGATTTAAGTTTGTTTGGGTTCGCGACGGCAAGGTTTTCATGAAAAAGGATGAATCTGCGAAGGTTATTGTAATCTCCAGCTTAGATAAACTAAAATCCGTAGTATAGTTTTTATTAGTTGTACGATAAGTCGCAAGTTCCTATTAATTTTATCTAGTCACATTCAATTGCCCACTACACTTTTATTATCAAAATGTACGAGGCTTAAAAACCAAAACTGTCAACTTTTTCCAAAACATTTCTATGCATAATTTCGACATTGTAGTGCTAACTGAGACCTGGCTGAACAGTGGTGTCTATGATTCTGAATTGTTTGATGATAGATACATAGTCTACAGGCGAGATCGTGAGTCAAGTATATATAAAAAGCGTAAAGACGGAGGTGGTGTCCTAATAGCTGTCTCTAGAAACTTAAAATCATGTCGACTACCCCAGTTTGAGAGCGAGTTTGAAGATCTATGTATAAGCGTTGATATTGGTCCAAACAAAAATAATAAACTGTACATCAGCGGCGTATACCTACCGCCACCAATCCATCGTGATACACTGGAGTTGTTTACTAAAAACATCCAGAAGCTACTCAATAAAAATGAACAAACATTGATATTAGGAGACTTTAACCTGACTAATATTACATGGCTTTCAAAAAACGACAATTTTCATTTGCACCCTGAACCAAAGAATACGGACTTATATGCGATTTTCTCTGAATTCTTGACCATAAATAGTCTTAATCAATACAACAGTATTCTAAACAACAAATCAAAAATACTAGATTTAATTCTATCTAACACCTATAATATAAAGGACGTTGCCCGTTGTGCCTACAGTTTATCAATAGAAGACCCTTTGCATCCGCCCCTTGAATTTAACATTCCAGTACAGACGGAACGTTTTTTGAAAGCAAACAATGTGGAAAAACCAAACTTTATTAAAGCAGACTATAATATAATTCTACGTCACTTGTTTGCTATTGAGTGGGAAAGTGAGTTTAAGGACTGTTCTTCCGTTAACGATATGGTAGACATTCTTTATACTAAATTAAGGCAAATTATCGCGGAATGTATCCCCATAAAAAAAATTGCAAATAATAAATATCCACCCTGGTACTCATCCGACCTTAAACGACTTCTTAGAGAGAAATATAAATACCACACTCGTTTCAAGAAGTACAGAAATCCTCTAGACCGAGAGTTATTTGTAAGATTAAGAGACGAATGCAATGTTTTAAGCGCAGCATGTTACAAAAAATACATTTCTAATATGGAAAACAGTATTTCAAGCAACCCTAGGATGTTCTGGTCATTTATTAAAAATAAAAGAAAAGGCAGTGGCACATATCCGGCACAAATGTCTCATAATAATAAAATCGTATCAAGCGGAAGGGACATATGTAACATGTTTGGAGATCACTTCGCAAGCACATTTAGTGCACCAGCCGATAATACAAGCTGTTCGAGTACCGTCTATTCCCTCACGTCTACGACACTGTCCTATTTACAATTCGACAGCAATGAAATATACCGTGAATTAATAAATTTAAACGAAACTAAGGGCGCGGGTTGTGACGGTATTCCTCCCTTATTTATAAAAAGATGCGCTAAAGCTCTAGTTTTACCCTTGAGAATTGTCTTCAATAGGTCCTTACTTGATGGTATCTTTCCAAATACCTGGAAAGAAGCTCTGGTAATACCCATATTTAAATCCGGTGAAAAGCATCTGGTGTCTAACTATAGACCAATCTCATTACTAGCTACATTTGGAAAGATATTTGAGAAACTTGTTACCAGACATCTGACGTGGTTCCTTAAACATCACATCTCTGAATACCAGCATGGTTTTGTTAGATCTAGATCCACCAACACTAATTTGTTATGTTTTACATCGGCTGTATCGAAGTGTCTTGATAACCGTATTCCAGTAGATGCCATCTATACTGATTTTAGTAAGGCATTCGATAAAGTGGATCACTGTCTCCTTATTAATAAATTGGCTCAATTAGGCGTGGGCGGAACATTGTTGGATTGGTTAAAATCTTACGTTGAAAATAGATCTTCGAAAGTAGTGGTTAATGGCTATTTCTCAGACAGTTATCCGGCTACTTCCGGAATCCCGCAAGGATCGCATTTGGGTCCGTTACTATTTAACGTCTTTATTAACGACGTCACTGAATGCTTCAAACACTCTTCCTTCTATCTATTTGCTGATGACTTAAAGATAATGAAGCCTATTCAGTGTAATTTAGACTCAGTAAAGCTCCAGGACGACATTAACAGACTCGCAAAATGGTGCAAAGATAATAATATGCTCTTAAATGTTGGTAAGTGTCATTACATTCAATTCACTCGCAATAAAACTGCTTTAGTCAATACATATTTCATTGAGGGAGTTGAAGTAATGAAACTTACGAATATTCGCGACCTTGGAGTTCAACTTGACCCAGCACTAAAGTTCGATGTGCACATCCTGAACAATGTCAAAAGATCTTTCAAGATATTGGGATTTGTACTGCGAAACAGCAGAGATTTTAAAAGACCATCTACCAAACTAAAGCTCTTTAACACTCTAGTTCGTCCTTTACTGGAATATAGCTCAGTGGTATGGAACCCGCATTATGAGGTTTACACGAAACGTATAGAAAGTGTGCAAAAGAGATTTCTTTATCACTTGTGCTATGGAGACCACTTGGCTAAAGAACTGACCAGCTACACTGAAAGGTTACAACATTATAATATATGTTGAGTGGTTCGATAGACTGCAATGAACTTTTGGGCTCATTGACGTTCAGAATTCCAACTCGGCTTCCTAGGCACAACACGTTTGAACTTTTTTATATACATGGCTCAAAAACGAACTTAGGTCACTACGCCGCTTTATCAAGAATTTGTAGACAATACAATATCCTGTCTAAAACCACAAATTTAGACGTCACTCAATCCTTGTACAAATTTAAGAAATGCCTTAGAGAAATTTCATAATTATTTAAATACCTAATTAATGTCTCCTATTAGTAAGTATTACAAAATTATATTTATTGTTATTATTGTTTTTGCTTGCCCTTTTGTTTAGATTGTCAAAATTTAGTATTATATTAAATTTTTGTTAGCTTAGTTGTTAATCTTATAGAGCATGCTGTGGTCTCCTGTAAGTGAAGGAGTACACTATCTAATTACCTTCTTTGTATTGTTCTTTGTAAATGATTTGTGTATATCTTTTGTTGGAGATCCTAATAAATAAATAAATAAAATAAATAAATAAATAAACTTCTTTGCTATTGAAATAGCTAATTTCGATTTTGTGTCGCATGCAAATGCGTATTGGCGCGTGGTAGAGTCCGCGTCACCACTATCTGACGCAAGGCTAGTGTCAATGTCATAACATAAAATTGCAAAATGGAGTACCACGAATTTTCCGTTCATGAGTGAACTAATAATATTAAAGGGGTTTGAACTTTTTTGTATGGGCCGTGTACACCTAGTACACGGCCGACACATTTTAAATGCTGAAATTGCGTTAAACGAAATAATCCTATCTAAAAGCATTTGAAATGCGTGAAAAACTAATATTCAATTACTTTTATTGTGGAAATAACCTTTTTGATCAATAAACATCAAAATATTAAAAAAGAAAAAATGTGTCGCTAATTGTACATTTTTGACAGCTCATAACTCGGAAACGTGACGGTTTCCGAGGTTTTGCCGCTTACATTTTATGTTTGTATTGATGTGATCTATCGATTTATCAATGCTTCATCCGTGTACGCCGTTTTGAAAAAAAAACAAAATTGCGGATAAGGAACTGGTACAAAAGGCACAAAGCCCTTTGTGTGATCTACAAGCTTAAATTATACTACCTAAGTAGAATGTACAGAATCTTTAGGGACTTTACCCATGGCGCGATGCGACGCGATTCGACCAATTCCAACTACAACTGAAAATCAACCTTGCTACTTAGAAATAATGATGCAAATCGATTGACTTGACGTCGTCGTGGCGATCGTGTTTTGTTTTTCATTTACCTGTAGTATCAACGTGTTGTATGTCATACCTAATTATGTTGTAGTGGTAAGGTTGATTTTCACTTGTAGTTGGAGTCGGTTGTATTGCAATCGCGTCGCGCCATGGGTAAAGTCCCTAAGGCGCGGGCCACACAGAAAAGACGTAAGACGCAGACGGTGCGGTGAAATATATTATGTCGGCGTCTCTTTCATACAAAATGTATAGAAGCGTCGCGACGTAAAACACACAGTACCCTTAGCACGAATTTTCAGTATTTGAGACGTAAAGTAAACTGGAACTTTGACAATTTCAAACTGACAATTTTCAATGAAAAATATAGTTCCTTCTCCGCGCACCAGAGGCGCTGTTCCGTTTTTTCATACAAAAACGCTGTAAATACTGGAAAGATGCTGTAAAGTAAAAGAGTAAATTCGTGCTAAGGGTACTGAAGAGACGGGGCGCGGACGCGATTCTCATACATTTTCGCACGTCCGCGACGCGTCCTCGTCTTACGTCTTTTCTATGTGGCCCGCGCCTACGTAGACCAATGAGAATTATTGAAGTCATGAAATATTGTTTCTGTTTATTAATGCAAACTCTAATATCTTATAGTGATAGATATGTTTTCATTATTATAATAACAATGATTAGTGTTTACAATGAAAAAGATATCAAATAAAAATATCATTATTTATTGTAAGTATATCACAATGTTCATTACTTATAATTATCTTAAACTATATACAAAATATTTACAAATTAAATTATCTACAGCTAATGAGAGAGCGAATATTGTATGATCAACATCTTCGTCCATGACTTTTAATTATTAATGGCACCTATGATTCGGAGAATTATCAAAGCAGGTTGCAAAAAAACTGGTTTAAAACCACATGGCATATAAAAATACAAATATGGGGTCATTGTTCTTTGAATCTACAAGTTTTCTGAATACATTATAAGTAGCCACAACATTAAAAAATACTATAAACCTTAATTTAAACAAGATCTATCTTTTGAGAGAATTTTTTAGATTCTACGCGAGGTCTTAGGCCTTACACGGACAGCTTAAAGCAATCAGTATCAACTGATTCAAGCTGCAACTGCAAAGATAGAAAATTTTTCTTAAAAGAAATGGTCCAAAATGAACTCAAATCTTTCTCCTATTGTACTTTGTATCTGACTTTATAAAGTAACTATAGCTGTTGCCAGCGGCTTCACCCGCTACAACTCGAAAATTATCCCACGGGAACATAAAATCGGGATAAAAACTATCCTATGTGTTAATCCAGGTTATAAACTATCTGTGTACCAACTTTTAGCTAAATCCGTTCAGTGGTTTTTGCGTGAAAGAGTAACAAACATACCTACATACCTACGTCCTCACAAACTTTCGCATTTATAATATTAGTAGGATGACCGGTTCACGACTTCGCCGCTCTTTTGTGCTTAGGGTGGCACGGCGAGCGGTAACATCACTATTTCAATGATCAAATATTTGAAACACGCCACGAAGCGCGCCAGTGGCGAATTCGCGTACTTACAACGGGCCGAATCGCTCACCGCTTAGAACACAGTCGTGAACAGAGGCCTTACCACGAGCTCTTAACGCGATCCAGTTTAGGCTGTGGGAAAGAGACAGAGCTATACAAGTTGTCTAGCGCCATCTCTTTCCCACAGCCTAAACTGGATCGCGTTAAGAGTTCAGTAGGCCGTAAAGAGAGAAGAATTATAGCTAAGCGATAGAGCTTAAGAAGAGATACAAAGAATTTGCTTGTCTTTTTATCCACTCAATTTCTATGATTTCATTACAACCTGCTTTTAATCCCTCCTCTTAATAATTCAGTGGACCTACCATAACGTCTTAATGCGAGAGTAGCTCCACTGTGGGAAAGAGACAGCTATACAAGTCGTCTATCGCCATCTTGTTCCCTCAATGAAACTACTTCTCGCTTAGACTTCATGGTTAGCCACCAGTTCGTAACCTATCTAGTTATCACTTCCTACAGGTACCACAGTGGGGTCGTAAACTCCATTTGTTTCCACTTTGCCTTCATACACGATCTGTTGCAGGGGGTTGTCGAACCCACCAGGCGCTGATTCCTCCATCTTCTTCAGTAAACTCCTTAGTAGTATTATGAGGTAGATTTGGATTGCTGTAACAAGAAGTGGGGAGTTCAGTTTATTTACTTAAACTTTAACGCGCTCCCTCACCGCGAGCATTCACCTGTAATGTAACGTTACAGATTCGAACATTTCATCAGTGACGGAAGACAATCGAGCATCGCACCTTGTATCAAATCTATACTACATGTACGCGAATGCTCGTCAGTCAGGGAGGTAGTATTGTAATGTAATGCTCAAAGTCGAATTTATAATGTTACATAACAAGCGAATGCTCCCGGTTAGGGAGCGCCTTTATGCACAACATTGTACAACAGCGAACTGCCTACAGCGTCTACCTAAGTTTATGCACATTCTTTTAATTATTAACGGGAAATTGAACCCAATTGTTTGTTCATAGATTCAAGTATATGTTAGTTTTGTTATAAAGAAATCATTTTATTAAGCATTTCAGTATAAAACCGGGCTTGGAGAGGTCTAAATGTCTAGTGAACCATGTTTTGAACATTTTTATTCAAACATAGTTTTTAGAATCGGACACACTGAATCAACTGCCGACGGACGCCGATGGCTGAGTATGAAGTCCCCTGTCCTAGGTTTGATTCTTAGGTCAGGCAGTGTTATTTTAAGTATAGATGTGGTTCCCATACTGAGGAATGAGGAATTCTAAGTCGGACTTGTGACTGGTTGATGGCAATCGGCTTACTTTGGACTAGTTTTATTTCAACATGTAACGCGTAGGCCGCTAGGCGATGAAAATAACTAGTCCACCACAATTTTATTCTATCATGCAACGAGTGTTTGAAATCCGTGATTACACAGTATAATTCCTGGACACGGAAAAACACACTAAATTCCGGGACAATCCCGAATCCCGTCATTTAGTCCAGGTCATTTGGAAATCCTGCTAAGAGATGATTAAATGAGTTCAAAACAAAAACTTAGCCCACTTACCTAGTGCCGCGAACATAAGAGGCAGTATTTCGAAGACTATGTAGAATCCCATGTGACTGCTCATGCTGGCTGCGAAGTCAATGACCTGCACGAGAACTGATGCCACAGTCGTCGTCACAGCGAAGTAGTAGTAGATCTTAATGAACATTATAAGTTTCTGAAACAAAATAAAAAGTGCTTTAAACGGGGTGCGACAGGGGATCCACATTGGACCTGAAGTTGTGTCCATCAGCCCAGCAAGAAAATGTCTTTTACAAGGAATTGAGTTTTGCCATTAATTAGTGCGTAATAAGCTGTAAATGTGCGTCACATTAAAAAAATTGTGCGTGCCATGTTTTAGGAATAAATTCGAAAAAACGATTCCTGCTGGGATAACGTTTTTCCAGCAAGAAAATTTTGAACGAGTGACCGGAGCCAAAAAAAAAGTATATCGGCATGTAGCTTAAATTAGTGCATAAATGTGCGCTGAAAATAAAAATTGTGCGGCTTAAGGCTTCGTAGATATTTCATTTCCTGCTGGGCTGACGTTTTGCAAAATCTGTTTTTTTAGGAAACAATGATTGTGCGCCCGTAGAAAAAACGCAAGTTCGTAGATCGTAATTTGTGCGTTATTTGTGAAATAATAGATTTTCAAAAACATCTACCGTTTCGAAGTAATCATAAATTTATGAAAAACCTAAAAATTATGTTATCGCTTAAATGAACAAACAAATAAACGTGCTGTTATCGGAATTCGGTTTTGCTTGCTGTTTTTAACACCCACCAAAAGTTTAAAGGCAAAGAGCACACACGTTTTTGAATAATACCCCTTTAAGTTAAACTGAAAATGCTTAAGCTTTGACGCGAAAGTGCAAGAAATAGAACCAACCCAAGATAATTATTTATAGACCAAAAATTAGAGCGTTTAATTAAGTATACATTCCGTAAATTTCAGCTTCAAGCATCTCTTATTTTAGCAGATATAAATCAAGAACCAAAACTATTTCTACATAACTGGTTATCCGACCAAATGCGAATGACAGCAAAAAGGCGACGGTTTCATACATACCGATGACCTTCTATAAATAACAGTGCTATGTGAAGCTATTGTGTGTACAGTAGCGTCCATCACGTTATTGGCAGTAGTTTTATTATTCTTGTTTGTCGTGTTAATGATTCGATTTTTTTTTTCGAATTAAATTCGAATTCGAATATTAAACGAGCTTTGATCAAATTAAGTTAGGTACTTGAAAATCATAGGTAGGTATATTGTTCTCAAATGAAAAAATAATTAAAATCAAAATAGGTTTAATGAGTGGACTTTTGTAATTTCTAAAAGCACAGGTCTATCCTGAAGTCATACGGAGAATACGTATAAAAATGCATAATGAAAACAATATTTTTAGTATAACTTAGAATCATAAATCTCTTACGAAGTAGAATGGAGAGAAAAACATTTTTCACGCATTAAATAGTTATATACTGACGAAATAATTATATTTCCCGCGTCTAGAACGCGGGAAATATTATTTCGTCAGGAACTAAAAGAAGCTATGGTTCTACTTTTTTTTGCGCTTTGCTTTCGCCACGCCAGGTTGAAGTAGGGGCAAAGGTATAAAGTCGCTAAACAGACTAACATGCAAAATATTTTTTTTAAATATTTTAGAATTTAGAACACAAATAAAAGTTAATATCTATTTTAAATAATAATGTTTATATATGGTATTCCATTTATAAATTAATAATATTCAGATAATTTCTAAGTCATAAAAACGCGTAGATCAATGCCAAAATTAAAAAAAAACAATCACCGCCAATCGGAGGTTTGAAAATTCAACCTGTATATTTATGAATTGCATAATTTATGTTGTTCTGATAAAAAAAAATCAAATACATCCTCACTTCCTCAGGCACTGGGTGGAGCAAAAAAAAAAACAACCTGTTTTCTCAGTTTGCGAATTCAGGAAAACAAGTATCACATGTCAAGTTTCAAACGCGTGACAGGATAAAAACTGTTCCCAAATAAAAGTCTTTAATGAATTAGAACTTTTTATACCTAAATAGTATATCTTAAAAAAAAAAACGAACTATACGTGTTTATTCATTTTCGTTAAGTAATAAAATATCCGCAGCACCGCACCTTTTTTTTAATATGTATATCAAACAAAATAAAATAAAAAATACTATATTAGTACCCTAAAACTTTTATCTATTACCCTAACACTTTTATTCCTAAGTGTACTCAGGCATAAAATGTATGTAAGAAAATTTAAGAAGGTTGTCGGTATGTATGAAACCGTCGCCTTTTTGCTGTCATTCGCATTTGGTCGGATAACCAGTTATGTAGAAATAGTTTTGGTTCTTGATTTATATCTGCTAAAATAAGAGATGCTTGAAGCTGAAATTTACGGAATGTATACTTAATTAAACGCTCTAATTTTTGGTCTATAAATAATTATCTTGGGTTGGTTCTATTTCTTGCACTTTCGCGTCAAAGCTTAAGCATTTTCAGTTTAACTTAAAGGGGTATTATTCAAAAACGTGTGTGCTCTTTGCCTTTAAACTTTTGGTGGGTGTTAAAAACAGCAAGCAAAACCGAATTCCGATAACAGCACGTTTATTTGTTTGTTCATTTAAGCGATAACATAATTTTTAGGTTTTTCATAAATTTATGATTACTTCGAAACGGTAGATGTTTTTGAAAATCTATTATTTCACAAATAACGCACAAATTACGATCTACGAACTTGCGTTTTTTCTACGGGCGCACAATCATTGTTTCCTAAAAAAACAGATTTTGCAAAACGTCAGCCCAGCAGGAAATGAAATATCTACGAAGCCTTAAGCCGCACAATTTTTATTTTCAGCGCACATTTATGCACTAATTTAAGCTGCATGCCGATATACTTTTTTTTTGGCTCCGGTCACTCGTTCAAAATTTTCTTGCTGGAAAACGTTATCCCAGCAGGAATCGTTTTTTCGAATTTATTCCTAAAAAATGGCACGCACAATTTTTTTAATGTGACGCACATTTACAGCTTATTACGCACTAATTAATGGCAAAACTCAATTCCTTGTAAAAGACATTTTCTTGCTGGGCTGATGCACACCCTGAAGTTCTGACACGATTTGTCACATTTTTGTGAAGTTGCGGGAACTTTGACGTGAATTGGAAAAAAAAATCCTCGTTCGTACACTAGAGGCGCTTTTTCATTTTCCGTACATTTAACGCCGTAAATACTTCGAGAGTAGGTAAAATACGGAAATCATTATGATAAGCCCTTTGTTGTGGGATGACGCAATTTAGTGGTAGCAGAGGCCTTACCACGAGCTCTTAACGCGATCCAGTTTAGGCTGTGGGAAAGAGACAGAGCTATACAAGTCGTCTAGCGCCATCTCTTTCCCACAGCCTTAAACTGGATCGCGTTAAGAGCTCGTGGTAAGGCATCTACCAAAGAATAAAGCCATAACTTTATTACCAAGTCCTTTGCTGGCCACGCCGTTATTTTGGGAGTACGAAACAATTAAGCGTTTTGGATTCTTCAATCGGAATTTAATCTTTGTTTGTTCCTGGTGATCTATGGTCTATCTGAAGAGTTCGGACCTACTTAGAGATGGTTCAGACTAATGAAATTTAATCTAACATCAAAGTAAAAAAAACTTCGGGGATTCCCATTTCTTCGATAATAGATGGCAGTAACAGAAGGTCCACACTAACGGTATTTACCGTTATGTTTGTATGTAAGTGTGGCCCTAGTATAAAGGGCCTATCCTTTATAGCAGGTATTTATTAATGTTCCTATCACACCGCCAGTAAGAAATCTAAAGTTCATAACCTCTTTATTGCAATATTGCTGTCAATAATTACAATAATAAGGTAAAGTGGCATCCATCATTATAATAAACGGTTGTCGCACTTGATAGCAATTGTGGCTATCCGCTCATTATCACTGTGTGTTCCTGACGACGAAGTGACGTAAACAGATGTGTAAGCGTCAGTTCACACCGAGACGCGACGCCACGCGACTTGACGCTACGATACTGGTAATGTGTATCTTTTCGTTTAGTAAATAAAGTTAGATTTTGAGTCGCCATTACAATATGCGCACCGCACGGCGCCGCACTGCGTCGCGTCATCGGTGAAATGCGTTTCGTTTCACGTGGCTGGCCGTGGGTGGTAAATAGAATTAGATCTACGAGTATAGCGTCGCGTCCAGGTGTGAATTGTTCCTAATATTCACGCAGAGTTCAACTTTCCGCTTGGATTAAAAGGTCTCAGAGATAACCCGACACAGACGTACTGAAAGGAAATATTGAAGCCAAATTGAGAAGACGTCATACTTGCTGGTTTGCAAACTGGAGACTTTATTTCACCGTAAATAGAAATAGCTCTTAGACGGCCAAAGCCTGCCGGGGTCGCGGGACTAACGAGCTCCCGTGACCCCGGAACGTAAAGGGCTTTTGAAGGACACCGTGGATTTTAGTCAGTAAAAGTCTGACAGTCCCTCCCGCCCTGCCCTGGGTGGGAGTACTCAGTTGATAGTGTGGCGTGGTACGCCAAAAAAAATTGCTGCTCTAGAAAAATAGTGATTTTAGTGTAAAATTGAAAAAAACTATTCCCATTAAATACCTACCTTACATAATGAGGAATGTATTATTGTGCTTTTCGCCCAAAAATTAACTCAATTGCTTTAGAATGCTCGTATTATCGATAAAAAATGCTCGTATTACCGATAAAAAAATGGGCGTTATTACCTACTTCGCATTCAGTCACTCGTGACAGAGATTACTCGGGCTAGCCGGGCCTCTGGATTTAGATGCGGAACTTTCTACATACGGATCTTTGGTCGTTAAAGTTCCGAACGAATGATGTTTGTTTTAAGACATAGGCCATATAGACAAACAGCAGACGACAATCGTTATCGCTCAGCAGTCTTCAATAGATTTTCAACTTTATGAGCTAGTGTATAAAGTTGAAAATGTATTAGTGACTGCTGAGCGATAACGATTTCATTGTCGTCTGCTGTCGCCTGCTGTTTGTCTTTAGGGCCAGGTGGCCTTCCATGACGTCTTGAAGCCAGACTAGTTCCTATTTGGGAAAGAAACAGATCTGTACAAGTCGTCTGGCCACCTTGTTCCCTCGGAACTATGGTAGGCCATCTAGCTGTATCCTATTATTCCAAACTGACTGAATTCCGTACATTTTCATTGGAAACAACTAAGATTACTCTATCGGAATTAAAACAAGCTGTGCACTTCCTCGCCTAAATCGCTTAACAGAAGAATCTAAGCAATGTCTATAATCATTCACTTCGTGAATTTCCAGCAACGTTATTCAGGCTATGTTTTCACGAAGGGAATATTGGTTTAGTGACCCTCTGTGTCCTAGCAGCACTGTTATCCTTACCGTTGACTTCATCCATTTTCATTGAAAACAACAAAAATTTGTCCACAGGAACTAAACGAAGCTGTTTTTCATAGTTCTAAGGAAGACAGGATCACAGTCCCAAGGAAGAAATATTTAGCAGTGATTGTAAACTTTTGAACTTGTAGGATTGGTTCGCTGGCGGTAGAAACTGGAGGATGGTTCTTCAATGAGGTTCGGCGCTAATAAGACTTCGGAGTACTTTTCTTATTTCTTGTTTATTATAATACTGCTGGTTTCGGAATGAATCCCATAGAAAACTGCTCCTCTTTTATAGAAAGCTCTGACCAATCAGAATCCTTAAAATTTGCACACGTTCCTAATATTTTTCCCTTTAGCCAATCAGAGCAATCCATTTTTGCACACGGCACTAATTCGACTTTGTATGGGGAACTTTAATTTGGCAGTTTTCTATAGTAAACCTTCCCTTTTTGTTTTACAATTTATCTTATAGCCTAAGGGTTAACTTAGTCTATCTAATTACATAAAAACCTTAGCAAAACCTTAATAATTAGACCTAAAAAATGGTGAAAAACTAAATTTACATCAACCTACAGGCAGAGA
Source organism: Agrotis clavis (assembly GCA_954870645.1). Classification (NCBI taxonomy): domain Eukaryota; kingdom Metazoa; phylum Arthropoda; class Insecta; order Lepidoptera; family Noctuidae; genus Agrotis; species Agrotis clavis. The sequence continues at coordinate 21,632,540 of OX940930.1, forward strand.
CACCAAGTGCCAGAAATAGGAATTACCACGATTTATCACTGTGTTTGAGGGTATTTCTAAAATGTACACTTTTTATGACTACCTGACACTTCGCTTACATTTTCGGGACAAGTGGTGCTCCAAGCGGCAAAAATAGTGATTAATACAGTTTCTCAATTTATTTGACGGTATATGTAAAATGCGCATTTATATGTCTACCCAACTGTGGGTTTATTTTGTGGCATCAGCAGAGACACCAGGAGGGACAAATAAAAAACAGAACAACTTATCATTTTATTAGAAGGTACTTACAAAATGCACATTTCTACATTTACCCGACCCTTATTATTCATTATAACTAATAGTTTTATTGTTTAAAACTATCCTAATCTCTAAGTACTACATATTTACAAGATTTGCTTAGTGCGATTATTATTCGTCGCTAACATTCTCCCCCACGGTGCGCAGCACATCATCTTCTTGAAGCGACGAAGCAGCGGGGACTAGCACGATGACCCGTCGTGTAGGTCGCCGAAGCACTCCGCCTGATGTCCTCACGTCCAGCACTCTGGTTCTTCCATCTGGCCCAGGGTACGCCTTGATAACTTCCCCTCGAGGCCATGAGTTTCTGGGTAGCGATGCGTCGACTATTAACACGATGTCTCCTTCCCTCGGGTCGGTTGTCTCCCTCCCTTTGATTTGCCTTGGCATCAAGAGCGGTAGGTACTCATTGATCCATCTCTTCCAGAAGTGGTCAGCAAGCCTTTGGGTAGTTTTCCAGCTTGGCCTCCCGATCAACTCTGTGTCGTCGAATTCTCCCGGCGCCATTGCTCCACACGATCTTCCCAGTAGAAAGTGGTTTGGTGTCAGACTTTCTTCATCTTCTGGCTCCATACTGATTGGGGTTAGAGGTCTGGAGTTTACTATGTGTTCAACCTCAGTCATAAGAGTATGAAGCACTTCTTCAGGGGGGTTTCTTTCGTTGAGCACTGCCGCTAGTGCCGTCTTGACTGTTCGCACGAGTCTTTCCCAGGCGCCCCCCATGTTTGGACTTCCCGGGGGAATAAATTTCCACTTGATGCCCCTTTCTTGCGCAGCCTCTTCCAGCTCCTTGCTTGCCCCAACGAAATTGGTTCCGTTGTCGCTGAATATGGTTTTTGGGGTACCTCTTCTTGCTGCCATTCGTCGAAGTGCCATTATCATTGAGCTGGTACTGAGAGAGGGTACCAACTCCAGGTGAATGGCTCTGGTTGTAAGACAAGTGAATAGCGCCCCCCAGCGCTTCTCGACTCTTCTCCCGATAGTGACCTGCATCGGCCCAAAGTAATCTACCGCAGTGCAAGCGAACGGAAACTGATGATGTTGCAGTCTCTCGCTTGGTAGATCTCCTGTCGGGGGCACCTCTGGCAAACTCTTCTTTGTCTTGCATCGCTGACAGCTGTGGGCAACCGCCTTTAAGGTCGCTCTTAAGCCCAGAATCCAATATTTCTGGCGTAGCTCGTTCATTACTGTGGCAGTGTTCCCGTGGAGAAACTTCTTGTGATAGTGTTGTATGATGAGACGCGTGATTTTCTGTTTCCCATCTAGGATGATAGGATTCATTTTTCTTCTTTCTTCGCCTTGAAACTTCATTGTTCTACTTCTTAATTTAATGATATCGGCGTCATTTAGGTAGACGTCGATTTTCTTAAGCCGACTTGCGTTTTCCAAGGGTTTCTTTGCCTTTAAATTCCTTATATCTGACTTGAAACTGTCATTCTGACTTGTTTTCATTAATAATTCTTCTGCTTTTCTTAAGTGTTCGTCTTCCAGCGGTAGGTACAACCTCTTCTTCTCTTTGCTGACTGGTCGTTTGGCGATTTGTGTCTTCTTCTTCTGGGATCTTCTATGGGGTCTCCAGGGCTCTTCCTTCTGACGGACGGCGACGTTGGTTGCTTTACGGGTCTTCTTCAATAAGAGGCATGCGAAAGCAACCACTCTGGCCGTCACGCGCAGCAGTCGCTCCCAGCTCGAGAACCTCTCCAGGTTGAGTAAGACCTCCTCAGCCTTTATCGCCGTCACTCTTTGCTTGTTCTTTTCTTCCAACATAGTACCCTCTGGTTTGAAGTCTTTATATGGCCACTCTTCTTCTGGTTGACGGAGAAATGACGGACCTTGGAACCACCTTGCGTTGTGATCGAATTCAGTCGGAGTTCCCCTCGTGGCGTCATCTGCTGGGTTTTCTTTAGTAGGTACCCATCTCCAGTCTTCGGGCTTGGTCTGCTCCTCGATCTCTGCCAGTCGGTTGGCCACAAAGGTTTTGAACCTTCTTGGTTCTGCCTTGATCCACTGAAGCACTGTGCTGGAGTCCGTCCAGTAGGTGCGGACTGTTGCCTCAAGTTCCATCTCTTTCTCTATTGTGGTTGCCAGCCTGGTGCCAAGCAAGGCTGCTTGTAATTCAAGCCTTGGAATTGACACTGGTTTTGTTGGTGTCACTCTTGCTTTGCCGGCGATCATGGAGATGTGAATCTTATCACCAGGTTCAACCGTCCTCCAGTAAACTACCGCTGCGTATGCTTCTTCACTTGCGTCGGTGAATGTGTGCAGTTGCCCTTTTCTACTGCGGGGTGAAAAGCATCTTGGTATCCGAAGTCTCGTCAGCGCCGACACCTCTTCTAGGTACTTCAACCAGGCCTCTTTCTGGTTTTCGTTGATTACTTCATCCCAGCCAATTTTTGTTCGCCAAATGTCTTGAATTAATTTCTTTCCTTGTATTAAGACTGGCGTCGCGAAGCCCATAGGATCAAAGGTTGACATTACGGCGCTTGTAACTTCTCTCTTCGTCGGAGTTTTTCTTCCTTCTAGAAGGTCTTGTGATGTATTGCGCAGACCAACATTGAACGCTAGCGCGTCTTCCTTCACCAGCCATCTTAGCCCCAGTGTCTTCTCCTCTTTCGTCAGTTGTAGGGAGTCTTCTTCATTAGTATCTGCTACTTCTGACAGAACCTTCGCGTCGTTGCTGGCCCAGCCTTTCAAATGGAAGCTTGCTACTGCGTGAATTTCCTTTACTTCTTTTGATATCTTCTTTGCTTCAGCTGTAGTTGGAAAGCTCTGGAGATAGTCATCCATGTAATGATTCCTTTCTATTGCTTTCACCGCTTCAGGATGAGTCTTCTTAAAGTCTGCTGCGTTCTTATTCATCACATATATTGCTGTTGCCGGTGATGATGCTGCCCCGAAGATGATTGAGGACATTCGAAACTCTTCAGGCTTGCCCGTTCTTTGACTTCCACGCCACAGGAATCGGAGGCTATCTCGGTCACTTTCTCTTACTTTGATTCGAAGAAACATTTCTTGGATATCAGCCATGACAGCCACTGGCCCTTCTCTGAAGCGCAGCAATACGCCGAACAATGATTGTAGTAAGTCTGGCCCCGATAACAAGGCGTCATTGAGGCTCTTCCCTTCATACTTGGCAGCTGCGTCGAAGACTATTCTTGGCTTCTTCTTGACTGGGTGCATGACGGCAAAGTGTGGTAAGTAAAATAATCTTCTTTTATTCGCAGACTCTGGAACCTTCTCTGCGTATCCATTTTCAATCAAGCTTCGGATCTGCTTCTCATAGGACTCTTTGATTTCTTCATCTTGATCCAACTTCTTTTCAATATTGACTAGGCGACGGAGTGCTTGTCTGTAGTTGTTGGGTAGGGACTCGTCTTCTTTCTTCCACAAGAGCCCTGTCTCGAATCGACCGCTGGCTAATCTCTTCGTAGTCTTCTCGAGGGTTTCTAGTGCTCTTCTATCGCTGTCATTAGTTGGTAAGCGATTCTGGACCCCAAGCGATTCTAACTGGAAGTGTTCTCTTATTAACTCTTCTAGATTCTGCTCTTCGACTGTAGACTTGCCATGGTGAATGAAGTTTACAATGGCATTCGTCCCTGATTCACATCCATGCAGCACCCACCCGAGGCTAGTGAGAGAAGCCACGGGATCGGCTGGCTTGCCTTTCTTCAGTCTTCTTGTAACTATGAGTCCCCAGTTGTCTTGACCTATTAACAGCTTGGGCCTTTCTGTGACGTAGAGAAGTTGCTCTTTAATTGTCTTCAGATGCTGACAGTTCTTCACAGTGTTCTTGTTAATGCTTTGCTCTGAAAGCTTCAGGTCGTCGATGGTTCTTGCTATGATTCGCCTCTTGTCTCTTCTATAAGCCCCTTTTATCTTCAACTGGATCTTCTGAGAACTATCTTTCTTTATTACTTTCCCGCCGACTGTTTCGATTGCGAGAGTTTCTTTAGTTCCTTCGGCTCCGATCTTCTTGGCTATTGATGCGTCCAAGAGTGTGACTGTTGAGCCTTCATCTAGCAGCGCCAGCACGCGAGCGTGACCTTTCGGTCCGTAGAGATCCACTGGAATTATCTTCAAATAAATTTTCTCTTCCCCTTTGCTGTTGTGGATCGAGGCGACTGTCTCTTCTGATGCACTTTCCTTGTCTTCTTTCTTTTCTGCTGACTCTGGTGGTTTTTCAGAGTGCAGAATAGTATGATGCCATCTTCTACACTTCTTGCAGACTGGAGCTTTGCAGTTGATTCTTGAGTGCCTGAACCGAAGACACTTGAAGCAAAGTCTAGCCTTCTTGATAATGTCCCATTTTTCATCTATGTTGGCTTCTTTAAACTTCTTGCATTCTATCACAAAATGCTCTTCTTCACAGATTGGACACGACTTCTTATATTTCTCTTGAGACACTTCTTGCACTGTGTGTACAGGTTTTCTTGACCCCTTCTTTTGCTCCGAAAACACTTCAGGTGGAGCAAAGTCCCCGCACATGTCGCTTTCTATTTCTAGAAACGCTTCGATGAGTAGCAACTCTTGAATTTCTTCCTCCCTTCTGGTTCTATGGTAGGCGAACCATCGGAATTTCATTGACGGTGGCATCTTGTCTACTATGGCCTTCAGAGTTTCAGGAGAACTGAGGTATTGCGACTTCTTCAATGCCTTGATAGTTTGGACGGCGTTCTTCACTCTGCTTGCGAAGACACATATGTCGCTTGGGTTCTCGCCCACCTTTGACAGGTTCTTCATCTTCTCTAGTTCTGCCAGTGCCAATGCCCCAGGTCTTCCGAATCTGGCTTCTAGTCCCTTGACAACTTCGCGTGGATCTTCAGCTGTAAACAGCAGGCTCTGGACGGCTTCTCTGGCTGCGCCTTGAATTGCTCTTCTGAGGCGCGCTAAGTTCTGTGCGTCGCTGAAGGAGGCAGCCCCGTCTTCATACGATCTCTTGAACGGCAACCATTCTTCACAGGACCCGCTGAAGTGAGGGAGCTCGAAGTGCTTCGGTGTTGCAACATCACGTGACTTCTCGGACAGCTTGACTATAACTTGGGCTAACTCGTGGATGTCACTCTTCTTTTCTTCTGTTTCAGTCGGCCTGCTATCATTGCTAGGCTTGACCCCAGCTTGGATGAACCACCTCTCGACTTCTTGAGTTTGCTCGTACATCTCTTCTCCGGCACCATCTTCTTCTTCTGACTCTGCTGTTGCTAGTTCTAGTTCAGCCTGAGCCACTCTTGATCGCGCTTCTGCCAATTCCAATTCCCTTAGTGCCACTGTTAACTTTGCTTGCGCTTCTGCTCTCTTCCTATGCGACGAGCGGACGGACTGCGTGTCTATTTCGCGGGTAGGCTTCTTAGGGCGAGGCTGCTGCAGACTCCCTTCTATTGACGTCGGTACACTTCCTTCATCTCGACGTAACTTCACGGCAACACTTCTGTCTGGGTTCTGCAGCGTAGTGTTGTGGCTTTCTTCTCGGCGTGCGGGATCAGACGCTTCAACTTCCTCTTCCACGGTGCTGGCTAGGGGCGCGGTGCGAGTCGCTCCCCCCAATGCTGATTCCCTCCCGGCAGTATTTTGCTGACGAATAGACGACTGGTGGGCTCGTACGCTAGGCGGCGGCGATCTTCTAGTGAGCGTTGACCGACTTGTAATTGACGCGCTCGTAGTCGCTTCGCTTGTGGTTTCACTTGGCGTGCTTGCACTCCCGTCGACTGACGAAGTACTATCTCCCGTAGCCTTGGACTGCACTGATCCTGATCTTGTAGAAGGCATCTTCAGTTTTCTTGAACCCGATCCGGCTTCACGAAGGACCACTTGTAAACTTTTGAACTTGTAGGATTGGTTCGCTGGCGGTAGAAACTGGAGGATGGTTCTTCAATGAGGTTCGGCGCTAATAAGACTTCGGAGTACTTTTCTTATTTCTTGTTTATTATAATACTGCTGGTTTCGGAATGAATCCCATAGAAAACTGCTCCTCTTTTATAGAAAGCTCTGACCAATCAGAATCCTTAAAATTTGCACACGTTCCTAATATTTTTCCCTTTAGCCAATCAGAGCAATCCATTTTTGCACACGGCACTAATTCGACTTTGTATGGGGAACTTTAATTTGGCAGTTTTCTATAGTAAACCTTCCCTTTTTGTTTTACAATTTATCTTATAGCCTAAGGGTTAACTTAGTCTATCTAATTACATAAAAACCTTAGCAAAACCTTAATAATTAGACCTAAAAAATGGTGAAAAACTAAATTTACATCAACCTACAGGCAGAGACACCAAGTGCCAGAAATAGGAATTACCACGATTTATCACTGTGTTTGAGGGTATTTCTAAAATGTACACTTTTTATGACTACCTGACACTTCGCTTACATTTTCGGGACAAGTGGTGCTCCAAGCGGCAAAAATAGTGATTAATACAGTTTCTCAATTTATTTGACGGTATATGTAAAATGCGCATTTATATGTCTACCCAACTGTGGGTTTATTTTGTGGCATCAGCAGAGACACCAGGAGGGACAAATAAAAAACAGAACAACTTATCATTTTATTAGAAGGTACTTACAAAATGCACATTTCTACATTTACCCGACCCTTATTATTCATTATAACTAATAGTTTTATTGTTTAAAACTATCCTAATCTCTAAGTACTACATATTTACAAGATTTGCTTAGTGCGATTATTATTCGTCGCTAACAGTGATGATACAATAGATTCTACATGATATGAGTCATTGTAACTGCTCATCGAGGCATAAAGAGACGTGCATCTGTTGGTCGCAGTTCATCGTAATATGCAATGAGTGGGTAATTGCTACAATTCCTATCTTGACCATTGTGCTAGACCATCTTAATGATCGCTTCATTGTGCCGTATGTGTTTCCTTGACATAGAACTTTGGTCTATTTATATTTTAAAAGAAGTACAATTTAGCTCAATAGGCCTTAGAAATAGGTAAGTATCATAATCATAAGCCGTAGATAGTTCACTGCTAAACATAGGCCTCCCCAAATAATTTCCAATAGGACCGGCTCGAAGCGGCTTGCATCCAGCGTGATCATGTGGACTTCATAAGATCGTCTGTCCACCTTGTGGGTGGACGTCCTACGCTACGCTTGCCGGTGCGTGGTCTCCATTCGAAAACCTTATGGCCCCAACACACGGCAATGCATTCTAGTTTGTTTTGAACGCGATCCAGTTTAGGCTGTGGGAAAGAGACGGTGCTAGACGACTTGAATAGCTCTGTCACTTTCACTCGCCGGAACAAGCCTGGTTTTAAGACGTTGTAATACCCCCCCAGGTCTACCATGACGTCTTAAAGCGTGAGTGGTCTTCTTCCCACAGCTAAACTTCTCACGTACCTAGTAAATTATACACATATTTATTTACCTTATGTGTTCCATAGAGCAGAACGGCAGAGAACACCATTTCTAAGCAGTAGATGGCAACACACAGGCCTTCTGGCACTTGACTGGCAACTCCAATGCTGGTGCCGTGGTAGATGGAGACCAGGTCGTAGTCCGAGTGTATGGCGTAGCTGTACACACCCACCATGAATGCACTGAAGATCTGGAAAAGATGAAACGAAATCGTTATTCGAAAACCTTATAACTATTTTACTAACTGTTCCTTGGGGTTTTAACCCCGTTGCTCAGCTTCGATAGGTCGTATCGTGATGTTTTATGGCCTATAGCCTTCCTCGATAAATGAACTATACAACACAAACATATTTTTTCAATTCGATCCAGTACTTCCTGAGATAAGCGCGTTCAACCAACCAAACAAACTCTTCAGCTTTCCTGTACTGTAGTCGTGACTTTCCAAAGGCGACATGCGGTGCCTCTCATGTACGAGGTTGTGAGTTCAAGGAGAACCCCGGAAAAAGTAGTAGGTATATTTTATTCAATAGATATTTAGTGTAACTTCTTTCTAAGTTTATCTTGGACATCACTAACGTTGGCGAAGGGAAATTTCTTGACCTGTACTCAACTGACATATTATGTAGGTACCTATAATTAAATATCAATATTGCTGAGAACCTCAAACGGTGTAAATATAACCTTAGTGGTAACTATGGGGTGCTATGACAGGAGGGGTGCTATGACAGGAAACCTCCACGTGCGCCCGTGGACTGGAGTTCCCTTTCGGATACGTCCGGGGGGAAGACCAGTTTTTCGGGCCGGTGCACCCTGGGATGCGGGCAAAAACTCTTCCTTAGGCACTGTGTGCCTAAGGGGTCTCTTTGCCCGTATGCGAATAGCCTGTCGTGTGGACGCTCCAACGCGTGTCCCTCTGATCAGCAGAGGGCACAGCGGCGGAGCGGGCTTGTGGACGGTGAGTAATGGGTAGCTCGCCGTCCGACCAAGGAACAAGCCCGGGTCGGTGGCGCGTCGTGTTTCGCGTCAAATGCCTGCTGGGGTCGCGGGTTTTTTCTTAACCCAGGATACCGTGGCCCCGGAACGTAAAGGGCATCCGAAGGAACACGGGTGGATTTTAGTCAGTAAGAGTCTGACAGTCCCTTCCGCCCCACCCAGGGCGGGAGGACTCATTTGATGATTTTACCACCTAAAAAAAAAAAAAAAAAAAGTGGTAACTATATTTTGGAGCCGTTTGGGGTTGAAACTATAGGGCGGTGGGATCCGAGTGCTCACAGCATCTACAGAGAAATTTCTAAAAAAAACTTGTTGACGCTTCCCGTGACCCAAGAGCTGGCTTTTACCATGGTCAGAAGCTAAGTTAAGTCATTCAAACAGGCAACCCCGCCAGTCTGTTGGGTACATTATCAGCTGACAGAGCGTTGAGGACGAATTTTACGATGCTCTATACATAATATAATACCTAATAGTTTCGTTTAGCTTTACTTTATTTAGTATTTTATATTTCTATAGATATTTGTTTTAAGTAAACAAGGATATTATATTATTTTCACACCACCTGCTCGAAAATGTCTAATTATATGTCAAGCAACCTTAACCTAAAGTGAGTCATTAGTGGCCGAGGGCACAGCCGGTCAATAATGTTGTACTGGATTTCATTATTACCCGCTGGTCAATAATGTGATTTGAATTTGGAATATGTTTATAAACAACAAACACCCTTTGGTGCCAGAAAGATTTTTTTTTTTAATTTTCTTTTCCCTTTTGGGAAGACAAAGGGATCTATCTAGCCCATGCAGCCTAGATTTTTTTTTTTTGGTTCTTTTCGTCCCTCTTTGGGGCAGGCAAAGGGAGCTGAGCCCATACAGCCAAGTCTGATTTAGTGTGCCAGAAAGAGGAAAGCTATTCTCGAAACCCTTACTACGCGTGGATGATATTCTCGATTTCCTAAAAAATCATAACGATTGCTTCTTCATATAATTAATAATTAATACTCAAATAAATTCCACATCAACATCTATAAACGTACCAAATAAAAACATAACTATATCTTTGCACAACTGGACTAATGTCTCAAATGTTACAATTAACTTGAATTAATATATAAGTGTACCTATATAACTAGTTCTAAATGTTATTCTTACTGTTTTTTTATTTAATAAATACTTTGTTTTTCGTACTATGGCTATTATTTTCTCACAGTAGGTGTAAAAAGTAGAGTATCCTCCTCTGGGCTAAAGGTGTCTTTGCCTTGGGCTAGCTTGAATCCCTCGCTGCATTCAGGATTCTTGTATTAACTCCCTCGCTTCGCTCGTGAGTTAAACTCTTAACTCCCTCGCTACGCTCGGGAGTTAAATCCCGAATCTTCATTGCGCTCGAGATTCAATATGACGCCCGTGACATAAGACACAACTTTAGCCCCTCGGTGCATAATCTACTATTATATAGGCCTTAAGCCATGTGAAAGGCTTGTGGTGTTCCCAGAGGCGATTTAACTAACTTAACAATGCCACAGGCAGATACACAGATAAGCAGACAGTTTTGTCAAACTTTTAACACCCCTTTTGCGTTGGGGAGTTGGAGTTAAAAATAAACACAATTGATAGTTGCTGTTCAAGTCAGTGACGTTTCTAAATTAACAGTTTCCTAATTATAATATTAATTGAGCCTACAAATTAACATCAATACCGGGAATTTACTTTTATTGCAAAAATGGTTTGTAATATTTATGTCAGCAAACTTTAAAATTAATTGTAACAACAAGTTTTGAAATTCCCCGAAGCATTTTAAAACAAGCAGTGTGCGCGCCGGGTTTTCCCCTCGCGCATCGGTAAAAATAATCAATTTCGACCTTATTTCGACACAAACTTTTATTATGAAAAAGAGGATGATAAGTGACAACTATTTAGTTACTTGGAATTTGTAGAAACTATCCGAGACTATGAAACATTATAAAAAGCGATGAAAATAGTCTCAAGGCCGATTTTGACGAAAACTAAATCTGCATTCATAGGATTTTAGAAAAATCAATAATCGTGGCAAGGAATCGAACCCGCTGATTTTAGAAAAAAAATATCACACCCTGTATTATTACACCATTCGATAAGTAGTGTTGCTAATAAGGATCAAATTCTGGGAAGTAATGATATGCTCTATAGTGCTATGCTGTCATTAGACTAGACCTAGCAGTTTAAGTTGAGCTTTGCCTATAAATACATAGACGGTTTAAAAAATAACTGCAAACTCAACATTAAGGGCTGAGCACACGGGCCACAAAACGCCGCCACAAGACACTCGCGCGATTTCGCACCCCTCTCTCTCTTACCTCAATAATGTACAGCCAACAACCGCAAGTGTCGACCACCGGCCACAAATGGCTGTCACGCGCTTCAGCTACCTTTGTAATAGCCACTTCTAGCTGTTCGTGGCGGCGCTTTGTGGCTGTCGCGAGTGGCTCGTGTGCGGCGACACTAAGGTAAACACACGACACTGTAGGCGCAGTGGCTGAGCAACCATCGACTGCTGCGAGGCGTATTCGATTCCCGCACGTAGCAAACATTTGTAAAGTCCACAGATTATGTGATTTGCAATTGCAATGTTTACCTAAATGGATCCACGATACAGGAGAAATTCTTAGTGTAAGGCAACGTTTAAAAAATATAGGGCACTAAGCAATCCTAGGTACTATCCTATCCTACTTTCCTACCATCCCACTTCCTACTATAATATTTTAAACGTGAAAGTTTGATGGATTTGGAGTTTGATGGTTTTGATGGATTTGGATGGATGTTTGTTTCTGTTTCACGCAAAAACCACTGAATGGATTTAGTTGAAATTCTGTACACAGATAGTTTATAACCTGGATTAACACATAGGATAGTTTTTATCCCGATTTTATGTTCCCGTGGGATAATTTTCGATTTGTAGCGGGCGGAGCCGCTGGCAACAGCTAGTAAACCATATTGTACCTAAATCACGAAGTTCTTGGAACAGCGAAAGCAAAGCAAAGTAAAGCGAGTCAATTGAGACTTGAGTTTCATTGTATGACTTCTTGTAGATTACTTCCATTAGTTTAAATGCTTGGCACTTTGTACAAACAGGTACGGTCTACAACGACAGATAAACATTGATACATTAAACTGTGACTTTCTCATAATAGTTCATTAACTCTGAAAATTAGTCGCTGTAATTGTTTGAACTGAAGCTACACAATAATTAGGTATTATAATTTGAAAAATATGTATAAATACCTAATGTAAATACTTCTTTTTAACTTTTTATTAGGTATTAATTTATGCTCCAATGTAGGTACCTAGTACCTACAATGCATCACACGAAGTCATATTAATTAGGTATTTAAAAACAATGTTTATGTCGTCAGTACCTTCTGCACTGCTCTAGCCCATTTACCGCTACTTGATGGCTTTATCAATAAAATTCATCTTATGGCCCATTGTTGTGTATTAGTTAAAATTCTGAACAACATATTTAACCATCTGTTAAAAATGTTTTTTTTATGAATAAAAGCAAGTAAGTAGATCAACCAACTAGTGTTCAAACAACTGGCTCTGAATCTAGCTTTCACACTTTTAACTGGCTAAAAATGACACGGTTGTCATTGAATCTGAACAGTTTGTTGGTTTATCTGCAAACCGTGAGTCCATGACCTTAAGGTGATTGCTTCGATGTAGCCCGCGAAATTCAAATTTTTTTACGTTTTTTGCAATTTGCAGGCCAGTGACATGTTGTAACTTTATAAATATTTGTGTTGCGCAAATAACAAGTATAATTTTAAATATAAAAAATATCAAAAAACTCGCTCCATCAGCTCTCACATAGAAAAGGTGCATCGTAGTTAGATTTCGGAGATTTTAACATGATGCACCTTTTCTATGTGAGAGCTGATGGAGCGAGTTTTTTGATATTTTTTATATTTAAAATTATACTTGTTATTTGCGCAACACAAATATTTATAAAGTTACAACATGTCACTGGCCTGCAAATTGCAAAAAACGTAAAAAAAATTGAATTTCGCGGGCTGGTTGGAGCATCCCCCTTAAACATGAGCATTGACTGGTCAGTGGCGCCATCTAGTAGACATTGTTCTTGAACTGATACTTTTGTGCGAACTTCCAAGGAGTTTGTAATGTTTTTTTTTTTAATAAAACTTTATCCGTAAACAAATTATGATAAAGATCCAACTTAAACGTGTGTTATCACAATTAATCAGATTTTTGAACAAAAACACACAAAAAAAACGCGTCGAAACTGTTCTAAAAAAAACTAGTTTGTCTTCAACACTTTAATTTGACCGTAGGCGTCCGAAACTTAACCCGATTACGGTCCGAAGAAAATTACGTCGCAAATACGGAAACAAAAAAAAAATACTTACGAGGTTCAAATATCCGAATGTGAGGACACCCCTGCGCAAGGGCATGCAAAAGCAGCACCTTCCTAACACTGGCCAATCACAATACATTTTTAAAACGAGACGGTTGAAACGAAACTAGTTTTTATATGCGCGTTTGAGATACGCGCGCGTTCTCCCGGCTTATTGTCAGGACTGATGAATCAAGCTATTTGTCAACGTATTTATCTAATGGAGTTGTCAGCCTACAGTGTCGGACATCTGACCTGCTGTTACGGTTCACAACTATGTATGTGGCATTTTTATCATCGACTGACCCGACCTGGCAAACTTCGTACCGCCTCCGAATCATTTTTTTTTATCATAATTATTACTCACCTTTTAAACGCTCTCTGAACTTTTTTCAAAACAATGCTAAATCGATGCAGCCGTTCTCAAGTTTTAGCGAGAGAAAGTTCTGTTTACTAGTAAACTTGTGATGATTGTGTGCAGAGGTCATAAAAACTTCGTCGTAGGTATTTTACTCGTCCCTAAAGAAATATTTAGTTAGGTACTTGATGCCTTAGTGTACCTAACTTAAACCATTTCAAAAAAAATCTTAAGGAACAGCGTATAAGACGGGGACGCGAGGTTTAATGGGGACTTACACTTACGGCTAACTTAACACAACACTAAGTAACGTAGCGCAAGTGCCAACAGGACGCCATTAATTGTTAATGGTCGCTTGCATGTATGGCGTTCTGTTGGCGCTTACGTTTTTCATAATGACTATTATTAGCCCCTTCGTACACTAGGCGACGCAAGTCTCCGATACCTTAGGATTTTGGTATTCATTGACGCGTGCTTGTGTTCGAACCTCTATGGGTTTGTATTACGATAGCCGCTTGGATACCGAAGTCGTAAGGTATCGGAAACTTGAGTCGCCTTGTGTACGAAGGGCTTTATTGATCTCAAGGCGGGCGACGCCGGCAATAGAAGCATGGAGAACTGGACTAGTTTCAGGGGGGACTAACATTGTATTGCCAAAACTTAAAAAGGGGAAAAAAACACCCACTACACAGAGCACATCGAATTTCTTTTACAACACCATAACAAACGAATGTCACATACCCTGCTCTGAATCTGATCACCCGCTAAACTGCATCATGACGGAAACTCCAACACTCCACCCAAAAATAATTTCAACTCTATTCCTACGACTTAGGGGCGTTAATAAATTGGATTTAATTATTTTATTTACAAACTCTACATACTGATAATAGTGATAACAAATTGACCTCCTGGAAAATCGTATTAACCCAGTCAGTCGTTTTTTTCTTATCTTTATTTGTTTCGCTTTCCATCGCTTTTTATGACATGTGAGAGCCAATTCAAATTGTCATACCAATGATTCAATGTAAAACCCCTTCTACACGGTCAGACCTGACCGCCTGACAGAGGTGAACTTGGTCGTGTCAACAGTACCCCACCGTCTGGAACGCTGTCGGCTGACGGTCGGGTCCCACCGCGGACGCAGCCTGTCGGGACGGCTGCGCTCCTGACTGACTCCGCCCATATTTGGTCGCACACCGGACCAAGGTCACCTCTGTCAGGCGGTAAGGTCTGACCGTGTAGAAGGGGTTTTAGTACTTCAAATGTATTATTACCCTCGCTTCAAAATAATGGTAAGCTGCTGCTATTCTGGGAAGCGATTCAAACTTCCCTAGTTATTTGTTTTGTACGTAGAATTTTTAAATGAAACGCATATACCTAATTAATTTTGTTTATTAACGGACATCATAATAATAAAATTATTTGTGCGTTTTTTCGGTAATTTTGTTGTTTTCGTAACGTTTTACATAACAAAGTGTTTATAAACACGTTTTCAATGGAATTAGGTAGGTATACCTAATGTCATGTACCTAATGTACCTATGTACCTAATGTTGATGATGTAAAAATGTACCTAATGTCACGTAATTTGGAGTCGTAAAATAATCTACCTAAGCCGCACACTGGATGGAGCGCAAGGGACTATCAGACGGTCGCGGGACCGTCTCAGCAGGTAACCGTGACCCTCGAACGTAAAGGGCTATTGAAGGGTCACCGTGGATTTTAGTCGGTACAACGGGGCCGTAAGGTAACTTCTTTGTATCGTGGTAATAGCGGTCCATCCACTAACGTTCATTCCTTCTGATTAGTCCCGTTGTGCAAACTGTACAGTAAAGTGAAGGGATAAAATAAAACCGTAGAAGCCCCTAATTAAACCACAATCCTACGTTTTATCCCCTGACTTTATCACAACACGCCTTGAAAAACAATCTTTCAGTGACCAAACACACGTTTAGATACCTACATCGTCCTTCGCGACAGGAGGGGTGGCGGGATTTTAATACCGTCATTCTTTCGCTCTTGCAAATCCACTGGCGTTCATTCCGTAAGGAATAAGGATTATAGATTCTGGCAGGAATGAACGTTAGTGGATGGGCCGCTATTTATCATCAAATGGATCCTCCCGCCCAGGAGGCCAATCGCGCTAATTTGAAACGTCTGCAAACGTATACGATAACGTTATGGTTCGATTGCAACAGTGGTTACGTTTCGATTCAGTATTTTCTGATTTTGGTATTGCGTTATAAGTTCAAACGCTAACCAAAGTTAGATAGATAAATTCATAATAAGATAATATCATCAGTAGGATGTAGTGTAGAATCACTTCACAACAAAGACAAAACACTCCAACGATGCAGTAACGATCATAAAAAAGTAGCGTCCTATCAACTTTACGTTTGACAGCGGTTACGTTCCAGCTACGATCGCGTTGCGTCTCAACTTGCTGTCAAAATTTTAGCGCGATACGAAACGGTCAAAAAGTTGTGTTATGGTAGCGGTTCAGTTGCGATTTCGTTGAAAAACAATAGCGCGATTGGCCTCCAGGACGGGATGGGAAGAACTGTCAGACTCGTACTAACTAAAGTTCACGGTTCTCCTTCAATAGCCCTTTACGTTCCAGTGTCACGCTCCCGTGACCCCAGCAGGGCTAAGCGGTAACTTCAAGTCTTTTTTAGACAATTTCGTTTCAGACTTGAAATCCAGATTAGTATTTGGAAAGGGCAATTTAATAAAAGTAAGCCCTTCTGTAGATTCTTCAATTACAAATTACTTATTGTCAGGATCATCCGGGTTCATTATGATTTTAAACTTACAAAAAACTTCCTGTTCAGTAACATTATTTATTTAAAACTCTGGGTTTATCTAATAGATGAAACCGGAAGTGCGTCAGTCCCATTCATTAGTTTATCATTTTGTTCCTTAAACCAGTGTAAAATCCCATGCGGGGCTATCATTGACGTAGTACGATAACAGTGATTAATCCCGTTTCTTCCACATCCGCTATATCAAAGTCCAGTTTTTAGGGTTCCGTAGTCAACAAGGAACCCTTATAGTTTCGCCATGTCCGTCCGTCCGTCCGTCCGTCCGTCCGTCCGTCCGTCCGTCTGTCCGCAGTTTAGCTCAGAGACGCACAGTACTAGAGAGCTGTAATTTGGTGTTAATATATGGATTTGTTGTGCCGAAAAAGTGGTAAAATAAAATCTCGTAAAATATTTTTTTTCAGGGTATCTCCTGTACACGTAAAGTGGGGATGTTATTTTTTTTTCTCGCGTACCCCATAGTGTGGGGTATCATTAAATAGGTCTTTAAAAAATATTGACAGTTTCCATTAACAATTTTTTGATAAAAAAATTGGTTTGTGAAATATTAAGCTTTAAAGTGCTAAATTTTGCTCGACTCGAGTGTCCCCCCCCTCTACCAGCTAAACGGTTATGTGTGGGGGTATGAAAAAATTCACAATAGTAGTATATATAACGAAGTTTAAAAGAAAATTGTCATGACTTAGTAGGCTTTACAACTTTACGAGTAATAGTCGACCAACTTATAAAATGTACTTGGATAATATTTTTCTTAAACAAAATGTATCGGATAACATGTTATTCAACTGCAAATGTAAGTTTGTCAACTTTATTATTACAACTTTAATAGGTATGTTTTACGGTATGTTTTTTGGGGCTAGGTAGGTTTTTATCGTCAACTATTTTTAACTAACTTCAAAAAAAAAGGTTCTAATTCGTCGTAATCATTTTTTTAAATGTATTTTGCCCGATTTCTCAAAGACTCCTGGATCGATTTTGAAAAGTCTTCTTTTTAAAATTAAATTCAGCGAATCAGTTTAGTTAGTTCGCATAAGTATTTTGATGGGCAACTACGGAACCCTACACTGTGCGTGGCCCGACACGCACTTGGCCGGTTTTTTGTAAATGTAAACATAACAAATTACAAATCACCCGAATACCGAATTCGGTGATCTGTCTTAGCATTTGGCTTGGAACGTAAAGCACAACCGAAGGAACAGGAAGGACTTTTAGGCAGTGTCATTTTGACAGTCCCTTCCGCTCCACCCAGGGTGGGAGGACTCATTTAATGATTAAAGTTCTTTAGTTCCATCTAAAGGTTACTCTGGAAGATATTGGTATCAGCCCGTTGTACCCTTATGATGACAATATTTTAAAAGTTTTGTTTAATTTTTGGTCACAATACAGAATTTTCTATTCTATTCTGTAGCAAAATACACCCAAAGTCTTACGTTACACGTCCACTCGTAAGTGCCCATTTGCACAAGCGCTTTTTTTTTGGGCGTTAAAAAGCGTCCTAACTTAAATGTCACCGCCCACCGCTTAGTCACAAACAACGTCACGAAAAAAGCTTTGAACAGATACCTACATAGGGTTGCATTTGTGCGTGTTGCGCTTTTTTGACGCCGGTAAAAAAGCGCTCGTGTGAATGCAGAATGGCCTCTCTAACTGTATTACAATGCAACCTGTAGAGCTGTACCGTTTTAATTTTTTGACTCATAAAAGTGCAGATGTACCTACATAGTAGTGTAGGCTGGGCAAGGTATATAGGCGATGAAACTGTTCCTGCTAAGGTTCCACACTGCGATCATTAAAATCAACTTTAATGATCGAATTATTAATATGAATCGTGTTATTTTTAATGATCGAAGGTTCCACATTCTGTTCAAGATGGATCGAATAAGATCATATTAGATTTACAGTGGCCAATGATGACTATGCACAAGACTTACTAATTCCATGGCATGATGGAAAAACATAGATAATGTCAAAAAAACTACCAAAAAGCGTAAACCTTGACAGAATTTCACTTGAAACGTCAATTACCCAACGCCAATGTTGAATTTTTCAACGGTCTTTTATTGTTGTAGGTCTAAATAATTTAATTTCTAAGATTGTAGATGTGCGACATACCAGTAAACCTGCCGACGGTAGCGTCGTTTTTGATGCTGTATTCCTTGCGATGTGGATGCATTGTCATATTTTTTTGGACCTTGGTAAGTTAGGTTCCTACATCAATTTAATAATTTTATTGGAATAGTGGAGCCCCAGTGATAATGGCCCCGACTTAAAATATGGGAGGCTTTGAACGCGCTAAGCATTACTGTCAGCACCGATGCTCTCAAAACGGTGTAGGAAAACCAATAACTGAGATATCCCAGTCCGCCTGAGGTACAATCAACACTTTCTCACATAGAGGAGTCTTGTGTCTCAGCAGGGGGGTACATTACGCTGATTATACTATCCTTTGGAGGCTAGGTTTATTCTTATATTATAGTCAATGGCCTATGAACATCTCTATGTTTCTTGAGCGTGAAAATTGCCGACAGTCTTGTCCCTTCCTTGTGTGGTGGAACACGTGTAATGCATCCAGCAATGACATGAAAACAAGGATGAGACGAATAAAGGCTGTTTAAACAATATGTACTTGAAGAGCCAAACCATAACAATTGTATGTTTATGAGTAAAAAAGTCGTAAATGGCGTTAGAAGTAGAAATAAATCAGACTTCCTGTTGTTAAAATTCACGAATAATTCAGTCACAGACTACATAATAACAGTCCACTATGCATGAGCGATTGTACTCATAGAATAAAATGACAAATATTATAAAAGAGTTATAGTTATTACAATAAGTCCATGTTGCGAGTTGTGACCGTGACTCCGGAATGTAATTTAAAGTGGTAAAAGTCTATTGAAGGACACCGTGGATTTTAGTCAGTACAAATCTGCCAGTCTCTCTTGCCCTGCCCTGGGAACCCAGAACTCAGAAGCAGACCCACTATTCAGAAGAGTCATCATCTGCCCCACCTTTCCCCAACTAGGTATGTTGGGGTCGGCTTCCAGTTGAAACACCCATTTTACATAGAGCGACTGTCCATCAACGTCCAGAACCCAGTAGCTGGGTAATACGACACCCCTTTTGTAAGACTGGCAGTCACTCCATGTAAATACTGATTCTGCATCTGGTTGTACTCCTGCTCACAAGTATCTGCTCAACGTCCATTTCCTCCCACAGTTCCGGTCACTTTTCTTCCTTGGATTTTTCTTCATTACTCTGATGTTTATGTACATGCCAGAATCGGAGCATACTGACTCACAACCCGAAGACTCTGACTTCATGTACGTGTTCCTACCCTACCTCATCCTGATCATCACAGAAAGCTTTGTCTTCATTGGCGCTATTTGTCTTGGATTGGGAGTTTTTTGCGTATGTATTATGAATAAAATTAGTTACTTGTAGGTATCATTAATTCTCCTTCGCCCGTGAGATTCTATACAAAAGTACCCCGTAGCGGGGTACCCACTCGTACAGCGGACGTTTGTCGAATAGCGGGATCGTGCGGATCTACGCGCATTTCGCCGAATGGTGGAAAATGTGGGAACACGCACCGTGACGGTCATTTGTTTTTTGTGAGGCAGTTAGATAAATAAATTAGTAAAATAATCATACATTTAGGTATGCCTTGTTTTAAACGTAAATAGCGACAAATAATAAAATAAAAGGGGGAAAAATAATTGTAGATAATATATGCCGTTAATGAGGACGATGCTTTAGAATGTAACGTTTTTACGGCTTAAAAGGCGCGAAGGCCCTTAACGGTGACGAGTGATGACTATATCTCCATCAAACGGCCCCTTATAAATACGTATGGCTGGTGAAATAAATGCGGGTGTACTTTTGGGAGCACCTCTGTGTAACCCTGCCAAAATTACAGATGCGATGCTATACTAAGCCAACGGATTTCATTGAAAAGTACTTTGGCCGGCCATACGCGGATTACTTGAGAATAGAAAAGAAAAACATTTATTTGATATTGGACACACAAAACAATAATAATTAAGAAAAATGAAAATTCCGCTGAGCATGTCTACACCAAAAGTGTTTTCAACTCAGCATTGAAAAAGCTGGACGAAAGACAGCGCTGGTTTTCAGTTGGCAGTGTTGGTACCCGGCAGTGATAATCAATATCGACTGCTACTGCATAGTATAGCTAGCTAAGTACAGGTCATCTACGTATTCTACGTACCTATACGTCACATTCACGGAACAGCTCGAGTAGGTAGTCGTAACTGCTTCGGGCACTTGGCCAAGCAGTCTCGAGGCATACCTACACAGACAACTTCAGCATAACAGTCCGTGTACCTATATAGGTGTAGGTGGCCTACAAAAGTGGTCCCAGTCAACTGAAATGTAATTTATTTTTCAGGAAAACTCGTTACGTTTGGGAGAATATCTGACATGTCGATTCTGCGCATTGGTGTTCGAAGCTGCTTGCTTACTGCCACTATGCTTCCATCATCACTACTACATTGGGTGGTACTTAGTGTTCCTTATGATTATCAGTAAGTATTAAACTAACATTCCTACACTAGGTACTTACCCACAAATTCAGCAAATGCGTTCGTGCAGCCACAAACAGCTTTGGTTCGCTAAAACCAGTTGGGCCCGACACACGCCGTGTGTCCCATAGGAGGAATGACAGAATCTAGGATAGAACTTGCCGCTATAGGTACTCTGGCTCTTGATGATTTCCTTCATATTTTTGAGAGTAGTAGCGAAAAATGTTTTACCTAAAGTAATGCTTAGGTACTTGTCTTCGAACCTGCGGATCTTCAACTCGTTCAACTACATTGTTGTCGTTGGACCTGTCACTGCTTTTAGATTTTTTCATTCAATTCTATTATATAATTTGTAAAGCATGAGTTCTAAAACTGAATTTTATTATTACAGTTCTGGAAATCTATGCATTCATCGTGGTGTATAGCTATTATGTGGACTTAAAGTTTGATGAAGAGAGGGCGCAGGAAGAGACGGAAATGAAATCCGACGCTTACGCTAACTGCGAAATTTGCGAGAACTACGCGAATATGACCGACAGGCGAAATCAGGACTATCCGTTGGAGATGGGAGCATCGCTGGAAACGCGAGATACCGCAGACACACCAGATACACGAGACATGAAGCGAGATCCACGAACATCGAGCGGCTTTCGACTTACGCGGGAGCCAGAAAATCGAGAGAGTAGACGAAATCCGCAAGAGGCAAATGTTTATATGAGTGAAAAGTACAGACCTGCTTACCCCGTTTGAGTGAGTGAGAAACAGAATGGACCCGTATCGACGTCCACTGTACATTTGTAGTTCAGAATATTGTGTGAACCCAAGCCATGAGACCACGATAAGGGTAAAGTTGTGACGGTAGCGGCGGCGACGCGGCGACATAATATTGTAACGTCATTGCATGCTATTGTAACACTTGCACGATTTTAAATAAACAATAACCACATGAAAATGACATTAAAAAAGATAACAAATAAACAAAAATCTATCTCATTGAGAGTTTTCTGTATACCTACTCGTAATATAAAAAAAAAAAAACTGTCTTGTAGACTGACCGATTGATCAACGCACCGCTGAAAGTGCTGAGTCGACAAACATTGAAAGATGACGTAAATGAAAAACAGATTTTAGGAAATTCATCCCTTAAGGGGGTAAGTTATTTTAATTTCATCCGGCTGACTTGAAACTTTTTACTGTCGTGTTTCAAGATCTTTGAAAATTCCAACCCTAAAATAGGTACTTAAATGAAAATAGTAGCGGAAAATACAAAACCCGAAAACGCAGGCAGTGTGCTCGTGCTAGTCTATCATAAATTAATTATTAAGTACATAAATTCATTTAGAAGTGCATGTATAATTTGGCTCTCGAAATAACGTTGTAAGAGGGCGCTCTATGTAAACAATAGCGTGAAATATTTTGGAAAAAAATATGACGGCATAAGTTCGCGCCAATATATTAATGTGCAGTGGATCTAAAACGGCCACTTAGCAATAATTTATTCCTATTGATAAACTTCGTGCATGAATAATAGAAGAATAGTAACCAATGACGTTGTTGTGAAGTGAATCATATTGGCCGTTTTAGACTGTCAGTAAGACATAATATGATAAGAGTAGACGTACGTTATGACACGTAATAACGCAATGCAACTAAGTACATAATATAACTACAAGGTACCTATCTACATTACGTCCCTATTTTGAACTAACCTGATGAAAATTAACTAAAAACCAAAACAACCGAAACTATCGAGATTGTTAGGCAACCGAAATATTTTACTAACTAATAGTTTATTGGTCATACGTTATCATCATCGCCTTTTCCTATCCATTTATCAGATAAGTTAAACTCGGCTAAGTTATTATCAGAAACAAATCCAACACTCGGTGACATATTTTCAAACACAGTGCACAAATTGATTTAAAAAAATACTTTTAAAAACAGAATCAGTCTGTCTGTGGTCAACAGTGTTTTTTTAATTGTGTTAGTAAATTAAGTCTAGAGAAATGGGTTTCGAACTGCCAAGGTATAGCAAATGCTGTTATTGCATTCCTTTAAAAATTGGATTGTTAATCATCGGTTATGTATCAATTGTAAGTATCTTTATATTTTACTATCTTTTTATAACATAATAACAAATAGGGCTCTGTATTACCTAGTCTGAAGTAACTTGATCTTGTCTTGTTACATTTTAGCGCCTGATATTTAAAATTAGCAACAATCGTCACAAAATCTGTAACTAGCATCGATTGTCACGTAAATATTCCATCAAATAAACTAGCCCAGTACTCACTAGAACATTTTTTTTTAATTTAAAATGGGTTTAAACTATGCCTCATCAATCTATCCCAGACGCAAAGATTGGACCCAAGATGGCGCGAGCTCACACAAAATGAACAGTACCCTTAGCACGAGTTTTCACTCTTTTACTTTACAGCGTCTTTCCAGTATTTACAGCGTTTCTTGTATGAAAAAATGGAACAGCGCCTCTGGTGTGCGAAGAAGGAACTAATTTTTCCCTTGAAATTGTCAATTTGAAATTGTTAAAGTTCCAGTTTACTTTCGTCTCAAATACTTATCTACTGAAAACTCGTGCTAAGGGTGAAACTCCTGCCACGGAACACAAAATCTGTTTCGCGCTGGTCTCCCACAGTATTCCGATACCTTACGAGTACTTACGACTTTGTCAAACATTGCGTGCCTGTGTGTGAACCTCTATGGATCTTGCGATAGTCACCTGGCTACCAAAGTCGTAAGGTATCGGAGACTTGCATCGCGTTGTGTACGAAGGGGCTAAGTGGCCGTGAGGGCTACCACCGCCATTTGGGATCGCTCACAGCCGTCACTGCAGATTAATGGTGGCCTGTGGTACCCGGGGCAGATTACTTGGATGTGGATCCCACCCACTTCAAAAAGATTTTGACGGTTCACGCAGTGGCTAGCTGCTGCGCTGCGGGTTCTATTCTCGCTCGGAACAATAAATGTTTGCATGTTTTACATGTAATTGTTCTGGATTTGTTTGTGTATGTGAGTTTTGACCGCGCGCGATGACCACACGGCGCACTGTAACTGCGTGGATTCTTTTGTTTTCGGCAACGTGGATCCACGTTTCCATGGTAACACAAACAATGCGATGCGGCACACAGAGATAATATGCGTATGCAGCGTGGCCTGTATGGCCCCCGTACGTGGCATCTCAACAAACAGATCTTACGTATGCAATGCCTTCCCTGAGTTTATGTATTTCAAATATTTTCCAGTTAAATCTTTCTATTTTGTTTTTTTTTTTAATTTTCAGTTCGCATCCTGCATGACTATCGGTACGATTTCGTACTCAATCTTCAGAGTGTCAGAATTTGTGAAGAATAACAACAACAAACCGAATCCGGAGCATCCGCCCAACGTGGTTTCGAAGGCGGCGCTGGGCCTGTATCTATCCTTCGCGTACTATCTCTTTGTATTCCTGTTCAGTTTCACCATAAGCGTCATTTTAGTCATTGGAACACACGCTGTAAGTAAATTTTTGATTGAACGGCAAAAAATTAGAACAAATTGGCACCCTAGTTTATATTAGTAGGTATATGCATGACAAGGTTGTCTATCAAGTGGCTACAACATGTCAAAGAATTTTATTACAGTTGTGATTATTTTGAGCTATTGATGTTTGTAGATTTTGCTTACGCGGTATCTAATGAGCGACAAATACGACACAAAGCAACACGAAGTAAATACATTATTATAATGGCAGTTGAATTAAGTAGTTTGAATCGCGTCGCGTCGCGTTGCATTAGAGGTCCATTTATACACGCTGCAATAATTTTCAAGCGGCATAATTTTTATTTACTTAGGTCTAAATAATTTTGTCTCAGGGTGAAAAACTGATCACGGGGGTCTATAGAGGGCCAAAGCCTGCCGGGGTCGCATGACTAACGAATTACCTACCGTGACCCCGGAACGTAAACGGCTATTGAAGGACACCGTGGATTTTAGTCAGTACAAGTCTGACAGTCCCTCCCGCCCTGCCTTGGGTGGGAGGACTAATTTGAAGATTTTACCGCGCTAAAAAAAAATGATGAATAACTGACAAAAGTGACCATGAGATAAGATTACGATTTCTTTCAGGAAGTAGGGGAAATAGAGCGCTATTCATTTTTGATTCAAAGAAATGATTACACATAAAAATTATGATGACAAACGTTTCTACGTAGGTACCTCGTAAAAATACTGCATCAAACAAAATTCTTTGTATAACACGTATAAATTGAATGATTTGATTGCGTCCTTATCTTTCTCTTAAATATTGTTATTTAGAAACTATAATTTTATTTATCGAAAATATGATTTGGCGCCACGAAAGTTTTGAATTTGACAATGCTCTCTTTTTATCTCAATCTGGAATGGCTTCTGACCCTTTGTGCCATATAGAGTAGGTACTTACGTACTTTTTGCGCCATTTGGGGTAGCCATATTTTGAAACCCACTAGCTAGTGTAACATGTGTATTCCTGGTATAACAATATATATTATATCTATTTTTCTGTTTCAGGGCAAACCCAGTTACTTGAGGTTTTATTTCAAAGCAACGATGTTCTTATTCACTCTCAGCCTAGTTCTAGTAGTGGTGACATTCGTATTCATGGGATTCATAGCCACGCTTCCCGTTCTCAAGTGGTCTTGTAAGTACCAATTCAATTAATTATTATTTTTTTAATTTTTTTTTATTGGTAAATGCGTGTCACATCATTGAGGATTCATTATTTCCACCAGCCACTCGCACAGAAGTCATCTGTTTACGTGTGTTCACGTTGGGCTTATCATGATGCGTGGCTTGATTAAATTATTGGCTTGGGGTGTATCAGCGATTCAGCAACATCACAGCTGGCTATAAAAGTACCTACTCCATGTCGTCAAAACTGAAACTGCACAACCTATATTCATAATATAACAGGGAAAAAATAACGCGTTATCTGACTCCAAGACCTGAGAAATTCCTGGTGGCCTACCATGACGTCTTAAAACGAGATTAATTCCAGTGTGGGAAAGAGACAGAGCTACACAAGTTGTCTAGCGCCACCTCGTTCTCACCGTTTATTGCCCGTTGTACTACCAGTAGTACCACGGGAAATTTTAATTTACCCGTGGTACTCTCGTTTACTATGTTGGTGTCGCGGGACTGTCTACACAGTTAACCATGACCCTGGAATGAAAATGGCAATTGAAGGAACACTTCTGATTTTAGTCAGTACGAGTCCGACATTCTTTTTCACTCCACACAGGGGGAGAGGCCTCTTAAATGACGATTTTAAAAACTAATACAAATAAAAACTAGTGCAAAGCAATAAGGAGATGGTATTCGGAAGATTATACAGAGAACTTTGAATAATTAATCCATAATATAAAATAAGTGAGTAGTACCACGGGTAAATTAAAATTTCCCGTGGTACTACTGGTAGTACAACGGGACATTTTAATTACTAGATTGCTTGTTATTACCACGGGTAATTTTTTTCCCGTGGTATACTACTGGTAGAACAACGGGTAGTACCTACCACGGGCAATAAACAATTCTCACAGTAGAATTACTCCCGCTTCAAGACGTCGTGGTACGCCACCTGAAGGATGAATGAGAAATTGCAGAATTAATAACAAAGTAATAAAAGAACACATTGTTGAGATTTTTCACACGTCTGTATTGATTTCAGATTCATTACATGAGCTTTTCTCATCTGTCCGGCTTTGCGGTGATTATCCTTTGTAGACAGAAGTCTGCCTAATAGCTAGAAGCTGACAGAAAATATAATTAATCTTTTTCTTTTTTTTTCAGTTACCCTCCTTCTTTGTTTGATTATGGTTAGAAGTTATTATTTAATACTGGAAGAGAGAGAAAAGCCAGTGGTTTATGAGCTGCAACCTTATGTTCCAGTAACACAAAGACAACAACAGCAACCGTTGGTGGCGTAAATTAACAATACGGATTGTTTATTTGTAATACAATAAGTGTTCAATTAGTTTAAAAATAAAAGAATATTTATAACTTAAGTAACTACAAGTTTCTTTTTCCTAACGAAGCAAAAAAGATCGAAGAAGCAGAAAAGCTTTGTAATACGATTGAAATGTAGTTATATTATAGGTACAATCTGTTGTAGGTTCGTGGATCTTCAAGTTCAACAACCAACCTGGCAGGCGCGTGTCGGATGTCGTGAGCAGAGATGAAAAATAAATAAGTCGCGTTTCTATATTGTTAAATATGCATTTACTCACAAATATGTACACGGTACACAATACAATATTATTTCACTTAGATGTCTTTGGATTTTAATATTAATTGGACAGCACAAAATAATTCATGTCCGTTTTGGAACGGGGCAGAGACAAGAGAGAGTGAACCATCGAGAAAGACATACAGATAACACAACTGTCAATGTAATGCATAGACTAAGAAAATACTTAATTTCTAACACTCCTCCTTATGCATTACATGAGATAATTAGTGGCCCTACATTGGCTCTACATGCTATAAGGATGACTCGATACAAAAAAAAAAAACAACTACATTCCAATTTAGTATGACTCTAAACATTTGAATAAGGAACTCTAACCAAGAATAAATCCCACTCTACATGCAAGCAAGATACATTTCAACATCTAAATAATGCACCTTAACTCTAGATTACTGACAAAATTACCATGCTTCTGACCACACAGTGGTTTGGTTAACACATCAGCGACCATCTGGTCTGTAGGCAGGTATTTAACATTAATTTGTTTTCCCTGTATTAAGTCTTTTACATAGTGGTACCGCAAATCTATATGCTTAGTTCTTTTATGGGAGTATTCTTTAACAAGTAAAAGCTTTTGAGCACTTTGGTTATCGTTAAATACAGTTACATCAAAGTTTTTGTCAATAATTTCTGATAAGAAATTCCTAACAAAACAAATGTCCTTGCATACATCACTAATAGCAAGATATTCTGCTTCTGTGCTAGATAAAGCCGTACAACGTTGCTTTCTAGCCTCCCAATTGATGACATTTTCACCAATTTTTATAACAAATCCAGTATATGACTTGCGGTCGGACAAATCATTGGCCCAATCTGCATCAGCATAGGCAATGATATTAAAATCATTGCTTTTGACAAAATGAAGACCATAATTCATGGTTCCTGCAAGATAGCGTAATACTCGCTTAGCAGCGCGCCAATGACTCATATCGAAACATGTACTGTACTGACTTAACTGACTACATGCGTATGAGATATCTGGACGTGTACATACAGATAGGTACATTAGTGATCCTAACAATTGTCTATACTGATAAATATTATCATCTAAACAATCTTTATCTGATTTGTCCAGTTTGCAGTTTACTGGTAGTGGGGTAGATACAGCTTTACATTCAGTCATATTGTACTTAGCCAATAATCGCCTTATGTAATCAGATTGATCAAGAATAGTTACACCTTTTTTAATTGAAACATTCATGCCTAAACAATTTTTCAATGTTCCTAAATGACGGGTTTCAAAATGTTCTCTTAAAAGTAACAGAATATTATCTATATACCCATTATGAAAAACATAAATATCGTCAACATATAAGGCCAATATTGTATATTCAGTCTTGGTCTTTTTACTATATACACAAGGTTCACATTTACTCTGCACAAACCCATTCTTAGATAAAACATCATGGATTTTAATATTCCACATCCTACTTGCCTGCTTCAATCCGTAGATGCTCTTTTTCAGTAAACAAACTTTATTGTCTTCATCAGATTTAAAACCAGCGGGCCGTTCCATATAGATAACTTCATCTAATTTACCATTTAAAAAAGCTGTGGTAACATCTATGTGATTCATATTCAGATCCAACTGATTTGAAATGCTGAATAATATTCTAAGAGTTGAATGCCTAACAACAGGCGAAAAAGTATCAGCATAATCAATGCCTTGCTTTTGACTATAACCACAGGCAACTAATCTAGCTTTATATTTTATAAATTGACCTGCAGCATCAAACTTTTTCTTAAAGACCCATTTATTTTTGACTACATTTAGACCCTTAGGTCGGTCAACCAACTCCCAAACATTGTTTTTGATCATGGAATTGTACTCACCTTTCATAGCTTCGTACCATTCATCCTTCTCAGGTGAATTCATAGCATCAGAAAGTGTTTGTGGTTCATCTAATGAACTCGCAGCTGCCAATAACGATGACAAATCATAGTCTTTTAATTTTATGGGTAAAATACCTCGAGTACTACGCACAGGATGAGAGATAGACGCGTCGGACCTTTCCAACGTAATCACCTCTCCTCCTCGAGATGAAGAGGCCGGCAGAGAAGATACAGCGCCACAAGGGACATCATCTTCATCACCGTCAACATCCTCAGAGACATCTTCAATACTGCGGTACAGCTCAGACAGTGGCGACCCCGTTGCTGGTGTATTGCCGACATCTGAAACTGAGAGGTTCTCACTTGAAGTGTCTACAGACTTAGCATTGTCACTTCTACTAAAACTAATATCACAGTGTACATTGTCATCATCAGCAGCCGATACATTTATATTATCATTATTATTATTTAAATTATTTAAATTTTCAATAGAACCATTCTGATTATTATCATTATCATTATTAATAAAATTTATCTGGTCATGAAAAATAAAATGCTCTCTGTCTCGCTCACAATTGATCTCCTTTCCAATAAACTTGTCCTCAAGAAAGGTAACAGTCCTAGAATAAACAGCCTTTCGAGGATCAAGTGGATCGATAAATCGGTACCCCTTGCATGTTTCACCATAGCCTACAAAAATAAGCTTTTGTGCCTTGGCATCAAGCTTGCGTCTACGTTGATCAGGTATGAATGTATAAGCAACACAGCCAAAAACGCGCAGATGACTGAGGTCAATTTTCGACCCAGTCCATTCACACTCAGGTATTCTATCTGATAACGCAGAAGTGGGGGACCTATTTTTCAAGTAAATAGCCGTCATCACAGCTTCACCCCAAAAGCGATTACTCAGACCTGATTCCTGTAACATGGCTCAAGCTTTTTCAATTACTGTACGATTGACGCGCTCTGATACACCATTTTGCTGAGGGCAATAAGGCACAGATACCTCGTGAATAATGCCTTCCTTTTTCAAGAAGTGGGTTAAATTGTTATTACAATATTCAGTACCATTATCAGTACGCAAGATTTTAATTTGCAAACCAGTCTGTTTTTCTACCATGTTTTTAAAGGTAACAAAATGGGAACTAACCTCAGATTTATTCTTCATAAGAAAGCCAAACGTCTTCCTCGTTTTATCATCGGTGAAAGTTAACAAGTAGCGCGCTCCACCCCAGCTGCTCACTTGCATCGGGCCACAAACATCAGAGTGGACCAGTTCCAGTGGAGAAGCAGCACGCCTCGCAGTTGCCCGGGGAAACGATGACTTATGCATCTTCCCCGTAAGACACGAGACACAGCTGCCTGGCACATCATCTTCCTGCTGAAAAACGACACCAACACACTGATTCCCTCCACCAAGTACAGACATACCTTTCTGACTAAGATGACCGAGACGCTTGTGCCATACACTCATAGGTACGCACGCTGCAGCATTGGCACTCTGCATTCCCTGCATAGATGGAAGGGAAGGAGAATAACCTAACCCGGAGGTGGGCCGACCTTGCACTTTAAATTTAAATAGCCCATTACTTTTCCTTGCGGACAAAACCTGGTTGCCTGTGATTTTACAATCACTATAAATCTCACATACATTATCATGAAAGGCAACAACATAACCTTTATCAGTCATTGCACTTACTGACATTAAATTATTAGAAAGACTAGGAACAAACAATACATTTTCTAAACTAACATTAGACTTAAGAGTAACCTTACCAAGACTTTCACTCATCAAATGCTCTCCATTAGCAACAGAAATAGTGCACTTCTTCTGTTTAGCGTTCTGAACAAGCTTAGAG
Source organism: Agrotis clavis (assembly GCA_954870645.1). NCBI lineage: Eukaryota > Metazoa > Arthropoda > Insecta > Lepidoptera > Noctuidae > Agrotis > Agrotis clavis. The sequence continues at coordinate 21,663,278 of OX940930.1, forward strand.
TCAATGCACATATGTACCGTAGCGCCGCTGTCCACGATGAACTCATCAGAACTACAGGCTGAGTAGGCTGAAGCAAACAAAGAGTGTTCTTCTTGTTTTTCTCCTTTCTCGTCCCGTTTCTTCTTGAAGCACCGCTTGGCAATGTGACCACTCTTCTTACAGTATGAGCAGGTAAGCTTATTTGGTTTTTTCTTGTTGGCTAGGTGAGCCGAATTGTCTATGCTGTTGCTGTTGTTACGACGATGATCCTCTTGTAGCAGTCGAGTGCGCACCACTTCACTGGTTAGATTGTTTGTCAAGCTCGCAGTTTCTAGACTAGACACGAGCACATCAAATTGTTCCGGTAGGCCAGAAAGTAAGATCTCAGCTATCTCACCATCTTCTATGATTTTTCCTATGTCAGACAGTTGTGCGACAAGGCTCATAACACCCTCGATGTAATCTGACATATTGGGGTATTGATTGTACTCAGTCCTATGTAGCTGTCGAAGAAGCAATACTTTCCTGTAAAGGCCTTTATCCTCAAACGTATCAGACAAACGTTTCCACGCTTCTTTTGAAGTTTTGGCGTCACGGACAAACTGGTAGAGGTTTGGCTGTATCGAGAGGCAGATACGCGCCAGCGCACGACCATCGCGCGCAGCATCCGTGTCCGTGCCATCGACACAATTCCATACACCATCCAGCGTTAGCAACATCCGAATAGAAAATTTCCAATTTAGATAGTTTGATAATCCTTGTAGTTTTTCAATACTGTTGTAGGTTATGTTGTTGGCATTGGTTGTGCCGCCATCCAATACATCACTGCGACGATTCTCATTAGCCAACGGCATCCTGGAGCTCAGATTAATACTCTGGGTTATATTCCAATGAACCCGCACACTGGGACCGTTAACCTGTTGTAGGTTCGTGGATCTTCAAGTTCAACAACCAACCTGGCAGGCGCGTGTCGGATGTCGTGAGCAGAGATGAAAAATAAATAAGTCGCGTTTCTATATTGTTAAATATGCATTTACTCACAAATATGTACACGGTACACAATACAATATTATTTCACTTAGATGTCTTTGGATTTTAGACATGGGTAGTTCGCGAACGATTGAAGTAAATGAACTAGTTCATTTCCCAAAATGAACTTTTCATTCATTCACTGGCCATTCAAATGTGTCTTTAGTTCAGTGTTTCTTTTCGCTTAGTTACTCTATTCACCCTAATAAGTATGAATTTTATTGTAATAGGAATATAGTCTTTACGGGAAACGGTAGGTCCATTTCCCGTAAAGACTATATTCGTATTAGTTTGAAGGAATATCGATATTCGTATAAAACTGAACTAGTGATTTAGTGAAATGCATCATTTCTCTAAATCACTAGTTCAGTGAACTAGTCCAATGAACTAGTCCAGTGAACTTATTTAGTGAACTAGTCCAGTGAACTAGTCCAATGAACTAGTTCAGTGAATCATCTCATTCAAGAACTCGTTCTGATTTGTTGGACTAAATGAAGTACTGAATGAATGAATGAACTACTTCATCAAGTGAAAAGATATACTTCATTCATTTTCTTTATACTGACACATTTTGCGCATCTCTATTGGATTTTAATATTAATTGGACAGCACAAAATAATTCATGTCCGTTTTGGAACGGGGCAGAGACAAGAGAGAGTGAACCATCGAGAAAGACATACAGATAACACAACTGTCAATGTAATGCATAGACTAAGAAAATACTTAATTTCTAACACAATCAACAAGGCATGCTATTACATACCTACACGTAGCGATTAACTTGTGTCTACGAAGTGTAGACATAATATATAACGTGTAACGTTAATAGCGCAAAAGCTCTCGTGGGGTAACTCAGCCCATGTTACTGAACAATGTTTTGTTCTAAGACTTGGAAATTCCCAAAAAAATAATAATATAAAATACCGATCCGGCCCGATCAATTTCTCATTTTGTATGAAAATGCAAATTTTTTTTTTTGCGAATTTTCAAAAGTGTTGGCACAAATATTATTCAGTAACATGGGCTGATTTTGCGCTATTAACGTTACACGTTGTATATATTTTTAGGGTTCCGTAGTCAACAAGGAACCCATATATTTTATATTATATGTATTATAAATTATATGCGAAAATTTGTGACGATGGATGGATGGACGTTTGCTACTCTTTCTTGCAAAAACCAATGAGCACATTTGTATGAAAATTACACAGATTATAACCGGGATTAACACATAAGATTTCTATCCCGATTTTATATTCCCGTGGAAAAAAAATTCTAGTTGTAGCGGACGATGCCGTTGGCAGAGCTGTAATAAATGATATGAAAGTTGGGGAAGCTTGCATTACAAAAATGGAAATAATTTCTATCATATTATAAAACACTACCTACTATTATCAGCGAAAATGGATAACATAAAATATTATACTGCAGCAGCTATTGTTTATTTATCTAAATTATTAAACAAAATAATGAGGAGCTCACGTTTAAAGTTAAAAGTAGGTTTGTAAAAAAAGGTTTATCTGATTTTACGCAGCTTCAGAAACTGGCCATTTTAATCAAAAATATGAAAAATGCCATTAAGTTTTTTTTTTATTATATACTTTTTTGGAATTTATGGCGTTTTAATAATTTTTTTCGTAACTTCAGCCTATACAATAAAATGTATTATACAATAAATTGCATTTCAATGTATTATTTAATTGTTAAACTTACAAAATACACTACAATAACAGCAGTTGGTTTGGTTACATTCATTTTTTATGTTACAGAAAAATATCAAAAATGCATAGAGTTGAGTCTTCTACAGACATTTTACGTTTATTGTTTTCATGCCCTAGCAACACTAACTGTCAAGATAACAATATGATGCTACCAAATGGGGATGGCAACTCAAAGCTAATCGTAGATGGCGCTGCGATAGTTGGTCCCTACGTCTGCCTTGTACAAAAAAGAAACAAGATTTATTGTTATAAAAATTGAGTTTATATACAAAACAAATATGGCAAATTATTCGTCAATGCAAGTGCATATACTTAAAGAAGAATTAAGACGCCGCGGTGCATCTACAAGAGAAAAAAAGTGATTTAATTGAGTGGTAATACATTTGATTTTACCGTAATAAATCCACAATTACTTTTAGTTGAGGTTTCAATTTTTGAGTTTAGGTATGTTTTACCTGTCCTCTTCTATAACAAGAATTTATTGCTGCTTCTGACTTTATATTTTGATAAAATATCATAATGTTTTATGTCAGTAATTTAACCCCTTTTTTCTATTTATATTCGAGAAATATCACAATATATTTAATTTATTAACACCACAACTATCACAAAACTCGTTCCAGGTGATAATTCTTCCGCCAGACGAACCATTTCATGATTTATAGACCGATGCAATACTGGTACTTAACCTCCAATAGAAAAGTAGATATTATTTTGAAAAGTGTATTCGATTGTTTAGTTATGGTATAATCTTTTTTACAGCATAATACATAACATCTAGTCATTTTACATCAATAAATCGTTTTTTTTTCAGAAAATTCCTTTGATTTGACAGTTGTTTTGGGACCAAACTGTCACTTGTCACTTTGACACTTGCCTTCCCCATTGGAAACATTCAAAACGTCAAAAACTATCATGCAATCATCTCTTCTCTTTCTTTCTAAGACCACGATACGTAGGCCATCTCGTTCCTACAAAACATTTTAATGTGACCACATAATACGTAAAACGTTGCGATGTGATCGTATCTTTTCATTGTATTTACTTGATTTACTCGTAATTTATTGATAAAAAGCAATGATATTGGTTTAATATATCACTTTAACATATTAAATATCCTAATTTACATACAAAATGGCTAGTTTGTCTAGTAAACAAAGTATTACCACTGCCCAAAACCAGGTTCGTGAAAGCGTGAACGCGCGAACCTTAGAAATTAATCATCTTTAGATTTTTATTATATTCAGTGTTACTAAGCCGCTTTCTTGTGGAATACACAACAGAGAGTATAGAGGATGTTTTTATGTGTAAATTGTTTGTTTTTAGCTTGTACAATGGATAAACGATGCCATTATGTTAGAAGGCAACCGCAGGGCAGATTGCCTTAGGAAAGCGGTGGAAATCCTGCTTCATCAATGTTCTTCACTGCTTCCGCAATATATGGAAAATATCTTGGCCTATTTCGGTGATAAATCTACAGACGTGAAGAAGCTGGTCATCACTTTTATTGAAGAATTGAGGTAAGATACAACACTATGATAATGGCTAAGATAAAAGTAGAAAGTTCTATTAATCAGTATTTTCTTGCTTAAGGACTACAGTAGTTGTCTCTTGGTCACATATATTTGGATGTAAACAAAAGCATCTAATCCTAAAGGAAATGCACATTTAACAAGTGGATTTGTTTCGGTCTTGGATTTTGATAAAATTGGGCAGACACTACACAGTTAGTTTATAACCTAAATTTATTAACACATAGAATCCTTTTTATCCCTGAGAGACTTCAATCAATAATAGGTAAGAGAGCATAGTTTAGTTTCACAATATTAAACAATCAGATACTTTGTTTTTGAGATAAATGTTGCTGTCATTGCCTCATAATTGAACTGCTCCCATCATTTTAAATATTATTTATATCTAAGTATAACTTTAAAGTTTATTTGTAATTTTAAAGGGAAAGTAACTCTTCAAATTATTTTACTTCAAAAAATAAAAATAGTGGTTTTAGGTATATTTCACATTAAAAAATATCAAAAGAAACCTGCAAAAAGTGAAAAGTGCAAAACCAAATGAATCACCCATTTTAAATGTGGTCCAATGTTTACAAAGAAATTAATATTTAATACATATTAATTTAATCTTTGTTTCAGTAAACTCCACCCAAAATTTCTACCGAAGATCATCACACAACTACGTCAGCTGGTCAGTGACTCAGTGATCGCTGTCCAGAAGAGAGCCATTCAGGCTGCCAGCATTGTGTACCGTAATACTCTCATGTGGATCTGTCAGGGTGCTTCGGAAACTTCTGAGATGCAGTTTGTTTGGAAGAATATTACCGAGCTAAAGGTACAAATCAAAATCTATGTTGAAATAAGAGATCATTCAAGTATTACGTAAGCACTAAATATAGAGGGGCGAGGGGGTCTATGATGTACTTATTTTTGATGACATATGGCATGCCATATGCATAACTGGTCCCATGGCCCATGGCCCATATGGTGATTACGACAGCAGTAAATAATATTTATTATTTTCACCTGATGATGCCACTCAATTTAAATAATATTAAAAAGAGAAAGGAATTGGCCTGCATCCAGCAGTGAGATGCTATTAAACAGTAATTTTTACATTACTTATCTGAAATTAGTTCATCACATTGCAATGTTTACTCACTATACTGTAGAATTCGGAATCTTACAAAATAATAAATTTCAAAAATAAAATGTAGGAGTTTAATTTAAACTAAGTTTTTATAGGTAGCTTTTTATTTTTTCTTTGAGTTCAAGCACAATCTTTTAAGCTACATCTTTTGCCTCCACAGCTCGTAGTCTTAAATATGATAGACAGTGACAATGAAGGCATCAGGACTCACTCCATCAAGTTCTTGGAGGAGGTGGTTCTGCTGCAGACATCCAGCGATGGAGCTGGAGATGAGTTCAACCTGGACACTCTGCCTGCTAACATGACATTTATCAATAGACGAGCTTTGGAAGAGGAGTCTGAGTAAGTGCATAAGTTTTGTTAACCAGGAAATGTAACAGACAAGCTTTTACTTAAAGCAGCATTTTCAGTAGGAGACATGTTGCCAGACTTTTACATAGCCATGTCCCTGCAACATTGTGGGACAATGTCAGTCGACATTTTTCTTATTCACACTAACCAGTTTTTACTCAATTGCGACCAGTCCCTCGACCCGTATATATGTCACAAGCGAAGCGGACGTCGGACGACAGAGTCGCGGGACAAATGTCCCCTAATGTGAATGAGATTTTTCAGAGAGAATATTTCCGAAAGTTTTTATGTTTCACCAGTGAGTGAGAAAATTTACAGTTGTAACCTTTAAGGTACAATCACTTGTTTCTGTACAAAATGAAATCCTGGTTTATTATCATAGACTTAAAGCAAGGACTGAACCTTCCCTAGAATGTCAGATAAAATTTTCATATTCTCTACTAGAGTGAGAAAAACAATTGAGGGCATTATCTTTCTCTGTCTTTCTGTGACCGTATTATAACGTCTTACTTAGAGCCTATGCACACCACGTTTTCTAAACGCGCCGGTGCAGCGCGTTTTCGAAACGCGCGTCGACAGCGCATAGTTGTAGTTGTTGTTGTTGCAGAATACACAATAAGTGTATGGCAATTTCAGTTAATAATGTTTGGTTCGTGCTTTATTTCTATGAATCTTATTGAAACCTCTGCTGAGGTTTTAAATTATGGTAAAGGTGCTACCCTTTACTATAACTATTTTTATTTAGAAGATGAAGTATGGCTAGAAAATAATTAAAATCAGAACTGAACTATTCAATTTTACAGAAAGTATAATTTACTAAAACATTTTTTTGTTTTTCTCTATTCTCCAGGACAATATTTCAGCTATTGGTAAAATTCCACAATTCCCAACACATATCTAGTGTAAACTTGATGGCTTGTATGACGACACTGTGCCTCTTAGCGAAGTTCAGGCCAAAGTTCATGCCGCGGGTCATACAGGCGTTAGGCGACTTGCACACAACACTACCACCAACATTATCGCAGTCGCAAGTCAATTCTGTTAGGAAACAACTCAAAATGCTGCTTATCAACCTGATAAAGCATCCATCTTCAAACGACATGATGCCACAATTAACCCAGTTGTTACTAGATATAGGCATGACGACGCAGGAAATAAATAAGGTGCTGCCGAAAGATAAAAGGAACAAGAGGTTGGGAGAAATTAAAAATGGGGACACTCCGGCTAAGAGGATGAGGATAGACTCCCCTGCTAGTAACAGTCAAGGTAGCGACAGTAATAGTAACAGTAGGAGTGAGTTCAACGTGTTTGATGATGATAGTCTGCCTGCAGCGCTTGGCGCTACACCCGGTGCACCGAAACAACCAGTGGTTGCGACCGAAGACTCAATATTCGAAGGTCTGAACAATGTCGAAGATGTCGTGAACCTCGTCACGCACACTCTCGTCAATTATCTCCCTAGTGAAATGCCCAGCACGTTTGTCAATTCATACAAACCTATCCCTAATTCCGGTTCTAAGGCACAAAAGAAAAATCTAGCTAAAATGATACTTGCTTTGATCAATAATAAAGAGGAGCCGATGCAGGTTGCACCTGTGGTTGCACCTGTAGTTGCACCAGTAGTAGCGCCGGTAGCTGCACCTGTACCTGTTCCTGAACCTCCAACGCCTGCACTTTCCGAAATATCATCAAAAATACCGCTACTAAGAGACGACGAAGAAAAATTCACGCTTAAGAATGCAGTAGCGAAATTACAATCGACGAAAGCTGAAAGGCAGATGGAAAGTGCAGTGAACAAGCTTATGGAGGAAACGAGACAAGATCATTTGAAAGAAGAGGAGAGGAAGCAAAAAGACAAAGAGAAATTAATCCCTCCCCAAACCCCTACGGTTCCTAAGCTAAAGCAGAAAGTAAAATTGCTCAAACTGCAGGAAATCACGCGTCCTATACCTAAAGAGATAAAAGAGAGGTTGATAACGCAAGCTGTTGGCAGAATACTAAAAGCTGAGACGGAAAGCGCCATCGGTGGAGTTGCAAACATTCGTGCGAAGTTCATTACGATATTCGCATCAAGTTATACACCAGAATTGAGGGAATTAGTATTGAGTTACATATTGGAAGATCCTACAAACAGGATCGACTTGGCTTTGTCATGGTTGTACGAAGAATATGCTTTTATGCAAGGCTTTAACCGTCACCCGGTGACATTGCAGCCAAAGGTTCATGAGAAACATGATCAGAATTACAATCAGTTGCTATGTGCGTTGATCACACAGATTTGTGAGCGAGGTGATCCTTTACTGGAGAGTTCTAAGGATATGTTGTTGAGGAAGATATACTCGGAGTGTCCGGTAGTGACGGACGAGGCTGTGGATTATTTGAAGCATTTGGTCACGGAGGACAAGGTGGCGCTGTTAGCGCTGGAGTTGTTGGAGGAGCTGTGTGTGATGCGACCGCCGCGTGCGCATAAGTATGTTGCGTCGCTACTATGTCATATTTGTGAGTATTTAATTTTGTTATACTTACAGATTCTGGTTCGAATGAAAACTTAACACATTATGACATGTTTCGAATTAATTTATTGTTTTAGAAGTTTTTGGTCTTCTATAAGCCTAGCATCTTAGATTAAAAAATGTCCAGATTCCGTGTTCGAAACAAAACGAAACGATTTAAATGAAGCGAGTTTTTTATAAATGTGTGAGTGAGCGCCCCGCCCCGGAGTGTATTACGTATCGGATTTGCGTTTGTGTGCAATGTGCGTGTAATACCAGTGGCGGAGATTACCCTTAAAATGTGGGAGATTTTCAGTATACGTTAAGCGTAAAATATATCATCAACAGTAATGACATGATTTTTATCATTACGGTGGATGAGTTTTAACATTATTTCTTTAATTTGTGTAATTTGTCATGTGCGACTTTACCGCTTATCAACACCGCAACACATTTAGCGATTCATTTTATATTATAATGTAAGTACCTACTACATTATAGTCTGACAGAGTCTGACAGAGTCTGACTGAGTCTGACAGAGTCTGACCGTGTCTGACAGAGTCTGATAGAGACTGACTGAGTCTGTCAGAATCTGACAGTCTCTGACTGAGTCTGACAGAATCTGACCTAGTCTGACTGAGTCTGACAGTGTTTGACAAAGTCTGACCGAGTCTGACAGAGTCCGACCGAGTCTGACAGAATCTGACCAAGTCTAACCGAGTCTGACAGATTCTGACCGATTTTGACTGAGTCTGACAGAGTCTTAACGAGTCTGACTGAGTCTCACCGAGTCTGACTCTGTATTTGACCCCGACGAATATGACTTTTAATTCGACGAGTTCTTATTTGAGTCTAACTGAGACTTTGAGACAATGGACAGAGCGTTCTGAATTCAGTAATTTAGCTAACGCGGTTACACTTATAAAAAAATATCGTATAAGAGAATAAAATAAAACTCTTTTTTCATTACTCGTTTCTTTTTTTTAAGTCATTATAGTTACAAAATACTGGGTAAAAAAAATTATGCCCATGGCAACACTCAACAGTTATGGCGTCCGTCACAGTGTCAAATTGTTTACTTCTTTGTTTACGTATTTAAAATGAAATGTATACTAAAATTGAATGCTAACATAATGAAATGATATATTATGGCATATTCCTTTTTTGGAATTTAATTATAAACCATTTCACAGCAAAAACTTTCATTTTAAAATATCACAACACGGACTCGTGACGTAGTTTACGCGGGGAACGTTCCTAGGCGACTGACGTATGGATCGACCGACGCGGGACATTTATCCCCCGTGTTTTTGGCTTCAATTCTCAGTGGCCTACTATCAATCTGGACATTCTTTAATCTAAGCCTAGCATAAACGATACAAATATGACGCAACTTAAACATCACAGCATTTTAGCTTTTATTATTCATAAATAGGGTCTCAATTTGTCTATTCCTCACAATAATCAAATACTAAACCGTGTCTCCAATTTCCAGTGAACGAAAATGAAGAAATACGCGACGTTGCTCTAAAATCGACTCTAAAGATCTACAAGCGTAGTACGGATGCGGTTCGGAAGGTCATTGAGAAGCATGCACTGCTCTACCTCGGGTTTATATCGCTGAACCACCCTCCGCCAGAACTGAGTGACCCTCGAACCGGCAGGACCGTGTGGAGCGATGACATGTACCAAATGTGTCTCAACCTCGTAATGGCGCTGTTATCCGAAAATGAAGGTAAACATAATGATTTCATACTTCGTCTGCCATTTTTCCGTTCCAATTAGTTAATTACTTCCATTGGTAAAGAATGGCCTTGAACCGACCAATAAAAGCTAATATAAACGCGGTTTCATATCGCAGCAGACGATAAAACGGACCAAATGACGTACTTTTAGCCTTTACTGCCTTCTGACCGGCTTAATCCAACCTTCTCATTAATTAGAAACTAGCTTTTGCACTCGGCTTCGTTCGGCCTTTCCCATTTCCTTCCATTTATGCAAAAAGAAGTATCCTATAACTGCCTCAGGGTTCCCATTTATCTCTGTACCAAAATTCAGCTATGGAAGCGTAACAAACTCACTTTCTCGTTTGTAATATGAAGCTAGAATAGCACTTGGGGGACCCCAGATGACGCTAGACGCCTTGTATAGCTCTGTCTCTATCCATCAGCGAAACTACTATCGTTTTAAGGCGTCATGATAGGACATCTGTACTAATTCTTTTTTTAAACTTTGTTTCTAGAACTAATAATTGAAGTGGCCCGCGTGTACGGCTGCGCGGGGTCGGAGGCCAAGCGCTGCGTGCTGCGGGCCGTGGAGGGTCCCGTGCGGGCCGCGGCTGCCGTGCAGAAGACCGAGCTCAGTCCTGCCTTCGTGGCGCTGCTGGATGAGTGTCCCCGAGGGGCTGAAACGTTGCTTACGCGGCTCGTGCACATATACACTGAGAAAGGTACGTTTTCTATTTCGAAGCATAGGGGTGTAAGCTTCCGAAGCGTAAGGGTGCGTGTTTCCGAAGCATAGGGGTACATGCTTCTGAAGAGTAACAGTACTTGCGTATCAAAAGATGCGTTATTTCATTCACTACGATTATACCGACCAAAGTTTCGAGACCTCACAAAGCAAGAAGATGTTTGTTTTTCGAAACATTGTAATCTCAAGGTAATGTTTTAATTCCCATAGTCTTCCATACTTCCTTATCTACGGTCATAATCGGCCAGAAAACACTAGTATGACTATAAATTATCCTGCCAGAGCCTTTTATAGACATCGCACATTGTTTACAACTTTATCAATTTAGTTGACTGTGTTTAGAAAACCTTAATTTTAACCCTTTATTTTCAGCGCCTCCTTCCCAAGAGTTGGTGTCGAAGGTTCGCGAATTGTATGCGACGCGCGTGTCTGACGTTCGGTTCCTTATACCTGTGCTCACTGGATTATCAAAGAAAGAGGTAAATCGATATCATAATCATTTTCTATCAAATCTTTCTTCATAACAGGCGAATAGACTAAAAATTTTTAAAGAACAAAATCCAAAAAATTTTTCATCGTGCTCAATTAGATATTTTACTTTTGTTACGTAAACCATTAGTGCAGCTCTCGCATTGTTGCGTTCTGAAATATGACATCGTCAAAAATGTTAAAATCGTGTACAGGAAAAACAATATTAATTTAAAAAGGTTCGTACTAATTTCTTACATTGTTCACAGATACTGGCAGCTCTACCAAAATTAATAAAACTGAACCCGATGGTTGTGAAAGAAGTCTTCAACAAGTTGCTGGGACTACAGAATCCCCACGAAGAAAACACACCAGGTAACTATTATCTTGAACAGGTGTATTTGGATCTGTAAGAAATAATGAAAATGAAAGTAAAATGTGTGATAATAATACCTAATCATTGATTCTTCGAGCCCGATTAATGGTTAAGCTCGATTGGGGTATTAGAATAAAATAGTGGACTGTATAAAATAGGTATAATGCTACAATGCATGCATGCAATATAATAATGGCACAGGTTGTTAATTAATTTGTAACAATGATGTACCCGGTGTGGTCAGTCCGTGGAAGTCCAGTAAGCGTGCCACCACCGGCGCTTGCGCAGCCGCGGGTTTCGTTCACCGGCTTCCCGCGGCTTAATATGAGGTGCAGACAAAGAGTCTTAGGGCGGTTTCGCACTATGTCCGATCCGAATCCGATCCGAACCCGTGAAAAAATTGGTCTAGAAATCACGGTCCGAATTCGGATATTGCTTACGCACTACTCCCATCTCTGATACAAATCCAAACAATTTAGGAGCCATCTTTTGGAATAAAATTGATGCTTCACGTCACCCAGCCGCATACCCCGCACGCCCCGCTGCCTCTCTGGCAAATATCTCTGGCAATAATTCTATGGCGAAGGAGCCATAGAATTATTTGTATGAACGCTCGCGCACTGCGTCCGAGTCCCCGAGTCCGACTCCGAGGTCCGTCAAAAATGTTATCCGAAAAGGAGATTCTATAATGACGGAAAGAAATTGGATGACGGAGATCGGATCTAGTGCGTAAATTACGAGTAACATATAAATAGTTCTACCGCTACGACGCCATAATGACGGGGCCCCCCTCTCAGAGGGCCAAAGCCTGCCGGGGTCGCGGGATTATTTCCTTACCGTGACCCCGAAACAGAAAGGGCTATTGAAGGACACCGTGGATTTTAGTCAGTAAAAGTCTGACAGTCCCTCCCGCCCTGCCCGGGGTTGGAGGACTCATTTGATGATTTTACCATGCTAAAAAAAAAAAACCGCTACGACGCACCGTATTTTCACGGGTTCGGATCGGATTCGGATCGGACATAGTGCGAAACCGCTCTTACAGTTCCTTCCGCTTCACTAAGGCGGAAAGACTCATTAACAGCAAAAAAAAAACTATTGATGCTGAAAGGTTTAGGTATAAAATAACATCTCGATGTTTAACATACTTTTGAAGCATGAGTTTCAGTTTTATGTAAAAAAAATATGGAACATTTACAAGGTCGATTTCGCTGCTCGGTTAGGCAGCACGTATAAATTGACAGTGTAAATAAACATTGTAATAATTTTAAATAAAGATTTTCTTTTTAATTTCAGCGTATAGTATAATGATTTGTAAGTAGTAGTTGGATTATAATATTCAGAACACAAAACACTTGGTTTTCGAATTTTTGTTTTTAAAAATATTTTATTTTGGTTGGAGTGGGTTCTTTTTCATAATCCTGTAAAATGAAAATAAAGGGATATTTTTTGGGTATAGGAAATTAATTAAAAAAGAATTTTTGTTAGATTTTGTACTAACCTAGAAATAGAAAGTTTTTTTTACAGCATATGAGGTACCATAGTCGATTTTCTCTCAGTTTAAGTTGCCATAATGTGGATTTTCGATACAATCATAGGCCTGCTTAGCTTGTACAAATACTGGTGACCATGACGTCATAAAGGCGTGAGTGGTTAGGCTGTGGGAAAGAGACAGCTATACAAGTCGTCTAGCTCCATCTCGTTCCCTGAGCGGCACCACTCACGCCACCGTAGGCCACCTGAGCCTCTACCATGAGTTGTCATTACGATACTCGATCATACGCATTGACCGCGTTTGGCGCTCTCATTGGTTGCGAGTTCATACAACCTTGGAGCGGGCCAACGAGAGCGCCAAACGCGGTCGATATCGAGTATCGTAATGACAACTCATGGTAGAGGTACTGGTTTTGTTCCTACTGACGTGCGGTCTATCGTGCTTACCTCCATTGAAATAATTATAGTCATTTTCATAATATCTATAATTTCTTTTGTGTAATTTAGTGGAAATTGGCTCTAATTTATTCATTGGTAACATGACGGGTTTTGACACAACAATAATACTAACTGTACAACTCATAATCACTCTCCCTCTTCCCATATCCTTATTAGCCACATTTAATCACACCCAAAGCCAATAAAACATCTCTATACATTAGAAATTGAACTGTACGGAACAAGATATAAAAACCACATTTCAATACTTCACAATTTATTCACTTAGCGTGTGTTGAAAGCACCCTAAGCTCTCATTTGAGAGTTTAGCATCACTGTTTAACCTAACTTAACCTATTCGATCGCTAATATAAACTTCAATTTGTTCTGAAACTGAACTGGTAATTTGAATGCTAGTTCCATAAATATAAAGCTCAATTTTCATTTAAAAAAATCAATGGAAGTCAACAAATTGAAGTTAAACACAGTCGAATGCGTTTTATCGGTTATAAAAACTTTGTAATAGGCACAGATATTTAAATAAACACCTTGTTTCAGTCACGCCGGCTGAGTTGTTAGTGACGTTACATCTAATAGACCCCAGTAAGGCTGATCTGAAGTACATCATCAAGGCAACCGCCTTGTGCTTCGCTGAGAAACAAACTTATACGCAAGACGTGAGTATTAGAAGATTACTAAAATAATATAAGCACCGTGTATAGGGTTAGTTTTAATTCGACGTAGGTATATCCTCTAGGAGTTTAAAGGAGGGCCAAAATGCAAAAAAATGGACCTCCCAAATGTATGGTTAAAATTCAATTTTCGAAATATTCGAATTTTATGGGTTTTTCGACATTCACCCAAAATTGGACCTTTAACTTACTACAACTACTACTTTAAACGTGGGAACATTATAAGAATGTTTTCATACCAAAATTTTTATGATATGCTTCAAAAAATGTTATCTCTCTTAAATTATTATTAAAACGGCCACTAAGCAATATTCCTAATGATTCACTACATGAATTAATAAATAATAGAAGAACCCAATGACGTGGTTACACTTAGACAAATCATTATGAAACAAATTAATATTGTTTTTATCCCCAGGTATTATCAGCAGTGTTGCAGCGGTTGTCTGAAGAGCCAGAGATCCCGGTACTGATGATGCGGACAGTACTGCAAGCGTTGACACTGTACCCCAACTTGGGACCACTTGTACTCAATATACTGCAGCTGCTCATTGAGAAAGAGGTATGCATGTTTGATTATGATAAAATATAATGCGATAAAACATAACGATTCTTGACAAGATTCGATTTTTAGGCAATACTTTTCAATCTAAGTTATTTCTTCTTTACAATTCTGCTTTTTTGGCAGATCATGATCTGGCAATAATAGAACGACATGAAGACGCCTGAAAAATATAAAACAATTATTTTCTACAAACACAACAACATAACTCCTGAAGACAGAAGCCAGTACTGCACATCAAGCTACCGCAATCTGTTAATTTTCTTTAATAGTTTTTCAACCTTATCACAATAGTGGAAAGTTAATGTTCGATTGGTAAAATTAATTATATTATTGGTAAAATTGAACAGATTCGGGGTTGACCTTCCGGCGTCTTTACTTACGGAGTTATGAAACTATCCACACATTCTAGATGGTCAAGTTATATATTTTTTTGTTTCTATCACCAGGTATGGCTAAACAAAGTAGCGTGGGAGGGCTGGGTGAAGTGCTGCGAGCGCCTGGTCCCGCAGTCGGTGCAGCTGCTGGTCCCGCTGGGCGCGCGCGCGCTGCAGGCCGTGAGCTCGGGCCGCCTGCAGCGCGCGCTGGCCGCGCACGTGGCGCAGCTGCCGCCGCACCAGCAGGCGCAGCTGCCGCATCATGTCATCGCCTTCTGTCAGGTTGGTACCTCTATTTTTTTTCTGTATGTTTTAAAAGAAACTAACTGATTGACTGTTTGCCATAAGGTGTAGAACAATCTCTTTAATTTTAACATTCGCCGTTTAAAAAGAGGAAACAAAGAAATAGTTATTTGTTATGCAAGGCTGCAAAGTTGATTTTTGGCGCGAGTACTTGAATTGAAAACTGAGCGAGCGAAGGATTCTAAGATTGAACCGCGAGAGAAACGAGCGGTTCAAATATAGAATCCTGAGCGATGCGAAGTTTTCAAAGGTACGAGACGCAGATAAACTTTGCTGCCGAGTGCAACACACAACTTTTCACCTCACACAGCGAGGAAATGAAGTGGGGTCATTGACCTATACTGGGGGCGGCTCGCCTGGCAGTGTACCGAGCGGGTGAGGTGAAAAAATATTTTTTCACCTCACCCGCTCGGAAAGATTCCATTTCTCATTCAAAATCTGAGCGCAAAACTCCATTTTGTGCTCTAGAGCACAAAGTGTTGTTTAAAATTCGAACACGTCTTGTATTCAATTGTTTTCTACACTGACAGGCGAGCCACCAACGACGATATACGAGTAATACTAGACTACTCATTGCACGATCTAACGAACAAAACTATTCTGCCAACTCGCTGAGGTAATACGTAAGCGAGGGGGGCGGGGTACTGCGTTGTGATTGGCTAACTCAAGGTCTGTTCTGTCTCAACGTATGTTTACGGCTCACAGGATTGGTCGAAATGAGACGGTTATAAGACTTTTTTGCCTAATGTGTTGGCAGACATCGGTCGCCTGTTATTACGAGTCTAGTATTATATCGTCGTTGCGAGCCACCCTACATTTCCTCGCTGTGTGAGGTGAAAAGTTGTGTGTTACACTCGGCAGCAAAGTTTTTCTGCGTCTCGTACCTTTGAAAACTTCGCATCGCTCAGGATTCTATATTTGAACCGCTCGTTTCTCTCGCGGTTCAATCTTAGAATCCTTCGCTCGCTCAGTTTTCAATTCAAGTACTCGCGCCAAAAATCAACTTTGCAGCCTTGCATAACAAATAACTATATCGGGCGCAAAGGGACCACGATAGACACACACTTTTAAAATAAAGTAAACACAAAAAAAGAAAAAACTGAAATCAAATACAAGAAAAAAAAAAGAATAATTTTTGTGTCTCGCGGCTGCGCCAAATAGGCCCAGTACAGCAAAATATCGGGCAACTAGTGATCGACGCTGGTTTTCAACTGGACCTGTTATGTTGATGTGATTTAAAAGTGCGTTTAAAAGTAAAGAAAGAAAAGTGTGTTTTAAAAGTGCCTCTTTGATGGCCTTATTGAAATAAATGGATCGACTTTGACTTTGATTGTTCGATCAACACACAGCTGAATTCGCTGCGTCTAGTAGAAGCATGTAATTTTGCATAGACAGACGTTCAATAAATGATGTAAGTGTGCACTAAGAACAGATTTTAAGAAATTCATCCCCTAAGGGGCTTTAAGTGGGACCAAAGTTTCTAAGAAAATTGTTTTAAATTACATCAGATTTACTTGAAAGTTCGAATGGAGACTTATCGAAATTGTAAGAATACCTAATTAGAATTTTTTCGAAAATTTCAACCCCAAAGAGAAAATAAAAAATCATGGAGGAAATTACAAAATCCTCGCGGATGAAGTGAATTATTAATATTTTAACTATTTTTACTTGATCCTATCCATTCAACTAGTTCTGAATGGAAATAACTAGAATTCAGTAACATACTAGCTAGTTTACTGTCAGTTTACTAATGGCTTCTTTTTTGTCTCCAACAGCAAGAGATACCACCAGCATTCGTGCCACCCATGGGAGTACCACCAGTGGGAGTACCACAGCCAGTCCCACCACCCAACCCGGTAGAACCACTGCCTCCCGGCATGGAATGAACAGGATCACGCAATACTACTGCTAAGGAAAACATGAACTTTACCTTATCGAGAGCCGACGATGATTGTATATTATAATTAATAATAATGTTTTATTGTAAAGCTGTATTTTAACGTTTTTGAAAACGGGTCGTGTGCTTCCTAAAGTAGAATACAGTTGCATTTGTATACAAAATTAGATAGCGAAATTTCGCAGTTGTACCTACGATTCCACCAAAATAGTGTGCGATACATTTTTGTTTGCGCTCGTCAGCAGTGCGCGTAGTAAGTTGGTATTGTGTTTAGTCTCTGTGTACACCGGCAAGGTTTTGCGTAAATTTTCACTGAACTAAGTCTAGCAATGCAACGCAAATCCAATGCTCACGTATGCTCGCACCATAATATCCTAATAGTGCGCGAACAAAAAAAAAGTTCGCGTATAATTCGTTCGAGTTTTCTTGAGTGAGTCTATCAGAGCGAACATTTGTGCCGTAAACCGGTGGATTCACATCTTTATGTGGTGAAGGAAATTAAGATTTTTTCAGATGTAATTAAAATCATCATGGCTTATTGTTTGATCATGTTTGATCAGTAGAACTGCACATCAACGTTTCGCTATCTCTTCCAATTACTATTCGGTGTAAAAAAAAATAAGAAGGCGTACCCGTTTTCAAAACATTTAAAACGACGTTGTGTATTATATCAATAGTTTCGTATGAATAATGACATGTTAAAAGAATATGATACAGTTTAAAAATGGAATGTTTACAGCGAAAGACTGCTCAAAAGGCTGCGAGATATGCCAGAATAAACTGCGGAGTAAGACCGTATGATGTTGTTTTATTTTAAAGTGCATAGGGCATGGGTGTTCTAAGACCCACTGCATATCTACCTATACTAATATTAAGCTGAAGAGTTTGTTTGGTTAAACGCGCTAATCTCAGAAACTGTTGGACCAAATTTAAAAAATCGTTGTGTGTTGCATAGTCATTTTCCGGGAAATGCCAGAGGCATCAGTCATATAACATCACGCCACGACCCAAAGGAGCTGAGCAGCGGGAATGAAACCGGGGGAACAGCTAGTATAATAATGTTATGTATGCGTCAGTATCATACATTTTTTTAAAACCGTAAAGGCTCCTTAATACTTCAATATAATCTTACTCGCTCGCACTTGCACGTACCACGCACTATTGCTTGCTCTTTCTTTTAGCTGTCTACACGCAAATCTATTTATTTTACGGCGAAAAAAAAGGAAATTCAAAAAAATAAATAACATAAGACCTGCTTTATAGTTAGTTCAGTTAGTATAAAAAGTTTCATGATCTAATTAAGTATGATATGATTGCCAGCGGTTTATTGTTCAATTTAGAGGTAACTTTGGGATTTTTTTCTATCGAGAAAATTTTATGGAATCATGTTTTCGCCAAACATAAGACCTAACATTAATCCTCAACTTTACCATATATTTATTTCAAAATTAATGCTGCAGTATTTTCGACGTATCACAGGATTCTGCTAAGCCATTTAAGGATGACATTAAAAAGATGTAATACGTAAAAAAATAAACTACAACAATGGACCAAAAAAAAAACAGGTAAATAGTCGTTTGGAGAAGAACGCGTTTTGCAATTCAAATTAATTTAAAGTAATATAAAAATACTCATTCAACGAATATTGCTCCCCGTTAATTGTGAAATTAATTCTATTCATTTTAATGTCACATCAATCTAATTATGATAATGAGTGAGACATTTACGGAGCGAGGAAGAATGGCAAGCAGTCATCTCCGTCTGTGAAGATGGCTGCTTCCTAGTAATGCTAGCGAAGCCGGAGGCAAAACGTGTTATGGTGGGATCAGAACATCCTCCACGTCACACCCAAGCTGGCCCCCGCGTGTTACATCTTGGACGTCGCGGAATGATTTCCGACTACTAAAGCACAAAAAATAACCCTTTAAAGTCTCTCATTCATCATCTGCCTAGCCTTTTCCCAACTATATTGGGGTCGGCTTCTAGTCGAACCAGATGCAGCCGAATATCAATATTTTACGTAGAGCGACTACCTATCGGACCTCCACAACCCAGTAACTGGGTAATACGATACCCCATCGTAAGGCCCGGAATCCACCAAAGCGGAGAGGAGAGGAGATGTGTTTGAATAACCATCAATCAGATGTCAACTGAAGCTAAGCGGAGAGATGTCTGTAATAAGCGTCTGTCAATAAGCGGAGACGAGATGTGGACATCTGATTGGTTATTCAAACACATCTCCTCTCCTCTCCGCTTTGGTGGATAACCTTAATAAGGCCCGGTATCCACCAAAGCGGAGAGGAGATGTGTTTGAATAACCAATCAGATGTCTGTAATAAGCTTCTGTCAATAAGCGGAGAGGAGATGTGGACATCTGATTGGTTATAATTCAAACACATCTCCTCCCCTCTCCGCTTTGGTGGATACCGGGCCTAAGACTGGTTGTCAGGGGTGCTAAGACAGGAAACCCCCACGTGCGCCCGTGGACTGGAGTTCCCTCTCGGATACGTCCGGGGGGAAGACCAGTTTTTCGGGCCGGTGCACCCTGGGATGCGGGCAAAAACTCTTCCTTGGGCACTGTGTGCCTAAGGGGTCTCTTTGCCCGTATGCGAATAGCCTGTCGGGTGGACGCTCCAACGCGTGTCCCTCTGAATAGCAGAGGGCACAGCGGCGGAGCGGGCTTGCGGACGGTGAGTAATGGGTAGCTCGCCGTCCGACCAAGGACCAAGCCCGGGTCGGTGGCGCGTCGTGTTTCGCGCCAAATGCCTGCTGGGGTCGCGGGTTCTTTCTTAACCCAGGATACCGTGGCCCCGGAACGTAAAGGGCATCCGAAGGAACACGGGTGGATTTTAGTCAGTAAGAGTCTGACAGTCCCTTCCGCCCCACCCAGGGCGGGGAGGACTCATTTGATGATTTTACCAACTAAAAAAAAAAAAAAAAAAAGACTGGTTGTCAGACTTTTAGAGCTTCTGCCATGACTAATAGTTACGATTGTCAAAAATGTACAAATGACAGCCGGGATCAACGGCTTTACGCAGGGCCCCCGCTACCATATGTGCAATGTGTGCAATGCACACGGGCGCCATCCTTTAGGGGCGCCAAAGCCAAGGGCCCAGAAAAAAATAATTAAAAAATAATTGTTAAAAGAAAAGTTGAGATCCTAACTAGGATTACTTTTAAGTACCTACTAAAGACTTCAAATATTTGATCTCACTTTTAGATTAAAACTTGAAGTCTCCGGACTTCAAGTTTTAATCTAAAAGTGAGAACGTTAAACTTTTATAGCCCACTGCGTTCTTCTATGAAGAATTGCCTTGTCCTATTCCAAAAAGCTAAAAAATTTCGCGCTCGCTTCGCTCGCGCTTGAACTAAGATTGACATTCGCTTTTCATGACCTCGCTTTTGATAGCTCATTTTTCAATAGCGAATGCTTATGTTAGTTAATCTTGTATTGGTCTACAAAAAATGAAATTTGTCTTCTCTAAGATGGTATGGAACTCTGGGTGTGAAGTTTGAGTAGCACTTGATGGTTTTTTTTTGTGTTTAAGTTATGAAGCGCGGGGCACTGAATTTTAAAATACGCCACTGACCGACATACAATAAAAAAAAAGATAATTCAAAATGCCTTAAGGGGCGCCAAAATCCTTTTTTGCACACAGGCGCCAGTAGACCTTACGGGGGCCCTGGCTTTACGTGCTTTCCGAGGCACGGAGTAAACTCGCAATGACAGTTGGTCACCCATTCACAGACCAACCTCGGCAAGCTCGGCTTAACCCGGAAGATCGGGCTGTGCGGCTGTAATTATTTAGCTACGAGCTCTTCTCAAGTCTCATAATGTGTTAAAAATAATCTAAAACTCTATTCCAGCCGTTCTTTCCATTCTTGATACAGTTTCAACACGCTCTCTATTTCATTTCTTCGTCATCGATTGTTCTTTTTTGTTGCTATTGTGCGATAGATTGATGTTTTCTGTACTTTTACTCGATTTTCACTTCACTATCGATAGCGTGAAACGGTTGTGCGCCTTTCTTTTGATTATTTCAAGTCTACAAGACGAGTCTTTTAACAAATTCATTCAGATTCTATGCGGACTACATTTAATTAAAATCTGCAATAAGTAGGGTCTAGCGGGCCTCTCTAAGCAGCAGGTAACCGCGGCCCTGGAACGCAAAAGACATTTGAAGGAAATGAAGACATGTCGACTTTTATAGGAAGAGCTTGTCTATTCTTTGTAGAATAGAGAATCGAAAACATGATACGCGTGCAGGATGGGTTTTTAGCCAGTCTGACAGTCCCTTCGCTTCACCTATGGCAAGAGAAAAAATAAGGTATGTAAGGTGGGTCGAGGGATAATCGGGTAACCGTGGCCCCTGAACGTAAAGGGCTATTGAAGGACACCGTGGATTTTAGACGTTACAAGTCCGACAGTCCCTTAGCCTGTGTGGGAAGGACTCATTTGGTGATATGTGGGATTTTTTTGGGACAGACCCACCATGCTATTCCCAGACCACTGCAACACCTGAAAGTCAGAATCAACAGTGCCAACCACTAGATAAGCGCCGAGACAATGAAGCTCGACGTGTCCCGGAAAATGAATTTACCTGTCTTGGATCCTGCAACGAAATTAATAAAAAAAAGAATAGTGTAGGAGTAGGAAAAATACGTTTCCACTTCAAGGGTCAATGGGATGGCGTCAGAAGTTCAATGACACCACAACCAGCAAAAAAAAAACTTGATTGTAAAGCTCCCTTCAGAAGACATGAACTAAAGCTTAACCCCCTTAAAATTTACAAATATAGTATGGTGTTAATCTAAATTACTTTGTAAGCAATGCAGTATATGAATGGTATGTTAAGTATCTGTGATAACATCTTGCGTCTCAAACAAGTAGTTTTTGTATATAAGTACCACAGTATGCGCTGTGGTATGCGCAAGAGCACGTCGCGATCCAGTCCAGTGTGAAAACGTGATTGTAATTTTTATTATTTATTTATTTTATCATATTCGTGCTGTGTTTGTGTTAATAAATATAGTGTTAATGTGACATTAAAATGGATAGAATTAATTTTACAATTAACGGGGAGCAATATTCTTTGAGTGAGTATTTTTTTAATATTAATTTTAATAGCAATGCCTACAAGTCTGTCTGTTTGTTGTTCTCAGTTTTTTATAAAACATTTGGAGTACCTGTTGTTGTCCGTTTTTGTAGAGCATTTGGAGTAGTTTATTTACTTATACTTATTGCGAAATGTTGTGAAATAAATTTATGCGGATTTTGTAATGGGTTTCTTGACCCAATCGATAGATTTATTAAATACAAACGACCCATCCTTAATTTTGAAAATTTATCCAGTAGTTTTTGAGGTTTTTGATAACAAACAGTAATACAAAAATCTCAAAAAACAATATTTTTAAATATGCCCCCTGTCTTGGGCTCATTACCAGTTGATAGTGTTGTGAAGGAATTTTTCCATTCTTTGTAACAGTTTATTAGTTTTATTAATTTTTTGTCAATTGTTTTTAGATTTTTGTTTAAAAAAATATACATTTAATAAACATTTTCTTTATATATGTATATTATATTAGTGTAGCAAAATAATATTGTATCATGTAGCTCAAGCGATAAATTCGCTGACTGAATACAATAGTGGCACAAGTCGAAATTGTGGCAATTTGAGTTAGTAATGAATTCTTTTTCTAAATTAGGTACTTTATTTTATGCATTATAGACCCAACTCGTAAGTTCATAAACTACCCGTATGGAGGTGTAAGGGTCGTTAGTGCATAAACAGTATCGTTGCATTTCTTTCATGCAATACCGGCTCATTGTTAGTTGTGCCAGTTTTGCACAAACATCGCGAAGTTTTTTTAGTTGTGCTGGTGTATAGAACAAGGGCCATCTGTGACCCAGCCCCGGCGCAGTTGAAATGTATCTCAGTTTTTTCGTTATTTTATGTACATTACATAACAGATAACCTTTTTTTCAACTTCAGTGGCTAACTTAATTAAATTGCTTAAATAAGCATTAGGAAAAATGTTAAAGTTAAGAGCTGTTCTCCGCGGTTTCACCCGCTGCTAGGCATCTATTGGTCGGAGTGTGATGTTATATAGCTTACAGTCTTCGTCAAGAAAAGAACTATCCAAAACAAAAAGATTTTTCGAATTCGAACTAGTAGTTCTTGAGAAAAGCGCCTTCAACCAAACAAACAAGCTCTTCAGCATTTTCAACTGGGCGTGGATGGCTATAATGTCCAAAACTATGAAGAATATCGCAAAACGTTGAAAGGAGTCTCCAGGCCGATTTTGACGAAAATTTAATTGACATCATTGAATCTTTAGAAAATTCAATTATTCTGGCCAGGAATCGAACGACGAATTCGAGAGTGTTGGTAACAAGATTTAAAATTCTGGGAAGTAATCATATACGGCAACCTTAAGGAAATAGAAGATTTTTATGAAATTGCTATTTTTTCTTGTTACTTGTGCTTTGAAGATTGATCAATTCTTTTTTACTTTACGTTTTTCTTAAGTTTATCCACCTTTAGATACAGATAAAAATATGAATTACCGTACAATGTATGAGCAAGACGCACCGAACGATCCTAATAACATTATCTGTAGTCCTGGTAGTCCTTAAATTTTGCCACCAACGTCTGAATTTAGAACTGAACCCATATAATAATATAGAAGACTATTTGACTGATTGTGGAAGTCCTAATAAACAGCAAATGCCCCTGAATCTATCTCCATTAAAAAGCCCTTCGCGATATGACATTCTTCTTGATTTACCCACTATTGTGTCTCCAGAGCACCATTACTCTGAAGTCAATTTATGTAATACCAACTTCTGCGATTCTAACAGATGTGTCTTTAAGTTCGGAGTCAGAAATTGACGACTCTGATGCCGACCCTGATTATGAAAATCTTGATAGGATCGAATCCAGAATTTCTGAGTCTGATGGAAGTTTATCAAATCTATCTGAAAGTGTGCAGGAAGAAAACATTAGGCATTAACAACTCACAAAAGAAAAGCAAATCCAATCCTATAATTTCCTACTGAAGGGTGAATTTTTGTGATTTGAGAGTTTATTGAACTGAAACCTAAGAAGTTTTTGATTTATATTGGTTAACTTTTGTTATTTCTAAAGTAGATTTTATTTTTTAAGTGTAGTACTTTTTGTAAGTGCAAACATAAAGTACAATAAATAAATTACCTTTGTTGATTTGTTTAAAACTGATTCTAAATACTTACGTCAGTCAGACTGAAAAGTATGCTAATGAATATTAAGTTAGGTACTAAACAATTATGGTACTTTTATTTACGTTTTAACAAATCCATTGATGAGCACTTCTAGTCTTATGTTCTACTTAGCTAGTTTTTCGTGAAAACGCATTCTTATTTTCTTTACTTTTATAACATAATTTCTAGCATTACTCAAAAAAGTGAAAACAAAACAATGCAATACTGGCATAACTCGGAGTCGCCATCTTCTGAACCTCATATTAATAAAAATAACAAAAGATATTTCAAAACTATTACTCCTGACAATTGAAGCTTTAACGTAGATGTTTATAAACCAAACATGGACTATATATTCCATAAAATACAGTCGGTAAGAGCTTTTTTGTGCGCGCGCACCAGTCTCGAATATTTTATTGTACGTTTTCTCAAATTGTTGAATTTTGTCTTGTGCCATTATTGTATTCAGTCAGCGAATTATTAATGAATATCTATTCTTAGGTATAATACCTAATTCTGGGGTCTGGGCTTCTTTTATCATTAATGCCTCCTATATTGCTCTACAGGGCAATGACCATTCTTGTTTGACTGATGAGCAGTAAAATCTACAAAATTAAATTTTGATATTGTACACTAAACAAAATTAAAACAGTCGAATTGAGCCTTTCTAAGTTGTAGTAGAGTAAAAATTATCGTATTAATGGAGCTTATCTGTAAGACCCGAAAAGACCTTAGGATCGGAAAAGGCCACTTAGATGGATTATAATGTAAATTGAGATAAAATTGTTGTCCAGATCTTTCATTTTTGTAAGTCAACAGGAAATGCCCATCAGACTAAACAACTCTTGCTAAGATGTTATTCATATACATATGTATATGTTATAGTGTAGCTGGGCTCTTGGAATTCCACATCAGTAGTTCCAGATTTCAAATTTCATACGTCAACAGAGAGTGCTCATTAGGCTGAACAACTCTTGCTAAGACGTCATTCCTATATATGTTATAGTGTAGCTGGGCTCTTGGAGTTCCACATCAGGTGTTCCAGATCTTCAGTTTTTATACGACAACAGGGAGTGCTCGTCAGGCTGAACAACTCTTGCTAAGACGTCATTACTGTATATGTAATAGTGTAGCTGGGCTCTTGGAGTTCCACATCAGGTGTTCCATATCTTCAAATATATTTTCTTAGCAGAAAATGCCCATCACGCGGAACAATTTTTGCTATGGCGCTATTTTTGTATCGCTTATAGTTTAGCTGATCTATTGCAGTTCTGCATCTGGTGTTCAAGTTTCCAAGATAAATTATAGCTTATATGTTGCCCAGACTTAATAGCTATACAAAAAAAAAAAAACAATTAAATCCGTCCAGTAGTTCCGAAGATTAGCGTGTATGGAGTAACTTCTCCCGTTTTCCTAACATTTCCCTTCACTGCTCTGCTCCTATTGATTGTGGCGTGATGAAAAATATCCTATAACCAGCGCAGGAGTATGAAAAATAATTGTACCAAGTTTCGTCAAAATCCGTCCAGTAGTTTCTGTTTCTATAACGGTTATACAGACAGACAGACAGACAGACAGACAGACAGACAATAATTTTACTAATTGCATTTTTGGCATCAGTATCGATCCCTTATCACCCCCTGATAGTTATTTTGGAAATATATTTCATGTACAGAATTGACCTCTCTACAGATTTATTATAAGTATAGATAGAAGATTATTGTCCAACTAAAAATAATCCATTTTCAGTAGGTACCGGTAGCTTTTATGATTTCTTTGGTAGATTTGACGCCATGGCCATGGAACACGTAATTAACCTACGGACCCAGGATATAACATAAGTACCTATATACCTACTGTTCTTAATAAGAAAAAAAAAATTAAAAAAAATAACAAAATTTGACGCAAAAAAATCAGGCCTGATAAACAATCAAAAATTCATCAAATTTTTAAATAGGTACAGTAGGTATGACATCAGGCTTTTTTTCAAAAGAAAAATCACGTTAAAGATAAAGATAAAGATAAAGATAAAGATATATTTATTTTGTAAAAACATGAGTGGGCGTATACAGTGATACAGGTCTTAAAATAAAATAATGTAGCTACATGTTTTGCCATGTAGGTATGGCATACAAAAATTATAGTTTATGCTAAAGTTTTTTAAAAGTAGGCATGTAATATTAAAAAAAAGTTACAATGTAATAGGGTTCAATTTTTTAGAAATGTCGCAATTGCATTGCTAATGTGGTTTAATCATTTAAAAAATCAGTTAGGCTGTAATAGCATTTACTTACGAGAAATTTTTTAAGCTGTATTTTGAACAATCTACTTGGTAACTGCTTAATATTTTTGGGGATCTTATTATAGATTACAGGTGCTAAGTAAAATATGCTTTTATGCATCAATGCAGTACTTGGTCTAATTATTTCTAACCTGTCATTGTCTCGACGACTGCGAATCGTAACTTCTGACAATTTTTTAAATAGTTTAGGATTCGTTTGGACAAAATTAGCAACTTCAAAAATAAATAAAGACGGTAAATTTAAAATATTGTGTTTAATAAAATAGGGTTTGCAGCTATCTGTAACTTTTAGGCCAAACATAGCCCTAATGCACCTTTTTTGGGATTTAAATATCATTTCCTTATTGGTAGAGTTTCCCCAGAATATTATGCCAAATCTTAATATGGATCCGACTATACCGTGGTAGGCAGTTAAAAGTGCATTAGTGTTTACAATAGGTGCAAGTTTATAGAGTGCGTATACGGAAGAATTAATCCTTTTATTCAGATGTTCAGTGTGTTCTTTCCAATTTAAATTTTTATCTATTGTAACACCCAGAAATTTAGCGGAGTCTACTTCTTTTATAACTGTTCCTTGAAATTTAATATTGAGATTTAGTGACGGTAAACGTTGACTGAAGAACATAATTTTTGTTTTATCTAAATTGATTTTTAAATTATTGTTGGATAACCATTTAATTATTGAATTTATCGTTTCATTAATCTCACTTTCATAGCTATTTTTATTGATAGAGTTTATTGTGACAGTACTATCGTCCGCAAAAAGTGATATTGGGTAATTTGTTATTTTAGGTAAATCATTAATATAAATTATAAATAATAAGGGACCCAATACACTCCCCTGTGGGACTCCATATTTAACTATTCGTTCTTCAGATGTATATATTTCTTCTTTTCTAGTTGAGATATTTATTTTTGTTAGTTCGGTATATTGTTTTCGGTTTTCTAAATATGATTTTATGAGTTCTTGTATATTTCCTCTAATACCATATGCGTCCAGTTTACTAAGGAGAATATCATGATTAACGTAGTCGAAGGCCTGGGTCATGTCGCAGTAAACCGCACAGACCGGCCTCCTTTTGTCTACGTTAGCCATAACATTATTTATGAAATCAAAAATAGCCATATTAATCGTTTTATTTCTGCGAAAGCCTTTTTGATCATCCGTAAGGATCTTTAGTTTTTCTAAGTAATTATATATTTGTAAATAGACATATTTTTCAAAGATCTTTGATAATACGGGAATAAGGTTTTGATAACACGTTAGTAAATAAATACGTTGAGCTATAAAATGACACAACAACCATATTGCTACAATCGTTTAGGTACGGTTCAAAGAACGACTCGTTCATATTCATATCTTTATGGCCTTGTCCCATTTTAATTTGGGTCGACATGGGTACACTAGTGGCTGGGCTATTGGATGCTGTACTGCTTATCGCGGCTTCGATTCCCGTACGAACAGATATTATAAGGTTAAGGTCTGGATGTTTGTGTGAGTGAATCTATCCATCCTTTTTCGTTTTCGTCAAAGAGTACCCGACTTCGATTATCATCTTCCCTATTCCATTTTACTTGGGGCTGACGCAAAACGTTCTCTTCTTCTATTTCTCTCCTGTTAGATTTCTTTCATATCATTATTCACATAAACAATCCATCCTACTATCGTCGGTATTCCTCTTCCTCTCAAATAATACTGTTTTAGTCGTTGTTTTCAACTATGAGTTTTACATTCGGTAGCAGAAATTTGGAGGAATTAAGTAAGTAATTACAATAATTATACCTAATAAAATAGTTATTTGTTATGCAAGGCTGCAAAGTTGATTTTTGGCGCGAGTACTTGAATTGAAAACTGAGCGAGCGAAGGATTCTAAGATTGAACCGCGAGAGAAACGAGCGGTTCAAATATAGAATCCTGAGCGATGCGAAGTTTTCAAAGGTACGAGACGCAGAAAAACTTTGCTGCCGAGTGCAACACACAACTTTTCACCTCACACAGCGAGGAAATGCAGTGGGGGCGGCTCGCCTGCCAGTGTAGAAAACAATTGAATACAAGACGTGTTCGAATTTTGAACAACACTTTGTGCTCTAGAGCACAAAATGGAGTTTTGCGCTCAGATTTTGAATGAGAAATAGAATCTTTCCGAGCGTGTGAGGTGAAATAGTTATTTGTTATGCAAGGCTGCAAAGTTGATTTTTGGCGCGAGTACTTGAATTGAAAACTGAGCGAGCGAAGGATTCTAAGATTGAACCGCGAGAGAAACGAGCGGTTCAAATATAGAATCCTGAGCGATGCGAAGTTTTCAAAGGTACGAGACGCAGAAAAACTTTGCTGCCGAGTGCAACACAAAACTTTTCACCTCACACAGCGAGGAAATGTAGTGGGGGCGGCTCGCCTGCCAGTGTAGAAAAGTAGAAAACAATTGAATACAAGACGTGTTCGAATTTTAAACAACACTTTGTGCTCTAGAGCACAAAATGGAGTTTTCCGCTCAGATTTTGAATGAGAAATAGAATCTTTCCGAGCGGGTGAGGTGAAAAATATATTTTCACCTCACACGCTCCGAAAGATTCTATTTCTCATTCGAAATCTGAGCGCAAAACTCCATTTCCTCGCTTAGTGAAGTGAAAAGTTAAGTGTTGCGCTCGGCAGCAAAGTTATTCGGCGTCTCGTACCTTTGAAAACTTCGCTACGCTCAGGATTCTCTTTCTCAATCTTAGAATCCTTCGCTTGCCCAGATTTCAATTCCAGTACTCGCGCCAAAAAAATTCTTTGCGGCCTTGCATATAACTATTAAATCAGAAGTCGCAAGCTATGAAGCTCGTCAGTATTACAGTTTACCAGAGAACGATTGCTCTTCCAAGGGGGCAGCTGTCTCTCCTTGCCCGTGTCGCTACGCTCAGTCCATCCATCAACAATCATTATCCATCTCTCTTATTAACACTAGTGTCGTCCCTTCTCATCTTGTCAAGTTCTACCAAGACAGATTCCCTTTGAAAGGCGACTCAGCGATTGTGTTACAAAAAGGCAGATTTCTAACAAACAGTACCTACCTAATGGGTCCCCTACTACTACTAACTTCCGGTACAATTTGATCCTAAAAATAATAATAGTTGAATGCTCCTATGTAATCGACAATGGAAATTTTAAATGTAAAGGATATTGAATGTGCTATTGGATTTTTAACTTTCGAGGCTATGCCAAAGGTTGTATATCTACCTAGCAGCAAGCATCACTTCCCTTTCTTAGGTACAGTACACACTACGAATAAATCGAGACGTAGTACTTGGGTACTAGTGCGAATCAAAACTCCCATTACCGTAGAACTGTGGATTTATGGAATAGGACAAGTGGAAGTAAAAACTCCTATTAGCTGTTCTACTATTTTGAAACACTTGATGTCGTAGGACTATTGGGAACAAAAATCCCATTCGTTTTAGCAAACCTGTCTGAGTCGGGGTGCCCCCAGTCGTTTTTACGTCATTTTTTTTTCTCAGCGCCCCGTAGACCTAGAACTTGTTCTCTACTACTGTTCAGTAGAACAAGTGGGAATAGAGAATCCCAATAGTTCTACTATTTTGTTCTACCTAATATCGTAGAACTAGTGAGAAAAAATCCCATTAGTTCTATCGTAGAACTGTTAAGTAGAACCACAGTAGAACTAGTGGGAACAAAGCGAAGATGGTGGCTGAAGTTGCGGACTACTCAAAACCATGGATGGCGATCTGAGAGACTTAATTATGTCGTCCAGTACTTTACGGCAATTGGCTGATATGATGATGTTTCCTTGTTTATTAGATCACACGTTTTTGATGACATGACAGACGCTTATCATTTGTATCAGACACTCGTGATAAAACTAATCTTGTTATCTAATATTATCAAACTTATCCTTAAAGAAAATCAGTGATAAAGCTATGTTCACATGACATATTGATTGATTTTATCTATTTATCTGTTCTACTTTTTTTTGAGTACCAAAAAATATAACTATTAGTTATTTATTTTGCATCCTGACTATATTTTTTGTAGATTACCATTTACCTATCTGAAGCTTAGCTTAGTGGCTCATCAAAAATGGAATTGATTGAATACTTATGTATAATTATTATCTTTACACTTACCTATCTATAATGTTTATTTTTGGATGAAGTGCGACTGAGCTAAAGTTCGACCAATTAAGTTCAGCAGCTAAGCTAAATAGAGGAGGTAATTAATTTCGTTTCAAGCTGTCAATGCCAGCCAGCGTGGGTCAAAGTTAAAAAAAATACTAGTGGGCTCCCATTTTTTGCTGATAGGTAGCTCTCATAATTCATTTTTATAATTCTAGTAGGGATGTTTTTCTTTGTTTCAGGCTATATATTTTTTTTAATAACAAAGTATTTTTTTATGTTTTGTCGTATTAACTAGGTATGTAGTATGTACACGAGGCGCATAATTATTATTTTTAATTACCTACCCACTTATTTCCACCTCGTAAACTTGCGGGTTTGCGGTATGCGTACGCGCAATTGAATTCGTTGAATAACAACAATATTTAAAACTGTATAAGTACCTGAACATATAGCAGCTTATCGCATGAATTTAATTATATTTATAAAATTAATATAGCAATATTATTATCGCGTATGGTTGAGATTATTTTAATAATTTAATTTATCTACGGTGCCTAATTAAAAATTTGAATAAGAATGGATTTGGTAGGTATACAATTATAGAGTGGGCTCTATGTTTTGTCTACCACTTATGGATTGTGACAGTCGAACGTGGTTAAATATACCTACTCCTCCACCGAACCCTGAAATAAGTATCTACTTAGTAGATAGAATACATACGTTATGAGCTGAACGAAAGTACTTTATTCTGTAATAAACACTTATTTTCATTAAATCAAAATAAGAAAAACAGAAAAAAAAACTTTTATGAACTAGGGGCCTACCCTACTACATTATTTTGCCAATAAAATGTTATTATGACTCAACCAATAAAACTGCGAAAGGAATTTAAACCTAGTTCCACCTGACCAGTGGTCAGAGTCAATTGCATAATGAGAGCAACTTTCATATTGTTATTAAGGGCACTTTTTTAGGGTAGTTACACAACTTAATGTACCTGTCTGAACAATTACAGTATTCTTTGAATGGTGGAGTGACAGCTTTCGCAGTAACGCGAAGCACGTTCAGCTATGGTACTTATTCTTTAAAAGACAATTTCTAGGCTATAACTATTGATAGATGTCGCTGTATATTTTAGTTCTTTCAGGTACTTAGTGTTATGTCGTATGGCATTTTACTGTGGGGAAATGCAGCTGATATTGTGAATACAAAATTCTTTACCGATTTTTTTCCTAAGGGTCACCAAGCTACATTGTCTGGTGATCACCACTGTTGTATTCTAAGAGTTACAGTAGTCGAGAGTAGAGACGAGACTTATTACCCTGTTCATTTTTGTTAGTCATTGATTACCACCGCTGGACTAAGGCCTACCCCATTTTTTTTTGGGACCTACCCACCACACTATCCCCAAACCACACACACACCTGAAAGCCAGAATCAACAGTGGCAACCACCAGAAATGTGAGAAATTGGGCAACACAGTGATCCACCTCCAACCACGTCCCGACCAGCCGCTCACGAACGGATGGAAAACCTACCCCATATACTTTCAAGCACTCTTTTCAAGGGTCACTAAAAATGCGTTTTTTTTTCTAATTACAGCTGGAACAGAGGTCAGCCCACAGACCTCCCTGAACGATTACCTTCGCAACTACCTGCAACTTCATGGCACGAAGGCGATGTGTCATGAGGGAGGGTGCGGCGCGTGCGTCGTCTCTGTGTCACAGGTGCACCCCGTGACTAAGGAGAAGCATGTGTTCGCTGTTAACTCTGTAAGTATTAGGGAATCGAGAACCGGTCCTTGTTGGAACTTGGAAGACCCGGGATTTTCGGGACAGGCGTCCAAGGAACCGGGAAATCCCGGGATTTTCGGGACTTTCGGGACAAAAATGCATTTTTTCCATGGCATTAGAAAACAATGAAAATAATAAGATAACTTTAGGACATAGTATTTATTCTGATTAAAATCATACAACCAACTTATTCGTCGGCTTCATGGACATGGGTTTGCTCTAGCCTCTTAACTATTCAGAGGTGGCAAATCTATTCACACTAACTGTACTAACTATAATAATTTAAATGGATGGAACTTGACTTGTCCAATACTGGACATTAGATGTAATGCAAGTAGGCCGGTGGAAAGAGGTTGTAGAATTCATGAGTTCGACTTATTTTGGGTCTCATCTTAGCCACGAGCAAACCCAATAAAAAAAAACGAAAAGAGGGTAAGCTTGCGCCGATGAGATGAGCTAAGCTGTAGAGTAACCATCCACCAGTTTCACGTTGCCAATTAGTCTAAGAAGCTCTGCGTTCCACTGGGTCTAGTGAAGTAAGTTGTATTTATCTGAGCCATCCCAATGATTAAGTTGAGTAAGGTTGCTGCAATACTCCGTAAGAAAAAACATAAAAAAAAATTGAATTTCGCGGGCTACTACGACGCAATCACCTTATGCAGAAATGGGCTTGCACATAGGCTATCCAGGTGTAAGTTATCGCTTCACTCTATTTAGGATGCCCAAGTTAAAGTTGACACTGGATGTCAGCTCCATGCCCAGAAGCTCAAGGTCATCAGTTACAGAAACAGGAAAAATAAGAGTTGGTCCAAATTACTCTATAAAAGATGTAGTTTCGATTTACTCCTACTTCACTAAGGAAATATACGCCTGTATGTTGGTGGCGTTAAAAGAGAGAAGTTTCTTGTTCGCTCGCTGGGATACTAAGTATCAAATCTGTTCGCTCTACCATGGTCTCTCTGAAGCAATGAACTTCATCCCCACTGGATTTTGCAGTGGGTAAGTATGTCACTGAAACAGTACTATTATCTACCTATCCAACAATACCAGGCTGAAGTGAGTAAGAAATGTGCAGCAAAATAAGAGTTGCAAAGAAAACGGATAACTGTTGAACTCCAGAGTCATTAACCAAAAGCTCAAAGGATCAGTCATCAACGACAACAGCTCTGATTGATCGTTCACTAAGAAAGTCTGATATCCAGCTACAAAAATCAACTGGGATACCAAAAGCAAGGAAGCTTTTTGTCTCGAGACCCTGTCAAAGGCTTTCGACATATAACCAGTAGGTACTACTATCAACTTTTCTTCTCTGTCAACCACACCTGTATCTGAACATGTTATCCCGTATATAACGACGAAGTGAATAAATACCTTACATCCAATTTGATTCTTTTGTTCTATAAAAGAATTAACAAGTTTAAACAAATTATTTATACTGTTTTTCTGAGTCCCGAAAATCCCTAATTTCCCGGTTCTCAGCCGCATGTCCCGGGTCTTAAAATATACTTCTAGAACCGGGAAATCCCGGGATTTTCGGGACCGGGATTTCCCGGTTCGATACCCTAGTAAGTATATATACATATTTTTTTTTAATGTGGTAAAGTCATCTAATGAGTCCTCCCACCCAAGACAGAGCGGGAGGGACTGCCAGACTCGTACTGACTAAAATCCACGGTGTCCTTGAATAACCCTTTACGTTTCGGGGTCACGCAGTAATTCGTGAGTCCCGCGCCCCTACAGGCTTTGGCCCTCTAAAGGGCCGTGACATTCGCATGACACTCTTTGAGGCGCGCGTGGAATACAACGCGCCGTCGACCCGGGCATGGTCCATGATCGGACAGCGAGTCGCCCATTACTCGCCGCCCGCATGCCCGCGCCTACGGTGGCCGGAGATCGTCTGCCGTCCGACGCCGCTCTCCCTCACGCGGCCCGCCTCCTCCTTCGCGAGCATGATTGCTTCGCAGAAGGAGGTGACCGCTTCCCACTTCGTCTCGCCCCCGTTTTTATTAGAGGTTGGAAAATCAAATCAAATGTTTACCCCTGCATGGAGCGCAAGAGACTGACAGTCTTAACGGACGTAAAGCCAGCCTGTTCCGTCAGTTGCGTTTAGCGTTTCAAGTCTGTGGTACCCTTTCAAGACAGTATCGTGACCCCAGCAGGTTATTTGGCTCTATAGGGGCTCTTTCAGTCTGAATACCACGATTCCTATTGATGCTATACTGCATAGTTTAACTTAGACCTTGCCACTGGCAGGTTTAAATAGTACTGCGACATATACTTATAAATAGATTACCTGCGTAGGCGAATAAATTATCTATATTATTGACGTATGCATACATAGTCCGAGAATAATCACACTTTTTTAAGATTCTATGCAAATAATGACATAATAACTCAATTTACTTGTAAGTAAATTAGCGTCTTGGTGCGAATTACATAATACTTAATTTGTTAAGGCGATTGTTATACTAAGATAAATTCGTTTAAACAAGCCTTGCATATTAATGATAACTTGTTATTATCTGCAGTTATCGAAAATTTGATAATGTTATTATTTAACCGACTTCTTTATACTTATTAAATGTTCAATTATCTCTTTTTTTAACAATGCATTTTCAACTATGTATTTAAAAAAAATCTTTTTGTTCTGGGTACCTATTCCATTTATCGAGGAAGGCTATAAAACATCACGCTACACACGCACGTGAAACCACGTAGGGCATTGGTATTATTAGGTAGAAAATTGCCTCACGATGATCCTTTCCTAGCCTAGCTACGGCCCTGCCTAATGGAAAATCTGCCATCAAGATAGTCAGAGAGCTCAGTAAATAGAACCGGCTTCGCAGACGCCAGTCTTGACCACTCGTAACATGAATAAAAAACATGTTGGGTTATTTTATTTTTGTATGCGAAGTATGAACGGTGAGTGACACTAACCGAGGTGAATCAACCATTCAAGTTCATGGGCACACATTGCTTGTGAACACGGCATGTTGATGTTATTGATTTAAAGTGTTTATTTATTGGTACACTAGCACTACGTTCGCGACTTCACTTGCGAGGATATCGTATTTTTCCTTATGATTTTTAATTAAGGCGATGCGCAAACGTAGACACTTTGTTCATTGTTGCCGACAGGGAACCGCCGCCGCCGCCGCCGTGTCTACGTATGCCAAGGGAGTGGATATTTCATACTGGTTCTATTGAAATCAAATTTTCATCGTTAGCTTGTAGGATCTGACATCTGCCATAAGACACAAAAGTGTCCAACATTGTCGCCCTGCCGCTTTGGGTTTGGATTTTCCAAAAAATATTGAGACACGCCAGTTTTGTTAATACATACTTAGTTGGAAAAAGTCCTAATGATGATGAGTATCATGTAAGAATTTGGTCTCGTTTTGCATAATCGTTTAATACAAGGCCTTTAAGGAGAATGTAGAGTTAATTATAAACTCGGCCTACATTTCACATACTTACCTAATTATTACGCTGTTTTTACCTCATCCGTAAATATTGCACATCGACCTTCGGGAAGATAAAATCGGCTAGTTCTGGCTTCGTATAGTGTTATCCCTGTTGCTCGAAGCATTAACCAATCACAATGAACGAAAAAGGAACCGGTGACAAACGTCACATAAGTGTAGTGAGTGACAAGGATAGCGTTATAATCTCAGATCAAAGAAATAGGCAGATAGAACTTGCGCGAACAACAACGTGGTGCCAGTCGTTATTTATGTGTGCGCGGCAGATAAGTGGCGCCGTGTACGGACACGTGCATCTGTGTGCGTTTACGGTTGCCAGATATTGAGAAATACTCCCATATTTTTGTTCAGTTAAATTGTTCCCAAATATTGTACTAATATTTTTTTTCAATTAGAAACGCGATTTTGCTTTATGGTTATACCCAGAGAGCATAAGCATGTAGTATTTATTATTTAACAGAATAATAATAAGGAATAAAAGTTAATATGCGTAATTACTTAGTACCTATTTAATTAATTTATATCAGACCAGATAACACTTCATAACGCTTTTTGTTTTTTGTTTAATAAACTATTTAAGGATAGGTTTTTTAGTTTAAAAAGATAAAGAATTTGTTATAACAATCAACATATTTATTAAAATAATAATTATTTTACACACAATCACATTTTTATTAAAATCATAATTATTTTACACACAATCTGCACCAATTATATTGTGCAAACAAACATTTATGTACTATTAATGTTTAAAATTGGAAACGCGATTTTGCTTTTTTTTTGCAAAATTAAAACGATTTATCGGCCAATTGAAAAGGCCCTACCAGCACTACTAACGATACTGATTGCATTGCAACTAATAATTCGAAAATGAAAAATATCACTAATGAAAGTATGGAAACCTCTATAATGTCACATGGCAAAGCCTAATTGTTGCAATTAAATACTAAAAGTAATAATAAAGTACTTCATAAACCCCAATAAGTCTTGAAATATAACAAAACCGGCCAAGTGCGTGTCGGGCCACGCACAGTGTAGGGTTCCGGGGTTCCGTAGTTGCCTATCAAAATACTTATGCGAACTAATTAAACTGATTCGCTGAATTTAATTTTAAAAAGAATAATTTTCAAAATCGGTCCAGGCATCTTTGAGAAATCGGGGAAAATACATAAAACAAAAGATTACGACGAATTGAGAACCTCCTCCTTTTTTCAAAGTTAGTTAAAAATAGTTGACAAGAATAACCTACCTATCCCCAAAACATATCCACCTATTATCTAGCTGTAAAAATAAAGTTGACAAACTTACATTTGCAGTTGAAGAACAAGTTCTGCGATACATTTTGTTTAGGAAAATATGTTGTCCAAGTACGTTTTATAAGTTGGTCGACTATTACTCGTAAACTTGTAAAGCCTACTTAGTCATGATAATTTTCCTTAAAACTTCGTTATATATACTACTATTGTGAATTTTTTCACACCCCCAAACATAACCGTTTAGCTGGTAGAGGGGGGGGACACTCAAGTCGAGCAAAAATTAGCACTTTAAAGCTTAATATTTCACAAACGAATCTTTTTATCAAAAAATTGTTAATGGAAACTATCAATATTTTTGAAAGACCTATTTAATGATACCCCACACTAAGGGGCACGCGAGAAATAAAAAAAACATCCCCACTTTACGTGTACAGGAGGTACCCTAAAAAAAAATATTTTAAGAGATTTTATTTTACCACTTTTTCGGCGCAACAAATCCGTATATTTACACCAAATTACAGCTTTCTAGTACTGGGCGTCTCTGAGCTAAACTGCGGACAGACGGACGGACGGACCGACGGACATGGCGAAACTATAAGGGTTCCTTGTTGACTACGGAACCCTAAAAATTTTAAAGCGCAGTACGCGGAACGAAAAGTAAACGACTAAAATAATAAAAAAATCCAGCGGCGCGAGGGCGGCACATCCTTACAAGTACCGAATAGCTCAAAGGCATGCTCTCCGTCCCACTTTCTCACGCAAAAATACAAATACAGCCCCGCGCGCGGGGGCCCCTCCCGAGACCCGAAGTCTTTACGACCCGGACGGAACTAACTAGTGACCTTGTGTCATTACGACCATAGACCATACAACATTATTTTTAGTATATGCGAAACCTGAATATAGTTTGTTCAGAATCAATATCTGAATCGATTCCAATAATTTTTACACCATGTTATATTTTGTCCCAAAATTATTTAAAAAGTTAAGACTAATGTTGTATAGGTACTATAGATTACGACTGTGCAGTTGTTTTGACGAATGGGGATGGCAACTCAAAGCTAATCGTAGATGGCGCTGCGATAGTTGGTCCCCACGTCTACCTTGTACAAAAAAACAAACAAGATTATTTGTTATAAAAATTGAGTATAAATACAAAACAAATATGGAAAATTATTCGTCCATGCAAGTACTATATACTAAAAGAAGAATTAAGACGCCGCGGCGCATCTACAAGAGAAAAAAAGTGATTTAATTGAGTGGTTATACATTTGATTTTACCGTAATAAATCCACAATTACTTGTAGTTGAGGTTTCAATTTTTGAGTTTAGGTATGTTTTACCTGTCCTCTCCTTTATCAAGAATATAATGCTGCTTTTGACTTTCTATTTTGATAAAATATCATAATGTTTTAAGTCAGTAATTTTAACCTTTTTTTCTATTTAGATTCGAGAAATATCACAATATATTTAATTTCTTAACACCACAACTATTACAAAACTCGTTCCAGGTGATAATTCTTCGATTTTCGAGCGATGCAATACTGGTACATAACCTCCAAAAGAAAAGTAGATATTATTTTGAAAAGTGTATTCCATCATTTTTACAGCT
This sequence comes from Agrotis clavis, assembly GCA_954870645.1. Taxonomy (NCBI): domain Eukaryota; kingdom Metazoa; phylum Arthropoda; class Insecta; order Lepidoptera; family Noctuidae; genus Agrotis; species Agrotis clavis. The sequence goes on from OX940930.1 coordinate 21,702,385, forward strand.
TATTACACAACATCTAGTCATTTTACATCAATAAATGTTTTTTTTTCTGAAAATTCCTTTGATTTTACAGTTCTTTGGGGACCAAACTGTCATTTTCACTTTGACACTTGCCTTCCCCATTTGATCGATATTTTTATGCACAGTACACATTCCCCTAATTCAGGGTAATTTACCCGTCATAAACTAGCAACACAGACGATTTACTGTTAAGGTTTTGTGTTTCAAGTGAGCCGAAAATATTTTATGGAAAATAAATACCAAAACAATAAAAATAACAAGAGTTACCTGTGGAAAGATATTCCATCTTGTTTTCTTTGTTTTTGTGAACAACTTTTGCAGTGTTTAAACACACAAGACGGCATGTTTTGACATAAAATGGCAAATCACTAGTGACGTGTGAGCGAGACGATGCGTAGCTTGGTACTGTCGCGAGTTTGTAGTAACTTTTGATTTTGTATTAACTTTGGTGGACCCTCTCGCGTGTTCTGAGCGCTCTATCTGCCTGTTTTTTTGATCTGAGGTTATAATGTTGAGTTTTTAGCAAATACAATACGACGGTCCCTACGTACAAACGGACATGTCAAAAACCGAGGTTTTCAGGAGAGCGATTTTAATGTTCAAATCGCTCTAGAAATAATTCTATGTACAATTTTGAATGTTTTTTTTTCTATAATGTTTTATTAGCTTTAGGAACTTTATAATGGTATTTATACATGTTTTCTTTTTTTTCATTTTCTTAGAAAAACTGATAGATGACTGTTTCTACGCTGATATTAAAATAAAAGAATGTCGGACATGTCTTAGATAACTTTTTATACGTAGGAAAGAAGAAATCAGTTTATAACATAGAATATAAATAAGACGTTTTATGAAAACGTCGAAAAATTCTATAGTTTTCAAACGGATATGTTAAACATCTTAAAATCACCACCGTTGGTTATAAAATATACATCGACGAAGACATATCGCTTTATACGCGGTTTCATTCATTCGAAGTGTCTATAGTTCTTGCAGTGTAAATAAGGACATGTCAATTTTTTAAACGTGGTATATTCTTCAAATGAGTCCTCCAACCCACTGCTACACTGGGTGGAGCAAAAGGGATTGACAGACCTATACTGAGTAAATTCCACGGTGTTCTTTCAATGGCCCTTAACGTTCCAGGGTCATGGTTACCTGATAAAATAGTCCCACGACCCCGGCAGGCTATGGCCCTCTATGGGGGTCCCGTCAGATTACTGATAGCTCTTTGAGGCGCGCATGGAACACGACGCTCCGTCGATCCAGGCATGGCCCATGATCGAACGGCGAGTCACCCATTACTCGCCATCCGCCCGTGCCTACGGTGGCCGGAAATCGCCTTGTGATAACCGTTGCCATGGGCGTCTCCCGCGGCGGCTGGGATTGTGAGGTTGAATGCCGGGCGCGAGAGGTTGCCGCCGCCTATCGGCTCCGTGAAGACACGGCGGTCTCTGCCTAAGCGGGGCAGATCCACCGTATGCTCGACCGTGTTCTCCGGGCGTTCCGCACAATGGATCCTCTCAGTCCGACACAGGAACGTACCTCCCGAAACTTCAGTCTGGTTAGGACCTGCGTCAGGCGGACGCTGCCGCCGTGGCGCGTCTTCAGTCACTCCTCAAAGATAGTAGTCCACAAGCACCGGGAATAAGGTCCGGGCTACCGGTGGTCAGGGCTCTTGAGAGATGAACTTCTTAAAGATGCGCGCCGTGTCCAGAAGTGCCTTCTGAATCAAACGCTTGGCCAAGCGAGAGCCTCCTTAGATGTTGGTCAAGGCTCTAGGCAATTAAGCCATGAGCCGACACGACTATCGGCACAATGACTGCTGTTCACTTTCCATATGCCAACAACCTCGCGAGCCAGATCAAGATACTTGAATACTAGTCTACTAGTCATACGGATACGTTATATAAACAACAAAACATTGCGTGACGGACGTTCCGATCGATCTATCACCACAATGTCATGCTTTTTGGCAACAATAGTTCTGTCAGTGATGATAGGTCGATCCCAATACAACGAAATTGCCATCTTCGCGAACTGAGTCAGTTGCATACATTTTTTTTAACATAGTAGAATCATCAAACAACTCCTCCCACCCAGGGCAGGGCAGGAGGAACTGTCAATCTTGTACTGACTAAAATCCACGGTGTCCTTCAAAAGCCTTTTGCGTTCCGGGGTCACGGTAGCTCGTTAGTGCAGCGACCGGCAGGGTCAGGCGCATACTTATATTACGGCACTTCAGATATCTCAAGGTTGTACTTCAAAGCAAGTTGCTGGTGGATAATCCTGGAAACGAGGTTGTGTCTATGCAAATATTCTCCATTAATTGAATTTTGATATTGGTGTATGATCTGAAAAAGATTGAAATAAATGAAATTGAATTTGAATTAGCCAGACATGAACACTTAGAGATAATGTGTCGGATCGATTTTCTCGGACGGTGGCATGCATGACATAAAACGTTTGATATTATTATATCAAACGTTTATTTTCGGTAGTAATTCGTCATCATAACATCGTACAATTGCAAAGACAAATTCCCAAATAGGTCACCGAAGCGAAATTGTTTATTGTTAATTAACAATCTTCTTAGCATCTAAACATACAATAAGGACATGTACACGCCCTATTGAGAAACTCCCGCCGTAAATGACGTTATGTCAGACATGACCGCTTTTGGGCGCAATTTAAAACACCGTACAAAGCGTTATGTGTAGATGTCCGCATCTACGTTACTTATTCGTTGTAAATATAATACTTGTCCTCATATACGATTGGTAAATCTCGTTAAATACGTAATATAAGAAAAAAATATAAATATACAGATATGTGCATCTTAAAAATCTAAAGCGAACTGTGCAATAAAAAAAAAATGACATTTTCGACATGTCCGTTTGTACGTAGGGACCGTCGAATAATAATTATGCTGCTTATTTAAAAATCCTCGTCTCATCTCAACTTTGTACTCAAAGTAGGAAAATTACTCAAACTTACGTAATACCATTTTATATTAGGTAAGTATAATAATCGCCATCTCATCCAAAGTTCGCTATTGATCGAGCATCGACCGTATGGTTCAGCTGCATAAATGTCCTCCAATTGAAATTCCAGCAGTACACTTAGTGAATACAAAGTTCTTAAACAATGGTAGGAATCGGAATGTTTTTGTAAACATTTGGCAATGAAAACTGTAGAAAAAACTCACGTGTAATTTTTTATACTAGCATCTACTTGAAAAATAAAATTTTAAACCACGTTTTCTGCAAGAGGAGATTTTTTGTACACTTTGTTTCAAAACCTCTTATAAAACCATTAACCTCAACTATCAAAATCAAATAACTTAGTAGTTGCTTTTTGTCAGTTTTCGTGTTGGTATCAGTTTTTCGTTTCAAAGCGAACATTGGCTACATTTATTTTATCTCCCCTTCCTGACGCGAAAACTCTCGAAATTTCGATGGAGTTGCTTTACTTGTATATTTTGGGGCCCAGAAAGGAACTTTGTGAACTTTAAGGGTGTTACCACACCAATCGATCGACAGTCGATCGATGCCATCGATCGATTGGTTAGTTGACCGGTATCCATCGATCAATTAAAGCTACCACACCAATCGATCGATTATTGTGGTAGATTATCCGGTCGACAAACTAAACGATCGATTGCCGGTCGATGGCATTGGTCGACGGCATCGGTCGATCGATGGCATCGAACGACTGTCGATCGATTGGTGTGGTAGAAACTAGCGATCGACGTCGACTAATCCATTCTACCATCGATCGATGGCATCGATCGACTGTCGATCGATCGGTGTGGTAACACCACAGTATCTATGGGTAACACCCTAAAAAAAGTATCTATTATAAATACGCGTTTATTTTTTTATTGTTATTTGTACCTAATGGGTGGGTTTTCGGCCTCAATCTAGAGCAGAAACAAAGATGAGGCTTACAATGGAGGCGAGTTCATTCTAAAAGAAATCCAATCGAAATCCAACGACACATGCTCGTATATTTTATTTATGAGCATGTGTCGTTGGATTTCGACAAGATGGTAGCCGCGAGCCATTCGGCCATCATAGGCCTACTACCACCACTGGGATTGTTCAAGCGTCACCGCAGGTTATAGGGTACCCTGTAGTGCCGTTTCCTGAAGTAGCCGGCTAGGAGGCCGGCCACCTCAACATGGCGCCTAGTTCGTCCTATGCTTAATTGAAGCACACAGTATGAATCTCATTTCTCGAAGGTCATTTATAAGTGTTAATGCCCTTTAAGTATTGATCTGATCTAAAGTTTTTTGTAGGTCTCTTCGAACCATCCATGGGTAGTTCTTCAGAGACAAAATTTTCGATGTCTGTGGGTATATTTCTGTAACCAACTAACAAAACGGCATGTAATATTTTTTTCTGTACAGTTTAGCTTTAGCTCTACCTGGGACAAATTATATTTTTTTAATAGTAGCTATCTAGATACAAAATAAAAAATTTTGAAGTCTGTTCTCCTGATTCATATAGGGCGTCCGTTTTCCAATTTCCGGAACAAAATGGTCGATGTCGCATTTTCCTTTTGATTCATCAATATAAATTAAAGTTATATCGAAAGGTAATTAATTGACCTCTTACAAAAAAAATACATATTAGATATAACTACGTTAGTGTGTTTTTAATTAAGTAAATAAGAAGTGTCCGGCGTATAATACTGATTCATGTGGAGTAAGCTTCGCTTGACTGTACTTGGTCGAGGAATAATGATGAGAGTCTGGGATCCCACGTGGGGGGAAACCTGTCGTACAACGGACGTGCTAGAAGGCGGACGTGAGGCTGGTTGGCTTAGAACCTGGTGAAACAAAGGTAAATGTCTGATTCATCTGTGCTTGGTTTAGGTACCTTGCTGATTACAATGCCTAATTTATTAATTTTATTTTGCTGTTTTAAGACTTTAATCTGAGTTTCGTGTGATGCTTTTGGGTTACAGATTCGTGTAGAAAAATGATAATACTGAAGTCTGTATGAATGATGAGTTAAGCATGATTTTAGGCAAAATCATGATTCATCTGTGCCTGATTCATATGTTCAAAAACCCATATGAATCTGAAAATAAATTAGTTTTCCTCTTTTCCAGCCAGAAAGGAGCACTTTTGTTACGTTATTTTACTTTTCCATGTCAGTAGAGTGTGTGTGAGATAATTTTGACATTATTTTTCGGTATTTATTCATAAGTCAAACTCTATCTATTTTATTTTATTTTATATTGCTGTTCACAACAATGCCACTATCAATAGTAGAAAAGATGGAAAAAAATGTATCTATGAGAAAAAGAGACTCACAGAACGTACGAATTTTTCATCCTTCTAAGATGGAAAATAAGAAAAGATCCAGACAAGTATGCTGCGTGGAAATTAAAAATGAAAGAATTATATTTGAAAAAATAGAGAGAAAAAACAAAAATAAACAGAGAGAATATTATAACGTAGCATTAAAATAACTATCTAGTTCCTATTTATAACAAAATTCTCGCTTTTCTGTAAGTATTTATTTCTGTAATTGTTAGTTTAAAAACAAGAATTTTATTGTTGAAATGATCTATGATCACTGATAATTAATTGTTTTATAAAAAAATATTATTGTTGTTATAACATTATGATTATTTTCTTAATCCAAAGCCCATTTTTATTTATAGTTTTCCATTTTTATTTCTGTTCTTGATTCATCTGTACAAAATTCTGATTCATCTGGGCACAAAATTTTTAAACGTCGATATCTTAAAAACTACTTTGTAAAAACGAGTCCCTCAAACAAATAAATGTTATTTGGAATATCTACTTTCATATGAACATGTGTTACTGAACTGAAAGTGAAATTAAAATTTTTCCATATGAATCAGTCAAAGAATCAAATTTCGAAGAACTACCCCCATCATCTTGTAGACCATTGGTTCCTAAAGTTGATTTGACCGCAACCCACCTGACAAAAACTTACAAATTCCGGACTCACCACGGTTTGGGATTTATTAGTGAGAAGAATGACTTTGTTTCCTATGTTTTGTTACGAGTATTACATTTACGTATTTTTAATCTCAATGAGTAGGATACATCGAATTTATTTCAGAAGGTACATAATTATCGGGGTCGCGGGACTTATGAATTACCGTGACCCTAGGACGTAAAGGGCTATTGAAGGACTCCGTGGATTTTAGTCAGTAGAAGTCTGACAGTCCCTCCCGCCCTGTCCTGGGTCGGGCTCTTTTGATGATTTCACTAAGTTAAAAAAAAAGGTACATATTATTTAGCCTTATTGATAACCACAGCCAAAAAGCCGAAAATGTTCAGTGCCCACCGGATATTGTGCGTTACCTTTGCGTCGCGACCCATTCTTTGGGTAACACTGTAGACAGTTTTTTGCTGCGAGCAATTAGGAAAACCCAAGGGTAATCAGGTTTTTTTGCACTTGCTATTATTAGCTCTTTATTAAGGTGAATGCTCCAACCAGCCCGCGAAATTCAAATTTTCTTACGTTTTTTGCAATTTGCAGGCCTAAATATGAATTGCGATAATAACAAGTACCTATAATTTTAAATATAAAAATTATCAAAAAATTCGCTCCATCAGCTCTCACATAGAAAAGGTGCATCATAGTCAGATTTCGGAGATTTTAACAATATGCACCTTTTCTATGTGAGAGCTGATGGAGCGAATGTTTTGATCATTTTTATATTTAAAATTATATTTGTTATTACCGCAATTCATATTTTGATAAAGTTACAACATGTCACTGGCCTGCAAATTGCAAAAAACGTAAGAAAATTTGAATTTCGCTGGCTACATCGACGCAATCACCTTAAGTGTTTGTTTTCTTCTTAATATACTAAGCCCGGTTCCTCTCCCCTCTGCCTGATATTTATTTTATTTTTTGTTAAAAACGTTGCCCCACACTACGAATTTCTCCTGTATCGTGGGTGCGTTTACAAACATAGAAACTCACATACTCAAACACCCGGAACAGATACTTGCAGATCATACAAATATTTGTTCCGTGCAGGGAACGACTCCGCGACACGTTGCACAGCAGTAGACCGCTCAGCCACTGCGCCAATTAATCTTTTTGGAAAAGTTAAATAAAACGCGACAATAGCACGTAGTTCGGTTAGGTATTGTCCCACGCAATCGTATAACATAGTGTAACAAACAACGGAATTACACCGATTTTAAAAAACTTTTTTTTATGATGTATTATTTCGAAAATGATCTCCATGGGCTTTAGCACAGGTCTAAAAAGATATCAGAACATACTTTTAGAACTATAAACAAGCCTATGAAATTTCATTAAAATCAGTTCAATATATTTCGAAAAATAAGGACTTGAAAGTTGCGTAGCGTGCTATTGATAGATCTTCAAAAAAAAAGAAACCCATTTCATTTTTCCAGTGCCTGGTCCACATCCTATCATGCCACGACTGGGACATAACGACGGTGGAAGGTATCGGCAACCGCAAGGACGGCTACCATCCTATTCAGGACCGCCTGGCCACGTTCAACGGCACCCAGTGTGGGTACTGCACCCCTGGATGGGTCATGAATATGTACAGGTATTGGGAGACTTATATTAATTTTCTCTGTATGCAATACGTGCAAATTCGAGTCATTGTTCTAGATGGAAACTAACACCAGACTCATACCGTCATACCACGAAAAGTTAAACATCTGTTGAACACTTGTCCAAAAAAAGTGTAACTGCAAAATTACCCTTATATGAATGTGAAATGCTGTTTTGCAGTTGACACTTTTTTTAGACAAGTGTTCAACAGCTGTTTTGTAGTAAGACGGTTTATGTCTTAAATTAGAACATTATCATATCTCATACGAACTAGGTACTAGCCATCACGATGTCTCGTAAAGTCCTGCAAGGCTGCAAAATACTTATAAAGCCCGACAACAACCTTTCGAGAGGAAGCTGCCTATTTGGCTAGTTCTCCGCTATTCTTTTTCTGATTTATTTCGCTGCTGGATCCAAGACATTTTAATATATTCTCCGGGACTCCGTCGAAATTCATTGACTCGGCACTTTTCTGGTGGTCGCCACTATTGATTCCATTCAGGAGTTGCAGTGGTTTGGGAATAGTGCGGTGGGATTATCCTAACAACAAAAAAAGAAAACCTTCGAGCAATTAGGCCACCGAAAATAATGTCTAGTCAGGCAATCCTCCTTTTTGTATGGGTGATAGCTTTTATCTGTAAGACCACTTATAATACAAACTTTACTTACAAATACCGGTAAATCTTTGATCTCCATAAACATTTACCCATGATGACTTTCCCAGCCTCGATCAGTCGACCAGGAAGTTGACGACGCAGCAAGTTGAGAACTCCTTCGGTGGCAACATGTGCCGCTGCACTGGCTACAGACCTATCCTGGATGCCTTTAAGAGTTTCGCCACGGACACCGACCCTGGAATCCAGGAGAAGTTACAGGTTTGTTTGAGATGATGGCGGGATGGGCTGGACAAAACCAACGACCAGAAGGGTCGAAGAAACTGGAAGTCATCACACTCATCACACCTTTGGGCAAAAATGGCCCAGCCTAGAATTTTTGTTATAAATTGAGTTTTTTTTTGTAAAAATTCTTAGGTACCTATATCAAATTTTAATGATATCATAAGGTACATCCCTTATGATATCATTAAAATTTGATATAGGTACCTAAGAATTTTTTATAAGACTATTTAATATCAAATGATCGGTCTTTGCTCAATAGCTTGTGACCAAAAAGGAAAAACTTTGTGAATACAAAAAAATATATTTTTAACTTTGAATTGTTAGCGTTAGGGACCTGTAATTTTTTAAGTATCTAGATGATTTTTAGTTACGCAGTTCGTTCCCTTTTGAGCCGCTTAGACTAAACACACAATTTATGTGATTAAAAACAAATGCTTGACCAAATTAGCGTTGGGCCTTTCCATTTCATCCCACCACCATCTTCGAGGTCTGCCAAAACGCCATCTGAGTATATCAGGCTCTATAAATGCTGGTGATTGCTAAATATAAAATATTCTCCACAGGATTTAGAAGACCTCCACATAAGGAAATGTGAAAAGAAGTGTGTTCGTAAGTGCAGCACGTCGGATGATGAGTGGTGCCTTATAGAACATACAAGAGGGTCGCTGAAGGCACTCAACACGGCTGACGGACGCTGGTATAGGGCGTATACTATTGAGGATGTGTTCAAGGTATTAAGTTACGAATCATATATGAGGAGCTCATGTGTGTGTTTATCATTGAAATAATAATTTTATTTATCTCCTCAGATACTGACGCGAGAAGGTACAAACAATTACAGGCTAGTTGCAGGCAATACTGGCAAAGGTAAATTATATTTTTTTGTATCTCTTATCATCATCAACTGTTTGCATCCAGCGCGAAGGCCACTGGGTCTTCATCAGATCGTCTGTCGACGTCCTACGCTGCGTTTGCCGGTGCATGGTCTCCATTCGAGGACCTTACGGCCCCATCCTCCATCAGTTCTACGTGGTGGTCTGTCCACTGGCATTTCAACTTGCTAATTCACTGGGCTATGTTGGCGCCTTTGATTTGTCTACGGATCTCCTCATTTTACATTCGATCACACAGAGAAAAATAACTTATCTGCCTACTTTTTTCCAGGAGTGTACCCAATAAAAGAAGAAGCGAAGATCCTCATAGACATATCTTCAGTAGAGAACCTGAAACAGAGCACGTCTGATGAGAACCTCATCCTGGGAGCTGGCATGTCCCTCACTGAGATCATGGATACCTTCCAGCAATGGAGCAAGAAGAATGCAGACTTTAGTTACTTAGAGACTTTGTATAAACATCTGGACTTGGTTGCGCATGTACCTGTTAGAAATGTAAGTGGTCCATGTTCCGTTACTACCTGATTTTACTCCCATGCTTTATTCCTGATGAGCGTAGCGGCGGTTTACAAGACGATGGTTCTAAGTAGGCCACTGCTACGCGGTGTCGTATAGTCTACGATGGCTTAGAAGGTGAACAAGTTGTTACGAAAGACCGTGATGGTATTGTTATCAGTCAGTTTTTTTTAACCAAAATTCTGGCTGCAATAAGAAGATACAGGCATGGTGTGTATCATCGATGTATTTATTTTAAACTGTGTGTCTTCTATATATTTTATCATCATCAGCCTATAATTCCCTCTGCTGGGACACAGGTTTACTGTCTGTGAGAGGGAGTGGGCTGTAATCCACCACGCGGGCCCAGTGCGGGTTGGTGATGTCTTATGTCTTCGAATTTTCTGATTTTATTAACGTTTTAGATTGGAACGATTGGAGGTAACTTGGCAATGAAGAACCAACACCATGACTTTCCGTCTGATCTGTTCTTGATTCTGCAAACTGTTGGGGCCACTGCTACCATAGGTAAGATCAAATTAGCAGAGACTACAAGATACTTAACCACAGCTTAAGTTGAAGGAGTACTCAAGCAATCTAGTGCTAACGTGCACGTGTTTCAAACATGAATTTATAACTTACGGTTAATTCACACCGACACGCGACGTTATGCGCACATTTTAATAGCGATTCAGAATTTAACTTTATTTTCTTTACGAAAAGATACACATTTTATTTCCAGTATCGTCGCGTCACGTCGCGTAGCGTCTCGATGTGTATTGACTCTTAGCAACACGAATGATGTAAATAAGACTCAGTAAAAAAAATATTTAAAGAGTCTATGGAATTTTTTGCCCATTCCTCTCCATAGAGATCTACGATTTGGAATGGTCAACTACAGTACTTTTACAAGTTATTATGCCTTGTGACTGCGACTGTAAGTAGCTTCATTGTAAGGCTTTATTTTTGACTGTTCAAAAATGCCTGCAATGGTCAAATTGAAAATGCTTTCTGTCTTACTACAAAGAGTTAAACATCTGTTGAACGCTTGTCTAAAAAAAGTGTAACTGTGTAATAGCCCTTATATCAACGTCAAATGCCGTTTTTCAGTTGAAACTTTTTTTGACATGTTTTTCAAAAACTAATTACCTTTTTTTATTTTTATTTTTTCAGTAAACAGTGATCTAAGTAAGTTGGAACTTAAAATGCAAGACTTTTTAACAGCAGAGCTCAGAGATAAACTGATATTGAACGTGAAGTTTCCTCCTCTGTCCAGTAACAACCTCATCAGGTCGTTTAAGGTAATTACCTTGTTATTATTACCTAGTCATTAATTCACATATAAATCTATTCTCGGCTTGAACACTGAACGCCCAACCACACACACAGGCAAGTACGCGCAGGCTGAGCTTGGCTTGCGCAGGCCGCTCTGTGGGGTTGGCGCGTGATACAATTACCAACCACACGCACGGTGTTCCGTGTACAAACTGGCTTGCGCAAGCCGGTAGCTGGTACCACATTCAGAAGCGTGTGGTAGGCCCATTATGTCAGTGGTAGGCGCCCGCGGCGTCGGACGTCAGCAGACGATCTCCGGCCACCGTAGGCGCGGGCATGCGGGCAGCGAGTAGACCATGCCCGGGTCGACGGCGCGTTGTGTCCCACGCGCGCCTCAAAGAGCCGGCTCACTGACGGGGCCCCCTCTCAGAGGGCCAAAGCCTGCCGGGGTCGCGGGATTATTTCCTTACCGTGACCCCGGAACATAACAGGCTACTGAAGGACACCGTGGATTTTAGTCAGTAAAAGTCTGACAGTCCCTCCCGCCCTGCTCGGGGTGGGAGGACTCAAGGCCCATTATGTGCTTACCATACGCACAAGCTTCTCTATGTATTGCCTGCGCAGTACCTCCTGTGTGTGGTTGGGCGTTCAGTCTTCAGTGTTGCCGATCGTGTATTGTTTTTTTTATGCGAAAAGCTTGCGCAGGCGGAACTGTAAGGGTGCGTCCACATCTGGCGAATGTGCCGCGAATGTGCAGCTCGCGAGCCGTTTGCGACCTGCCCGCGAGCTGTGCGCGTGCATTTTCGTTCGTGCGCCGCTTCTGCGCCGCCCGCGCGCAGTTCGCGCGCGACCTAAGCGCCGTACGCGATCAGCGTGCGGGCGGCGCGCTAGTTATTTCGCTCAGTTCGTTTCTGATTACTGGAGGCTAAGTACGTGTTGTCATGAAGTGGACGGAGGAGAATTGTTTACGCTTAATTGAAACATATAAAAGATTTCCAGTATTATGGGATCCTAAGGATCAATATTACTATAGAAAAATATATAATTATATATATTCTGTTTTCTTTTAAAAATAGGATTTTGCCACCAACGCCGTTGTCTCTTTTTTTTTCCTTTTTATCAGTAATAATGATGCAGCAATTATATTAAAAGCACTAGTGTCGTCGGACATCTTCGATAGTACTGAGCCAGTAAACGGAACTGTAAGGGCGAGAACTGAGTGCACGCAGATCGCGCGCCGCTCGCGCGCTCTATACGAGCCTTGTTTGAGTTGCGCTAAAGAGGCGCACCAAACCATTGCAGTGACTGCAGGCGCGCAGCTCGCGGGCAGCTCGCAAACGGCCCGCGAGCTGCACATTCGCGGCACATTCGCCAGATGTGGACGCACCCTAATGAAGCTTGTGCGTGTGATGGTAGCAACGAAGATATAATACTAGACTCCGCATGCACGATCTAAGGAACAAAAATTATTCTGTCAACTCGCTGAGGTACTACGTAAGCGAGGGGGACGGGGTACTGCGTTGTGATTGGCTTACTCAAGGTCTGTTCTGTCTCAACGTATGTTTACGGCTCACAGGATTGGTCGAAATGAGACGAATATAAGACTTTTTTGTCTAATGTGTGGACAGACATCGGGCGCCTGTTATTAGGAGTCTAGTATTATATCGTCGTTGGATGGTAGGCCCATAAGCGAGCTTGCTAATGACAGGATGCGATGAATAGAAGATCGAACTATTTTAACTACAAGGTGAAATCATCCTTAACACGATGACATAATGACACAAAACTTGCAGTTATCTACGGGTAGATGAATCGCATTATTAAATCGTAGTGGCAAGGACCATTTTCATTTTTAGTTGGAAGAAATTGCAAGTCGTCCCAAATTTCATATAATTTGAGAGGAGAATTTTAGAGGTAATTGGTATAATGTAGATGGGAATAAACCCGAGAAGCCTTTTAATGTAATAAATAATTCAAAATTGGTTAATAAATGACGGACTTCCGAGGTAACCAAACATAAAAAAAATACAGAGAAAAGTAAGAAGCTCCTCTTTTTTTTTGAAGTAGGTAAGTAAGTTATAAAAGGATGCGAGATTGAAAAAAAAACCCGTACAAAAACCACGACCTTGACTGCACACGCACTGATACATTTTCACGCAAATAGCTTAGATGTACAAAAAAATATAATTATAAATTAAATATGGTAGGTAACGTAATTCCTTATTACGGTAGGTACTTATTCTAATTATAGACTGTTTTGTATGATAAATTATTCTTAGCCACAAAATTTATTCCGAACTACAATAAATATGCAATAATGCAGAGATATGATGATCAACTGTATATAAAAATGTTACTTTGTTCTTGTTGGAATCAAACCCATGACACAGCACAGCAGCTAGTAGGTATCCTAATCTGTTAATATTTAAAATCTATTTAAAGATAGATATTAGTTTTAATCCCACATGAACAAATAACAAACATGATAATAAATTAAGTCTGCATACCTACAAACTAAACAGTAGAAAAACTTTTAGGTTTGTTGTGAATGAACTTAATGAACAATCCTATAGGTACATATTTAGTTTTTTATTCGTAATTATTTTTGTAATATAAAACTATTCACGTCACTGAATGTGTTACTCATGTTCTCATGACGTCCATTAACCACTCTTTATAGTACTTAGTTATTACTCGTAGGTATGACGGTATGTTAATCTTTCTCCATCATGTAGGCCCTATCCTACTAACATTCTATACGCGAAAGTTGTGTCGTGTTTTGTTTGTAACTCTTTCCCGCAAAAACCACAGGACAGATTTCCAGAAATTTGATAGATTGGTAGCTTGCCTGGATAGGATAGGATAGATTTTATCCCGAGTTTACGTTTTCGTGGGATAATTTACGAGTTTTAGAGTGTGAAGCCGCTAGTAGCAGCTAGTAAATACACACACACACACAAAACTACACATCTTTCGTCCATAACTGAATGATTGTCACTTTCCCAGATTATGCCTCGAGCTCAAAACGCACACGCCATAGTCAACGCTGGTTTTCTTTTTAAACTGGACACGGCAAAGGCCATCAAATCCGCCAACATTGTCTATGGTAACATCAGTCCTACATTCACGAGGGCGTCACAGACAGAGGCGTTGCTGGTCGGACAAAATCTGTTCAGCAATGAGGTGTTGTTGAAAGCTCTGAAGAAGTTGGATGAGGAGCTGGTTCCGGTGGAAGTTCCACCTGAACCGTCAGCTAGCTGCAGGAAGACTCTGGCGTTGGGGCTGTTCTATAAAGTAAGTTGAGTCTTTATTAGTAGGTATCGAAAAAAAATTCATAAAAAGGCCTAATTATAGTTCGGAGACAGACGCCATCACATCAACCTATCTCAATCTGTCAAATTTCTAACCTTATCATTAGTGGAAGGTTAATATTCGATTGCTAAAATTTTGACACATTCGGGTTTGTTGACCTGCTGGCGTCTGTACATATACCTACTTACATAGAAGTCTTTAGGTTATTTTGTAAAGACTCATAAGTCGCGGCATTAATTCAAAGAAAATTATGATAAGCGTGAGGTGGAGAGGTAATTCTACTTCTGTGCACTAAAGATTGATACTTTAGGTACTCATAAAATGCACCTAATTTGGTAGCAATGCCTGATGGAATGTCATTGATGTTTGAGGACCATTCCTCATTGATGTTTGAAGGCAACTAAAATGTATGTTTTCAATCGAACTACCCAGAACAAAAAAGCGAGCAAAAATCAGTCGAAACGTAAATTGGTTTGCAGTCAAAATCGCTTGTCAATACCTATAAGTTGTGTTCTGAACTGAACACTAATGTTGAAACGCAAAGGCCAGTTGCATTTGACGGAATGACTTTCAAAACATACCTACTGATCATCAGCCTAATTTTTAAATATTTTCAGGCAGTAATATCGCTCTACCCAGACGTGAACCCGCGCTACAAATCTGGCGGCAGTGTACTCGAGCGCCCCGTCTCCCGCGGCACGCAGTCATACGAGACGGACAAAACGCTCTGGCCACTGAACAAACCCGTGCCTAAACTTGAGGCACTCTCACAGGTACTTTTTGTAATCCCGAAGTTGAAAATTGAAATAGGTACTGCTTTTCCAGTTTCAAGGACGATGATTGAAATGAAGAAAGCAGTATTGAAGATAATTCGGTCAAATACTGAGGTAGCAGTATGCAGATCTCAGTTACGAAATACCAACGCGTTATACCTTAGTTACCCAAAATTTTAGATTGTTAAAGTAGTGTTGTGGGACTAGGATTACACGTCAAAGAGCAACCTGATAAGTCCAAGGCTTAACCCGGGTGATCTAGGCCACATTTACAGACATTACAGAAATATTAGCAGACGAACAAGTAAAACGCATCCGTACAACTTGGACTTTATTGGCGGGGGCAACATGGCGGCGATGGTGTTACCAACATTAAAATAAGAATAGAGTCGCCCTCTCTACAATATCACACAACTGACCCAATCATGAATGCAAAAGTATTTTTTCTAAAGTCATCCCTATAAAATATAGGACGAGATATTTTTTTTCGAACATTAACAGCAAAAGAGTGAATCTCGCTATCTGCGTAGGATGTTTTCGAACGTATTCAACCCGAATCTCTTTAAAGTGGGATAAAACAGATGATTTCTGGTTATGTTCATATTATCGTCGACTTTTCAGTCAAACTTATAACAAATGCAGTCCCTTGTATGTTATGTTCCGTAGTAATTATTCACGAAATCGTAGAATAAAACAAGGTTACATTCCTCTAACATTTATTTCGAAAAAGGGCCATCACACGATCATTCCAAAAATTTCATAACAACAGCTACTGTCAATTTGTCTTTCAGTGTTCAGGCGAAGTGAAATACGCGTGTGACGTGTTCAACGGTCCGCGTGCAGTGCACGTCGCGCTCGTGCTGTCCGATGTGTGTCGAGCTGAAATACAGGACTTTGACGCTACGGAGGCATTGGTATGTATTCAGAAATCTTTAAACATCTTCCGTCTTACCACTAGGAAGTTATACACCTGTTGAACACTTGTCTAAAAAAGTCAATGTCAAAACGACATTTGACATTGATATAAGGGTCATTTTGCAGTTACACTTTTTTCAGACAAGCGTTCAATAGATGTTTATCTTTTTGTTAGATTGCTGTTTTATCAAAAGAATGCGGCCTATTGGATGGATCAGTGCCGGATTGGTGGAATTACTCGTTTCTTAATATACTTGTTAAGGATTTTAGGCAGACGTTTGAGGCCAACAGTTTTATAACTGTTCAATTCGAGAAGATTTTCTTATATTCATAGGTTTCATCCAATATTTTGTTATACAGTTAGTCGAGTAGACGGCACAGTTGGCGTAGTGGTTGAGCAATCGACTGCTGGGCATTGTACACTGGGTTCGATCACCGCACGGAACAAATATTTGTATGATCTACAAATAGTTGTTTCGGGTCTTGGTGTTTATGTATCTGAGTTTCTATGTTTGTAAACGTACATCCGATACAGGAAGAAATTCCTAGAGTAAGGCAAAGTTTAAAAAAAGAAAGTTATATCTAGGCCAACCAATAATCATGGAAATATTCTTTCCAGAAAATTCCAGGAGTCATCGCCTTCTTCTCCTCCAAAGACATCCCAGGAAGAAATACCTTCACTCCGGTAGAGGTTCCGTATTTGGGGTTAGATGAAGAAATCTTCGCGTCAAAGAACATCTCCTACTACGGTCAGCCATTGGGTGTGGTGGCGGCCATCACAAGGAGAGCGGCGGAGGCTGCTGCTCAACTGGTCAAAGTGAAGTACAAGAAACTGGACAACAAACCCGTGTTGAGCATCAAAGACGCGTTGGCTGCTCCTGACAAAGACACACGAGTGAGTTTTTGACTTTAATGATGAAATATCCAAATGTAGATATTTTCTGCAAAGATTTTGAAAAATAATAACACGTAGCCTGCTGCATAGGCCCCTGAAGCGATGTTCGCGGAAACTGTACGGCATATTATACAATATTATATTATGTCCAGTGGATGCCTTCTATTTATGTCGTTACTGTTAGTCAGAAGCTCTAAATTCTGACAACTAGTCTTACCATGGGGTATCGTATTACCCAGTTACTGGGTTGTGGAGGTCTGACAGGCAGTCGCTCCATGTAAAATACTGATATTCAGCTGCATCTGGTTCGACTGGAAGCCGACCCCAATATAGTTGGGAAAAGGCTAGGCAGATGATGATGATGATGGATGCCTTCTATTTTAAATATCGTTTCAATTTTCCATCCTCAGACTTACTTTTTCATTTATACCACAGCCATACCTCTAGGGCATGCGGTCGTCGAGTAATGGGCGACTCGCTGTCTGATCATGGAACATGCTCCGGTCGAAGACGCGTCGCTTTCCAAGCGCGCCTCAAAGAGCTGTCAGCAATATGACGCCCCCCCCCCCCTTAGAAGGCCAAATCCTGCTGGGATCGCGTGACTATCGGGTTATTGTAACCCTGGAACGTAAAGGGCTATTGAAGGACACCGTAGATTTTAGTCAGTACAAGTCTGACAATCCCGCCTGTCTTTTCTTGGGTGGCTTTCGATGATTTTACCAAGTACCTAAACAAAAAAAAGCCATACTTTTAAAGGTTCCCAACTATCTTCATCAGGCCCATAGACCTAACCGATATTCATTGCTACGTAAAAAAAACCTTAATAACGTTATGCACAACCAACTCATTTCCACAGGTCATCAAACACGCATCAAAAGAACCGACATCCAGAGGCACAGATATACAGCACACGATCACAGGCACCTTCACGGTACCCTCGCAGTACCACTACACCATGGAGACTCAGAGCTGTTCCACTGACGTCACGGAGAACGGACTGGTGGTGCGCTCCGCCACGCAGTGGATGGATATCGTCCATGTGGCTGTGGCCAAGGCACTGAACATTGATGAGAATAAGTATGTTAAACATAGTACTGAATTATCGGCACATCGAATTCGATATAATAAAATATCAACTTTTGAAGGCAAATATGGGAACCCTACCGAAATGTTTCCATAGCATGGTAGGTAGTAATGGTGCTGGAGTCTTAAATCTTTCAAATTCTGAGACGCACTCTACTCTAGCACGTGTTTGTTTTTTCAGTATTGGACATTATTTTGCAGGTTTGTTATTGTTTTGTTCCTGGGTCAATTGTAGCACGCTATTCCCAAACCACTTCAACTCCTGAAAGCCAAATCCAACAGTGGCGACCACTAGAAAATCGTCGAGCAGAAGAAACACGACGAAAAATTTCAGCCATTTTTTTGTCCCACAACGAAAGTAATCAGAAAAGAATACAGCAGCGAAGTAAGAATAAGAGTACATTGCTTACCATTACTATCCTTACCATTGCTATAATTTATCTCAATTCAGGGTTCTCGTAGAAGTTCCCCGAGTAGGCGGCGGGTACGGCGGCAAGGCCTCTCGCTCGTCGTTCGCGGCCTGCGTCAGTGCTCTGGTCGCTCACAAGCTCAACAGAAGCGCCACCTTCGTCATGCCCATCACACACAACATGCACGCTATTGGCAAGCGACATGCAAACGAGTTTCAGTATGAGGTAAGGGGAGAGAGTATACTCTCTTTTAAAGGTGTGATACTTGAGCAATCACTTGTTCGTTTTTAATTTTGTCCTGCACCTGCATGCACCTGTGAGCACCTTTTGTCGACGTTTTATAAGTGCCCTCATGGGCCTATCTATCTTCTATAATCTATCTATCTTCTTCTATCTATCTATAATATAAAAAATGGATCGCAAAATGTGTTGCTAAGCTCATAACTCGAAAACGGCTGGACCGATTCGGCTACTTCTTTTTTTGTTGTGTTTGTAACCATCAGCGCCAGGTTTTAGGGGACGAAAATCATCAAATCCACCCGTGCGAAGCCGGGGCGGGCCGCTAGTGTGAAATAAAAACAATTGATCTTGATTTTGTTGAAGTAAACAACGAACAGAGTCAAGCATAAAGCCAAACATCGATTCGAAAAGTTCACGATTTCTCTAGCGAATGCAGTCTAGTAGTCGATAGACTACAAAAAAAAATCTTCTTGTAGGTGTCAGTCTTTACAGTCAGATTGGCAAAAAGCTTGTTAGAATGCTCGCTAAAACGCTCTCGTTTGTTTTTCTGTAGATAATAAAACATTCGCTTCTAGAATGTTCTGTACCAGTAAATGCTCCTCAGCATCTTTAGTTATTAATACTACCAGGCAACTAAAAGATTTATTGAATCTAGATAAAAATATAATTACTCGAGTCGAAGGTACTTTTCATCCGACAAATTCATAGGTGATTATGTTAATACATAGTTTAATTTCAGCGTCAACAGCGTTCCATAAGTCTTCAATGGGAGGTTTCACGCAAAGCTACCGAGCTTTGCGTACCAGCGCATGATGTCATTTACTGCATGATTACTGCACACTCGAAGCTACACTTGACGTTGTTTACGTTATGCGCTGGTAGCGCCACTGACGGCAAAAACTCGCAGTGAAACCTCCTATTGTATGATAACTTAATACATTACAAAAAGTTGATGCGGACTAAGGTATTATCACGGTAATAATATCTATCAGTACTTGAACTTCATACAAACGGACGAAACGCGAGCTATACCTACGCGCCTCGATGTCGGGGCGCGCTCGGGGCGCAGACAGTCACGGCTGTACCGCAGTGACGAACGGACGGTGTGTTGTTTTTTTTAACAAAATCAGTTCAAGGAAATAATTTAATATGAAGAGTAGGAAATATTGTGCTGTTTTTGGTTGTATGAATTCGTCAATAACGTATCCAGTCATAAGTTTTTTTTTAAATTCCTGGAATCTCTGAAAAGTACTGACTATAAAATAATTTTACTTAAGTACTAGTAGCTGGTAGGTAGGTACATAATGTGTGACTTTTTAATGGATAAATATTTTCTTTTATATCACGAAAAAGAGGGTATTTGTATTAATAAATACAGTGAATAGAGAAAGGGAAAGTTACTGAGACGAGTGAAATAGGCAAGTTATAGGCGGTTCTGAATGAATCATGATACGGTAGGTACTTACGCTTGTGTTAAAATCCGTCCTATTCAATATAGAAAGTATTTTATTTGTTTACTGATATAAGAAAAGTATATTTACAATCACAAAACTAAATAGAAACAGAAAGTAGGCAAATGTAATTAAAATGCTGGAGACGGGCAGCCCTAACGCATGTTTACGTTCCGCGTGGCTGTAGGCATTTATTTCTATCATGCGGCCGAGTTCCACTACTGATAGAAATTTATACTGTGGTATTATTCTGGGCCCGCGTGGTGGATTATGGCCCACTCCCTCTCACAGAGAGGAGGCTTGTGTCCCAACAGTGGGAACATTTATAGGCTGATGATGAAGGTATTATTGTATGACCCTTACTCTATTAGCTATTTAAAGTATTTTATTTTTCCAGATCGGCGTGAACAACGACGGAAAAATCCAATACATGGACGTAACCTACTACACTGATTGCGGCTGTTCATTCAACGACTCTCCGTCGCACGACATAGCAGGTGTTATGACCAACGTGTACTCCAGTGAAACTTGGAAGATCACCGGCTACGGTGTGCTCACTGATAAGCCGAGCGAGACTTGGTGCAGAGCACCTGGTATGTCGTTTTTAAGTAATCTGATTAGTAACTATCGCCTAAATTGGCAAAATCTTCCACTCATCATCATAACCATCATCATCATCAGGCTATAGCAACCTGGTGCTAGCTATAGGTGTTGTCAATCGACCACTATTATGTACAACTCTGTTCTCTGCCATTCTTGAATCCAATTTTATACCTGTAACAGTCACCACAAAACGTCTACATTCATGTCTTTGCCACTACAGCTTGCTAATTCTATGTGGATCTTGCACCATTTTTTTTTATCTTTTTTCCCAATTTACAGGAACTACAGAAGGCATAGCATTCGCCGAACACATAATGGAGCGCATCGCCCACGCCACTAACAAAGACCATGTCGAGGTCAGACTTACAAACCTATCGCCAAACCACGACGGCATCCGAGAAATGATCTCCTCATTCAAAATGGACACCACGTTCGATGACAGAAAAACTGAAATTGTCAAGTTCAACCAAGAAAATGCGTGGAGGAAACGTGGACTTAGGATCTCTATAATGTCTTACCCTATATTATATGGTGGCAACTTCCCTGTTACCATTTCAGTGTATCACGCTGATGGTACCATTGCCATATCTCATGGGGGCATTGAAATGGGGCAGGGGATCAATACTAAAATTGCTCAAGTTTGTGCTTATTCCTTGAAAGTGCCTCTGGAGAAAGTCACCGTTCGTGGTAGCGACAGCTTCGTGTCTCCTAATTCAATAGCTTCTGGGGGCAGTATAGCCAGTGATTCAGTTGCATATGCAACTATTAAAGCTTGTGAGGACCTCAATAAGAGATTGGATGCAGTGAGGCCACACCTAGTTGAACCTACGTGGGAAGAAGTGGTGACCAAAGCTTACCAAAAAGGTAAGTTGTAGGTTGGAAGTCAATTAATAAAAAAATACTGGATTTTACTCTTTCCAAAATCTCTTGCAACCTCTGCATCATCGAGTGCAAGAATTGAGCATAGCCAAACTACAAAATCAACAGTATCATGTTTTTCACATATTCGTTTTAACATCATCATCATCATCATCATGAGCCTATAATGTTCCCATTGCTGGGACACAGGCCTCCCCTCTCGTGAGAGGGAGTGGGCCATAATCCACCACGCGGGCCCAGTGTGGGTTGGCAGATGTCACATGTCTTCGAATTATTGGTTCTAGGACATGCCGGTTTCTTCACGATGTTTTCCTTCACCGTTTTGAGAGCAGTGGTGATGAAATAAATTACAGGAAGTAATGCACCTGGCGGGGTTCGAACCCACGACCAACAACTCGTAAGTCGGGACCGATACCACTGAGCCACCACTGCTCGTTTTAACATATTTTAATAATGTTTCAATAAGTTCAAAGTACCAACTATTTCTTTACTTATAGGTATAAACCTCCAAGCAACCTACATGACGTCCGCAAACGATGGCCTCGTGGGCTACAACGTATACGGCGTGTGCGCAGCGGAGGTGGAACTGGACGTGTTGACCGGCAACCACATGGTGAGGAGGCTGGACTTGTTGGAGGACACCGGAGTCAGTATGAGCCCTGAGATCGATGTGGGACAGGTGGGTTGATTTGGGTATTTTTTGGCTACTGCGCAAAGGCATCTCTTTTACTTCGTCACAACACAGCGTCAAGTACTATAACTAAGCTGTGCATTGAATTCTAAGTTTTTTTATATGGGACAACTGATTTAGTTGTTCAAGAGAAAAGATGGCTGAATTATATTGGTTTGATTCTTTTAAATGTCCGTACATTATAATCTATAATTTCGAACCTGTTTCTTACTGATGCACTTTGCTCGCATCACACGGTCTATTATCACGGTATGGCTCTGGCTAGCCCATCCTATCCTTAAGGGACAGTTTGCGCTAATGCCGACGATCGCGATATCAGCCTCTTCGTACGCAACACGACGCAAGTCTCCGATACCTTACGACTATCCAGTCAACTATCGCAATAATTTATATTGCGATAGTTGACTGGATACCAAAGTTGTAAGCTATCGGAGACTTGCGTCGCGTTATGTACAAAAGGGCTAATGCGACGTTTGAAGTCATCATTAGATTTATATTTGAAAACAAACCCGCAATATAGTACGTTAATTTCTTTTTGTCCCAAGAAAAATTAGGGGTCTAGTTTGATACACCTTTCACACCCTCAGATCGAAGGAGCTTTCATCATGGGCCTAGGTCTGTGGACCTCCGAGAAGCTGGTCTATGAACAGTCCACTGGCCGTCTCTTAACAGACCGGACGTGGACCTACAAGCCGCCAGGAGTGAAAGACATACCAGTGGACTTCAGGATTATGTTTAGAAGAAATTCTAGCAATCCTGCTGGAGTACTGCGTTCTAAAGGTGAGGGGTTTGGTTTCATAGGTCTGATAGGATACTAGGCATTAACCAATAATTCCTAGAAACAATTTTGGGAGTGTGTAGGAGAAAAATGCAATTTTGCATAAATAAAATTAAAATTGGAATGTGCGGAACCTAGCGTATGTAGGTTGCAAAATCAAAAATCAAACTGAATTATTTTACTTGAAATACTACAAACGAAAATTGAGAGGGACCATACCTTCTTATCGACCTGATACGCTTCAGCCGACAACTAACGATCAGGCCCTATAACCAAATTAAAGCGACATTCGCTAACGTTCAGCAGTTGCTAATACATTTTCAACTTTATACCCCATTACATAAAGTTGAAAATCTATCATAGATTATAGATCGTTTTCGTTTGTTTCGTTCGCTATCGCTCAGCAGTCTTTACTAGATTTTCAACTTTATGCGATGGGGTATAAAGTTGAAAATGTATTAGCGACTGCTGAACGTTAACGATTGTCGCTTGCCGTTTGGCTACAGGCTCTTTTCACATCAAGACGCGACGCGGCGCGACGTGACGCAACGATACTGCAAATATGTATCTTTTCGTGTAGGAAATAGAGTTAGATTTTGAGCTGCTCAATCGAAATGTGCGCGCAACGTCGAGTCTCGGCCTGAGCTGACCCTTAATGCTTTATAGAATGAACGTTTTCTTTTAACACTTGATATATCTAAGTGATAGAAATGCGAAAAAGATGTCACTCACCTATGTTCAGACGACGGCCATGCGAATCGACATTGTATTGGACTGGGTTAATTCTTGGTAGATCTTGTCGTCCATAGTCCATTGTTCCAAGTGAAAATTAATCTTAGGCTAGTAAATCTATGGTTGACTATACATTAAACTTTATTAATCATTGCAGCGACCGGTGAGCCAGCCTTATGCCTCGCCGTGGTAGTGACACATGTGCTACACGACACCATACTTGAGGCCAGGAAAGAGTTCGGATACGCAGACAAGGACTGGGTGTTTGTTGGTGAGTACAGTAATCTACACTTAATCACTTATGTACTAAAGCTGAAGACAATGAAGAGCTTGTATATAGGGTGACTGGTAATTAGTGTACGATACTTAAACACGTGATTGTGCTCATGATAACAAACAATTTTTACTATGAGAACAAACCTGAAAACGCGAAAAAAAATCAGCTGTTCAGTACATTTATGTTTGCTTCATGTACTGAACAGCTGATATTTTTTTCACGATTTCGGCTTTGCTCCCATAGTAAAAGTTGTTGGATAGCATGAGCACAATCACGTGTTTAAGTATCGTACACTAATTACCAGTCACCCTATATAGATATGTTCAGTTGAACGCGCTTATTTTTGTATTGGATAGTCCACTTATCGAGTCGTATCGTTATGCTATATAGCTAACACTAGTGCTCGGAACCAGTGGTATGTAATTTATTTCATCCCACTGATCTCAAAACGGAGAAGGTAAACATCGTGAGGAAACCGTCATGTCCTAGAACCAAAATTTTTAAGACATGTGACATCTACCAACCCCCACTGGGCCCGCGTGAAGGATTATGGCCCATTGCCTTTCACAGAGAGGAGGCCTGTGTCCCAGCAGTGGGAACATTTATAAGCCGATGATGATGATGACTAGTGCTCTACTGAGGCCTTACGAGCTCTTAACGCGATCCAGTTTAGGCTGTGGGAAAGAGATGGCGCTAGACGACTTGTATAGCTCTCACACCAGAGGCGCTGTTCCATTTTTTCATACAAGAAACGCTGTAAATACTGGAAAGACGCTGTAAAGTAAACGAGTGAAAAGTCGTGCTAAGGGTACTGGACATTTTATAATGTAATGGTATTAAAAATGTATCGTTTCTCGATGTATCGATTCATAAGGAAGCATAATTTTAATTTCGTTGTCTTGTTTTCAGATTCACCTTACAACGTAGAAAATATTTTCAAAGCGATATCGCCCAAAATAGAGAGCTATAAACTAACGTAACCAATATTATTTCATGGACTCATCCTAGATAAGTAATCGCCAATTGACCCTAGCTTCAAGTGGCAAACGATAAATGAAAACGCTCTGCGGTAAACAAAAAAACTCTGTATTTTTAAACAATAGACTTTATTGTTTAGTTGATAAAGTCGAAGATATAATAGACTTCAACGCGTACATTAAAACGCTCTGCACCTAATATTTAGTAAATCTATAATATAAAAATGGATCGCTAAATGTGTTGCTAAGAGCAAAACTTGAAAACGGCTGGACCGATTCGGATGATTCTTTTTTTGTTGTGTTTGTAACCATCAGGACCAGGTTAATAAGGACTAAAATATTCTTTTTTTTTAAACTTTCTGTTATGAAACGCATAATGTATGTTATTCGTCATCTGTTTTTCGTTCCAACTGAAGTATCATAACGCGAACGTCTATTTGAAGAGCATTGACAGCAACGTCGATGGTCTAGAGGTAATACGATTGGATCGATATACTTAGGATACAGGTTCGAATCTTAGGATGGTATTTTTATTTGTTTTTTTTTTTTTTTTGTGATTGCTTTTTTTTGTTAAATATGCTGCATGAAATTGAAAAAAAAAAACGGATTTTTCTTAAACTACAATTTTTTTTTGGGATGTTTAAATTATCAAATGAGTCCTCTCGCCTTGGGTGAAGCGGAAAGGACTGTCGGATCACCAGACTTGCAAAAAATATAAGCATGTAATTGTAAGACTACCACAGACCAATAACTTCTGATAGAACGACGTTTGTCGGATCAGGTTTTTACTGTTTGCTTACTCGCCAGGAAATCAAACAAGACATTTCGTTTACCTACCATAAAGTTCTCGGACACAAATGCTTCGGGAGGTACATGTGTCTGATGAGGAAGGAGGAAACGTCTGGGTGTCGCCACTGCGAGGATCGCCCGGAGGACACGTGCATACACGACAGGTGGAGCATATACGGTGCAGGACTGCCCCGCTTGGGCAGAGCACCGCCGTGTCCTCACGCAGGAGATAGGTGACGACCTCTCGCGCCCGGCATTGGTCGCGGCGTCGCGGCCATGCTGCGTGGCGAGACGGAGTGGGAAGCGGGCGCCTCCTTCCGCGAAGCAGTCATGCTCGCCAAGGCGGAGGCGGGACGCGCGAGTGAGAGGACAGCGTCCACCCCTCACCCACGTGGTAGTGGTAGACGCCCACGGCGACGGTCGTCGCGGGACGATCTCCGGCCACCGAGGCGCGGGCATGCGGGCGGCGAGTAATGGGCGACTCGCTGTCTGACCATGAACCATGCCCGGGTCGACGGCGCGTTGTTTTCCACACGCGACTCAAAAAGCGTCAGCATGATGACGGGGCTTCCCTCTAGAGGGCCAAAGCCTGCCGGGGTCGCGGGACTTATCTTATTACCGTGACTCTGGAACGTAAAGGGCTATTGAAGGGAGCCGTGGAATTTAGTCAGTACGAGTCTGACAGTCCCTCCCGCCCTGCCCTGGGTGGGAGGACTCATTTGATAATTTTACCACGATAAAAAAAACCGTAAAGTGCTACAATAAAATAAAACTTAATTTTGTGATTTTTAGTGACTTTCAAAAGAATTTTAAGTTTTTTATTCATTTTGTATTTATTATCAAGTTTCTTTATAAGGTTCCTCTAGGGTTTGGCTAAATGGCAAAAAACGGAAACCTCATAGATTCGTCATGTTTGTCTGTCTGTCGAAAGTATAAGAGCTATATCATGTTGAAACTTGGTAAGTAGATGTATTATGTGAACCGCATAGGGTGCCTTTCCACCAGAGATATGCTATGTCGCTGTGCTGCGAGGATGTAAAAGCTGAGCTACGAAACTGTGTGACTGTTTCCATTGATGCTACGCTATGTAGCTGTGCGAGTAAGATGCGCTGTCACAATGTAGCTGCGCTACGCAGGGCCCCCGCTACCATAATTATGTGCAAAGTGTGCAATGCACACGGGCGCCATCCTCTAAGGGCGACAAAGCCAAGGGCCCAAAAAAAGTATATCAAAAATAATTTTGAAATAGGGGTTGAGAACTTATAGGATTAGGTTTAAGTACCTACTAAAGAGTTCAAATATTTGATCTCACTTTTAGATTAAAACTTGAAGTCCGGAAACGTTTTACTTTTAGAGCTGACTGCGTTCGCTCTTCTATGAAAATTTACCATGTCCTATTCCAAAAACTCAAAAAAATTTCGCGCTCGCTTCGCTCGCGCTTCAAATAAGGTTGACATTTGCTTTTCTTGAGCTCTCTTTTGATAGCTCATTTTTTAATTACAAATGCTTCTTATGTGGTCTACACGATTTAAAATTTTAAGTTTGTCTTCTCTAAGATGGTATGGCACTCTGGGTGTGAACTTTGAGTCGCCCTTTATGGTTTATTTTGTGTTTAAGTTCCGAGGCGGCAAGCTTTATAGCCCGAGGGCGCTGAATTTTAAAATTCACCACTGACCTACACCCATAACAAAAGATGATTCAAAATGCTATAAGGGGCACCAAATCCTTTTTTGCACACACAGGCGCCAAAATCCTTTTTTGCACACAGGCGCCAGTAGTCCTTACGGGGGCCCTGGCGCTACGAAAATGCGCCGCCACGAGGTAGCTGCGCTATGAAGATGCATAATGCGATACGAAGATGCGTAGCTGCGCTACGAAGATGCGTAGAGTGCGCTACAAAGATGCGTAGCTGCGCTAACAAGATGCGCTGTCACAAGGTAGCCGCGCTATAAAGATGCGCTGCCACAAGGTAGCTGCGCTATTAAGATGGGCTGTCACAAGGTAGCAACGCAGCTCGACCTATGCGATGTATCGATTGTACGGAAAACGACCAATAGCATGTATCCATAGCACGCAGCGATAGCACGCAGCCACAGCACGCAGCCATAGCACGCATCTTCTATACATATAATAAAATAGTAGGAAAGTCAAAACTGTACATTGAATATTTTTTGAAAAGAATACTTGGGGTGAGATCTACAATCGATACCGAAGCCAAAAATATAGTTTTTAGAATTTTTGTCTGTTTGTCTGTTTGTCTGTTTGTCTGTTTGTCTGTATGTATGTCCGGGATAAACTCAGAAAGTACTGGACGGATTTGAATGATTTTTTTTTTGTTGTATAGGTGTTAAGTCTGGCCAACACATAGGCTATAATTTATCTTGGAAACTTGAACTCCTGGTGCAGAACCGCAACGGACCAGCTAAACTATAAGAGATACAAAAATGGTGCCATAGCAAAAATTCTTCCACCTGATGAGCACTCTCTGTTGACGTATAAAAATTGAAGATCTGGAACACCTGTTGTGGAACTCCAAGAGCCCAGCTACACTATAACATGTAAAGGAATGACGTCTTAGCAAAGTTGTTCAGCCTGATGAGCAGTCTCTGTTGATGTATAAAAATTGAAGATCTGAACACCTGATGTGGAACACCAAAAGTCCAGCTACACTATAACATATAAAGGAATGACGTCCTAGCAAAGTTGTTCAGCCTGATGAGCTGTCTCTGTTGACGTATAAAAATTGACAATCTTGAACACCTGATGTAGAACACCAAGAGCCCAGCTACACTATAACATATATAGGAATGACGTCTTAGCAAGAGTTGATCAGCCTGATGAGCACTCTCTGTTGACGTATAAAAATTGAAGATCTGGAACACCTGTTGTGGAACACCAAGAGCCCAGCTACACTATAACAAATACAGAAATGACGTCTTTGCAAAGTTGATCAGCCTGACTAGCACTTTCTGTTGACATATAAAAATTGAAGATCTGGAATACCTGATGTGGAACACCAAGAGCCCAGCTACACTATAACAAATACAGGAATGACGTCTTTGCAAAGTTGTTCAGCCTGACGAGCACTCTCTGTTGACATACAAAAATAGAAGATCTCTGGAACACCTGATGTGGAACACCAAAAGCCCATCTAAACTATAGCATATATGTATAGGAATGAAGTCTTAGCAAGAGTTGCTCAGCCTGATGAGCACTCTCTGTTGACGTATAAAAATTGAAGAACTGGAACATCTGATGTGGAATACCAAGAGCCCAGCTACACAATAACATATACAGGAATGACGTCTTTGCAAAGTTGTTCAGCCTGACGATCACTCTCTGTTGACATATAAAAATTGAAGATCTGGAACACCTGATGTGGAACACCAAATGCCCAGCTACACTATAACATATAAAGGAATGACGTTTTAGCAAAGTTGTTAAACCTGATCAGCACTCTCTGTTGACATATAAAAAATGAAGATCTGGAACACCTCATGTAGAACACCAAAAGCCCAGCTAAACTATAACATATATAGGAATGACGTCTTAGCAAGAGTTGCTCAGCCTGATGAGCACTCTCTGTTGACGTATAAAAAATGAAGATCTGGAACACCTGTTGTGGAACTCCAAGAGCCCAGCTACACTATAACATAAAAAGGAATGACGTCTTAGCAAAGTTGTTCAGCCTGATGAGCAGTCTCTGTTGTACGTCACTAACAAAGTAAGATGCGTATTTTTTTTTTGTTTTTTGTTGTTTAAAGTCCCATTTGACTAAGACAACACTGCAACACTCAACGTGCTCGTAGGCATGAAACTGTGACAAAGCAAAGGTGTTTCAGGATTATAATGTAGTCGTCTTCCCCTGGAGGCGACGGCCCTCCATCGCGTCTATCGAGGCGCATCGCCAGGAGAATGATCATCTCATCCGCACGCAAAATACGCGCATATGACGTGGAGTTGCGGATACCAGCCCGCTATACAATACAATCGCCAGGATGAATTCCCGGAAAGAGCTCCGGCGTGATCACAGGGCAATATTGAGAGAGCGACTGTCGCAACCGAGTTCCGGGCACGCCCGACCGCGGCGGTAAGACCTGGCTGGATAGGCGTCACGGCGTCCCGCCTGACCTACCACATGACGTAGGTCCTCACCGGACACGAAAGTTTCGGGAGGTAGCTGTGTCTGATAGGGAAAGAAGAATCGCCTGGATGTCACCACTGGGTGGATCGCCTGGAGGACACGGTGGAGCATACGGTGCAGGACTACCCGCTTGGGCAGAGCACCGCCGTGTCCTCACTACGACGATAATCGGTGACCTCTCGTGCTTAGTGTTGGTCGAGGCCATGCTGCGGGGCGAGACAGAATGGGAAGCAGTCGCCTCCTTCTGCGAAGCAGTCATGCTAGCGAAGGAGGAGGCGGGACGCATGAGGGAGAGGACAATGTCCACCTCCAGCCCAGCCGCAGCGGTAGACGCCGATGGCGACAGACGTCGCTTCACGATCTCCAGCCACTGTAGGCGCGGCCATGCGGGCGGCGAGTAAGAGTGCACGTTGTGTTCCACGTGATGTATTACCACGCTAAAAAAATGTAATCGTCTGAATGTATCATGTCTAACAAAAAAGCCGTCGAGGCCGTGGACAGAACACTTTGAGACATTCGCCATGATGATAGACCCATGGACAATGTCACGGTAGGTACTGTTCTCTGTAAAATTCCGGCAGACACTGCCCGTTGTAAGAAGAATTGATAAGTTACGTATTCCCGAGTCCCGTCAAGTATAACACTTCAGGAAAACTCTTGGCTATGTGATCGTGCGATACTAAAAAAATGACCGAACCGCTGCAATAAATGAAAACATATTAGCCGAAATTGTTGGGAATGATGTGGTTTACACATCATACAATAACGTCGTCAATTAGGGTGATGCCAGCAACTACCCACTCGAGATTTTAAATTCATCAACTGCCTGTAGGACCACAGGCAGTTGATGAATTTAAAATCTCGAGTGGGTAGTTGCGAGTCGAGCTCATAAAATAACCTTAAAGTAATAATAATGCTTCTAAGAAATCTAACTCCACCAAAATTGTGCAATGGAACGCGACTAATAGTTACTGCATTACGGTGCGTACAGACTGTATAACATAACATGTTATATAACATTGTTATATAACATTTTTCATGGTAACATTCTACATAGAGTTGTAGTGTTTTATAACACATGTTATATAACATGTTACATGGTCTGTACGCACCTTTACACAGAAATTTAAGCGAAGCTGAAATTCTCACCGGATGTGGCTCAGGGGAAACTGCATTGATACCGTGAATACCACTCATCTCCAACAATTTCCCTTTCCAGTTCAAACTCACACAATTCTCGGTAGCCGCTTACTTTGCGATGACCATAAATAAGTCCCAAGGATAGACCCTGAAGGAAGCTGATGTCGACCTAAGGTCCAACTGTTTTTCCCACGGCCAACTGTATAACACATGCTCGCCTGTCAGTAATGCTGACCACCTTTTTATTTTAGCACCAGAGGGAAAAACTACCAATGTCGTATACAACATTATTTTTAGTATATGCGAAACCTGAATATAGTTTCTTCAGAATCATTAACTGATTCGATTCCAATAATTTTTACACCACGTTATATTTTTTTTCAAAAATATTTTAATTAAAATTTATTACCACTTAATTAAAATACAATCACCGTACGGTTGGGTACCTATTGCCAAACTATTATAACGAGTGTATAACACAGTAGACGCGGTTTACGGGGGTGTACCGCGAAATGAGCATGTTTTTGAATGGACAACCAGGTAATGTACAAGCTTATAACTTTGTGATTTTTTATGATATGGTTTTAATATTTTGTACATAGATTCTTTACACAAAAATATTGGACAGGTGTATCGGGTTTCACATAAACAAAAAATAATGTTGTATAAAGTGTTGTGTCTGGAAGTTTTCATTTCATTTGCTTTAAAGTTTGTTATAGATTCTATAACAAACTTTAAAGTGGGACATCAGGTACCCTCACTTTCTCAACAAATTAAAACAGAGAATATTAGTTTAGGTGCCTTAAAACCAAACACAATGCGGACGAAGTCGCGGGCAACAGCTAGTCAACTATATATGTCTCAAAAGCTAAACTTTAATAGCTTGTAACATTTTCAACTGTAACATGCTCTATATAAAGTTGAAAATCTAAAAAATACAGAGCGTTTTCGTTAATCGTAAGCCACTTGTCTGGGGGGCTCATTTAGAAAATAAACTAGTTTAATAAAACTTCGCAAAAAAATGAACATTCCCAAAAAACACAAACTCATGCTTGTTTCCTGTAGGATAATACATATAGACTTTTATTTATTTTAAGCATTTTTTAAGTAACATTTAACAGTAAACCACACCAATAAACCCCGTGCCGCAAAATGTACCTACGTATAGTATGTAAAGTTATAATAAAAAATATAATATACATTTCCATATTGACGTTTTATTTTAACGCTAAGTTATTTGCCCGCAGCGACCGAGTGAAGTTCGGTAATAGGTATTCGACTGAAAAATATGTATTGTAAAGTAAGTACAGGCAGATATGCCTTTACTGTAGGCCTACTGTTATGCCTGTTCATAAATATAAAGCGCCGATTTCACCTGATGGACATACCCGCGGGCAATTTGTACGGGCAAGTCTGTCGTCACAAAACACATGCCTTGACCATTTTTTTCGCGGTTAATGAGATCGCGAGGATCAGCAATGGGTACTTCTGACTGACTGTAACGTTCTTACACTAGCAAATATTACAAAGGCCTAAAGTTGCGAGGCCTGGCGGGCATGCCTGCAGTCTTGCCCGCGGGCATGTCTGAGAAGCCTGAGAAGATAATTCTGCGCTTAGCAGTTTTATCCGCCAAGTATGGACTGTATGCACGACTGCCAGATATGCTATATTATTACAAAAAAATACACAAAGGTTTTTAGCATTTGAAGCGAAAGTAGGAGGATCCTGTGTTTCTGCTAACAGCGCTAATCCCTTCAAGTTAAGTTAGGCTTTAGTTCTTAAAACGAGCATTTTACAAAATAGGAAAATAAATACTAAAATCCTAATTAATAATCTGCACCTCCCTTTGAATTAGGTAGGTATGTGATGAAAAATGGGAGGGTGTGTCTTATTAGTGAGTGTGCTTGTGATTAGTTGTGATTCATAGAATACCTTTGAAAATATTTATGTACCTAATGCTACCCATACACCATACTGCCTATTTGTCAAATCGGCATGATACTGCCAATTTGATCAGTTAGAATTGACCGTGTGTGGGCGTGTTGATGGCATGACATGCCAATTTGATAGGTCATCAAATCGATTTGACACAACGTCAAATCGGCAGCAGTGATGCATTTGGCTATTATTCGGTGACGACAGCTACAATTTTATAAATTTGTAGATATCGGTCACCGAATAATAGCTAGATCTAGCTATAAAGTTGCTAAGTTGGCATCACTGCTGCAGATTTGAAGTTGTGTCAAATCGATCGTACGATAGGCAGTATGGTGTATGGTATATATGGACGAACTGCCAATTTGAAATAATTGCAAGCGTCAAATCGATCGTACGATAGGCAGGATGGTGTATGGCTACTATAAGAGCAAAAAGTAAAAAAAAATGTAACCGACTTCAAATAAACCACAAAAAATAACCTTCAACACATTGATATAAATATTAAAAACGAGAGCTTCAACATAACTTTTCTCTCGGAAGTCGGTGGCTATGTTTTTTATTTCATTGACTTTTTTGCCACCTCCTTTTTTGAAATCAGTTAAAAACAATAAAAACTTAAAATAAATAAATAAAAAAGCCTTTATTTCTACCATAAATACATAGAACAGTAAAGAATCATTTATAAGTGCAATAGATCATAATATTGACTAAAGAATTAACAAAAATTAAATTAAATTCATTCCCTAACATTCGTTCATAATCATTACATTATTATCATTACATTTGTATCAAAATATTCATCATTCTTATAATTATATTACATTGATTACATTTTATTCATTATATTGCACTATTAACTACTTTGATTTTTATGGAAGTCGCCTCTGCGGCGTAGGCCTCCCCCAATTTTCTCCATTTGTCCCTATCTCTAGCTTGTCTACTCCAGTCAGGTCCACATCTTTCTTTAAATATGTCTTCCCAGCGCTTTCGCGGCCTTCCCTGCTTCCTCTTTCCGTCTCTAGGCACCCACTCGACTATTTTCTTTGTCCATCTTTCGTCATCCATTCTGCAGATATGTCCTGCCCATTTCCATTTGAGACTTCTTATTCTTTCTACTATATCTGTTATTCTAGTTTTTTTCCTTATATTCTCATTAGTCATTTTGTCAGATAGTCTTATGCCCAACATGCTTCTCTCCATTTTTCTTTGCATGACACCGAGGCGTTGTTCATCTGCCTTTCGCAGTGACCATGTTTGGCATCCATATGTAAGACAAGGAAGGATCGCTATTTCGTACAACTTACTTTTCAATTTCATGTTTATCTGAGCGTTCTTCATGATTTCTTTCAAACTCCAGTACTTTTTCCACGATATTGCTATTCTCCTATTGATCTCAATTTCGGTTTGATCTTGGAATGAAATGGATTGCCCTAAATAGATGTATTCTGTAACGTATTCTATCCTTTGACCGTCTACAATTATTTGCGTTTCCGAACTGTTTGTTAAAATTTTCGTTTTGGCAGCATTCATCATCAAACCTACTTTTCTGCTTTCTTTCGCAAGCTCCTGCAACATGTTCTCTAGTTGTACGGAGTCTTCCGTAAAAACAACGATATCGTCTGCGAAACGCAGGTGGCTCAGAAAATCGCCGTCGATCTTTACACCTTTGTTTTCCCAGTCAAGGTTTCTAAATATGGTCTCTAGGACCGACGAAAATATTTTAGGTGAGAGCGGGTCACCCTGCCTCACGCCTTTTCTTATGGTAAAAGCCGGCCCTTCCGATTCCAATTTGATTTTCGCGGAATTCCTAGAATAAATGTTATAAAGTAGCTCCACATATTTTATGTCCACTCCTTGTTCCACTAGTGACTTCCATATTGCGCTATATTCCAGAGAGTCGAATGCCTTCGTATAATCTATGAAGCATATGTATAAATTCTTGTTATATTCCTTGACTTTCTCTACTATTTGCGTTACTACCTGAATGTGATCAGTTGTCGAATAGTGTTTGCGGAATCCAGCTTGCTCACGAGGCTGATTTTCATCTAAGGTCTTCGTGAGTCTGTTTAAGAGTATTTTTGAGAAAATTTTATATATGTTAGACATAAGGCTAATTGGTCTGTAATTGCTCAGGTCGCCTCTGTCGCCTTTCTTGTGAAGAAGAGTTATCGTAGATTCAGACCATTGCTTTGGAGTTTTCCTTCTTTGTAGAATATTGTTGAAGAGTTGTTGTAGTGGGTATTTTAGTGGTTCTGATAGAGACTTCAATATTTCGTTTGTTATTCTGTCTGCTCCGGGTGCTTTGTTTTTCTTCTGAGATTCAATAGAAAAGCCAATCTCTGATGTTAGTATTTCAGGCAGTGGTTCGTCGACATGAACCTGGTCGTTAACGTGTGGTATGAGTTCGGGACTCTCTTGTGACGAGTAAAGAGCTTTATAAAAATTGGTAGCTTCAGTTATTATATCTGATCTGTTTGACATAACTTTCCCTTTATTGTCCACCAAGTTTGTTGCCCATCTTGTTGTAGTTTGTAAGTCTTTGTATGCCTTTTTAATTGCTCCTTTCTTTGATAGGTATTCCTCAAATACATTTTGTCTGTGGATTTTTCTACTTTTGGAGATATCTCTATTTATTTCCTTGCTTATTTAAGAAATTTTTATTTTTGTTTCCTTTGTTCTTTTTTCTTTGTACAGTTGTTTTCTATCTTCTAGCAGTTTTCGTGTGTTTGCACTTATGGGGTATTTTTCCTTCCTCTTTTGGGATGGCATTTGTGCTACTAAATTTTTCATTCCTTTTTCAAAGTTGTCATACTGTGTTTGGACTTGTGTGGATATTTTAAGCAGGTCGATCATTTTATTTTCCAAATGTGTCCATTCTTCTCTCGTGAAAGTTGGCAAATTTTTAGAGCATTTTGCGTTCTTAATTTGGTCATAGTTTTTCCTTTTCATGTTTTCTACTTTTATCTTGCACCTTACCATTCTGTGGTCTGTGTTAAAGTTGAGGTTTTTTATAATATCGAAAGCAAGAATATTTGACCTTTTGTTTGTGAGTATGAAATCGATTTCGTTGTGGTACATTCCGTTCGGCGACGTCCATGTCCATTTTTGGTTGAGTTTTGTTTTAAACATACTATTTATGAATTTCATGTTATTTTCTAAAGCAAACTCGATTAATTTCTGCCCGTGTTTAGACCTTTTGCCATGTGAATGTCTGCCTATTACAGTTTCCTCGCCTTGTTGTGCTGTTCCAATCTGGGCATTAAAATCACCCATGATAATGAGGTTTTTTGCGTTTAAAGTGTCTAAAGCTGTTTCTAAAGTTTCGTAGAACTCATTTATCTCTTCGCACAATTCGGTAGGTGCGTAGATTTGCACTATAGACCATGTGACATTTTCGGACATTTTCAACTCAAGAGTGGCAATTCTATCTGAGTAGGACTGAAGACCAACTATATTATCTTTGAGTTTTTTTTTAATTAAAAATCCTACCCCACTCCTACTTTTTCTTGCCTTATTATGGTATAATATAAAGTCTGAATATTCTTCTATACTTTCTTCATTTCTTCTTGTTTCACTCAATCCTATTACATCCCATATTAGTTTCTCAGTAGCATAATTCAGCTCTGTAATTCTTGTCTCGGAGAGTAAAGTTCTAACATTTAAAGTCGCGACAGATAGGTAGTGTGATTTTTCTTTGTTTTTGCTTTGTTTTCTTGTGTTATTATTTGGGGGGTTTTGGTCGTTATCCTCCACGGGGACCAGCCGGCTTGGAGGATATTCATGATTATTCATTTTTGTGTTCGTTTCGTTTTTGATTTTCGTTTTGTGGGGGGGCGTTGCTGATTGTCATTGATCCAAATTTATCATTGTTTTATCTTGGTTGCTTTGATTTTTGCTGACAAAATAATTCAGTATTCCAGGCTTAACTACGCCTTCAGAGCCGCCGGCTGTTTTTTGATTAGGAGTGTTTGTTGTTGTAGGTTTATTCTTTTTATTTACTTGTGTTCTATATGATAGTTCATTGTGCTCAGGATTGATTGTTGGTCTATGGTGGCTGTAGTTTTCTGTAGTGGATTTATTTTTCTTACTTGCTTGAGTTCTGTTTGGTGAGTAGTTTTGGCTAGTATGAGATTCTTGAGGTGAGTTTGAGAGAGATCTTTTGTTTCTTCCTGATGTATCTGGTATTTCAGATTTGTTGACTATCACTAGTTTATCATATTTTATAACAGCCTTGTTCCCTTTTTCTTTTTCTATTTTGACTTGTTCCTGTAGCTCTCTTCTTTTTTCCAAGACTTGTGGTGGATAATCTTCCTTGATGTAATAACTGGTGTTATCCAGTATTTTCTTTTTCTTAAGGATTTCGATTTTCTTCCCAATGGTTGTGAATGTCACTACAATTGGCCGGGGCTTGTCTGATTTCTTTCCTATTTTTCTAATTTCTTGAATTTCGTTGTTGTGTAAATTAATTTTGAGGTATTTGGCAATAAAGCTAAGGATTTCTGTTTCCAAGTTTGAGTATGTGTAATAATCGCTATAATCTTCAATGCCAAAAAATACTAAGTTTCTTTTCCTTGCTTGTTTGTCTAAATAATTTAGTCTCTGTTCTTGTTTTATAACTTGTTCTTTCAGGTTTTCATATTTCCCTTCCAAGTGATTCAATTTGTCGTCCAAAATGTAATTTATATTTTCTGTAACTGTTTTTGTGACTTCAGCGCAGTTTTCCTTAATTGCGATTTTTTGTTCATCTAGGTCTTTTTGAATGTGACGTAAAGTTGCTATTATTTCTTCCATGTTTGTGGATTTTCTTAATGTTTACAGTAAACGCAATATTTGTTGCGACCTTTAGAGGCTAGTAGCGTTAGTTTTGTGCGTATTCTACTATTTTGCAATATATTATTAAGATTGATTTGTTGTTGACATCAATTAATTTGTGGTTATCCACGCCATCTATAGTCGGTTCGACTCACTACTTTCCACCGGTCGATACCTCTTGCGCACTTCGAGTCAGATTTTGTTTGATGGGTCTAAGTGGAGGTGGTACTATGTGTGTAAGGTAGATGGCGCTTACAACAAGATTTGCAATAATGTGATCTTGTAAAATTTAAATCTTCTGCCGTGCCGTTTTGCAGGTTATGTTTTTAAATTTTTCACAAGTATTTCAGGTTTTTCTTGATGAAACACTTGAATTGCACATTCCGTCTAGTCTAGGATTTTCACTGTTTGGTATTTTCACTGAATAAGCGTCCAGTTAGTGTATTTAAGTTGGAAATGTCACTTGTATGAATCGTTTTTTTTTTCACTGGTTTATCACTTTTTATGTTCTTCATAGATATTTCTATTATTCGAGTCTCTTCTTCACTCTTGTATAAACACTTTTATTTGTTACTCATTGCACTATAACCACTTGGTGTATTTTTAAAATTAGCAAAACTGAGGAGTCGATGTAAACAGCGGCACTGCAGCGCCCTCCCTACAATAAAAACTTAGACCATTAAAATAAAGGGTACCTAACAAAGTGTGAATGACGTCAGCGCCAAATTAGGCTTAAAATTATGATAAACAGCTGATCACGAAAAAATAAAATCGAGAGCAAGTGGGAATGTGTTTCGGGAATGAAACGTTGGCATGTTTATATTAACAACGCGATGGCAGCGGCATGCTTAGGTATCAGCTGTGTTGTTTGGGTTTGCATACCAAGCCCAATTGATAAGTGGTAGCGGAGACAGCGCCGTTCTACTCCCGCGCCGGAAGCCTAACTACTCATATTACGACACGTCCTATCAACAACACATGATCTAGATTTTGCCGATATTATTTTCGTCGCAAATTATTCATTTTTAAATTATAATTTGTTATTTCAAGTTAAAAGTAAAAATATTTTTGGGTTATTTATTAAATAAAAAAGTTATTTAGGTTTCTCTTACACAATTTATTTGTTTAATCTGTCTCTGATGTTTTATTATTATTATTTATTTATAATACCACTCGATATTCTCTATTAGAAATCCCTTGAAGATCCATATTAATCTCAACATTTCGATGCAAAGTACTAAAATAACGCTACCTGATTCTGACCTCTAGTCATAAGGTTGAAAATCTATTGAGGTAGGTTGATGTGCTTATAGCTTCTGTATTATCTTTTAACTTCACGTGGAGCCCAGATGACCGCATTATGCTCCAAATGACTCCTAAATATCGTCGTTGACTCCTAACGAATGCGTCACATAGAATCCTGACTGTTGAATTAGGGAAGATTACTGCATGAATAAATTGAAAATCAG
The DNA here is from genome assembly GCA_954870645.1 of Agrotis clavis. Classification (NCBI taxonomy): domain Eukaryota; kingdom Metazoa; phylum Arthropoda; class Insecta; order Lepidoptera; family Noctuidae; genus Agrotis; species Agrotis clavis. The sequence goes on from OX940930.1 coordinate 21,741,862, forward strand.
TCAGTTATCATCATCATCATCATCAGCCTATATTGTTCCCACTGCTGGGACACAGGCCTCCTCTCTGTAAGAGGGAGTGGGCCATAATCCACCACGCGGGCCCAGTGCGGGTTGGTGGATGTCACATGTCTTCGAATTTTTGGTTCTAGGACATGCCGGTTTCCTCACGATGTTTTCCTTCACCGTTTTGAGAACAGTGGTGATGAAATAAATTACACAAAGTAATGCGCCTGGCGGGGTTCGAACCCACGACCTACAACTCGTAAGTCGGGACCGATACCACTGGGCCACCACTGCTCACAGAGTCAGTTATACTTAGTATAAAAAAATAAAGAACACGTATTTTTTTGTTTAGAAATAATAATGAATATTAACAATAATAGAATGCTTTGAAATTCGAAGTGGGAGCTTGTCACGTCAAAGCGCCTGTAAAATTATAGGTACCGACCGAGTGACGTTTTGTGATTTTAGAAGCGTTATTTCTTCGTCAATTTTGGTTTACGTAACAAAAGAAAAAATACGAGTCAAATATTTTTTATATTTGCCTATTTTGGTTGTTTTTTAACCGACTTCGAAAAAGGAGGTTATCAATTCGACGGTATATTTTTTTTTTGTAAGCCTTTCACCACTCTAGGAATTTCTACTGCATCGTGCGTAAGTTTGCAAATATTTTAACTCGCAAATACCTACTCAAATCAAATCTTCTTCTTCTTATATATAAAATTTCTGTGTCACAATGTTAGTTACCGTACTCCTCCGAAACGGCTCTACCGATTTTTACCAAATTTTATATGCGTATTCAGTAGGTCTGAGAATCGGCTACTATCTATTTTTTTTTTAATTTATATGGCAAAACAACGTTTGCGGCGTCAGCTAGTAATTATATGTATACAAGTCAGTCATTTCAAATAGGTCCGTTACAGTCACTTTGAATTGCCAAAAGACAATAACATAAAAATACTAGCTGTACCCCGCGGTTTCACCCCCGCTGCTCGTCTCTTGTTGGTCGTAGCGTGATGTTGTATAGCCTGTTAGCATTTCTCGATAAATAGACTATACATCACAAAAAAAAATATCAATTCGAGACAGTAGTTCTTGAGATAAGCGAGATCAAACAAACTCTTCTGCCTTATAATAATTATCCGTACAGATTACAAAAAATAATTGTGGTACTACGGTCACAAGACATATTACCTAACTGAAAGTACTGTATGTCTCAATTTCAAAACGTAGATTTCTATGGCGAAGAACTGCAATGGGAAGGAGTTTCATGGACACTCTTTTTCTTCTACAGCCGATACTCCGAATAACTCAGCCAACCCACTGCCTCAAATGTACCGTTTGAATACCAAATTAATATAGGCTCTGGAAAGCAAATGTCAGCAGTCGACTGTGATCTTAAGTATTAATGTGAGACTGGGACGTAAAGAGCAATAATTATTGAAGGAACACTGTAGTTTACAGTCAGCCGAGTATTAAAAAAAAAAAAAGAAACATTGCCCCACACTATAGTTATTTCTCCTGTATCGTGGGTTCGTTTACTAACATAGAAACTCACATAGGTACAAAAACACCTAGGTACTCACCTAGACCCGGCACAACTATTTGCAGCCTGCGTAGCATGGCGATTCTATCTCTATTCTACCACAATTCTACCAAGAAAAGACAAAATTATTTCATCGTTACTCCTATACAAAATACAAATCGACTGTTTTTTGCACAAGTATGACACGATTCGTACACCATTAAAGAATAGAAACATATCTCTTCTATATTTTAAACATTGCTATGCCTAAATCCATAAAAATCTTTGACGTTCTGTCATTTTGTCTGTTCTCGCGTCGACAAAACTCGTTTCTACGGCGCCATGCTACGCGTGCTGATCATAGGTAAAATTTTTTTTTTCATGCGAGGGTCGAACCCGCGACACGCTAAGCACCAATCGATTCCTCAGCCACTCCGCCAACCGTGCCGTGAAGTAGAGTCTGACAGCTCCTAACCCACCCAGGACAGGACGACTCATTTGATGATTTATTACCACATTAAAAAGCTGTCAGCAGTCGTCCTAGATTAACGAAACGCTTTGAAACCTATTACCATTCGTATAATCATGATATTTTTATAATTAATTCGTAACTATGCGTTTCAATTAAGAATAGAGATAGTATTAACTGTCAAATCGAATTGCTATGCTGAGTTATTATTTATCGTTATCGTTAAACTTTGTGCTGCCACTTGGCATTATGCTGAGCTGAGGCCCTTTGGCAATAAAAAAATAGTTTTGTTTTTTATATTTAGTTTTAATTAGTTTTAAGTTTTGATGCTAATAAACTCAATTTTCTTTTTTTCTTCTTTCTTTTTCTTATGTGGGACGAAAAAGTTATTTAGATAAATAATATTTGACTGTATTAGACCCTCTATTTTTACCTCATTTTACCTACCAATATTTTTCTTTTTGTTAGTTTTTACCTACTGAAAATATGTAAAGGAATAACATCTATTTACCAAAGACATTAAAATGTGTTTCGCATGTGAAATAGAACACCAACATTGACACGTTATGGACGACACTCTCAAAAAACAGGGAACCTCAAAGCTCAAACGATTTGTTTTGCCTTCTCTCAACTTTTTTTTTCAACAGTTTTTAAGATCTCATGAAGTGGATGTAACCTACCCTCAACAAAGGTATACAAAAACTCAATGGACGTGCCAACACATTTGTTAATTATAAATCACTATTGTTTATTGCGGACTGCCGATAAGTTTCGGTGACATACATATAAAAACACCACTTGACAGTACAGGGCCGAACTCAGGGGTTATTTATTTGGATCGCGGGACTATGTCAACAGATAACCTTGACGTAAAGGGGTATTCAAGGAACACTGTGGCTTTTAGTCAGTACGAGTCTGACAGTACCTACCTTCAGCTCCACCCAGGGTTTACGTCGTATTTGATGATGTTACCACCTAAACGTGTCGTTAATTTGACATAAATACTTCTATGTTTGTCATCATTTGCCTAGCCTTATCCCAACTATATTGGGTTCGGCTTCCAGTCCAACTGGATACAGCTGAATTCCAGCTACCAGCATTTTAAAATCAAAATCAAAATCAAAATCAAAGTATTTATTTCAAGTAGGCCAGTTACAGGCACTTTTGAATTGTCATAGACAATCAAAGGAATATTATTAAACACTACAAAAGTTATGGTGCTACAGTCCCAGTCACAAGACATAAAAACTGTGAAAGTACCGTAGATGCCCGTTCCAAGAAGTAGATCTCTATGGAGAAGAACGTGCAAGAAACTCCATGGACACTCTTTTTAGATCGCCAGAATAATTACAGAACCTTTGTTACATCATTCATTTGAGGTGGTACACTATGTGACAACGATGTAGCAAGTTTTTGATTAAAAGTGTCCAGAGTAACAATTAAAACAAAGACAATTCAAAACAAAATGATCAATAATAATTATTAAAATAAACCGTGGCAGCTAAGAGATGACCAGTCTCAACTGACAGCGCCCGTTCACGAACATGACACATGCATCAGCACCATTCAGCTCAACCATTTTGGAGGGAGCTAAATGATCCGACACACGCGCCACCATCAGCGAGACATTTGAGTGAGCATGACACAATCTCAGCCGCCAGGGTCATTCAAGTCAACAAGAGACGTAGGTACTCAGTGAATGACAGCTCCGAAGCACATAGTACTCACACAATGTCGGCCATGAAACTATATAATACAAGGAAGATTGAATCTATACAATGCAAATACAGTTGTACAGTCTTCAGCAGCTCCAACAATGTTATTAAGTATACTTCCAATATCAATTTATTTATACATTCACTGTCTCATGGAGCAGGACCAGCATGGAGCCAAGCATTATCATCAGCGATATAGTCGCTCAGTTTGTAATATGCCTGCTTACACAGTGTGCGTTTAATGCATGTTTTGAATTTCGTTTCATTCAGTTCAAGAACGTTTTGTGGTAGCTTATTATAGCATTTTAAACAGTACCCCATGAAAGAAGAGTCTACTTTGGCGAGTCTGAAGCCCGGCTGAACTAATTGGTTCCTACTTCTAGTATGATAATTATGTCTGTCACCTCTTTTAGAGAAAAGATGCAGATTTTTTCTAACGTACATTATATTTTCATAAATATATTGACAAGGTACCGTCAGGATGTTAATTTCCTTAAACAGTTCTCTTAGAGAATCGCGCCTACGGAGATTATATATGGCTCGAATAGCTCTCTTTTGGAGAATAAAGATTGACTCGATGTCAGCCGCCCTTCCCCACAATAAAATGCCATACGACATTATACTGTGGAAGTAACTAAAATAGACAATTCTCGCAGTATCAACGTCTGTGAATTGACGAATCTTCCAAACAGCATATGCTGCTGAACTTAATCGCCCCGCAAGAGTTGTAATATGAGGGCCCCATTGTAGCCTTGAATCAAGTGTTATACCCAGGAGAACCGTTTTATCGACGAATTCTAGTATCTCATCATCCAACACTATGTCATAATTACTATTTTTAACATTTGGTAAGGCAAACCTAATGCATTTAGTCTTGTTTCCATTTAATACTAAATTGTTTGCTGTGAACCAATTATGGATCTGACGCAGTGTATTATTGACATCGTCTAGATTCTGGGCTCGCCTACTTATCTTAAAAATTAGGGAAGTGTCATCAGCAAATAACACCATATTGTGTAGTTGATTTTTAAATGGAGGAACTGCCTATCTGACTTCCTCAACCCAGTTAAAGCCGGGTCACCGGGTGTTACGATACGAAAGCCTTTGATAAGCCTGGTTTTCTGACGGGCCAATTATTGTATGTTATTGATAGTGATATCAAAGGGTTGTTTCTAACGTACACAACCAAAAACACCAGATGTTGGCGGGCGCATAAAAATTGTATTGAAAAAATAGAATTGACTCGGACCACATTTTGCCGTCTTTATCGCGTCATCAGGCGGCGAAGTGACGCGACACAAAGCAAAACAAAAATCACAGCTACATGTGTTAGGCATCAACGAATTTCATACAAGACAATGCGACGTGCACATGAAATACTTTAGTGGTATTCGAATAACGTTTACGAGCTCCCACTGTGAAGTGACTTCGTTTGTGCGCTCTCTTGGGTGAAACAACCTCGCGGTGGTTGATGTAGGTAAGTTCGTTAATGTTTCTGGGGTACTACTACCTACCTATTTAAGCACGAAACCCGTAGAATCGGCCATCGTTTCGGGGGTTTGCATAAAGTCAGTGGTACACACGGCTACACATCAAGCTATACAATACCAGTATAAGCTGATCGTTGTTTGCGCGGAATGATCATACAAAGCGAGACCACGATAAACTAACTGGTTTTGTATAAATTGGTGTGAAGCCGTGTGTACAAACAAAAATTTTGGTGATCATGTTTAGAAGTTGTCCCGTCTTCTAATATCATGTTGTCAGAATTTATGAATTCAAAAGTAATAGGAACTAGTTTACTCGCTAAGGAAGTAGGAAGTAGGGTTCTCACTCAATAGATTTCAGTTAGTTTCGTACGAGTCCGTATTTTCGTTGACTTACAGATAGTCCGTATATTTTGTTACAGGAAAGTAAACCTGGAAACTATAGGTACCTCTGTATACAATGATGTATACGGAGGTACCTATAGTTTCCAATTTTATTGATTTAGAAACATAATATTTTTTTTACCCTTCTGTTAATATACAGAGTGATTTTTTTCAACTGGGCGTGGTGGATGGCTATTTATGGTGGAAACTATAATGGGGAATACCGAAAAACGTTGAAAGGAGTCTGGAGGCCGATTTTGACAAAAACTAAAACTCCATCATTGGATTTTAGAAAAATCAATAATCCTGGCCAGAAATAGCTGATTTTTATGCTATTTTTCCGTTATACTTTACTTCTACTGAGGCATAATTTATTCGAAGTTAGAAAATTTCATTGTTTTCAATGTTTCACTGGATTTGGCGTCCCAACAATCTCACTGTATTCAGCAATACGAAATTAAAAATCACCCTGTATAATATCTAAAAGAGGAAAACAAAAAACCTGCGTCACTGCCCGTTTCGATATTATGAAACTTCAATACGCAGTGTAATTTACCTAAGCATGGAACATAAATATTTTTGCGAAGTGGGTCTTATGCAGACAGCTGTTGTTCAAGTAGATGAACTACACTAGCGAGCAAAAATATAGAATCACTTACTTGGAATTAATCCGGGATACCTCCATAAATAATGGCGTGATTTGAATGAATTTGATATCAATATAAGGACGGCAGTTAAACCTTTAAAATGGTAAATTTTTATTAATTTTAACTGTAGTTATTAAGTACTCAAGATCGCGCGGAATCGGAGTAAGAGATTCCATACTGTTGCTTGCGAAACTTAACCTTTTCTTTCTGTTTTTAGTCCGGTTGGTCTAGTGGTCGCAAACGAGACTGCTGAGGTTTAAGTCTCAGGTTCGATTGCCGGGACAGGCACCAGTGTTATTGGGTTTTGCGATATGGAATTCCCCAGCAGCAGCCACGGGGTCTGGGTTTGTGAATTCCGCGATTACATAAGACTTAAACATAGCTGCCGAAATGTGGATTCTATTAGAATATGCCTCTGCTTAAGACATCAAAGATTACAGGCGTAATGTTATGTTATGTTTTGCGTCATAGATGCATGTTTTTTTTAAATATGGATTGCTCCTGACTCAGGTCGAGGTCAATGGTGACAGACAGAGCCTACAATCGATGGAGTGAGCTTCCCCAGAAGAAGCCTGTTCACTCTATGGGCTGCAGCTGAAAATCAGCGTCAGGTGGCAAACTTTGTGTTGCCATCGGGCATTATGCTGAGCTGAGGCCCTTTGGCCTCATTATTAATTTTTTTTCCTCTATTTTTACTACCTACTCCCTTTATAACTTTATTTGTATTGTTTTAGTTTAAAGTTTAAGTGCCAATAAAAACAATTTTCTTTCTTTCAATCTTACTTTGAAGAGACGGGTTAAATTGTATGTGTTTGGGAAAACAGATGATGTGAGCATTATAATGATGATTGATGATTCTGATGACGCACTGATGGCGGATTTTCTGTTTGTACTTACCTATATTAAATAAAAAGTTAGTCATTACAGAATAAATCACTGTTTGCGTTAGCTGTACCTTTATTTATTTATTTACTTCATAGATTATAATTTATCAGTATCCGTCCATTTACCTTATGGAACGGGACAAATATTAATTTACAGGATTTTAATATTATACTACTACTTACATATGGATATAAATATTTCCCAACTCGTAGTGAAAATTATATATAACAAGAATAAGTCAACGTAAAAACCATAGACTTATAGCATGGACTGAGCATTCCTTAACAAAATCCATACTAATATAAAGAGGTAAAATCTGTTTGTTTCTATTTATGGGATAATTTCTGGAAACACAGAACGAATTTTTATTAAAATATTTTCACCTGTAGAAAGTTGTACTGGTTCCGAGTGATATGGGATAAACAAGAGGATTATAGGAAAATATCTATCTTTGGTAATTTAGTAAAAAGAGATAATTATTCTCTATCTGGTTTTCTCTCTTTCAAGATAGTATGGTAATTTTAAGCAGACTGCTCAGTTCATACTGTAGTCTATGGTATAAATCCAGACTTTATAACATGTGGCCAAAAGGGCAACACTTGAAATAATATTTGGATAAAAGAGTGATGTAGGTTAGGTACTGATAAATATAAACTGTTGATGGATGGTAGGTACTCCAATTGGTATCCATCCATTATACCACTGTTGTAAACTCCACTTTAGGGTGCAGCTAGCCTGCTGTTCTATTTTCGAAGCTTCTATCCGAAACTATAATTATTATCACACTGGTTTTTTCACACTCACAAACACCCAGACCTGTGGCCGTATTACAACGTTCGAACCAGGCTTGTTCCGGTGAGTGGAAGTGACAGACCCATAGATATATTATAGACAGAGCTATTACAAGTCGTCTAGCGCCATCTCGTTCACTCACTGGAAGCAAGCCTTAATACGGCCCCTGAAACAATTACTTTTAGATCATATTAATATTTGTAACGTTCGGAATTCGAAATTACCGTCACGGAGCTCTGGAGTCAATCGTCCAGCCACTACTTGGCAATAAGACGCTAAAATAGGAAAAAGTACGGCCCAAGTAGAGCCCTGTACTTTAGGGCCCACTAATCATAATAGATTTAGTTTCACGAACTGCAGTGTTTGAAGCCAGGCGGGGGGGAGGAAAGGATAAAGTTCCTACTTAATATTATCCCGTTGGTCATGTATGGTAGTATGGCGAACAGTTTATTTTAAACGCTTTGTGAAAAAGGTTGTGTATTTGGTTTCGCGGGTGCAAAGTTTGAGGGTGTGACAAAAATGTGCTATGCTGAAAAATGCTGTTACGTGATACCGGCGAATGTAGGCTGTATTTTAGTGGGGATTTTCAGTTTTGTGAGTGTTTTTTTATATTTATTTTATGAAAGGTTCGCGTTTGACCACTACGTCGCCTGATGCCTGATGGTATGCGAAGATGTGGTTGTCGGTGAAGCACGCTTACCCAGAAATAACTTGTTCACTCTTGACTCGAAGATCGTCTTTATTTTTTTATTGAGTAGACTCTATATTATAGAGTCTATGAGATAAGTCTCCATTAAATAATGTACACATAGTTATAACAAAACTTTTATTTATTTAGGAATTTCTCCTGTGTCGTTGGTTAAAAAACATTTAAACTCCCATATACAAACACCTAGACCTTGAACATCTACAAGTAGTTGACTTCTAGGCCATAGAAATATTTGCTCCGTGCAGGAGTCGAACCGGTGTTCTGTAAAGCGCAGCAGTCGCTTATCCACTGTATGGACAACGAGAAGCGACGTGACGCGATGATACTAGCTCGTAGCGTCGGCGTCGCGTCTCGGAGCGAATTGACCCTCAATGATATTAATAAGTTATTATGAAAAAAGGTTTGTGAAAACTTTACTGGCACTCGGAAGTCGTTATGTATTAAAGTTATCTACGTAGCTTTCGTACATTTTACGTGATGCCCGAACAAATAAACATACAAACAGACATACAGACAAACAGACAAAAATTCTAAAAATGCTAGAAATGAGTTCTAATGGTTGTCATTAAACACGCTGGCTATATTTTTTGAGTTTTTTTTTAATGTACAAAAATTATTTTTCTACACTTTTATTATATGTATAGATATAGATAGATAGATATAGATGTATGGAATTGTATGAAGCCAGTCACAGACTATCGGATCGCTTTCGCTTTTCTATGTGACTGGATTCAAACAATTCCATACATTACAAATAAAAACGCTTCGGATCGCATTCGCTTCGCCTGTCTGTTTAACAATAGCTTTAGCGAGATGTGGGATCTCGCTAAAGGCTGAAACCATAGACCTTTCCATAGCACTAAGTAATACCAAGGAATTATTCATTGAACGTATTATTATTATCAGGTAAGAGAATAAACGTGGCAGACAGTTTTAATGTGTTTATTTTAATATTCCAAACTTATAATAACATACCCAAGAAGAAGTATTTTACACACACGAAATATGAACGTCTTGACACAGGAAAAGATGGAGGCACAAAGGAGCATAGACACTATAGATGCACAGTGCCATAGATTATGAATATGACATCTTAAACCTTTTTAATTTCTTATGTTGCCATTAACACCGTCCCTCAAAATAAGAAATTAAATTACATAAATGTCCAACATTTTAAAATACTCAAAAATATAACTTGCACCCTTTACATACAAAATTTAACTTATACCCTTTTACATCCTGCGTCTGCATTTACAAAATTATTAAAATATGAGTTACACAGTTTTACATTTTACTTTTACAAAATAATGAAATTGTTACACTTCTACGCATTTACTCTATTTAAATACTGTCCTTGAACTTATTTAACTTAAACATTAAAATCTTTTATTTATATCAATTTTAAATATCCCCTTAATTTAACAAATGTAGGGCCTGACAAAGGTTTGGTTAGCAAGTCAGCTACTTGTTCTGATGTTTCAATATAATTTAATTTTATTATACCTTCTACAATTTTTTCACGAATAAAATGGTGCTTGATATCAATGTGCTTCATTCGTTTGTGCAAAACTGGATTTTTAGCAACTTTAATTGAACTTTGGTTATCCTCATACATTAATACATATTCAACATGAATAGAAAAATCACATAATAATTGTTTAAGCCAACAGGCTTCTGCTGTAGCCATACTAAGGGCCATGTACTCAGCTTCTGTCGAAGACAAAGCTACAGATGGTTGCTTTCTAGTACACCATGAAACAGGAGAACCAAATATATTAAAAACAAATCCAGCTGTTGACCTTCTGTCAACCAAATCACCTCCCCAGTCAGAATCTACATAACCAACAATGATAGCATCATTCTTGTTTCTTTTAAATACTAAACTTAAGTCAATTGTGCCTTTAATATATCTAAGAACTCTTTTTAACATATTCCACAATTCTTCACTAGCACATTTTTGAAAACGACTTAATATTGAAACACTTGCACACAAATCAGGTCTACTGCCTAATACTGCATATAACAAACAACCAATTAATTTCCTACATCTTGTTTCTAACTCTTGAGATTCAGAATTTTCCCTTTTAAGGCTATCAGTTTTGAATTTTGAATCCATGGGTGTAGCAACGCTTTTACAATCTGCCATATTATATTTTTGTAAAATCTGTTTAAGGAAAGCTTTCTGATTTATTTTTAAAACACAATTAATGACATCCTGTTCGATAGATATACCCAAAAAATATTTTGCTAAACCCATGTCTTTCATACAAAAATTTTTCTTTAACAAATCTTTAGTTTTGTTTACACATTCAATATCCGTCCCTGCAAGTAATAAATCATCAACATACAGTAATAAATAAACAATCTGTCCATCATACTGTTTTACATAGAGACCATAATCAGTTTTACATTGTTTGAAAGATTCGGATAACATAACTGAGTTAAATTTATCATTCCAGTTTTTGGGTGAGCTTTTTAGACCATATAATGACTTTTTAAGTTTACATACCACACTGTTATCAGAATAACCCTCTGGTAATGACAAATATATCTCATCTTTGATATCACCATGAAGAAAAGCACTTTTGACATCCATTTGATGTACTGACATACCCTTTTGATTACAAATTGCCAATAGAGTGCGAACCGTTGGAAGCTTAGCAACTGGTGCAAATAAATCATCATCAATAAAATCTGTTTGTTGAAAGCCCCTAGCTACGAGTCTAGCTTTGTAACTAGTAATATTACCTTGATCATCAAGTTTTCTTTTAAATACCCATTTGCTTTCAATAACTTTACTATTTACTGGTTTTGGTACTAATTCCCATGTATTATTTTCAATTAAACTATTCATTTCTTCTTTCATCGCATTTTGCCAATTTGCTTTTTCAGTACTTTTCATGGCTTCTTCATATGTTTTAGGATTGTCTTCTATAAGACTTAACAGACATGTATAATCAGTACTATAATCTTTATGCCAATCTGGCTTCCTAATCTGGTTTCTTGGTCTTAAGCTTCTTGTTTGTTCTACCTGACTAACCCGACTTTGAACTTCAGTATTTGTATCATAGAACTCTCCTTCAGATTCATTACTCAACTCATCAATACTTGAACTATCATTAAAATGATGACCCAATGTTTCGTTATTACTTTCTATCCCTTCTATCTGACTACTTATTGTACTATCCCTACTATTTTCATCCTGTATAATATTGTCAACATCGTTATTTTCCTCCAATGAGTTTCCAGTATTTTCATTATTTTCTTCGAGTGTAATTTCAAAATTGTCTGTGATTTCCCTATTAGGTATTTTATTTTTATCTTCAAAATCACTATCCTTTATAAAAACTACATCTCTTTTAATCTCTACTATATTTTCTTCTGTATAATAGATTCTATAACCCTTAGTCAATTCTCCATAACCAACAAAGTATCCTTTCTTTCCTTTTGAATCTAATTTTCTTCTTTTCTCTTTAGGTACATGACTAAAAACTGGATTTCCAAATTTATGTAAAGTATGTATATCAAATTTCCTGCCTGACCAACATTCGTAAGGAGTTTTATTAGTATTTTTATTTTTAACGTAAGTTCTGTTTAACGTATATACAGCTGTATTAACCGCTTCAGCCCACAGCGTTTTATCTAAATTAGATTGAATTAACATAGTCCTAGCAGCTTCTATTATTGTTCTCATTTCTCTTTCTACCTTACCATTTTGTTCCGGTGTATAGACAACCGTAGTTTGATGCTGTATTCCTTTATCATTTAAAAAAGACTCTAATGTTTTATTTAAAAATTCTGTCCCATTATCTGTCCTTAAAATTTTTACTTTATTATTTGTTTCAACTTCAGCATAATTAATAAACTGTTTTACTTTACTTGGCACTTCAGACTTATGTTTTAAAAAGTAAACTTTTCTATATTTTGAGAAATCATCTTTGATTACTAAAATGTACCTTGAACCACCAACAGATACAACTTCCATCGGTCCACAAACATCTGCATGTAATATTTCACAACACATACTTGTTTTATTTAAACTCTGAGGAAAAGGCAAACGATGACATTTTCCTTCAATACATGCTATACATGAATCATCAGAATCAATGAATTTTATGTTATTATTTTTTAACACTGAACGACAATAATCAAAGTTTTGATGTGCCAATTTTTCATGCCAATCCTTAAGAGTATTATTATTTACCTGAGTAGTTAAATTTACTTTAGATGACGAAACAAAAATAAACTGCATTACATAAAACTTATCCACACTTTTACCAACAGAACATACTATGTTATTTTTAATTAACTCACATTTTTTACCTTTAATTTGAAACATATAACCATTATTTACAGCTTTTGTAACAGAGAATAAATTTACCTTCAGTTCAGGAACATATAATACATCATTTAGTGATGTTTCCACATACTCGTTACCGTTATAGGCCTTGAGAATTATTTGTCCTATTCCTTGTACTTTTAGTTTTCTTCCGTCTCCAACTATGACATATCTTTCATCTGATATCCCTGAAAAGCTGAAAAAATAATTTTTATTAGGGGTCATGTGGTCACTTGCACCACTGTCCACTATCCATTCTTCTGCGCCATTGTTATTACCAATAAATGCACTTGAAACAAAGGCATTCGCTTTTGAGCTGTCCCCTTTACTATCTTGTGAGCTATTTCCTTTATATTCCTTTGAAACCTGTCCTTTATTTTCTTTTGAATCTTGTCGTTTATTCTCCTTTGAACTGTTTCCTTTTTCTTTATTTTTCTTAAAATAGCACCGCTCTACTGTATGTCCTATTTTCTTACAATAAGAACACATCATGTTTAATCTGCATACATTTTTCTTATGGCCACTCTTCCCACACTTGTAACATTTTGTGTTTTGCACGGTTAAGGCGACGGGCTCCTCATTTCCTTGCATGCGCTCTTCTTCTATGAGCAACCTTGCCTGCAAGTCATTTAACGTTTGAGATGTTTGAGGAACACTTTCCCACGCTGACACGAAGTGTCTATATTGGGGTGGTAATGTCATGAGCACCTTGGTGATGATCATTCTGTCAGAGACTGTTTCGCCTAACTGCTTCAATTGGTTTGCCATGTGTTCTATTTTGCTAAATAAGTTTGCCATACCTCCTTCTTCAAATTTATATTTCATGAATCTTTCATGCAAGAGATGAACGCTCGTTGAGCTTTTAAGTTCGTAAATACTTGACAATTTTGTCCACATTTCTGCCGAAGTACTACAAGTTAGCAGATGTTGCATGACTTTTTCTGAAACTCTCGACACGATGTGTGTTTGGGCTTTGGCATCTAAATTCTCCCATTCCTTTGGTTTTAAGCTTGCCTCATTTTCCTTTAGTGTACCATTGACGACACCGAAGAGACCTTGCCCGGTTAGTAAAATCTTCGTTTGGAATTTCCACAAAGACCAATTCTCGCTGCCTGTGAGTTTCACTACAGTGATTCCAGCGGCGGCGTTTACCCCAGAAGCAGAATCCATGATGGTTTCTAATCGTTCCGAGTTTTATTCAGAACCTGTCTGCATCCACGTTAATCTCTGTTAATAGGCGAGCCTGGGCCCATAACCTATTATCAGGTAAGAGAATAAACGTGGCAGACAGTTTTAATGTGTTTATTTTAATATTCCAAACTTATAATAACATACCCAAGAAGAAGTATTTTACACACACGAAATATGAACGTCTTGACACAGGAAAAGATGGAGGCACAAAGGAGCATAGACACTATAGATGCACAGTGCCATAGATTATGAATATGACATCTTAAACCTTTTTAATTTCTTATGTTGCCATTAACAATTATTCATCTACCAACCCGCACTGGACCCGCGTGGTGGATATGGCCCACTCCCTCCCTCTCTCAGAGAGGAGGCCTGTGTCCCAGCAGTGGGAACATTATAGGCTGGTGATGATGATGATTCATTGAATATAAAATGACGCCAGGATCTTTTAATTACCTATTTGAAGTAAAATATGATTACAAAGAGACAACTTTTACATGTCCGGTACTTTGAGACACGAGACGTCCTGGAACCCAAACCTTACTTCCGCACCACCCAGTGCTTAATTTGAGCTATTTTATGTATTATTTCTTTTTTTGACCCAAGGGCTTTTTTTACCGTGGTAAAATCCGCGGAAGCGGAAGGGATTGTCAGACTTATACTGACTAAAATCCTCGGTGTTCCTTCAATAGCCCTTTACGTTCTAGGGTCACGGTTACCTCTCTAGACAGTCCCGCGTAATATATTTCCCGTTTGTTAAAACGGGAAATATATTACGCGGGACTGTGTGTGCATTGTAAAACCCCGAGGGTATTTTAGGGTAACGAGATTCGATTCTTTATATGTTATCCTTTTTAGATATTAAGTAAAAAAATACATACTAATTATTGAAAACGTTTTTTTTTGTGGTAAAATTAATTAAATGAGTCCTCCCACCCAGGGCAGAGCGGGAGGCCGCTGATTAAAATCCACGGTGTCCTTCAATAGCCCTTTACGTTCCAGGGTCACGGTAAATCGATGATTCCCGCGACTGTCACTGAAAACTTGGATAAAATGACTTGCTGACTGAATACAGAGAGAGCACATTTAAAGTTAGTAAATGAAGTAAATGATGGGAAAAAAATAGTTCATCGTTCGTAAACTAGAGACGCTTTCTCATTTTCCATACAATAAACGCCGTACATTATACTTATAGTGCGAAAAGTTGTGCTAAGGCTATAAATATTTCATGGAAAGGAGTTCGACTACGTCCCGCCTTATAGGCATACAATATTTCAAACAAAACAAAAATATAATTTTAGAAATGAGTACGTAGGGTAACCAAACACTTTGTATATACTTTGCTTTTGCCCCCGAGTTCCCTCGCGTTAATTTATAAAACAGACCATTCGGCGATATGTGGCGCCATCTATTATCCAATGAACGTTAGCTATAGTATAGATATAGAGTATTTTATCTAACAATCTATACAGATAGATAGAATACTCAATATTTTGCACACCATAGAAATTATGGGACAGATGTCTTATAAAAAGGGTCTTTTCGAGAGAGCCTTTGGATGGATTTGGAAGAAATTAAAAAAGACAATAAGTATTGTAGGTACGATATTTTTTCGGCAAGAAAGGTTCTTTATGTCTGTTTCTGTACACCTGATAAGTGATAATTATAACGTATATTAAGTATACCTATGCAAAATTTCAGGATCATAGATTTTGTGGTCTACGTGTAAAAAGATAACAAAACGAACTTACTTTATAATATTAGGTAAGAATAAGATTATGACGTTAGGTTTAGCATTTTATGAGTGATAAATTTGACATGGACGACCATGTCAAATTCCTCCCCGTTGAGGTTTGCAATCTACCCCGTTGACGGAATACCCCTATTTCCGTCAACGGGGTAGATTGATTGTTTGTGATGTACTTCAGAGCTTTCAATGATTAGATTGATACCCACGTCTTTTATTGACTTGAATTACCATGGTGGTTGAGAATATGTCATGCCCACTCAAATGTCTCGCTGACGGTGGCGCGTGTGTCGGATCATTTCGTTCCCTTCAAAATGGTTGAGCTGAATGGTGCTGATGCATGTGTCATGTTCGTGAATGGGCGCCGTCAGTCGTGACTGGTCATCTCTTACTCGTAGCTACCACGGTCTATTTTAATCATTTATAATTTTCTTGAATTGTCTCCTTTATATTTTTTTCTATTGGTACTTTTTACTTGCTACATCATTCTCACATGAATGTACCATCTCAAGATGAATGATGCAACAAAGATTCTGTTATAATTTTGGCGATTGAAAAGATTGTCCATGGAGTTTCTTGCCCATTCTTCTCCATAGAGGTCTACGCTTTGGAACGGGCACCTACGGTACTTTCACGGTTATTATGTCTTGTGACTGGGACTGTAGCACCATAACTATTTTTAATATATATTTTTTTGTCTTTTGACAATTTATAAGTGCCTGTAACAGGCCTACTTGAAATAAATGATTTGATTTGATTTGTTTCATCGAACCGACGACATTGACGGGGAAAAGCCAACGCGCCGGATGAAACCAATCCAATATACAACGTGTAACGTTAATAGCGCAAAACCTCTCTTGGGGCTGACTCAGCCCATGTTACTGAACAATGTTTGTTCCAAGACTTCTATCTAGAAATTCGCAAAAAAAAAAATTCTTTTTCATACAAAGTGAGAAATTGATCAGGACCATCAGTATGAAATATCTTTTTTTTTTTTGCGAATTTCCAAAACTCTTAGAACAAACATTGTTCAGTAACATGGGCTGAGTTACCCGACACACGGTACACGTTGTATTATTCAAAGGGGAATGAAAAGATATCGGCCCTATTCATGTTGTGTCCAACAGAATTTCTATATTAAAGATAATTCATAACACAAAACAATAAAACACATACCTAATAATTCGAGAATAATATGCAAAAAATCATTTATTTAACTAATCATTTAAAAGTTTATTTTATGGTTACAAGACGTATTCAGTGGTCAACTCTATACAATTATTATTTTTTTCGGTGTATTCATAAAGAAAACTGATTACATTAAATTCTATATTGTTTTCCTTTATACTGATAATAGTTTATATTTGTTGGGTTCTGGGCCGAGTCTTATTTGAAGACTTGGCAATGCCCTTTGTGTCCACTGTAAAGTTCTACAGTCTGTGATCGTTTCATTTACCACACTATTAGATAATCTAGATTATTTTACCTCCTAGAGTGCGTCCTAGTTATTTTGGCGCATGGCCTTATTAATTTATTCTTAGACCTATGTTTGTTTTATGTAACATCAAGCCTGTAATGCTTGAATTGTTAGGCAATGCATTACTACAATCACATTTCTCAGTGGCGTGTCGTTGTAAACTGATGGAAAAAACGGAATCCGGTAAAAATAATTTGTTTTTTACTACCGACCCGCCCCGGCTCTGTACGGGTGTAATCTCTACTAGGAATATTTTGCATGTTATAAACACGAAAAATAGATCTTTTATACTCATTGATAAACCTTCCTCTTTAATCACTCTATCTATTAAAAAAACCGCATCAAAATCCGGTGTGCAGTTTTAAAGATCTAAGCAGACATAGGGACAGACAGACAGCGGGAAGCGACTTTGTTTAATACTATGTTGTGAAATTATAAAAATGAGGAGTTAATTAATTTTCACCACGTAAAAAATACTAACCTTCCCTGGTGGAGCAGAAGGGACTGGCACACTCATATTGACTGAAATCCACGGTGTTCCTTCAATAGCCTTCTATGTTCCAGTGTCATGGTTACCTGTTTACATAATCTTATGACGCCGGCAACATAGAACTTTCAAATTACAAAAACTTCGACACAGCTGAATTTCGTTAGAGATCATGGCGTTTTACTAGTAGAGATAACGTTCCGAAAGTCCCCCTCGTTCCCGTTTTGTGTACTAAAAAATATTCATGGTCAAATACAAAATTATCAGTTACTCAACTTTCATCAAAGAAAGAAAATATGTTGGATACAAGCAAAAGGGATGCACAAAACTCAAAAAAAAGAAGTACAAAAAAATTGAGAAGGAACAAAAAAAGGTAATTTATGTGTCTCACGGCTGTACCAAATAGGCTCAAATAAAAAATGTAGATCATAACAACATAATCTATGAAATGGATCTCATACTTCTCATGTACAGTCACGAGCAATAACATGTAAACACTTAACAAAATTCCTGGTTTAAATTACTGGTTTCAACTTCAAAATAAGACCATTTTCGTAATAGATATGGTTCCAAAATAGAAGTATAAGAAAAGGCAAAACTTTAATCAAAATGGTAGCAGAACATCGCTTTTGAATACTGCTTAATGTATATTTTCTGTCTGTCTGTTCGCGATAAACTCCGAAACGGCTGAAAGGATTTGGGTCGATCTCCAGAGGCATTTTTTTTCGTGTCGGGCTGAATAAACCCATTTTAAAATTGAAAAAAGTTTTCAAAATATTTTTTTATATGCAGTTCAGGGTCTAATCTACCTGGTACAAGGCTAATATTATGAATAAGTTTATTTAAAATATTTAAAAAAAAATCTTAAACCCTAAAATCCTGATCGCTCTGGGTTGTCCTCACTACCGATTGAATGAAAAAAATATTCTTTATTTTTTTAATGAGAAGCTACATATGAAACAACTTAGTTAGATTACATAAGAAATAGTTAATCTTCATTGTTATAAAATACTTGTAGTTTTATTATGAATACTTTTGCCACAATTTGAATTTAAATTCGTGTCCGGGCATTTTATCTCATCGCTCTGCGCTGAGGTAAAACATCGCGCTCATGCCTAGTTACGCGTTATAGACACTCTATTCCACTCTCGCTGGGTAGCACCAGCAGTGGTCTAACTGTTGAGGAGGATACCTTTGTGCCACGTATCCGCGAAGGTTTATGATTACTCTGGATTTGGTTCTCGAATTTTATGATTGATATGGCACGTTATTCAAATTAAATATTAAGCTTGTAAATGTGTTTTTTATGTGACTTGGGTGATCTTTATAATGGTTTTTATGACACGTAATTATAATTTTCTACTGCTTTTAAATTCGGCTATATTCATGATTTTGTGACTTTTTCTGATCGATATGGCTGTGATTGCTCTGTCCAAAAAGACCAGAGCAATGATATTTTGCATTAATTGTACGTTATAAAACTATTTAACCATCTTGTGTATGAATGTTTGTCCGCGATTATCTCGCGTTTGGCTGAACCGATTTTGATGCGGTTTTCAGATAAGTGTTTGTTTTATTCTGGGAACGGTTTTAATATAATTATAATTACACGAACCGTCTCGAACACAGACTTGATGACTTCCAGCCTCCCGAACAAGCCGGTTTCCGAAGAGGCTATAGTACCATAGACCACATCCATACGCTGCGGCAAGTTATACAGAAGACCAAGAGTATAACTTGCCATTATGCTTAGCGTTTGTGGACTATGAGAAAGCCTTCGATTCGGTGGAAACATGGGCGGTACTTGAGTCAATCCAGCGATGCCGTATTGACAATCGGTACCTCGAGGTGTTGAAGTGCTTGTATAATAACGCCACCATGTCGGTCCGAGTACAGGAGCAGAGCACGAAGGCGATTCCATTGAGAAGAGGCGTAAGACAGGGGGACGTTATCTCCCCGAAACTGTTTACTGCCGCAATGGAAGACGCCTTCAAGCTCCTGGAATGGCAAGGACTTGGCATCAACATCAACGGCGAATACATCACTCACCTTCGGTTTGCCGACGACATCGTAGTCATGGCAAAGTCGATGGAGGAACTCAGCATGATGCTCGATGGCCTCGACCGAGTTTCACAACGGGTGGGCTTGAAAATGAATATGGACAAGACGAAAATTATGTCAAATGCCAATGTTGTGCCCACCACCCCAGTCTCTGTTGGAAACTCGGTACTCGAAGTTGTTGACTCATATATCTGCAGTCCAGTTAGGTAGGTCCAACTTCGAGAAAGAGGTCAACCCTCCGAATCCAACTCGGTTGGGCAGCGTTCGGGAAACTACGCAATGTCTTTTCGTCCGACATACCTCAGTGCCTCAAGACGAAAGTCTTCAACCAATGTGTGTTACCAGTGATGAGTTACGGCACCGAAACGTGGTCTTTCACTATCGGACTCATCTTAAAGCTCAAAGTCGCTTAACGAGCTATGGAGAGGGCTATGCTAGGTGTTTCTCTACGTGATCGAATCCGAAATGAGGAGATCCGTAGACGAACTAAAGTCACCGATATAGCGCCCACCGGATTAGCAAGCTGAAGTGGGAATGGGCAGGCCATATTGCTCGCAGAGCAGATGGCCGATGGGGTCGAAAAGTATTAGAGTGGAGACCACGGACTAGCAAGCGCAGCGTAGGACGTCCACCAGCAAGGTGGACAGACGACCTTATAAATGTCGCCGGAAGACGCTGGATGCAGGTCGCTTCCAACCGGTATCTGTGGAGATCAAAAGGGGAGGCCTATGTTCAGCTGTGGACGTCCTATGGCTGAGATGATGATGATGAACGGTTTTAATATATAAAACTAATGGATATCTTGTGACATTACCCACATACATCCATTTTTTTTGCTGACTTGTATTGTAGATTTTCAAAGACACCGATTTAATTGAATATCTAAACTAAAAGGGAACAATAAAAAAAAATCTTTTTGAAAAAAAAAAGGAACCGACTTGAAAACCAAACACAAAAAAGTATAAAATAACTTTTCTTTCGGAAGTCGGATGGCCATAGTCAGTAAAATAAAAAACAAAGCACCGACTTCCGGAAGAATGACCTTTTCTTCCGGAAGTCGGTGCTTTGTTTTTTATCACTTACATGTTATCTTTTACACGTATACCAACTGAATATGACTAAAAACGCCAAAACTAATAATTTTTTATCAATATTCTTGTTTTTTTAATTGGTTTGACCATTTATGATCGCTCTGGCACCAATTATGATTGCTCTGGTCGCGAAATTTTTTGAACTTAAATATTTCCATAACTGTTAGTGTAAATTGAAGGCCAAAAGTAAAAATATACTATTTGAATATCATACTTTTTAATGAGATACATAATTACCGTTAAATATCAATATCTGAAAAGCACCAGAGCGATCACACGAATACGCCCGTTTTGGAGATACACCCATTTGATTGCGGTTTTCACTAATATATTCTGCTAAACTGGGTTTCAGAAATACTAACATTTACCAACACGACAGTCGGTAAATCCTAAGACTTACTCTTAATAGTTCGAGCTTTTACAGTAACTTATTATACTTACCTACATACTATTGCTCGTATTGTACAGGGACGATTGGCACGTCATTTCTACTACTCTGTGCCCAAGGTCACTACCGAAATTCATTGGTGTCGGATTTTGTTATTTGATCGCTATTTTCCTGTCTAATTTAACCGGATTAAGGGCACTACATAAACACTTCTCGTAACGGTTAATTACAGAAGAGATGTACGTGGCATAGATGTGTGGTGGCAAGTGGCAATGACGGCGATAGGCGGAGACCTCTCCGAGCCGCGTGAGGGAGAGGACAGCGTCCTCCCTCTACCTCAGCCGCAGTGGTGACGCCCACGGGCGATGGACGTCGGCCGATGATCTCCGGCCACTGTTATATTGTAGGCGCGGACATGCGGGCGGGCGTGACCCCGGAACGTAAAGGGCTATTGAAGGACACCGTGGATTTTAGTAAGTACGAGCCTGACAGTCTCTCCCGCCGTGGCTTGGGTGGGAGGACTCATTTGATGATTTTACAACGATAAAAAAAAAGTTGCAAATGATGATGGATTGATTCATTTATTGCATTTTAATTCATTTATTTGTCATAAAACAAAGCAACCCTTGATTTTGACAAGACCATTATTATAAACCCAAACTAGGTAGGTAGTTCAGGTTTTTGATAATAAAATCTGGATTTTTACAGGTTTATGATGAAATTGAGTTTTTAAATGTGTCATATTCCGGTTTCTTTTCTTTATTGTATTGTATTATTGTATTGTATATCTTTTCTGTAATAAACCGCGCCTTAGCGATAAGCACATACTAAGTATAGGTTCCTATTTACTCGTTCATTACATAAGCTGTTTCCGCAATACATGGGTGTTTATTTACCTCTTAACTATAACAACATTGTTGTGTTGCAAGTATTAATAACCCACGCGTTTCGCTGCACTCGTTGCACATACATCAGCAAATGGCATAATGACGTCTCTTTCTGGCACATTAAACTCGGTTACCGGTTACCGTGTTCACAAGCCCATCATATACAACTTTAACAATAATGTTCGGGACTTCCTACAGAATTGCAGCTTAACGGTGTTGCCAGTTAAGTTAGGTCTGAAACGTTTTTTTTTTGCGGTTTATTTATATTGTCTAACTCAAAAGTTATACAACGTGTAACGCCAAAAGCGCAAAACCTCTCGTGTGGTAACTCAGCCCATATTACTGTACATTTTTTGTTCTAAGACTTTTGGAAATTAGCAAAAAATATTTTTTCATGCAAAATGAGAAATTGGTCGGGCACATCTGTATGAAAAACCATTTTTTTTTTTTTTTGCGAATTTCCAAAAGTCTTAGAACTTAGAACTTTCACGTTGGTATACGGGCTTGGAAAAAAAAACAGTTTAATTTTAAATTACATAAAACAAACAGTTCAAATTGTTATAAACAAGTGTTTTTTTTTTGTTTCTGGCACTATTTCAAATTAATTGACTTATAGGTCGACGTCTAAACGTATAAATAAATTATAATGTTACATTTGAGAAAGGCCCCTGGCGCCGATGGTATCACCAATAAGGTGTACAAACTCCTCCCACCAGTTCTAATAGCTCTAATGACTGCCATCTTCAATGGCGCATTAGCAAATAACATGTTTCCTCAAGCATGGAAACAAGCCACGGTGATTGGTTCCCAAACCAGGCAAACCAAAATCAGCTCCCAGTAGCTACCGCCCCATCAGTCTACTCGATGTATTAGGCAAAATCTACGAGAGGCTTATTTATAAGCGACTCAAAGATTACGCCGAGGCAAAGAGCCTGATTCCGAAAGAGCAGTTCGGCTTTAGAGCCGGACACTCATGCGTCCAACAGGTGCACAGGATAGTAGAAAATATCCTCTCCCAACGTCAACGTGGCAACACGACAGGTGCCCTGTTCTTCGATATCGCGAAAGCATTCGACAAGGTATGGCACAACGGACTGATATACAAGTTATACAGGCTCGGTGTGCCAGACCGTCTCGTACTCATAATACGTGACTTTTTGTCGAACCGCCGACTTATTCCGATATCGCATTGAAGGTGCACTCTCCAGGCCACACCCGATCCTAGCCGGGGTCCCTCAGGGCGCCGTGCTATCCCCACTAACATTTTCGCTATTTACAAGCGACATTCCGATAGGACGAGCGACTCAGTTGGCACTTTTCGCTGACGACACCGCTATCTATCATTCAGGCAGAAGCCCAGAGAAAATAGCCCTATTTCTCCAAAAATCCGCAAACGCCCTAGGCGATTGGTTCCGGAAATGGAGAATAGAGGTCAACCCCGACAAGAGCCAGGCGGTCATGTTCTCCAGACCCCACACGACCATCCCAGCCCCACCCACTCCGATCTCTATGTTCGGCAAGCCGATTCCTTGGAAAAAGCAAGCCAAATACTTAGGGGTCATCCTCGACCAACGCCTATCCTTCGACGAGCACATAAAGACGGTTCGCTCGCGAGCCGCTTTCGCTCTCGGTAGGCTCCACTCCATGCTGAACGCAAGCAGCAAATTGTCACTTAGGTGCAAATTGCGTACTTACATCGCTTGCGTTCGTCCTATCATGACATACGCGTGCCCCGTGTTCGCGCATGCCAAGCCCCACCACATCCATAGGATGCAGACATTACAAAATCGTTTTCTCCGAAGAACCACGGGGTCACCCTGGTACGTAAGGAATGAACGACTTCATGTCGACCTTAAAATCCCAACCATCAAACAGCTTATGAAACGCCTTACGAAGCGTTTTCTCGATTCAGCCGAGAAACACTCCAACCCACTCATCTCATCGGCCGCCCGATACGTCCCCACCAAAATAGGTAAGATCCGCCGTCCCAGGCACACTCTCCTAGAACCCGATGATCCCATCACCATCCTCCAAGAGAGCTGTAGGGAAACTAGCACTATTAAAAAATACAAAAATAAATACCGTCCGCGTCTCCGGCCCCGCCGCCGGGGCCCTCCGCGTTCCCCCAGTAATGCTACCGCCCGACCCTTGCTCGAAACGCCAGCTCGCGCAGCTGAGCAAGTAACGTCAAATTCCCCAAATAATAATCCGACCCAGCCTGACCCTTGCTGCCCTCCCTCAATGACAACACTAAGCCTAGGCCCGAACCCCACAGGGGGTGCCCTTAGTGATGTTCATTTAATGAATATTTAGTTTGTAAGCCCTGGCTGGGGGCCTTAAAGTAATTTTTGGCCACCACAGGATTGTCCGGTTAAGTAGCTTCAACCTTCTAGAGTTGTTGCGCTACGAGAGGCCACGTCAAAAAAAAAAACATTTCGAGACAACCACTTTTCAAATTCACCGTTCGTAAGTAGGTAATGATTTACAAAAAATGATCATTGAAAAAAAAAACATAATTATTAAGTAGGGTAAACTACCAGTCATTGGACACTATCAGTTATTGGACAGAACTCCCTTTAATCGTTTTTATTAAAGTTATGATTCAAGAGTCTAACAATGCAACTGACTCTTTATGTACTCCGTTTATTGGTGATACTTAAAAGTTTAAAACATTTCAAATAGATGGCAGTAATTGGTCAACATTAATTAATTTTCTCGGCGTCCGGACGGTTACCGGTAATTCTAATGAGAAATAAAGAATTTGGTAAGTTTAACTACTACATGTTTTAACGATTTGTATTCTACCTGACAGTCCTATGTTCTTAATACTTTGCACAGTAATGTATAATGGTATTCTGTACTGATTTTAATATGATTACATACAGTCAAATACGTTTTTTAGGTTATTATGTAATGTCCAATAACTGAAAACTTTTTTGATTAAAATCTAATTATTGGACAAGCGTCCAATAACTGCAATTTTTTAATTAAAAATAATTGAAATTATTTTGGACTCTACTGCGTATAACTTTAGGCTAAAGGAACCATTTTTAATAGTGTTGCTCTTAGGCACCTTCTACTAGTCTTTGGACAGGGTGTCCAATGACTAGTTTTAACATTAAAATCAGATATTGGACACCCTGTCCAAAGACCGATGACTAATTTTAAGATTAAAATTAGTCATTGGACACCTTGTTTAAACTAAAACCTATGTAACTAACGGTACTGTCTGATAACAGTGTTTAGAAGTAGATAAATCAAAGATGCCCAAGGGGTAAAAAGAAAGACTACGATTCTACAAAAAATGTGCTTAATAATTAACATTCGGTGCTGATTGAGATAAGAGAACTCAGGTAATTTTTTTGTTTGATGTGAATTATAAAAGAGGTATCTTATTTTGTTTAATGCTTACAAGAAAGCATTTTTTTTTGTATTACATTAGAGCTGCTAAGACGGAATAGTTTTGAAAGCAACTGTGATTATTTATGTTTCTTCTAAGTCTTAGAATCTTTAAGAGATATGTAGATAAAAATGTTGTTTATAAATTTCCCCTTTATTATTCGCTATTTTAACGATTTATAAAAATAAATCGTTAAAATAGCGAATAATGAAGGGGCACAACTTAGCGTATTAATCTTCTTTTGAACATTAATGAGCTAAATTGTGCTGTCCATTAACTAGTATAGACTGTCCAACAATAGAAACTCTGTCCAATGACTATATATTTGGGTACTTTTTTTTAACAGGTTTTTTTGATATGTATATGCTTTAAAATATAATTTTTAAAAGCAAATTATGTTAACATACACATTGAATAAGCAAAATAATAACGATTCTAGCTTGTAACTTCATAAATGTGTCCAAAAATAATTTTTCATCTATAGAAGGTCCTTAAGTGTCCAATGACTGGGCGTTTACCCTACATATTATAATGTTTTTTCTCATGTTTTAAGTATTATTTCATTAAAATGCCAATAAAAGTATAAAATGACATGGCATTGGCGTAGACTCAAATGGTTTTAATATCAAGCTATTTAGACTCCTGATTACTAATTTATTATCATTTTAAACACATTCATCCGTCATGAAGAGTAATAAAAAAATGTGTAATAAAAAACACTGTTTAATTTCAGACTGTTTTAAACACTGTTTTAAACATGTGTTTTAAAACTTTAACTTTTTTTCTATTATTATTATAATGTTGAGTAGCTAATAAATATTAGCTAAAACTGCAAAACAGGAAAATACACAAAAAATTACGTTTGATTTCCTCAAAATAGTAAAGTAAATGTTGTTCACTAAATTTAATATTTACGTTGAACTAGCTATTCCTAGCGGCTCCACCGCATAAATCGGGATAAAAACTCCGAAATAAATAAGTAGGTAATCCTATCTGTTAATCCAGGTTATAAACTATCTGCGGCATGTTCTAGAATCAAAAATTCCAAGACATTTTGTGACATTTATAAGCTGTTGTCAGCGGCTCCGCCCGCTACAACTCGAAAATTATCCCACGGGAACATAAAATCGGGATAAAAACTATCCTATGTGTTACTCCAAGTTATAAACTATCTGTGTACCAAATTTTAGCCAAAACCGTTCAGTGGACTTTGCGTGAAAGAGCAACAAACATTCATCCATCCAAACAAATTTTCACGTTTGTAATAATTGTTGAAGTATGATAATTGGAGTAGTAGAATGATGTTAGTCTTTAGCAAACTGGCTATGATTTGAAACTTAAGAACATTTTTCCCTTCCAGATACTTTCCATGATCATGCTGACGATATCAATCGCCTTCTTCATCATCGAGGGTAAGGAAACTGAGGAGCTGTCCTTCCAGAGCACCCACTTCGCCAGAAACTTCGGACTGAACCTCAACTTGTCTTCTGTGCACATCATCCTCTCCATCGCGATTGTCGTTGCCTTGCTCTGGATGCTGTTTTCTGTCTTGCTTGTCATTGGCATTCTACAGGTATGATATTAGTTTTATACTTTTTGCTGTACACTACAACAACATTTGCTTTTTTTTCACAAAAAAACATTAGGGTGAGTGGGGGTAAGATGAAAAACGGGGAAAGATAAAAAGATACAATAACGCCGAATATAAAGGAAATCTTTTGATGCTGCCAACATCATTGTAGACACCGTTTTGTCTTGCCCCACACCGCAGTCTGCGTCAGTCGCTAAGTGAGAGCATTCGTGTGTTTTTTGTCATTTTCCGTACGGACACATTATCCGCGTAAAATTTTATTGAAAGGACCATGGGCAAAAATGTATGAAGCCTGGGCTCACCCACCAACAGAGATGAGACCACTTTGAATATACTTGTAAAACACTAAATATAAAGATTTAAACTCATTTTTGCGAAGAATCCATGGGGTTATTTTGCTATAAATATTTTTCTCCGACCATAAATAAACTAAAATTCTGCAAAAAGTAGTGCTGTTATGGCATTGTAGGTTTTGTTATTGAACATCTTTAACTAGTTTTAATTCCAGGTTTAATGTATACATAAAAAATAAAACAGCTGCTAACAGTTAAAATTATTTTTATTAACATTTCAATCAATATCAATAATAATGTCGTCTAAATATCCTGCCGGTGGATTAAATTGTACGTGCCTGCCTAACCCTAGATACCATATTATTGAAATGGTATGAGCACAACTTCCTACTGTGCGTCTACCTGTTAGACACGAGCAGTAAATACTGAGCGATGGCATGTCGACCCATTTCGTTTCTGTTAACCAGAATATATACGTAATATGTACGTGCACGAACATGTCTTGACTGTATCCTTCCTCTTAATAGCCACACATTTTGGTGATGGATATTGCATGCTGCTCAATTATTTAATTCATTTTCGCGACATACTTCTATCGTATATAAACCATTGCGTAAATGTTCGCTGCAATGTGATTTAGCAAGTTCGATTTGATATGACCCAAGCGATATCATGAAAATCTCGTTTATTGTTAGCCGAGGGAAGTCTTCCAGCTGATTTGCTTCCAATGTAATAAATGCGGCTCTTTGTCTATTCGGTGAGCGCATTTTGTTGAATATATTCTGCATGCCTTTCTGGTAAGTGTTGATCTAAAATATGCCGCCGTTGTCGCAAAACAGAACGTGGGCACAACACACAACGCCGTCCTTCGGTAGCCATTGCAAAAACAGGTAGGTAAATCAGTGTCCATAAACAGCCCAGGTCAAGTTAACAGGTTATATTATAAATAAATCACCAAGCGCACCAATACGTAAGCATAAACGGAGTCCAAAACAACAAGCTAGGGTCGGTAAATCACAGAACAAGAGAGGATACACGGAAACACAGCTAACAACGTGAGAATCACGAGTCGACTGATTGAGAGTAGACGGGCGCCCGCGCAGGCGTCCGGGAGCTGTGAAAGGGATGGAAAGTGTTGTAAATCACACGGGCGCAGGCGCATCTATTGTTTACCACTATTTTAAGAATTTTAAGAATGAGTATATTGTTTCAATAAGTTTTACGACTCCTAACAATTGTCTTTTTCTACAAAACCTATTTAGGTGCATATCTTTTTTCTGCAATGGAATTGAAGGTGGTGCCCATAGTAACAATTTTAGTACAAACAAAATCCTTCACAACGGCATATGCTATAACTCTGTTGGACACTGAGCCCAATTTGACTCATGGTCCTTTTAGTCTTCCATCAAGCGGGGTAAGAATAAAATCGTATTTATGGTCATAATAACCATAAGGACTATTTTAGTCACTGTTTCATTCTTACCCCTTGGGCATTTCGTCTTACCCCTACATGTTTTCTTCATTAAGAACAATTTAAATTACAGTTTTTTCATAAAATATTGTTTCATAAAGATTTCTCAACATTATAGAAACAACTTGACCATGCTTTTTTACCCCAAACAATTTTTTTTTGCATTTGCATTGAATCCCTTTGTGCGACAACACTGACAACAGTTTCAAATCAACACTGTTCATCTCATCATATTTTCATTCCAAATTACCCCCACTCACCCTATGGTAATCATCCTCATACATGTACTATGCATTATGCACACCTATCAGTTGTATGAAATTTTCCTTAATGACTATTAAAAACATTATTATTATTTATTTAACAATAACAGCAGTAGCACACCTACATAATAGTGAAGTGTTTCATGGGTGCGTTTACAAACATAGAAACTCACACAAACACCCAGACACGGAACAACTACTTGCAGGTGGCCTACCATGAACTCTTAACGCGATCCAGTTTAGTATGTGGGAAAGAGACAGAGCTATACAAGTCGTCTAGCGCCATCTCTTTCCCACTGCCTAAACTGGATCGCGTTAAGAGGTCATGGTAGGCCACCGATCATACAAATAATTTGTGGATCAATGCGCAGTAGTTGATCGATCGGCCACAATCAAGTTATCAATTATTTTAATTATTATCTTTAAAAGTACATTTCACTCATAATATTTCCTTTGAACATCATAGGTTCTTTATCTATGTAATCGTTAGGGACCAACAGCTTAATTACATGCATTGCGATGCACAGAGATGACCAAATAGATCGACAATATTTTTTATCGTGTTAATTCATTTATTGAGTCATGCCGCCCAGATTGGGACAGGATTCGAGGGAGTGTCAGATTCGTACTGACTAAAATTCACATCATCATCATCATCAGCCTATAATGTTCCCACTGCTGGGACACAGGCCTCCTCTCTGTGAGAGGGAGTGGGCCATAATCCACCACGCGGGCCCAGTGCGGGTTGGTAGATGTCACATGTCTTTGAATTTTTGGTTCTAAGACATGCCGGTTTCCTCACGATGTTTTCCTTCACCGTTTTGAGAGCAGTGGTGATGAAATAAATTACACAAAGTAATGCGCCAGGCGGGGTTCGAACCCACAACCTACAACTCGTAAGTCGGGTCCGATACCACTGGGCCACCACTGCTCGCCTCGTAACATCGACATCAACCGCTGCCTACTAAAATTCACGGTGTCCTAGCTCTTTATGTTCAAGGGTCACGGTTACCTAAGACAATACCGCGACCATGGCAAAATCTATGCCACTCTACGATTTATATTATACTAGCGACCCGCCCCGGCTTCGCACTGGTGCAATGCTGATACTAAATACACTACAGAAAAACTGTGAACGTTGTATATAAAAACATAGCGGCCCGCTCCGGCTTCGCACGGGTATAAAATATATAGCCTATGTGATTAAAATCGATCCAGTAGTTTTGATTTATTCATTACTGCCCGTGGCCCGCACGCGTTAAATTTGGAGCAAAACAATCCCATTAAAATTAGCCATTATTTGTCGTAAAAAATAAATGACAAAAAAGTTATTGTGGGTTATCCATATGAGATAGACATATACCATCACGGACTTTTCTGTAGACCTTTTCAATGTGTACTATTTTAGTACATTATTTTGATAAAACTCGTAGGGTTCAGCCTGCGTTTGCAATGTAAGCGGAAAAAATGTAATTATTTACGACATCACATTAGAAACTTCAAAAATAACAGTACTTCTCCACCATTTAATGGATGTTATTATACATATAAACCTTCCTCTTGAATCACTCTATCTATTAAAAAAAACCGCATCAAAATCCGTTGCGTAGTTTCAAAGATTTAAGCATACAAAGGGACATAGGGACAGAGAAAGCGACTTTGTTTTATACTATGTAGTGATTATGTAGGCTGTTATATTATATATATACATAGGGAAATAGGTATATTGACGCATTCGGTTCTTGAGGTTCCTCATGCCATTAAAATGGTTTTACTCAAAAATGCATGTAATGTGGTCATTATTTTGACAACCTTGTTTGAGCAAAGTCGACCTTGCCGGTCTGTTTCAAGGAGCGGCCAGCAATGTTTTTGCTGGCCGCTCTAACAGGCCGGCAAAACATTGCCGGCCGCTATTTTGACGTTTCAACTTTAAAAAAAAAACAAATGCAAAAAGATTTTATTTAAAACACAGCTGTTTGTATATAAAGAGATAGGTTCATAAAGATTTTATTCCATAATTAAAAAAAAAAAACAAAGAAGTAACAAAAGCGCGGTTTAGCGAAATTTTTATTTTTATTTAGTGAATTAGTAATAAATGAAGAAATAATACAGCAGGCAAAAACCGCATTAAAATTATCGCAAACTATTAGTAATATGAAACCGGGAAAGTCGGTGTTGAATTTAAGTACCTAACTGTACTTTTCAAAATTGTCATTTTAATTAAATTTCTAGTTAATTAATATAATGTATTATATTATATTTTATTCACATAACTTGCTGGTTTTAGTTAGGTTAGGTACTAGCATTTTTGAGTAAAGCACTATACAAGCCTTGGCCTACGATGACTGCTTCGCTAGTCACGCTATGATTGCCTCGAGCTATAGCCTATTATGCTCTAGGCCTTCCAGCTTGGCCATCATTGCAGCTCTTGCTGTCCTCGCTGTAAAGGCCTCGACCTACGGCCTCGGCCTTTATCTCAGCTCGTCCATCAAGTGCTGCATGCTGACCGCGCTGTGTCGGCCTGGAGCTGCGCTACGCTGCGCTATCGGCCATCATCAGCGCGACCAGCAAAGTAGCCATAATAGACCGCGGCAGTAATGTACTATATGTCTGTGTAAGAATGTGATTGCGTAAGCAGTTTTTTGTGGTTTTGAACCACAAATAAGGTGTGTGGTTCAACGGGTCACTGATACGATTTTACGATTGGCTTAAAAATAATTTTGCCACTGAAGCAATTACGGACAATCGCTTCGGTGGCAGAGTTGTTTGAACTATGACTTAATGAGTTATAAACCTGAATCAGGTCCTAATTTTCCTTATACATACATATATGAATCTAATGATATTATAGAGTTTTAATGAGTAGGTTGCCTCGACTATATTCGCACCTTCACACTACTGTGATAAACAAAAATAGCTCATCCTTTCATATTTTTCCTTACAGAACAGAGCAAACTTCGTGCTTTCCCACTTCTCATTCGGCATCATTATCACGATCCTCTGCCAGCTGAGCGCCCTCCTCCTATTGCTGCAGACCTGCTGGGTGCTGGCACTGGTCTTCTTCACCTCATCATGTGAGTACTGACCCTTAAATCTTATCTTTTAATACCTATTATAAAATGAAAGTACCATATCCATATTTATATCCTATTTTTTTCTACCTGTACTTTTAATTTTTTTTAATTCTGTTACACATATTTCTTATTTAATTATTTTAACTCACACACTATAATGCCGATTTACACCTGTGACGGTGACAAGGCTCTGTTGAAAACCAGCGTCAGGCTCCCTGTGGCCTGGCTTTTTGCTGAACTGGAGCCTTACCACGAGCTCTTAATGCGATCCAGTTCAGGCTGTGAGAAAGAGACAGAGTATACAAGTCGTCTAGCGCCATCTCTTTCCCACAGCCCATACTGCATCGCGTTATGAGTTCATGGTATGCCACCAGACTACTATTGCAATACAAATCCATTAAGTACATAGAGGTTCGTACACTATACAGGCACGCGACAAGTGATGCCAGAGTCGTAATAATGGATACGGAAATAATGGATATGGAAGTTGTACTCGTAAGGTACTCGAAATGTACGAAAGGGCCAAGTCTCATATAAGGAGCGAGCCTAATAAACAATACTATAAACTGAGCTTGAAATCAGTTTTCGTGGATGCTAATGAGAATGTCCAGGTGAAAAACAAAATTACAGCTTGTCGATTAGGTAATCGCATCTAGGGCCTCTGGATCAGCTGACGCGCTTGCGACCTCAAGGTTACCGAGGCATTTGTATTCATCAAATCTGAAATAATGTTTTCAGTTATAATGGTGAATGAATAAATAAATTGCAAAACCATTAAGCAGGAAAATGGTATTCGTTACAATTTACAATATAGGGTAACATTACTAGCTCAAACAAGCTCTTATACAAGGAGCTAACATTTTAATTATTGGTGTCATCTACTAAACTGAGCAGTCCTTGGCTAAATAATAAGAGCTACATAAAGTCGATCTTCGAACGTCAATAAAAGCACTGCGCAAGATTAGATCATATCGAAAAAATCGGTAGTGTTTGGCAGAAAGCCCGCCAGACACATTAGACACAACACCACTCTACCAGGAGGTTTATCATTTTTTCAAAGGGTATAATTAACTCTACACCCTGTTTCACAGATGGCATACCCCTGAACTATGATCATCGATCTTATTACTTCTGTATAATCTACTAAATCTTTTTTTTTTTCACTTGCAGTGTTCCACATTCACGTATTGGTGGTCGTGCACACAGTTTACGAGCTTATGTCGACTGGCAAAGACTTCAGATTCAATCACCACGAGGATGATCAGGATCTACTCACTGAGTGCTTCGATACCGACTTGACCGGGGTTTAGGAATACAAGGCTATTCAGCAACCGTTCACCTATGTCCGATTCATCATTGGAGTGTTCGTCGACAGAACGGTTAATTTATTACGTCCGTATCGACAATAGGCTCTTTAACCTTCGAACTTTTCGTCGAAAAACGGATTTAAGTACGAAAGTTTTCTTTGACGTTATGAAATTAATGCCAACATGCATGCATGCGAGATAAATATTAATATATATAATATTGAATGCGACGAAGTACCATTTGAACGTATATAAACGTTCAAATGGTACTTCGTCAAAGTTCGCAGTGACTTAAAAAGGTTTCGTAGAAGCTTTTATTTCCGTGCCAGGCGTGAATAGGTTGATAAGTCGACTTACCTACATTATATTTTTTATTCATAACTAACCGACCCCGCGAACTTCGTAGCGCCACAGAATTTTATTAATACTAATACATACACTACTAATACTACCTACTACATCATTTGTTAAAAAAATGTGATAAATGAAGAACCGCTCGACCGATTTTGTGCAAACTTCACAATCATAAACCATCTACTAAATAGTCCGAACAACAAAGCCTAAACATTTGGATTGGATAGGTGAGCCCGTTCTTGAGTCATAAAATTACAACGAAAAGTGGCATTGATTTTTATATAATTATATAGATAGGCATTATATATTTTGCGGGGTGAGTAAATGACTAAGTCGTAGTTACTGCACATAGCAAACATGTGAATTTTTGAATATCTCTGTTACTACTAAAAACAATATAAAATTATGTAGGTCGACTTATCAACCTATTCAAGCCTGGTACGGATTTAGTTTCATTACAAGATTTTATTTAGTTTCAACTGTTTTGTTGTCTGTAATCAAATCTTGCAAGTTCAAATTGATCCACTTACCGGTTTCCGATTGAGCTGAAATTTTGCACGTATATATATGTATATCGCGTGACAATGCAATATTATGAGGACATAGAGCTGATTTGATGATGGAGATGGAAGGTGGCCATAGAAATTCTGTAATGAAACGCTGCAAACCCATCGATTTTAGACTCGTTTGATTCGTCTTGACGAGTACTTTGTCTATCATAAGTATTTTTTTAACAATAAAAAATTGTTGATAGAATAAAACCTAAACATAAAAAAAAAAACAAAACAATTACATCATAATTGGCCAGGGAGATGAGCTTGCATCATTGAAGAATGTAGAACGAAGTCTGAATTAAGTCTCAAAGATAAATACCAAAAACGTTTGTTACTTCGAGTAAACGTACCTAGCATTAAGTTTTGTACCTACTTATACACTTCTCATCAAAAAAATCGAAACACCTCGCAGTTTATGATTTGATAAGGATTATCAGAAAAATGTGTATATTTAGGAATAAATGTAAAATGTCATTTAATAGTGAGTAGTATGAGGTTTTTAAATCCTAATGTTAATGTTCTAAATTCAAATTAAGTCTTCATAGGTTTCGTATTTTGTATAATGAGTAATTTTTACCCTGTATGGAATATGAAGGAAATGGGTAAAACAACACGCGTAAATGAAAAAAAAATGTAAGAAACGTTTATTTAATAACTTGTATTCCCTCCGCGAGCTCTTATTACTGCTTCCATACGGTTCTTCATCGATCGGATGAGAGTCACGATCACATGTTGTGGTATATTATCCCATTCCTCTTGGATTGCATTTTGCAGCTGGCTAAGTGTTTCTGGGGCTGGATCTCTTGCTCGAATTCGTCTCTTTAATTCATCCCATAGATGTTCAATGGGATTCATGTCCGGGCTTCTTGCTGGCCATACCATAATGGAGATACCGACTTCGGTAAGATAATCTCGTACGACGCCCGCGGTGTGAGCTCTAGCATTGTCGTGCATGAATATGAAGTCGTTGCCAATAAAATGTGCATAGGGCATCACATGAGGTTCAAGACACTGTTCGATGTACCGATGAGAGTTTAGTGCAGGCAGCCGTGGCCCAGACACAAAGGCAAGTTCTGTCTTACCGTCGGCGCTGATTCCTCCCCAAACCGTCCACGAACCGCCACCATAGCTGACCTTTTCTTCAATGCAGCATTGTGCAAAGCGTTCTCCATCTCTTCTGTAGACCTTGTTCCTTCCGTCGTTACCATACAGCATAATTTTACACTCATCAGAAAACAGTACTTTGCTCCACTGAAGGTATGACCAAGTTAGGTGCTCGCGTGCAAAGTTAAGGCGCGCTCTTCGATGGTCTGCAGTTAATTTCGGCCCATTCGCTGGCTTATGCGGTGCCAATCCGCGTTCCTTCAACCTTCTTCTTATTGTAGAGTCACTTACAGCTACTCTTCGTACAACGCGAAGCTGCTGCTGCAGTTGAAAAGCGTTAAGGCGTCGATTTCGTAAAGAAGTTGTTACAATAAATCGATCATCTCGCTCAGAAGTGACCCGATTCCTGCCAGATCCTGAACGGCGCGTGAACGAACCAGTCTCCCGATAGCGTTTGTAGACTCTATGAACAGATGATAAGCTTAGATGCAATCTTGCAGCCACAACACGCTGACTAAGTCCAGAATCCAGCAATGCCACCACTTGGGCGGCTTCTGCGGGCGAAGTATCCATATGTTTTAGAAAAAAAAGTTTTTTCAGACGTCCCAAAGTCACAGTAAATGAAATAAGAAACAGAAAGTTTAAAGACAAGCGCTAATTTTTAGTTTTTAAACGAGAAACGTACTCCAACCCTAAATACACATTTGTCTCAAAACAGTGATTAATTTCATTTATAGGATAAACAAATGAAATTATTTCGAATTTTGATTTTTTTTCTTCTTACTGTAATGACCAAACTGCCAGCTACACAGTAATGTTTTTTTTCATGGAATTAATTCTCTTTTGTAAATAACCCTCCTGGCGCAGTCGGGTAAAAATTAGGACAAAAACAATAAAAACGAAAGTGTTTCGATTTTTTTGATGAGAAGTGTATCATCCTCTGACCAAAGTTTGAAAAAAGTTTCAGGTTTTGTAACTTCTTTACTGTACCTATTGTATTCTACTGTATAAAGATAATTATAACAATAATATTTTGTAAGAATTTTACTATACCTAAGTTAAAGTGTATTTTTTAAATATTCTGTGAGACTGTTAACTAAAACTTTAATAAAATCGTCTAGATTTACGAAACCAGTAGGTATCGTACAGCTGAAGCCTTACCACACAATGATATTATAAATAAAAAGAGGTTACCACACGCTCTTAACGCGATCCAGTTTAGGCTGTGGGATAGAGACAGAGCTATACAAGTCTTCTAGCGCCATCTCTTTCCCACAGCCTAAACTGGATCGCGTTAAGGCCTCTGGTGGCCTAACATGACGTCTTGAAGCGAGAGTAATTCCAGTGTGTGAGAGAGATGGCGCTAGACGACTTGTACAGTTCTGTCTCTTTCCCACGGTGGAGTCATTCTCGCTTTAAGCTAGGTCATCAGTAGTGTTATTCTGTAACTTTCACGAACTCACTTCACCCGAGTGAGGGCACAATCGAATTCCATCTTTTTAAAACTACCTACCTATACTTATAATAAATATCATTGAGTTGTAAATTCTCAAACTAACAAATGATTTAATTTCATTGTCGCGTTCAGCGGCCTTATCATGAGTTTTCAGTTATTCTGACGTAAAGTAAACTGGAACTTTGACAATATCAAATTGACAATTTTCAAGGAAAACATTAGTTCCTTCTTCGCACACCAGAGGCGCTGTTCCATTTTTCCATACAAGAAACGCTGTAAATACTGGAAAGACACTGTCAAGTAAAATAGTGAAAACTCGTGATAAGGGTGCAGAATGATTTATAAATATGTATACATATACAACGTGTAACGTTAAATGCGCAAAACCTCTAGTGGGGTAACTCAGCCTACGTTACGGAACAATGTATGTTTGATCTAAAACTTTTAAAATTCGCAAAAAAAAAAGATTTTTCATACTGATGGGACCGATCAATTTCTCATTTTGTATGAAAAAATAATTTTTTTTTGCGAATTTCCAAAAGTCTTAGAACAAACATTGTTCAGAAACATGGACTGACTTACCCCACGAGAGGTTTTGCGAATTTAACGTTACACGTTGTATAAGTTCGACTGTGCACTCATTTTGGTGAAGAGAGCTCGTGTAGGTACCTACTTACATTACGGAATTCTACAGGGGTTCCAATTTGCAGCTTTAGCAGAATCATATTAAAATAAAATTATAATTTGTATTCAGTTAATAATAGATAAACTTTCAATTTTTACCATCTTACGAATTTTATCGGAATTCACAATTTTGATTTATTCTCGTTTCGGACCAAAGTTTCAGCCCAAATATGATTCTGCTAACCCAAATAAGCAATAATCAGTATTATCAATTTAATTGCATTCATTATTGAAACCTTGAAAGTATCTAATTATAATAATCTTTTAATTGTCAAATACCTAGGTAAGTCTCATGTTTAGATAAGTAAGGAATAAAAAACACATTTTGTATATAAATTTTATAACAGATTTATATTTTCGAATAGACATTTATATAGAAACAACAATATAACAATAATGTTATGACTAGATTCTAAGAAATAAATGTTTTTTCAATTATAATTTATATAATATTATTGTTTACAATTACGTTATCAGTTTACTTTAAAATTGCTTAAGGTATAATTTGACACAAAACTTGGCTAGTCGATTAGCATTATTTTTCAGGCAGGTTTTTTTATAATTAAGTAGGTACTAAGTTTATTATCCAACTCTCTTTAGACATTTAAATTATAAAAATGGATAATCAATGGGGATGAAATAGTTATTTGTTATGCAAGGCTGCAAAGTTGTTTTTTGGCGCAAGTACTGCAATTGAAAACTGAGCGTGTAGCGAAGTTTTCAAAGGTACGAGACGCAGAATAACTTTGCTGCTGAGCGAAACACACAACTTTTCACCTCAGATAGCGAGGGAATGCAGTGGGGCCGGCTCGCCTGCCAGTGAATGCAAGGCGTGTTCGAATTTTGAAAACACATTCCGCGCTAGGATGCAAAATGGAGTTTTGCGCTCAGATTTTGAATGAGAAATAGAATCTTTCCGAGCGTGTGAGGTGAAAAGTTCTATAGTAGTGACCACGAACTAACGAACGCAGCATAGGTTGGCCTCCCACTAAGTCCCTTCGTACACAAGGCAACGCAAGTCTCCGATATCTTAAGACTTTGGTATCCAGGCGACTATAGCAATATAGCAATACAAATCCATAGGTTCGAATACAGGCATGCGTCAATGGATACCGAAGTCGTAATGTGTCGAAGACTTCCGTCGCGGCCGAAGTGCCTGATGGATGCAAGTTTCTCATTGCCGTTCGGCGTGGCGTAAGGGCCTTGGTGAACATCTACCGGCGGATGATGATGGTGAACAAAAATAAAAAACTCTAAAATTGACATTCAGTGTTTAAAGTAGCCTAGTTTGGCACATATCAAAACCATTTTTAACCGACTTCATAGAGGTTTTAAGTTGCACGAAGCCTTTTGAATTTTTCCGAACTAGGTTTGGTTTCAATACCACGACCACGACCACACCACATCGCAACGACAAAACGTGGTCTAGCAGTGATTTTGTGTGGATAGTGTAGCTGCAGCTTTTTGCAAGTTGCGTTTTTCGTTGTTGCGTTCGCGGTGTTTTTAGTGGTTGCGTTGTGGTTGCGACGTTTTTGTTGCGGTTAGAATCACACATGCAGTAACAGGTGATGACTGCAAAATGTGGTCCGTTGTAAATTCTACAACTTATTTAATTTACTTCAACTTAATTAATAGACGCTTGAGTGATAATGATGATTGAACTACTGCATTAAATGCTACAGTCCCTTCACATCAGTTAACCTCTGATTTGAACAACACTTTTAATACTGATCTATTATTGTCATTGTATATTGATTCCTAAGTTAAAACGCAGAGCGTCTGTCTTTAATCTAACTTATATTATAAATGCGAAAGTTTGGATGTTTTTATGGGTAGCCATCCATCCGTCCAGGATTGATGGATGGCTGGCTGGATGTTTGTTAATTAATCACGTCAGAACGGCTGAAAGTATTTTAATGAATTGGTTGAGAGATAGATTTTCCTTTTTTTTTTTTAAAAAAAAAACGTTGTCACTAGTGCGTTTACTAACATAGAAACTCATACACAACCACCCAGACCCGGAACAACTTCTTGTAGGTCATACAAATAATATAATTATGTACCGTGCGGGGATTGAACTAGCGACACGCTGAGCAGCAGATGATCACTCAACCACTGCGTCAACCGTGCCTTATCACACGCTTAGCCTGGCTATGACAACAGTGATTACTTCGAATATTTCTGTGGTGAGTACTAATTATAATTTGATTATGTTAAGGTGCGTACAGATCATGTAACAATGTTATTTAACATAACAAACGCGAAAAAAAATCAGCTGTTCCATTTATGTTTGCTTAATGTACTGAATATTTTTTCACGATTTCAGGTTTGTTCCCATAGTAAAAGTTGTTGGTTATCATGAGCACAATCACGTGTTTAAGTATCGTACACTAATTACCAGTCACCCTATATAGTCTGTACGCACCTTTAGAGGTCAAATAACTGTGGAAATCTGCATATTTCATAACTGATGAAGTCGGAACAAGCCAGTTTAACTAACAACAGTTTAAACTTCCTCTCGACTGTTGAGTTGCTTGTAGAAACTGTTGCACAACAGGATCGTGTATACGTTGTGACCTGAAAATGTAATGAAAATACTAATTTTATTTTTTAACAAAACATTACATTAACATGCGTATTACGAAAACTACTGGTTCGAAATGACAAAATATTTTTGTATTGGATAGTTCACTTAGGGTGCTCCCACATCTATCGACGCGGAATCGGCATTTTCCGTCGCCCTTTCTCTTTCTAGGAGGTGGGAGCACCCTTATTCGCTAAGACTAATAGAGTCAGAGCAGTGGGTGAAACCGCGGGGTACAGCTAGTAAAAATACATAACTTACCAATATAGACAAGTTCGGTGCAAATCGTCCCGGCGTTGAAGCTTGGAGAATTGAGGAAGAAGAGAAACATGGACAGGATGAAGAATACAATCCACATGATCATGTACGCTTTGATTATTCCTTGTCGTTCCTGCAAAGAAAAACAACATTAAGGTGAATGCTCCAACCAGCCCGCGAAATTCAAATTTTCTTACGTTTTTTGCAATTTGCAGGCCAGTGAAATGTTGTGACTTTATCAAAATATGAATTGCGGCAATAACAAGTATAATATAAATACAAGAATGATCAAAACATTCGCTCCAGGTGCATGCCAAAGGTGCATGTAAGTTATATTTCGAAAGAATCAGAAATCTTATAAAAATTATTCCCATCCGTCGCAAATTTCAAAAACGTCACCGTGAGATGTTAGAAATGGATGAACTTCGGTGGCTCGGTTAGAAAGAGTGTCGGAGGTTCATATACTCGTATCCTGCTCGCGATTCGAATTTTTCTTTTATAGAAAAAAAAATATTAATAGATAAATCCGAGAGTCGCAAATGTGTTCCTGAAAAGGTAAGTTATTAAATCTCTCTAAAAAGGTGACAAGCCTATTGCCATCAACCAGACACTAAGGGCCGAAACTGCGTTAAGCGGATGCCCGCGCGGTTCTATACAAAAGTGCTCCGTCGCAGGGACCCACCCGGGGCTCCGCGCGGGCGTCCATCGCGGGTCGGTGCGCCCCGCATCCACGCAACGGGGCCCGCATCTTTGCGTGCGTCGGACGCCCGCGCGGGTCCCCGCACTGTGCCACGCGCGGTGTCACGCGCGGTGCCCACCAGCGGTAACACGCACGGGCTTTTTCAGTCATTAAGGGTGCTTGTACACGGTCACGGTGCATGTAACTGGAGCAAGTAAAGATGCGGGTTCCCCGCGCGAGTAACATGCGCAAGCTACTTGATCAAGTTACTCGCTTGTACTTGTACATGTTTCAAATGACTGGAGCAAGTAAAGACGCGGCTGTATGTACAAGTTATTTTGTTCTGCCGTATGTCTGAACATGTGCGAGGAGCGGGTGACTCGCTTAGGTACATGCTCAAGTCGCTGGACCCGCACGTTTTTTAATGGGTGCCTGTACACGGTGCATGTAGCTTGAGCATGTTGAGGCACTTGCGCGGGTTACATGCACCGTGTACAAGCCCTAACGCTATAGTCCGATCAACGAGGATTTTTTTGTATGAAGACTTTCGAAAAATTCCTCCGGTGCTGAAATTTGGAATATGATGAGAGTAGGTAATACAGATTAGATGCACAATAATCCAAATTTTTTTTAGCCGAGAAGTTCTGTTTTTTTTTACCAAAACATAAAAATTGCTTATAACTCTCTGCGAAAAATTCCTCAGTCTCAAATTCTTTTTGTAGGCATTTGTTAAAATGAAATAATAGGAAAAATAAAAAAAAATATGTTAGAAAAAGAAAGTTTAAACATCCAACAAATGTTCGATTTCAGTGTCACTCCAAATCAACTTTTTACATATCGCGCTCTAACTTGAAATAAAAATCTTCAAATTGAACTAGCGACACTGCGTAAATCGGTCTCCGCGACGGCGACCGTCGCATACCCGGAGCCCAGCCGCGTGTCCACGCGCGGGACTCCGCGCGGGACCCCGCGCGTGGACACGCGACGGTTACCCATCGCGGTCGCCCGCTTAACGCAGTTTCAGGCCTAAATATTCCTCTCACGTCCTCGTCACTAATATTTCCAAGTACATATCTTATTTTGGGGCAGGCTCCGCATTTTTCCCAGAACACTGCAACTCCTGAAAGCCAGAATCAAAAGCGCCGAGCCATTGAAGCTTGATTAAATCCTAAAATTGGGTATATCACTGAGAAAATCTAATGAGAGTCCGTCAGATAGTCAAAAAATATTTGACACGTATTTTTCCAACAGGTACGTCACAAGCAAGAACAGTTTTTACTTGCTTCTGACGT
Organism: Agrotis clavis; assembly: GCA_954870645.1. Taxonomy (NCBI): domain Eukaryota; kingdom Metazoa; phylum Arthropoda; class Insecta; order Lepidoptera; family Noctuidae; genus Agrotis; species Agrotis clavis. The sequence goes on from OX940930.1 coordinate 21,784,507, forward strand.
CACTTTCGAATTTTGTAATATACATATAAGTATGTGTAATTGTAATATATGGATCGGAATGCTGGGCTGTGAAAAAGATGGATGAGAAACGATTGCATGTAGTGGAGATGAAGATGTTGAGATGGATGTGTGGAGTGACAAGAATGGATAAAGTAAGGAATGAGTTAATACAGGGAAGTTTGAAAGTGGCGCCTGTTACGGAAAAAATGAAAGGGAATCGTCTGTCTTGGTATGGACATGTGATGAGAAGGGATGACACCCATGTGATGAAGAGAGTGATGAGTATGAATGTTGATGGATGAAGAGGAAGAGGAAGGCCAAAGAAAAGATGGATGGATTGTCTAAGGAATGATATGAATGAATAAGGAGTAAATGATACTATGACGTCTGATAGGGGAGAATGAAAGAAGACAAAGTGTTGCGACGACCACAAGTAGAATGGGATAAGGGCAGGAAGAAGAAGAAGATCAAAGTAAATATGCATTGAATTGACAAAAGAAAAAATATGTAACTACGAGTTCCTAATCATTTTCAGATCTCTAACTCACGGACTATTAAGATTCAGTGCCGTATTATCCATAAGGCACTTTAGGCCAGTGTCTAGGGGCCCACTATGACCAGGGGCCAAGCACTCTCGATTAAAAAATGAAAAAAAGGGGATTGTGTGGATTTATGAAACCATGGTAAAAATGTTTTTTTTTTTTCACATTATTATAAGGTAAAAGCCCCCATTATTGACACTTTATGAATGTCTGAATTTTTTAATTGTATTGAAATTAATCTATATTAATTTTTGTATTAGATACACTTTTATTAATTTATTAACTTGTATAATTGACAAATTGTATAATGACAAATATATTCATACATTCGCTCCATCAGCTCTCACATAGAAAAGGTGCATATTGTTAAAATCTCCGAAATCTAACTTAGATGCACCTTTTCTATGTGAGAGCTGATGGAGCGAATGTTTTGATAATTTTTATATTTAAAATTATATTTGTTATTACCGCAATTCATATTTTGATGAAGTTACAACACGTCACTGGCCTGCAAATTGCAAAAAACGTAAGAAAATTTTAATTTCGCGGGCTACATCGACGCAATCACCTAATTTGAAATCAGCAATTCACGTGTGGGCATTTTTGACAGGGCAAAATGGTATCAGGGTCTATTATTGACTAGTTGCGTTGTGGTATGGAAAAGGGAGGGCCCGAAACGAGCTGTGCCTAGGGGCCCCGAGATGGTTAATCCGGCCCTGTTAAGATTTACATTCTTTTAATGCTGCCAACATATCCTATTTTTTGGTACAAAGGTTTTATTTAAAAGAAAACCACTCACCGCATGAACTCCATACACAAAGAAGACATCAAAGAGAAACTTGAAGAGGAACATGAACACCAGTATGATGCACATGGCATAGAGTCCGGTGATCCCCGCCTGCTCCTCTACGTCACCAGGGTAGTCCAGCTCCGCGTCGATAGCTCCCACTGTAGCTGCTATGACTATCATTATTGATAGAAGTATGAAGGAGAGTACCTGCGAATAGAAAAGGCAAATTATTGAGGGTTTTTTTTTTACACATCGCCGGAACACAACGCGGCGACGTCCCGGGCATGGTCCATGTTCGGACAGCGAGTTGCCCATTACTGCCCTCGCCTACCTTCCTGGAACGTCCGTCACCGTGGCCGTCTTACCACAGGGTAGTGGGGTGGACGCTGTCCTCTCCCTCACGCGTCTCGCCTCCTCCTTCATTAGCATGAGTGCTTCGCAGAAGGAGGCGACCGCTTCCCATTCCGTCTCTCCCTGCAGCATGGCCTCGACCAACGTGGCGCACGTTCCCATGAGGGTAGGTAGAAACTACAGAGCGCCTACTACTAGCACCTACTACGATCCTTACAATACTCCTTTCGCCTCATAAACATTCATACATCTGGTGTTACAAGCTCGGCGATTGCGAGTACTACGCATCCGACCTATCTGAAGCACTTCACCTATAAAGTCATGCATTTAGTTATAATTTTAATTCGAATCAGAATGTATTTCTCTTCAGAGTAGACATAGCAGAAAATATCTATGAATAACAATTACAGAGTGTCAAGAAAATAAGCCGCTTTGTGATGCGGCAATGGCGAGCCTCACAACACAGCTTTTCAGAACCCCTGAGCAAAACACATAGCAAACTCACCGCATTGATGCTTCCCATTATGATACAACCAGTCTTGAGGTCGAACACGAAACAACATGTATTCAGCTGAGGAAGTCCCATTTTGTCCTGAAAACAACAATAATTGTAAAACAGTTATTAATGAACATAATTATACCCACTTTTGGAAACCATCTAGTGTTGCGGTCACCACTAAGCAGAATTGCTATGTTACGATTATTAGGCGTTATTGCGTTAAGGCATACACTAGACATTATGTAAAAATAGCTGTTGCCAGCGGCTTCACCCGCTACAACACGAAAATTATCCCACGGGAACATAAAATCGGGATAAAAACTATCCTATGTGTTAATCCAGGTTATAAACTATCTGTATACCAAATTTTAGCCAAATCCGTTCAGTGGTTTTTGCGTGAAAGAGTTACAAACATACTTCATACACATACATACATCCTCACAGACTTTCGCATTTATAATATTAGTAGGATGTACATCAGAGAAATCTCACCTTCTTTTGGTAGTGATGTCAATATCAAAAGGGGTAAGTTTTTTCTGAAGCTTACCACACCAACGGGTGCCAATAAAATCGGAGGTGGACAGAGAGTAAGTCGACAAGTCAAGAAGTGGTGGCGCGGACTCTCAAGAGCTATCTGTCAGACCGTAATATCAGATCAAAACTTCTGACACTAAGGCCGAAACTACGGGTTTCGTGTTTAGGCCTTTGTCAAACAGACAGGCGATAGCGAACCGAACCGAATCATGTCATATAAAAATGCGAAAGCGATCCGATACTCTATGTGACAGGCTTCAAACAATTCCATACATTACAACCAAAAACGCTACGCCACGCATTCGGTTCGTCTGTCAGTTTGACAATAGCTTTGAGATTAGATCCCTAGAACCGTACCCACGTCTTCGTTCACGAACTTAGAAAGTAGACCCCATGATATGATAGTAGTAGCTCCATGTAAAATACTGATATTCAGCTGACTGCGGTTAGACTGGAATCCGTCCAACATAGGTAAAAGCAAGGCAGATGAGGGTGATGATGAGGTAAATACACACATAATTATTTTTATATTTATTTGATTGTCTGACAATTTGAGTACTCTATGCGGCCTACCGAAATGCCCTTTCTTTAGTATTGTTCGTAGATTCGTTGAGGTCCTTGAGCTATAAGTTGAGCTACACGATAACTGAATGCCGGCAATGCTGACTGGACAGAGGCCTTACCACGAGCTCTTAACGCGATCCAGTTTAAGCTGTGGGGAAGAGATGGCGCTAGACGACTTGTATAGCTCTGTCTCTTTCCCACAGCCTAAACTGGATCGTGTATTGAGCTCGTGGTAATGCCTCAGGTCCGCTCAAATCTGTGTGGTTCTTTCCTTAAAAGACCATTTCTTATTTTCACACTTGCATAGCCATTGCATGACTTGAACAGTATAATGTCTGGACTTTAAAAGTGACGAGAAAGAGAGGGTTCCGAACTTCCGATGTTTCTTCTCAGACTCAGAATGGTAAGGTACGAAACAGCGGCCTCATCTAGCTTTAAAAATATTGTTTGTTTGACGTGTAAAAGTGTTTGACACTAATAATCTTAATATATATAAATCTCGTGTCACAATGTTTGTCCTCAATGGACTCCTAAACCACTTAACCGATTATAATAAAATTCGCACACCATGTGCAGTTCGATCCAACTTGAGAGATAGGATAGTTTAAATCTCAAATTATAGTCGCAATTTTAATAATATTATAAAGATTGCACCCGTGCGGAGCCGGAGCGGGTCGCTAGTTATATTATAAAAAGGAAAGATTTGGTTGTTTGTTTGTATTGAATAGGCTCCAAAACTACTGGTTCAATTTCAAAAATTCTTTCTCCAGTTGAAAGCTTGGTCCTCCTGAGTGACATAGGCAATAAAGGGTTGGTTAGCAGGCGAAGCCGCTGGCAAAAGCTAGTAAATAAATTTACGTGCGTATGACGTAACAGTAAACGTTCAAAAATGGTGGTGCCGGAAGTTTTGATTTAATTTGATATAACTACACAGTCTCTAACTAAAGTTCAGCTAAGTTTTTTTGCGCTAAAATTATATGCCAAGGCAAACAAGTAGGTATGCATTAGTTAGTACAATTAGCATCAACATAGAATGACGCATGAAACATATAATATATGTAAACAGATATTAATTTTGTTATTGTAGTATAGTAGGTAATTAGGTATTATTTTTCTAGCGAGGTAAAATCATCAAATGAGTCCTCCAACCCAGAGCAGGGCAGGAGGGACTGTCTGACTTGTAGAGAATGAAATCCACGATGTCCTTCACAAGCCCTTTACGTTCCGGGGTCACGGTAGCTAGAGTCTCGCGGCCCCGGCAGGCTTTGGCACTCTAAGGGAGCCACATCGCCCGGCATTGGTCGAGGCTATGCTGCGGGGCGAGACAGAGTGGGAAGCGGTCGCCTCCTTCTACGAAGCAGTCATGCTCGCGAAGGAGGACGCGGGCCGCGTGAGGGAGACGACAGAGTCCTCCCTCCACCCCAGCCGCAGTGGTAGACGTCCACGGCGCTGGACGTCGGTAGACGATCTCCGGCCACTAGGCGGGGGCGAGTAATGGGCGACTTGCTGTCCGACCATAGACCATGTGCTCACAATGACGGGGCCCTCCCTTTTAGAGGGCCAATGCCTGCCGGGGTCGCGAGACACACGTATACCGCGACTCCGGTACATAAAGGGCTACAAAAGGACACCGCGGATTTTAGTCAGTACAAGTCTGACAGTCCCTCCCGTCCTGCCCTTGCAGGGAGGAATGAATTTTATTGATGATTTTACCACGATAAAAAAGGGAGCCACATCATTATTGTAGTGTTGTAATGGAATAAATAATATCCAATGTGTTATTCCTGACTATAATCTAAATCTGAACCTTCATCCAGATCCGTTTGGCAGTTCTGAGGCCTTACCACGAGCTCTTAACGCGATCCAGTTGAGGCTGTGGGAAAGAGATGGCGCTAGACGACTTGTATAGCTCTGTCTCTTTCCCACAGCCTAAACTGGATCGTGTTAAGAGCTCGTGGTAAGGCCTCTGACGTGATTGAGTAATAAACATCCATTAAAATTTTATTAATTTCAGATTCAGAAAACTATCAAATCCAGTATATTATACCTATCCGCTTGTAAACACGGCTAGGTACACACTAAGCTATGTAAAACCAGTTAATATTGGCCTTGCTTTAGGTACTGGATCTTTTCGCACAATGAACTATCAGCTGGTACTGGTTTTTATAGCTTGATGTGTATCCATGTGTACCTAATGCATATAATATGATGGATACTTAATAAATTGCAGTGGGTGGGCTATCTGCATAGCGAAGTGGTTACGTTGGCGATTGACAGTGAAGAGCCTTATAAGGGCCAAAACACATTATTTGACTAGGTTCGAAGATTATTATAACGCGCGGATCCCCCCCTTATGGATCGATTTCTGAACCTCGTTCGTTTTTTATCCAACGACAAAAAAAATATGATGTTCTCAATTTGTTGTTGGTGGTAGGAATCTTTATTCTTTGTTTGTTTCCCGATTTCTCGATGATGCCTGGATTGATTTGGAAAGTTCTTCTTTTGATTGAAAGGGTTTACTTTACAGATGGAGTCTTGGAGAAATCGAGGGAACTCTTCAATAAATTACAGTAAATCCACGGCGATTGCTGCTATCGTATATTTTCGCATTGTTTACGCAATCACATACCATAATATCACGCCTGTAGGTACTCATTAAAAATTGTAAATGACTTAAAAATAGGGCTTCTTGTTTTCTTTTTTTTAGGTTTTTTATTTGTTTCGCATATAGGCGATAATATCCAAGAAATAAAATTAGCCTGTGCACTGTGGTCAAAAAGTCTGACAACCAGTCTTATCTTGATAAGACTGGTTGTCAGACTTTTTGACCAACCATTCAGTACTAGGTACGACAGTACTTGTACTGTCGTACCTAGTACTGAATGGTTTGTGGTTTCCAGGTGAATCTGGCTTGCCCAGAAGACAACCCCTTTGTGAAAGACGGTCGACGGTTTGTCCATAAGAATAGAACACAAAATGATGTTGAACTTGTTCGTCATGTTAATGCGATTGCATGTATGGTGTCCTATGTGTTGTAACCTTAAAAGTACATAGACTAATGTATCTAGAAACAATAGGTTGCACGTACAATATTTATTCTATATGTTCATGAGCTCACTTAGTTCAAGTAAGCGGACAATCAACTCATTTGTATAATTTGATACAATAAATAATATCTAAACATCACGTTCGGAGGTGTATCTTTGAAAATTCACAAAGATTACTTCAAAACAAGATGGACCGATTGACCTGGGGGTATTACAACGTCTTAAAACCAGAATTGTTCCAGTGAGTGAACGAGATGGCGCTAGACGACTTGAATAGCTCTGTCACTTGCACTCGCCGGAACAAGTGGTTTTAAGACGTTTTAATACCCCCCCCTGAAGAAGGTAGCTAGCAGAGGCTGGATGAAAATAGCGGGACCTGTGGTGCTCCCTGGGCCTAAGTATGTCCAGCAGTGGACTGCAATTGGCTGAAATAGTGATGATGATGACTTCAAAACAAATGTGGTCGATTGTGCGCACACTAAGCGAGCTTGCTGATGCGATGCGACGCAACTCGACCGATTTCAATTATAAGTGTGAAATATCCTTACCACTACGACGACATACGACAAAACGTGCGGTTATGTACGGGTAGATGAAAAAAAAAACACGCTCGCCACGACGATGTAAGTCAGTCGAATTGCATCATTATATCGTAGTAGCAAGGACGATTTTCATTTTTAATTAGTATAAATTGCAAAAAAATCACACGAATTGCATCATGACACACGAGTAAGCTCGCTTAGGTGAAGTAAGCTTGTTAATGTTACAGAATATCATAAAAGGTAGGTAAAGTAAGCACGAAGATCGCTCTATGAATCTTTAACACTTTCACTGTCCTAAGACAATTATCAATACAATTACTGCACGTCCAATAGTGCGTTATATACAATGCATGGATGTATGAACTTCAACCGCCGACCAAAATAGTGTTGTACAAGTACATCGAAACACGATTTACTTTTAAGATATGGCAACCTAGGGAGCCAGAGTACCTACGTACTTGGCAGGTTGAAAGAATTATCTGTTTTTTTATTTGATTGATTTTTCAAGTTTGTCGTGAACAACACTATTCTTGGTGGTCAATAATGTATTGTATGTCATGCACGGACGTACGGAGCTAACTCATTAGTACATTACATGTAATGCATGGACAGTGAAAGTGTTAATAATAGATTATCTCTTTCCAATGTTCGACATGCAATAATTATCGGTACCGACACTTATGTGACCTTTAACTTTGACTTTCAACTTTATGTTCCGGATTATAAAGTTCAAAATCTATCACAATTTTAGTAAAAATGTAACATGATCAGAAGTGATGGAAAGTAAGGGTTATAACGTCTTCGAATAGACTGTAGGTACAAAAACACACAACTCACACACACATTAAAAAAAAAACAAATAAATTCCATAAATCAATGTAGAACTTCACTAGTACACCAAAACGGGGTGATTCAAGACAAAACTTTCAAATGGATTTTAACGTTAATATAATGTGATTACAAAAAGTCTAATAAATATTTCAGTGTCAAAATTGCTTTCAATCTCGAATCACCCCTGAATTTTGAATCACCCCGTCTTACGGTATAGCACATACCTTCGGTATACGTTTGCTTGCTGAGATGTTCTTTAGTTACTGTGTCAGCCGCTACTGCTACCCTTACCAGACGGGGTCGCTATGGCGGTTTGCCAAAGAGTATGGACCATTCAGACGGGGCAGTAGGTCAAGTATTGTAAAAACCTCGAAGAGGACCACTTTTTATTTCTAAGTTCACACATTCTAAGTACCTAATAGTGGACATGGTTGTTAGGAGTGACGTTTATTTAGGTAATGACTGGTATGAATGCAGGTGTGTAGGTACTTATAAAAATACTTTTAAAACTTGTATTTTTTTAAATCAGATACAAAAGTATAATAAATATACTTTGTGAAGAATCTGAATATTTGAAGGTATTTATGTTTTTTTTTGTCTGCAGAATCCAACAACCGTGCCCGGGGCGGATCTGAATGTAGCGAAGCAAAGTTGCCCTGGCGTTCCTCGTGCCACTCGTTAAAAAAGGCCTCGATAAGACTTAGCCCCTTTGTACACAAACCGACTCAAGTCTCCGATATGTGTCATTAATTGTAACTTCTTCTGATGGAGTTTCTTTCCCATTCTTCTCGATACAAACCTACCCGTCCTAATGGGTGTAGAATCAATCCCATCCCATTAGATTTCCTTTAATTTTAATATTCGACGTTCAAAAGTGCCTCTTCCATAGCCTTATTGGAATAAACGATTTGACTTTGACTTTATCCAGGCGACTATTGCAATACAAATTCATAGAGGTTCGTGCACAGGCACGTGTCATTGGATGCCAAAGTCATTAAACAGTCCTGCGATTTTGGCAGGCTGAGTGTATTACCCTTAGACAGAATTGATCATTTTTATAAGATTTTCGTTTTACCTGTTTTTCCTTTTGAACCCGCTTATTTTCCTGTTCGGACATCGCTCCGTAGAATGGTATTTACCCATAGACAAGATTTTTCATTTTTAGGAAATTCCTACAATATTAACTAAGATGTAAAGGTCATATTAACAGAAATACTAGTCAATAATTTAAATAAAACTATCCTACGTATAGGTAAAATTCTGTAGTTTTAACTTGATGAGAGAATTCCAATTAGGCAAGTGTTATAATAATTGAATGATTAGTTGAAGAATGAGATTTTAGAATCCGTAACATTATCTTATGAAAATGTTACGGATTAAAAAAAAACTTACCAGAAAAAAGAAAAATATCTGTAGAACACTTTTCACGTTGATATACCAACAGAGGCCTTCCTTACCACGAGCCCTTAACGCGATCCAGTTTAGGCTGCGGGAAAGAGACAGAGCTATACAAGTCGTAGCGTCATCTCTTTCCCACAGCCTAAACTGGATCGCGTTAAGAGCTCGTGGTAAGGCCTCAGATGTGTATCTTTTTGTGGTAAGAAGGGGTAGTGTCTAAAATGGAGAAAAAACACCTAGATTATTTGGTTATGTGGAGGGGATAAGTGATAGGTAACTCAATGGGAGTTCTTGATCGGTATTAGCTAAGTAAAATACTGCAATTGTAACTAACAATACACTAAACAAACAAAAAAACTATTTGTTAACACAACTGGCCCTAAAAAGATATAACTACGAAAGAAAAGTGGAGTACCAGTGTACGAATCACCGGGCCCTAAATAAACCTCAATGCTGAAATTCTTCAAAAGGTTCTTGAAGGTTCATTGTACGGAGTTACGGACAGCTGACCGAATGTGAGAACCCACTTCAGCGAAACTATTGTTTCACTATAGTTCTTGTCAAACATACTGCGAACCAATAGCGTGGTGAAGAGTTTTTATTTAATGTACTACATAATAGGCATGTTGACGATATCAATAAATTGTAAAAACTAGTCCATCTGTAAGTTGTGAAAAATAATAGTAACGTATTTTTCTTTTGTCGAATTAATGCATATTTACAGATTAACCGCATCCAAATTCGATAGTTTTTTTTTTTTAGCGTGGTAAAATCATCAAATGAGTCATCAGAGAGAGACTGTCAGACTTCTACTGACTAAAATCCACGGTGTCCTTCAGTAGCCTGTTATGTTCCGGAGTCACGGTAAGGAAATAATCCCGCGACCCCGGCAGGCTTTGGCCCTCTGAGACCCGCCCCGTCATTATGCTGACGCTCTTTGAGGCGCGCGTGGGACACAACGCGCCGTCGACCCGGGCATGGTCCATGGTCGGGCAGCGAGTTGCCCTTTACTCGCCGCCCGCATGTCCGCGCCTACGGTGGCCGGAGATCGTCTGCTGACGTCCGACGCCGCGGGCGCCTACCACTGATCCAAATTCGATAGTGGGGGTTCGTAACGTTAAAAGCAAGCTTATAAACTGTACTTGCTTGTGACGTATTGGAAATTTTGAATGTGTCCTATCTTCGTTTATTTTGGTTTAAGTAACAGAAGAAAAACGACGTGTCAAATGTTATTTGGTAATCTGAGGGACCAATAAGATTTTTAGTAAATATCTAAATATTTTGGATCATGTTGTCCGAGAAATAAACTAAAATAATTGTCATAATAGACCACCATCGGTATCCCGGACCCTGTTTTCCATGCTTGTAGACTTTTTTTTTGTAAAAATGTTAAATAAAAGTAAAATAATAAGTATTAAAAAAAAAATCAAGGATATCATAATGGTCTCGAAATCGTGTCCATCGTGAGTAAATACATATTATTATTATTATCATTAAAACCTGTACCTCCTTCCTTCTATATCTAAGTATACAGGTTAATTAGAAATCAAGTTTATCTAATAAATCGATCAGGTTTCATACTAATTGGCAGTAATAAAACATGTTTACAATTGTTGTTTCAGATCTACATACGTAACAAGACAAAAATAAAATCACAAACGCTGTCTTATTGACTTCGTGTGCTTAGGTTTTGAGTTTGATACCCGGGCTAGGCACAGTAATATACATTTCCTTTTTTACCAGGTACACACGGCTTTATATAAAGCTATGCAAAACCAGAATAAGCTGACCGTTGAATGTGCGGAAAGGTAACACGAAGCGAGACCACGATAAACTGGTTTTGTATATCTTGATGTGTAGCCGTGTATACCTACCTGCAGTCTGGGTTTGTCACTGGTCATAGATAAATAGTCTCATCACAAAACCAAAGTTACGTGTTGGTTCATGTACAAAGGTACATTTTTGCCTTACTCCTATTAATATCATCATCATCATCTCAGCCGTAGGACGTCCACTGCTGAACATAGGCCTTCCCTTTTGATTTCCACATCTACCGGTTGGAAGCGACCTGCATCCAGCGTCTTCCGGCGACCTTTATAAGGTTGTCTGTCCACCTTGCTGGTGGACGTCCTACGCTGCGCTTGCTAGTCAGTGGTCTCCACTCTAGTACTTTTCGGCCCCATCGGCCATCTGTTCTGCGAGCAATATGGCCTGCCCATTGCCACTTCAGCTTGCTAATCCGGTGGGCTATATCGGTGACTTTAGTTCGTCTACGGATCTCCTCATTTCGGATTCGATCACGTAGAGAAACACCGAGCATAGCCCTCTCCATAGCTCGTTGAGCGACTTTGAGCTTTGAGATGAGGCCAATAGTGAAAGACCACGTTTCGGTGCCGTAACTCATCAATGGTAACACAAATTGGTTGAAGACTTTCGTCTTGAGGCACTGAGGTATGTCGGACGAAAAGACATTGCGCAGTTTCCCGAACGCTGCCCAACCGAGTTGGATTCGGCGGTTGACCTCTTTCTCGAAGTTGGACCTCCTATTAATAGATTTGAAAATAATCAAAGAAGTCCCCCAGGCCTCGGTGGTGTGAAAAGGACTGTCAAACTTGACCTACTAAAACTTACCTGAGGCCTTACCACAAGCTCTTAACGCCATCCAGTTTAGGCTGTGGGAAAGAGACAGAGCTATACAAGTCGTCTAGCGCCATCTCTTTCCCACAGCCTAAACTGGATCGCGTTAAGAGTTCATGGTAGGCCACCTGATCCTTCAGTTGCGCTCTACATTCTACGGTCATGGTGCACTTTTAAGATACTCCCGCGACACTCTCTGTCTAAACCTTCAAGAAGCACAGGCGTCATGAACAAATGTCACGAAATAGAAAAACGAAAAAAAAATTCGCACGAATTTCAGAGACACCAGTGCACATGTGCAATTTCCATTAATGTAGGCAGGAAGCACACAATGCTACCTGCTAAGATCCTTACATATTCCTGTCTCATCTGTACTTTGACAATCTTAGTCTATGGCCCATCAGGCGCCGTTATGTCTGAAATTATAATCAATAGTGTGTGCCGTCTGGGATCCTGGACCACTTAGGATTTTTGTGAATGTAGGTAGTTTGTAGGACTGGCATCGCTCTGGCCAATAAAAGTGACATGGCCCTTTTATGTCGTATTGATCTGTGCTTTCTTGGTAAGACAGATTGAGGTAACTGACATGATGACATCTGACAGAAATATTTCCTACCTTGGGTATCTCCATGCCGTTGTCGTGGGACTAACGAGCTGCCGTGACCCCGGAACGTATAGGGCTATTGAAGGGCACCGTGGATTTTAGTCAGTACAAGTCGGACAGTCCCTCCCGCTCTGCCCTGTGTGGGATGACTCATTTGATGATATTACCAGTATTACCACCCTAAAAATATGTATATACCCCGGGTAAGTTTCACTCTTTCTTTCATGTGGCCACCTCTTGTCTTAGCCCACGGTATCAGTTGTTAGCAGAAGCGGGACCTTTTTTATATCGTGGTAAAATCATCAAATGAGTCCTCCCGCCCAGGTCAGACTGGTACTGACTAAAATAAACGGTGTTCCTTCGTACATTCTAAGGCCCTTCGTACACACGGCGACTCAAGTTTCCGATACCTTACGACTTCGGTATCCAAGCGGCTATCGCAATACAAACCCATAGAGGTTCGAACACAAGCACTCGTCAATGAATACCAAAATCGTAAGGTATCGGAGACTTGGGTCGCCTAGTGTACGAAGGGGCTAAGGGTCACGGTTATCTGATAAGACAGTCCCACGACCTCAGCAGGCGTCAGATTGCTGACAGCTCTATGACCCGCGCGTGACACTAGACGCGCTGTCGATCCGGGCATGGCCGAAGCGTGAGCTTGGAACGCAAAGGGCAACCAAAACAACAGGATGGATTTAAAAATCTGACAGTTCCTTTCGCTATACTTGAGTATAGCGAAAGGAATACTATACTTGAGTATAGCGAAAGGTATTCTACAAAAACTTGTCTAAGCTCAATAGAGTCGTAATGGAATCGTAGTGTAATTGTAATTTACTCTCAGTTGAACACTTATAAGTATTGCCAGTAGAGAGTAGAATACCGATCAAGTCCACAATCGATTTACAATTGTAACACGATTGAAGAGTAGACTAGCAAATATTCTGATAGCAGTTCAATGGAATGTCACTGGAAAACCATTGGTCTTAAATTAGTAGCAGAATACCGAATGTAGTTAAACTGCTACTGAGATCCAATTGATATTCAATTGAGTCATTACTAAATTAGCAGAATTGGGGCCCTGGCTGTTTGTATACCTACCTATATGAATTTTGAAACGCACAAATTCTCCACACACAAATGTTACTGGTTGAACAGATTAGGCATGATAAGAAAAAAAAAAACACTAATCAAAATACAGTAAAATAATTTTATTATCTCTAATTATTCATACATGAGTTGTATTTTTATCTTACCAGTATCCGTTTGGTAAAACCAACGATGAGTTATCTGCATAGCTAATATAAAATGGTTCCCAGGCCGTAATCATGATTTTAATTACCAGGACAATTGAGTAATCAAGCCAATTACAAACACATAAAGGACTCAGCAGCATCCATTATAATGAAGTAGTGAATTATCTATTTGTGGTGTCGTTTGAGAAACCGTTTTACTTTTCAATAGTGTCCGACCGAAACTGATTTTTCAGCCGAAACCGAAACCGAACTTTCGGCCCTGATCTCAGTTTCGGCCGAAACCGAAACCGAAACTTTTTAACACATTTAAAATTTCGATTATTTTCTAAAATTTTATGTTTTTTTTTACATTTGTTAACACATAAAAAAAAGTGTATACCTAAGTATATAAAACTGCATCATTGGAGTTTAGATAAATCAATAATCCTGGTCAGGAATTGAAACCGCAGATTTTGGCAAAAAATCCACACCCTGTATTATTACACCATTCGACAGTGTTGCTAATAAGGATAAAATTCTACAAAGTAATATACGGCAAACTTACGGAAATAGCAGATTTTTAAGAAATTGCTATTTTTCTATGTTATTATTTTATCTTCTACCGAGTCAAATATCTATTCGAAATTATAAAATTCATAGTTTTCAATTTCTCACTGCATGTGTAGTTTCAACAATCGCACTTAATTCAGAAATACGAAATTACTGAGTTGAAAAAAAAAACATTATTTCAAAGAAGAAACCGTTAAATTATGTTTCAAATACAATCACTGCCTTGCTTGACGATTGATAAGTTTTTTAATCATTAACGTACGTTACAAATTTATATCAAGACTTTTTCTTGGTAATAAACTCAAAAACATAACCTCAACTCATGATTAAATGGACGGTGGCGAACTAAGCCGGGACCTCGCCGTAGAGCAAGCACGTGTTAACTACGAATTTTACCGAACGACGCACGAAAATGCACAAACACTTGAGTTTCAGCAGGGCCGAAACTTTCGGCTACATTTTAGACGAAACCGAAACTAAGGCCGAAACTAGATTTTTTGGCCGAAACCGGCCGATACCGAAACCGAAACCGTTTCGGTCGGTCACTACTTTTCAATAACCGGGCCCCTTAGAAGGCCAAAGCTAGTCGGGACCGCGAAACTAAGAGCTACCGTGACCCCGGAACGTAAAGGGCTATTGAAGAACACCGTGCATTTTGTTTAGTATAAGTCTGACCCAGAGCAGGGCAGGAAGGACCTCCGGCCCTGAGTGGAAAGAATCATATTTTGATGATTTTACCACGCTAAACAAACCAAGTGAGCTCATTTTACGAACAAATTTAAAAAGTAGAATAACTTCGTGATTTCTCAACGAACGATGTCTGTGTTTGATTTCCGAAGGAAGACTGTGTTATTTAATTCGTTCATCGCCACCACAGTACCATTATTAGGATTAATAGAAAAAAAACAGTAACACTTTGCCCGACCCCCGAATCGAACCTGCTCAGCAGCCGCACTTGTCACCACTAGACCATCGAGGCAGTATTTTATTCAGCACAATTTAGAACATTCGACATACTAGCCCCCGTATGTTCTATCGGAATGAACTGAATAAGGTTTATATAAACTGTTTTCCTTGTCATGTATATGGGGTTTTTTTGGGATTTTAGGACAACCAAGGGTGGCGGATATCTGGAATTTTAGGACAAATTTAATGGGGGTGACCTTTTTTCGGTCAATACCTACCATTAGACATGGGGAGACGGGTGGGGTCACCATCATTATATGTCAGTCTAAACACGAATAGCTGGGTCACGGGTGACTATCTCAGAATTATGGGACTGTTTAAAAAGTCATCGTAGGTTTGAACGCAAAGGGGTGCTATGACAGGAAACCTCCACGTGCGCCCGTGGACTGGATTTGCCTCTCTGATACGTCCGGGGGGAAGACCAGTTTTTCGGGCCGGTGCACCCTGGGATGCGGGCAAAAACTCTTCCTTAGGCACTGTGTGCCTAAGGGGTCTCTTTGCCCGTATGCGAATAGCCTGTCGTGTGGACGCTCCAACGCGTGTCCCTCTGATTAGCAGAGGGCACAGCGGCGGAGCGGGCTTGCGGACGGTGAGGAATGGGTAGCTCGCCGTCCGACCAAGGACCAAGCCCGGGTCGGTGGCGCGTCGTGTTTAACGCCAAATGCCTGCTGGGGTCGCGGGATTTTTCTTAACCCAGGATACCGTGGCCCCGGAACGTAAAGGGCATAGGAAGGAATACGGGTGGATTTTAGTCAGTGAGAGTCTGACAGTCCCTTCCGCCCCACCCAGGGTGGGAGGACTCATTTGATGATTTTACCACCTAAAAAAAAAAAGGTTTGAACGCAAAAAGGCATCAAAAGAGGTTTGTTTTCTAGTCACTCAAGTCTAACTAGGTACACCCTTCCGGTTCACATTTTATTGCCCTACAAGTTGAGGCTGCGCGTACATTTTAATAGTGCCTCAAAACTTTATTAACACACTTCCATCCTTGTTTCGCGTCGCATCGCGTCACGGTGTAAGCTTACCCTTACTTCTTTATAAAATACTAGCTGTTGCCGCTTGCTTCACCCGTTACAACTCGAAAATTATCCCACGGGAACATAAAATCGGGGTAAAAAATATCCTATGTGTTAATCCAGGTTATAAACTATCACTATCTGTTTACCTTTTAGCCAAATCCGTTCAGTGGTTTTTGCGTGAAAGAGTACTAGTAATAAACATACCTACATACACATACACATACATACATCCTCACAAACGCTCAGGAACAGCTCAGGCTCAAAATGTCCACCGGTTGCAAAACGTGACTTTCGCATTTATAATATTAGTAGGAAGTTTCTGGAGATGGATGGATGTTTTGTTAATCTTTCACACTAAAATTACTGAACGGATTTGGGTGACATTCGGTGCACAGATAGTTTAAAACCTAGATAAATAATAATTACGTTGTATACTTTTCATCTTTAATATGTTGTTTATTTTTATTGCCCTCCCTCTCACAGAGCGGAGGCCTGTGTCCCAGTAGTGGGAACATTATAGGCTGGTGATGGATACTTTTCATCCCGGTAAGATATTTCCGTGGGATAGATTAGGTACCTATAATATTTTCGCTTTTCTTGCAGGCAATGAAGCGGGCATAAGCTAGTAATCTTATAATAATCTAGGGCAGCCTTTAATGATCGTTAGTAAACGACAGCTCGACGAATAGGCTTTCAGTCTCTGACTCAGAATTTTGGAACTGTTCCAATAGGTTTTTTTAGGTTAAGTCAATGACCCGTCTTCTAGATGTAGACAGACGTTACAGAAGTTTCTGTGAGGGTTGAACCACATCTGGCAGCACGGAATCGCCTTTTTCCGTCGCCCTTTCTCTTTCTGTCGCTTAGAACTGCCATTTGCTAGACCGAGACAGAAAGCATAATGCGATAGCACGCGGCGGAATCCTCGAGGCGGCCGCGTGCTATCGCATTGTCTCGGTCTAGCAAATGGCAGTTCTAAGCGACAGAAAGAGAAAGGGCGACGGAAAAAGGCGATTCCGTGCTGCCAGATGTGGTTTAACCCTTAGCAACAAATTACTGATGGCACTGTTAGTGTAGTGGCTGAATAATAGGCTGCTGCGCTGCTAGTCGTGGGATCGATTACTGAGCAGAATGAATATTTGAATGAGGCCTGTAATTGTTCTGGCTTTGAATGTTTGTCTAAGTGTGTTTTCTATGTTTGTAAACGCACCCACGCTACACTAGGAAATTCTCATGTGTTGCAAAGTTGAAAAATAATATACATTAATATATTGATGGCACAGTTGGTGAATTGACTGAACGATAGGCTGCTGTGCCGTGAGTCGTCGCTTTGGTTCCCGAATGGAAGGAAATATATATCACCTGCAGGAAGTTGTTCTGAGTTTGGCTGTTTTTACGTGAGTTTCAGTTTCACTGTTAAATAAGCGAAATTCACCTATTAGCGCCATTTTTCGGTAGGCTGTTGCTGCTGTTGCCCTGACTGGACTGCTAAGACTTAAGTAGATAGTATACTTTCTGTGAAAAACTCCACGTAATACATACATACACTCAGGCCTTTTTCCCAGATATAGGCAGAAACCACAGAGTGCCACCTACTGCTACTATCTCATCTCATCATAATATATTTTATCATTCATCATAGGACTACAAGACGTACGGCAATGCGCCATCGATAAATGGTGGGCATCCCTCCGGTACGTACAAAGCGTTTTGCCAATACTTTTATTGTGCGCACAGCTAAGGAGTGGAATTCCTCTGTATTTCCCGACAGCTATAACCTTGTGGTCTTCAAGTCAAGAGTGAACAGGTTACTTCTAGGCAAGCGTGCTTCATCGTCGACCACAATCATCTTCGCTTACCATAAGGCGAGATAGTGGTCAAACACGAACCTATGCTCAATGATAAAAAAAAACTTTAAAAAAAAAAGTACCGACTTCAAAAACAAATACAAAAAAGTTTAAAATAACTTTTCTTTCAGAAGCCGGTGGCAATAGACAATGGTATTTTAAACTTTTTTGTATTTGTTTTTGAAGTCGGTACTTTTTTTTTTTAAAGTATTTTTCAAACATGATTTGCACTAATCTTGTAATCCGTCACACCATAAAAAATCCATATCTCTAAAACTACTGAACCGATTTTGATGAAACTTGCATTGTACCCTAAGTTGAATATTACCTAGTACAACAAAAAAAGAATTACTTAAATCGGACTTGTAGTTCTTGTAGTTTTGGAGATATGCGTGCACAAACATAAAAACATACATACATACATACATACATACACTTATGTTTGGCACATTTGTTCAGACGCTGATATAGACTAACATATACGAAAACTGGGCAGTTCTGATAATATTACATAGGTACATACGGGTCGAATTGATAACCTCCTTTTTTTTGAAGTCGGTAAAAATCTTTACATACTCCTTCCACCTTATACACATTCATACATCTGGTCATACAAGCACGCCGGTTGCGAGTACTACTCACCCGTTCTTTCTTATAAGAACTGCACCAATAAGGTCTTTAAGAGCGTCCTTTCCTGGTGGACCAGTAGTTCCCGAGATTAGCGCGCTCATCCAAACAAACAAACTGCTCGGCTTTATAATATACTTATAGCTGTTGCCAGCGGCTTCACCCGCTACAACTCGAAAATTATCCCACGGGAACATAAAATCGGGATAAAAACTATCCTATGTGTTAATCCAGGTTATAAGCTATCTGTGTACCAAATTTTAACCAAATCCGTTCAGTGGATTTTGCCTGAAAGAGTAACAAACATACCTACATACATACATCCTCACAAACTTTCGCATTTATAATATTAGTAGGAAGTAAAGCTAGGTATAAAAATAAACATATTCCTCTAGTTAAATGCTACACCCATATTTCAGTAAGTAAGTACCAAGGGAGTGGCTTCCATGTTCCATGGGTGTGACTATCGATTGGCACGGTCGTCATAGCAACCCATACAAGTACAGCGTGGGCGGCGAGCGCCAATGATTTGATTGACACTTGTTTACGCAAACCACGCAGTTTGCGTTCGGTTTACGTTGGGTTTGCGTTAAGTGACTTTAATCATGGTTCAGTAAACAAGGTTGGAGGGTGATTATTCTTTTTTATAAATAGAAAATTCGATTCCGTGAATTGATGTTTCTTTGAACGCAATATTAATAACTTTTTTTCCTTTTACTCTGCTATACAAATATGTATGTAGAAATAAAATATTTTACTTGTTTGCATGTGCTTATTTTTCTGAAGCTGACAAACCTTGTCTTGAGGAAGGTTCCATGGATAGCCTATTATACCCTTCCTCACTCCGAGCCAGGCATCGAGGAGCACAAAGCGACTTCAGGCAACTGCAGGCGTAGACTATCGGACGGCGAGTAATGGGTATGCTTACAGTCCGGGCAAGGACCAGCTGAACGCAAGAGGCATTTGAGGGAACAAGGTGGTTTGAGTCAAGTCTGACAGCCCCTCTAACTTCATCCAGAGAGGGAGTACTTACTTAATCATTTTCATTCCAAAAAAAGTTAAAACCTATTCAACAAGACGCTATGGTCCTTAGGAACCTAGCAGCGGGTATGCGGACGGCAAGTTACGAATTACATACTCCGATCATGGACCATGTCCACGTCGACAGCGCGTGGATCGTGATCCACGGACGCCTCATTGACCCATCAGCAATCTGACGGTCCACAGAGGGCCAAACGCCTGCCGGGGCCGCGGAAATGTCTGAACGGGTAACGGGGAAGAAAGAAAATTACTCGTATTTTATTTTTTACAGAAATACATGCAAATTGCTTAAAAAGAAAACAGACAAATAAAAAAGTTAACTTAGTCTAAACATAAAAAAATAGACATAATAACAAAGACAAAATTCGACAACTGCATGCCATGACTGTAAAAAGAAAGGTGACCACTCAGCATAATGCTGTGCTGTGAGAGGCCCACAGCACAGCGCTGGTTTTCAGTGGTCACCCGTGAAGGAACATGGAAGGATTTTAGTCAGTACCAGTTTGAGCGCAAGTTTGAGTCATTTGATTATTTCATGACCTAAAAAAAGGAGCCTAGCAGCGGGAGAAATCCGGGGGCAGCTTAGTTAGTTTCATTATCTTATTGTTAACTGGGCTTGTATAACTGTTTTGAACCTTGTTTTAAGATAATTATAAATAGGTACGTAGGTATATCATTTATCATGCTAGCTTATCTTGCAAGCAAAAGTTAGCAAGTTAACTCATGTTGTTTATAAAAATATAATTATAATTTCGCTGAATTAGTTTATCTTATAAAATGTTGACGTTGACGTGTTTAACAAGAATTAAGCGAAAACTAGTTTGCTATTTATAAATCGAGAATCTTCATTATTAAACTAGAATCATAATAATTAAACATTCATATCTCGTAGTACTGAAGTCTGCCGCTTGGGTGATTATAAAACTATCAAAATTAAAACTATGTACCTATTACCAATTATACATCTAAAGTGTTTAGAATGTCATTTAAAAAAAATATGACTCAGGCTTCGAACTTCTCCTGTTGTGGGGTTTACAAACATTTTAACTCACACACAGGAACAGCCAAACCGGGAACTAACTACCTTTTGGCGCGGGCCACATAGAAAAGACGTAAGACGAGGACGCGACGCGGACGGCTGAAAATGTATGAGAGTCGCGTCCGCGCCCCGTCTCTTCTGTATGTTTTACGTCGCGACGCTTCTATACATTTTGTATGAAAGAGACGCCGAAGAAACATTGTCTCCGCCCCGTCTGCGTCTTACGTCTTTTCTATGTGGTCCGCGCCTTAGGTTACATGTAAAAGTATGTTTCGTGCGGGAATCGAACCCGTAACACGCAGCGAGTCGCCAATGATTTAGTTAATGCCGACATTTTTATAGTTATCTACTTCGACTTGCTTTGCACAAAAAAAAAAAAAAACAAAAAAAAGGTTGTGGTGCATATTAAACTTGTCACATCGCTATTCCGTGGGTGACCCAGATCAGTTCATCATCATCAGCCTATAATGTTCCCACTGCTGGGACACAGGCCTCTTCTCTGTGAGAGGGAGTGGGCCATAAATCCATCACGCGGGCCCAGTGCGGTTTGGTGGATGTCACATGTCTTCGAATTTTTGGTTCTAGGACATGCCGGTTTCCTCACGATGTTTTCCTTCACCGTTTTGAGAGTAGTGGTGATGAAATAAATTACTCAAAGTAATGCGCCTGGCGGGGTTCGAACCCACGACCTACCTACAACTCGTAAGTAAGGACCGATACCACTGGGCCACCACCAGATCAGTTAGTTAACATCTTTGTCACATCGAGCGCTGCGATCAATTTTGATTAGTCCCCACCGACTTCGAACATAGTAAGGGACTTTACAAATGGCGCGATGCGACGCGATTCGACCAATTCCAACTTCAAGTGAAAATCAACCTTGTTACTAAGAAACATAATGATGCAATTCGATTGACTTGACGTCGTCGTGGCGATCGTGTATTATTTTTCATTTACCCGTAGATAACAACGTATTTTATGTCATTATTTTATTTATTTATTTATTTATTTGTCATCAGGCAACGAAGGCCCATAGATAAAATACACAAAGATAATCTTATAAGTAATAATAAACTAATACATAAGTATTCAATACAATAAGTGTTAGTAAATAAAACTTAAAACTACATATATTAGTAACACTTCACTAGCACTGCACTGACTTTGTGCCGTCGTGTGGAATGGTAGTGGTATGGTTGATTTTCATTTGTATTTGTAATGGTTGAAATGCAATCGCGTCGCGCCTTAATGAAAGTTTTGCGTGTCGTAGACCCATCGGCCTACGCCGTAGCCATTATGCTACGAGCCTTCTACTATCTTAGTAAAAGTTCCATGTTTTTGTAGAAGCTCGTAGCCAAAATTAAAACTGCTACACGTGCCGATCTTCTAGGTTAAGCAGCTCTTGTCAAGGTCAGTCTGTGGATGAGTGACCATTCTTTACATAACGAGTTACCTCTGTGCTCCGTTATATGGATGTTATTATTAAATTATGGTAATATTGAACCGCCCGGGTTCACACGGGTTAACACATTGCGGGATATTTTGCAAATGTAATGATGTACTTCAAAATCAAACACAATTTTATTATACCGTTTACACCTGTATACCTTACACTTAGCTTCTTGAAATTGTTTGCACCGATGCGAATGTGTTGGTGTTGTGTTTTTTTACATGAATACTGCATATGTGTGTTCTTAGATGACTAGAAAAGAGTTTGCCTTGACACCTACGGACGAATGCAGTCGTATGATACGAGTATAACATTACATGATGTGCTTACTATGTATGTTATAACAACGAATAGTCGATTGTAAATTAAGTTCATCGCCCTCTGTCACCTGACGAAATACCGAGATTACTTGGAGAGGCAAATTGTCCCGCAATTTGTTTAAGAAGAGAATGAGAATAATGTGCTTCGAAAAAACACAACTCGTAAAATGCGCCAACCTGAGGCCTTACTACGAGCTCTTAACACGATCCTGTTTTGGCTGTGGGAAAGCGACGGAGCTATACAAGTCATCTAGCGCCTTCTCTTTCCTACAGCCAAAACAGGATCGCGTTAAGAGCTCGTAGTAAGGCACCTGATCCAAGGGCGTCGCCAAGGCGGAGCAGGGGGGGGGCAGTTGCCCCCCCTAGAGATCAAAATGTAGCTACTAGCTAGACGCAAAATGACCAAAGTGCAAGCAATTGACTTCCTTACCTATTAATAAATTCCGCATCGCATGACAAAACGTAAATAAATTCACAAAGTTTAATGTATATTGTAGAAAGTATTCTTCTTCTTTGCGTGTCGATGAAATCAAATTTTATCCGACCAATACGTAGCGACCAGCACAGCTCTGTCATTTGCCTCGTTCAACTCCTGCAAGGTGCAGGTGGTTGGGCAGGATGGGCACGTAAGGAGGTGGGACATATCCTGTACAGAAGCTCCGCACTGGCATTGTGTTTGGGATGAGTCTAGTATACCCCAGTCTAGTAGAAAGTATTGAAATTTTTAGAATATTTTTCAATATTCAGAATAATTCGGCCCCATTGCCCCCAGCTTTAGTCATAAGCTGGCGACGCCGCCCTTGACCTCATCAATCAAAAGAAATCCGAGCCCCCTAGCACGACTAACGTTTTTGTGATTTAAAGTAAACAGGAACTTTGACGTTTAGTGAAAAAATAAATTAGTTCCCCGTTCCAATCCTATAGGCTCTTTTTTATATCCCATACAATAAACGCTTTACTGTTAGGTAAACACGGAAATCTTATGCTATGGCCTCTAGTCCTACAATTACAAACACAACTGAAAAGAATTACCCAAATTGACGCAGTCGTTCTTGAGTAATGCAATACATAATATAATATTTTTGGCAAATGATTTTTATTTACATTTATTTATGAACCATAATATTCTGCTAAACATTTACAAAGTTATTATGGCGGCTCCAAACTATTGCCGTAAATTCGCGCCGCGAAATAGACGTAGATGCTGTTGCTGCATTAACTTTGTTTGCTGAATTTAATTTGTAGGAATATGATTAAAACTGTCTTTATCAATTATATAAAATCCATTTCAGACTTTCTATGAACAAATAGTTATCAGAATTTCATTAAATAATATAGAATTACATTGAAAATAGAAAATAGTAATTAATTTATTAAGTTCACGGGCCCGTGAATGTGGATGGGTACGCGTGAACATCGCGCGAACGAGGCGCGAACCCTTTGTCGCGGGACAAAATACCGACACTGATCGGGGAACAGGCACGAACGCCCGAAAACCCCGCGAAAACCATCCACATTCTCGTTCGCGCCTGTTCACGGGTGTTCACGGCCATAGTCTAGAGCCGGCATTACAATTAGCGTCCAACGAGCGAGACCTTGTGCAGTTTTTCATACAAATGTAAAGGTGCGTCTAAACTGACAATGTTTTACAATAATAATTAAAAACTACAATTGCCAGCCAATTGCAGCCAGACTATAGAGTTATTGTAAGTTCGCCACAAAAATAATTCCCCACGAAAAAAAGTATTGATCCTGTAATTCTTCTAGTACTTTCTGTTCAGATTCCACATTGTGTCCTCGTTTTCGGTACCTAGTTTTGTTCTGGATTGAATTAATTAATTGTTCTGCTATCCGTGCGGAAAAAAGAAATGGGCCGAAAAAAAATAAAAAACAAAAACCTTTGGCTAGTTTAAACATACTTTTTTTCGTTTGTGGCGAATTACAACAACCCAGAGCCTCTACCTACCATGAGTTGTCATTACGATACTCGATCCAACGCATCGACCGCGTTTGGCGCTCTCATTGGTTGAGAGTTCATACAACCTTAGACTTGGAGCGGGCCAATGAGAGCGCCAAACGCGGTCGATATCGATGATCGAGTATCGTAATTACAACTCACAGACTATGCAATGTATGGCAACTAGCTGTTCCCCGCTGCTCACCTCCTGTTAGTCGTAACCTGGGCCCTAATTCTGCTAATTTAGTAATGACTCAATTGAATATCAATGGATCTCAGTAGCAGTTTTAACTACATTTGGTATTCTGCTACTAATTTAAGATCAATGGTTTTCCAGTGACATTCCATTGAACTGCTATCAGAATATTTGCTAGTCTGCTCTTCAATCGT
This sequence comes from Agrotis clavis, assembly GCA_954870645.1. Taxonomy (NCBI): domain Eukaryota; kingdom Metazoa; phylum Arthropoda; class Insecta; order Lepidoptera; family Noctuidae; genus Agrotis; species Agrotis clavis. The sequence goes on from OX940930.1 coordinate 21,809,304, forward strand.
GTTACAATAAATTGTAAATCGATTGTGGACTTTATCGGTATTCTACTCTCTAATGGCAATACTTATAACTGTTCAACTGGGAGTCAATTACAATTACACTACGATTCCATTACGACTCTATTGAGCTTAGACAAGTTTTTGCAGAATACCAAAGGAGGTGTTTTTTTTTTTCCCTACAATCATGGCCAAACCGTGTACCTCAAGGAGAAAAGTACGAAATTATAGGAAAAAAATCGTAGATTTTGAATAAAAACATGTTGGATTTATTCGCGCATTTGTACCATCAGAAATTGTCGATCAAAGATGTTAAAACATGCAACTCAAGAATTGATTTTCAATCTAGCAATGTCATACGTCTCCGACATGATGCGTTTCGTTACTTCATTTATAAACGTGTGAAAACCCAAAAATGTACTTTATAGAATTTATTTATGTATTCCAAATAAGTTTTATTTACTAGTACACATTTCTTGTGAATAATCATGGGAAAAAGGATTAAAAAAAATACATTCATTTCACCTTTCGTATTATTTTTTGCGTTTGGTTATCTGCCGACCAAAAGCCAGGGTTCCCGACCTAGGCCGATAGTTTTTTTCTATTGTTGTTGATATTCATTACTGTCAAAAAGCTGTCAAATAATGAAACACCGATGTCATATTTTGACGTGATTTTGACAGATGAAACAGATTGACAGCCGTAAATGCTGTCATAAACGTTTCTTTGAACGCAGTTTCGTTGCGAAGTAGTGTTTTTTCATATACTTTTATTTCTTTTTCTATTTAGTTCGAAGGATTTTAAATACTGCTAAAAATACTAATTATTGGAAGGGATTTTAATAGTTATTTGTACCTCGGAACATGTTTGGGCCGAAAAAAAAACACCTCCTTTGTTCTAATCGTAATGGAGTCGTGATTGAGTCTCAACTGAATATCAATAGCATGTGAGTTAAATAAAATAAGCAGACTTGAGGCCCTGATGTTATATAGCCAATGGACTTTAAATGGACTTTCCAATACAAAAAAACTTTTTGGAACCATCAGTAGTTCCTGAGATTAGCACGTTCAATTGCATTAAAAATATTGCTCGTGTAGACGCACCTTAACACTGGACGATTGAAGCACGGTTTAATAGTATACAATACATAGATAATAATACTTTTTGCATGCATGGCTCGTTTTTCTAATTACGGAACCGGTTTCATTTGCTACTGTTACTGTAAGTAGTCATCCCTACTATAATATGTATTAATTTAACAACTGCAAAAGTATGTGTCAGAGATATGGAACGCAATAGCGTTCCAGTGATGAACAGTTGACAGTTGATTTTGACAAGCGACACTGACAGCGCACTGCAATATCTCTCTTCTGCATTCTATGGTGATTCTGTTGCTAATATGTAATAAATAATCGCATCTTACATGAATAAAGCAAACTATATGTTTCTCGGTATTTATTTAATAGCTCCAACTGAGCTTACATGGTGCCGAAACAATAACAACAATGAATAATGAAGAAAATACGACGAGTGCCGGCGGCACAGGAATAAGACCGCCGAAACCGATTGTCATAGAAAATGGCGGAACAAATGCTTCGACGTGGAAACTGTGGAGTCAACAGTTCGGATGCAGGGTCATCAATCTTCTAACTAAAAGCCTGGCACGACTTAGATCATTATACTAAAAAATTGTGGAGTACCAAATGTAACTTATACATCTTCTTAGAGATGTATTTTTTAATTTAGTAGTATTATAATACGAGAGTTTCGATCTGTTCTATAGAGATGTCGCTATACCAAAAATACTATTATTTATCATGTATTTTATTACGTTCCTAGTTTAATGTTTAATTATCTTTTTAATTGTGTCGTTTTTCAATATTTATATAATATGTTTTTCTATTTCGATATTTTCTCAAATTATTAATAGAATTCTATAATTATTTGGGCTACCTACTGGTAACTTTAATTTTCACACATTCGCACCTTTGGTGCAACAAAGACGTAACAGCTCATTTTGAAATTTTACAGGAGAAGCCTTTTAAATTTTTTTTGCATGTTTTTCCTCGGTTCTGGATAACTATCTAAAGAAGGTTTGAAATCTTTACATTTAATTAATTGTTTTTTAGTTGGCTATAGTTATACGTAAAAATCTTGTATTTAATTGCCAAAGAAATCCTAATAAAAGACGAATGTGTCTTTGTTGCACCAGAAGTTATTTAGTTTTATGACTTAATCCACATCACAATACACACTAAACACTCCAACTCACACCTCACACCCCATACATACCTCACCACACACCCCACATATCACCCATCTCATCACATCACGCACATTACACCGCATTCCATGTATGTAGTTTATAATGTAACAATAATAATTGTATGAAAGAGCGGAGTCCTCTAATACAGGAATTGTTTGCCTAAAGGTGGGCTCCAAACACGACTCATGTAAAATTATCTTATTGAGACAATAAACTATTTTGTATTTTTTTTTTGTATGACTGTTATGTTTTATGCCTTTGTTGCTCCAAGATTTTGAGCGAAAAAAGACCTCAATATAAGGTCGCGGGCGAGGGGGCACTACTTACAATGAAACGGTGTCGGCCCAAAACGCATGGAAAAACCGCCAATAACCACAAAGGCACTTCTGCCATCTAGTGTAGTTTCGAGATACTTTCGCGGATGTCTTTGTTGCCCCAAGTAAAGGCATGATTTAGAAACAATTTGGCATACTTAGGTCGATTTTTAACCGACTTCAATAAAAGGAGGAGGTTCTCAATTCGGTCGGTATGTTTTTTTTTTTTTATGTATGTACATCGATTACTCCGAGGTTTCTAGTCCAATTAGTGTGATTCTTTTTTTGTTCGATGCAGTATACTTGCAGTGTGGTCCCATAAAAATTTCATCCAATTTGGTTCAGTACTTTTTATTTTGTGAGCATTTTTATTGATTTCCGCTACTTGGATGACATTACTTTTTACGTGTTTGTTACACGATTACTCCGCCAATTGTGGACCGATTTTTAAAATTCTTTTTTTGTTGTACTCGGGATCGTTCACCTTAGGGAATACTGCAAGTTTCATCAAAATCTGTTCAGCAGTTTTTGAAATAGGGAATTTTATTAGCATGTGTAAATGAGAGATGTTAATACCGGTGCCACGGATTACAAAATTCTAGTGCACTTGTAAGAAATGATGTATTTGACAAGAATTTGGGTTGAATATTTAAACTAAAAAGAGTAAAATAAAAAACTTTTTTCAAAAAAAATTTAACTGACTTCAAAAACAACCACAAAAAAGGGTAAAATAACCTTCAAAATAACTTTTCTTTCGGAAGTCGGTGGCAAAAAGACAACGAAATGAAAAAACAAAGCCACCGACTTCCGAAAGAAAAGTTATTTTGAAGGTTATTTTACCCTTTTTTGTTTGTGGTTGTTTTTGAAGTCGGTTAATTTTTTTTTGAAAAAAGTTTTTTGCAGTTTTGGCTATTAGTGACTTTGTTGCACCGAAGGTGCGATGTCTTTTCAATACGTCAATAAAATGTCAGTGTCACATTGCACTTTGCTGAAAAAATTTGATTCTCGTTTGGTGCGGTTCGTTATTTTCCTGCATTTTCTGCTTTTGGTGCTATTCTAAAGTAGTGTATCCGTGTGTTATTTCCATGCTAATAAAATTCTTACTGGAAAGCAAGATACTATCAGTGACACCGATAAATATCAAGTAATGGCTAGAAATTACTGTAAAAACACTGTAAAAGGCCTCATAGTTGATGAAATACATATAATTACTTAACAAATTTGTTTTATTTTTTACTAATGTAGGCGTATAGTTATTAATAGTCAATCAAAACACTAAAAGGAATGAGCAAGCTTTGTATATACCTATATTTATATAACTATATACAGAAAAGTTTTCGTCGGTGAACACTAGATGTCGCTGTTGTCCATTGCTCGAAAAACCCGTGAAGTTAGATCTCTATGCCCTATTAATAAAAGTACTCTGTGTTCGGATGGTACGCAACAGCCACAGGACTGGATAAAAGACCACCCGAGGTTCAGGTGGCTATGTTCATGAGCGCAATTGGACCAGAAGCGGCCATCATTTACAATACGTTTGGCCTGACAGAAAAAGAATCTCAGAGCTTAGAAACTATCAAAAAGAAATTCGAAGAATATTTCATCCCAAAGACCAACGTAACATACGAAAGGTATGTTTTTAATCAAATAATTCAAAATAACGAAGAAAGTTTTGACGAGTTCTTAACCAAACTAAAGAATAAAATAAGAAATTGTGATTATGAAAAATTAGAGGATAGCATCTTGCGGGACAGAATTGTAATTGGCATAAAAAGCAAAACGACACGTGAAAGATTGTTAATCGAGAATGACTTAAATCTGCAAAAAGCAATTGACATATGCAGGGCTGCGGAACAACTAAAATTGCAAATGAATAAAATGGACAACAACAGTGAAATAACACCTACAGTGGCGATAATTAAGAAAAAGATGAAGGCAACCCAGCAGACATCTGGGTCGACATCAGAATGTAATAGGTGTGGCACGACACATGGGCCTCGCGCATGCCCAGCATATCAAAAAACATGCACAAAATGCCAAAAGCTGAACCACTTCGCAAAATGTTGTCGGTCAAAGAAAGTTCAAGCAATTCACAAACCTAAGGAAAAAGACAGCTCTAGTGAAGATGACTCCAGCAAGGATGAATGGTATGTATCAGCCTTATCTGACATTAATGAAAAAGATGATTGGTTTGAGCCAGCAGAACTACTACCAACAAATAAAAAAGTCTTATTTAAATTAGACTCAGGTAGCCAGTGCAACGTGATACCAAAGAAGATAGCAATCAAGGCAAAAGCAACCATTACCTCATCAGATACAAAATTCTTGACATCATACTCGGAACACAAATTGACAGTTATTGGTGAAACAATCATGGAAACCATTATAAAAAAGAAAATATTTAAAATAAAATACTATATGATTGAACAAAACTTTTCACCGATCCTTGGTAGAAGAACATGTATAAAATTGAATCTAATAAAGCGAGTGGATGTCCTAACAAAGGAAAATGATGTTTTTGAAGGAATCGGCTGCCTCAAAAATTATGAGTATGATATTGACCTGATTGACAACCCGAGGTTACCAATTTGTCCGGCAAGGAAGGTACCTCATATAATAAGAAATAAAGTTAAAGAAGAACTTGATAACATGGTAAGAAATAATATCATAATTCCTGTTACAGAACCTACACCAGCAGTTTCACCCATGGTGGTAGTAAGGAAAAATAACAAAATAAGGCTGTGTATTGACCCATCAGAAATTAATAAAAACTTGAAGAGAAGATTCTACCCACTAAATACCATTGAAGAAATAGCTACAAGAGTCACAGGATCACAATGGTTTAGCCTTCTTGACTGTAAAAAAGGATTTTGGCAACTGAAAGTTACACCAAGGACTTCAAAGTATTTAACATTCAGTACACCCTTCGGTAGATACTCATGCCTCAGACTACCATTTGGACTGGCATCAGCTCCGGAGGTCTTCCAACAAATAATGAGCTCACTCTTAACAGGTATAAACAATGTGGAGGTCTCAATGGACGATATCCTCATCCACCATCCAACCAAAGCAGGATTGGAAGCCACAACCAATGAAGTCATAAAAAAGCTTAAAGACGCTGGACTCAAACTGAACCCAGATAAATGTGTTTTTAACACACAGGAAATAAAGTTCCTAGGACACATCTTTACAAACAATGGACTCAAACCAGATCCTGAAAAATTAGACACAATAAATAAAATAAAAACACCTGAAGATATCAAAGAACTGCAAAGGTTCCTCGGGCTAATCACATATCTATCAAAATTCATTAAAAACTTATCCCACATTACAAACCCATTACGGCAGCTGTTACAAAAAGACACAGAGTGGTATTGGGACAATCCTCAAGAAGAAGCCTTCAAACAACTTAAAGAACTGCTAAAAAATCCACCAGTTCTAGGTTTCTACAATCCCAAAGACCCCATACTTCTGTCAGTTGATGCTAGCAGTTATGCATGTGGTGGTGTACTAATGCAAAATGGCAAACCCATAGCTTATTGTGCAAAAGCATTTACAAAGACCGAACAAGGTTACAGCCAATTAGAAAAAGAAGCTAATGCTATTTTAGTAGCATGCAAAAAATTTCACACATATATTTGGGGATGCAAAGATTTAACCATAGAGACCGATCACAAGCCATTAGAAACAATATTTAAGAAAACCCTATCAGAAGCACCACCCAGACTTCAAAGAATGTTGTACCAGATACTACCATATAATGCCAAAATAATTTACAAAAGGGGTCAAGAATTGTTTATTGCAGACACCTTAAGCCGAGACTGCAGGGAATTAAGCAGCCAAGAAATGAACGAAGATAAAATTGAAATATGTGCCATAATGCCATTTTCACAAAACCGGAAACAAGAGCTAAAAGATGAAACTGAAAAAAGCACAGAACTAAGAAAATTAAAAGAAATCATACTAAATGGTTGGCCAGATGATATAAAATTACTACCAGAAGAAACAAAAAAATACTGGTACTACCGAGAACAGTTAAGTGTATATGACAATATGATATTTAAAAACAACAGAGTCCTAATTCCCCAAAGCATGGTTCCAATTATACTAAAGCATTGTCATCTTAGCCATAAATCAACAGTGGGTACACTACAGCTTGCAAGAGACAACGTATTCTGGCCTAACATGAGCAGTGATGTGCAAGATTATGTAAGAAGTTGTCAGACTTGCTTAAAAACACAAAAAGACAAACCAATGGAAACAATATTATTGCAAGAAGTACCTAAACTTCCATGGAGTATTGTAGCTTCTGACATATTTCATCACAAGGGAAAAAACTTCATAGTCATTGCAGATGCATATTCTGGATATTTTGATTTCCATGAATTATCAAATCTAAACAGCTCTACAGTCATTAAATCAATGAAAATTTGGTTCTCTTCATTTGGGATTCCAGAATGTCTACTAACAGACAATGGAAAACAATATGATAGTGAACAATTCAAAGAATTCAGTAATCAATGGCAATTCCAACACAGATTATCTAGCCCACATTTCCCCAGGTCCAATGGACTAGCAGAAAGGTATGTCCAAGAAGCGAAGAACCTGTTGAAAAAATGCTTGGATGAAAATTCAGATGTGCAATTGGCCCTTCTACATCACAGAAACACACCTAGAGAGAATCTAGGTTCACCAGTACAAAGACTAATGGGCAGAAGGACAAAAACATTATTACCCATAAATCACAAATTACTCAAACCAAAAATCATAAAAAATATTGAAAAACACTTAAAAGCTGCCAAACAAAAGGAAAAGAAGTATGCTGACAAAGGAAAGGGACAAGGAGAAACATTTGATAGTGGTGAACAGGTGATGTTGAGAGAGGACCACAAACATTGGGTACCAGCCAAGATCATAGCTCCAACTTCAGAACCCAGATCATACTTAGTTGAGAAGCCAGACGGGTCAATTTACCGAAGAAATACCTGGCATTTGCGATCGCTTCCACTAATACCTAGATGCTCAAGCTCATCTTTACATAACAAACCAGCTCTTGTTTCAGATAGTACTATGACTGAAGCGAGAAACTTAAATAATGTATCTGAACCTGAACCATTGAAAAACCTAAACAAGATGGTTCATAATGAACAGGCGGAGTTGAATGAAGTGTCTCCTACAGAACAGTCACCGCTCATGACAACACCAGAACCACCGCCAAGATTATTATTGCCTTTGGGACCGCTGCCAGAAACACAGCCGCCGCCGCCGGATCACGGACTCGCCTTGCCTAAAACAACGCGCTGTGGCCGGCCAGGGGTACACTACGATAATACGAAAAACTTTATTCCGAAATTCGTAAATACGAATTTCAAAATACCGATTTTCATAATTCCGAATGGTTCAAAATTCCTAATATAACAACTCCGATGGATCAAATTTCCTATTTTAATAATTCCGAAATTTCAAAATTCCTAACGTTTATAATTACTATTTTCAAAATACCGAATTTCAATAGACCGAATATCAAAAAATCCGACTTAACATATTTTCCGAAACATCAAAAACACGAATACCGAATATTAAAATTCCGATTATTGGAATTCCGATTCGGGTCCATCAGGTCGAAAAGTCCGAGTCGGGGTGCCTCAAAACACATTTTGCTCGCTATTGCATCAGGAGTAATAGCACCACCAAGGTGGTTCAACGGAGCCCCGCTTCGCGGGGCTCCTATTTCTGTGAGCAAGGTTTAAAGTAACCTAACACGAAGGGGATGGCGGGGTCTTTCAGACCCCGCCATCCCCTTCGAACCTAACCTGTCCGTGTCGGGGTGTCCCCAGTCCCGAGCTCGCTTCGCTCGCTCTTACATCCTTGGTCGATTTGTTGACTACCACCTACCAAGGTAGGTCGACGGAGCCCCGCTTCGCGGGGCTCCTATTTCTGTGAGCAAGGTTTAAAGTAACCTAACACGAAGAGATGGCGGGGTCTGAAAGACCCCGCCATCCCCTTCGAACCTAACCTGTCCGAGTCGGGGTGCCCCGAGTCCAGAGCTCGCTTCGCTCGCTCTTGGATTCTAAGTTCTCCTAATAAGAATAAAAATCCTGAAGGCAAACAGTGAAAGTTAAGAGGATACGCCTCGCCACTCCGTGCCTACACGGGTTTAAATAACACTCTGGGAGTACGGTAGACAAAATTACGTGGAGCCGGTTTTGCACCAATTCTTTTCTGTCACTGACTTTGTGGAATGAGAAACGAAATTCCGATTTTCAGTATTCCGAAAAAATCAGTTTATTCGGAATATTGAAATTCGAAATTTCGTTTTTCGGAATGAGAACTCATCGAGCATTACATTTTTCGAATATGTGAAAATCGGAAAAAGAAGAAATCGGACATACGACTTTCGGTCAAATAAATTTCGAGATTCTTAATAATAGATATTGTAATTTTTAGGTATTATGATATTCGGAGTTTTGAAAATCGGAATATCGAAATTCGGAATAAAATATTTCGGAGTATTTGGGTGTTCCCGGCCGGCCAGTCATTCTTCCCAAGCGCTACGCTTAGAAAGGGGGATGTCAGAGATATGGAACGCAATAGCGTTCCAGTGATGAACAGTTGACAGTTGATTTTGACAAGCGACACTGACAGCGCACTGCAATATCTCTCTTCTGCATTCTATGGTGATTCTGTTGCTAATATGTAATAAATAATCGCATCTTACATGAATAAAGCAAACTATATGTTTCTCGGTATTTATTTAATAGCTCCAACTGAGCTTACAGTATGTATGTAGTGTTTTCAAGCTACGACTGTACCGAGTTTTGTGAATTTTAATAGAAAGATTTTATTAAGGCGCTGTACCCAAGCTCTGTGTAGCAAAGGTAGTCGCGGGGGTGAAGCAGCTGCGCGCGGGGGCAAATATTGTAAGAAAAAATGTTAGAAATTTTGCAGTTTTAACTTAATATTTAAAAAATTACAGATATGAGTTCAAAAAAAATTAGATAATTATGTCTTTAGTATATGAAATTTCCTCTGTTACAGTTACAAAAAATATAATGGTTACCGTTGAAAAAATTGAGAATTTCGAGACGAAAATTTTTCTTTCGTGGTCATATTGACAATTTTTTTTTCGTAGTTCTAGACCACTTTTGTAACTGTGAACTTCAGAACCCAGATCATACTTAGTTGAGAAGCCAGACGGGTCAATTTACCGAAGAAATACCTGGCATTTGCGATCGCTTCCACTAATACCTAGATGCTCAAGCTCATCTTTACATAACAAACCAGCTCTTGTTTCAGATAGTACTATGACTGAAGCGAGAAACTTAAATAATGTATCTGAACCTGAACCATTGAAAAACCTAAACAAGATGGTTCATAATGAACAGGCGGAGTTGAATGAAGTGTCTCCTACAGAACAGTCACCGCTCATGACAACACCAGAACCACCGCCAAGATTATTATTGCCTTTGGGACCGCTGCCAGAAACACAGCCGCCGCCGCCGGATCACGGACTCGCCTTGCCTAAAACAACGCGCTGTGGCCGGCCAGGGGTACACTACGATAATACGAAAAACTTTATTCCGAAATTCGTAAATACGAATTTCAAAATACCGATTTTCATAATTCCGAATGGTTCAAAATTCCTAATATAACAACTCCGATGGATCAAATTTCCTATTTTAATAATTCCGAAATTTCAAAATTCCTAACGTTTATAATTACTATTTTCAAAATACCGAATTTCAATAGACCGAATATCAAAAAATCCGACTTAACATATTTTCCGAAACATCAAAAACACGAATACCGAATATTAAAATTCCGATTATTGGAATTCCGATTCGGGTCCATCAGGTCGAAAAGTCCGAGTCGGGGTGCCTCAAAACACATTTTGCTCGCTATTGCATCAGGAGTAATAGCACCACCAAGGTGGTTCAACGGAGCCCCGCTTCGCGGGGCTCCTATTTCTGTGAGCAAGGTTTAAAGTAACCTAACACGAAGGGGATGGCGGGGTCTTTCAGACCCCGCCATCCCCTTCGAACCTAACCTGTCCGTGTCGGGGTGTCCCCAGTCCCGAGCTCGCTTCGCTCGCTCTTACATCCTTGGTCGATTTGTTGACTACCACCTACCAAGGTAGGTCGACGGAGCCCCGCTTCGCGGGGCTCCTATTTCTGTGAGCAAGGTTTAAAGTAACCTAACACGAAGAGATGGCGGGGTCTGAAAGACCCCGCCATCCCCTTCGAACCTAACCTGTCCGAGTCGGGGTGCCCCGAGTCCAGAGCTCGCTTCGCTCGCTCTTGGATTCTAAGTTCTCCTAATAAGAATAAAAATCCTGAAGGCAAACAGTGAAAGTTAAGAGGATACGCCTCGCCACTCCGTGCCTACACGGGTTTAAATAACACTCTGGGAGTACGGTAGACAAAATTACGTGGAGCCGGTTTTGCACCAATTCTTTTCTGTCACTGACTTTGTGGAATGAGAAACGAAATTCCGATTTTCAGTATTCCGAAAAAATCAGTTTATTCGGAATATTGAAATTCGAAATTTCGTTTTTCGGAATGAGAACTCATCGAGCATTACATTTTTCGAATATGTGAAAATCGGAAAAAGAAGAAATCGGACATACGACTTTCGGTCAAATAAATTTCGAGATTCTTAATAATAGATATTGTAATTTTTAGGTATTATGATATTCGGAGTTTTGAAAATCGGAATATCGAAATTCGGAATAAAATATTTCGGAGTATTTGGGTGTTCCCGGCCGGCCAGTCATTCTTCCCAAGCGCTACGCTTAGAAAGGGGGATGTCAGAGATATGGAACGCAATAGCGTTCCAGTGATGAACAGTTGACAGTTGATTTTGACAAGCGACACTGACAGCGCACTGCAATATCTCTCTTCTGCATTCTATGGTGATTCTGTTGCTAATATGTAATAAATAATCGCATCTTACATGAATAAAGCAAACTATATGTTTCTCGGTATTTATTTAATAGCTCCAACTGAGCTTACAGTATGTATGTAGTGTTTTCAAGCTACGACTGTACCGAGTTTTGTGAATTTTAATAGAAAGATTTTATTAAGGCGCTGTACCCAAGCTCTGTGTAGCAAAGGTAGTCGCGGGGGTGAAGCAGCTGCGCGCGGGGGCAAATATTGTAAGAAAAAATGTTAGAAATTTTGCAGTTTTAACTTAATATTTAAAAAATTACAGATATGAGTTCAAAAAAAATTAGATAATTATGTCTTTAGTATATGAAATTTCCTCTGTTACAGTTACAAAAAATATAATGGTTACCGTTGAAAAAATTGAGAATTTCGAGACGAAAATTTTTCTTTCGTGGTCATATTGACAATTTTTTTTTCGTAGTTCTAGACCACTTTTGTAAATTGTTTTTGCTAAAGTCTTTACTTTATACATTTGACTATACACTGTATTTTTTTCTGGCTTGTGGCATGTAGAGATACGGCTAACTGGCACACGAAACAAATATTTGTATAGGTAGTATAAAGTAGTGTATTCGTGGGACTAAAGTTGACTGAACCGTGACCCTGAAACGTAAAGGCCGTAAACGTGAAGGATCACCCTAGATCCGATCCCGGGGCGGGAGGGACTGTCAGACTTGTACTGACTTAAGTCCACGGTGAACAAAATCAGCAAATGAGTTTTCTGATCCAGGGAGATCAGAGAACTCATTTTGATGACGTTTGCGTTATGCGTTTACAAACATAAAAACTCACATATGTTAGTGTATGTGAGTTTTTATGTTTGTAAACGCATCCACCATACAAGAGACATTCCTAGTATGGGACAACTTTTTTTTCCACTTTACACGCAGAAATAATAGCCGCTGGGGCCATAAGGTTCTGGAATGGAGACGCACTGGCAAACGCAGTGTAGGTCGTCCACGTCCACCCACAAGTGGGACACACTGCGATAAAGACCACAGGATCGCGCTGGATGCAAGCTGCTGTTAGAAATCTATAACCAGGCCTATTTATATTTTGAACTGGTGAAGATGGTACCTTTGGTGACGGTATAAAGAAACCTAAATATAGGCCAGCACATTTTTAGGTTCTTTTATCAGTCACCATCAATTTCAAAAGCACCCCACATTGATAACAACATGAAAGCTTTTACTGTTTGACATGTCACCGTAAATATTTTAAAAGATAAGTTCAGTGATAAGGAGTGATAAAATAAAAATAATCAATAAAGGGATCTCCCCTTTTTTACCTAGTAAAGTAGAAGTTACCATCTATCCGAACTGTAGCATTTACAATATTATAGTTAGCAAACTTAAAACTTAAGGCGGCGCTAGTCGCGAGCTCGAACTCACTGGCAGGCATGGTCAAAAACCATGATATTTCACCGGAAATCGAGCCATATTGTACATGTGTGCGTGAGCGTCATCCCCCCGTGGAGAAAACAGGGGAAAACATTATTCAGTGAGATGCACGATCATTCAGAGTAAAAGGCGCGCGTAAAAAATACGAAAAAGCCTTTGGAAGAAGGGGTTTTATGAAAAATCCACTGCACCAATTAATTTCAAATAAAATTTATTAAATTCTTCGATAAATTTGCTATGTCGGTACGGACTTCGTTTTGGAAATTTGATGCTTCTTTAGCTTCTAATTTACACCTAAAGTTGTGTTAAAATTAGCAAAAAAAACGAATCTTTAGAAGCTCGTAACTTTTTAATAGCTTCATATTTTACAATTCTGCTTCCGTACAGACAAAGTTAATAATGAGACAAAACGATACCATGTTTAATTTTGGATGTACCTTGTCAAATAGTGGAGTAAAACCCCAACGAAGTTTCTATATAAAAAATGTTGACTTGTTTGACCTCTTTTTTTTTTTTATCGTGGTAAAATCATCCATTGAGTTTCTCCTACCCAGGGCGCGGGCGAGGCGCGAGGGACTGTCAGACCTGTGCTAACTAAAAACCACGATGATAGTTCAATAGCCCTTTGCGTTCCAAGGTCACGGATGCCTGATGAGAAAATCCTGCGACCAATGTCTTGTCTTAATATAGGGTTTTGCATGTTGCGGACATTATCTTGAACCAGGGTTGGAAAAAAAAACAGTTTTTTTTCAAATTTATAAAACAAACAGTTCAAAATGTTTTAAACAAGTGTTTTTTTTTGTTTTTTTTTTTTAGTTTCGGGTTTTTTTCAAATTAATTCCACCTTGTATGTTGATGTCTAAACGTAAAATCAATTATATTTCATTTCTAGACTACATCTTTTCAAATTCGCCCTTTGTAATGAATTTTTTACGAAAAATGATCAATGGAAAAAAAACATGTGATATTTTTTTTTCGAATAATTTTATGCATTGTTTCATTACAATGCCAATAAAAGTTAAAAATATGACATAACAATGGCATTAGACTCAAAAGGTTTTAATATGTCTAACTATTTAGACTCCTGAATATTAATTTATTTTCATTTTATATGCATTCATCTGCCTTGAAAAGTAGTTGAAACGGGTAATAAAAAACACTGTTTAATTTCAAACTGTTTTAAACACTGTTTTAAACAGGTGTTTTAAAACAACTTGTTTTAATCATGCCAACCCTGTCTTGAACGCGATAAAATAGATCAGTCAGCAAAAATTCCGGGCGTTGGGTGGCGTTGGCGCTCTAATTTCATTGATAGACAAAAAGCGCTTACGCATATACATTCCGCAATGGAGTCAGAGTTGCTGACGCAGCTCTTTATTTCTTTGAAACATTAGTGACGTCTTTAAGACGAATTATCGACACCGGAAGTATCAATTAACGTAAGGGACAAAATACGACTTTTCAGGAGAGCCAAAAAACGATTTTTATTTTTTTATTTTGCCTATAACTTTTTACTGTCTGGTCCAATTTTTATGGTGTTCAGAGCAAAGTTTCTTAGAATTTCCCCTTCTTTCTTGTTTTATACAAAAGATTTAGGAATACCCAGTAGTTTCAAAAATAGCATGTCCTTTACTTTAAAAAAAAAATGTTTAGATGACCGTTACGTTACTGATTTTTTATAGATATTCCGTCGAGCGTAGTGTAAGCAGCAAGAGAAATAGAAAATTATACGAAATTTTATTGTAAAGGACTTTATCAGTGTTGCAATTTAATGTAACAATAGATTATCTACTAAAATTTATACTATTTTAGCACTATGGAAATGAGATTAAAGAGTAAATGAGTTCAGTTTCAGGTTTTACTGCTAGCTATAGCAGATTTAAGTCTGATTTGAGTCGGACCGTGTCCTACTGCTCCGAGCTAGCTCGGTTACTAGGCTCAGAGTAGTTCTACATAGTTTTAGATGTTTATGAAGCAGGATTTACCTGTTCACTTTCTCGGAGAAAATTGCTAGATGTGCGATGTTCTTCGTGATCGCTGAATCAAAGGAATAGTCCAAATTCTTCTCCTTTTCACAGATTACTATCCTTTTGCTATAAAAGACTTATGTTTTTCCCGTCTTAACTCTTCGATTAACATGTCTCTGACAATTGAGATACTATTTAAAACAAAATCCGTTTTTTTTCTTTGTTGACTATAAAATATTTAACAGAATTAACCACTATCCGAGTACACTTTGTATGCAACTTACTCGTTTGAGAACACTCGGTCCGAGCACACTCTGACCGTGTCAACGCGGCTTTAATTGGCTTTATAATTTGATTATATTAACAATTTAAGTTTCCTTGGAGTTTATTGCTACATACCACTTTTTCTCCACCTGGCAAGAAGTGATGATGTGTAGGTAGCGGTTCTGAAGAGGATACCTATCTTCTTCAGAGCCGATGAATGAATGAATGTAATGGAAACGGAAGGTCGATGAATTAAGGCATAGGAATTGTGCGAAACATGATATTAGTATGATAAAGTAGAAGTGACGAGTAGAGAGGACATAAGGGGAAAAGATAGAATAAAAGGTGCATGGGTTGTGTGAAAGATGAAGCAATAAATATCTGTTTGACGTATTTCATCTGCAGTAATTTCAGCTGATTTCGACTTAGAATGGAGATCGTGCGCTGTGGTGCTCCTTGGGTGAAAGAAGCCTATGTCCAAAAGTGGTCTTTAATATTTAGAAATGATAATGGTGATGAATTTCACCTGCAGATTGATTTGTGTTATCTATAGTTTATGTATTTTTATGTCTAATAGCGGTAATTTTCCAAATCCCTTCATCCTTTTCTGTTGCATTTAAATTTTTTCGAGGTAATTTTTCGGATTTTTTATGTCGTAAGTGTCACGATTCCTAACATTTTATATAAACTTCAGATTTCGTCAAACAATTTTTTAAAGTAAGGGACATATTGTTTACAGTGAGAGACATTTTATTTACAGTAAGGGACATTTTTTTTTTTTTTTTTTTTTAGCGTGGTAATATCATCAAATGAGTCCTCCAACCCCGGGCAGGGCGGGAGGGACTGTCAGACTTCTACTGACTAAAATCCACGGTGTCCTTCATAGCCTGTTACGTTCCGGGGTTACGGTAAGGGAATAATCCCGCGACCCCGGCAGGCTTTGGCCCTCTGAGAGGGGGGCCCCGTCATTATGCTGACGCTCTTTGAGGCGCGCGTGGGACACAACGCGCCGTCGACCCGGGCATGGTCCTTGAAACAACCACTCCTCAAAGAGGGGTCTTACCGCCGCAATTGCGGCGTGCCCGGCCGTCGGTCGCGACAGTCGTTCCTTCCATACTGCCCTGAGATCGCGCCGGAGGTCTTCGCGCCGCGCCTCGACTTCGCGAGGCAGCGGGGTCACGCCCCGGCGCTGCGCCTCCACGCGCCACTCATAGACGCGCTGGAGGGCAGTCGCCTCCAGATCCCAAGGCAGCAATCCGGCAAGCAGGTTGGCCGATTCGCCGGCAATCGTGCGGTATCCCCGGATCATTCGGATAGCCATGACCCTCTGGCATGCGACCAGCTTCTGTGGTCGCGTCCGGATGCTCAGGGCCCACACAGGGGCCCCGTAGAGGGCCATGGACCGCACGACGCCAGCGTACAGCCTACGGCAGGAAGCGTTTGGCCCGCTGAGATTGGGCAGCAGTCGCCTGAGGGCGGCCGCTGCACGGTTCAGCCTTGTACAGTAAGGGACATGGTTTTTAAAGTTAGGGGCATTTTATTAAAAGTAAGGGACATTGTCATTTTAATCGACTTATTTTTGACTAAGGTAAGGGTGTAAATTATTTAGTACGGTGACTTACTTCAATTTTTTGAGAAGAAAAAATATTAATAACTGTTACATCACATTTTTTTTCAGAAATCGTTTTTCGCGGTAAAAATTTTTGTACAGTAAGGGACATTTTTTTAAAGATAGAATTTTTTTAATAATACCAATCGATAGAGCGCGAAATTCTGAATCCAATGATATTATAATTCATTTTCGCCAAAATGTCCCTTACGTTAATTGATACTTCCGGTGTCGTTATTTTTATTGCTAGCTGTTGCCTTCGTCCGCGTTTTGTCGAAAATTATGTCACAGGAACGTAACACATAATTATGTATTATCTTTGGTAATACTTACCTTAGTCGCAGGACTAACGAGATACCGTGACCCCGAAACGTAAAGGGCTATTGAAGGACACCGTGGAATTTAGTCAGTACAAGTCTGATAGCCTTCCGCCCTGCCCTGGGTGAGAGGACTCATGCGATGATTTTGCTACGTAAAAAAGGGACGTTATACCTTGATAAACGGTATCACATTTATGTGTTATTTCAGACTTATATTATGTATAACCTAACATTTCTGAGCCAAATTGCATCAGGAACCGTTAAGAAGTTCTGATGTTATTGGGTAACCAGTCACATATCCATCCAAACTTTCGCGAGTAAAAGTATTAGAGAAGGTTCTTTATTTAATTTTGATAAATAATTACCTTGCGCAGAGCATAAGATCAATAGGGCCATCTATTGGAGTCGGGTCCTGCAAACCTAGCTCTATTTCAAGTCAAAACTACTCACATTAGCAAACAAGTGCATCGGACTTGTGCACGAAGGGTTCCGTAGCATTTTCTATAAAAACGGCCAAAACATTGTCTGTTAATGGGACCCTAAAAAAATATATTATTATTAATTTATTTTATTTTTTATTTTATTTTTATTTTATACTTAATATTATACTTACTCTACTTGTTACAGCGGCATCAGAAATATCATCTGTGATACCATAAGTAATTTATAATAATGATTGATTTTTAATTACAATTATGATTTTGTAATTTAATTTTAATTGAATTTTGTTTTTATTGTAATGTATCGTCTCTTTGTTTTTAATTTTCTTTTGTATTTTATAAAAATACTAGCTGACCCCGCTAACGTTGTTTTATAAATTATAAAAAATTTAATTAATAAATTAAAAAAAAAATAGATAGTAGCCGATTCTCAGACCTACTGAATACGCATATAAAATTTGGTAAAAATCGGTAGAGCCGTTTCGGAGGAGTACGGTAACTAACATTGTGACACGGAAATAATATACACACATCAAAAGTGTCTAGGGATCAACATATATTTTTGCAATAACTTTTCTCCTGATTGATATTAATTAAAATGTTCTTTAAGGATTCATCAAATAAAGTGTTATCGTTTGTCACAGTAACGATAACCAAGTCACCTTTGCATTCATAAAGAAATTTGCCATTTTCCTAATAAAGGGATTTTTGACATTTGAACCACTAACATTAAAGTTCGAAAAAAAGACTGAAATAACAGTTTTCTTTAAAATTTTATTGGGTAACTTAAACAATTAATAATCCGTGTTTCTACCGCGAACACTAACAACACAAGAACATCGGTTTGGCATACTCAAAATGAGTTCATCCAAATCACGCTGTGGAATGGCCGCCCATGTTCGTTGCAACAACAAAAAAAGGTCTTCTTGCGACTGGATACCCTCCATATTCGGCAGAGCTCTTCTCTGTAGCATATCCCATGCATGCTCAATCGGGTTCAAGTCTGGCGACTGAGCAGGCCAGGGCAGGACATTGATGTTAGCTGCGGCGAGAGTCTGTCTTACAACTCTTGAGGTGTGCGGTCGTGCATTATCATGCATTAACTGAAATAAGGGACCGATTTGCACTTGTAGAGGAACGATGACGTCTGATACAATCGTCTCAGCATAAATTTGAGCGTTGAGGTTGCCTCTGATCCAAATCAACTCAGTTCTTCCGCCGATCCAAATACCCGCCCATACCATGATGGTTCGACCACTATAAGGATGGACTTCCTGGCAGGATTTTAATCGCTGTTGGCGTCCAGGGGTTCTCCAGTGTCGTATACGTCTTGTATCCGGTCTCATACCAAAACGAGACTCATCAGAAAAGCACACGAAACGCCATTGTTCTTCTGCCCAATTTCTGTGTTCAAGAGCCCATTGATATCGAATCCTACGATTGTGCATTGCTATAGGTGGTACCCGTAGCGGTCTTCGGGAATGAAGGTTCACTTCATGCAAGCGGTTTCTGACTGTTTGGTCGCTAATTAAGTTCCCTGAAGAGTGATGACGCCTCACGGCTAACATCATGGCGGTTATTGTTGGAGCTCTTCGAGTTAAGATTTGAATGTTTCGGTCTTGTCTCCGTGTGGTGCAGCGAAACCGTCCTCCATGGCGCTCAGCCACGGTACCAGTGCTTCGGTAACGTGTCCAAAGTCGACTGATAACACTCTGACTTGTATTCAGAGCTAAAGCCACAGTACGTTGCCGGGAACCAGCTTCTATCATTCCCACGGCTCTGAGCATTTCTTCCCTGCTTAATTGACGTCGCCGCTCCATAATAACGTTGGTTTTAATCAGTAGTAGGGAAACAGTAGCACTAATAATGTCTTTAATGCGTTGTATGTTTTTATAGGGAAAATATTGACAGCTGATTTTCATCTTTTACTCGAATTTGATTTACAGTTCCTGATTCAAATTATGAAATGCACCAAAAAGGATCCATATAAATTTATAAAATCATAAATTTATTACAAAGCCACATCTCAATCTCAAGAAATCCGCATAAAAATGCTTGATCCCTAGACACTTTTGATGTGTGTACATATATAAGATGGACTGTGTCTGAATTAAATAAATACTAATAATATACAGCGTAGGTAGTCTTAGTAATAAGGTCCCGTTTTATCTTTTGGGTACGAAACCCTAAACATCGATTAGATATTCCAGTTTCGGAGATAAACGTATTCGAAATACTTACTTGAAATAATGTAGTGACGATTTTCGAAGAATGCATATTTCTGCAATGACGTTTACTACCCAGTATACTATATTATGTAGATAACGCTTATCAGTCCGGTAGTATCCGTGATTGCATGTAATTGTGTCAGGGACGGTTAACATTGGGTACGGTTAGCCGATACAAAATCTGGACAGAAAATGCTGAACAGTCAGTTATGCTGATTAGATTATCGGCTGAAACCATGCTGAGTTCAGACAAGAGTGAAGCATTTTGACAGTTGCCTCAGCCTATGCTACTCAGCATTCGCCATTTTTCTTTTAGTGCTGCTCACCGTACCCATTGTAAGAAAAAGGTCTCGAGATTTATGACGTAATAGTTTTCATTCAATAATTTCATTGTATTTCTATACTAATATTATAAGAGGTAATTTTTGTTTGTCTGGGGAAATAATGATCCAATTTAACCTTTTAACCGCCAACGTCGGATATATCCGACAAATCATCATCATCATCATCTCAGCCATAGGACGTCCATTGCTGAACATAGGCCTCCCCTTTTGATCTCCACAGATACCGGTTGGAAGCGACCTGCATCCAGCGTCTTCCGGCGACCTTTAGAAGGTCGTCTGTCCACCTTGCTGGTGGACGTCCTACGCTGCGCTTGCTAGTCCGTGGTCTCCACTCTAGTACTTTTCGACCCCATCGGCCATCTGCTCTGCGAGCAATATGGCCTGCCCATTGCCACTTCAGCTTGCTAATCCGGTGGGCTATATCGGTGACTTTAGTTCGTCTACGGATCTCCTCATTTCGGATTCGATCACGTAGAGAAACACCTAGCATAGCCCTCTCCATAGCTCGTTGAGCGACTTTGAGCTTTGAGATGAGGCCGATAGTGTAAGACCACGTTTCGATGCCGTAACTCATCACTGGTAACACACATTGGTTGAAGACTTTCGTCTTGAGGCACTGAGGTATGTCGGACGAAAAGACATTGCGTAGTTTCCCGAACGCTGCCCAACCGAGTTGGATTCGGCGGTTGACCTCTTTCTCGAAGTTGGACCTACCTAACTGGACTACTTGTCCTAAGTAGATATATGAGTCAACAACTTCGAGTACCGAGTTTCCAACAGAGACTGGGGTGGGCACAACATTGGCATTTGACATAATTTTCGTCTTGTCCATGTTCATTTTCAAGCCCACCCGTTGTGAAACTCGGTCGAGGCCATCGAGCATCATGCTGAGTTCCTCCATCGACTTTGCCATGACTACGATGTCGTCGGCAAACCGAAGGTGAGTGATGTATTCGCCGTTGATGATGTTGATGCCAAGTCCTTGCCATTCCAGGAGTTTGAAGGCGTTTTCCATTGCGGCAGTAAACAGTTTCGGGGAGATAACGTCCCCCTGTCTTACGCCAAATCCGACAAATATTATAGGTATATATGACACAATAAATGATTTGAATTTGAATACTTTCGGGCCCATTACGCCGGAGTCGAAAATACCACAACTCATTTAATGTTTTTTGAGCATTATACATCCGTCTTTGTTACAAGAATTTTTCGATCTATTTTTTTTACTGTGCCTGGCGCTGGGAGCACAACAACTGATATGAAGTCTGTGCAGTAAAAAGGTAAAAAAAAAGTTTCTGCAGGTATGCTCTACAGTATTCCCGATTGATTGATAGACTAATAATAAAATCGTACATTAAAAATATATATATTTGTGTTGGATAGTCTTTGTCCTTTTCCTTTTAAGGAAGGCTATGGGCTATATAATATCATGCTATGACTAATAGGAGCCGAGCAGTGGGGTTGAAGCCATGGGGAAGAGCTAAGTGTTAGATATTCCCGCACCCGCCGTTGGCGTCGTCGCCGGCGCCACCGCCACCGCCGCGCTAGGCGACTCACATACCTACACAGTAAACGCCCAAACCCGTAACGACTAGGTACTGTACTTGTAGATTTTTTTTTTATCGTGGTATAATCATCAAATGAGTCCTACCCAGGGCAGGGCGGGAGGGACTGTCAGACTTGTACTGACTAAAATCCACGGTGTCCTTCAGTAGCCCTTTATGTTCCGAGGTCACGGTAATGAGATAAGTCCCGCGACCTCGGCAGGCTTCGGCCCTCTAGAGGGGGGCCCCGCCATCATGCTGACACTCTTTGAGGCGCGTGTGGAACACAACGCGCCGTCGACCCGCCCATGGACCATGGTCGGACAGCGAGTCGCCCATTACTCGCCGCCCGCATGCCCGCACAACTACTTGTAGATCGAATATTTGCTCCGTGCGGGAATCGAACTCGCGGCTCGCAGTGCTGCAGTATAATCACTCAGCCATTGCACCAACTGTGCTGTCAAAAAAAGTTATTACGCACTATGACAATTTTTTTGACCATTCAAAATTGACTGTGCCTAGCCTAGTTAAAGTGAATGTCTAGATTTTGTCTGCTGTATACGACCCTCAACTAACAGCCAATAACCAGGGACCGAAAACCTTTATAAATTACGGTACCGGTATTGAAGAATTTCGGTTATTTTTCAGATTTAGGTAACCGCTATCTGGGTAACCAGACCGAAGAAAAATGTAACCTCTATTCAGGTTACCGTTTTAATACCGGTTTCCTAAAGATGACCTTGATTACGAGAAAAAACCTTTAATGAGGTTACCGTTTTAATACCGGTTACCTAAAAATCGCTCCTCGCACCGAATAATAACGTAATGTGATATAACGATACTTTGCGTTTTATTGCATATTCATCATGTAGGTACTCTCTTACACTTTGTCAATTTTTTTCGCATTTTTAACCGACTTCAAAAAGAAGGAGGTTATCAATTCGACGGTATGTTTTTTTTTTTTTTTTTTGTGTTTGTTACGCGATTACTCCGCCAATTGTGGACCGATTTTCAAAATTCTTTTTTTGTTCGAAAGGAGATACTTCAGGAGTGGTCCCATTGTCACCATGTCAGGATCTGATGATTGGATCCTGGAGAAATCGAGGGCAACCCTCAAATTTTATAGGCCTACACATCGTTTTTCGCAAATTTTATGAAGTAATTTAAGTATTTGCATATGGTAATCATCATCTCATGTAGCTGAGCTGATGATGGAAGGTACAACTCCTCTAGTAAGGACTTGGCATCGTCTGATTTAGTAAATTATGTTTGTGTTCGCTTATCTCCAGAACTACAAGTCCGATTTAAGTAATTATATAATTATATATTAATTAGTATTTTTGTTGTACTAGGTATTGTTCAACTTAGGGAATACTGCAAGTTTCATCAAAATCGGTTCTGTAGTTTTTGAGATAGGGAATTCTGAATGTAAGAGATTTTAACGATGCACTCGTATTTGACAAGAATTGTGGTTGAATATTTAAACTAAAAAGAGTAAAATAAAAACTTTTTGAAAAAAAAATGTAACCGCCTTCAAAACAACCACAAAAAAGGGTAAAATAACCTTCAAAACTTTTCTTTCGGAAGTCGGTGGCAAAAAGACAATTAAATTAATCAAAAAAAGTCACCGACTTCCGAAAGAAAAGTTTTGAAGGTTATTTTACCCTTTTTTGTGGTTGTTTTGAAGGCGGTTACATTTTTTTTCAAAAAGTTTTTCCTATGAGTACATCACAAATTTGTATTTTTATAATAACCATAGCCCTAATATTCCGTTACAGATTTATTGTACTTATTTACGTGAATAATATCGCTTCAAGTGATTACGGATAGCACTGATAATAAGAATTTCAATATGTTACGATAACGATATTATTCGAGTAAGAACAGCAAAATCGTTTTAATTATAGTAAAGTTTTTCCCACATTTTTATAAACTCACTTTTCTTGTTTGTTTATTTGTTTGTTTGTCGTTCCAGTTGGACTTTTGCAACTCAATTTTTTAGCAATACTACTCCTGTAGGCAGGCCTTTGCCCAGCAGTGGGATGATACAGGCTGACAGTAACAGTAACAGTAACTCCTGTAGAGATTTTATTTAAAAAAACACATTAATATGGCAATGCTGGTTACTATTTATTAATGTATTTAAAAAAAAATAGCATATACTTTTGCAATAGTTAACCTAGGTGATCTACACTCAATCTACGATTGCTGTATTATCTATTAACGCGAGAATAAAGAAAGGGATATAATAATATCGAGTATGTGGCATAGATATGTGGTGCGCCGCCGTCGCCGTGAATTCGGTCGGCGCACCGCCGCCGAAAGAAACGCGCGGCGCGCCGCCGCGACGAGTCGCAACTTGCTTTCTCGCTCGCACGCGCGCCCTGATGGCATTCGGCGTTTGTTCGCTCTAGAGCTACACTGACTACGTAGCTTATGCCACACACGTTAGTGCCTTTTTACACGTTCCGGTTGCCGGGTTAGCCGACGGCGCAGTGTATGGCACGTGTGAACAGGGACTTACAGTATACTTGCGGTAATCCAGACTTGCGCAAGTATACTGAAACGTGTGTGGGAAGATACTTGCACCTAAGGGACGACACAACGACGTCAAGTCAATCGAATTGCATCATTATTTCTTAGTGGCAAGGTTGATTATTGTGGTTGGAATCGATCAAATCGCGTCACATCACGCCATGGTTAAAGTCCCTAACATGGTCACTGACCTATGTTTGTGCAAGTCTCGATTTGTACAAGTATACTGGTACGTGTGTAGTCGGCTCTACACATTCAAGTGTATAAATTACCGGCCAAACCCGATTTCAGGATAAACTAGTCTGACCTAGGCAAAACTAGTTCTTCCTTCACAAGAGAAATCGACGGAGCCCCGCTTAGCAGGGCTCCTACTTCTAAGCATCGTCAACTTTGTCTTAGTCATTCGTGACCCTAGACTAGGGTCAACGGGCTCGCCGTAAGATCCCTCTTTGAGGAGTGGCTGGATAAGTCCCACGGCGTCCTCACCTACCGCTTAACGCAGGTCCTCACCGGACAGTGGACACGGATGCTTCGGGAGGTACCTGTGTCGGATAAGGAGGGATGAAACGTCTGGGTGTCACCACTGCGAGGGCTGCCCGGAGGACACGGTGGAGCATATAATGCAGGACTGCCCCGCTTGGGCAGAGCGCCGCCGTGTCCTGACGCAGGCGATAGGCGACGACCTCGACATTGATCGCCGCCATTCTGCGGGGTGAGACAGAGTGGGAAGCAATCGCCTCATTCTGCGAAGCAGTCATGCTCGCGAAGGAAAAGCCAGACTCGCGAGGGAGAACCCTCGCGCACGGCGCCGTGATAGACGCCCACGGCGTCGGACGTCGCAGGACGACCTCCGGCTACCGTAGGCGCGGGCATGCGGGTGGCGAGTAATGGGAGACTCGCTGTCCTACCATGGACCATGTCCGGGTCGACGGCTCGTTGTGCTCCACGCGCGCCTCAAAGAGCGTCAGCACAATGACGGGGCCTCCAATTTAGAGGGCCAAAGCCAGCCGGGGTCGTGGGACACACTTATACCGCGACTCCGGTACACAAAGGGCTTCTGAAGGACACCGTGGATTTTAGTCAGTACAAGTCTGACAGTCCCTCCCGCCCTGCCCTGGATAGGAGGACTCATTTGATGATTTTACCACGATAAAAAAAAACTAGGGTCAAGAGCAAACCCATTTCACATAAAAAAATAGATAGTGCTTTGATTAAAAACTCTGTCTCGCATCTTAAAATACTGAAACAATTATTGTTTTTAGTAAACATAATCGCTAAATATAGAAGACTAAAATTGTAATTAACAAATACGTTTCTTTAGAAAACTTTTTTGGTACCTAACAACAACATGATTTTCTTCATTTTTCTTCTTAAGAAATCTTTCCCTAATAAAAAAAACTAAGACACACGGCCGGACGCGACGCGCCGCCGCCGTGAAAATATACAGGCCACGCCGCCGCCGTGGAATTGGCCATCGGCGCTCATATCTAGTATGTGTGGCATACCACCCCCAACGGACATTGGCCCTGGTAACACACAACATTCGCACACTGAGGACCGATGAGAAGATTATCGAGCTGGAGGAAGAATTGAGCAAAATGCAATGAAATCCGAAGAGAGGGTCAGGATACGATAGTTCTAGATTCCGGCAACATGCTCTTCTACCGGGAAGGAGACCTAAATCCCAGGGTGGTGTTGGATTTCCCGTCCGCGGGTCTCTCATCAACAACGTTATGAAAGTCGACAGTGTGTCGAGTAGGGTAGCATACCTTATACTCAGAATTATCAACTGGTATTCGTTAAAGGTCATACAGGTCATCGACCTGGATGATGAAGTAGAGGCATTGGATGAGGAGATATCCGAGGCCATACATACCTCCGAAACATACTTCACCGTTGTTATGGGGGACTTCAACGCGAAGGGCGCACGGAATAGCGATAAGTTGAGAGTGGGGCCATTTGGGTATGGGCAGCGAGGGGCCAGCGACTGGTCGACTTCATGGAAAAGGAAGAACTTCATTTAATGAACTCCTACTTCCAGAAGCGGCCATCCAGGAGGTAGACGTGGATGAGCCCCGATGGTACTATCAGAAATGAGATCGACTTCATCATGACGACCAAGAAGCGAATATTCAGTGATGTCTCTGTGCTCCCCAAGGTAAAAACCGGTAGCGATCACCGAATCGTCAGAGGCACATTGAATATTAATGTGAAGCTTGAAAGGTCTCGTCTCGTAAAGTCTACGCTCCGAAATAGTCCTGCCCACATCCAGAACCCCGAAGACTTTCAACTGGAACTGCACAATCGCTTCCAGTGCCTAACCGAATGCGAAACTGTGGACGAGATTAACAGTGGGTTGGTGGAAACTGTTCAAGCTGTGGGATTCAAATTCTTTAAGACCCCTCACCGCAATAAGTCTCAAAAGCTCTCGAACGGAACCATCAAGTTGATGCAAGACCGGACCGAGATGAGGCTGCAATCTTCAGTTGAAATGTTGGAATATGGCAAACTCAATAGACGAATCTCTTAATCAATGCGGCGTGATCTGCGTGCCTATAGGGTGGCATGGATCAAAGAGGTGATCGAGCGGAACCAGGGCTCAAAAGTCTTATCTCTATTAGGCAAAGTCAAATGACGAAGCTGAAGATTAATGACGGCAGCATCATTTCGACGAAACCTGAGATCCTAAGAGAGCTTGAGAGGTTTTACGGACAGTTAAACACATCAACACCCAGTGTCGGTACAGCTCGAGACGCAAGAGCTAAATTGACTCGACACTGCACTGAGGATATCCCGGACATCAGCCTGTATGAGATTAGAATGGCTCTTAAACAGCTCTAGAATAACAAGGCGCTGGGTGAGGACCGAATCACAACTGAACTTCTGAGAGCGGGTGGAAACCCGGTACTTTTAGTTCTCCAGAAGTTATTTAATTCCGTCGTATTCGAAGGTACTACACCAGAAGTATGCCACGGGAGTGTGGTTGCTTTCAAAAAGGGTGACAACACCTTGTTGAAGAACTACAGGCCAATCTCATTTCTGAGCCATGTATACAAGCTGATCTCAAGAGTCATTACGAACCGTCTCGAAAGCAGGTTTGATGACTTCCAGCCTCCCGAGAAAGACGGGTTTCGAAAAGGTTTTAGTACCATAGACCACATACACCGTCAGATTATACAGAAGACAGAGGAGTATAATCGGCCATTATATTTAGCGTTTGTGAACTATGGAAAAGCCTTCGATTTAATCGAAACCTGGGCAGTATTGCACGTTCTCCAACGATGTCATATCGACTATAGGTGTATCGAAGTGTTGAGGTGTTTGTACAGAAACGCCACCATGTTTTTCCGACTTCAGGAAGAGAGCAATTGCAGAAAGGAGTGAGACAGGGAGACGTTATTTCTCCGAAACTGTTCAAGACCGCGTTGAACGGACTCGGCATCAACAGCAATGGCGAATACATCAGTCACCTTCGTTTTACCGATGATTATAGTCATCATGGCAGAATCGTTGGAGCACCTCAATGCTATGTTCAGCGACCTCAGTATCGTCTTCCAACGGGTCGGCCTTAAAATGAACGAAAATCATGTCGAACGTCCATGTGGCACCCGTACCGGTTGTTGTTGGGAATGATATACTCTCGAAGTTGTAGACCATTATACTTACCTTGGACAGATTCTTCAGTTAGGTAGGTCCAACTTCGTTCTCGAAGTTGAACCTACCTAACGGACCTCTTTCTAGAGGTCGAAGAAGAATCCAACTCGGATGGGCAGCGTTTGGGAAGCTACGTGATATCTTCTCATCGAGAATGCCACAGTGTCTCAAGACAAGGATGTTTAACCAGTGTGTGTTGCCAGTGATTACGTAGGGGTCTGAAACGTGGTCTTGCACTGCTGGCCTTTTAGAGGCTCGGAGTTTCTTTGCGGGATAAAAATCCGGAACATGGATATTCGGCGAAGAACCAGAGTCACCCACGTAGCTCATACAATTTACAAGTTGATGTGGAAATGGGCAGGCCACATCGCTCATTGAACTGACGATCGATGGAGAACAAAAGTTCTCGAGTGGCGACCACGGACCGGAAGACGCAGCGTAGGCAGGCCTCCCACTAGGTAGGCCAACGACATCGTGAGGGTCGCGGGCAACCGATGGATGCAAGTAGCGAATGGTCGTTTGGCGTGGCGGTCTAAGGGGGAGGCCTATGTTCAACAGTGGACGTCTTTCGGCTGATGATGATGATGATGAGTGTTCTTTTATCAGAAAGCCATAGTTTTATTGAAAGTTATATTTCTAATAATGGATATTACTTAACAGGCAATTGAAGAATAAAATAGTACTCAAACAATAATTTAAATTATAATATATATTATATAGGCGAAAATCGCAGTTACAATCTATTACCGTTTATGTTTGGATGTCATTGTTTAACGAATAACATTGTAATATAGGTACTATTATTGTGCACGCTGTCTTTTTGTTTTTACGCGAATAATATCGTTATGTTTTGTTGCGAAATAATGTTTTTCTAACGTATCCAGTAAAATATATTTTCTTTAATAACTTGGTCCTAATAAAATAAAAATGTAAAACTTTTATTTAGAATGATTCTATAAAAAAATAACTTTCATTTGATGATATATAAATCATTATCTTAGGTTGGATAATTTTTACAATAAAAACAAAAAAACACTGTTTTATTTTTCCTGTAAAATTTGAATTTATCGATTACGATATTATTCGGTGGGGGGTGCAAAATTACCTTGATAACGAGAAAGAAACAGAATATCGCAATGCCAATTTGGCATTAGAAAATAGTAAAGATTACCAAGAAAGTCTGTACCAGTGCTGTACGCGGGTGCGCCATACTACCTCATACTACCTCAAATGGCTTAGCAGAATCCTGTGATACGTCGAAAATACTGCAGCATTAATTTTGAAATAAATATATGATAAAGTTGAGGATTAATGTTAGGTCTTATGTTTGGCGACCTCACCTTTAATAAAAAAAAACTAAATTGAAATCGCTTCATTCGTTCGGGCTCTATGGTGCCACAGACAGACAGACAGACAGACACGTCAAACTTATAACACCCCTCTTTTTCCGTCGGCCACAATGACGATGACGACGGCATAATTATAGAGTAATACTGAGTTATACATACATTTATTATCATACTGAATGAAAGACGCGTTGCGCGTGCCGCGTGCTGTGCCAGCCAAGGCCGTGATTGGTCGGCGTTCACCTAAGTTCGTGTGTCGGCCCGACTCTTTGTCACACACACAGGCGATGCGCGCCCTTTGACTATTGCCGACGGCACGTGTAAGATAGGGGTAATTTTTATTTCGGTAACCGGTATTAATACTGGTTAAGTATTCACTTTAATAATAAAGGTAACCTTTAAAATTACCTGTAAAAGAAAAAAAGGTTGTTACCGAAAAAATACCCGTATTGTTGATACCGGTTTCGGTCCCTGCCAATAACCTCGAATTCAAAATACATACTTACATAGTGATGTTGCGAATATTCGCATTCGCATTCGCAAATATTCGCATATTTTTTTATATTCGCATTCGCATCCGCATAAATTGATGCGAATGTTTGCGAATATTTCTGAAAAACGATTTTTTAATTTACTACTATGATTTGAATATGGAAACTATATGTAACGGAATAGTCTTGAAGTAATCAACTAAATTGAAATAGTTCTGTTAGGTAGTCCAATTGTATTAAAATAACAGAATCGCAACAAAAATGACACAATTCCTTTTTATCGTGATGAAATCATCAAATGAGTCTTACCACCCAGTTATATTAAAAAATCTACCACATAAAATCGCTATGAGAAACAAGAGAGAGAAAAAAAAAAAAATTCAAAATATTTTTTTAAGTTCTTTGTCCATGCCTGTTCCGGTGAAAGGTATAAAAAAAACCAGCTCCAGTCTAAACTTGTTGAATTATGAAATTATATGTTGAATGAATGAAGTTACATTCATTTAACTACGAGTATATCGACTTGGCCAATGTCATTTTGCGTGCTGTTTATTTAAAAGTCAATATTCGCATTCGCATTCGCCAATATTGAAATTGAATATTCGCAACCGTGTCAAAAATCAGACATTCGCAACATCACTAATACTTACTTATGTAAAATATACAAAACCTGAATGCAGG
Source organism: Agrotis clavis (assembly GCA_954870645.1). Classification (NCBI taxonomy): domain Eukaryota; kingdom Metazoa; phylum Arthropoda; class Insecta; order Lepidoptera; family Noctuidae; genus Agrotis; species Agrotis clavis. Next base: position 21,839,646 of record OX940930.1, read on the forward strand.
TCACATCTAAGACGCCTAAATGTTGTATTAATTAGGCTCTGCATATTATAGCGCGCGTTTTTATTAGTTACTAGCTTTGACTCGCAGATTCGCTCGTTCATAATTATATTTGAAGTATGTCGGGCGAAGTTTCATACAAAATTCCTCCCTCCATCCATTTCTGCCCCTGCACATTTTTGCAGAAAAAAAATTACCGTAACTATCAATAAATCAATCAACATCAGCCTAAAAATGTTCCCACTGCTGGGACACAGGCCTCCTCTCTGTGAGAGAGAGTTGACCATAATCCACCACGCGGGCCCAGTGCGTGTTGGTAGATGTCACATGTCTTCGAATTTTTGGTTCTAGGACATGCCAGTTTCCTCACGATGTTTTCCTTCACGGTTTTGAGTGCAGTGGTGATGAAATAAATATAAAGTAATGCGCCTGGCGGGGTTCGAACCCATGACCTACAACTCGTAACTATGATCGATTGATATTCCATTAATTTGTATGTCGTTCAATTGATTCGAACATTTCTGCTCCACTCAGGACGGAAACAAGACTCTGATGATTTTACCACATAAAATCATCATCATCATCATCATCAGCCGGAAGACGTCCACTGCTGAACATAGGTCTCCCCCTTAGACCGCCACGCCGAACGACAATTCGCCACTTGCATCCATCCGTTGCCCGCGACCCTCACGATGTCGTCGGTCCACCTAGTGGGAGGCCTGCCTACGCTGCGTCTTCCGGTCCGTGGTCGCGACTCGAGAATTTTTCTTCCCCATCGGTTGTCAGTTCTACGAGCGATGTGGCCTGCCCATTGCCACTTCAACTTGCAACCACATAAAATAGAGTCTCTAAATGTCTAAATACCTAGAATCAACAGTGGCAACCACCAGAAAAGCGCTGAGACGATGAAGCTCGACGTGTCCTGGAGAATGAATTTACCTATCTTGGATCCTGTAATGAAATTAATCAGAAAAGAATAGAGGTGGAGTTGGGAGGAGTGGGAAAAATACGTTTCCACTTCCCTCCGTATCAAGCAGGAGATAGAACAAAACAAGGCCAATAGGCACACAGGGACATAACTGGGAAAAAACCCAGTTGCCTTGCACCACCTATAAAAATTTCGTTAGTGACTCTGATGATTTTACCAATAATAGGGTTCCAACTGGATGTGTTGGTATGTGCATCAAAATTCTTCATAAATCGTTCATCGACATTGCGTGAAAGATGAACAAACAAACTCGCTTTCGTATTTATTATAATCTTTAGTAGAAATACTTAACATTCAGCATTGGACCTCCCAAAATACTGAGCACAATAAAATGACATCATCTTCCATGTCGACTAGTCTGACCTTGTGTGCGCCAACGAAGCGGAACGCCATAGCAATTATGTATGTTGGTATCTCTAGACCAAATCCAAACTTCAAATTCAATGTTATTTTCATGTAAACAAATATCAACTTTGTGTTCAATAGGAATTAAGTTTACATCACAATGATTAGAGCTATTGAATAAGTATCTAATAAAAACATTCGAAGTTGTACCGCAAACTCAACTTTATTTGTAACCGTTAAAGTTAGTTTTTCAAAAACTCAGAATGTGATGATTTTGGAAGACCTAACTTTTGAATACTTTTTTTCTGTCTATATGCTGCACGTGTCATATTTTTGGCCGTATAGCCTTGCCAGGCTTTATACACGACACAAACGTTCTTCAGTAATTTATATTGTGGATCTTCTGTAATTATTTATTTTATCTGAGATCGATAAGGACTAATAAGATTCTTATTATTTGTTTGATGAAACTTCATTAACCCTCTGCAACTGACGTGGCTTAAGTTTTACAATTCAACTGACGTGGTAGTACACGAGACACCCAGGGCCGCGCCGCCCCTATGTGCGAAGTGTGCGGCGCACACAGGCGCCAGGGCAATAGAGGCGCCGGATGACCAGTGCCAATTATTGAAATTATTTTTGTTACATTACAAAATATTAATACTTGAGTATCAATAAGTAAGTAGATACAAGTCTCACAAGACGATACTTATCTAAACATTTGAATTGACTCAGTGTTTGTATTTTGGGTTTTGTTTACATGAATTACGTGCTCTGCTTTAAAAATCAAAAGAACCGCCGGCCGCGCCGCATTCGCTACGATAGCCGACTATTTTATTATTAGTATATTTATCTATGTATTTTATTACAAAGGCCGTGCCGTGGATTAGTTTATAAACGTAACCCGATTCGACCCGACGGGGATTCCCCACAACAATTACAAACATTTTATCGAAAATGGGTATTAGCTAGTGGAGTCGCGGGTACGGCGCGTACTGGCAGGAAACTGTTAAATCGATAAAACTGGTGAAGTAATTTCAGCAAAAACTTTGAATTTATGAAAGAAAGAAAGACGACTACATGAAAGGCGCTTCATAGGTTTTGCACACAGGCGCTTCATAGGTTATGCACACAGGCGCTGCAAGGGGTCGGCGCGGCCCTGGAGACACCATTTCAACAGCAAATATTTTCGTAGATTTATAGTATGCAGATAAATTATTCATATTTATTAAATTTTTAGCCTTTAAATCAGGGTTGGCATGATTAAAACAAGTTGTTTTAAAACACATGTTTAAAACAGTGTTTAAAACAGTTTGAAATTAAATAGTGTTTTTTATTACATGTTTAAAAACAAAGATTAAAACAAGTTTAAAACATTGTATAAAACAGTACGAAAAAAAACATGTTTTAAAACTACTTTTCATGTCGCAATAACTGAATATAAAATGAAAATAAAATTATAAGTATTTGAGTCTGAATAGTTCAACATAAAACCAATTGAGTCTCTATTGCTGTTATATTTTTGAACTTTCAATGGCATTGTAATTGACATAATCATTATTTTTTTATAAAACGTTGCCCCACACTAGGAATTTCTACTGTGTCGTGGGTGCGTTTACAAACATATAAACTCAAACATGCCGCCAACATTATTTTTATGTTATGCAGGTATTTCATTCAATCAAACAAATATCTAAGTACCAGGATTTGTATGGGACAAGATAGCACTTTTTTTTTGAAACATTATCATAATAATTTCAAAACAATTAAAATTGTAACAAGTTTAATTAATAAACAACATTAGTCATAAATAAAAAACGTAAACATCGATCCCTAATGTCGGCTGTCGAAAGAAATTTGGTAATTCCCCTATTTTTTAGACATATAAGTAGATCGGTGTTTCTCAGTCCATTGTTCATAAGGTAAAGCCCCGCACCGTGGCGCGGGGATATACCTTACGAACAATGAACTATTCTACGAACGAATAGGAGGCGCGCCGCCTGTCCCGCTAGGAAAGTCCCTACGTGTCGCCCAATATAAAATCAACATTAGAACATACCTACCGGGTGAATGTGAAGCGTTTGATTACGCAACAAACAAATAAATGTTATCTATTGATCGTTTTTTTGTAAATATTTAATTTATTAGGGCGAGTTTATAAAGATCTAGCCTAGAAAAGAAACATAGTCGAATTAATTTGAAATAACGCCCTAAACTAAAAAAAAACAAAAAAAACACTTGTTTAAAACATTTTGAACTGTTTGTTTTATATAATTTAAAAAAAACTGTTTTTTTTCCAACCCTGCTTTAAATGAATCAAATTTACTTGAAATAATAAAGAACAATTTGTATTTTCAAAATTAGACAGCTTTTATTTACTTAACATAAATCAGTCTACAAATTTCTACTTCGACATTTTTGATATAACAAAATTATCAAATTAAGGTTTATCAAATTTAACATGATACATTTTAAAAGTTCACTATTCCTTTAATCGGTGTAGGAAAAATTAAATACATTCGTTGGTCAATTTAAAAACTAGAGACTTTCAAAGTCACACTTTTTTTTGACAAATTATCACACAGTGGCTCGGAGCACTGAAGGCAAATTGGCTTCGAACATTCACAGCAAGGGTTTTTATTTGTTTTTTTTTTTGGACAAACATAATATATTTTTTGTTACTTATTAGAACTGACCGAACTAGTGGTGGTGGAGGGGGGGTATCCTTGCCTAAAAACTCTAGTGATAATCATTCGCAGCTTTCTTGGCAATCTTTCACTATACACTCGGTTTTTCTGATCCAGCTTTAAGTCTCCGGCCATATTCGACAAAAAAACTCCTCTCTTAATTTCAGAGAGAGATACTAGATTACCATGGACTCTAGCATTGTGGGGTTAATCAGCTTAGTAAAAAAGTTTCAGCTGATGTTCTCTTATGAGCAGAAGTCCTTGGTTTAGGGTTGTTACTTGAGATAATATCCATCTAAAAACAAGTTAGGCACATTACTGTTAGCCTTCCTCCGAGACTACACTCGCGTGTGCTATATATATAATTTTTTTCAGTAACCTGTCTTACTCAGTAATAATATGTGTATATAATTCTTTTAGGTTTTAATAGTTGATTGATAACATGCAAAAGTACAAATAATAATAATAATCCTAATTGTAGTATTTGTATAGATACAATGTATTTTATGTAAATGGTTTATTTTATAAAAAAATGGAAAATAACGCGAAATAATACATCATTTAAACTTATTGCTGATGTGGTAGTTTAGGAGACACTATAAAGATATAACCATTTGACTGAGGTGGTAGTCTCGTGGACACTGACTTTAAAGCTGACGTGGTAGTTTCGTAGACACCTTCCTTCCGCAACGCGAGCGTGAGCTGAATGCGACCGCCCGTCGCACATTGACCGACGTGTGAGCCCACTACAGGAAGGTACTCGCAGCGGCGGTGCTCAAATTTGAAAATTGCCGATAAAAAACGGGATTTTGTATTTCGCGTTGTCTGCTGGACTACCACATCAGCCGCAGAGGGTTAATATACACACTTACACAGTATTCCCATATATTTGTACATAGTATTTGTTGTTATTTCAACAAGAAAAATCGATCATCTGTGAATTTTTCACCTATCTAATTGTATCTAACTAGTATTACGGTTCAGGAGATCTAGCCTGGTGACAGACGTACGGAGTGCGGAGTCTTAGGGTGCTCACACATCTATCGACGCGGAATCGGATTTTTCCGTCGCCCTTTCTCTTTCTGTCGCTTAGAACTGCCATTTGCTAGACCGAGACAATGCAATAGCACGCGGCCGCGTCGAGGATCCCGCCGCGTGCGATCGCATTATGCTTTCTGTCTCGGTCTAGCAAATGGCAGTTCTAAGCGACAGAAAGAGAAAGGGCGACGCAAAAAGCCGATTCCGCGTCGATAGATGTGGGAGCACCCTTACTTAGTAATAGAGAATCCCCTAAATCCTTGCTATTTATTTATTATTCCATTTCATTATTTTCATTGGTACATACTTAATACTCATGTAACTCGTGTGCATTTATTATGTAAATAGAAAAACCGTACGTTCTTATTTGATCTGTATTTTTCAGGTCAAAAGTGCAAGACAAACAGTTTCGTAACAGATTAGTGTTATGTATTCGTGTCATACATGCAAGTTATAATACACTCTCGGCTTCGGGTTTTTCCCGCGGATACTTCTATGTTATCTCATTGACTAGTCAATGACCGAGATATACCTACCTACGTTTTGTTTAATGGCGAGGAATATGGCTCCCGGAATACCCGGCGATAGTACCACTGGTAAACCTAATCGGTGCCTATAAATCCTCTATAATCAGCAAAACCGTTAGTTATAAAGGCAGCAATTTTCAAACGGTTTTCCTGTATACTATATGCATGCTACATGCTGTACTTACTACACTGAACACATTACATGCATTTTATGACTGGTATACTACTCGCACATGCAGCCAAAGAGTTCCCGTATGCAGACACATTGAAACTTATAGCACAACATTGGAAAACCATTTGATTATTTGCTGCCTGTATTGGCTGCCTGTATACCCAAAGCCTGCCGGGGTCGAGGGACTTACCTCTTTACCGTGACCTCGGAACATAAGGGCTATTGAAGGACACCGTGGATTTTAGTCAGTACAAGTCTGACAGTCCCTCCCGCCCTGCCCGGGGTGGGAGGACTCATTTGATGATTTTACAACGCTAAAAAAAAAATCGTGGTAAAATCATCAAATGAGTCCTCCCGCCCGGGGTGAGATGGGACTGACTAAAATCCACCGTGATCCTTCAATAGCCCTTTACGTACCAGGGCCACGGTTATCTGGTGAGACAGTCCCGCGACCCCGGCAGGCTTTGGCCCTCTTAGGGGGCCCGTTTGCTGACAAAAAATCATTCAGTTTGGTTTATTATTTTTCATTTTCGCTTATGAAGAAAATTATGTACATGACATGAATTTCCTTAGTAAGAGTAAGAGTTCGAGTGGTTGTCAGACGTCTGTTTGTTATTACATTTTCATTTTTAGCGTTCAACCATTCATACCATCTTGAAAAATGAAACCAGATGTGCGCTGTTGCATTGAACTCCGTGACGGTCGCCATGACCTATATACATTGACTTTTGAAGACTCATAAATATAATACCTACTGTATCTTAACTGCTTCTTGTAAAAGGTTAAATATGGCTATGGCTCAAATGGCCTAATTTAATAATTTATCTACTTGGGAAGTCCTCTTCCCAAGTAGATAAATTATTAAATTAGGCCATTTGCAGAGCAGTTAATCCTTTAACTGCTGGCCTTTTAAAAAGACTAAGAGTCATTCAACGAGCAATGGAAAGAGCTATGCTTGGAGTTTCTTCGATGATTCCCGATGTCCACCCCCAGCTTGTCCCCCGCTGGGGGACAGCGCAACTTTTTCTAAAAAATGTTCCCAATGACCACCCCGGGGTGGACATTAGGAACTTTTTTTAGAAAAAGTTGCACTGTCCCCCAGCGGGGGACAGTGATACGATTTTTTAAAAATATTTACGTTGTCCCCCACGGGTGGACAGCGCTACAATTTAAAAAATGAGAATTCTCAGTGTCCACCGCGGGTGGACGGAGATACTTTTTTTTATTTATTCCCGGTAGCGGGCCCTTTTAACTATTTTTAATACTTTGACTGAAAAAAAACTGATGAAAATGATTTTCAAAACTGTAATAATCAGCAAAAAAAAATGAACAATGTAAGGCTGCTCATTATTTGTGACTATACTATTGTTTAGAAAGTAAGTTTTTTTTGTTATTTATATTTTTTAAGACATAAAAATGTGATTATTGCAATGTTCTAGTCGATTGTGTGCCATTGTCAAATTATTTTTATTTTTTACTATTATTATTTTTAAAACCATATCTTAGTTTGTACACACATATCTTAGTTTGTTTGGCTACACGTCAAACTATGCAAAACCAATGTAAGCTGACCGTTGAGTGTGCGGAAAGATTTCACAAAGCGAGATCAAGACAAACTGGTATTGTATAGGTTGATGTGTAACCAAACAAACTAACTACTACACAAACAAACAAACTAACTAGCCGTGTGTACTAGTATAGTTTTAGTTAGCATTCTTCTGGGCTCGTTTTATTATAAGTTTGTTTGATGAAAACTTTTAATAAAGCGAGCCTGTAAAATTGGATTAGAAAAATTGGTATGATGTTACTCTACCTTGTATGAACATTTTAAATGATTAAATACTTTTCAGGTGTATATAATTAGAAATAAATGTCATATCCTAGTTAATTTCAAAAGAAAATTTTAAAACAAAATTATTACAATAAATAAACCTACTTTTGAATTTTTAATTATGGTGTTAATTAGAAGATTTTTTAAAAAATAAACGTTGATTTTAAAATACATAATTTGTTTTTATTATTATTTTAATAATCTCATCATCTTCCTTCTAAAGTCTTTAATCTGTAACGAGTCTTCACTCAAAGTTTACAAAAACAATTAAAAGGGAATCATCATCATCATTATCAGCCTATAATGTTCCCACTGCTGGGACACAGGCCTCCTCTCTGTGAGAGGGAGTGGGCCATAATCCACCACGCGGGCCCAGTGCGGATTGGTGGATGTCACATGTCTTCGAATTTTTGGTTCTAGGACATGCCGGTTTCCTCACGATGTTTTCCTTCACCGTTTTGAGAGCAGTGGTGATGAAATAAATTACACAAAGTAATGCGCCAGGCGGGGTTCGAACCCACGACCTACAACTCGTAAGTCGGGACCGATACCACAATAAAATAAAATAAAAAATAAAATGATAAAAGGGAATAAATAAATAAAAGTATCTCCGTCCACCCGCGGTGGACACTGAGAATTCTCATTTTTAAAATTGTAGCGCTGTCCACCCGTGGGGGACAACGTAAATATTTTTAAAAAATCGTATCACTGTCCCCCGCTGGGGGACAGCGCAACTTTTTCTAAAAAAAGTTCCTAATGGCCACCCCGGGGTGGTCATTGGGAACATTTTTTAGAAAAAGTTGCGCTGTCCCCCAGCGGGGGACAAGCTGGGGGTGGACATCGGGAATCATCGAGTTTCTTTGCGGGATAAAATCCGGAACATGGATATTCTGCGAAGAACCAGAGTCACCAACATTTTTTTTTTTTAACGTGGCAAAATCATCAAATGAGTCCTCCCACCCCGGGCAGGGCGGGAGGGACTGTCAGACTTCTACTGACTAAAATCCACGGTGTCCTTCAATAGCCCTTTATGTTCCGGGGTCACGGTAAGGAAAAAATCCCGCGACCCCGGCAGGCTTTGGCCCTCTGAGAGGGGGGCCCCGTCATTATGCTGACGCTCTTTGAGGTGCGCGTGGGACACAACGCGCCGTCGACCCGGGCATGGTCCATGGTCGGGCAGCGAGTTGCCCTTTACTCGCTGCCCGCATGCCCGCGCCTACGGTTGCCGGAGATCGTCTTGTGACGTCCGTCACCGTGGGCGTCCACGGGGCGGAGGGAGGACTCTGTCCTCTCTCGCGCGCGGCGCGCCTCCTCCTTCGCGAGCATTACTGCTTCGCAGAAGGAGGCGACCGCTTCCCACTCCGTCTCGACCCGCAGCATGGCCGCAACCAATGCCGGGCGCGAGAGGTCTCCGCCTATCGCAGCCGTGAGGACACGTCGGTGCTCTGCCCAAGCGGGGCAGTCCTGCACCGTATGCTCCACCGTGTCCTCCGGGCGATCTTCGCAGTGGTGACACCCAGACGTTTCCTCCTTCCGCAAGAGTCACCGACATAGCTCGTAATATTTGCAAGTTGAAGTGGCAATGGGCAGGCCACATCGCTCATAGAACCCGACAACCGATGGGGCAGAAAAGTTCTCGAATGGCCACCACGGACCGAAAGACGCAGCGTAGGCAGGCCTCCTACTAGGTGGACCGACGACATCGTGAGAGTTTCAGGCAACCGATGGATGCAAGTGGCGAATTGTCGTTCGGCGTGGCGGTCTAAGGGGGAGGCCTATGTTCAGCAGTGGACGTCTTCCGGCTGATGATGATGACTTGGGAAGACCAATAAAGTTTAATACCTAAGCAAATGGTCTTTAAAGATATTATTCCGATCAGCACGCAGCGCTACAGAGAATATATGGGGACCAGTAACTGGTCCCCATATATTCTCTAGTAAATTCTGTGCTTAGCAGCAATGTAGCGGCACCATTGCTGCGCAGCACCATAGCAGCACAAATTAATATTGCAATTAACACTGCTACGTGCAGCTGAGAACGGAATCATAGTTATCATAACACTTTCATTACTTTTCTAAAATTTATCCTTTATGGTGGCACTTACAACAGCACTGAAATATCTGAAACACAAAACATAACTGCATAACATGGTAGATATTCACATTCATCGTATGTACTGTCATTATATAGGGAAGATCCCGTTATCAACGACATTAAATAGGTATATTTGTCATGAATGAACAATAGGATGCGTCCGTTATTTTTATTTATTTATAGGCATACCTTCTTATGTATTACTCAACAATGTTATATTAATCTACGTAGGTATGATGTGTTTTTTGAAGTCGGTAAAAATAAAAACCCATCCTGAGAAAGAAGAAAGAAAGAAAGATAATTTATTTGTCAAACATGCGTTTACATAAACTCGTACAAATGTTGGATGTTTAAAAATTACATTTCATTGCGTATTCATTTGAAATTTAAATACAAAACTTTTTAAAAAAAGTACCGACTTCAAAAACAAATGCAAAAAAGTTTAAAATAACTTTTCTTTCGGAAGTCGATGTCTTTGATTTTTATTTCATTGACTATTGCCACCGACTTCCGAAATAAAAGTTATTTTTTTTTTGCATTTGTTTTTGAAGTCGGTACTTTTTTTAAAAAGTTTTGTATTTAAATTTCAAATGAATACGCAATGAAATGTAATTTTTAAACATCCAACATTTGTACGAGTTTATGTAAACGCATGTTTGACAAATAAATTATCTTTCTTTCTTTCTTCTTTCTCAGGATGGGTTTTTATTTTTACCGACTTCAAAAAACACATCATACCTACGTAGATTAATATAACATTGTTGAGTAATACATAAGAAGGTATGCCTATAAATAAATAAAAATAACGGACGCATCCTATTGTTCATTCATGACAAATATACCTATTTAATGTCGTTGATAACGGGATCTTCCCTATATAATGACAGTACATACGATGAATGTGAATATCTACCATGTTATGCAGTTATGTTTTGTGTTTCAGATATTTCAGTGCTGTTGTAAGTGCCACCATAAAGGATAAATTTTAGAAAAGTAATGAAAGTGTTATGATAACTATGATTCCGTTCTCAGCTGCACGTAGCAGTGTTAATTGCAATATTAATTTGTGCTGCTATGGTGCTGCGCAGCAATGGTGCCGCTACATTGCTGCTAAGCACAGAATTTACTAGAGAATATATGGGGACCAGTTACTGGTCCCCATATATTCTCTGTAGCGCTGCGTGCTGATCGGAATAATATCTTTAAAGACCATTTGCTTAGGTATTAAACTTTATTGGTCTTCCCAAGTCATCATCATCAGCCGGAAGACGTCCACTGCTGAACATAGGCCTCCCCCTTAGACCGCCACGCCGAACGACAATTCGCCACTTGCATCCATCGGTTGCCTGAAACTCTCACGATGTCGTCGGTCCACCTAGTAGGAGGCCTGCCTACGCTGCGTCTTTCGGTCCGTGGTGGCCATTCGAGAACTTTTCTGCCCCATCGGTTGTCGGGTTCTATGAGCGATGTGGCCTGCCCATTGCCACTTCAACTTGCAAATATTACGAGCTATGTCGGTGACTCTTGCGGAAGGAGGAAACGTCTGGGTGTCACCACTGCGAAGATCGCCCGGAGGACACGGTGGAGCATACGGTGCAGGACTGCCCCGCTTGGGCAGAGCACCGACGTGTCCTCACGGCTGCGATAGGCGGAGACCTCTCGCGCCCGGCATTGGTTGCGGCCATGCTGCGGGTCGAGACGGAGTGGGAAGCGGTCGCCTCCTTCTGCGAAGCAGTAATGCTCGCGAAGGAGGAGGCGCGCCGCGCGCGAGAGAGGACAGAGTCCTCCCTCCGCCCCGTGGACGCCCACGGTGACGGACGTCACAAGACGATCTCCGGCAACCGTAGGCGCGGGCATGCGGGCAGCGAGTAAAGGGCAACTCGCTGCCCGACCATGGACCATGCCCGGGTCGACGGCGCGTTGTGTCCCACGCGCACCTCAAAGAGCGTCAGCATAATGACGGGGCCCCCCTCTCAGAGGGCCAAAGCCTGCCGGGGTCGCGGGATTTTTTCCTTACCGTGACCCCGGAACATAAAGGGCTATTGAAGGACACCGTGGATTTTAGTCAGTAGAAGTCTGACAGTCCCTCCCGCCCTGCCCGGGGTGGGAGGACTCATTTGATGATTTTGCCACGTTAAAAAAAAAAAATGTTGGTGACTCTGGTTCTTCGCAGAATATCCATGTTCCGGATTTTATCCCGCAAAGAAACTCGATGATTCCCGATGTCCACCCCCAGCTTGTCCCCCGCTGGGGGACAGCGCAACTTTTTCTAAAAAATGTTCCCAATGACCACCCCGGGGTGGCCATTAGGAACTTTTTTTAGAAAAAGTTGCGCTGTCCCCCAGCGGGGGACAGTGATACGATTTTTTAAAAATATTTACGTTGTCCCCCACGGGTGGACAGCGCTACAATTTTAAAAATGAGAATTCTCAGTGTCCACCGCGGGTGGACGGAGATACTTTTATTTATTTATTCCCTTTTATCATTTTATTTTTTATTTTATTTTATTGTGGTATCGGTCCCGACTTACGAGTTGTAGGTCGTGGGTTCGAACCCCGCCTGGCGCATTACTTTGTGTAATTTATTTCATCACCACTGCTCTCAAAACGGTGAAGGAAAACATCGTGAGGAAACCGGCATGTCCTAGAACCAAAAATTCGAAGACATGTGACATCCACCAATCCGCACTGGGCCCGCGTGGTGGATTATGGCCCACTCCCTCTCACAGAGAGGAGGCCTGTGTCCCAGCAGTGGGAACATTATAGGCTGATAATGATGATGATGATTCCCTTTTAATTGTTTTTGTAAACTTTGAGTGAAGACTCGTTACAGATTAAAGACTTTAGAAGGAAGATGATGAGATTATTAAAATAATAATAAAAACAAATTATGTATTTTAAAATCAACGTTTATTTTTTAAAAAATCTTCTAATTAACACCATAATTAAAAATTCAAAAGTAGGTTTATTTATTGTAATAATTTTGTTTTAAAATTTTCTTTTGAAATTAACTAGGATATGACATTTATTTCTAATTATATACACCTGAAAAGTATTTAATCATTTAAAAAGTTTAAAATAACTTTTCTTTCGGAAGTCGATGTCTTTGATTTTTATTTCATTGACTATTGCCACCGACTTCCGAAATAAAAGTTATTTTTTTTTTGCATTTGTTTTTGAAGTCGGTACTTTTTTTAAAAAGTTTTGTATTTAAATTTCAAATGAATACGCAATGAAATGTAATTTTTAAACATCCAACATTTGTACGAGTTTATGTAAAAATCTTCGTATAAACGGCATCTTTAGAAATTTATGTCCAAGTGAGCAACAAAAACGGATCTATGCGGGCAACGTCACGAGATATCCATTATTGTTATTTATTAAAACCTTTCCTAGAATGTAACAAACATTTTTCCGAAAACCGTATAAAAATCGGTTCAGACAAACGCGAGATAATCGTGAACAAACATACAATCGACTTTGAAAATCTACGATCCAAGTAGGCAAAAAATTCCCTATCTCAAAAACTACTGAACCGATTTTGATGAAACTTGCAGTATTCCATAAGTTGAACCATATCTAGTACAACAAAAAATGAATGGCTCAAATCGGACTTGTAGTTCCGGAGATATACGAACACAAAAATAAAAACATACATACATACGTTTTTGAAATTTGGCATAATTGTTCAGACGCTGATATAGACCAACATATGCGAAAACTGGGCAGTTCTGGAAATATTACATACATACGGGTCCAATTGATAACCTCCTTTTTTTTTGAAGTAGGTAAAAAAACATAAGTAATAAATAATAATGGACGCCAAGATATTATTGTTTATCTATGTCAAAAAATAAATTAAATGTAATATGTCCAGTATATTCATTATTATGCATTCAAAAAGTATCAGTAGTCAATTAATTTAAAATTTACATTCTTAAATTGATATTCTTAATCATGTGTATTATAAGTCGGAATAGAAAAGCCCTTTTCATTCAAAAAATTTTAAATATTGGAATACTTTTAAAAAAAAAAACTCAGCTTATTTTTGAAAAGTGACAAGGACTTCTCTCCTACTTTTAGGTAATTTATTGTATATCGTGGGAGCCATACAGAAAATACTTTAACGCATAGGTGCTGTTCTCGCAGTATGAGAGCATATCCTACAGTTATCACGCCTGTTACGTGGCACTACTTCATCCAATAGTTTAAATCGGAGTGGACTTGTTTCGACAAACACCGGTACCTCCAAAATGTACAGACATGGAAAAGTATTTTTTTTTTTTTAAGTAAGGCACGCAACTATCCGTAGGTTTAAGCGAATGCATCTCTTTTGAGCATTGAACACCGTGTCTTTTTCTGTTGAGTTGCCCCAAAATATGACACCATAGCGTAGATGGGATTCTGTCATAGTAGGCTGTGTAAGTAATGCCTCCACACTTACTCGTATTATAGACGACAATGTGTGCAGGGCATAAGCAGATTTACTGATTTTCTTGCATAAGATTTTGATAAGTATGGGTTTTTTTGAGTGACATGGTCTATAAATATTCGGATATCAACGGGGGCGAAGTAGCGACGGATACCTAGTTTTTATGATACCTAGAACTACCCATTTATTTCTAGACGATTTTGAGATAGTCACAATTGCGTTGAAACGTCTATTTATCACAAAACTGGTTAAAAGTTTTAAAGCTATTATCATTTAAACGAATTTATGGTTAACCTTCGTTTTGAGTACATCAATCAATTAATTTAGTTAACGAACAATTCCGTGGAAGACTAAAATACTGTAGGTAAACAGACGAAATGGATTCTAGCAAACACTGAACATTTCATCAGAGTCTTCATAGAATTTGATAATACTTAGTACCTAAAGGTTAATTAATTAAGGAAGAATTTCCAATGGCGGTATAACCTGTGGTGTAACTTAATTAAGATTACAGAAAGAATAGCAAATAATTTCTACTTTTTGTTTATTTTGCTTCAGCGTCTAAATTGTCTGCCCCATTTATGGTCCAAAATCATAATATCAAAAAATTATTTGGCCAGTCGTGTCGTGGGCATAATATACTTAGCTCTATCTCTATCCTTATTTGCTATGTTAAAGGAGTCCTTATTTAGAGGGCCAAAGCCGGGACGATCTCCGGCCACCGTAGGCGCGGGCATGCGGACGGCGAGTAATGGGGGAATCGCTTTCCATCATACATGTTCAAAGCGCGCCCTAAAGAGCTATCAAAGATAGGGCCAAAGCCTGCCGAGGTCGCGGGTCTATCAGGAAACCATGGCCCCGGAACGTAAAGAACACCGTGGATTTTAATCAGTACGTATCTGACAGTCCCTTCCCCTCCACCCAGGGTGGGAGGACTCATTGGATGATTTTACCACCTAAAAAAAAAAAAAAAAAAAATGCCTGCCAGTGAGTTCGAGCTCGCGACTAGCGCCGCCTTAATATCCCCATCTTGATATTGGGCAACACTTTTTCTTTTTCCCTGTGGCCTCTTTCATGAAGTTACTCTTGCAGTCCATGTCTATCAGCTACCAGCTGGAATCTCAAAGCCCATATGTCCAACGCTAGCTGGTAGCTGCATCTCACAAAAAAAAATAGTGATGTAATTGGTGGACCTTTTTTCATCAAACAAATAACATCTGTCATGCATGATATATTTTATCAACAATTTGAGACTAAACTAATAATTGAGGAACTTCTTGCAATCCTGATATCTGCCTGCCTTTTCCCAACTATATTGGGGTCGGCTTCCAGTCGAACCAGATGCAGCTGGATATCAGTATTTTACATGGAGCGACTGCTTGTCGGACCTCCACAACCTGCAATCCTGAAAATGATGAATAAATATTATGAAATAATGAATGACTGTTCTCTTTAAGTACTAATTAGGTATTATTCGTATATCCATTCTAATAACAATTAAAGCTATCAAGAAACATAACCGAGATTCACCTGAATCACGTTTTAATACAATCATACTACGAGTATTAATTGTGAAACGATTTTGACTCACTTTGGGAAACGACGGTTCCAATACTTTTTTTTTAAATAGTAGTGAAATCATCCAATGAGTCCACCCAGGACGGGACAGGATGGACTGTCAGACTCGTACTGACTAAAATCCACGATGATCCTTCAATGGCCCTTTACGTTGTAGGGTGCCGGGCGCGAGAGGGCCGCCTATCACTAGGACGCGGTAGTGCTATAACCAAGCGGGCCACTCCTGCAAGATATGCTCCACAGTGTCCTCGGGACGAAAATCGCAAAGGTGACCAAGGCCTTTCTTCCCGCCCAATCAGACACGGAAACCTCCCGTAACACCCGTGCCGGTGATGACCTGCGTCAGGCGGAAGGTGAGGACGCCGTGGCGCTTCTCCAGCCGCTTCTCAAAGAAGGGTCTTACCGCCGCGATTGCGGCGAGGCCTTCCAAGAATTTATAAGGTAAACTGAAATATTTCATTGTTAATAGGACTTTGGTATAATTCTTATAAGCAAATACCGTCAAGTGGTTTTGCAAAAACACCTCACTGCTTTTCGTGATAAGCGATGACAGTTGTTTTGATTTCTGTGAAATGAATTAAAGGTACGAAATAGCAATTTTATGCATTTTATGAAGCAAATGGCCGTTCGACTACTTCAATAGGCTATAATAAAAAAAAAAAAATGATAAGTCCGAAAGGTTATCAAAATATATTTGACCCGTATTTTTTCATTTTTTACGAGAATTAAAATCACAAAACTTTACTAAATTGGTTTAATTTTACAGGCGTTATGATGTCAATAATCATTGCTTTAAAAAAAACCGGCCAAGTGCGAGTCGGACTCGCCCATAAAGGGTTCCGTAGCAGCAAGTAACATAATATAAAAGTTCTTGTAGTTGGTTGTAACTTTGAAAGGTAAATTGCGGTTTACCATTTATGACGATTAAAAAAAACTAATTACTCGATCTCGTTCAAACCAATTTTCAATTGAAGTTTACATGGTAATGTACAAAACATATTTTTTTTTAGTTTTATCATTCTCTTATTTTAGAAGTTACAGGGGGGGGGGGGGGGGCAAACCGTTCAGTTTAGAAAAAAATGATGTTAGTAACCTCAATATCATTTTTTAAGACCTATTCATAGATACCTCACACGTATGGGTCAGGCGAAAAAAAATGTTTTGAGCTTCAATTCTAAGTATGTACGGGGGGTACCCCCAAATTTGGTTTTTGTTTTATTTTTGTGTGAAAATCTTAATGCGGTTTACATAATAGGTACATCTACTTACCAAGTTTCAACAGGATAGCTCTTATACTTTCGTCAAAAAGGGCTGTGACATAGGAAGGACAGACAGACAGACAGACAAACATGACGAATCTATAAGGGTTCCGTTTTTTGCTTTGATTTTGCAATAGGTACTCTGGACAGACGACCTTATAAAGGTCGCCGGAAGACGCTGGATGCAGGTCGCTTCCAACCGGTATAATTATGTGGAGATCCAAAGGGGAGGCCTATGTTCAGCAGTGGACGTCTTATGGCTGAGATGATGATGATGATGATGACTCTAACTGATGTACCTATTAGTACTAAACAGATTTTCAATTTATAGCACTAAACTACCCTATTGTGATCAGTTTCTAAGACCTATGTAATACCTAGGTGTCTGCAATCAAATCAAAAGTCATATGAATCAAAAACTTTGTACTTGTGTCTTCTAGTAACTTCCTCATGTCGTAGTGTGGGACAACCCCCGGCAAGATGACCTGAAGGAGGTAGTTGACAGTAGCTGTATGAAAACAGCGGAAAGCCTTTGTCTCCATGATGATGACTCCGACGAAAATGAAATAAAAATGATGAAGATGAGACGCAGTTAAACTGCATATGACTGTTTTTTATCAATTACGATGCATGGCATGCGGGCGGCGAGTAAAGCAAGGCAACTCGCTGTCCCACCATGGACCATGTCCGGGTCGACGGCGCGTTGTGTTTCACGCGCGCCTCAAAGAGCGTCAGCATAATGACGGGGCCCCCCTCTAGAGGGCCAAAGCCTGTCTAGGTCGCGGGACTTATCTCGTTACCGTGAGCCCGAAACATAAAGGGCTATTGAAGGACACCATGGATTTTAGTCAGTACGAGTCTGACAGTCCCTCCCGCCCTGCCCTGGGTGGAAGGACTGATTTGATGATTTTACCATGCTAAAAAAAAGACCACAGGGTCTCAATCTATAGCCTATGTTCAGAAGTGGACTTCCTACGGCTGATATGATGATGATGATGATGATGATTATGGTCGATTTTCGACAACTAGTTATAGAAATTAAGCTCAGCTTTTCAAAGTTCAAATGACATCAGAGCACGCCAACAATAAATCGCGTATATGGATACAAAACCTTCAGACATTGGTTCCGTGTCTATAAAGATGATGAAGTAATAATGTCTGCTAACGAACCCACAACTAATAAGAAAAATTGTTCTCATCAGACTTCAAAATAATCTATTAATTTTATAAAGTGACACACTTTTTTTTACCGTGGTAAAATCATCAAATCAGTCCTCCCACCCAGGGCAGAGCAAGAGGGACTGTCAGACTTGTACTGACTACAATCCAAGGTGTCCTTCAATAGCCCTTTATGTTCCGAGGTCATGGTAGCTCGTTAGTCCCGCGACCCCGGCAGGCTTTGCAATAGCACTCTAAGGGGAGCCCCGTCATAGAAAGTTACACATGTAATAATTATTGTATCGTGGGTGCATTCACAATCATTAAAATTCACAAACGCAACATCACGGAACAATTACTTACTGAACTTCGTTCATGAGGATTTTTTTTTGTGAATAAAATTATGCCGTGCATTAATATCGTGCCTGGCAAAGGATGTTAAACAGTTTGTCCCGGGTGTCATTTCTAGGCAATGAAGACCACTTTTTTTTTAACAATAACATTGTTTGTAGGTCATATTTGTCAATCGTTACTGTATCAAAATCTGGAACGTCTGATAACAAGTCTTACTAATCGTATTATAAAGTTACTGAGTTGTGAATATGACAGGCATTGCCAGTGGTCATGTAAAAAGTAAAACATATTGCGACTGTTCGAAAGAATAACCGCGAGTTTGAAATTCAAAGGGTAATTGCAGAACGTGGTAGGTTTCAATCAGCTAGTCTCAATCCCTTCTACTCAACCTAAAGTGGGGCAAGTAATTTATAGAATAGACTAGCGGCCCGGTACGTGCTTCGCTACTTTGACAGCAAAATCCCCATTAACAAAATGATCCGCCATTTCCTGAATTAATTTGTTACAAAAAATATGATAAATGAAGAACCGCTCGACCGATTTTGCAAACTTCACATAAACCATCTACTAAATAGTCCGAACAAAGCCTAAAAATTTGGTTTGGATAGGTGAGCCCATTCTTGAGTTAAAAAATTACAACGTAAAGTGGCATTGATTTTTATATACCTATTAGATAATATTATTTCCCAGTTCTAAAGACAAAGATATGCAAAGCCTATCCATATAATACTAGGTACATTCAATCATTACGTCTCACACAAAATCGTGTTTGATTGACATTTCATTGACAATAACACGGTAAAATAGTTATTTTCACCTCACCCGCTCGGAAAGATTCTATTTCTCATTCAAAATCTGAGCGCAAAACTCCATTTTGTGCTCTAGAGCACAAAGTGTTGTTTAAAATTCGAACACGTCTTGTATTCAATTGTTTTCTACTTTTCTACACTGGCAGGCGAGCCGCCCCCACTACATTTCCTCGCTGTGTGAGGTGAAAAGTCGTGTGTTGCACTCGGCAGCAAAGTTTTTCCGCGTCTCGTACCTTTGAAAACTTCGCATCGCTCAGGATTCTATATTTGAACCGCTCGTTTCTCTCGCGGTTCAATCTTAGAATCCTTCGCTCGCTCAGTTTTCAATTCAAGTACTCGCGCCAAAAATCAACTTTGCAGCCTTGCATAACAATAGTTATTTGTTATGCAAGGCTGCAAAGTTGATTGTTTCGACGAATTTAGAACCTCCTCCTTTTTCTGAAGTTAGTTAAAAATAGTTGACGATAAAAACCTACCTATCCCTAAAAAACATACCGTTGACAAACTTACATTTGCAGTTGAAGAACATGCTCTCCGATACATTTTGTTTAAGATAATATGTTATCCAAGTACATTATATAAGTTGGTCGACTATTACTCGTAAAGTTGTAAAGCCTACTTAGTCATGACTAGTGTTTGCCCGCGGCTTCGCTTGCGTTCATTTAGAATTTGAGAAACAATACGGATCGTGTAAGTGGCGCCATCTGGAATATGAACGTAATTGTTTTCTCGGCAACAGCTCTCTTCTGTTATTCGGGATGAAAGATACCCTATATCCGTGTCTATACTCCTGACAACGTTTATGCTACATTTTGGGACGATCGATTCAGTAGGTAGTAATGCGTGAAAAGGTAAAAAAA
The DNA here is from genome assembly GCA_954870645.1 of Agrotis clavis. Lineage (NCBI taxonomy): Eukaryota > Metazoa > Arthropoda > Insecta > Lepidoptera > Noctuidae > Agrotis > Agrotis clavis. The sequence continues at coordinate 21,859,774 of OX940930.1, forward strand.
CAAACATATTTGCATGTTTACTATTATTTTAGATCAATAATGTTATACCTAGGTACATAGTTTGCATAGGAAACAAATGAGTACAACTTGTCGTCGTTTCAAGCAGAATCTATGCACTGGTTTGAGCACCAATTGAAAACATAAATAAACACAAAATAAAAGAAAAACTGATTGTTTTCGAATCTTTCAAATTCCTACACCTCGAAACAATTACAGTTAAAAAAAAAACAACTTCCTACCTACAATTTAAAATCAGTGTAGATTTATATCCTAGAGAACTATTGAAAAAAAATAGTAATGAATTAAAATTGCGAATAATATTGAAGTAAAAGTATGCACAATTTTTTTTATACCATTCCCACTTTAAAAAGTTACTTTTTCTCACTGAAAACAGTGAGTAAAAAGCTCTTTTTCTCACTGTTTTGGTGTTTGAATTTAGAACACATTGCTGCGGTCCACCCCCGTCAGCCCTCGTGTTGTTAGGATAATGTTACTCTTAATTTAAAACATTGTTCCGAGTTTAATGTCAATTTGTTGGCGCAGTGACCGAGCGATTGGACTACTTCGTCGCGTGCAGTGGGTTCGATTCCCGCACGGAGCAAATTTTCTTATGATTTACAGTTATTTGTTTCGGATCTGGGTGTTTGTGTATGTGAATTTAGATGTTTGTAAACGCACCTTTGTCTTTTTTTTCTTCGTTATATACCTATCTATTATCGCTTAATTATTATTTTTCTTGTGGTCATGGTATAAAGTATCGTATGTAACTCGTGAATAAAACGGATTTAAATCGAGGGCCTGAATCACTCGCGTCGCTTAGGATTTAAATACTTGAATCACTCGCTTCGCTCGTGATTCAATCATCATGAATCACTCCCTGCGGTCGTGATTCAGTCATTAAAATCCTTCGCTTGCTCTTGATTCATATGTATGGCCCTCGCTTTAAATCCGCTCTTTATTCACTCGTTGCATAATGTACTATTTATTATGTATTTGAAACTCTTAGGACAAATAAAAACAAAAAAATTAAACACAAAAAGTGAAAAAGAAAATTGCAAGATTTGATCCTGAGACCCCTTGCACGAAAGTCAAGCAGGTTACCAACCAGACTGGCTAGTACGCTGACAGTAGTTTTCAAATAGCGGTTCTTATACAAATGTCAACAATGACGGAAAATCAACATATTATAACATTGCTAATCCCCCAAAGAGAATAGCTTAATTATACATATCCTATTAATTGAAGAGCAGTTTAAGGAATATTTGAGAAAAAATTGAACAAATAATATCCAGTGGTTTAGCTTCCAACTCCAAACAAACATTTAAAAACAACAAAATTCTAAATTGCTTATCTCCCAGGGAAAATAGCGTAATAATATATAGCCTATTAACAGAAGCATATTATTAGAAATATTTGAGGAAAATTTGATCGACAACTTTACAGTAGTTTAGGAGATAGATGAAATCAAAAAAACATAAAAAAAATCGAAAAAAAAAAGTTGATTTGGCATCAGAATCGATCCCTTATCTCGAAAAAAATACAAAAAGAAAAAAATATTCAATGTACAGGAATGACAGCTCTACGATTTTATTATATGTAAAGATAAAGATAAAGATAATTTTCTTTTAAACTTCGTTATATATACCTACTACTATTGTGAATTTTTTCACACCCCCAAACATAACCGTTTAGCTGGTAGAGGGGGGGGACACTCGAGTCGAGCAAAATTTAGCATTAAGCTTAATATTTCAAAAAAACGAATTTTTTTATCAAAAAATTGTTAATGGGAACTATCAATATTTTTTAAAGACCTATTTAATGATACCCCACACTATGGGGTACGCGAGAAAAAAAAAACATCCCCACTTTACGTGTACAGGAGGTAGGTACCCTAAAAAAAATATTTTACGAGATTTTATTTTACCACTTTTTCGGCACAACAAATCCGTATATTTACACCAAATTACAGCTCTCTAGTACCTGTGCGTCTCTGAGCTAAACTGCGGACAGACGGACGGACGGACGGACGGACGGACGGACATGGCGAAACTATAAGGGTTCCTTGTTGACTACGGAACCCTAAAAATGGCTCTGCTTGCCATGGAATATATCGATTATAATTATGTCAAAATCAGTATATTTTATTTTAGTTCCTTTTTACGCCACGGGTCTTGTTACATAAGTTGAGGTGTTTTGTTCATTGACTGGTTTTGTTAAGGATTTTATGATCCAGTCCAACAACTAGTAATTAAAATCATTCTAATAAGTAGTCCATTTTTAGTTTTTTAGATTTTCTCGGAAAGCCAAGTACCTAATGAATATAGGCCTTTTAGCTCCTTCTTATATAAACATAGCCATTACAAAGTAAAGATCATTGATGTTTCTTCAATTAGTAGGCATACCGGTTATCGACACTGTCAATGATGAATCCAGTATTTCTTGGTTTTCAAAGATGGCGCTTCTTGCCATGGAATATATCACTTTAATGCTTATAATTATGTCAAAATCAGTATTTTTAATTTTAGTTCCTTTTTTTACGCCACGGGTCATATTAAATTAGGTTAGGTGTTTTGTTCATTGACTGGTTTAGATAAGGATTTTATTATCCAATCCAACAACTAGTAATTAAAATCATTCTAATACGTAGTTTTTGAAAATTTTCTCGGTAAACCAGGTAATGATTCATTCTGTTGTTGATATTTCTGAATACCTGCATATATTTTGGATATTTTTATAATATTTTGTTTTAAATAGTGAAATGGGGTTACTACGCACCACTGATTTAAATTCAGTCATATTTATTTGGCTCACTATTTATTTGGTTAAAAACTTAATTTGTATACGTTTTGAAACCTAATGTGGTAGCTAGGACTGTTATACATATAATTGATAAATTACCCAAACATTTACAAATGATAACTAAATAAACAGATACATAAACGTGAAAACGACGAACTATGATACAATTATCTGCACGTTTTATTTTCGGACAAAACTTAGCGCTAGAAGTTTGGCAACATCGCATCTCCAAGGTTACCGAGCTTCTAAACCTGTTCGACTCCATTTTGGGCATGTACAGAACTTTTGGCCTTCAAACGCAATAAAAGACTTATATTGTTTTAAAGTGGAAATTTAATTTTATATATTTAGGTTATCGTGTTCTTGCTTCAACATGGATGAATTTTTAGTAATATTTATGTCTGTTTGTTGCGTTGTAAATACAAGGGTTATAGAAGAAGAAAAAAGGATTTTTATAGATAAGTATTTCAATTATTATTCGAGTCATATAACTAAACTTATAAAATAAAATAGTTAAAATTGACTTTCTAACTATGTTATTAAACTAGGTAAATCATTTTACTCGTAAAAAAGGAAACAGACATTTTTATCATGCTATTGTATTATTCAATTTTCTATCAATATGCAGATTATATTATTTTAGGTACCTAGGTAGGTATGTTGCAGTTACAATAATCATGGAAGTTTAAACTAACATCTTAGGTAGGTACTACTACTAACTGCGTTTAAATGGGTGAATGTAATGAATCAACGAATTATATGAATGCACGGATGTATGATTGGATAGATGTTATACTGGATTTGGGTCAATTTCGACTGTTGCTAATTAATGTAGTTTAGAACACATGGGATCCGATATTACGTTCTTGTGAAATAGAAGTTCCATGCAAGCCAAGCCTGGGCAAAAGCTGTCTAATGTATCTTTTATGTAATTTATCATTTACCTGAAGGAAGCCTTACAGACGTCACCCACGTGAAGTGATGTTCACGAGAAAGTCCATCTTGCGTCATACGCTTACGTATTTGCAAACTAATAAAGGAAACTTAAACGTTTTCCTCAACACTTCACAATTCGTTGACCTGATGGCCTACCTTTTTTTTTACCGTGGTACAATCATCAAAAATAAGTCCTCCAACCCAGAGCGGGGCGGGAGGATCTGTCAGACTTGTACTGACTAAAATCCACGGCGATCCTTCAATAGCCCTTTACGTTCCGGGGTCAGGTTACCTCATGAGACAGTCCCGCGACCCCGGCAGAAATGAGGATAGATTACGTTTGTACTGTATTTATTCTATTTGTAGTCTATTGAAGGATCACCCTCGTCCCTCCCTTCCCGCTTTCGGTGGGAGGACCCATTAGATGATTTTATCACGATTAAAATCTATCCTCATTTGAGAAAAAAGGAAATCTAAACTAAAAATCAACCATGAACGAAAAAGGAACTAATATCAACACAGTAGCGTTTGAAGGGTCATGAACGGTCACGAACGGTCCACAAAATCTTGTAACTCAATAAGGTGTCATTACCCGTATATCAGTGAACACTTATGTCAATAAATGGCCAATGCCATTCGTAAGACATCATTACGTAACACAAATTTGACCGTATTTCTTACAAGTGGACATCACTTTAAGATGAGAAATTATTTAGAAAAACTTGCGGTCTATAAATCTATCAACTGATCTACTTCGTTGTGGCTATAAGCTTGCATTTGCAAGGCTGTGATGATGATCAAGCATCAAAAGATATAAAATAAGAAGAAACAAGTTAGTCACTTAAAAAACTATTTTCTTTTGTTGAAAAATACTTAAACCCCTTCTACACGGTCAGACCTGACCGCCTGACAGAGGTGAACTTGGTCGTGTCAACAGTACCCCACCGTCTGGAACGCTGTCGGCTGACGGTCGGGTCCCACCGCGGACGCAGCCTGTCGGGACGGCTGCGCTCCCGACTGACTCCGCCCATATTTGGTCGCACACCGGACCAAGGTCACCTACGTCAGGCGGTCAGGTCTGACCGTGTAGAAGGGGTTTTACGGTCGATAATCAAATTACTCGTCAAGACGAATCAAAGGAGTTAAACTCGATGGATTTGCGATCATAATAATATTACTAGCTCCTGGTCATAATGATATTGCATTGTCAAGTGCAAAATTTCAGCGCAATCGGAAACCGGGAAGTGAATCAAATTTAATTTTGGAAGATTTCCACTATCTCGCCGTATGTTATGCAAAGATGTGTTCGACGGTGAAGCACACATGCCTAGAAGTAATCTATATAGCTAAGCTTGGCTTAGCTAAGCTAAGCTAAGTTTGGCTAAGCTAAGTTGACCGATGGATAGGTTACGTTGAGTTTGTTGATTAAAAAACGCGTTGCAAAGTTATATCTTAGGTAGGTGACTAAGTTACTGAATCAAAATAATTTATTGATCGGTTTATTCTAATAAATAACAGTAAATATAAACCATCCAGCTGCGTGATCAATTAATTTGCATTGCACACATAACTTAATGTTGCGTTAGGTTAGCAGACAGCAAGTTTGAAACGGTTTCCAATGTTGTGTTATAAGTTTCAATGTGTCTGCATACAAATCTCTTTGGTTGTATGTGGCATACAGCCAAAGAGTGCATGCGTATAGTACATAGAATGCAGCAAAGGAAAGTCGTTTTAAACTTGCCATCTGCAAAAATATTCTTTTTGCTGACCGTATCTACCCACCTGTACGTAAGTACATCTATCATTTTCAAATGCATGCAGCGCAGCTGACGTAAACGCAATTTAGGTACCAAGTGAAGTAAACAAGGATAAATGCAAGGCCTGTTGGTCTAGTGGTTAGTGACCCTGACTGCTATGCCGGAGGTCGTGGGTTCGATTCCCACCCAGGACAAATGTTTGTGTGATGAGCACGATCACTTGTTCTGTGTCTGGGTGTAATTTATCTATAATATGTATGTATTTAGAAATATATAAGTATGTTTATCAGTTGTCTAGTACCCATAAACATAACACAAGCTCTGCTTAGCTTGGGACTAGATGGCGTTGTGTGATAGTTGTGGAATATTATTATTTATTATTAATAAAACTATACTTATTGAAATACTTGCTTATATCGCGATCGAATCTAACCTAACCTAACCCTTGGGTCACTATAATATTGTATGCCAATTTGGTTCCGTATCAAAATGACTACATTCATTTTAACTACTTTTGAAATAACTACGTTCATAAGGCCTACCGGTTGGTAATAACTAATGGTCGTTTCACATAAGTTTGTTATAACTTATGTACGAAACTCCTAGTGGATAATTCACGGACATTTAATTCACCTACAGTTAACTCACCTACGGTTAATTCAACTACATTCAATACAACTACGGTTAATTCAACTACTGTCTATTTATCTACAATTAATATCCCTTTTACGGAATGTGTGATATCATACAAAACGTCGACGGAGCACCGCTTCGCGCAGCGCTCAGAAGCAGGGGTACCCTCCTTCTGAGCACTGCGTGAGCCGAGCTCCTAAAAAAACCTAACTTCTAAGTTCTAACCTAACCTGTCCGAGCCGGGGTGCCCCAAGAAGTTTTTACGACATTTTTTTTTTCTTAGTGCCCCGTTACGTACACTCCTACTGCCACCTAAATACCAGCTGAACAACTTTGCGCTTTTCAACGAGAAGAAGACGATCGACTGAGGTTCGGTTTGGGTAGGTTAAACCATGTCGTTAGAAAAAAGGGCCCCGCAAAGAGGGGCTCCGTTCGGGGCTAAATTCTACTCCCAATTCAGAATTAATAGAGAGTAGGATCAAAAGTTTCGAGTTTCTTTCCGTATTTTCGATGACGGACTAAAAATTAGACCCCCTGGCTGTTTGTGTATGTGAGTTTAAATATTTGTAAACTTATTGAATTTCCTTCTTTATTAACGGCGTATGGCAAAGCGAAAGCATCGTTTGATGAGTCGGAAAAGTTGCCACGCACCGCCACCAGTAGGCGCCAGTATCGCGAAATTAACGCAACCCAAAGTTTTATGTATTTCATTTCGTCAACTTCGACATTTCATAAATTAGTGTTCCCTTTACGCAAAATACATGTATTACTCTAGTAGAAATATTTTGATATAAAGATATTGAAACATTTACTAAAACAAAATGATAGAAATACTTATTGATGTGGATAAATATTTTGTAAATATTTTCATCATTCACAGTCTTAAATTTATTTTATAACACTTGGACACAGATTTTGACGTCCCGAGATAACGAAAAAAACTACTATTTGGTAGAAAATTAATAAAATTGGCACACTTTGCGAAAGTGACAATTCCCAATTATCTAAAGCCCCAAACACATGCGCGCACGGGCAAAGGCATGTGAGCATAATGACGTCGCTCCCCCTTAGAGGGCCTACCAGGGTCCCGGGACTAACGAATACCGTGACCCCAGAACGTAAAGGTCTATTGAAAGACATCGTAGATTTTAGTATATACCCGCCCTGCCCTGGGTAGGAGGACTCATTTGATTATTTTACCACACTAAAAAAAGCCCCAAACACACGCTTCTTTTATTAACGTCCGTTCAGAAAGCTAGTTGCGTGTGATGCATTTTGTTATAATGACAGACACTAGCGCCGCGTAAAAGGGACGTAATAGTTTTTACTCGTATATTATGAGGTACAGGTACACAGATTATTGTAGTACAACAATTTTATTGTCTGTAACTTCTTTATAATTGAATCTTCATTCTATAATATCCTATCAATTTTTTTTGGGACAAGGTCTTAATATCACTTTTCTGATAAATGAAACCATTGAGAGATATCTATCGGCTCCAAAAGAATGAGCCCAGTGCTAATCATTTTTTTTTGCCTCCAAAGCAATTACTAGTGCGAGAGCAACTTGTACCGAACACGCGGTGAGACAGCAATGACCACAAATTTTTCATCGCAGTCGCAGCATTATACTATAGGCGATATTTAACAGGGTGGTGGGTGCTATGCCTTATATGTAGTTGACATGTAATTTTGAAGTATTCAAAATTTTGACAATACCAGTTTTCATTTAATTTATTTTAATCCTGTTTCATCGAAATTGTTATAAATCTGTGACGAAACTAAATAAATAATAATAAGAGTGAAGTGTTTCTTATCCTATATCGCAGTTTGATACGATTAGAAGTTGTTTTCAGTTACATATTGTCTCAAATTGTTGACTGCAAATCAGTGCATTTATCATTAGTTCATGTGAAATGGTATTTGGATGCATAAAGATTAGATGGAAGGAAGATGGACACAGAGGAACCATCCGACAACAGTAGTACGATATCACGATAGCATTGATATAATTATCACTGTGAGTAATTTATTATATTGATAGGAACAATTCGTAATGTATAGTATCATACGTATTCTAAACATTTCCCTTGTTTGCTCTGTAGGGGTCGTCAGGAATTTCCTGCGATGATATTCAGTATGTTTAGTTTATTTTAATACTTCATTTATTAATGAAAATAAAGTGTTATTGAAAAATGAAAGTTTACGTGACTTATTTACAGTCATGTCCGTTTAATCACGTCCCATTGAACACATCGAAACATAGTTTTGAATAATCTATAAGCCTACGTATCATTCGTTTTTATTTTCTCGATCTTTTTATACATTTCCAATTTTATTATTACGAAAATCTGACAGCCGCGATCTGAAAAAAAGTGTCACAGGTCTAGCCTGTAAGAGCCACGCTGGCTGACTGATGTGTCAAGGAACGAAAGTGATGACACTACTTTTAAAAGGCAAAAGATGAGAGGACGATAGTGAATGTGTGCTCAGAATAAAATGGCGTATGTGCCCAAACATATTGACGCCTTTTTATGAATTAAAATTGTTATTAATTGAAAAACTGTATTTACAGAATTTAGATACTAGTATTTTCTATAATTTAAAACAACATCCTTTCAATAACTCATAGTAGTTACGTCGTAAAGTCCAAAAAATAAAAAACATAGACTGAACTTTGCATTTTTTTTGTATCGAGAAAATTTAATTGAATCGTGTTTTCAACTTTGTGAGAATTTAGATCATATAGTTAATAACTGTATTCCATGTTGTAAGATCTGTAGTCCAGTCATGTACGACAGAAAGTAAAATATAAAAACCGTAAAAGTACTGACTTAGCCCCTTAAGAAGAAACTTGGTTAGTCTTCAGCCATACATAGTAGGTATGAGGAAAATGAAAACTGGTACGACCACTTCATTTGTTAGGAATTCCTAGGTATTTATTGCATCTTATATATTTTTTGCTCATGTATGATATGACGTCAATCTTGAGTTGAAAATCACATTGAATGTTTTTTGAATATTTTTTACTTGCAACAACAATACGCGGCAAGAAATTAGGAAGCCATTATAATATAATTTATTTTTAATTGTTTAGCACTGTTATTTTTGTAAATCTACAGATTACAATTTTGCAGATTAAAACTGGTGTAGGTACCCTTATATGCCCCCTAGATATCTTCCTTGAAAAATGGAAAGAACTAGTGCAAAACTGGACCGTAGGGTGGAATGGAGGGAAGCGTTTACCACCAACTATGGGACTGACATCATCATCCAACCAGGAGACGTCCACTGCTGAACAAACGCATCCTATTTAGAACACCACGTACGACTATCCACAACTTGCATCCATTAGTTGCCCACGACTCTCGCGATGTCGTCAGTTCACCTAGTGGGAGGCCTACCTACACTGCGTCTTCCGTATCGTGGTCGACACTCTACAAATTTTCTACCCAATCGCTTGTAGTTCTACGAGCGATGAAGCCTGTTTATTGCCAGTTTTACATGCAAATTTTAAGATTCCGCTGGATCTGTGTATTTTTCAATTGAAACCGGTTCGGTTTGGTTCCGAGTTCATCTATTGCCCCAATCGTTCCGTCAACCTTGTCGCATCTCCTTTAATTTTTTTTTATGTACAGATATTGACGTAAGACAAGTATAGCTTGGACAAATAACTCATGGTCACGAAGTTTAAGACTGTTTCCGCATTGTGCAGCCACAAAATAGGAACCACGATCGCCAATTAGTTCGTGATACAAAAGTTACGGCATGATCTTTAAACTATTGTTTACTTTACGAGAACAGATAAGGAGGAAAAATGTGTCGAGATAAACTAACACAGCTTCTTTGGTTCTTTGATAAAGATTTTGTGCCTGTCTTTTTTTTCGGAGTAGGAATATAGTTGAAAATGTTCATTCTTAGAAGCGTATTTTTAAACAAGGCTAAATAAAGGCTTTAGAAGATGGCGGGATGAGCTGGACAAAACTAATATCCAGTGGCTCACACTAGCCTTATATCGAAATAGCTGGAAGTCATGGGGAGAGGCTTTTACCCAGCAGTGGGATGATACAGGCTATGTCGGCTGACAGTAACAGTAACAAGGCTAGAATGCAGAGGTTAGGAATGCTCACGTATAATTTCAAATTATGCTGCTGCTTTTGTGAAGCATAAAGACTATTACGCACTTATCTTATCATTGTTTCCGAAAAATGTACAGCGTTAGTTACAATTGCAGACTGTAATATACCATTTTATGAAAAAAGCAGGACTTATGAAGCCCCGCGGAGCGAGGCTTCTTTTGTGTGTTCAGAGTTTAAAGAGCCCACTTGATGTGACGGCTGACGACCACCCTGTTTTAGTCCTGACATACATAGACAATTATTAAAGCTTCTCAATTTGCATCAGGGACAAAGACATTAAACTATATATACGAGCAATAGACGGGACATCACGAAGAAATTTGTGATCCAAAACTTTTTACCAATAGGTAAAAAGTCCCTCAATCTAGTAGTCGCGTTGTATGCAACGCTTAGATAGCGCTACTGACGCACGGCATCAACAATTTTGTATGACAATTTTCCCAATGCCCGCTCTATAGGTTCTTTTAAATCTCTTTGATCAGGGATAAATAAAAAGAGCGCAAAACGAAAATCATAATGGAATTATGATTTTCGTTTAGTAACATAAAATCCAATATTTTATTAGCCGATAAGAAATGACAAAATTGTGCTTTCGTTGATAAAAATGAGGCGCCGCGAATGTATGTATCGCTACTTGTTTATATGTATAGTACATTAGTTTGCGTACGATAAGAGGTTATCAGTGTTTGGGTCGACTGCTGCTGTGTTTTCGGTATTTAAACAGATTTAGCCAAATTAGCGATTTAAGTGATCAAATGATTTATTTTTATATTTTCCTGCTAACTCAGCAAGCGGTTGAATTATTTTACTAGTACCTACTTATGGGGAAAAGTTTATTTTTCACTTTTTACGTCTACGTAAATAATTGGTGATTTAATGCCTGCAACATAATATGTCATGGTTTTAAAAAATAATATAGACATAATAATGTCTATATATTTTTTTTAAATGACGATTATTATACTGCCGTCCTTTAACTAGAGTGCCGTGCCGAAGTACAAAAATCACATTTTGAGATACGGGGGAAAAACTGTAGGAAAAATTTAAATTGATGCTACTTCCTAACCAGGAGTCACATTCGAAACTTTTAAATACCAAAAAATATATTTTAAAAGGCTCTTTTAGACAGTGCAGCTGACAGTCAAAAACGTTTCCGTAAATTAGAGAAAATAAATATTTATCATTTTTTTTAAGTAATCTTTAAAATATCTCGCCCTAAAATCATAACTATAATGCCGTAATGCATACCTTAACGGCATTTTTGCTAATGGTTTTGAACTAATAGGAGGCATTTGGCTCACCGAGATTGGGCAGGAGTCACTTGGAGGCGGCCTCAGCCTGATTCCGTTTTGGGGCTAAACGTCGGAAATGCTCCTTGAAGTTCCATCGGCTGTCGAGGACGAGTTCTGAGTACTTCATCGTCAATTCAACGCTGATGTCAACCCTTTCTACCTTATTAAGGACTCCGTAAAGCACCACCAAGACACCGTAAAGTGGCACGTTCAGGCGGCCATAAGCAAAGTAAAGCACACGTTCACTGTCTTGTGCAGCGCCAGCTCAAGCCCCAACTGCTGCATCTACGACTATCGTGCCTGCATTGCCAGGTTGTCGGTCACCTGATGTGATTATCCCTGCGCTAGGATAAGCGTCTGGTCAGCGTAGCACATGCTGAGGTCACTAGATAGGTCGCTTGCAGCACCCAGTCGTAACCGATGTTCCACAAGAGCGGCCCCAGGGCCGATTTTTGTGGGAAACCACACGATATTTCTCGCCGGTTCCACTCTCCTCGATGACTGGAGTAGCTGACGGCTCTGTCCGTCAGGTATGCCTTGCCAACGCGATTGAGGTAGGTTTGCACCTGGTGTAACTCCATGGCAAGGTGTTGAAGGCGTTGGTGATGTTTAGTGACACCGCCAAGACGACTCTGCTCAGGGATACTGTCCCCGTCGTGAGGTTTCTTACGCGCATGATGGCGTTCACAGTCGAGCGCTCCTGAAATCAAACTGGCTCTCATGCATTAGAACCCGACAAGGCTATCCGCAATCACTCTTTCAAAGAGCTTAGCCTCCTATTTGAGCAGCACTATGGGCCGAGATTTATGATTGCATTTTAGATTAGTTATGTTGGATAGCGGCAATTTAGTATTTTACAAAAATTCAAATATTTTGCTAGATTTTTAAATAACTGCCGCTATTATGAATTCTAACTGTACTATACAATTCTTAAATGCAGCAAAGGGCTTTTAGCGGCATTTATGAATAGGAATCTTAAATAACGGCAATTTAGCTAGGTAACAAATCACAAATTTATTGTTAAAATCTGTAGTTATGGACCCTTAGCTGCGTTTTAGCTTTGCAATGTCACATAACTACGTTTTAGCGTAGGTTTACTATATGATTTGTGCATTTAACGGCATTTCTTTTTTTCATATCTCGAAAACTATAAAAGCTATTGAAACCGTAATTAGACAGATCGATAGAGCTTTTTTTTCTGATAAAAATGGCATCAGAAAGTCAAAAATGCCAAAATGTCACTTCACGGCATTCTTGTTAAAGGACGGCAGTATACTTAATTCAAATTCAAATTTATTTGCATTCCACAATGTGTACTTAGGTGGTAAGTTAAAAATAATAAATCTAGATCACTGTGGTCACAGCAAAAACATAAAATGTAGGAGAGAGGAAGCCAAAATTTTAACTTTGACGATATTAAAAACAAGAAACAAATATAGATTAGACCAAAATCAAATTGTTGTTAAATTAAAATTAAATTAAATTAAATTGTAATTAAATAAAATTGAAATTAAATCGAAATTAAGTTGAATTTAAATGAAATTAAATTGAATTTTAATTGAAATTAAATTGAAGTTACAATAAAATTTAATTGAAATACAACGAATTAAAATCAAAAATAAAATCAAATCGATTAAATAAATTAAAATACCTACATTTTTTTTATTTCATTGCACTTCGATTCATTAAACTTTGTTTTGTCGTTTAAATATTCATTCACACTATAATAACATGTTTTGATTAGGAACTTTTTCAGTTTTTTTATGAATATATTTGCTTTTTCTTCTTTTTTTAATAGTTCAGGTGGTTTGTAATTTGTTGTATATTTTAATTGACATCACATAGGGACTATCAGAGTGTATCTATTTTTAGACGGGAAAGTGGAATGTTTAATCTTGACTTGTGTCGAAGTTGTAACGTGTTTGTAGTTTGTATGTCCTTGCGCTTCGTATAAAATTCTTGATACTTACGAACACAGGTTTCTAATATGTATATACTGGGTAGTGTTAATATATTATAATTTTGGAAGTAAGGTTTGCAGCTGTCAGTTTGATTGATGTTTGCTAGAATTCTAACTAAACATTAATTATTATCCAAAATATTTCATGTCTTACAACAAAATTTTGTGTTGTGATGTTTAGTTTATTAAACTTTGGGCGAGTTAATGATAATTATGTTTGATCAGTAGTTAAATAAACTACCTAAGTAGATATTAGTAAAAATCCTATAATTTAACTAATAGTTTACATTTTCTGATAAAGCAATTGGACCTTAGAAGCATTAGGTACTAATGTAGTTATAATAATAATGTTTGTGTTCACTTAGATAAAAAGTATTCAAAGTATATTCTTGTTAATAAATATTTGCCTGAATTTTTCGTAATGAAATCATGTAATTGCACTAACATTTTATTCTTACCATAATTTTGTAAGTGAACTAAGTCCCGCGACAAGTAACGATACCATAACCATATTACTATTACGATACCCAATAGGGTATCGTAAATCTCGGCAAACCGATCCCGCAAAATAAATTTCGATTTCCACGTGGGTGAAGTCGCTAGTAACAGCTAGTACTTATAATAAATGATATAAGTAACAAACATTGTTTCAGCAGTGTTGCTGGGCTGTGGTTCAAATCTAGACTTTATTCCAGGCACTTTAAACGTGATTTAACTGTGATGACTGATGAGTCATTGCCTTTATAATTCAAAAAAAAAAATCCTCCTTTGGCTCATTGCACTAAAAATGCCAAAGGAAAGTATCATGAGGCAATTCAGGTAACCAACCTGATTGCATTGGGCCCAACACGTAGAAAAAAAATATTTTTGGTATAAAATCTTCATTTTAAGTCGACGGAAAAAATTGAGCGCACGTACCTTTACTTAAACTATCCAAAACTGCAATACTTACAAAAATCGCCATATCAGCACTTACGTCTTTGTTGAACTGGGTGTGCGATATATCATCAGTAAATAGGTAATATGACATTATAAGCTGACATTTATACAGTTCAATCATGTTAATTTCTCCCTAAATGAATCACTTTCCGATCCGCTATCAATCGCCGGCAAAATTCCTATTTATTATTACCTAAAAGGTTTTAGACAATAACATTAACAACTGACAAGTGCGTCTATCTTTTTTTGCCGGCTCGCCGCTCGCCAACTGTCCTCCGGCCCGGCGACGCCAGTTTGTTGCCAGAGCGTCCCTAAGACAGTCGCCAGCTTGCGATTGATCCATTTTATTTTTAAATAAATAAATAAATAGTGATTGTTTGTCCAGTAATCACCAAAAAAAGTGAGTACCAGTGTTTATTTACTTACCTACTTTTTTTTATTTATTTTTGTCATATTTTTTTTTTAATATCTTTTACCTAATTAAAATATTAGAAGTATTAGCAATACCTAGCTAGTTTATTATAATTAAAAATAATAATTGAGAAGTGGATTAATACATATTATGCGCATCTTAATTTTCGATCGACGACGCACGCCGCGCCCGCCGTCCATTTTTCTTAACACGCGGAAATGGCAGTTATCCGCCATTTTGTGATTATTTGAAACAAGCTTAGCAAGTAGCTAAAGCTAATCTATTGTTAAATACAAATTAAATTCAGTATATTTCTACCTCGTCATTGTTAACACATTTAAAAGAAAAAAGGCTATTTTTATTTTTTTATTGTATAAATAACGTGACATTTTGTAGTTTTTTCTTTCTATTGAAAGGTAGGTAATTTGGTACCTAGTTGATAAGGTTTTTGCTGTGTAAGTTATTTTAATTCAAGAGGTTTTTGTTATGTTATTCAGTCGCATAGTCCATTTTTTTTTAAGCGGGGAATTTCATTTTTTATGATTTACCTACGTTTATGAATATGTATATTGTATTGATTGAAAAAATTTTGAAGCTACTCGTACCTACCTCCTATTTTTGCCTCGGACTTTAAACTCATCGATCTTTTGTTGGTTGCTCAGAAAACAGCGTAGAAAAATAAAACAACTTCAAATGTAGCAAAATTAGTCTTTGTTCATCATTTACTTAGTATTTTTTTATTTCCTATAAATATGTTTACAAGCAAGAATTATTTATGGCCCTAATAATATTTTAAATGCAAAAGTGAGTGGGTACTTATGTTTGTTCTTATTCAAAACGGCTGAGTCGTTTTTGATGAATTTTGGTACAGAGATAAATTGGACCATAAAGATGGTTATATGATTATGTAGAGGAGGGAAAGAGAGCGCAGCCACGGGCAACACCTAGTTGAAAAATAATTCATAATGATCTTCATCTTGTATCTTGTTCTCAATTCGTTTTACCTCAATGAATCGCGGCGGATCTCTGAATTATAGACACACGATTAATAATAATAATAATAATAAATTCGTTTATTGACATAAGTTATTACATTTACAGTTATGAATTCTCTAACACCAACGCTAGTAAAAACTGTGTTGTAGGTGTTAGTGTCTTCCCATTTATGAAGTGACAAATCTTTATGTCTGACAGAATTAATCTAACAAAAATTGATAGAGAAAATGAAAAAAAAAAAATATATAAACGAAAACATAAGATAAAAATACGGAAGCTAACAAACAATAAAATTAAGTATTAAGCGTGCTGCCATGTGTGTGTGAATGTTATGTGTATAAGTGTGTGTGGGTGTGTGTCTGTCTGTGTGTGTGTGTGTGTGTGTGTGTGTGTGTGTATGATGGTAAGCATACATTAAGATTTCAAAACAATTTCTACTTCATTATAATCTAAAGTCTTTAGCCAATTAAATATGACCATTTTAAATTTGTTGTTATTTAAACTGCTTATTTTCAGAATTTTATTACATTTATTATAGATATGCGGAGCTAGATAACAGTAGTATCTTCTAGCAAATTTTGATTTGGTACGAGGTATAGGGTAGTACTCTACGCGCTTTCGTGATATGGGTAAGTAAGGTACAACTCGTTTGTGGTATCTTCTTAGTATTTCGTATATGAATATCTTCCTGACTGATAAGACTCCTGCTAGTTCATACACTGAGGATGTAGGATGTCGAAATGGTAAGTATAAAAGTACTTTAAGGACCATCCGCTGTGCTCGCTCGACTCCAATCATGTGAGTTTTTGCCGCACCTCCCCAAGCGCAAATGCAATATCTAATAATGCATTCGCACAAAGCTCGGTAAGTTTGAACAAGTAGAATATTATCTGCTACTGTGCGCAAGTTTTTGAATATATATACTAGTTTTCTTATTCTAGCCATAGTCAACGATATATGCATAGTCCAGGCAAGCTGGTCATCTAACGTTACTCCCAAGTATTTCACAGTGGTTACTTGAGATAGCGTTGCACAGTCACAGCCGGTATGGATCTCTCTTCTATTGCAGGGGAATGTATGTATTTGGAAATTGTGCGATTCAGTAGGTTTCCCCACAGATGTTTTACTAAAGCATACATACTTCGTCTTGCTAGTGTTTAGCGATAGAAGGTTATTCTCCAACCAGGTAGTCACTTTCGCTAAGCCTGTCTCAGCTAGTTTATGTACAATGTCCCAGGTGTGACCATGAAAGATCAACACCGTGTCGTCAGCAAACATTAGTAGATCCATGTGAGGCAAGGTGGCAGCCATCCTGCATAGGCTATTGATATAGATGAGGAATAATGTAGGCCCCAACGTGCTGCCCTGAGGAACGCCATATTTACACATGGAATCATCACTTTCATAGCCAGCTACTCTAACACGTTGAGACCTACCCGTCATATAGTCCTTAAACCATTCCAGCGCAAGCCCCCTTATACCAACGCTTTCCAAACGCGACATTAGTATTTTGACAGATACGGTATCAAAAGCTTTTCGGAGGTCTAGAAAGACCCCAAGACATTTTTCCCCCGCATCTAGATAAGATACAAGTGTTGATGTCAATGCCAAGACTGCATCCTCGGTTGACTTTTTCTCACGGAACCCAAATTGAAAGTCGCTTAGCAGTTTATTACTTTCAAGGTATTTCATAACTCTTCTATTGACGATTTTTTCAAGGATCTTGGACAACACTGATAGAAGAGAGATGGGGCGATAGTTGCTTGGCTCATCCTTGTTTCCAGATTTAAAAATTGGGCAGACAACCGCTTTTTTAAAAATTGATGGGAATCTGCCAGTTGACAGGCTAAGATTACACATATATGTTATTGGTTCTGTAAGAGAAACAATATTATACGAATACCTACTCATTATTATTTAATGAAAAAATTCACGCGCGGCTTCGCGTGTTTGTTATAGCACCGTGTGCAAATTATCATGTTGAACAGAACAAAATTACAATTGCTGAAATAATTATTTGATAGTTCCTCATTAAATAAAATACAATTTACGTAATAATGACAGTGTGCGGCGCTGTGGCGTGGCAGTCGGCGCGTGATGCTTAGTCAAGGTTATGGCAAAAAAAAACCGGGAGTAGTGGGCGTTCAGTTTCGGGCCATAGATACCGACCATTATACTGATTTATACCATAGAATATAATATTATAATATATGTATATTATTTAGTATGTACTACGTTTATACTCAAATATCTACCGAACTTGGCTTTAGATTCTTTGCGGTTTTGATTATTATATTACTACTTAATTTAAGAATTACTGGTTGCGTTCATTAAACGATAAGAAAAGTATCTTGACATTTCGAAAATCTGTTTGTTTACTAGGTACGTTTCAAACAGCTCGGTTAATATTTAGAAACGTGCTACCTTCGGAAAGAGTTGAAAGGGGTAAAGGAGGGGGGAGGGACCCCCCCCCCCATAATCCCCCCTTGCCGGAAAGCAACCGTTTTCATTTTATGATTTTTTAAAGTTTCGGTATATTTAGCTACAATTAATATCCCGGTTACGGTAGGTAGGTATGTGTAATATCATACAAACGTCGACGGAGCACCGCGAAGCGCTGCTCCTACTTCTGGGTGGTTTAAAAATAAATAACCACGAAGGGTCTTCTAACCTAACCTGTCCGTGTCTGCTCCTACTTCTGGGTGGTTTAAAAATAAATAACCACGAAGGGTCTTCTAACCTAACCTGTCCGTGTCGGGGTGTCCCAAGTCGTTTTTACGAAAAAAATTCTCATCGAAAATTTTTGAAAAATCCGGCCAAAAAATGCTTGGGGGGGCGTAAAACCCTCTCTACACCCCCCATGCATCAATATGCTCAAATTCGGGTGGCACGTTTCTAAAGTTGAGCCAACAGCTCGTGTTAAGAAACTACGTAATTAAAAAAAAATATGCGGGTCTATGTCACTTGAGCAAAATCATGACGTCATGAGTTGTTACAAAATGAATCTATGAATTTTATTGCAATCATAATAATATGTATGGTATTGCTATTAGTAGTAGCATTTTGATTTCCCTGTCTGTCTTGTAAAACAAACAGAATTGTGCGCACATGTCACTAAAACCAACACTCTTGTTAGTCATCTGCCTCTAAACAAAGACGAGTATATTCGAAAAAGAAGCGTATCAACAATGCCACACTTTTGTTTCGTTTCCTTACCTGCTGACTTATTTGGCAGAAATAGCAGAAGCAAATATTTTTTCTGACCCTTCACAGACAGGTAAAGCCAAAAGCTATTTTTGTAGCAAACAAAAATACCCCGGAAGTATTCTATTCAAATTAATCTATTCTGTTCTATTCACGGAAGCATTAACACTGCCAAATAAACTCGTTTCGTAGTTATGTCAGCAATGAATTTATCATTTTGATCAATGACAGGTCTTTTGTTTTCAAAGCAGGTACCTATCCTTTGTTTTTGCTCAAGCTCTAGTAAAAAAGAACACTGTGCATAGCGTTTGAAATTCCAAAGCAAAATATTATGAGAACGGGTTTAAAAAAAAGGTGCGTGACGTGTTCTGTGCAGAAAAAAAAACTGCTTTAGTTGTAAGTATGTTGTATAGATACAAACACGAAGATTATTTTTAACCTATGACTTGTTCAATCTGATTCCTAAAAAGTGTATAATAAATGTAGGTACTTATCTTTAGTAAATGGTCGTGAGGCAAATAATATCCCTTTGTATTAAAAAAAAATTCGTATCTAGGTTGCCATTTGGGTGTAAACCTACCTATACAGAACACAAACTAATTTATCCTTAAACTTTGACGAAAAGAAAAACTTTGTAAATAATATAAGAAACAATATAGACACACAAACGTATGATAGTTTGACTAGGTAGCTAATAATTTCCTTAATTACTGAACAAACAACTAGCACTGACGCATCGTACGGGTTCAATGAATTTTCGATGTTTTCGGTGGCGTTTGTAAAATATTTCTTTCATACAAAACTTGTCCCGGCAATAACGAACACTAACAATTGAAACAACTGTAAAAATGGAACAGAAAATACAGAATAAGATTCTAAAACCGACTTCTAAAAAAACACAAGACGTCTAAAATAACCGTTTTTGACACCGACTTCGACTGTGAAAACGGTTAAGAAAATAAGTAATTCAAATCTTTAAAAACATACCTACTCTGCAATCAAAAGGCAACACATTTCCGAACTGACGAACCAATACCTAAATCTTTATCCTTTCACTCCAGTAACAAGTCCTTTGTCTAGCCAAAAATCAATATAGCCCACTGGGAGTTTAGCAGAAAAATGCCACACGAATTCCATTAGCGCGCATTACTTTAGCCTAAATGTATATACAACATAAATATATACTTAGTTGAGTATATAAGATGTACATAAATGACGTCATTGACAGACGCCAGTCGGCTGGCCCGATTCGTTGTTTACTTCTGTCGTCAAGCAATCATGGTTATTTACGAGTTTATTACTCCTGATCAACCATGGAGTTAGTTGATTAGCTAAATTGCTGTTAGATTACGTCATCCCACTGTTGGACAAAGGCGTGGAATGATCGATCGTCTCACAAATCAAAGGCTTTTTCCTTATGGCTTTCAATAAAAAAATAATTAAATAAATTCTACTGATCCGGGGCCAACAGTATGCTAGGATAAATGCGATAAAACTATATTTCTTTTAATATTTGCTTTTATCGCGACTGCCGGATACAGATCGGTCAGCGAAATTAATGTTTTTTTTGACTTGGCAAAATCTACTCCATGGCGGGATGGGAAGGACTGTCAGACTTGTACTGACTTAAATCCACGGTGTCCTTCAATAGCCATTTACCTTCCGGGGCCACGGTTACCTGCAATAAGACAGTCCCGCGAGGCATCTAGGGTTAATGTTGTGTTGATCCTTGATTTTGTTTAGCTTCTAACATTTTTTATAAAGTAAATTGGTTTATATTATAAACCAATTATAAAGTCTCTTTATAATTTAGTTTTATAATCTAATTAGCATTTGATAATATAGGTGTCCAAATTCACTCAAAATCAATAGAGAAAAATCAATTTAAAATAAAATTACTTAATTATGTTTGATTAATTAGTGTATGACGGAATAAAAACGTTATTATTTTCTTTAGCAGCAATTTTGAGTTAGGTAAATATATTTTTTCCTGTTTACAATACAATTATTGTAATGTAATTATTAATACAATTATTTTTACCACTGAAATTATTTTAAGCACCTAACTATGCAAAGTTTTATAAATCGGTTTTTACCATGGAAAGCAACATTCTGTATCGGTTTTATAATAAAATTCAGTTTTAGAATTCTAATATGACCTCATATCCACCTAAAAAATACATACATAGGTAATAGGGTCAATCTTCAATGTTGAAGCATCCGTTGAGGATAATGACGCCCGATACTTTTTTTATCAAAGTATCGGGCGTCATTATCCTCAACGGATGCCTCAACATTGAAGATTGACCCAATAGTTGCCTACATTTTGTTGCTCTTTCCGATTATGTCATACTTTCAAATCAGTAAGCAATACTTTAATTTAACGTACTGATGTTGCCAGCCTGCCTCATCCCACAGCTGGGAAAATGGTTCTCCCCATAACTTCCAGTTTCCTCCATTCAAGGCCATAGTGGACAACTGATTGTTGGTTACTTTCAGGTCGCTCCGCCAAATTAACATAGACTTATTTGAATAGCTTCACAAGTTCACTTGTTATAAGTACCTATGTAAAGAAATATTTTGTATATTGGTTTTAAAGTAAAGTTTGAGAAACTGTAAAAAAAATATTTCCTAATTCTACCATGTAAATATTTTTCAGTAAAAAATAAAAATCAATTAATATAAAACTTTAGCTAACCGTTTCTGTTATACATAGATACATAAAATTATGCACATAATGTTTATACATCTGCATAGCGTTAGAAATTAAAACTATGTACTAAATATCTACCTACAGATTTTCTTTCGTTATTTTTAGGTAGTAATGACCTACGTTGAACCCAAACTTTAATGCGTAGTTTAAGGGTAATGAACTCTAGAAGTAGGTACCTTTTAACCTTAAAGTAGCCGGGTCGTGTAACCGTTACCCTAGAACGTAAAGAACTATTGAAGGATCACCGTGGATTTTAGTCAGTACGAGTCTAACAGTCCCTCCCATCCTACCCTGGGCTCCCGAGGACTCATTTGATGATTTTACCAACATGAAAAAAACCTTGAAGTGCTGACCTAAATGTTTACATAAGAATTACGTCTTCAGTGGGCCATTGTACTAAAGATTGTTCATCAAGGTGAACAAGTTTCTTTGTGAAAAAAAAAGAAAGGGCCGATGTCCACTGACGGCGTGGCATGGCAGAATTTTGTGGCATTCCATGTCGATACAAAACAAAGCACTTGCGCGCTGACAATCACAGCGGCTAGCATGCCGATCATGCATGCACTTTTTTATGCAATAGTAAAAGTGAAAGATTAAAAATAGTAAAAGATTTTAGGGCCAGATTTAAACCTTATTTTTTCATTTAGCACTCATAGGTATTCCTTAAAAAAATGAAGTAGGATCCAACCTATGCTTCTTACGACACGACACATCTTGGCTGTCGTGAAATGCCGTGAAACTTCGGATTCCCGCAAGATGTAGAAACTTCTTAAAATAATTTCAGCGCTAAAACTATTGGAATAAGATCAAAAATCATTCGTCTGCAAAAATCCCTTGCCACTCACTCCGCAACTTGTTATGCTGTCAGTGGGCCCGAGCCTAAAGAAGAAATAAAAAAAGTATTAGACTTGCCTGTATCTAAAAGTAGGTATACGTTTAACCTTTAGGCTTTAGGACCGGTTTGAAACCTTAAAGAACGATAACAATAAAACAATGAAGATAGTTGCACGACTTTGAAATGTCCGGGTGACATTGAAAACTGCAAGTATTCGAAATGGAGCTTTATTTTCGGGAACATTTTTTTTTTCCTACTCTGTAGTCTTCCAATATTTCAGCCATTAGTAGCTCAATGATTTCAGGATATGAAAAAAATATGCGCAAAAAGATAGCAAAATACCTTTGTACATACCTAACTTTTTTTTTTGCGTCGTAAAATCATCAAATGAGTCCTCCCACCGGGGCAGGGCAGGGGGGACTGTCGAAAATATACGCCGTTTCCTAATTATAGGAAGCGCCTTTACAACACAAAAAAAGTATAGCGTGTCCAACCTATACTTACCTCGTTGTTACAAAGAAAATAGGTCAAGCTTGTTTTAAATACAGAACGCGTATATCCATAGAACATAGGGCGGGCCGCGGCAGAGGCGCCATTTTGATCATAAAATCTGACGTCATAATGTCATTAAAAGCTTTTAATGGTTCGCGAAGTGATTTAAGAGTAGTATCTTTATTGTTTTGTTAATATGGTTTGTAACGATCAGGTAGGTAGTCGATAATGATTTTTGGCATAGGTGATTTAGTTGTTTATTACTGTTTTAATGTACGAGGAAGACCATGTAACTTAGGCTGAGGCTACGCTAGGCAGCGATTTGCAATGCGACTGGAAGAGCGATCTTTATCTCGCTAAATATGGTATGGCTTCATTATAAGCGGAAATCCGGCGAATATTTTGGCGACGACGAATACGATCAAATCATCCATTGCGGTTAAGGTACTATACGCATAATGTAGCAACACGCATATTTAGTAGCACTATCGAACTAGTCTGGATCGTGATTACAGTAATGTTGTTCCAATCACACAAAGAAAAGAAATCAAAGATGGCTTGTTTACGGTCGAGCCAATAAGTGGACATTCATTTACTTGTTTAAATCGCTCATTTGTCGTAGATCGCGTCACGGCCCAATGTAGCCTCAGCTTTACACGCTCTTAAATAGCGGTAGTAAGCACTATGTGGCATTCAATCTACAACCGAGCCAACACCTGCATTTTTAAACAGCGTGTGAATATTCTCGGAAGCCTAATCCGTATCGTATTACTGTCATTACAACTAAATACTTAGAGATATGACCACAATCAGGCCTACGCCATTATTACTTTCATAAAGTGTAAACAATACGGAGTCACCATCAATTAACGTAAAAGTGGTAAGACTTCTGACTGACTAATGAATTTTCAACTTTCAGCGCTGAGCTGAACGTTTGTTTTCTAATGGCAAGCTAAATGTGCCTTAGGGCTTTGTAACCTGATACCGTCACTTGTAAACAGGACAGGCCATGTGGTGATTCTGCTTAAAGGAAATAAATATTATCATAGTGATTTAAAAAAAAACCATTTTGCAAACATGGTTTTAAATTACGAGATTAAATGTCTAGATTACTAGAACAGTAAAAATAATTATGTGTGATTGGTTTTTCATGCAAAATAAGAAATTGATCGGGCCCATCTGTATGCAAAATCTTTTTTTTTTTGTGTGTGTAGTATTTGCGCATTTGGTGTCACTCGTTGTATTTCTTTGACACGCTCTGTAGCCTAAACGACATCACGTGACATCATCAATTTGACTTGTTTTTCCAAATTATTTATTCTCTTGTTAAAGTAAAGATAACCGGTTCAAGTTTAGGTTACCCTGTTAGACTATACAACAGAGTCAGGGTCGTGTGACCATCTCGTTATCACCTCGTATTACTTGGTTACGTACTTACAAATATGTATATTAATACACTAGCTCCCAGAAATTGAGGTCAGATGGCAATATTGTATCTATAAGTAAGAAATAGCAAATACGTACCAAATATGGTACACGTAGGTTAACTTGTCGCGATTCAGTTATTTTGCTATCGCTATGTATAGAAATAATTGTAGGAAAATCTAGTTTTTTTATAATACCACATTGCACGTACGGTTCACCTGATGGAAGACGGTCATCGTAGTCTATAGACACGCGCCCAGTGCGAGCTTCTTTACGTTAACTGCACCGTAGTGGCCCACCATGGCGTTTTAAAGAGAGAGTTTCCAGTGTGGGAACGAGGTGGGGTAGCCAGGGGGGGTATTACAACATCTTAAAACCAGGCTTGTTCCAGTGAGTGAACGAGATGGCGCTAGACGACTTATATAGCTCTGTCACTTTTACTCGCCGGGATAAGCTTGGTTTTAAGAGGATCGTCTACCGAGCGCTCGTCCATACTAAAAGAGAAAACGTTTTCCTACCCCTAAATGTTATCCTATCTCAATGACTTTTTAGAATGCTTCTGACACAGTAAAAAACTAGGTTTATAGGTTTTCTTGACGAGCGCTCGGTAGACGATCCTCTTAAGACGTTGTTATACCCTCCCAGGTCTGGCTAAGCGTGGTCCAGGTCTGGCCATTCCTGTGCCCCGCCAGTATGTACCTGGACATTACTATTTTCGGCACTGATCTGAAATCAGTAAGCTATAGATACAAATAATTTTTTTTATTTTGAAAAATAAATGATTGACAAAAAAAATAAGGAAACTAGCTGGTACGTTGTTTAGAATGGCCCGAATTACGATTATGTGGGTTTATATTTTGTTGACTATAACACCAGGGAGTGCCGAAGGCTGGCTGTGATGGGCTGCCTCGTGGTATATAATACAAATAGTGCTGTCGTCTATCAGCCTAATGTGAACGAATGACTTTTGATTTTAATAGAAAGACATCTTCACACCTGTATTGTAGGTATTCTCAAAAAACTTACATACGGATTTTATGCCACACGTTCTGAAAATATCGAGATTTCCTCAATAATTGAATTATTTCAATTCAATAAATGAATACTTTCCGGTGTAATTAATTTAATAAAGTTAAGTTAATAAACAAAGCATCCAATGTTAAGGAAAATATGGATTAAAATAACAATGATACATAATAAATTAGGTTTTTCCTGAACACAAAAACAAGTACAAATCCTGTTAATAGTTTTTCCTTAACTAGCTAATTTAGCGATTGATGCCCATTATGAATAATTGTTTAAGTAATTACAAAAATTCTAATTAGTGATAAGGAAACGAACACCATAATAGTAATATTAAAAAGGTTCATTCATAATTTTCAAAAGTATTTATTATTGATAATCGAAGTTTCATCCTACGTAATTGTTTTTCTAAAATTACTAAGACTTTGGGAATAAAGATTTTCGAAATTAACATTACCTATTAAGAGTGTTAAGATAAGATAAGACTTATTTTATTATACAGGGTGTTTCTTTTAAATTGTCCAAAAGGGAGAAATCCGAATCCATAAAAGATACGGGAAAACTTTCTTAGGAACCTTTAGCTCTTTTTTGATGCTGACAATTTTGGCGTTTTTATTTTTTTGGTCAAATGTGAGTTGTCCACAGAAATGAGTGAAATTGGCCAAATTTTTTTTTAGTGCCGTTCGACTCTGTTTCGTGTAAGAATCATTTCATTGTATCACAAGAAAAAAATCGGGACGGAGGAAGTTGGTCAAATTTTGCAAAATATTTTTTCATACAAATTGTTTGAACGAAAAAATTATAACTTTTTTTAATGATGATATTTGATTTAGTGTCTATTAAGGATCATTTTATTGCATGGGAAGGAAAATGTCTCTCTCGTTTTGAGAAATATTTTATACCTTGTATACAAGTGTATGCGCGGACACAGATGCACTAATCTTTCATCATAGTCTTAGTCCGGAAGAATGGCAACTCGATACAATCTGTGAAGATCAGGCACACTGTACAAACATCGTTTTAGCAACATGCAATAACGATGAAAATCACAGGGAAATAATTAGGTTGGGCAAAAAAAAACATTAAACCCTCTAAATAAAATGAAAAATAAATCACATTGTAGTGTACCATAAATGGAACACGGATTAATTTGACACAGATACGCAAAAAGCAGAATTACTACAATATATTAGGCGATGTTCCATGACAAGCAACAATTAACAGAATGGGAACAACACGAATGTCAGTAACAGGGAGGGGCGACGCCCTAACTGACCCCAATAAAGTCACCCACCTCGCTGATGTTATCATAAAGGTCAGATTATATGCGTAGCTAACATTATTGGGGGGTTTGTTTAAACAGAGGCGGTAAAGGTTATCTACAGAAACCCTTCTGTACGTGAAAAACCTAGTGAAAAGGTTAATAGGTTACTGGTTCTAAGTTCTAACCATAAGTTAAAACGTGTAATTTTTTTGCTTTGCCTTAGCATTAGTTTTCTGGTCGCGGGACGATTCCATCAGGTAAATAAGTATATTATGATGATTTTACCATGATAAAAACTAGCATACCTTTTCACGTTTTTTAATATTACTCGACGGATTAAAAAAAAAAATGATACTTAGCTACGCATTAACGCATACGTCACCTTTAGATATTGGAACGGATTGAAGAATTTGACGTTGTAGTTAAGAAACTCAATGACTCTATTGGTAAGAGCAACGTATGTAGGTACTGAATCCGGAGTTCGCAGGTGTAATCCCGCTCGCGGTTCAAATTTTTCTTTCTAAATAGAAAATGCTTGACAGATTTATAGACACAGTTTACGATAGTTGAACTTCATGGCAAAAATTACACGATAATCAGTTAAAAATAAAATATTACGATGGGAATATCATTTTATATTATTTTGTCATCTAAATTTATTCTTGGCAACATGATTGATAGCGGAACTGTCGCCCTTGTCACTCATCCTGTTTAGTCTGAAATTAATGTTTATTCATCAATTTGTAATGATAATTTTGAATATAATGTTTATTCATCAATTTGTAATGATAAATTTGAATATAATGGCAAGTGTGGTAAGTATACTGAAATCAATTCAATGTATTCTCGTTATTCCTTTTGCTACATTGTCACTATCATAGGCATGTGCACCAATAAAATGCAAATCTAATTATTGAGAGTTTTGAAAAACAATTAATACGTATTCTTTTTTTTTTGTTTAACAATGCTAACAGCACTTGTGACGTATTGTGTCGTATCTTCGTCAATTTTGGTTTACGTAACAAAAGAAAAAAAAACGTTACAAAAAAAAAACAACTAAGTGACTAATTAGATTACCTAAGTTAAATACCCTAGTTTTCAAGTGTGTCGTGTTGTCTACGTTTTTCCTTTTGTTATAGCTGCTCTGTTCACAGCAAATAAAGGCATTCTTTTGTGCTATAATTTCCTGGTAGGTAGATATAATATATTAAACTCTGAGTGAATGCATCTTAAAATAACACAGTATGTCATGTTTTTTCTAAAACTCGCCTGAATTCCCAAGAGACCATTTAATTATCCCGTTCGTTGACAATGTACAAAAAAAATCAATACGATAAAGCCGACATAATTTGAAACATCGCATATGTTGCTGGCCCGTTTACATACGGCTATTTACAATTTTACAGATCTAGGTCACCTGAATAGATGTCGAATGTAAAATTAGTTCAATGTCATTTGGACACTAATTCATTTACAGGAATTTCAGGCGTTTTGTTTCCTTGACCCCAAATGAATTCAGAGAAAGGAAAAATGATGAATGTCAGGTGTTCCTCATATAAAATTAACGTCGATTTGTTCACATTTATTTGTATTATATTTTTTAACCGACTTGAAAAAGGAGGAGGTTCTGAATTCTTTGCATTTTTATGTTTGTTCTCCGGCGCTTTCGCCATAATGCCTGGACCAATTTATAAAATTCTTGTTCGTTTTTGTTTGGAAGGGTATACCTTACAGATGGTCCGATGGTAACCACGTCAGGGTCTGATGACGGAATCTTGACTCACTATAAAGTTTAATATACTTATATATTTTTTTAGAATTTAACATTTTGAGAATTGGGCATTTTGGGTTATGGATATTTTGACACCGCTGTACATGTTGAGAATTAGAAATTCTGCGCCTGAACGAAAAGAATATTTCAAATTCTACATTAGATATGTCTTCTGAAATCTTATTCCCTTGGCAAGACAATACAAATACTTCAACCTTAATTTGTCAAATAGTTCTGACTTTAATTGTAAAATAATGACGTCATGAGTTGACTAAACTGTTATCGACGCAATTACTGTTGAACTCATTAGTAACCTAGTTCAAATTGCTTCAGACCAGGGTTGGCATGATTAAAACAAGTTGTTTTAAAACACCTGTTTAAAACAGTGTTTAAAACAGTATTTTTTATTACTCGTTTCAACTACTTTTTAAGGCAGATGAATGCATATAAAATGAAAATAAATTAATATTCAGGAGTTTAAATAGTTTGACATAAAACCTTTTGAGTTAAATGCCATTGTTATGTCATATTTTTAACTTTTATTGACACTGTAATGAAATAATGCTTAAAATTATTAGAAAAAAAACATCACATGTTTTTTTTCCATTAATCATTTTTCGTACAAAATTCATTACAAAGGGTGAATTTGAAAAGATGTAGTCTAGAAATGAAACATAATTGATTTATATGTACGTTTAGACATCAACAAACAAGGTGGAATTAATTTGAAAAAAGAACCAGAAACTAAAAAAAAAAAAACAAAAAAAAAAAAAAAGGTTGCACTCCAGGAGTGCCGGTAGAAGTGAAAACTTTTTTGTTACTATGTTTTATTTTTAATTTGAATGACGTCTTACTCATTTTCGATCAGGGTCACGTGACCCTGACGGTCACGTGACCCTGACGGTCACGTGACCCTGACGCGAGTTTTAAATTTTTTACCCATTACAGAAAAAGTGTACAACGCCGCTAAAGAAGTTTTCACTTCAAAAACACTTGTTTAAAACGAAAATGAAAAAAAAAAAAAGGTTGCACTCCAGGAGTGCCGGTAGAAGTGAAAACTTTTTTGTTACTATGTTTTATTTTTAATTTGAATGACGTCTTACTCATTTTCGATCAGGGTCACGTGACCCTGACGGTCACGTGACCCTGACGGTCACGTGACCCTGACGCGAGTTTTAAATTTTTTACCCATTACAGAAAAAGTGTACAACGCCGCTAAAGAAGTTTTCACTTCAAAAACTGTTTTTTTTCCAACCCTGCTTCAGACTAATAGGACAGGTCAGTCGATACTTTTTTAATTGAAAACGTCTTTTGCGACATTTACTTCAGTTAAACAGTGATAACTAAATTTCTCGAAAGTTTAATAAAACAGTTACATAATAAATGAATGTTTTAAATATGAAACTCTGTTTTTTTTTAATTAAAAATTTAATTGCACAAAGAAGTTGGAAACGTCAAACCCCGGTATCTGGAACGAAAATGAGTGATGTGTCTAAATTCAAAATGTAACGCAAGACAAATGGATATTACTCGCTGCCCGACCATGGACCATGCCCGGGTCGACGGCGCGTTGTGTCCCACACGCGCCTCAAAGAGCGTCAGCATAATGACGGGGCCCCCTCTCAGAGGGCCAAAGCCTGCCGGGGTCGCGGGACTTATTCCATCACCGTGACCCCGGAACATAAAGGGCTATTGAAGGACAACGTGGATTTTAGTCAGTACAAGTCTGACAGTCCCTCCCGCCCTGCCCGGTGTGGGAGGACTCATTTGATGTTTTACCACGTTAAAAAATCGTTCAACCATCAATCTGGTTCACGGGACTGTCTTATCACGTAATCGTGACCCTGGGACATAAAGAGCTATTGACGGATCACCGTGGATTTAAGTCAGTACAAGTCTGCCTGTCTCTCCCGTCCCACCCCGGACACATTTGATTAAATAAATAAATTATCGTTTATTTGCGCTTTTAGGCGTTTACAGACAAATATTTACTATTTTACGAGAACTATTATTACTATTACTTTATTATTTAAGAGAATAAAGTTAAAAACATCTCAGACATTAATCCATTCGTAATGTCAATCATGCAAATGTTTGTATGAACTCTGGTACCCAAGGTAAAGATTTAACTTGTGTTATGGGTACCAGCATTCTCCAATATATAGATCCATTCATTGTGACATTATCATTATAAAACTATTAAGGAGTAAGTAGGTACCTACATATTTTAGTTTTTACTAAAATGGCAACAATTGACAACAATGAAAACAATTACTTTTTTTTATTTTTTTTTTGATGATTTTACCACGATGAAAAAAAAAACATCAATCTGCTGTTTTCGCGTCATTAAATATCCATACAAGTAGGATCTATATTCTAAAACCTATTATCAAGAATCGTAACCTTTATCCGAATAATTTAATCGTTTAATCTGGTTCAATAAAACCCGTTCTCATTTTCCAGCCTTGGAACTCTGTTGTAACAATATTGAGTTAATTCGTTTAATTTTCACGGCCTTTTACGTTTGCTTACACGCCCCTATATGACATCACCTTGTCGCATAACCCGAAATGTGCTCATTTACATGCAATAGTAGTGTGAATAAATGAAAGTCTGCTTTATTTTTCAACTTTACAACGTATCTACGATAGTCGTTTAAAAATAAAATAGAGAGATATGTGCGTCATATGAACTCGTGTGTTATTTTTATAAGATCAAGTCTAGATTTCTTTTATTGACTTTTTTATTTGCTTCAATATTAGTTCCATAACTCTTTCATTAGCAACAGTCTTATCGATGTAAATGGAACCTTACACTATCTAAAAGTAGATGAATTTTGGGATAAGAACCAGATAATTATCAGAGTCGTTTCGGTTAAAACATATTTTTAGAGACTCTTAAAAAATGGTAATTGGACCAATAGAGATTAAGTTGTTAAATACAATTTTTGCCTGTCTTAAATTGTCATGAAGTTAAAGAGTAGTAAACATAGTTAAAAAAAAACACCGAATAAATCATTTGAACCGTGAACCTATAAAAACGAGCAAAGGTACAGGTTACCGTATTTATTTTTATAATGCCTACCTACTACTGAGTAAACCGACCTCAATAGGTATCTGTAAACAGATGTTTTAAGTCAGTAAAATGTTCCGTTTTGTTGTGGAATTTAAAATACCCATTATTTATAGCAAGCCAACTATATCAATAAACAAAGCAAGGTGTACAAATTGGGTGCGTGTATTTCATAACAGCTTTGTTGATACCAAACGTGAAAATTCGTTTATCCAAACTAATATTATAAATGCGAAAGTAACTCTGTCTGTCTGTCTGTTACGCTTTCCCGCTTAAACCTCTCAACCGATTTTGATAAAATTTGGCACAGACAATCTTTAGACCCTGAGAAAGAACATAGGCTATCAAAACACCACGCGGGCGAAGCCGCGGGCGGAAGCTAGTTTTCAAATAAATCTTAAATTTAATTTGAGATTGGTCGCGGGACTACCGAATTACCGTGACCCTGGAACGTAAAGGGCTATTAAAGGACACTGTGGATTTTAGTCAGTACGAGTCTAACAGTTCCTCATGCTCTGCCCTGGGTGGGAGGACTCATTTAATGATTATACAACCTCAAAGAAAAAAGAGTTATAAATAAGTTCATATTCTGTTTTCTATCTTAACTCAGTCTCTCAGTGTCGTGGTTTTGAAATATATTTTTATGATAGGAAACAAAAGAAAACACGTAACTTTATTTCTTCTTGTTCATAACCAAGCACCTAGGTACTTGTACTATTATTATTGGGAAATATTAGTAGACCAACCAACTAGCACTGTAAATCAAAATATACTGTAAAGCAAAACATAAATAATAAGTTTCTATTACAATTCTTATCAAGAGTCCTGAATAAGACCCTGAGTCATATAGACGCTTTTACTTTTACGAACGTTTTCTTGGATCTAATCCAAGTTTTTTTTCTAAACATTGATCGTCGCACTCGAAAGCAGAGAATCAGACCGAGAATCGATATTATGAAAACTAAAATTTGAAAATGAAATGAGTAACATTGAGTTGTAAGCTATACTAAGTTATTCACTAGTCAAGGCCCGGTGACCAAAATTATAATAGGTACGAGTATATATTGCGTCATTTGATTCAGCCATCAAAATAATACAAAAATGTTTCATTTTTATCTGAATGTTACGCCATCATCCAATGCGGAAGACAATTGGATCAAAAGGATAGATGATTCGCGCGATGTAGACTTCTAAACCTGTATTCATAGGATATAAAAATAAGGATCAGAAGGCTAATTCACGTAATTTTATGACGCGCCGATGAAGTAGTAGTGCAGTTGCAGTTAAGTTCACGTTCGAGTGATAAAACGGTATGTAATCTTTGAACTGCGCGTAAGCTGCGCGTGAACTGCACGTCAACTGTACGACAACCAAACCAGGAGAGAAAAATTATTATACACTGAATAATTGAATGCAATCGATTACATTTCAATGAATATGACATTAAAACTGCACGTTGATCGAATTGAAACTTGTATACTTTTATTTTGAAACGTCAAACGAATAGTAGAATACCGATCATGTTGCGATCCAAAGATCCAAAACACGCACGCGTGACGCGAACTTGACGCGAGCGTGTTTGACAGCGACAGAGAATAAGAAAAGCGTTGTTTTGATCGAAACTTAACTGCAACTGCACTGCAACAGCACTTCTTTAGTTACGTGAATTGCCCTACAGTTATGCATTAGTTGCCAACATCGAGAAAAGTTGGTGGAAAAAAAAATGACATGATAAGCATGTTACCATCAACCCAATTCCCAATAACATATTCCTGCAACACAAAAAATTGTTGCTATAACGCGTTGCTTCAATTTGTTTCCCAATTAATGATGTATCTTTGTACCCCTACCACCATTATCTTTAATTAAAATGTACCAGATATGGAACATTCCCAGGATTAGTTAAGATGGCTGAAATTTTAATTCGTGGCGCCGCGTTGCTCTAAAATATAATGCATTCTAAGTTTGTGCTATTCAATGTCGATGAGATCATCGAAGGCGCAGTATGCTGTTGACATTGGCGAGTAGATAAATGGATGAATGTTTTTATTTCGGGCTATTTTTGAACGTATTTTTGTCGGGTGGCGTCGATAACGTTGATGTGGTCAGTGGTTATGATGTAAAATGTATTGGTTCTCGGAGTGAATGTTTAGTAGATAAATGGTATATAAAATTAAGTATTACCTATCTATTACTTATATATAGGTTGAAGAACAGAGATGGCATAGAATGTTAATCTCGTACAAATGTTTTTTGCTGTTAACGAACTTCTTACTACCTACTTCAGATTGCTTTTAACACTAAAAAATAATATGTAAAAATATATTTTTATATAAATGAAATCTGGCTCTGGAATAATTGTTCAAATGTCGTTATAATACAATTACATAAATATTACAACCATTATGAATTTAGCAGATTACGAATTTTAGCGAAATGACAATAGGTTCGTGTTGGAATGACAAAATTATAAAAATAGCAGACTAGGATTATGACCCCTGTTTATGGTCAGTCTATCAAATTGCGCCTTTGATCTACTGGCCTTAATTCAGCCAAAGACTTTCATGATAACTAGGTACGAGTTACAACGCCACATTAACAGTGTACTGGGTTCCCAAAGATGTTGCCTAAATTCCTGATAGCCATAATTGCTATAAATAACTGTTGCCTCACCACTCAAGAATGGGGGCTTCCCATGGGAGTGTTCTTTAATGGGGCCATGGTAGTAACTGGTGGGATGGAAACACGTGTATTCTTGCTCAGCTATTTTAGCGTTAACGATCGCAAACAAATTGAGATCTCTTTGCGCAGACGTCGAATAATTTTTTTCATATATTTGTTAATTTTTAAAAATCCTGGATTTATGTTACAAAATACCTCGATCTAAGTTTTCCTTGTTCATCTGGTTGAAAAAACATATCACGAGGTACCTACATGATAACATTTTTCAAAAACCAAACAAAAGGTAAATTGTGCAACAGATTATGTTTCAAATGTTCCAACTAATGTAAAGTAAACTATCCTTTGTTACAGATTCAAAATGCCTTTGGTATTCGACAAGTGCTGTTTATGCATCGACCTGAGGACGGGATGCCTGATCATCGGTTATTTGAACCTGGTAAGGGACAGTTTTAATTGTATTATCATCATTTATGAATGAAGTCAATAGACAGTTCAATAAAATAATAGTATTTCTGCAGATGAAAGTATATTCTTATAATAAAAGATTTCTACACATCGATCTAACTGAATTGCTTCATGTCATATGAAAAAATCAAACACTCCAAGAATTATAGGTACTCCCAATGCAGAAAATCTTCCATTTTGATCATTTGCCATTTTGCGAATTTGCCTTTCGAGAATGTGCCATTTTGAGAATCAGGCTTTTTAGTAATGAGTTTTTAGATAATTTGCCATTTTGAGAACTTGTAGGTACTTTTGCGACTCGGTTGCCAATTTGAGAATTAAGCTTTTTATATACGCCGAAACGACGCACCCCCAGGCTGGGGGCATCGGTTCGAAAGAATCCTTCACATATTAATTAAACTTTTCAAATGAATATTTCAGCTCGCGAACCTCGTGTATATCCTGTTTTCGATCCTCGGCCTGGCCGCAGCCAGTGTGATCACGGCTCAAGGAAAAGACGACGAGACTCAACAAATGGGAGGCGTTATGCTGGCGATCATAGGGATCATGTTGGTGGTGCTCTTAATCTTCCTGGCATTCACCATAGTCCTGCTAGTTGGACTGCATAAGGTAATTGTTTTACGACTATACTACACATACTTTCGATTCAGAAGAATCAGATGCTTGCTTTAACCATAATTCTATACCAATATTATGAAACTTTCGCGTTGCTTACGCGAATTTAAACGTTTTAGAAACGTGTAGCGCGGGATGTAAGCGTTGCAAGGGTCGGCCGGTAGGTTGAAATGAAAAAGTTCTTTCTTGCAGCAGAGATGTATAATCACGATAATTATCGGAGCGAGTGAACTGACTCGTGTGAAGGTTGCGCGTGGACTGTTCACCAAAAATACACATTCGTCTTTCCCAGTCGGTGGCGATAAAAAACTTCTTACAACCAAAAACTATAGTAAGCATTGTTACCAATAAACAATAGAAACGCGCTCTGGGAAGCCCAACGGTATAAAAACATAAAACATTATAGTCGGCATTTCGTTAGGGCACTAGGCCATAAACGTTACAGACAAACACCCTTTCTTAATTGCCAGTTCACAATGCAGTTTACAAAAACAATTCGCTATACAATAAAATGTAACACTGCAGCTGCGTATAATAAAACATCATTTTCAGCTGTGTAAAGCGGCGGAAAGGACTGAAGAATAGTCTATTGTATCTATTACTTCGGAGCTTTTAGCCGATGGATAACACATAAAGAAACAAAAGAATTCCGTCGTGCCAAAGCGTGGGAAACTTACTGGCTACGTGCATCTTAAAACTAAGCAATTAAACTGAAGCTATATACAAAAATTATTTACATTGGTACCTGCTTACGATCTAATTATACATATTTTACAATCAATTATACATATTTACAATCTAATTACACGGTACCAACTTACGATCTACTGATACATATTTACAATCTAATTACACGTTGCTACATTGGTTGGTAGGGACATATGTGGGGCGTTAAGTCGCCACAAGTACCCCCCTACCAGTGATTTAGATCACAAAACAATCTGAATCATGATAAACCAGCCTGATAATAGTCAGGGAAACGGACACGTCTATTAGACCTGCGCGAAACCGTGTGTTGGTTCCTAAACGGTGCGTCTGCCGTTCGGTCGTGGGCAGTTGCTTCAGTCGCAGTACTCGCGTCTGACGCTCCCTCTAGCGGGTTTCCCTCGGCTGCGGTGTGTGAACCCGAATCATGACTAATGCTACCATGAAATTACCACCATACACAACATTATTTGAGTTATGGAGTCTCATCAATCACGTAACAACATAATGTAGATACAGTCAAATATCAAATTATAACAAATTCGTAGAAACGGGTGTAAATGTAAGCTACTTTAATACTAAGTCGTGTCGACACATGAACAGACATTCGGGCGGCCAGTGACGACAGCAACAGAATTCAACATCATAGTTTTACCATATTCTATTTCTACACTTAATTTATACACATCGCCCTAAACGAGTCCTAGGAAGTATTTCTTTGTTTACAATCAAACCAGCGAGCTGCTCTAATGTCGTCGGGTCGCGGCGTGCACTCATTAACTTAGTTATACCGCACAATCACACTAAACTATGCGCGGTGGCCGGGAGGCCTCTCTACCGCACTCAGTACGGAGAGTAATAACTGCCGCGTCTGAAACCTGATATCCAAGCACTTTTCTGTCGGATCGGTAACTCTTGACATCCTCAGGAAGCTCTTGGCGCATCTCATCCAGGTTTCAGGGTCAGCTGTGTTGAACTGAGCCCTCTGCGGCCACGACACCTGCCTGGAGCTGTTAGCTGGGCCGTTGACACTGCCGCCACCGGGTGTTGTAGTCGGACCCGTCATGATGATGTCACTGCACTTGCACTCATTTGAATGTCCCGGAGTATCACCAATTGTCAACTCGCCGCGTTGCCGTTAATTAATCACTGCGGCCCGACCCTTTATAAACCGAAAGCTCACGTTTACTAAATACACGATCACGTCGGGGTCACCACTTTCGCGTTGCTTACACGAATTTAAACGTTTTAGAAACGTGTTGTGCGGAATGAAGCGTTGCAAGGGTCGGCCGGTAAGTAAAAATGAAAAAGTTCTTTCTTGCAGCAGAGATGTATAATCACGATAATTATCGGAGCGAGTGAACTGACTCGTGTGAAGGTTGCGCGTGGACTGTTCACCAAAAATACACATTCGTCTTTCCCAGTCGGTGGCGATAAAAAACTTCTTACAACCAAAAACTATAGTAAGCATTGTTACCAATAAACAATAGAAACGCGCTCTGGGAAGCCCAACGGTATAAAAACATAAAACATTATAGTCGGCATTTCGTTAGGGCACTAGGCCATAAACGTTACAGACAAACACCCTTTCTTAATTGCCAGTTCACAATGCAGTTTACAAAAACAATTCGCTATACAATAAAATGTAACACTGCAGCTGCGTATAATAAAACATCATTTTCAGCTGTGTAAAGCGGCGGAAAGGACTGAAGAATAGTCTATTGTATCTATTACTTCGGATCTTTTAGCCGATGGATAACACATAAAGAAACAAAAGAATTCCGTCGTGCCAAAGCGTGGGAAACTTACTGGCTACGTGCATCTTAAAACTAAGCAATTAAACTGAAGCTATATACAAAAATTATTTACATTGGTACCTGCTTACGATCTAATTATACATATTTTACAATCAATTATACATATTTACAATCTAATTACACGGTACCAACTTACGATCTACTGATACATATTTACAATCTAATTACACGTTGCTACATTGGTTGGTAGGGACATATGTGGGGCGTTAAGTCGCCACAAAACTATAGTTTGTTTGGTTGAACGCGCTAGTCCCGAGAACTACCTGGTACGAATTGTTTTTTTTTTTGAGTTAGTCTATTTTACGGGGAAGGCTACAGACTAAATAACGTGTTTGGTAGAAATCTGTGTGTGAATACATTTTTGAAGTATTGAATTCATTTGAAATAGTTTTTTTTTTTTTTTTAATATTTAAAAAAAACAAAAAACCCGACTCCGTAATAAAACTAAAAAGAAAGAAACAAGCCCAGTAGTTTAGAATTCACTCATTCACACTCACAGTCGGGGCCCCTTGGGAAGATTTGATTGGTATAATTTGAATGGGCCCCGACTGTGAGTGTGAATGAGTGAATTCTAAACTACTGGGCTTGTTTCTTTCTTTTTAGTTTTATTACGCAGTCGGGTTTTTTGTTTTTTTTTTAATATTTATTTTATTTTACTATTTTTAGTTTTTGTTAGCATTTATCAGTCCAAATTAAATTGAAACATATAAGTTATATATATTTTGGTAAAACATTTTTAAAATCCTTTAATTTGATACCCCACTTGATAGAATGTGAGAGATTAAAAAAAAAAAATTTAGTTCGGAACCCTTTGCACACGAGTTCGACTCGCACTTGGCCAGTTTTATGTACCCAATGACACTCTCACGTTTAAGACGAATCTAACGACACCTATCAAGTTAAAATCCATCAAGCCGTTTAGGCTGCAGAGCAACACACAGAAACATACATACATACATACACTCGAAAAACATAACCCTCCTGGCGCAGTCGGGTAAAAAGAACATATTTTTTAACCATTCCTATACAGGAAGTGTTTAAAAAACAAACAAAGACTACTGTTTTGATGTGAAAACTCGTGATTTGACAATCACGAGTTTTATTTATTATGACTAATAACTTGTCTCTGTTTATTTAATAAAACATATCACATACGTTCCATATATGGAACAGAAAATCAGATAACAGTTCCCACCGATCGATTTCGTTGATAATTTCGCTTATCTTTTCAACAAATCAAGTGGCATGATGGGTTAGTCAATTTAACTGGGCAGACTTTAAGCTATAAATACATCACGCTATGCCCAATAGAACCAAAGAAACCGCAGGGAACAGATAGTATAATAATAAACTGCCTAACAAGGGTCACAAGTGGCACAGCAGCATTTTGACAAAATATTGTATCTAAAGCGGGTATCCCGGGCATATAAACAGAGCATTGTTGCCGGGATAAAACTAGGTATCCTAATAAAGTCTATCCAGCAATTTAAAACTTTACCGTTATATCGCTTGGATGAAGGTGGATGAAGGATTTTAATAATATTATCTACCCTATGTAATCGAAAACGTCAATCATTGATAATGCTCATAATAGCATGGTAGAGTTAATTTTGATTATAACATGAATTGTTAGAAATTATTTGCATTGAAATAAGATTTTATTTTCTTGTTCACCCATAATAATTGAATGTCTTATGTATGATTTATGGGAAATAATTAACCCTGTCACAAAATCACTAACTCAGCTACGAATCGCAGTGGTAGACGCCCACGGCGTCGGACGCTGGCAGTAGACGATCTCCGGCGACAGTAGGCGCGGGCATGCGGACAGCGAGTAAAGGGCAACTCGCTGTCCGACCATGGACCATGCCCGGATCGACGGCGCGTCGTGTTCCACGCGCGCCCCAAAGAGCGTCAGCAAAATGACGGGGCCCCCTCTCAGAGAGCCAAAGCCTGCCGGGGTCGCGGGACTTATTTCCTTACTAGGCTATTAGAGGACAGCCTGGATTTTAGTCAGTACAAGTCTGACAGTCCCTCCCGCCCTGTCCGGGGTAGGAGGACTCATTTGATGATAATATATTACCACGCTAAAAAAAAACTCAGCTACGAATATCAGTTTCCTTTAAAACGCTTTTTTCTTAAATAAAAGTGGTAAAATCTTAAAATGAGTCCTGAACCCAAGGCAAGACGAAATCGTACCCGCGACACGATCTGTCAACCACTGATAAATCGTGCCGTCTGAATTTTGTTCGTGCCATTGTTTTATAATCTTATATTATATAAAATTTCCGTGTCACAATGTTAGTTACCGTACTCCTCTGAAACGGCTTGACCTATTTTTATGAAATTTGGTATGCATATTCAGTAGGTCTGAGAATCGGCTACTATCTATTTTTTTTTTAATTTATATGGCAAAACAACGTTTGCGGGGTCAGCTAGTAATGTTATATGTATTTGTTCCAGTACAAACGCGGACACGTAAAGGCCTACCTGATCTACGCGCTGGTCTTCATCGTGCTGTACACGATAATGTTCTTTGCGTCGTTCGCCAGTTCGCCCATTGACGTTGGACGAGTCATTAAGGACCTCTTCTCTATTCGTAAGTATTTCAGCTTTTCTTAACCTTTTAGTGCGTCCGTCTGTGTGCCAGTTTGTTTGTCCGTCCACAGCTTAGCTCAGTTTCACGCTCACGTTTGTTACCAGAAAGTAATAATTTGACATGAATATAGAGATTAAAGTAGTGGTGGCCCAGTGGTATGGGCCTCGACTTAAGAGTTGTAGGTCGCGGGTTCGAACCCAGCCAGGACCATTACTTTGTGCAATTTATTTCATCACCACTACTCTGAACGGTGACTGGCGGAAACATCGTGAGGAAACTGGGGCCGCGTGGTGCACTCCCTCTCACAGAGAGGAGGCGTGTGTCCCAGCAGTGGGAACATTTTTAGGCTGATGATGATGATAATGATACAGATTAGTTACGTCGACGAAGTGGTAAAATAAAATCTTGTAAAATATGAGTTGATGACAATAGGCTCTCGCCATATTGGTGAAATATAGATATGCTAACAGGGACATCACTACTACCTTTTGGGGTCAAAAACCTTCTCAAACGACAACGACAGCGCTGTTCCGCGTGGTATGGACACAGCGTCACACGTCAGCGGACACGCGTGGACGCAGTGAAACAGTTGCTAATACAGAATTCCAAAGAGCAAATTATCGTTAATGCCACTAAATGCAACTATTTTTTAATTAATTGTAATGAAATTTTTCACACACACATTTAGACTTATTCGTGGTAGCGCGCAGTGGTCGAAAATACCTTACAAGATTAGAATTTTAAGTTAAAAAAAGCTTTCTCCACTCTTCGATCATTAATAACAACTAGATACACAATCAACGACAAAAAACATCCTCACCGAAAGTCCGACCAAATCACGACCAAGTTATTAATAATCGAAGTCTCCTCCATATAAACTACTAGCAAACCGTTTCGCCACCAGATGGCTTCACTTTTTTTCTGAATTTTCTTTGCTATAAACCTCACGGAGCCCGAGACCTTTCCAACGAATGCAAAACCGTGGAGATCGGTTCGTGCGTTCTGGGTGTCGAGTCTGCTAATTGTTTTTCAGAATGGCGCCACAATGGCGTTTCAATTTTCGAACCATTTTTTACTCAGCAGTAAAAAATGGTTCGAATAAGCACTACAATTGAAACGCCATTGTGGCGCCATTCTGACTAATAATTAGCAGACTCGACACCCTGGAGTTATAGCGTCAGGAAGGAAAACCCGACTTATTTTTATAATTATAGTAGATAACAGTGAAGAAATTGATAATCCTCAGTCAATTTTCATCAATAAAAAGAGCAGAATTTTTTGCTTATTGATTGTATTAAGAAGAATAATTTACATTTGTCAAACATGTACAGTCACGAGCAATAGTATGTATTCACTAAACAGTATTCAAAAGCTATGTTCTGCTACCATATTGATTAAGTATTTTTTTTTCTTTTGGACTTCTATTTTGGAAGCCAGACTAATACGAAATAGGTCTTATTTCAAAGTGAAAACTAGAATTTACGAGTAATTTGCAATTGAATTTTGTTGAGTGTAAACATGTTATTGCTCGTGGCTGTACATATTGCAAACGTGTTTTTGGTGCAAGCAATTATTGGTTGAAAACAATGCTTGCTTTTGAGTTAATAATTTAATTTAAGTAA
The DNA here is from genome assembly GCA_954870645.1 of Agrotis clavis. Lineage (NCBI taxonomy): Eukaryota > Metazoa > Arthropoda > Insecta > Lepidoptera > Noctuidae > Agrotis > Agrotis clavis. Next base: position 21,901,941 of record OX940930.1, read on the forward strand.
TTCTACTTAATTGATTTTTTTTACTTCCAGTTGTGAGCATCTACTTCTTGTTGGTGATCAGAAGCTATTACCTGAAGATGGACGACCCCGCTAACAAGCCAGCAATCTATAACACAGCTTAAGTTAGCTATTTATGATAACAATATCTATTGTATTTATGATATTGGTATAACACTTAATTATCAGCAACATAATTTATGTAGTCTTTAAAATACAAAGAAAAATCAAAATAAAATAAACATTTTTTAAATAAAATGTTCATTTTAATATATTTACTGCCCGAAATTTTAAAAGTAATATTATAAAAATGATATTTTTATAAAGAGTTTGGGACACGTGCCTTGTACCTATACTACCTCGTAATTTAAAGAATTTTAAAACGATATTGTGTGCTGATAGTTAAGTTTAATAATTATGAATATTTCTAAATGTTGTCGTCGTGGTGAGTTAATTGCTTGGAATCAATCGTTTGACTTGCAACAATGTATTTGAATCAATCTTTTTGCCGTATCATTTCATTTCTCAAAAATATTGTGCATGACAAAAGTGTTGATGTAAAAACATTGTTATAACGTTAGTTGTTTAAGTTTCTTATACTTAGTTGTAAGAATTGAGTCCTTTTTTTAAGTTTCCGTTTACAGTTATGTTTTTTTTTTCATTAAATAGTTATGTACCAGAGCTTTATGCTTTTTTCTAGTTAATAGTTCTTGCAGTAACGGAAATGCAAATATAATTTGTTTGTTTGGACTCATATAGATATTTCATTTTGTATTTCATTCTTTATTCATTTCGTTTTGTATTTTTGAACTGTTTCAAAATTAATTTGGAAAAAGACACATGTATTTTTTTAAAACCAGTAACAATCAAGAAGAGATACGGATAAGCTTTTAGCAAGAAACAAATAGGTACTTTTTTTACAAAATAGTTATAAATATCAAATCTACAGAATGATTCACCACCGGTTTTTATAGGAATTGTGATGTTTTATTAAATCTTATACATATTTGCATTTATTTCTAGCAATTTTTATAAAAAAATGGCTGAAGTGCAACTGCAGAATTTCTATTTGCTACAATACCAAACATTGTTAAAATCTATGAAAAAAACAGTAGTGTACAATAACATTAAGTTATATTAATAGTTATTATACTTATTTTTAATTAACAAAAGATTTACCTTTTTTTTTAAACCGCAAGTGTAATGCAAATATTTAAAATTATAATCTTATAAGTGCCATTTAAAAAAAATGTATCATTTTACTTATTTTGAAATTCAACTACCTACCTTTGCATTTACCTCACTAGGTAACATAAGTGTTTGAAATAATTAAGAAAATAATTTATGAAAATTATACAGGCTGTATATAGAATCTCTTTGAATTCTAAATACGTAATTATATAACTAATATTAATACGTGAAGCAAAAACTGTTGAGTACAAAGTTTGGCACAGTTCAGGTTTTAGGAGTGCAAAAAGATTTTTTCATTTTTAAAATTTATATTAGTTATGGTGAAATTATGACTAATGGGTGACCAGTACTAAATTTGAATGTGCTTTTATACATTGGCATTGAGAAAATGACCTTTTAGAATAGCATTTTCGAAAATGACTAACTATTATCTGAAACGAAGAGGAACAATTTAAAAAGAAAACAAAACTTATCAGTGCCTTAAAGTTTTACTAAATTATATATAAAAGATCTCTAAACAGACTTGAGTAAGCCACCGATTCTTCAGAAAAGAGCTAGTTTTGTTTCGTGTCCAAAAAATAGAACTTTTTGATAACCTATTGTATAAAACGCCTGCGAATGTCATTGTAAGAAAAATATGAAATATGCTTGAATGTTTAAAATGATGTTAATTAAGTGATTTATAAATCAAAATTAAAAATACTTTAAATAATTAAGTAGTTTTTTAATTTTACATTGCTGATATTTTAACTCAATCCAAATCCCTATACGTTCTTTGACGGCTGATTCTAATTGGAGATAATGACTTTGTTAGGTAAAATCGGTCGTCAATTGTTTACAAGCAAAGATACAAATAGCAACTGGTTCATTAAGAGGATCGTCTACCGAGCGCTCGGCCATACTAAAAGAGAAAACGTTTTCCTACCCCTAAATGTTATCTTTTTAAACAGTAAAAAAACAGACACAGTAAAAAACTAGGTTTATAGGTTTTCTTTTCGTTCAAAATTTATAATAGTTTGAAAGTTACAGGCGCCTAAAAGTTTCATTTGAAAAAAAGAAAACCAACCTATAAACATGGTTTTTTACTGTGTCAGAAGCATTCTAAAAAATCATTAATATACATTTAGGGGTAGGAAAACGTTTTCTCTTTTAGTATGGACGAGCGCTCGGTAGACGATCCTCTTAACATCCAGGGTTGTATCTATTCGCGGGACTGTTTCATCAAGGAACCGTGACCCTGGAACGTAAAGGGCTATTGAAGGATTGCCGTATTACTACCACGATAAAAAAGGGTTGTATCCATCAGTTTAGATTCTATCCAATAGAGCCGTTTCCCTACAATATTGGGGTCGGCTTCTAGTCAAACCAGACACAGCTGAATATCAGTATTTTTCATGGAGCGACTGCCTATTGGACCTCCACAACTCAGTAGCTGGGAGACACCACACCCTATGGTAAGACCGGTTGTCGGGCTTTAGTACCCTTGTCACGAGTTTTCACTATCTGACTTTACAGCGTCTTTCCAGTATTTACAGCGTTTCTTGTATGGAAAAATGGAACAGCGCCTCTGGTGTGCGAAGAAGGAACTAATTTTTTACTTGTTTGTCAATTTAAAAATGTCAAAGTTCCAGGACCTCAAGTCTGCTAATTTTATTTAACTCACATGCTATTGATATTCAATTGAGACTCAATCACGACTCCATTACGATTAGAACAAATTTGGCAAAAACTTGTATTTATAAGCTCAATAGAGTCGTAATGGAATCGTAGTGTAATTGAATTGACTCTCAGTTGAACAGTTATAAGTATTGCCATTAGAGAGTTATAGAATACCGATAAAGTCCACAATCGATTTACAAATTGTAACACGCTTGAAGAGCAGACTAGCAAATATTCTGATAGCAGTTCAATGGAATGTCACTGGAAAACCATTGGTCTTAAATGAGTAGCAGAATACCAAATGTAGTTAAAACTGCTACTGAGATCCAATTGATATTCAATTGAGTCATTAATAAATTAGCAGAATTGGGGCCCAGTTTACTTTACGTCAGAATAACTGAAAAGTCATGATAAGGCCATAAAGCTTCATACTAAGATCTACAAATGACAGCCGGGATCAACAGCTTTACGTGCTGGAGGAAACTCGCTTAACAGATAGTCGCCCATCCACAGGCTGACCTCGGCAAGTGCGGCTTAACCCGGAAGATAGGCCTGTGCAGTTGTAATTATTTAGCCACGAGCTCTGTTTTATTTAGGCCTCCATTTCAAAAACAAAACAATTTACAGATGAATTAATATTCACGAACTACAATCATGTAACTAACGTACATACATCGGATGTTACACAGCAATTAAGTATTCGCTATTTTTCATTATAAGGTAATAGATAGGTTAATGGTTATTATCTGTATCCGTGACTTTGAGGATCGGATGTTACTTGGTCGAACACCCAGCCACACTCATGAACTAGTTGCTTCTAAATACTATTTACCAGGGTTACGCATTCTGGATCAATGATTGAAAATATATAAAATTAGTAGGTACCTAACTTTTAGATTTTAAATAACCCTTTGATCCTCATTATGAAATTCTCTTGTATTTCAGAGGATTTTACAAAAATTTAAAGTTACATACACAAATACCCAGACTTGATACAACTTGATGTAGATTCCACTGATATTACATTTGATCCTTGCGGGAATTGAACTCGACACGCAGCGTAATAATCAAACAAACATTCAGCAGCATCCGTTCACTGAACTGGATGCTGCTGGTATCAGTACGGTATTTTAAGATGCTCCCACACAGCAGTTATATAACGTTAGAGACTGACTTTTTTAAACAAATTATAACAAAAGTTATAAATTGTTACAAATTATAATAAATTGTTATTGATGTTATACAACTTCATTTAACAAAATGTTTTAGGTACAATTGATTACAATATGATATAACAAAATATAACTTTTGTTGTATAACATAATCATTCCTCGAAAGACAAACCCAAACTGATTGAACCTAATGTTATACGATGTTATACAACGAGTTCAACCAATGTGGGAGCATTTATAACATATAACATTTCTTAACATGTTGTAGAGTAATGTTATACGCTATTATAAATGTTATCGTGTTACACAATGTTGTATAACGTTATATAACTGCTGTGTGGGAGCACATTTACATGGAGCGATTGTCGCTATCTGACCTCCACAACCCAGTACTTGGTAGGTTACGATACCCCATGGAAAGACTGGTTGTCAGACTTTCAAGCTTGTGACTGTGATTAATGACTGTCAAACTTCTAAAAATTGCAGCCAGCTCCAACGGCTTTCAGTTATTTCCGAGGTACCGGAGGAAACTCACTATGATATAAGGTCACCCAATCACAGACCAACCTTGGCAAGCGCGGCTTAACCTCAAAGATGGACCTGTATGGCTATAATTATTTAGCCACGAGCTCCTCTTGTCCGCACATACAAACAAACAAACAGATTTTACTTCATTTTAGGTATATTAATAGACAAATCGATAGATATTAGTGTGAAATCGTTTCGTGTACATTGATTAGTTACTCGCGTGAACAAACTCTATCAGTTCGTGTTCAACATGGATAGGATAACGTTTTATGTGAATAAGGATAAGTGCTCCGGTAAGTGGTGATAATAATCATAATCCTTACTTATAATATAATTTACAGATAAACGTACAAGTTATATATTTCTACCTAAATAAATAAATATTATAGATAAATTACACCCAGACACAGAACAAATGATCGTGCTCATCACACAAACATTTGTCCTGGGTGGGAATCGAACCCACGACCTCCGGCATAGCAGTCAGGGTCACTAACCACTAGACCAACAGGCCTGTCGTTATAATATTATCCAAACTAATATTATAAATGCGAAAGTAACTCTGTCTGTCTGTCTGTCTGTCTGTCTGTCTGTTACGCTTTCCCGCTTAAACCTCTCAACCGATTTTGATGAAATTTGGCACAGACAATCTTTAGACCCTGAGAAAGAACATAGGCTACCTTTTATTGCGAAAAAGGGGATGAAGAGGTTGAAATAGGGGTTGAAAGTTTGTATAGGATTTCTTAATTTTAAAAGATAAAACCATGAAACTTTATATTTAAGCACTTGATAAGATATATTTAAACATTTGTTCTAGCGTTTTTGAAATTTCGACCTGTGAGGGGGTGAAATAAGGGTTGAAAGTTTGTATGGGATTTTGTCATTTCTGGGGATAAAACCATGAAACTTTATATTTAGGAACATGATAAGAAATAAATAACAATTTGTTCTAGCGTTTTTGAAATTTCGACCTGTGAGGGGGTGAAATAAGGGTTGAAAGTTTGTATGGGATTTCTTAATTTTAAAAGATAAAACCATGAAACTTTATATTTAAGCACTTGATAAGATATATTTAAACATTTGTCCTAGCGTTTTTGAAATTTCGACCAGTGAGGGGGTGAAATAAGGGTTGAAAGTTTGTATGGGATTTTGTCATTTCTGGGGATAAAACCATGAAACTTTATATTTAGGAACTTGATAAGAAATAAATAACAATTTGTTCTAGCGTTTTTGAAATTTAAAATCGTTTGTTCTAGCATTTTGAAATTTTTACCACCGTGGGGGTGAAATTCTACAAACGGAATTCCCGAAATTCGAACGGAACGGAACGGATTCGGAACGGGAACTACGAAGCCAAACTTTTTGTATACAAAATTTTAACCACTGAACCTAGGAACATCATGGCAATATTGGCACCGACCAATGAAATCGTGGGACAGATCAATGAACGAATGATGTCACATGTGCAAGGCGATGTTGTCGAATATTTGTCAGTAGATATTGTCATGGACAGTGAACAGGTGACATGTTATCCTACAGAGTTTCTAAACTCTTTAGAGCTGTCAGGAGTGCCGTCTCATTAGCTGAGACTGAAAGTTGGGGTTCCAGTTTTGTTAATGAGAAATCTCGAAGCGCCGAGACTATGCAACGGGACCCGATTGCAAATTACGCAGCTAGGACGCAATATTATTAGAGCAGTTATAATGACAGGAATAGCTAAAGATGAAGAAGTTTTAATTCCCCGTATACCTACCCATGATCCCTACAGATTTACCTTTTCAGTTTAAAAGAATCCAGTTTCCCCTCAAATCAGCCTTCGCAATGACCATTATCAAAGCGCAAGGGCAAACACTTAAAGTAGCAGGTGTCCATTTAGAGAAAAACTGTTTTTCGCATGGCCAACTGTACGTGGCCTGCTCGCGAGTGTCGAGTCCAAACAATCTCCACATTTTAACAAATAATAACAAAACAGCAAACGTTGTGTACAAAAATGTTTTAAATTAGGTCATTTTAAAATATTTTTGTACACAACGTGATGCTGGCCCCTGGAAGTGTCTCTTGGACATAAGGGACCAATAAATTTTCCTGGGTACTTTCTGCCACTTAATGGAATACATAGGTACCATAAACCTACTGTAAACAGATATTTTATATTTTTTTTAAACATACCTACTCTCTTTTAACCAAATGCTATACCCAAATCTATACCGTTCCATTAATATAATCCCTAATATTCAAATTAATTTACTATAACTGTGTAAATGTTTGTTTCACGGCTAATTTGCTGAGCCGTTTGTTACAAAATTGGATATGGATAGTCTGAAATCTGAAAAACAACATAAGCTACTTTTTATCAAAACACGACGCGGGCGAAGCCGCGGGCGGAAGCTAGTTATGTATAAATGCAAAGAGTGATATTATTGTAGTCTTTCTCATTGAGTAATCATACTCGGAAAGCAGGTAGGTATTTCATACAAATAAAAAAAAATTTTCCTAATTTATGAACTAGGAATGTGTACGAAAACATTGAGGTTTTTTCATATAATAAACCCAGTAAATACCTAAAAAAAAGGGGTTTTATACCCCTTCTATACGATCAACCCGACCGCCTGACAGAGGTGAACTTGGTCGTGTCAAAAGTACCCGACCGTCTAGAACGCTGTCGGCTGACGGTCGGGTCCCACCGCGGACACAGCCTGTCGGGACGGCTGCGCTCCCGACTGACTCCGCCCATATTTGGTCGCACACCGGACCAAGGTCACCTCTGTCAGGTGGTCAGGTCTGACCGTGTAGAAGGGGTTTAAGTACGCTGAAAATGAAATAAGGAAATCTTTTTTAAAAAAAAAACCTTGCTCCACACTAGGAATGAAAGGAAAAACAATAATTGTGATTTTACATGCAGTTGGTTCAGAAGTGGACTCAGATACGTCTCTGAATGACTATATACGGAACCACTTGAACCTGCGCGGCACCAAGTACATGTGCAAGGAAGGTGGCTGCGGCTCCTGTGTGGTGGCAGTGACAATCAGCGACCCTCATCCTAGGACATTCTCCGTCAATTCTGTAAGTATAAACACATATGCGGGCGGCGAGTAATGGGCGATACTTAAATGTGCATTGTTAACAAAAGAAAAAAATACGTGTTCATTACTTTTCAAAACGACCTGACGGACTTATTAAATTTCCAATGATTGACGTTGTCCACATGCCTATTGATCATTAATCATCTAAATGAATTGCTTAGTAACACATCAAAATTACTCAATAACATTTGCATAGACAATTAGACATCCGATCGTAATTGCTTTTAATCAGCCTTAAATTCAAGTGTGGAAACTGGAATAGTTAGAATAAATTATTTATAAATAATGAGCTAATGAATAAGCAATTAAATAATAGTTATAATCAAACCTAGTTTAAATTATTTTACACATGAAAACACCAAGCTCTAACCCACTTTCATAATAAAAATATACAAGTACTGGAAGCGGAGTTATATAATGCGTCTGATCACGCAATCACGCATGCATCATTTCAGTTCTACGGCTTGTAATTTTCATTAAAGCATATCACTGACCAATATTCAAGTGGTAGGTCTTTGCAACTTTGTGGGACAATGTTGCCCGACATTTGTCTTTTTCACACTACCAGTCGTCTACAATATGTCATCCGACCCGTAGATGCCGCAAGCGACATTGGAGACATAGCGTGGGACATGTATATTCGTGTCGACTGTCGAGCAACAGAGTCGAGGGAAAATGTCCCCCAGTGAAAACGCGACTTTATGGTGGAATCCCGAGGCACTATCTTTAAGCCAAGGATACACTAGGGGACAAAATTTAGTGCGACACGTGTCACCAGCGACGTTGGGTGAAGTAGCGCGACGTTGCCGGACTTCGCTCGACATGTCTGTCTGGCAGCCAACAACAATACCTCGGTGGGTGTCATGATATCGACTACCTTGTGAAACAAAACTTCGTGATGTCGCCAGATTTGTCCGGTGAAGTTTCACGAAGTCTTTCTCTGGCTATCGAAGGATACCTTGGATTTTAGTCAGTACGACGTTGAGAGTCCGTCCCGTTCCGCCCTGTGTGGAGGGACTCATTTGCTGATTGTACCAGGTAAAAAAATGCTAAATGAAAAAGAAATCAGGCGAAGTTAATACAAAGATCATCCTATTTTCAGTGCCTAGTATCAGTGACATCATGCCAGGACTGGGAAATAACGACGATCGAAGGTATCGGCGACCGTTCGCGAGGATACCACCCGGTGCAGAAGACCCTGGCAGAGTACAACGGCACCCAGTGCGGGTACTGCAGCCCAGGGTTCGTGATGAGCATGTACAGGTTAGTGCCTTTGAGAGTAGAAAAGAAAAAATCTTCTAAAACTCACTAGCTGTTGCCAGCGGCTTCTTGAAAATGATCCCACGGGAACATGAAATTGGAACAAAGAGTTCTTATATGTAAATCCATCCAATCAAATCCAGTAAACTATCTCTGTACCAAATTTCGTTCAAATCCGTTCAGTAGTTTTTGCGTGAAAGAGTACCATACATCAAACAAACTTTCACGTTTATAATATTAGTAGGATAGGATAGTAGGAAATAGGATTAGTACGATAAGATACCCATCGAATGCACACTGTTAATTTCCATCAATGGGCGCAATTTTCCCACCATCGCCACCACTTGCTCGTACTGATTCTTTTCAGTGAACTTTCTAGTGCTCTCGTGCTTCATCTATAAGCGTCATATTTTATTACCTACAAACACAACAAAAATACCTTTTCAGTCTTCTAGAAGCAAACCACTATGATTTAACTCAGTACGAGATAGAAAATTCTTTTGGAAGCAACACCTGCAGATGTACAGGCAGCAGACCAATCTTGGATGCATTCAAAAGTTTCGCTAAAGATGCGCCGAAACCACCACCGAAATCAATTTTAGACATAGAAGATCTTAAAATCTGTAAAGGCAAGAAAGATTGCAACGGATGTGATAAAAACTGGTGTGTGGTCAAGCACAGTGATGCTGAACCTCCTAGGATAAAAAAGATAAATTTAAAGGATGGCCACGTATGGTACAGGGTCAATGAGATTACTGACATATTTAGTGTATTAGATTCTGAAGGATATGAGTCTTATATGCTGGTTAACGGTAACACAGGAAGAGGTGAGTTTATTGAAACGTTTATTGATAAACATCCAACTGGACGATACAATTATGGCAAAGAAGATGAACATCATAAAGATCATCATCAAACAACACTTTGGGGCAATGTTTCAGTTTCATCATTGCCGGATTTAGGACATGCCCTATAAAATTTTGCTACATCTACTAGTCTTAAGAGGACCATAAATGCAAATTCTACTAATACTTTGCAGGTGCTGTCCCTATCCTAGTTTTCCCAAGAGTTCTTATAGATATCAAGCCTATAAAGGAACTGAAAGGCTACTACTTAGACCAGAACTTGGTGGTTGGTGCTGGTATAACCCTGACTGATCTTATGGAGCTGTTCAAGAATGTGTCTAAAGCTCATGAGGAGTTTCAGTATCTGTACAAGCTTTATGAACATTTAGACTTGGTAGCTCATATACCGGTTAGAAACGTAAGTATACCTATCCCAACTAGCAAAATTTTAACTTACAATTGTCCTAAGACCAAGATTTTTTACTCTTTTAGCATACTTACAGACAATTGTAAGTGTCGATTTAGGCGCACTTTATAAGAGAATTCTCACTTAGAGTCAACTTATAACGTTCTTTTTGAAGATTACTTTACACTTACAATAATCTTGTTACTGCCTTTGTAATACCAAAATAACTTATGATGGTTTTATAATGGCATGGTTTGAGGCAAAATAGGACTTAGAGCGCTCTTACGACTGCTTTTATAAGGGAATTCCCCTTACATTACTCTCTGGAAGCCCAATAAAGGATAATTTATCACAACGGCCGAAAGAGTACTGTGCGCGAGTGCTACTGGAATAATAAAACAAGTTTAATTGCCAACTCATGTAAGTATTATTTGTAATAGTAGTTTTTTTATTTCCTGTTATCATTTAGTTCTATTTTATGTGTCTATGAACTTAAATAACTTGCGGTGTACATTTCTTCGAATGTTTTGAGGCAAAAAGTGAAATACTTTCACGGGCCCACCTCGTTATGTATTTAGAATATTAATAAAAAAATATTAATTAATTGTAAAAATAAAAACTGACGCCATTAGAGATTGATAAGACCAATTACTCTTCTCTAAGATAAGCTTAATACTAATATGTCTTATATCACACTACCTAAGTTACTTTTAAACCTTTTGGTCTTATTGATCACTTACATAAGGTAACTACTTGCAGCCATTTAATAAATTTAGGGTTCCTTTTAAGTTAATGGCATACAAATAAACCATTTTGTGGTAGGTATAATGTTAGGCCCGTTGATGGAACGTTGCCGTTGTCGATGCAGCGACTGTCGATGTAGTTACTGTCGATATAATGAAGGTAACCCGATTAAACATGCATAATTAAGTATATAATATTATGTACTAATGGGTGGGTAAGTAGGTACTATTAAGTGAGTGTGTTTTAAAATATTTTTATTAACTCTTTTTTATAGTGGATATTGACCCCCGGCAGTGTCACGATAATATAATGGTTGCCATAATGGATGTTGACTGCTTTTTGATTAAAAAAAAAATGAGATTGCTCAAGAAGAGAAAGTGGCCCTGGACCGTAACTCACTTTATTCTTTCACAAAAATGTTTCGCGTGTGGATACACATCATGGTATAACGCCAATGGATCTCAAAAGCCATTTCATTTCATATTGGTTCAAAGCGATATAAATAAATTATTGCATGCCGAATTCTTCTGGTGCCGAAACTGCCACGAATTCGCAACTTACGACCACTATCCGTCTGATGAATGTGAATTATGTATGTAATTAAAACCAGAATATTATACCTACCTACAGTTTCAAGTTCAGGAGTACGTACGTATGCATTAACATAATATATTTATTATTAAACTCAAAGCTTTTTTTACTAGCAGAGTTCTACAGCGACCTAGATCGACCTATCTTTGTTTTACTGTACCTACGTTTAAAATAAATATAAGTGATAGGTAATAGCGTGGCATACATTATATCAATATTATGTTGTATAAATCGAGCGTTGCCAATTACGTTAGAAACCTATTTGTTTGTTAGTACGTAGCTTAAATAAAAGTATCAATAAGCGATACAAATAAGTAATGTTTGAATTAGCTGTCATAGTTATGAGCCAAACAATAATATTGTAGGTTCCTATAATAGGTGCGCGATTGGAAGTTTTTAGGGGCCGAAACGAGGCGGGCGGCGTGCCCCCACCATTAGGTTCTAGAAACTATTCACTCAGTTGCCACGTTGCGCCAAACGTCACCGGTCGGTGTTCATTTATTACTGCAGAGCACATTAATGTCGTTTAATTTAAAAAATAGAATTTAGTAGATTATTGTATACGGTGACTCGCAATCAGTAAACGATCCCTAAACACGTGATTGTGTTCATGATAAAAAAATCTGCTGTTCGATCGTGCCTACTTTTATTGTTAGGCGCGCGCATTTTTAGGTGTTTTGTAGTTATGCGGACATACCTACGTTGCATCTTAAAAGAATACATAAGACTACAGTCAAACAGGATATTATTTTTATCATGAACACAATCACGTGTTAAGTATCGTTCACTGATTGCCAGTTAACCCATATATTATTTTGTTTTTTTTTCAGATAAGTCGTAAATAATTAGAATGCCCTTTAAAATTGTTCAAACTTTTGAGAAAGGCCGTCCTATGTTGACTGCAGTGCCCCAAGAATGGGAAGCAAATGGCATTTTGTACTGGCCAAAAAAACAAGAAAAACTAAGGAAAATAGAGAATTCCGTACCAGAAACAAATTGGCGGCAAATTAAATGCGTCTTGAAGAGGTCTAATATATTAACTTTAACAGAAGCTGAATCCGAAATTGATAAAATGGGCAACTTATCAGATACCGAAAATGAGACCGAAAACCTTTTTAGTAGTTACATAACAAACCAACAAAATAATAATCTGCCACACACTAACTATAACGAACTGGCTAGAGAGTCCTGCATAGTAAGTACGACATTATATCTAAGGTGCGTCCAGACCTGGCGAATGCCGCCGCTCGCGAGCGGCTTGCGAACTGCACGTGTGTTGCTCGCGTGCGGTTACAGCCTATATTTGGTGCGCCGCTCTAGTGCAACCCTAGCAAGGCTCGAGTGGGGCGCGCGTGCAGCGCGCGCGTAGCTCGTGCGCACATACGCGTGAGGTGAGCCTCAGTTGTGAATTTGCTTTGCATCGCGGGCGGCATCGGCACGCGTGCACCTCCTGTGCCGCTCGAGTACGTCGCGTACATTAGATTGCGTGCGAGCGGCGCGCGGACGGCGCAGGGACTGTGTACGAACATGAAATGCACGCGTGCAGTTCGCAAGCGCTGGACGCACCTTTAGTAACACGCACGGTATAACTTCGGTAAAAAACGACTAACAGTATAGTTTCCTTACGTTTCATTTCATTATCATATTCCTGTTTGATTAGTAAATACCATGTTCTTGTTTTATCCAATATTTAAAATAACAGCACGTTTAACTACTTTATCTAACTTTATTTATTTAGGGCTAAGGCCTCATCAGCGAGTTTTAGACGATGTAAGAACCTGCTTGCGAGTTTCGTTAAATTGCGGACTATTGACGGACAATTAATTCAGTTGATCAAACAAATACCGCAATGCATTGTAGTGAAACTCGCATGCAAGTTCTTGCATTGTCTAAATCTGGCTTTAAAATTGTAATGATATGCCTGGCTTAGCTATCAAAATAACAACACACACACCTTATTATGTGCTTATGTTTATAACTAAATTGCCTTATTTAATTTTTCAGGTGTCTCAGTCAGTAAACCAAAATGTGATCACACAAGTTTCGGATTCACACAATTTGCAAGACATGATTGTAATACCTCCCGAAGCTCCTCACTCAGTTATGACAAATAGTGGCATTTTAACATCAATTCAAAATTTTGAATTCATTACTCAAAATCAGACTGGAATGAAACACAAAGATTCGATGTCAAATGTGATAATGTCTGAAAACAGTTTACCATTGCCGGCTCCATTTTCACAGAAAACGACTACTGGTAATAATACGATCGGCACAAATGAAGCTCTGGTTATAATCATGCAAAAAATCGACCAAGTTCAAGATGAGGTTAGAACACTAATTGGCGATATGAAAACGATTACTGAAAATCAGCAAACACTTTATGAAAATCAGAATACTCTACTGTTAAAATTTACAGAACACCAAACCCAGTTTGAAGAATTTGTAAAGCTATCTTGTAAGCCAAAGGGATCTGCCTCGAACATATCTGACTTCGAACCTATTGGTAACGTAAATGAGTTGCAAAATTTAGAATTACTTTTAAAAGATCCGGATTTCAAGTCAAGACTGATTAGTAAAATAGAAGTTGTTTGTAGCAAAGGCAAAAACAGGGGCATCAATAACGCCTATGCTTTAATTGATATACTTTTCCAAAGAAACTTTTTAACTAGCTGTTCCTGGGCAGGTGGGTCGAGAACTGATCAGACCAAAATTGCCCTTAAAGGGTACACAAATGTTTTCAATTTATTATTTGCTGTATGTCATGAGTCCGATCCTGACTTCAAAAAGCCAGACTGTGAGAGATTTATAAAGACCGTACTCAAAAATTCACGTCAACGCCTTAATAGCAAACAGTTAAGAACATCCACGGTGAGACATCGCCAAAAACTAAATCACAACAGTAATGCCGCCACTTCCGAACGATCTGACAAAGTTGAAGTAAGAGATAACAACATCTTTGAAGAACCATGCACGGCGGGACCATCAATAGCGTCATTTAATGAAAACACTACGGGTGAAGAGGAAGAAGGTTTCCTGTGTTAAGGTGGATGCTTCAGGGTAGCCCGTAAAATTCAAATTTTCTTACGTTTTTTGTAACTTACAGGCCAGTGCTAGGTTGAATGTTAATGAAAAATTGATTCGCGGGGGTAAGACGTATGTAGCTACAGAATTATAATCATCAAAGTCATCAATACAACCCTCCAAGTTCATGTAATCCTGTTGAATGACTATTTCATGAAAAACTCATTCAACAGGCCGCGAATCAAATTTTCAACATAAAACCTCGCACTGGCCTGCAAATTGCAAAAAACGTAAGAAAATTTGAATATCGCGGGCTACCTAGAAGGATTCACCTTAATGTATCTCTCTCTCTCTCTCTCTCTCTCATACTCACACATACATACACACACACACACACACATACATACACACGTTAATAATTAATAGATCTCAATGTAGATAGGTACATAATAATTATGTTTAAGTAAAAAACTTAAGTAAAACCCTTCTCACTAGATAGCAGGCCCGAAGCCACCTAACATGCCGATTCCTATCGGCTTGTCTTTTGACATAAAGCAAATACTAGTATCTATTATTTTCATTATTCATAAACAAATTAAGAAAAGAACAATCAAAAAAAAATAAATAAACGCCTACAAATTTTTTCCGCGCAATTTCAACTCACGCCAAACAGACAAAGTTTGTAAGCCGCAAGGCGAATCCGGAATTCAGTTCATAAAATTCAAAGTTTCTCTTGTAGCGATCGTGAGCTTGAGGCCACATAACACCGCTAGTTTAAGGACGCTCGGAAGCCGAATATTACCGGCTTATGATAAGGATAGAAATATGACATGCGTACGCCAGAACGAGATGGAATGATACTGGACTTCGTAATTCGTTTAGATTGTATTATTTGGATGACAGATTCACATTAGTTTTGGTTCGCGCTTATTTTTTTGTATTTATTGTTTTCACCTGTCCATTTGCATTTGATTTGGTATTATTGTTGAAATTTATAAGTTTTGCGTAGTTAGCGCATTAATAACAAAGTTAGTTCAGTTCAATGGTATTGTTATTTGGTAAATGTTCAGTGTTCACCGTAATATTAGTTTCGAAGTTTTAACTAGATGGCGTTGTGCAATTACGTCACGATCCTGAATCGCGGTGTTGAGGTCTGTAGGCGATTAGTATAGGGTTTTGTGAACATGATTTTGAAGAAAGTTGTTAATAATTGATTAACCGACTACAGAAATTAAGGAGGTTACTCAATTTATTCGTCCTTAAAATACAACGTTTATTTTGTTTATTCTTTGTTCGCGGCATAACTTCATCGTTTATGAACCGATTTTGATGATTCTTTTTTTGTTGGAAAGAAGATGTTTTAATGGTGGAAACTTGATAAGGAAATCAGGGTTTGATGATAGAAGACCAGAGAAATCGAGTGAAACTTTCAAAAATCGTAGGGGCGGCTAGTATGTTTGTAAGTTTTTTCATTAAGTTTTGGTCCGGGTTCCCTTTCAAGGATTTTTACCCTACGCCACTGCTAGATAGTTGTGACTTGTTCGAATAAGCATTTGTTTTTAGTTTGTGTTACAGATTTTACACATGCACAAGTTCACAACTACATTTTTTCATTTTTTTTTTTTCACTTTTTCTTGTATTTTTCACTTTTTTTTGTTTTTCTTTCATATATGTAAACAAATTGAAATATTCGTTTTCAGCATTCCCGAGAGTAGTAATCAAACTTTCTCGGGCATATTTTCTAAACGAAGATTATAGTTTGTGATTATGGTTTAGATATATCCAATTAGATAGCCATATCGAATATCAAATCTAAACAAGAGTTTAGATGTGTAAGGTTAAGATATGGCCACAGAATTAAAAAAAATATATGCCCGAGAAAGTTTGATTATTACTCTCGGGAATGCTCAAAACAAATATTTCAATTTGTTAAAAAAGAAAATGAAAAATAAAAGAAAAAGTGTGATAGCCCTAGTTTTTTACAAATAAGGTCGCATCCTCGATGGCATTAGAAGCACCGGTCCAAACGACGTGGACATTATGATACAAAGAAAATAGCGATAAACGTATTTATATTTATAATATTTTGTTGCTCTTAGCTTGGGTTGAGGTCTCGGCCCACATCTTAGACATTAGGTAGGTACGCGCCATTTTTATATTTTTAGTTACTTTAGATATGTTACTTGTGTTTCACAACGATGAAGAATACAATATGATTAATTAAGAGTTATTTTGGCAGTAGTCAGATTTTATGTTTAAATTTTTGTTTTGTTTAAATATGAAAATTATGGGTGTACTATGCCAAATCGAATGCCAAATAATCGAATATCAATTGATCGACCACTTTAAATCGAACGTCTAAATACTCGAACGTTCATAATATCGAAAGGTTAATAAATCGAACATTCAATATATCGTACACTCAATACATCGAGTGTTCAAAATATCGAATGTAGGTTTGATCGAGCGTTCAACGCATCGCATATTCATTCTATCGAAATTATTAAATTAGGGAACCCCTGAAACGTAGTTCATCTACCTTACCAAGATCTGGTTCATGATTATGCTGTGTTTTATAGCTCTCCAAGAAATGCTCCTCATTTCCGTGCAATTTTGTTGTTGCTACTGTACTATAACAATGGTATTTATATTTGTAGGAACAGTACCAGTAGAACTTGTTAGTAATATTTTTGTTTATTACCAATACATAGTCATCCAAAACTAAGACTGACTTTCGTTTTTGAGAAAATTCAGGCTTATAATAAGATCCTGGTAAGGTAGATGAACTACGTTTTAGGAATTCCCTAATTTTCCCTAATTTCGATAGAATGAATATGCGATGCGTTGAACGCTCGATCAAACCAACATTCGATATTTTGAACACTCGATGTATTGAGTGTACGATATATTGAATGTTCGATTTATTAACCTTTCGATATTATGAACGTTCGAGTATTTAGACGTTCGATTTATAGTGGTCGATCAATTGATATTCGATTATTTGGCATTCGATTTGGCATAGTACACCCGAAAATTATAGTTTGTGTTTGAAGTGAGTAGAAGTTTTCTTATGTCATTGATCGAAATTGTTTTCTACTAGAAGGGTTTTTTGTTACACCACATGTTTATGTGTTATGACATGAAGAGTATAATATGATTATTTATTACAAAGGTTGTGATATTTGATTTGGTTGTGAAAATAAAAATAAATAATATTTTATTTTGGTTTTATTTTAAAATGTATGTATTAAAGGTATAAAAAATAATATAGAGTTGTGCTCAATTTTAACTAATTTGCATTTCACGCTTGAGGCTTTGTATATAACCTTAATTTTCTTTTGTTTGTTACTATCAGTTTTGTAAATAGACAGGAACGAAGACTTCAGAGGCTCTTCAAAAACGTCACATATGTTTTCAATACGATATCCGTGTATCAAAATGTTTTTGAAATCATCTTCATTTTTGGAATGTATCGAGTGCAATTCAATAACGTATCCTTCCTCACTTAGAAACCATTTATTTTGTTCTTCCGCCGAGAGTATATAGGAGTCGAAACAAAGTCGTTTAGGTGTACCTTTTCTTAGACTTTTTTTGATTAATGGATAGCTTCTTTGATCCTGATCAATCTGTAAAATTTCTAAATCAGATCTTTCCATCAGTCTTCGAGCAGCTTGTTGAAGTGGCTTATTTCCTTGCCTAATCAGATTTTTTATTACCTGTAGTTTATTCTCAAATGGATAAGCGTTGAAACTTTGCAATTTTCCAAATCTCCTAACTTCGTCAACAACATGTGTCAAATTGTGGATGTTGCTTGATACATAGTCCTTTCCATATATATTTTTAAAAGTTTCAATAAAGTGCTTCAGCATTTTTTCTGCTATGGTGAGGAATTGAAAATGCTTCTCATTTGAGCAAATTGTAATTGCACAAAACAAATGCAAAAAATGATAATACGCTTGTGTTGCCAAGGTGTCTTTGAGTACTATAATACTTAAATATAAAAAAAAGGTACGGTACTCGGATCCTTTCCAGTGCGCTAAAACGTCGATTTTTCTAACGGATCTGTGAATTTCATTTGGCATGCGGCAATTGGACAAAAAATTATTCACTTTTTCGATATCTCTGGAACACCATTTAGTAAGGTATCTACCAATATTACCATCTCTCCATCCGATCAACAAACGCTTCATAACGCCAAGATCAATCAAGTGGAGTGAATCACACACAGGAATGTCTTCAACCATATCGATGTTGAGTTTTAGAAGCGGGGAATCCAATTTATGGTGTTCTTCGTCTTTTTTTGACCGAAAATCACTGTCGGTTCTTTTAGGACAGTCAAATCCTCGGAATGTGACAGTTCGAGAAACCGGTGAATATTCACCTACCACAGTACATTTTAGACAGCCATGCTTGGCGTTGAAATTTACTACTCCTTTAATAAACGCTCTTGCTGGGGAGTCGCAAATGAAAGCTCTGATTTTTACGGGAACTAAAGTAGATGATCCATTTGATTTAAGGGTTACACCACTGTTGATAATTTCGTTCAATTCTGTTACCAGAGGATTCAAGAAAGCTTGCAAATCAGATGGTTTACTATCTCCCGCATATATACCTGGAAATAAAATCATTTTTTAGCAACATAATGTCGCCAACAAATATGCAAACACTTTGAGTCGAGTTCATATTTTTGTGGCGATATGACTTACCTACCACCAATGGAGAGCATGGAATCTCAGAAATACCACACAGGATTGGCCAAAATTGTTGTCTAGAGCTGTTATATAGAGGCAAGCCGTCAATATTAATATTTAGTGATAAGTTACTGGGAACAAAAGTAAGTTCGTGTTCAAAAAGTTTTTCCAGTTGTTTTCTTAAGCTGTTATGCCAATAAAGCCCTGTCCCTATTGTGTCTATCTGTATTTTTTGTCCGCTTGTTTGGAATAAAGTTCGGGCATCTTTGGGTAGTAGGTATGTGCTCGAATCTTTTATTAATAATCACAGAAAGTTCATTTAACGCCGAGTGTGGTATATTATTCTGAACAGCCCATATTTTGATTTCTTCACGAAATTGTATATTTTTTTCAAAATCCGTAGTGTCTGTTTCACATTCACTTTCACTATCGTCAGAACCAGAATCTGCCAGTTCAAAGTCTTCAGAGCTGCTATCTTTTCGGTTTTGTACGGAACCATCCAACGATTTACTGGCTCCATCTTTTCCTGTAGTAATTCTACTAGTACTAAGTAGCTTTTTTTGTGCGTTATATTTTTGTTTAATTTTATTCCTGTATGCCCCACTTCTTTTAAATCTTTTCCATTTTTCGATCTCCATGCTACACAAACAAACACTTTACCGTTGTTTACACAAATATAATGGCCGACATTCTTAATAAAGTATTCACAAGTCTTTTAAAAGGCAAAATATTCTGATAGAGCTCTACAATTATTCGTCTTCTCTTTAATTTGACTCAGATAAGACAATTCACACTTACAACTTGTTGGCTTTATAATAGTTTTAGGCAAAAGTTTATTAAGATCATAAGTGTTATACAACACTTAATGCAGACTCTACTAAGAAATAATGTACTTTCAAGATGCTTTTTTAAGTGCAAATAATATTCAAGAGCAATTGCTCTTTAAAAATGCACTTGTAAGACAACTGTGCTGATAAATGTCTTACAACGATTCTTTATACACATCTATAAGAGCACGTACTAAGTGTTGTATTCTGTAAGTACAAAACTACTTGTATCATGCTTTTATAAGATGTAATGTCATAGTCTAGACAAGTGTAAGTCTGCTGTAACACCTTAGTTCTTAAATCAGCATATGCGCAAGAGAAAATTGCTAGTTGGGATGATAATTAATTACTTATCAAAAATTCAAAACTGTTTAAATATTTGTTTGAAATCGAAGTGGTATGCTGAGAAACTGTTTAGGTTGCTCTTCATCATCAGGAGTCAATTTTCAGTATGGCTGGATGCAGCTGAATATAACTATTTTTGGTTTAATTTAGGCTAATTTCTGTATCGTTCGGCAGATTGGCACTGTCGCTGGTAATCTGATGTCGAAGCACCGGTTGCCAACATTTTCTTCTGACATTTTCCTGTTACTTGAAACTATAGGAGCTATTTTAGTTATTGGTAAGAATTAAAAATCTCTAGTTCAAATAAATGTAATTTAGTTATGAGATGGTAAACATGTATTCTATCCGGGTTGGATAAACCGGGTGGCAATATGGTCCGTATGTTATAGACGTTTGGGGAAAAGCCGCGCGGTTTAGCTTTAATTGTGTTGAAAATGATTCAGGAAAGGTAGATCAGATGCCACAACGGTCGTTTTTTTGATGGGCGTGCTTAAGGTCGGCTTTGATAATTGAAATTAAAAAAAGTCTGCCTAATCAAATGTTTTCAAGGAAAAGAGGGGCTAACTATTTATCATGATTGATCACGTTTAAAGTCATCAGTCCAAATAATTAAGATATCGGTGTTTCATATTTTAGTTCACAAGGGATCATCAGTAGAGGTGACTCCTGAGCAATTCCTGTCACTCGACATGACAGGACGCGTAATTACTCAAGTGAAGATACCACCGTACTCTCATCGTTACGAGTTTGTGTCTTTCAAGGTATGGTAGATCCAAACCTGCTCATGGGGTACTTTAAAATGCCATTTTGTTTTCTTTGTCCCATGTTCTCCACATCTATAATGCAAATAGGTTTGATTAGAGCCAGTAACATAAAAACTATTTAACAATAAGATTTTCAAAGTAATATTGTCATTAACTTAGCTTTAAATATTACTTAATAAATACACAACTTCTTGAAACTTATACATTTCCATTTGGGCAACGCTAAAAATATCATTTTATTAGGGAAGCTGTTAAGTGGAGTTAAAAGTGCTCAGATTACACTTTTCTTCTAGATTATGCCCCGTGCTCAAAATGCTCATGCTCAAGTAAATGCAGCATTTCTGTACGAGTTTGATGAACATAATAAAGATGTGGTATTATCAGCTAGAATTGTAATAGGAGGACTCTCGGCAAAGTTTGTTCATGCTCACGAAACAGAGAAGTTTCTTCACATGAAGAAGATTTTCACCAATGAAGTACTGCAACAAGCACTGAAAGTACTGGAAGGAGAATTGATTGTAGAAGAAATTGCTGGTGAGATGAAACCGGCTTACAGGAAGAAATGTGCTCTTGGCTTGTTTTATAAAGTAAGCATTAAAGTCTTCCGTATTATGGTCATCATTTATCATTCTTTCCGTTCTATGATGTGTAGCCGGTACAAGTTTTTCTTCAATTAATATCCATTCGTTTACCCCTTTTTAGGGTTCCGTAGTCAACAAGGAACCCTTATAGTTTCGCTATGTCCGTCCGTCCGTCCGTCCGTCCGTCCGTCCGTCCGTCTGTCCGCAGTTTAGCTCAGAGACGCACAGTACTAGAGAGCTGTAATTTGGTGTAAATATACGGATTTGTTGTGCCGAAAAAGTGGTAAAATAAAATCTCGAAAAATATTTTTTTTTAGGGTACCTCCTGTACACGTAAAGTGGGGATGTTTTTTTTCTTTCTCGCGTACCCCTTAGTGTGGGGTATCAATAAATAGGTCTTTAAAAAATAATGTGAGTTTCCATTGACAATTTTTTGATAAAAAAATTCGTTTGTGAAATATTAAGCTTTAAAGTGCTAAATTTTGCTCGACTCGAGTGTCCCCCCCCTCTACCAGCTAAACGGTTATGTTTGGGGGTGTGAAAAAATTCACAATAGTAGTATACATAACGAAATTTAAAAGAAAATTATCATGACTGAGTAGGCTTTACAACTTTACGAGTAATAGTCCACCAACTTATAAAATGTACTTGGATATCATTATTTTCTTAAACAAAATGTATCGGAGAACATGCTTTTCAACTGCAAATGTAAGTTTGTCAACTTTATTTTTACAGCTTTTATAGGTATGTTTTTTGGGGATAGGTAGGTTTTTATCGTCAACTATTTTTAAATAACTTCAAAAAAAGGAGGAGGTTCTAAATTCGTCGTAATCTTTTTTTTTTATGTATTTCCCCGATTTCTCAAAGACTCCTGGACCGATTTTGAAAATTCTTCTTTTTAAAATTAAATTCAGCGAATCAGTTTAGTTAGTTCGCATAAGTATTTTGTTGGGCAACTACGGAACCCTACACTGTGCGTGGCCCGACATGCACTTGGCCGGTTTTCTTTCTTGCAATCCTCATCGTCCTCACTCAATCGATCCATGTTTTCTTACAGATCACTTAGCCATGAAATTCGATTTATACTTATGTATCATTTCTCTTTCAGGGCTTACTAGTTCTGATTCCTCAACAACGCTTAAAGCCATGGTATCGGTCAGGAGGAAGAGACTTCAGAAAGACACGACCATTATCGAAAGGATCCGAAGTCTATGATACGAACCCCATAACATGGCCAGTCAACGAGCCAATGCCAAAGATAGACGCATTGATACAATGTGCAGGGGAGGCGAAGTATAGCAATGACTTGCCCACTCAACCGAAGGAGGTTTATTGTGCTTTCGTCACGTCTGACATATGTACTGGGGAGATAGAGAGTATTGATGCTACACCTGCTTTGGTATGTACCACTAGTAATTATATTGTTGCTACACCTGCTTTGGTATGTACCACTAGTGCCTTTATATCAACGAAATGCAGTAATGTTTCAAATTGTAATGAAATATTTGTGAAATTTCAGAAATTGCCTGGCGTTTTAGCATTCTTCTCAGCCAAAGACATTCCTGGAAAAAACTCGTTCCTATCTCAAAGAGTTCCTGGACAACTAACACCAGAAGAAGTGTTTGTTGAAAAGAATATTAAGTACTACGACCAACCTGTGGGTTTGATTGTAGCTGAAACTGAAAGACTAGCAAACCAGGCCGCTTTGCTGGTTAAGATTAACTATAAATTGGACAAGAAGAAGCCTATCTTGACGATTAAAGATGCAAGGGAAAGAGAGCCAGAACGAGTCACATTATTCATAGTCTTTCCTGCAAGAGACCGTGGTTTGAACGTTGAAAGAGTGATAAAGGGTACTGATGAGATTTATGCTCAGTACCCTTTTCATATGGAGAATCAGACCGTGGTCACCAGACCAAGTGAAGATGGTATAGATGTGTTGGCCAGCACTCAACATATGGATTCTTTCCACGTCGGTCTGTCTGAAGTGCTGAATATTCCGCAAAACAGGTAAGAAATATAAACCGTCTTACTACAAAACCACCCTTATATGTCAAATGCCGTTTTGCAGTTACACTTTTTTAGACAAAGTGTTCAACCGATGTTTAACTTTGGGAACTAAATTTTTAAGCTGTTATTTAAATATTCGAGATGGTATTATGCAGTTGAAAAACATATTGAGCAGTTATTTAATTTAATGGCGGTTGATTAATAATTTTACCACCCATTTAATTATTTTCCTGCTCAATTATTAAATTATGTTCACTGATCCATTTCATTATTTTTATTACTCATTTTTGTTTACTTTACTACTTAGTTTTAACTGCTGAACTAGTTATTAAAAGTGCCATTTATAATTTTTAACTTACCAAAACCGTTATTTACAACTGCCTCTTTAAATCAGTGCCTTTAACTTATTGTGGTAAAGCTGAATTTTATGCTACGAACCAGTCATGCAATCATCGTCGCTTCACCAATATCATTTTCATCAAAACTAGTGTACATTTTTAAGAACGTTGATCTTATAAATGCAAAGGTTGCAGACAGGACATCTGCGATAATTTGACTCCTTACAGTTCTAAGGGTTTATTTTATATTTTTTCAGAATAAACGTAACAGTACCTCGATGTGGAGGTGCTTATGGGCTGAAGATTACCCGTGCAAATCACGTAGGAGCCGCTTGCGCTCTGGTTACCTACCTCATGGACCGACCCTGCAGGTTCGTTATGAGCATCCAAGCCAACATGAGAGTGGTTGGCAAACGCGTGCCCTGCACACGGGACTTTGAGGTGAGCGGTATTTACTGACACAATTAGGTTAGTGGTATTACTCCTGAACAATTTCGGCCACGGCGGCCAATCTCAACGGAGATAAGCCATCGAAACAAGTGTGTGCGCACTGCGCAGGCACAGGTGCACTCTCTGTTCCTTTACTCTCATGGTCCGGGACGGCGATCCTACACGACCGGAGAGAGATCAGGTTTAGCGTGCTTTCCGATGCACGGGGTATCTACCGCCAACTTTCAAACTCCGGGCTGCTATTTACTGAGAAGTTCTTATAGAAATACCCAATAGTATTTTTTGCCCGACCCGGGAATCGAAACCAGGACCCAACGCTTAGCAGTCACGCTTTTGATCACGAGACCAACAAATATATTAACAATAATATAATACTATGTGATGAAGTAAATATACAACTCAATCCAGAATCCTGTATCGCGGTGTAAAAGTTTAAAAACTAATACAACAACCCGAATAGTTTTGTTGGGTAAAACTCACATAATTTTTATTATTCTTATGCTTATTTTTTCAATTTTCCAAATTTCATTCCAACTGGTTATGTTATATTCTTGCGCAGGTGGGTGTCAGTAGCTCCGGGGAGATTCAGTATTTGGAGTACCACATCTATGAGGACAATGGGTACGTTGTTAGTGACGCCGTCACACCGTTTGTGCTGTCCGCTATAAAGAACTGCTATGACAACCGACGTTGGCAGTACAAGGTGTTTAATGTCACTACGGACACGGCTTCCAATTCGTTTGCTAGAGCACCAGGTACTTAAAAAACAATAAACTTTTTCTTCTTAAGTGTTAATGACAATCTAAATGAAGTCGATCCGAGGACTATAGGACTACGAATGGATTGGTTCATTTACGTGTTTGGCGCCTTCAGAAGTTTCCATCATTAAACACTCATTAATATTACATCTCAAAGAACTAGTTAAAATGTCATGTATAAAAATCATTTTCAGCCCATTAGTGCAATAGTATCGAATACGCAATTAATTCCAAAACAAAGAAACGTTAAAAGTGCTATCAAAACTAAATGAAATATTATTTTCCAGGATCATTAGAGGCAATATCGATGACAGAAAAGATTATGGAGCGAATATCTTACGAACTAGAGCGTGATCCTGCTGAAGTAAGAAGGAGCAACCTCAACCCAATGTATGTTGAAGTTCAGGAGATGATACAAACCTTACTCAGAGACGCTGAGTACAACAAACGCAAAGATGAAATACAGAAATATAACAAACTGAACAGATGGAAGAAGAAGGGACTCAGAGTAGCTTTCATGAGTTGGCCAGTGACTGTAGTAGTAGACTATCATGTTCTTCTCTCTGTATATCATGGAGATGCCACAGTTGTGGTCCATCATGGAGGCATAGAAATAGGACAAGGAATAAACACCAAACTGATCCAAACTGTGGCTTATACTCTTAACATTCCTATGGAAAAAGTTAAGTGTAAGCCTCCCTCTGTTTCAACAAATCCCAATACCTTCGCCACTGGAGGAAGTAGAACAACACAGGCAGTTTGCTTTGGTGCCATAAAGTGCTGCCAAATTCTTTTAGACCGTTTGACGGCTGTCAGGGACACCTTAACTGATCCTACATGGGAGGTATTGATTGAAACAGCTTTTACCAGAGGAATAAACCTGCAGACTAGCTACAGGGTCACCGCTAACGACCAAGTGCCGTACAGGTCTGGAGGTGTATGCTTGGCTGAAGTAGAACTGGACATTTTAACAGGGGAACATGAAATACTTAGAGTCGACATTATTGAAGATGTCGGTACTAGTATGAATCCTGAACTGGATATTGGGCAGGTAAACGTAGATTATATTGGCAATTTTTATTCACTTAAGCATTTAATATTCTTTATCGCTCTAAAGTCTGCTGTAAGAAAACTCAATTTTGGGTTAAGCTCGCCGTTGTTCGGAGTGGGAAGCGGTCTGCTCCTTCTGCGAGGCAGTAATGCTCGTGAAGGAGGAGGCGGGCCGCGAGCGAGAGAGGACAGAGTCCTCCCTCCGCCCCACCCGCAGTGGTAGACGCCCACGGCGACGGACGTCGCTTGATGATCTCCGGCCACCGTAGGCGCGGGCATGCGGGCAGCGAGTACAGGGCAACTCGCTGCCCGACCAAGGACCATGCCCGGGTCGACGGCGCGTTGTGTCCCACGCGCGCCTCAAAGAGCGTCAGCATAATGACGGGGCCCCCCTCTCAGAGGGCCAAAGCCTGCCGGGGTCGCGGGATTATTCCCTTACCGTAACCCCGGAACATAACAGGCTACGAAGGACACCGTGGATATTAGTCAGTAGAAGTCTGACAGTCCCTCCCGCCCTGCCCGGGGTTGGAGGACTCATTTGATGATTTTATCACGCTAAAAAAAAAAAAAAGCTCGCCGTTGTTGTACATAATTATGTGTATGTACATAACAGATTTCAAAGAAATTCTGTGGATGTGTGTAGTTACTTTCAAAGATAAGTAGTAGTTTTGGACCCGACAGATGGCGCCAAACGAAGCTAGAGCGCATCTTTAGAGATTATTTACGTACATAAAAGATGTAATTTTAAGCAACGATACACTACTTTTCCCAGATCGAAGGTGCTTTCATGATGGGTGTCGGGTACTGGACCCATGAAGAGCTAATCTATGACGATAAAACTGGTGAACTGCTCACAGACCGCACTTGGTACTACAAGGTGCCTCTCACTAAGGATATTCCTATAGACTTCAGAATACAACTCAGGAGGAATTCTTATAATCCAATTGGCACTTTGGGTGCTAGGGGTAAGTAGATATTTTTTATTTAAAATTAAATCCAAGGGTCGATTAGGACAAAACCAACGACCAGAAAACTGAAAGTACTAGCTCTACTATAATAATTATGCATGTTTAGATACATATAAACCTTCTTCTCAAATCACACTACCTATTAAAAAAACCGCATCAAAATTCGTTGCGTAGTTTTAAAGATCTATAATAGGGACAGACAGACAGCGGGAAGCGACTTTGTTTTATACCATGAAAGGCCATGCTCCTTCGAAGGCCAATTAATTATTAAAATTTTGTAGTTATTGCCATGTGATGACAAATTCCTTCTATATTCACAAAGGTCCATCGAACTGGAAATCACAGACGCGGTGGCGAATCACTCGCGCTACTATTTTGGCAGTATGTACGGTCCCTCGCTTCTTTGATATCGGGAATCGACGGTGTACCATCCCACAGTGTCTCAAGACAAGAGTGTTTAATAATATAATAATAATAAATCTTTAGTCAGAATTAAAATCGGTAAATATAAAATTACAAAATTATAGAGCGGGGGCCAGCAACAGATTTCCATGACCAATTTCCTCTCAAGCGATAATTAGCAGACTACATAAGGGAGTCGTTTCATAAAGATTCGTGGAAGTCAGCTGCGTTTCCGTTGGTGGGATAAGCAGCAATCGCCGTTCAAACACGTTGAAAAAATATTTTTTTTTAGTCATTTCCTCCCAACTGAAACCTGGTTTATATTGAAGATTACCTTGTATCACGAAGAATAAAACCAATCAGCCAACGATACCATGGTGGAATACACGTCAGCTGGTCACTCGAACATGTAATTTTTTATTTTATTTTCAGTGATTTCCTCTCAACCCAAATTTAACCTGATGAAAGTTTACATGTAGTTATTTATGGCTAAAAACAGACATCAGCTGGCTGTATCTCGGTGGAAGGATCATCAGCTGATGCATTGAAAATTACAAGTAGGACTACCGCTCTCAGCCTAAATGTGCATTCAGTTCAATGTTTTGAATTCCTCCCTACAGAAAACTTGTTTATATTGATGCTTACTCAATATCACCATGAAAAAATACATTCAGCTAATGTTTACAGACAGTTATGGATCAAAATACAGAGTTGTTCTTATTAAGCAGGGCATCAGGAACATATGTGATTCCGTAAGAGATACGAAAAAACTTATTTAGATAACTTTAGCTCTTTTTTCAGTATAAAAATTTTGGCATTATCATTTTTTTGGTCAAGTGTGAATTGTCCGATTTTCATGAAACAAACTATACAATAGTTTACACTACAAGACCAACACATGAAAATAAAGTCCATTGCAATAACCCCATAAACAAAAAACTACATTTTCATGTTACGTAGCTAAGATCAACATAATTAGGTATCACAAGAATTATTTTTTAATGCCTTTCGACTCTGTTTCATGTAAAGATCATTTCGTTGTATCGGAAGACACAAATCAGGAAGGCGGAAATTGGTCAAAGGATATCATTTAACATTCATCACGCTCCATACATTTTTTGGGCTTTTCTGAAAGTGCCAGCTAAAGTATTAAAAAAAGTCGGCAATGAGACCACCGCTACGACGAGAGGTGCACGTATTGGGAGGTGCGACAAGATGTAGGTAAATATTATTTGTAAGGAGATTCTCTTAAGATATTTTTTCTAATTAGATTGTTTTTTTTTTATATATTATTTGTTTGTGCTAAATTCTTTTAAGAATATTGTATTTTTCTCATTAGAGTGAATTAAAATACATTTCTTAACGAAACTAACTAGAAAATTGTACTAAAGTTTGATAATTATGTTGATCATAATTACGTAACTTGAAAATGTAATTTTTGGTTTATGAGGTTATTGCAATGGAACTAATTTTAATGTGTTGGTCTTGTTTTAAAAACTATTGTACAGTTTGTTTCATGATAATCGGTTAAGTAGTTTTTAAGGTATTGCACATTTTGTATAATCCAAATATTGTTCCTAGCGAATTCATTTTAGTGGACAATTCACACTTGACCAAAAAA
This sequence comes from Agrotis clavis, assembly GCA_954870645.1. Taxonomy (NCBI): domain Eukaryota; kingdom Metazoa; phylum Arthropoda; class Insecta; order Lepidoptera; family Noctuidae; genus Agrotis; species Agrotis clavis. The sequence continues at coordinate 21,931,246 of OX940930.1, forward strand.
ATAAAAATGCCAAAATTTTTATACTGAAAGAAGGGCTAAAGTCATCTTAATAAGTTTTTCATATGTCTTACGGAATCACATAAGTTCCTGATGCCCAGCTTAATAAGAATAACTCTGTATTTTGATCCATAACTGTCTGTAAACATTAGCTGAATGTATTTTTTCATCGTGATATTGAGTAAGTGTCAATATAAACAAGTTTTCTGTAGGGAGGAATTCAAAACATTGAACTGAATGCACATTTAGGCTGAGAGCGGTAGTCCTACTTGTAATTTTCAATGCATCAGCTGACGATCCTTCCACCGAGATACAGCCAGCTGACGTCTGTTTTTAGCCATAACTACATGTAAACTTTCATCAGTACCCTTAGCACGAATTTTCAGTATTTGAGACGTAAAGTAAACTGGAACTTTGACAATTTCAAGTTGACATTTTTCAAGGGAAAAATTAATTTCGTCTTCGCGCACCAGAGGCGCTGTTCCATTTTTTCATACAAGAAACGCTGTTAATACTGTAAAGTAAAAGAGTGAAAATTCGTGCTAAGGGTACAGGTTAAAATTGGGTTGAGAGGAAATCACTGAAAATAAAATAAAAAATTACATGTTCGAGTGACCAGCTGACGTGAATTCCACCATGGTGCCGTCGGCTGATTGGTTTTATTCTTCGTGATACAAGGTAATCTTCAATATAAACCAGGTTTCAGTTGGGAGGAAATGACTAAAAAAAATATTTTGTCTACGTGTTTGAACGGCGATTGCTGCTTATCCCACCAACGGAACAGCAGCTGACTTCCACGAATCTTTATGATATGACTCCCTTATGTAGTCTACTAATTATGGCTTGAGAAGAAATCACTAACGATATTTTGGCCTGGCTCCCGCTCTATTAGCCCTGATAAAATATTTGTAGATCTTACAATGTTCGATGCCTGTACTAGGATAATCCTGTATCACAGGCGAAAGTACTATCGGCGCCTTTTAAGCATGACCAGTTAAAAATTTTTTCGCTTAAACCTTGCGGAGGCGCCGAGCCACGCCCCCTTAAAGTGTGGGCCTATCAGGAAAGCGTCAACATAATTAGTTGCAATCTGCGCTACGCAGCTTCGTGACGTATCCTCTGTACATTTTTTTTGCGAATTTTTCTGACGAACTTTGGCGCGCTTACCGGACCTTTTGAATAATTGGATACTAATATGAATCGCTTAACGTGATTCATAATTAGTAGGTATCCAATTAATTCTAATTCGTTAATAACTTTCTTAAAATAGTTACAAACGCCGTTAATATGATGGATTATCACTTTGTGACCATTTTACAAATTGTAATGTATTACGATTACATTACAATTTGTAAAATGGTCACAAAGTTCATATTATCCTATTTCGTTTCGACTATAGCGGACATTTTAGGTCTTCGCTGGTTGTGTCCAAAATGTAAATTTTTTAATCTTATTTTTTCAATGCCAATAGAAACATTAAGTATTACTTTCTCTTATTTACGAATATTTCGAATGAGCTTCAGATTAGTTTGATTGAAAAATGATATCAATATCTTGGAGAAACCCGAACTCCCATTTTTAGTTATATCTCAATATAACAAAGCAATTAGAAATAGCAAAAGGTATCAAAGAATTTTAATCCTTTGCCGACGAAGTTTATAGAGTGATAATAACAAAGCGCATTATGTATTATGTTTGTAGCTTTATTTTTTTGCTATAAATATAAACAAAAGGCGCCCGCCTTTTGTTTGCATAACTAATTTCTTTGTGTCAAATTGCATGCCGAAATAAAAACATGCTTTGTTCTAATATCTATATTATGACAAAGAAATCGGGCCCGAACCGCAGTTTTATAGTCTACACATATAAATAACACCAAAATAGGTGTACAGCTTGGCCAGAACGGATTGAAACGGAACTAAATTTTTTATTTCTGACAGCGTTTTAAAATCTTTGATATTTGATGTACAAACAAAGACCGCAGGTTTGTTAGATTTATTATTGTGCCATAAAACATCAAAGTGCTGGTAGCGCGAAGACAGTGGCGACTTCCGGTTTTCTACATTTTTATGTCAAGCTGTATATAAAGGGTAAAATAGATATAATTTTGTTTCAATTAAAAGGTATCCCTTTTCAGCTAATAAATATTTTATGAATATCTGTTTGTTTTATTTAGTTTATGTAAAATTGATCAACCCTTAACATTATTTCATTTTTAATTAATACCTAAACGATAATAAGATTTAACAAACAAAGTTCTAGTTAGAAAAAATATTATATTTAGATTAGTAAAATATTTAGGTGACCGAGCTCCGCTCACGACTAACAGGCAAGGAATTTTTCCAAAGATGAAATCCAGCTAGATCAGATCAACTTTTTACCTGCTAAGCCCTCATTTTAAATTTCAAATTTAACGGGATTACAAACACTACGCTAGCTTACCTATTGCCTGTCACTATTAAAAGATTTTTTTTAAAGTTTCCTATAACAAATTTAAAAAAAATACAGATTTCTGTATAACTATTCCGGATTTCCGACACACAAACACAACGTAACGTAAGCCAATTTCAACAAAGTCTTAAAAACAAACATGATCAGTAACGCAGGCCAATTTAAATTAAAGTATTTTTATAACTAAAATAGCAGTTTGAAAAAAAAAACTCGTTTGGCGTGCGTCGTCCGTCAGTGCGCTCCGCCGATCGGTATTGTATTTCATTCATTATTTCTATACAAAGGAAACGGGGCGGGGCTAGAGAGCGTGTCTATGTTGTAAGTGCAAGCAAAAATGAGCTTAGTGGTGGTAAAGCGGCGGTGGACGCGATAGTACCTCAAACATTATGCTATCTTTGGAACATAAGTTTTCTTTTTTTAACAATATTTAAAATATACAATGGTAAAAAAAATGTAAAATGTCTAAATCTAAATAAAACAATATTAACTTAGAACTAAAACACATAATGACAAAGTAAAAACTTCAGCAGAAATAATTATAAAGATTACAGTCTAAACAGCATTAAAAACACAAACTTGCATACTTAATTTACATTTTTGTAGGTAGCGACTAAAGTGCTAAACAGCAACATATCGACGAGTAGTCTAGGTCATTAGCCTGTTTTATTTGTGTCAGCAATGGATGAATCAACTCGGACCAGCACGCGTAGCATGGCGCCGTAGAAAATAAAAATAATAAAATAGATAAATAGCTACAGAGCTCACATTGTTCGGACGGATGAAGTCATTTGATCTCTTCTTCACCATGTCAGCAAAAGAAATATTTCCCGTTGTCCAGTGTCCTTAATTGTCTGCTTTAGTTCAGAAATTTGTTCCGCCAGGTCGCTTTTTACTTTCAATTCATCGATAACGTTAATGGCTTGATGGGCTTTCTGCTTCAGAGCCTGGTACAACACTGCCATCTGCGAGATGCAAGATCCAATTTTACGGCACAAGTTAGAAATTTTGAAAAAAATTCACTCCAATTTTGTGTTCGATTAACTCGAATAATACGTCTTTCGCCGTCCATATCAAACCAAAACTGTCATTTTTATTTTTGGATACACTTGCTGAGCGGGTATTACGTGCCGGTGCACGACCGTACCGTTGCATGGCAAACGGCGCCGCACCGTAGACATGGGTTCACGCCCTTAGCCTCATCCCTTTCTTCTCATCCCCATGCATACATCTAGTCATACAAGCATGCAGTTGCCTCAAATGATTTTTTTATTCATTTTAGCTGTTGCCGAGCCTCCTATCTGCTTGTCAATAGCTGTAGCTTTCGCTCTGCGAGAGGCCATCGCAGCGTCGAGAGAAGATACCGGTTACCCCAAAAATAAATGGTTTGAAGTGGGTAAGTAACCGCGTCCTTTCTTTACAAATCTTGCTGACTGGAGTTCGGTAAATGTCCTTCAAGATCACGTGATGTGGGATAAAAAGCAGTCTATCTGTTAATTCGGCTTGGTGTGCATGAAAGAGTCACAAACATAATATACCCATGCTCACGAGCTTTCGCATAAATAGGTAGCAAGATGTCATACAGATGGTCTTTTGAAAGAACTTTTGTACGTGGGGTCTAAGCCAACTCGTATTTTTATCTTCTTTTTATATACATTTCTCTCATCTGTTTCTCCCTTTCTCCCATGGGACGCCATTCAGTCATGCAGGACCAAAGTTAAATGGGTAACATATCGTCCAAACCGAGTAATTCATAATGACAATGGGACTTCCTCAAGGTATGATTTTGGGACCATTTCTCTTCTTAATTTATTTTAAAGATTTATCCTAATTAGTAAGTATACCTACCCATGTGGATATTCTGCCTCATCGGTCTTAAAGGTGGAAGCACGACTGATGAGCAAGAGTTCCAGGGTTCGATTCACGGATGGGCAAAAGTGACTATTGGGTTTTGTAATCAAGAATTCGTTAGTAGAAGTCACGGTATTTATATTTGTCCCCGATTGCTGGCAGTCATACAGATGGTCTTTTGAAAGAACTTATTAAATGGGACTTTAATATGACTGCAGAAATATGGGTGTGATATTAGGTATACCTTTTTCTTATTCTTGACGGATTACAGACGTGATGATATTTATGGATTAATAATTATTTTTAAATTCTAGATGGACCATTTACACTGGCTGTCAACGTATTAAAAGCGGATGCTCGGCTTGACGAATTCCTGTTTAATTAATTCAAATATTACCTACTTTTTTTGTATACGAGTATGTAGAGGGAAAGGTGTATGTCCATTTAACAATTTGTATCCTCATTATTATTTTCTTTAAATCGTTGACTTTTATTTTCCTTTCCTGCTTTATGGCTAGTTATGACGTGCTCTTAATTTACAGTAACTTTACTACACAAATAGTGTTGTAGCCAGCAGGTTAGCCTACCCGAATTTGTCAAATATAACCTTCTACTATTGTGATAAGGTTGAAAATCTATTAAAGAATGTGTACAAGCTGTTCTCAAGAGTCATTACGAACCGTCTCGAACGCAGGTTTGATGACTTCCAGCCTCCCGAACAAGCCGGTTTCCGAAAAGGTTTTAGTACTATAGACACACGCTCCGCCAGATTATACAGAAAACAGAGGAGTATAATCGGCCATTGTGTTTAGCGTTTGTGGACTATGAAAAAGCCTTCGATTCAATCGAAACCTGGGCAGTATTGCAGTCCCTCCAACGATGTCATATCGACTATAGGTATATCGAAGTGTTGAAGTGTTTGTATAGGAACGCCACCGTGTCCATCCGACTTCAGGAAGAGAGCACGAAACCAATCCAATTTCAGAAAGGCGTGAGACAGGGAGACGTTATTTCTCCGAAACTGTTCACGAACGCGTTGGAGGACGTTTTCAAGCTCTTGGAATGGAACGGACTCGGCATCAACATCAATGGCGAATACATCACTCACCTTCGTTTTGCCGATGATATAGTCATCATGGCAGAATCGTTGGAGCACCTCAATGCTATGCTCAGCGACCTCAGTATCGTTTCCCAACGGGTCGGCCTTAAAATGAACATGGACAAGACGAAAGTCATGTCGAATGTCCATGTGGCACCCGTACCGGTTGTTGTTGGGAACGATACTCTCGAAGTTGTAGACCATTATACTTACCTTGGACAGATTGTTCAGTTAGGTAGGTCCAACTTCGAGAAAGAGGTTGCCCGAAGAATCCAACTCGGATGGGCAGCGTTTGGGAAGCTACAATGTGAAATGGTGATGAAATGATGATGTTTATTTATGCAAGTAGGTTATAGCAACACTTTTACACGTCTTTCTTTTCATAAAACTAGAAGGGGCCGGTGTTTCGTACCTGACTACTCTGAGAAGAAGCCGAAACAAACTCAGAGGTCACAGTCTCTTTTAAAGTCCAGACATTATAAATGTAGAAAAAGTTATACGAGGACCATGCAGGTCAATGTCTGAAATGGTATTTTGAAGAAAGAACCACACTTTTAGTGGACCTGCCCAGTCAGTGCAAGCATTTGTCAGTTACCGTGGAGCTCGACTCGTAACTCAAGGAGCTCAACGACACGACGAACAGTACCAAAGAAAGGACATTTGGGTAGGCCGCTTATGTCAAACAATCACTATAATTTAAAAAAAAAACAACAGTTTGACCCACATGGATCCTCGTATTCACAAATAAATAAAAATTGTATATAAAATAAAAATGTCAGTTTGTATAAAAAATAAAATGATCATACATATGTCAGATAGTATAAAAATGCCGAAAAAAAATATTGCCGCAGTGGCTGAGGGATTTACTGTTGTTTTGCATGTCCGGATTTGATTCTCACACTTAACAAAATATTAATATTATAATTTACAAGGAGTTGTAATGGTACGATTCCACTGAAATAGTGTACAGCATATTTATTCGCGCAAATGTACAGAACTTCAGCGGGTGGGTATATGTTTGTAAACGTACCCACGATAAGGAGAAATTCCAGGTGTGGAGCAATGACTAGACGACACGAATAGTCACGGGGTCCACTCAAGTAGTCAATATATTCAACAAAATATGATTGGGTTAAATAACCAAGCATGTCCATTTCGAGTGGGTTCAATTGAACAGATATACTTTCATTAGAAATTACAACGGAACTTACTATCATTGGGACTTGCTTGATCATGAAGCTTGCTACAGTGACGAAATGGATGACTTAGTTCTAAAAGGCATTAAGTCCATTCTTTCCGATATTGAGTGTATCAGTTCAAAAAAACATAAAAGAAATTAAAACCCAAACAGCACTGTACTCTTGAGTATGATAAGCCGTATCCACGCTGCCTCCCATGTCACCCACGTAACCATTTTGTTCTGTGCATTTTGCTAACCACTACGGTGATTTAAAAATACACACATCAAAAGTGTCTAGGGATCAACATATATTTTTGCAATAACTTTTCTCCTGATTGATATTAATTAAAATGTTCTTTAAGGATTCATCAAATAAAGTGTTATCGTTTGTCACAGTAACGATAAACCAAGTCACCTTTGCATTCATAAAGAAATTTGCCATTTTCCTAATAAAGGGATTTTTGACATTTGAACCACTAACATTAAAGTTCGAAAAAAAGACTGAAATAACAGTTTTCTTTAAAATTTTATTGGGTAACTTAAACAATTAATAATCCGTGTTTCTACCGCGAACACTAACAACACAAGAACATCGGTTTGGCATACTCAAAATGAGTTCATCCAAATCACGCTGTGGAATGGCCGCCCATGTTCGTTGCAACAACAAAAAAAGGTCTTCTTGCGACTGGATACCCTCCATATTCGGCAGAGCTCTTCTCTGTAGCATATCCCATGCATGCTCAATCGGGTTCAAGTCTGGCGACTGAGCAGGCCAGGGCAGGACATTGATGTTAGCTGCGGCGAGAGTCTGTCTTACAACTCTTGCGGTGTGCGGTCGTGCATTATCATACATTAACTGAAATAAGGGACCGATTTGCACTTGTAGAGGAACGATGACGTCTGATACAATCGTCTCAGCATAAATTTGAGCGTTGAGGTTGCCTCTGATCCAAATCAACTCAGTTCTTCCGCCGATCCAAATACCCGCCCATACCATGATGGTTCCACCACTATAAGGATGGACTTCCTGGCAGGATTTTAATCGCTGTTGGCGTCCAGGGGTTCTCCAGTGTCGTATACGTCTTGTATCCGGTCTCATACCAAAACGAGACTCATCAGAAAAGCACACGAAACGCCATTGTTCTTCTGCCCAATTTCTGTGTTCAAGAGCCCATTGATATCGAATCCTACGATTGTGCATTGCTATAGGTGGTACCCGTAGCGGTCTTCGGGAATGAAGGTTCACTTCATGCAAGCGGCTTCTGACTGTTTGGTCGCTAATTAAGTTCCCTGAAGAGTGATGAAGCCTCACGGCTAACATCATGGCGGTTATTGTTGGAGCTCTTCGAGTTAAGATTTGAATGTATCGGTCTTGTCTCCGTGTGGTGCAGCGATACCGTCCTCCATGGCGCTCAGCCACGGTACCAGTGCTTCGGTAACGTGTCCAAAGTCGACTGATAACACTCTGACTTGTATTCAGAGCTAAAGCCACAGTACGTTGCCGGGAACCAGCTTCTATCATTCCCACGGCTCTGAGCATTTCTTCCCTGCTTAAATGACGTCGCCGCTCCATAATAACGTTGGTTTTAATCAGTAGTAGGGAAACAGTAGCACTAATAATGTCTTCAATGCGTTGTATGTTTTTATAGGGAAAATATTGACAGCTGATTTTCATCTTTTACTCGAATTTGATTTACAGTTCCTGATTCAAATTATGAAATGCACCAAAAAGGATCCATATAAATTTATAAAATCATAAATTTATTACAAAGCCACATCTCAATCTCAAGAAATCCGCATAAAAATGCTTGATCCCTAGACACTTTTGATGTGTGTACAACCAAAACTTATAAGTTTTGATTGTATTTTCATATTAACTTGTATTATTATTTTACCAATAATATAATAATACTAGCTGTGCCCGCGACTTCGTTCGCGTGGATACCGGAACTTAACAATGTATTGTTTAGTGCGAAGCGCTGTTGGAGGATATCGATACAAATCATTTTCTTTATGCTTTTTTTAGCGTCATAAAATCGTGAAATTAGTCTTCTCACCCAAGGCAGGTCAAGAGGGACTGTCAGACTTGTACTGACTAAAATCCACGGCGTCCTTCAATAGCCCTTTACGTTCCGGGTCACGGTAGCTCGTAAGTCCCACGACCCCGGCTGGCTTTGGCCCTCTAAGGGGGGCTCCGTCATTGTGCTGACACTCTTTAAGGCGCTTGTGGAACACAACGGGACGTCGACCCGGGCATAGTCCATGATCGAACAGCAAGTCTCCCGATTACTCGCCGCCCGAATGCCCACGCCTGTTGGCCAGAGATAGTCTTACGACGTCCGTCACCGTGGGCTTCTACCACTGCGGCTGGGTCGTGAGGTAGACGCTGTCCTCTTCCTCACGCGTCCCGCTTTCTCTTTCGCTGGCATGACTGCTTCGCAGAAGGAGGCGACCGGTTCCCACTCTATTTCACCCTGCAGCATTGCGTCAACCAATGCCGAGCGCGAGAGGTCGCCGCTTATCACCGTTGCCGTTGTGAGGACATGTGCGATGCTCTGCCCATAACCTCGTAGTTGTGACATCCAAGCGTTTTTTCCTTCCCCGACAAAGGTACCTTCCAAAACTTTCGTGTCCAGTGAGGACCTGCGTCAGGTGGTTGGTCAGGAAGCCGTGACACCTATCCAGCCACTCCTCAAAGAGAGGTCTTACCGCCGCGATTGAGGCATTCCCGAACCTCGGTTTCGATAGTCGCTCCCTCCATACCGCCCTGAGATGGCGCTGGAGCTCTTTCCGCCGCGCCTCGACTTGTCGATGCAGCGGGGATTGGCCAGTGCTTCTTTATAAATACGTGCTGTCGGACGGCAAACTACCCATTACTCCCCGTCCGTAAACGGCTGGAATATGACCCGCTATTTCCGACGCCTTGGGCGTCTTCAGCGGTGGCTGGGGTGAGAGGTAGAGGGTGCCCTTTCCCTCACGCGCAATTATGACATGCATAGTATTGCCCAGGCAGTAATTATTTTGTTGTGGCATTATTTTGAAACTATGATATCTCCTAAGATATTCATTGAAATCAAACGATGTCAAAGGCAATTTTGTTCAAAATTAAATGCTTGTGATGATTAACGTATTTATTTTGTTATGGATTAATATCATATTAATGAAATCCTCAAAGAGAGGTCTTACCGCCGCGATTGAGGCGTGCCCGAACCTCGGTTTCGATAGTCGCTCCATCCATATCACCCTTTTTTTTTATCGTGGCAAAATCATCAAATGATTCCTCCCGCCCAGGGCGGGACAGGACAGGAGGGACTGTCAGACTTATACTGACTAAAATCCACGGTGTTCCTTCAATAGCCCTTTATGTACCAGGGTCACGGTTACCGAGTGAGACAGTCCCGCGACCCCGGCAGGCTCTGGCCCTCTTGCCTCTTGCCTCTGGCCCCATCAGATTGCTGACAGCTCTTTGAGGCGCGCGTGGAACACAACGCGCCGTCGACCCGGGCATGGTCCATGATCGGACGGCGAGTCACCCATTACTCGCCGCTCGCATGCTCGCGCTTACGGTGGCCGGAGATCGTCTTGCGACGTCCGTTGCCGTGGGCGTCTCCCGCGCCGGCTGCGTCGTGAGGTGGACGCTGTCCTCTCCCTAACGCGTTCCGCCTCCTCCTTTGCTAGCATTACTGCTTCGCAGAAGGAGGCGACCGCTTCCCATTCCGTCTCGCCCCGCAGCATGGCCTCGACCAGTGAAGACACGGCGTTGCTCTGCCCAAGCGGGGCAGTCCTGCACCGTATGTTCTACCGTGTCCTCCGGGCGATCCTCGCAGTGGTGGCACCCAGGCGTTTCTTCCTTCCCCATTCGATACAGGATCCATACCGCCCTCTGAGATGGCGCCGGAGCTCTTCCCGCCGCGCCTCGACTTGTCTATGCAGCGGGGATTGGCCAGTGCTTCTTTATAAATAAATGCCGTCGGAAGGCAAGCTACCCATTACTTCCCGTGCGTAAGCGGCTGGAATATGACCCACTATTTCCGACGCCCTGGGCGTCTTCAGCGGTGGCTCGGGTGAGAGGTAGAGGGTGCACTTTCCCTCACGCGCAATAATGATATGCTCAGTATTGCCCAGGCAGTAATAATTTTGTTGTGACATTATTTTGAAACTATGATATCTCCTAAGATATTCATTGAAATCAAACGATGTCAAGGGCAATTTTGTTCAAAATTAAATGCTTGTGATGATTAACGTATTTATTTTGATAAGGATTAATATCATATTAATGAAAATACCTTCGCAAATAATGCATTACTTTAAAACAAATTTGATTTCCATAAAAAAGGTTATAGTGACTTAATCTTAAAAGATAGATATATGCTCTCGCGGACTTTATTTTAGAACTTTCTATGAGGAATAATTCCGTAGTACATAATTTTTGCGTATCGATAACCGTTTACGCAGCGCACGCAACGAAAGCTCTCGAAAAGGAATACATTTTCCCGATTTTGAAACATTTCTCATTGCTGCTCCGCTTCTTTTGGTGATAGCGTGATGTTATATAGCCTATAGCCTTCCTCGATAAATGGACTATCCAACACAAAAAGAATTTTTCAATTCCAACCAGTCGTTCCTGAGATTAGCGTGTTCAAACAAACAAACAAACAAACAAACAAACAAACAAACTCTTCAGCTTTATAATATTAATAGTATAGATTATCCAGCTATGTGGTCCAGATTCTATACATGAGTATAGTCAGACAATCGACCTACTCAACTGCTTATAAGGTTTCTGTTTTACTTCGTCAAGTACTGAAGTTCTATTTATTCACTTTACTATTTCAATGGCTCTGCCTGCTTGATCCTATTTATAAACAAATTACGAGGCATATACAATACTATTATACCAAAAAATAAAATAAAACGAGACCATTAGTTCCGAAAATTATTCCAATTACAAACCTCTACAAACAAATGAACAAACAATCAAACTTTAACTTTGAAGTTTTCTATAGATTTTTCCTGTATCTGCCAGGGATGTACCGTACCTATACCTACATAATAACTGACGCATTTATTTTATGTAAGTATAACCCAGTGTTTAAATGCAAACAAAAAGTTGATCGCGTACTGGGTAAATCATTACTACTCAGTAATTTAGTGTCCGCGGCCACATCAGGACGTATTGACACAATGGCTAACGAAACCCTAAATAATATAACCAGTGGAAATACAACTGATCTCGACTATGCCGATGGCGAGCTAAGTGTGATACAAAATGTAATCTGGCTCACTGGGATCTTTCTGTCATCGATATGCTTAATTCTACAACTGGTAATATTCACAATCAGACCCAATACAAGGAAAATAGATCAGAAGATTTTGACGCAGCTGACAGTGGCAAGACTGACGAACTCAATATTTGAGTACATGGTGACTATCTCCTTGTTTAACAAGTACACGAAGGATTTGACGTTCGCGTTGTACCTGCAGACAGACATCGTCTTAGTGTGCTGGATGTTCCTCTACACCAAAACCTTGTACGAGAAAGTTGTGCTAGTGTTTGTGTTACAAAAGTGGAATTTCACAGTTCTATCTCTACTTATTTGGATCCTTACCATACCAATCGGAGTGTTGTGTCCCGTCTTCATTCAATTGGATTACTTCATTGAATTCTATCAAGGATACTCGGTGGTGAAGTTCATCGTTTTGACTCTAAATGTTTTGTTTTTCTGTAGAATCTTTTACGTTATTTGTACTAGAAACAGGAACAATAATCGTAATTTTAAAGACATTTTAAAAATTTGTGTGATCTCATTCATATTGGTTTGTTTGACAAGTTTACAAGTTTTTGTGAATGATATATTATCTTTTCTTGAAGTGCTTGAGGGGTCAACTTTGTTCTGTCTTATAAACTCCTACCAGGCGATAGCCGCTACTATTATATTTTTGATTCTTGCTAAAAACAGTATTGAGGGGAAATAAATTTTGGGTATCAAACCTTTACGTAACGTTTTCTTGAAACTTTTTAAGAATCAAAATAACTTACACAGGGTTAAAATTAAAATATTTAGTGAAATCCTGCAGATGTCATGACGATACAAACTCCTATGACAAGGGAATACATTTTTATGAATTTTACATGAAAATAATCATTCGTACATGCATAAAAATATTCACAATAAGTAATATGTATGTCTCTTTCTGAAAGTATCTTTATATGATTGAATCAGCTCGTTATTATTAAATTCTCGAACTAATCATTCGAAATCATAATTATGAGATCTACCAACCCGTTCTGGGTCACGGTGGATTACAGCCCAAACCCTCTTACAGAGAGAAAACCTGTGTCCCAGCAGTGGGAACATTATAATTATAAAGGAGTGTTGTGCGAAGCACTAGTGTTCGTTTATCTTATAAGTATTTTATTTTTGATTCTTGGTAAAAACAACATTTTTACCAAGAATCAAAAATTGAGACTTTTGGGTAACAAACGTTTTTATTTTATTATATTGTATTGTATTGTAAAATAAATGGACAATTAGTAAAATAATTCTGATTATAACAACATAATTATTAGTTTCTTAAGATTCTTCTCATGAACTGCCATTTTAGATTTAATTTAGTAAGTAACATAAATTCAATATGTTCTACAATTAAAAATTATTTTTAAGTATTTTTAGTTTTTCTTTTTATACTTAATACATATCCAGCCCTTGCCCTGTATCACATCATTCACAATAGTAGGAATGTAGTGGGGAAAAGGATTTCATGTTTGTCCAAGAATGATTCCTGTATCGTGGATTTACAAACACTGAAACTCACATACACAAACAGGCAGACTCGGAACGGAACAACACTAATACTAGTTTTGTTTCGTGCGACAATCGAATCCGGAAACGCATCGCATAAAAAACACGACACAGCACCGGTGTGGAGTAACGAAATTATGAAATAAAAATTAAAAAATTCCGTGGGTCCAGTCGAGCTATTCGAAATGTGATTGAGATGAGTAACAAAAAAGATGAGTAAGATAAAAGACATAATTATAAGTAACTCTTAACTATATATACTGAGTTTTCGAAATTTCATTACTTTATAAGTCGAATATCGATAACTCAGAATGAATAATAAACAAGGTAAATTCCGTCCCGACCATACTTTTCTGACACATCTTACCTACTAAAGAGCAACTGACGCACGGCGTAATTACGTAACTCGACTTCGACTATGCGAAGAACGTATTGGGGTTTTACCCGCTGTACCAGGTGTTGCCATGATGCGCAACTAAGCCCCTTCGTACACAAGGCGACGCAAGTCTCCGATACCTTACGACACAGTATTCAGGTTACTCATCATCATCTGCCTTGCCTTTTCCCAACTATATTGGGGCCGGCTTCCAGTCAAACCGGATGCAGCTGAATATCAGTATTTTACTTGGAGCGACGGCCTATCGGACCTCCACAACCCAGTAACTGGGTAATACGATACCCCATGGTAAGACTGGTTCACGCAGAGAAATGTCTAGCTACCTGTACGAGAACTTCTGGTTCCAACCATGACAGCAAGACTCAGTAGCGGCGTTAGGGTAAGGCGCGGTTAGGCGACCGCCCAGGGCGCCGAATAAGAAGGGGCGCCGCAGGCCTACTTTCTAAGTTAATTTCTCAATTTATTTCATTCCATTTTTAGGGGATAAACCCAAAACCCGTCTAAAGAAAACACAAAACTTACATAATAAAATTCAAGGAATGTTTTTGCAAAATTACATGCTTTTCGTCACTCAATTGAGTAAAACGCTATCTATTGCAACGCATTGCAAACATGCACAAATCCATAACAGAGTCACGTTTTTTTTTTTGCATGGTAGAATCATCAAATGAGTCCTGCCACCCCGGGCAGGGCGGGAGGGACTGTCAGACTTGTACTGACTAAAATCCACGGTGTCCTTCAATAGCCCTTTATGTTCCGGGGTCACGGTGATGGAATAAGTCCCGCGACGAACAGAGAGTCACGTTAGTTGAACTTTTTCATTCTGTTTGATCGAACGAAAGTAAAAGTCTTCAGTTTTCTTTTTTATCGAAATTACGTGATCTAAGATTGTAAAAGGATAAATAAGCTATGGAAAAGGAAGGATAATTTTTTACTAATCTTACTTCAGCCAGGATCTCTTGTTAAACGAGCACGTTGGGCAGAGCACCGCCCGCAGCGGTGCTCTGCCGTGGCTCTGCTCTGGCGCCGTGGCTCATCTGCTCGCCACGACGCGCCGTGTCGTCACGACGGCGGTAGATGGGGACCTCTCGTGCCCGGCATTAGTCGAGGCCATGCTGCGGGACGAGACGGAATGGGAAGCGGTCGCCTGCCAAGCAGTCATGCTCGTGGAAGAGGAGACGGGCCGCGTAAGGAAGAGGACAGCGTCCTCCCTCCACCCCAGACGCAGTGGTAGACGCCTACGGCGATGGACGTCAGCAGACGGTCTCTGGCCACCGTAGGCGCGGGCATGCGGGCGTTGTTTACTCGTTGGCTGACCATGGACCATGCATGCCCGTGTCGACGGCGCGTTGTGTTCCACGCGCACCTTAAAGAGTGTCAGCATAATGACGGGGCCACAGCCTGCCGGGTTCGCGGGACTCACGAATTACCGTTACCCCGGAATGTAAAGGGCTACTGAAAGACAGTCCCTCCCGCCCTGCCTTGAGTGGGAGGACTCATTTGATGATTATACCACCATAAAAAAAGTACAGCTATATCTATCCGAACTAGACTACGGAGACAAGCTGCCTGCGACATGGTGATCCCCCCCCCCCCCCAATGTAAAAGCTGGATCCGCCCTTGCAGTTAGGGGGCGCCGTAGAAAATCTCGCCCAAGGGCGCTGGTAGTGCTAAAACCGGCACTGGCAAGACTCACTAGTTGACTTTTTACAACATTTCTAGTAATAAATACTAAGTAAGTAGTAGAGATTACAAAGACTTAGTAATAAATACTAAGTAAGTAGTAGAGATTACAAAGACTTAGTAATAAATACTAAGTAAGTAGTAGAGATTACAAAGACTTAGTAATAAATACTAAGTAAGTAGTAGAGATTACAAAGACTTAGTAATAAATACTAAGTAAGTAGTAGAGATTACAAAGACTTAGTAATAAATACTAAGTAAGTAGTAGAGATTACAAAGACTTAGTAATAAATACTAAGTAAGTAGTAGAGATTACAAAGACTTAGTAATAAATACTAAGTAAGTAGTAGAGATTACAAAGACTTAGTAATAAATACTAAGTAAGTAGTAGAGATAACAAAGACTTAGTAATAAATACTAAGTAAGTAGTAGAGATTACAAAGACTTAGTAATAAATACTAAGTAAGTAGTAGAGATTACAAAGACTTAGTAGTAAATACTAAGTAAGTAGTAGAGATTACAAAGACTTAGTAATAAATACTAAGTAAGTAGTAGAGATTACAAAGACTTAGTAATAAATACTAAGTAAGTAGTAGAGATTACAAAGACTTAGTAATAAATACTAAGTAAGTAGTAGAGATTACAAAGACTTAGTAATAAATACTAAGTAAGTAGTAGAGATTACAAAGACTTAGTAATAAATACTAAGTAAGTAGTAGAGATTACAAAGACTTAGTAATAAATACTAAGTAAGTAGTAGAGATTACAAAGACTTAGTAATAAATACTAAGTAAGTAGTAGAGATTACAAAGACTTAGTAATAAATACTAAGTAAGTAGTAGAGATTACAAAGACTTAGTAATAAATACTAAGTAAGTAGTAGAGATTACAAAGACTTAGTAATAAATACTAAGTAAGTAGTAGAGATTACAAAGACTTAGTAATAAATACTAAGTAAGTAGTAGAGATAACAAGGACTTAGTAATAAATACTAAGTAAGTAGTAGAGATTACAAAGACTTAGTAATAAATACTAAGTAAGTAGTAGAGATAACAAAGACTTAGTAATAAATACTAAGTAAGTAGTAGAGATAACAAGGACTTAGTATTTATTTCTAGAAATTTTGTAAAGTCAACTAGTGAGTCTTGCTGTCACGGTTGCAACCAGAAGTTCTCGTATACATTTCTTTGCGTGTTGTCAGACTTATGAGCTTCTGACTAAAAGTAACGACTGTCAAAGATCTACAAATGACAGCCGGGACCAACGGCTTTTACGTGCTTTCCGAGGTACGGAGGAAACTCGCTATGATTATGGTCATCCATCCACAGACCAACCTCGGCAAGCGCGGCTAAACCAGGACGATCGACCTGTGCGGCTATTATTATTTAGCCAAGCAAGAAGAAGAAGAAAAAAAAATCCATAGAAGTTCATACACAGCCACGCGTCACTGGATGTAAGTCGTAAGATAACGGAGACTTGCATGTCGCCATGTGAACGAAGAGCTAAGAAGCCCCTTGCTTCTTAGCCTTCTTTGTTTCAACGCACAATGTAACCCAACCCAGTGTAATAGTGGAGGATGTAAAGGGCAAATGTAAGACTTCTTTTTTTTCAAAAAATCTTGAAAATAAAAAACTTTTTCAAAAAAAATGTAACCGACTACAAAACAACCACAAAAAAGATTGATTGATTTTGATATTTCATTGACTTTTTGTCACCGACTTTCGAAAGAAAAGTTTTTTTGTAGGTTATTTTGAACTTTTTTGTGGTTTGTGGATTTTAGTCTACTACTACAAGTCTGACAGTCCTTCCCTCCCTGCTCTGGGGGAAACCAGACTCATTTATACCTGTATTCATATAGTATTACTATGATAATAATTATTAAGTAAGTATAGATTACAAATACCGCACTTATTATTCCACATAATTATGCATTTACCTACTACAAGTATTCGACGAAGTCAAACTTGTTTTCATAAGTAATACTTACTGGTTTTCCTTATCTCAACACTATTATTATCGCAACTTTATAATGCACAGTATAAAAACTAAGAATTTTATTTATTTTATTTATAAGCTCATGTTTGACCACCATGTCGCCTCATGGTAAGCTATCGTGTGGTCGACGATGAAGCACTCTAGAAGTAGCCTTATCGCTCTTAACTTGCGGCATGCGGGCGGCGAGTAATGGGCGACTCGCTGTCCGACCATAGACCATGCCCGGGTCGACGTCGCGTTGTGTTCCACGCGCGCCTCAAAGAGTGTCA
Source organism: Agrotis clavis (assembly GCA_954870645.1). Lineage (NCBI taxonomy): Eukaryota > Metazoa > Arthropoda > Insecta > Lepidoptera > Noctuidae > Agrotis > Agrotis clavis. The sequence goes on from OX940930.1 coordinate 21,948,968, forward strand.
GCATGATGACGCCGCTTGCCGGGGACGCGGGACTTATCAAATTACTGTGACCCTGAAACGTAAACGGCTACTGAAGAACACCGTGGATTTTAGTCAGTACAAGTCTGACAGTCCCTCCCGCCCAGCCCTTGGTGGGAGGACTCATTATTTTGATGACTTTAACACGTAAAAAAAAATTCGCTCTTAACTAAAAGACTAACTAAAAACTCAAAGTTGTAATAACTATCAGAGGCCTTACCACGAGCTCTTAATGCGATCCAGTTTAGGCTGTGTGAAAGAGTCAGAGCTATACAAGTCGTGTAGTGCCATCTCTTTCCCACAGCCTAAACTGGATCGCGTTAAGAGTTCGTGGTAGGCCACCAGGAAACAAAAAAACCGACAGAGATTTCCACTCCTAAATGGTTCTGCTAACGGTGCGTACAGACTATGTAACATAACATGTTATATAACATTGTTATATAACATTTTTCATAGTGTGGTCATGTTATATAACATTGTTATACAACATTTTAAATACATTTGTAGTGTTATATAACAATGTTATATAACATTGTTACATGGTCTGTACGCACCTTAAGCTGGCCTTTTTTACGGACTTCAAAAAAAAGAAGGTTAGGAAAGTTTCCAGGGTCAAAATAATTACATTCTATTTAGTCCGTATTTTAGATTATAAAAAAATATTGGACACGTATTTTTTCTTTTTTCGATTAAACAAAAAAGAACAAAGATAATAACCTATTTAAGTTACCTGTGACGTCACTCTGCGCGAAAAATGCCACGCATCGTGACGTCACACGTAACTTTAATAGGCTATATCTTTGTCATTTTTGGTCTAATCTATACATATAATAAAACTGTAGAAAAATCGTTTTTGTACATCAAAATAAAATCCAAAAAAAATAGCTAGGGTGTTGAAGGACAACCAACAGAACCCATTTCCAGCATTTTTAGAATGTTTGTCTGTTTGTCTGTTTGTCGGTTTGTCGGTTTGTCTGTTTATTTGTGGCTCCATCACGTAAAATGTACGAAGGCAATGTAGATAACCTTTATACACAACGATCGAGCGTAACTTGAGGACTAATTTAGTTTTTGTTTCATTGCAATCGGTTAAGTCTATCAAAAGATATTTGAATTTAAAGTGTTCCAGACCCAGAAGTAAAATTACGGTCAGTTTACACCGAGACGCGCAGTTCAGTAGCGCGATCTAGCTTGGAATAGAAAAACTAGATACCTATTCAAATATGGTGTGGACTGGAGTGGAGTGGTTTGGAGTAGAGTAGAGTAGAGTAGAGTAGAGTAGAGTAGAGTGTAATGGAATAGAATGGGATGGTTTGGGATGGAATGAAAAGAAAGAAAAGGTTTTTATTAGACTCACACTAGAATGGGAATGAGTGGGATGGAGTGCGATGGAGTGGGATGGAGTAGGATGGAGTGGGATGGAGTGAGATGGAGTGGGATAGAAACGGATGGAGTGGGATGGATTAGAATGGAGTGCGATGTAGTGAGATGGAGTGGGCTGGAGTGGGATGGAGTGGGATGGACTGGGATGGAGTGGGATGGAGTGGGATGGAGTGGGATGGAGTGGGATGGAGTAGGATGGAGTGGGATGGAGTGGGATGGAGTGGGATGGATTGGGATGGAGTGGGATGGAGTGGGATGGAGTAGGATGGAGTGGGATGTAATCGGATGGAGTGGGATGGAGTGGGATGGATTAGGATAGAGTGGGATGTAGTGGGATGGAGTGGGTTGGAGTGGGATGGAGTGGGTTGGAGTGGGATCGAGTGGGATGGAGTGGGATGCAGTGGGATGGAGTGGGATGGAGTGGGATGGACTGGGATGGAGTGGGATGGAGTGGGATGGAGTGGGATGGAGTGGGATGGAGTGGGATGGAGTGGGATGGAGTGGGATGGAGTAGGATGGAGTGGGATGTAATCGGATGGAGTGGGATGGAGTGGGATGGATAAGGATAGAGTGGGACGTAGTGGGATGGAGTGGGTTGGAGTGGGATGGAGTGGGTTGGAGTGGGATGGAGTGGGATGGAGTGGGATGCAGTGGGATGGAGTGGGATGGAGAGGGATGGAGTGGGATTGAGTGGGATGGAGTGGGATGGAGTGGGATGTAGTGGGATGGAGTGGGTTGGAGTGGGATGGAGTGGGTTGGATTGGGTTGGAGTGGGTTGGAGTGGGATGGAGTGGGTTGGAGTGGGTTGTAGTGGGATGGAGTGGGACTGAGTGGGATGGAGTGGGATAGATTAGGATGGAGTGGGACTGAGTGGGATGGAGTGGGATGCAGTGGGATGGAGTGGGATGGAGTGGGATGGAGTGGGATGGATTAGGATGGAGTGGGATGGAGTAGGATGAAATGGGCTGGAGTGGGATGGAGTGGGATTGAGTGGGATGGAGTGGGACTGAGTGGGATGGAATGGGATGGAGTCGGATGGAGTGGGATGGAGTGGGATGGAGTGGGATGGAGTGGGATGGAGTAGGATGGAGTGGGATGGAGTGGGATGGAATGAGATAGAATGGGTGCTCTAATCCAGTAGCAATTCTTCTGAATCTGAACGACAGAAGGGCGTTTATTATAATCACCTCAAATATTCTTGAAAAATAAATTCTAAATACAGGGATTATTATGAAAACGATAGGATTTATAAAAAACGTGGCGAGAATTAAGCGCTTCGCACTAAAAAATACATTGTTAAATTCCGACATCCACGCGAACGAAGTCGCGGGCACAGCTAGTTTACAAATAAAAAAATACGTGTCCCTTATTTTTGAATAATCTAAAAGATGGACTAATTACATTTTTTTAGGCAACTAGCCTATTCGACCCGTATGTATGTAATATTTCCAGAACTGCCCAGTTTTCGTATATGAGAGTCTAGCATCAGCATCTGAACAAATGTGCCAAATTTCAAAAGTGTATGTATGTATATTTTTATATTTGTTTTCGCATTTCTCCGGAACTACTAGTCCGATTTAAGTCATTGTTTTTTGTTGTACTTATAGGTATTGTTCAACTTAGGGAATACTGCAAGTTTCATCAAAATCGGTTCAGTAGTTTTTGAGATAGGGACTTTTTAGCTTATTTTGCACATTTTTTTTTTAACGTGGTATAATCATCAAATGAGTCCTCCCACCCCGGGCAGGGCGGGAGGGACTGTCAGACTTTTACTGACTAAAATCCACGGTGTCCTTCAATAGCCCTTTATGTTCCGGGGTCACGGTAAGGAAATAATCCCGCGGCCCCGGCAGGCTTTGGCCCTCTGAGAGGGGGGCCCGTCATTATGCTGACGCTCTTTGAGGCGCGCGTGGGACACAACGCGCCGTCGACCCGGGCATGGTCCATGGTCGGGCAGCGAGTTGCCCTTTACTCGCTGCCCGCATGCCCGCGCCTACGGTGGCCGCAGATCGTCCTGCGACGTCCGTCGCCGTGGGCGTCCAACACCGCAGCTTATTGTGTACATGGGATGTTATTACCGGTGCTACGGATTACAAAATTCTCGTACACTTGTAAGAAAAAAATATGTATTTGACAAGAATTTGGGTTGTATATTTAAACTAAAAAAGGTAAAATAAAAACTTTTTCAAAAAAAGTAACAGGCTTCAAAAGCAACCACAACAAAAAAGGATAAAATAACCTACATCGTAACTTTTCTTTCGGAAGTCGGTGGCAAAAATGTCAATGAAATAAAAAACAAAGCCACCGACTTCCGAAAGAAAAGTTATGATGTAGGTTATTTTTAGGGATGCATCGATACGCCTTTTCGCCGATACGATACCGATACCGATACGCTTATTGTGAATTAAATAATTAATTCACAAGTCAGATTATTTTTTTATTAATATAAAAAGTAGTGACATAATATGTAAGTTGATATTAGATAATTATAAATTTTAATAATTAAAATTACTTTTAAATTAATAAGATTTTTGTTTAAAAAACTAAGAAATCTTATTTTTTCGGAGAAAAGCTATTTTACAAGTCTGTTCGAATAAGACCTGGAAAATAGTCTCTCAGATGCGACAGAACTCATTTGGAAACTAAAGTACTTCTGCGCAATTTTTTTAAGTTTGGGTGGTGTAGGTAACCAGAAAACGAATGGATCTGCATCTCTCGATAGACCTTAGGTGTATCTCGACTTCTTCTTTTACACTACATTTTTAAATTAAAAGTATCGTTGAATCGGTCATAAGAATATCGTCGATACCGATAATATATCGGCTAACCCGAAGTATCGCCGATAATCGGTATCGGTATCGGATACATCGCTAGTTATTTTTTATCCTTTTTTGTTGTGGTTGCTTTTGAAGTCGGTTACTTTTTTTTACCTCATGTTCTTACATAAATCTGCAGTATCTACATTATTCGGACGATGAACAAATAATCACCCACACACCCAAAAAAAAATCATTTTGTGTTATCGTATCGTAAGTACCTACTTACATTCGGCGGCACGGTTGGCGCAATACGAGTAGGGTTGCCATCCGTCCGGGTTTCCCCGGATTTGTCCTAGTATAATGGGCCCATCCGGGGAGCGCCCGGTGGGGCATCATTTGTAGTCCGGGTTTGCGACACACGTACACTTCACCGTCCCCCTACCCCTCCCTACGCAGTTGCCACGGTGTGCACTTCGACTCATGTCGGGGTTCTCACTGGAACCAGGCTTGTTCCAGTGAGTGAACGAGATGGCGCTAGACGACTTGTATAGCTCTGTCACTTTCACTCGCCGGAATAAGCCTGGTTTTAAGACGTTGTAATACCCCCCCTGGACTCTAAAATCCGGGGTTTTCACGCGTCTTGTCCTGGTTTCAAAATGTTTGATATGGCAACCCTAAACGCGAGCAATCAACTGCTGCGCTGCAATTTCTTGATGTTTATGTCTCAAAAGAAATTGCGAGTGTGGGTTAACGTGTAGTAATAATTGTTTAAAAACAATTTACATACATCGATGCTCCTCGTCAGTGAACTTACGCTCGTTCATTTTATTTATAAATGTTGTTCTAATAAGTTATCTTTGTGACCCGGGACATCCAGTGACGCGAGCGACTTGGGTCAAGCGACACACGCGCTTGTCACTAGTCCCTAAACTGCCGCTGCCGCTTACCGCAATTTGTACAGGGGTGAAACGGATTAAAAAGAAAAGGATTGTGTTATTTCATTTAAATTGGGTCTGCCTCAGAGCTAGATTGAGGAAAAGACCAAATCCATTTCAAAAATAACCCCCTCTCAAGGTCCTAAGACCTAAGGGACCTAAGACGAAGTGATCTCACCGACGCGCGACGTCTTAAAACGTGAGTAGTTTCACTGTGGAAACGAGATGGCACTAGACGACTTGTATAGCTCTGTCTCTTTCCTACAGTGGTACTACTCACGCTTTAAGACCTCATGGTCACCACCATCTAGGCCACCAGGAACTCCTGCGCATCGACGGGACATAGTAAAAACCGACCGAGTGCGTGTCAGAACGCAATAAGTGAAGGATTCCATTATCTGAATGGAATATTAAAAAACAAACTTATATTTGCTGTTAAAAACATCTTCTCCCATACATTTTCTTAAGGAAAATATGTTATTCAAGTAATTTTTATAAGTCGTCGTAAACCTGTATAGCCTATTCAGCTGTGATAGTTTTTCTTTTACCTTCGTTATGTACTTGTGGTGACACAAAGTCGCAATTATGCCAACGCAGCAGTTTCGCTATACGAGGCGACGCCACGCGATCGGGGAGCCAGTGCACAGCCCGACTTGGTATCGAATAGTCGCCCCCACAATATTGTAATATAGTCTAAGTGGGTTTGAATCAATAAACACACAAAGTTTTACCTCTCACACCTCCTTTTATTTACTTCGCCGATAAAGCCAGTAATAACACAACATACTTATACTAGGTACAGTCAGGTTCAAAAATGAATTATAAACTTCTCAAAGCAATAGACTGACGCTTCACTTTGACTTACGACCTTTTGTTATAAGTTGTTTTATTACTATACATATCAAATTAACTTTTGATATAGTTCATAATTTCAACTATTAATCTACAAGTAATGCTGGCGCAATGGTATTCGTGCTCGGATAGAACTTCTGTTTGTTCGATTGCGAAGGATCGAATCCCACTTATTTTTCCCAAATACTTTATTTAATTTAATTTTTAATAATTACTTTATTCTTTTTGTTTGTTTTTAATAAATTTTTAGTAGGAATTTGATAATTATAATTGATTTTTGTATAACTACTAATATAAGTCATAAGTGTTGTGGGTCGTTCGTTATAATCACAGATATAGGTCTATCTATATCTATGGTTAATTTTAATAAAGTTTTGTAGGTAGATCGTAGAAAAAAAAAAGTGAATTATTTCGATTTGTGCGGTAGGCATAACTGTGTCATCTCGTTTTGAGTCTCTTAATTGAACGTTGTTGATTCTTGGTTATTTTGTGTGACTATGTAAACAGCATAATTATAAGTGTTACACTGTCCTGTGGTTTTGCAGTGAAATATTAACAATTGGATTTATATAAATATTGAGGGCGAACATTAAAGCCCTGCATAAATATGTGGATTAAACTTAAAACAAATATCAAATGAAACCAGAATAAGTGTGAGTATTAACATTTAAATTTTGATCATTCCACATGTTAATAATTATATTTTTATAAATAAGGTTCCCTATTCAAAAGTATTTGTTTAAAAGTAAAAAAAGTGACTGATACTTAGTATGTGGTTTTAAAGTTTTTTCTTAGTAGTAAAATAGATCAACAGCTGTTTTTGCATAAATAATATAATAGTATTCTATGTTTTGTTCCAGTGACGAAATACTATGAGTCTGTGGGATGAGATATGGCATGATGATGAGATGAGTTGTTAAGAATAAACAGGGACGTCGGGGACGTCCGGGAATGGTGAATGAATACGAAGTAAAATAGTTTCCTTAAAACTAATTCAACACAAAATTAATAACCGTTCATCGTGTACTCAACATTGAAGGCATCAACGACTATCAACTAAAAACTGTTATGTTTAAAGGAATAAAAAAAAAAGTTAAGATTGTCTCGAGGACCTTTTATTGATATGAATTTTGTTTATTTATTGTAAATAGACTGAAAACGTAAACATCATTTGATAACTTATTATTCACGGATTAAGAATTGAGGTATGGTTTCAAACATCTTTTCGTAAAGAAAACGATCCTTAAACTTCCCTCAATAACTTGTAACAGGGTATTTTTTTATGTAGTTTGGATATTTTTTTCCGTGGTTCTATTTCAGAAGTAGAACACATTTCCATACTATAACTTTATTTCACTAAATCGAATTTGGTGAAACTGAAGAAACTTACACAGCGGTACTGGAACGCAAAGGGCAACTGGCCCTTTGCGTTCCAGGGCCGCTATGCCCCGTTACTGTTACAAAATAATCGCCTTTTAGCATAGCAGCCCTGGAGCGCAAAGGGCCAGTTGCCCTTTGCGTTCCAGTACCGCGGTGTCAAAAAAATTTTGTTATTGAGCAAAACAAGTTTCTTCAGTTTCACCAAATTCAATTTAGTGAAAAAAAGTTATATTATGGAAATGTGTCTTGAGCGTAAAGGTCAATTGGCCCTTTGCATTCCAGGGCCTAAGATAATCTGTCTGAGTCAGAATAACCCAAGTCACGAGCTCACTTCGCTCGTTCTTGCGGACCTGGAAGGCAAAAGGCAACTGCTCTTTTGTGTTCCAGGGCCTACCTAACATGTCCGAGTCGGGATGACCCAAATAGCGAGCTCGCCTTCCTCGGTTTTGCGGCACTGGAACGCAAAAAGGCAACTGGCCCTTTGTGTTTCATGGCCGCGGTGCCTTGGTACTGTTTCCAAATAAACGGCTTTAATAATGATAACTTTGTTAAAAATGTCCGCAATGTATAAAAATACCCTGTAATTGCTAATTAGCTTATAATAATACGTAAGTTACCCTTGTTAAAACCACTTATTTTAATTTGAAGAGAATAATAATGTTTTTATTTTGAATTTTTAAATTTTCTTATTTACTGTTTTACATTACTTATATTAATTTTAATAATTTCATAATTTTGTTTAATTAATAAAAATTGCATCATTCTATGATTTTCGACATCTATTACACATTATATCCAGGTCGAGTAATAATATTCATAATTTTAGCAGTTTTATAACTTTAAACATAGAATTGTAATAATTTTAACTAAAATATATGATTATTGTTATTACATGTTTTTTTTATTATAAAGTAATAAATTATCATCATTAGTAAAAATTGAAAACGAAATAAAATGACAATAAGTAGTACTAGACTAAACAGATGGTGACCATTGCATTGCTTGCATTAGTAATGATCTAACAATATGATTGTGCCGATAGCGTGGGTTCACGATCAATGAAGTTTGAGTTCGAATCTTAACTTTTGAAATGTCAGTTGATTTTATGATAATATTTTTAATAAATAACTTATTTATTTTTATTTTGTTTTAACGCTTATTTATTTTTAAATAAGTTATATATTAGTTATTGAATTAAATATTATTTTTGTGTTTATATTAATTTTTGCTTGCATTTTGAGAATATTTAACAATACCGTTATAATTATATTAAATCACACGACACTAACCAACAAATACAAGAAAAAACACACGGAAATTCCAAACAAACGCAATAAAATTTGTGTGTTAAAAATTATAATTTTTAACAATCGAGTAAAAACCCACAAAAAGTCTATCAACTGCTGCGTGATATTTGAACTCGCACCTCTTTCGACTAACGCATTTATGTCCTAAATGCCAAAACCACTGAGCCAACTGGACTCATATTTAGACGTTGAAATTATGAACTTAATAGTAAAAGGATTATTGTGTATCTCGAAAGTAGAAGGTCATAAGTCACACTAAACGTTAAGCAATTTCTTTGATAGCGTACGCATGGAATTTTGATCGCCACTGTACTACTTACTGTTCTACGTTTTTTGTACATACATATAACAAAGACGTAACGCCGATGTCTGTACATTAAAGAAATTGAAGACAAACTAATTCTACTAATGAAGACTTAACTGAGACAAATACATTTCTTTTTCGTCTGTCTGTCCGTGTTTGGATACACCATCACTCAAAAATGACTTTATGGCTTTGAATGCAGTTCTAACAGTTGGTATACTGACAAAAGTCTAACATAATAATACCTGAGGTATACAGGCAACAATTTTCAAATGGTTTGCCAATGTTGTGATATAAGTTTCAATAGGCCTGCGTGCCAAACTCTTTGGCTGCATGTAGCATTTAGCATGCATGTAGTGAACGTAATATACAGGAAAAACTGCTGCCTGCTTACCTGTTTTACTGACTATGTACTTGTACGTGTACTTTCTTTGTGCCGTTGTGCGCATAGCTAAGGAGTGGAATTCCCAGTCGGAATCTGTGTTTCCTAATAGCTAAGGCCTCGGGGTCTTTAAGTCAAAACTTAGTAGGTTAGTTCTAGCTTCTAGGCAAGCGTTTTTCATCGTCGACCACGTATCATTGCTAACTAACAAGCGTGGTCAAACGCGATACTACCATTAAATAAAAAACTTTTTAAAAAAAAAGGTGTACGCACCGGGGTTAAGGCTTGTAACGTCCGTTATTCCTAATGCGCACAGTGTGGCTACGTACAAACCAATTGAGCTTGGTACTTTGAACTACCTAAGACTCTACTGACCCGACCTAGCCCAATCGCGATACCCTAGCAACCTAATTACCCTAGTTCCCTAACCTACCATACAAACCATACCAATTTACCAGAGGGAAGTCTGTTACAAGTAGACCTACGGTAACAGACGGAATTTGGGTAGGAATAGGGTTTGCGTACGAAGTGCAATGTACACAGGAAATGATTTTCACTGCCAATCCCACAGACTCATAGGATTGATTACGGCTAAGGGTGTCTTGGCCACAGTGAGGGAGTAACGGAAGATGAATCAAACTCGGCTCCAACTTGATGACTCATTTATTATGGTTATTATTCTTATTATATACAGATTTTGGGCTCAATACACATTGATGCCTATTTACATGTGTGTTGTATGTGTATTGAGCCGATGAGGCGAAGATCTAGTAGGTCACTTCTTAGCGCTGACGGTGTGTTGGTGTTGCCGGTGCGCGGAGCGAATGTATGTCGCTGACGCTGCACTGCTGTTGCTAGTGACCATGTTCAAGGTTGAACATTCTGGCGCCTCTCAGGACCTGGACTCCAGTTGGTATAACTCGATTGTTTTGTGTCGATGTGGTGAGCTGTACACTGGTTCCGTTGTGATAGTTCGTTGGGTAGCTGTTTTGTTGGCAGCGACCGAGGTTGCTTCTCTTGATGGATGGTCAGCTGTCTCGGTAGTTGTTCTTCTGGTTTTGTGCAGCCTTGTGACTCCAATCCATCGCAGTATTGTTGGACCGTAGTAAACTAAAAATAAAAAGATTAACAACATGATTACACCAGTAATTGTACTTGTCAAGTATGTGTGAGAACTAATTTGACTCCAAACTGTACTATCTAATTCAGTTTGTAACGCATTTTCTTTATTAATTAAATGCTGAAAAATTTCCTTTGAGTTCTCTATAACTTCTTCTTTGGAAATGTTTAGCACAGATTTAGACAGCATGAGCGAATTGACAGGAAAGTCTATTTGTTTTGAATATGATGTTACAATCGGTACTGAAACTATTCGTTTGGCAGTTAATATGTTATTAGTTGTTTTAATAACACAGTTATCTGCAATGCGTATTACACCAACATTTTGGAGCTCAATTTCTTCTCTTTGTCCATCACAAATGATTGAAGTCGTAACCCGATCTCTTACAATGAATAACCAAGTGTTTGGCATGTGAAGTTGCTTCCATATTATAGTATTAGATAACTTAAACATTTTGGTAGGACATTTCTTTTGTGTCTGGTTTTTGAATAGTTGATTTACAATGCAATTTTCATTTAATTGCATGTTTTTCACGGCCCCAGGAAAGCATATAAAATGATTGGTCCCTTCTAAACAACGTTTGAACTCGTCATAGTTCAAGTCAAAATACAGTTCGTTGTTGTAATCTAACCCTATGTAAGTTTTATGTATTTCTAGACTTTGGGCAGATTTATCCGAGTTTATCTTTGGGACTGGTGTAATATACATTAACGTGTATCTAGTTATCTCTTGTATAGGAAAATAGGAGTAGACTTTTATATGCGTTTTGTTTTCAGATATCTTGGTATCCAGTAATTGTTGTTGAACGATTCTTAAGTTTGATGGTAATTTTCTGTTTGCTGATGATATCAGGTCACTAACGTTCTTAGGTGTCAATACACTGTAAACTGTTGCCTTGGTCAAGTATATTTCTACTAGTCCGTTATAGTAATCCATGATTTCTTCCATGTAATTATATGCTAATTGGTAAGTCTGCATAACACGTATATTTACACTGTTATGGTCGACTGTACTGAACCAATTGTTGTAACTCTCCAAGTAATTTATAACTTGGTTTAATTTAGTTTGGAATCCTATTAGTTTTTGTTCTATTCTTTCTTCAGTTTTGTTGACTTGTGATATTGTTGATATCATAAATTTGGTTTGGTGGTTGGCCGCCTCAATTAACTTTTTTTGGTTTAAATTTAGTGTCTCTATATCTCGGTATGCTTCATCGTTCACCCCGAAGACAGATGTTAGTAATTGTCCCAATATGCCCCTTTTCTTCCTAGTTTGGCTCACTTCTGTCAAATATTCTTTAGTCCGCTCGAACTTTGCTTCTTCTTCTAACAAATGGTGGTGTAATTGCTTGCAAAATGTAGGATTTGTTATTTTTTGGGCATTTGTACATAGTTGACTAAATTGTGACGTCATTCTTTTCATTTTGACAAACTCTTGCTCTAGGTGTTGTTTTTTATAATTTATTTCTATCCTAAAAATTCCTCTATCGATGCTTGCTGTGCCGATTCGTTCAACATATAATCCTGGTGGTATCGTTTTTAGGGAGTATGTCGTTGTGGTCGATTCCACTGACCCCATTATTTGTAATATGATCATGAGCAACGCGAGCCATTTGGATATTGTATTACATCGTTTGATGTGTTTAGTTTTATTATTTCTTCGGATTGTTGCGTTATTTGTCTGTACTGTATGCATTGATTCACTATTATTACTACTACTCCTCGTACTCGTTTCGATTGGCAATGGTATTAATGTATGGATTGACCGTTTTTGAGTTGTTCCTGATGATTTTTGAAGTGTCGCTACTCGTGATAAGCCGTCGTTCCCCGTGTGTAATTCTTTTATTTTTGCAAGCGGCCATTTGCTGGGAGACACTTTTTCGTCTTTTATGATTACTAAGCTTCCAACTGTCAAGTTATCTTGGTTAGTTTTCCATTTGTACCTTTGTTGTAGTTGGTGTAAATAATCTTTAGTCCAGCTTTTCCAGAAGTCCTTTTTCATTCTTTGGATCTGTTTCCATCTGTTTATATGATCTGTATTAATTTCCATTAGTGGGTCTGGTACTCCTACTGCTTCTCTTCCTATCAAGAAGTGACTAGGTGTTAACACGACATTGTCGTTTATATCTTCACTTAGTGCACATAGAGGTCTTGTGTTTAAACACGCTTCAATTTGTTGCAAAAACGTGCTCATTTCTTCATAAGTGAGTGTCTGCTCACCTATCACTCTACGCAAATGGTGTTTCATGGATTTTACTCCTGCTTCCCAAATCCCTCCGAAGTGGGGAGATGAAGGAGGAATAAAGTGCCATTGTGTTCCAATATTGGTCATCGTGTTTTGAAAGTCGTCAGACTGAGTTATGTCTAACATTTCTTTGTATAAATAATTGGCAGTGCCTACGAAATTCGTCGCGTTGTCACTGTACATATGTGATACTGGACCTCTGCGTGCCATAAACCTTCGTAGTGCTGCTATAAACGTTTCTGTTGATAAATCGCCTACTAACTCCAAATGCACTGCTTTCGTAGAAAGGCACACAAAAATCGCAATGTATCCCTTGTAAGATTTATGACCCCTTCCTTTCATTGTTCTCACTGATATTGGTCCAGCGTAATCCACGCCTGAATGACTGAATGGGTATGACTCCGTCACTCTTGGTTTTGGTAATGAGCCCATTTTTTGTGAAGTGGTAGCTGATCTGTATCTAGTACACTTAACACATTTTCTAATGGTACTTTTGACTGCTCGTTTTCCTCCTAGTATCCAATATTTCTGTCGTATATACGTTAGGGTTAAATTGTTGCCTCCATGCAACGTGGATATATGTGCGTCATGAACTATAGTTACTGTAATATGATGGTCATGAGGTAACAGAATTGGGTGCTTTTGATCATATGGTAGTCTTGAGTTCTGAAGTCTTCCTCCTACTCGCAGTAATCCCTCATCATCAATAAATGGATCAAGACATGATAACCTGTTTCCTTTCTTTAATGATTGTCCGGCTTTAATAGTTTTGTACTCCTCAGCAAATACTTCTCGTTGGAATATGACGAGGACCTTCTTAGTTGTCAAGTTTATTTCCATACAACTTAACGGTTTTTTGTATTCTTGTTTATTCACGAGTCTGTAGCAATATGATAGCACTCGTATCATCCTTTGGAAGCTAGAGAACCTTAACCAAATATCGTTTTTTGGTATAATGGTTATATGATAACATCGTTTAATCTCCTCGCAAATCTCTGGTATAGTTTTTGTACACGGAATGTTATCACTTTTCAACCACTCTGGTCCATTCCACCACAGAGACGAGTTTTGTAATTTATTTGGTGCAATACCTCTTGTTATTAGGTCTGCTGGATTTTGTATTGTTTTTACATAATTCCATTTTGCTTGTGGTAATTTTCTTTGTATTTCGGATACTCTGTTGGCGACGAAGGTTTTCCATCGCTCAGCTTCACCTTTAATCCAGCCGAGAGTAATCATTGAGTCAGTCCAACAATAAATATTAGCTACTTCCATTTCAAGTCCAGTTACAACTTTCTCCATCAGTTGGGTTAATAATTCTGCAGCACATAACTCTAGTTTCGGTAGTGTAGTTTTTTGCTTTTTTGGCGCTACCTTTGACTTAGCTTGTAAAAGGGTTACGTCATATTTGTTATTATTGTGTATCCGACAATATATTACTGCACCGTAAGCTTTTTCTGAAGCATCACTGTACCCATGCAGCTCGACTTTGGAATTGCTTGAAAAACAACACCATCTTGGAATGGAAATTTTCTCAATTGCCTTAAGTTGGTTTTGTAGTTCAATCCATCTTGTTCTAATAGCTTCATCTACGGGCTGATCCCACTCAGTGCCATTTGTCCAAAGTTCTTGAATCATGAGTTTCATATTAATGACGACTGGTGCTAACCATCCCAGTGGATCAAATATCTTGGCAATTTCCGATAAAATGAACCGTTTTGTTGGTTTTTCATTTTTATTAATAGTAATTTGAAACCAAAAACTATCATCTAATGGTGACCATAATACCCCTAAGGATTTTCTAGTTTCGTCCAGCGGTAGTTTCATCACCTTGTCGTCTTTGCTTTCATTAGGTATGTTTTCTAACAATTCAGTACTATTAGACGACCATTTTCGTAACTTAAACCCGCCTTTACGTAGCATGTTTATTAAGTTTTCTTGTAAAATTTTGGCTGTCTCAACATTATTATCTCCTGATAAAATATCGTCCACGTAGAAATCCTGAAGAGTTCTTTGGCTGGCTATTGGGTAGTTCGATTTCTCATCAATAGCAAGTTGTTGCAACGTCTTAATCGCTAAATATGGGGCAGCTGCTGTTCCATACGTCACAGTGGTTAACTCGTATTCGTCGATCTTATGTTTCGGAGACTTTCTCCATAATATTCTTTGATATTTGAAGTCTTGTTCGTTTACATTTATGTATCGAGACATTTTTTCGATATCCGCCATAAATGCTACTTTGTGTTTACGCCAACGCAATAGTATAACCGGTAAATCCTGTTGTAATCTAGGTCCCGTAAACAAATTGTCGTTTAGGCTTATGTAAGTATTTGACTTGCTCGACGCATCAAACACTACTCGTAGTTTAGTAGTTAGTGAATCTTCTTTGATTACTGGTTGATGTGGTATATAATATTTCCCCTGGTAATAGTCAGTACTAATAACTTTTCTCATATGGCCCATTTCTAGGTACTCATTGAGAAACTCTTGGTACTTTTGCTGTAACTCATTATCTTTGTCAAACTTTCGTTCTAATTGTATTAGTCTTGCAACAGCTTTTTTGCGCGAGTTCCCATAATCTACGTTGTGATTCTTGAATGGGAGTTTTACTGTATAGGTTCCATCTGGATTTCTGATAGTAGTTTTTTGGTAATAATTTTCACATGCCCGATCCTCGTTGGATAATTGGTATTTTTCAGGAATTTCTTCTAACTCCCAAAACTTGTTCAATTGTTGTGCTTCTGTAGTACGTGTCATCATACTTATCACTGTATTAGTGTTAGTAGTGGTGCCGCAAATACCGGACAAAATCCACCCAAACTCGGTATTTTGAGCGATTATTCCGTCTTGAATCTTGTATAGCCCATTTAGCAGTAAATTGCTATATTCTTGAGCCCCCAATATTATATTTATTGGTCCTTTTTTATAGTAAGTTGGATCGGCAATCAGTTTGTTTTGCAAATAATCTGATTTTAGTTCTGGTACATTTTTCTCTGGTAAACAGCCAGTTAGTTTTGGTAGTATTATAAGTGTGACTGGTAACCTATATTCACTTGGAAATCTTGGTTGCAGCGTAACATTGATAGAGTTCTTTGATGTTTTAGGTTTCTCGTCAGCAATCCCGATTACTTCCGTATGTATTTTAATACGTGGGTACGACAACAGTTGGGCCACCTCTTCTGTGCAGAATGATGCTTCTGAACCTTGGTCACACAGGACCCTTAGTAAGTGCGGTGTCCCATCCGACGAATGAATTTTTATTAAGGCTGTCGCTAGTAACGTGGTTTTTGGTATATTTGTTTTGTTTATAGTAGACATATTAGACACCGTTTTCGTCATGGTTTTATTTTTATCTGAGGTTGACAAGTCGTCCTTGTTTGATTCACTCTTTGCGCTCGTACTTTTATTATTGATGTGGTGTAGATAGGAATGATGACCTCTTTTCCCACAGTATCCGCAACTTTTATTGCTGTGACATTTTATCGACGTTTCATGAGTCAAACAATTCTTGCACATCTGTTTTTCGTATACAATTTTATTGCGATCTTGCACCGATAACTTTTTAAAACTAGCACACTGATAAATGCCGTGTTCGTGACTTTGGCAAAACCAGCAACTATGTTTATCCGTTTGTTTTGTTGTTGAATTTGATGATTCATAACGCGACCTGTGAGTAGATAATTCTTCCTTCCAAGTGTTTGAGGTTTCGAGACACTTGAACCTTTTTTCTAAAAATTGCATCATAGCCGAAAATTCCTGCATCTTGTTAGGCTCTTCTAATTGCTGCTCGTATTTTTCATCAGTTTCTGAGTCCCATATTCTACTGAGTATTCTTGTCAAAATCGGGTCCCAAGTTGAAATGTTGATATTTTGACTTTTTAGCGCTTCTAGGTTTTCGTTGATAGTGTCATGTAGATTTCTTAAGTTTGAGGCATTGCTTTTCTTTATTTTCGGCATACTTAGAATATTATCAATATGCTTAGTAACAATCATTCTTTCATTTTTGTACCGCCTTGTCAGCAGACTCCACGCAGTTATATAATTAGCGTCACACACGGTTAAATGCTTGATCAGCTTAGCGGCGTCACCTCGCACATGTGTTTTTAAGTACTGCATTTTTTCTGTGTCACTTAACGATCTGTCTGCATGTACTATTTTCAAGAATAAGTCATAAAATGAATTCCATGACTCATAACTTCCGCTAAACGTAGGAATGATTATTTTTGGTAATTTGACCGATGTTTTATTGACGGTGTTACTAGAATTCTGTCCTATTTTTGCTAATAATTTTTCCATCACAAGATCAAATTCTATTTGAGTTTTCTCAAACATATTCTCTTGGAAATAGCTGTGTTCCAGCGTACTATTTTCCAATAAGATTAATAAATGTGTTTCTTCAATTTCTTGCCACTGTTTTTGCAAAGTGGAAATCAACGACTCTAAATAACAACTCGCTTTTTCTTCAGTTACCGATTGAACTGCCGCCTGTAATCTCTTCTGAATTTGATTAACCCGAAATAGTTGAATAAATAGTTTGGGTGAACTAACGCTTTCTTCTTCTTCCGTTTCTATATCTTTTGGTTCATATAGTTGGTTTACTACCTGTAGTCGATTCTCACACATTAACAGGTATTCAATTGCCTGTGTATACTGTGTATTAATTGAGCCAAAGTAGTTGGTAGTGATATATTTGTGATCACGCAACACATCTTGCTCTTGAAGCCGTGTATGGTTTCTGGTTGTTCTAGTAAATATTTCTGTAAGCCGAGTTCTTCTTTCCGTGATATATTTTTGGGTTTTTCTTGATGCTGAGTCTTTTTTGACGTTGGTGAATATTTGTCTTAGTTCGTTATAATCTGCTTCCTGACTTCTAATAAGTTCATTTATCTCTTGTATGTCCATTTTCCTTTTATTTTCCTTACTAGTCCTATACGTTTAGACGTTACCTAATTGCTTTTTGATACTATATTATATTCGCTTCTTAAGAATATCGGTGAACTCTCTTGTTCGTGCCGATTTCCGATCTGCTTATTGTGCAATTGTGTAAAGTATGTCAGTCACTTACCTACCACACACAAAGTTTTTATGTACGCTAGTTTTAACCGCGTTTAAACGTTAGTCATTCAGTATTTGTTTTGGACAAAAACAAGACTTTTTATTTTGATTTTAAGTATTATTTAAAAAAAAAACAAGAATTTAAAGTATTTTAGATATTATTCAAGAAAACAAGATTTTTTTATTTTGATTTTAAGTAGATTTATTATTTAACGCAAAATACCGATATAAAATACCAATATTAATTTATTTATTCCGGTTTCCCTAAAATGGCTCGAAGGACCAAAATGTACGCACCGGGGTTAAGGCTTGTAACGTCCGTTATTCCTAATGCGCACAGTGTGGCTACGTACAAACCAATTGAGCTTGGTACTTTGAACTACCTAAGACTCTACTGACCCGACCTAGCCCAATCGCGATACCCTAGCAACCTAATTACCCTAGTTCCCTAACCTACCATACAAACCATACCAATTTACCAGAGGGAAGTCTGTTACAAGTAGACCTACGGTAACAGACGGAATTTGGGTAGGAATAGGGTTTGCGTACGAAGTGCAATGTACACAGGAAATGATTTTCACTGCCAATCCCACAGACTCATAGGATTGATTACGGCTAAGGGTGTCTTGGCCACAGTGAGGGAGTAACGGAAGATGAATCAAACTCGGCTCCAACTTGATGACTCATTTATTATGGTTATTATTCTTATTATATACAGATTTTGGGCTCAATACACATTGATGCCTATTTACATGTGTGTTGTATGTGTATTGAGCCGATGAGGCGAAGATCTAGTAGGTCACTTCTTAGCGCTGACGGTGTGTTGGTGTTGCCGGTGCGCGGAGCGAATGTATGTCGCTGACGCTGCACTGCTGTTGCTAGTGACCATGTTCAAGGTTGAACAAAAGGGAACCGACTTCAAAACCAAACACAAAAAACTATAAAATAACTTTTCTTTCGGAAGTCGGTGGCTTTGCTTTTTTTTTATTTCATTGAGATATGGCCACCGACTTCCGAAAGAAAGTTATTTTATAGTTTTTTGTGTTTGGTTTTGAAGTCGGTTCCCTTTTTTTAAAAAAGTTTTTTATTATTCCCTTTTTAGTTGAGATATTCCACAAAAAAAAATCTTCATAAAATCGGCTTCTTTGAAAATCTACAATCCTATTAAGCAACAAAAACGGATCTATGCGAGCAACTTCACGAGATATCCATTATTGTTATATACTTAAACCTTCCCCAGAATGTAACAAACACTTTTCTGAAAACTGCATCAAAATGGGTTCAGCCACACGCGAGATAATCGCGGACAAACATGCAATCGTCCCTGAAATTCTACGATCCAAGTAAGGAAAACGGATCCACGCGGGCAACGTCACGGGATATCTATTAGTGTTATATACCAAAACCTTCTCCAGAATGTAATGAACACTTTTCTGAAAACTGCATCAAAATCGGTTCAGCCAAACGCGAGATAATCGCGGACTAACATGCAATCGTCCCTGAAAATCTACGATCCAAGTAAGGAAAACGGATCCACGCGGGCAACGTCACGGGATATCTATTAGTGTTATATATTAAAACCTTCTCCAGAATGTAATGAACACTTTCCTGAAAACTGCATCAAAATCGGTTCAGCCAAACGCGAGATAATCACGGACTAACATGCAATCGTCCCTGAAAATCTACGATCCAAGTAAGCAAAACGGATCCACGCGGGCAACGTCACGAGATATCTATTAGTGTTATATACTAAAACCTTCTCCTGAATGTAATGAACACTTTACTGAAAACTGCATCAAAATCCGTTCAGCCAAACGCGAGATAATCGCGGACAAACATGACATACATACATACATACATACAGGTCGAACTGAGAACCTACTTTTTTTTTTTAAGTCGGTTAAAAAGGGTCTATTTTAAGGCAGAATAATTACTTATTCTGATTGTTTAAAATCTAACATTCTCTGGGTTAGATCTAAACCTGATTCTAAATTCAACGCGTACGATGTCGCGAGCAAAAAAAAGTGTTACATAAAAATAATATGCTATCCCAACCAAAATATAAATACGTTCTGTTTATATTTAGCTTCCGTTAGCATTAATTTTTGCAGCAACTCCCATGTTTACGACCTCAAATTATAGATTAGTATGGAGTACATTTGTGAGTAATTACCTGATAAAATTTCGCCCATTCCGTCGGAATAGGGGGAACATGTAGTAATTAGTATGATAGTGACCGGCGACAGAGCAGCACATATCAACACTATGTATAACGCATCTGGGAACGCGTCTCTATACGAGTACTATGACGACAGTGAAACCGATGACCCCGACCTACCAAGCTCGATCGAAAACTATATTTGGGTCACTGGGATCATCTTATCATCGCTATGCTTGATACTGCAAGTGACACTCTTGATAATCAGACCCAAGACAAGGAAAATAGACCAGAAGATACTCACACAGCTGACAGTAGCAAGACTGATGAACACATTACTAGAATTCTTGATAACAAATGAGAAATATAACAGTTATACAAAGGATTTAACGTTCGTACTGTACACGCAGACAGACGCCGTGTTGATATGCTGGATGTTTGTGTTCACCAGGAATTTATATGAAAAAATAGTGCTAGTGTTTGTGTTACAGAAGTGGAATTTCATTGTTCTGTGTCTACTGATTTGGATCCTTACGATACCAATAGGAGTGTTGTCCACAGTTTTCCTTTCCCTTTTCCTTGATTATTACTCTATATATTACAAGGTTCACGCGTGGGTAAAGTTCATCGTATTGACTCTAAACGTCTTGTTCTTCGGCAGAATTTTCTACGTCATCATAACCAGCAGCAAGAAGTCTAAAAGAAATTTCTCCGAAATAATAAAAACTTGTGTCATTTCATTCATTTTGGTTTGTATAACAAGCTTACAAGTTTTAGTTAATGATATATTTTCATACCTTAAAGTGTGTAAAACAGTGACAGATGTTTTTTATATTATCAATTCATATCAAGTGATAGCGGTTACAATTATATTTCTCATTCTTGCTAGAAACAGTGTTAGATCTGCAAGTACCAAAACTTGCAGATCCGAAACCGTTAGCTAGTGTTTGTAATCAGGAGGTACGTATAGTGCAACATGGGTCTCTTGGTATGTACTTGTTTGAGTGATATTTTCAGAAGAGCATAAGGGAGTTAGCAGACATTGTAGGATTGTTTGTGGAACTATACATATGCCAGACTTGACGCTTGAAACTCGACATTATCGCTGTCGTTCTAATGGATGACATCCGCTCATCCTGTTAGTCCTATGAGTAAAATTTTTGACAGAATTGGCTAACTAAAATATTGTATCTATGTCATAGACACTGAGCACTAGACATCTTATAGACATTAAGAACTTGTAGATCATTACTCGAATTTTAGTTAGGATCAATCTTGTGTATTGCATGAAACTGTCATCATCATCATCAGCCGGAAGACGTCCACTGCTGAACATAGGCCTCCCCCTCTTAGACCGCCACGTCGAATGACAATTTGCCACTTACATCCATTGGTTGCCCGCGAGTCTCACGATGTCATCGGTCCGCCTAGGCCTCCCAGCCTCCCAGGCCTGCCTACGCTGCGTCTTCCGGTCGCCACTCGTGAACTTTTCTTCCCCATCGGTTATCATCAGTTCTACGACCGATGTGGCCTGCCCATTGTCACTTAAACTGAAAGATCGAAGGCTTATTTCTCAGTGTTTCACTAGCTTCTTCTTAGTTTGTTTATACTCGCAGCCTCAGTGAGCGTGCGGGTAACTACGGGCGGTTACCGGAATCTCACTTCTACCAACAGCGTATCTCTTTTCTATTCGGTATCAAATAAATCGCATCTTCAAAATAAGTCTGGTTTGGTTCAATATCGGTCTTTCTCTGCCAGGTCTGCATTTCTGTATTTAGGGATAAATTGAAGCAGTATTGGCCAATTTTTAACGTGCCTCAAGCACTTTCGCTAAAATGCAGGTATCTCTAAAGATAATTATAGTCGGATGACCATTTACACGGACGATTTTCGTCGCAAGCCTAGGCACACGGCTAATTTAAATCAACGTGTAGAGGCAAAGCGGCCATTGGAGGCAAAGCGGCCACGCTTAATTTTCCGGTTATTTGAAATGATAACGTTATGTTGTCATGACGTACGCATTACCAAACCTCTCTCCAGGCACCCGCCAGTCATTCACTACTGTGGCTTTGAATGTTTGGCTCTAGTGACGACAAATGTTTTTTGTGTGATGTTTTATTAAAATTATACAAGGTAGGTTCAACCTGTTTTGGTCAAAAACTCAAAACTGTTTATATTTAAATGCTTTCCTAACACGTTTAATGTTTTATCTATTTGGCCTTTTTTGTGTGGCATTTGCTCCGAAATACATAATAATATAATAAATAATGGGAGTGAGATTTTTGCCCTTACCCCCTTGGGCGGCTACTCGGGCAAATCGGTTGTAAATTCCAACCACTTCACTCTCTCTTTTATTTTTGGGTTTTAAAATCATCAAAAGAGTCCTCCCGCCCTGTGAGGAGCGCTATGGACTTTCAAACTCTTACTGGCTTTCAACCACCCTCTTTCACATGCCCTTTGCGTGTCAGGGCCGCGGTGCTCTTTTACGTGTCTTCTAGTCACAACATAAAATATGTGATTTGTTACTTATCGCATTGCACATATCAGCGAACACGCCACTTATGTCTGGATGCTAGTATACCTACATATTGAGTCATGTTTATGTTGGTTTTTTTAATTAAGTATGCTTGAATACTTTATATTTCCAATGTTTTATTTTTAGCAAGTTATATAATTTAATATAATTGACTAAGTATAATGCTATAGTAGTTTTTTTTTTAATCCTCGATCTCCTAACCTTATGGATATGCTGGGGAGTTTGTTTCGCCACTTCTTCATCCCAGCTAGAATTATAGGAAATGATGGTACATTTTGGGGGACTATCATACCATAACTTTTTTTGGGGTCGTTGTCTACAAGGAACTCTTTTAATTACACCATGTCCGTCCGCAGCTCAATTCAAAGGTTCTTAGTACTAGAAAGCTGTAGTTTGGCATGAAATACACTTCGACGAAAAAAGTATTAGGTACAATATAACTCTTCGACTCATAAAGTGAGGTTGTATTTTTTTTCTCGTGAATTCCATAGTCCGTAAAATATTACAGATTTCTTGTTTGTGCAATCCACTTAAAATTCATTGTACATAATTACAACGTTTGTAAATAAAATGTTGGAATTGTAACAATCAGTTTGTAAAACCATACCATATTTTAAAAGAGTAACCATAGAGTTTCTTGCCGGTTCTTCTCCATGGAATCGACTAACCTGAACCGAGCACCTGTTGTCGACGTTTTATAAGTGCCCTCATCTACTTATGTGAAATAAAAATATTTGATTATGAACGAAGTTTAGAGGAAAATTAACACAACTAATTAGGCTATACAAGTAGGTAATTTTAGTAGGATTTATGAGTAATAGTTGACCAACTTATAAAATGTACTTGGATAAATTTTCCCAAACATTTTGATTGTCAGTCACTGAATGGTAACTGGGATTGCAGCACAGATTGCAGTACGGTATTTTAACATCACTCGGGAAGGCTTCTTTCATTCATCTGTGGAGGTAAATATAGCGGGTAGATCTTTATTTACCTAACGGGTTCTAAAATTGTGAGTAATAATTTGTAAGAGAAGAAATGAGCGGGTCCTGCTGACCAGAGACTCTCGTCTTGATATGTTTTTACGAATAACAACTCTTTTACAATGAGACCTTCAACCAGCAGAAGTGATCAGTATTCATATTTCGTTTGCTCCGGGGTAAGAAAATAAACGGATATATTTCATTAGTATGCAGGACTGAGAACATTCTCTGATAGATGTGGAATGAGAACAAAATATCTTCCAAGTAGGACACATTACAAGTTGTAATAAAAACTCTTTGGCATGTTTCTTAATGAAGACTGGGCTATTTTTTTTAAGTTATTGACATGAAAGAGAGTGGAGCTGGTCTGGTTTAACATGGAAATATTATAATAAGTCCACTCAGTCCGATAGACCTTCCGCCCACTCGATGTGGATCCCATCTACTCCCGGTGGTAAGTCCTCCTCTTTGTGGTATATATTCCCATCTCACTTTATTTCTCAAACAAACAAATAACTTACATGATAACTATTTTTCAGGAGCCTTTATGGCGCAGTTTCAGTGGTCGTTATCACGTTCGGTTTATAGCATACGGGGAGTCCTCGCATGCGAGATAACAACCAATGAAAGTCACAAGTCGATACGTGTTCGTTACACCGTCTGCGGTGGTTCCCCGCTTGCTTTATACCGATCGTGTCATCGACCAATGAAATTCATCGGTCGATATACAGCATGCGGGTCTGCCACTCTTATCAATAAATGGCCACGAACATGGAGATTTTTCTACACCCCGCATGCGGGCCCTATCAACTAATGAAAATGGTTCCCCGAATGCGGGCCCTGTGGCATGCGTTACAGAAATCTCTCGCATCCCGCATGCGAGCCCTAACAACTAATGAAAATACGTCATTACGTAGGAACATTAGCGTTTATGTAGGCTTAGGTAGCAGTAGTCCAGTACAATTAAAACAAATGTGCCAGTAATAGAATGGAGTAACGAAAACAATGCCACGTAAACTTCAGCACACATTATTATATCCACATCGAGTGACGTCATCATAGGGGCGCGATTTCATCGCATACGTCTCGGTGCCTGGCCGATTTCTATAGCTATATACATTGATTAATCATCTTGTTGATTTGCAATAAGATAGTACCCAAAAAATAGTCAGGCGCAGAACACACAGAAAAGACGTACCTGGAGTAGTAATTACGCGTCGTTCTTGCTAATGAGAATGTGTGCGTGCAGGACGCGGCTCCTCATAGAGAGAAGCGACGCGTAATTTCTCCTCCTAAATCCTCTCCCTATGAGGAGCCGCGTCCTGCACACACACATTCTCATTAGCAAGAACGACGCGTAATTTAACATGCATACCCGTTTTAGGCGGGCTATGGCTACCCGTCTTGGGCTTACCTCCCCTAAGACGCAGACGGGGCGCGGACATTTGTCTCTACAGCGTCCCTTTCATACAAAATGTATAGAAGCAAAACATACAAAAAAGAGCAGGGTCGCGGGCGCAACAGTTTTACTGCTCCTGCCCGCGACGCGTCCTGGTCTCACGTCTCTTCTGTCATAATGTTCAGGGTGAATCTTGAGAGGCTAATTTTACGTTGTCCGAAGAAAAAAACTACCCGTAGTATTTAAATTAGAAACCAAAATATTTTTTTTATGCCACTATATTGTATGATCTTACTATTGCACGATAGTTTTTGTGTCTAATTTGGATCTAAACAGTCGAAAAAAAATCCAAAAGGCTTAAAAATTGATAACCCTGGCGCGTCCGCTGCACATTTCGCAAACAAAATACCAATAAAACTCTGACTTACGAACGTAAACAAAATAAACAGTGTGGTCTAATCGCTACCAGGATTGTTGTAGATATATTTAAAAAAGATACAGCATGTATATTTATGATAGTTTTTTTTTAAATTACAATATAAAGTTTGTCCGAGACTAAACAGTGATTCCCGTGGCGCGTCACAAATCTTCGTATATCTTAGTAGAATTTTATAGAAGATTGTCTCCGTGCCGTCGCATGTGCGCTGCTGGTAGAGCTTCGTACGTCTTTGTGAAAGATTACGCCGCTCGTTGGTCCAGGACGAAATTATGAACATAAGTATTTGATTCCCCTGGTTTTGGTTTCGCTAGCTCGTTGATTACCCTGACCACGTTTTCAAATGCAATTTGTGATTTAACGATTTGTGGTCGGGTATTGAAAGTGATAAATTGTTAACGAGGCTGATTAGTATTGTATAGAGGCTACTTTAAAATAGTAATAAAACTTGATTTTCCACTACCTTTTTTTGATTCCCCTGGCCAAAAAAAATTAAAACGCAATATATTGGGAACCATCCGGCCTAAAGTGATGCCAATTCGTTTAATGTGTTTATAATGAAGCTAAATTTTATATTACATTGTTAGTTACAAAAAATCTGTTTAAATAAATTTCGCCAAGGGAATCACCTAAATATGCCGAATCTCAGGATTCACCCTTCACTGAGTCAATCCAACAGTACAGCCCGATCAAGTTAGCCCAAAAATAGGAGTATCAACTCGGCCTAATCGCAGTCCACTGCTGGGAAAATCTGTCTTCCATGACTGGGCTTGATTTGAACTAAGTATTATTTCTTGCCTTATTTTGCACATGTGGGATCAATGGGGACTTTTGAATGTTTGTGGTCAAAGGTAAAATCATTATCTTGTTTTTTTTTTGCTCAAATGTTGGGGATTTTTGACATTTCTTTAACTATGTAATGTACCATTGAATACTATCTTTTCCGGGCGTGCTTGTGCTTGTAGTAATTTACACAGATCGTTGCCTGACTGTGGGATGAGTATAGGCCAATACAGTAATCAATGGGGAATTTTCTTGATTCCTACGGAGACGTTTAACGTTCTTGAGAAAAAACAGTTATAACAATTTCGATTACTTCAGGTCATCCTGATGGCTTTTCGTACTATATGCCATCAGGACGACCTGAAGTAATCGAAATTGTTGAATTGTATTATATGTCTAGGGCCAGTTAGCCCATTGATGAATGGGAAGCAATCAACCGTACAATTAGTTAATAAAATCAAGCGCTGCAGCATTGTCTGGCGGCGGCAAGGCCAGGGTCGTCCATTACCGCTCGGATGTAGGAAGCGCGACATCGCTAGTTGCTCACTAGACGTCGCACGGTGGTGTGCTTATCGTGCCATAGAATTCAAAGAATACGACGTTCTATTTTCGGTTTTCGCGGGAAAAGTTTTTTTTTTAACATATCTAATGGGGACGCAGTAAGAAAAACATGTCGTTCTAAATATAAAAAAATATATGTACAAACATGTTTAGCCAATTCTAAAGTGTTCGTAAAACGTATTTTTTATAAAAAAAATACACAAGGGCACACATGTAGAACATGATTCATTGCAATAAAGCGCGTTTTAAACAACGATTAAACTAATGGCACAGTGTATGGGCAGTTGGAAGAGTCTTTGAATAAAAATAGACTTCACAAATGCATCGATTCGTTATAATTAAAGTGTATGTAAATAGATCAGTGAACGAATGAGTGTGAACGAATGGAACCGAGTGCAATTGAGTAAACTTTGGAGTATTACAATTTGCGTATTTCCATACAATTTTCGGAAACATATAGTAGATTTTTCCAGTGTACGTTTGTAACAAGTGGAAATATGTGTTCTGTGGTAGTGATATAGCGTTTTCACAAAATATTCATAGTTTCCTCTACGCGTACGTGTTGACACGATTCCTGAGTTATTTTCGTTCTGCGTGTTTTTGGGCCTTCTTATAAATGAGTCGGTGAGTACTTTGTTGATAACAAAAAATACATTATGTCTACTTATAGCTATGTACGCACCCATGCGCGAACGTAGCCACAGTAGATAAATGCAGGGTTATCAATAACAATATAGATTATATTACGAGTCGCATAAAGTTAATTAGTTATGCCATTTATGAGCTTTTTATTATAACTACTATATTGAACTAATTCAAGCTTATCATTGCAACAATTCAACATTTCATTATTAAACTAGCTACGCCAGGATTTATGGACATTATTTTTCTATAATATAAAAATCAATTGCTGTTCATTATTCTCGCTAAAACTCGAAAACGGCTGGACCGATTTGGCAAATTTTCGTTTTGAATTATTTTTGGAAGTCCAGGGAAGGTTTAAAAGGTGATTTTGAAGCGGTACGTACTAAGTTTGCCGGGTCAGCTAAGTAGTTATAAATATTTTGTTGTAAATCATATTCTACACATACTTTGCAAACCGGTTGGTTTTCGCCATTTATATTATAATCCATCTAATCATACTTTGATTTTGTATTCGCAATAAACACGAATGGCTAACAGTTTTGTAAACAGAAAGAAAACAATGAGCCTGTTTACGAGTTGAATTATTTTGTTTAAACTTCAAGTAAAATGTTATTGCTAGTCGTACCTAAAGTTTGTTTTTTAATCTCGTAGACCAAATTGACAAATGATAATGTCAAAACTGACATAAATTCTATTGAAATTCGTGTCAGTTCGCCATTTTTACCTGTCAATTCAGTCTACGAGATTAAAAAACGACGTATAAATGTGTTCGTTTTATCTTAGTAAGTAATCAAGCACGTCTTGTGTATATAAAAAATAAGCAAATTATCCAGGTAGACAGGCCAAGGTATTCAGCGTGAGTGATACGATAAATACAGGACGGCATTTTCCAAGGGGCCCATGCCTCGCTATCCTTAGGGAGCCCGATTTCTTTTGAACAACAAGCGGTACAAACAAGCAATAAGCAGTAAGTACCTAACTATCGACTTTGTATTTATATTCATTTAAATATTTGCATTCCACAAGGTAAAATAAGATGTTAATAAAAAGCTGAAAGCTAAGAAACGTTTTAGACCAAGACAGGGCACAGCAAAAAAAAATTGTGAGTAGTTAAACTAAGGTTCAAAAATCTATATCACAAAATTATACATGAAAACTATTGAAGGACTCCGAGGATTTTAGTCAGTACAAGTCCCTCCCGGCCTGCCTGGGTGTGAGGACTCATTTGATGATTTTACCACGATAAAAAGAAGGTATGACAGGCGATGTGAGGCTCATTCGATTGTCCTAAAGTGTCCAGGGGCTCCAATAAGTTAAATCCGGCCCTGAGTAAATAAATAAATTAAGTAGGTAAGTACCTACTCAGACATTCTGAGTTCTGTTGCGGTTACTCCCTTTTCTACCAACTCAACAGGGAGTTATCAAACTAATAGCAATGTAAAATATCAGTATTTTACATGGAGCGACTGCCTATTCGAACCTCCACAACCCAGTAACTGGGTAATACGATACCCCATGGTAAGACTGGTTTATCAGACTTTCGAACTTCTGACTGTGATTCACGAAGCTGTCAAAGATCTAGAAATGACAGCCGGGACCAACGGTTTTACGTGCTTTCAGAGGCACGGAGGAAACTCGCTATGATAAATCGTCTAGTATACCTAGTCAGTACAAGCATTGGTCGGTTATCGTGTAACTGAATGAATTCGACTGGCCTGTTGGTCTAGTGGTTAGTGACCCTGACTGTACTAGTACCCATAACACAAGCTCTGCTTAGGATATTAGATGGCGTTGTGTGATAGTTGTGGAATATGTGGATTATTAGGTATATTAATACCAAATAGAAGGCATTTGAGGAGACGCAAGTGGAGCAGTGGTGGCCGAGTGGTATCGGCCCCGACTTACGAGTTGTAGGTCGTGGGTTAGAACCCAGCCAGGCGCATTACTTTGTGTAATTAATTTCATCACCACTGCTCTCAAAACGGTGAAGGAAAACATCGTGAGGAAACCGGCATGTCCTAGAACCAAAAATTCGAAGACATGTGACATCCACCAACCCGCACTGGGCCCTCGTGGTGGATTACGGCCCACTCCCTCTCACAGAGAGGAGGCCTGTGTCCCAGCAGTGGGAACATTTATAGGCTGATGATGAAAGTGAAGCTGCGTGCAACAAAAGAACACTACACTATTTAAATCTAACTTTGAAAGATAAAAACAACCACAAAACTAAAGACGTGTTTCCGTAACCATATACCTACTCGTACCAAGAATGACCTCTAAAACAACCATTAACAGAAAAGAATTCTCTAATAAAAAACTCTTCGAAAACCATCGTTCACGCAATAATAAACTCTAGCACAATAGTATTAACTCCAAAATACTTTGAAGGTACAGCTATAGTATTATTATGATATATGAAATAATCAGTAATATTATGAATATTCCGTACTCATAGTTTTGGTGGTTCATGTGTAATTTCCCGCGCCCGTCTACGTAAATAGATTTGACTAGTACGAAATGATCTAATAAAATAGCCACTGGCCTTGTTTGCCTTCAGTTTCAGGGATATTATTATTTACAAGCTTTTGTCAGCGGCTTTACCTTCGTACAACTCGAAAATCGGAAACGTAATACAGAGGTAAAAGGTAAGCATGCGGGCGGCGGGTAATGGGCGACTCGCTGTCCGAACATGGACCACTGCCCGGGGTTGACGGCGAGTTGTGTTCCACGCGCGCGTCAAAGAGTGTCAGCACAATGACGGGGGCCCCCTATAGCCAAAGCCTGCCGGGGTCGCGGGACTAACGAATTACCGTGACCCCGGAACGTAAATGGCTATTGACGGACACCGTGGATTTTAGTCAGTACAAGTCTAACAGTCCCTCCTGCCATGCCCTGGGTGGGAAGACGCATTTAAAGATTTTAACAAGCTAAAAAAAAAATGGGGGTGAACGGTATCCTATGTGTAATTCCAGGCTATCTAAGCAAATATCAAGACTTGATCTGATGGAGATTTTCAAAACCATTTCATTCCACTTTTCGAGCAAGAGAAATGTATGGAAATGTTTGAAACACGTCACGAATCGCCGCCAGTGGCAAATTCGCGTTCTTACAAAGTATAAGCACCTGCAGTCTGCACCTCTCATAGCTTAGACCAAAGACGTGAACGGGTCGTATTTTTTATGCTTGGAATGCCTCAGAAAGCAGTGCCATCATAGATAAATGATGCCGACAAACGCTGAAAATGGCTGCCATTGCCATAATAAAGAGTATTTCTTGAGAAAATCTTTTGAGCCCAGTTGATGGCAATAGGCTCGACCTCTATTACATGCATGGACTTAAAGTTAGCTGGTACGGTCAGCAAAAGAGATATGTATCCATGCAGCAACTTTTACACGGGTTTTCTGTATGATAAATGCATGCTATAATTGTGTATGTGCCTTTTGGTTGTATGCCACATACAACCCAAGAGTGGACCACTTATCTATTTTGTTGACTGTAATCCTGTACCAAATCCTTTGTGGAAATTATTTTCTAGACCAAAGTTGGAATTATCTTGTTATTAGTTATTTTCATATGATATTTGTTTATTTTGGAGTATGCAAATGTCAAAACAGCTTACATGACCTTGAAACCTGCCTCAGAAATTTTGCGGCATTGTACCTAATTAGCGGTCGCGGCACTCACGAATTACCGTGACCCCGGAACGTAAAGGGTTATTGAAGGACACCGGAGATTTTAGTCAGTGCGAGTCTGACAGTCCCTTCCGCCCTGCCCTGGGTTGAGGACTAATTTGATGACTTTACTAGGCTTAAAAAAAATACTTAGTACCTAGTTGCGTGGTTTGGAGTTCGTGAATCGTATTTGACTGAAAAAATCATCAAGTCAAAATCAAGTACTTCATTACATTTAGATCATCAAAAAATATTTGAAACGTATTTTTCTTTTGTTACGTGAAGCAAAATTGACGAAGATGCAACACTTAAAATTCCCATACGTCACAAGCAAGTAGAGTTTTTACTTACTTCTGACGTCACTAGTTCCCACTCTCGAATTTTGATGCGTTATTTTATTGATTTAACAAAAGAAAAAATATGTGTTGATTCAGATTGATTATTTAACAAAACTATTAAACATGTACCGTGGTACCTACCACAAAACTTTTAAACGTCTGTTGAACACTTGTCTAAAAATGTCAGATTATGACGTTGAAATAAGGTCCGTTATGCAGTCACACCTTTTTTAGGGTTCCGTAGCCAAATGTCAAAAAACCGGCCAAGTGCGTGTCGGGCCACGCACAGTGTAGGGTTCCGTAGTTGCCCATCAAAATTCATAATGCGAACTAGGTAACTAAACTGATTCACTGAATTTAATTAAAAAAAAAAAAGAATTTTCAAAATCGGTCCAAGCGTCTTTGAGTAATCGGGAAAAATACATGAAAAAAAAGATTACGACGAATTTAGAACCTCCTTCTTTTTTTGAAGTTAGTTAAAAATAGTTGACAATAAAAACCTACCTATCCCCAAAAAACATACCGTAAAAAAAACCTATAAAAGCTGTAAAAATAAAGTTGACAAACTTACATTTGCAGTTGAAGAACATGTTCTCCGATACATTTTGTTTAGGAAAATATGTTATCCAAGTACATTTTATAAGTTGGTCGACTATTACTCGTAAACTTGTAAAGCCTACTTGGTCATGATAATTTTCTTTTAAACTTCGTTTTATGTACTACTATTTTGAATTTTTTCACACCTCCAAACATAACCGTTTAGCTGGTAGAAGGGGGGGACACTCGAGTCGAGCAAAAATTAGCACTTTAAAGCTTAATATTTCACAAACAAATCTTTTTATGAAAAAAATTGTTAATGGAAACTGTCAATATTTTTTAAAGACCTATTTAATGATACCCCACACTAAGGGGTACGCGGGAAAAAAAAACATCCCCACTTTACGTGTACAGGAGGTAGGTACCCTAAAAAAAAATATTTTACGAGATTTTATTTTACCACTTTTTCGGCGCAACAAATCCGTACATTGACACCAAATTACAGCTCTCTAGTACTGTGCGTCTCTGAGCTAAACTGCGGACAGACGGACGGACGGACGGACGGACGGACATGGCGAAACTATAAGGGTTCCTTGTTGACTACGGAACCCTAAAAACGGAACCCTTATAGATTAGTCA
This sequence comes from Agrotis clavis, assembly GCA_954870645.1. Taxonomy (NCBI): domain Eukaryota; kingdom Metazoa; phylum Arthropoda; class Insecta; order Lepidoptera; family Noctuidae; genus Agrotis; species Agrotis clavis. Next base: position 21,981,393 of record OX940930.1, read on the forward strand.
TGTCTGTCTGTCTGTCCGTCCCATGTCACAGCCCTTTTTGACGAAAGTATAAGAGCTATCCTGTTGAAACTTAGTAAGTAGATGTAATATGTGAACCGCATTAGAATTTTCACACAAAAATAAAACAAAAAACAAATTTGGGGGTACCCCCCGTACTTAGAATTGAAACTCAAAACATTTTTTTTCGCCTGAACCATACGTGTGGGGTATTTATGAATAGGTCTTGAAAAAATGATGTTGAGGTTACTAACATCATTTTTTTCTAAACTGAACGGTTTGCGCGAGAAACACTTCCAAAGTGGAAAAATGTCCGGGGTCGCGGGATTATTTCCTTACCGTGACCCCGGAACATAAAGGGCTATTGAAGGACACCGTGGATTTTAGTCAGTAAAAGTCTGACAGTCCCTCTCGGGAGGACTCATTTGATGATTTTACCACGTTAAAAAAAAAAAAAGTGGTAAAATGGGTGTCCCCCCCCCTGTAACTTCTAAAATAAGAGACTGATAAAACTAAAAAAAAAATATGATGTACATTACCATGTAAACTTCAATTGAAAATTGGTTTGAACGAGATCGAGTAATTAGTTTTTTTTTAATCGTCATAAATCGTAAACCGCAATTTACCTTTCAAAGTTACAACCAACTACAAGAACTTTTATAATATGTTACTTGCTGCTACGGAACCCTTTATGGGCGAGTCCGACTCGCACTTTGCCGGTTTTTTAGATAAGTGTTCAACAGATGTTTAAGTTTTTGTAGTAAGGCTGATATTATTATATTATTTTTCAAAATAGACTATTTTTAAATAAGAGGAGCTCGTGGCTATATAAATAGATACAGCCGCACAGGCCGATCTTCTGGGTGAAGCCGCGCTTGCCGAGGTTGGTTTGTGGACGGGTGACCATCTGTCATAGCGAGTTTCCTCCGTGCCTCGGAAAGCACGTAAAGCCGTTGGTCCCGGCTGTCATTTATAGATCTTTAGCAGACGTTACTGTTAGTCAGAAGCTTTAACGTCTCAGAACCAGTCTTACCATGGGGTATCATATTACCCAGTTACTGGATTGTGGAGGTCCGATAGATAGGCAGTCGCTCCATGATTAAATACTGATATTCAGCTGCATCTGGTTCGACTGGAAGCCGACCCGATAAAGTTGGGAAAAAGGCTAGGCAGATGATAATTTTTCAAAACTCTAGTTGCCTATTCTGGCTAAATTCTGCTTACGAAGCGAAGATGAGTCAACTTGACACGTCAACAACGACACAATCATTTTCAATTGTTTAATGAACAATTGAACTTTCCTGTTGGATCATACTTGGGAACGTACAACTTCCCATCTATGGTTATATGATGAAGCGATGATTTCGCAAGAAAAATAAAATAAAAATAGTGCCTAACTATCATCAGAATTACCGCCATAATTATTACTAATGCATTTTCAGACACTGCACTGAAATCATACCACGTCATTATTACTGGCAGATGTATTAGTACGAGTGCTTGGCGTAAAAGCAAAAATGGGTAATGCGAATACGCTGATTTTTTAATCAAAAATACAAGTATAATTTAGGATTTATAATTATTTAACATATTTTACTTTACGTAGGTAGGTACTCGTGAAAATTCACAACAAGACCAATGGACAAAAGTTTCTCACATACCTCCTAGGTACGTGATGTTTGTCACATTGCTCTTTGTGGAAGGTCAGTTCCTCGTGCGAAAGAGATGACGCTATACGTAACCGAAACTAGCCGATTATGACGTCTTAGCAAAGACCGAAGTGCAATATTGAGTCAGTATAATGTACAATCTGGAACCTTACTTGGTCAGAATAAGATTCAAAAGTATACAGGTAGATGAGTACACTTGTGGTTTTCAATATTGATTCCCGCTTTGAACGAGGAAAAGTCACAAATATGTGAGGATAAAACTTTTCCTCGTTCAAAGCCTGTTTACAGTTATTAATGAGCGCTAATTAAAGCTCTTTTTATTGGTTTCTATTTAATAGTATTATTGTCAATGGCAGTGCCGGATTTATGTTTTTTATGAGTGTAGGCTACTTTATTTCCGCCGCCCCATGTACTTACATACCTTTCTAAAATAATAATTTTCCATTTTTAGTAAAGAAGGCCTTACAGTTAAGGTGATTGCTTCGATGTAGCCCGCGAAATTCAAATTTTTTTACGTTTTTTGCAATTTGCAGGCCAGTGACATGTTGTAACTTTATAAATATATGTGTTGCGGTAATAAAAAGGTGCATCGTAGTTAGATTTCGGAGATTTTAACATGATGCACCTTTTCTATGTGAGAGCTGATGGAGCGAGTTTTTTGATAATTTTTATATTTAAAATTATACTTGTTATTACCGCAACACATATATTTATAAAGCTACAACATGTCACTGGCCTGCAAATTGCAAAAAACGTAAAAAAATTTGAATTTCGCGGGCTGGTTGGAGCATCCCCCTTAAATAAAATTAGAATTAGTCATTAAGAAGGAGCGTAATGAAATAAAAATCAAGATATACATTTTTTTACGGGCCTTTTTAATAGCAAAATCATTAATAATATCATCATAGTTTATGGTGTTCATTATCTCGGCTTCTATGTAGAGAAGAGCTAGAGAATTCATTTTTTCTTGAGACAATGAAGACCTTTGATAATTCTTTACGCGTTTTAAACAGGAAAAACTCCTTTCCCCAGAACAATTTGTAGCAGGAGTGGAAAGTGCAATGCGGAGAGCTATATCCTAGTTAGGGTATACATTAGACAGACTTTGATTCCTCAAAAAAGTTGAGAGACTGAGTAGTGAGTTTGATTCAGGCTTCACTGCACACTCTGCAGTTTTATCAGAGGAAATGTGACTTTGAAAATGCACACATTCTTGAATAAAATCGTCCTCTAAATCATTGGTATAATATTTTACGAGAGACTGAGCTTTTTCTGTAACTGTTTGTGTTGAAAGTTCAGTCATTTTTGTTAAAAATGAAAATTTGTCTTTAAAGTTTAAGTAAGCATTATGCCTTCTCTGTATTTCAGCTCTCAGTCTATCAAGGATGACCAAGAAGGTATTCACTCGGAAATAATCTCTAGAGCTAGTGGGTATTTCAGGTTCTTCATTCGTTGTTTCATCCGTCATCTTTTTTCTTTTAGGTTGTCTTTTCATTTTACCTTGATATTGAACCATGAGAAAATCAGTAGACGTGTTTGACTTTTATCCCCTTAAATCGAGTGACCGTCCTCTGAAATCTGCCGCCCCTAGGACGCTGCCGCCCATAGGCCGCGGCCTATGCGGCCTATTTATAAATCCAGGACTGGTCAATGGGCAAAAAATGGGCCAAGCCAAAGTGAAGTCGACGGAGCCCCGCTGGGCGGGGCTCCGTCCTATTTCGGTCTGCATGTTTAAAGAAACATAAAATGTAAAAATGTTGCCGAGTTAGTAATTTTGTGGCTCGGTTTATTATACCTATCCCATATGTAATTATTATCAGACTCGTACTGACTAAAATCCACGGTGTCCTTCAATAGCGTTGTGTGATAGTTGTGGAATATTATTATTATAGCCCTTTACGTTCCAGGGTCGCGGTGATGCGATAAGTCCCGCGACCCCGGCAGAAAATTGGCGAATTCGAAGTCTCTTTCCCAGCACCCATATTATAGGCTGATTATGTAAAAGCTCACCTCTACAGTTTTGAAAGTTCCCATGGAATAATTTCCAATTGTGACGCGAAGAATCCTGTAGATGTATACCTATACAGATGTGTAAATAGGACCCTGAAACGTATAGGGATATTAAAAGAACACCTTATATAATATTCTGTACAGTTTGAGAGTCTCTTCCACTCCACAAAGGGTGGGAGAACTCATTTGATCATTTTACCACGTAATAAAAAGGAAACTCGTAGACAAAAGCCATTAGGTATATCATAACTAACCAAACGTTTCCAGTAATATCACTTAATGGTACTATTAAGTCTGGCGCCATCGTTACAGATCAGAGGGGTAAAATTCGGCACGAAGTTGACGTCATCCTTTGCCAAGGCTCTGGTAGAAACTTACACATACAACATTATTTTTAACCCGACTGCACCAGGAGGGTTATGTTTTTCGAGTGTTTGTATGTATGAATGTATGTTTCTGTGTGTTGCTCTGCAGCCTAAACGGCTTGATGGATTTTAACTTGAGAGGTGTCGTTAGATTCGTCTTAAACGTGAGAGTGTCACTGGGTACATAAAACTGGCCAAGTGCGAGTCGAACTCGTGTGCAAAGGGTTCCGAACTAAAAATATTTTTTTTTAAACTCTCACATTCTGTCAAGTGGGGTATCAAATTAAAGGATTTTAAAAATGGTTTACCAAAATATATATAACTTATATGTTTCAATTTAATTTGGACTGATAAATGCTAACAAAAACTAAAAATAGTAAAATAAAATAAATATTTAAAAACAAAAAACCCGACTGCGTAAAAAGCTAAAAAGAAAGAAACAAGCCCAGTAGTTTAGAATTCACTCATTCACACTCACAGTCGGGACCCCTTGGGAAGATTTGATTGGTATAATTTGAATGGGCCCCGACTGTGAGTGTGAATGAGTGAATTCTAAACTACTGGGCTTGTTTCTTTATTTTTAGCTTTTTACGCAGTCGGGTTTTTTTTGTTTATGCGAAACCCGATACACCTGTCCAATATTTTTGTGTAAAGAATCTATGTACAAAAGGGAAATGCCCACGGTCCATAGTGCCCCAGGCCCAGAACGGACATCAAATATTAGTCTAAAAATGCAGTGTTATAGAATCTTAATAATATAGGATAACTGAAAAGTACATTTAAAGTGAGGCCACTATTTTAGAAATGTTAAAAAAAGCAAATGTTTTGGGGTTAATTTTCTATGTGCAAAAGTGTGGGACTGTGAGATACAAGAAGTTTTCTTTTTTTAATACTGGTTTATTGATAATGATAAGGAGAGTTTCTAATATACTTTTGTCTAATTATTATAGGCAGTAAGGTATAAAAATCAATCAATCAATGAATCCATTTAATAATGACATTTCTAATGAGACTTCTCTATCTATCTGTATCTGTTCTTAAGGGGGATGCTCCAACCAGCCCGCGAAATTCAATTTTTTTTACGTTTTTTGCAATTTGCAGGCCAGTGACATGTTGTAGCTTTATAAATATATGAGTTGCGGTAATAACAAGTATAATTTTAAATATAAAAATTATCAAAAAACTCGCTCCATCAGCTCTCACATAGAAAAGGTGCATCATGTTAAAATCTCCGAAATCTAACTACGATGCACCTTTTCTATGTGAGAGCTGATGGAGCGAATTTTTTGATAATTTTTATATTTAAAATTATACTTGTTATTATCGCAACACATATATTTATAAAGTTACAACATGTCACTGGCCTGCAAATTGCAAAAAACGTAAAAAAAATTGAATTTCGCGGGCTACATCGAAGCAATCACCTTAATAAGTGACTTCTTTTCTTATCCGTCTAAAAGAACGTCCACAATTAGTGCAGCTGCCTTGACGTACATATCCTTCCAAGTGTTGTTGCAGAACAAGGCTTAAGTTACTACCAACCAGCGTGCAGCGGTTGTGGCAAACAAGATTGTCTCTTGATACCTGAAATAATATTATTATCCGTAAATAATTGGATGATGGTGTAGGCAATAGCAAAATCATTTTATGATTAGTTTATTTACCTGCCGTGGTACAACCAACTGCTGTATGTATGATTTTTTTATTCAGGTTTTAACGTACCTATGATTTTGAAATTCGGTTAGGTTAAAACCACAATTCACACAATGTTTTTCAGTCACTGTAGAAAACGTTATAAATCGGTATCCAAAATCCGAAACAAGTCCATATAAAGCCAGGTCGCAGTAAAAGAAATTGAAGAAAAATCAAAATACATTCACATTGAGCGCAACATGACAGTGTCAGTCAGTGTAAGTGTCAGAATTAAAATAAGTGTTGTCACTATCACAAAAAAATAAAAACTATGAACCGATTTATCGATTCCTTTTTAAATGAATGATTTTTTATTATTATTTAAATTCTTTTTTTACAAGCACACATTACTTTGTATATTCATGTTTTATTGTAGTTCTTTTTTATTACAATACAAGAAAAGCCAAATGGGTATGCCGGTGAGGTTATTATATTTTTGTATAATCGATTCTAATCGATTAATTAATGAAAATAGTTGACATGTGATTAGATGCTGGCAATATTTTACCAGCGTTGAAATCAAGAAAACTTCCGTTTTTTTCAATTGGGTTACTTTTTTTAACGAATTATTGTAGATTGTAGTGGCGGTTCTTTGAAAACACATAAATACCTATTTTTTTATGGCAAAATTAATGCATATAGTATTTTTTCTCTAGTGTACTGTTCACTGTGGGCCTGATTTGGGCAATGGCCTTTTAAAACCGTATCATGAAAATTTACAAAGTTATAAGCTTATATATCACCTGCTTGTCCGTTCAAAAACATGCTCATTTCGCGGTACACCCGCGTAAACCGCGTCTCCTGTGTTATACACTCGTGATAATAGTTTGGCAATAGGTACCTAACAACCGTACGGTGATTGTATTGTAATTAACTGGTAATAAAATTTAATTAAAATATTTTTGAAAAAAAATACAACATGGTGTAAAAATCATTGGAATCGAATCAGTTACTGATTCTGAACAAACTATATTCAGGTTTCGCATATACTAAGAATAATGTTGTATAAATTTGTTAGACGCGTAATAACATAGACGAGGGAAAGATTGTTCTACGACCTTGGTTTTGTTTACTACTTCTTGGAGAACATATTACTCATTACCAGCTGTTGCCAGAGGCTTTCCCTGCGTAGCGTCAGTGCACACCGAGACGCGACGCATAGCGACGTGACGCAACGATACTGGAAATGTGAATGTTTTCGTGTGGCAAATAAAGTTAAATTCGCAGCTTCGCGTCGCGTCGGTGTGAATTTACTGTAATTAGGAAAATATTTCACAGGGACGTTATAGTGGTTATAAATCAAATCCAATCATTCATTTGAAGTAGACTCCCCCAGCCAAGTCGAACAAGGCGCAAACGATAATCGTAAACGCCCGGTACTCCCCAACAGATTTTCAACTTTATACCCCAGAGCCGAAAATTGAAAATCTATTAAAAAATTCTAAAAGTTAGCGACAGAAAAGAACGAAAACGCTATGCAATCTGCATTAGATTTTCAACTTTATATCCAAGCTCATAAAGTTGAAAATCTATTATAGCCTACTCAGCGTTTGTGTTTATCGTTTGTTACATGGCTACAGGGTACAGGCCCTGTTAAATGTTCGAAACACGCAACGAGGCGCCGCCAGTGGCGAATTCGCATAGGTACCGGTCACAGCTTAGACCAAAGTCCTTAAAAAAGAAATTAAAAAGTAAAGTCCAAAGATCAAACTTCAGCGTTTTACACTTAGTGTACCTAATTAAATGTTTAAAAATTGTTTGTTTTCAGCTCCGATATGCCTCTGCCGCTGTTGCGAAGGTGTTGTTTCTGCATACCACTTCGCACGGGGTGCTTCATACTCTGTATCATGTCCACTGTGAGTATATTTTAAAAACGCTGAAAATAAAATTTCATATCTAAATATATATATAACTCAAAGGTGACTGACTGACATAGTGATCTATCAACGCACAGCCCAAACCACTGGACGGATCGTGCTGAAATTTGGCATGCAGGTAGGTGTTATGACGTAGGCATCCGCTAAGAAAGGATTTTGATCAATTATACCCCAAGGGGATAAAATAGGGGGTGGAAGTTTGTATGAAACTTTGTCAATTTTATAAAATAATACATTGTTAAGTTCCGACATCCACGCGAACGAAGTCGCGGGCACAGCTAGTTGCTTTATAAAATTTCACTTTGGGCGTTTTCAAAAGGCGTGTTGCTATAATGGTACGATTCCACCAAAATAAAGTCAAAGTCAATCGCATTTGCATATCCTCTGTGTCCACAGGCAAAACACTAGTACTCAAACATACTGTTCATAATCACTCTCGAGGGTGGCCGCTATTAGGGAACATAATGGCCCTCGGCCTGGGCCAACAGTGGCCACTCTCGAGTGTGTTTCCGAGCAGTAAGTTTGGGTACTAAAATGACGGGGCGTTTTGTCAACTGGACATAATATATATTTCATTTCCCCCTACATAAAAAAGCCAGTGTAAAAATATGCGCATTAACTTTCAGCGTTTGGTTTCATAGTAATTCTTGTTTATGACCAACCGTACCTACTTGCGCCCATTAAAGGTTGTTGTTGTTTTACAAATATCCCTTTATATGTAGAAACGGTCTCTAATGATTATGCCTTCTAGAAAAAACAAAATGTCCTTCCATGAAACCCGGAAGGTCATAAAAGTAGTGCGAACAGCACAGTTATCATAATCAATAATATCAACCCACATTAAACAGGTGATTTATATTCTGCGCGTTCAATATAATCATATTCTATTTACGCCCCCTTCTGACTTCATCGTATTTGTCATACTAAGGCCGGCCATACACGGACAGCGCACCCTAGAACGTAAAGGGCTATGAAGGAACAGGGTCGATTTTTAGTCAATAAACTCTGTCTATCCTCACCGCTCCACCCAGATCACAAATATAAAAAATATGCTGATTTTATCATCCCAAAAAAAGTACCAAAGTAGGTAGGTTAAGGAATTTTACAATCATAATTATTATATTACTAGCTGACCCGCCGAACTCCGTACCGCCTGAGAAACGATTAAAAAAAAAAACCTTTTAAACCTTCCCTGGACTTTCCAAAATAATTCAAAATCAAAATCAGCCAAATCGGCCCAGCCGTTCTCGAGTTTTAATCAGACTAACGAACAACAATTCATTTTTATTTATATAGATGAAACACCGAATTCAAAATTTCTTCAATTACCTTTCCGATTTTATTACAAATTTCTGACAGTTCTTTGAGGCGCGCGTGAAAAACAATTAACGCGCCGTCGACCCGGGTATGGTCCATGATCAAACGGCAAGTCACGCATTTCTTACCGTCCGCCTGCCAGCACACTCCTAGAAGTCTTCGAATACGGGAATTAACTCCATTTCGATGTAAATTTTGACGTTCAAAAATGCCTTTTGCTTTTGCACGAGAGTTCAAAACAAAAAAAAAACCGGCCTTGTGCGTGTCGGGCCACGGACAGTGTAGGGTTCCGTAGTTGCCCATCAAAATACTTATGCGAACTAACTAAACTGATTCGCTGAATTTAATTTTAAAAAGAAGAATTTTCAAAATCGGTCCAGGCGTCTTTGAGAAATCGGGGAAAAATACATTAAAAAAAAAAGATTACGACGAATTGAGAACCTCCTTCTTTTTTTTAATTTAGTTAAAAATAGTTGACAATAAAAACCTACCTATCCCCAAAACATACCCACCTATTATAGCTGTAAAAATAAAGTTGACAAACTTACATTTGCAGTTGAAGAACATGTTCTCCGATACATTTTGTTTAGGAAAATATGTTATCCAAGTACATTTTATAAGTTGGTCGACTATTACTCGTAAACTTGTAAAGCCTACTTAGTCATGATAATTTTCATTTAAACTTCGTTATACGTACTACTATTGTGAATTTTTACACCCTCAAACATAACCGTTTAGCTGGTAGAGGGGGGGGACACTCGAGTCGAGCAAAAATTAGCACTTTAAAGCTTAATATTTCACAAACGAATCTTTTTATCAAAAAATTGTAAATGAAAACTATCAATATTTTTTAAAGACCTATTTAATGATATCCCATACTAAGGGGTACGCGAGGAAAAAAAAAACATCCCCACTTTACGTGTACAGGAGGCATATTTTACGAGATTTTATTTTACCACTTTTTCGGCACAACAAATACGTATATTTACACCAAATTACAGCTTTCTAGTACTGGGCGTCTCTGAGCTAAGCTGCGGACAGACGGACGGACGGACGGACATGGCGAAACTATAAGGGTTCCTTGTTGACTACGGAACCCTAAAAAGAAGTCCTTGACATAAAATTATTTCAACGACTCAATCCAGCGATACACGCTAAATGGGTTATGTACCTATGCGTATTACAACGACGATATAATACTAGACTACGCATTGCACGATCTAAAGAACAAAACTATTCTGCCAACTCGCTGAGGTACTACGTAAGCGAGGGAGGCGGGGTACTGCGTTGTGATTGGCTAACTCAAGGTCTGTTCTGTCTCAACGTATGTTTACGGCTCACAGGATTGGTCGAAATGAGACGGATATAAGACTTTTTTGCCTAATGTGTTGGCAGACATCGGTCGCCTGTTATTACGAGTCTAGTATTATATCGTCGTTGGCGTATTATAACATCGTATAACGTGGTCTGGTTTCCCTGAAAGTGCTATCAAACAGATACACTAATAGCTGTTTGTTGAGTATGAATTCACAAAGGATGGCCATTTGAAAGCTGTACATTTTTAGGGATAGGTAAGGAATCAAAACCTGAAAAATTATTTTCAAGTCATTTAATGGGACCTAAATAAAAGATTTATAGCATTGTAATGGCAGCAACTATGGAAAGGTTAGGATTAACCACTCTACTCAAAAACTTACGAATTCATCGTACCTAAGGATTCATCAAGAGCCGTAGAATATTAATTGCTGAACATAGGCCTATAGGCCTACTCTAATGCTCTCAAATCGTTTGCAGCGACCTCTTGCATCTAGCGTGAACCTGTGGGTCGTCAACAAAACGTCTGTCTAACTGACTTACGAAATCAAATGATATAAGTAATTATCTTGTAATTTTAACAAAAAAGATGAGCTTGGAGTTTTTCTGAGTAGAAATAGCCGAAACAAACTCAAAGGCCATTGTCTCTTTTGAAGTAAGGACATTGTCTTGGTAAGAAAGCCATACAGGTTCTCGTCTGAAATTATCTGTTCAATCAGTTCAAATTAGACGATATCGATGTAATTGGTAGTTTCATGTACAATAATGACCCCCTCTCGACATTTAAGACAATCGTCTACCGAGCGCTCGTCCATACTAAAAGATTTTTTTCGTGCCCCTAATTGTTATCCTATCTCCTAGCTCGTTCACAAGTCAATTGCAGCAGAAATCTATTCTTCAGGTCAACTAAAAAAAAAGTATATTGAGGTTTCTTACAATTAACTTTAATGGAGAAGGGGCTCCACAAGCCGCGGTTCGAAAAAAATATAGACACCGGGCTGTTAGTTTTAAAACAGGGTAAAAGAGTTGATTCCCGTTTTTGTATAATGCGAATGAGCCAATTGTGTAACTCAACTTAGAACTTAAGAAGCTTAAGGTGAATGCTCCAACCAGCTCGCGAAATTGTAATTTTCTTACGTTTTTTGCAATTTGCAGGCCAATGCCATTTTGTAACTTTATCAAAATATGAATTGCGGCAATAACAAGTATAATTTTAAATACAAGAATGATCAAAACATTCGCTCCATCAACTCTCACATAGAAAAGGTGTAAATTGTTAAAATCTCCGAAATCTAACATACATGCACCTTTTCTTTGTGAGCTGATGGAGCGAATGTTTTGATCATTTTTAGGGTTCCGTAGTCAACAAGGAACCCTTATAGTTTCGCCATGTCCGTCCGTCCGTCCGTCCGTCCGTCTGTCCGCAGTTTAGCTCAGAGACGCACAGTACTAGAGAGCTGTAATTTGGTGTAAATATACGGATTTGTTGTGCCGAAAAAGTGGTAAAATAAAATCTCGTAAAATATTTTTTTTTAGGGTACCTCCTGTACACGTAAAGTGGGGATGTTTTTTTTTTTTTCTCGCGTACCCCTTAGTGTGGGGTATCATTAAATAGGTCTTTAAAAATATTGATAGTTTTCATTAACCATTTTTTGATAAAAAAATTTGTTTGTGAAATATTAAGCTTTAAAGTGCTAAATTTTGCTCGACTCGAGTGTCCCCCCCCTCTACCAGCTAAACGGTTATGTTTGGGGGTGTGAAAAAATTCACAATAGTAGTATATATAACGAAGTTTAAAAGAAAATTATCATGACTAAGTAGGCTTTACAACTTTACGAGTAATAGTCGACCAACTTATAAAATGTACTTGGATAACATATTTTCTTAAACAAAATGTATCGGAGAACATCTTCTTCAACTGCATATGTAAGTTTGTCAACTTTAATTTTACAGCTATAATAGGTATGTTTTTACGGTATGTTTTTTGGGGATTGGTAGGTTTTTATCGTCAACTATAATTATTAACTAACTTCAAAAAAAGGAGGAGGTTCTAAATTCGTCGTAATCTTTTTTTATGTGTTTTCCCCGATTTCTCAAAGACTCCTGGACCGATTTTGAAAATTCTTCTTTTTAAAATTAAATTCAGCGAATCAGTTTAGTTAGTTTGCATAAGTATTTTGATGGGCAACTACGGAACCCTACACTGTGCGTGGCCCGACACGCACTTGGCCGGTTTTTTTATATTTGAAATTATTTGAAATTATACTTTTTATTGCCGCAATTCATATTTTGATAAAGTTACAACATGTCACTGGCCTGAAAATTGCAAAAAACGTAAGAAAATTTGAATTTCGCGGGCTGGTTGGAGCATTCACCTTAACGACCCTACGAATACAATTAGGTGGGTGTTGATAAAGGAAGAACATTTGGGTGAGCCATATAGAGGAAGAAAGAAAGAAAAAGATTTGTTGACACACACGGACAGAACAACAGTAATAATACAGAGATACAATAAGTATACCTACATAAAAAAAGAAACAAACAACAAACAAACATAAGTAATATAAAGTATTTAAACCTGACAGATAATATCAGTAAAAACGTTATTGTCCATATAAAATTGTCGCTTATTCCCAGTTGTCTCTCAAACTTATCAATTTATTAATTTGATACCGCAATGAATAATGCCGCAGTTTAGACCTAATTTGAGTTGATGAGTGAGTTGGCGTAATTCAAGGTCTAACAAATGCACAAAAAATACACACATCAAAAGTGTCTAGGGATCAACATATATTTTTGCAATAACTTTTCTCCTGATTGATATTAATTAAAATGTTCTTTAAGGATTCATCAAATAAAGTGTTATCGTTTGTCACAGTAACGATAAACCAAGTCACCTTTGCATTCATAAAGAAATTTGCCATTTTCCTAATAAAGGGATTTTTGACATTTGAACCACTAACATTAAAGTTCGAAAAAAAGACTGAAATAACAGTTTTCTTTAAAATTTTATTGGGTAACTTAAACAATTAATAATCCGTGTTTCTACCGCGAACACTAACAACACAAGAACATCGGTTTGGCATACTCAAAATGAGTTCATCCAAATCACGCTGTGGAATGGCCGCCCATGTTCGTTGCAACAACAAAAAAAGGTCTTCTTGCGACTGGATACCCTCCATATTCGGCAGAGCTCTTCTCTGTAGCATATCCCATGCATGCTCAATCGGGTTCAAGTCGGGCGACTGAGCAGGCCAGGGCAGGACATTGATGTTAGCTGCGGCGAGAGTCTGTCTTACAACTCTTGCGGTGTGCGGTCGTGCATTATCATGCATTAACTGAAATAAGGGACCGATTTGCACTTGTAGAGGAACGATGACGTCTGATACAATCGTCTCAGCATAAATTTGAGCGTTGAGGTTGCCTCTGATCCAAATCAACTCAGTTCTTCCGCCGATCCAAATACCCGCCCATACCATGATGGTTCCACCACTATAAGGATGGACTTCCTGGCAGGATTTTAATCGCTGTTGGCGTCCAGGGGTTCTCCAGTGTCGTATACGTCTTGTATCCGGTCTCATACCAAAACGAGACTCATAAGAAAAGCACACGAAACGCCATTGTTCTTCTGCCCAATTTCTGTGTTCAAGAGCCCATTGATATCGAATCCTACGATTGTGCATTGCTATAGGTGGTACCCGTAGCGGTCTTCGGGAATGAAGGTTCACTTCATGCAAGCGGTTTCTGACTGTTTGGTCGCTAATTAAGTTCCCTGAAGAGTGATGAAGCCTCACGGCTAACATCATGGCGGTTATTGTTGGAGCTCTTCGAGTTAAGATTTGAATGTATCGGTCTTGTCTCCGTGTGGTGCAGCGATACCGTCCTCCATGGCGCTCAGCCACGGTACCAGTGCTTCGGTAACGTGTCCAAAGTCGACTGATAACACTCTGACTTGTATTCAGAGCTAAAGCCACAGTACGTTGCCGGGAACCAGCTTCTATCATTCCCACGGCTCTGAGCATTTCTTCCCTGCTTAAATGACGTCGCCGCTCCATAATAACGTTGGTTTTAATCAGTAGTAGGGATACAGTAGCACTAATAATGTCTTCAATGCGTTGTATGTTTTTATAGGGAAAATATTGACAGCTGATTTTCATCTTTTACTCGAATTTGATTTACAGTTCCTGATTCATATTATGAAATGCACCAAAAAGGATCCATATAAATTTATAAAATCATAAATTTATTACAAAGCCACATCTCAATCTCAAGAAATCCGCATAAAAATGCTTGATCCCTAGACACTTTTGATGTGTGTAGTTTAATTTTTTATGATGTGTAAAGCCGTTGGTCCCGGCTGTCATTTGTAGATATTTGATTTGATTATTAGATGGTCTAAATTCGAAAACCAGTCTTATATGACTGGCCTGTTGGTCTAGTGGTTAGTGACCCTGACTGCTAAGCCGGAGGTCGTGGGTTCGATTCCCACCCAGGACAAATGTTTGTGTGATGAGCACGATCATTAATTGTTCTGTGTCTGGGTGTAATTTATCTATAATATGTATGTATTTAGAAATATATAAGTATGTTTATCAGTTGTCTAGTACCCATAACACAAGCTCTGCTTAGCTTGGGACTAGATGGCGTTGTGTGATAGTTGTGGAATATTATTATTATTATATTGGGTATACCCAGTTACTGGGTTGTGGAGGTCCGATACGCAGTCTCTCCATGTTAAATACGGATATACATCTACATCTGGTTCGACTGAAAACCAACCCCAATAGGCAGATGATGATGATGATTTGACTATACATATAGGTAGTTTGATTAGTAATTCGGTGTATTTCTTAGAGTGGGTACCTAACAATAGAGCTAATTTGCAATAGCTTTGACCTGCATATGACCTTTGACCTGGATGGTTTAAGAAAAATTCATAGAATTATTGTTAATTTTAAAGTTCTGTGTTACTACCATGAATTGCTTCGTTTGTGAGTGATATAAAGCGATTCGTTATAAATAGCTCATGAACAAGTGACAGTTGACGGATGGAAGTTATTGACATTTTCGATCATTGTGTGATCGTATAATTCACAAATTAATTCGGCTGGCTGGGTTTCGAACCTCATGAGTCGTAAATTCTGTTGCCATTATAATACCAATATCGTTATTAAAATAATTTATCAGAGGCTCGCCCCATATTACATGGGACTTCCAAATAACAGGCTAAATGCCAGTGTATTATAGGTCCACCTTTACCCAAGCACACAACGCGATGCAAGTCTCCGGTACCTTAAGACTTTGCCGTCGACTATCGCAATACAAAACCATAGAGGTTCGTACACGCGTCAATGTAACGGTTTCGGAGACTTGCGTCACTTTGTGTACGAAGGGTCTAACCCTTGGGATATTTCATGAGAGAATAACCACTTATCCATACGGGATAAGTCGTTAGTGTCACTTACAGTTTTAAACAATGTAGTGCTGCGATGTTTTTCCACTCAATCATGATTCACTGCATACTATCAACAATGACTGGCCCTCACACAATGCTCAGGTTCATATATGCATAGGCACCTACTTCTATAATTTATGTGTTCATGCAGTAATTAATTACGCACGTACCTACGTTGCAGTAACCAGCATTAATAATTATAGAAGATACGGAAAATATAAATCCATTTAATTTTAATTTCCCATTTAGGAGCAGTAACACTTTTGTTAATGATTATTAATAACATATTTTCAACCCCCGACGGAAAAAGAGGGGTGTTATAAGTTTGACGTGTCTGTCTGTTTGTCTGTCTGTCTGTGGCACCATAGAGCCCGAACGAATGAAGCGATTTCAATTTAGTTTTTTTTTGTATTATAAGTGACTTACGGGCGAGTGTTCTTAGACATGTTTGATGAAAATCGGTTGAGCCGTTTAAAAGTTGTGGGGGTAAAAGTGGGGAAGGGTAACCGAGGTTTGCAAATAAACTCGAGTGGGGTCTCAAATGAAAGCGCACTGAAAGGGAATATTGATGACTTAATCGAGAGTGTTCTCAGCTTCGTTTGATGAGAAAATTGGTGGAGGGAAAATTGGGACATGGAAATCCGATTGTTAAGTGAGAGTGTCAATTAATACATCTCAGTCTTTGCAATTCTGCTAAAGATGATTTATCACGTGGGTTATTAAATAATTTATGCTGTAACCACCCAACATAAAATGATATTAATAAGTGTGTACCTATAAAAGGTATCTATCAAATAAGAATCAAATTAAAAATTTAAAAAACCCCCGACACAAAAACCAAAATCCCTTTAAAAAGTACTAAATAATAAAAACAAAGTATCAATAATATTATTAAAAAAATACGTCACGTTGGGGGACCGAAAAAAATCGTACTAGATAATAAATAATTTGGAGCGGTCCCCCAACGTGATCTGTACAAAGCTTGTAGATCATACAAATATATCAAAATATTGAATGATGAGCGGGAATTGTACCCACGACAGCTAACGCAGCAGTCGATTGCTCGTCCACTAACCCAACCATGCCGTCACTACGATTACGAATCAAAAATGCGATAGATCTTATCTTACTCACGGATGCAGGACCATTCATACTATAAGAAACTGTCAGAAATTACCTACTAACCTCTGATGTTCGTCGGACGCATAAGCACACTACTTATCAGAAATTTTGAAAATGTATGCAACGAGAGCCATCCGGTAAGCATCAGAAGCGGATGTTCCGTCAGAATTTTTCTTACAAATTGCGGTATCTCATACAAAATGCATGCAGCGAGTGCCATCCGACGAACATCAGAATTTTCTGATAGAAGTTTCTTACCGCGGTCGCGCTAGACAAGCCTAGTTAGTTGTGATCCCAGCAATTAATAGGAAACCAATACTCAAATCTTTATTGCATTCCATTTCAGGTTCTGTAATAATTCTGGCGATCTAAAAAGAGTGTCCATGGAGTTTCTTGCCCGTTCTTCTCCATAAAGATCTACTTCTTGGAACGGGCATCTACGGTACTTTCACAGTTTTTATGTCTTGTGACTGGGACTGTAGCACCATAACTTTTTAGTGTTTCAATTATTTTACATCTCTCATGTTCGGTAAGTAGGTCCTTATTACCCCCAAATGGGGCTTGTAAGTAACCAATTAGCGCTCTAGGGCATTAATGTAGCTAGAAAAGCCCTAGGGCGGTAAGTAATTAAAAAAAAGTTTGCGGACATCTAACCATCATATTGGCAATAGACATCATGCATTCAGCCTAATGACAAAAGAGGTCGCTTCGCTATTCAGCCTTGTCTTCGAGTTTAATAGTCATCAATTTTAAATATCGAACGGCGAAGCTCAAACCCCGTTCTTGAAAAAAAAAAAGATGAAAAAAGGCGGGAATAGAAAACTTTTACTTTAAATATATAATAAATATATTATATTGTTTGTTTTTGGGACTTTTTTATAATTACGTGATAATTAGTACTGCAAGTGATGAAGATTTAATTAAGCTGCACTCCCGAATCAATGAAAATGGAAGCTGAAGCAGCAATTAACTAATAATAGTAGATTACGCACCAAGGGAATAAAGCAGTGCCTTACGTCACGGGCGTATTGAATCCCGAAGCGACACTAAGGATTCTCTCCGGAGCGCAGCGAGGAGGTTCAAGTGTTAATTCCCGAGTGAAACGAGGGAATTAAGATAAGAATCCTTAGTGTAGCGAGGGATTTAAGTTAGCCCAAGATAAAGGCAGCTTTATTCCTGAGGTGAGTACTCTGCTTTTCACACCACCTGCGAGGAAATAAATTCGAATTTTGAAATTTGATGTGGTACGACAACCTTCGAACGTGAGCATGCTGTGGTGCCCACCTCAGCAAGCGAGTCGTCGAAAAGTCGGGCATCTTACATAATAGTAGTTTATGTAACTGGTACATAATGAGGGGTATTATACACGAGTGTGAGTTTAAAAAACGAGCGAAGCGAGTTTTTTAATAGTATCACACGAGTGGTATAATACCTAGTTATGTACAGTTTCATACACTACTTTATCTACTCTCATTGAATACGAACATATCAAATAAAAGATAAAAATTAATTAACACTAATATTCATCCACCGAAATACAAACGTCAAAATTCCAACATTCCTATTTAAAGCGCGCGCAGCCACAGATAAAAATGAAATAGATGTATCTATGGTCAGTAATCTGTATCATAATGAAAAAAAATTAAATTATAACATTGTTTTGTTAGAGAAACAGTGTTATAATTTAATTTTTTAATTTCATTACGATACTTTAAGGTATAAAGTATGTCATTATAAACTTGTTTTGAGTTTTGTATTTCGAATTTTACGATAGGAGAGTAGATAAAATATAATTTATACTTACTAAAACACTTTTTTTACACGACTATTCATTTTATGTGTTCAAAGCTGTCAATTATTTTTTTCCAGCTGGCTTGTGCAGCGAACATCGCAGCCGGAGCATGGAACCTGCCTCGTCACAGAGAGAGAGAACCAGAGGACAACCTCATTTCCATGAGCATGGTTATGTTCTCCACGCTGTCAGCTATCAGCAACCTGATCGCCTTGTTCGGTATTATACTGGTGAGGGAATATTAATTGACTAACGTATCGTGTTTCCCAGTTACTTCATTTGTAGAAGTCAAATTGACTGGCTCTCCAGGTTAAATACTGATATATAATGAGCTGTACCAGAACTGACTGAAGGTCGACAGCGACACCAACCTAGTTGGTGCATCTGATGGTCCCAATTTTCTTGGACAGCTGTTTCTAATTGGATACCTTAGACTCGCACTGGCAAATTAGGTTATTGAATCGCTTCAGGCAAAGTAAACCTGCAGGGTCCTCGCATGACTTAACCAATTTAATGTCTGGACTTTATAAGAGACGATGACCTCTGAGTTTGTTTCGGATGTTTCTTCTCAGAGTAGTCAGGTACGAAACACCGGCCTCATCTTGCTATAAAAAAGTGTGTTGACTTGTAAAAGTGTTTGTGAAAACCTACATATTTGCAAAATAAATATCATTTATCGTTTAACAAAACGTAAGTTTGAGTCAAGGAATGCTCAAAACAAGGTATAGAGTTACCTAATACTAACTTTGTTTGGACTAGTCAGGGGGTGAAAATATCAGATAAGTCCCCGCCCCTAGCTCTTGAGCTGTGGGGTGGTTTCAACTGGCTCTGTTTATCGCAGGTGATGGAGGAAGGGTCTAAGAGATTTCTCCTTCCCTTTGGATATTTGGCCAATTCAACAACTTCCCAAATGCAAAAAAGTAAAAAGGTTTTTTCCCAAAATTACAATACTTTGAAAATTACATAAATCTTCGAAATGCTTACTGAATGAAACATTTATTCAGCTTTTATTTTATTCATACATGCTTTATAACGCTAGGATAGGACGCATAATTTCCGAGATATAAGCAAAAAAACGGCTAGGGGCTCAAGGGCTCAAGGGCTAGGGGCGAGGACTTTGGATATTACGTTCACATCCTAAATAGTCCAAACAAAGTTACGCATTCAAAAATTGTGTTCCATGAATTTCTTTTTATAACTTTTCGTCGACTGGGCTAAAGAATGGATGTTTTGATTCCAGAAACGTCCATCGAAGCTGCAGTGGTCTCTGGTGTTCAACTCAGTGTTTATATTCTGCATATTCCTGGTCGCCATCGTAACGTGCCTGTTCCGACTGGATGACTTCCTCAAAGGCCCTGCGCACATCGCCCTCATCGTCATCCTGTTGATCAGTGGTGCTTGTGAGTAGACAGATTATTCTCTATTCTTATTGCAGATAGGAAAATTCGACTGTTCGAATGAATCGAATTTTCCAGACCGGGATTGTTAGCGTTCTTTGCGAGGGAGGCTTACGTCCAGCAGTGGACAGCTATTGGCTGAAGAGGAGCAAGATTCGGACTTACGTCCTTCTGTATAAGCACTCCAGTAGGGCTATTGGCTAACTTGATAGTCACTGACCAGCGATTGTCCACTGAACTTGGATGGCTTGATACCTGTTATGAGGTTAAGTTGAGGAGTGGAGTGCCTTGAGAGCGTTATTTTAGCGAACATTTACATTTATCAGTTTCATTGCAAATGCAAAAGCCGATACGAAATTTACCTTTGACAGCTATTTGATGATTACTTCATAGACACCGAGATACGCAATAGCCCCGCTAAAAGACGCCTGGATGAATGCTTCAGGAATTCTGCAGTTGAATTACAATTTCCGCGAATAAAATAACTAGCTGTTCCTAGCAGTTTCAGCCGCTGCTTAGCTCCTATTGGTTTACGCATGATGTTAAATAGCCTTCCTTGATAAAAGGACTTCCAACACAATTTTTTTTTATTAGAACCTGAATATACCGCGTTCAACCAAACAAACTCTCTGATTTAGGATTATTCGCGTTCCAGACAGTTTTTCGGGTTGTTCCATTGTATTCTTTATTGTAACTGTATAATAATTATACTTTAACAAAACCCGACTACGACAAAAACGTGCACTGAAAAAAACTTTTTCAAAAAAAAATGTAACCGACTCCAAAACAACCACAAAAAAAGTTCAAAATAACCTACAAAAAAACTTTTCTTTCGAAAGTCGGTGACTTTATTTTTTATTTCATTGACTTTTTGTCACCGACTTTCGAAAGAAAAGTTTTTTTGTAGGTTATTTTGAACTTTTTTTGTGGTTGTTTTGAAGTCGGTTACATTTTTTTTTTAAAGTTTTTTATTTTATCCTTTTTAGTTTCACTATTCAACCCAAATTATTTTCAAAT
The DNA here is from genome assembly GCA_954870645.1 of Agrotis clavis. Lineage (NCBI taxonomy): Eukaryota > Metazoa > Arthropoda > Insecta > Lepidoptera > Noctuidae > Agrotis > Agrotis clavis. Next base: position 22,002,418 of record OX940930.1, read on the forward strand.
ACATATGTTTCTTACATTGTGCACTAAAATTTTGTAATCCGTAGCACCGGTAATAACAACGCCCATGTATGTATGTACACAATGAGCTAAAAATAAAAACTACTACACCAAACTAAATGAAAATTTTACGGGACCAAATGGCAGATATATACCTACTGTATGGAACAAAAAAAGAATTATCGAAATCGGACCAGAAACCTCGGAGTAATCGGTGTAGACAAAGTTGAAAACTTTTTAGGTTTTTGTTGATGTTTGTTGATTTTTCAAAAAGTGCCGATTTCGATAAAATTCATTCCGGAAGTATACTTCCGGAATGAATTTTAACAAAAAAAAGAATTTTTCAAATCGGTTGTTAAACGACGGAGTTATGCCCGAACAAACATAAAAAAAAAATACAAACATCCGAATTAAGAACCTCCTCCTTTTGGAAGTCGGTTAAAAAACGCTGTAGTTCTTTATCGGTAATATGAAATAAGTATAATAAATGTATAACTGGTTATCAAATCCGCTTAGTTTTGCCACTTGAGAATCATATTATCTCTCTAATTTTTTTTTGGTTTAACCCCGATTTTATAACTTTTATCGCAATTCGTTGCTTTATTAAGAAATAAGTAGGTATTTTAGAAATGAAAACACATATATTATTGAACATTGGATTGTCCCGCAATAACACATTTGAATCATTAGTTTATTGAAAACCACTAATGATAAGTGAACAAATAATAACTCAATTATTTAATTACTAAAATAGGAACATGACTACTAATTAAATAATATTTAATTCTATATGGACTTTGCTTTGGATCGTATCAATTATTCGGAATCAGGGATTCACCATGGCAACCGTGTCCCAGGAGTACAAAGATCAACTAAAAGAACAGGGTAGTTTTTAATCAGTCATGTCTGGACTCATTAGATCTTTTTCCACCCAAAACCTTCCACGTGTACTTTTCTTCGCTTCGTATGAATGAAGGGGGTTCGTATAAAGCAACGACGATATAATACTAGACTCCTAATAACAGGCGACCGATGTCTGCCAACACATTAGGCAAAAAAGTCTTATATCCGTCTCATTTCGACCAATCCTGTGAGCCGTAAACATACGTTGAGACAGAACAGACCTTGAGTTAGCCAATCACAACGCAGTACCCCGCCCCCCTCGCTTACGTAGTACCTCAGCGAGTTGGCAGAATAGTTTTGTTCGTTAGATCGTGCAATGCGTAGTCTAGTATTATATCGTCGTTGGTATAAAGAGACCCTTCACGAACCAGCTGCCATTATCACTAACCACCACAGCTCTCCAGACTCCAAACCTCACTTTCTCAAGAGCACTACCTATCTTCCTCAATTTGAGAAAGAAACGTTTCAGAAGAGGTTCGTTTCAGGAAAGGGACATTTTAGGAAAGGGGACATTTTTGGTAAGGGACATTTCGGGAAATAGGAACGAAAAAATACAGCTACTAATAACGTTCTACCAAAAAATAAAAAGATCAATGTCTCCTTCACTATATCGCCACACGACCCTGGAGCCGATAGCCGATATGGGCTCAGTTGGAAAAAGGTGCTGATAAACTTGAGTATTCACATGAGTGCGAATACTTCATATATTCAATAATTCATTACGAGTATTGCGAATGTGACATTACAGAAAAACAAACAAGACCGTTTTAGCGAGCATTCCTACGAGCGTTTTGGCGAACTTTTTAGCCGACTGTCAAGTCTGACGTCTTCATGAAGAAAAATTTTTGATGACCATCGTCGAGCGTTCGCATGAAAGATCGTGAAAATGTTCGTACCGATGGATGGCTCTATGCTTTGCTTGGCTATGTTTGTTGTTAAGTTGAAAACGGCGAATGCTCGATGTTCTGTTACAAATGAATGCTCAAGTCTATCAAAAGCTTAAGATGAAAAAAAAAAACTAAATCCGTTTACAAATTTAATATTTTTTTCTTTGTCTTTTTCAGTGTACTCGCTGTACTACTTGACGATGATTAACAGCCTTTACCGATTGATGAAGATGGCGTACATAGAGACTGCTATACCTATCTAAATCAGAGCTAGAATCTTGCCCGTATACATGTTAGCGTACCTACTTTGTTACCCCCTGGCCACGTAACATAGTAGAAATTTTTCAAAGTACAATCGACAAAGTGGAATTATGACCCACCGTAAGCTTATTTTCTTTCCTACAGACATTCAAATACAATCAGGTCCACATTCGCATAAACATACATGTCGCAGAATGAGCACAGAAGCACAATAATTTAGAATAACGCCATCTATTATCATGCTGCGGAATCAAAACAGAAAAACAAATTGGTATCTCTATTCATTATTGTTAATTTAGAATAACGCCATCTATTATCGTCGGCCTGGAATCAAAACCGATACGCATTTTAGAATCTCTATTGATTATTGTGAATTTAGAATAACGCCATCTATCTCTCATTGGAGTAACTATTAAGTTAGAATTGACAGATTGTTTAGGAGCGTCAAATTAGTGATAATTTGGAGATGGTTAGCATGGGGAGCAAATGGCAACACCGAGCGAATAGTCGAGTCAGATGTCGATTCGGAAGTTTAATCAGCTATTCGAAGTTGACAGGTAGTGACGTTGACAGATGTTGGCTAACCTGTGTGGGGTAGGCCACTTGGGCGGACAGTTTAGTGAAGTGAACACTTTGAATCGGTCCGGCAAGCTGGGTAGACATCTTGGTTGCTCCGCCATGTTAAACTTCTCGCGTTCCTAAGTTTTAATCGAGCGATATCTCGGACATCCTTGACTATTTTGTATTCAGTGTGTGTTAGCAAGTAATTAAAAGTGTTAACGAAGATTTTCTGAATGTTATTTCCGATATCCCAACCCCTCTGATAACGATTCTCCGTTATCAGAAGTGGGATGGACCACGACGACCCACGTGTTCGAAATAAAGACTATAGTGATGAAAAATGGATGTGTTTGTTGGAACCGCAATTTTCTGACACTGATTCAAGCCGTGAAAAACACCTACTACGTCACCACATGGCTTCGTTTACCGGATTTCTATCCTGAGAAACAAGATGTACACGTGGTTGGGTGACGACTACAGTGATATGCTTCGGACCAAGATCAACATGGCGCCCCGCTTATGGTCGTTATAAGCCGCGCCTGGAAGAGAGGAGCTTCTACCTGGCTGCCTACCGTGTCGTTTCCTGGGATGACGTGAACTGTTTTCAAACGACTATTGCAAGCAATAGCAACAAGAGGAGTCCGTCGACAACTGCGAAGCCTCATGCATCCGGGATCACCTGCTTCCACTGCCACGGCGCGGAGAGAGGAGCGGCGCCGACTCCGGGGCGTCGAAGCCTGTTAATGAGGAGAGGGTTGACCTGTGCCTCCTGAGCGCGTCGACTGGGACCCTATCCGGTGAGCAATTTTCATTTTGTTTACGACTCTGGTGCCTTGTGTTCTTTATTAAAGTCTGTAGCCTATAGATTTTCGACTTTGATGGAGATCTGTGATATTAGTATTGAGATTTGTTTTCATGTGTTGCCTGATTGTAGCGGGCGCTTGATGGATTGTGGAGAATGCCTGAGGGTCAAGTACCATTTGAAGTAATGGCTTTGAGTTGGATGATAAGTGTGGAATCTTAGGTCGGCTGGTCAGACCGTACCAGTAGCTGTTTCGTAGCCGTAGTCCGTATCTTATTGACATCCCGGTGGTGTCCATGGATGCGCGGTGTGCGGGTGGCACTGGTGGAGGTCGTGTATTGTGCGTTCATGATGAACGGTGTGAAACAAACAGAGGTTTGTTGGTGGGGCTAGTGTTAGCCATAGGCCACGAATTTGATTCCTGCTTTTTGATGATTCGTTTCTTGCATTGTAATGGTACAATTGCAAAGGTACTTGGTTGCTCTAGGATTTTCGGTCAGTCTTAATTGTGTTATGTTTAGTGTTTGAACTTAAACTTTACTTGGCTATCGCTGGTTAAGCGGCAGTGATGTTATCGCTGGTTAAGCGGTAGTGGTGTAATCGCTGGTTAAGCGGATTACGTTGGCTTTCGCTGGTTAAGCGTTAGCTGTTGAATCGCTGGTTAAGCGAGTTGTGTTGAGTATCGCTGGTTAAGCGTTAGTGGTGTAATCGCTGGTTAAGCGGATTACGTTGGCTTTCGCTGGTTAAGCGTTAGCTGTGTTGACTATCGCTGGTTAAGCGTTAGTAGTGTAATCGCTGGTTAAGCGGATTACGTGGGCTTTCGCTGGTTAAGCGTTAGCTGTTGAATCGCTGGTTAAGCGAGTTATGTTGACTATCGCTGGTTAAGCGTTAGTTGTTGAATCGCTGGTTAAGCGAGTTGTGTTGACTATCGCTGGTTAAGCGTTAGTAGTGTAATCGCTGGTTAAGCGGATTACGTGAGCTTTCGCTGGTTAAGCGTTAGCTATTGAATCGCTGGTTAAGCGAGTTGCGTTGACTATCGCTGGTTAAGCGTTAGTAGTGTAATTGCTGGTTAAGCGGATTACATGGGCTTTCGCTGGTTAAGCGTTGGCTGTTTTATCGCTGGTTAAGCGAGTTGAGTTGACTATCGCTGGTTAAGCGTTAGTGGTGTAATCGCTGGTTAAGCGGATTACATGGGCTTTCGCTGGTTAAGCGTTAGCTGTTGAATCGCTGGTTAAGCGAGTTGTGTTGACTATCGCTGGTTAAGCGTTAGTAGTGTAATCGCTCGTTAAGCGCATTACGTGGGCTTTCGCTGGTTAAGCGTTAGCTGGTAAATAGCTGGTTAAGCGTGTTATGTTGTGGGCTTTCGCTGGTTAAGAGTTAGCTGTAAAATCGCTGGCTAAGCGTGTAATGATGTAGACTTTCGCTGGTTAAGCGTTAGCTGTTGAATCACTGGTTAAGTGATAGGATTTGTAACGCTGGTTAAGCGCTACAATGTTAAGTACTGGTTAAGTACTTCAGTGACTGGGTAAGTAGTGATACATGGTGCTGGTTAAGTGCCGTGGATATGTTTGGTAGAGTCATAATGCTTTCTTATTTTTGTGCCAATTTCTATAATGTGCCTTATTCTTTCATTTTAGTTTGTTTTGTTTTGGTTAGGCAGTAGTCAACTTAACATTTAAAGTATCTAGCATAGTAAGAGTTTTCTTATAATCTGTAACGTTATAGGAAAAATAAGGTAGCATGTTGAACAAACCTTCTTAAAATTATTTTGATAAAGGCTCGAAATGATTATCTTGATGGTGTTGTGTTTGTAACCGGATGGAGGTTACGTTTTGAAGACCGGATGGAGGTCGATAGATTTCATGCTTATGACCGGATGGAGGTTATAATGTGTGATGATGAAGACCGGATGGAGGTCAGAGTATGAGCACTGCAATATTTTAATTAGTTCCCTTCATTGAATGAGTATGGGTGTTGTTCGACATGTCAGCTTTTAGAGAAAGAGTTCGTTGTGATTTTTATTAGACCCTGTAATTATTTTGATGAGAATACCTTTTTCATTTGGGTCAGGAATGGCCGAACGGTTAGAATGATTACTGTTCGAGATTTTTTTCTCATTCCAGATTCCTCAGGATGTGATGTCTCACACGAGGACGTGTGAATTGTCAGAATGGCCGTGTCGCAGAATGAGCACAGAAGCACAATAATTTAGAATAACGCCATCTATTATCATGCTGCGGAATCAAAACAGAAAAACAAATTGGTATCTCTATTCATTATTGTTAATTTAGAATAACGCCATCTATTATCGTCGGCCTGGAATCAAAACCGATACGCATTTTAGAATCTCTATTGATTATTGTGAATTTAGAATAACGCCATCTATCTCTCATTGGAGTAACTATTAAGTTAGAATTGACAGATTGTTTAGGAGCGTCAAATTAGTGATAATTTGGAGATGGTTAGCATGGGGAGCAAATGGCAACACCGAGCGAATAGTCGAGTCAGATGTCGATTCGGAAGTTTAATCAGCTATTCGAAGTTGACAGGTAGTGACGTTGACAGATGTTGGCTAACCTGTGTGGGGTAGGCCACTTGGGCGGACAGTTTAGTGAAGTGAACACTTTGAATCGGTCCGGCAAGCTGGGTAGACATCTTGGTTGCTCCGCCATGTTAAACTTCTCGCGTTCCTAAGTTTTAATCGAGCGATATCTCGGACATCCTTGACTATTTTGTATTCAGTGTGTGTTAGCAAGTAATTAAAAGTGTTAACGAAGATTTTCTGAATGTTATTTCCGATATCCCAACCCCTCTGATAACGATTCTCCGTTATACATATCCATGGTAACGACTTGAATCTTTGTCAATTTGACGGATTCAAACGATTTATTGGCAAACTGGGTCATGATTCCACTTCGTCGATTGTACAATGCCCTAATGCGGTCTCATGAAGAAAAACGTAAGGTTGTATGTGAATCAGACCCACCTGCATAGAAATGTAACGTATCGTCGGTTTTTAACCACAAAAAATGTTGACCATAGAAACTAATACTTAGTTTCTATGGTCAACATTTTACCTAATGCACTTTTGTATAAAACAGCAGATTGTTATAAATGACCGACTGTAATGTGTAAGTTATTTAAGTGATAGGTTGTAAATAAGTGTAATTTTGTATTTTTAAGTTAAAGAGAAACGTAAGAAATGTGCAAAGTATTACAATCAATTCAAATGGCCTTAGTAATTTTGGCCGATTGGATAAAAGTTTTGGTTCAATTCCACAATCTTAAATATTTATTGGCTAAAATTTAAATGCGCATCAATAATTCTTTTTGTATACCAAATATACTGAATGTGCACCAAATCTAAAACTCGCTTTAGCAAGATTTCAGGGACACCCCAAAGTTCGGTTTGGTTAGGTTCCTTTAAACCTTGTACACATAAATAGAAGCCCCGCGAAGCGGGGCTTCGTCGACCCTGCTTAGGTAGATTTTTTTTTTATTACACCTCGTTATGACATATTTTAATGAACATATTTTGGTGCACATTCAGTATATTTGGTGGAACACAGTCAAAATTAGGTAAATGAAATGGGAATAAATTGAAGTACTTTTAAATATCTACCATCCATATTTATTTCACTTAACACATTTACGTTTTTGTATTTAGCCAAATCTTATTTCTATAAAAGTATTTCGGAAAACAATATCAGGATTATAGGTACCGCAGTAACACAACTTCTAATACGAACGTGCCGCTATGAGCAGTGACTTAGGGTTCATACGCACTATGCGGTTACCCGCAATGCGGCTAGCCGTCCGGCTGACCGCAGGATGCGCCGCAGGTGAACCGCAACCTGCGGTTGAAGAACCGTTGCGATTTGCGGTCATATCGATCCGTTTCAAAGATGGACGTAGACGAAGTTGCAGCTATTTAAGAAAGAAATGTTTGAAACACGCCACGAGACGCCGCCAGTGGCGAATTAACCCATTACGGATAAATAATACATAATTGTTACCTACAGGTTTTCGCAAAAACTAATAAAACCTGTACCTAATTAAATTACAATTATATTATATTTTTTACTAGCTGACCCGGCGAACTCCGTACCGCCTGAGAAACGATTAAAAAAAAACCTTTTAAACCTTCCCTGGACTTTCCAAAATAATTCAAAAACAAAATCAGCCAAATCGGCCCAGCCGTTCTCGAGTTTTAATCAGACTAACGAACAACAATTCATTTTTATTTATATAGGGTAAAGTACCCAACTGCTGACCTCCCACCAACTATTGACCGCATAACAGTTTTTATCAAAAATAATAATAAATCTTCTTGCAGTGCTGCATAAAGAACACAGAAAATGAAATATAATTTATCTTGTAATATATTGGCGTCACAGAAAATTTAAATAAAGCAATATTGCGTCCGTAAACCTATGATAACAAAATACCCTCCTAAAATCATCAAGAAATTTAACAATTTGCTAAGCTGACGGTTGTTTTCAATGTCATTTTATTTAAGTTTTACACGATAGATTCCTTAGAGTTTGGTATTTTTTGGTTATTTAAGACAGACACAATGCTTTTCCACGTGATTTTCAAGTTTTAATGAGCGTTAACTTGTTAAAATGATGAGGTCAATATCTGGTACACTCAAATGTATGAAAAACCATTTTTTTAACATGGCATGTCAATAGTTGGTAATTAACCAAATGTACGAGAAAACCAGTTACTGACACCACGGTGTGTACGTATAGTTCATTTTTAATGGCGAGGTAGCTTAACTTTAATGCATCTGTATTACGCCCATGGGCGTTGGCACCCCTAAAGGTGTGTATCTGCATAATCACAAACATAAAAAGTACCTTACGTAGTAACCTGAGAACCTAGCATAATTTGAGTGAGGTACTTAAATTTTCGGTCTACTGTCACATTCTGGATCCTCCTGAATATTTTAGACTTTTAGACTTACTAATATTATAGGAAAAGTGAACGGCTGAATGGATTTTGACACAATTTGGCAAGCAGATTATTTTAAAACCTGGTTAAGTGGGTGTACCTGGACGCAGGATACTTTTTATGTCGGTATATGATCCCGTGGGACAATTGCAGAATATAACACGAGCAATGCCTCAGCCACAGGTTGGTTTAATGCATAAAATGACAAAATATACCCTAACCTGCATGTTTGAACAAACTGACTTAAATCATTTCCGAGGCAAAGTGTGAGCTAGTTTTTTATTTGTATCTATGTTCTCTTCATTTGTGAGGTCTTTTACATAAGTTTAAAAAGTTAAAACCGTCTTATGTAATTAGGAAAATATTAATTCAAAGATTTTTAAACTCACTTTGTAGAACTAAAGCCGTGTTCTTTCAATTTATTTTGCCGGCGAGTATTTTATATCTGCTGCATAATACAGAACAGTGAAATAACTACTAATAAAGAAGAAAAATTGGACAAAAAGTGATAAAAACTACAACAAAAAGTGATAAAAACTACAAAATTTCAAAAATAAGTGCAAGAATATTATTGACGGCGTTTGAAGATTGAATACCTAAATAGTGTGAAAAAAGAAAATGAGAAGGGCTATAAGACTAGCTTTGTTTGTTTTTTATCAAATAAGACCTCGTATCACATTCATAATAAATAATATTTGAGTTTATTCTTATACTACAGGAGGTCAAAAAATTGGTCATTTGCATGATGAAAATTTGGTACAAGCATGTTGATAACTATTCAAATGGCCTGTTCTTGCTAAACTCGAGAAAAAAAACACTTTTTACCTTTGTATGACTGTAAATATTGTTTTAGTTACATTCTCCAATGTTTATTTTATCTTCCAAAAACATTCATTTCCACTTGCAACTCGTACATTAGTTTATTTTGCGAAAGAAACAAGGAAAACTGCTTAAGGGGTCAATAGTTGGGTGTTTTACCCTAGATAGAAGATAGATATTAAGTATAACCTAACCTAAACTTTTTGCCCTCACCACTCTGAAAGTTGGTATAGAATTCAATTGATAAGACAAAACCACATCCTGCTTGAAAGGAAAATAATGCAATTATATATAATGCAATGTTATCAGTATTACTGTTAGTCCATAAATAAATTAAGTTTTGTACCTATCATTTAATAAAACGTTGCTGAGTAATAACTGGGGTATAAATTAATAAACAAGCCAAGCAATAATGTTCTCAAGGATTTTTTGTAGAAACGGAATTTGTCGACGGAAGACAAGACAAAGTGACAGATCGTAGAAAAGATTTACTGTTTTACGTTTTTAATCGAATTGTATAGAAATAACGATTAATTAACTTAGTTTATTTTTGGTAGAATAAAGAAAGAATTGGTCATAGAGAATGGATAAAGTAAGGAATGAGTTTATAAGGGGAAGTTTGAAAGTAGCGCCTCTAACAGTAAAAAATGAAAGGGAATCGTCTGTCTTGGTTTGGACATGTGATGAGGAGGGATGACACTCATGTGACTAAGAGAGTGATGGGTATGAATGTTGATGGATGGAGAGGAAGAGGAAGGCCAATGAAAAGATGGATGGCTTTTCTAATGAATGACAGGAGTTAATGATGCTGTGATGTCTGATAGGGGAGAATGAAAGTAAAAATCGTGTTGCGCAAAATGGGATATTACGGCCCTCTTCCTCTAGTAGAGAGGAGGCCTTTGCATGTCAAAGCAGAGGGAATATTATAGGATTTATAGGCTGATGATCGAAGGGCGTCCGGGGAGTGTCCGGGGAGTGTCCGCGGGGGGGGGGGGTTTCATTTGTAGTCCGGGTTTAAAAGAAAATAAAAAAGGTAATTTAAGACATTTCCAACTGTTTTTCATTACACTGTCTATGTTTAAAAAAACCAGTTGACATGTCCGGGTTCTGGACCCTAAGTTCCGGGGTATTCACGCGACTCGTCCTGGTTTCCAAATTTTAGAAATGGCAACCCTAACTATAGTAAAACAGTATCGAAAAACACTTAGGTATTTCTATACAATTTCGTAAAATATTTCGGCAACTCTGCCTTCGGTTTGCATGTCAGATGGTCGTAAAGTTTCTAATCATTGCTCGAATGTTATCTATAGCTTACTATCAAATAATTCTCATAGAATATTGCAATGAACATTATGAACAGTCGCAAGGGAATTTCGACGTTAATGTCATTAATAGAAGTGCTAATACACACATCAAAAGTGTCTAGGGATCAACATATATTTTTGCAATAACTTTTCTCCTGATTGATATTAATTAAAATGTTCTTTAAGGATTCATCAAATAAAGTGTTATCGTTTGTCACAGTAACGATAAACCAAGTCACCTTTGCATTCATAAAGAAATTTGCCATTTTCCTAATAAAGGGATTTTTGACATTTGAACCACTAACATTAAAGTTCGAAAAAAAGACTGAAATAACAGTTTTCTTTAAACTTTTATTGGGTAACTTAAACAATTAATAATCCGTGTTTCTACCGCGAACACTAACAACACAAGAACATCGGTTTGGCATACTCAAAATGAGTTCATCCAAATCACGCTGTGGAATGGCCGCCCATGTTCGTTGCAACAACAAAAAAAGGTCTTCTTGCGACTGGATACCCTCCATATTCGGCAGAGCTCTTCTCTGTAGCATATCCCATGCATGCTCAATCGGGTTCAAGTCTGGCGACTGAGCAGGCCAGGGCAGGACATTGATGTTAGCTGCGGCGAGAGTCTGTCTTACAACTCTTGCGGTGTGCGGTCGTGCATTATCATGCATTAACTGAAATAAGGGACCGATTTGCACTTGTAGAGGAACGATGACGTCTGATACAATCGTCTCAGCATAAATTTGAGCGTTGAGGTTGCCTCTGATCCAAATCAACTCAGTTCTTCCGCCGATCCAAATACCCGCCCATACCATGATGGTTCCACCACTATAAGGATGGACTTCCTGGCAGGATTTTAATCGCTGTTGGCGTCCAGGGGTTCTCCAGTGTCGTATACGTCTTGTATCCGGTCTCATACCAAAACGAGACTCATCAGAAAAGCACACGAAACGCCATTGTTCTTCTGCCCAATTTCTGTGTTCAAGAGCCCATTGATATCGAATCCTACGATTGTGCATTGCTATAGGTGGTACCCGTAGCGGTCTTCGGGAATGAAGGTTCACTTCATGCAAGCGGTTTCAGACTGTTTGGTCGCTAATTAAGTTCCCTGAAGAGTGATGAAGCCTCACGGCTAACATCATGGCGGTTATTGTTGGAGCTCTTCGAGTTAAGATTTGAATGTATCGGTCTTGTCTCCGTGTGGTGCAGCGATACCGTCCTCAATGGCGCTCAGCCACGGTACCAGTGCTTCGGTAACGTGTCCAAAGTCGACTGATAACACTCTGACTTGTATTCAGAGCTAAAGCCACAGTACGTTGCCGGGAACCAGCTTCTATCATTCCCACGGCTCTGAGCATTTCTTCCCTGCTTAAATGACGTCGCTGCTCCATAATAACGTTGGTTTTAATCAGTAGTAGGGAAACAGTAGCACTAATAATGTCTTCAATGCGTTGTATGTTTTTATAGGGAAAATATTGACAGCTGATTTTCATCTTTTACTCGAATTTGATTTACAGTTTCTGATTCAAATTATGAAATGCACCAAAAAGGATCCATATAAATTTATAAAATCATAAATTTATTACAAAGCCACATCTCAATCTCAAGAAATCCGCATAAAAATGCTTGATCCCTAGACACTTTTGATGTGTGTATTTTAATAGCGTTTTGAAGAGTGGTCTTTCAAAAATCTTTACTACTGAGATAGATTTTACAGCTTTTGAATCGATTGAGAAAACAATCCACGAACCAAAGAATTAAAGTTAATTAAAATTTAAACTGTAATTTCCAACATGTTTCTATCTATGTACATATATTTAGAAAAATTACCGAATTCGTTATTGGGTTCGACGTGTTGTTTTGAAACGAAAACAAAAAATGAATAACGACACAAAAATGTATAATAGTGTCTCATTTTTTGTTCTCTATTGTACCTGTTATATGTATAATTATATTATTGTTACTATGTACTTAGCTTAACCTACAATTACTGTATAAAACCTTTAACATGCGTAATAAAACTAGGGGAAGAGTATAAGACCGCGAGGTATAATAGGGACATACACACTTAGGCATACTCATCACAACACTAACGTAGCGCAAGCTCCATCAGGATATCATTTGCAAGCGGCCATTAACAAATGGCGTCCTGTTGGTGCTTGCGCTACGTTACTTTGCCATTTCCCATCACACACCGCGTCCGCGTCTTATACACTTTTCCCTTATTAGTCTTAAGAAATGCCGTGCCTTCGATGTTTTATGTGACCTATTTATTCTATGTAGTAAATTAAATAACGTTATGTAATGTATCTACCATTTTATATCAATTTACCTACTAACCAAGTACAGAGTTTATATTATGATCCAGCTGGTTCTATTTATAAGTATAATTCCTTTCTTTGTAAAATCTTGTCAAAAATTCGATAAGAAAACAGCAATATGGAGACTGCCTCATTTAATAAGTATTGTTAAAATAAAAATTACGAAAATTTCACAAATGGTGGAGTGGAAGGTTATGGGGGAGAGTTTTCTCCAGCAGTGGGAAAACATAGTTTTTTTTTAAATCTCCAAAGCTATGAAAAAGTTCGCTATACATTTGTAAATGTATGTTTATAAGTAAAATTTGTAAAGAGTAAGTACCTTTTACAAGAATAATAAACAGAACAGTTTGCTATAACTTTTGTTTTATTTTTTTAAATACCCAATGCATTTAACAAAGCGTTGTACAACAGTCACAAACATGAAAATTTCTATAAAATTAAATTCAATTCACATTGTAAATAATTGTTACAACATTTAAAGCGTTAATAATTGATCGATAGTTGTGCAAACATTTAAGTTATGGGCTTATTCACATTGTATACAAACGTCATCATTGTTTTTTTTTTTATATCAAACTTTAGCTCAATCTTGGCAATCTTTACTCCTGTATCGTGTGTGTGTGTAAAAACATGTAAACACATACACAAACAACCAGGCCCTAAGTTAGTGGTCAAACGCGAACCTATCAATAACTAAAAAAAACGGAAAAACTGCCATGGTAAGGAAAATACAAATATTTCTTGTAATTTATTTCATTCTTAATATCAAATTCATGCTCAACGGGACGATTACCGAAGTGGCTGAGTGCTGGACTACCGTACTACTTGTGGCAGATTCAATTCCCTTTCGGAAAAAATATTTTTATGGCCTGTTTGAAATAGTTCCGACTCTGAATGTTGTGTTCGTGAGTTTTTTTAACGCACCTAACACTCAGAAAGAACATCAAGTTCGTTACAAAAATACGTTATTATAAAAAACCTTTTTCAAAAAAAAATGAAACCGACTTCAAAACTACCACAAAAAAAGTTCAAAATAACCTACAAAAAAACTTTTCTTTCGAAAGTCGGTGACTTTCTTTTTTATTTCATTGACTTTTTGTCACCGACTTTCGAAAGAAAAGTTTTTTTGTAGGTTATTTTGAACTTTTTTTGTGGTAGTTTTGAAGTCGGTTTCATTTTTTTTTTTGAAAAAGTTTTTTATTTTATCCTTTTTAGTTTCACTATTCAACCCAAATTATTGTCAAATACATAATTTTTAACCGACTTCTAAAAAAGAAGGAGGTTCTCAATTCGGATGATTGTATTTTTTTTTTTTTTTTTTTTTTTATGTTTGTTCGGGCATAACTCCGTCGTTTAACAACCGATTTGAAAAATTCTTTTTTTGTTGGATAGGGTATACTTCTGGAATGGTCCCATTAAAATTTTATCAAAATCGGACTAGCACTTTTTGAAATATCAACAAAAATCAACAAAAACCTAAAAAGTTTTCAACTTTGTCTACACCGATTACTCCGAGGTTTCTGGTCCGATTTCGATTATTCTTTTTTTGTTCGATACAGTATATTATCTGCCATTTGGTCCCATAAAATTTTCATTTAGTTTGGTGCAGTAGTTTTTATTTTTGGTAGTTCTCATTGTGTACATACATAATCGGCGTTGTTATTACCGGTGCTATGGATTACAACATTTTAGTGCACATGTAAGAAAATTTGTATTTGACAATAATTTGGGTTGAATATCGAAACTAAAAAGGATAAAATAAAAAACTTTTTCAAAAAAAAATGTAACCGACTTCAAAACAAACACAAAAAAAGTTCAAAATAACCTACAAAAAACTTTTCTTTCGAAAGTCGGTGACAAAACGTCAATGAAACAAAAAATAAAGTCACCGACTTTCGAAAGAAAAGTTTTTTGTAGGTTATTTTGAACTTTTTTTGTGTTTGTTTTGAAGTCGGTTACATTTTTTTTTGAAAAAGTTTTTTTCTTACATGTGCACTAAAATTTTGTAATCCGTAGCACCGGAAAATAACAACGCCCGTCGCCCATGCATAAAAACTAAAAATAAAAACTACTGCTCCAAACTTAATGAAAATTTTGTGGGACCAAATGGCAGATATACTGTATCGAACAAAAAAAGAATCATTGAAATCGGACCAGAAACCTCGGAGTAATCGGTGTAGACAAAGTTGAAAACTTTTTAGGTTTTTGTTGATTTATGTTGATTTTTCAAAAAGTGCTAGTCCGATTTCGATAAAATTTTAATGGGACCATTCCAGAAGTATATCCTATCCAACAAAAAAAGAATTTTTCAAATCGGTTGTTAAACGACGGAGTTATGCCCGAACAAACATAAAAAAAAAAAAAAAAATACAAACATCCGAATTGAGAACCTCCTCCTTTTGGAAGTCGGTTAAAAAATTAAAATCTGCGGGACTTATTACCTATTTCCCGATTCAATAATAATTATTATATTCGTCATTTATACAAATAGGTTCATATGAACATTTAATATAGGTAAATGTATTTCCTCAGTTTTCCATCTAATACTAATGTCGGAGCTGATGAAGATTGTTAACTAACCTTGCATTGTATAGAGTCAATCTTTCTAGTATTATATAGTTTCACAGGAATCATTTTGTGAGTACAATGTACTTTATAACTTTCAATGAGTAGATACCCACGTCTTTTAATGACTTGAATGACCCTGGCGGTTGAGATTATGTCATGCTCACTCTAATGTCTCGCTGGCGGTGGCGCGTGTGTCGGATCATTTAGTTCCCTTCAAAATGGTTGAGCTGAGTGATGCTGATGCATGTGTCATGTTCGTGAACGGGCGCTGTCAGTCGTGACTGGTCATCTCTTAGCAGCCACGGTTTATTTTAATTATAAAGAATTTTGTCTTTTTTATATTAATCACTTATGGACACTTTTCACTTGCAACATCGTTCTCACAATAATGTACCATCACAAGTTGAATGATGTAACAAAGATTTTGTTATAATTTTGGCGATTGAAAAAGAGTGTCCATGGAGTTTCTTGCCCGTTCTTCTCCATAGAGATCTACGCTTTGGAATGGGCATCTACAGTACTTTCACAGTTTTTATGTCTTGTGACTGGGACTGTAGCACCGTAACTATTTTTTAAACTATTTTATTTTAATTTTGTCTTTTGACAATTCAAAAGTGCCTGTAACTGGCCTACTTGAAATAAACGATTTGATTTTGATTTTGATTCCAATGTGAATAAACTCATATTATTTAATAATATACATTTATTATAAAACGTTACTAACAAATAATTTGAGTACACTGTAAAGGGGAAGTACAAGTAAGTATAATGTAGGTAAATATTCATAAAGATTTATATTTTTAGTATAAAATATAAGAAAACCCCTTTTTTAGGTCCTCAATACTGCAATAAAATACTGATGATTTGATGAAAATAATGGATAACTGGTGAATGAATAGGGGATTCTCATATTTTTAAGATTTAAGGGAAGCAAATAGATTTTAAATTAATATTTGTTTTTTAGTACTTACCTACACCAGTTAGTGCGAAAACTGTGACAGAACGAAATTGAAAAAAAAATAATTTAAAACTTGTTAATGTTATCGTAAAAATGTCTTATATTTTCGGATTAAATGCGAATCCCATTTGTTACTAAAAAATAACTTGAAAACAAGCATAGAATTTTTCTTTCAAAATACGTAAAATTTTGCAAAAAAATATTATTCAAACATGTTTAATTGCAATCATCTAATTTGCTTCCCAACAGTGGACAGGTACAGACATGGACACAATAAACTATCAGCTAATTAAAGCGAAGGACGTATTATTGTCGTTATTTAGTTTATTTGGTACCTACGAACATTAAATACACATCCATTTAATCTAATTTATACAGAGTTAAGCGTTTTCTGTGTGACTGTACTTTTCACGAAATGTGATTTAAAAAGTTTAGTTGTTTCAGTCAAATAATTTAATTAGATATTTTCTGAATCTTTTTTTTTTATTTTAAATAAAAAACGTACTATGCGACCACGATTACGATGAACACATCAATGACCTCTGTGTCTAAGCAAAACAATATTTGTGCTAAATATTTTTTTACAAAAATTAAAAAAAATATTTCGTTATTATCTTGTAAATGTTACTTTCATATGAAAATTGTTTATTTAAGAACACGCTAGTGTTAGAAAAGCGTGCATGACGTCATAATATGGTGGCGATACAGCTTCTCTTTCATCGGTAGTCTCATATTACATAAAAAAGTTGCCAATAAAGTTTCAACTGTAATCACGTGTCAATCTGCCACAATATTATATTACCTACGTAGATATTATAATTATGATCTGCAATATATACAGCACAGTAGAGTACATAACATTGTTTACAACCAATTCATCTGTTCCCATCATTATAAATACAATACGCATACATGGACACTAGAACAATCACAGCTATTTAATACATAAGTACAATTTCTAGATCGTCCACTAACCTAATTTAACACTGGGGATCCACATAGACATTTTAAAAATCGTTGCTTTATAACTAATTTTTACCGCTTTATATTAGTTAAACGGGCTAGAATGTTTACTGTTTTAAATAGTAATTTATTAAATTAAACAAAAACTTTCAGTGCGAGAGGTGATTGCAGTCAGCCGAGAGTGAATAGCCGCGTCCACACAGCCTACAGGCACGTAAGCGCTCGCGCGGCAGCCTCGCGTGAGCCCTATGCTCGGTCGATATGAGCTTGGCTCGGGGTCGTTCGGGCGCACATTGCTTAAAGGTTTAACTGTTGGCTTTTGGTAAATCGCTCAAAGTTGTCTCAGTGTACCACGTACTCTTCCTTCGATGCGGACAGTGGTTTACATCGTTCAGTTATGTTGTCGCGAGACGAGATTCTAATTTCCGGATAAACTACTAAGGCTGCCTTGCGAACCCGGGCTTGCAAGCCTCACATCCGGGCTGCTCCGCGAGCTGGGGCGTCAAGTGTCGACGCAGCTCATTAGCTGCGTCGACACACTGACTGCGCTGACTGCGTCATTACGTTTGAATGTGCGTAACGCCATTGCGTTACGCACATTCACACGTAACTTCTCATACGTTCATGCATTAAAATTTATCGTACGCATTCCCAAGATTTGCATTTGCCTCGCGCATCTTAAGTATGGCATTGATTGATGTTTAACGTTTATAGAAAATAATGAAATCCGAAAAATATGACAAACCTATGTAGGTATTTTTAAAATACTGACATATAAATCTGTGCAATACAATTCTGTTAAATAAGCTCCTCTTTCCCTATGACCGTATAAATGTCCAAATTACGTAAATTATATCAAAGATATGTAGTTTTAATATGTGAATGTAGAATAGCAATCTCGAAATATTCAATAGTATATAATTCAAAAGTGAAATGTTTCAAATATAAATATATTTATAGAAAAAGGGTAAACTATTTAAGAAAATTAATTTAAATTTTGATTGATTTCGAAAATAAAATGCAACAAGTAGGTATGGCAATACCCGGAACAATCGAGCTTTAAAATTATTTGTAAATATATTTTACTTTAGTAAAATTCTATTAGAAAAAATAAATGTAGTATACAAACAAGAGGTATACGTCGGCTGTCGAAGAAATATCAATTAGTTATTGAAAATACATGAATAATAGATTTTTAGGGACTTTGCTGTGCTAAGTCGTTGTACTTATTTCGTATTTTTTTCAGGTTCAAGTTTAACAGGATGCAGCTGATTTATTACTATTTTACATTAAGAGTAGTGCTATTTTTCTCAACCAATAAATAATACTGACAAGCATTTATTTTATAGAAACTAGTGATAGAAATTCGAAAAATCTGTTTCAAAAGGTCCCCTTCTCAAACAGGCATTCATTGGCATCTTGATTTCTGTTTTTTTTTTTTGTTACCTAGGTATTATGTATCATTGACATAACCTTAGAAAAAAAAATATGCATATTTAAGCATCCTTTCTCCAAATTTGCTCGTCAATATAAAAGATGAAACGTTAGATGTTAACTTTTCCTCTAATTTCCACGACAACCGATTTATAATTATGGCATTTTAAACTTCACAACAAATAATGACCACTTAAATCTACAAAATGGAAGACAAATAGGTATTCATATAAAAATTATATAAAACAACATTTTTACTATACATTTATACAAGTTCGGTATTATACAATTAATTTATGTTTATGTAATAAAAACGATTACGCGAAAGCTTTTCACAACCAGTATAAACTGTAAATGTTTAATGCGAATATAATTACTTTAACATTTGAAAACTCCCTTAGTGTACCAGGAGCTGTATTTAAAAGCATTTAATTAATAATAGCATTGACTATATTTTATTAATAACAAACTTATTTGCCATATAAATAACAAATAATACCTAACAATTATACAGTGTGTCCGGGCACGAGTTAGCGATATTTGAAGGGGATATTCTAGGCTCATTTTCATCGACAAAAATGCTTTAAAAAAATTCTTACTCCAAAACTTCGCGAATGGCAGCCATTGTAATTATTTGATCTGTCGAACTGGGGTGTGTACAATAAAATGAAAATATCTTTGAATCCAAGAGACCTAAATTCATGCAAATGACTTTATTGCAAAGTTTAATGTTGAGGCTTATCAAAAACTTACGAAAGTTTTCTAAATAATATGTAAAAATAACCAAAAAGCATAGGCAAACACGAAATTGTACATAAAAATTACTGAATCATTTCACATTTTTAACTCTAGCTCGATGAGTACCCCTGAATTTTGTTAGGGTTTTTGCATTAAATTAAAGTCAGGCTATAAAATGATATCAAAATTATCACTCTACGTTAAGTATCTTAGGAGTTATTCTCATTTGAACATCACCCTTATAATATCGCCTAAAATATCCTCTTCAAATATCGCTAACTCGTGCCCGGACACACTGTATATTATTCATATCCAATACGCAGCATAACCCAACAGACAGCTCCCACACAACATGACTTTTGATGACGATATCTACTTAATAAATCATATATTTTTTTCTAAAAATACTCATATTATACCCACTAGATGGAGCTGATAATATTGCATTAAGGTAACCTTACTTGATCCATCGAGTTTATTTCAATTTAACAAAAACTGCCCATCTGCATCACGATACATCCCACCACGGTACTAACATTATACATGAGTAATAATCGCTTTAAATGAAATAATAATTAACTGTAATATACATTTAGCGCCATCTAGTAGGTATTCAAATAGTTAATTATGTAGGTACTGATTGTAAAAATATTACACTGATGATAACACTTTATAATGATAATAAAATAGATTTGTTTAATTTGGTCCTTCAACTCTGCTTCTTCATATCCAAAACTCTTTATTCACTCTTCATCAATTTTGTTTTAACTTTCTCCAAAGCTCTCCTAACAAAATATTGTTTTATTTGAAAGAACGAAAGTCACGGATTGAAAAAACATCTGATATGTTTAATTCTATCTAGCAATACATATCAACAATCTATTCGACATAGTTTTACTACTATACTATGGTAAGTAACGCCATCTATTGGTACATTTGACTAAACACTGATATTACATACATTGGCAGTTATAAAGATTATTTTGGCTAGGACTATTCGGAGCCCTAAAAAATCCTATGACATGTCACATTTCATTTAGGTCTAATGAAAAAAAAAACAACACCACATTATGAAAAGGGTCAACTTAAATTAGTAGCAGTAAAAACGTGATGGGTGATAGAATTAAATAAGTTACAAATATTCGATGATTTTCTTGGGGGCAACGACAGCAAGTTTATTACTTTTGCTTCAGAATTTAATTTGGCCCTGCATAAATAATAATTACCTATACAAATAATAATAATTTCCCAAAATTAAATTGGTTTTTCAGTCATAATTTCCGTTCATAATTTGTAAAGAGGATAATAATTTACTTTGGGTAATAATAAAAGGAACTATTTACAGGACACCGTCTTCGTTGATTGATATCAAGTAGCTCCTGATAACCACGATGTAGTACAAGTTTATAGCTGAAATATAATAAAGATACATTTTAGTACGGTGTCAATGGGTTGCGATGCCTGACCTGCAATAGCCTATTTAACTGATGGCGCATATTCTGAAAGCTGGCAACGTCGCAACGTGCCAAATATTAACAAAGTTTTAATTAATTTAGCAATGTTAGTGTTTGGAAATAAGAAATATGGCTCTGTAGTGTATTAAAAAAAGGATAAGGGAATGCAATCAAAACACTGAATTTGATGTTGTAACCGTTTCAGGTGTAATGCGCCTGCCAGACTATGCTCCTTGCGCTGCTCATCACCTCATCACTATGCTCCTCGCGCTGCCGTGATTTGCCGCGATGTTGCCCTCTCTGCTTAGCTTTCTGCTTAGCATTCCCTTATCATATTTTTAGTACACTACAGAGCCATATTTCTTATTTCCATACAGTAAAATTGCCAAATTAATTAAAATATGTTTATATTTGACAACTATTTGCGACGATGTCAACTTTCGAAATACGCGCTCTTAAGTTCTTAATTAATAATTATGTAACACGCTTACGAGTTTAATTAGACCGAAAGATAGATCAAAAACTTGACCCGTATGTTTTCTTTTGTTACTTAGACCAAAACTGACGAAGATACATCGCTTCTAAAAATCACAAAACGTCACTCGGTCGGTATAATTTTACAGACGTAATGATGTCACAAGCCCCCACTGCCGAATTTCAAAGCGTTTTATCTTTGTCAATACTCATTAATTTAAAATCACAAAAAATTACGCGTTTATTATTTATCAATACCTACTCTAACTGACGGATCACATTTTTAATTTATTTATGCAGTTAACTACCCTATTCTATAGAGCCAAGGAATACGAATTATATTATAGCCTTCATAAGTTCTAAATCTTTTACTTGTCAGTTTTTATTTTATTATTCCGAAAATTTGGTTTGCTGGTAGTACCTACTAACCATCGAACATAATAATTCGTATATGAGAACTAGCCAAGTCAGAAATTAGGCTACAATGTATGATCCTTAGTTATAAGAAGAAATATATTTTATGTTGTTATAAATAAATTTCAGGACTGACCATTGAACTTGGCACCTACTTAGATTTCACTTCTTTTTTCGTTGAAGTCAACAACCAAAGCATATATCATAATTATTGAGCTTGGCTCTCATTTTACATTTATGTTTTTGATGGGATAAATTTAATATACTAACTAGGTACCAACGAAATTGGCCGAAACAAATAAAACGTGATCAGATCGAGGTTTGTAAGTAACTCAGCCTTACAGCGTAAAGGCCCATTAACGCGCTGAAAGATATTGCATGCGAGTTAAATCATGCAAGTTTCGGGTTGGTAATGCAGGTAAGTCAAGCATTTTTCTGAACGTATTCTTGAAGTCAAAAGGTTATAAACTTACCCAGGAACATGATCTGAGTGATGACGTATCCAGCGTCCAAGTGGAACAGGGTCTTGAGGAAACCAATGATAAACAGCACCAGGAATATAATCCAGAAGATGCAGTACTTCTTCATGAGGCCGACTCTTTCCTGGAAAGTAGCATAGTATTGAAAATGAAACCTTTTCTAATTGTGCAAAATAATTTGAAATGTAATGGAATCTCTACATGATTTTTAATGGGTCTGTACCTAAATGCTTGGAATTCTTGTTGAGTTCTTCTTTGAAATGGTTTGGATGTAAGAAAATTTTCGGAAAATCGCCCGGGTAGATTTTGAAGTTGCTATACCAATAAAAATAATGCCTTTCAGTCATCATCTCTGTTTCTGGGGATAGATTGAGGCCAAACGTATTTCAAACATCACTTAACAAATATAAAAAAAAACAACAAACCCTAATACAACTAGCAGATGTTTAAAATATTGCAAATTGAATTTTGAAATGACGGCTAGTTTCGGCTTCATACTAATAAAATGGCGGACCCTTACCTTATAAACAGAGAATACAAATACAATATCCAGTAGAAACTTGATGAAGAGTAACACCACGAGGAGCACGACGATGGTGTACACCACTGAGACGATGCCGGAGTCGATGTCATCGCGCTTCATCTGCGCTTCAGTAGCATCACGGATGTTCACCGCGAAGTTGATCAGCAAGAGGGACAGGATAAATGTTATGATCTGAAACAAAGAAGGAACATTTTAACATTAGGAGCCTACCATGACGTCTTAAGAGCGCGTATTCTGAAACTTGGCAACGCCGCAAATAGCTGTCAAATATTTGCAATTATTAATTTGGCTTTACTATAGGGAAATAAGAAAAATGGCTCTGTGGTGCACTAAAAAAAATGATATAGGAATGTAATCAAAACACTGAATTTGATGTTGTAACCGTTTTAGGTGTAAAAAAGGCATTTGATAAGTTTCCAAATTCTTTTTTTACATCTAAAAGTATAATCGGTATTACGATATTAATTATTGCATTCCTTTGCCAGTATTTAGTACACTACAGAGCCATAATTCTTATTTCCATACAGTAACATTGTTAAATTAATTTAAAAGTGTTAATATTTGACAACTATTTGCGACGTTGCCAACTTTTGGAATACGAGCTCTTAAAGCGAGAGTAATTCCAATGTGGGAAAGAGACAGAGCTGTACAAGTCGTGTAGCGCCATCTCGTTCTGACGCTAGTCTGTATTACTATATTATCTTTGGTATAACTCTGGCTTTGAGACGTCATGATGGGCCACTGCATGCTGTTTCTTAGCGGAAAGTTCCCCGCAATCGCGACGATTTAAGGTGATACGACATGAGAATAAGCATAAGATAAGTAGGTACAGAATGTAGTAATCAATGTCATAAAGTCTAATTATTCTTCAGATATTATTAAACTAGATAGTCAATTACATTAACAACAAACGATAAAAAGAGTTAAAGATGGAGAAGTTATTACATATTTGATTTATTCACTATTGTTATCTAGAGAGGCGATACAGATGATACAATTTAATATAAAGACAGCAAAAGTACAAGTTAACGTACAGGTAAAAGTACAAGTAAAAGTACAAATGAAAGTATAAGTAAAAGTACAAATAAAAGTACAAGTAAAAGTACAAATAAAGTACAAGTAACAGTACAGCAAAAGCGCTGTGATTCTTATCTTATGAATGAAATCAAAATAATAATAGTTTTAAACAATAGTTACAGTACTACTCACGGAATTGATAAATCCCATCACAATGCATCCTGTCCGAAGATCGAAGATGAAACAGAACTTGTCTAGCACTGGGAGCTCCATCTTTATCTGAAACACATCATTACAACTACTTTGAAAACAGCAACAGCAATAACATTACAGTCAACCATAGCTTGCTAAAACGAGAGGCCGTGGCCTAGGCAAAAACCTCATCTCACCGGTTACGGGTTACCAACAGCTTTAAACAACACAATTTATCTTCAGTATAGGTAAGTATAATGATTTTTGATTAATGAATAACCAATAAATACCTCCAATAAAATGATTAATCAATCTGCCTAGTTTTCTAAACTACATAAAATCTGTATTTTATACCCTTTCATTTGATATATAAATGGTTGTAGTAGTACGTAACTTATTGTGTCATTTATTTAACTTTCCATAAGTGACAAAACTTATGACCAGACTCTAGTATATTGGAGTCGGCCTTCAGTTGAACCAGATGCAGCTGAATATCAGTATTTTACACGGAGCGACTGCCTATTGGCCCTCCACAACCCAATAACTGGGTAATACGATACTCCATGTTAAAACTGGTTGGCAGACTTTTAGAGCTTCTGACTAATAATAACGACTGTCAAAGATCTACAAATGGCAGCCGGGACCAATGGCTTAACGTGCTTTCCGAGGGACGGAGGAAACTCGATATGACAGATGGCCACCCATTCACAGACCAACCTGGGCAAGCGAGGCTTAACCCGGAAGATCGGCCTGTGCGGCTGTAATTATTTAGCCACAAACTACAACTACATGAGCCAAGTTTTAAATTCGAGCAATTAAAAGTAGGATAATAAAAAAATATTATAAACCAGTGTTTACCTCTCTTCCTCTTCTTAACACGTGTTATACTAGCCGACTAAATGATAAAGCGACTAAGATCGAACCCACAACACCAGAAACTTCATCTGAAGGAATACCTTATCTCGAAAATGTGGACTAAATCTGTGTAGCCATTGAAGATTACACCATTGACTCGCCAAGAAAGCTAAATTCCTTTAAGCAAATAATATAGCATCACCATTTGTGCTAAGCACTCCTTGAAGTACCTGGTGATGTGGCTTCGACTTCAATAAATGAATTCAAGCAGCAACGACGTTCTATTCAAGAGATGTCATCACCAGCGATGAAAGCAAGCTTCTTAGGTCCATTTTGCTTCAATTTGCAGCAGTGGATGTTTGCGGTGAATGATGATGAAGATGATGATGCAATAGGTACAGACGTCAGCACTCATTGTCTCCGTCTTACAATTAGAAATGAAGACGAAAACAATGAATGCCAACGTACATAACTATGTTATCGCTGCCGACGTCTGTACTGAAAAGCGTGGAATGAAAGCTTGTTTGTATCATGAATATAGAGGTACCTTATTATGTTTCTTTTATTCCCAGTAAAGCTTTGGAGAAAAAACAGAAAAAAATTGGTATTGTTATTCAAGTTGGTATTCTTGCAAATCAGATTAGTTGACAGACGATTAACGTCTGCATAAATGCAAAAGAGAATATTAGAATATTTTTTATGTTTCAAAGGGCTTGACTGCGTTGTAATATGGACGCAAAGACATGAAAAAGTAATGGTTTGTACTATAGTAAATATCTCTACATACAGATTATTGTAAATAAACGAGAAATGACAAACTTAACTAACTATGAATCACAAAATACCATCATTTAACTCCTCCTCAACGTTGTCATCTCTTAAGCAGATACTAGTGGCGTTGCCTTGTTGTATAGGCACACATAGCCTCTGGTCTAGGTAAAAGCCAGCTGTTAGGTCATGGGAAGTCTCAACTAGACGCCATAAGTCTCCTAAGAAAGTGCGTGTTTCGGCCCTGTAGTTTCAACTCCAAACAGCTCGCTAATATAGTAAAGAAAACATAACACTCCTTTTTTGGTCAGTCGTGTAAAAAGTCACTAAAACTGCGATATCGCTAAAACTGCGATATCACGCTTTTGACTGACAACATTTCAAAAACTTAGCGATATCCAACTTATTTTGATCTTTATGAGGCTTTAACTACGCTATATCAACGATATCTTCTTAAATTTCAGATGTAAAGTCTTAACACAACCACTACAAAGAATCAGCTGTGTCTTAATGATTTAACGACGACTTTTGTACGTCTTTCAAAATTACACTTGGAAAATCATTCTAAACAGACTGTTAAATCATTATGAATTGCAGATTCGATTAATTCAAGTTTCACCTAACACCTCGCCATAAACTCATAGGTAACTAATCAATGACCATTTGATTAATCATGTCACACAAAGAATATCGTACAATTCATATCTTTAGAGATAAACAAAATGAATGAAACATACCATTATCTAATGACTGGGAATATAAAACTGGGTAGTTTTTCCTGCCTCACTATACAAAACTGGGATATGACATTTTAATAAATTCACTATAGGAGCGACAACTTCACTTTGCAAAGCGGCTCTGATTGAAGTCAGCACGCTTGTTAAGGGTAGGTTTGTTGAAATGTTTGTAGATGGACATCTCTTGTTTAAAGAGTTGAAGTTAAATGAGAATAATAGAACTCAAAATCCCCACAAAACCTCCACAAGTTGACGTACGAATGTTGTTTATCATTCACTCATTTTTGTATTTCTCTCTTTTCTCAATGCGATATAAAATAAATGAATAATTCTCCATCTGTTTAAGCCCCTGACTTACAGGCCTTAGGAGGCCTTACATTCAAGGCCCCACACCCCACAGGATTATCCAATTCAGCCGCATTCAACCTGCGAAGTGTCACACAAAGAAATGGTTTTCTCTCATTATAAATTAACGAGAGTAACTAATCTGCCTTCATCATCATCATCTTCATTCTTCTGTCCTCATCCTAATTTATTTGGAGTCTTTGCTTTTCTTCTAAACATATTTTTTTTTTAATCATGGTAAAATCATCAAATGAGTCCTCCCACTCAGGGCAGGAATGGAGGGACTGTCAGACTTGTACTGACTAAAATCCACGGTAATCCTTCAATAGCCCTAATGTTCCAGGGTCATGTTACCTGATAAGACGTCCCGCGACCCTCCTAACCCGACGAAACGAAATTTGAATCAGTCTGGGCCTTAACAGGGAGGCTGTACGGACCCTGCGCAGTACGACGCGAAGCTCAGATCGATATCATCCGACCGCTCCCGCCTTCGATATCCAGCCGCCATTACTATGTATAGACTATAATAGACCTTTAATGTATTTTACAAGGTGTTGGGGACGTCGTCGCACAAATGGTTACCATCTAATCAGCACATGGTTTTAGCTAACCCAATATTGCATCGGGTATTTTAAAAACTGGCCAAGTGTGAGCCGGACTCACGCAGGAATGGTTCGCACTATCTATTAAAATTGGCAATAAAATCATGTTTCTTGTACGGGACTTCCATTAAATATTTGTTTCATTTTAATTATTTATTTTTAATTTTAATGTTCATTTTACATTGTAACTAAATTCTGTGAATATTTCAAGCGTCTACCTGTTGCCGTTATAAATATTGAAATAGAATTACTAAAAAATTAAGTTTGTTATATGTGAGCCTCCTAGAGCAATGGTGGCTACTGAGCCAATGGTATATTATACGGCCCCGACTTAAGAGTTGTATGTCGTGGCTTCGAACCCAGCCTGGGGCATTACTTTGTGCAATATTGTGAAAATTTCAACTGTCTAAATCTCAAGGTTCATGAGATACAGCCTGCTGACAGACGGAGAGACAGACAGACGGACAGTGAAGCCTCAGTAAAGAGTCCCGTTAACCTTTTAAGCACGGAACCCTAAAAAGAAGTAAATGCAAAAATTGGTAAAAACAAAATCAGTGAAGTAACGGTCCAAAACAACCATACGAGCTATTTGCAGTAACCTATTGACCCAGAAACCTCATTAACCATTCGTCCAATTTCGACCCTGTTTTATAAACAAAACAATTTTGAAAAGAACGGAAATAGACATATATGTACTTGTAATTTACCTGTTACAAAGAATAAAAACGAATGGAAACATACAATTTTCATTTAACCAAAATACTATAGGCAGAATACCTCTACTTTCGATAAAAAAAATAGCGTATTTTGTTAACGTCATCGTCATCTTGTGCTAGCGTCTCCAATGAACCTTTTAAAACTCTTTTGTTAAGTAGCAAATTAAATGGGGTGCTAAGACAGGAAGCTCCACGTGCGCCCGTGGACTGGAGTTCCCGCTCGGATACGTCCGGGGGGAAATCCAGTTTTTCGGGCCGGTACACCCTGGGATGCGGGCAAAAAGTCTTCCTTAGGCACTGTCTAAGGGGTCTCTTTGCCCGTATGCGTATGTCGGGTGGACGCTCCAACGCATGTCCCTCTGAATAGCAGAGGGCACAGCGGCGGAGCGGGCTTGCGGACGGTGAGTAATGGGTAAGCTCGCCGTCCGACCAAGAACTAAGCCCGGGTCGGTGGCGCGTCATGTTTCACGCGTCACCGACGGGGCCAAATGCCTGCTGGGGTCGCGGAATTTTCTTAATCCAGGATACCGTGGCCCCGGAACGTAAAGGGCATCCGAAGGAACACGGGTGGATTTTAGTCAGTAAGAGTCTGACAGTCCCTTCCGCCCCACCCAGGGTGGGAGGACTCATTTGACGATTCTGCCACCCAAAAAAAAAAAATGTTGCAAATTAAATGAGCTGATGATCTTCAAACACCTGCCAAACGGCAATCGGCAATCGCTAGCGTTCAGCAGTCGCTAATACATTTTCAACTTTATACCCTATTGCATAAAGTTGAAAATCTATTAAAGATTACAGATCGTTTTCGTTTGTTTCGTTCGCTATCGCTCAGGAGTCTTTACTAGATTTTCAACTTTATGCGATGGGGTTATAAAGTAGAAAATGTATTAGTGACTGCTGAACGTTAACGATTGTCGCTTGCCGTTCGGCTACACAAATAAACTCTTCAAAATTATATTTTTTTTAGAATAGATAGGTAGTTAAGATCTATTTCGTTCATGTCTGCTTTCAAAAAAATAAAGCATTAATATCAGTCTATTGGTTTATGAGCTACTAGATACATATTTTTATTTTAAAAAATGTAGCCTTTTACCGTCTACTAAATCTTGAAAAAAAAAAACATCCAAGTTGTTTAGCGATTAAGAAGTGAAAACCTAACAAAAAAAACTGTTTCACAATCTTTATATTACTCGTAGTGAGGATAGTCTGAACTTTATCATTAACGTTATCTATAAACTTCTTAAATAATTCTTTGCTGCCCAATTAACGCCGTGGCCGTGGCTGGAAGCGCGTGCGTCGAAGTGATGTAACGATCTAGTGTCAAACATGCGCTTGAGCAGCATACTCGTGTTCGGCGCGGTTATCGCCGTTGCGCAGTGTACTTTACGAACTGGTACGTAAATCTTTGAATTAGATTATTATTTACTTCTAATAGGCGTGAAGTATTTAATAAAATAACGATGTCTTATATTGATTTTTCATGCAGTGTGTTATTTTTAGGTTATGTTGTAAATTTTGGAAAATTAGCGATCAAGGTTATCTAATTTACAGTTGTATTGTTGTTCGGTTGAATGAGTATTGTGTTAGATAAGATATTTACATTATTATTGTACATTAACTCATTTAGTTTCTTATTAATATAAGTACCTAAGTGAGAAATTAGAGTTAGGACTTTCATTAGTGTCTATGTCAAGAGGATTTTAGTGAAGTAGGCTTGCTACCTTCTTTTTTAAGTTTGGACACTCATCCTATACCCGAGTCCCCCCGCGTGGTGTGGACCGGAAGTCACTTTCAGACTTGACTGGCTATTAAATCGGCCTGTTTCTTCAGCTGTTTTTCATCCATCCCACGACATAGCTTGCTACCTTCCCTTTTTGACCGACTTCTAAAAAAGGAGGTTACTCAATTCGACCGTGTATAGGTATACTTTATTATGTTTGTTCGCGCAGAATTTCGTCGTTTGAACCGATTTTGATGATTCTTTTTTTGTTGTAAAGAAGATATTTCAGAGGTGGTCCCAAGGTATGATGATGGAAGACCAGGGAAATCGAGGGAAACTTAAAAAAATCGTAGGGGCGACAAGTGCGTTTGTAAGTTTTTTCATTAAGAATTTTAAAGCACTAAGTACATTTTAATTTAGGTTTGGAGTTGATCTGATGATGGAGCCGAGAGACAGTCGAGGGAACTCCTCAACGATTCACATTACCTATCTAATGTGTTTGAGCTTGATTAATTTGTATTGATAAGAACTTTACACTTAGATAGGTTGTAACTATAGATATATTTTAATATTTCTGTGGTTGTAACTGTCATTATAGGGGTCTGATGATGAAGTCGAAGGACACTTCAGGGAACTCTTCAACGGTTTACAAAAGTTATTTGGTAGGTTATTCCGTCCCGTCCGGTGTGGTGCGAAAGGGACAGTCAGACTAGACTGACTTTAAATCGACCTGTTTCATCAGCTGTTCAGGCCGGGTCAACAGCTGATGAAACAGGTCGACTGTTTATCAGCTGTTCTCGTGGTCATCACGCGAGACAACTTGATACCTATCGCGATAAAAGGGGCCAATTATCAAGAAACGTTTTTCAGTTAAACATTGTTCGACTACCTTGTTGGTGGTCTCAAATGCGCAAGAGGAGAGCAGAGCAAGAGGTCAAATGTTAACGTGTATTTCTATGTTTTTCTACCAGAAATTTCTTTGTATTAGTCACGGAGGGTTGACAGCGATATGGCCAGACATGAATAACTCGGTGCTATAGGTAACAAAATAATAATCTTTTGAAGTGAACAGAACATAGGTACACTGAAAACAGTAACAGTTTTATACATACATACACGTAGGTAACCAAAAATATTTTGTTCAAAACTGAGTCCTAATAAAACAATGTAGTTTTGAAACAAGTGTATAAACAAGTAACTCGAACATCGTTACACATGCATTAAATAATATAATTTACCTTGAGATAATTATAAACATTGTTTAGTTAGGTGTTACTAATTTAACCAGTAGTGATATTCTCTTGACTCAGTGCTGATTCAGCGCTGAAACTACGGATAATCTAGTGAATTTACAACTAACCTGAATTTAAAATCATCGAATCAGTCCCCCCACGCAGGGCAGGACGGGAGGTACTGTCAGACTTGTATTGACTAAAATCCACGGTGTCCTTCAATAGCCCTTTACGTTCCGGAGCCACGCCTGATAGTCCCGCGACTGCCTGCAGGCTTTTGACCCTCTAAGGGGGCCCCGTCATGTTGCTGACAGCTCTGAGGCACGCGTGGAACACGACACGTCATCGACCCGGGCATAGTCCATGATCGGACAGCGAGTTGCCCAATTACTCGCCGTCCGCATGAACAAAATACTCTACAGTAGACTAAAAGATTAAGGTGTTAAAATAAACCGTAGATTCAGCACTGCCGCGTCGCTGAGTCATATAGAGAATAGTATAGCTGGTCATATCGATGAACGCTTATGATTGGTTTTTAGTCAGTAACCACAGAATACTCAATAGTTAGGTTGCCATACGTCCCGTATATACGGGACTGTCACCGTATTTGATCATCCCGTCTAGAGATGGGTAACTAGCCGGATGCTTTGAGTTATTATCGATTATAATCCATTAACAGCCATAAATAGCCACCCAATGGCTAATAACCCTGCTATTAATGTATTGTCAAAGAAACATTTTTTTTTTGTTTTGTTGTAAATCTGTGGGTGTGAATATAAATTGGGTGCGTGTACGCAGTGTGATTCAATGTTTTGTTATTCTTTTTATTTATTTTCACCTTTTTGTATGTGAAAAAGTGTTAATAATAAAATGAAAAAGTAGGTACACATTTTTCGGGAAATCTAAGAAAATATAAAGCAATGCAATATATTTATGAATTGGGCCAATGGGTACATATTTGAATATCGAAGATTAAAATATCTACGCTTAAAATATCGATGTTCAGAATATCGAAAATTAAAATATCGATTGTAACAAATTATCGAAAAATGTTACATCTACGCTTAAAACGTCGAAGATTAAAATGTCGACTGATTAAAATGTCGAATGATTCAAAATATCGAAAGACGTTATGTCGAAATTCAAAATATCAACGTTTAATACATCGCAGTTCATAATATCTAATTTCATAATATCCACGTTAAAAATACCTACTAGTTGAAATATCGAAAAAAATAACCACCTACCAAGGTAAGTCGACGGAGTCCCGCTTCGCGGGGCTCCTATTTCTGTTTGCAAGGTTTAAAGTAACCTAACACGAAGAGAATGGCGGGGTCTTTCAGACCCCGCCACCCTCTTCGAACCTAACCTGTCCGAGTCGGGGTGCCCCAAGTCCCGAGCTCGCTTCGCTCGCTCTTGTGTCCTTCGTCAAATTACTGATTACTACCCAACAAGATAGCTGGACGGACTTCGGATGCAAGAGCGAGCGAAGCGAGCTTGAAACTTGGGGCACCCCGACTCGGACAGATTAGGATCGAAGAGGATGGCGGGGTCTGAAAGACCCCGCCATCCTCTTCGTGTTAGGTTACTTTAAACCTTGCAAACAGAAATAGGAGCCCCGCGAAGCGGGGCTCCGTCGACTTACCTTGTTAGGTTCGATATTTCGGACATTCGATAATCTGTACTTCGATATTTAGGACATTAGATAATCTGTATTTCGATATTTAGATCTTTCGATGTAACTTTTGTAGATATTTAGATTTTAGATATATTGGACGTAGATCATTTATTCATTCGATATTTTAAACTTTCGATATTTTAATTTTCGATTTTATGGTCATTCGATATTTTCAGTTTCGATATTTTGAACATCGATATTTTAAGCGTAGATATTTTAATCTTCGATATTCAAATATGTACCCGGGCCAATATTTAAAAATAAACATCCCATTCTAAAAGTCAGTAAGGACACTCCCTCACCGCGAGCATTCACCTGTAATGTAAGGTTACAGATTCGAATATTCCAAGACAATAGAGCATCAAATTGCGCACTTTTATGTTACACTAGCTTTTGCCCGCGACTTCGTACGCGCATTACGTTCTTTTCACACCACTTGCTCGTAAATGTCAAATTATATGTCATGCAAACAAGGAATAAAGCAAGGCATTGCTGTCCCCCATCGAACCGAGCAATAATATTGTACTGAATTTCATTATGCCCGTGGGAATTATGTGATTTGAATTTGGAACCTCAAGTAAAACAGTATGAAAACTTTCACAAAGGAGTTGTAGCAGTAATGGCGGCTGCTGGCTGCAACAGCTGATCGCTTGCTGTGTGCCCACTTCACGTTCGAAAGTTGTCGTACGGCGTACCACATCAAATTTCAAAAATCGAATTCATTTCCTCGCAGTAGTAGTAGTCTGCTTGTGGTGAAAAGCAGAGTACGCTCCTTGGGAGTAAAGCTGTCTTGTCTTGGGCTAACTTGAATCCCTCTCTCACTAAGGATTCTTTACAATATTAAGTAGGGATAACAGGTGAATGCTCGCGGTGAGGGATAGCGCCTTAACAGAAACGAATCGCTGCAAACCAGTCTTGGTAGGTGGTAATCAACAACTTAACTGAGGATGTAAGAGCGAGCGAAGTGAGCTCAGGACTTGGGGCACCCGGACTCGGAACCTTGCAGGAGCCACGCGAAGCGGGGCTCCGTCGAGCCACCTTGGTAGGTGGTAATCAGTAACTTGACTAAGGATGCAAGAGCGAGCGAAGTGAGCTCAGGACTTGGGGCACCCGGGACTCGGAACCTTGCAAACAGAAAAAGGAGCCACGCAAAGCGGGGCTCCGTCGAGCCACCTTGGTAGGTGGTAATCAGCAACTTGACTATAAGGATGCAAGAGCGAGCGAAGTGAGCTCAGGACTTGGGGCACCCGGACTCGGAACCTTGCAAACAGAAATACGAGGCACGCGAAGCGGGGCTCCGTCGAGCCACCTTGGTAGGTGGTAATCAACAACTTGACTGAGGATGTAAGAGCGAGCGAAGTGAGCTCAGGACTTGGGGCACCCGGACTCGGAACCTTGCAGGAGCCACGCGAAGCGGGGCTCCGTCGAGCCACCTTGGTAGGTGGTAATCAGTAACTTGACTAAGGATGCAAGAGCGAGCGAAGTGAGCTCAGGACTTGGGGCACCCGGGACTCGGAACCTTGCAAACAGAAATAGGAGCCACGCAAAGCGGGGCTCCGTCGAGCTACCTTGGTAGGTGGTAATCAGCAACTTGACTATAAGGATGCAAGAGCGAGCGAAGTGAGCTCAGGACTTGGGGCACCCGGACTCGGAACCTTGCAAACAGAAATACGAGGCACGCGAAGCGGGGCTCCGTCGAGCCACCTTGGTAGGTCGTAATCAGCAACTTGACTAAGGATGCAAGAGCGAGCGAAGTGAGCTCAGGACTTGAGGCCCCTGGACTCGGAACCTTGCAAACAGAAATACGAGGCACGCGAAGCGGGCCACCTTGGTAGGTGGTAATCAGCATCTTGAGTAAGGATGCAAGGAGTTCGGGAATTGGGGCACCCGGACTCGGACAGGTTAGGTTAGGTTAGGTTACATTAAACTTTGCAAACAGAAATAAGAGCCCCACGAAGCTGGGCTCCGTCGAGATTCCTTGATAGGAGGTAATCAGCAACTATACTAAGGATGCAAGAACGAACGTAATTAAATTTTTCGGAATTCTAATTAATCGGTATTTTAATAATCGGTTTTCATGTTTTTGATGTTTTGAAAAATTTAAGTCGGTCTTTTTGTTATTCGATCTATTCATACATGGTATTTTGAGAAGTTTACGTTAGGAATATTGTTTTTTTTTTTTGAAAACACGAATACTGATCATTTAGAGTTGGTATATTAGAATTTTTGAACCATTCGGAATTATGAAAATCGGTATTTTGAAATTCATGTTTTCGTAGTGTACCCGTAAATAGCTGATTATTTTTTTTAAAGGGCCAGATTATTTTTAAATTGCACATTTATTTACTACAAAGAAAGATGATGAAAATGAAGTCTAATCTGACAGGCCTAAGCTTGAAAACCATGGGTTCAATCACTAAAAATATTAAATAACATTAACAGCAGGGTTATCATCCATAATGGCTATTAACTGGCTACTAACTGCTATTAATCGATTATTAGCCAAATGATATTAACCGGATTATTATCATTGCCCATCACTAATCCCGTCCCGTATTACTACTTGTCCCGTAATTCGACAAAGTACGAAAATAGAGGTGAATGGCGCGGGCAAAAAAATAACTGCCTGAGTAATTCTATATTAATTAAAAAAATTGTCTACTAAGACTGAATAAAAAGTATGATTCAATAATTTTTGTTTAATTTATTTTACACTTTTGATAAGTTTGAGATCAGGGGGAATCTGTTAGAAAATACATTAGTTTGTTTCTTCTCGCTATGTAGGAAGGTACACATGCGTGCTATGTTATGTAGTAATGTAGGTAGTACCTACATATGGTGTAGTTGAAAAGCCCCGTGTCGGTGTTGAATGTGTTATGTACGATTATGAGTTTTGGGTATCGGAAAAAAAACGTCCCGTATTGGTTCCCAGAAGTTATGGCAACGCTAAAAATAGTACTCAGTAACAAAAATAAATCGGCCAAGTGTGAGTCGAAACGCCCCATGCAGGTTTCCCTACCATTTTCTTCTATCTTCACTACAAAGTATAAAAAAAAAAACTTTAAAAATAAAAATTAACCGCCTTCAAAAACAACCATAAAAAAGGGTAAAATAACCTACAAAATAACTTTTCTTTCGGAAGTCGGTGGCTTTGTTTTTTTATTTCGTTGTTATTTTGTTATTTTACCCTTTTTTGTGGTTGTTTTTGAAGGTGGTTAAATTTTGTTTTATTTTTTTTTAAGTTTTTTATTTACTCTTTTTAGTTTAAATATTCAACCCAAATTCTTGTCAAATACATCATTTTCTTACATGTGCACTAGAATTTTGTAATCCGTGGCACCGGTATTATATAACATCGCTCATGTACACATGCTAATAAAATTCCCTACCTCAAAAACTGCTGAACAGATTTTGATGAAACTTGCAGTATTCCTTGAGGTGAACGATCCCTAGTACAACAAAAAAAGAATTTTGAAAATCGGTCCACAATTGGCGGAGTTAATCGCGTAACAAACACGCAAAAAGTAATGTCATCCAAGTAGCCGAAATCAATAAAAATGCTCACAAAATAAAAAGTACTGAACCAAATTAGATGAAATTTTTATAGACCACACTGCAAGTTCACTGCATCGAACAAAAAAAGAATCACACTAATCGGACTAAAAACCTCGGAGTAATCGATGTACATACATAAAAAAATAAAATATAGGTATATACCGACCGAATTGAGAACCTCCTCGTCAAGAGTTTTTTGAAGTCTGTTAAAAACAAAGTCGCTTCCCGCTGCTTGTCTGTCCCGATGTATACTTAAATCTTTAAAACTACGCCACGGATTTTGATGCGTTTTTTTAATGGATAGAGTGATTCAAGAAGAAAGTTTAAATGTAAATACCATGCATAATTTATAATAGATAGAGATTGCACCCGTGCGGAGCTAGTCTTCTTTAATAAAAACCGGCCAAGTGCGAGTCGGACTCGCCCATAAAGAGTTCCGTAGCAGCAAGTAACATAGGTAGGTATAATATAAAAGTTCTTATAGTTGGTTGTGACTTTGCATGGTAAATTGCGGATTACTATTCATTACGTATTAAAAAAAAACTAAATACTGATCTCGTTCAAACCAATTTTCAATTGAAGTTTGCATGGTAATGTACATCATAATTATATTTTTTAGTTTTATCATTCTCTTATTTTAGAAGTTACAGGGGGGGGACACACATTTTACCACTTTGGTAGTGTCTCTCGCGCAAACTCTTCACTTTAGAAAAAAAATATGTTAGTAACCTCAATATCATTTTTTTAAGAACTATTCATAGATACCCTACACGTATATGGGTCAGGCGAAAAATTTTTTTTGAGTTTCAGTTCTAAGTATGGGGGGTACCTCCAAAATTGGTGTTTGTTTCATTTTTGTGTGAAAATCCTAATGCAGTTTACATCTAATTACCAAGTTTTAGCAGGATAGCTCTTATACTTTCGTCAAAAAGTGGCTGTGACATACGGACGGACAGACAGACAGACAGACAGACAGACATGACGAATCTATAAGGGTTCCGTTTTCTGCCATTTGGCTACGGAACCCTAAAAATGGATCGCTAAATGTGTTGCTAAGTTGCTGGACTGGACCGATTCGGAAAATTCTTTTTTTGTTGTGTTTGTAACTATGAGGTCCACTTTCTTATGGACGATTTTTTTTCTTCTATCTTGTTGAAAACAAACGCTGATTGTATGTTATTCTTCATCTGATTTTCGTTCCAATCGAAGTCCCAGGTAGCATTTTTACGTCATTATGTCGTCAGTTTACGGTACTGCTCGACGTGAGAGACGTCATGTCTTGACGTTGGGGGGTCCCATCAGATGTCGTCAATTTGTCACAGCCTCAAGACGTCAGTTTACAGACGTTACAGAGACGTCATATACTGAATTTATAGGGACGTTAATGGGCCGTACGTATTAGGGCAGCCACTGACGTTGGAGTGACATCATATACTGAATTCATAGGGACGTTACTGGGCCGTACATATTAGGGCAGCCAATGACGTGCAAAACCATGTATAAATCCGCAGGTCTCTTTGGAGTGGGTTGTCATTGGAACACTGTTAACACTGGTAAACTTGGCACTTCTGTTCACTGTACCGATGCATTGCTCTCATTAACTTCTCAACAAAACAAAATTAATTCTTCAGACCTTATACTATCGGCGGTAACGAAACCATAGCGACTTCTATTTCGACTACAACGCCATCTATCGAGCTAGGCGGTACTATTTTTCGAAACTTTAAATAAATATTGATCGCTGTGATTCCGTTCTCGCTGTAACTTCTAGTAAAAATTGCTCTGCCGATTTTTTTTTTTTTTGTGTTATCTTATCCTTAAACACATAGGTTTTTTACCTTTTTCATTTTCAAACGTCATTATTTGATTGATTTGACATCAAATAATGTTGTTTAAAAGGTAAAAGTTTTGGATTACGTAACAAAACCTACGTATTTAAGGATAAGAAATCACATAAAAATAAAAATCGGCAGAGCAATTTTTCACAAGAAGTTAGAGCGCGTTATGTAAAAAGTTAATTTGGAGTGACACTGAAATCGAAATTTTGTTGGATTTTTATACTTCCCTATTCTAACTAATACATTTAAACAAATACAAAAAGAATTTGAGGCTGAGGATTTTTTCACAGAGAGTTAGAAGCAATTTTCATGTTTTGATAAAAAAAAGCGGAACTTCTAGGCTAAAAAATTTTTGGATTATTGTGCATCTGTAATCTGTATCACCTACTCTCGTCATAATTATGCCAAATTTCAGCGCCGGAGGAATTTTTCGAAAGTCTTCATACAAAAAATCCTCGTTGACTGGACTAATGTACCGGCTATACAAATCCTTGTTATAATGATTAGTATTTGCCCATAATATTCGCTATGTTGGTGGTCGACTTCACTCGTGGAATTATGTCAGTCAGATGCATTCCATAAACTGTTCTTTAACCAATTAGGTACCTAATTAGGATACAAGTTCGAATCATAAGTTTGATTTTTTTTTTGTTTTTATTGTGATTATTTTTTTTCAATGATGATGTAAAAGAAAAGCATGGAGACATGTCGTAAACATTAGATTTTTCTTAACAATTTATTTTTTTTGGATTTTAAAATCATTAAATGTCTGCTCTCGCCTTGGATGGAGCAGAAAGGATTGTTGGATCACCAGACTTGAACAGAAAATATAAGCATGTAATTTATTCTTACAGAACTTAAGTATTCTTACTTCTGACAGACGTCTGTCGGGTCAGCTAGTTACGGCAAAGTCATGTCTGTTGTATGGGAGTCCCCCTAATAATATTTATTTTATTCTGATGTGTTTCAACTGTTTAACTTTCACTGTCCATGATGTGATACATCTTTTGAAGGACAGACAGACGAACAACGAAGTCTAGTAATAGTAGGGTCCCGTAAAGTCCCGTTTCACCTTTTGGGTACGGAACTCTAAAATGGTAGTACATGATACCTTTTCTTTTTTTTTTAGGTGGTAAAATCATCAAATGAGTCCTCCCGCCCTGGGTGGGGCGGAAGGGACTGTCAGACTCTTACTGACTAAAATCCACCCGTGTTCCTTCCTATGCCCTTTACGTTCCGGGGCCACGGTATCCTGGGTTAAGAAAAAACTCGCGACCCCAGCAGGCATTTGGCGCGAAACACGACGCGCCACCGACCCGGGCTTGGTCCTTGGTCGGACGGTGAGTGACTTGCGGAGCGGCTTTGCTAATCAGAGGGACACGCGTTGGAGCGTCCACACGACAGGCTATTCGCATACGGGCAAAGAGACCCCTTAGGCACACAGTGCCTAAGGAAGAGTTTTTGCCTGCATCCCAGGGTGCACCGGCCCGAAAAACTGGTCTTCCCCCCGGACGTAACCGAGAGGGAACTCCAGTCCACGGGCGCACGTGGAGGTTTCCTGTCATAGCGCCCCCCGTTCATGATACCTACCCTCAATTAAAAAATGTTTAATACTCCTAATTATACATATGCTTACAATATGACCGCTAAACGCACCCACGAATCACGATACACAGGAAGAAATTCCTAGTGCAGGGAACATTAAAAAAAAGAAACAAAGATAAATTTTTGTGCAGTATTATCTAGCTTATTATTATAATCAGGTACGTGTGTTTTAAATGTTCAAGATAAGAAGATTAATAAGGATCTTTACATCAGTGAGGTTTTGTGTTCCAGCACTTAGTATGCAGAGCCATGATATCTAATGATAATACGATAATGAGAAATCCTCAATCTCACGGAATAAACGGCCATTTAGACGGGGAGAGTTTCACGACTCGAACATACGATAATCGAAGGAATATAAAATATTGTCTTCGTCTAAACATTCACTCTTCTCGCCCGTTGACTTGGGCGATAATTGCCTCGCATAGGAAGATTTCTCGTAAGGGAAAGTGTCCGTCTAAACAGAATTTCGAAGCAATAATCGCATTTCGAGTTTTTATGACAGTTACTAGCATGAGTGCAGTACGTGAGGGTGTTTTGATTATTTCTGCTCTTCAGGCATGAAGTAATTAAACGGCAAAAGAAATAAGTGTTTGGTTAAAAAATGGATAGCGAGTCAAAATAATTTGGGAGCATCTAACACGTTATGCCTTGTTTTACAATTGGAATATGAAAAGACATTCAACAATACATGTCATTTTTAAGAAAAAAATTCTCTAATGTAGCCTAGGAATCGCTAAACTCGAATGTCAATCTCGCGCTCAAAACGATTCAAACTGATTTGTACGATAATCGTATAAACGAGAAGAAATGTCATACGAGATTGTGTTTAGATAAGTCGAGATTCTCGTATGCCAGAATCTTCTTACAATAATTTCGCCGTGTAAACAAACAAAGACATTATCGCCTACGATAATGTCATAATTGCGAATCTCGTATGATATAATCGTATACGAGATTTTAGTTCTTGCCTGTGTGTAAACATTTTGATACGATTATGTTATGGCGATTATTGCTTCGACATTCTCGAACGGAAACGTTCGAGAAACTCTCCCCGTCTAAATGGCGCTTAAAGCTTAGTAAATGAGTCAGCTGATATTACAGTGTACAAGCGTGTGCGCAATCATAATACTCGTAGGAGGATTCGATAGTTATGGCTATATTTCACCAGGACACCATAGCGACATAACTAGTCGCCACCACCAACAAAAGGTTCTTTCTTTTAAATTAGCCAATAGGGCATAATTACTTATTTGAATCCGTAAGAGATACAAAAAACTTTTTTAGGAGACTTTAGCTTTTATTTTGATTTTAACCATTTTGGCAACTTTTTTTTATTGT
The DNA here is from genome assembly GCA_954870645.1 of Agrotis clavis. Taxonomy (NCBI): domain Eukaryota; kingdom Metazoa; phylum Arthropoda; class Insecta; order Lepidoptera; family Noctuidae; genus Agrotis; species Agrotis clavis. The sequence continues at coordinate 22,043,462 of OX940930.1, forward strand.
CTTTGGACTCTATGTCATGTAAGGATCATTTCATTGTGCCGGAAAAAAACATCGGGACGGCAGAAGTTGGTGAAATTTATCAAAATGGAGACACCCAGGCCCTTGCAACTCCGTCCGACCCTGGGCCTATAGACTTACTAATGCGGGGCCCACATTAACGGGAAATGTCGTTATCGAGATAATAAACTTTAAATGTTTGTATAAACGTCTGTCATTGCGATAATTAACAGCATTTCCCGTTAGGGGGCTAACCCATGACGCGATTCGTGAGATTTGCAATTTCTACTAACTAAAAATGGTCCTTTCTACTACGATGTAAAGATGCAATTCGATTGACTTGACTTCGTTGTGGAGATCGTGTTTTGTTTTTCATCCGTAGACAACCGGGGTTGTTGCAAGTTTGCCACAAAGTTAATTTGCCACAGTTTTTAAAGCCTCATACATTAAAAGTTAATTCGCCGCAGCTAGATTTTGTTATTGTAAAGCCACATTATCTTCTTAACACATATTTTTTACTGAAGTCGACGGTGCCAACACTTCCATAATCCTGTTCTCCTATAAGTACTATCTGTTTAGATTCCATATTGTGTCCTCGTTTTCTGTAGTTTTGTGCTAGATTTTATCATTTAATTGTTCTGCAATCCGTGCGGAAAAAAGAAATGGGGCGAATTTACATTAAACAAAATTCCAAAAACAAAAACTGTGGCTAATTTACACATATTTTTTTTCGTGGCGAATTAACTTTGTGGCAATCTCACAACAACCCGACAACCGCACGTTTTATGCCTTATGACGTAGTAGTAAGGATGATTTTCACTTGCAGTTGGAATCGATCGAATTGCCTCATGGGTATGTTCCTTTAGTGTCAACAATCACTGTACAGTCAGCTTCAGAGAAATCTAACCCCTGTGGTAGTGAAGTCACTAACAAAAGGGGTGAGTTTTCTGTGAAGCTTACCATACCTACAATGTTATCCATTATGTCTTTATTGTTGTCAGATCAAAAGTTCTGGACGGATCTAGCTCAGAATGAGCTGGACGAAGCTCTCAAGATCAAATGGAACCTCAATACTGCGAAGAATGTCATCTTATTCATCGGGGATGGCATGGGACCCAACACTGTGACGACGACCAGGATATACAAGGGCGGGGAGAGTCACAGGCTGGTGTATGAGAAGTTCCCGCATGTTGGGCTTCTCAAGGTAACCTTATTTACTGATGGAACTTTTTGATACGGTAGTAGGTCCTATAGGGAGTGAGAGAGAGGACAGCGTCCTCCCTCTGCCCCAGCCGTAGTGGTAGACGCGGGCATTTTATTTTTAGCTCTGTAAAATCATCAAATGAGTCCTCCCACCAGTGGATTCTAGTCAGTACGGGTCTGACAGTCCCCTCCCGCCCTGCCCTGGGTGGGAGGACTCATTTGATAACTTTACCACGCTATTAAAAAAAAGGTCATATAGGGAAATCAGTAACTAAGTATATAAGCCTATAATAGTAGTACTATAGATTATCTCATTGTAAGACAAAGGCCTTATTAATACAATACAAAACGGATATCCCACTACAGACCAAAACATTCTATTAATACTGAAAAAAGGATTCATGAGTAAATTAATCACCACTCTTTCTCGGAACGAGTTATCCATGTCCATGACTTCAATCAGAAAGTGACTGTTCTGTCTGATAAATTATTTTAACAAGTTCAATCAAATATTTTTATTCAAATTAAGATTACTAAAATAACAATATAAGGCTCTGAATTAATGGTAGTACTACAAAATTCAATGCCTGTACTCAGAGGCGGATTATCCTTAAGGCAAACTAGGCATGTGCCTTGGGGCGCGAAGGTACAAAAACTATTAAAAAGCAGAAGAGTTTGTTTGTTTGGTTGAACGCGCTAATCTCAGGAAATACTGGTTGGAATTGAAAAATTCTTTTTGTGTTGGATAGTCCATTAATTAAGGAAGGCTATATAACATCACGCTATCACCAATAGGAGCGGAGTAGCAATGATAAATGTTTCAAAATCGGGATTTTTTTTTTCCTTTTCGAGAGCTTCCGTTGCGTGTGCTGCGTAAACGGTTAAAGATACACAAAAATGATGTACTATAGAATTGTTCCTCATTAAAAGTTCTAAAATAACGTCTGCTAGAGCATATATCTATCTTTTAAGGTTAAGTCACTATAACCATTTTTATGGAAAAAAATAATAATTTAAAAGTAGGTATTGCATTATTTGCGAAAGTATTTTCATTAACATGATATTAATCCTTATCCGTAGTAATGGGTAGCTCGTCGTTCGACCAAGGACAAGGCCCGAGTCACGGTGCGTCATAGTGTTCCACGCGCTCCTCTAGGGAACCGATGGGGATGGGACCATAGGGCCAAACGTCTAACATGACGCGGGTGAAACCACGAGCAGAAGCTAGTATTAAATAAACTGATTTAATTCATTTTTTATCCTGTTCAATCATTTAATTCATACGACTGGCGTGTAAAGCCAGATCTTATTATATACATATAAGGAATTTCATAATTTTCGAGTTTACATGCCAGTCGTCGACTGTACCTTAAAGTTTTAAAATATTGTAAACCGAATTCGTAAGATCTGTTCGACAACATCCATCACACCACGTTTTGTAAAGATACATCGGTTTTGGTCAAACTATAGTATGAGTTATTTTTAATATAGGGGCGCCGATGAGATGCTTGCCTACAGCGCTCCCAACGTTTAATCCGCCTCTGCCTGTACTAGGTTAAGTTGATCGAAATGTGATTATTTCACCTCTGAAGAATTTGTGTGTGTAATATGTTATCTTAATTTATGCTGCGATCGTAGTGTATTTAGCGCTACGAGTGTTGTTCGTGGTGGTGCTACGAGCGTAGCGGCTTTATGTGCTACGAACGTAGTTTGTTGAGCGGTGAATACTACGAGCGTAGCGCGTAAGGGTGCTCACACATCTATCGACGCGGAATCGGATTTTTCCGTCGCCCTTTCTCTTTCTGTCGCTTAGAACTGCCATTTGCTAGACCGAGACAATGCGATAGCACGCGGCCGCGTCGAGGATCCCGCCGCGTGCGATCGCATTATGCTTTCTGTCTCGGTCTAGCAAATGGCAGTTCTAAGCGACAGAAAGAGAAAGGGCGACGCAAAAAGCCGATTCCGCGTCGATAGATGTGGGAGCACCCTTAAGCGGTGAATACTTCGAGCGTAGCGCTTAGAGCGGTGAATACTATGTATGAGCGTAGCCCTGAACGATCTCCATTTTGATGCTACGATCATAGTACATAAATCGTAGCGCATTTCACGCTTGATTAAACTTTAGAATACTTAATCTGGTATCTGATGTGACCTAGGTTTATTAACATTTCCAGACATACTCAGCAAATAAAATGGTACCGGACTCAGCTTGTACGGCCACAGCCATGTTCAGTGGTGTGAAGACGAATCAGGACACGATGGGCGTGGACGCTAGTGTGCAGCGCAACGATTGTGAAGCAAGTCTAAAACCTGAGGCGAGGTTGGAATCGCTAGCTGCATTGGCTTTAAAAGCTGGGAAAAGTGCGGGTGAGGAACCCAAAAACCCAAAGTATAGCCGCCTATATAACCAGAGCATTCTTGGCTACAGCTTCTAAAACTCCTTTTCCAGGACTAGTAACAACGATGCGTGTAACACATGCAACCCCTGGCCCTCTCTACGCGCACAGTGCGAGTCGAAACTGGGAGTGCGAGGCGTCCATGCCAGAGGGAACAGCCTGCAAAGACGTCGCCAGGCAGCTGGTGGAGGACTGGCCTGGGAGGGATCTAAATGTAAGGAAATATTATCATTATAGTTACTGGGATAAAGTCCGTTGTCGTAGTCAAGGTTGGTCCTGTTAAAATGACCCCCTATCAGGTATTTTAATACCTACGCTTAATAAAGCAAAAAAAATATCTTCGTAAGTATTTTAGTCATCATCATCATCGAGCCTTTATGTGTTCTCGCTGCTGGAACACAGGCCTACTCTGTGACAGGGAGAGGGCCATAATACAACACACCACACGGGCCCAGGGGCCCGGGTTGGTAGATGTCACATGTCTTCGAATTTGTGGTTCTAGGACAAGCCGGTTTCCTCCATGTTTTCCTTCACTGTTTTGAGAGCAGTGGTGCTAAAATAAATTACACAAAGTAATGCGCCTTGCTGGGTTCGAATCCACGACCTGCAACTCGTAATTCAGGGCCGATTCCACTGGGGCAAAACTGCCCCTTAGTATTTTATCACTCAGTTTTATTCTACAAATTCTAGGTAATCATGGGAGGAGGCCGACAAACCTTGGTCTCCAACTCAACAGACACACTCGAAGATCCTATCAGCCTCAGTCCATGGACCTGCTACCGTCGAGACGGACGGAACCTCATCGAGACCTACAAGGCTGACAAGACGAATCGCGGGCTGAAACACAGCGTGGTCATGAATAACAAGGAGTTGAACGACCTGAATGTGGATGAAACTGACTATTTAATGGGTAAGTGTTAGAGTTCACACCTATAATCCACAAATGATAAAGCACAGGTGCATCAATAATTCACCAGTGTTTCACAAGAACGCAAACCAATTGATATGAGCAAATTGGTATTTACAGACGGCACATCAAGCTACCACAATCTGTAAAATTTCTGAAATGCATTATTAACTTTATCACAAAACTAGAAGGTTCACGATCGATTGGCAAATTTTGACAGAGTCTGGTAGGTTGATGTGCTGGTATTTGTATAAAATCCAAACTTCGGGCTCCTATCGAATGTTCTCCAGTAGAAAGGCAAAAGGTGAAAAAAAAACATGTACCTACAGTAACCTGAAAATCGAAATAAGAACTACAGTAACGGTAGGCTGATCACAGAGCTATCTATCTCACATAATTATGCTAATTTCTGCCGACATTCGTCTAACTAAAGATAACAAAAGTAAAAAGACCAATTAATTTAATCCAAGTTGAAACGGCTCGTTATTTGTTCTTTATATTACTTTCAGGTATATTCTCGAACGAGCATTTGCATTACGATCATTTACGAAACAAGGGTCCGGAGGGCATGCCTTCGTTATCTGACATGACTAGAGCTGCCATCAAGGTTCTGCAGAAGAATAAGAATGGATTCTTTCTTATGGTCAGTAGAACACTTTTAACTGGTTTAAATGGAGTAGTTTCTGTGGTGACAGGATTTTAAAGATTTTCTTTTTCAACAAAGGCATATATGTAAAGAAAAATTTCATTAGAGAACACTCTTGGTGGCCTACCATGACGTCTGAAATCATGAGTAGTTCCACTGTGAAAAAAGAGTCGGAGCTATACAACTCGTCTAGTGTCACTCAGACTGCGGTCTCTCTCACCTCGGGGTCAACTCCTCGGCGTCGCGTCGCTCCACTTACGCGATAGCTATGCAGGGCAGTAAATAGTGCGCCTCATGCTTCCACGGAACGATTAAATGCCAGGTGACGGCTGTGAACCACGACCTTAATAAATTTATTGTAAACGTTGGTGAGTTCTTTTAACTCACCATTAACCGTTACATTGGCCACAGTTCGTTCCCACAGTGAAACTACTCAAGGTTTCAGACGTGGTAGGCCATCTGATATTTTATCCAAAAAAACTGTGTGTTGAAGGGTGAAAACTTGCAAAATCTTTCAAATGCCCTTCCAACGATCACAAACCTTGCGAATGATTTCAGAGTATTTTCCAAGTAGATCAAAGACCTTATATAATAATGACAAAAGCAATAGGTACCTGCCCATCTCCCCATTAATTCCACTTCCTCTAATAAATTCAAGGTAGAAGGCGGCAACATAGACATGGCCCATCACCGGGGCTGGGCCAAGACAGCTGTCAATGAAGCAGCTGCCATGGAGGAAGCAGTCCAGTTCGCTGCCAACATGACTGATGAGGAAGACACTCTGCTGATCGTAACCAGCGATCACACACATTCCTTGTCAATCAACGGCTACCCTGACAGAGGTAGCAGTATTTTTGGTAAGTGCCTTTCCTAATTTGCTGGAAGATATTTGGCTGCGATCTATTGGGTATCCATATTATACGGTGTGGGTTGTGGAGGTCAGATATAGGCGGTCGCTTCAAGTAAATTATATACTGAACGAAGAATCCCTAGTTTGGAAAAAGACTAAGCCAAAAGTGGGTCAATGTTGTAAGAACCATGTCATTTAAATTGAAGTAGACGAGGATGTTACCTAAAATACCTAATTATTTTAAAGAACATATTATTTTCTTACGAAGCCTGATTGTTTGTCTCAAGCGCAGTAACAACAGTACCTACCTATTCAAAAATATAATTCCAAAAAACATTTGATTTTAACTTTAAAATGCTTCCAGGTATTGCCCAACCCTCAAGTTTCGATGGTGTGAACTACACGACCCTGTCGTACGGCACGGGAGGGCCAGGATCTTTCCAGTACTATGTGAAGACCGATGAGAATGGCACCAATACTGTGCAAAGACAAGACCCCAGTGAGGATGATACGGAGAAGTTCAACTACACCCAGGTAGCAGGGATCCAACTCGTTGAGAATTATCATGGAGGTGGCGATGTGGCGATCTACGCTAGAGGTGAGACTATTCAATCAAGACAGGAACGGGTGAAGAAAACGAATGAACACCTTAGAGTGTAGAACATATTATATGTCACCGGGACCCGACTTAATTGCGCCAAAGGAAACAATTGTCGTTTGATGCAAGATCAAGTCCCATTAGCAAAGCCTTCGACGATGTCCAACCCAAGCCGATCGAGCTTTAATTAAAGCCTATAGATAACTTTTTTCCTGTGGAATTTATAACAGTTGGGAAGAAAAATTCTCGAGAAGCGACCACGAACCGAAAGTCGCATCGTACGCAGGCCTACCACTAGGTGGATGAACGACATCGTAAAAGTTACGGGTAACCGATTGATGCAAGTGACGAATGAAAGGACTTTGCGCTGCAGTAAAACAATACATCGTAATTATTAAATATATTGCCGTCACACTACAAGACAGCAGTCGAACACATAGATATCCGGTTGCTAAAACTGATATGCGTGTCCTGAGCTCGATTATTATCCACCCAATCAGGTCACTGACATCATAATAGGCGTAGACTCGTTTGGTCACGTAGCGTTCTAAATTGATTCAATCAAACTGTCCTATTTTTTCGTACCTACAGCTAAACCATCATAACTGATTCAGACCAATGAAATGTAAACGTACGTCGTGTACATGACTTCTAATCTGACTAGACACATTACCTAACAACGACGATATAATACTAGACTCGTAATAACAGGCGACCGATGTCTGCCAACACATTAGGCAAAAAAGTCTTATATCCGTCTCATTTCGACCAATCCTGTGAGCCGTAAACATACGTTGAGACAGAACAGACCTTGAGTTAGCCAATCACAACGCAGTACCCCGCCTCCCTCGCTTACGTAGTACCTCAGCGAGTTGGCAGAATAGTTTTGTTCGTTAGATCGTGCAATGCGTAGTCTAGTATTATATCGTCGTTGTTACCTAATAACTTATGTTTTTAGATCTAGAAACTTCGTTCATCCAGTGCCAGAAAAAAATTAAGGTGAAAAGCCACCGTGGCGATACACGGTGGCTTTGGATGAAACGTTAGAGTCCGCGCCACCACTTTGACCTTTTGACGCGGCGCTAGTGTCGATGTCATTACGTCACACGTGGTGGCGCAGACCCCAAAACTTCGAAAATCCGGCACCGTGCACCCATCACGACGATGACGAGTCACCCAACCATTATTAATTTTCCAGGTCCCTATTCGCACCTGTTCCACAACGTCCACGAACAACACTATGTGTTCCACGCGATCTCCTACGCAGCTAAGATGGGCGCATATTCCAGCAGTACAGCAGTCTACGCCAACATCTGGAACCTTGCCATCATCACTGCCATCAGTATTGTGCTGCTGTGACTGTTAAAAGTCAAATAGATTAACGGTCAACGGTTTTTTACGTGGGATCAGCTTCACCTAGATTCCAGCTGTTCATTACTTCATCCACATTTTGTAAGCATCGTAAAGATGGTTGTACACCCCCTCAGACAGATATCTTATTAACCTTTGGAGAGATTATCCAAGTTTCGGGTTACTATCCGCACATACATATTACTTAGCATAATTATATCCGCGGCACGCTTGGGCAGTGGCTGAGCGATCGACTGCGGTGCGTGTCGCGGGTTCAATCCTCGTACGGAACAAATATTTGCATGACCTACGACACTGGAGAACTTCCTAGTGTGGGGGCAAAGTATTTAAATAAAAAAATTGTCTGGTAACTCCGAATACCTGCTGTCGATTCTTGATCGGACGGCGAGCTACCTACTACTCGCCGTCCGAAAGCCCGCGAGAGTGGACTTAGGTACGATTCAGACCAACCGGCCGAGCCGGGCGGCATTTTACAATGCGATAAAGAACGTTGAAATGTTTCAACAGTAGGTAATTATTACAGTTCATATCGCACCACGGCTTGTTTCCGATCTCTAAAACCGGTTAAAATTTTGTATTGTTCTTTCGTACGTAGCCACTTAGAATACGCATCTCAGGTTTGGAACCCGCAGTATGAGGTTTATAAGTCCCGTATTGAAGGTGTCCAAAGAAAATTTCTACGTTACCTTGACTATAGAGCACAGCAATACTCAGTTGACTATAGGCACCGCTGTAAACGGTACCACTTCCTTCCTCTGGACAAGAGGCGTCATATTGGAGACATAACTATGCTTATGCGTATCGCAAATGGCCATATTGACTGTCCTGAACTTGTTGCAAATTTAGCATTGCGCACGAACCTAATGGGATTACGCCAGCGACCAATATTAAGTGTACCTTTCACATCGACTAACTATGTGAAAAATGTTTTTTCAATAAGGAGTGCACGTGATTTTAATAGACTTTCTAAGGAATTTGATATCGACCTATTCTGCACCAGTGTGGCGTCCTTACGACATCAAATCGCACAAAACTTTTTCGATAGATAAATTATTACTTCTTATTCTAATTATCCTTCTAACAATTAATATTTGTTAGTGATTAATTGTCTTCTGTACTCTTTTTGTTAAATATCTTTTGTAATTTCTTTTTGTCTACAAGTGGAGGCTTGTAATTAGCGATTTGTTAATATTATATTTTTTATATAACATTTTCTGTATTCGTCTGTAAGCCTTCTGTAAAATAAATAAATAAATAAAATAAATAAATAAAAGAAATAAAATAATTAGGTAAATCAAATTACGGGCTCTCAGTTTCAGGCACTGGGGGGTCAAATAATTGAGGGGGTTCGACACGCACACGAGGCGATCGCCATAACTTACATGATGAGCTTCAAACATAAAGAAACTCAACAGATTTACACGCACCTATAGCTTGACATAAAAATGTAGAAAACCGGAAGTCGCCACTGTCTTTGCGCTGCCAGCACTTTGAATGATTTTATTTTATTTTTTCACTTATTACGTTAGTTTTATGGCACAATAATAAATCTAACAAACCTGCGGTCTTTGTTTACATCAAATATCAAAGATTTTGAAACGCTGTCAGAAATAAAAATTTTAGTTCCGTTTCAATCCGTTCTGGCCAAGCTGTACACCTACAGGAGCCGTATGAACAGGAGGCCAATCGCGCTAATTTGAAACGTCTGCAAACGTATACGATAACGTTATGGTTCGATTGCAAAGTAGCGTCCTATCAACTTTACGTTTGACAGCGGTTACGTTCCAGCTACGATCGCGTTGCGTCTCAACTTGCTGTCAAAATTTTAGCGCGATACGAAACGGTCAAAAAGTTGTGTTATGGTAGCGGTTCAGTTGCGATTTCGTTGAAAAAAAATAGCGCGATTGGCCTCTAGGATGTAGTGTAGAATCACTTCACAACAAAGACAAAACACTCCAACGATGCAGTAACGATCATAAAAAAGTAGCGTCCTATCAACTTTACGTTTGACAGCGGTTACGTTCCAGCTACGATCGCGTTGCGTCTCAACTTGCTGTCAAAATTTTAGCGCGATACGAAACGGTCAAAAAGTTGTGTTATGGTAGCGGTTCAGTTGCGATTTCGTTGAAAAAAAATAGCGCGATTGGCCTCCTGAGAAGATTCAAAATACCACCAGTTTCAAATAGGTATACAAAGTATTTGTACCTAGTATTTATACCTGGTATTTGTATTAGTAGTAGTATTTTTGGTAATAAAAATGAAGTAATAGTAGGTAATGATGGTTAAGGTGATTGCTTCGATGTAGCCCGCGAAATTCAATTTTTTTTACGTTTTTTGCAATTTGCAGGCCAGTGACATGTTGTAACTTTATAAATATAATGTGTTGCGGTAATAACAAGTATAATTTTAAATATAGAAATTATCAAAAAATTCGCTCCATCAGCTCTCACATAGAAAAGGTGCATCGTAGTTAGATTTCGGAGATTTTAACATGATGCACCTTTTCTATGTGAGAGCTGATGGAGCGAGTTTTTGGATAATTTTTATATTTAAAATTATACTTGTTATTACCGCAACTCATATATTTATAAAGCTACAACATGTCACTGGCCTGCAAATTGCAAAAAACGTAAAACAATTTGAATTTCGCAGGCTGGTTGGAGCTTCCCCCTTAACCAAACCTATTAAGCTTTAGTTAAGGGGAATGCTCCAACCAACCCGCGAAATTCAAATTTTCTTTAGTTTTTTTCAATTTTGCAGGCCAGTGACATGTTGTAACTTTATCAAAATATGAATTGCGGTAATAACAAGTATAACTTTAAACATAAAAATTATCAAAACATTCGCTCCACCAGCTCTCACATTGAAAAGCTGCATCTTGTTAAAATCTCCGAAATCTAACTTAGATGCAGCTTTTCTATGTGAGAGCTGATGGAGCGAATGTTTTGATAATTTTTATATTTAAAATTATACTTATTATTACCGCAATTCATATTTTGATAAAGTTACAACATGTCACTGGCCTGCAAATTGCAAAAAACGTAAGAAAAATTGAATTTCGCGGGCAACATCGACGCAATCACCTTAACCGAACTGGTATACCACTCGATCACTCGATGCTTAGTTTCTATACCTACTCGTAGCACCAGAGTTTACAAGTGGGCTGTGGCGCTCCCTGGGAGAGGCCTATGAGCAGAGGACTGCAATAAGCTGATATGATGATGATGATGAGAGTTTACAATGAGAAGCATTGGCAGATATACACTTCTCATCAAAAAAATCGAAACACTTTCGTTTTTATTGTTTTTGTCCTAATTTTTTACAAAAGAGAATTAATTCCATGAAAAAAAAACATTACTGTATAGCTGGCAGTTTGGTCATTACAGTAAGAGGAAAAAAATCAAAATTCGAAATAATTTCATTTGTTTATCCTATAAATGAAATTAATCACTGTTTTGAGACAAATGTGTATTTAGGGTTGGAGTACGTTTCTCGTTTAAAAACTAAAAATTAGCGCTTGTCTTTAAACTTTCTGTTTCTTATTTCATTTACTGTGACTTTGGGACGTCTGAAAAAACTTTTTTTTCTAAAACATATGGATACTTCGCCCGCAGAAGCCGCCCAAGTGGTGGCATTGCTGGATTCTGGACTTAGTCAGCGTGTTGTGGCTGCAAGATTGCATCTAAGCTTATCATCTGTTCATAGAGTCTACAAACGCTATCGGGAGACTGGTTCGTTCACGCGCCGTTCAGGATCTGGCAGGAATCGGGTCACTTCTGAGCGAGATGATCGATTTATTGTAACAACTTCTTTACGAAATCGACGCCTTAACGCTTTTCAACTGCAGCAGCAGCTTCGCGTTGTACGAAGAGTAGCTGTAAGTGACTCTACAATAAGAAGAAGGTTGAAGGAACGCGGATTGGCACCGCATAAGCCAGCGAATGGGCCGAAATTAACTGCAGACCATCGAAGAGCGCGCCTTAACTTTGCACGCGAGCACCTAACTTGGTCATACCTTCAGTGGAGCAAAGTACTGTTTTCTGATGAGTGTAAAATTATGCTGTATGGTAACGACGGAAGGAACAAGGTCTACAGAAGAGATGGAGAACGCTTTGCACAATGCTGCATTGAAGAAAAGGTCAGCTATGGTGGCGGTTCGTGGACGGTTTGGGGAGGAATCAGCGCCGACGGTAAGACAGAACTTGCCTTTGTGTCTGGGCCACGGCTGCCTGCACTAAACTCTCATCGGTACATCGAACAGTGTCTTGAACCTCATGTGATGCCCTATGCACATTTTATTGGCAACGACTTCATATTCATGCACGACAATGCTAGAGCTCACACCGCGGGCGTCGTACGAGATTATCTTACCGAAGTCGGTATCTCCATTATGGTATGGCCAGCAAGAAGCCCGGACATGAATCCCATTGAACATCTATGGGATGAATTAAAGAGACGAATTCGAGCAAGAGATCCAGCCCCAGAAACACTTAGCCAGCTGCAAAATGCAATCCAAGAGGAATGGGATAATATACCACAACATGTGATCGTGACTCTCATCCGATCGATGAAGAACCGTATGGAAGCAGTAATAAGAGCTCGCGGAGGGAATACAAGTTATTAAATAAACGTTTCTTACATTTTTTTTTCATTTACGCGTGTTGTTTTACCCATTTCCTTCATATTCCATACAGGGTAAAAATTACTCATTATACAAAATACGAAACCTATGAAGACTTAATTTGAATTTAGAACATTAACATTAGGATTTAAAAACCTCATACTACTCACTATTAAATGACATTTTACATTTATTCCTAAATATACACATTTTTCTGATAATCCTTATCAAATCATAAACTGCGAGGTGTTTCGATTTTTTTGATGAGAAGTGTATATGACATTTATTGTTCGTATAATTTTAATCATATCATTTTCATTCTGTTTTACATGAGTTCTTCAAGTTTTAGAAAGTACTAGCGGCCCGGTTTGTGCTTCGCTACTTTGCCAGTAAAATCCTCATTAACAAAATGATCCGCCATTTATTGAATTCATTTGTTACAAAAAAATGTGAAATGAAGAACCGCTCGACCGTTTTAGTGCAAACTTCACATAAACCATCTCCTAAATAGTCCGAACAAAGCCTAAATATTTGGTTTGGATAGATGAGCCCGTTCTTGAGATATAAAATTACAACGAAAAGTGGCATTGATTTTTATATAATGGGGTGACTGGCAATTAGTGTACGATACTTAAACACATGATTGTGCTCATGATAACAAATAATTTTTAGTATGGGAGCAAAGCCGGAATGGTGAAAAAAAAAAACAGCTGTTCAGTACATTTATGTTTGCCTAATGTACGGAACAGCTGATATTTTTTTTCACGATTTCGGCTTTGCTCCCGAATAATAAAAATTGTTTGTTATCATGAGCACAATCACGTGTTTAAGTATCGTACACTAATTGCCAGTCACCCTATATACATAGATAAACTATCTACTCTAGAAGGTTTCTAAGCCAATAGTTTCTACTTACCTACCTAGCAAATTTTATAATTTTAATAACCTTCTTTGCGGAGATCAACTTCGACCACCAATACCATCACTCCCATAGTGCCGGAGCACACGGCGCGTTGCAACGCCGCAAATTTTTTCGGTGCGGCGCAGCAACGCGCCATTGCTCTGGCACATAAGCATTATCTTCTTCTTTTCGTATCGATGATACGTCGAAAGCACGTAGGTTACGTCTACGTAAAGCGAGTAGTACACGAGCTGAACACGAATTAACTAAAAGAAAATTCTCATTTTATGTACCTTCACGTCAAGTGAATTTGTACTAAAGTCGTGCTGGTTCACGTAACGTAGTTTTAATACGTGTATCACGATACGTATTTCTTTCTTAACACGACGCCGATAATTATAGCGATACCCAAAGCCAGCAGCGCCCATTTTAGCTTCGATCTAAAACATAAAACAATGTTTTTTTATGTGATATTTGAAATGCAACTTAATCACAACAATTACAAATAGTACAATAATACCTACTGCAAAAATATTTATAGCAATCAGGTACCCTTTTAAATAAAACAAGGCCTCAAAAAAATACATTAAATATTCTAAATATTACTATCTCAGAACGTATGTCTGATGTCGCTAGGCGTTTTTTTTTTTTTCTAGCCAATTTTGACTAGCCAAAATTGTCACAAAAATTACTAAATTAGCTACTTTCTATACAGAAAATAAAATACGTAGACCTACTCTAAATAAAATAAATTATAAGAATGTTATAAAATTACGGGCGTTCAGGTTCAGGTGCAGGCCGTGGTCGTCGAGGGGGTCGCCATAACTTACGTGGCGAGCTTCAAACACAAATATAATCAACATAATCTAAATGTTCAAGCTCGTGCGCCTACAGAAGTCACCGAACTCAAAAGTTACAGAGATATTTCAGTTGAAAGAAATATAACCACTTGCAGTTTAGTATGTGTGGAACGAGAGTTAAAAAAAATAAATAATAAGTAGCAAACCAGAATTCGCGGGCGCAAACATTTTATAGGTATGTAGCTTTATTTTTCTCCACTTCACAAATTACAGATAAATATTCTCCGAATAATAGTTTCCGGATAGCCGTACCATTTCAGAATTTAAATTCAGGTGTTTTAAAATTGGCCTTCATTGGAAATATTTTGAAAGGTACCAATTTACGACATCATAACGTTCTGGTTAAGGAAATTGCGAGCTTGAAGAAGTGCCTATATAAAATAAACTACATACCTACTCTTAATACCAATTTTACAAGTAAGCTAAACTTTACTTACTGATATTATGAAAACAAAGTAATAATAAAAAAATACAGAATCTTGTGGACAACACGAAGGACCAGTCAGAAGAGCAGAATGTCTGCTGTACCTACGCATATTACTTCTCCTTTCGTATCAACTGTTACCAGCGACAGGTTTACAGCTTGGCAAATTAGAGTAGAAAACCGGAAGTCGCCACTGTGCTCTCGCTACCAGCACTTTGAATGATTTTTTCTTTAGAATCATGAAGAGAATACGACTGCGGATTCACAGCTTGTAATACTCGTATTTATGTGAGTCAAGTAGGTAAGTGTTGTAAGGTGGCCGTTCATGGCAACGCATGGACATCTCTGGTATTGTGAATTTGTGACTGTGACCTCAGGTCTAGTGTGTGGTATGGATTTTTTTATTGTTGAACGACTATTTTCGATCTTTTGCTACGTTGACGCATCACACATTAACCAGGAGACAATCAATTGTACCGTGGCCGTGGTAAAATTTGATTAGATAGTTTTCCTATTTGTAACACACAAGCAAAAAGTGTATGGTGGTAACTTTGGTATTTCGTAGGCTCTTTAATTTTATAAAATTACCTACCAAGATTCTTTTTGTTAAATAAAATACATAGGTAATATCACTATTAACTCTTTTATTTATAATTATTGTAAGTAAAGATTCATAGGTACATAAATTGTATCTCAAAATTCATTTACTGAAAGAAGTATAAATATCTTCACTTCAAGTGCCGGGAATCTTACGTTAGAACACAACGTATTGGTTCCTGGCTCTGTAAGTGTTAAAATGCTTTTATCAAATAACAAAACGAAATATATTTCGTTGACTTAAAAAATTAAACGAACCAATTCCCAAGAAAGATAGAGACCGCTCTCGATAGATTTTAAAAACCTCAGTAACACCGAAGACAATAAATGCTAAAAATTCAGACAATGTCTGGGCCACTGACGTAGAACGCTACAATCCACAAATGTAAAGAATTAAGAAGAAAAACAATTGCAATTTTTAAATAAACAATTCTGCAAAATTGAGCGGGGACTTAAGACTAAAAACAAAGTAACAAACTATAACAACTAGTAGTAAGTCATGTGACATATTCTCGCCTATCAGGAACAAAGGCCCTTACACTAGGCTTAACTGGTTTCACCTGTTGTCTGACCCCCACTGTGTTACATTTTTATTACGAAGAACATTTCTTAACCGCGATGCCGATGATTATAGCGATACCCAACGCCAGCAGCGCCCATTTCATATAAGAACTATAAACAAAAAAAAACAAATTTTAAAAGGCACAAAAACAAAATTGGAAGTATACTAGCGAGCAAAAGCATGTGGAATCCCTTACTCCGATACCGCACAATCTTGAGTACTCAATAACCAGTTAAGAAAATTAAAAATGGTACCATTTTAAAGGTTTAACTGTTAACTTTATATTGAGACCAAATTCATTTAAATAACGCCATTATTTATGTAGCTATTCCGTGTGCATCAGAATGGCTGGTTGCCTGTGGCGTTGGTCAATGAGAGTTGATTCGAAAATTGCTACATAATTGCTTATATTTGCTACATATAATAAATAATTGCTACATAGGATATATACTTAGATATAAAATTTTTTTTTTGACCAGCCATCCTGACGTCAGGATGGCTGGTCACCTCCTAGTTTAAAGTGAAGCGTACAGAGTTTCCCGAAATGTATTGCGTCAATAATTGCTTCATATTTACTTCATTTATCTCATTTATTTGTATCTTTAAAAATATGCTAAATAAAGGATGTAGCAGTAATTTAAATTATCCCAAGGAAAAGTCCCTGATAAAATAATAAAGGCAAATAGTTGCAGTGCGTCTTCACTCAACGGTATTGCTACTTTAGGCGGCAGGCGTTCTAAATAAAATTGTTAAATGGCATGTTATGTATGAGTAGGTAAGTGGACAATAAGCACATTAAAAGGATATCGTTAATAAAAAAAATTACGAAGAGTAAAAAGAAGATAATTCCACATTGCATAATACATATATGCGAAAAAATAATATGGCAATAAGGTAAATTAATGCTGAGGTTATGGGACATCTCGCCCACGAAAAAAGGTGGCCCGCAGGCCAGATGTCCCCTTTTTAAAATGTGCATGGGTAGATTCGCCCGAAACAATTTTTTAGCTAATTTTCATATTCATCATCATCATCTCAGCCATAGGACGTCCACTGCTGAACATAGGCCTCCCCTTTTGATCTCCACATATACCGGTTGGAAGCGACCTGCATCGAGCGACTTTTATAAGGTTGACTGGCCACCTTGTTGGTGGACGTCCTACGCTGCGCTTGCTAGTCCGTGGTCTACACTCTAGCACTTTTCGACCGCATCGGCCATCTGCTCTGCGAGCAATATGGCCTGCCCATTGCCACTTCGGCTTGCTAATCCGGTGGACTATATCAGTGACTCGTATGTGATCACGTAAAGAAACACCGAGCATAGCCCTCTCCATAGCTCGTTGAGCGACTTTGAGCTTTGAGATGAGACCGATAGTGAAAGACCACGTTTCGGTGCCGTAACTCATAACTGGTAACACACATTGGTTGAAGACTTTCGTCTTGAGGCACTGGGGTAAGTGGGACGGAAAGACATTGCGTAGTTTCCCGAACGCTGCCCAACCGAGTTGGATTTGGTGGTTGACCCCTTTCTCGAAGTTTACTTGTCCTAAGTAGATATTATATGAGTCAACGACTTCGAGCCATTTAACAATTTTATTTAGAACGCCTGCCGCCTAAAGTAGCAATACCGTTGAGTGAAGACGCACCGCAACTATTTGCCTTTATTATTTTATCAGGGACTTTTCCTTGGGATAATTTAAATTACTGCTACATCCTTTATTTAGCATATTTTTAAAGATACAAATAAATGAGATAAATGAAGTAAATATGAAGCAATTATTGACGCAATACATTTCGGGAAACTCTGTACGCTTCACTTTAAACTAGGAGGTGACCAGCCATCCTGACGTCAGGATGGCTGGTCAAAAAAAAAATTTTATATCTAAGTATATATCCTATGTAGCAATTATTTATTATATGTAGCAAATATAAGCAATTATGTAGCAATTTTCGAATCAACTCTCATTGACCAACGCCACAGGCAACCAGCCATTCTGACGCACACGCTATTCCGGATAATTTTGCTCGCGAATGTAGTTGATAGCATGTAACTATTTTTGACAACTAATAAGCATTTAGAACCCACTACCCAACAGGATGCGTACCTATAATTCTATTCTACATCTAAAAAAACGTCTAAATATACTTACTTAAAAATAGATGACTGATTACCTAATAGTAGTAAAAATAAACAATCTAGAAAACAAAACTACTATTTATTTGCAACAATACGGCGGGTACCTTTGAATAGGTTGACGATGTTGCCATATTGTGAAGACAAATAATTAGGTAGGTATTTGTTGTTACATATTTCCATATAATTAATATTTAAGTATAAGTAAAAGTACCTGTAAGTATTAGAAAAAGCGTAAATGAAGTAACAATATGGCGTCAAGGTCATCTTATTCTTAGTTGTAATGTAACCCATATAAAAATCTGATATTAAGGTAGCCCGTGAAAAAAAACTTCTTAAATTTCTTGTAGTATGCAGGGCAGTACAAGGTATAATGCTATTACTTAATCATAAAAAAAAATGCTTCCGTATTATGGTGCTCCCACATTTATCGACGCGGAATCGGCTTAAGCCGCTCAAAAAATCCTTTATGTCAACGTAATAAGGGTGTTAGTAATACCATTCGCATCGGCTCGGCTCGGACGATGCGACGCGACGTGCGTCAGCCGACGGCGGAACAAGCCGTTTGTAGATTAGCTGATCGCATCCGTACGGCGCTGAATCTAGCTGAACGTTTCCGACTGCTGCGGAACAGCGCCGAAGACGGCCGAACGGCGCTGGATGGGAGTTTAATAATCCGCTCCCATGCCTTCGTCTCCGACGGTAACCGAACGGCGCCAGAGACGGCCGATCGGCATTCGGTAGCAGTGGAATGATCCGCGCGCATGCCTGCATCGTCCGAGACGTTAGCCGAACGGCGTCAGAGATGGCCGAGTACCGATGGTGGCACAGCACAGAGTCTTATGAAGACCATTTTTCGGACATTGCTTTTTTATGTGAAAATATGTTTATGTTATTTAAATGCATTTGTTTGTATCCTCATTTTACTAGCATGTTTAGTTTTTGACATTTATTTTTTTTGAAAATCGTCATTTCTTCAACAAGCTTTTTAGAAAAGTTATTTGTACTGAAATTATGCCCTTCATTTTTCTTGCGTCTTGCGTGACTAGATAGTATTTCCGTATGAAAACACTTATTTCTTAAACTCAATTTGAAAAATTAAAAATGAAAGGCCAATACGTCCGTACAGCTCAGAGCGCACGTAAATCTGCGATGAAAGCATTTGTAGATATTTTCGGGGTCATGGCACGACAACCAGCCCCTCGCGACCGCTATCCGGAGGTGTTCACTGCCGAACAGATGTGAACATCCGTCACGACAGTCGTACGGAGGAGTCGACAGCCGAACGTAAGTGAACATCCGTCGTGACGGCCGTTCGGAGTAATCGACTGCCGATAGCATGTAAACATCCGTCGCGGCAGCTGATCGGCGATAAGCCGAGTAGTGCGGTGATACGCACTCGGCTTAAGCCGATTCCGCGTCGATAAATGTGGGAGCACCCGTACTCGGGAAAATTCATGAGTTTAGGTATGTATGTTGATATTATAAAACATAATGAATGAATCATCACAAATATATTTTACTACCGCAAACTCATTATGAAAGTAGATTAACAGAAAACCTCATATTGACCTGCAAATAATAAAAGTGAAAAACTAGCACTTTTTCCATAATTATACTGTTTTTTAATAAACTTCTAAAAGAAATAAAATATTTAAAAAAAATTACGGTCTCTCGGGTGGTGGAGGGCGGCGGCGCTTGGGTCTTTAAACAAAAAAACTCGTCATTATTTAATTCTTCAAGCTCGCACACCTACAGGATCTGCAGAACTCGAGTAAATACAGAAATAATTCATAGGTACCTACAGAATAATTAATAAAAGAACAACTTTCAGTCTTCTTTTAATCCTCTACATCTAAGCTTATTTTTTTAATCCTGATATTTATACCTGTTATTTATACCTAGTATTTGTAATAACAAATGAAGTAATTTTACTAGTTGTTCAATGAACAGGTGTATCACTCGGTGTTTAGGTAATTTAGATTGAACGTGAATTGACAATGAGAAGCAGTAGCAAACTATGGTCGAACCCAAACATTTTGTTGTTATTTTCATTCTGACATTTTTAGATTTTAAGAATTTTATCATCAGGATATGACAGTTTTATTGTTTTTTTCTAAATCTTATAATTTATAAAGAGGAATGCCCAAAAATATATGGAGCAAAAACCCAGAATCGATTAAAACGACTTATTTGTGGCAAGGTAGAGTATACATGCTTTAACCCAAATCCAATAATAGTTTTCGATTAAACCATCACCAAGTAAAAAAAAATTGTAACTGATAAGTTACAATTTTTTATAATGTTTCAAGTCAACTATATAAATAATGTTTCAAATCAGCTATTTCCTTAAGTTTGCCGTATATGATTACTTCCCAGAATTTGATCCTTATTAGCAACACTATCGAATGGTGTAATAATACAGGGTGTGTTTTTTTCCAAAATTAGCGGGTTCGATTCCTGGCCAGGATGATTGATTTTTCTAAATCCAATGATGCAGTTCTAGTTTTCTTTAAAATTGGGCTCGAGATCCCTTTCAACGTTTTTTGATATTCCTCATAGTTTCGGATATAGCCATCCACGCCCAGTTGAAAAATTTTCATCCTGTATATGCTGCTGGCCTGTTTGGTTATGGTTTTATGCGAAACGAATAGCGTATTTATGTCCTCTGATTCAAGGTCTATTTTGTTGTTCATAAATTATTTTAATCGACTCTGGGTTTTTTTTGAGCATTCTTCTTTTATTAACACTTTTTTGATGAGTTCTTATTTTGAAGTTTTCTAAAGAAACACCAAAATGTAATATTTTTGAACCAATAATGTACCAAATGGCTTTATAATATAATAATTATGCAACGTGACGTCACTTAGAGTTCTGCTTGAAAAATGAATTTGCGAGCGAGAAGAAATATGCATAATTAATTACCTACCCATAATATCTACTCCAAAAGCAAGCTATTTTTTCTACTGACCAATTAATTATAATAAACTTACCTTGCCGAAAACCTGCTTTGCGAAGTATGTACACTTAAGGCTAGTCCAGCAGTACATATCGTACATGTCCAAATAGATATATATCTGTTGCCTTGCGATAATCACTCTCACACACTTTGTGCTGTTATTACTGTTTGTATTAAATTGAGCAGCTTACTAAACGTGTCGCGGCAATTTTATTTAATAATAGTTATATAATAATTAATACAGTCGTCCAACAATAAACATAATATAGATTCTAGGAACATTTGTCGGTTTCTTAAAATTATCCCAAATACCTATATATAAATAGGAATCTTTAACATTTTAATGTCCACTAACACATATAATTACAATAAAATGAATAAAACCACATAAAGTCACTATTTACTACTTTATTGCATCATGTCATATTAATAATAAGAATATTGTAACAATTGTATAAAATGTTTTGTAAATAATCATATCACAAAATAAATGAATGTTAAGAAGTAGAAATAATTAACTAATAAATTCGATCACTTTGTGTCAAAGTAACTTATTATTTTTTAGCCGTGACGAAGTAATAGTGACGAACTTAACTTGTTGGCTAATAAATACATTTGAAATTCCATTAATTCAAAATTAAATGAAGCACCTCTATAAATATTTTACTCTGAATTTTAACTTATTTAAACTTACTAACATGTCGAAGAACTAACGAGTTATCTCTTACATTCATACATAAAGATTTAAAAAACCTGTTTAACACCGAAAAATATCAATACATACTTTCATGGGACAGCGATTTAGACCACTGAAGCGCGTACACAACTTTACGCACAATATTACTAAGAAAATAAATAAAAACATTAGCTAACAAAAATATTTTGAAAGAAATGTAAGTGTGCAATGGCACACTTAAACAATTTCTAATAAATTGCGCAGTGATTTCAGCTAAAAAACAAAGCAACGTACTAAAACGAATTATCCTCAGTGGTCTTAAGAACTGAAACAGTTCGTTAATTAGGCTTACACTAGGCGTAACTGGATTCACCAGTTTGTTTTTCACCCCTTCTGTGTGTTTACTTGTTTTCTAGTCTATCCGGAGTATTTTTTATAAGCGATGCCGATGACTATTGCGAGTCCCAAAGCCAGTAGCGCCCATTTCAGCTTCGAACTAGAAAAGAAAATCATGTTTAGTATGCTATTTTTCCGCAACTGTTTTTGAAAGTGGGTTAAATAATTAAATGAAGGTAATTCTGAACAAAAATAATGGAAAAGTGGGACACCAAAATCTTTAACCCACCGTCTTATATAATACTAAAATTGCAGTTTTGTTCATCTAATACAATGTCCCGATTTACAGAAACGAACACTATAAAAATAACGACTATATAATAGTACCTACTTCAAAAGTATTCATGTCACAATTGCTGCAGCATTAGAACTAAGTATTTATTCTACAAACAAGTTACAATCAAATTTCTTACATTACTACATACAGTACATATTAAATTATACTACTACTAATACTAATTATTAATACCTAAACCTATTCTACGAGAAATGCAAAAAATATATAAAATTACAACCTTGACGGTGGAGGGCAAGGAGGCCTCCTAAACACAATAATAAATCGTATTGTTATTTAAATCTTCAAGCTCGCACACCTATAGGGTCCACAGAACTCAAGGAGGCACAGTAAATAATACATGAGATTGAAAAAGTACAAAGTATTTTTATACAAAAGTAGTTTTTTAAAAATACTTGGGGTAATTGTACCTGATATTTTAACTCGGTACTAACAAATGAAGTACTAGAACTAGGTTTAGTTAGCTGACTTGTATACCACTCGGTTCAAAAGTCAATGGTAGCGGGTATAGTACTCATTGGTACACCTTTAGTTTAGAGTTCAGCAAAAGTTCAATGAGAAGCAGTGGCAGTTGCAACTTTCATTCCGGAATTATATTTGTTGAAATAGTTTCTATGACAGGTCAAACATGTATTTGCGTGTTTTAAAAAGGTAAATAGCAAGTTATAGTTTAGTTATGTATAAATTACTATGGCATGCTAGCCTAGTGGTTTGGTAAGTGCAACTACGTGCAGTGAATGGCAAAAAAAATGGCAAAACCGAGGGCTCTAATGTCACTTATGCATTATTGGTTATTCTTTAAAAAAGTTTATAATATTAAAAAAAAAATGCTTTTTTAAACATGTTGTATTATTTAACATGCATTCGTTTTGATACGCTTAAAGTTCTGCTTGAGAAAGGAAATTGCGAGGGTGAAGATGTACATAAAATATACTATTTACTCTAAATATTATGTTCTATATTTTAAGCTAAGTTTTTTTCTACCTAACATAAGTATTTTAAATAAATATATTGAGAACCTTTCTGCGCCACACGGCGGACCACGACGTCTTGAAAAGAAAAGGAACCATGTTAATATATTGAAAGGAGTGTTTAAAATTAAGCAACTTTTCACTGCTTTACAATATCGCTAATTCTCAACTTGTTTTCGTGTTGAACTAAATAAAAAATATTTTCTTTTTATTACATGTCCAAGCGCAATTTCTTTCGAGAATTAACAATCACCGCATTTATACATGCATAGACAAAAGAATAATGTTCTCTTCTACCAATTTCTAAAATAAAAAAAAAATCGATAAGAATACCTAGGTTCGCGTGGCACAATTATTTGTTGGACTCTTCTCTCTGCTGTAGGCGAGTCAGGAACACTAAACCTTGACTTCATAGATTTGGTTGGTGATGGCCTTGGGCTGTTACAGATTTATTTATTAAATTAAATAAAACATTTCACCGGCGTACAAGCAATATTATTTTAATGCTACTAAAATTAAGCAAACTAAGACCTGCATCAACTTTCTACATCAACAATACTCAAAATGAAAAACTGATGTAACTAATTAACTTTTTTTGCTATAAAAAGTAAGTAATATGCAAGCAGAACTCCAAGCGATGTTTTTCGACATCATCATCAAAAATCTTATAGCATTTGAAATATCACCAGATACGGCTTGAGGGCATAATATTAATGAAGAAGAAGTGTTTCTTTTTTTTCTATTTAGTACCCTCCTAAATACATAAAGTAATCGTTCGGTTTATTTTTAAATTTCTAACAGTAATTTCAATTGTAATACTAATCCCAACCTGACTGTCGTCGGGCTGAATCTTAGCCACGGCTTCTCATCACTTTCAAAACTGCTGCTGGCGAAAGATTGACAGATATGTAACAAATCAAAACATTGACAATCCAGAAACTTTTTATTCGTTATTTGACAGCAAAAAAAAATTAAAGTATGATTAAAATCTTCTAATATTCATCCCTGAAGAGTATATAAATATATATTGTATAGCTCTGTCTCTTTCCCACAGTGGAACTACTCTCGCTTTAAGATGTCATGGTATGGCCCCTCGTGTTAGAATTGCCTCAGCAGTCACCAACAACACAGGTTGACTGCGTCAGGGCCATTGGTTGCTATAACCTAAACAACTAGGTACACAGTCCCGTTTTTATAAGCCAAGAATAGAGTATTCATTATTAGTTTTACATTTCGTTATTCGACCCAAGGTGTTAGGTATATTCACCTTGAACATGAAACGCGCACATACTCAATCAGTATTAGAAGTATTTATGAAAAGATGATGTAATCTTGTCAGCTGGCCTGTATTTTAAAAATTTTGGGCAATTTATGTTCTCCAACATTTTCAGGAGAAGACATATCAAGTTGATACAATACATTTTAAATCAACTACAAAAAAATAAAAGGAAATAACCTGGGTCGATCACATTCAGTGCACTCACGATGGTATTTTGAACTGTTGATATTACAAAAAAAAAAGATATTAAAATATTAATAAGTTGAATAAACAACAATGACTGAACACATTCTAAGTACATTAGGTTTTGGATGAGCCAAAGAACACAATCTACTTCTACCTACTAAACATAAATTATTTTTTTAGTTATGGTATCACAAAAATACGGTTAACCAGGTGAGGTGCGTCTGTCATAACCAGAGATCGGAATTAGGTAGTTATTTTAGTACTTTTGCATCGAAATGTTGATATTGATAGGATCTTCCCGGAATTTCTAATAGACAATATTGTGTGGAAAACACAAATAAATAACAATAATGAAAACAACAGAGACACATAGAATATTAGACAAATAAATCGTGAAAATAAAATTTTGGGATTTTTCTGGTCTTTAAAAGTAATTCCGGGATTTGGGGCAGATCCACTTTATTCTTTCGCTGTATGAAACCTACATGAATAAATCTACCTAATGCCGACCTATGGTCATAACTCCAGTCTTTTAAACCATTCAATACTAAAGAAATATATTATTCAAGATTCTGAACAAAGTTTACGGAACTCGACGAAAATGGGATGAAAAATTTTAGAACTAAATTACAACCGCAAAAAAAATATCAACGAAATAGTAGTCTAAATGGTTATGACACGATTTGTTTATTAGTAAACCAATCATATCATATGGTAAGCACACCATATGATATGATTATACCCTTTTTATTTACATTTATATTATATTATTACTAGCTGTTGCCAGCGGCTTCACCCGCTACAACTCGAAAATTATCACACGGGAACATAAAATCGGGATAAAAACTATCCTGTGTTAATCCAGGTTATAAACTATCTGTATACCAAATTTTAGCCAAATCCGTTCAGTGGTTTTTGCGTGAAAGAGTAACAAACATACCTACATACATACACATACATACATCCTCACAAACTTTCGCATTTATAATATTAGAAGGATACCTACGCCAAAATTAATATTATATACAAACTATTAATACAATAATTAAAAATAATTACGAGAGAATGTTAGTAATGCTTATAACAATGATATTATACTCAATGATCACGATACGGGCGATCACGTCAATGACCTGCGTCCATCAACTATTACTTGAAAACTACTTTTAGCAAAGAATGTGTTGTTCAAATTAATAAATAATAATAATTATCATCGTTATTATCTTGTTAATGTTATTCACATATTTTTTTAGCGTGATAATATCATCAAACGAGTCCTCCCACTCAGGGCAGTGCGGGAGTACTGTCAGACTCGTACTGACTAATAAAATCCGCTGTGTCCTTCAATAGCCCTTTACGTTCCGGGGTCACGGTAATTCGGCGACCAATGTTATTTACATAGGTAGGTACATACATATAATATTATTTACATAGGATTATTTTTTACATAAGTGTTGGAAAAGCGGCATTTTGGCGCTACCAGACCTTCATCCTTATCGTGGTCGTATAGTAATTTTACATAATAATAATTATGATTTACATAGTCCGTCTTACACTACATTTAATAAACATAAAGATATAAGTATGATTTAATTTAGACGCTGTTAAATTACATACAAATAGCAACTTTTATCCAAAACGCCAATATAAGATAACATGGAATCTACACTGCCCGTGATAAGATAAGCTGAAAATAAGTAAATCAGTCACCTTGATCTCCATACTTTGGGTTTCATTTTACAACTGCAAACAATTAACATTACTTTTATATCAGATCTTGCATTTTTACTTTTTATAATAGGTACAATTTAGGTTTTACATTTTTTTACAACTTGTTTTCATTTTGTGAATGTGAATCTACCTATGGAGAACCAAAAGCATTACAATATCATTTTATAATATTTTTTTTAAGGAAGACTACAATTTTTGCTTTAAAGTATATGTAAACACTTACCAGCCTTGTCCTGGAGCTAGGGATCCGATTTTATATTTACTCAACATACTCCTGGAACAGAAAAAAAACATAGTTAAAAGAATCTGATTGTTACTAATACTTTCCTACAAATAACAGGTTAGTATTTCGTATACCAGTTAGTATTTCTAGAGTACCAGGTATAAATACTTTATGATACTAAGTAGGCCATAACAAAAAAACCTAGTAGATATTATGAAAGAAATGGAAGGATTCTTACTTTGCATCAGAACTGTGGCCAACATCATCAAATGCTATTGTGGCATCTTGTCCTCCAGCCTCCATTAACGGCTCTTCTCCGCCAGGATGCTGGAGAAAATCAAAATAATGTTATTAAAAATATACTAAAACCCACGACCTCGGGCACGCCGCAGTCGCGGCGGTAAGAGCCCTCTTTGAGAAGTGGCTGGAAAGGCGTTACGGCGCCCTGACCTACCGCATGACGCAGGTCCTCACCGGACACGGAAGTTTCGGGAGGTACCTGTGTCTGATGAGGAAGGAACGGGCGGGGGCCCGTCATCACCGCGCCGTCGGCTGCCACACCGGCAGGCTTTGGCCTCTAGAGAGCCAAAGCCTGCCGGTGTCGCGGAACTTATCTCATTACCGTGACCCCGGAACATAAAGGGCTTTTGAAGGACACCGTGGATTTTAGTCCCTCCCGCCCTGCCCTGGGTGGCCCACGACCTTGCCTGCATATATGTCGGAAATTGACATGCAGCCGTTAAAATGCAATTAATAATTTTCGGATTATTTTTAATATCAAATGCCCATAGCAATAAGTCCGCCGTTATACTTACATGTGCAAGAAGTTTTAAATTAATAATAAATAAATAATATAAAGCTGGCCAAATGAGATTGTAACTTATTTTTATAGTGGGTCTCATCATGCTACCTTTAAAGTCTTAAACTATCATTTTGACCATAACTTTACATATTTTTTTATAAAAAATAATTGGGTCATTTCAGATATTTGGCAAAGAAAAACATACAGACACATGATATTGAAATGTAACAAGGCTACCATACTGATAAGAGGTTATTATTATGTAACTTTTACATTATTATAGCTGTCACTTATCTAACTGATTTACAGGATAAGAATTTTAAAGAATGATGCAATAACGTTGTGATTTAAAATAAAACCAAAATAGTCATCTAAATTAGTACCTATCAAATATGGATTAAATATTATTCTAAATGACTGACTGTGGTTGAACTAAACATAAATATTTCCTTAGGAAAGGACAATTAATATCAATATCATTGACAGCAACTGGGCACAATTCAACTCTTATATATATTTCTGATGTAGTTCTATCTTTCAAAAACAATTGAAACACAGAGGTGGTTTTTGTACTTTGTTTTATAACAGTAATTTTCTGAATTTAACCCAGGTCCATATGACCATGGTTGGTCAATGAATAATGAATGTAATAGTACCTACTTAGTAAATTTTATTTTTTCTTTTTTGAAAAAACGTTGCCCCACACTAGGAATTTCTTCTGTGTTGTGGGTGCGTTTACAAACATAAACCCACATACACAAATGCTCAGACCCGAAGCAATTACTTGCGTATCATACAAATACTGCTCCGTGCGCGAACCCGTGACACGCAGCGCAGCAGTACAATCGCTGAGACACTGCGCTAACCGTGTATAGATTTATTAAACAACAGTATTCTGTAAATTGCCTTGTAAATGGCTGTTAAATTGATTTGCAAGGTCTTAGTTAAATATTAAATGTTTGCTTGTTTGTCAAAAAAAAATTATCAAATAGAAACATACTGGATAAAAGTATTTTATAACTTTATTGAAGTCAGGGTACATTGGTGTGCAAAACTTTTCCAAAATGCGTTCAGCCGCAAAGGTCTGGCGGCCAGAGTATAGATTACTGATGAAGCCAGTAAATCATATCATAATATAATAATAATATAATTATATTATATTAATTATATTATATTATTATATTATAATAATATATTTCCTTCTTCCTAATGTATATCGCAATAAATATTGGGTAGACACCAATTTTGTAAACATCAAACTAAAAGTTTCTAGGAATAGGTACTAACTTCTAAATTTAACCATTATTCAACAGGTGATGTTTACAGAAACACACTGACGTCAGAAACAACTTGTCGGTAGATTAGCTTTCCGTCTCAGTTATAAAAGTAACAACTAGACACCAATTTTATTTGTTAACCTGGCCCGAATAATCTTTATTCCAACGATTATATCGTCGTTGCTTTATTCATTTCTTACCTCTTCAAGGAATGATGTGACATCGTAAACATCGTTGCGTATCACCATCCATACGCTTTTCCTTGTATTGTGTTTTTTAACCTCGTCGGCAGTAAAAACTTTAGACATCGTTAGTATACAATTTGTGTTTTTATTTGTAATTTAAATATCCAATTCGACCGAAAAAAGTCAAGGCTGGTGAACCGTGAACCTCTCACCGAGGAAAAATTTATGTCACTGTCAACCGTACTGTCAACACTCAACTGTCAAGTCTCGCTCAGGGATGTCAGACGGCCACAGAAATCCTTTGTACCGAGCTAGCTAAAAGCTGGTACTCAAAACGAAAAATACTGGTACATCGGTAAATTGTGTCGGAAATGAAATACTAATGAACATTTTTTTTTTCAATTTCTTTTACTGTTAATAGAGGGCAGTAAACACTAAACAAGTACTTTTACCAACCGTACAGTGGATAAATACTAACAACTGACTGCGATTTTATGTCCGTGTATTCATGTTCAGAAAAAAAAAGATTTTTTTTTAGTTAGCAATGCTCGATTCAAAGAGATTTTTATGAACCTATAGAGCGGGCATTAGGAAAATAGTCACACAAAATTGTTGATGCCGTGCGTCAGTAGCACTATCTATCGTTGCATAGCAACGCGACTACTAGACTGAGCGACTTTTTACCTGGTAAAAAGTTTTGGATCACAACTTTCTTCGTGATGTCCCGTGTATTGCTCGTATATAGTTTAATGTCTTTGGCTCGATTGTAGCATATTTGTCGTTCATTCTGTATTGTCGGTCAACGGCCAATCTTGGGATTTTTGCATACCAGGAACAAGTAGTCTTGGTACATGGTACGTGACACTAAAGACTGGTATGTATACCAAAAATTGGTACGTCTGACATCCCTGGTCTCGCTCGCAGTCAGATAATCGTTGTTGATTGTCAAAAAAATACATAAGTTCGTTTCGTTACTCATTATGCATTGAGCAATGTACAATCGACAAAGTTGAATCATGACCCACCATAAGCTTATTGTCCTACAGACTTTCAAATACAATGGGGATGGCAACTCAAAGCTAATCGTAGATGGCGCTGCGATAGTTGGTCCCTACGTCAGATTACTGTCTACCTTGTACAAAAAACAAACAAGATTTATTGTTATAAAAATTGAGTTTATATACAAAACAAATATGGAAAATTATTCGTCAATGCAAGTGGCTATACTATATGAAGAATTAAGACGCCGCGGTGCATCTACAAGAGAAAAAAAGTGATTTAATTGAGTGGTAATACATTTGATTTTACCGTAATAAATCCACAATTACTTGTAGTTGAGGTTTCAATTTTTGAGTTTAGGTATGTTTTACCTGTCCTCTCCTATAACAAGAATATAATGCTGCTTCTGACTTTCTATTTTGATAAAATATCATAATGTTTTAAGTCAATAATTTTACCCCTTTTTTTCTATTTAGATTCGAGAAATATCACAAAATATTTAATTTCTTACCACCACAACTATCACAAAACTCGTTCCAGGTGATAATTCTTCCGCCAGACGAACCATTTCATGATTTATAGAGCGATGCAATACTGGTACTTAACCTCCAATAGAAAAGTAGACATTATTATTTTCTTGATAGTATGAATTGTCGGAAATTTGTATGTTCCATCATTTTTACAGCTTGTTACACAACATCTAGTCATTTTACATCAATAAATCGTTTTTTTTTTAAATTCCTTTGATTTGACAGTTCTTTTGGGACCAAACTGTCACTTGTCACTTTGACACTTGCCTTCCCCATTAGGTCCACATTCGCGTAAACATACATTTCCATGGTAACGACTTTGATCTTTGTCAATTTGACGGATTCAAACGATTTATTGTCAAAATGGGTCATGATTCAACTTTTTCGATTGTACATACCAGTCTCTTGAAAAAAAAAACAATTAATGTTCAATAAATAGTCTAAAAGTAGTCAATAATATTTAAGAAAACCCTGGAAGTAATAGAGGAATAAGAAAATCATGTGAACCAAATACGTTTAATTATTGCATAATTCAGGTTTATAACACTCATGCATGCTTGCGTCAAATTCATAAACAAAACAACATATGAACATAACCTAAAAAGTTTATTTCCAACTTTCGATTTCGTAAAGTATCATCATTTATTATGATAATATTATCGAGTCAAAAAACTGCTAATGGCTGAAGAAAGAGATTTCAACGATCTATTAGACGACATTGTGCTTAGTGAGGAGAGAGAACATAAAGAAAGTTATGACCAAGGCTTTAAAGCTGGCAGCGAAGCAGGAAACCCTGAGGGTTATCACTTGGGATACCATAGAGGAGCAGAACTAGGGCGGGAGTTGGGTAAGAGCATTTTTAGCCACCAAGTAACCTTGTTTTTGTTACCTTTGTAAGATAATCTAGTCAATGCTCACAAATATATGCATCGTTATTATTTCCAGGCTACTATCTCGGTATTATCACACACCACATCATCCTCAACGAGGAATCTGACACGAAATATTCAGATAAAATACTATCGCAGCTGACCAAAGTAAAAGAACTCATTGATGTATTCCCAAGAACCAACTCGGAGGACCATGATATACTGGGCATGGCAGAGACTATAAGAGCTCAATATAAGAAAGCTTGTGCACTGTTGAAAATATCTTCAGCTAATCCTTATGATGCAAGAGTTTCCTTCTGAAGATTGTGGTAGGTAGCATTTTTATGTCTCTTATCTTCTTTGTAGAAGAAATAAATATAGAAAAGAATATCAGAAGTAATAAAGTTTTGCCTACGTATTCCATAATTAACCTGGATCGTCTTTATCCAATCCATAAGGTTGTCCCAGTTGTCTTTTAATGTAGTCACAAAAACATTAGAGTCGTAACTCCTTAACTCCTAACTGCCTTACATCTTTTCTAACTTTTTTTTAACGAATAGTTGTCTTTGCCTGTCACTGCAATTAGATTGCAACTAGATTTTGTTCAAATTCA
Organism: Agrotis clavis; assembly: GCA_954870645.1. Taxonomy (NCBI): domain Eukaryota; kingdom Metazoa; phylum Arthropoda; class Insecta; order Lepidoptera; family Noctuidae; genus Agrotis; species Agrotis clavis. Next base: position 22,075,520 of record OX940930.1, read on the forward strand.
AAAATAAATTTGAATTTGCCTTCTGTGGAACATGTTTTGTTTCTTTGAGGATCTTCAATCGATCCCAATGAATTTTAATTAAATCACTAAAGCATGAATATCACTGTCAGGTGATGATAATAATAATATATGAAAGACTGCTTTATCACAAATAATTTTTTTATCTTTATCCTAATTTACTTAAATTCAACTTAAACTTGAATACCATTGTCACTCTTTTTAGGACAGCCAACAAACTCCATGATCAGTAAAATCTGTCACCACATAGAATCTATTACTAAATACTTGACACCTCTACTCCCCATTGCCAACTGCCATATGGTGGAGTTCCTCACTCAAAACCACTGGCAGAGGCTCCTGCCAGGCCCTTTGAGGGATACACTTGAAGTTTTGGGCCTGAATGAGGCTTTGGAGCAGTTCTGGAGCACTGCTGAAGGCCAGGATACTAAAAGTAAGGGTTTCTTGTCAATCAAATACTGTTGGCATTGTCCTCAGAATACAGTCATCATCTGCTTAGCCTTTTCCCAACTATATTAGGGTCGGCTTCCAGTCGAACCAGATGCAGCTGAATATTAGTATTTTATATGGAGCGACTGCCTATTGGACCCAACCCAGTAACTGGGCAATACGATACTCCATGGTGAGACTTATGAGCTTCTGACTAACAGTAACAACTGTCAAAGATTTACAAATGACAACCGGGACCAACGGCTTTACGTGCTTTCCGAGGCACGGAGGAAACTCGCTATGACAGGATGGTCACCCATCCACAGACCAACCTCGGCAAGCGCGGCTTAACCCGGAAGATCGGCCTGTACTATTCAAAATTCAGTTCAGTCAAATTAATTATAAGTTTTGGAAATACCACATTTTGTTTGTCAAAATAACTTAAAGTGGTTAGGACTCCCTGGGTCGACGGTGCGTCCTGGGGTCGTCGGTCTATCAAAACTGGTCACACTGGTCTGGAAGGTAAAAATCAAAATCAAAGCATTTATTTCATGTAGGCCAGTTACAGGCACTTATGAATTGTCATAGACAAATAAAAATGTAATTAAACATTAAAAAGTTATGGTGCTACAGTCCCAGTCACAAGACATAAAAACTGTGAAAGTACCGTAGGTGCTCATTCCAAGGAGTAGATCTCTATGGAGAAGAATGAGCAAGAAACTCCATGGACACTCTTTTTCAATCGCCAAAATTATTACGGTCTTTTGTTACATCATTCATCATCAGATGGTACATTATGTGAGAACGATGTGGCAAGTTATTAGTGTCCATAGAAAATATAAAAAAGACAATTCAAAAATAAAGTTATCAATAATTAAAATAGACCGTGGCAGCTAAGGGATGACCAGTCCCAACTGACAGCGCCCGTTCACGAACATGACGCATATATTAGCACCATTCAGCTCAACCATTTTGAAGGGAACTAAATGATCCGACACACGCGCCACTATCAGCGAGACATTTGAGTGAGCATGACATACTCTCAACCGCCAGGGTCATTCAAGTCAATAAGAGACGTAGGTACTCAGTGAATGATAGCTCCGAGGTACATAGTACTCACACAATGCTGGCTATGAAACTATATAATACTAGGAAGATTGAGTCTATACAATGCAAATCCAGTTGTACAATCTTCAGCAGCTCCAACAAGAATACTAAAAAAAACACTATCAATATTTATCCTACACTGTCAGGTGGAGCAGGACCAGCATGGAGCCAAGCATTATTATCAGTGATATAATCGCCTAGTTTATAATAAGCCCGCTTACATAGTGTGCGTTTAATACATGATTTAAATTTAGTCTCATTCAATTCAAGAACATTTTGTGGTATTTTATTATAGCACTTTAAACAGTACCCCATGAAAGAATAGTCCACTTTGGCGAGTCTGAAGCCCGGCTGAACTAACTGATCCCTATTTCTAGTGTGATAGTTGTGTCCGTCACCTCTCTTACTAAAAAGATGCAGATTTTTCCTAACGTACATTATATTTTCATAGATGTATTGACAAGGTACTGTCATAATGTTAATTTCCTTAAACAGTTCTCTGAGAGAATCGCGTCTACGGAGATTGTATATGGCCCTGATGGCTCTCTTTTGCAGAATGAAAATAGATTCGATGTCGGCAGCCCGTCCCCACAATAAAATGCCATAAGACATGATACTGTGAAAGTAACTAAAATAGACAATTCTAGCAGTATCTACATCGGTAAATTGACGGATTTTTCGAACAGCGTATGCTGCTGAACTTATATAGCCGCCCCGCAAGAGTTGTTAAATGGGGACTCCATTGTAGCCGTGCATCAAGCGTAATCCCCAGGAAAACTGTTTTATCGACAAATTCAAGTTTCTCTTGATTCAATACTATATCATAATTTGTGGTTTTAACATTTGGTAAAGCAAATCTTATACATTTGGTCTTTTTTCCGTTTAATACTAAGTTGTTTGCAGTAAACCAATCGTGGACCTGACGTAAAGCATTATTTACGTTGTCTAGATTTTGGGCCCGTCTATTTATCTTAAAAATTAGGGAAGTGTCATCAGCAAATAACACCATATTATTGTGAGGTTGATTTTTTATCTAAAAGAGGTATTTTGAAGGAACACCATGGATTTTAGTCAGTACGAGTCTGACAATTTCTTCTGCTCCACCCAGAGCTAGAGGATTCATTACAACAACAAAGTTAACTTCAACTCATCTAATTAGTTAAATTTTTCGTCATCTCGTTTTATATTCGATTCAGACATAATAATTATTAACAGTCAAGTATGCGACCGTCCACTGCGCTCGGCTGCTTGCAGCGCAGTGTCGGCGGGTAGCTGCACTGATTAAAATGTGATAATAATATGCACCGGCATCGCACGAGCGATAAAACGTTTTTTTTTTTTTTTGTTAGTAGATAGGTCTAGTCTTTATTTAATTTTTTAGACTCACCGTAGAATTATTTATTATTAGATTTTGTGTATTTTTTCTAAATGGTAACACATATACTAGGGGTCTAGGGTGTCCCAGCTTATAAGGGCGAAATTTTTTTTTTGGAATTTCGAAACGCATACCCTCTCTTTTTTTGACATTTGACTATAGAAACTTGAATATAAAATATTATTGCGATCGGACAACACTAACCCGTGCCGACTTGACGTCAAAGTTTAAATAAAAAAGTTTGAATAGATGCTACACAGAAATTCTACAATTCAACGTTTATATCAAACTAGCGGCCCGTTCCGGCTTGGCACGGGTGGCATAATAATATGTTACTCAGGGTGAATGTAGCTTTCTAATGGTGAAATTTTTTTTGAAATCAGCTCAGTAGTTTTTAAGTTAATTCATTACAAACATGCTCACAAAAAAATACAAATTTTTCCTCATAAGCTTCGCACGGGTGGCATAAGTTACTCAGGGCACCTCAGGGTGAATGTAGCTTTATTTATAATACATATATGTATTTATAGATAAATAAAACTATATCAAATATTTATTATTTATTATAAAAGGGACAGAAAAACAAACTTTGAAAAGAAAAGTCAATGATTGATTCATTGAATTTTCTTTTCAAAGTTTGTTTTTTAGTCAAGATACAGGTGTCTGTGTTCTTGTATGGAACGTAATAATAACGTTCCTGTTCACTAGTGACCTGCATTACCGTCTTACTATAAAAAAGTAATGTCCATTGAACACTTGCCTAAAAAAAGTGTTACTGCAAAACGACCCTTAAACAAAATCAAAGCCAAATGCCGTTTTGAAGTTGTCAGTTCTTTTAGACCAGTGTTATACAGATTCCTATTTTTTTTTAACCTTTCATTAACTTAACCGCTCTTTTTACCGTATCATAACTGATCTCAGTTTCAGCAGCTTCTGTTTAGCTTATTGAAAAGCGTCATCATCTGACCATACAGAAGGGCACTTTTTTAAAAAACTGTCATCAATTTTTGTCGATTAAAACAGAACTTACTTTTGACAAAGACACTTCGACATTTTTATCTTAATTAAAAGTAGAGTAGACAGTTGTTATTAGTATAACAAATTTATAAAAGAAAAGCTGCTTTTGAATTGGTATTGTCTATTGTTTCAAAAGCTTTCATGAACTTCAAAAAGTACAAATCCTGATAAGTTGCTTTTGCTGATAAAATGCATTGAAACCGGGGTTTAGGTAACATAAAATCTCAAGGGGCAGACGTCCAACAGAGTTGCATTGTCCTGTTTGAAATTCTGAATCGACGAGAGCCATAACTCTCATTTTTTTAATGAATAAATAGATCTAGCCATCCACCGAGCTTGGTGCATACATGTTTCTTAACACAGTTACGTTATGATTTAGTAAATACACTCACGAATATTAAGGTTTGCACTCTCATTGACCCTTAAATGAACTTTACGAATATTCTGGAACGGAACTGCCCGAACTTGTACATTGGAGGGAAATTAGGAAGGAAGGTGATTTGATGTATTACGTCTCCTATTAAAAAATACTCTTATTTGGAACTTTGCAACTCCACTAACATAATATTGATAACACGAATACAATGAGTTTTTAATAAAACAAACAAGCAATAACACTTAATATGTGCGCAAGTTCTCTCGCGCCATACTGTGCAAGTACAAAATGTTTCGATGCAAGTCGGCACGGGTTGGCGTGGGCCTAGGTACATGAAACTTCATTAGATAGTGTTTCTAAACCATTCACACAAAATAAGAGGGTATGCGTTACAAAAATATCACTTTGATTTTTTTGGGACACCCTAACATATACATATTTAAGTATTAGTTACACACATTTAATCACTGGTTCGCCATACCCACCTCTTAACCAGGTCCTGTTGAAAATCAGCGTCAGGCACTACTTGTCAGACCTTTTTGCTGAACTGGGCCTGTTTGGCGCAGCCGTAGGGCACTGACCTATAGCTGGGAATAAGTGGCAGAATAAACATAAATATAATTCCCAGAAGTTCTACTTTCTCAAAAGCCATTCCTATTTTCCAGACAACTCAGTACTCTCCAACTGGATTCGCTCAGCTCGGGCCCACTGTGTGTCTGTCAACAATGAGTACTGCCTGTCAGCTGAACAGCTGCAGGAACGCATCAAGTCGTGGGGCGGTGACATCAAGCCAGAGATACGGGTCAAAGAATTCATGACTAGCAAGAAGAGCTATGAGGTAGGTTCTTTTATAATCTTGGCATCCGAAAAAATGGGTCTACGTTTCTGGAAGAAATCTGGCTGATCCGTTTTCATTATTGGTCTGAATATTCTAAATGAACTCAATAGTTTAGTGGCTCATACAATAAGTGTAGATTTATCATCGAATGGTGCTTGTAATATAAGCAGTAAGGATCTTTGTGCCGACAATTGTAGAAACCACATTTCACAGAAAAAATATTTCCCAATAGGCTGTAATGATGATGGTCCTTTTAACCGTTCGGAACAACGCCCATCTTTTCTACTTTCTTCACAACATCAAAAAAGACGTGAAAACCTTGCAAAGTTGGCAACACGCAAGTTGAACCTCTGGTGTTGCAAGCGCCCATAATTCTCAATGACCGCCCACCATCAGGCAGGCCGTACCCGTGTGCTTGTGCACTTTTATGGCATAATAAAGTTAATAAATAGTTGTACTTTAACAAGTATTCTTTTCAAGTCATTTTTTTTTTCATTCATGTAAAAATTTTCACGCAGGTACAAACAATGTCTCGATTAGTAGCGTCCCTCCACTCCGCTTGCAGTACAACTTGTTGCGTGGAAGCGGGCGGTGGTCGCGGTCACCTGCCCGTAGCACTATGTCTGGCATATGGAGTCCCGAGCCTCACTGTAGACTGTGATGCCGCCGCCGTCGCAGCTGGCCCGGGTAGAATCAAGATAATTCAGGTATAGTAGCTTCTTTTCACTCCGTTTGAAGCGACATCTATCGCGGGACTGACGCACTACGCATCATCTTTTTTTGCTATAAATAATGATCACGATCTTTCACGACAATTCCTACTCCGTCCTTACCTGTCTCTCTACTAATTTTGCAATTACATAATTTGAAGGGTAATGAGTGACAAAAACCAATTGGCTCAGAACGGCCCTAAGTCTTTAGTTTTTTGATTGAATATAAATGACAAAATTATCATTATTAAGCCATGGGAGTGAGCGCATTCTAAAAAGCCGAAAAACATATCGACGCTTGAAAGGCAAAAGTTACCAAGCGACATTTTGGGCGATATTGAGTTATATATATCATTGAAATCAGAAAAAAAATCTGCGTCGATTGATCCTACTCTCGTACCGCTAGGAAGACTTTTGCTGTCGCTTGGTAACTTAAAAAAATACACATTTTCACCAATTTCGGCGACCAAGCGACCAAAATTTTACCGATTTATGAATAAGCTTCACTTGGTAGATATTCTATTTCAAGTTTTTACATTTAGTAACTTTTGCCTTGACTTGAACTAATGCGTTTTAACATTAGGTATTTTTTACTTTACGCAATCTGTTGTATGAGCATTGCTTAGGAAATTTTGCCTGATTATTATTTTATATTTTTCTTCATTTAACGCTTTTTAACAAACCTTAGTTATGTATTCATTTTCACTTAGTATTTTCTTCCTAAATACAATGTGCTTTAAAACGTAATATAGTACTATTTTTCCTGCCTAAAAAGATAAATTTTGTCGTTTGGTAATATTTTACCTGCCGTTTTTTTACAGTTTTTGTCACTTAGGTAACTATTACCGATATGAAATTTGTATAAAAATCAGTTTATCCCCGTTGCACCTATTTTGTTTTGTCGCAAGTACGCGTTGTAAAGCAGAACATTAATGGCTGTTGGTCAAATAAATTTTGATTAGTCTTCACTCAACTGTCGCTAAGGCAATTCGTGATCGCGCGCATCGCAGTTAAGTACGTCGCGTAGCTCGAAATATTGATGTATCACCTACTCGTGTTGCCTATCATAAGTTCGAAAAATATTTAACCGAATTTAATTTCCCCTAAAACTTTGCGCTGAATCCCAGTAGTTCCATTGTCACGTTCCATTATCGAACTACTGGGTTTTTTTATCCCAGTAGCTAAATAAGAATTTATTTTACGAAAATTTTGCAGTAGTGGACGAGATTAATAACAGTTTCGTGGAAACTGACCAAACGTTAGGCTCTAAGTTTTTTGACCCCGCCGTGCAAATAGACCTCAGAAACTTTCCAATCACACCCTCAACCTCATGACTGATCGACGCTTATTTATAGACTGCAGATTTTCGGTGACGCCGAGTCATATAGGCAGATCAATAGACTTCAAAAGCCTTGCGGCACGATAAACGCCTCTTTAATACTAATTACCACATTAACGAGAGATCTATTGAGATGTATCTATTGGGCAAAGCCAGCTGACAAAGCTGAAACGAGAAGATGCAAAGAAAGCAGAGGTATTGAAGGAAGTTGAAAAGTTTTATGCACAGCTATACGTTTCGGCTGTCAACCTGTTAGCAGCGTGGCCACAGAGCCAAGCTAACCCGACACTACATTGAAGACATCCAGGGCATCAGCCTTTACGAAATTAGGATAGCCCTTAATCAGCTGAAAAAAATAAGGCGCCGGGTGAAGATGGAATCACTTCAGAGCTTTTGAAAGCGGGTGGAAATTGGTGGTTCTATTCTTTAAGAAGGGTGACAACACCTTATTAAGAAATTACAGATCTATCTCACTCTTCAGCCATGTATAGAAGATGTTTTCGAGGGAACATCATCGCGAACCGTCTCGACCGCAGGTTTGATGACTTCCAGCCCTCCAAAAAAGCCGGTTTCCGAAAAGGCTACCATAAACCACAAACACACGCTGCGGAAAGTTATACAGAAAACCGGAGAGTGTAACTTGCCCTTAAGTTTAGCGTTTGTGGACTATGAGAAAGCCTTAAAATTGGTGGAGGCGTGGGGAACACGGCAGTTTTTGAATCTCTCCAACGATGTAGTATTGACTATCGGTATGTCGAAGTGTTTAGGTCATCATCATCAACCTATAATGTTCCCACTGCTGGGACACAGGCCTCCTCTCTGTGAGAGGGAATGGGCCATAATCCAACACGCGGGCCCAGCGTGTTAGTAGATGTCACATGTCTTCGAATTTTTGGTTCTAGGACATGCCGGCTACCTCACGAGTTGAGAGCAGCGATGAAATAAATTACACAAAGTAATGCGTCTGGCGGGGTTCTAACCCACGACCTACAATTCGTAAGTCGGGACCAATACTACTGGACCACCACTGCTCTGTGGTGAAGGGTCAACTGTTTAGGTCATCATCATCATCAGCCGGAAGACGTCCACTGCTGAACAAGGGCCTCCCCCTTAGACCGCCATGCCGAACGACAATTCGCCACTTGCATCCATCGGTTGCTCGCGACCCTCACGATGTCGTCGGTCCACCTAGTGGGAGGCCTGCCTACGCTGCGTCTTCCGGTCCGTAGTCGCCACTCGAGAACTTTTCTTCCCCATTGGCTGTCAGTTCTACGAGCGATGTGGCCTGCCCATTGCCACTTCAACTTGAAAATTTTATGAGCTATGTCGGTGACTCTGGTTCTTCGCCGAATATCCATGTTCCGGATTTTATCCTTTCGGTTTTAGTGTTTAGGTACGTAGAGGACGTACGTGGTAGAGGAGCTCGTGGCTAAATAATTACAGCCGCATAGGCCGATCTTCCGGGTTAAGCCGCGCTTGCCGAGGTTGGTCTGTGGATGGGTGACCATCTGTCATAGCGAGTTTCCTCCGTGCCTCGGAAAGCACGTAAAGCCGTTGGTCCCGGCTGTCATTTGTAGATCTTTGACAGTCGTTACTGTTAGTCAGAAGCTCTAAAATCTGACAACCAGTCTTACCATGGAGTATCGTATTACCCAGTTACTGGGTTATGGAGGTCCGATAGGCAGTCGCTCCACGTAAAATACTGATATTCAGCTGCATCTGGTTCGACTGGAAGCCGACCCCAATATAGTTGGGAAAAGGCTAGGCAGATGATGGTTTTAGTGTTTAGGTGCTTGAACAATAATAATATGTCGGCCCGAGTACAGGTGCAGAGTTGGAAAGCGATGTCTTTGAAAAGGGCATAAGACAAGGAGACGTGATATCATACAGACGTGAGAAGGTAGTAGACCTACCTAATCCGACGGTTTGTTCCAAGTAGACATACGAGTCAACAACTTATCACGTCTGTATGATATCACGTCTCCTTGTCTTATGCCCTTTTCAAAGACATCGCTACTTCAAAAAAGAGGTCAACCGCCGAATTCAATATGGCCGGGCAGCGTTCGGGAAACTGCGTAACGTTTCCTCGTCGGAATACCTCAGTGCCTCAAAGTTTTCGGCAAATGTGTGACGACTTATGGCGCCGAAACGTGGTCTCTTTCTACAGGCCTCATTAGTAAGCTCAAGGTAGCCCAACGAGCTGTGGAGAGGGCTATGCTCGGAGTCCCTCTGCGTGATCGAATCAGCAATGAAAAGATTCGTAGACGAACTAAAGTTGCCGACATAGCCCAGCAAACCTAAGGAGTAGGCAGACCACATAGCACGCAGAACTGATGGCTGATGAGGCCGCAAGGTTCTCGGATGGAGACCACGAACCAAGGCAACGCTGCAAGGTGGACAGACGATCTGATGAAATCACAGGATCGCGCTGGCTTCAAGCAGCTTCCAACCGGTCCTATTGGAAATCTATGGGGGAGGCCTATGTACAGCAGTGGACGTCCTACGACTGATAATAATATGATGATGATTAATTTCATTCCGATACACGGAATGATTTTTTTAACTGGGCGTGGATGGCCGTATACGAAACTATGACGAATATCGAAAAACGTTGAAAGGAGTCTCGAGGCTGATTTTGACTAAAACTGCATGATTGGCTTTTAGATCTTGTACTATTACACTATTCGATAGCGTTCCTAATAAGAATCAAATTCTGGTAAGTTATCATATAAGGCAAAATAAAGGAAAACATCTAATTTAAAAAAAAGAAACTGATAAATCTTCAAGGCAACGACTGTATTCGAAACAAGTTAACCGTTTCTTCTTTGAAATAATGCTATTTTTTTTTCAAATCAATAATTTCGAATTGCCGAATACGGTGCGAGAGTTGACACGTGTCAAATCCAGTGAAACATTGAAAACTGCGATGATGGTGACGAAAACCTTACACCAAAAGTTTTTGATTATGTGTATTAAAACCAAAATTTATTGTTACTTATTCAAAAAAACCCTACACTCACCTTATTTAATTTGTACCATGGTTAAAATTGGCTGGTAGAAAAGTATATTTGTTTTCTATTTAGATCATTTTACTTGTAAGTTAAACATGCGCCAATTCAGGATAAGTCATTTTTCTTCAAACACAATAATAAAATAATCGGGTTTAGTTAATTTTGCTTGTTTTACCATGAAATTTTGATGTCGGTAAGTAACTTTTACCTGTTTGTGATTTTGATAAAAATTATTACCAACCGACACTATTTCATAAACTAATGAGAAAATCCATAATCTTTAAATGCCAGTTTATTAAGCCTGTAAGGTTTATTTAAAATTCGTTGGAATTACGTAATTATGACAAATAGGTGATTTTATACGATTTTTTTTCCAAAAATAAAAACTTTAAAATGCTCTCCTGTAAAGTTGGCTACATGTCGCTTGGTAATTTTTGCCTTTCAAGCGTCGATATTCGGTTGGCAATGGCATTCATAACACAAACACAGTTTTAAAAATGTCGTTTTATAACCTTTTAACCATCAAAATATTTGTTGTCATCTTGCAGAAACAATGGCACGCCATAGCCAAGCGTATAAAGGACGGCAACGAGGAACGCATGAGTGAGAGCATCGATAAGAACCTCCATAGATTTGCAACGGCATTCATTACGGAACATACAGACTTGACCAGGGTTGTCAAGGAAAAGTTTCCGGAATTCGGTGGACAAGACGTTAAGCTGCTTCTTACAGGTATGTGAGATACAGAAAGGTTATAAAGAATATTGGAGACTTTTGGCTATCTGTGAAACTGCAATCCTTTAGTAATAGTAATATTATATAAATGTGAAAGTTATTATGATGATGTATGATGTACATATGTGTGTTGGTTGCTCATTCACACAAAAACTAGTGAACAGATTTGAATGAAATTTGGAACACAGATTGTTTATAACCAGGATTAACATGTAGGAAATCTTTTATCCCGATTTTATATTACCGTGGGATAATTTCCAATATATACGACGGTGGCGAAGCCGCTGTTAACAGTTAATATTATAAATGCCTTAGTTTGAATGGATAGATGATTGTTACTCAATCACATCTCAACAAATAATTCGAATTTAATTAACTTTGGCACAGGTGTTAACTAACTTTTGAATGAACACATAGGATAACTTTTATCTCGAAATGACGGTCCCTTGGGATAACTTTCAACTTACACGCTGGCAACACCTAGTCATCCAGCTACCTTTTTTGTCCAAGGTCTTCATACGTGCGGAAACCTCGGCCCAGATTCCCTGCGCATCTTCACATCTCAGCCGTCCACTGGCGCAGTGTTCAACGTACCATGTTGTTATCACCTGCTGAGCGAGGCTACTGATGGTGATCAACTTTTCGACGTCTTCCAACGGGACTACGGCAGCCAGGAGACTAGCCAGGGGTTCCCTATGTCACAGTGTTTGAGAGGTATAAAAGAAAGGCCATTTGTACTCCTAAGGTTGTAAAAAGGCTAGCTTTCCTCCTAAGGTTGTACTGCTGTATAATTATTGCAGAAATGCCTCCATTTTTTAGGTTTCGTACCCAAAGGGGTAAGGACCCTATTGCTAAAACTTCGCTGTCTGTCTGTTTGTCCGTCCGTCATCAGGCTGTATCTTATGAACCGCGATAGCTGGACAATTGAAATTTTCACAAATGGTGTATTTCTGCTGCCGCTATAACAACAATTACTTAAAACCAGAATAAAATGAATACCTATTTAAGGGGACTCCAATACGTCAACGTTTTTTTTTTTTGTCCGTTTTTGTAGATTATTATTATGGTACAGAACCCGTGTAGATGTCACATGTCTTCGAATTTTTGGTTCCAGAACATAGTTTCATCTCGATGTTTTCCTTCACCGTTTTGAAAGCATTTGTGGCGCCAGCCTGGGTTTGAACCCACGACCTACAACTAGTAAGTCAGGGCTGTTACCACTCCACCACAGCTCTTACCACAGATATCTTAAAGAATGAGATATGGCGTGGAGTTTAAAATGTATAGAAAACCAGTGAAGCCGCAACAGCCCCACCATGACGATTATATTGCGCATGTAGTTAAACCAAAACAATACTACGAACAAGTGCACACACGCGCCATCGATAACTCAGTCATTTAAATATAAACTTTATTCTTTAAACCACAGCGTACTTTTTCCGTATAATTTACTCACACCAACAATTATCATTGTGTGTTGTCGCGACACGCGGGCGGCGGTACTACTCCCGCTCAAATACAACGGACGCACCACGCGACATTACGACTTGATGAGGTATCGTTATGTCAGTTTTACATTGCTTGTCCAGTCACTCAGTGAAAGAGTGAGGTGGTTGTAAAAGAGCAATGTGTTTAATGAAAAACAATATAGTCGGAGTAATATAGGAAACAAAAATAAAGTAGTCCAAGTCCAAGCTGGCCAAAACGCTCAGCACCACGTGGTCACCGACACGCCCCCTTGCCACTTCTCCTGTTTTTAATATTTCTGTGGCTCTTACTGACTTGACCGTATTTCTTACAGGCTACAACTTAGGCAGAAATGCTAGGATGTTGGCAGCACAATCTATAGACAGGGTTGTCTACCAACGACAGCTACCTTCTACCAGCTTGCTGTACAGAGCTTTATTACAGGTATGGCCTTTATTTGGCTTTGTATAAACACCGTAAACGAATAAAAAAATAGGTATGGCAAAAACGATTGAACGAACGGAAGTTTGTTCAAGCGTTTTTGCCGTATTGGTTTTAAATATAGCAGCTCACAATTTAGAACCCATTAATATTAGTAGTCATTTTTACCCGTGGTGCTAGGCAACTGGGCTTCTCCCAGTTGTAATGTCCCTTTGTGCCTTTTGGCCTTGTTTTGTTCTGTCTCCTGCTTGCATGGAGGGAAGTGGAAACATAATTTTCCTACTCCTCCACTATTCTTTTCTGATTAATTTCGTTGCAGGATCCGAGACAGGTAATTTCATTCTCCGGGACACGTCGAACTTCATTGTCTCGGTGCTTCTCTGGTGGTTGCCACTGTTGATACTGGCTTTCAGGAGTTGCAGTGGTTTGGAAGAGTGTGGTGGGTTTATCCCAAAAACCGTGACCCTGGAATGGGCTATTGCAGGAAAACCGTGGGTTTTAGGTCGTATGAGTCTGACGATCCCTCCGTGGGTGGGAGGACTCATTTGATGATGTTACCACGTAAAAAAAATCTCAAGTAAGGCGATGATTAATTATTTATCAGTACGATGTCGTAGTACAATCACTGGAAACCCCGCATATGAAAACGCGGGCATAAGCTAGTGTATTTTGAAATGAATGCTTTCTTTTCCACAGGCAATAATCCAAGAGCATCTACCGAACCATAAAGTCTCCGAAGGCAAACTCAAAAGAATAACGCCAAAATGTCAAACATTCCAACAATACTTCAAAATGGCGGACGATATTTTAAAATTGGAACTCTATGACAGTTTACCGAACAATTTCTTCACAGACATACATAAATCCATGGATTGCCAGTGGAAAAAACTCGTTTTGTTTTATTTATTAAGATTATGTTTGGCGCAAGTGGTTGAAAGTTTGATATTGTTAGATAGATTAATGTTTTTATTTGAAAATGGGTTTGAAAATGTTTATTTGGTTAAGTTGTTTGATCCTGTATTGTCGCCGAGATGTCATAGTATTGTCGCTGTAAGGTAGATGTTTTATTTTTTTATCATGTCTAATGAATGCATTTTATGTAAATAGTGTATGAATAAACAAATTATTAAATATATTCGTTGAGTCTTTATTTATGAGTTACAGGTTCCAAACAGTTTGTTGTAGTCAGAATTACCAATTTATTATAAAACAGTTGTGGAACAATTTTGGCGTACAATAAAACATAATTATTCCATTCTCTCATTTAAGGTGAAACAAGTCAACATTTTTTCCATAGAAACTTCGTTGGGGTTTTACTCCACTATTTGACAAGGTACATCCAAAGTTAACCCTTTATAGGGCAGAAGCGAAATTTGTATGGCGTCTGTAACCACCTGACAAGGTTGACAATAAGGCTCATATTTCCCGTAAACTTACATTGGTATTCGACCTTATTGCATAAATGAGTTGTCCCTGAACGGGCGTAAGCAATGAATGAAACCACAAAAGTGAAGTTGGTCACATGTCTATCGCAGGGTGCAACATATTGGTGGTTACGTTTGTGCCTTCTGTCACATCAGGTTTTACGACATGGAAAAGTAAAGGTGTCTCGTAAATTATTAAATAATTTAGTGGTAAAATATGATTTTTACTTGATTCAAGGTAAGTAAATGAATAATTTAGTTATTTTCCTTTAATTTGATATACAGATCTTAATCTCAACTTATATCTATAAAGTACAATAATGTTTTGAACTCAACAGGTAGCAAAAAACGATTTTTAGGGTGAATTTGAACAAGTGCATATTTCAGATTCTCATTTGTTTATTTTACGTATTTGGGGCTATTGCAGCTATTTTATGCAAATAAGAATAATCACTTTATGCCATAAAACATTTATTTCATTTAATTATTATTGGGCAAAGATGTTATTAGGTGTCAAAGTGTAGGTATGAAGGCCGGTGAGGTTTGTGCGATAAGTACAACCTAACTGAATGGCTTATAGTAATGAATTTTCTTTTTGTTTTAGATGTCTATACTAGCATTATATTTAGAAAAAATGTCCTACGATCAGCACGTCAGTTTAATCGAGGGCATAGATGACGACTAAGCTGAAAATTCAGACATTGGGGGGGGGACTCAGACCCTGAGGATGATCTACCTTTGAGTGTCAGTGTCACATCGCGGAGACCGGCAACAGGAGAAGAATTTCATCGGGACGCTATTGACTCACCTCCAGCTCCAATTTTTTTATTCCACAAAGTTTTCATTTTTGTATCTTAAGTAGGTACTCACTTAGTACGCACTAAGCCACTTTAATTAATAACTTAAGTTCTTTCTTAACAAAAACATCGATTTTTCAAATAAATAAATTTGTTTTTATTTATAAAATTTTTCCCTAAACGGTCATAGTTTCAAATGAAACCACCAAAATTTTTCCCTAAATGGTCTTGGTTTCATATGTAACCACCCCCTACAGACAAACCCTAATGAATCAACTAGTCAAAATCACATTTATTCCAGTCCTTATGTTCCCCTAAATCAATCCCCACACAAAAAATTCAAAATCAACAAAAAAAAAGTTCTGCCCTATAAAGGGTTAAACATGGTATCGTTTTGTCTCATTATTTATTTTGTCTGTACGGAAGCAGAATTTTGAAATAACAAGCCATTAAAAAAGTTACGAGCTTCCAAAGATTCGTTTTTATTACTAACTAGCTTCCGCCCGCGGCTTCGCCCGCGTGGTGTTTTGATAGCCTATGTTCTTTCTCAGGGTCTAAAGATTGTCTGTGCCAAAATTCATCAAAATCGGTTGAGAGGTTTAAGCGGGAAAGCGTAACAGACAGACAGACAGAGTTACTTTCGCATTTATAATATTATATATAATATATATAAATATATAATAATATATTTGGGTTTTAACACAACTTTGGGCGTAAATTAGAAATTAAAGAAGCATCTTTCCAAAACAAAGTCCGTACCGACAGCAAATTTATCGAAGAATTCCATGAATTTTATTTGAAATTGATTGATGCAGTAGTTTTTTCATAAAACCCCAACTTCCAAAGGCCGTTTCGTATTTTTTTTACGCGCGCCTTCTACTCTGAATGATCGTGCATCTCACTGAATAATGTTTTCATCTGTTTGCTCCACGGGGGGATGACGCTCGCGGACACATGAACAATATGGCTCGATTTCAGCTGAAATATGGTTTTTGACCAGGCCTGCCAGTGAGTTAGAGCTCGCGACTACCGCCGCCTTAATATAATTGCACTTTAATTATTATTCCATAAAAAGTTATTATCTCACCTCAGCCGATGAATCGTCGCCTTTGCTTGTCTAGTCGCCAACCGATCTGTAACTGCAAATAAAGCTACTACCTAGTTCGCACTTCTCTACTATTAATGTATGATTTTGGTACCTGAAAAGATACCCGTTCTTTGGTACATAAAACAGTAGCAAGTAATTTACGTACCTTCGTCTTCATAAATAAGATTTATCGTGTCGTAAATCCATATTTTGATGTATGACATTCTTCTGAAGAAATAATATACTTAGCTATATGCATCAAGTGATTTTGTCTGTTTGTTCCGTCTTGACTTCTCCATCAGCCTTCATAGGGCTCGCGGGCTCGCCGACGAGATTTAACGACGAGCTTTTCTTTTAATGTGGAATATTATTATATTATTATTATTTTTAACCGACTTCCAAAAGGAGGAGGTTCTCAATTCGGAAGTTTGTATTTTTTTTTATGTTTGTTCGGGCATAACTCCGTCGTTTAACAACCGATTTGAAAAATTCTTTTTTTGTTGGATAGGGTATACTTTCGGAATGGTCTCATTAAAATTTTATCGAAATCGGACTAGCACTTTTTGAAAAATCAACAAAAATCTAAGAAGTTTTCAACTTTGTCTACACCGATTACTCCGAGGTTTCTGGTCCGATTTCGATGATTCTTTTTTTGTTCGATACAGTATATTTGCCATTTGGTCCCATAAAATTTTCATTTAGTTTGGTGCAGTAGTTTTTATTTTTTAGTAGTTCTCATTGTGTACATACATACATGGGCGTTGTTATTACCGGTGCTACGGATTACAAACTTTGAGTGCACATGTAAGAAAATTATGTATTTGACAATAATTTGGGTTGAATAGTGAAACTAAAAAGGACAAAATAAAAAACTTTTTCAAAAAAAAAATGTAACCGACTTCAAAACAACCACAAAAAAAGTTCAACCAACGACGATTTAATACTAGACTCCTAATAACAGGCGACCGATGTCTGCCAACACATTAGGCAAAAAAGTCTTATATCCGTCTCATTTCGACCAATCCTGTGTACCGTAAACATACGTTGAGACAGAACAGACCTTGAGTTAGCCAATCACAACGCAGTACCCTGCCCCCCTCGCTTACGTAGTACCTCAGCGAGTTGGCAGAATAGTTTTGTTCGTTAGATCGTGCAATGCGTAGTCTAGTATTATATCGTCGTTGAGTTCAACCTACAAAAAAACTTTTCTTTCGAAAGTCGGTGACAAAAAGTCAATGAAATAAAAAATAAAGTCACCGACTTTCGAAACAAAAGTTTTTTTGTAGGTTGAACTTTTTTGTGGTTGTTTTGAGGTCGGTTACATTTTTTTTTGGTTTTTTTTTTTTTTTAATCTTATGCTCGACTAGCTGTGCGGTTTCACCCGCGCTGCTCTACTCCTATTGGTCGTACCCGCTACGATGTTATAGAGCCTTCCTCGATAAATTGACTATCCAACACAAAAAGATTATTTCAATTCGAATCAGTAGTACTTGAGATTAGCGCGTTCAAACAAACTCTTCAGCAATATAAGTATATATTAAAGACAAACTGGCTCTACGTTGAAGACAGAAACAGTTTATCTTGAAAAGATTTTCGAAAATAAGCCGTAGCTTCAGCGCTGCCGTGTCGTATTCTCAAAAATAATTTCTAGGCATTTACGCTACGACGAGGTCGTCCTCGAGACAGGGCCTTAAAATAGTGTCACGTCACATCGCTGTGCAGTTACTTAGTGAATACCAAACAGTAGTTCCGACACTGGGACAGCACTGCACACAAGCACAAAGGTTTAAGGTTACAGTTATCTACTAATTATGTAAGTACATACTAGAGATGTTGCGAATATTCGCATTCGCATTCGCTTCCGCATATATTCGCAGATTTTCAGACATTTGCATTCGCATCCGCATAAATTCATGCGAATATTTTGCGAATACGTCCGACCAATATTTGAAACTCCTTCTTCTACACATTTCATTCATTCTTATCTGGTGTCTTCCTTTCCATTCACCTTTTACTCAATCTGCCTTTATCTCGCCATTCATCAATATAATGTTCATCAAATCAATCACAAACCTCAATCATAAAAATTACCATGTGCTAAGATAAACGTGTTTCTTTCTGCTTTTCTTTCACTGACCCTCTTAGAGCTACTCTTACATACTTTTTCCATACTCGTTACAGACAGGAAGTAAAAAAGCTGTAAAAATAAAAATTCAAAATTTGAAATTAAGTTATGAAATACGATCATTTAAAAGTGTTTTAATCAAATGTTTGATTTTAAACTGAATATTCGCATTCGCATTCGCGAATATCGGATTTAAATATTCGCATCCGCATTCGCATTCGCGAATGTCAAAAATCGAACATTCGCAACATCACTAGCTACATACCTACTGATGAACTCTACTAACGATGACGGCTAACTTTTAGCCCAATTCTGGGGTCAACTCAATTTAAATTGAAAAAGAGTGTAGGTAGTAGGATTTCACCTTCAAACCTTTCATCCCAGAAAATATGAATCTAATTTAGCTGGCGAGTGAAACCGGGTTGCTGGTTTGTTTAGCTTATAGGTAACAATACAAATATCATAAAAGTTTATTGCAAATACGTGTTATCATAAAGAGACATAGGTACTGCTTATAAATAAACAAGACGGCGGAAAGTATTCTAGACTTTAGATATGTAACGTTTACATGGAATTTTATTGTTTAGGTATAACACGCGGTTTAGTGTATAAACACCGGAAAAGCTGTAAAAATAAGTATCTATCATAATACTTTTAATGGTGGATGTAATCCCAGGGCTGGGAAAACCTGGCTGGGCTCCTTTTAACTTCTCTCAGGGCCCCGTTTAAAAACTTGATTGGGGCCCTTCTAATCTAAATGTAGGTATAGTTTTGCAGAATAAAAACAATTCTCGAACCTGAGACCTTGATAAATCGATTCCTTGAGCCGAAAAACCCCTAATCTGTAACTTTCATGAAAATCCTTGGAGCCGTTTTCCGAGATCCTGATTATATATAAATAAATATACAAGAATTGCTCGTTTAAAGATATTAGATTTTGAAGGGAGCTAGAAAAATAAGAATGCTGATCTATTGATCATAGCTTATCTATGAAAACTACAAATAAAAAAAATTGCTATGTTAGGAGTTCGATAAATAATTGGAGCTTTATGGCCGCGATAAGTTTTCATTCAAGAGGAACATTTACCCCCATAATAATAAACGTGGACTAAAGTTACAACCAGGATAATCTTCGGACTAACCATACATTTTTAAGGGTCGTGACTTTACTTCTCGTTTTATTAATAGGGGGGTTAATGTTTTTATTTTTATTCCAATCGTCGGCTAATACGTACGGTAGCAACGCCTCTGAATTTCTAAGTTCGTCCCGCAAAACAAAATCATCTATGCTCTTCTATAAGTCGCCGTCGACGAGATTGTCAATGAAACTACAGATTTTCAATTTTATGCTCTAGGTAGAGAGCATAAAACAAAGCTGGTCGACGACGACTTTTAGAATACCACCCTACTTAGATCATAATACATCACCTTCGTCGTTGTCGACCTATACGGCGAAATCTCTTTACCTATACTCTCAGTAAATAATGATCTCTCATTGCGTAGTAGGTACCTATTCGAAAAAACATCAATTATACCTAACCTACCAGCCTACACATGCAAAAAATAAAAGTAGAATGAGATCTAGTATTACAAGTAAACTTTCGGGAATACGTTGATAATGGCGTTGGGTTATAAAAGTTACAAGAAAAACACTCAACCCGGAGATTTCCAAACTTTTTCAGTTAGAGCCGCACTTCCATGTTTAGTTTTTTTTTTTTTTATCGCAGTGTCCAAGGTAGTCAAAAGGTACCAGTTGACAAAAATATACCTAGATACGTGGTTGAAAACTCCACAAGATGACGATTTTGCCGATTTACTTAAGGCTTGTCACGAGTTTTCACGTTTTTGTGACTAAGTTCATCGTTCTGTTTTATTCATAACTTGTACGCGACTCGCGCAATTGCTGACAAATCATAATATTTTCTATTAAACCATTAACGTCCATGCGGACAGCTCAGTAGCAAATTAGCAACCAATCCACATTCCCGCGTTTTAAATTCCAATACTCGTATAAAGAAAGGGTTAAAGGATGAGGTTCAAAACGTGACTGTAGGTACCTAGTTTTTCCAATAAACTTTGTGAAAAGAACTTGGTGCAGTTTTTCTAAAAGACAATCAGCGGCTGCCGCCTAACAGTTCGTATATCGCCTTTTTATTTTCCATACAACTAACTTTTACTTCAAGTACACTGTATAGTAAAATAAGGAAATCTTGGGGTTAGGCCTCCGTTTTAAAATTTATTTTCGTGTTGATATCATCAACACTACTCTACACGACATCAGGGCGCATAGTTTGAGAACCCCTGGCATAACCGATACTTGTTTACAAAGTTAATCTAAAAATACTTCAGTAACGGTATACGTTAGCGGTATTTTAAGGACTAATGAATGCGTGTCGTAACTCTAAGAGGCTTCAGATTTAGCAATGAAATCGTATGCGATAACAAGGGGTCTACACCCCAATGTCGCTGACTAGTCGGATATCGCCTATCTCTGTAAGAAATAATATTAATTATATTTTTGTTTCTTTGCATTTTAATGAATAAACGTAATATTTTCTTTCTTTCATATTTTATTTAGAGTTATAAAACTCCAGTCCATCTTACTTGGTGCCCACCAAGTATACACCACCTTAGTATATTTTGTTTGACATAGTATTTTAAAACGACATCATGCCTGTAATTCCCGTAGAGTTACGCAGAGGAGTACCTAATACCTAGTACAGTCAACAGCAAAAGTAAATGATCAAAATCAGAAATTCAATACCTACCTGTGAACGGAGTTCGCGTCAGAACTGTGTAGATGAACTAGTAGTAAATGTTTGGTAAATTACAATCACATACTTTTAATCATCTACTTTTGCGGTTGACTGTACACCCACATTCCACCATTTAAATCCCCCAATAGGGGCGAACTTATTGCCATCAAGCCACAAATCCAGTTTCTGTGGCTACTTTTGAGAAATCCCTAATGTAAAAACCCAGTTTCTCTTTTAATCGAATTCGAGCTCTCATGCTCACAACGTGGCTGTCAACAGTTTTTTTTTTAATTAGCACTTTAGCAGCCCGTCTCTATCCCTTTCCAACCACACTTTCCAAAAACTTTTTCGTGCTTCGTACAAACAAACGTAGAAGCGCTGGATGGAATTAGTCGAAAACAATACTGTCACACTTGGCATCGGTTCTCCGAAGCAGTCTACCTACATATAGATCCATATCAGTTAAATTGTCATTTTCAAATTATCCAGCAATCACTGGAATAGTGGTTTTGGTTCCAAGAATCTGGGAGTTACGCCATTGTTTAGTGTTCAATCGTCGCTGTTCATTCGTTACCAAATAAATCAATTTGACATATCTACAGTCTCTGTTTTATTCCCCGAAGTCGAAGCCACATGGAAAATTACCTACACGTATGACACCGTTTTTTTTTACGTGGAAAAATCATAAAAAGAGTCCTCCCCACCCAGGGCAGGACGAGAGGGACAGTCAAACTTGTACTGAATAAAATCCACGGTCTCCTTCAATAGCCCTTTACGTTCCGGAGCCACGGTTAGGTACCTGATGAGTCCCGCGGCCCCGGCAGGCTTTGTCCCTTTAAGGCCCCGTACGTAAAACACTGTAAAGACGGATTTTGTCGACGGAAGACACGACAATATGACAGAATGTAGAAACAGTTGTATCGTCTTAAGCATAGCTGTGATTAAAATTTGTTTCCATTCTTCATTAAACTGGCAAAAAACAAACATATTGTATACATACAAATATCGTGCAATAACTTTCAAGAATTCGACACTTGTCACAAAGTGAACCTGAAGGATTCGGGTTTTCAAATACTGCTCACAACTCCATCCATCAATATTTTTACACTTTGTGACGTTATTGCGTAAAAATATTTAAAACTAGCTGTTGCCCGCGACTTCGTCCGCATTGTATTTGGTTTTAAGGCACCTAAACTAATATTCTCTTTTTTAATTTGTTGAGAAAGTGAGGGTACCTGATGTCCCACTTTAAAGTTTGATATAGAATCTATAACAAACTTTAAAATGAAATGAAAACTTCCGGACACAACACTTTATATACGACATTGGTAGTTTTTCCCTCTGGTGCTAAAATAAAAAGGTGGTCAGCATTACTGACAGGCGAGCATGTGTTATATAGTTGGCCGTGGGAAAAACAGTTGGACCTTAGGTCGACATCAGCTTCCTTCAGGGTTTGTCCTTGGGACTTACGAGTATTTATGGTCATCGCGAAGTAAGCGGCTACCGGGAATTGTGTGAGTTTGAACTGGAAAGGGAAATTGTTGGAGATGAGTGGTATTCACGGTATCAATGCAGTTTCCCCTGAGCCACATCCGGTGAGAATTTCAGCTTCGCTTAAATTTCTGTGTAAAGGTGCGTACAGACCATGTAACATGTTATATAACATGTGTTATAAAACACTACAACTCTATGTAGAATGTTACCATGAAAAATGAAATAACAATGATATATAACATGTTATGTTATATAGTCTGTACGCACCGTAATGCAGTAACTATTAGTCGCGTTTCATTGCACAATTTTGGTGGAGTTAGATTTCTTAGAAGCATTATTATTACTTTTAGGTTATTTTATGAGCTCGAGGACCACAGGCAGTTGATGAATTTAAAATCGCGAGCGGGTAGTTGCTGGCATCACCCTAATTGACGACGTTATTGTATGATGTGTAAACCACATCATTCCCAACAATTTCGGCTAATATGTTTTCATTTATTGCAGCGGTTCGGTAATTTTTTTAGTATCGCACGATCACATAGCCAAGAGTTTTCCTGAAGTGTTATACTTGACGGGACCGAATACGTAACTTATCAATTCTTCTTACAACGGGCAGTGTCTTCCGGAATTTTACAGAGAACAGGTAGGTACTGTTCTCTGTAAAATTCCACAGACACACTTGATATTGTCCATAGGTCTATCATCATGGTGAATGTCTCAAAGTGTTCTGTCCACGGCCTCGACGGCTTTTTTGTTCGACATGGTACATTCAGACGATTACATTTTTTTAGCGTGGTAATACATCACGTGGAACACAACGTGCACTCTTACTCGCCGCCCGCATGGCCGCGCCTACTGTGGCTGGAAATCGTGTAGCGACGTCTGTCGCCATCGACGTCTACCGCTGCGACTGGGCTGGAGGTGGACATTGTCCTCTCCCTCATGCGTCCCGCCTCCTCCTTCGCTAGCATGACTGCTTCGCAGAAGGAGTCAACTGCTTCCCATTCTGTCTCGCCCCGCAGCATGGCCTCGACCAACACTAAGCACGAGAGGTCACCGATTATCGTCGTATCGATCGTCGCCTCCAGGGGAAGACGACTACATTATAATCCTGAAACACCTTTGCTTTGTCACAATTTCATGACTACGAACACGTTGAGTGTTGCAGTGTTGTCTTAGTCAAATGGGACTTTAAACAACAATAAACAACAAAAAAAAAATACGCATCTTACTTTGTTAGTGATGTACAACAGAGACTGCTCATCAGGCTGAACAACTTTGCCAAGACGTCATTCCTTTTTATGTTATAGTGTAGCTGGGCTCTTGGAGTTCCACAACAGGTGTTCCAGATCTTCAATTTTTATACGTCAACAGAGAGTGCTCATCAGGCTGAGCAACTCTTGCTAAGACGTCATTCCTATATATGTTATAGTTTAGCTGGGCTTTTGGTGTTCCACATTAGGTGTTCCAGATCTTTAATTTTTGTATGTCAACAGAGAGTGCTCATCAGGCTGAATAACTTTGCAAAGACGTCATTCCTACATATGTTATTGTGTAGCTGGGCTCTTGGTGTTCCACATCAGGTGTTCCAGTTCTTCAATTTTTATACGTCAACAGAGAGTGCTCATCAGGCTGAGCAACTCTTGCTAAAACGTCATTCCTATATATGTTTTAGTTTAGCTGGGCTTTTGGTGTTCCACATTAGGTGTTCCAGATCTTTAATTTATGTATGTCAACAGAGAGTGCTCATCAGGCTGAATAACTTTGCAAAGACGTCATTCCTACATATGTTATTGTGTAGCTGGGCTCTTGGTGTTCCACATCAGGTGTTCCAGTTCTTCAATTTTTATACGTCAACAGAGAGTGCTCATCAGGCTGAGCAACTCTTGCTAAGACGTCATTCCTATATATGTTTTAGTTTAGCTGGGCTTTTGGTGTTCCACATTAGGTGTTCCAGATCTTTAATTTATGTATGTCAACAGAGAGTGCTCATCAGGCTGAATAACTTTGCAAAGACGTCATTCCTACATATCTTATTGTGTAGCTGGGCTCTTGGTGTTCCACATCAGGTGTTCCAGTTCTTCAATTTTTATACGTCAACAGAGAGTGCTCATCAGGCTGAGCAACTTTTGCTAAGACTTCATTTCTTTACATATATGCTATAGTTTAGATGGGCTTTTGGTGTTCCACATCAGGTGTTCCAGAGATCTTCAATTTTTGTATGTCAACAGAGAGTGCTCGTCAGGCTGAACAACTTTGCAAAGACGTCATTCCTGTATTTGTTATAGTGTAGCTGGGCTCTTGGTGTTCCACATCAGGTATTCCAGATTTTCAATTTTTATAATATATGTCAACAGAAAGTGCTCGTCAGGCTGATCAACTATGCAAAGACGTCATTTCTGTATTTCTTATACTGTAGCTGGGCTCTTGGTGTTCCACAACAGGTGTTCCAGATCTTCAATTTTTATACGTCAACAGAGAGTGCTCATCAGGCTGATCAACTCTTGCTAAGACGTCATTCCTATATATGTTATAGTGTAGCTGGGCTCTTGGTGTTCCACATCAGGTGTTCCAGATCTTCAATTTTTATACGTCAACAGAGACTGCTCATCAGGCTGAACAACTTTGCTAAGACGTCATTCCTTTACATGTTATAGTGTAGCTGGGCTCTTGGAGTTCCACAACAGGTGTTCCAGATCTTCAATTTTTATACGTCAACAGAGAGTGATCATCAGGTGGAACAATTTTTGCTATCGCACCATTTTTGTATCTCTTATAGTTTAGCTGGTCCGTTGCGGTTCTGCACCAGGTGTTCAAGTTTCCAAGATAAATTATAGCCTATGTGTTGGCCAGACTTAATACCTATACAACAAAAAAAAAATCATTCTAATCCGTCCAGTACTTTTTGAGTTTATCCCGGACATACATACAGACAAACAGACAAACAGACAAAATTAATTATTTTAAACGCATTAACGCATGCGACGCGCATCGTAAAGATGATTTTTTTGAGGAAAGAAAAATTTCAAGTTGCAAGTGGGATTCGAACCCGCGTCTTCTGGATAGGTACTCCAGACGCCTTAACCAACTAGGCTATTGCAACCCACACCTGCAAGCTGAAATTCTCTATTCCTCGTTTACGCTTTTCGGTAGCGTAGCGCCATCTCTTGGATTAGTGTTAAACTAACTTCCAACCCAACACGTTGACATTACAGCCAAATCAATGTTGTATAATGAGATAGCAACTACCATACTTATTAATTATTTTAAACGCATTAACGCATGCGACGCGCATCGTAAAGATGATTTTTTAAGGAAAGAAAAATTTCAAGTTGCAAGTGGGATTCGAACCCGCGTCTTCTGGATAGGTACTCCAGACGCCTTAACCAACTAGGCTATTGCAACCCACACCTGCAAGCTGAAATTCTCTATTCCTCGTTTACGCTTTTCGGTAGCGTAGCGCCATCTCTTGGATTAGTGTTAAACTAACTTCCAACCCAACACGTTGACATTACAGCCAAATCAATGTTGTATAATGAGATAGCAACTACCATACTTATTAATTATTTTAAACGCATTAACGCATGCGACGCGCATCGTAAAGATGATTTTTTTTTTGAGGAAAGAAAAAAATTTCAAGTTGCAAGTGGGATTCGAACCCGCGTCTTCTGGATAGGTACTCCAGACGCCTTAACCAACTAGGCTATTGCAACCCACACCTGCAAGCTGAAATTCTCTATTCCTCGTTTACGCTTTTCGGTAGCGTAGCGCCATCTCTTGGATTAGTGTTAAACTAACTTCCAACCCAACACGTTGACATTACAGCCAAATCAATGTTGTATAATGAGATAGCAACTACCATACTTATTAATTATTTTAAACGCGCGATGCGCGTCGCATGCGTTAATGCGTTTAAAATAATTAATAAGTATGGTAGTTGCTATCTCATTATACAACATTGATTTGGCTGTAATGTCAACGTGTTGGGTTGGAAGTTAGTTTAACACTAATCCAAGAGATGGCGCTACGCTACCGAAAAGCGTAAACGAGGAATAGAGAATTTCAGCTTGCAGGTGTGGGTTGCAATAGCCTAGTTGGTTAAGGCGTCTGGAGTACCTATCCAGAAGACGCGGGTTCGAATCCCACTTGCAACTTGAAATTTTTCTTTCCTCAAAAAAAAATCATCTTTACGATGCGCGTCGCATGCGTTAATGCGTTTAAAATAATTAATAAGTATGGTAGTTGCTATCTCATTATACAACATTGATTTGGCTGTAATGTCAACGTGTTGGGTTGGAAGTTAGTTTAACACTAATCCAAGAGATGGCGCTACGCTACCGAAAAGCGTAAACGAGGAATAGAGAATTTCAGCTTGCAGGTGTGGGTTGCAATAGCCTAGTTGGTTAAGGCGTCTGGAGTACCTATCCAGAAGACGCGGGTTCGAATCCCACTTGCAACTTGAAATTTTTCTTTCCTCAAAAAAATCATCTTTACGATGCGCGTCGCATGCGTTAATGCGTTTAAAATAATTAATAAGTATGGTAGTTGCTATCTCATTATACAACATTGATTTGGCTGTAATGTCAACGTGTTGGGTTGGAAGTTAGTTTAACACTAATCTAAACAGACAAAAATTCTAAAAACTATATTTTTGGCTTCGGTATCGATTGTAGATCACACCCCAAGTATTATTTTCAAAAAATATTCAATGTACAGTTTTGACTTTCCTACTATTTTATTATATGTATAGATGTCAACAGAAAGTGCTCGTCAGGCTGATCAACTATGCAAAGACGTCATTTCTGTATTTCTTATACTGTAGCTGGGCTCTTGGTGTTCCACAACAGGTGTTCCAGATCTTCAATTTTTATACGTCAACAGAGAGTGCTCATCAGGCTGATCAACTCTTGCTAAGACGTCATTCCTATATATGTTATAGTGTAGCTGGGCTCTTGGTGTTCCACATCAGGTGTTCCAGATCTTCAATTTTTATACGTCAACAGAGACTGCTCATCAGGCTGAACAACTTTGCTAAGACGTCATTCCTTTACATGTTATAGTGTAGCTGGGCTCTTGGAGTTCCACAACAGGTGTTCCAGATCTTCAATTTTTATACGTCAACAGAGAGTGCTCATCAGGTGGAACAATTTTTGCTATCGCACCATTTTTGTATCTCTTATAGTTTAGCTGGTCCGTTGCGGTTCTGCACCAGGTGTTCAAGTTTCCAAGATAAATTATAGCCTATGTGTTGGCCAGACTTAATACCTATACAACAAAAAAAAAATCATTCAAATCCGTCCAGTACTTTTTGAGTTTATCCCGGACATACATACAGACAAACAGACAAACAGACAAACAGACAAACAGACAAAAATTCTAAAAACTATATTTTTGGCTTCGGTATCGATTGTAGATCACACCCCAAGTATTATTTTCAAAAAATATTCAATGTACAGTTTTGACTTTCCTACTATTTTATTATATGTATAGATGTGTTGGCCAGACTTAATACCTATACAACAAAAAAAAAATCATTCAAATCCGTCCAGTACTTTTTGAGTTTATCCCGGACATACATACAGACAAACAGACAAACAGACAAACAGACAAAAATTCTAAAAACTATATTTTTGGCTTCGGTATCGATTGTAGATCACACCCCAAGTATTATTTTCAAAAAATATTCAATGTACAGTTTTGACTTTCCTACTATTTTATTATATGTATAGATAACATGGCCTAGATGCTGGTAACCTTTTGAAATCTTTTTATAGAATCAATAAGGGCTATTTGACTACCACTGATGTTTGCTTGACTAATGTTCTACGCTACTTACTAAATCTCGCCTTATGAGTAAACTTTTATATTACAAATTCCAGTCTGCTACTATTGTGTGTTACTAATCAGAATCGAACAAAGGAAACTAGTCTCACTGAATCAACGAGTAGATCGTGTCGTTCAAAAGTCAAACTTGCCACCACAAGACACCTGAGTCGATTAGTCGGTTCAGATTAAAATTACTTAGTTCAATCTAATGTCTAGTTCTAGTTCATTCATTCATTCAATGACATTGTAAGGATTAACATTTAGGATAAATGATGGTCAATAGAAAGAAAAGAGAAAAATATGGTGGCGTTAGTTGAACTAATTACGGTCACAGGGCGTACCCAGGGGGGGGCAGGGGGGGGGCCGCTGCCCCCCCCTGGAAATCCCGCAGAACATGTATGAACTCGCCTAATTACTAATCAAAGTGTTAACGAGGCCTTATGCTCTAAATTTTAAATGAACCGCGCAGTAGACACTGGCAAAATGGAGTATTTCAACCACCAGTCACAGTGACATAGGCACGTAGGAAAGTGAAAACAGCTCTAGAAACTTTACTGGCAATGCCTTATTCCACGGCTACAATTGAAAGATCATTCAGTACACTCAGACGCGTGAAAACGTGGCTGAGATCAACAATGATTGAAGACAGGTTAAATGGACTTTGTTTGCTCAGTGTAGGTACATAAAAAACTTGTAAACAGTATGGGCGATTCTTTCACGGAAGACGTTATAAACCGTTTTGCAGAAGATTCTCGGAAATTACTTTTAAAGTAGAAGCGATTTAAATATTTTTTTTTTTTTAAATTAACCGCCTTCAAAAACAACCACAAAAAAGGGTAAGAAAGAAAGAAGAAAGAAAGAAAGAAAATTATTTTATTTTTTTACAGAAATGCATGCTTGCTTAAAAGAAAACAGAGAAATTAAAAGAGATCTTAATCTAAACATAAAAAAGACATAATGATTAACAAAGACAAAATTCGACAGCTGCATGCAAGGACTGTAAAAAGAAAGGTGGCCACTCAGCATAATGCTGTGCTGTGAGAGACCCTCAGCACAACGCTGGTTTTCAGTGGTCACCCGAAGAAGAAGAAGAAAAGGAAAGAAGAAACAAGAGTACGGATATCAAGCCGGCTAAAAATACATAAAACTAAAATAAAAAACAGTACTTACATAAATTAACAAAATAAATACAATAAAATATTAAATATACATTGATTTGGAATTGAATTGGATGATAGTAGTAAATAAATAATAGGCCAATTAATAATATTAAAAAGGTAAAATAACCTACAAAATAACTTTTCTTTCGGAAGTCGGTGGCTTTGTTTTTTTTATTTCTTTGTCTTTTTGCCACCGACTTCCGAAAGAAAAGTTATTTTGTAGGTTATTTTACCCTTTTTTTGCGGTTGTTTTCGAAGGCGGTTAAATAAAAAAATAAAAAGTTTTTTATTTTACTCTTTTTAGTTTAAATATTCAACCCAAATTCTTGTCAAATACATCATTTTCTTACATGTGCACTAGAATTTTGTAATGCGTGGCACCGGTATTAAGGCTGCATATTCTGAAAGTTGGCAACGTCGCAAAAAGCTGTCAAATCATTACAAATTTTAATTAATTTGGCAAATTTTCTGTATGAAAACAAGAAATATCGCTCTATAGTGCACTAAAAAAATGATATAGGAATGCAATTAAAACACTGAATTTGATGTTGTAACCGTTTCCGGTGTATAAAAGGCATTTGGAAAGCTTCCAAATGCTTTTTCTACATCTAAAACTATATATTCGGTGTTACGATATTAATTATTGCATTCCCTTATCAATTTTTAGTGCACTACAGAGCCATATTTCTTATTTTCATACAGTAACAATGCTAAATTAATTAAAACTTGTTAATATTTGACAACCATTTGCGACGTTGCCAGCTTTCGGAATTTACGCTCTTAACATCGCTCATGTTCACATGCTAATAAAATTCCTTATCTCTAAAACTGGTGAACAGATTTTGATGAAACTTGCAGTATTCCCTAAGGTGAACGATCCCTAGTACAACAAAAAAAGAATTTTGAAAATCGGTCCACAATTGGCGGAGGGAGAACAAACATGCAAAAAGTAATATCATCCAAGTAGCCGAAATCAATAAAAATGCTCATAAAATAAAAAGTACTGAACCAAATTGGATGATTTTTTTATGGGACCACACTGCAAGTATACTGCATCGAACAAAAAAAGAATCACACTAATCGGACTAGAAACCTCGGAGTAATCGAAGTACATACATAAAAAAAAAACATACCGACCGAATTGAGAACCTCCTCCTTTTTTTGAAGTCGGTTAAAAATAAAAATGCATGCAAGTTTGACTATTCAAAAACAGTGCGTGACAAAACAGCCGCGGACGATCCGACCTAAAAATCTGACTTGCCCCCCCCTAGGCCAGAAGCTGGGTACGCCCATCTCACACACACGCTGCAAATTAATAATGTGTAGATATCACGGCTGCAATCTTGCTCCCAGTCTTTTTATGCAACAGAATTATTCGACGAAGAGCACGGATCAGGATTTTAATTGAGATAATACATTATTTTTGAGATAAATAGCCACGTATTCAAAGGCGTCGCCATTGCATTTCTTTCTACGACCGCCGTTCACCAGCATTCACGTTAGTTTTGTTTTGTATAATTTGTATGCGGCATACCTAAATAAGGTAGAGCTTGTGAAGTTTGTTCAATTGATATTAGAACCATTCTTATTACAATCGTCATCGAGGCAAAGACTTAAATCTCTCTCGGCGTTCATGTTTTTTATCCTCCATTATATTGCCCCATTGCCCCCCCCCCCCTTAGTCATAAGCTGGCGACGCCCTTGCACGTATTCGTATGTGCACAAGGTGACAGCTAGGGCACAGAAAACTTAATAGTAGTACGTACTTAATAGATAAACTTAATAGTGCTAGGGCGATGACGATGCAGGATTGACGTAAGGTGCATTTTGGTTAAACATAGATAATAGTTTAGATATTCTGCAATGAATTAACTAGAAGACTTAACTGGTGTTACCTTTTGGTTAAACTATTCTAGATGAAATATGAATTTCTAAGATAAATGCCTGGATTAGAAATGGCAGGCAGTTAGCCAGTTAACACCGTTTAAGATTCCAAATGATTCTAAACTCCATGCTTAATAATTGATCCTATTCTGAAATTGTAATACGAAGCTTTCTTCGCCAAAGACCAATGATTTAACAGCAGATTATAATATTTACAATGTTATGTTATACCATTTAGTTATGATTTCGTGAAAAAGACCTCCTGAGGTTGTTCGCGTAGGGTTCAACATGCGCCCCAAAGAGCTGCCAGCAATCTGACGGGACCCCAACAGAGGACCAAACGCCTGCCGTGGTTGTGGGACTCTCCAAACAAGTAACCGTGAACCTGGAATATAAAGTGCAATTGAAGGAACACCGTGGATTTTAGTTCCTCTTCACCTGGGCTGGATCGGATTCATTTGATGATTTTACCAGGATAAATTGTGGCTTCGAGGAGTGAACAACGCGTTCAATATAGTTTTGGGTGCATAGTACGTAATTTTTTAGGGTTCCGTAGTCAACAAGGAACCCTTATAGTTTCGCCATGTCCGTCCGTCCGTCCGTCCGTCCGTCCGTCCGTCCGTCCGTCTGTCCGCAGCTTAGCTCAGAGACGCCCAGTACTAGAAAGCTGTAATTTAGTGTAAATATACGGATTTATTGTTCCAAAAAAGTGGTAAAATAAAATCTCGTAAAATGTTTTTTTTTAGGGTACCTACTGTACACGTAAAGTGGGGTTTTTTTTTTTTTTCTCGCGTACCCCTTAGTGTGGGGTATCATTAGATAGGCCTTTAAAAAATATTGATAGTTTTCATTACCAATTTTTTGATAAAAAGATTCGTTTGTGAAATATTAAGCTTCAAAGTGCTAATTTTTGCTCGACTCGTGTGTCCCCCCCCTCTACCAGCTAAACGGTTATGTTTGGGGGTATGAAAAAATTCACAATAGTAGTATATATAACGAAATTTAAAAGAAAATTATCATGACTAAGTAGGCTTTACAAGTTTACGAGTAATAGTCGACCAACTTATAAAACGTACTTGGATAACATATTTTCCTAAACAAAATGTATCGGAGAACATGTTCTTCAACTGCAAATGTAAGTTTGTCAACTTTATTTTTACAGCTATAATAGGTGGGTATGTTTTGGGGATAGGTAGGTTTTTATTGTCAACTATTTTTAACTAACTTCAAAAAAAAGAGGAGGTTCTCAATTCGTCGTAATCTTTTTTTTTAATGTATTTTCTCCGATTTCTCAAAGACGCCTGGACCGATTTTGAAAATTCTTCTTTTGATTGAAAGAGTACACCTTCCCAATTGGTCCCATGATCATCAAGTCAGGATCTGATGATGGAATCCTGGAGAAATCATGGGAACTCTTTAAATTTTAAATCATTCTTGAAGCGATTTAATAACAACTCAATCCTGTCGAGTTTCGGCTCGTTAGAGTCGTCTTTATTACATAGACATTGATGCTGGATGATGTCCATGGTCTGATGATAGAGCTGAAAGGTAACCATGAGTTCTTTCTTATACAACAACTCAATCCTACTGAGCTTAGGGTCATTTGATTCGTCTTTACATGGGCTTTTGTAGTGTATTCTAGGTTTTGATGATGGCGCTGGAAGGTGGCCATGGGATCTTTGTAATACAATAACACAATCCCTTCGAGTTTAGTGTCATTTGTTTTTGCTTTGCATGGACTTTGGCACTCGATGTTTTCCAGGGTCTAATGATGGAGCTGGAAGGTGGCCATGGTGGCAACTACGGAACCCTACACTGTGCGTGGCCCGACACGCACTTGGCCGGTTTTTTTATATGAAACATTTCCCACGCTAGGAAATTCTTCCTGTATTGTGGGTGCGTTTACAAACATATAAAGCCACACACACAAACGCCGAGACCCGAAACAATTACTTGTAGATCATACAAATATTTGCTTCTTGCGGGACTCGAACCCGCGACACGCACTGCAGCAGTACAATCGCTCAGCCACTGCGCTAACCGTACCTATTTTTCTGGACGGTATAATGGACTTGCATCCATTCAACCAAGCCTTGATCTTTTCCCAAAATAATTACAGAAACCAGAGGCCTTACCACGAGCTCTAAACGCGATCCAGTTTAGGCTGTGGGAAAGAGATGGCGCTAGACGACTTGTATAGCTTTGTCTCTTTCCTACTGCCTAAACTGGATCGCGTTAAGAGCTCGTGGTAAGGCCTCAGGGCTAAATAAGTGATTGTCCTTGAACAATTCCATTTTCGTGTGAAACTGTTTTCATAAGCAGAAAGTTCTGCGTATATTAACAGAATCAGTTACAGCAGTTACAGTATGTTGTTGACGGATATGCTGTCAAACAATCCTAGATATTTTGTTTTCCTTATTTATTACAAAAGGGGTTGGTTATCTAGCCCATAGGGCCCTAGGGCTGAAAAAGCATCTTTGAATTTCTATATTTTGTGGCATTAGGCCATAGCCGCTAGGAGGTCAAAAATTATCCGGTAAAAAACTGTACTACTGAAATATGTACCTACCTACTTAACAAAATGTGAACAGTAAAAAGAAAATAAAATTCATATCTATATATCTATACATTTATATAAAATTGGAGTGTATTTTTGTAATATTGAAATAACCGTTTTTTATTACATGCAAACGAATATATATATACGGTACAGAATACACCAAAATATTTTTTTTTACAATTTGTGTCTGTCTTTCTGTCTGTCTGTTTGTAATGGCTAATTTCTGAAATGGCTGGGCCGATTTTGACGGGACTTCTATTGGCAGATAGCTAATGTAATAAGGAGTAACTTAGGCTACTTTTATATTTTTAGAAAGTTTCCATTGTTTAAAAAAAATCATTGTTGAGTTCCGACATCCACGCGAACGAAGTCGCGGGCACAGCTAGTCAAAAATATTAGTATGGATATTGATTCAACAAGTCCATTGAATCCGTGGCTTGGCTTGGTAATCCGGAACATGTTCTGAAGTACACGAATATTCAAACCAAACACCCATGAGGCTAAAAGATCTTGACCAAGAACTGTATGAATATAACTTTGCGATTCATAATATTCGTAGCATCGTAGACCCTCGCCTACGCGGCTACGATGCTACGAGAAAAATGCGTTCGAGCTTTGACTGTTTTTTTTTTTTTTTTTGTTTCACATCTATCACACAACGCCATCTAGTCCCAAGCTAAGCAGAGCTTGTGTTATGGGTACCAGACAACTGATAAACATACTTATATATTTCTAAATACATAAATATTATAGATAAATTACACCCAGACACAGAACAAATGATCGTGCTCATCACACAAACATTTGTCCTGGGTGGGAATCGAACCCACGACCCCCGGCATAGCAGTCAGGGTCACTAACCACTAGACCAACAGGCCAGTGTTCGTACATTGACTATCGCAAATAATAAATCCTAGTCTAAATAGATGCATTGGAGTAAATAAAAGGGTTAAAAAAGGGTAATTTTTGTTGACAAACGGGTTCTAGTTCTGAATATGTGGGAGGGAGTAAGGATGTGATAATTTATTTACACTGATATAGTGTAGGCGTGCTATCGTGAAATAATACGCACATAAATTATGTTTTTTTTTGTTGGGGATTTCAGTCCCGTCATATCAGCGATTTGCTTTCCAATTTTCTGAACAGAAAAGATAAACAGAATATTTCTTGTTATGTAAACCATATAAACAATTGGCTATTTTTATTTATTTATTTTTTATTTAATAGCCTGCTCTGTCTACCAACTTTTTAGCCGGTTGTCGCCTTCGATCAAAATTATAACTTAAAGCAAAGCAAAAATAGGATACTCCTACGTCTTAGGATTGAAGCAGGCTTTAATTATAGGCTTTAATGAACTTTTTGACCTGTAGGCGTCATGACCGGTCCAAAAGTTAGCCGCCATTGTTGTGATGTCCACCCTCGGAGATTTGAGAAATTAATTTATGTAGTTGGTAGTTTAAGTGTCTAGTCTTGTAAATAAACAATTATTGGGGCTAAATAATTGTTTATTTACAAGACTAGACACTTTGGAATTTTACAGCAATACGGAAGATGTTTTTTATGTAAGATTTCTTTCTTCTTGCATCATATTATTACATTGTTATCTTAATAGTATTTTTCGCGATGGCGGAAAAAATCTCGCTCTTATAATTAAGCATGTTTCCGTCACTCTACTTAGACCAATTATGCCTCTAGCATAATGCATGCATCTGTGTTCCTCACGTTATAATTATGTTACGATTCCAATCCGGAAATTCGCGAAATCAAGCGAGCAATTATTTTACTACCTACATCTATTTGTCGTAGGCCGCAGTCTACGGCGTAGCGCGTAGGCCGATAATAATATTATTATCTCCTCCGTTTTACGATGTAACCATATGGCCAGTTACACACAGTAAAAAAATATTCAGTAAACCAACTGCCATGGGTCCTTCTTTCGAGAAACAAACACAGGTGAAGTGGGACTAATCTGGCCATTTATCCATCATCTGTCTAGCCTTTTTCCAACTTTATTGGAGTCAGCTTTTAGTCGAACCAGATACAGACTGCCTATCGGACCTCCACAACCCAGTAACTAATAATAATAATAATAATAATATTCCACGACTATCACACAACGCCATCTAGTCCCAAGCTAAGCAGAGCTTGTGTTATGGGTACTAGACAACTGATATACATACTTATATATTTCTAAATACATACATATTATAGATAAATTACACCCAGACACAGAACAAATGATCGTGCTCATCCCACAAACATTTGTCCTGGGTGGGAATCGAACCCACGACCTCCGGCATAGCGGTCAGGGTCACTAACCACTAGACCAACAGGCCAGTCGTAACTGTAACTGTAAAGTAACTGGTAATACGATACCCCATGGTAAGACTGGTTGACAGACTTATGAGCTTCTGACTAAGGGTGCTCCCACATCTATCGACGCGG
The DNA here is from genome assembly GCA_954870645.1 of Agrotis clavis. Classification (NCBI taxonomy): domain Eukaryota; kingdom Metazoa; phylum Arthropoda; class Insecta; order Lepidoptera; family Noctuidae; genus Agrotis; species Agrotis clavis. The sequence goes on from OX940930.1 coordinate 22,111,941, forward strand.
AATCGGCTTCTTCCGTCGCCCTTTCTCTCTCTGTCGCTTAGAACTGCCATTTGCTAGACAGAGACAATGCGATAGCACGCGGCCGCCTCGAGGATTCCGCCGCGTGCTATCGCATTATGCTTTCTGTCTCGGTCTAGCAAATGGCACCCTAACAGTAACGACTGTCAAAGATGTACAAATGACAAGTTCTCGAAGGACGGAGGAAATTCGCTATGACAAATGGTCACCCATCCACAGACCAACCTCGGCAAGCGTGGCTTAACCCGGAAGATCGGACTGTGTGTCTGAAATTATTTAGCCATGAGCTCCTTCCTCAATCTGGCCTTTTTCAGCTCCAAATGAACAGTCGGCCGAACTCACGAAGTAACCGAAAAAATCAATCAGTAACCGATGTAATCGACCATTTGTGCCAAGTAGAAATACTGCATGTTTAGGTACAATTAGGTCTACTGTGAGTGGTCCTTTACTATAAATCGTAAGACAGTAAAAGGGAGGTTGATCCCACAGATATAATTACTACGAAATGTTTTGTCGTAGCTCGTCTACGGCGTAGCAGCGTAGGCTGATATCGTAGACATTGCCTTTTGACTGACTTGCAATATATGCTTTTGACTGTGGCGCCATAACTTACCTAAAGTCATTAAAACGATGGTGATCCCTGAATGAAGGGGGGGGAAGCTTTGTTTGGCGTAGCACCATCTACGGCGTAGGCAGATATTGTTTTAAACAATGCCGTCGACTCTTACGATGAAAGTACTTGATTATAGTCAGGTTTGAGAACTCTTAAATAGAAAGGGAGATTAGTTAATTTTAGTTACTTTACTACAGACTTATTCTGCTTAAAGTTTGAGTTGTCGTAGCCTCCTAGACTACATCTACGCTTCTACGGCGTAGGTCTTTATTGTAGTTTTTATTTTGACTATGATCACTATTTTTTGTTTCAAGTTTGTTCATTTTTAGGGTTCCGTAGTCAACAAGGAACCCTTATAGTTTCGCCATGTCCGTCCGTCCGTCCGTCCGTCCGTCTGTCCGCAGTTTAGCTCAGAGACGCCCAGTACTAGAAAGCTGTAATTTGGTGTAAATATACGGATTTGTTGTGCCGAAAAAGTGGTAAAATAAAATCTCGTAAAATATTTTTTTTTAGGGTACCTCCTGTACACTTAAAGTGGGGATGTTTTTTTTATTTCTCGCGTACCCCTTAGTGTGGGGTATCATTAAATAGGTCTTTAAAAAATATTGATAGTTTCCATTAACAATTTTTTGATAAAAAGATTCGTTTGTGAAATATTAAGCTTTAAAGTGCTAATTTTTGCTCGACTCGAGTGTCCCCCCCCTCTACCAGCTAAACGGTTATGTTTGGGGGTGTGAAAAAATTCACAATAGTAGTATATATAACGAAGTTTGAAGGAAAATTATCATGACTAAGTAGGCTTTACAAGTTTACGAGTAATAGTCGACCAACTTATAAAACGTACTTGGATAGCATATTTTCCTAAACAAAATGTATCGCAGAACATGATCTTCAACTGCAAATGTAAGTTTGTAAACTTTATTTTTACAGCTATAATAGGTGGGTATGTTTTGGGGATAGGTAGTTTTTTATTGTCAACAATTTTTAACTAACTTCAAAAAAGGAGGAGGTTCTCAATTCGTCGTAATCTTTTTTTTTATGTATTTTCCCCGATTTCTCAAAGACGCCTGGACCGATTTTGAAAATTCTTCTTTTTAAAATTAAATTCAGCGAATCAGTTTAGTTAGTTCGCATAAGTATTTTGATGGGCAACTACGGAACCCTACACTGTGCGTGGCCCGACACGCACTTGGCCGGTTTTTATTTCATCATTCAAATTGACACCAAACATACACGTTCATAAAATTTCAATTTCAAGTGACATAATTTTTAGGTATACCTTCATCAAGAAGACTACCTGTTCGTCGTAGTTTCACACGCACTGCTCGGCTCACATTAGTTGAAGCGTGATGTTTTATACCGTATAGCCTTCCTCAGTAAACGGACTATCCAAAAAAAAAAATACTTTTTCAAATCGAGCCAGTAGTTCCTGAGACTAGCGCGTTCAACCAAACAAACAAACTCTTAACAGCTTTATTTTATAATATTTTATCAAAAATATACCTTAAAGATTTATCAACCAATCAAGAATATTATAACACGCGTGGAAATAAATTAAATCCCACACAGCAGACCTAGTATTAATGGCACTCCATAATTCATTACAATTTCAAGAATACGTTCCCAAACTACTGTGAAATAGAACATATGGCTGTATGTTAATATTTTCTAGATTTCATTAATCATACGGTCTTACAAATACCGGCAATAAAGAATTAACACATGCTATGTTGTTCTCTGCTTCGTGCACAGTGCTGTCCCAACAAAAGCTGTAGTTTCGACAATGCAAAATTTAACCGACTTCAAAAACTGGCAAAAAAAAGGGTAAAATAACGTATCTTTCGGAAGGCGGTGGCTTTGTTTTTTAATTCTTAGACTTTTATGCCACCGACTTCAGAAAGTAAAGTTATTTTACACTTTTTTGTGATTGTTATTCAAGTCGGTAAATTTATAACGGTTTTTTTTTTTTAAGCTATTGCATAGCTTCTATCGCGGGCCTTGAGCGCGGGGACCGAATCCAGAAATTCCGTAAAGAAAAAACCTCACGCTCATTTAATTTAATTAAATTATTAAAATTAATTAATTATTAATTTATTTATATAATAATAATAATAATATTTTTTTTGTTTTTTTTTTTTTTAAAGAAATATTTAAAATGTAATAGTATGTATGAAAAATGAATAAACGACATAAAACCCACATGTATTGTAAAATAATAAAAATATTTTAAACAATATTAACTTTTTTTATTTATTTAGTAATAGACAAATTTGTTTTCTTATCGGTCACCACGCTCAAAAAGTGTAACTTGAATTAATATCAAAGAAAAAGCAATACTGCATGAATAAAATAAATAAATAAAATTATAATTGCATAAGTTGATACAAAATGCTATGCAATAGCTTTACCGCGGCAGTCCCCGAGTGCCACACGTCTTTTTTTATTTCATCCTTTTTAGTTCAAATATTGAACCCCAATTCTTGTCATATACATAATTTTCTAATCACTAGAATTTAGTAATTTTTAGTAGGTACGGTAACAACATCGCCCGTCTGCCTCGATAAAGTCAAGTTTAATACGAATAAATTCAACTGGAAACACAACCTACACAATCGTAAACTATCGTATTCTCACACATAATTATTTTAAGAGTAATATCCATTTTCACTTACACTAAACAACATCGAAATAAATACTTAAAACTTGAACGTCTAAAGTTAATAATTGAACAGCAAGCTCGCTTACTTTTAGCGAAAACAGGCCTACGGTAGTCCCACAAGTCAACTTGGGAAGGTTTCGAGTTATGTCTAAATTAGATAGACGTCTATGCTCTACCAGCCTACCACCAACATCTGCCACAAAGACCGCAACAAATTCCCTAGGGAGAGAAACTACAGTGAAATACTAAGATCTTCAAAGTTTAAGTTTGGAGTGAACCTAGCGTGGGATAGCTATATAGCATCGTATTAAGTAATTGGTGTTTTATTAGACAGGCTATAGATTTATCACGCGGCCTTACTCACGGGGAGGAAATTATCTAAAAGAAAAAGCCAACTAATATTGAAAGTATGTCAACAATTAAAGAAGCGGCCTTATCACGGGTTTACACATTTTTGTGGAGTAAAGTAAACGGGGGACCTCCTGATTTGTGCACGAGGTGTGTTTTTCATTTTCCGTACAATTTTCGTCGTAATTCTTCAAGTACACTGTACAGCCAAATACGTAGAATTTATGCTAGGGCCTTTCGTCATCTTCTACCTGTTTCGAACGACGAACTAGAGTCAGCTGATAGACTGAAAGACTATAAAACTTTCGCATTACAAAATCGAAAGTTACTTATTGAAATTACTTTTGAATTTCAAAACCAAAAGTAATTCATTCAAATTACGAGTAGATACGCTAGGATTCATTTCATGATTTAACCACGATAAGCTAGTATGAAGAACAAACTCCCTAGCAACACATCTGTCTGCTAGACAAAAGAGCAATTTCTAATAGTTTTGGTGGCACGCGTGGCGCAGTGGCTGAGCGATCGACTGCAGCCCACTGGCGTGTCGCGGGTTCGATCCCCGCACGGAACAATTATTTGTACGACCTACAAGTAGTTGCGTGTTTGTGTACGTATATGAGTTTCTCGTTTGTAAACGCACCAGTTGAGGCAACGGTTAAAAAAAAATGGGCTATGTAGTGTAATAAATTTATTTGGACTGAGTATCAGGTCATTTAAACCAGTGTGTACATCATTCCCGACGGTTCTATATCAAATACCTGCCTGTGGAAGGATTGATGGATGGCTAAATTAAACGTCAATGGCCTGAGGTCATGTTGTTGACAGCCTACTATATCGCCAGACAGGTTATTTGAAAAAAGTAATTGAATTTCGATGGAGGCCTGTAGCTTTAAAAAACAATAATATTTTGATTGCCGCCTCTGTCTCATTTTCTAACTTTTTTGTATAATTGTACATATCATCCCAAAGGTATGTTATATGGATATGACGGCGCGCGGCGCTTCGAACCTTTTTGGAGAGAGGACCTGAAACGTCAGGATGGACAGCGAACTTTTTGAAGTGCTGGTTGACGTTTCTTCACTCTGGCACAACCCCGGGCTCTTTTGCATCTGGCGGTCGGATGAGATAAACCGCTGGCATCGCACTCAAGCAAGGCGTGTTCGGTGGAGTGTCGTTGTATTCCAATTAATTAGAAAGTGCTGATTGTAATGACATCCGAATTTGCTGAAATAATAATTATCATCAACACGTGATTTTAATTCTCCTCGCCCGCCTACCCACGATATCTCGGCGGCCGCAATGAACCCAGATTTGAATGATAATGGCAAGGTGCCGTTAGATACATTTTTTTGTGTAATTCTGAACACCTTTTCTTTAATTATCCTTAGCAACAAACTAACCTAACACCGCTACTATCGGAAGGATTGGAAGGCTGAAGTCTTCCCAAAAATATGTCGGTATCATCACAAGCAAATCCGATATAAAGGATAAACTCCCAAAAATACTTTATGTAATTAATATACTCGTTCATACTCTTTATGGTGTACAAAAATTTACAATATAACTACGAGTATGATCTTACATTTGTTCTAAAAAGGTGAGCTTATCTCTTTAAAGAGATCTCTTCCAGCCAACCTGTAAAAGTGATACACGAAATAAATAATACGGGACAAGATTGTACACACAAATAATTATTAATTATTACCCGAGAATCATACCCAAGATTAATCATATTCTATTCTATTCATTATTTTTGCTTGGACTCAGAAATTAAACACTCCCTCAATTTGCTGTTATAAAGACACAGTTGTCGTATAAGATATTATGGGTTTATTTTCCCCGCATCGATCTGTACTGCTATGTCTGAACTGACAACGTGCTTCTCTATAAAAGCAGCATAATACTGATTTTCTAAGTTTACCTGGTCGAACTAGGTAGGATGCACGGTCGAAGTTTCCGTGTACTAAGTGAACGTTTGGGTCTGGAACTGTCCGACTGTCTAACTCTATTCAAGCGATAAAGTTCGAAATGTTCCCGTAGGTTGCCTGATTCAATGTGACGTGTTTATTCGTGAATATTTAATGGTACGACTATATTTTTACAGTTCGTCAACCTGAGCAAAAAGGGAGGTTTCTTTTTTTATGAACAGAGTAGCTTTTTAACTTCAATATATTCTTTTATTTTAATTTATTTTAAAAGGAATGTGATTATTGTCTTTTGCCAAAGAGTAAGATGATATATTTTTGTCGGCAGCAAGAGAGTTTGTAGGCAGCATTGGAAATGATCGTGAGAGTCGCGGGCAACCGATGGATGCAAGTGGCGCATTACAATTTTTTACGTGGTAATATCATCGGACTAAAATCCACGGTGTTTCATCAATGATAGCCCTTTATGTTCCAGGATAACTGTAACTGTGTTGTACCCAGCGACGGAACTCTTGTTTATAATAAAATTAAATAAAAAAATTGGTGTAATACTGATTTTGTGCGACGCGTGGCGTATTATGCTTCGTGCGAGAATCGAACCAGCGCACGCAACGCAGCTGTCCAGTCGCTCAGCCACTGCGCTAATCATACCGTAAGTTGAAAGCAGATGAATTGGTCAGACATCTGCTTCACAGCTATCGTATTAATATCCTCGTCTATTATTCCAACAATAGAACACTAGACAAACACTTCCGAACTGCCTATGTATCAGTAATCAACCAATTACTACCAATGAGAACCATCCAATGATTAATTGATAAGCGTACCTAATTTGAGGTAAATTGGGTTAATGTGGTTACTCCTCCCAGCACGAACGAGCTAACACTGTATTGCCTGTGAGTTTCCTGATTATGCTAAATGTTAATTATTTTTTATCGAAGGAAGTCCCGCTTATAGTACCCCTTTTTTTACCCGACTGCGCCAGGAGGGTTATTCAGTGATAAAAACATCATTTATGTCTCTCTGGGTCGAGCGGAAAGGCCTTCTCTCTCTTACCGACTAAAAGTCGACCCTATGTCTTAATTTGCCTTTTGCGTTCCAAGGCTACGGTGTCCTGCTCGGGAGCGAAACCCTCATGTTCCGGATATTACATTTTTCAATCATACGGCATATGAGTGAAAGATATATGCATGAATGATGATGATCACTATTTTTTCATCATGTTTGATTGATTTTGAAATCAGAAAAATATGCCTTAACAAGAGTGACTCTGCCATAAAACACCATTTTCTATAATGGTCACGGTACTTGGAAGAGAAAGTAGACTTTCCCGGGTATCCTAAACAGTAAATTAGTGTCAAAGCTTCCTTAGAAGTTCTAGGGTCAACAGATTTGTAGAATCACGTTGCGGGCTTGTGTACGCAGTAAATCGAAAACTAATTTAGGCACATTGATTTATATGTAATGGTGCCAACTAATTACGTAAATAATTACGAACGCCCACCGTATTTCTGGAGGACATGGTACCTTGTAATCGAGAAGGTAATACGATGAAATAATGTCTACATTTTTAAAGGTGTGTGATGTACGTGACGATAATACCTTGAGAAAGCCGTAAATACCTAAAAAACCGGCCAAGTGCGTGTCGGGCCACGCACAGTGTAGGGTTCCGTAGTTGCCCATCAAAATACTTATGCGAACTAAACTGATTCGCTGAATTTAATTTTAAAAAGAAGAATTTTCAAAATCTGTCCAGTACCCTTAGCACGAATTTTCAGTATTTGAGACGTAAAGTAAACTGGAACTTTGACAATTTCAAATTGACAATTTTCAAGGAAAAAATTAGTTCTTCTTTGCACACCAGAGGCGCTGTTCCATTTTTCCATACAAGAAATGCTGTAAATACTGTAAAGCAAAAGAGTAAAAATTCGTGCTAAGGGTACAGGAGTCTTTGAGAAATCGGGGAAAATACATAAAATAAAAGATTACGACGAATTTAGAACCTCCTCCTTTTTTTGAAGTTAGTTAAAAATAGTTGACAATAAAAACCTACCTATCCCCAAAAAACATACCTATTAAAGCTGTAAAAATAATGTTGACAAACTTACATTTGCAGTTGAAGCACTCATGTTCTTCGATACATTTTGTTTAAGAAAATATGTTATCCAAGTACATTTTATAAGTTGGTCGACTATTACTCGTAAAGTTGTAAAGCCTACTTAGTCATGATAATTTTCTTTTAAATTTCGTTATATATACTACTATTGCGAATTTTTTTACACCCCCAAACATAACCGTTTGGCTGGTAGAGGGGGGGGACACTCGAGTCGAGCAAAATTTAGCACTTTAAAGCTTAATATTTCACAAACGAATTTTTTTATCAAAAAAGTGTTAATGAAAACTGTCAATATTTTTTAAAGACCTATTTAATGATACCCCACACTATGGGGTACGCGAGAAAAAAAAAAACATCCCCACTTTACGTGTATAGGAGGTACCCTAAAAAAAAATATTTTACGAGATTTTATTTTACCACTTTTTCGGCACAACAAATCCGTATATTTATACCAAATTACAGCTCTCTAGTACTGTGCGTCTCTGAGCTAAACTGCGGACAGACGGACGGACGGACGGACGGACGGACGGACGGACGGACATGGCGAAACTATAAGGGTTCCTTGTTGACTACGGAACCCTAAAAATATGTATATCGTAAGATATTGCTTCGAAAATATTATGTTTAAAATATTTTATTCTATCAGTTCCTTACTAAGGAGAAAATCCCTTTTAAATCTTGCCTATGTATTTAAAAGATAAAACATGTTTGTGAGTTCTTATAATCTTACTTCTATCTTCTCACTTATATTATATGTAGATGCAGGAGTTTGTGAGGACAGAACATGGATATGTATGGATGGAAATCAATGTGAAAAAAAAAACTCGAAGTGGCATAAACCAGTCAAGTACGAACTGGCTTTTATTTTAATAAAACTTCGTACTTGAACCTGCCAAAAGGTTCAAAATCAAAGCATTCCCACCAATATACGTCTAATTAAACAACTATTAAAAAAAAACTCGAGAAAGTAATTGGCAGCATTTTTACAACTTTAATTACATAAATGCTATTTTGATTGAAATACCCAAAGCCCAAAGCTAAAGATTCCACAAGGAATGCTAAGCAAACATTAAAACAATTAAAAAAACGCAAATGAAACCACAAACCAATAAGTCTCCATAAAAATAATGAATAGCAAAACTTTCATTCAGAAATAATGTAGCCAATATCAATTTTTCCGAGATTGTAGAGGGGCGACACATTGCAATTCGATTAAACCCGATACCGATGCGTGTAATAAATGTTATGATGTGACAAATGACCACAGATTATTCATACCATAGAGGCAAAGGTCGTTGTTTTGTTTTTCTTCGCGCCAAACGCCAATAGTGGGTGTGTTTTAGCGCGTAAATTGTTGCGTCAACATTTTTGTAATTTTTTAGTGAATTACAATTCATATGAAATAGGAGGGTTACGAGTTACGTCGAAGTGAATACTAAAATGAGCCATGTGACCCTTGTTTACTTGCAAGTAATTAAAATAGCTTTTGTGTGATTCGTAAACTAATAAGGAATTTGGGTCAATGTGTAGGCTAAGTAAGGAGTAGTCAAAGTGTTATTTTTATATAATTATTAAACATGATGCAATGAAATATTTTGTGAAATTATCCTGTATGGGTTATATTATGCCTACATGTAACTTATACATAAGTAAATTTTAGTACGTACGCCACATTGGCCTCCCCCTGTCAACATAACTACCTACATTATTAAAATTTACAATCTGCTACTCTTTTTAAATTAATTCGACGCTTAGTAAATATTTAAATAGCATTTTAAAAAAAACTGCAAGTAAAAGTTTACTTTTAAGTGTACAATGGTTTATGGAGGTCTATAGACCCCATCCTTCAATGATGCTCAAAGTAGGTAAAAAAAAATCAGGGCTTTACAATAGCGTTGGTTATTGACAATCAATAAGTCGCGTGATAGATGTGACGAATGTTCTAAACCAAAAAATAGCTACTCGTACCAATGAGTAATTTCAATCTGTTTTATTGATGACTTAAAACATTATAGGTAGGTACCTTTTACACACTACAAAATAATGTCACTTTATAACCATGCACTAACAATTTACCTTCAACTAAGTACTCGTAAATTCCATAAGGAAATTGGAATTGTCACGTAGATACATTTACTCTATGGTATTAATAAATCTAAACAAGGAAAAATATTTTATTACGGACTTTTACATTGACAAAATTGGATCATCATTAACACGTTGAACGCCATGGCGGTCAGTGCTGACCGACAGCGAACTTTTCCTCCAGGCCAAGCAAAAATCACAGTTCCGTCCAAATTTAGACCAACTGTTTTTTTAATCAGATGCTTATATCTAACGTCCAAATGTATGTTTTTATTAACAATAGTTAACTTTAGTCATTATTTATGGAGATAGTAAACGTCAGACAGCACTGACCGACGCGGCTCCTAGAGACGAAAAAGCGACTTTCCGTTAAAGGGGGCCGCGCGGGTCACGGTGTCAGGTCACCCCGCACCTCCAGAGTTTGCAAGCTCGCCCGCCCCTTACGCAGTTTACGCCCGTATCTTGAGCTAAGACGTCGTTACATCGGATAATTGTTTCAATAGTGTATTTATCTACATCTATACGTATATTATATACAAGAACAGGGTTTTTTTTAAGACTGTTGCAGTCTTCTATGTAGGGAAGCAATAAGACGGAATTTTACGAAAATCCTCCTCTAAGGGGGTGAAAAGTGGTGAAAACGTTTGTATGAAAAATCTTATTCTTTGGGTTTATAAGTTTGAAACATGACACAAATAATAACACAAGTAAATAAATAAGATTGGCTCTATTTAAACTACACTCCATTGGTAATCTAGGAGTTGTTAAAGTTTGTATGGGAAAATCATAACGCGTGAGTTGATGAATGTGAAAATCAGTATTTGTATACTAGATCAGAAATAATTATACACGTGTTTTTGGATTTTTCGAAAATCACCCCCTTAATTAGTGCAAAGGGGTATTTAAGTTTTAAGGGGAAGATCTCTAACCGCTGAAGGTTTAACCTAATTTTTGGTCGGTAGTTGCAATTTATTATGATGTGAGCACTAAGAAGGGATTTTGCGAAAATCTACCTATAAGGGGGTGAAAAGGGGTGAAAACCTTTGGATGTAAAATCTTATCCTTCTTGAAACTAGGTACGAATATGAGTATAAGTAAATAAAAAAGATGGACATTATTAGTTTTTTTAAACTAGGTTCCATTAGTAATCTAGACGTTTGTTTACACACACACACATATATAAACATACTCACAAATACACACAGGCACACTCAAACACACAAAAACTTGTGGATTTGTAATATTACTGAAGCACTCATCGATAACGCTGCTTACCATTAGTAAAAGATTTTTTGAAATCAGATGAGTAGTTTTATAGATTACTTTTTACATCCACACTCACAGTCCTGCAAAATTTACTTCTTTATCCTCATCAGCCCGGAGAAATCTACTGCTAGACAAAGGCCTTTCCAATTTCGCGCCATACAAATTTTCACTTTTATGTAATTGTTGTTTTTTTTCTAAGTCTTTTACGTTTTTCAAAAACCATCACAGTTCGGCGTAACTAGAGGGCCACGCGGGTCAATTAATATAGGATTTAGTTTGATAGCACTGCCCTACGGCCTCTATGGATGGATCAAAAACACTCGTAAAACACGGTCAGCACTGACCGACGCGGCCCGAACGGAAAGTCTAGTTGTCGACCATCACTGACCGACATGGCTCGAACGGGAAGATGCATTTTTTTTGTTGGCAGTCAACGTGTTAACTTTGTTTCTACAGTTTTTCCCATACAATTAATAATAGTTTTATACTTAATTATATCTAAATTGGTTTATCCAATGTCATAATTATAGCAATATTGTTATAATATTTATGCATTGCACGGGATTTCCTATTCCTGATTTGTTAATAGTCACGTAATTGGAAAGAAAATAACAATGCATATAATCTTCTCAAACTGCTTAAATTAATGTTTTCATTAGTTTTCTCGTGCATAGTAGTTTGGAAGTCATAAAAGAAATGTTTTTTTTTGTTGGGTAGGAAATAATTATCAAATGAATCCTCCCGCCCCGTATATGTAGGGGCTGTCAGACTTGATTAACTAAGAACCACTCTGTAACTTCAGTTGCCCTTTGCGTTCCAGAGCTACGGTGTATCTTTAAGACAGTCCCGAGACCTTGGAAGTTGGTCTTATTCTTTTGAAGAGAAAATCGCTTTTCTATTTTGCTAATAGCTACATATTACATTTACACAAGACTGTACGATATACATTATTTTAATTTAATCAAGAACGCTGAAAAGCATTTTAAGTTAAAATATTTTTATATATTATTATTTTTAATTCTAATTTCATTACTCATTATAAAAAAATAATATTTTAATAGCCAAAAGGTAATGACAATAAGTCTTATGTCAAATGCTACAGATAGTGTCCGATGAAAATTTTTTGTACAGTTACAGTCCAGCTGAACTTCAACTTCACTCCAAGTCTATTACTCAGGCCATTCTGTATATAATCGTAGTCCACCAATAAAAAATAAAAAATGTTTATATAACACACTAACAATATTAAGGCAACTTTAACATTTTAATCATTTGTAAGTAAAAAAGAAACACACAGAAAGCTTTACTATAACTATGTTATCTAAAAACAATAAAGTTTCAATCATTAAATTCAAAGGCATTACGACTAATCTGGAATAATCCATACGTTTTTCTTGCTTACTCTACCACGAAATTAAGGCCCATAAGCTCCTATTCAGATAGGCTCGAATTTCCAAAAAAAAAGCTAATCTGCGACACCTACGTCACGATTACGTAGCATACTTACGTGCCACTTGGCGAGGGAGGCACAGCCCTAATGTTATAAGGCGGGACCGCGAACAGAGCCCGCCATTCGTAACGCAACTATGAAGCCTTACGCAGCGTGCACGACCGCGGTGCTTGCCTTGCTGCTGGCCGGTTAGTTTCACAAGTTTTCTTTTTTATTATTATTTTTCTCTTTTTATAACAAACCTCTTTTTGAGTACTTTTTAGTTATTTCGAACAAGTTATGTTACTTTTTCTCGCATCGTCTTTTTTTAATTAAAAAAAAGTTTCACAATCATAGACGACATTTTTTTCGATTTTCGAAATTCGATTCTATTAAGTTTTTAATTTATTAAAATTAGAAGCAACGAAAACCGGCTGGAAGGAAATAATTAAAAGTCTTCATTTGTCTTAAAAAGTCGTCATGTTCTTTTGTTTTGACAATTTTCATTGTTTTCCTGCGGTAATTTTTATCCGCACATTTTCTGCTACTATTTTGTAACGTAAAACTTTATAACCTTCTTGATTTTCAAATCTGTGTTAACAATAAGTTTGGAGCTGTTTGGTAAGTTATTTAGAACTTGTTTTTAACGTTATGGAGCAACTTTACTATGACAAAAACTTGAGTTATCATAGTTTTCTTTTACGAGAACAGTTTTCCCGACGAATTTTCGTATACTTAGTAAAATTGGTCACCCGCAAAGTTGGTAAAGTGGTCGGTAACTTGTTGATTTCCACACATAACTATTTACGTCGGCGTCATCCAATTTTGATAAAAGTTTTGGAAGAATATTGAAATGTTTGTTGAGTGAATTCTCAAGTGCCATTTTCTTTTTATTTACATTACAGTTCATTTGTAACGTTATATAAGAAAACTGTTGATATCGACCGGTATTTACTTATTTTCTTTTAATCAAATGAATGCCTGGTTGCCTCGGTTTTTGACGATTACGTGGAAGCTTTCAAAACAAAGGCGTTTTTCAATGAAATTTAAATATCACACATGTCTTCTTTGCCATTAATGTTGTTAAAACTAATGCGACAAAGTAAACTGAAATAAATATGACTAACTATACCTTACATCCATTGATCGCGGGACTCACGAATTACTGTGACCCCGGAACGTAAAGGGCTAATAAAAGACAACGTGGATTTTAGTCAGTACGAGTCTGACAGTCCCTCCCGCTCTGCCCTAGGTGGGAGGACTCATTTGATGATTTAACAACGCTAAACAAATATACCTTATATACTACATAACATAGTATGTAGCTCTTGTGAACTCACTCAGTTGAATATATCTATGAACTCCGCCATCGTGTTGAGAGTGCGCAGCGCACAAGTCAGCCGTGCGCGCCAGCAGGTTATGATTACCTACTCGTAAATATAATTTCTTGTATTTCCAGTTAATTTGACCAAAATGAATGTCATAGCATTTATGCTAAAGAGTACTTTAGTACTCTTTATGTAGGTTTAAAATACGTGCCGCACCGTCATTTTATGCTGTCAGGGTTTGGTGGCAAAAAGTTGTGCCCCGGGGTTCTAGAGGTTAAAATAGGGTAATATAAAATACTAGATACTGTTAAATAAAAGTGCAGGGATGATCTGAAACAATTTTTTCAAAGTTTTGTTTCAACGGACCCATATCTTCATATCTCCATAATTCGTATATCCGTATTATTTATTGTTCTTGAGAGGATGTGACCATCTTCTGTTGTCGCAGCTAATTAAGCCGCTTCAGGTAACCCCGTAGGCCTCCGACATAGTTTTGAACTTACATTATTATGATAATGATGTTGTACAAAGTAATAATATCTACCTACACATTTTCCTGCTCACTCAAAATTAGGATCATGTTATCGTCAAGATTGTAAAATTTACCTCTTATAATTATTATTCTAAGAGGTAAATTTTACAATCTTGACGATAACATGATCCTCGTTATATTATAGATATTAAAATGGTATATTTACCATTTTAATATCTATAATATAACATAGACTCTGATGTATAATTATTAAACAAATTATTATGCTTTGATGTATCCGTTATATTAATATATTTTTTTGACTGAAATAATTCAACTAGTCCGTCAGTAGGATTATCAAAAAATATTTGACACGTATTTTTTCTTTTGTTATATAAACCAGAATTGACGAAGATACGACACTTTTTAAATTGCCAATACGTCACAAGCAAGTGCAGTTTTTACTTGCTTCTGACGTCACATAGCCTCCACTCTCGAATTTGATGCGTTATTTCTTTGTAAATAATAATAATAACTACATTTATTTTCTCATCACAAACTTATAAAGCAACTAGTGGTCCGGTACGTGCTTCGCTACTTTGACAGCAAAATCCCCATTAACAAAATGATCCGCCATTTATTGTATTAATTTGTTACAAAAATGTGATAAATGAATAATAACCGCTCGACCGATAATATGCAAACTTCACATAAACCATCTACTAAATAGTCCGAACAAAGCCTAAACATTTGGTTTGGATAGGTGAGCCCGTTCTTGAGTTATAAAATTACAACGAAAAGTGGCATTAATTTTTATATATACATATAGATAATCATGAATACTAAGATTGTGAAAATGTGCCTTAATTCAATAGAATACAAAAATACAAATCCATTGTTTTTCAAAACTCTCATGGTAAGCTTTCACGTATTAATACTTTTATAATACACTGTTCCTTACGAGATATTTTCCGCGCTTCTTAATTTTTTTGAGCTTGCCCCTATACGAAGGTCCTACGACTCAAAAAGTTCCACAACCCTTTTCACCCATCAAATTAAAAATCTTATGGGTCATGGAAAATGAAATCGCGGGGGACTATCTTAGTAGGATACCGTGGCCATGAAACTCAAAGGGCAACCCAAATAACAGGATTAGCTTTTAGTCTATAAGAGTCTGACAGTTCCTACCACTCCAACGGTTGGACTCGTTTGATGATTATCCTCCCAAAAAATATGGCGATTATACAGAACAATTATCACCACAACTCCCACAAGGTAAAAACGCATTTACACGTTACAAGAAATTGCATGCAAGTCGCAAGCTATATAATACAGAGTGTAAATAAGCCTTTACGCACACTTACGTGCATCCTAGGATCACCTATTAAAAATGAGGTAAGGTGATACCGATTCAGTGGGAAGCAATACCTATATTAGCTTTAAACTCAATGTTGTAACCCGATCAATGTTTATAACCACTCAGTCTTTAATTAGATTAAGCGTGTCAATTAATCCGTTCAATCAACTAATTAGTTTGTTCCAAGTCAAACAACAGTCGAATATATCGGTATGGGCAAAACAAAAGCGGTAACTTTACTTCGCCACCACCTGTTGACGCCTACATACTTAATTCAACAATAACTTATAATTCGTATGATATTTTTGTACCAATATTAGTGTTACAGATATTATGATACACATAACTTAATTTTATACATTTATTTTAGGCTTTCTCGTATTAAAAAGTCAAGGTTATTTTCATTATACTCGTACTTCAATGGTCTAAAAATATCGTGACAATCGACTTGGTCATTTTCTGGTGACGAATCCAAATTCAAGTTTATTTAGGATCATGGGCTTGAATAATATATCGATTCCTAGTACGCTCAAGCGCGTTTAATAAACCCATACTTTTTAAATCCTTTCACAGATATCGGGTGCATATAAAATAGATTATTTTCATTTCCTGACTTATTGAGAATTCCGTATATTAACTTTCAGTTAACACCGATAACAAACGAGAGTTTTATTTAATGGTTTATTTGGAAGTAAGATACGGCGATTGAAAGCTCCGCATATTATTATATGTTTTGTTAAGTCACAGCAATTACTGCAGCTGTCAACGGGTCCACCCTTTATAGCAGAACTTTTTACGTCATAATTTTATTTTGCATAGCAACGGATAGCATAAACCTCTTTTCGCAGAAAATCGTTTGGCATACACTCATTTACCATAACACCGAAACCCATAATTTTGTAAGTCAGAATCATCTTTAAGCATAAATTTCATTTCCATAATAATCAATAAGTATAACCATCATATCGTAGAAAGTTCACAACCAGAATCATCTTTTGCATAATTGTGTGGTTTTTATTTCCCAGACAGTAAGATGATGCAGTAAGCATGCAGAAAGCATTCAGCACATGCAGCAGGCATGGCTTCTGTCACGGCTCCGGCGCTGCGGGTCTCTGGCGGTCCCACGCGAGATAATCGTCGCAGATGATTTTACGCCCACCACCGCAGCTTCGGCTTACTGGCCGGCAAGCCGGCCAGCCACAGCCGCGGCGGTGTGCGTTAAAACCACTTGCTCCTCAGCTCACGGGCCGCCTCGCCCCTCCGCGCCTACGCGATTATAAATTACACTCTAGGGGTAGGGCAGACAAGACTACGTGAAGTCGGTTTTGCAGCGATTCATTTCTGTCACTAACTTTTGTAGCACACCATATTGATTTTATAAAACAATTTTTTTATTTTTTATTATGATTATTAAATTATTTCTATTCTGAAATTCTGTGATCTTCGAAGTATACCAAGTCAAATTATTCCAAATAATCGGCGCTCTAAATAAACGTTATGCTAAATGAAAATATGCAAAATTGTAACTCTGACAAAAGTAATTATGCCCAATACAATTCTGCCATCTTAAAAGTATCCCAATTTAAATTCGGACATAAAAACATTAGGCCAAATGACAATTATATTAAAAAAAAATTATACCATAACAATGTTCGTTTAAAAAAGTTTCTGCCAAGTGAGTTCTGCCAAATAGGTTTCGGAGAAACAAGTTTCTGCCAGATAGAGGGCACCCGCTGTCAACATCAATTTGACATGATGACATCTGTGGGAACAGCTAGATATTAAACAGCTTTCCATATTTTTTAACAATTAGCTAGTCGGTAAAAGTGTTAGCTGAAATGAACCAGAATGTAGTTAGGAGTAGGTTCAAGTGCTACTGTGTTCGCAATTACTTAGAAATTATTTCAAAAAATGCTTTAAGTTAAGAGATATATGCTTAAGTAGCGCTATTTCCTAGAATTACTCAGTAAACTAGGTCACTTTACCATTCTATACCATTCTACTAATTAAAAAGTAAGCCTTTATAAAGGGCGCACAATAATGGCCGGAACGCGAGGTACTCATGTTTATTTAACACATACGCTGTTTTAAGTTAATGAACTTTTTTACGATAAATATCCTTTTTCAATACGATCCTATCAGCTGTAGCAGAATTAATTTATTAATTTGTATGCTGATCCAAATTCGGAAATTTTAAATTAATACTGGGCACCTATCGCCTATAGGAGAAAATAAAATTCATATCCAATATCAATGAAAAACTTTTCCTAAACAAACAAAAAAATCGCATCGCAAATATTGAAAAATGCCTTCTATATTATCCAAAAGCTGTATCAATATAAAATGACCTATAGCAAACGAGAAAAAAATCATAATCAAATCATCAAAATAAAAATACCATAGGTACTCGTATGTACTCCTTTTTCAACAATGTTACCTATAAAAATGGGTGAAAAAATTATATTTTACTAGCCACAAATCTACCTGACCATCCAAACAAAATGGGTCCGTACATTTCTTCTCTAAATTAAATAATCCGACAATAGTTGACAGGATTAAATTACGTGGGCACACAATATTAAAATGCCCTCGACTGAAATCCCAGAAAGTATTATTGAAGGCTCGTAGTCGTGCAATCCTATACGCTTGTACTGTTTGCCATCTGAGATTTATATTAAGACCGCTTTCTTAAGAATAAATATTGCTGGAATATTTTTATTTGTAATTCGAGTATTTGTCTTAAGCGCAATGAAATTAAGGTCAAATTTTGTAGGGTTTTACAATGACTATGCTCCGTACATTTATGTTTTCTTGGTAGTATGAAACTAGACATTTTAAAAACAAAAAAAAAAACATTAGGCTATATTTAATAAATAAAAATGACATTGACTCCAACTTATATAAATTAACGCATTTTCATTTTATACTTTCTAGATACGAGTATATAAAAGCTTTCCAAAAAAATACAGAAAAACTATAGGTAAATAATTACAATTATTTAGAAAATAGATCTATAGAGAATTCATTCTACACTTCAAGAAATTTAAACAGTCAATTATTAAGTACGAGTACCTAAGCATCTAATATTGCAGCCCTTTTTTGTTTTATGGGGTGTTGTTAAATCATCAAATGAGTCCTCCCGCCCTAGTTGAAGCGGAAGGCACTGTCAGATTGGTACTGTCTAAAATCTAATTATACCCTATAGCAAATTATCCACCATAAACTCATGAAAGTAAGCTCAACAGTGCGGAAACGATTTAAAAAGAAGTTTTAATTTTTCTTAATCAACGTAGAAAATTGACGAGAAAGTTTTTCTGTACTCGTTATAAAACTTCGGGTGTTACTTTGCACTTGTTATGAATGAACGTCAATTCTCTTTTTTCTTACTTTTCCTTCACAAAAAAAAAGAACAATGTTTAAAACGTTTGTGTCAATAGTATGATTTTGACTTTTTTGCCGATCAATCATGTTTTTTTTCCATTTAGATAACGAATTGACTAGACCCTAAGGAATATGCTAGTCCCTTTTTGCGTAGATCTATCATGACTAAGAAACTGTCGTTTAATACCTGTGATTTTAATTCAAAATATTTGAATTACCCTTTACGTAATGTTCCATGCTGCTGGGACACACTCCTCCTCTATTTGGGGAGTGTCTCGTCTATACTCTCTAAGATTCACAGCCACACCTAATAGTACACACGGCTCCACATTAAGCTATTCAGAACCAGTATAAGACTGACCGTGATTTCTGCTGACCCAGTCCTTCAAAGAATATGCCCAAGCCACGTCGGCGCGGCGTCTCGCTGGCAACGGGAACAGTGCCCAGAACGCTGGCAGTATTGCCACTTTGTATGGCACCCTTTGACTGTTTCTGTTATTTTATATTTTTCACATATTCCTATCACTATTAAGTTTTTGCATAAAGTTTGTATAAATTAGTATTGTACTATAATTATTAGTTATATCATCATTATAGAAGCTGACCGTTACCGTTGACAGTGCGTTTGATCAGTATTTTTATATTAATTTCCTATGGACACTTTTCACTTGTTACATCGTTCTCACATAATGTACCATCTCGAGTTGAATGATGTAACAAAGGTTTTGTAATAATTTTGGCGATTGAAAAAGAGTGTCCATGGAGTTTCTTGCCCGTTCTTCTCCATAGAGATCTACGCTTTGGAATGGGCATCTATAACAGTACTTTCACAGTTTTTATGTCTTGTGACTGGGACTGTAGCACCGTAACTATTTTTAAACTATTTTATTTTACTTTTGTCTTTTGACAACTCAAAAGTGCCTGTAACTGGCCTACTTGAAATAAATTATTTGATTTTGATTTAGATCGTAAAGACCACCACAGACTGGTTTGTATAACTTGATGTGCAGCCATGTACTAAATCTAGAGCAGGCGAAATTGCAGTTGCACACAAAAAGTTAATGGCAGAGCAAAACTCTCTACCCATTAAACAATTACAAAAGCCATTCAGGTGTGACAAAACCCAGTAATTGCTCGGAAATAAACCTGTCCTCAGCACTGCGAAATGAGGGAAAACAGATCTGCATTATCTTAAAGGAGGGATTTAGGTGAGCTTTGTTCGTAGTATTAAAGTACATTTAACAGGGGTGCTTTCCCCTTTTGACTTTAAAACCACAACGTTTTTGACAAGCATATCTTTAAGCGGAAGTAATTTACTCATTTTATTTGAAATTCTTTATTTTTTTATTTAAAACAGTTTACCTGTCATGCTCGTTCCGTGGAAAAACTTTTTTTCATTCTGTTTTTATTCATATTTTTGTGGTCTAAATACATATTACGTCATGCTTATATTTCACGGCAAAACAAATAGAACATTTACCATATTTCAATAATGTTAACAAAACTATGAAACGGATCTGAAGAATAGACAAATAACATTTTTTCGTGACAACATTTTTCCTGAATTCTCACTGTAGCTAGCTCTAAAGAATTCACTTTCTTATCTTTTAGGGAGTAATCTAAAGAAACTAGACAGCAATAAAACACAGATATTTATTATACCTACTATTTACTTATAATGCTATGGGACGACAGCGATGAAGCATTTTTTACGTAAATTATATCCCGACGTGACCTTATTTAACTCTTTTTAATTTCTCCCGTCTTGCATAAACTAATCTTTTAAAAAGTTTGAATCATCAATCACTAACAATTTTACCAGATAATCCAATGTCGTAATCTTAAGATAAACAAGGCTTTGAAAGACAAAATATTAAGACAAATATTTTAGCAGTAATAAACACATTTTACTACACGTAACTAACTTTAAAGTAAATTAACTACTACAATGCTTGTATGAAAGATCTATTTTCTTTGATTTTTCAATGTGACAGACAGCCAGACGAAATGGAGACAGCTTCTACGTCTGAAGATACTTGGGCCTCATCACAACAATACGATGAGCTGTCAGGTTCATATATTTCGTCTGTGAATATAGGTACTTCAAGTCTAGAATTCTAGATCAAATGAAGCGTAGGTGCATTCTTTAACATGCACCCTAAATTCCTCAAGTGAAATATATGATATGATAGCTGTCTGTCTAGCTTGCTGTTTGAAAGTAACATATTAACAGAAATAAAATAAAACCTAAGTATTTGAATTATTCTTTTTTGCATTTCGTATTGGCATATGTTGCAAAATTTGCAAGAAATACACAATAGATTTTAACATTATTTAAAGACATACTCATTCATCATCATCAACATCTTTCTCTCGCCGTTATCGGCTTCGTGGGACGCAACAGGCAACCGAAGGCAGTATGTCTTTAGTCGGTAAAAGATTGACAATCCCTGCCGTTCCTTTTATGAGAACTTAAATGTTATAAAAATGAGATGTGTATACGAGAACATCTTGCCAGCTGTTTTTTTTTTTAAACAGTATATTTAATATCTACAACATCATTTTTTGTTTAGACGAAACCCGATACACCTGTCCAATATTTTTGTGTAAAGAATCTATGTACAAAATTTTAAAACCGTATCATAAAAAATCACAAAGTTATAAGCTTGTTTATTACGTGGTTGTCCGTTCAAAAACATGCTCATTTCGGTACACCCGCGTAAACCGCGTCTACTGTGTTATACACTCATGATAATAGTTTGGCAATAAGTACCTAACCGTACGGTGATTGTATTATAATTAACTGGTAATAAAATTTAATAAATTTTTTTTTTTTTTATTATAACATGGTGTAAAAAATATTGGAATCGAATCAGTTACTGATTCTGAACAAACTATATTCAGGTTTCGCATATACTAAAAGTAATGTTGTATATTTATAAATATTTGACGACGCGCCTGGCGCAGTGGCCGACTGCTGCGCAGCGTGTCGCGGGTTCGAACCCCGCACAGAACAAATATTTGTATACTCTGCAAGTAGTTGTTCCGGGTCTGGGTGTTTGTGTATGTGAGTTTATATGTTTTTAAACGCACCCACGATATAGGAATAAGTAAATTCTTAGTGCGGGGCAATGTTCAAAAAAAAAGTAATTATTTTAAATCTGCAACGTAATGAAACGCCACAGTGTAGTTGCCAACTATTCAACTAATTCTCTATATTTGTAGCTACATATTTGTATATGTATAAAGTTGATACACATATTTTAGTTCAACCTAGAACATTATCCAGGTAATATTAGTTTAATTAAACAGGCGGTATAGTTGCTTGAAATTTAATATTACCTACAAGTACACCTTTACTTATTATTATGTTTAAGAGCATTTATGCCGAACGGTATTAAATATTTAACTTTTCCTCATTTCCTTAGTTTTCGAAATGACTAAACCGATCTTAATGAAACTTAATACGCTGCGGAATACATAATTATTTGCATCATTTAAAAGTTATGGGACGAAATATAAATCATACCTATGCTAATACCTATTAGGTATTTAAAGTTTAGTACTCTCGTATGTTTGTTATGGGTAAACTCAAAAGTAACATACAGATTTAAAAAAATAATTTGCAATTAGTATGCTACAATTTCACTGACCTATATAGGCAGGGGAGGGGTGAGCGAGCGGAACCCCTGGCAAAAGCTAGTTGAAATGTTTAAAATCTGTCTAATTTACCTATAACACTATAATTGTTCGATTCATTAATATTTTTTGGGCTCTTGTCGCGCATGGAGTTTCATTAAAATCGGTTGAGACATTTCAAAAACTAAGCACTTGAAAGTTTGTTTGAAATGTCGTTCGCCGTACCTACATGCTAGTAACAGTAAACCTTAGTTTATGGTTGTGAAGTAGGTAGATACTTCACTATAACCGTATATAAACACTTGAGGATACTGCATATCATGAACACACTTATTTCACTGCGTATTTTCCTAGGCAAGCTATTTACAAACGCACAATTTTATTAATTGCAATAACTAAGCTATAAATAGAGTGCGTCACTTTTGCTTTGTAAGTGAATGTTAAGAGGATCGTCTACCGAGGGCTCGTCCATACTAAAAGAGAAAACGTTTTCCTACCCCTAAATGTTATCCTATCTCAATGATTTTTTAGAATACTTCTGACATTGTAAAAAAACTTTTTCAAAAAAAAATGTAACCGCCTTCAAAAACAACCACAAAAAAGGGTAAAATAACCTTCAAAACTTTTCTTTCGGAATTCGGTGACTTTTTTTATTAATTTCATTGTCTTTTTGCCACCGACTTCCGAAAGAAAAGTTTTGAAGGTTATTTTATCCTTTTTTGTGGTTGTTTTTGAAGGCGGTTACATTTTTTTGAAAAAGTTTTTATTTTACTCTTTTTAGTTTAAATATTCAACCACAATTCTTGTCAAATACGAGTACATCATTTTCTTACATGAGCACTAGAATTTTGTAATCTGTAACACCGGTAATAACATCGTTAAAATCTCTTACATTCATAATTCCCTATCTCAAAAACTACTGAATTGATGAAACTTGCAGTATTCCCTAAGTTGATCGATACCTAGTACAACGAAAAAAAAAGAATTACTTAAATTGGACTTGTAGTTCTGGAGATATGCGAACACAAACATAATTTACTAAATCAGTCGATGCCAAGTCCTTACTAGAGGAGTTGTACCTTCCATCATCAGCTCAGCTACATGAGATGATGATTATCATACGCAAATACTTAAATCACTTCATAAAATTTGCGAAAAACGATGTGTAGGCCTATAAAATTTGAGGGTTGCCCTCGATTTCTCCAGGATCCAATCATCAGATCCTGAAATGGTGACAATAGGACCACTCCTGAAGTATCTCCTCTCGAACAGAAAAAGAACTTTGAAAATCGGTCCACAATTGGCAGAGTAATCGGGTAACAAACACAAAAAAAAAAAAAAAAAAACATACCGTCGAATTGATAACCTCCTTCTTTTTGAAGTCGGTTAAAAACTAGGTTTATAGGTTTTCTTTTTTTCAAAAGTAACTCTTAGGCGCCTGTAACTTACAAACTATATAAATATTGAAAAAAAGAAAACCTATAAACCTAGTTTTTTACTGTGTAGGAAGCATTCTAAAAAATCATTGAGATAGGATAACATTTAGGGGTAGGAAAACGTTTTCTCTTTTAGTATGGACGAACATTTGGTAGACGATTCTCTTAAATAAAACAACAACTGAATTTAAAATGCACTGTCAGTGACTTCCAGTCAGTCGCCAGCTTTTTTCTTCAGGCTCTTGGTCCCGTTTTACAGAACGTCACTCAAGCTAAAACTAAATTCTAGCCATTTGATTGGTTGAAACTAGTTTTAAGTAACGCTTGTCTTGTCCACCTTATTCTTCTGGTTGACCATTGCTTGTCCATTGAAAAAATATCCTAAACTATACCTACACATTTCAACAGGTAGGTAAGTTTTGGTTTTATGTACTTTTATCAAATTGTTCCATTATAACACACCAACACAACATATCACTAAAGAAATGTTGCCTAGTAAGCATTTTGTAATAAATCGTATTATCAGTTTACACGCAATATAGTCCTAACAATAAGCCCCGAACACAAAGAAATCATTTTACATACATTTATTATTACTTATACATAAATAATATAATAGGTAAATACAAAAACTGACGTCTTTTCCCATTGTAGAAACAAGTAACGCTATTCACAGATTTAATTTTAGGAATATGTAAGAACTTCTTTAGTTATTAGATAGCAAATCAAATTCAAAAATTAAATGAAAAATTCGCAAAGAGTATAAATGTGGTCGCGGGACTAACGAATTACCGTGACCCCGGAACGTACAGGGCTATTTAAGGACACCGTGGATTTTAGTCAGTACTAGTCTGACAGTCCCTCCCGCTCTGCCCTAGGTGGGAGGACATATTTGATGATTTTACCACGATAAAAAAAACGTAAAAATATATATTTTTAATTTATTAACGTTAGGCTCGCGTACTGGCTCGCCTGATTGTAAGGGATGAAAATGGTCGACGGTGAAGCACACTTGCCTAGAAGTAACCTATTTACGAGTACTCTTGACTTAAAGACCCCAATGAAGCTATCAGTAACTACAGACTCCAGCAGGGAAATCCACTTATTTCTACTAAATCATTTACCGGTTATTAATAACTGAAAATTTCGCGTATTATACAATTACTTACCACCAGTATTTACCTAAATGAAAAATATATTCAAAACTAAAATAACAATTGACACTGTAATTTTATAATTTGGATGAGTATTTTGATACATTATTTAAAATTAAAATAATAATTGACACTTTATTTTTTTATTTAATATGAGTATACAAAAACATGTTTTAATTTTTTTATACGTTTTTAAAAACAACAAACAGTTTACACAGTTATGCAATAAATATGTTGTTGTGTTTATGTTTATATTAAATCTTGACATTATGTAGTTAATAGGTACATGGTGTAAGTAACTTAATATCTATTGTGTACGTCCGTAGATTACTATACGCAGTATGGCCAAGAAACACTTAATTATTAACATCCAATTTTACGCGCAATCTACACCATAATGTTGGATTGTTGGCATCACTGGGAATTACTGAATAGACTGGTCGTAAAACAAACTGACAGCTATTCGTTTATCTCCTTCTTTACTACATAAAAATCTCGTGTTATGTTGTGCACTCTTCGAAACGGCTCGACCAACTTTAATATTTTATTTCCACCTACTTACTATTTTATTCATTTTCTATACCTACAAATCATTCAAGAAATTACTTAAAACAAAATTAACAGAATTATAAAATACTAAAATAAAATAAAGCAAAATTAAAAATAAAAGAGCATCGTAAAATGCATACTCAACGATGTCAGCTGATAATGTGCCCAAGAGACTGGCAGTGTTGCCTCTTTGAATGGCAATGCTTAGCCTCTGAACCAGGTAAAAGCCAGCTCTTGGGTCACAGGAAGCGTCAAGCGTCGTTTTCTGTACCATCTGTAAATTATATTTTTGAAAAGGGTACAAAAATAATAAAAAATTGAGATAGTAGCCCACCGGAATAATTGTTATATTGAGGTAAAAGGTTTTTTTAATCTTTATAATTTTGATGTCCAGTATAACACTAGGCAGGTGTCAGCTAGAGATAAATTTTTTTGGAAAACTTTGCCCATATACGTAATTATTTTCATAACATTGTAAACTTCTAGCAATCATCTCGAACTTGTTAGAAGCTAAACTTAGATCATAGTTTCACGACGAATTACTTAACTGTTATTACAACGTTTTGCTGAAGTGACATATTAAATCCTTCAATTATGAATTCAGAAACTAACTCCCAGCTTATGACGTCATGTAAGATAAGAAGATTTAACTAAAAGTTCGCTTTCTGAGAATAGATATCTGATCCATTTATTTTCTCTTTATTATATAATGGTCAGATACCTTACAATTTTTCATGAATACCCAAATAAGCAGGGTTTTCAGGGTTCACGAATGCGCTTGAGTGAGTTTCATTTAAAAAATACTTCACAGGCACTGGTTTTTAATTTAATTTAATATAGTACTTACTGGAGGAGCTCGTGGCTAAATAATTACAGCCGCACAGGCCGATCTTCCGGGTTAAGCCGCGCTTGCCGAGGTTGGTCTGTAGATGGGTGACCATCTGTCATAGCGAGTTTCCTCCGTGCCTCGGAAAGCATGTAAAGCCGTTGGTCCCGGCTGTCATTTGTAGATCTTTGACAGTCGTTACTGTTAGTCAGAAGCTCTAAAGTCTGACAACCAGTCTTACCATGGGGTATCGTATTATATTGTGGAGGTCCGACAGGCAGTCGCTTCATGTAAAATACTGATATTCAGCTGCATCTGGTTCGACTGGAAGCCGACCCCAATATAGTTGGGAAAAGGCTAGGCAGATGATAGTACTTACTGATACAGCGGCCTACATCATCCCACAGTTGGGCAAAAGTCTCTTCCCATAACTTACAATATCCAAAGTTTTCGATGATTTCGTTCAACTCGTCCCGCCATCTTCTACGGATTCTCCTCGTAAATTAATAATCGAAGACTAACCAATGACGTTATTGGCAATGCATGAACTGAATCAATAAGAATATTGATTAAAGTGGCCGTCTTAGACAGGGCTTGGTACCTTTAGTTTATTGGTATAGTGAATATGTATAATTACAACTAGCTTTCAAACTTTTACTTTAATTTATTTAATCCTTACTAACTATTCGCGGGCATGCGGGCGGCGAGTAAAGGGCAACTGGCTGTCCGACCATGGACCACGCCCGGGTCAACGGCGCGTTGTGTTCCACGCGCGCCTCAAAGAGCGTCAGCATAATAACGGAGCCCCCTCTAGAGGGGGCTCCGTTATCCAAAGCCTGCCGGGGTCGCGGGACTTATCTCATTACCGCGACCCTGGAACATAAAGGGCTATTGAAGGACACCGTGGATTTTAGTCAGTACGAGTCTGACAGTCCCTCCCGCCCTGCCCGGGGTGGGAGGACTCATTTGATGATTTTACCACGTAAAAAAATCCTTACTAACTTTCGTTAAATGTCTGGATTTGACAAATATGAATACGAAACGAATAAATTGTGGCTATCCTTTGAACAGTTTACATTTAGAATATAATTTAATTTTCCCTTTGTCTACGTTAATTACTGTTAACACACTAACGACTTAAAATGACTTCCCAAGCGATGAATTTTAAATGCATACACTACTTTGTTGAATATTTTCAATTATTCACAGCGGTAACATTTTATAATATATACCTACGTACCTGTTATTAATTAAAATCGCTTTTCGACCTTGTGTGACATGCCTATATTCTTAACTAGCTGTGCCCGCGACTTCGTTCGCGTGGATGTCGGAATTTAACAATGTATTTTTTAGTGCGAAGCGTTTAATTCTCGCCACGTTTTTTATTTATAAACCCTGTATTTCGAATTCAAGAACATTTAACGCGTTTGTAATAAACGCCCTCTGTTGTTCAAAGGCAGTACCATTCAATTGCTATTGGATTAGAGTAGTTTGTATATCGATTTGAATTCGATATTGTTTAATGAATTAAATTAATGTTGGTATGGAAAAAAAATTGATGGAACCTACTCTAAATCCTATTTCAGCGCGCGTGAACGTAAAGCGACAAAAAGAGTTAAAACTCCAAAACAAATAAAATTCTTCGATTTTTTGTCAAAGAAACATGTACTACTTACCTACAACGGACATACAAAAAGATTAACAAAAAATAAGGATTTGGGCTCAGCTTATATTATTATGTAGGTAAGATTTAGATTTTGAAAAGGTTGCTGGAACAATTTTATAAATTGTTCCAGCAACCTGCCACTGCAACCCGCTCCACTCCACTCCACCCGCTCCACTCCACTCCACTCCAACCGCTCCACTCCGCTCCACTCCACTCCGCCCGCTCCACTCCACTCCACCCGGTCCACTCCACTCCACCCGCTCCACTCCACTCCACCCGCTCCACTCCACTCTACCCTCTCCACTCCACTCTACCCTCTCCACTCCACTCCTCCCACTCCAAACCACTCCTCCCTCTCCACTCCACTCCACCCGCTCCACTCCACTCCACCCGCTCCACTCCACTCCACCCGCTTCCCTCCACTCCACCCGCTCCACTCCACTCCACCCGCTCCACTCCACTCCACCCGCTCCACTCCACTCCACCCGCTCCACTCCACTCCACCCGCTCCACTCAACTCCTCCCGCTCCACTCCACTCCACTCGCTCCCCTCCACTCCACCCGCTCCCCTCCACTCCACCCGCTCCCCTCCACTCCACCCGCTCCACTCCACTCCACCCGCTCCACTCCACTCCACCCGCTCCACTCCACTCCCCCCGCTCCACTCCACTCCACCCGCTCCACTCCACTCCACCCGCTCCACTCCACTCCACCTGCTTCTCTCCACTCCACCCGCTCCACTCCACTCCACCCGCTCCACTCCCCTCCACCCGCTCCACTCCACTCTACCCGCTCCACACCACTCCACCCGCTCCACTCCACCCGCTCTACCCCACTTCACCCTCTCCACTCAACTCCACCCGCTCCACTCCACTCCACTCCAGTCCAGTTCACTCCAGTCAACTCCACTCCTTTTCAGTCCACTACACTCCACTCCACTCCACTCCACTCCATTCCATTCCATTCCATTCCTCCACTCCACTCTACTCCACTCCACTCCACTCCATTCCATTCCATTCTGGTCCATTCCTCCACTCCACTCCATTCCAGTCCAGTCCAGTCCAGTCCAGTCCAGTCCATTCTATTCCAGTCCAGTCCAGTGCATTCCATTCCATTATGTTCGATTCCTTTAAATCGCTTTACTTAATTTCGGGTGAAATGATTCATCATCATCATCAGCCTATAATGTTCCCACTGCTGGGACACAGGCCTCCTCTCTGTGAGAGGGAGTGGGCCATAATCCACCACGCGGGCCCAGTGCGGGTTGGCAGATATCACATGTCTTCGAATTTTTGGTTCTAGGACATGCCGGTTTCCTCACGATGTTTTCCTTCACCGTTTTGAGAGCAGTGGTGATGAAATAAATTACGCAAAGTAATGCGCCTGGCGGGGTTCGAACCCACGACCTACAACTCGTAAGTCGGGACCGATACCACTGGGCCACCACTGCTCTCAATTGAATTGATTACGATGAAACAAAATACCGTACATAAATGTTACTTCAATAACACCTCGTTTCCAGGTTTTCTTAAAACGCCATCTGCCGTGCGTTGAAATAATTATGTTTAAGTTTATTAATTGAATAAGTAGTTTTTCCATTCGAAGCTAGATCGCGCTACTGACCTACGCATCTCTGTGTGAACTGACCGTAATTTTACTTCTGGAACACTTTAAATTCAAATATCTTTTGATAGACTGAACCGATTCCGATGAAACAAAAACTAAACGTTACTTCAAGGTACGGTCAGTCGTTGTGTATTAAAGTTATCTACAGAGCTTTCGTACATTTTAAGTGATGCCCGAACAAATAAACATACAAACAGACATACAGACAAACAGACAAAAATTCTAAAAATGCTAGAAATGGGTTCTATTGGTTGTCCTTTAATAACCTGGCTTTATTTTTTGAGTTTTTTTTTAATGTACAAAAATTACTTTTCTACAGTTTTATTATATGTAAATAGATTTTTTTTTAATGTACAAAAATTACTTTTCTACAGTTTTATTATATGTATAGATTAGATAATTATATTTCTACTAGTAATCACAACCAGCGAGCTGGCCTATACAAAAATACGATTTTTTCAACTGGACGTGGATGTCTATATTTCAAATATAGTCATTGCCTTGAAGATTTTCAGATCATTTCATCATCAATTAACTTTTATTTTAATTATACGTTTTCTTAAGTTTGCCGTATAATAATATGATTACTTCCCAGAATTTTATCTTTATTAGCAATTTTCGGGTTCGTTTCCTGCCCAGGATTATTCATTTTTAGGGTTCCGTAGTCAACAAGGAACCCTTATAGTTTCGCCATGTCCGTCCGTCCGTCCGTCCGTCCGTCTGTCCGCAGCTTAGCTCAGAGACGCCCAGTACTAGAAAGCTGTAATTTGGTGTAAATATACGGATTTGTTGTGCCGAAAAAGTGGTAAAATAAAATCTCGTAAAATATTTTTTTTTAGGGTACCTCCTGTACACGTAAAGTGGGGACGTTTTTTTTTTCTCGCGTACACCTTAGTGTGGGGTATCATTAAAAAGGTCTTTAAAAAATATTGATAGTTTTCATTAACAATTTTTTGATAAAAAGATTCGTTTGTGAAATATTAAGCTTTAAAGTGCAAATTTTTGCTCGACTCGAGTGTCCCCCTCCTCTACCAGCTAAACGGTTATGTTTGGGGGTGTGAAAAAATTCAGAATAGTAGCATATATAACGAAGTTTAAAAGAAAATTATCATGACTAAGTAGGCTTTACAAGTTTACGAGTAATAGTCGACCAACTTATAAAACGTACTTGGATAACATATTTTCCTAAACAAAATGTATCAGAGAACATGTGCTTCAACTGCAAACGTAAGTTTGTCAACTTTATTTTTACAGCAATAATAGGTGGGTATGTTTTGGGGATAGGTAGGTTTTTATTGTCAACTATTTTTAACTAAATTCAAAAAAAGGATGAGGTTCTCAATTCGTCGTAATCTTTTTTTTAATGTATTTTCCCCGATTTCTCAAAGACGCCTGGACCGATTTTGAAAATTCTTCTTTTTAAAATTAAATTCTGCGAATCAGTTTAGTTAGTTCGCATAAGTATTTTGATGGGCAACTACGGAACCCTACAATGTGCGTGGCCCGACACGCACTTGGCCGGTTTTTCGAAAATCCAATAATACAGTTTTTGTTTTCTTCAAAATCGCCCTTGAGATTCTTTTCAACGTTTTTCGATATTCCACCACAAGTTGAAAAATTCACCCTGTATAACCAGATGTATAAAATGTGGACGAGGTGGAAGGAGTATGGGATCGTAGCAGTTTGCGCTCTGTATTGTTTGCTCTGCTCACACTCATGGGAAAAGGCTTGAGTTTTATAGTGTAAGATTATATCAACACCATCTCTTTGAATTTAGTTGAATGGACTATAGCCATTGCAATGAACCTTCCCTTTACAAATGTCAAGTAAAACGGGCAGAAAAGTTTAAGGAGACAATTAGGGCCAACGCGTTTTATCAAACAGAGCAGTTTGTTGTCGTTTGTATCGCGTCAAACGCGCGGCACCGGCGCGTCTGTATCGATACAAACGCGCCGGTGACGCGCGTTTGTAATTTAAAAAGGTGTGCAAAGGTCTACAGGCTGCGTCTGACTTGCGTGCGTATCGCTTCTAACGCGCGTCAACGGCGCGTTTAAAAAACGTGGTGTGCATAGGCTCTTAGAGAAAAGTAGTCGCACTGACTTTTTCTAGAAGTCCATGCATAGACAACATGCCTTATTTTTCTTCTTCCGTGCCTGCTTCTTATTTAGGATCGTTCCTCCTCGTCTGCTTTTCATAGTAAAGCTTTGTTTGTAAATAGATTCTTCGTACGAAAATAATAGACAGGTGTTTCGGGTTTCGCATATACTAAAATAAATAAAGTTGTATAGCAGCTAATAATTTATAACAAGTAATAAAAGGAAATTATTTTTTAATGAACTAGGATCGAGAACATTAAAGATGTTTTTCACTATTAGGTCTACGAAAAAACGAAAAAATCTTAGATTTGATCCTAAAATAACACGAAAAAACTCGAAACATTACAAAATATAATTATATTACCTACACTTTTGTTTATTCTTTTATCGTATGAAAGTTTACAGTTTAATCATGATTCTTTTCAGCCATCTATCTATACATATAATAAAATTGTAGAAAAGCAGTGTTTGTGCACGCTAATCTTCGGAACTACTGGACGGATTTAATTACATTGCAAACGCATCCGCAGCAACGTAGCATAGCGCATCTCTGGTGGAAAAGCAGTCTCAACCTCACAAAGTTATAGTCTGGGCTATATAAAATAATAAAGGGCAATAAGTCGGTTTATTAACCCTCAACATAACCACGGGAGAGGACAGTATTGATGTTATAAAAGTATATCTAAGTAGGTCTTATTAAATGTCCTGCCTCATATTGTCAGGTCTCTCACACTCACATGATTGCCTCTTTTGATCTTCTATTAATAAAATTTATGTTACCTACTTAATCTTAAAAAATGAAATCATTTTCTTCATTTGATATTTTGGTTATGGGTACGTTTTGAAAGGAAAGGGAAGACTATGCTACGTTAGAAAACTGATCTTTATTTTTGCAAGCTTTATTTAATTATTTATTTTTTTTTGCGCGCTAAGCCGACACCACCAATCAATAGATGTACTTTTTATGAGCTACCAAGACGCGTATATTCTCGTTCTGTTACAGTGCAAAATGAGTGGTCATTTTGCTGCATAGCGAAATGTTTTTCTATGAAACCGACCGAAATTATGCGAATTTCAAATACATAATAGGAATTTATTGAAAGTTTAACACAGCGCTAAGACATAAAAAATGGAGAAGTGTAAAGACATAACACTACATTTGACGTCAAATATAACGCCAACAATTGGCCCATCTACAACCAACAAACCAAGTATAATTTATTAAATTATCTCCTTTCAAAAAATGTCTCGGTACAAATGACAACAATTTGCAAAATCAAGATCCTTTGACAGTTCACATTATACATACAAAACTTGTACATACATTATGTACTTTGTCATTAGAGGAAAAACTTACAAGTAAATAAGAACGAATGACGTACATGAGTGAAAACTTCTGAGAATATGTAAAGAGAACAGAAAATGAATGGAGTTTCCGCGGGAAGTCATGAAATAAGTTTTATTTGATCATAACAAGACAGCAATTATAAAGTTTTTAAGAAATCATAAAAATGAAGGTTTAGGGAAACCGACTTGTTCGTAAAACATAATATTAATAATCACAACGTTTACGAAAGACTTCATCAAAATCCCGATACACTTGTCTAGTATCTTTGTATACAGGGTGAATTTTTCAACTGGGCGTGGATGGCTACCTTGGAAACTATGAGGAATTTTGAAAAACGTTGAAAGGAGTCTCGAGGCCGATTTTGACGAAAACTTAAACTGCATCGTTAGATTTTAGAAAATTCAATAATCCTGGCCAGGAATCGAACCCGCTGATTTTGGAAAAAAAAACACACCCTGTATTATTACTCCATTCGATAGTGTTGCTAATAAGGATCAATTTCTGGGAAGTAACCATATACGGCAAACATAAGGAAACAGCATATTTTTATAAAACTGCTATTTTTCTATGTCACTTTACTTCAACTTTACTTCAACTGAGCCATAAATCTATTCGAAATTACAAAATTTCGTTGTTTTCAATGTTTCACTGGATTTGACGCCTCAACAACTGCACTTTATTCAGAAATACGCAATGATTGAATTGAACAAAAAATATCATTATTTCCAAGAAGAAACGATAGACCTATGTTTCGAATACAGTCATTGCCTTGAGATTGATCAGTTTTTTTCATAATTAGACATTTTCCTTAAGTTTGTCGTATATGGTTACTTCCCAGAAATTGATCCTTATTAGCAACACTATCGAATGGTGTAATAATACAGGATGTGATTTTTTTTTCCAAAATCAGCGGGTTCGATTCCTGGCTAGAATTATTGAATTTTCTAAAATCCAACGATGCAGTTTTAGTTTTCGTCAAAATCGGCCTCGAGACTCCTTTCAACGTTTTTCAAAATTCCTCATAGTTTCCAAGATAGCCATCCACGCCCAGTTGAAAAATTCACCCTGTATAGAATATAATTATGTATAAAATTTCAAAACTGTATCACTAAGTTAGAAGTTCAAAAACATGCTAATTTCGCGACATTTCGCGGTACCCCCGCGTAAGACGTGCCTCCTGTAGCGTACACTCATTGATAATATAGTTTGGCAATACGTACCTAACCGTACAGTGATTGTATTGTAATTATCTTGGGATAAAAACTAAAATGTTTTTGAGAAAAAATATAACATGGTGTAAACATTTTGGAATCTATTCAGTAACTGATTCTGAACAAACTATATATTCAGGTTTCGCATATACTAAAAATAAAGTTGGATATAAAACAACCTATAACTTTCAAAACACGGCCCGTATATTTTCACAATCACAAGAAAATACCAATAAAATCTGTATCTCTCTATGCAAAAAAACAGTCCTCTTAAAACTGAAAAAAAGCCCTTTTCAGCCCTATACGATACTTTGCTGACTTTTTAACGGCCATACAATTTACCCACAATTATTTTAATCGGCCACTTGTAAGCCTCGTGGCGAGGTTTGCAACATTACAAATTACATTAATACCTCCATATTGTTTTAAGAGATTTTAGGCCTGCAACCCTTTTTGAGATTATACCTATAGTAGATTAGTGCTGGGTTGCAGATTTGTCTGCAATTTTATGAAGGTAGAAAAAATCGGGCACGTAACGGTCTTACATTGAAAAAAATACCTTTTAGCTGATTAGGTTACAAAAGTTGTTTTATTTTATGGTGGATATGTTATTTCCACACTCACCTTTTTATAAGTGGCATTTTTTATTCATTTTTAACCGACTTCAAAAAAAGGAGGAGGTTCTCAATTCGTCGGAATCTTTTTTTTTTTTTTTTTTTTTTTATGTATGGTCCCCGATTTCTCGAAGACAACTGAACCGATTTGGAATTTTTTTCTTTTGTTTGAAAGGGTATACTTTCCAATTGGTCCCATGATCATCAGGTCAGGATCTGATGATGGGATCCCAGGGAAATCGAGGGCAACCTTCAAATTTTATAGGCACATAGTACCATTTTCATATATTTTCTAAAGCTGTTCAAGTATTTGCATCCGATAATCATCATCTCAGGTGGATGAGCTGATGATGGAAGGTACAACTCCTCTAGAAAGGAGTCGGCATCGACTGATTTAGTAAATTATGTTTGTGTTCGCATATCTCCGGAACTACAAGTCCGATTTAAGTAATTCTTTCTTAATTTATGTTGTACTAGGTATCGTTCAACTTAAGAAATACTGCAAGTTTCATCAAAATCGGTTCAGTAGTTTTTGAGATAGGGAAGGAATGAAGATGTTAACGATGTTATTACCGGTGCTACGGATTTCTTACATACTCGTATCTAAGAAAATTATGTATTTGACAAGAATTTTGGTTGAATATTTATACTAAAAAGAGTTAAATAAAAACTTTTTCAAAAAAAATGTAACCGCCTTCAAAAACAACCACAAAAAAGGGTAAAATAACCTACAAAACTTTTCTTTCGGAAGTCGGTGGCAAAAAACAATGAAATTAATAAAAAAAACCACCGACTTCCGAAAGAAAAGTTTTGTAGGTTATTTTACCCTTTTTTGTGGTTGTTTTTGAAGGCGGTTACATTTTTTTTGAAAAAGTTTTTTACGCTTAACGTATACATTTTAAAACAGTTTTACGAAAACATAAATAAGTTATATATACATTTTCAAGTAGCATAATTATTACACTAGCTTCGGCCTGCGACACTTCTTCCACCCACATGGTGTTTTGATACCATGTATTTCACAGGAACGTAATAACTACAAGAGTCCATATTTATTTCTTCTATCACCTCTTATATTATAAATACACCAATTTCAAAAAACTCTAAAGTTATGATGCCACAGAATCCTACGACTTAGGTACTTAATTTTAAAATTACATCTACAACCTAAGTTTTTCTTAGTAAAAAACCTCCTACGCGGCCATTGTACTCAAAAATATTAAGTAAGAACTTTAACTACGAATATAGGCCAGAAATAGTAAAAAAGTACCCTAGGCATTTAAGGTGATTGCTTCGATGTAGCCCGCGAAATTCAAATTTTTTTACGTTTTTTGCAATTTGCAGGCCAGTGACATGTTGTAACTTTATAAATATTTGTGTTGCGCAAATAACAAGTATAATTTTAAATATAAAAATATCAAAAAACTCGCTCCATCAGCTCTCACATAGAAAAGGTGCATCGTAGTTAGATTTCGGAGATTTTAACATGATGCACCTTTTCTATGTGAGAGCTGATGGAGCGAGTTTTTTGATATTTTTTATATTTAAAATTATACTTGTTATTTGCGCAACACAAATATTTATAAAGTTACAACATGTCACTGGCCTGCAAATTGCAAAAAACGTAAAAAAATTTGAATTTCGCGGGCTGGTTGGAGCATCCCCCTTATCGCCCGCTTAATTTTAAACCAATATAATATTTTATGTACCTAATAAATAAATCAAAAAAACTTTTTAGATGAATAGTTTAATTTAAAAACTATGTTAAATGCCTAGGGTACCTTACTACATTTTGTGCTCTTGACAATTTACATCGAAATATGGGAAAATTTAATTTTATTATGGAAAAAAACTAAGACTGTATTTACTGTCAAGTTTGGGTTTGGTCGCATTAATCTTTAAGATCGAAGTGTTTACTTTCCAGGAAAGTTAAAATCTTCATGAAAAACAATAACACTTAAAGTTAATCAGTTTTCTGCGAAGACCAAACAGGATTAGAAGATGAACGGCATTTCTATATAAAATACGGCCACGTGATTGATCTATTAAGACAAGTAACTTCGCTGAAAAGCTGTTATTTACGTTGCTAGTTCGAAAATCAGCGTATATGGTATTGTATGATACAATATTGAGAAAAAAAAACATTTTGAATCGGTGTCTCTGTTTCTTAATTCCTTGACTTTATTGCCGACTTCCAGTAATAACTTTTTATTCAAAAGTAATTTTACACAATTATGCACCGCCAAATTATTGTCTCTGCTAACTGCACTGAAGTTTGTAAAAATCTCATACTAAGCACTCAATTCTGTAGTTGTATATTAGATATCCAAACTTCTTTTTAGGACAGGAATGAATCCTTAAAAAATGTTGTTTTTTTTTTTAATAAAACTTCAATATAATGTTATCTATTCTGAACTACCGCTGATTTAAACATTTTGTTAGGATTTTGATTCCAAATGATACCGACAGTCAAATTAGTCTGATATATTTTATGCACGTTATTGAACTTGACGCTCTCATAGCTTTTGTCACATTATGCCACTGAAGTAAACATAACAGTATAATTTACAACGTTGCCCTGAAACTGATCCGAGTTTAAAACCATATTTTACCATATCAGTTCATAAACTTGAATTATAGCGGCCTCTTTACGATATTCGTTTGGGCACCTATAAGGCGTAATTAGTCTCTAATTAATTAAGTCATATTTGGTAACAATGGAACTTGAGGAAGGTCTTGGAGCCTCGCATATTTGGGCTCACTTTTTACGATGTGTAACACAAGTTCTAACAATGAATGCGTAAATACACGTTTTGCGCTGAATCAAGGCTTGGGAACATTTTAGTTGTTCCGGGTCTGGGTGTTAGTTTAGGGTGAATTTCTATCAATTTTTATGGATAACGTTTTAAAAAAAAAATAACCCAGTAAATTCTCAAAATACAAATTTGAACCGCACAAAAGTCCAAAAGCAGTTTTAAAAAAAATCGACTTACGATGAAGTTATTAGACACATTATGTTATAACAATAAAAATAAAATAAAATAAAATAAGCCTTTATTGCTGTTACAACTTATTTGACAGATGATAATTAAAAAAATAAACATGGTAAAAAAACTAAAAAAATAAAATAAAAACTTAAACTAAAACATAATCTCGGCAATTGGCTTTTTTACCCTCTTAACAGCTTGTCTTTCGACAAAGGCCTCCTCTAAGGATTTCCACATATTTCTGTCCTTTGCAGTGCGTAGCCATTCTGGCCCAGCCACCTGCTTCAAATCGTCTTCCCAT
This sequence comes from Agrotis clavis, assembly GCA_954870645.1. Classification (NCBI taxonomy): domain Eukaryota; kingdom Metazoa; phylum Arthropoda; class Insecta; order Lepidoptera; family Noctuidae; genus Agrotis; species Agrotis clavis. Next base: position 22,150,394 of record OX940930.1, read on the forward strand.
CGCTTTGGCTGTCTTCCTCTTCTTCTACTGCTTTCTCTAGGGTACCATTCCGTTATTATTCTAGTCCATTTTTCTTTCTTTTCTCTCATCATGTGCCCTGTCCAACGCCATTTCAATTTTCTGCATACTGATTGGACTTTTTCAAACTTAGTCTTTCCTTTAATACTTTTTAATTGTACTTTGTCCCTTCTTCTTACACCCAATACGCTTCTCTCTATCCCATTCTGACATATATTTATTTTAGCTTGTTGTTGTTCTGTTAAGGCCCAAGTTTGGCATCCATATGTAAGGCAAGGCAATATGCAAGCATTGAAGACTTTCCGTTTCTCAGCCATAGGCATTTCTTTGTTTTTCATTATTTCGCTCAGCGACCAGAATCTTTTCCAAGTGTTTGCTATTCTTCTTTCAATTTCTTTCTGCGTGCACTCTGTTGGTGATACTAATTGTCCTAGATAAATGTATTCGTTTACATATTCTAACTGCTGGATATTAATTGTAATAGCATTCTTTTGTGAGGAGTTGCTCATTATTTTTGTCTTTGTCATATTCATTGTGAGCCCTGCATTTGCACTTTCGTCTGATAATTGTTGTAGCATTTTTTCCAAGGTCATCGGGCATTCAGAGAAAAGTATTAAATCGTCCGCGAATCTCAAATGACTCAACTTGTCTCCGTTCACGTTAAGTCCAAAATTATCCCAATCCAGTCTCCTAAATATCATCTCAAGCACCGCTGAGAATATCTTCGGCGAAATAGGGTCACCTTGACGGACGCCTCTTTCTATCGGGAACTCTTCACCTGACCTTTCCAGTTTTATTTGTGCTGTGCTTTCCCCATAAATGATTTTAAGTAAACGTATGTACTTTTTATGGACTCCTTGTTGTTCTAATGCTTCCCAAATGTAGTGATGTTCCAGGGAATCAAAGGCCTTGTTGAAATCTACGAATGCTAAATAGTATATTTTGTTGTATTCTCTGTATTTTTGAAGTATCTGACGTAGGACATGTATGTGGTCGATAGTCGAGAAGTTGCTCCTAAATCCAGCTTGCTCCTTCGGCTGGTTTTCATCAAGAGTGTTTGTAAGTCTTAACAATAGTATTTTAGAAAAGATCTTGTATATATTAGACATTAAGCTTATTGGCCTATAGTTGTTAATATCTCCTTTGTCTCCTTTTTTGTGCAATAAAACTATCACTGATTTCGTCCAATCTTCTGGGATCACTTCTGCTGTTATTATTTCGTTAAACAAATTGGTCAATCCGGAGACAATCACCGGCATGGATATTTTAAGAAGTTCATTGGTGACTTGATCGAGGCCGGGTGCTTTTCCTGACTTCTGCGTAATAACAGCTCTTTCTGTTTCCTCTTCTAAAATAGGTGGTATAGGTTCGGAGTCTTGCGTGTCGTCTGTCATAGATGTTACAGGTTTATTGTTGTTATTAGTTTTGCTTTTATACAGCTCCTTATAATATTCCGTAGCAATATTTAGTATATCTGATCTTTTTGTAGTACATCTTCCTTGTTTATCCTTCATATTTGGCATCCAATTCTTTGTCGCCTCCAATTCTTTGAACGCTTTCTTTACTCCGCCTGTTTTCTTAATATGAAATTGGAAAGTGTTAGCCCTTTTTTTGCTTTATGTCTTTCCTTATATTTTTGTTAATAGTTTTACTTATTTCTGCGATCTCTGAACGTGTTTCTTTATTTTTCTTACTTTTTAAAAGCAATTTTCTTTCTTTAATTAATTGAATTGTCTTAGTGGATAGTGTGGCTTTATTATTTGTGTAAACTTTTCGAGCTTCAATTTTGAGAGCATTTACAAAATTGCAGTATTTCGCCTCAATTGGTTTGTTGTATTCCATTTCTTCTCTTCTCTTTAGAATGTCTTTTAAGCTTTCCACTATTTCTGCTTCATTTTTAATGTTAACATAAGGTACCGATTCAGTGTGTAGCTTTCGACTTTTCTTAGTATGTGTCCCTCGTAATGTAGCCCGAATCATTTTATGGTCCGAGTTAAAATTTAAGTTATGTAAAATTGAAAAATCTTTAAATGCTTTTGGTCTATTGGTCATAATATAATCGATTTCATTTTTAAAGAGTCCGTTTGGAGAAGTCCATGTCCATTTCTTGTTCTTTTTCTTTTTGTAGAAACTATTCAGGATACTTAATTGGTTTTCTAGGCCGAAGTTAACCAATCTTTCTCCATTTTTGCTCCGGTTTCCAAAACCATGTCTTCCTACAGTGTACTCTTCGTCATTTTGACATTCCCCAATTTGTCCATTGAAATCACCCATTATTATGATATTTTTGTGAGCAGTATCAACAGTACTTTGTAATTTATGGTAGAATTCTTCTATTTTGACAGTGTCTTGTTTTTTATCTGCTTCAGTTGGCGAGTAAACCTGAATAATTGACCATGATTCATCTTTGCTATTTTGTGCGGGAAGTTTAATGTTGAGTATTGCTATTCTTTCGGAGATGCCCTTCAACTCTTCGATTCGGTCGATATATTTCCTTTTTATCAAGAAACCAACACCGTATTGCCCTGGTGTTTCTCCTTTGTAGTGTAGTATATATTTCCCGTTGTCTTCTATTCCTATGTTTGTTGTTGTTTGTTGTTATGGTTATAGGTAATCTTAAAAATTAAAGCCCCACATTATTGACCTTTAATAATTATTTTCTGCGTTTGAGAGCTTTTAAATCGGCAAGCACTAGAAGCAGAATATAAGCTGTAAGGAAAGCACTTAGGAGATCAATACCCGATCTGCTTACGACGTCAGGATAAACCAATTATCTACAAAGGTGGGCTCCTCTGCAAATTGATGAGGTTACAGGGAATGCATTATAGTTGAATGAAAAGATACACGTGGCATTTGGAGTTATAATAATGCAGTTTGTAGATAAAGAGGAAATAGAATCACCACTTTGAAAAAAATAGAAAGAAAGAAAGAAAGAAAGAAAAAAGAAAGAAAAAACGTTTATTGGCACACGCCACAAGTGCACACAGTATCACAAAATACACAAAGCACACAATGAAACAAAGAAAGAAAAAAGAACTTAAAACTAAACAATTTGTAAAAATGACATATTATATTATACTGTGTGACTCACGGCTGCGCCAAATAGTAATTATTAAAATTATTTTAATAATTACTATTATGTAGCATAATATTCAAAAGCGAAGTTCTCCTATCATATTGATTAACATTTTGCGGTTTCATGAACCTTTTATTTTGGAAGCCATACTACTACGAAATAGGTTTTATTTCAAAGTAGAAAGCAGTATTTCATGAAATCATGAGACAATCGCATTTGTCACGGAAATCGAAAATGAGACCCAGAAATAACTACAAAAACTAATCAAGAATAACTAAAAAATGGGATTAAAAACTGGGATTCAACGAAAATAAATCCATTTTATTGCTCTTAATTGTGCTTTGTCTAAATATTAATATATTTTGTTTCATTATTTTGAACTTGGCACTCCGCAACACTTTATAGATAAAGTAATCTTTCTATGTTATTCTCTTACTATGTAGCTTAATATCGATGAAAACATTTTGAAAATCAGTATCTAACGCCCTAGTTGGATCGGAAGGAAGTGTCAGACTCCTACAGACTAAAAACCACCCTGTTCTTCTACATGCTGTTTGACTTCCAGGACCACCATCCTGCTTAGACGGTTTCACGACCCATTTCTTCTCGCTAGGGCCATATTTTCCTCATAATAATTACCTTAGCGATGTTTGACAAATTTTAAGTGCCTTCTTATGACCAAAAACGTTTGACTTTGATGATAGAATTTATATATATAAGAAAAAAGCTAAAAGCTAAGAACTTTGATCCGATTATGTTTTTATATCATGAGAGTATATCTTTGAGCTGCCAATTGGAATAATTTTCAGAAATGAAGAAATGAGCACTCATTTCATTTGCATTGATCTTCCCAACGCGAAAGGTAAAAGAGGCCAACACGTCAACCTATTCAAAATTACACTTTTCCAATCGAATATGAACCTTTTTATTTTGTGTTAAAATTGGAAACCTATTAAAGATATATTACAGATTGAGGTTAGTTGATGTTCTGGCGTCTGTATAAGTACCATGCGTATCTTTATGAAACCTTTGGATTTTTATTTTCTATGTGAACGTCTCATTGGTACCTACTTTGAACGATAATTTCTGTGTTTACGCGGACGAAACCGCTGCTGGCAACAGTTATTGTGATCATTATTTCAAGTAGGCCAGTTACAGATTTGAATTGACAAAAGAAAAAGTAAAATAAAATAGTTTAAAAATAGTTACGGTGCTACAGTCCCAGTCACAAGACATTAAAACTGTGAAAATACTGTAGATGCCCATTCCAAAGCGTAGATCTTTATGGAGAAGAACGGGCAAGAAACTCCATGGACACTCTTTTTAGATCGCCAAAATTATAACAAAACCTTTGTTACATCATTCAACTTGAGATGGTACATTATGTGAGAACGATGTAGCAAGTAAAATCTATATAAAGCAAGTATGATATATTTAATCTATTTATGTATAATATTATGACCATTCTAACCGTTGTATGTATGTACTTTTGACGTCTGACTCTGTTTTTTGACACTATTCATAAAAGTAAATCCAACATACTCGTTCGTGTAAGCCCCTTCATACACAACGCGACACAAGTCTCCAATATCTTACGACTTTGGTATCCAACCAAATATATCGCATTACAAATCTATAGAGTTTCGTACACAGACAGGCACGTGTCAATGGAGACCAAAGTCGCAAGGTATCGGAAACTTGCGTCGCGATGTGTATGAAGGGCCTTGGTCTACCGAGTGCACCAAATTGATTACCTCGCAGAGAGGGGCTACGTCCCCTTACTTTAATTAAAATGGAGCTCGAACGGAAAAAGTATCCATCTATCTACTCAGTAACGGTCAACAAACCCCTGACCGCTTAATGAACTAAAATAAACTTTTAATTACAATTTAAGTGTGTATATGATAAAACTTTTACTAAGTACTACACTAGCGAACAGCGTAAAGTATGTAATCAATTATTACTCTGATTCCTAACTAGTTAAATATAATAAAATTGATTTTAAAGGTTTTACTGTTCACTTTAAATTGATACAAAATTCATTCAAATCACGCCCCCTTATACTTTTGCTCGCGAATGTATATTACAAAATCTAGCTATGATTAAAGTGAAAGGCACTCCCTCACCCAAACAATGTAACGCTACAGATTCAAACATTTCTTCAGTGTCGGAAAGACAATCGAGCATCACACTGCGCACCTTGTACCAAATCTATATAAGTGTACGTAAATGTTCGTCAGTCAGGGAGGTAGTATTGTAATGTGATGCTCAAAGTCGAATCTATAATGTTACATAACACGCGAATGCTCCCGGTGAGGGAGCGCCTTTATGTTCCTATACAATTTTTCAAATTTTCTAAAAGAATAACTAAAAATTGTGGGTGTTTAGTCTGAACAGTGCATATAGCGAACAGACTGCGGGCCATTCATACGTAACTAAATATCGTCTACGTTTCAAAGGACCAGAGCTACCTATGGGTAATCATTTCAAAACTAATTGAAAGGGACAGTCGCAAACATAATGATTGTATGCTCTTTTACATCTAGGTCAAAGTCCGATAGAGAACTTAGTGTTCATTCCTTGCTAGAAGTTTCTCCAATATCGTATGTTAACAAACATTTAAACACAGACAAACAATCAGATCCAAAATACGAGTAACTGTAAGATACGCAAATATTTTGTAGCATCAATCTTACTTCTTCCTAATATTATAAAATGTGAAAATTTGTGAGAATGGACAATGTATGTATGTTTGTGACTCTTTCACGCTTAAACGACTGAACGGATTTGGATGAAATTTAGTGCACAGATAGGTCATTATCTGGATTAACATATGGGATAGTTTTTATCCCGACTTTATGTTCCCGTGGGGTAGCAGTCGAGTTGTAGCGAAGGAAGCCGCTGGTAACAGATCCACCCACCTTTCATTTTTGAACAACTATTTCGATACACATTCCATCACATCTCATGTCAATCAGATATTCTTCACCATTTATCACTGACGCTGTTTTGAAAGTCCCACATCAGACACAAAAATATATACATTTGCAATCTAACAGCAGTAGATATTCATAAATAGTAACAATGATCTCGATATTAATATCTCTGGAAGCGCTTCTGATGTCGCCACATCAGAGAGCCGAGCACAAGTTGTACAGTATAACTTTAACCTAGTATACTGTGTGTATTGTCACCACTACTCCTTTGATATAAGGACGTACCTAGTTCCTTATTGAGTACCAACTTTCCGAAGACAATAAATAACTGTTGGAGAACTATTCGTTATTTGAAACGTTATTGATACTGGCTAGGTCCCTTTTCGTTTCAACAGGGGATAGTAAATTATTTTTTTTTTAACTTTACCCCGGATTTGGAATTCTTCCTGTATCGTGGGTGTGGACAAATAATAGTCAATAAAATAAAAAACAAAGCCGACTTCCGAAAAAAAAAGTAATTGTACACTATTTTGTGTTTGTTTTTAAAGTCGATTACTTTTTTATAAGTTTTAGACTTTTCCCTTTTTAGTTCAGATATTTAACAAAACCTTCGTATTATCGGCGTCTCTGAAAAACCGCCTTAAAAGAAAGCAATATCTAATCTAATATCTTTAAACGAGCAATTCTTGTATATTTATATATAATCAAGACCACGGAAATGGCTCCAAGCATTTTCATGAAAGTTACATATTAGGGGTTTTTCGGCTCAAGGAATCGATTTATCAAGGTCCCAGGTTCGAGACAAGCTCGGTTCCCAAGATATAGACATTTTAAAAACCGAGCGAAGCTCGGTCAACCAGATATTCGATAATAATACAGTCAACGTCACGGGATATCTATTTTATTGTTGTAATATATCTACTAAAACCTTCTCCAAAATGTAAAGAAAACTTTTCTGAAAACCGCATCAAAATTGGCGCAGGCAAACGAGAGACAATCGCGGACAAATATACAGGTCAAACTGAGAATTTCCTTTTTTTCAGAAGTCGGTTTTAAGAAAGACATCTCTTGTCGCGTCGAATCGCGTCTCGGTATGAACTGACCCTTAAACTTTGACTACCTAGATATCGAAATATAATCAGTTTCATTTGCCACCGGTACATATTAAAAGAGATTCATATTTATAGCCACCTGATATCGGTGAATCATTTATGAGGAGACAGTATACAGTGCAGGACATAGGTAACTTGTCAACATTAAATTGAGACGTAGCCGAGGGAGCCTTTTGTCACGTGTGAACGTTTGACACGGGTCTGGAGGAATTACCCTCCTCCATTTATAATGAGGTGATCGATTCCGTAGTATATTATCTTGTTTATTTTTTAGCAATATACCAGAGCGGTAAATGCCAGTAGTGAGCAGTGATAGTAGGTTGCGGGAAGAAATCATTTAAATCAGTTCATCAAAACTGCTCTCAAAACGGTAAAGGAAAACATCGTGAGGAAGCCGGCATGTCCTGGAACCAAAAAATCGAAAACATGTGTCATTTACCAACCCGCACTGGGCCCGCGTGGTCGATTATGGCTCTTATCCATATCTCAAGGAGGAGGCCTGTGTCCCAGCAGTGGGAACATTTATAGGCTGATGATGATGATACCAGAGCTCTTTTGGAGATAGTAAATTAATCGAGCATTTCTATGCCTCATATTTCAACAAAATGCAGTATTTTCACAAAGATGTACAGTCACAAGTATTGAAAAGTAAACACTTGGAGAAATCAAAAGTTCCTGTAACTGTTTTGATTCTTGTAATGGTTTCACATTTTCATGGACATACTCGTAATATTTTGGAAGTAAAACTATTACAACATTGATGGAAATCTTTGTTTCACTAGAAAATCCGTTTCACTAAAAAGTATTAACTAATAACGTAATTTTTACTCTAAGAACACGTGGTACATTTCCTACGTTTCGCGAGTTACGTGGAACTCCCATGTTATTTTAGCTATTGTGTAATAAATTCCCAAAATATAAACTCATAAAAGCGACTTCTAAAGAATTTCTCTTCCCTTCTTTGAGTTCAATTTTACCATGCCCCCTTACGCCGGGCAAGCCGCAATTGCGGCGGTAAGACCCCTCTTTGAGGAGTGGCTTGAGAGACGTCATGGCGTCCTTACTTTCCGCCTGACGCAGGTCCTCACCGGGCACGGGTGCTTCGGGAGGTACCTGTGTCTAATGCGGAAGGAGGAAACGTCTGGGTGTCACCACTGCGAAGATCGCCCGGAGGACACGGTGGAGCATATGGTGCACCACTGCCCCGCTTGGGCAGAGCACCGACGTGTCCTCACGGCTGCGACAGGCGGAGACCTCTCGCGCCCGGCACCCCTCTGGTTGCGGCCATGCTGCGGGGCGAGACGGAGTGGGAAGCGGTCGCCTCCTTCTGCGAAGCAGTAATGCTCGCGAAGGAGGAGGCGCGCCGCGCGCGAGAGAGGACAGAGTCGTCCCTCCGCCCCAACCGCGGTGTTGGACGCTCACGGCGACGGACGTCGCAGGACGATCTCCGGCCACCGTAGGCTCGGGCATGCGGGCAGCGAGTAAAGGGCAACTCGCTGCCCGTCCATGGACCATGCCCGGGTTGACGGCGCGTTGTGTCCCACGCGCGCCTCAAAGAGCGTCAGCAAACTGACGGGGCCAAAGCCAAAGCCTGCCGGGGTCGCGGGATTATTTCCTTACCGTGACCCCGGAACATAAAGGGCTATTGAAGGACACCGTGGATTTTAGTCAGTAAAAGTCTGACAGTCCCTCCCGCCCTGCCCGGGGTGGGAGGACTCATTTGATGATTTTACCACGTTAAAAAAAATAAAAATAAAAAATGCCCCCTTACGCCATTCGCAAATCTCTCCCATAGCATTAAAATTCTTGCCCTAAGACGTCTCACTGGGAAACATAGCGAGATGAATATGCAAACGTTCTTGAAACTGCATACGGATTATGAAAGTGATAAATCACGCATGGTTTTTCTCCCAGTTTCTACCACATACCTCGACGTTTTGTTTGATATTTTGTCCTATGTGTTGCAACTCCCATCCATCAAGCGTTTTTATGCTTTGTAGCTACGACAATACTTTAAGCTTGCAGAAACAACATAGATATGTCTAAAGCTATTAATGCAGGTACATACATACTCTTATATGTGTGACAACCCAAGCGTTTAGGCGCGATTGGTCCAATGGATGGTAAAACTAAACGTTTTTTTCTTAAGTAGGTTTTGGGGTGTTTCATCAAATTGTGCACAAATAAGGAGTGGAATTCCCTTTGAGGTCTTCAAATCAAGAGTGAATAGATAACTTTTAGGCAAGCGTGCTTCACCGTCGTACACATCTTCGCTTTACATTAGGCTAGATAGTGTTTAAACGCCAAACTATAGCTTTATACAACCAAAAAAAAACACAATAGTCCCGCGACCGAAGGAAGGCAGCCCTTTTTATTTCCTCCCACCCAGGGCAGGGCGGGAGGGACTGTCAGACTTGTACTGACTAAAATCCACGGTGTCCTTCAATAGCCCTTTACGTTCCGGGGTCACGGTAATTCGTTAGTCCCTCAACCAAGGAAAATAAGAAACAAAAATGAAGAATTAACGGTGACTAGAACATTAGAGGTATTCTCGTTTGAGCAACGAATACGATAGTTACTCTTATGAAACCGACTTATAGATAATGACTAACTTATTGAACATTCATAATTATAGGATCTCCACTATTCGCTCTGTAATAACCAGAAGTTCATAAGACCCATATCTCTTTGTACTCTCTACATCCCCACAGATTACTTTTCAGGCACAATATTTGTCTCAAACAGCCCACAATTTTCACGACCAATATAAACAAACTCTCAGTGTGGGTCGAGGGTTAGGGGTCGATAAAATGGGGTATATACTGACAGGTTGTCAGCGCATTAACGACCTAATATTATTACCCCTTTGCCCAAAGTTTACGATCTCAACCAAATATTGTAAGACGCTGATACAATGACTTTTAGCAATTTAGATCAGTGAACAATATTTTAAAATTCAAAGAATGTATTGCAAACTAACTGACCCGTCGACCTTTACGGTGGATTTCCTGAAGAACCTTTCATAAATCCAAGCATTGTCCTTAACAATAACAAACCGTTTTTCGGAAGTTTATACTTAACATTATCAAGCTGAAGAGTTTGTTTGGTTTAACGCGCTAATCTTAGGAACTACTGGTTAGAATTCGAAAAATGTTTTTATGTTGTATAGTCCATTTATAGACGAAGGCTATAGGCTATATAATATCGCGATAAGATCAAAAGAAGCCGAGCAACGGAGGTGAAACCACGAGGAATGGCTAGTAGAAGATGAAAATACTCGTTTCAGACACTTCTGAATAGAAAAAAATAAAATTATTTAGTTTAAAACTGGGAAAAGGTTTGAGTATGGATCCTCAGTCCCAAGCGTAAATATTATTGAGAAGAATGGGTAAGGCACTTCATGAACTCTTTTTTTGCATTTCACCAACGCGTGGCTTAGTAATACCAGCTTATAACTATCCCACAACTAGACAAAGCCTCTTTTCATACTTGGTTTCATTTTTTCATATACTTATAATTTTTTTTAGACTTCATATGTCATGGTATACACCTATATTTTATCTAATCTATACATATAACGGAGAATCGTTATCAGAGGGGTTGGGATATCGGAAATAACATTCAGAAAATCTTCGTTAACACTTTGAATTACTTGCTAACACACACTGAATACAAAATAGTCAAGGATGTCCGAGATATCGCTCGATTAAAAACTTAGGAACGCGAGAAGTTTAACATGGCGGAGCAACCAAGATGTCTACCCAGCTTGCCGGACCGATTCAAAGTGTTCACTTCACTCAACTGTCCGCCCAAGTGGCCTACCCCACACAGGTTAGCCAACATCTGTCAACGTCACTACCTGTCAACTTCGAATAGCTGATTAAACTTCCGAATCGACATTTGACTCGACTATTCGCTCGGTGTTGCCATTGCTCCCCATGTTAACCATCTCCAAGTGTAATAACTTGGCATTCCAAAGCGTAATCTGTCAATTCTAACTTCATAGTTCATCCAATGAGAGATAGATGGCGTTATTCTAAATTAACAATAATCAATAGAGGTTCTAAATTGCGCATCTGTTTTGATTCCAGGCCAACGATAATAGATGGCGTTATTCTAAATTAACAATAATGAATAGAGATACCAATTTGTGTTACTGTTTTGATTCCGCAGCATGATAATAGATGGCGTTATTCTAAATTATTGTGCTTCTGTGTTCATTCTGCGACACGGCCATTCTGACAATTCACACGACCTCGTGTGAGACATTTGTCCTCGTGTGAGACATCACATCCTGAGGAACCTGGAATGAGAAAAAAAAAACTCGAACAGTAATCATTCTAACCGTTCGGCCATTCCTGACCCAAATGAAAAAGGTATTCTCATCAAAATAATTACAGGGTCTAATAAAAATCACAAAGAACTCTTTCTATAAAAACTGACATGTCGAACAACACCCATACTCATTCAATGAAGGGAACTAATTAAAATATTGCAGTGCTCATACTCTGACCTCCATCCAGTCTTCATCATCACACATTATAACCTCCATCCGGTCATAAGCATGAAATCTATCGACCTCCATCCGGTCTTCAAAACGTTACCTCCATCCGGTTACAAACACCATCAAGATAATCATTTCGAGCCTTTATCAAAATAATTTTAAGGTTTGTTCAACATGCTACCTTATTTTTCCTATAACGTTACAGATTATAAGAAAACTCTTACTATGCTAGATATTTTAAATGTTAAGTTGACTACTGCCAAACCAAAATAAAACAAACTAAAATGAAAGAATAAGGCACATAATAGAAATTGGCACAAAATTAAGAAAGCATTATGACTCTACCAAACATATCCACGGCACTTAACCAGCACCATGCATCACTACTTACCGTCACTGAAGTACTTAACCAGTACTTAACATTGTAGCGCTTAACCAGCGTTACAAATCCTATCACTTAACCAGTGATAATAACAACGCTTACCCATTGATATTAACCCTCTAACGCTTAACCAGCGAAAGCACACATAACACCCTTAACCAGCGATTCAACGGCTAACGCTTAACCAGCGAAAGTCTACATCATTACACGCTTAACCAGCGATTTTACAGCTAACTCTTAACCAGCGAAAGCCCACATCATAACACGCTTAACCAGTGATTTAACAGCTAACGCTTAACCAGCGAAAGCCCACGTAATCCGCTTAACCAGCGATTACACTACTAACGCTTAACCAGCGATAGTTAACACAACTCGCTTTATCAGCGATTCAACAGCTAACGCTTAACCAGCGAAAGCCCACGTAATCCGCTTAACCAGCGATTACACTACTAACGCTTAACCAGCGATAGCCAACACAACTCGCTTAACCAGCGATTCAACAGCTAACGCTTAACCAGCGAAAGCCCACGTAATACGCTTAACCAGCGATTACACTACTAACGCTTAACCAGCGATAGTCAACACAACTCGCTTAACCAGCGATTCAACAGCTAACGCTTAACCAGCGAAAGCCAACGTAATCCGCTTAACCAGCGATTACACCACTAACGCTTAACCAGCGATAGTCAACACAACTCGCTTAACCAGCGATTCAACAGCTAACGCTTAACCAGCGAAAGCCCACGTAATCCGCTTAACCAGCGATTACACTACTAACGCTTAACCAGCGATAGTCAACACAACTCGCTTAACCAGCGATTCAACAGCTAACGCTTAACCAGCGAAAGCCCACGTAATCCGCTTAACCAGCGATTACACCACTAACGCTTAACCAGCGATAGTCAACTCAACTCGCTTAACCAGCGATTCAACAGCTAACGCTTAACCAGCGAAAGCCCATGTAATCCGCTTAACCAGCGATTACACCACTAACGCTTAACCAGCGATAGTCAACACAACTCGCTTAACCAGCGATTCAACAGCTGACGCTTAACCAGCGAAAGCCAACGTAATCCGCTTAACCAGCGATTACACTACTAACGCTTAACCAGCGATAGTCAACTCAACTCGCTTAACCAGCGATACAACAGCCAACGCTTAACCAGCGAAAGCCCACGTAATCCGCTTAACCAGCGATTACACTACTAACGCTTAACCAGCAATAACGTCACTACCGCTTAACCAGAGATAGCCAAGTAAAGTTTAAGTTCAAACACTATCCATCGAAAATCCTAGAGCAGCCAAGTACCTTTGCAATTGTACCATTACAAGGCAAGAAACTAATCATCAAAAAGCAGGAATCAAATTCGTGGCCTATGGCTAACACTAGCCCCACCAACAAACCTCTGTTTGTTTCACACCGTTTATCACGAACGCACAATCCACGACCTCCACCAGTGCCACCCGCACACCGCGCATCCATGGACACCACCGGGATGTCAATAAGATACGGACTACGGCTACGAAACAGCTACTGGTACGGTCTGACCAGCCGACCTAAGATTCCACACTTATCATCCAACTCAAAGCCTCTACTTCAAAATGGTACTTGACCCTCAGGCATTCCCCGCAATCCATCAAGTGCCCGCTACAATCAGGCAACACATGAAAACAAATCTCAATACTAATGTCACAGATCTCCATCAAAGTCAAAATCTATAGGCTACAGACTTTAGTAGAGAACACAAGGCACCAGAGTCGTAAACAAAATGAAAATTGCTCACCGGATAATCCCAGTCGACGCACTCAGGAGGCACAGGTCAATCCTCTCCTCATTAACAGGCTTCGACGCCCCGGAGTCGGCGCCGCTCCTCTCATGTCGCCGTGGCAGTTGAAGCAGGTGATCCCGGATGCATGAGGCTTCGCAGTTGTCGATGGACCCCTCTCGTTGCCATCGCTGTGGTTGTGGTGCTTCGGCGTAGCTCGAATATCCTGTTTCACGTCTATGCGGTAGCAGTGCATGGATTCATGACCCGGCTTGCAGCAGGTAAAACACTTCAGAGGTTTCACAACACTTTTCGCTTTTTCTTCACAAAAGAAACGCTTGCAGCTCTTGTTGTAGCTGGCCACGTGTCTTGCAATAAAAAGTCGCTTAAAATCAGTCCACGTCATACCAGGAAACGATACGGTAGGCAGCCAGGCAGAAAGAAGCTCCTCCCTTCAAGGCGCGGCTTATAGCGACCATAAGCGGGGCGCCATGTTGATCTTGGTACGAAAGCACATCACAGTAGTCGTCACTCAAGCACGTGCATCCACATTTTTTTTCTCAGGATCGAAATTCGGTAAACGAAAACCATGTGGTGACGTAGTAGGTATTTTCACGGCTTGAATCGGTGTCAGAAAATTGCGGTTCCAACAAACACATCCATTTTTCATCACTATAGTCTTCATTTCGAACACGTGGGTCGTCGTGGTCCAATCCCACTTCTGATAACGGAGAATCGTTATCAGAGGGGTTGGGATATCGGAAATAACATTCAGAAAATCTTCGTTAACACTTTGAATTACTTGCTAACACACACTGAATACAAAATAGTCAAGGATGTCCGAGATATCGCTCGATTAAAAACTTAGGAACGCGAGAAGTTTAACATGGCGGAGCAACCAAGATGTCTACCCAGCTTGCCGGACCGATTCAAAGTGTTCACTTCACTCAACTGTCCGCCCAAGTGGCCTACCCCACACAGGTTAGCCAACATCTGTCAACGTCACTACCTGTCAACTTCGAATAGCTGATTAAACTTCCGAATCGACATTTGACTCGACTATTCGCTCGGTGTTGCCATTGCTCCCCATGTTAACCATCTCCAAGTGTAATAACTTGGCATTCCAAAGCGTAATCTGTCAATTCTAACTTCATAGTTCATCCAATGAGAGATAGATGGCGTTATTCTAAATTAACAATAATCAATAGAGGTTCTAAATTGCGCATCTGTTTTGATTCCAGGCCAACGATAATAGATGGCGTTATTCTAAATTAACAATAATGAATAGAGATACCAATTTGTGTTACTGTTTTGATTCCGCAGCATGATAATAGATGGCGTTATTCTAAATTATTGTGCTTCTGTGTTCATTCTGCGACACATATAATAAAATAGTAGGAAAGTCAAAACTGTACATTGAATATTTTTTGAAAAGAATACTTGGGGTGTGATCTACAATCGATACCGAAGCCAAAAATATAGTTTTTAGAATTTTTGTCTGTTTGTCTGTTTGTCTGTATGTATGTCCGGGATAAACTCAAAAAGTACTGGACGGATTTGAATGATTTTTTTTTGTTGTATAGGTATTAAGTCTGGCCAACACATAGGCTATAATTTATCTTGGAAACTTGAACACCTGGTGCAGAACCGCAACGGACCAGCTAAACTATAAGAGATACAAAAATGGTGCGATAGCAAAAATTGTTACGCGTGATGAGCATTTTCTGCTGAGGGTATAAATTTGAAGATCTGGAACTCCTGATGTGGAACACCAAGAGCCCAGCTACACTATTACATATACAGGAATGACGTCTTTGCAAAGTTGTTCAGCCTGACGATCACTCTCTGTTGACATATAAAAACTGAAGATCTGGAACACCTGATGTGGAACACCAAAAGCCCAGCTACACTATAACATATAAAGGAATGACGTTTTAGCAAAGTTGTTCGGCCTGATGAGCAGTCTCTGTTGACGTATAAAAATTGAAAATCTTGAACACCTGATGTGGAACACTAAGAGCCCAGCTACACTATAACATATATAGGAATGACGTCTTAGCAAGAGTTGCTCAGCCTGATGAGCACTCTTTGTTGACGTATAAAAATTGAAGATCTGGAACACCTGTTGTGGAATTCCAAGAGCCCAGCTACAAAGGAATGACGTCTTAGCAAAGTTGTTCAGCCTGATGAGCAGTCTCTGTTGTACGTCACTAACAAAGTAAGATTCGTATTTTTTTTTGTTTTTTGTTGTTTAAAATCCCATTTGACTAAGACAACACTGCAACACTCAACGTGTTCGTAGTCATGAAACTGTGACAAAGCAAAGGTGTTTCAGGATTGTAATGTAGTCGTCTTCCCCTGGAGGCGACGGCCCTCCACCGCGTCTATCGAGGCGCATCGCCAGGAGAATGATCATCTCATCCGCACGCAAAATACACGCATATGACGTGGAGTTGCGGATACCAGCCCGCTATACAATACAATACAATCGCCAGGATGAATCCCAGGAAAGAACTCCGGCGCGATCACAGGGCAATATGGAGAGAACGACTGTCGCAACCGAGTTTCGGGCACGCCCCAACTAGGGTTGCCAACATTTTTTTGACAGAATATAGTATTTTTTTTTTTGAAAAAGTCATAAAAAATATAGTGCGCTTCAAAAAAATATAGTATTTTAGTAGGGAAGCATTTAAAAAATAGACTAAAGTTATATTTTTACTTATTTATTTTTTTAAAACTATATTTTTTTGCACTTCTTCCATATTTTTTAGTGTTCGTAAATTGCAGGAAGTTTTTTTATTTTTTAGTAATGAAATAGAAACGCAAAATATAAACATTTAGCTATTGTACGGAAATATAGTATTTTCGCGTACTATACAGGGTGCAATCTTAGTCGTGGGCAATATTTTAATCTAATGCTCTACTAACGATACTGAATGTATAACGCAACTCAAAAGCATTATTAATGCAAGTATGTAAAACCTTAAAAAAATTCATAAGTGTCTCAAAGTATCAACGCGGCGCGTAGACGCGTTATACGAGTACTGCGCTTTAAAATTTGGATACTTCAAGACTTATTGGGGATTAAGTTTTTTTTTTATTACTTTTAGTGTTTATTTGCAACATTATGCCTATGCAATGTGACTTAAAACATTTTTAAGGTTTTCCAAACTTGCATTAAAAATATTTTTGATTTGCGAATTATTAGCCCTGATGCAATCAGTATCGTGACTAGAGTCTTAGATTAAAGTATTGCCCACGACTAAGATTGCACCCTGTATATTTCTTCAAAAGTATATAGTACGGAGACCCTAAATATAGTACAATAGGTACTATATATTATAGTACGGTTGGCAACCCTAGCCCCAACCGCGGTGGCGGCGCGGAGTGGCTGGATAGGCGTCACGGTGTCCCGCCTGACCTACGACATGACGTAGGTCCTCAACGAACACGAAAGTTTCGGGAGGTAGCAGTGTCGGATAGGGAAGGAAGAATCGCCTGGGTGTCACCACTGCGTGAATCGCCTGGAGGACACGGTGGAGCATACGGTGCAGGACTATCCACTTGGGCAGAGAACCGCCGTGTCCTCACTACGACGATAATCGGTGACCTCTCGTGCTTAGTATTGGTCGAGACCATGATGCGATTTGGCGAGACAGAATGGGAAGCAGTCGCCTCCTTCTGCGAAGCAGTCATGCTAGCGAAGGAGGAGGCGGGACGCATGAGGGAGAGGACAATGTCCACCTCCAGCCCAGCCGCAGCGGTAGACGCCGATGGCGACAGACGTCGCTACACGATCTCCAGCCACTATAGGCGCGGCCATGCGGGCGGCGAGTAAGAGTGCACGTTGTGTTTGTTCCACGTGATGTATTACCACGCTAAAAAAAATGTAATCGTCTGAATGTACCATGTCGAACAAAAAAGCCGTCGAGGCCGTGGACAGAACGCTTTGAGACATTCGCCATGATGATAGACCCATGGACAATATCACGGTAGGTACTGTTCTCCGGAAAATTCCGGCAGACACTGCCCGTTGTAAGAAGAATTGATAAGTTACGTATTCGGAGTCCCGTCAAGTATAACACTTCAGGAAAATTCTTGGCTATTTGATCGTGCGATACTAAAAAAATGACCGAACCGCTGCAATAAATGAAAACATATTAGCCGAAATTGTTGGGAATGATGTGGTTCACACGTCATACAATAACGTCGTCAATCAGGATGATGCCAGCAACTACCCACTCGAGATTTTAAATTCATTAACTGCCTGTGGTCCTCGAGCTCATAAAAAAACCTAAAAGTAATAATAATGCTTCTAAGAAATCTAACTCCACCAAAATTGTGCACTGGAACGCGACTAATAGTTACTGCATTACACAGAAATTTAAGCGAAGCTGAAATTCTCACCGGATGTGGCTCAGGGGAAACTGCATTGATACCGTGAATACCACTCATCTCCAACAATTTCCTTTTCCAGTTCAAACTCACACAATTCCCGGTAGCCGCTTACTTCGCGATCACCATAAATAAGTCCCAAGGACAGACCCTGAAGGAAGCTGATGTCGAACTAAGGTCCAACTCTTTTTCCCACGGCCAACTATATATAACACATGCTCGCCTGTCAGTAATGCTGACCAGCTTTTTATTTTAGCACCAGAGGGAAAAACTACCAATGTCGTATATAAAGTGTTGTGTCTGGAAGTTTTCATTTCATTTGTTTTAAAGTTTGTTATAGATTCTTTAACAAATTTTCAAGTGGGACATCAGGTACTCTCACTTTCTCAACGAATTAAAAAAGAGAATATTGGTATAGGTGCCATAAAACCAAATACAATGCGGACGAAGTCGCGGGCAACAGCTAGTTAAAAATAAATAAAGAACATTCAAAGAATTTCAAAAGAAACCAGTAACTACCCAGCAACGCATGTAACACAATTTACAACTGTATAAACAGTACAGACAGACAATAAAATTCCGCACAACCATCAATCTTCCATCAATACCATCACACGTGGCAAAACGAATAAAAAACTTCTCCTCGTGAACACGGAAGGAAATACCTGTGTTTTTTTTACTTTCTGAGGTGGACACACGATACTAATCCATTCATTCCTGTTTACTGAAAACATCAGGTGCATATACCTGACGGATCGAAAGATAATTGGATGAAAGAAACATCTTGAAATAGTTAAATTGGTAGAAATGAAAAGTGCTACGAAACACTCGTAGCTACGAGACGTAGCAAATTCGGCTACGAAATTTCGTAGCACGGAAACTGTTTTTGTTTATGAAGCTTAAATTTCGAAAGTTACGCAAAGTATTGTGATTTTTTATGATTCGTTAGTGTATAATGTCTTAGATTGAAATTAAAATTAAAATTGTGGAAGGAAAAAATCCAGTTAACAATTAATAGAAAATATTTTTTAGATAACAGACCCTTCTAGAGTCATACAAAGACGAATTGTATTCATATAATAATTATTATCGTACTTGCATCGGTAATAAATATTTAATATTAATACCTTACTCGACGTAATTCGATATAGACCAATGTCTGAATAGGATTGTATTGTTAAATAAATACGTTCCCTAATGTAGTATTCCAGATAAGATTTACTAATACCTAACGTAGGACATATATTTTAGCAAATTGCTTAAATAATTACTGGTCACTTCACACCTTTCTAAATAATTGCGATATAATGAAGTAAACAAGTAAAATCCGACTATAATAACATGGTTTAGTGAACTTTAGTGTATCAGTGTGTTTTGTATTTATTTCCCAAGGGAGACAAAAGCTTTTAGGCACAAATTAGAAGGAATCTTTATGCTACTGACCATTTTAGTTGTCTCTAGGGAGGGTAGGTGTCAATGTGTCCCTGAAAACTTATTTTACATGGTTAGTAAGTAATGTAAATGAATAGTTTAAAATAATTATTAATAGATTCAGGATGTGTCACACACACAGTTAATACAATCTAGTCTTATATGTGTATTCTTTTCGGGGTTACGGGACTGTCAAATAACTTATAAGAAATGTGTATTCCATTACTAAATACTTAACAAACAAAGAAAACTGTACATAAAACCAATACGTAAATTAGCTAATAATTACTAAATGATGATGTTTTTGTTATCATTACTAAATGATAACAAAAACAATAGGTCTAAATGATAACAAAAATTATTTTGAAAATAGTACAATACCAGGTGGGAATTTGGAATTGTACTATTTTCAAAAATATTTTTTATGGTCGAGTCTTTTTTATTGTATTGTCACAAGAAAAAAAACAAATACTGCGATTTACAGTAATTAGTTTTACGCCTACACGCATATATATAAAAAGAATTAAAGAGCACAATGTACAAAAACCAATAAACCTTATAGTTTCTTTTTAAAATGTATGAACAATTAAAACTTTGATCAACTTTATAAGTAGCAAGTTTAAGGTTGCCTGCATAAATTTTTCTCCCCTTGTGAGGGCCGATCATTAAAGTAAGAAAACATGATATGCCAACTTCAGAGGCGGTAATTAAAACTTAAAATGAGGCCGACGTTGAAGAAAGGTGAGCTTGGGGAATTCAGCCCTTATTCTTAAAGGCGCTTCCTCACCGGGAGCATTCGCGTGTAATGTAACTTATAGATTCGACTTTAAGCATTACATTACAATACTACCTCCCTGACTGACGAGCATTCGCTTACATTTAGTATAGATTTGATACAAGGTGCGCATTGTGATGCTCGAATGTCTCCTAAGTCACTGATGAAATGTTCGAAGCTGTAACGTTACATTACAGTAAGGGAGCTCCTTTAGGATGTCAAGGAAAATCTTGATTCTCATTGTTTAAGTAGAAGGTGGATGACTTTAGGATTTGTGTAGTTGCTCCTAAAATAGGCGTATAAGCAGGAAAGCAAGATAAATACGAGTATGTCATGGAGTTGGGAAACTAAGTTTAGCAGAAATAGAAGTACCTATTTAGTTTGAATGAGTTTGAAGTCATAAGTTTTTTTTTTGTTTTGTTTCTTTTATAATAATGTAATTAGTTCAGTAAAAAACTATCATGTTAAACATCGCATGGGAAGAGACTGGACTCCACGACACAGGGTACCCTTGTGTGGAGTCCAGGGAATATGTAAATATCTAGCTATTAAGGATTACTGTTCCTTAGTTGCTAGCTTTTTTAATGTTGTTTATGACTTCCAAAATAGAAGTATAATGAAAAGGCAAAAGTTTAATCAATATGATAGTAGAACATCGGTTTTGAATACTGCTTAGTGTATACATATTATGCTCGTGACTGTATATGTACACACAACCATACAAATACAAACATGAGCGGCTGATCCGTAGAGTTAGCTCCACCTTACTAGGTTGGAGGAAACTCTTCCTACTTCGAAGCAAGTTGTTCTTAAATAACTTGTAATATTCTCTCCCTCAGGATCCGCCCAGGCTCAGCATAGGGACTACCGAGGCCAAAGCCTGGACCTCCTTCGACTCCTCGCCGAAAAACCATGGATAGGCATGGGTCCAAACAACCGTTGGGACAGGGCGCCTCGCATCGACATGGAGTTGGGAAACACTGGCTTTGGACCTCGAATACCTCCGATACCAGTCTCTGAAGATAGGAACTACCTTGATGATGAATTTAGGTAAGATGAATTCATGTAAAACTTGGTTCAAGACCGGTTGATGTTATGTAGATGTACAGTACCTTGCTATGCCCAGTCAACTATTCCCAATCAGTAAGATGATTTCGTCGGAATTATTGCAAGCCGTTTGAGACAAGGTTCTCCGGGCGGCTGCTTAGGTTCCTTCGCTGTCCAATCCAAGGATACATATACGTTCCTACGCACCACTGTACGATCCACTTGGACAAAACGAGCATTTTAGCTATGAGCAGGTTTTCGAGGCGTGCTTCAAACATCTATACATAGGTTTTTTACGCGAAGTGGCGAGCGGTAATGATCAAAATATCATTACCGCTCACTGCCCGGCACTAAGGCAATGCTCACGGTGGGAATGCCGTGAGCTGTTACGACTTCCATGTTTTCCTTTCTTTAACTCGTTTTTTATTTGTATTGTGTGCACTTGTAACGTGAGCCAAATTAACATCTATTATCTTACTTAATATATTCCTTATTTTCAGAGGCGCATCCGAAAAGCGGTCAGCAGTAGCGACGGCACTGAACTCCGGCCGCCGGAGACGCCAGCCGACTCCGGCGCTCGGTAAGGCAGTCACGCCGTATGTCGGCGTCGGTAAGCAGCCGGGCGCACGCACCGCTATATTCCGTCGATGTTGTTTCTAACTCGCTCTGTCACTCTTCAAGCTTTTATTGTGTGGGAGAGGTGATAGTGTCAAAAATCGTCTCCCTGACTGACGACACTTGAAGTGCTCTTCTAAAGGTTTTACAAGCTCAAACCGCAGCGGCAATGTCGTCAAAACTTAACAGCAGAGCACAGCGGCATTGCAGAATAAATTAATATAGACACCTGCCATGTATGTCGCTGCGGTCAACAGCAATAGGGTATTTGAACCACCAAATTGACATACTTTTTATGAGCCCAAAAATCGCGATTATCGCATAGTTTCTGTAAGGCAATAACAAACTGTGGCGTTACCAACTAGTTATTTAAATGATTACCACTACTTTATTGATTTCAGAGTTACAAAAAAAATAATTTTCAGTTTTTTTTTTAATCTAATCGGGATAAACGGTACTTACTATTTAGTGAAATTGTGTTTTGGAATGATTGGTTAATAGCGTCAAATACCCAATTGCGTTGGCTTTGCGGTTGCAGTCTCCTTCAGCAGAGTACCTTTGATATTTTCAGCCGGTGCAAAATAACGCGTACTGCGAGATGCGCCATTTTATCACATGATTTTATTTCCTGTTGTAAGATTGTACAGTCACGAGCAATAGTATGTAAACACTAAGCAGTATTCAAAAGCGATTTTCTGCTACCATATTGATTAAAACTTTTGCTTTTTCATTAGACTTCTATTTTGGAAGCCATACTATTACGAAATAGGTCTTATTTTAAAGTGGAAACCAGTATTTCACGAGTAAATTGCGTTTGAATTTTCTTAAGTGTACCTATACATGTTATTGCTAGTGACTATACCTACTAGAAAAGCAGTCACTGGCCACATTGCTACTAACCTCATTTACGAATTTAAGCTGGTCTAAAGTATATCAGCCTATAATAGCTTTCGGTGGGCGGCAAATGCAGTGGACGCGCGTCCTTTTAAGCCGTTTGATGTTGTATCTTTTCTGAATGTCTTTTTCCAATCTTTAGTCTGCACTTAGTGGACCACTGACTTTATAAATTATAGACCACCACTGACAACCCAAGTAACACATCAAAGCATTATAACGGCAGTCTTACAGCATTTCTGTAGCGTTTAAGCATTTTGAAGGTAGCCCTATATTAGCCCTACAAACGTTTGTACGGCTGATATAACTCTTATTTGGGCACAAATTATACGGCTTTAGATCCTAAATGGGTTCACATAGTTGTTTAATTGCATTATATAAGCATTATATAAGCATTATTGTGGTCAAGGAAGATGCCAATCGCATTTTAAAAGCATTATTACGGTCAAGGAAGATGCCAATCGCATTTTAAAAACATTATTACGGTCACTGAAGATGCCAATCGCATTGTAAAAGCATTATACTGTCATTATTTTTGATAGTGAAGATGTTAATAGCATTACAAATGCATTAGAGGAGCATAAAAGTGAAGTAAAAGTATGATTGTAGCCATTTAAGTGTTCACAGTTAGTAAACCCCACATCATTGCAAAAACATCTCTAATGCCACTTAACTACTTTGCCTTTTTATTATGGACGAACATGGACAAACTAGAGTAACTGATGACACCATATTTGTTTACATTAAATCAAAATTTATATAAGTTTTAGACTCTGAAGTTACTTTCTGCCTTCAAATTTTACTGCGCAGTGAGGTTTACTGTTAATATCTATATAAGTTTTATGGATATTTTTCACGCGCCTTCGATATTTTGTGATTTAGATAAAAAATGTTGTTTTAAGATATGTGTGAAATAACCAAAACAATAATGTATTTCGAATATAGAACAAATTTTGAATAATTAACATAATAGTATAGTTTGGGCAGTATTAATTTAAGTTGTATTAATATTATAAAGGGTTATTTCTTTTAAAAATAGGTCCGAATGATAATATTTTTAGGTTAGAAAATATTTCCAAAATGGTGTCGGTTTATAGCAGCCGTAATATGAATGTTTAAACAGCTTTACGCGTTACAATAACTCACGTGACAGCTGCTAGCCATACAAAAGAACTCAGTTGATCTTTAAAAATGCAGGCATTACATTGATTCAGGTTGACACCTTTCATTGGCCCTAGGCTTTTACTTAGCATTTAAAAATGCCAATATAGACCCTAAGGCACTTTAAATACCCAAAAGCTGTATAACTGATTTAACTAGCATTATAATGGTTCACGTTGATGCTATAAAAAAGCATAAGGCCTTTATTTACTTCACGAAATGCCATTGTAGACCCTAAGGCACTAAAAACAGCCAAAAGCTGTATAGCAGATTTGATCGGCATTATAATGGTTCACGTTAATGCTATTAAACAGCATTAGGCATTAATTTACTTCTTAAAATGCTATTGTACATCTAAAAGCACTAACAACAGCTGAAAGCTGTACAGCTTCGTTGTAGCTTGCTGCACTAAGACTTCAGGTTTTATAACAGGATTCTGATATGCCATTATGCAACCGTTATACAGTGTAAAGCATTATAATAATTTAAAAATGCCAATATAAAGCGTCAAGACGCTCGGTGAACTTATATACGAGTCTATAAGGAGCTTAAGCTCTACATAAGTTTAATATTCGTTTGTTATAATGCTGTTTGTGTTACTTGGGAATGGAAATTGGAAATGTTTTAAGAGACAGTCACCCTGGGCCCATTTCAAAGCGAATGCGCTCGTCAGCTTATGTTATGCCACCTCGAAATTAACAACAGTCTTGGGAATTCCACTAAGTATAGTCTAAAGATTAACTTAAATCCATTCCACATCCTAGAATTTATATTTATGACTATGTATTTCTTAAAGTCTTACAAAGTTGGGTAGGTATGTATGTACAGGTACACCTACGTTAAAATTAAATGTGTGTTTTTTCGTACAAAGCTTATACTTTTTTTATCGTGGTGTAATAATCATCAAATGAGTCCTGAACCCAGGGCAGAGCGGAAGGGACTGTCAGACTCGTACTGACTAAAATTCACGGTGTCCTTCAATAGCCCTTTACGTTCCAGGGTCACGGTAATTGGAAAAGCCCCGCGACCCCGGCAGGTCATCATGCTAAAAAGCTTTTACTTAGTATAATATCTAAACTTGATGTGTTAGGTATCCCAGTCTAAAATTCGTGGTAAAGAAAATAATATTAAAATTAAAACATCCACTCCATAAAAGAATAAATAACTCGCAGTTTCTTGCACTATTTTTATGAAGACAAATAAACAAGGCTAATGTCTACTTACGCCCCTAATTAGTCTAATGCAAGTTGCAAAGCACTGCATAAATATAAAATATTAGAGTGCATTAGCACTAAACAGAATGGAGCACGCTACTTAAACATGTAGCTCCTATAGAAAAATGTATAGCATTACACATGCTCACCGACCAACAACTTGTTGCTTTTATTACCTTCACAGGCGTTATTTACACCAAAACTGGTATGAGAGCCTTATTACGCACAAAGAGTACACAAATGCCATATAAAAGTTATAAAACTGTGCCACTCTGTTCAGTAGACATGACATTTACCTATTTAGAAAATATAAAGGTTTAGTAAATAAAAAAGAAGGTCACAGCTCCTTCAATAATAAAGGAGAAAATACACTTTTCCAAATAATACATAACTACTCGTACCTCCTCGACATAGTTTGTCAAAACTTTTCCGGCACCATTTTTGGAATGGCTTCTGTCGCAGCCTTACCAGAGGTGTCAATTTCGTGTACAACCATCTACAGGGAAACTCGTTCTACTCTGAACTTAGCCAGTTTCCCCCTATCAAAAGCTAGATTTTACCAGCGGCTTCGCCCACTCCCTTATTGCCTATGTCACTCAGGACAAAAACAGCTTTCAACTGATGCAAGAATTTTTAAAACCGGTCCGGTATTTTCGGAGCCTATTCAATACAAACAAACAATCTTTCCTTTTTATAATTAGTATTTGTTTTTGTGGCACCAATTCTCCAAATGTACACAGTACCTTACTCCGCAGGTGTGCTAAACGACATGGGCTCGTTCTTCGACTCGCTACGTGATAACCTGGAGACGCTGGTCTCCCTGTCTCCTCAGGAACGGTCTACGCTGTTCCAGGATCCACCTTCCGTTGTACCAGCGCCGGCTTCTAGTAAGTTGTAGTTTAAAAATTGTTAATTCTGTTTTGATGTGACAATGAAGCTGCCCAGGATAGAGCCTTTCGTACACAACGCGACCCTTACGACTTTGATATGCGTTGACGCGTGCCTGTGTACGAACATCTTATCTACGGATGTTTATTGAGAAAGTCGCCTGGATACCAAATTCGTCAGGTATCGGAGTTTTGCGTCGTGTTGTATACGTAGGGGTTAATGGATAGTTCAGTGTTAATGACATCGACTTATGAATTATTGTAGGTTGCGGTTTTAGTTGAGCACTAGCACAAATACTTTACTTTGTTTTATCCATATAGATGGTAAAGGAACAGATTATAAGGACAAATAACATCTAAACTTCAAAGACATTTGTGACATTCATCAATCCGTGCTGGGCTAGCTCAAGGGGCCACGGCTTAATGATAATAGGCCCATGTTCCAGCAATAGAAGAATTAAATATAAATCATCAGAACTTATGTGGTTTAACTTTTTTTTTATTTTAAAGAACACGATTATCTCTCTGTTCTACGTAGACAAAAGGTAACAAACATTAGCATGAAATAAGTAAAAGTAACACGTACAACAATTGGGCCATCACTTTAGTATTCACGATGCGTTCTAACGTATCTTCCTTGCTGGAGTAGGAGTGATATATTTAATAATTGGACAGATAACAAAACAAGTGTACGCAAAATATATTCGAATTATCTTACATGTAATTTTGTGACTCAGACAATTTCTTCTAATGTATGTACAAAGAATTACAGAAGAAACTTGATAATGTTTAGGCTATTGATAGCTAAGTTACAAGCTTGGGGTCTTCAAGTCAAAAGTGTATCAGTTATTTCTAGGCAAACGTGATCACTGTCGAAAACAACTTTGCTTAGGTACCATCAGGCGTGATCGTGCCATACGCGATCGTTACCTATAAAAAAAAGTTATCGACTGGATTGACAAAAAAAATAGGCAAAACCTAAAATAAAACTATCTCCCTATGCTAAGGAACTAAGAATAAACTTTAAAGGGCACCAAAAAAGTCCTTAACGCTATCAGCTCGTAATATATATATGCCCAAGAGACTGGCGCTATCTCCACGTTCTTCTAGTCAAGGTAAAAGCCAGCCTTTAGTTCTAGTATTCCAGTAATACATGTGTCAACTCATCTCTTAAATGGCCTTGCTGGTAAAATTTTAACGAGTAGAAAACACAGAACTTTCGAAATTATATGGTATAATAGTTCATTCTATTCTTAGATAGAGACTAGAAAAAAATATATACAAGCAAACAATCATTCCTTAAGCCCATGAGGCTACGTAGAGCGTCAGAGGCAATAATTCTAAACTCATTACCACATTATAAAAATATTTTTCTAAAAAAAACCTAATTCAACTTTCCATAATGTCACACATCTAATCTAATTCAAAAGTGAAGTGTAAACAGTGTATAAAATACGCTTTTGATATTAAAAAGGCAAAGTTTGTTCGTCACTCGCGTAGTTTAGATAAACTCCCACAATAATGTATTGTGGACAACTCTCTTGGGTACTACAGATCGACCGACTAGCTCATTAAACTTTGTACTAGTGCATACGCAGTAGGAATGCTCTAGAGCTAACTGTATAATAAAATTACAAATTGTAATAATAAGTTTAATTAGTTTACCCGGCAAACTTTGTACCGCCTCAAATCACATCATAAACCTTCCCTGGACTTTTTTTTTTTTTTTTAGCGTGGTAAAATCATGAAATGAGTCCTCCAACCCCGGGCAGGGCGGGAGGGACTGTCAGACTTCTACTGACTAAAATCCACGGTGTCCTTCAATAGCCCTTTCTGTTCCGGGGTCACGGTAAGGAAATAATCCCGCGACCCCGGCAGGCTTTGGCCCTCGGAGAGGGGGGCCCCGTCATTATGCTGACGCTCTTTGAGGCGCGAGTGGGACACAACGCGCCGTCGATCCGGGCATGGTCCTTGGTCGGGCAGCGAGTTGCCCTTTACTCGCTGCCCGCATGCCCGCGCCTACGGTGGCCGGAGATCATCAAGCGACGTCCGTCGCCGTGGGCGTCTACCACCGCGGGTGGGGCGGAGGGAGGACTCTGTCCTCTCTCGCTCGCGGCCCGCCTCCTCTTTCGCGAGCATTACTGCTTCGCAGAAGGAGGCGACCGCTTCCCACTCCGTCTCGCCCCGCAGCATGGCCGCGACCAATGCTGGGCGCGAGAGGTCCGCCTATCGCAGCCGTGAGGACACGTCGGTGCTCTGCCCAAGCTGGGCAGTCTTGCACCGTATGCTCCACCGTGTCCTCCGGGCGATCAACCTTCCCTGGACTTAAAATAAAAATTCAAAACAAAAATTAGCCAGATTGGTCGAGCCGTTTTCGAGTTTTAGCGAGGCCAACGAACAGCAATTGATTTTTATTTATAATAGATAAAATTTATAAACAGGGTCTTGTTTGAAATCTTTTTTCCCATTCAAACGTCTTGTCAGAAAGATTATAAATAAATTGTTGTTTTACAGCTGCATCTGGTTAAACTAAAAGACATCCCTAAAATACATTATTTATTTAATGTCCTGAAAACCTGAATGCTCAATTTTACATTCGTTAATTAGTTTCTCCACCATTCAATTTCAGATATGTTTAGAATACAATAACGATTATAACTTAAATGATTTACCAAATTCTCAACTGAAATTGGAACTGAAAGTTCACAAATATCTTCAAAGTAATTAGCCACAACTGTCGTACGTTACGGTAGAGTTACCCTATAGTAACTTAACAATAACACTACTCGTTAATCGAGTACGACTTGGGCGTCTCTAGACACATTTTCTCATAACTGTTTCTGTACTAAAGTATATTAAATTGGCATAATAATAACGACTAAACCTCATAGTCTCTTATGAATAGAGATAGAGATGTCAAAACTAATTAAACTTTGATATCTGATGTGCTATTTTCAACTTCAACTTGACGAAATAATCGTATCATCTGGCTAGGAGATTACGGACTACTCTCGTCTAGAGACTGCATTTAAATCCATAACTGATGAAAAGAGTTTCATTTTATTCTTTTATCTTACTACTTTTATAAAGCGAAGATGGTCAATTTTAGGTTGCATAACAAAAGAAAAAAACGGGTTATAATGATTTTTTGATAATCTAGCTGACGCACTAAGTAATTCGATATATTGATACACTGAATTTGAATTGAGCGGTACTACGAGCATAAGCTACTGTTTTAATATATGTTCAAATTGTGTTCAAACATCCTTTTAATTTCCAAGGAGTTTGAGTACACAATAATTTGATATTTTACACATTTTCGATATTTTTTAAACTACAATGTTTCTCTGTGAATAGACTTCAAGTATACTTGAACTAATTTACCTATCAGTCATAGAAATATATTAGTTTTTACGATAATTTCTTGTTTCTTTCACCTCCGTCACAGTGAGGTTACTAAGGTACAACATAACCCTTAATTGAACCCAGTTATCACAAAACAGATCAACCTCATTACTGTATGTCACGCATTACAACCCCCAACAACCTACTGACCTGTCATACCGTAAAACAACTACATTAAATATTAATTGCTGAAACGCTTCTCTTATTCTACAGTTCAGCACCGTAAGGCCCTTCGTACACAAGGCGACTCAAGTTTCCGATACCTTACGACTTCGGTATCCAAGCGGCTATCGCAATACAAACCCATAGAGGTTCGAACACAAGCACGCGTCAATGAATACCAAAATCGTAAGGTATCGGAGACTTGCGTCGCCTAGTGTACGAAGGGGCTAACAGTAACCTATTGTTTATCAGCCTTTATTTACGATAGCTCGTCCACGAAATGTTATTAAATCCTAATCGAAACTAATATTGACGTGACGGTACGGTTGGCGCAGTGGAGTGATCGACTTACTACTAGGGTTTCGCGGGTTCGATCCCCGCACGTAACAAAAATTTGTAGTAGATCTGCAAGTATGTAGTTGTTCCGGGTCTGGGTGTTTGTGTATGTGAATTTCTATGTTTGTAAACGCACCCACGATACAGGAAGAAATTCCTGGTGCGAGACAAGATTTAAAAAAAAAAAACAGTCCCGCGACCCCAGCAATGCTATGGTAAGATTGTTTTTGTATGTGCCTCCAAGAAACGTTATTATCTAAAGGTTCAAAGTTTTATTTTTTAATTTATGCTCTGTCACTAGATAAAAAATAATAACACGTTACGAAAAAACTAATTGTCATTTGATAGCTTTGTAAATGTCGGCTTCAATCATTTTGTAATCGACACATTTTTTTATGTAACATTAAAATATTGTTAAAATCACGTAATCGTCACTTTGTCCTTCGAAACTTGAGAACGGATTTTATGTAAATAATCTCTAATGTGCGAATAATACTTATGAGTTTAACAGCACGTGTCGAATAAACAATGTTTTTTCATTATAACAATACCACGTTATTACGTAAAAATATTGTCAATTCAAATACAAATGTATACAATCCGGATTTTCTTCAACTACTTATAACTGCAATATAATTGGGCAAAAGTCTTTAATTTATTGCATTAATGAAAGCATAGACAACCAAGAACATACTTTTTTTACCGTGGTAAAATTATCCAACCAAAATGGGCCTCCTCCCACCCACCCATGACAGGGCAGGAGGGACTGTCAAAGAACATACCAGAATAACTATACAGATTAAAATCAAAAATTTCATCATTGAAGGCTGAGAATCAGCACTTGTTGAACATATTTTTCGAGCGCCCCAAAACTCTTACCATTTAACACCACCAACGGGAAAACAAGTAACAGGAAAACCTCCTCAGCAAATCTAAAGACCTTTACAACAACCTAATCAAGTATTCAACGCATTTCGTGTTTAAGTTCCGCACAAAAGTGTCGACAACACATCATAAAAATCTCACATCAGCCTCTCTTCACCTCTCAAACGCATCATAATTCTCTATACGATATCAACGACCTCAAACCGTCACCATTGAGCTCAACGCCGACGGTATCTCAATTAGAATCGGTTAAGGATACTTTACTGCACATATCCTCCATAATACTACGCGGGAAGTAGGAAAATGTTGGACGGAACTGTCAATAACGATGTCTATCAAATTGCAACAGGAAGTTCTCTTTTGTTTATGGTCGGATCTTGACGAGAAGTTTATGATGTAGAAGGGTACGCCCACATGAGGCCTCTGCAATCTTTGGTTGATGTATCATGTTGTTTTCCTGCGAAAATGTCATAAAATTCACGTTACGTAGGACGGCAGTGGGTGGGAGCAACTGAATGCTTGTTATGTATTTTGGAAATAGGTAATAGGTATATCTGAAAGTGAAAAGGCCGGTAGACACTTATAAAAGGTCCTCAAAGTCTCGGAAATCGCCACGGCTGTCGGCTAGCGTAGGTAGGTAGCGAAAACAAGAGTCATAATATATACTCCTCAAAACAAAATAAGGGCCACTTAATAAATTTCACTTTAAATAAGTATTGCTCTTATTCTGGGTACATAATAAACAGCAAATATCTTGTTATGGATTCTTTCAAGTATTAATATTGTTTCTACTGCATAATTGGAAATTCATAACTTTTTTTTTATTAGATATTTGAGATTACTTAGAATTTACGGTTTGGTGTTTTTAAATTATCAAACTTCTGACGGAGTTTTCTTCGACTTATACAGCAAGAAGGCTATAATGATCTTTCAATCTCATAATGTCATGTATTCGGAGACATATGGACGCAAAAACAGCCACTTGGGGTGTCACCTTAATCCAGGAGGCCCATACCCAGAAGAGGTAGGTTTAATGGTGGAATATTCCCAATGAGTGGTTCAAAACGCTTGAAACTGGTCTCAAAAGACGGGTAGTATCACCAGACGCTGTGATCGAAGAAGAAAGTAAGTAAGTATAGCCCAAAAAGACCATTAAGTTTGTTTAACCGCGCAAATAGAGCAAAAGTCTACTGCCCAGACCATACAAACTCCATTGCATCGACCTACAGGCACCCCTAAATTGACTAGACTATTTTTAATCGACTCCATGAAGACTAGCAATACTCAAGGAGATGCTTAGTTCACCTCCAGTTAACTGCAGCATATGGTGCAAATCGTTAAACATTTGTAAAGGAGAAAATTTATTGAACTGTTTTACTGGGCTTCAGTGCTTCTTATTGATGACAGCTGGGTTATTTTTTTTTATTAAGGACTAATTCATTAGAGCCTAGAGAAGATCTAAACAACAGGTTTCAGAACCTTGCACTCAGTGTTTCTTTCAGGCAAAATTCTCCAGGGGGGCAATTAAGAGACCTGGGGGGGGCGGACTAAATAATTAAAACAAAGTAATATTTAAAATTAATTCCAGTTATTATTAATATTTTAATGAATGAAAAATGCTATCAAGCTACACAATAACTAAAAGATCACGTGCTAGGGGTATCTGACCGATACGAAACAAAAATTTGTTCATTTTACGTCTGGGGATTCCCCGGCCCCGCGCGTGCACGTTTCCCAAGTGCGAGTTGGACTCGCCCGTGAAGGGTTTTGTAGTAGCAAGCATATCTTTTTTTTCTTTCTTTCAGAGCTAGCACCGATGAAAAGTTAGATGAGGCTAGCATTCCGTTAAACAAAGAGTATCCCTATTTTTTTCTAAACAGACTGCACCTCTTAAAATAATGCGGACTCCGCTTTCTCTCGAACAAGCCTGCCGACTCGCCTTGCTACACACCACGTGTGTTCTGTTCTGACTGTCGATATTATTATGTTATACTGTATGCTTCCCGTGGTCCACGGAAAGCAGCTCGCTTTATAGGTTTAAATGATTTGCCAAATTGTCGGGAAATTCGTCGTGAACATACGTAATGCTATTCAGTTCCAAGTGCCCCGGGGGGGCGGTAAGGCTACTCCGGGGGGGCTTTGCCCCCCCGGAGTAGTTCCTGAAAGAAACACTGCTTGCACTCTTGAAACAGACTATTTCGGTGAGCTCTGAATTATGCTCTGGGGCGGTTTTCTCTATCACGCAAAACTGAGCTCGCTCTTCTTAATGAGGGTGCTGTAACTACTCAAAATTGCATAAAAAATGTGTTGCAACTCCACATTATTCCATTTGCACAGCAAGGAGTACCTGAGTTCATCTTGAAGCAGGATAATGGTTGAGAGAACACGACGCGACTGACAGTGCACACATTCGCTGACGCTCGAATTACGATGTTACAGTGGTCACTCATGATTTTTACCTAAATTTTATTGAGCATTTATGAGATGAGTTAAAGATGAGTGCAAAAGAAAGTAAAATTCCCATCAAAACTCAGCCAGATCTCATAAATTGTCTGAAAACTTGTTGGTAGAGGATTCCAAAAGAAAATGTTCGGTAAACACCGAATTAAACACCGTATTAAATAATCCAGACCTTTCCATCTCCAATCTAAAAACACAGAGTTAAAAACAGAAGCTTTAAAGAACACTTTAGAACATAGAAGCCGTTATTTCCTCGATTTTTTTACGTTTTATGTAACTTGATACATTCCTGCAATTCCTCACTTTTCATTCAAATTCGTTTATTTTAACGGTTTATTGGGATACAAACTTAATTTTTGTGTATTTCCATCTAAAATCGTTAATACTAATCAGATAAAGTAATTATAACTAATAACATTTAAATATTATCTAATAAATCAATAATAATCAGGTGGCCCTTATTTTGTTTTGAGTAGTATATATCCGTCGTTAATTCTATATAACAAAATAATGTCAAGCATAACTAAATCTTCATTCCGTCTTTAAATAAAATCCTGGAAAACTCCACAAGTGGCTCAAATCTCAAACCTAGTATAATAAATTAAAATAACAACCCACTTTGGTGTCAAATTGTTTCCGTGTACATAAAGCGTCAAGGTGACATTACTTTAGAATCATTATTACCCTTCTGCAATTCCACAAACAAAATGAAAATGAGGAAAATATTTGTATTTCTTTGGACAAGTATAGGATGTCTCAATCATATTAAGCCTTGCTAGAAACATACCTATTCTAACTGGACGTAATAATTGAGCCAGCGAAGTATTTGAAAAACTACAACTACATATGGAGAAATGTTGCACTTTGAAAGTCCAGAACATTGATGCAATGTAGAAAGTTTTATTATGAAAAGTTCACTCTGTCGATTTGTAATAAGATATTGTAAACGCAGGTAAATATTATGACGTGCACTGTGTGGGCTTCGTGAAGAAGTTTAATATATGGGATAAAAATAACGAGATCGAAGTAAACAAGATAGTTATCTGCCTCGTTAATCTAGCTATTGTTAGCGCTACTGTCAAGTCTGAGCTTGTGATCTTGGGTTCAATTGTCAGGTACCACAGTTTTATTGATTTTGTCCACCAGAAATAACTTAGTAGTAAACCGGATTAAATGTGTGCCTTTTTACATAGAACAGATACATAATTTATAAAAATACCTTAGATATATCACATATTTTATAACCTGGATATAGGATATCTTATAACCAGGTAAAATGTTCCCATAGGATGAGTTTTTGGCTAATACGCGGGCAAATCCGTAGGCAAGATCTAGTTCTATATAATTATAATTCTCCCCAAAATACGTCACTCTAATCTACTTTAAATAAGTTATTAAACTTTGTTTCATCTTACAGACACTGGGGGCGGTGGCGGCGGCATCAGGAAGCTGTACGCCCTGCGTCCTCTCAGACCTACTGGCAATATCAGGTGGGCATTTTGACTATATTATAACTTCTGTTACTTTTGAATCTCTCTACATGTTATTAGCACATTACATTCGAGTCCTTGTCATTCATTCTATTAACTTTTTAGAACATCTCCTTGAGTAATGTTCATGTCGTAAATATGTGTGTGTCCCCAAAACTCTCTTGTAAATAATAAGTTTGAAGACATGTCCTTTTCTAAAGGCTAGTGTTTTATATTTTGTAAATGTTCTTATTTTTATTTCGTATCACCTTACGCTTTAATTTGCATTACTAAAACCTTGTTTAAAATATCGTTGTACGTAGATCTTACAACCGCAGATCTCTGGTGGAGGCGGATGGTGAATACCCGGGTGCCAACCACCACGACCCTGGCCTGCTGTGGACCGGACTTGGCCGGTAGACGCACACACACCCCCGACCAACACACCCACACACCCCTCGACACACCACACACACACTCATACACACACCCACACCCACAATACGCAAACAGTGACCAGCGTGTGAAAATGAACCACGTTATTCAGCCGCGGAAACCGCCGCATAAGTCGCATTTGAAACCTAATTATTTAGATGTAAGTGGTGTATCATTACCGGAGATTATTTTAGCGTTGCAAGAATACTGCTATCTGTAAACGTTAAGATTGTAATGCTAAGTATGTTATCGATCTCTGATCTAGTCAATTGGTCTGGTTAAACTTGGTAAAACTTTTAAACTAGTCTTTAACGTAACTATTTGTCTTAATTATAAATCTTCTCATCTCTGTTTCAAGTTCGATAACATTCCCAAAGATTTCAATAGGCCTAAATTTATTGAATTTTGATGAAGGAATTCAAACTATCTGAAAAGTTAAACATTGATGATAGTTCGGACTTCGTATTCATTATATTTCACATAGTTAGTATAGCTAATATTTATTGTTATAAATAGAAACATAAGTCTTTGGATTTTCCAGTTTCATAATCACTTATCTCTTCATACCCGTAGTAAAGAAAGATTACTTTGTATTCCAGTGAATATAGGTAATAAGAGTTTTACCAATCAATGTCTAAATAAAATAAATCAAAATGTAATCATCTTTCATTAATTTCTATAATATTAAGTCTTGCTACAAAATGTACCTATAAAAACCACTAAGTTATTAATGATCTTAGAAATCTGTTGTGTGAAGATTTTCTTTTTATTCAATATTACAAAATATCGTAAAAACTGAACTCGATGTGACCATTTTCAAGTTATCTATTCAAGAACTCATATTTTTTGACATTAATTTGCGATGGCAAATTCCACTTTATTGAAAGCAGAAAACGTATTTTTCCCACGTTTTTATACACTCACTTTTCTTGTTTGTTTTTCTTGTATCTTCAGACATTATGTCTTTGCAAAAGAGAAATAAGCCGATTTGATGAAAGTTCCTTTGCAAATATAAAAGACACAGTAGGTGTTTTTATGACGATTAAAAATAATATGTGCTTATACATTCCTGTTGAAAAAAATGTAATAGGTACAATATATTAACAGTAAAAAAGGAAAACCCAATTTTCAGTCTATAAAACTTTCCTCTTTAATTTGATATCTGTCTTACAACATGTACTTACAATAATGTAATGTATTTCACGTAGTTAACTCCTAATAAAATTTTACTGAAAACTTACTTTAGGCAATTAAAAGGGTATGTAAATTAACATTGGGTAATGAAAACATTTAATTTTTTACACTAAATGTCTTAGCCTGTTTACACCATAATTGACTTTGGGCGAGTTGCTAGGTCAATAGTCAACCATAGTTAAAATTCTATTAAGTTTTAACCATTCGATAAACGACTATAGCCTATAAAATAGATACGCTTTTACAGCTCTTTAGAGCATCTATTTATAAATAATTTATTATCTACCTGAAAATTAAAAGATATATAAATCTGTTGTGATTTTATGGTGCAAGTGAGCCTTAAAATCTCAAATCAATGAAATCAATAGTTAAAATTAAACATTTTGTAATAACAATTATTCATTAATTTTACAATTTTCAATGTTAGTTTACATACAAATTATAAATGTATGTCAACAAGTAAATGAATGTTTCACTAAATATTTAATGTAAATACAATTTATCTTCATTGCATTTAATGTACATTTAAGCATTAAATGGATAAATTATATCTAGAAATAATATATAGCTTTTAAGTATTTAATTGTCGCGATATGTTTATGAAATTAATGATATATTATCTTACATTGCTGATTTGTTTTATTTATAAAATATCCTTATTTTCCTTATAATACAAGTTTCTAACGGAAAGATTACTTTCGTATTTGCCTATCTTCACTAACACTAAGTATAGTACCTGACCTAATTAATGACTAAATATTGTTACGTAAATATATTAATATACGTTTTATTTAGGCATTCTTTTTTGGGTTGCCTTCTAATAGTGAAAACAAGCAATACTCAAAAGTCAAGTAAACATCGATGAGTCTCATAATTATAGGTACTCCTTCGTAGGTATGTAATAAGTGCTTACATACGTAAAAATCTATAAATAGTCCCACCATGTGAATTGAATACAAACAAACCCGTATGATGTAATAGGTACATGACACAATTACTTGGAAATCATTATTAAAATTAACACTTGCCTGACATGCACATTGCGAATAAATCATTTGTAGGTATAGATAGATATCTAAGTACATAATATCATAGTCGTATCGGGCTGCAACTAAATTCATTTTCATACAATATGTAGTGCACGATACTTACCTTTAGTATTTAGTGCCATGATTCATCTTACTAATACTTTGAATGTTAAAGTTTGTGAGAATGGATAAATGTATGTATGTAGGTATGTTTGTTTGTGGCTCTTTCACGCCTAAACCACTGAACGGATTTGGATGAAGTTTGGTGTACAGATAGTTTATAACCTGCATTAACACAGGTTTTTTTTATCCCTGTTTTATGTACCCGTAAGGTAATTTTCGAGTGCGAGCGAGCAAAGCCGCTGACAACAGTTAGTTCAAGATGAAACAAATTATGTTCAAAGAACTGATGTATAGTTGGTGCCAGTTAAGATGGCAATAGCGGTCATTGACCTTTACCTAATAAGTCCTCGTATAATGACATAAGCTCAGAACTAGCATTTTTACAAAATACCGAATAAATTAGTAAGTACATTGTAAGGATATAAGTATCTAAGTATTCATAAGATAGCAAAATGGTTAAAACATTCCACCTATACTTCAGATTTTATATTATTTTTATATTAAAAACTCACAAGTAAACCCTATCATATCACAGAAAAATGCTAATTCTGATCTTATGTCATTATACGAGGACTTATTAGGTAAAGGTCAATGACCGCTATTGCCATCTTAACTGGCATCAACTATAGGTAATCAGTTTTACGGGATGTAATGGGAACAAACCGAGTGTTTTTTTTTTCCACTTCCATCTGTATTATGTTTAAAGTTATCGAATAAAATTCAAAGCAATAGAGACCTCTTGCTATTAGGTAGGTAACTATTCTCTCGAGCATAAGACGTAACTTACCTATTAAATCAAGATGACGCGACGGTCGATGAAAATCTGCTGTGTTGTGTTTTCTGTTTCTTCAATATTTCTTTCAAGTTTCCAAGCTAGTAAGATGACAAAAGCCCTTATTTTTTAAAGCTTCTTCAAAAAACAGCCGTCATAGTAGATCAGCTAACTGATAACGCGACCAATTGCCGGTAATTCCAAAGGCGTACGGTCACGAAACACTTCCTTATTGTCAGCCAATCATCGTAATAGCCGCTGAACGACAAGTGATCGACTTTTGGGAGGACATTATCTAATCTAGCTAAATTAAGGTAAAGATGCCGCACCCACGCGTTTAGAGCGACGTTAAGATGATCTATGATTTGTGAAAAATAATAAAAACATGTGAGATTAGATAATTAGATAATAAAAACCGGCCAAGTGCGTGTCGGGCCAGGCACAGTGTAGGGTTGCGTAGTTGTCTATCAAAATACTTATGCGAACTAACTAAACTGATTCGCTGAATTTAATTTTAAAAAGAAGAATTTTCAAAATCGGTCCAGGCGTCTTTGAGAAATCGGGAAAAATACATTAAAAAAAAAGAATACGACGAATTGCGAACCTCCTCCTTTTTTGAATTTATTTAAAAATAGTAGACAATAATTAATCTACCCTATCCCCAAACCACTCCTCAAAAAGGGGTCTTACCGCCGCAATTGCGGCGCGCGGCTGGAGAGACGTCACGGCGTCCTGACCTATCGGATGACGCAGGTCCTCACCGGACACGGAAGTTTCGGGAGGTTCCTGTGCCTGATGGGGAAGGAGGAAACGCCCGGGTGCCACCACTGCGAAGATCGCCCGGAAGACACAGTAGAGCATACGGTGCAAGACTGCCCCGCTTGGGCAGAGCACCGACGTGTCCTCACGACGGCGATAGGCGGAGACCTCTCGCGCCCGGCATTGGTTGCGGCCATGCTGCGGGGCGAAACGGAGTGGGAAGCGGTCTCCTCCTTCTGCGAGGCAGTAATGCTCGTGAAGGAGGAGGCGGGCCGCTTGAGAGTGAGGACAGCGTCCTCCCTCCGCCCCAACCGCAGTGGTAGGCGCCCGCGGCGTCGGACGTCAGCAGATGATCTCCGGCCACCGTAGACGCGGGCATGCGGGCAGCGAGTAAAGGGCAACTCGCTGCCT
The DNA here is from genome assembly GCA_954870645.1 of Agrotis clavis. Lineage (NCBI taxonomy): Eukaryota > Metazoa > Arthropoda > Insecta > Lepidoptera > Noctuidae > Agrotis > Agrotis clavis. The sequence goes on from OX940930.1 coordinate 22,190,046, forward strand.
GACCATGGACCATGCGGGTCGACGGCGCGTCGTGTCCCACGCGCGCCTCAAAGAACGTCAGCATAATGACGGGGCCCCCTCTCAGAGGGCCAAAGCCTGCCGGGGTCGCGGGATTATTTCCTTACCGTGACCCCGGAACATAAAGGGCTATTGAAAGACACCGTGGATTTTAGTCAGTAGAAGTCTGACAGTCCCTCCCGCCCTGCCCGGGGTTGGAGGACTCATTTGATGATTTTACTACGCTAAAAAAAAAAAAACCTATCCCCAAAACATACCCACCTATTGTAGCTGTAAAAATAAAGTTGACAAACTTACATTTGCAGTTGAAGAACATGTTCTCCGATACATTTTGTTTAGGAAAATATGTTATCCAAGTACGTTTTATAAGTTGGTCGACTATTACTCGTAAACTTGTAAAGCCTACTTAGTCATGATAATTTTTTTTTTAAACTTCGTTATATATACTACTATTGTGAATTTTTTCACACCCTCAAACATAACCGTTTAGCTGGTAGAGGGGGGGGACACTCGAGTCGAGCTAAAATTAGCACTTTAAAGCTTAATATTTCACAAACGGAGCTTTTTATCAAAAAATTGTTAATGGAAACTATCAATATTTTTTAAAGACCTATTTAATGATACCCAACACTAAGGGGTACGCGAGAAAAAAAAAAACATCCCCACTTTATGTGTACACTGTACAGGAGGTACCCTAAAAAAAGATATTTTACGAGATTTTATTTTACCACTTCTTCGGTACAACAAATCCGTATATTTACACCAAATTACAGCTTTCTAGTACTGGGCGTCTCTGAGCTAAGCTGCGGACAGACGGACGGACGGACGGACGGACATGGCGAAACTATAAGGGTTCCTTGTTGATTACGGAACCCTAAAAACTATCAAAAATAGCACATGGTAATCTTGCTGTAATTTATCTGAAAGGTTACGCAGAGGTAGTACACCCACCAAAAAATGGGTTTGCGTAAGCGCTCGACGCCGCCACCGCAACGCCGCCGCGCCGCCATTCGCAATTGTTTGATTTTTGGCGGCGGCGGCGTTGCGAAAGTATACACAGCATTGCGGCGCGGCGGCGGCGCGGTGGCGCGCGGCGGCGCGGCGGCGGCGCGGTGGCGCGCGGCGGCGCGGCGGCGGCGTCGTGTACATGAGCCCTTATTAGGCTTTAATCTAGCCCAGAGGTAAAGGTGAAGCCTAAAATGGAGATCACCACTCGGGAGCAACCGAATTTCCTGCTCCGATAGGATGGGCGAATACTGCATTCTTTCTTTAGTTGCTACCAATAGAAAATAACGAAAAAACGGTGTGTCGTAAACAAAAAGATCACAACCTACTAGCGTGATCAACCGATATACTTATGAACGTAACCAATTTAATTTCAATCTCAAATACCACGGGAAACAGCCGCTAATTTAGCCTTAGATATGGGTCTTGTAACAGCTACAAGCTACAACCCGGTTCATTGAAGAAAGGAATTTAAATGGCGGCGCTTATCGTGTTCTCTCGCTCGCACACTAGTGCCGTCTATACTCAGTCCCGCGCGTAGCGGAAGCAGAAAAAAAAATTAGTCTTGATGTCTTGACGTGCTAAGTGATCTTTTTTAAGAATATTTACTACAGTTTTCTGTTATTTTTCTGTTGTTACCTGTTGATTATGGTTGTTGAATTTTGTTTTATTGTTAGGTTAAGTTTGAAAAATTATTGTTATCCATTCTTGTTTTTATTATTTTTAATTTGAAAAAAACTTTAACTTGAAATCTTATATGCTGACTGTACTATCTGTCAACGCAAGTACAAGCCGCCATTTTAGATTCCTTTCTTCAATGAACAGGGTTATACGAGTTTTTTTTTTACATGTTAATATCATCAAATGAGTCATCCCACCCCAGGGCAGGACGGGAGGGAATGTCAGACTTGTACTGACTAAAATCCTCGCCGTCCTTCAATAGCCCTTCACGTTCCGGGGTCGCAGTTACATAATAAAAAAGGTGTGGTGGATTATCTCACTGCCCCTCACGGTGATAAGGCCAATGTACGGCTTAACCCGGAAGATCGGCCTATGCGGCTGTAATTATTTAGCCACGAGCTCCTTCTAATACTGATAACGCTTTAACTAATCTACAGCAACCAAACTAAATAGAGCCACCATGACTGTTTGTATTAATTTCACGCCATGGTTAGCAGATTGCCAGTATAATCGATATATGGAGACGCAGGCATTTGCTAGGATTAATGGCGATTGTCGCTTGGAGCCTATGCAGGGAAAATCTAGACTTAGGCCTTCTAAGAAGATGCTATGGTTAGCTATTGTTTCTTCTTCTTCGTCGTTGCACTCTTGGCAGAGTGGTCGTGGTCGTCATTTCAGCTGTTAGTGGCTCGCCTAACAATACGCCGCCATTCCTGTCTGATGGCCGCCTTTTTGGTGCAGACGTGCAGGGAACTGCTATTAGCTATTGTGTAGCGGAGATAAATTACTTATATTAATACTAGTAGTTCCTGAAAATAGAGCGTTCAATCAAACAAATTCTTCATCAGCTTCATAATATTAATATAAGTAGATTGACACTTGAAACACTTTAGGCATTCAGTCAAAGCTTCATTACAATCTAAACTTAAAAAGAATAGAGCAAAGATTACATTTGTAAATAGCTGCTTCCAGCTGTGTCATCCGCTGTTCAGCTCCTGTTGATCGTAGCGTGATGATAGCCTATAGCCTTCCTCGATTAATGGACTATGCAACATAAAATATTTTTTCAATTGTAACCAGTCGATCCTGAGATTAGCGCGAACAACAGAACAAATTCTTCCTATATTACATAGGGTCATAGGGTCCGAGTGCTCAACACAGCCTCTTAAGTAAAAAAAAGATTTGTGAACGCTTCTCGTGATATGCTGGCATTTACATTTAAGTTAAGTTTAAGTTAATTATTTTAGTAATATTTTTTTAAGTACCTAAATTTAAAATTCAAGCGGTATAAAATCTCTAACTAAACAAAATACGTAATAAAAAACTTTCCTTACATCCTTTAAACTTACTGTAACTAATATTAGAAATGCGAACGTTAGTGAGGATGGATGGATATAATTATGGACTCTTTCACACAAAAACTACCTACTGAACGTGTTGGTAAACAGATTTGTTTATATCCAGGATTATTCTTACATCCTAAGGAATTTCCCCTGTATCGTGGGTACGTTAACAAACATAGAAAACTCACATACCCACGCCCAGACCCGAACAACAGCGGAACAACTAGGTACTGGTAGATGTTACAAAAGGTACAAATATTTTCTTCATCAATTCAGCAGTCCAATCGCTCAGCCACCTGCGGCAGTTTTGATCCCGATTTTGTGTTTGATGATAATTAGGTATCGAGTTGTAGGGGGCGAAGCTGCTAGTAGCAACAGCTAGTCCTTTATAATTATATCAGGGCCGAGAGGTGTAACTACTGGGTCACCACTACTCACTAATTCATTCACGGTAGAAACTAGTTCACTAACACGTAAAAATAAACATTTGTGTCTCCCGCGGGTTCAGCTTGATACATTGTTATCACTGATATCAGTGACACACGGTTGAATCACGGTCATTGCCTTATCACGCGTGTTAATTGTGATTATTATAGTCATTAATTAAATCGGAGCTTGGGAGTTGCGGTAGTTGCCAACGGAACTATAGAATAGGGGTCGCGGGACTGTCTAGCAGGACACCGTGGCCCTGGAGTGCACAGGATAACCGAAGGAACAAGGTGATATGCTTTAGGAAGTTAGAGTCTCACAGTTCTTTCCGAGCTTACTATACTCTGCTTGATATGAAAGGAAATGGAAACTCCACTACTCTTTTTTTTTCGTTGGAGCATCTAAGATATATCATCATCAGCCTATAATGTTCCCACTGCTGGGACACAGGCCTCCTCTCTGTGAGAGGGACTGGGCCATAATCCACCTCGCGGGCCCAGTGCGGGTTGGTGGATGTCACATGTCTTCGAATTTTTGGTTCTAGGACATGCCGGTTTCCTCACGATGTTTTCCTTCACCGTTTTGAGAGCAGTGGTGATGAAATAAATTACACAAAGTAATGCGCCAGGCGGGGTTCGAACCCACGACCTACAACTCGTAAGTCGGGACCGATACCACTGGGCCACCACTGCTCCAATCTAAGATATACCTTATAGTTAAATTCATTCTTTGAGACACCTCGAGACTTCATTGTCTCGGCGCTTTTCTGGTGATGACCACTGTTGACTGGTGCACAGGAGTTGCGGTGATTTTAGGAATACTGTGGTGGGATTGACGTTGATATTGTTTTTTTTTTTTGCTTTGTGTGATTTAATAGCATAATTTTTTCCTTTTTTGTATTTTATCCATGACATGTCCTTACCACTAATATTTTCCTGTTTTTCGGGTTTTTACTTCCACAGGAAAACCTATTTTTAGGGTTCCGTAGTCAACAAGGAACCCTTATAGTTTCGCCATGTCCGTCCGTCCGTCCGTCCGTCCGTCCGTCCGTCTGTCCGCAGTTTAGCTCAGAGACGCACAGTACTAGAGAGCTGTAATTTGGTGTAAATATACGGATTTGTTGTGCCGAAAAAGTGGTAAAATAAAATCTCGTAAAATATTTTTTTTTAGGGTACCTCCTGTACACGTAAAGAGGGGATGTTTTTTTTTTTCTCGCGTACCCCTTAGTGTGGGGTATCATTAAATAGGTCTTTAAAAAATATTGATAGTTTCCATTAACAATTTTTTGATAAAAAAATTCGTTTGTGAAATATTAAGCTTTAAAGTGCTAAATTTTGCTCGACTCGAGTGTCCCCCCCCTCTACCAGCTAAACGGTTATGTTTGGGGGTGTGAAAAAATTCACAATAGTAGTATATATAACGAAGTTTAAAAGAAAATTATCATGACTAAGTAGGCTTTACAACTTTACGAGTAATAGTCGACCAACTTATAAAATGTACTTGGATAACATATTTTCCTAAACAAAATGTATCGGAGAACATGCTCTACAACTGCAAATGTAAGTTTGTCAACTTTATTTTTACAGCTGTAATAGGTATGTTTTTACGGTATCTTTTTTGGGGATAGGTAGGTTTTTATCGTCAACTATTTTTAACTTACTTCAAAAAAAGGGGGAGGTTCTAAATTCGTCGTAATCTTTTTTTTATGTATTTTCCCCGATTTCAGAAAGACTCCTGGACCGATTTTGAAAATTCTTCTCTTTAAAATTAAATTCAGCGAAACAGTTTAGTTAATTCGCATAAGTATTTTGATGGGCAACTACGGAACCCTACACTGTGCGTGGCCCGACACGCACTTGGCCGGTTTTTTTAAACTATATTACTAAACAATAAGTATAATACAATAGATATAGGTTCTAACTTTTACTTACCTACTACCACTAATTATGAGTAACGAGTAAGTTTTAAGTAGGTACTGGTACATGAATAAAACAAAGTCACTATTTACTTGTATATATGTATGAACATATTTATGTAGTTTCGATAGATCATCTAAACTAAACATCATCAACATTATCAATAAGTTAATTATAAGAATGTAGAATAAAAACCTAAACTTCGATAGTTACGGAGCGGAGTTTTTAATAATGCTAGGATACTCACAGGAATTTGGGGCCGATTTGATGTAGGTAACTAGAAAGTTCGTTATACCTGATCAGTAGAAAATCATCATCAAAACAATCATTTGAGTGTGGCAGACTATTTGCCTGCATTTAGAACATAAAAACTTTTTCTAAAAAAAATGTGACCGCCTTCAAAAACAAAAAACCGGCCAAGTGCGTGTCGGGCCACGCACAGTGTAGGGTTCCGTAGTTGCCCATAAAATACTTATGCGAACTAACTAAACTGATTCGCTGAATTTAATTTTAAAAAGAAGAATTTTTTAAATCGGTCCAGGAGTCTTTGAGATATCGGGGAAAACACATAAAAAAAACCGGCCAAGTGCGTGTCGGGCCACGCACAGTGTAGGGTTCCGTAGTTGCCCATCAAAATACTTATGCGAATTAACTAAACTGATTCGCTGAATTTAATTTTAAAAAGAAGAATTTTCAATATCGGTCCAGGAGTCTTTGAGAAATCGGGGAAAATACATAAAAAAAAAGATTAGGTACGACAAATTTAGAACCTCCCCCTTTTTTTGAAGTTAGTTAAAAATAGTTGACGATAAAAACCTACCTATCCCCAAAAAACATACCGTAAAAACATACCTAATAAAGCTGTAAAAATAAAGTTGACAAATTTACATTTGCAGTTGAAGAGCATGTTCTCCGATACATTTTGTTTAGGAAAATATGTTATCCAAGTACATTTTATAAGTTGGTCGACTATTACTCGTAAAGTTGTAAAGCATACTTAGTCATGATAATTTTCTTTTAAACTTCGTTATATATACTACTACTGTGAATTTTTTCACACCCCCAAACATAACCGTTTAGCTGGTAGAGGGGGGGGACACTCGAGTCGAGCAAAATTTAGCACTTTAAAGCTTAATATTACACAAACGAATTTTTTTATCAAAAAATTGTTAATGGAAACTATCAATATTTTTTAAAGACCTATTTAATGATACCCCACACTAAGGGGTACGCGAGAAAAAAAAAAAACATCCCCACTTTACGTGTACAGGAGGTACCCTAAAAAAAAAATATTTTACGAGATTTTATTTTACCACTTTTTCGGCACAACAAATCCGTATATTTACACCAAATTACAGCTCTCTAGGACTGTGCGTCTCTGAGCTAAACTGCGGACAGACGGACGGACGGACGGACGGACATGGCGAAACTATAAGGGTTCCTTGTTGACTACGGAACCCTAAAAAAGATTACGACGAATTTAGAACCTCCTCCTTTTTTTGAAGTTAGTTAAAATAGTTGACGATAAAAACCTACCTATCCCCAAAAAACATACCGTAAAAACATACCTATTAAAGCTGTAAAAATAAAGTTGACAAACTTACATATGCAGTTGAAGAAGATGTTCTCCGATACATTTTGTTTAAGAAAATATGTTATCCAAGTACATTTTATAAGTTGGTCGACTATTACTCGTAAACTTCTAAAGCCTACTTAGTGATGATAATTTTCTTTTAAACTTCGTTATATAAACTACTATTGTGAATTTTTTCACACCCCCAAACATAACCGTTTAGCTGGTAGAGGGGGGGAACACTCGAGCCGAACAAAATTTAGCACTTTAAAGCTTAATATTTCACAAACGATTTTTTTTATCAAAAAATTGTAAATGAAAACTATCAATATTTTTTAAAGACCTATTTAATGATACCCCACACAAAGGGGTACGCGAGAAAAAAAAAAAACAGCCCCACTTTACGTGTACAGGAGGTACCCTAAAAAAAAATATTTTACGAGATTTTATTTTACCACTTTTTCGGCACAACAAATCCGTATATTTACACCAAATTACAGCTCTCTAGTACTGTGCGTCTCTGAGCTAAACTGCGGACAGACGGACGGACGGACGGACATGGCGAAACTATAAGGGTTCCTTGTTGACTACGGAACCCTAAAAAGGGTAAAATAACCTACAAAACTTTTCTTTCGGAAGTCGGTGACTTTTTTTATTAATTTAATTGTCTCTTTTGCCACCGACTTCCGAAAGAAAAGTTATTAAATTATATAAAAGTTATTAAAAAATACAGTCAAATTGTTAACCTTCTCCTTTTTTTGAAGTCGGTTAAAAAGGGGCCCACACCGCCTGGGATAATATAGGTTTTCTTTTAACTATCGACTGATGTAGAAATGCTAAAGAATCTTAAGGATGTAGGATACAATAGAAAATATTACAACCCTTGGGATAAGTTAGGTTTCCTCTAAAAGTTAAATGTAAGAAGAAACGGGGGCCCCTTGAAAAAATCCAGTGCCCATTGGAAAAGACGGCCCTGACATCAAGTTTTTTTAAACAAGTCATATTATTATGCTGGATTCACACTGTGAGGACTGGTCCGAAGTGGCGCTGGACAAGAAAATTTGGAAAAACTTGGAGGAGGCCTTTGCCCAGCAGTGGGACAGTGCTGGCTGAAAAAAAAAATATTATAACAGAAATGTCTTCGAAACATACTATTACACCTGTACGAAGCAAGGACTATGGTGTTCATTACATAATTATGTTTATGTCGACCATCACTTTTGATTCTTTATGCATCATTTAGAGGTTATTCTAAACTTAATCTTTTGTAGTGGCTCACAAGGTTTATTAACCCTCTGTAAGGACATATAATATTATGTTTATGTGTGTATAATAACACTTGATATGATAAAAGGTGTCCTGTTAAGTAGGGTGACTATGCAATACTTGCTGTAGGAGACTTCCTAAACTTGAACGAAATAAGATCCCAGATCCGAGGACCTAGTACAAACGACTGAGACTAGCGAAAATTAAAATCAAAATTTTATTGTTGAATTTGATATTAGAAAGAAACAACCCCAGTAGTTTAGAATTCACTCATTCACATTCACAGTCGGGGCCCATTCAAATTATACCAATCAAATCTTCTCGATGGGCCCCGACTGTGAGTGTGAATGAGTGAATTCTAAACTACTGGGCTTGTTTCTATCCTTTTCGTTTTTATTTAAGTTATTTTTTTACGCAGTCGGGTTTTTTGTTTTTCTTATTTTTTTTATTTTTATTCAACGTTATACATGCGATAATTATTATTATCAGTAGTAATATAACTTTTTTTTTTTAATTGTAGATAGGTTCGCGTTTGACCACTATCTCGTCTGATGGTAAGAGAAGATGTGGTCGACGGTGAAGCACGCTTGCCTAGAAGTAATCTGTTCACTCTTGACTTGAAGACCCCAAGGTTATAGCTGTCGGGAAATACTAATACAGATGGCGGCAGGGAATTGCACTCCGTAGCTGTGCGTACAATAAAGGTATTGGCAATAGGCTTTGTACGCACCGGAGGGATGTCCACCATATATCGATGGCGCATTGCCGTACGCCTTGTAGTCCGATGATGGAAAGGGCTAGGCGGAATCAGGTTGTGCAGTTCCATCGCAAACTCTCCGAAATGCAACCGATAAAAAACCGACAGGCTGGCCACACGGCGACGATGTTCAAGGCTCTGGAGCTTTGAATCGACCAGAGCATCGTTACCGATTAGCCTCTTGGCCCTTTTATCAATAGACTCAAGTGAGGCTAGTTGGTATTTGGTGGATCCATCCCAAAGGTGAGAAACAGGCATGGCAAGGCATGTCCTAGAACCAAAAATTCGAAGACATGTGACATCTACCAACCCGCACTGGGCCCGCGTGGTGGATAATGGCCCACTCCCTCTCACAGAGAGGAGGCCTGTGTCCCAGCAGTGGGAACATTATAGGCTGATGACGATGACGATATAGTATACATAAGGTAGTCGAATTTTTGGTTCTAGAATTTATATCGGTTGCTGTCGATGTGAACGTAAATGTATTCGTATAATTAAAAATCGTTCATTTTTATTGACATTTTCTCCGGTCGTTTGTTTGTGTTAGGCCCACAAGTTAGGTCGATGAGGTCAATGGCAGGAATAATGACTGTAACTAGAATAAAAGTAACGATCTTTTATTCGAAGTATTCCGTCACAGTACAAAAGATAGATTAGATGTCACTAGAGCCATCTTATTTGTGACCCAGAGCCATACAATTTACTTTAATCTAAATATTGACTTGTGTAACTAAGGAATGTAGAATGAAAAGACTAGGTAGTGACCTCAAAAATTTACAATAAGTTAAGAGGTATTTCATTTGCTAAGATGCTCACAGGAATTCGGGGCCCACAATGCGGGGCCCTGAGCATGAGGAACTGCCCACTGTGCCCATGGGAAAGACGACCTGGATGTAACTAGATAGTTCATTATTATAGCTCTTTTGTAGAAAACAAGATAAAATATACACAGATACAAAATAAGATTAAATATATTTTCATCATACTATGAATAGTGAAATAAATGTTGTGTCTATCTCTAATTTCTTTTTTTTGCTTGGTAAAATCATCAAATGAGTCCTTCCACCCAGGCCAGGGCGGGAGGGACTGTCAGTCTCGTACTGACTAAAATCCACGGTGTCCTTCAATATATAGCCCTTTACGTTACGCCCGCGACCCCGGCAGGCTTTGACCTCTATAGGGGGGGGGGGCTCGTCTGTTTATCTCCACATGGGTTTTTTTTTTAACCTACTTAAATTTAGTTGTCGTTCACCCGCAAATCGGTTTCAAATAAGGTGTAAGCTGACTCCATTCAATGGTATCAAACATGCAATGCATTGAAGAGATTTCTCGCGCGACGCTGCAACTGTAAGCGCAAGATATCTTTGAATGCTACTGAATTCAAGATGGCGCCGGTAATACCACTGGATGCTAGGTACTGAATGCAATACGACTGTATAGACAAGTCATATCTCTCGATGTAGCTGAATGTCGCATAGACAGGGGGATATCGCTCGATGCAGGTCGAGTGTTAAATCTAAGACGTTGTTGGATTAAAATATCTCGATTGTGCTTAGACGGTGACAGGTTGAAACGATCTATATGTATGATCTTGAACGAGTGCTACGAGATAACACGACATGTCGCAAGTCGCATACCTCGAGGCCGTGGACGAAGCATTAAAGGTGGATTTCAGTAGCATGTTCAGTTTAGCAATAAATACTAGAAACAGGTTGACGACATTTACGTTCTTAGGGAGCCCTAGCACACGGGCCACAAAACACCGCCACATGCCACTCGCGCGATTCCGTAACCCCTCTCTCTCTTACCTCAGTAATGCATTGGTTAAAAAAAAGTAGCAGCCAACTTCCGCAAGTGTCGACCACCGGCCACAAATAATTGTCGCGCGCTTCAGCTAGGTAGCTGACAGAAGACTACAGACTACGGAGGTACAGGCTACAGAGGTCTGTAGCCGCGTCTAGCTCCTTGTGGCGGCGTTTGTGGCTGTCGCGAGTGGCTCGTGTGCTCTGAGGCTTACTTTAATTGTGTCCCGAAATAATCTTGCTTAATACTTATTAAATACATTTATACTTATAAGGTATATGGGCTTCCATATCGATCTCAGAAACACATTCCCTTTGTAGTTAATAACGTTCCTTGCGTGGCGTAGGTGTACCCTTATATAGGCGTATTTGAAGTTATTAGGTTTTGGGCAAAATCTTAACTGCTAAGTACTAACTAAGTATTTCAATAGTTACGCGCTCTTTTACTTACTTTTGTTTAATTTTCTGTCAAAGCCTATTCAACATCTCAGTTATAAACTTCTACTACAGGTTCTAGATGTAAACATAAAACATTTAATGAAATTCTTAAAGTTCTAAACTATTTACTGAAATTACAGTCGCCTTTGGAACGTAGATTATATCAAATCTGTTAACCAGAAAAATATATTTTGATTTGATATAAACTTCAATTTGCCACAAAGGCCATCATTTAACTTATCTAATTACTTAATAATTAATTTGTAAAAACTCATTATGTTTCGTTTAAGAAACAATTTAATGGTCGAACAAATTTCATAAGAAAAACAAATAAATTCGTTTTTTTATCGTGTTTTTTGTATCTTTCATATTTCCAATTTTTCTTATTAGGTACCTTATTGTGTTAGTAAAAATATATACCTATCTTTGTTTTTGTATAATATTTCGTATTGTATGATCAATCCCAAACAATAAATGGAAATATTTCTGTATGCAAAATGTCATGAGAAATGTTTGATCCCAAACTTTTTCAATTTAACATTAGTATTGGGATCCGACCCAAATACAAAAAGGAGTCGTTTATGGGATATTTTGATTTCATTTCATTTTCCACTACTTTTCAAATATGTAGAGTACTACTTCCATTTGTTTCACAAATATTTAAATGATCAACATAAGAACAAGAGTTTTTTTTACGTTTACAGTAACAAAAAAGAAAATACGATAAACTGCAATAAAACATGTAAAATTGTGAATTCCACTTTTGTCCTTACTTATTTATCTTCTCTCACCCTAAAACTATGGCTACCCTACTGTCCGAAATAAACCTGGCCTAATAACGCTTACCGTGGAATGGGGTGTCATTGATCAATTTAAAAATTCAAAGGGCTGTATTTTCTAAAATACAAAGGTACCGAAGACGAAAAAAAAATTGGAATATCGGTTTTTACTATACAATCGATACAATGAATTAGATTCTATTTTAAATAAATAATATGTCGATGAAAAATATAAATGTGAGTGGTCAATGTTAAACCGTAAGTGGGGTTACTTTGATACCCCCTAATATTTTCACGGAAAAAGATAGTAACCCCTTTAAACGTTATTATTTCGAAAGAACAAAAAAAATCGGCTAAGTGCAAAAAAAGATATTAATTTTTTTAAAGTTTTGGGGTGACATTGATAAAGGCAAAAAAAACTTTTTGAAAAATCACCTTTATTTTAACGTTTCATTGAGATATATTAATTGTAAAAACATAATTAGGAACATTAATCAGTCAAAATGTTAAATGTTAAGTAAAATAGAAAAAAATCACTACTAGCTACTGCTCGTTCTAACACGTCTTCATTAGAATTCCGATAGGCGCGAGCGCCTAAACGCTTCATATATGTTCTTGGCATAGCGCTGAAAGTAAAAAAAAATCATATAAAGCAGCCATCATTGCAAATATATTGATAATATATGTTAAAAATGTCATGGGGTGAGATTGATCAATGACCAAAGTAACCCCATGCCTGTGATCAATGACACCCCGTATAGAAAATAAACCACCACTGAATGAAATTTTGGAGGTTAAAGTACAAAAACAACTTCTTTCTCAAGCTAATTAAACACATAACAACATAAACTATAATTTTTTCTAGCATCTTGCATATCCAATCTGGTACCCTGGAAGTTATTTTAACCCCTAAAATACGTTAAACACAATACTCACAGTTTTTTATGAAAATCTCCGGTAGTGATCTGTTTGTACGTGCAGCGCTTGGGCAATGTCAAAGAGTGACACACAGTGCTGCCAATGCAAAAGACGAAATTTTTCGGTTGCGTTCAGAAATTATACAATTCCTGTTTTAAAAAAATATAAAGTTTTTATCAATGTTACCCCGTGAATCAAACTAACCCCATTCCACGGTATGTGGTAATAAACGTAGATGTTTGTTGTCTTAGGACACGGCTTCCATCTCAAGATTGTCACATGTATATCTCGACAGGTACGATACAAGACGTAACGGGGAAATTGAGTTATGACTGTAGGTACCCCATTATGTAGGACCCTATTTTTGGCCCAGTCTGCCTGTGACCCCGTGCTAAAATTAGAATTGGTAAAGGTGTGAGTGTCAAATGATACTTTATCGTGTTGAGTCCTTTATTTTACCGGCAGCTAAGAAGTTGGAAATTCGCTTACTAAACATTTATGACACAATTATAGGTAGGTACTTACCTAAAGTAGTACAACGGGAGATGATAATTAATAATAATTATTATATAATGCGCTCTGGAAGCATGGCTGGCGAGACTGGTAACTAAAGAAACTTTTTTTTTTATTTGAGATAGGTTTAGACTCCAGACCAGGTCAAAGGTGGCAGAGACAAAGTCTACAATGGAGAGAGCTAACTTAGAAGAAGTCTGTTTATTCCAACCATGATGCCGGCAAGATTTAAAAAATATTTATACGTGCCATCTGCACAGATGCGGATAGAGCTAAAGAACGCAAGTAGGTATCATGATCCTGTAACTGATGGAAAAATCAAAATATAAAAAAAACAATTGATAACACCGTTTTTTACTTTCGTTACCTGTAGTAAGATGCTGAATATCTGACAACCGGTCTAAAAAGGGGAACCTTTTATCCCGTAGTAATATTTTAAATTGTGGAACATGGATAGAAAATTACATAATAGAACGCGAAAAATACTTTTTTTTTTTAGCGTGGTAAAATCATCAAATGAGTCCTCCCACCCCAGGCAGGGCGGGAGGGACTGTCAGACTCGTATTATTTAAGCCAAGAGAGTATAGGTTACTTTCAGAAAAGCGTTCTTCACCACCATCATCATCGCTTACCCTCAGGCGAGATGGTGATCACATGACAAGCAATTGATAAGTAAATAAAAAACCGGCCAAGTGCGTGTCGGGCCACGCACAGTGTAGGGTTCCATAGTTGCCCATCAAAATACTTATGCGAATTAACTAAACTGATTCGCTGAATTTAATTTTAAAGAGAAGAATTTTCAAAATCGGTCCAGGAGTCTTTGAGAAATCGGGGAAAATACATAAAAAAAAAGATTACGACAAATTTAGAACCTCCCAAGGGGGAGGTTCTAAATTTGTCGTAATCTTTTTCTTTGACTATTTCTTCACATAGAAAAGGTGCATCGTAGTTAGATTTCGGAGATTTTAACATGATACACCTTTTCTATGTGAGAGCTGATGGAGCGAGTTTTTTGATATTTTTTATATTTAAAATTATACTTGTTATTTGCGCAACACAAATATTTATAAAGTTACAACATGTCACTGGCCTGCAAATTGCAAAAAACGTAAAAAAATTTGAATTTCGCGGGCTGGTTGGAGCATCCCCCTTAAGGCGTCTGGAGTACCTATCCAGAAGACGCGGGTTCGAATCCCACTTGCAATCAGAATTTTTCTTTCCTCAAAAATCATCTTTAATAAAAAACTAGTTGCACCCAGGTTGCACCCGATTGTACTGGAAGAATAGCCGATCCGTAGCATAGTTCAGAAAAGGCTAGGCAAATGTTGATGACAAATAAACAGCTGGTTTCTAAGAATGTCAACCCTCACAGCAATGTGAAGCATGGCCGCTGCTTACCTCGTCTAGTGACGCAGCGTGAAGGCACGCCACCGAACTATCGCGCGACGGTTTCTCAAGAACGCCAATTGTCGCATCGTAGCCGGATGACCGCTAAACGCTGGCTTCCTTTGGTCCTTGATGGTGGAAGTCATAAGCGGGGAGCGGGTATGAAGAGAAGGGATGGAATGGTTGGGATACGGGAATCCTCTCTGTGAGACGGAGTGGGCTGAACTAGGCTGTAATCCACCGCAGGGGCCAAGTGCGTAGTAGATGTCATGTCTTAGTTTTTTTTTTGGAGACATGCCTTGCCAGTTCGACATTCATTTAATTTATAATTTTGAACATTAAATTCTTTTTGTACTGATCCAAATGAAATTTAAAACTGTGATTTCAATACACCTCTGTCCGCGTAATTTTTGTAAAAAAGAGTACTGGACTAGGTGAAGAAATAGCACTACTGATCTTTAAGATATTTGTTATTTTGCTTAAATTACGAGTACGATATTGTTGTAGTATATAGGTACTTTATGCCCATATTATGCAGTATGATTAACAAGAAATGAAAATGTGATTAAAAAGTACCTACAGTTATCATAAATTAAATACTAACCTCTTCGGTATTTTCTAGATAATGCTGAAGGATGTGAGTCAAACTTACCTATGTATTATACGTTACTCATTACACATATCTTTCTACTCCACCTTGTAGTAAATAATAGATATATAATGTATTATATTAAAAGAGCTACCTATAGCTACTAATCCATCTACGGTAATGACCTATGAAACTAATCTATTTCAGTGATTCAGCTGTTTTCCTTTATTGAAAGTAATTGAACTACCTTGTGACAACTGAGAACATTAACTCTTTTTCTAATAAGACGTGATATCTAGGTAAGGGCACAGATTAATATGACAATTGCCTCCAGACTTCTACAGATACTTGTAGTAGTATTATGCAAGCCATACGCGATCCAGTTTGCTGTAAATTTTACGAGGTGCTGCAGTGCTAAACACAGACTTGTGAACGCTCAACCACAGCGCTAACGCCACGCTGTGCGCTTGGACAAACGTTTGCTATGCACTATGTTACATAATCCAATCATGAATCCAATCCAAGCGCGAACGTTGAGCGCTCGCGCTGCTCGATTTGACGATCTCAAAGCCGTCACGTCGAAGAGCACATCGTAGAGTCTAGCGATGAGATTTCTTATAGAGATTAGCATAGCTGGAATGGCTATTTTTCAAAAGGAGTCTTGTCATGCATACTGATAGATATGCTTACAGCAAGCACACTGTAAACTTGACCGTCAACTGGGTTGTGAATGTCTGGCATTAGAAACGTAACTGTGAGTTTAATTATAGAATGCATTCCATTTTCCCACGTTTTTATAAACTCACTTTTCTTGTTTGTTTGTTTGTTTTTCCGGTTGGATTTTTGCAACTGAATTTTGAGGCACTTCCCGATAAGCCAGCATGCTCAAATTTTGCACACGCTCTGAGTTCTGATGACAATACATGACTAGTTAAGAAACGTCATAACAAATCCAATATGGCGGATGTCCAAGATGGCGGACAGGCTATTTGAAATGCACTCCATGATACGGGTATCAAATGAAATATTTTTTTTTTCATATTCCTGACAACAAACCATTGCTGTCAGGAATATGAAAAAAAAGATTAAAATAATAAATAGATTTAAAAAATCTAAAAACTCGCACTCAAAACGTGGGGTCGTACCCACACGTGGGGGCTACCCAAAACGTGGGGTCGTACCCACACGTTTTGAGTAGCCCCTCTCTCAGCCCCGTTGGGTTATTTTCTTATTTTTAGGAAATTTATAAAAGCGGGTTTTTAGATTTTTTAAATCTATTCATTTTTCTAATTCCGCTGCCACTGCGGATGTGCAGTTTGACGGACAATGAGGCTAATCATGACTTTTGTCGGTTCAGTTGTCTGCCACACATGAATGCGTGATGACTAATCTCGCCTCTATTACCACACAAAGCGAATCTCGAAAGTAAACGGGATCTTTGATGTTAATTTGATGGAAAAAATTGTTCCTGATTCGTACACTAGAGGCGCTTTTTCAATTTTCCATACAAAAACGCAGTAAATATTTCAAGTATGCCGAAATCTTGTGATAAAATACAGAAATCTTGTGATAAAATCTAAGTACCTATTACATTGTCTATGTCTATGTGGCAGCATGGCTAATCACATGTGTGTACTACGCTAGAGCGACAAACGGAAGTGCGATGAACGCTTGTGCGACAAAACTGTAATGCGACACACCATAGTTCGAATGCACGCTTGTGCGACACACTGAAGATCGATATCACGCTGGTGCGACAATAGTGCTCTATGTCTTGTTTTACTTTTTTTCCATGTTCGATTATTTTGCGAGTATCGATTAGGCTGAATGAACGTTTTTAATCGTTTTGTGAACATTGGGTTTACTTGTTATACAAGAGTGCAAATGCTGTCTCTCATGACTTGGACCACCGAGCTCGTTTGACCGCGTGTCTACCCACGTGTGTTAACTCATGCTGCGACGAAATTCGTCTTATCTCACTTTTACCGGCCTGATCCCATCTACATTGCACTTCCCTTATAATTGAGCTCATCTGTTAACGTGACATGAAAGTCCTTTTGAGAATTAAATTAATTAAGGCCTAAAAGGGAAATTGTTGGTTTCATTATCATTTGCCGCGCCTCCTGTTTTGGTTGAATACCCGACAGCCGATTGTTAATGTGACTTCAATGGTGGGCTAACATCATTGTACCAGAGATTTAAGTTGTCAAGCAGACAAGCCGAATCGTTCAATTGTTAGTTTGGTCAACCGAACTTACAATTGAACTTACTGCCACTACACTTAATTATGCAAAACTCCATTTTGTGCTCTAGAGCACAAAGTGTTGTTCAAAATTCGAACACGTCTTGTATTCAATTGTTTTCTACACTGACAGGCGAGCCGCGGAGCCGCCTCCACTACATTTCCTCGCTGTGTGAGGTGAAAAGTTGTGTGTTGCACTCGGCAGCAAAGTTTATTCTTTAGCAGTAGGATAGTACAAGCTAAAGGGAAAAAAAGGTGCCTTTTTCGAACTAAAATAGGTCCGAATGAAAAAAGATTCCTTAGTTTTATTCGACGTACCTACTTACATAACCTTTGAAATTAAGTAGTAAGATCACATTTTGCTTAACAAATATAATCGCAAAAGAAAAGAAAGTCAAGTAATTACCACTAAATTAATTACCTACAAACAATAAAAACTAGTTAAAAATGATTTTAGATTATTCATTGTAAATAGTAATCAGCGTCGCACAAGTAACTAATAAACCTAGCCATTCAAACTATTCCTTTGTTTACTACGCCTCGCACACACACACACACAACCATGCGTGTGCGCAAGTTTTCCTGAAACATGCGCGCGCAGTGCGCTGCTCTTCCGGTCATGCGCAAAGAATATGCAATTAGGGGGAAAATGTTTGTGTTTATTTACTTTTATATTGAGATGGATACGATTTTAGTAACATATTATGTATTCATCACGCTTGCTATTCCAAAAGGGTTCAGCCGAGTACACCTATAGCAATACATCTAGAATAATGTTTAGTTAGTTTGAACAAAAATGCAAAATCTGCCTTAGGGATCTCAGGCTATGATGTTTTTTTTTTTAATTTAGTCTAGGTGAAAGGTTCCAGAAACAAGGCCTAGGAGTGAGCTTACCCAGAAGAAGCCTGTTCACTCTAACTTTGAAGAGATTGGGGTTGTATGCGTTCAGGAACACAGACGCAGGTAGATGACCGAATTCTAGCTATATCATCAAATCGATACGCTTATCTAATACGTTTTCGATATTAACGCTAATTAGCTTATGTTATTGTAATACTTTTAATTAGAGTTACTTGTGTAATGGGCAATAAATTTTACCTAATCAATTAAAAGAGGCATTGGGTTACAGTTACGGCCATGACTTACGAGTAAGTTGTAGATCGTTTGTTCGAACCCTCGTTATGAACAATTTATTAATTCACCACTGCTCTCAAAGCGGTGAAAGAAAACATAGTGAGGAAACCGGTATGTACTAAAACCTAAAACGTAAAATTCGAAGAAACAGAGAAGTGACTGTGGCCCAGAAATGGGAAAAAAAATAGTTGAATGATTTATCAATATTTACTTAACAAAACAAAGCTTTAGTTACTTATCATTTAAATAAAACAATGTTATCAATCAGTATCGGCCGATGAATGACTCATGTGTCCCCACTCCGCGTCGGCTGTTCTTTGACCGGCGCCCGCGCATATTATAAAGCAACAAAGGTCAGCAACGACCCGCTCATCCGTTCAGTCCGGTCAGTCAGCGACGATCGTGCGAGTCGAACACACGTTAGCGCGCGATTTAAAACAAATAATATACAATCAAAATGTTGTTTTTCATAACAGTTAGTGTACTCATCGTTAGTGCGAACGCGAAATTCTATACGGATTGCGGTAATTATAACATTATTTTACGTTTTGTCTTTAAATATTTTCGGTTAGATGACTCTGTTAACTGATACAGGCATTTATGAAGCTTTATTAGTAAATTGCGTATTGTGTGTGGCTAATCCAAGATGGTTGAGTGCAAAATGTGTTTTATAGGTAATGTGGAGGTGTGCCGTTAGATGCAATTGTAATCGTTAACCGAAACGTGAAACTTGTGTTTTTCTAATCCGTACTTATAGTGGAATTTAACTACTCTTAAATACCTTGCAATTTGTTGTCAGAGCTATAGATATGGTCGCGGAACTGTCTCATTAGGTAACCGAGACCCTGGAACGTAAAGGATCACCGTGGATTTTAGTCAGTACAAGTCTGACAGTCCCTCCTGTCCTGCCTTGGGTGGGAGGACTCATTTGATGATTATACCACGATAAAAAAGGGCTATAGATATTCAATCATACAACATTCAATCAAAATTAAAGCATTTTTTTCAAGTTGACCTAATACAGGCACTTTTAAATTTCTGAATATGAATGTACATTTATCCAATTCCAAAATAATAATAATACGAGTATCTTTGATATCAATAAAGTGGGTCATCTCAAAGTGCATTCCACAGAAGAAGAGAAAAGACACTCCGAGTACACTTTATAATAGCTGTCCCGTTGCTACTTCGCTGGATATCCAACATTTTTTAAATGGTGTACGTGGGTAGGATTGTGAAAATACTTTACCACCCATTCTCATACCTGCCAAACAAAAATAAACGTTTAAAAAATGAATACTGCTTCTAAAAACTCTTTTGCCTTTTTTTAGACGTCTGTTTTTTTTTCAATTTTTTTTTTATTTTACCCTTTTTAGTACAGGCGTAATATTTTGTTGCGTGATTGCGGAAATAAATAATGCACCGATAGCAGCATTTGCCGATAATTTACTGTCGTTCATTGAAGAGTTTCCTCCAATATCGTGTCATCAGATCCTGACCTGATTAACATGGGGCCATCTGTGAAGTGTGAAGTTAATAATTATAACCCTTAAAATCAAAACATGAATTTCACACATCGGTCCAGGAGCCATTGACGAATTGAGAACCTCCTTTCGAAGTCTGTTAAAAATCAATGTGAAGTTCCTATTTTAAGACACTGGCTTGAAAAGACAAGACTCAAAAACGGGTTTGGCCTGTAAAGGGATAGAAAAGGGTAAATATAAAAAAAAACACGAAGGCAATCACTTTTAGGAATATTGCTTCAATCGGCCATTTCAGACACGCTATGCATATCAAGTTACCCAATAACTAGCCTGTAGAATTCATAAGGACAGTCGCTCCATTTAAAAAAACAGGAGGAAAAACTCTGTTTCCTTATGCAGTGTTTTTCAGTTTTCGTAAGCAAACCAGAAAATATAGGTTCAATATTTTTTGATAAATCGAACTGACGGACTACTTAGATTTTTTTACTTTTCTCGTCCATTATACGCGATTGCAAAATAATTTAGATTGACCCCTAGCAATGAACTTTCACATTGTTTCTCATGTTTAATGTTTGTTTAATAAACAAGTAAATAGTGGCAACATCAGCTGTTTTATTATCAGTATCACAAGGGTCAATATTCTGTTGGATAACAAACAATAACTTTGTCATATTCACTTTTATTTCATGGCAGACTGGGCTCAAGTACAGCCCATAACTCCCTCCCACAGAGAGGAGGCCTTGTGTCCCACCATTGGGAGCAACAGGCTGCTGATTATGATTATGCCATGCTACGCGCTGACAAACGTAATATTTTAAGAGAAGCGAAAGAAATAAACGGATTATTAAAAAATATTTATTTTAGGAAAGAAATATCCTGCTGCGTGCTGCGATTCCCTAGTTTGAACGTTTTACGGTACTTATCCAGTAGACGCTGGTTTGAGTCACACTAGCAGCCAGGGTTGGAAAAAAAAACAGTTTTTTTTTTTCAAATTTATAAAACAAACAGTTCAAAATGTTTTAAACAAGTGTTTTTTTTTTTTGCTTTTTTTAGTTTAGGGTTTTTTTTTTCAAATTAATTCCACCTTGTTTGTTGATGTCTAAACGTATAGTATAAATCAAATATGTTTCATTTATAGACTACATCTTTTCAAATTCGCCCTTTGTAATGAAATTTTTTACGAAAAATTATCAATGGAAAAAAAACATGTGATATTTTTTTTCTATTAATTAAAATTTAAAGTTAAAAATATGACAAAACAATGGCATTAGACTCAAAAGGTTTTATGTCAAACTATTTAGACTCCTGAATATTAATTTATTTTCATTTTATATGCATTCATCTGCCTTGAAAAGTAGTTGAAACGGGTAATAAAAAACACTGTTTAATTTCAAACTGTTTTAAACATTGTTTTAAACAGGTGTTTTAAAGCAACTTGTTTTAATCATGCCAACCCTGCTAGCAGCAGAATTTTTCTTACCTCATTAATCTTTATAAAAGGAACGTTTCGTTTGTTAATGACGGCGGCATGGTTGTGGTGCAGTGGCTGAGCGATTGGACTGCCACGCTGCGTGTCGCGGGTTCGATTCCCGCACGGAACAAATATTTGTATGACCTGCAAATAGTTGTTCCGGGTGTAGGTGTTGTGTATTTGAGTTTCTATGTTTGTAAACGCACCCACGATACAGGAGAAATTCCTAGTGTGTTAATACAATCTTCAACTTAAAAACATTCACCTTAGGAACACTGAAAACAATAAATTATTTACAGTGTGAAACGTCTACTTGAATGAAGAAAGATAAACCTAAATATCGTGATATTACAAGTAAAGAGCTATAATGTACATAGATGTGTTTCTACGCTCCAGTGCCTATTTAGGTACCTACTTCTATTCTCTAACGGCGTGATACTTTACTATACATGCGTACTTGCGTTTATGGTCAGTGCCCATCATTACCTGACCCCAGCCACAGATTACCCCCAGCTCTTTCTTTAATCTTCTTGGCAAGAGGGGGTCAATTTATGCAAGGCAATTCAACTCACTGCAATGTTGATCCAAACATTCCAACCTGCACAAAACAATTCATTGTAGTTTAATTGTTTGGAATTTTCACATAAACCCATGCAAAATATGTAACGCTTGATCTTCTATAATCGTTGACATTGTTTTTTTTTTTATTTATTATTATTTTTGATAGCAATAATAAAAATTGATTAAGAGAAGAAGGTCTGCCACGATCGCAAGAATATCTTAACAGGTTTCTGCGGCCCTGGAACACAAAGGGCAACAGGTTCTTTTCAGTCAGATCTGATAGTCTCTTTTGCTCCACCCAGCCAGAGAGAGACATCTCAAAACAAAAAAAGGGATATGTGATTGATTCTATAAGTTATGTTTTTATCTAAATGTTTTACTGACTAAAGCACAAAAGCGTAACTTTAAAAGTAAAATAGGCTGATTTATGTTATCTACTGCTTCGTATATTCTCTGCGTCAATTCTTTGTTAAAACAATCCATAGTTATCAGTAAAGTCATAAAAAAAACAATATCAAACTAGGTTAAATTTTAAACGCACCCACAATTCTGGACAAGTTCCTAGTAGGTATGGGGCGACGTTTAACTATTTTAAGTTTAACCAAATATTGTAAAAGTGAAAACCTAAATTATGAACAGAAAACATTTACCACTAAATAGATACCTACATCATCATTCACTATACAGTTTATTCATTTTTGCAATTTCCAAATCATGCTATTATTGAAAAAAATAATAACTACATTACAAACAGAAACATTAGTTTTTTTGTCACAAACAATAATATACCTAATACTACTTATCATAATGTTTATTTAATAGTAGCAGCGAATTTATACTGTATAGTATAATCATGCAAAATGACACGATCATGATATAGGTACCTACCTACTTGATTGCTAATAAACGTATGACATCGTATACAGCGGGGTAGCCTTATTTGTATAAAATATAGGTGAGACATCTAGTAATACTTTGCATTAATTCAAATCAATTCCTACTAGACTTATAAATTAATACTATGCTCTTGCCAGTGGCTTTGCACGCTTGGAACTCAAACATTGTCTAGTAGGGGACAGTCTGTGGAATATTACTTTATAGGTCCTATAGTATTATGAATGCCATAAGTACATAAATACTATATTTCCCCAACGACCCCGAGAAAATTTTTGGCCTAAAAGTTTTCTCGGGGTCGTTGGGGAAATTATTAGTATATAAGTATACTTACTGCATACATAATACTAGTCCTTACTGCAATAAAAATGATGGGTTTCGGTTCATTCATGTTCATTCATTCAACAGCGTGAGATCTTTGACAGTCGTTAGACGTTATTTCGCATCACGTTCTTTCTTTTCGTATTCTTCGTCTCCTAAATTCCTAAGTATGATGTTATAGGCCTTCCCCAAGAATTATGATGTCCACCAAAAAAAAAAAACAAATCTCTTTACAATATTAATATGGACAAGCGTATGTACAGATACATACTAATCGGCTGTTGATTTCTGCGTTTTTCAATGTTACTAGCTCCTAGCTCACTGACATTGGTACATATTCATAACACTTTACGGACAGGACGCGTTTCGCGACAGTACACAATAGCTATGTCAAACTAATGTGCTCCGACATTTATGGCACTTTCGAATGTTTTTGTAATAAATCTAATTTGTGTCTATCTAAACACTATCTACATTGGTTGAATGATCAAGTATTTCATGGTTCTCGGCAAATTAGTATTTGAAAGCGTCATCTGCCAAGCAATTTCCCAACTATTTTTACAATATGATAACCAGAGATCAGGTTACCTGAAAACCAATATTGTACATAGAACGACTGCCTATATGACCTCCACAACCCAGTGAATCACTACAATTGGTATCAGCATACAAAATTAAATGATTTTAAAGAAAAATGTGTAAGGAAGCTTATCCTAAGGCACAGGTTGTACACTTTTGTATCTTGTGTCAGATACAAGTTATGAATATTTGATTCTTATAGAACCAGTATGAAATGATTTACTCCCGGCGCGTACGTAAACATTTTTTGTGTCCAGTATATATTGCTTCCACTGAACACATACTCATCATGAACTACGGTTCCCTGTGATATGGTGTGCCGTGTCGGAAACAAAGTGTCTACATTTTCGCAGCGCCTTTTTTATAATCTAGAAAAAGTAAATCATTTAAGAAAATATTGATAGTTTTTGTGATGGTCTGAACTGTGTGTTAATAAATCAGAACAAAAGATTTTATGAGTGGGTAGATAAACTGGTACAAGAATGATACAGATTGATTAAGTGTCGCCTATTGTTTTATATTTTTAGGTAATAAGTATAAACAAAAGACAGAAGATATCACTCAATTCACAATGATAAGGAAGTATAATTATGTCATGACGTGAAAGATATTGACGTGATGATAGATCGAGCCTAGTTGCTACGAAATGATAGTATCAATGAAAACCGAAATATGATGACGTAGCGTTACTACGGCGTAGCTCGTCTACGGCGTAGCAGACAATAAAGCCTAGTTCTAGACCTCCGGCGATACCACTGACCACACGACGTTGTGCCATTTTGGGAGTGTTTCTGTAGTGGCTCGTATAGTAGCTGAGTGATTGACTGCTACGGTGCACATCACGGGTTCGATTTAAACACAGATTTTATTTGTTGATTGTTGATTTTAGTTGATTCAGGTTTGGGTGATGTTCATAAACGCACCCACGATGATGACGATGATGCGATATAATGTATGGTGATTTCAATTGAGGCATTGTGCTTTTTTTTTTAAAGGTGGTAAAATCATCAAATGAGTCCTCCCGCCCTTGGTGGGGCGGAAGGGACTGTCAGACTCTTACTGACTAAAATCCACCCGTGTTCCTTCGGATGCCCTTTACGTTCCAGGGCCACGGTATCCTGGGTTAAGAAAAAACCCGCGACCCCAGCAGGCATTTGGCTTCGGGCTTGGTCCCTGGTCGGACGGCGAGCTACCCATCACTCACCGTCCGCAAGCCCGCTCCGCCGCTGTGCCCTCTGCTGATCAGAGGGACACGCGTTGGAGCGTCCACACGACAGGCTATTCGCATACGGGCAAAGAGACCCCTTAGACACAGTACCTAAGGAAGAGTTTTTGCCCGCATCCCAGGGTGCACCGGCCCGAAAAACTGGTCTTCCCCCCGGACGTATCCGAGAGGGAACTCCAGTCCACGGGCGCACGTGGAGGTTTCCTGTCTTAGCACCCCGTTAGCATTGTGATACCGATTAATTGAAAGTATCAGAAAATAGTCATAGTGCGAAGTAGGCATAACGCGACGAAACCTCTCAAACAGTAAGGTTGCCGCTATCTTTCTTAATTTACTCAGTTGAGATGTGAAATTAATTTGGTTCCAGTTTTGCGAACGAAACCTCATCAAGTTCGTTAACTGAAATTACCTGCTTGACGTCGCTCAGATGCTATTTCTGGAACATTTTAAGTAGCTGAATGGATTCTACTACAATTATATAAATGTCATACTTATGTAGATCGTGATTCATTCAACTGATTTTGCACGTCGCACATAATTATGTAGGTATAACCTGGGTCAATGACGAAAGGATTCTAAAATGGCGGCGCTTATCGTGTCTTCTCGCTCGCACTCTAGTGCCGTCTATACTCACTCCCGCGTGTAGCGTAAGCAGAAAAAAAATAGTCTTGATGTGTCATGACGCGCTCAGGGATATTTTTTAAGAATATTTTTTATAGTTTTCTGTTATTTTTCCGTTGTTACCTGTTGATTATTGTTGTCGAATTTTGTTTTGTTGTTAGATTAAGTTTGAGAATTATTTTGATCCAGTCTTGTTTTTTTTTATTTTCAATATCAAAAAAACTTTAATTTGAAATCTTATATGCTGACTGTACTATCTGTCAACAACGCAAGTACAAGCCGCCATTTTAGAATCCTTTCTTCAATGCTCCGGCTTTTACCAATACTTACTAACACAGGACCCCAATTGTTTTTATTTATTAACCGACTTCAAAAAAGGAGTTCGAACCGTATGTTTGTATGTGTGTTTGTCCGCGATTATTTCGCGTAAACGTCCACTGCTGAACATACGCCGTCTTTCCACCTTGTAGGGGTTGGACGTGCTATGCTAACATCCCGGGGCATTTTTTTTTTTTTTTTTTTTTTTTTTTTTTTTTTTTTTTTTTTTAGCGTGGTAAAATCATCAAATGAGTCCTCCAACCCCGGGCAGGGCGGGAGGGACTGTCAGACTTCTACTGACTAAAATCCACGGTGTCCTTCATAGCCTGTTACGTTCCGGGGTTACGGTAAGGGAATAATCCCGCGACCCCGGCAGGCTTTGGCCCTCTGAGAGGGGGGCCCCGTCATTATGCTGACGCTCTTTGAGGCGCGCGTGGGACACAACGCGCCGTCGACCCGGGCATGGTCCTTGGTCGGGCAGCGAGTTGCCCTTTACTCGCTGCCCGCATGCCCGCGCCTACGGTGGCCGGAGATCGTCTCGCGACGTCCGTCGCCGTGGGCGTCCTACACCGCGGTTGGGGCGGAGGGAGGACTCTGTCCTCTCTCGCTCGCGGCGCGCCTCCTCCTTAGCGAGCATTACTGCTTCGCAGAAGGAGGCGACCGCTTCCCACTCCGTCTCGCCCCGCAGCATGGCCGAAACCAATGCCGGGCGCGAGAGGTCTCCGCCTATCGCAGCCGTGAGGACACGTCGGTGCGCCGCCCAAGCTGGGCAGTCCTGCACCGTATGCTCCACCGAACATCCCGGGGCATAGTTAAAAATAATTAGTTACTGTCTATCACTTTATGGAAGGTGCAATTAAGTTATCTAATCTAACTTCGTTTTAAGAAGTAGGAAAGTACTAGATATTTTGACGAAATTATACAAGGTTTGAAATATTATACCTATGGACCTATATGCTTATCGGACGACATGGTTCATCAATATTACTGAGGGATTCATAGATACATTCTTTAACTAATTCTCGACACTTTGCTTATATATGGTAAACTACGTCCAAATACTTTCAGGGTTAAAACCCTGAAAATATTTGGACGTAGTTGGACGGGTTTACAATAACTACTATTTAGTGATTACAAATGATGCACATATGGACATCAAAATATATTATTTATAAACGCATAATATGCGAAACAGAATAGTAGTAAGGTATGCAAATTTCGTTATAATTAAAATATATTTACAAGTGTATTACGTAGTATAGGTAGTGGCATAACACCACAAACCTAAATATGCTTTACGTAAATTCAATTGGTATTATTCTAGTCAAAAACCACATCTGCGTAACTCGGAATATCCGAGTTACTCAATTGTTCATAACCAGAACCAATCGGTGATCATACATTATTCAAAAAAATAGACTGAGGTTACCTCACGGATTAAATTGACAGCATCAACAATAGCGACTGCCTGCCACGCTGCGTGTCACAGATTCGATACCCTCATTGAACTCATATTGTAATAGGTTGTTTTTCATTTCACTTTGTGTAAATGTTTGAAAACACATAAACATTACAGGAGTTACGCATCCACGTTACAACAGATCTTCGTTCTTTTATATAAACAATAAAAGTTCATATTAATTTACATCGATGGTGTGCTCACATGTCCGAATGTACATACGCGGATCTTTGCAAAAAAGATCGAATGCATAAGCTATAATGCGAGCACACAAACGGCAACTACAGCGGAGCTGAAGCAATCGCTCTGGTCGAAATCGATCGGATCACGTCATCATCATCATTATTATCAAAATGGGCCATTACTTTTTTTTACGTAGTATAATCATCAAATGAGTCCCCAGGGCAGGGCGGGAGGGACTGTCAGACTCGTACTGACTAAAATCCATGGTGTCCTTCAGTAGCCCTTTACGTTCCAGGGTCACGGTAATTGAATAAGTCCCGCGACCAAAGGGGTCATTACTAAAAATAATGTTATTTTCCTTTATTTTCAGGGTCAAAACTGGCGACGGTGCAGAGTGTGAGCGTGAGCGGGTGCGCGGAGGACGCTAAGGAGTGCGTGCTCAAGAGGAACACTAATGCCACCTTCAGTATCGACTTTACACCTAGTGAGTACCTGCCAGCACTTTCTTCATTTTCCATTCTGCTAGGTAGAGGCTGGAGCAGTAGCTGAGCGATCGACTATACTGTACAGTGTCTCGCGGGTTCTATGCCCGCACGGAACTAATATTTGTATGATTGTAGTTATTTCGGGTCTGGGAGTTTGTGTATGTTTTTGTCTATGCTTGTAAACACATCCACGATAAAAGAAGAAATTAAAACATGGGAACAATTTAAAAAAAACCCACTGGTCGTCCATCTTCGAGAGAGAATGGGACGGACACCATTACACAGGATCAGCAGTGCTATTCTCTAAGGATACAGCCTTGTGTGTAGCGCTGTCCCACCAAAAAGCTAGATTGTAGCTTTCATGACTAATCAACGTTTATGTTCTGCCCATTACTGACCTGCATAAGCTGTAATCCATGCATGCTTGCATGAGCTGTAATCCAACATGCTTCCATGAGCTATAAACCAACTTGCGGGCTGAGTGAAGGTTAAGAGATGTCATATAGTCTTCCAATTGCTGGTTCTGATATGCCGGTTTCCTCACGATGTTATCCTTCACCGTTTTAAAAGCAGTGCCAGTGATGATAAAATTAATAACACAAAGTAGTACCTATATGGCTTGTTTGGAACCCGCTAGAGCCACATTAGTAGATATGTATTTTCCCGAATCTTCTACAGTATAGGTTTTGTTGTGGTCAATTCAATAACAACTCAACCAAATCATGTTTCACTAAATAATGACTCGGTAAAGTAAATAGAGCACCGATGTTTTCCTGTTTTTTTTTAAATAATGTTTACCTACGTAAAGTGATGTGGTTAACAAATTATATAGGGAAGGAAATATCATATCCTATAATAATAGCGTTCACATTTAGAGCATAATAATAGTAGGTACTTACAATGTCAAGTCAATCGAATTGCTTCTTTATTTCTTAGTGGGAAGGTTGATTTTCACTTGTAGTTGGAATGGGGAAGGCAAGTGTCAAAGTGAAAATGACAGTTTGGTCCCCAAAGAACTGTAAAATCAAAGGAATTTTCAGAAAAAAAAAACATTTATTGATGTAAAATGACTAGATGTTGTGTAATAAGCTGTAAAAATGATGGAATACACTTTTCAAAATAATATCTACTTTTCTTTTGGAGGTTATGTACCAGTATTGCATCGCTCGAAAATCGAAGAATTATCACCTGGAACGAGTTTTGTAATAGTTGTGGTGTTAAGAAATTAAATATATTGTGATATTTCTCGAATCTAAATAGAAAAAAAGGTTAAAATTACTGACTTAAAACATTATGATATTTTATCAAAATAGAAAGTCAAAAGCAGCATTATATTCTTGATAAAGGAGAGGACAGGTAAAACATACCTAAACTCAAAAATTGAAACCTCAACTACAAGTAATTGTGGATTTATTACGGTAAAATCAAATGTATAACCACTCAATTAAATCACTTTTTTTCTCTTGTAGATGCGCCGCGGCGTCTTAATTCTTCTTTTAGTATATAGTACTTGCATGGACGAATAATTTTCCATATTTGTTTTGTATTTATACTCAATTTTTATAACAAATAATCTTGTTTGTTTTTTTGTACAAGGTAGACGTGGGGACCAACTATCGCAGCGCCATCTACGATTAGCTTTGAGTTGCCATCCCCATTCATTCGAATCGCGTCGCATTGAGTTGCATCGCGCCATGAATAAAGTCCCTTATTCATACACCGAGCTGGTGGCCGACCACGACGACTTAAAGCCAGAGTAGTTCCAGTGAGGGAAAGAGACAGAGTTATACAAGTCGTCTAGCGCCGTCTCGTTCGATCACTGGAACTACTTTGAAAAACACAAAAACACTACTCGAATTGAGGTAGGAATCGAAACTGAGACCTTATAGTAATGGGGTTATGATTGTGACCACTGTTATTGAAATGCCAGGCAAGTAAAAGTAAAACCGTATTAAAAACAAATCGGACCAGTCACCAGAAACCTCGGGAGTAATCAATAAAAAAAACCGAGAACCTACTCCTTTTTGAAGTCGGTTAAAAATAGGGTGTATCGGTGTAAGTACTCAACCCACTCATAAAGTTCCTTGAACGCATCATTCCTCACGTCGGCGTCGCGTCGTAATGTGTGGGCTATAAATAGTCCCCGGAGACAATTCCAACACTAGACATGTAAAACTTAGGGCACTCTAATTTTACTCAGGTAATCACCATAAACTAGACATTTCCAAGAACTACGAAAGTGACGAAGACTGGACGGCCGTAGCGCTTGCAGTGATGAACATATTCAAAACAAGTTAAGACCAGTGCCGGATTAAGACTACTTGAGGCCCTAAGCAATCCAAACCCATAGGCCCTGACCCTATTTACTATACTGGTTCTGCACTAACGGATATTTACGTTTATCTTGTAAGTTCATTCATAGTCGGAGTTCTTCGCCAGTCAATTTCAAACAGCCTTTAGTGTGCCAACAAATAGGTACATTTTCGGTCCTATTTATGGTGCCCCCTGAGACGTGATGACGTAAGCAATTGCTTAATTTGCTTACGGGTTAATCCGAAATTGGTTAACACCCATCTTCAGCTGTTTCAAGCCATAAGAGCTACCTACCACAGACGGACAGACACACGCAACGGTGAAATTTCAAAATCCCTCTTTTTGCGTCAGGGTTTAAAAAAAGCAGTAACGGGTGAATCGTACCTTTTATTCACCTCCCTTTATAATGCTATTTCTAAAGAAACTTCAGTAGGAGAACAGCTACAGATATTCCACAAAAAAATCTAATAATTCTACTTTATTTTCTTCAGGCAAAGAAGTGAAAGGAGTCCAGACGGTAGTCCATGGAGTGATCATGAACTTACCGGTGCCGTTCCCGCTGCCCCAGCCTGATGCGTGCAAGGACAACGGACTCACATGCCCTCTACCGGTAATCATTTAAATCTTGAGTATGAATATGTTGGTAAAGAGAAGAAGAAAACAAAGAAACGATGAATGGATTGTATGAAGGAGGATATGGCTAGAAAGGAGGCGACGCCTAGCGTTTCTCCCCAGAGAGCTTCTATATCTTAGTTCGTGAACAAAAATATAGGCCTGGGCCGAAACTTCTGAGTGAACCCTACTCCCTATTAGTTCTGAATTCATAAGTTCTGACAATATATCAGGGAGTGGGGACAACTGTCCAATCATATTGTCAGCAATTTTTAGTTCGTACCACTTACTAATCTTATGTCCGTTAGTGATGATTTGATGAGGAATATGAAACGCCCAAAAGTTCGGCTGAAGCTACGGGTTTCGTGCTTAGGTGCTGGACAGACAGAAAAAACGTGGGCGCGGACATTTGTCTCTACAGTATCCCTTTCATACAAAATGATAAAAGCGACGCGACGCACAACATACAGAAGAGTCGGGTCGCGGGCGCAACGCGACGCAACCCGACTCTTCTGTGGACGCGCGTCCTCTTCTTACGTATCTTCTGTCTGGCCTGCGCTTAGTTGTACTTAGTACTCCAGGCTATCATGCACTGTGCGGCTATGGTACCACCAGGCTAAACATAACCTTTCATTTCCCAGGCGGGACAGCCAGCGAGCTATCACACAACCATGCCAATCCTGAAGTCCTACCCCAGGGTCAAGGTCGAGGTCAAATGGGAGCTCAAGGACGAGAACGATGAAGACCTCGTGTGCATCATGATACCCGCCAAAATTAATTAAGGAACTAAAATGCCTGATTCCTATGTCTTTACTTTACCCCTGATTTTTGGAAGCATTTTAAAGGTCTAGCGAGGTTTTTAATCTTTGCCAAGATGTACTTGTTCACTTAAAAGTAACTCGTATGGAACTATTGATTTCCATTTTAGTTACTAGATGGCGCTTGTTCGATTTCAGTACGAATTTATTTCGCAAAATGGCCATTAGTTGTCATGAGTTTTTTTTGCAGTAACAGACGAAGATTTCAGTGACAGTGGCCGTATTGTGACGTCAGTAGTTTCACTGTGGGAACGAGATGGCGCTAGACGACTTGTATAGCTCTGTCTCTTTCCCACAGTTGCACTACTCTCGCTAGATGTCATAATAGGCCCTCTGCTCACTATATAGTAGACATCCAAAAACTGCGGGTATAATAACGACGGAATACTTAAAACCAATGAACTCTTGTATCTTCTTCAATTTGTATAGTCAGTGGTTTTTTAAATTTTTTAGAACAAGCCAGGTCTTTCAGTTCTTAAATCTGGTATTTAAAAGAACTGAAATACCTGCCATAAGTGTCTATGTAAAGAAAATCAGAATCGTGCATTGTTAATAATATTTTTTAATTTACTTAATTTTATTCAAATCACAAGTTTTTAATTTATTTTTTAAACAAAGTTCTGAATCTCAAACTACTCGTACCAGTTTTTGTCTTTTGAAGAATTTTAATTTTATGTACTAAAACATTACCTTTGATTTATTTTTATTTAATTTCTATGTTTTTAATCGAGCTAACATTTATTTTACGGTTGTGTTAAAAATGACAAATAATAAATTCGCGCAATTCAGTCTATTTAAAGTCTATCTGTATTATAATATTTCCACATACATTACTACATACCTATAAGGGCTGGTGCCCAACACTTCTTGCTTCAGCTTATGAAAACAGGCCCATAAACTCGATTTTGTCTTCGACACCATAAGATTCCCTTAATTTATAATAAATTGTTTTTCTCTAAAATCTAGGTTAAGGATTGTGGTTTTGTACATTATAATAAAATAATAGTATTGTGTAAACTTGACTTTTATCGTTTTTTCCCAGCAAAGAGTTTCAAGTTTCAGTTCCTTTTTGAAGATTGGAAAATCATCAAGTGAGTCCTCCCGCCCCTCAGGTGAGCGAAGGGGACTATCAAACTTGACCAAAAAATAACCTGTTCCTCCAATTGCCCTTTGCGTTCCAGTACTATAAGGCCAGATTCACACGGCGAATATTTTCCCGTATACCGTATAAACGATTTTATCGAATAGAGTAGTGACAACAGAATATATATGAAAACTTAAAAATTGTTTACACGGCGTTCATACGGGAAAATCCCGTGTTCGAGAAATATGTATATTTGACCGTATACCGTGCGAAGTTGTCACTGGGAACGCCGCGTCTCGAAACGATTTTATCGAATACGACACGCAGTGGCGCTTATGTTCATGTTGTCTCGTTCACACGACTCGCCCATTCGAGAATCGTACGCATTCGCATGAGTGGCCCGAAAAAATCGAATCGAATGGTTGCCGTGTGAACGACTGCATCGTATACAGTAAAACCGTATACGTGAAAAAATCGAATCGAATGGTTGCCGTGTGAACGACTGCATCGTATACGGTAAAACCGTATACGTGAAAAAATCGAATCGAATGGTCGCCGTGTGGACCTGGCCTAAGAATAGGTGAACGCCACAGATAATATTTTCTGTGGTGAACGCAGACCTAGCCGCACCGCAGTCTCCGCAGTCCCCGCATTACGAATTCTTTGTTTGAAGTTCTATGAAACCTCGCACACTTACCCGCATCGCAGTAGCCGCAGAAGCGGTAAGAAAACACGGCAGGCAAACTTAGAACAAAAAATGTCAACCGTATGCTCTATGGCCAGAAACTTTGCTAAAGTGAGGGACGCGGGGAACGGGGGTAGTACCCTGCGTCCCTCGTTCATTCCCTGCCCCCTCTTTCGCCCGGTGCCAAAACCAAAGACATGTGTAAGAAAACGATGACTGCGGGGACTGCGGAGACTGCGGTACGGCTAGGTCTGCGTTCACCTTTAGACTTCTACGTACCTAAAACACCCTCAAACGACCACTTTAGCAGAAAGTGTTACGATTGAGTGGTTGAGCGATCGATTGCTGTGCTAGTGTGCTGCATGTCGCAGGTTCGATTTCCGCACCAAACTTATATTTGTAAAGCCTTTAGCTATTCTGTCTTCTGAGTCCAGCTGTTTGGGCAAACGTAAATTAAAATGTTTCTAAACGTAGCCACAATACAAAATCCTTGGTGTTATAGTAACTGAAAAGAGAAATTGACAATCTTTCATGGCGGTTCTACATTTAGTGCCGTGAACCCCCGTGAACAGGCGCGAACAAGAATGTGGATGGTTTTCGCGGGGTTCACGCGCGTTCGCGTCTGTTCCCCGATCAGTGTCGGTATTGTGCCGAGAATTCACGGCGAGAATTCGTGGCGTGAATTCACGTCACTAATGTGGAGCCGCCATCATATTATAAGCATCCGAGTAGGTACAATTCATAATAAGCTAAACTTACATAAAATTATTTGATATACGAAGTTTAACGCTAATTTCATTTAAAATAGGTATACTAACATTTGTTCACGAAAATAAAGCCAGTGGACGCGCGCCCTAACAATAGGGATTTTGTACGAGTTTTTAAATTAAAAAAATATATCACAAGTTTCCATTGAAAATTACTTTTATATTCATCCAGATCTTTACAAAAATAAAATGTTTCACAAACAACAAATAGACAGTTTATTTACAAAAAATAAATTATTAATATTTACATCAAATCAGTCGTTTTAATACTTGTTCACAATAAGAAAATACAATAGTTACGTACCTAATTAATATCTACCTATCATACATATTTATTTTTCATGACAATAGGATAATAAAATGCTAAAGTAAAAAATAATAGAAACAAAAATATCACAGAGGAAGATATTCATTAAAAAAAAGGCAGAGGGAAAATTGCCCGCAATTTTCCCAGGTTTTATAAACTCACTTTTCTTGTTTGTTTATTTGTTTGTTTGTTTGTTTGTCGTTCCGGTTGGACTTTTGCAACTCAATTTTGAGGCACTTCCCGATAAGCTAGAAGGCTGAAATTTTGCACACGCTCTGAATTCTGATGACAATACATGACTAGCTAACAAACGTCATAACAAATCCAATATGGCGCCCTCCCCAAGATGGCGAACTGACTGTTTGAAACCCACCCCCATGACATGGGTATCAAATGAAAGGGTTTGCTGTCAGGAGTACGACAAAAATAGTCACGTGACTTAAATCCAATATGGCGGACGTCCAAGATGGCGGACAGGCTATTTGAAATGCACCCCTATGATATGGATATCAAATGAAAGGGTTTGCTGTCAGGAGTAGGAAAAAATGGTCACGTGACTTAAATCCAATATGGCGGACGTCCAAGATGGCAACTGGCTGTTTGAAATCCACCCCCATGATATGGGTATCAAATGAAAGGGTTTGCTGTCAGGAATACGAAAATAGTCATGATACTTAAATCCAATATGGCGGACGTCCAAGATGGCAGACAGGCTTTGAGGCACTTCCCGATAAGCTAGCAGGCTGAAATTTTTAGGGTAGCTTCATACCCGATGAACAAAGATAAAAATAATAAAATAATTAATAGATTTAAAAAAAAACTAAAAACCCACGTTTTTAAAAATATCCTAAAAATAAGAAAATAACCCTACGGGGTTACGGGGTTGAGAGAGGGGCCACTCAAAACGTGGGGGCGTATCTTTGCAAGTTACACCCACGATCTATTCACTTCATGTAAATATACCCCATAAATAATCCATCAAATAGGTAATATACGCGTAACCCCGTAGGGTTATTTTCAGGATATTTTTAAAAACGTGGGTTTTTAGATTTTTTTTTTGAAGATGTCCTGCCCTGTAGGTTCCTCTTAAAAGTTTATAGAAAAAAAAAGGCCAAAAAAAAGGGGATTTAAGAATATAGCAACAGCATAACGTGCTTTCAGAGGTTTACTACCCAAAAACGCTGCCTGACCCGGGACTGGAACCTCAGTATTCATGGCTAATGGAGCATTTATAGCCCCTAGGAGCCCTAATGAAAATATTATTGGAGCGCCAAAATAGCCATGTGCAGACCTCTATGGTGCAGACCCTGCACATTGACCTATACCGAACTTTAAAATGTTCCCAATCGAATATGAGCTTTCTTCTATTGTGATAAAGTTGAAATCACATAAGCTAGGTTGATGTGTTTTGAGTGTGTGTGTTCGTGTGTGTAGATACGTTTATCAAAGTCAAAGTATAAATTCAACTTTAGAATACATCTAGGGACATCCCGCGAAACGTGCGTCAAATTCACAACCATATCCTTTGAACCAAACAATGTATTACCACGTATTACTTACATTTTAATAGCATCATTAAACAATGGTAATAACAATATAATTAGTCGTTAAAATGATTTATTGAGCGTTGTGATTTTATTTAGTATAAATCGGAAGATATATCGGTGGAAGACCAAAGGATTGCGGTAAAGATCTTAGGATACATAATCAGCCCGGCATTGGTTGCGGCCATGCTGCGGGGCGAGACGGAGTGGGAGGCCATCGCCTCCTTCTGCGAAGCAGTCATGCTCGTGAAGGAGGAGGCGGGCCGCTTGAGGGAGAGGATACCGTCCTCCCTCCGCCCGAGACGCAGTGGTAGACGCCCACGGCGACGGATGTCGCGGGACGATCTCCGGCCACCGTAGGCGCGGGCATGCGGGCGGCGAGTAAAGGGCAACTCGCTGCCCGACCATGGACCATGCCCGGGTCGACGGCGCGTTGTGTCCCACGCGCGCCTCAAGGAGTGTCAGCATAGTGACGGGGCCCCCCTATAGAGGGCCACAGCCCTGCCAGGGTTGCGGGACATACGTATACCGCGACTCCGGCACACAAAGGGCTACCGAAGGACACCGTGGATTTTAGTCAGTACAAGTCTGACAGTCCCTCCCGCCCTGCCCGGGGTGGGAGGACTCATTTGATGATTTTGCCACGTAAAAAAAAAAAAAAAAAAAAAAAAGGATACATAATCAGACGCGTTCAAACTAAAATCGATTTCTACCCCAATATGGGTACAAAAAACACACAACTCATACCTAATATTTTACTGTCACTGTATAATTATTTCACTATACTTGGCGCCGATCCCACAAGAGACCACCAATACGAAGATCGGCGATGTCTCAAATGCGCGGGTTTCCGAAAATTTTTGAAGTTCTACACCCAAAACAGGTTGACTTTCGAAAATAAGCAGCATTACATCATCAGGCCGATAAATCAGCAACCAGACGATATTCTCATTCCCAAGTCGTTTTAGGAGTCAAATAATTCATTGTGAATCTTGACAATAATTTTCAACTAGGTACGGACTTATCCAATTCTCATACCTACGGACCCGAACAAACCATGGCCGATAAGCTACTTCAAATCAGCTCCTAACCGTTACAGTTTTTTCCTTCATTTAATTTCTTAACAGTACTCTTACATCGGCCACACAAAACCTGCTCAGTCTTAACTTTCCTAAAATATAAATTAAATTCTTGCCTAAATATCTTTCTATACATTGATTCCTTAACGGGCACTGTATTCTCTTTATTGCATTCACCAAAATACATGTTATACATGTGTTTGACGCTTAAACTTGGGTCTAAATACTGTTTTTTCTTTGAAAACTGTATAACAGGCTTTGATTCAACTGTTGTGTAAGACATTATGTGTTTTCTCACTCTGTCTTTTGATTCTGAAGGCAATGAGTGTGTGCTAGCCTTAGAATGTCCCCTACCATCAGGCTTCGGCATATTCAAGTCCGTTTTCCCCATATGCACATTGTAAACTGGTTTCTGAGATATAGCTAGTGTTCCTAAGTAAAAGTTCTTACATACAGTATGCCTTTCAGTCTTGAGGTGGAAGAAATATTTAAAGGTGTATTTCCTTTTATGGCTGCTGGACATTTTATTGTGTTTTATGTATGTCCTTTCTGTGGTGCTTAGTAGGAAATACTTTTTATCATTTGCGTTGAGAGAGTAAAATGCTTTGAAGATATGTTCTCTGTCGTCATCACTGATCTTTTCATTACATTTGTATTTGCAGCTCTTAAAACAATCCTTGGTGGTTTGTATTCGTCTCTCTGGGACAAACTTGCCCCGTCTGCTGATGTAGGCTTCCCCTCGTTGGTGCTTTAGTTTGCGAACATTGCAGGCCCAGGAGGTAGGGTCTGGTATTTGATTGCGAGATCTCTTCTTTTGAGGCTCTGGTTCTGTTTGAGGTGTGTTTGTTTCACATCTGGAAATTAAGAAGTTAGCCAGTAAGTCATGTTATACCTACTAGAATTAGAGGAATTAGAAGGAATTAAAATAATAAAGTTTGGTCAAGTAATTAGGTAGATATTGAATTGTAATGTTAGGTAGATATTTTTTTTATGAAGTCCCATAACATTTGCACTTATCTAGGAAGTTGTTTGACACAACAAATTCAGGCATAAATCTAAGAACAAGTTATTTTTTTGTACCTATTAAAAAGGCAAATAAAATACTAACTCATTATCTTTATCCCTCAACTGCACTTCAGGCTCAAGCTTAGCAATAAAACACTGCTCTTTTGGGTACTCATAGTGCCTATAGTATGAGTGCACACCCGCAATCATATGCTGCGGCACTATCATATGTGAGGCAATCTGCAAAGACTGAGTCATGTCCGAACTCTGCAGGACTTGAGACTGGACTTGGCCCTGCAGAGGCTGGATAGTCTGCAACCCTTGTTGACAAGACATGACTATTTGATTCTGTGACATTTGTATCTGACTCTGTATTTCTGTGACATGGTGTGAAGTAATCGGCATGTGTATTGACTCTGATGTGAT
Organism: Agrotis clavis; assembly: GCA_954870645.1. Classification (NCBI taxonomy): domain Eukaryota; kingdom Metazoa; phylum Arthropoda; class Insecta; order Lepidoptera; family Noctuidae; genus Agrotis; species Agrotis clavis. The sequence goes on from OX940930.1 coordinate 22,229,076, forward strand.
TGTCTGTTGGTATGTGACTTTGCCCTGTGATGTTGGCAGTCCTGGGTGAGATATGTGGATGATCTGAGGGCTCTGTATCTTCGTGTTTGAAACAGATGGTTGGTAGACTTGAACGAGGTGTGGTATGGTAGCCTGCTGTAGTTGTTCCATGGTTAAATCTGGAAATTTATTTGAGAAAATAAGTAATTAAAATAGCATTAGATTGTAAGTCTGATTATATTTAAATTTTCCATAGTACTCTTTTGTATCTAACAGAATGATAGAAAAAATAGAATCCGCATATATCACAAAAAGAATTACATGATAATAAAATTCATCATATCTTCATGCTCTGTTTTTACGAGTGTCAGCAGCAAAACAAGCCATAGCGTTATTAATGAATTAATCAAATGAAAATCACAAGAAGCTTAGCAAGTAGTTACAAGCCTGATTCATTTTCATCATGAAATGAACGGTTTTAGATAATGTAGTTACTTACTTTGAATGACAAAACAATTTACAATAAACAAATAAAGTATTCAGCTTTATTTCCAATACTTGCAAAGTTTTCAGTAAGTATGCCACAGTTCCATCTTATTTCAGGAAAACAATAAAACATGGATGAAATTCAATGACCCGATACAACTTCGGCACATCAAGAAGCGTCGGATGAATTCACGTCAACAAATAACAGTCTTTCTCTCTCTCTCGCTTGGGTAAAGCAAGTAAGACAAAACATGAGATGATGCTATAAAATCACATATTATTCGCAACGCCCACAGCTGTCACTAGTGTTGTAACGTGTTTTTATTAAACCGATATTGTTTTTATTTTTACCGTAAAACCGGCCAACATTGCCCGCATTTTTACTTATTTTTGAGATTATGAAAAAAATATTGATCAGAACTCGTAATCAAGTATACCATGGTAACAACTACTATTAAATGATTTAAATCGCGAAATCTGGAGCTTCTAGCTTTAAGAGAATCCGAAAAAAGGCAATTAGAGCCGGGCAAAATTATACGCACGACCGTCCAACATTGCCCACCCTTATTTTCTCCAAAACAATCAGTTTTAGAGCTTTGAAAATAAGATATGTTTTAGTAAAGTATGCAAAGTTGCCATCCTTCGTGATCAATATATCAAAAACGTTATATTTTTAATTTTACTGAGGTGGGCAATGTTACACTACAAACCAGCTGCTTTTTCATACAAACTAAAACGGTGGGCTAGGGTTGCCACACACTAATGTAATAAATACTAATCTACTTTTAAATGAAATCTTTTGTTAATAATAAATCAGTCAGGTACAATAGTTATAAATTGCACGTATTATTATACTAAAGGTTAATATTAAAGATTCTAAAACAAATCTTACAAAGAAACCTTAAAAAATGGTATAACAAAGATTACAAGGAAAAATAATCATTGCAAGGCATGCCAGGCAGACCTTATAACGTAAAAATATAGTATTTGCTTAAATAAGTCGTAACATAGGAATTATAAAAACATTTTGGTTGATAAAACTGAGTTAACTCTTACTAGATATAATGGGTGCCATCCCTAACACGATTTTTGCAGTGGGCAATGTTGTCACTCCTATGTTCACGCAAGCTCGGGAATCATTGCCCACTGCATTATCTAGAAGATTTTATGTTTTATTGGTCTCAAACTAGCATATAAATGAAGCTTGGTTCTTTTTATTACTCGAGTATTGAAATAACTTACCTGAGAGATGTCGTACGCTGTCAGTGTGTAAAAACGTAAAACAAGATTTTGGCACCACCTCAGACTAGTCCTACTTTAAACCAAAGAGATTTAAAAGAAACTATAGAGCGGGCATTGGGAAGATTGTTATACAAAATTGTTGATGACATGCGTCAGTAGCACAATCTAAGCGTTGCATAGCAACGCGACTACTAAACTGAGGGATTTTTTACCTATCTATACATATAATAAATTTGTAGAAAAGTGGTGTCTGTACAATGGAAATATACAAAAAAAAAGTAGCAGGGGTTGTTATTTTATCGATGCCGAACCCGAAACTGTAATTAATTTTTTTTTTGTCTGTTTGTCTGTTTGTCTGTGTGTTTGTGCACGCTAATCTTCGGAACTACTGGACGGATTTGAATGATTTTTTTTTTGTTGTATAGGTATTAAGTTCGATTAACATATAGGCTATAATTTATCTTGGAAACTTGATCACCTGATGTAGAACCGCAACAGACCTGCTAAACTATAAGAGATAAAAAAATGGTGCCATAGCAAAAATTGATCCACGTGATGAGCATTTTCTGCTGAGAGAATAAAATTGAAGATCCTGGACACCTGATGTGGAACTTCAAGAGCCCAGCTACACTATAACATATACGGGAATGACGTCTTAGCAAGAGTTGTTCAGCCTGATGAGCACCTTCTGTTGATGTATAAAAATTTAAGATCTGGAACACCTGATGTGGAACTCCAAGAGCCCAGCTACACTATAACATATAAGGGAATGACGTCTTAGCAAGAGTTATTCAGCCTGGTGAGTACTCTCAGTCTGTCATCGTATAAAAATTGAAGATCTGGAACACCTGATGCGGAACTCCAAGAGCCCAGGTACACTATAATATATACAGGAATGACGTCTTAGCAAGAGTTGTTTAGTCTGATGGGCATTTCCTGTTGTCGTACAAAAATGAAAGATCTGGAACGTCTGGAATCGTCTCGCGCATCCCGTTGTTTTCCCGTCCCCAGGCTCCTAGAATTCGACATCAGACGTTTCAGATCTTCGATTTTGACGACCCCGACTGTTGGCATAAGCAACAGGATCCGCGTACGAAGTCGCGGGCAGAAGCTAGTTGGTAAAAAGTTTTGGATCACAAACTTCGTGATGTCCCGTCTATTGCTCGTATATAGTTAAATGTCTTTGCTTTAAACATGTCTCGCCGACAACTGAGTGAACTTAGCAAAGTAACTAATATTTAGTTTTGTCAGAAAAATAGTCTAATTTACCCTAAAGATTAAATAATGTTGTCAGCTATTTAAATTTATTTACAATTCAAGATTTTAGTTATTTTTCGTGTTTGGGCAAAGATATCCGCCAAGGGCAATGTTGGCCGGTTTTACGGTACAAAGAAACCGGCCGGCATTCATTTCTCACGGTTCGCGAACGCTGCGGTTATTGTCTCTTTAAAACGTTTATTACTGACGAATTCAAAATGTGCGACGAGGAAGTTGCTGCATTCGTAGTAGACAATGGCTCCGGTATGTGCAAGGCCGGGTTCGCCGGTGACGACGCTCCCCGCGCCGTGTTCCCATCCATCGTGGGCAGGCCTCGCCACCAGGGCGTCATGATCGGTATGGGACAGAAGGACTCGTACGTAGGTGACGAGGCCCAGAGCAAGAGAGCTATCCTCACGCTCAAGTACCCCATCAAGCACGGCATCGTCACCAACTGGGACGATATGGAGAAGATCTGGCACCACACCTTCTACAACGAGCTGCGTGTGGCGCCCGAGGAGCACCCCGTGCTGCTCGCACGGAGGCCCCCCTCAACCCCAAGGCCAACAGAGAGAAGATGACACAGATCATGTTCGAGACCTTCAACACACCCGCCATGTACGTCGCCATCCAGGCCGTGCTCTCCCTGTACGCGTCCGGTCGTATCACCGGTATCGTGCTGGACTCCGGAGACGGTGTCTCGCACACGGTCCCCATCTACGATAGGGATACGCGCTGCCGCACGCCATCCTGCGTCTGGACTTGGCCGGTCGCGACCTCACAGACTACCTGATGAAGATCCTCACGGAGCGTGGCTACTCGTTCACCACCACGGTCGAGCGAGAAATCGTGCGCGACATCAAAGAGAAGCTCTGCTACGTTGCTCTCGACTTCGAGCAGGAGATGGCCACCGCCGCCTCCAGCAGTTCCCTGGAGAAGTCCTACGAGCTTCCCGACGGACAAGTCATCACCATCGGTAACGAACGATTCCGTTGCCCTGAGGCTCTCTTCCAGCCCTCATTCCTGGGAATGGAAGCTTGCAGCATCCACGAGACCACTTACAACTCGATCATGAAGTGTGACGTCGACATCCATAAGGACCTGTACGCCAACACAGTTCTGTCCGGTGGTACCACCATGTACCCTGGCATCGCCGACCGTATGCAGAAGGAGATCACTGCCCTAGCCCCATCCACAATGAAGATCAAGATCATCGCGCCCCCAGAGAGGAAGTACTCCGTATGGATCGGTGGATCGATCCTCGCCTCCCTCTCGACCTTCCAGCAGATGTGGATCTCGAAACAGGAGTACGACGAGTCTGGCCCCTCCATCGTGCACAGGAAGTGCTTCTAAGCGCGCTGCGACCCGCTGCCGACAGCAGCCCGCGGCCCGGCCGGTCCCGCGGCCGGCTGCTCAATTCAGGCTTGTAATCTCCGTTAATTTAATTGTACGTAAGATATTATTGTAATTAAATCGTAATAGTGACGGCAGGACGGAGCGCGGCGCCGCGGGCGCGCCTCTCCCGCCGGCCTCGGTACTGCACTCGCCAAAGGATCTTTTGTAATCTCATGAATGATGATTGTATGTGCTGAAACGGATAAGACTACTTTCTTACTAGGTCATTTATAAATTATAAAAAATGAAAAAAAAAAAAAAATACGGTTTTCTGTTTTATTGATTTATTTCTTAGTTTTTATAAACGTAACAGACGAATGAAAGAAAGAAAATAATAATAAAAGACTAGAGTACAGCTTGGCCAGAACGTCTTGAAACGGAACTAATACTTTTGTTTGCTGACAACGTTTTAAATTTTTTGATATTTGATGTAAACAAAGACGCAGGTTTGTTAGATTTATTATTGTGCCATAAAACTAACGTAATAAGTGAAAATAAATAAAATAAAATTATTCAAAGTGCTGGTAGCGAGAGCAGTAGCGACTTCCGGTTTTCTACTGTTTTTTGCCAAGCTGTAAAAAAGTAATTCGTTACAAGCTTGACATAAAAATGTAGAAAACCGTAAAGCTGCGAACATATTATCGGACGCGTCCGTCAGCCGCGGCTGAGGGACGCGGCTTAGCAGTGTGCACGGTAGTTCGGACGACAGAAGGCCAGACAGAAGGCCAGATTTTGTTCGGACGTCCGAACTCTCAAGGTCACGTCCGCGTCTTACGACCGACAGTTTGCACAGTGTAGTATTAAATGTACTGGCTGGATAATGAATAAGCCGCGTCCCTCAGCCGCGGCTGACGGACGCGTCCGATAATATGTTCGCAGCTTTACGGTTTTCTACATTTTTATGTCAAGCTTGTACACAGTTTTTAGCCTAGTACACATTTTTGTTTTTTAGCGTGGTAAAATCATCAAATGAATCCTCCCACCCAGGGCAGGGTGGAAGGGACTGATGTCAGACTCGTACTGACTAAAATCCACGATGTCCTTCAATAGTGCTTTACGTTCCGGGGTCAAGGTAATTCGTTAATCCCGCGACACCGGCAGGCTTTGGCCCTCTTTAGAGGGGCCCCGTCATAATGCTGACACTCTTTGAGGTGGGCGTGGAACACAACGCGCCGTTAACCCGGGGGCATGGTCCATGGTCAGGCAGCGAGTCGCTCATTACTCGCCGGCCGCATGCACGCGCCTACAGTGGCGGTGGCCGGAGATCGTCTGGCGACGTCCGTCGCCCGCCGTGGGCGTCGAACCTAGTAGGTACACATAGAATACATCCTGCAGGTGGCACCATGGTGGAAGTGCACTAACACCAATCCAACTTGAATCAATTTTCTATGACTGTCATAATAATTAAAAGTATTCTATACTTAAATTATGTTTAAATATAATTATTTAAAGTAAATCGCAAACAAAACAGGTTCAACTTTTCATAGGACGTCACTTATTATTAATCGTAGGTAAAGTTGAGAGTCATTCATAAACACTCAGGCCCCCTATCTGTGAAGGGTTTTTCACAGGTCCGGAAGACTTGTTCGTCGGAGATCACATCAGGAAGCACCACAGAAGCACAATGCATGGGAATAGAGGGCCCACGCACCCAATCATAAAAAGACGATGTAGATATTAGGTACTTACCTACAGTGAGTTACGGGCGGCCCCTCCATTTGCGTAAATGGTTGAGCTTTACTATTCAAATTGAATAAAATAGGGACGAAAGGTAAAATTCTATTGACTGATGTTCTAAAACAGTTTTACCATATTTGAAAGCACGGTAAGCAAATTGCTGTAACTCACTGTAAAACTGTAGCTAGTTGGTCACTGGCAATGACAAATAATAGCCAATTGGGCTACAGATTTATTTTCAGTTCAAGTCTAATTAATAAGTCTTTCATAATTAATTTAAGTTTCAACAATTTTTCTGTTACAAGACAGATTTGAGAAAAAAAAAAGAAACGTATCCCCACACTAGGAATTCCTTCTATTTGTTGATGCGTTTACAATCTAAACTCACTCAGACCCGCAACAACTTCCTTTAGGTACCACACAAATGCAGTATATTCTCTGGAATAGAACCTGCGACAAACTACGCAGCAGTCGATCGCTCAGCCGCTGCGTCCAAAGTGATAAACCATTTCAATTGCCCAGAAAAAAACAAATAAAAATAAAATCCAAATATAATAAACATAATTTATTCAAGTGTCAACAAATATAACATCCATTTCTACTAAACTATGTATCTAACAACAATAGATATAAATTAGTACAAAAATACCTACGGCATTTACTGTTTGGTAAATAAATGCTTTAACATCCCTATCATAAGTGCGTCAAGTTAAATATTAGATATTATTAAATACAAAATTATCTTATACCTACATTATTGTATTGGTTTACTATTGCATTTAGGTAACATTCGTTTTTATACAAGGCACTGTTATCACAAGTCAAGCAATCCTTTAACAGAAACTATAATCGAGATTTAGATTTTAAATTAGTTAGCTACTTCTAAAATAAAAATAAAAGAAATGTGTATAAGGTGTCTAAAATGGTCACTTTAAGAGTAGGTATCATAATGTGAATTGCGATTAAATTATTCTTTATATTTTAACTTTTCTAATGCTTGAGCAATAGAGCAAAGTATTCCATTTTAAGAATTTTATTCCAATTCATATTACTGTATTGTTAAAGCAGCCTTTTTTGACCCCCCGACAGCTATTTTTTAATGCAATATTCCTTTGGCTGAGCAGGTAACACAGTCTTTGACAATGGACATTACTATGACACATTTAAAATGCTGACTGTACGTATCCGACAAAGTTCTAGTTACTAACAATGGTTGTTGAATTAAGATTAACATTATTTATATAATTATATGTATAATAGCTACCCTATCTAAAATAACTTGCCAATATCATGGCAACACAATAATGTGACCTTGTGTAATTATATATAACTAATAAATATTTTCTTCAACTAATGGTAAGCTAATTTGTATACCTACCTAAATTCAATTATGTGGGCTAAGTCTTTCAATTCAAAATTTTTACAATTTTGTTCGTTCGTAATTACGTTGAATAAAATCAGATAAAGAACCTAGGTAAGGCTGAATAAAAAAAAAAGTATAAGTAAATTAAATTTGATATAATTAAATGTAACAAAATAAATGCTTTATCGCTCTAAGTCAACTGCAAAAATCTTATCAGCTTATTTTAAATATTTATTTATTTTGTGCTACCTTCGTTCTGTTACTATTTGAGCGTTTATATATCAGCATGTTTATGCCTAGTTGAACTTTTTCTCTAGGAAGTGGAACACGTAGTCGTATACAACCAACATGATGGCACCTCCAGGGCCAAGTCGCATAACTTTGGGTAGCAATCCTTTGTATAGCGCGCGGAATCTGAAATGAAAAAGAAAACATGAATTATAGTTATGACCTATCACTGTCTGATTTGTGCTGTTTAATTATCAGCACAAAAGTCAATTTGTGCTGATAATTATTAAACAGTCCACAACAGTCTCAACAGTCTCCATTTTTGGTAAAATGAAGAAATTTTAACAAAATATCTGCAATGAAGAATTTTTAGAACCAAATAATGATGCGCATTTTCATCAATACTATGGAATACCTTCATTGCAAACAAAACCACCGCTGTTGATTTATTTTAACAACACATAACTCGGGCGCCGAGAACTAAAATTCCAACAGTGCAAATCTAGGGGGCTAAAAAGGTCTCTATTGCTGAATCGTTATTTAAAATGCGACAAAATTATTAAATACTATTGCTTTAGCAATAGAGTAGAAAGTTGAATAGGTATTCCATTTTACGAACGAAGACTCTGCCATTCATAGTGCCACTATGTCAGTAAAACTGGATGTTAGTTGCTTTAACAGTCCTTAAATTAATATAATACATTTCTCAGCTTTCGAGTTCCGAGGCTCTTTATAGGCGGTAGAATCAAGGGCGTGATTCAGAAGGCAGGCTCGATACGGTTCACATCGCGAGAACCCTATTTTCACCGACTGCTCAAAAAAAAGGAGTAGGTATAATATTTCAGGTCATGTATGCTATTTACTATTTTTACTAAACCATAACATGCGCCTTTGGCACCTTATTATTACCCGACCGACATGTCATAGTACTAGCTCATTCATAATTCCACTTACTAGCTAATCATAATCTCAAAATAAATGGATTATACTATGTGAAAGTGCACATTCTAGGAATATGCAATGATTATAATAAAAGCAATTACATTAGGAAAGAAAATAATGAAACGGTGTCACACATATATAGGTACTAATATTATAAAGTTGCAGAGTTTTTTTGGTTGAACGCACAAATTTTAGGAGCTAGGTAATGATTCGAATTGAAAACTTATTTTTGGGCTGGAAAGTCCATTTATAGAGGAAGGCTATATAACAACACGCCACGAAAATTAGAAGCCTAGCAGTGGGGGTGAAAGCACGGGGATCATGTATAGTTGGTGCCAGTTAAGATGGCAATAGCGGACATTGACCCCTACCTAATAAGTCCTCGTATAATGACATAAGCTGAGAATTAGTATTTTTATAAAATACCGAATAAATTAGTAAGTATATTGTAAGGACAGTGTCTAAGTATTCATAAGATGTCAAAATGGTAAAAATATTTCACCTATAACTAAGATTTTATATTATTTTTATATTTAAGACTCACAAGTAAACACTATCATTTCACAGAAAAATGCTAATTCTGATCTTATGTCATTATACGAGGACTTATTAGGTAAAGGTCAATGACCGCTATTGCCATCTTAACTGGCACCAACTATAGTAAGAAGTAGAAAAATATTTAAGTCGGTCTGATTCTGATTTGTTATTTTTTAAAATACAGTGGTTTTCGGGTATAACGACGATGAAGGGACCACTCTATTTTCGTCGTTGTATCCAAAAGTTTTTGCAGGCAAAGGTAAAGAGATACAGACACGTACACGTGTATGCTGCTACTCAGAATCACTTTGTAACTGAACCATAATTTAACTCCGAAACGTACAAGTACACGCTTTCCTATACCTTATTACCTACTTCGCTGATATCTTTAAACAAAAGGTAAAGGTCTCCATTTTTGCTATTCATCTGTTTGAATGTAAATAAAAGATAAGAAATGATTGTGAAATAAATCTTTGTGTCTTTGGCGGCCGACTTCAGTCGCAATATCTGCATGGGATTTCTAGTAATTTGATACATAAATAATTCATTAAAAATAGTCGCTACACCCGAACTCAGCGTTACATCTAAAGTCGCTATAGCCATATGAATTTTGTACTAAAGCAGGCCTGGCTCACTCCGCGGTGTAGGTATAATAAAACTGCAAGCATTGGCGGGGGCCATTACGTAGTGGCCATTTAGTCGGCTGCCGCGCGCCACCCACTACGCACGCGCTTAGTTAAATAATATTTAAGTTTGGTTGTATTTACGCACAAGTTTTAAAACAATAATATATGATGAAGAAAAAAAAAGTATTGCATATCGTTTGATTGTTTAAATAATGACAGTGATAGGAGCCTCACGTTTCACACACTACCGCGTGATTTCGAAAGGTAAGGAAAAAAGTGAATATTTATCTATGTAGTACATATTTAATAATGATCAAAAAAATTATCTACCTGCTTGTGTTGTGCTTACAAGCACTCAATAACACACACACAAACACTCATAAACACACCCCCCCCACGCACACAAATGTCATTCAAGTACCGGCTAGTAATCATGATCAGTTAATCATGATTATGTAGGTTACAAATTTGACCTACAAGACGACCAAGATAATTAAAATAGACGAATATCAAACCTGACATCACTCTCACTCACCTTAAGCTGAATACGTAGGTAGGTCGAATTATGAGCGGTAGAAAGTAGGAAGATGTTTACGTTATTGTTTAGGCACGTTCAAACTCAGAAAATGGCTACACTACGCATTCAAGGTCAGCGATCGTAATTCTCTGCGCGACTTTTTTACCTACTTACCTACAAAGACACGCAACACGGGGCCTGTGACAATGACAGTATGCGATAGTAATTGGTCGGTTACTAGTTTGAGTGCAAATGATAAGGACTAGTTACCTATTTTGCCGTAAACGATAACAATCGATCTTTAAAGTTATGACTGAATAAAATTATAGACCAAGAGCCATGGTCAAAAAAAAACATCGAATCAATCAATTCAATCAATCAATTATACATATTTCAGTGGGCGAACGAGCCTATAAAACTAAAGAACTTTCCTCAAGGAATTTATTGTTCTCACACTTCTCACACAAAACCACTTTGTTGTTTTTTGGCTTAACCTTTCAAATATTTTTTCAACATTAGATCATAAAAAAACCGGCCAAGTGCGTAGTGGGCCACGCACAGTGTAGGGTTCCGTAGAGATGTGCCGTTGCCGGCAATATTGCCCAAGGTGGAAATATAGGTGGAAATATTGCCGGCAATATTGCCGGGAGTGGAAATATTTGGGAATATTGCTTAATTTTTAGTCAAAGTGAGTGCGAAAACTATGTAACACACTTAAAATAAGCATTTACAGATCATGGTATACATTATATACAAAAAAAATGTTTTTTTTTGTAAAATTGCCAAAATTGCCGGCAATTTTGGCAATATTCCCGGTATTTTACCGGCAATATTGCCCATTGTTGCCGCACACGACTGTGAATATAAGAAATTACACATACATTTTAAGATAAGAATTGACGATCATTGTATATTGAATAAATATTGAATAAAAAGGCATAAATTCGAATAATTTATTTTAATGTTGTAGTTTAATCTAGTCAACGAATGTTCAAAGCATAGAGGGAAATTCTAGAAACACATTTTTAACAACGTAACTTTGTTTGGACTAGTTAGGAGGTGAACATATCAAAACCATGAGCTCTGGGGAGGGGGGGGGGGGGGGTTGAAGGTACCGTTTTGTGGTATTTCGCTTACATCTCGGAAAACCATGCGTTCTAGCAGCATAGCGTGTGTGAACAAAATAAAAAACTAGTTTTACTCAGTAAGCATTTCAATATCTTGTAAGTTTTCGAGTTTTCCTAGTTTTCGAGGTATCCGCTTTTGAAAGTCTGTAATTTAGGGGAAAAAACATTTTTAGTTTCGCGCATTTGGAAAGTTGTATTTGATATCGCCATAGATCCAGAAAGCAGTAGCAGTTGATTCAGACCCTCCCTTCACCACCTGCGATGAACAGAGCCAGCATGCTGCATCTTGAGGTGATATGGGCCTCCAGATCTTTATCTGGAGGCCCACGGACATTGCGAGAGACCCCTTCGGGTATCTCTCAATGTCCACCAGGTATAAGTAGTTCTTATATTCGGTGACCACCATCAAGCTTGATATGTCTTGTCTTCCCCCACCGAGGGAGCAGAAAAAATTAGCTTAGAAACTCATTTAAATTATACTAGGTACTTACAGACTAGGTAGGACTGTACTATGTAGGAGGAAATCCGCACCCATAAGAGATGCGGAAAAACTATCTTTGGAAACTTTAGTTCTTTTTGTTGTAAACAATTTTCGTATAGGTATGTATTAATTTTTGGTCAAGTGTGAGTTGCCCACAAAAATACACGGAGGAGTAGGTACTACAGGGAGAGCCTGAAAAGACTGCTGCTGCTTTCTGGATTTATGGCAATATTAAATAAGACTTTCCGAATACAAAAAGGTAAATATGTTTTTTTGAAAACTATACAATATATCGAAATGGTTACTAAATAAAACTTATAGGAAATTTATTCAGCCTTTTTTTTATTCATACAAACCATGCCGCTAGGAGGCATGGTTTCCGAGTTATAAGTGAAAAATCAAAAAATGGAACCCTTAAACCCCCCTCCCCCACAGCTCAAGGGCTAGTGGCGGGGACTTTTGATAATTATATTCACCTCCTAACTAGTTCAAACAAAGTAACGAAGTCCAAAATCGTGTTACAAGAATTTCCCTCTACAACTGTTCGTTGAGTGGGCTACTAGTTTTTCACGCAAAATCACGATCAATTTAATCTCTGTCAAAACTACAAATAATCAACAAAAATAACATTATTTTAATGCATTTGTTTCGGTAATTCTTACATAATCAGTAAATCACCGTTTAGAGTAACAACTTAGTAGTTTTTATAAGGCGGACTTAATGCCGCAACGTATTATCTACAGTAATATAAACTGCAGTAATAATAAAATTTACTGGTGTTATTTGACTGGCAACTTTGGCAATATTGCCAAAGTTGCCGGCAATTTTGGTATTTTACCGGCACTGGCAATATTGGGAATATTGCCGGCAGTGGGAATATTGCCATCAGGCACATCTCTAGGGTTCCGTAGTTGCCCATCAAAATACTTATGTGAACTAACTAAACTGATTCGCTGAATTTAATTTTAAAAAGAAGAATTTTCAAAATCGGTCCAGGAGTCTTTGCGAAATCGGGGAAAATACATAAAAAAAAGATTACGACGAATTTAGAACCTCCTCCTTTTTTTAAAGTTAGTTAAAAATAGTTGACGATAAAAACCTACCTATCCCCAAAAAATAATACCGTAAAAACATACCTATTAAAGCTGTAAAAATAAAGTTGACAAACTTACATTTGCAGTTGAAGAACATGTTCTCCGATACATGTTGTTTAAGAAAATCTGTTATCCAAGTACATTTTATAAGTTGGTCGACTATTGCTCGTAAAGTTGTAAAGCCTACTTAGTCATGATAATTTTCTTTTAAACTTCGTTATATATACTACTATTGTGAATTTTTTCACACCCCCAAACATAACCGTTTAGCTGGTAGAGGGGGGGGACACTCGAGTCGAGCAAAATTTAGCACTTTAAAGCTTAATATTTCACAAACGAATTATTTTATCAAAAAATTGTTAATGGAAACTCTCAATATTTTTTAAAGACCTATTTAATGATACCCCACACTAAGGGGTACGCGAGAAAAAAAAAAAACATCCCCACTTTACGTGTACAGGAGGTACCCTAAAAAAAAATATTTTACGAGATTTTATTTTACCACTTTTTCGGCACAACAAATCCGTATATTTACACCAAATTACAGCTCTCTAGTACTGTGCGTCTCTGAGCTAAACTGCGGACAGACGGACGGACGGACGGACATGGCGAAACTATAAGGGTTCCTTGTTGACTACGGAACCCTAAAAAATGGATGCCTACAGCTTGACATAAAACTGTAGAAAACCGGAAGTCGCCACTGTCTTTGCGCTACCAGCACTTTGAATGATTTATTTTTTCACTTTTACTTTTAGTTTTATGGCACAATAATAAATCTAACAAACCTGCGGTCTTTGTTTACATCAAATATCAAAGATTTTAAAACGTTGAAAATACGTATACCTACCTAACTGTGCCCAAACTCGCGAGTCGCAACCCTATTTTGCTTGACCGACAGTAACCTTTAAATGTCGTTGGCGTCAGATAAACTAAAATGAACTCTCGCGCGTCACTATTCAGTTCATTTTTGCTTGCGCACGGGAAGTTTAGGCTATTATAAAAGTAGGTGGGCGATGCGGGTGCAAGTAAAAATGGACTCTATTCTCTAGTGCATAGATTTTACATTTGTTTGTTTTCTTTTTGGGAGTAACGCTTCTGTACCTTTAGGTACTATTACATATTCTGTGACTAAAGTATGCTTTAAATTCAAGGGACTTAGATTTAACGTCGCTATAGATAAAAGGTCGCTACAACCAAGGTCGTAATAAATGAAATCCACTGTAGATAACCTAATTAAGTAGTAATTATTTTATTTAAGAGCGTATATTCCGAAAGTTGGCAACGTCGCAAATGGTTGTCAAATATTAACAAGTTTTAATTAATTTTGCATTGTTACTGTATGAAAATAAGAAATATGGCTCTGTAGTGCACTAAAAAATTGAGAAGGGAATGCAATAATTAATATCATAACACCGAATATATAGTTTTAGATGTAAAAAAAGCATTTGGAAGCTTTCCAAATGCCTTTTATACACACCTGAAACGGTTTCAACATCAAATTCACTGTTTTAATTGCATTCCTATATCATTTTTTTAGTGCACTACAGAGCGATATTTCTTATTTTCATACAGAAAAATTGCCAAATTAATTAAAACTTGTAAATATTTGACAACTTTTTGCGACGTTGCCAACTTTCAGAATAAGCGGCCTTAATATAATATGTATTGCGTCTCCCAAACTTCGTAACTTCGTACTAAAAAAAAACTTTACCAACAAGCATGGAAGCTATGATAGGGATTTTGAACCCAAGCAGGTTCAAAATTCCTATTATAGCTTCCACGCTTGAAACAATTAAACACATTAACAAGCTTTTGTTAACATCAGATATGAGATTTAGGAGATTAGCGTGTGAGAACATAGTAACACAGGATTTTTATTATTAAAAAGATAAGATAATTATCATAAGGGGCATAGTAGATGGATACTTGCTTCATAATTTGGAAATAAAAGCTTGGATTTAAGCCAAGAATTATAAAATAGGATCTCTCGTTAAACATGCGGGCGGCGCTAAAGTTATATGCGGCTATGCTTATGAGTGGTACAATATTTAACTGTTAACAGTGTATGAGTATTATGTTGTAGTCAAAACTCTTTAACCAGTCAAAAATACTATTGACTAGCAAAATCAGTCAAAAGTACTTTTGACTGAACAAGTTGATCAAAAGTGGTTTTGATTGCTGCGGTCAAAAGTACTTTTGACTGATTTTGCTAGTCAATAGTACTTTTGATTGGTTAAAAGTTTTGACTGCAACTTTAAACTCTACCTAATTCAACAAAGATGTCTTTCTAGCGCGTACTGATTAGAGTTTTACGTTATCATGAACATACCTACCTAGTTTTTGAAAGTAAAAATGGTTAAAGTGTGGAAACATATTATAAATATATTTATATTGCACGCATGGGCGTACCCAGGGGGGGGCAGGGGGGGGCAGCTGCCCCCCCCTGGAAATCTCGCAGAACATGCATGCACTCGCCTAATTACTAATCAAAGTGTAAACGAGGCCTTATGCTCTAACTTTTAAATGAACCGCGCAGTAGACACTGGCAAAATGCACGGTGTAATGGAATATTTCAACCACCAGTCACAGTGACATACTATTTATAAGCAGCAGCTGTAATACATTTTCTATGGCAAAAGAAATTGTGACGTCATTATTTTTTGAACTCTTTACCTCCTTCAAAAACAACCACAAAAAACCTACAAAATAAATTTTCTTTCGGAAGTCGTTGGTTTTGTTTTTTTATTCCGGTGTCTTTTTTGACTTCCGAAAGAAAAGTTATTTTGTAGGTTATTTTACCCTTTTTGTGGTTGTTTTTGAAGGCGGTTAATTTTTTTTTGAAAAAACTTTTTTATTTTACTCTTTTTAGTTTAAATATTCAACCCAAATTCTTGTCAAATACATCATTTTCTTCCATGTGCACTAGAATTTTGTAATCCGTGGCACCAGTATTAACATCGCTCATGTAGGTACACAAGCTAATACACTTCTCATCAAAAAAATCGAAACACTTTCGTTTTTATTGTTTTTGTCCTAATTTTTTACAAAAGAGAATTAATTCCATGAAAAAAAAACATTACTGTGTAGCTGGCAGTTTGGTCATTACAGTAAGAAGAAAAAAATCAAAATTCGAAATAATTTCATTTGTTTATCCTATAGGTAAATGAAATTAATCACTGTTTTGAGACAAATGTGTATTTAGGGTTGGAGTACGTTTCTCGTTTAAAAACTAAAAATTAGCGCTTGTCTTTAAACTTTCTGTTTCTTATTTCATTTACTGTGACTTTGGGACGTCTGAAAAAACTTTTTTTTCTAAAACATATGGATACTTCGCCCGCAGAAGCCGCCCAAGTGGTGGCATTGTTGGATTCTGGACATAGTCAGCGTGTTGTGGCTGCAAGATTGCATCTAAGCTTATCATCTGTTCATAGAGTCCACAAACGCTATCGGGAGACTGGTTCGTTCACGCGCCGTTCAGGATCTGGCAGGAATCGGGTCACTTCTGAGCGAGATGATCGATTTATTGTAACAACTTCTTTACGAAATCGACGCCTTAACGCTTTTCAACTGCAGCAGCAGCTTCGCGTTGTACGAAGAGTAGCTGTAAGTGACTCTACAATAAGAAGAAGGTTGAAGGAACGCGGATTGGCACCGCATAAGCCAGCGAATGGGCCGAAATTAACTGCAGACCATCGAAGAGCGCGCCTTAACTTTGCACGCGAGCACCTAACTTGGTCATACCTTCAGTGGAGCAAAGTACTGTTTTCTGATGAGTGTAAAATTATGCTGTATGGTAACGACGGAAGGAACAAGGTCTACAGAAGAGATGGAGAACGCTTTGCACAATGCTGCATTGAAGAAAAGGTCAGCTATGGTGGCGGTTCGTGGACGGTTTGGGGAGGAATCAGCGCCGACGGTAAGACAGAACTTGCCTTTGTGTCTGGGCCACGGCTGCCTGCACTAAACTCTCATCGGTACATCGAACAGTGTCTTGAACCTCATGTGATGCCCTATGCACATTTTATTGGCAACGACTTCATATTCATGCACGACAATGCTAGAGCTCACACCGCGGGCGTCGTACGAGATTATCTTACCGAAGTCGGTATCTCCATTATGGTATGGCCAGCAAGAAGCCCGGACATGAATCCCATTGAACATCTATGGGATGAATTAAAGAGACGAATTCGAGCAAGAGATCCAGCCCCAGAAACACTTAGCCAGCTGCAAAATGCAATCCAAGAAGAATGGGATAATATACCACAACATGTGATCGTGACTCTCATCCGATCGATGAAGAACCGTATGGAAGCAGTAATAAGAGCTCGCGGAGGGAATACAAGTTATTAAATAAACGTTTCTTACATTTTTTTTTTCATTTACGCGTGTTGTTTTACCCATTTCCTTCATATTCCATACAGGGTAAAAATTACTCATTATACAAAATACGAAACCTATGAAGACTTAATTTGAATTTAGAACATTAACATTAGGATTTAAAAACCTCATACTACTCACTATTAAATGACATTTTACATTTATTCCTAAATATACACATTTTTCTGATAATCCTTATCAAATCATAAACTGCGAGGTGTTTCGATTTTTTTGATGAGAAGTGTAAAATTCCCTATCTCAAAAACTGCAGAACAGATTTTGATGAAACTTGCAGTATTCCTTAAGGTGAACGATCCCTAGTACAACAAAAAAGAATTTTGAAAATCGGTCCACAATTGGCGGAGTAATCGCGTAACAAACACGCAAAAAGTAAAGATCATCCAAGTAGCCGAAATTAATAAAATGCTCACAAAATATAAAGTACTGAACCAAATTGGATGAAGTTGTTATGGGACCAAACTGCAAGTATACTGCATCGAACGAAAAAAGAATCACACTAATCGGACTAGAAAACTCGGAGTAATCGACGTTCACACATAAAAAAAAAACATACCGACCGAATTGAGAACCTCATACCTTTTTTTGAAGTCGGTTAAAAACAGCTTCGGACGATCCGACCTAAAAATCTGACTTGCCCCCCCCTAGGCCAGAAGCTGGGTATAGCTTGGCCAGAACGGATTGAAACTTGAAATTTGGCATAAGCGCTCCTTATACCACGTAGGTGAGCACTAAGAACGGATTTTGCGAAATTCGGCCCCTAAGGGGTTGTTTTTGGGGTTGATAGTTTGTATGAAACTTCGTTACTACAAGTGCTAGGAATTTTAAATTTTGAATACGGGTTCTTTTGAGGACGTAAGAGTTACCTATGACGCGATTTTGCGAAATTCGACCCCTAAGGGGTTTGTTTTTGGGGTTGATAGTTTGTATGGAACTTTGTTACTTCAAGTGCTAGAAGTCTCTAATTTTGCACGGGGGTTCTTTCTAAGACGTAAAGGCTCACCACGGTGGTGGGATTTTGCGAAATTCGACGCCTGTTGTTTTTGGGGTTGATAGTTTGGGAGACTCCAATTTTGCATAGAGGTTATTTTTTGGACGTAAATGCTACACGATACGACAATTTGGTGAAACTCGACCCCTAAGGGGTTGTTTTTGGGGTTGATAGTTTTTGTGAAACTTTGTTATTACAAGTGCTAGGAATTTCAAATTTTGCATGGGGTTTCTTTTTAGGACGTAGATGCGCTCACCATAGCGGAATTTTGCGAAATTCGACCCCTAAGGGGTTTGTTTTTGGGGTTGATAATTTATATGAAACTTTGTTACTACAAGTGCTAGGAGTTTCAACTCTTGCATGGAGTTTATTTTCGGACGTAGATGCTCACTGAGACGAGTTTTTGCGCAATTCGACCCCTAACGGGTTGTCTTTGGTGGTGATAGTTAGATGTCTTAAATTTTGCAGGAGAGTTCTATTTAGGACATAGGTTTTCACTAAGAGAGGATGTTGTAAAATTCGACCCGTAAGGGGTTGTTTTGGGGTTGATACTTAGGAGTTCCAAATTTTGCAATGGGGTTATTTTTAGAACGTAGGTGCTACATATAACGGGATATTGCGGATTGATTGAATTTTTGTTGTATATTGAAGCGATTTTCTTATCCCAAAAAGAGGGTGTCCGGTAGTAGAAATTCACAAAGGCAAAGTTCTAAAATCACGCGAACGAAGTCGCGGGCGGAGTGCTAGTTGTGCCATAAAACTAACGTAATAAGTAAAAAAAGATTAAATAAAATCATTCAAAGTGCTGGTAGCGCGAAGACAGTGGCGACTTCCGGTTTTCTACATTTTTATGTCAAGCTGTACGCCCATGATTGCACGTGAATGTAGGCTACGCAGTGCACAACAAACTAAATATTGTTGAGTCTAAAGTTCAGACGTCAGAATATATGTTAGCAGTTACTACGACACAACGAATGCATTTGTGTTTGCGGTAGCAACGCGTTTATCTGATACAACTATCTTAGACAAAATGCACTTGATGCATTTCAAGATTAGTAAGGGCAGGCAGATTAGTAATTTGGATTTTAGGCAATCCCTGTAAGCAAGACTTTTGCAAAAGTTAAAAATTATATTTATAAGTGGATGTCTCATTACGAAATGCATTGTTATAAAATGTCTGGAAATTCCGACGGCATAGGTAATAATTAATTAGTTAGACATAAACGATTCATTTACCTAGTGTTTGGATTTTCCAAACATGCAAATAGCTTGCACAATTTGTAGGCAAACCACTGTAGGGAAAATAAATAACCAATTTATTAAGTAATTTACTGAACGTAAGTAATAGCTCCAATAGGTCTGCATTAGTGTAGTTCTATTCATAATTTTAAATTATGTATTTCCGTGCCTCGGAAGCCGTTGGTCCTGGCTTTCATTTGTAGATCTTTGACAGTGGTTACAGGTAGTCAGTACCTAGGAAGAAGTCAGCTTTATCGGGGAATCGTACTATCCAGTAATAACTGGGTGGTGAATGTTAGATTCGCAGTCGCACCATGAAAAACCCTAAGATTAAGCTGAATCCAGTAAGATAGGAAGGCGATCGAGATGTATTTAGAAAAAAGGCTAGACAGACGATGATGGATGGATACAAAACCAAACTATCCGCAGATAAAAGTCTGTTTCTGAATCGAGACAGAAATTCCATTAAACATGTCAAACTGCCAACAGTGCCAACTACTGACTTCCTTAAGGTGATTGCTTCGATGTAGCCCGCGAAATTCAAATTTTTTTACGTTTTTTGCAATTTGCAGGCCAGTGACATGTTGTAACTTTATAAATATATGAGTGTTGCGGTAATAACAAATATAATTTTAAATATAAAAATTATCAAAAAATTCGCTCCATCAGCTCTCACATAGAAAAGGTGCATCGTAGTTAGATTTCGGAGATTTTAACATGATGCACCTTTTCTATGTGAGAGCTGATGGAGCGAATTTTTTGATAATTTTTTTATTTAAAATTATACTTGTTATTACCGCCACACATATATTTATAAAGTTACAACATGTCACTGGCCTGCAAATTGCAAAAAACGTAAAAAAATTGAATTTCGCGGGCTGGTTGGAGCATCCCCCTTAACATGTGCCCGTCTCTTGTAACCTGCGAAAGCAGTAACTTCAAATTCCAGATTATAAGATACAAGGTTCAACTGAGTTCAAACAGTCACGTATTTATTGGCAAGATTTAATACATTTCCAAGTTGACGTTTTTTTGTTAACTTTTCTTTTCACAACGGCTACTTTTGGCACAGCTTATTTTTAGCATACCATTCACTATTCAGGTCATCGGAAAATAAGTGACAAACAAATTCAAAGAAAGAGTTAGTGAGTAAGGGATTTCTTTGTTATACTTGGAATGAGAAAGTTTCTTTGGCGCCCTGCCCAGTATCCACGCAAAGAGACAGTATGCACAAAGTACATGCAGACTCATATTTATAGACGGCCGTATTTACGGAATGCTGGGGAAATTACAGAATTATTAATGGTGTTGTTTGCTACCTTCACAGAAAACTGGTAGAAATAATTTAATGGTACCTAAACTATTTTTGCCAGTGTGACGCATGGCTTTGTTGACAACGACTGAGTACCTACTACGTATACCTGATTGAAAAGTAAAATAAAGACAAAAAAAAAATATTTAACGCGCATCTTCTTTCTGACCCTAGCCATTAGATGTTCGATGGGACGTACAGAAAACAGTGGGCCCTTGGTCACATCCAGATCTTATGTGACCAAGGAAGCATAGTACAAATGGGAAGGGGCCTAACCTTAATGGGGGTGTAACAAAGTTGCTACAGTACAGAAGATGATACTTGGTCTTAGTTCTAGTTAAAAGCCTATACAGTGGGCTAAATGTCGCAAAATAATCCTGATAACACTATAATATTAATTATTCCACGATGACTATGAGCAAAAAGAATCTTGTTAACCAAAGACTGCATATTGTATGGATACAGTTAACACGAACACCAACAAAAACGGAAAACCTCATGGTCAAATAAAACCTGTTTAGTAATTAATTGAACCAAAAAGAAAATTGCTTACCCTTCCTCTTTATACACTAGATGTAATGCCCCCGTAGTGCTGGCATACTTAATGCGGCCCGGCTCCGGCTGCGGACCCTGGATGCGGCTCTTGGCCACGTCGAACGGTATGTTGATGCAGGAGCCCAGCACCCCTGATGTGAAGCCTATGGCTAGTTTGCGACCGAATTCTAGAAGGGGATCCTGTAATTAGCAAACTTTATTTTAGTTAATCAATCTTTGCAGAATGTCTTTAACACAATTAGTCTTGGTAGGTCATTTGCGTGTGCTGACCAAACTCGTTATTATTGAGGGAGATTGGCAAACTCCACTAAAAAAACAAGCCCCACAACCATCTTCGTTTATCGTCTTTAATTTGCCCCTATTTTTTTTTTAAATATCATAAACACAAACTCACGCCTCCTTCACATGGGGGTCGGCAGAAACTACAGTTCGCCACGCACTACGATCCTTACATACTCTAAATGTTTACTTTAATACTTTTAAATGTTTATAAGTATAATGCCTGTGTCGTGAATTGTATTTTCCAGTTCTGTACACCGGACTCTCGATATATTCCCTTTATGTCGAGTCCCGTTACGTCGAGTCTGGAAGTCTATTGTTCTCCAAAGTATTGATATTTTACGCTTTCTATTACCTTTATGTCGAGTTTGGTGAACAAGTACAGTCAGGAATGTAAATTAAAAGCCAATGGTATAAAAACATAATAATATTAATACAAGTATAGGTGAAGATAACCTATAAAAGGAAGCTCAACGGAGCCCCGCTCCGCGGGGCTCCTATTTCTGCGTGCATGGTTTAAAGTAACCTAACACGAAGGGGATGGCGGGGTCTTTCAGACCCCGCCATCCCCTTCGAACCTAACCTGTCCGTGTCGGGGTGCCCACAAGTCCCGAGCTCGCTTCGCTCGCTCTTGGATCCCAAGTTCTAATAACAATTCGTATCATTAATAATTCTAAATTATGTGCATGTATTCATTTCATTGGACGTGACTGTACTTCTAAAATATGATATAATTAAACTCGACATAAAGGTAATAGAAGCGTGGTAAATAAACTCGGCATAAAGGGAATAGAAACGGGACAGAAAACTAAACTCGACATAGGGGTAATAGAAGCGAGACAAGGTTTTCGGCTCGACGTAACGGGACTCGACATAAAGGGAATCAACCGACTCTCTTACCAACCGAGCGATCGCGGTCTTGCTCCTGCTCCAATTCTCGCAGTAGAATTATTCTTTCCAGAAAAAACTTTTGGTCATAACATATTTTTTTAACCTATATTCAGTAAATTAGTCTTTTTGCATAAATAACATTCTCCTTCTTCAAACAAAAATACAAAAAAAAAACCTGATATTCATGATTTAACGATCTCATTTATATGCAAAATTTCTTGCAGATTTATGTAATAAAAATATTAAACAAACCTGATATTCCGGTACAAGGCCTTTCACACTGTGGTAGAATCCAAAATAAACCATATTGAACACACCATTTCTGGCTATTGTGGCTGTAAGACCCTTATTTAGGCCTCTCTTCCCCAAACCATTAGTTCTGACAATTTCCCTGGTAACTGTCCAGGTGCTGGGTACTTCCTTTGTCTTGGCCTTGTTTGACATTAAAGTCACTTTGACTACTTCAAATGGATTGACGAGAATCGCTTCAGTCACTCCGGCTCCTAGACCAGCTAAGGCGAATGTCTGCACAAATAAAGTTCTAAATTAAATGCTGTTACATGTTTTTTTTTGTGATCATGGGCAGATGCTTTGGCCAGCAGTGGGATGAAGTAGGCTAGCTATCAGTATAAGTATGATTTTATTTTGAAATTGTTGTTTCAAGGTCAGCCAACAGAATTTAGGTAGATAACCATCAATTTAGTAGCCTTAATTGCTATAATTTTTTAATGTTTTGGTACTAAGATAATACTACAGCAATTACAAATAACTACTTCTAATACAAAATACAAAAATGTTGAATCCTGTTGTATTATTAACCTGTGTCCCAGCAGTGGGAAGAGTCAGGAAGGGAAGGTTCAGAATAAACAATGTGATATTTTTCCTTATCTGTTAGGAAATGTAATATTTTGTGTAAGTTAACAACAAAACATTAGATAATATTTCAACTCGTCTTTTGACAGTATTTCTTATCAACCTCTTGAATTTGTTTACTTTAGCTTCTTGATAAAGCCTGAGATTCAGTTTGTAGTGTACGGAGATGCTATATCCGTAAGATTTATAATTTGCATGGTATGCAGGTACAGCGTATTATCAGGAAAAATAATGATATACATGCAAAATTTACTTTAGCATTTCATTTCATATTTAAAATTCATGGTAACTTATTAGACTTTAATAAGTCTAATAAGTTACCATGAATTTTAAATATGTTTTTTCTTATTATTACTAATGTACTAATAAGAAAAAACAAATTTATAATTATTAGAATGCTTTCTCTACAATAATAGGTAAGAACTTAAATATAAAGAACAGGAATAAAACAAAAATAATCATTTTTCTACATGGAAAGAAAAAACAGAATCAAAATATAATAAAAAATAAAATATTCTCACTAATGGTGTTGGTGAACTGGCGCCAAACATAAAAAGCTTTTTATACTGCTCAAAGGTAGCAAACTTCACAGCTCGCTTAGGAGTTTCAGCTAAAATAGGAGGCACTAAACCCTTCCAAAATGCAGTAATTCCTTCATACTTGTACATCTTCACCATGCAATCTGCTACCCCAGTGTAGTAGTGAGGATCAGAGCGCGCTAACATCGGTTTAGTGGCTTGAAGCTGCAGCCTCGTCTTCACGAGGTCTAGAGGCTGCATGATTAGCACTTCCACAAACCCTGCACTACCACCAGCACCAATCTGCATAGCAGCTTGCTTCATTAGCCGTTCCATGTCACCCATTTTAACGAACACAGTAAATACCAGTTAGTTCCTACTCAACACACAATAATTATTATTATAAAAAGGTTTACAATTACAACTGATTACAACTGATCAGCCTTTCGCCGGGACCGAACCACAAAAATAAATAAATCAGATGACAGATGAATGAAACAACTGAGATCAGTAATGCTACAAAAAAAAATATGTGACATTAGACGGTTTTTGAATGCAAAGCAAGAAAGGCACAGCACTGTGTGTGAAAAAATGACATTTGGCAACCCTGTCGTTAGCTGTCAATGAGTCCCCGATGGAAAGTGTTGTTTCGCTAATTTCATCCATGTATCTTAGCTCAAATTTATCAATTTATTTGGCCATATTTTAATTAGGCTAGCCTTATTGTTATTTACAAATGTTTATTAAGATAAGGACTCGCTAATAATGTAGGAAAAGGAGTGAATTTAGCAAACAATCGATGTCTTTAAAGTTCATTTTCGCGTGGAATCTATGATTCAAAATGGCAGTGATATTAACAAATTGCAGATGTGAAAAATGATTTCGTGAGTTAAAAACAGTGTCGGTGTGGGTGGATGGTGAATTAAACGCGGAAATGTGGACATAAAGTGTAAGATGGGTTCCCAGACACTAGAGATATTGCGCCAAGGTGTTTGGGCATCGTTAACTGGGGGTTGGTTCTATGATCCTCATCAGAATTTGTTTTGCAACACTGTGCACCTGTATGTGTGGTTGTTCCTGCTATGTTTGCCGTTTTCTATCTACCTGGTGAGTAGTATTAAGGTCGTACATTCATAGTTTTCAATTGGGTTGTTTTTTAATGGTAATAATCAAAAGCAGGTCAGTGGCCAGATTGGCTAAGATCATTGTTATTCAGCATTGTGTCTTAGTCATTATGGTCATTGCCCTTACGAAGCCTTAGCAATAGGTAAGACTAATCTTTTAAAGACTGCACTCTCAAGGTGATATCTTTCTTGAAATAACTGGGACAGTATTACTTGAACTAGTTTTTATTGTTTATCTCTCGATGATATTGCGTCTTAATTACCGCAATTAATTACCGCAATTCTAATTGTAATTGGTTTTTAGGTTATATTTTCAAGTGTAAACAGTTATGATAACATGACATGTTATAATGAAAAGTGCACTAAAATGATGATTACATACATTCTATCGCTTCTTATCTAAGTAATCATTTGCTAATCTACTCATGTTCTCATTAGTTAAATACTTGACAGATTCCCATAACATTGTCAGACTTTAACCTGGAAAAACTTACCAAGACCAACTAAGAATACTTCTGCTCAAAAACATCAGGGTATAACTTTGTTAATTATTTCTCAAGAACAAGTACTTTCTACTTTCTCTATAATTATTTTTAAATACGTCTATGCACTCCCTGACTTACCCTTTAGTGGTAACAGGCATGATGTTGGGCTACTCCACTCTGATAGTTTACAAGTAGTGTTATTTTGAAATGCAAATACTAAACTCAAACTAGTTGTAAACCAACGACGTTATAATACTAGACTCCTAATAACAGGCGACCGATGTCTGTCAACACATTAGGCAAAAAAGTCTAATATTCGTCTCATTTCGACCAATCCTGTGAGCCGTTAACATACGTTGTGACAGAACAGACCTTGAGTTAGCCAATCACAATGCAGTACCCCGTCCCCCTCGCTTACGTAGTACCTCAGCGAGTTGACAGAATAATTTTTTTCCTTAGATCGTGCATGCGGAGTCTAGTATTATATCGTCGTTGTTGTAAACCAACAATGATTAGTCCTGTAACAGAGTGGGTATCCCACCTCCTCTGTTGCTTCATACTCTTTCCATTTGGATCTATGTATATTGATTTTAAAATTTTTAAATAATCATATTTCCAATTTCATCATTTTAAGAACTGAATACTTACCACAATCACTCTTGTGAGTGTCATACAACTATAGGACATAGCACCACCTAATCCAATGGGTTAGGCAGTGATGGTAGGTTCATACGAAGTCAACGACGATATAATACTAGACTGGTAATAACAGGCGACCGATGTCTGCCAACACATTAGGCAAAAAAGTCTTATATCCGTCTCATTTCGACCAATCCTGTGAGCCGTAAACATACGTTGAGACAGAACCGACCTTGAGTTAGCCAATCACAACGCAGTACCCCGCCTCCCTCGCTTACGTAGTACCTCAGCGAGTTGGCAGAATAGTTTTGTTCGTTAGATCGTGCAATGCATAGTCTTTGCTTTACTTTCTCGATAATCTCATTAACTAGGGGTTTGAATTGAAAAATTATTTTTTGTATTACATAGTGCATTTATCGAGGAAGGCTATAGGCTACATAACATCACGCTATGACCAATAGGAGCTGAACAGTGGGAGTGAAACCATGAGGAACATCATCATCAGCCTATAATGTTTCCACTGCTGAGACACAGGCCTCCTCTCTGTGAGAGGGAATGGGCCATAATCCACCACGCATGCCCAGTGTGGATTGGTGGATGAAGATGACACATGTCTTTTTGGTTCTAGACATGCCGTGTTCTTCACGATGTTTTCCTTCACCGTTTTAAGAGCAGTGTTTATGAAATAAGTTACACAAAGTAATGCGCCTGGTGGGGTTCGAACCCACAACCTACAACTCATAAGTCGGGATCGGTACCACTGGGCCACCACTGTTCTTATCTCTGCATGAGGAACAGCTAGTAATAAATAAAGGTTTTGGGTAGCCTGCTGGGCTTGCTTGAGCATGCCATAATATTGATATACCACTATTAACAGGTTAAAGGTCCCTTTCTCTTATGAACTTTCAAAGAAGTTCCATTATTTTCAAATGTATCACTAGGTACGGTACATAGTATAAAACAAAGTCAAGTCCTATGTCTGTCTGTCCCTATGTATGCTTAGATCTTTAAAACTACGCAACGGATTTCAATAGAGTGATTCAAGAGGAACGTTTGGTCAGTGGGTCATCTTGATATGTGTTTAACATAAATATAATATAGTAGAGATTGCGCTGGTGCAGAGCCAGCGCGGGTTGCTAGTTACTAGTAAAAAATATACTACCAATCTATACATAAAATATATAAGTATTTGAAACTACTACTGTGTACTCATACACAATTCCTGTGTTATAAAAGAGATGTATTTTTAACCAGAGTTGTGGATTACTCAGCTCTATAAACAAACAGTTCAGTAATAATGTGAGAAAAGATAAAATGCATAGTCAACATCTTAGTATGTATTCAAAACTGATTTTTTTGAGAATTCATAATTATGATCTTGTAAATTACTAGATTTGCCCTGTGGTTTTTAATTCGAACTAGTAGTTCCCGAGATTTAATTATAATGTAAAAAAAAACCTTATTACAAACATTTTCATGCATTAACCCATTTGCAATGTTACAAAATGACTCACAATTTAATAATGCTATATTAAAGACAAGTGTATAATTTCTATTGTATTCATCATCATCAGCCAGAAATAATTGTATAGAATATATTGTATTGCACATTATTATAAAGTGTGTAGCTGACTCATAGTCTATGCTTTACTTTTGAAACAATATCTGTAATGTGAATTAAAATGTTACTCTAGCTGTCACATTGCCTTTCCTGATGGCAACATCAGTACAACTTTGAAAACTGATAAGTCTATTTCAGAAAGTGATTTCATTTTTTTTAAGCTTCCCAAAAAAATGCCTGTACAATTTTGATTTTGATTGATTTCCATAATACTACCATTACTCTAGTCTACTAAAAAATAAAATAGGCCTCTGCTAGGCTAGCTACATCACCCTATTCTCCACCTTCCGCATCTAGTCTGTCCCAGCCACCTCAAGGTCATTGGTCCATATAGCTGTAGGGTAGCCCTGACTACACTTGCCAACACAGGGTCTCCACTCCTGGAATCTTGCTCTACTAGCCGGTGGTCCTTTCAGTTTGCCTACTCTGTAGGCTAGTGTGTCAGTTACTCAGGTTGTTTTTTTGGATAACTTCATTCCTTATCCTATGAACTTACTACCGTGTACTGAGGATTAGTTCCTCCATATAATGTATACTCAACTTAAAAACAATATATTTTTCACTAACTATTTGACTGTATTTTATAAGTCATCAATTATCCTATTGGAGCTTGTTGGATTCAATAAGACACAATCATTTTGTTGTGAACTGACTGGCAAAAGTTTATTTTGCAGTACATATCAATTGTTTGACATGATTTTGACATAACTATGGTGTATTTTCTGCAGAAATCTATAGGTACCTACTCGCTATGGGAGTGCTTGTATGACAAGCTATGTTATTCTCCATAAAAATCAGCACCATGGCAGAGCTAAAGCCAAGCTAAAGTTTGTCTCTTAATAGATTTTCAGCTTTATACTCTAGAACATAAAGTTCAAAATCCACTATAGACAAACCATAGCTTCAGAGAATAGCACTACAAGTTCATAAGGCACCTTGATGAGGCGAAATGAGTATGTACGGAGTAGTTGTTGCAGAACTGTGTTAAAAGTTTTGTAGTTTCTGTGGGATAAAAAGAGTGTGTTCATTTATTATAAAACTTTTATTTGAACTAAATAGTCAAGAAATCTCACACGAGACATATAAATAAAATCCAAGTCAAGCTTTCAAACCAAGGCTAAAACTCCTATGCTATAAATAAATCCCTACAGGCTACAGGTATGATGTTATCCATACTAATAACATTTAACCTACATTATATCCATTACTTTCACCTCTAAATACATAATTGGCAACCCTACCCATACATAGTAAGTACTACCTTATACTGAGTGATATTGAACTAGTCTTTTATGTAATATACATAGTATTATGTTCAACACATTCAGCATTAATTTAATAGGTCTGTGTGTAAATTAATTACTTTAACAGCTATATTGTTGTAATTTGTTTCTAAGATTTCTTTTTCTTAAAAATAAACCTTGTCCTATACTGTGATTTTTTCTTGTGCTGTGGCATACACAAACAGACTAGACTCGGAATGACTACTTATAGGTTTTTTTTAAAGTTATTTAACGATAGGTTCGCGTTTGATGGTAAGCGAAAATGTGGTCGACGGTGAAGTATGGTTGCCTTGAAGTAACCTATTCACTCTTGTCATGAAGACCCCAAGGTTATAGCTGCCAGGAAACACAGACCCCGGCAGAGAATTCCACCCTAAGTACGTAGGATGTCCAAAGGTCCTAAAAATGTTTGTTCCGTGCGAGAATGAAACCCATGACACGCAGCGCGGTGTCAATCGCTCAGGTGCTGCACCAACCGTGGCAACAAAGATTAAAATTATAGCCTGTTACTAAGAGCTCCCTGCTAAAAAAAACCTACCATAAAACCCATCATATTGTCTGACCCTGTGGTAAAACCCAGGATTTTTCTGCTCAGCATTAGTACTTGCGACCACTGAAGTGATAAAGAAGTCGTCATCATCAGCTGTAAGGCGTCGTGCGGTCCGTGGTCGCCACTCGAGAACTTTTCTTCCCCATCGGTTATCAGTTCTACGATCGATGTGGCCTGCCCCTTGCCACTACAACTTGCAAATTTTACGAGCTATGTCGGTGACTTGTTCTTCGGTGAATATCCTTGTTCCGGATTTTGTCCTGCAAAGAAACTCCGAGCAAAGCTCTTTCCATTGCCCGTTGAGTGACTCTTAATCGCCCTAAAAGGCCAGCAGACAACGACCACGCGGACCACGTCTCGGAGCCGTATGTCATCTCTGGCAACACTAACTGGTTGAACACCCTAGTATTGAGGCACTTTTTTTTTTAACGTGGTAAAATCATCAAATGAGTCCTCCCACCCCGGGCAGGGCGGGAGGGACTGTCAGACTTGTACTGACTAAAATCCACGGTGTCCTTCAATAGCCCTTTATGTTCCGGGGTCACGGTGATGGAATAAGTCCCGCGACCCCCGCAGTCTTTGGCCCTCTGAGAGGGGGCCCCGTCATTATGCTGACGCTCTTTGAGGCGCGCGTGGGACACAACGCGCCGTCGACCCGGGCATAGTCCATGGTCGGGCAGCGAGTTGCCCTTTACTCGCTGCCCGCATTCCCGCGGCCCGCGCCTTCGTTGGCCGGAGATCGTCTTGCGACGTCCGTCGCCGTGGGCGTCCACCACCGCGGGTGGGGCGGAGGAAGGACACTGTCCTCTCTCTCACGCGGCCCGCCTCCTCCTTCGCGAGCATTACTGCTTCGCAGAAAGAGGCGACCGCTTCCCACTCCGTCTCGCCCCGCAGCATGGCCGCGACCAATGCTGGGCGCGAGAGGTCTCCGCCTATCGCCGCCGTGAGGAGTATTAAGGCACTAGGATTCTCGATGATAAAGGAGTATTGAAACAAAATGTATTTTCTACCTTTATAAAAATATCTGACAACCAACTAAGCTGTAACCTCTTACCACGTAAGAAAAAACAACAAGTGCAATAAATTGAGGGCACAATGCACATAATAATGTTGTATAAGAATGTTTTATTCTATTTCTGTATAACCTGATTATTTGACCCACTATCACGTTGCGAATTACGTTTCATCAGTATCAGTTCACCTTCTAGCTAATTATGCGAGTGAACTAACAAATTAGCTAATTAGCAAATCAATCAACGTTCTTTCAAGTTTTTTGAGGAGGACAACAATGTGTTGATAGCTTGAACTAATGTTTTGAAAATACTTATTAATCAGATTTGAAAACTTCTAAACTTCAGGGGCTGCAGGATTGTTCAAAAGAGGGCTATTTTTTCCGCCTGAGTGGAGAAAGGGACGATTTTTAACCTTTATTGTCCCACCGCTGGGCAAAGGTCTCCCCATAACCTTCCACTCTTCCCTTTGTGCGGCTTTCTCCGGCCAATCTCTCATGACCGGTCCGGCGATGTTACTGACACCCTGAAACACCAATTGAAGAAACTGAGTGGGTGTTAGTCAGGAAATGGCAGACTTTTCCAGAGTGAGAAGAGTTATTTGATAATTTCCCACTTGTCACATGGTCAGGTCATCACCGCTCGTGCTAATTTAAAAAAAAAAAGAGACATGAGTAGCCACCATAACGCTTTATAGAGAGACCACAGTCATCGACACGGATCGGTTTTAACCGCGTAGAAAGGCCATTATGTCCATTCACTAACAAAAAGTAGTCACCGATCTTGTTCCGGTTCGGACGGCGCGAGTTTGACTTGTCATCGCGTTCGCGTCACCGAAAATATGCGACAAAATGATAAATAAATGATAAATGATATTTATTCAGCAAATTGGTTTTGGCAAACTCTTTTACACGTCAAAAAGACACTATTTTTACACTAGATGAGGCCGGTGTTTCGTACCTGACTACTCTGAGAAGAAACATCCGAAACAAACTCAGAGGTCACAGTCTCTTTTAAAGTCCAGACAATTTTGTATTGATCAAGATATATGAGAACCATGCAGGTGTCTGAGGTGGTCTTTTGAAGAAAGAACCACACAGATTTGAGTGGACCTGTCCAGTCAGTGCAAGCATGTGTCAGTTACCGTGTAGCTCAACTCATACCACAAGGAGCTCAACGAAACGACGAACAATACCAAAGAAAGGACATTTGGGTAGGCCGCATAAATAACTCAAACTGTCAGACAATGAACCGCAAGAAAATAATAAAAAAAGTAGAATAAAATGTAACCCACATTTGTTCTCATATTCACAGGCTAGTAAAAACACAAAAAAAAGACAAAATTAAAATTACAAAGTAATTCATGTCAACGAAATAAAAAAAATATAAAATAAAATAAAACATAAAAAAAAACAGATGACATAGAAAATGTCAAAACATGTAAAAATATAAATAAATTACAAAGTAATCATGTCAAAACAAAATAAATAAAAAATACGATGTCAAAAAAAAGAGAAGTATAAATAAAAATGTCAGCGTGTATAAAAAACAAAACATGTCAAAATTAAAATAAAATGAGTAAAAATAAAATGTCAAAATAAAGTAAAAAAAATAGTATAAAAGAAAACATTGAGTGAATTTAATTTAATTGGAGCAGCTTATTCCCATGCCTTTTTATCTTCTAAATAATGATTAATATTATAATAAGCTTTCTTGGATAAATTTCGTTTTATATACGATTTGAATTTATTCATACTTAGCGTTTGAATAGGGCCGGGAAGTTTATTATAGAAACGTATACATTGACATCTAAACGAAATCCCTATTTTTTTGAGCCGCGTTGCTGGAACAATAAATTTATCTTTATTCCTCGTGTTAATATTGTGAATATCACTGTATTTTTTAAAAAGATTAATATTTTTATGTGCGTACAAAAGATTTTCATAAATAAATTGAGAGGGCACAGTCAATATATTAATCTCCTTAAACTTTTCTCTGAGGGAGCTTCTGGGACTCAATTTATAAATGGAACGAATTGCCCGTTTTTGCAATACAAAAACTGTTTGAATATCGGCGGCATTTCCCCATAAAAGAATACCGTACGACATCACACTATGGAAGTAACTAAAGTAAACTAAACGCGCTGTCTCTAAATCAGTCAAGTCGCGAATTTTTCTAACGGCGAATGCTGCAGAGCTCAGTTTTTTTGCCAATTTTTCTATATGGGGGCCCCACTGAAGTTTATTATCCAAGGTTATGCCTAAAAAGACTGAAGTAGCTTCCGGTTTTAATTCTTGATCCTTTATCCGTATAACAGTTTCCACTTGTTTAACATGAGGTATCGTAAATTTAATACATTTCGTTTTTTTCTCATTTAGAAGAAGATTATTACATTCGAACCAATTAACTATTTTTGCAAGAGCTCTATTAACATCATCAGTAACGATCTGCTGACGTTTGAGTTTAAATAAAAGAGAAGTATCGTCTGCAAACAACACTATGTTATGATTGTCTTTTATTAAGTAAGGCAAATCATTTATATAAATGAGGAACAAAAATGGGCCAAGAATTGAGCCCTGGGGTACCCCCATTTTTACAACAGATCCGGGGGATCTTTTTCCGTTGTCCACTCTTTGAATCCTATCACTCAAATAAGAGGTAAGAAGATCCAAAGAGGCGTTGCGGATCCCGTAGTGGTGCAGTTTCCTGATCAATGTTTCGTGAAGAACGCAATCGAAAGCCTTGGACAAATCGCAAAAAATGCCCAAAGCGTCGCATTTGTCTTCCCATGCATCATAAATGTGTCCTAAAAGTTCAACACCGGCATCAGTTGTTGAACGACCCCTTGTAAAACCGAACTGTTTATTATGCAATAACTTATGCTTGTTAAAAAAACTTTGCAATTGAACCAAAATAAGCTTTTCAAAAATTTTACTAAAGGTAGGTAGTACTGAAATAGGTCTGTAGTTAGTAGGGTCTGATGTACTACCAGATTTGAATAGCGGTATTATTTTACTATTTTTCATTAGATCAGGAAACTCTCCACTGTCAATACAATCATTAAAAATAGAAGCGAGGGTAGGAGCTACAATATTTATAATAGACTTAGCAACATCCACTGAGTGACTCCATAGATCAGCGGTCTTCTTAATATTTAAAGTGTAAAAAGTTTTGATTATATCTTTACAAGTGACATATTGAAAACAAAAATCGGAATCGCAAGCAGGAACATTATCCTTTAGTAAAGACTCTGCAGCAGCAGGTGACGAGTTTAATGATTTAGTAGTCGATACAGGAATGTCGGCGAAAAATTTCTCAAAGGCTGTGGCAACTTGAGTGTCTGAATTTAAAACATTATCACCAATGGCAAGGCTGAACGCACTATCTGTCCTGCACGACTTTCCCGTTTCGCTATTAATAATTTTCCATGTCGTTCTAATTACATTACTACTGTTTTTAATTTTTGAGCTCAAGTATTGAGCCTTTGCTACACAACAAACTTTTTTAAATAATTTAGAATATTTCTTAACATATGAATTGAATTCCACAGTATTAATATAGGACCTCTCTTCATACAGCTCATATAGTCGTTTTCTGCTCCTATGAATACCAATGGTGGCCCAGTCATTGAATGAAGCTTTACTATTAACAGAAATTGTTTTGGGAACAAATGTGGTATCAAATTGTTTGCAGTACATACTGAAAAAGTCGTTAAAATGTTGATTCGGGTCATCATTAGTTGACAAAAGAGATAATTTATGTGAAAGTTTATTTTTAAAAGTTTTCAATCTACTTTTGGTTTTTGGGTTAACTGTGATTTCTTGTTTAATTACTTTTTTGTTAACATTTTCAATAGTAATAAGTTGCCCGCAATGATCAGAATCAATTTGGTTAATAATTGCTTTATGAATTTCTTTGACATCAGTATATATATTATCTAGGCAAGTTGAACTAGTAGGGGTTATTCTAGTGGGCTCCAAAAATTTATTTTCAAGGTTGTATGACCGGAACAGGCTTAAGATTTTAGTACTTAGCACAGAATTTTCTAACAAATTAATATTAAAATCACCACAAGTTATAATAGCCTTTTTTGAATTACAAAGTCTGTGCAGCACTTCATCCATTACCTTCTCGAAACAGTCATACAACCCAGATGGAGGTCTGTACACGCTTAATATAATAAACTGCTCCAATTCTATACAGGCTATTTCAATAGTCCGTTCAACGGAGAGGCTAACAATATCCTTACGGTCTTTAAATTTGAGCTGATTATTTACTAGGATTAATGCGCCGCCATGTATAGCATTCACTCTGCTGAATGAACTACCAACCTGGTGATTGCTGAAATTGAACATAAACTGATGACTTTTGAGCCAGTGCTCCGTTATACAAAGAATATCTATTTTATTACAATTC
The DNA here is from genome assembly GCA_954870645.1 of Agrotis clavis. NCBI lineage: Eukaryota > Metazoa > Arthropoda > Insecta > Lepidoptera > Noctuidae > Agrotis > Agrotis clavis. The sequence continues at coordinate 22,264,208 of OX940930.1, forward strand.
AAAAAAAACTCTACTTCTAATTCCTTGTTTAAAAATCCTTGAATGTTTTGATGCACCAGGTTGATACTATTCAAATTTCCGAAACTCGCATTGCAAGAGGTTGCCTCTATTGTCTCAAGTTCTAATTTAAATGATGATCAGATGCAGTTAATGTTATCAAATTGTTAGAAGTGTTACTGAATTCAATAGAAGCATCTTGTTTATCTAAGTTCTGAGTTGTTATACAAAAAAAGTAGACTAAGGACACAGCTATTTGTCTTTTACAATAATTTGTAAGATAGTACTTTTCTACAAGATATCTATCTTTTGTCAAATAAAAATTGTTACCCACATAATTATTAATGTCAATTAACTGAAATACATCATTATTACATGTCAAATTGTACAATGTCATATTAATATTAAATCTAGAGTTATTTTCCTCCTGTGGCAAACTGTTACTGTAAGGAAAAGTATACAAAACAATTTTTCTTAAATTTAAGTTACTTAATGTTCTATAGTAATGGATCAATTCACCTTTATTTAAGTTTCCTCTATTCCCTAATAAAATAAGTAAAGTAGTGTCCTGCTTAAAATTAAATTTAATAATTTTTTTCATAATATCATTTAATGAACATCCATGCATACAGTGGTTTATTATTTTATTTCCTGGATATTCATCTGTTATTAAAGGCCCTAGATCTTTTCCAATCTCATCACAAAAAATGACTACATCGTTATAACTTAGTTTGCATTTTTCATTGGAACAATTCACCGGTGTATGTAAATCAACACATGGCTGCGGTAAGGTGGTACATTCATGCTGGTCATTACATGCTGTCAATGAATGTTCCGGTGTACGTACATTGGTAGTTGCTTGACAGTACTCACAGATGTTATTTTGAGAATGCACCAGATCATTCATCGCCAACACATATTCCCTCATAAGATGTTCAAAATAATATGATCGGAGAGAAAGTTCCGTGTAGATAAATATTATTACTTCTTTATGGACTTAAATCATTACAAGGCGCTCGACCAGCCGCAAAACCGTCAAGAAAGTTTGCCGTGTCGAGGTTACTATACGTTTGCAAATTGCAATTTTGTTTCCGTGGTATGACTACTTCTCTACATTTACTAAAGGTCTGAAAACCACATTGGCACGCAGTACATCCGCGTTTTTCATTAACGATTCGAATTTGATTAAAATTGAGAGATATGTCAGTAGGCCAGCCTAAAGACTCACGCTTTAAAGACGGAAGGAGATGGCGGGATGACATGGTAGGCCACCAGGTCATCCCGCCATCTCCTTTTGGGCCTGTTGCGTTGTGGTTTCCTGCCAGTTGGGCTCGATTCCGTGGCTATCTTAGCCCACTGTTCCTTTGAGTAGTTGTAACAATATGAAAAGAAGAACGTGCCCATGGCCAGTGTCTACCATTTTAAATCAACGAACTAATCAGACACCGCTCGCGGGAGTAGCTCGTACACTGGATCATCGTAAACATTGCAAAATTGATTTACTGGGACGGGTCAAAAGCGGCGTGTCCACACTAGACTTACTCCGCTACTCGTACATACATATAGTTGGGGAGCCCAGGAAGGGATTTTTGCTGTGACTCCAGCGCGTCAGATTATTATAAGGGAGAATCCTTGCACCCTGTACCTGTACCAAGTATCAACCCTTCATCTGGTGGGGTTTGTTTGGGAGAACCCGTCACATTAGTAACAAAAAAATCGATCCGCAGAAATACTCAGGCGCGTCAGATTAAGAAAAGGTAGATTAATTAGGTTCAGAAGAGTGTATATTTCAATAATCTGACAATTTGAGCGTGGCATTAGGAAGTGAGCGAGTACTGAAGTTGTAAAAAAAAAAGTCATTTTGACTCAAGCGCGTTTCATTTTTTTTTTTATTGAAGGTAACACTGTAAAAATCATACTCACTAATAATCTGACGTTTTCCATGGGGCGATGTCGGTAGAATCGTGGAGAAAAGGTGAACTACCAGTTAGTTCGCAACTATCGGTCGTGATTTAATGTCCGCCATCTTCTATGGCGATCATTGATTGTCAAAATCAATATTAAATCAACATAGCATAAAAAATTGTTTCCGATCTTTCCTTGTATTCTTTTTTTTTTGTATTTTTGCATGTAGTGTTTACCGCTTAAAATTGTACATCTAGAGTATTAATGTTATGTGTTCTATTTAAGTATGTATGGATGTAAAAATTGTAGGTAAACCAATAAAATAAATCCAAACTAATATTATAAATGCGAAAGTAACTCTGTCTGTCTGTTACGCTTTCCCGCTTAAACCACTCAACCGATTTTGATGAAATTTGGCACAGACAATCTTTAGACCCTGAGAAAGAACATAGGCTACCTTTTATTGCGAAAAAGGGGATGAAGAGGTTGAAATAGGGGTTGAAAGTTTGTATGGGATTTCTTAATTTTAAAAGATAAAACCATGAAACTTTATATTTAAGCACTTGATAAGATATTTATTTAAACATTTGTTCTAGCGTTTTTGAAATTTCGACCAGTGAGGGGGTGAAATAAGGGTTGAATGTTTGTATGGGATTTTGTCATTTCTGGGGATAAAACCATGAAACTTTATATTTAGGAACTTGATAAGAAATAAATAACAATTTGTTCTAGCGTTTTTGAAATTTAAAATCGTTTGTTCTAGCATTTTGAAATTTTTACCACCGTGGGGGTGAAATTCTACAAACGGAATTCCCGAAATTCGAACGGAACGGAACGGATTCGGAACGGGAACTACGAAGCCAAACTTTTTGTATACAAAATTTTAACCACTGAACCTAGGAACATCATAAATATTTAGAAGTTTTGGGTGTATCAAGTTAAAAAAAACCGGCCAAGTGCGTGTCGGGCCACGCACAGTGTAGGGTTCCGTAGTTGCCAATCAAAATACTTATGCGAACTAACTAAACTGATTCGGTGAATTTAATTTTAAAAAGAATTTTCAAAATCGTTCCAGGCGTCTTTGAGAATTCGGGGAAAATACATAAAAAACAAAGAATACGACGAATTGAGAACCTCCTCATTTTTTTTTAATTTAGTTAAAAATAGTTGACAATAAAAACCTACCTATCCCCAAAACATACCCACTTTATAGCTGTAAAAATAAAGTTGACAAACTTACATTTGCAGTTGAAGATACATGTTCTCCGATACATTTTGTTTAGGAAAATATGTTATCCAAGTACGTTTTATAAGTTGGTCGACTATTACTCGTAAACTTGTAAAGCCTACTTAGTCGTGATAATTTTCTTTTAAACTTCGTTATACACCGTGTTCTTCACGTTATCCATAAACTTTAGCAAATACTTCTATGGCTTTTACAAATCAAATCCAACAAAGGAAGTAGTACTTAAAAAGGCTTCGTTACAAAGATATTTGTAATTTCATTTAATGAAATTTAATTGAGCTATGCAGTGAGAAAGTATCTTAATTTGGCCTATGTTGCCGCTTAGTGCAATTAAAATGATAAATCTATCAAATACTATTTGCATTTCATTTGCACGTACGAGAGGAACCCGAGAGTTAGCGAAGAAATACGATCATTTGCGATAACGAATCTTTCAAAGAGATTAAACTGGTCGCTATGGATACCTAAGTTGTTATTTGTCATTGTTTGTCATGCATGATTTTAACTGTCAGGATTATTGTTTATTGTAATTTGCTTTTGGGTTTCCGACTAATTTAATCAATCATTTTGATTACAACTTTCACTATGCCGCACGAATATTCTGCTCAACACCAAGCTGATATTCACTTCGTCTACGGTTTCTGTGACGGAAATGCTACAGCAGCTGTGCGAGAGTACCAACGGCGATTCCCTGGTCGGCGCGTTCCTGATATACGAACATTTATTAACATACACAGGAGATTTTGTGAGATCGGAATTAGACCACGCCGCCCTGAACGAGCAATCAATTTGAGCGTCGCTCAAGAAAACAGAATAATGAACCTTATTATTCATGATCCTACACTCTCAACGAGACGCGTTGGGAGAATCGTGGGTGTATCTCATAAGCTAGTGTGGAAACTGTGGAAAAGATATGGTTTGCATGCCTACCACTACAGAAAATCCCAAGGCATAATACCACCTGATCACTTCTCAAGAATTGTTTTTTGCCAGAGAATGAATCAAGAACTGATAAATAATCCAATACTGCTTCAAAAAATTCTTTGGATGGATGAAGCCCAGTTTACAAGAGCGGGAGTATTCAATTCCAAAAATCAAGTGCAGTGGCATGAGAGCAACCCGAATTTACATTGGCAGGCGTCACATCAAACTGAATTCTCTGTAAACATGTGGGCTGGTGTTTTTAACAATCAGCTGATCGGCCCTATTGAGATTCCCCACCGCCTAAATGCTGACAATTACTTAGAGTTCCTAAGAAACGTCACTAGCTTCGAATTTTTCGAACAAGTGGATCTTCAAACTCTGCGAACCATGTGGCTCCAACATGATGGGGCCCCTGCACATTATGGCACACAAGTGCGTGAATATTTAAATGCAACGTTTCCTGGCCGTTGGATTGGACGAGGTAGCACAAATATCGCATGGCCAGCTAGGTCCCCAGATCTGACTCCTTTAGATTTTTATGTCTGGGGAACCTTAAAGGAGAAGGTGTACTCCGTACAAATTCAGAACCGTGAACAGCTCTTAGATAGAATATCTCAGGCTGCTGAACAAATAAGACAAATGTCTGTAAATTTAAATGGCCAAATTAGGACTCGTTTGAATATTTGTGTCGAAAAAGAAGGTGGTCATTTCGAAAACTTTTTACATTAAATTTATTTTTTGCTTTTTAGAGTTTATTTTTTATTAATAAAAATATTTTTGAATGACATTACGGCTGACGTAGTTGTCTAACCTACAGTGTTATATGGATCTTTGGACACTCCATTGAGGTTGACAGGAGAGCGCTCATTTGTGTAATGTATTGAAAAATAAGATGGTGGCGTTAGTTCTGATGTTGCCCACGCAACAAGTGTGCTTATAAATTATAATTATTCTACTCAAATGCATAAAAAAAATATGCTGTGATTACCATTTATCTTAATTTGACCGAGACCTATCTTTTGAGAGTATTTTTACGAATGTACGTGAGCTCTAAGCGTGGTCCCCAGATTGCGTGTTGAGCTGCCCCTCTTTTAGTCAATAATTTTGAGATTGAATGTTCGTTACTTAAGCCGAAACGGCAGAATGGGAAGATAATTATGGTAGCCTACTCCCCTTCCCGTCGTTGGAGGTCCGGCGTTGCTTTAAGCCTAGACTAAAAATAAGGACTGCAGAAACGTTTTGCGAAGGCTGCATGTCGTGGGAAGAGGTTATCATGATTTGGTTATGGAATTTTGTTTTTTTTTTTATTCCTCAATTAAAAAGACAATTCGAAATACGTATCTACCTGCTTGGTAGCCTTATACGTTCTCTTTAGATAAGTATAGTACATTGACAGTGCTATGAGGAACGAGATAAAAAATCAAAGAAACTGTTTTGACAAGTTTCAGCCCGCCAAATGTTATGAATGAAAATACGACGTTGCCAATTCGGATAAAGAGGCATGCATATCGGGTTATTTACGTCTAGGTATTTAGTTTGTATGAAAATTAACAAAAAATAAAAAATAAGAATTTATTAATGTGTCCATAATGAAAAATGCTTACTTCCGTGGTCTGAACATCTGGTCGAAGTTTATGTATATCGTCCGGAACACGGTGTATATACTACTATTGTGAATTTTTTCACACCCTCAAACATAACCGTTTAGCTGGCAGAGGGGGGGGACACTCGAGTCGAGCAAAAATTAGCACTTTAAAGCTTAATATTTCACAAACGAATCTTTTTATCAAAAAATTGTTAATGGAAACTATCAATATTTTTTAAAGACCTATTTAATGATACCCCACACTAAGGGGTACGCGAGAAAAAAAAAAAACATCCCCACTTTACGTGTACAGGAGGTACCCTAAAAAAAAATATTTTACGAGATTTTATTTTACCACTTTTTTGGCACAACAAATCCGTATATTTACACCAAATTCCAGCTTTCTAGTACTGGGCGTCTCTGAGCTAAGCTGCGGACAGACGGACGGACGGACGGACGGACATGGCGAAACTATAAGGGTTCCTTGTTGACTACGGAACCCTAAAAATTGGCTTTTGAAGTTAAAGTTCCTTTTAACGAATAGGTACTCTGCATCGCCGCCGCTGCCGTCGGTCGTCGGTCGCCGTCGCGCACATTCGTTGAAGTGTGGCGGCAGGCAACTTACGGCGCTGTCGTGTGGTGGGGGAGCGCACGAATCTAACTATGCCTACCCGAACGGGCAGACACGTGAGGGCAGACATCATTGTCGGACGCATGCGATCAGAGAAATTTGCGCTACAGAGAATTACATTTTTCGATCCAGTAAAATTATTTTATTGTTTCGTATCATTTTAAAATATTTTTGTACACAACGTGATGCTGGCCCCTGGAAGTGTCTCTTGGACATAAGGGACAAATAAATTTTCCTGGGTACTTTCTGCCACTTAATGGAATACATAGGTACCTTATACCTACTGTAAACAGATATTTTATATATTTTTTTAAACATACCTACTCTCTTTTAACCAAATGCTATACCCAAATCTATACCGTTCCATTAATATAATCCTTAATATTCAAATTAATTTACTATAACTGTGTAAATGTTTGTTTCACGGCTAATTTGCTGAGCCGTTTGTTACAAAATCGGATATGGATAGTCTGAAATCTGAAAAACAACATAAGCTACTTTTTATCAAAACACCACGCGGGCGAAGCCGCGGGCGGAAGCTAGTAAATAAATAAATAAAATGATCCGCCATTTATTGAATTAATTTGTTACAAAAAATGTGATAAATGAAGAACCGCTCTACTGATTTTGTGCAAACTTCACATAAACCATCTACTAAATAGTCCGAACAAAGCCTAAGCATTTGGTTTGGATAGGTGAGCCCGTTCTTCAGTTATAAAATTACAACGAAAAGTGGCATTGATTTCGTGTTATGTGAGGATCATTTCATTGTAAGGGAAGGAAAATGTCTGGGCAACAGAAGTGGGTTAAATCTAATGAAAAACTGACTACTACAAATAAACTTCATGCTGTTAGAAGAAACTTTACTGTACTTTTGACCAACTTCTTCTGTCCAGATATTTTACAATACAATAACAATTTGCATGAAAAAATGTTTTGCAAAATTTGACCAACTTCCACTGTCCCGATTTTTTTCTACCGATACAATGAAATGATCCTTACATGAAACAGAGTCGACGGCATTAAAAAAAAATTGGCCAATTTCACTCATTTCTGTGGACAGCTCACACTTGACGAAAAAATGCTTAATAAATAGTCAACATCATAAAAGAGCTAAAGTTTCCTACGAAAGTTTTCCCGTCTCTCTTATCGATTCGGATTTCCCCCTTTTGGCCAATTTAAAAGAAACGTATATAGATAAATAAGTTTCAGGACTGACCACTGACCTTGGCACCCATTTAGATTTCACTTATTTTGTCCGTGTAGTCAACAACCAAGGCATAAATCATAATTGAACTTGGCTCTCATTTCACATTTATGTTTTTGATGGGATTTTAATGATGTAGGGTTTCTATTCGTAATTAATACATTTAATTTTATTTTATACAACTGTTTTTTTTAACAGTTTTAAAACTGTTTACACGCTCTCCCCCCCACTAAAATAGAAAACTTGTCAGAAACTTTTTTCTTTTTAGAACATAATCTTTCAAATCCAATAGGTCGCCATGACGCTCGAGTAACTGCAAATTTAGCATCCTCGGCTCCCCTACTAATACATACCTTCGCAATTTCATTAGACACTAATGAAACTGCGTGTGTCATCAATTGGGTGTCAATTAGTTAGACCTGTTGGCAGATTACAGATAAACTGATGGTTTTATGTAGATTGATGGATTGTTAAATCTTTTATCAACTTTCGCTATACCCAAATTGATCGCATATCTTATCACATCATAATAATGCGGAAAAGTTGTCACCTCAGACATCGTCCTCCGAATCATTTTTTTGAGCTTGTAAAAAGCTCCTATTAGGCACCTACCTAGAGGCATCATGGTCCCAGTAGCTGCGTTGGAGCTCACCTATTCAGTGACATCCGGTTAGTCAGGAAATTGATTCCAACTTAGTTGGAAAAAGACTGGGCAGATGATGTTGCTGGATGTGAATTTATGTTTGTAAATGCCTGCATTTCAAAGGAGTCCAATTCGACACGCAAGCATGTCTTAGCATTTTTCTTCGGGTACAGCTAGTGACAATGAAACCTTTTTTGTTGCAGTACTTCCCGCCAGCGAGCCTCGGTTGGATAATATACTGCGCACTGGTTGCGCTGCTGTTCGCCGGGCTGAAACTGCTGAACCACGGCCTGCATCACATGTACGACACCACGGAGTGTATCATCGTGCAACCACCCGCTGACTCCAACGCCCCTGAGAATCCTGCGTGAGTATTACATAATGTTATGTTCTTAGCCAGGCGGCTAGGAACATTTATCGGCGGTTTTTCTACCGTGCAGGTGTACGTTATTATAGTGCACAAGTATGTGTGCAATCACAGATGAACTCTCTATTCCTTTACTCTCATAACAGAGACGACAATCCGATATAACTGGATAGATATTAGGAGCTCGAAAAACGGCTTAATGTGCACCGGGGTATTATACCGCCAATAACTTCTAAGCTCTGGGATACTGAGAAATACTAATAGAAAAACACATAAACAGATTTTGATTAACAAGGATAAGTAAACGTATCTATGAGACGAAATTATTCCATATGTTTTTGGCCCAAAATTTCACATTTATTTGGACATTTTGGGCCTCAGCGGGGCGGCGCGGCGTGCAGAATATAAAGTGGAACATGGTTTGCTTAAAAAATTCATTGTCTTTGCAAATCTTAAACCATGTTTAAAGTTTGTGTTGTTGTTTCCATTTACCTCAGTGCTGAAGAGGGCATGGAGATGCAGATGTTGAAGCTGGGCGAGGCGCCGGCGACGGGCAGCGACAACGAGTCCGTCACCTCGCTGGAGTACCACAAACCTAACAACAGTACCATAGGTATGTACTCTCCGATACCTGAGATACTAGTTACTAGAATATAAACTTTAGTTATTTGCAAAAAGGTTTAATTCCGCCCATACCACACTTTCTCGATTTTGCCGCTGTGAGCGTTGACTTAGCGCGTGGGCGAGCTGTAAGATCAACTATATAGAAATCTTTGAAACAAGCCACGAGGTGCCGCCAGGGACGAATTTGCGTACTTACGAAGAATTAATATCTTATTCGCGCCGTCTGTAGCTTCGCTCACCGTTTAAGTCGTGAACGAGCTGACACACAGACGGCTCCAGCAGTTAGCCAGTGATCAACATACACCCGCTTGGTCAGTGACACACACAGCCACGGTCAGTGTATGCCTGGCGACTCAAGCAGTCCATGGATAGCCAGCCTTACCTGTTTAAAACATAATTCGTCATTGTGAAAAACACAATGTTAGACTTGCCTTTAATTTTATGAGTATGTGAAACCTAGAAGATAATTTGAATACTAATCACATTCATGAACCAACAATATAATACTTTTGTTTGGACTACTCTATTGTACCAACTACGTTCTTCATCTTGTTGCAGATTTAAAAGTAGATGTCCATCGGAAGAACAGTTCGGAGTCGAGCATAGAGGAGATCGCCATGACTGCCAAGCAGACGCAGACAGAAGTCGTAGCCGCGACCAAGTCGGACTTATGCGTTCAAGCCGAAATGCCGGGACCCTCCAAAACCCGTCCAGCTAATAGGAGTCGGTCAAAATCCGGCCACAGGAGGGATCATAGGACATCGAAAAGAAGAACGCCTGGGACGCGAATAGACGAGCTTATAGGAGAGGCGTCGAGAAGTACGAGGACAGAAAATAACCTCCCAGTTCATATGCTAGTTGATGAAGGACCTTTCGCCAAAGTTAGTCGTCGCTACCACGAGTGCCCACATCGCCGGGGCTCTAGTAACAAGGACTTTTTCAAAGAGTGGCTGTATCTAGACGGCACGGAAGCATCCGGAGAGCCTTACCAGTCAAAATTCGCGCGGCAGTTGAGCTCAGACTCAAGGGATAATTCTGAACCGAGTGTGGGACCTCCATCTCCTAAGAAAAAAATATCGCATCGGCGGAGGTATGCCAACTACCCTGATGAGAGCTGTACTAAGTCTGCGATGGCTCTTGCAACACAGCAGTCATCAAACATGAGAAGGAATTCCAACTCCACCATGTCCACAATACAGTTACCGCTGTTGAATTCAACTGCACAACTGGTCTCCCACATGAGGAGGCATTCTAACAACGCAGATACTGGATTCTTCGCCAGTGTAGAGCTTGGTGAATACATGATGGTGAAAGCCGAAGCCCCAGTAGGCGAAACAGAGAAAAGTAAAGGAAAAAGTTCAGGGTTTAGGAGGATAAAAAGTGCCGCTTTAGAAATTGGGTGTCCACCCCCTAGTGTGTCTAACCTATCTCCTCATCCTAATAGTGCAGAAACTATCGGTGGTCAGATGCTAAAGAATCCTAAAAACGCAGTTATTCCACCTCCTAGCAAAAGTTTGACCCGCGGTCCACATTTAAACCTATACCCAAAGAACGAATCAGGAGAGGGATGTAGCTATCCTTACCTAACATACGGTTCAGAAATAGTGTACCCAATCGCTGAAATATCAGACGAAATGCAGACATCGCAGAAGGAAACCGACCTGGATTCCAGTGGAGAGAGCTATAGTGATTATGATGATGAGAAGCAGTTCCGAGGGTTTGATTGGGACGCTGAGCAGTCGCCTGCGATGCGCTCTAGTGACTCTGACTACGAGAACAACGGATCAAGGTCACCGCTACTTGATAGGCCCTCAGACGTAAGAGTAGTGCGCAGCAAAACACACGCCGACGGCAAGAAACACTGCTGCGAGCGACACAGCAACAAACACAATTTAGACTGCCCCAACGACAAAGGAAAACCTGTAAGACTGAAAAAACTAAAACATGAGCCACAATATGACGCTAAACGGCCTTCGGAAAGACCAGCTCCTTGCTGCGAGTGCAAAAACAGCATCAACACCAACGTTGATTACTTTGAAAAAGCCAGCGCGACCTCCAAAGATTTGCTAATAGAAAAATCCAGTTTAGAATCTAATGAGAACCAAGATCAGTCTGAAAAACAATCAGAAGAGAAAAAAGTAGTAGAAAAGAAACCCTGGGACCACGATATATGTAATTCTAGCAGTAGTAGTGATACTTATATGGACGGACCGTCAAAAAATAGTAAAATAATTGTCCCGGAGACGGAAGAGTCGCAGCTGACGGGCGACAGCAAGAGCGCTGATGAGAGAAGCGTGTACAGCTTGGACTGGCTGTTCGAAGAGTCGGAGCAGCCGAAGGCAAATTGTTGTAAAGAAGCGGGAGCCTGCGCCCTCCCCGAAGAAGTCCTAGTCCAAAAACTTGCCAACGCCCTCGGCGAATCGTCTTCCAACGTTCCAAAAAACTTGGGCGCTATACCAAAGCAGATAAAAAACTTAGCACGTTCGCGAGCTTCCTCCCAGAAGGAGAACAAGAAGAGAGATTCTAAGAAGGAGAAGGATGAGAATCAAAATGAGGAGGTGATTCTGTTCGATGCGGTGGAAGCTCAGGCTGCTTTGGTACAAGGGTTGGAGTGCTTGTTTGCGGCGACCAATGCCAATACCGTGGTTATGCCGCCTCCAAACCGGGAGGAAAGACCACGTAGTCACAGGCAAAGCTTACGCGGTGACAGGGAAAATTCGCACAAAACGAGGAAACGCTCCATAGAAGAAGTAGCACAAACTTCTACCAACACCCTGCTCCCGACTTCCATGCCTCTGCTGGCAGCATTCTTAAACTCTCGGGTTGATTTCGGACCTTGCTGCCTTCCCTCCTACGTGGCTAACGCTGCTGCTGCGGCCGCTGCAGCTACTGAGTCTGCTGCCACTCAAACCGCCCAACCGGCAGAAGATGGTCCAAGACTCAGACCATTAATGGACAGGAACCACAGAAACCGTGTGAGGAAGATAAAGCGTTCGACTCGCCAGCGAAACAATCCTTCGCAGCAGAACAACGCGGATAAGAAGGATAATAATTCGAAGCCACCAGCTCCGGACAACTCGAATAGTTCTACCAGCGTTCATTTTGCGACGTCGTTTGAGGACACGACTGATGGCGCCATACATTGCTTCATGGACGAGTATGGTAATTGGATGTCCTACACATTTGATAAGAACAGTTCAGGACGAGCTACGGCGCAGGTTATCCCTTTACCAGAGAAAGAGGATCAACAGAACATGCGCATCAACAGGGTAAAACCTAACGACAACCCTGATAATTCCCAAGAAACGACCGGTGAAGGCAGTTGTGGCTCTCTAGAATCCGAAGCTGGGAACAGCGAAAGTATACCTAAGAAACGCGGAGACAGCATCGACCAAAGTTCCTCTAACCAGGGAAGTAATAACCCACTGCTATCAAGCAATAATAACGTATCGACAGTCGTTCCTATCAATACTAACAACCCCAATAAAAGGTTCTATGTGTTTGATGGAGGGACCGGTAGCTCGCACGCCGACCAACCACGATCCCCCGTGGCATACGTCACAGATAGTTTACTAGAACAAATAGAGGCTGAAAGACAATCCCGAATGGGACTGCCCAGTATGCATATAAACTTCCTGATGAACCAGCAAAGAGCACAGCAGTTAGCTGCTCAACAGCAAGCTGCTGAAAATCCATACGCGAGCATACAACCAATACCAAGTCTGATGCCTTCGATAGGCGAAGAAAGTGTAGAAATGAACCTTAGGAGCAAATTCTCAAAATTAATGGACGAAATGGTGAACCACCCGAAACCAAAGAGTTATTACAAGTTTAAACTGTCAAAATGTTTCGAATTGAAAGTGTCTATGGATAGACTGCAGCTGATGGCGCTTTTTGACAGGAACTTAACGTGCAAGGAGACTTTTGTCACGATATTTTTGGCTGTGATGGTAGCCGTTTTAGGGTCTATGGTCTTGAACCTTGGGTTCTACAGGGACATATACGCATTCTGGTTTTGCTTCATCATGGCGGGGAGTCAGTACTCTTTGCTGAAGAGTGTTCAGCCGGACTCGGCGTCACCAGTTCACGGTTTTAACAAAATGGTCGTATTTTCTCGGCCTGTTTACTTCTGCATATGTACGGCACTATTGTGCGGGGTGCATAGCTACTTGGAACAGACAGCACCGTTTACAGACGAAGTTCATACGAGAAGAAAACGAAGTTTCGATGAATCGAAACCTATAACCATATACGGTTTTGAGATGAATGAGCGAGATTTTTTACACGTGATACAAGAGATTCTGTCAAAATTTCTACTATTTTTTCCTTTGGCATTCAGCTTGGGGTTATTTCCTCAAGTCAACACGTTTCTCATGTACTTGCTGGAGCAGATTGATATGCACGTGTTTGGTGGTAACGCTACCAGCAGCTTGAGCGCTGCAGTTTATTGCGTCGTACGATCTGTGGCAGCTATTGGAGTGCTGTATGGGTTCGCTTACAGCGGCTTAGTGGAAGGGAAGAAATCTCAGCATCAGAAACATAACATCCTATTCTCGATATTCTGTGGGTTACTAGTACCTATAGCGTACCATCTAAGCCGCAGTGCAAGTGATTACACCCTAATCTGGAACCTAATAAAGAAGCACCTACTACCACCCGAGTTATACGTCATACAAAATCCAGAAAATTCTCCAGATATGGACAAAACAGATCCAAACACCCTGACTGATGATAAAAAGAATAATTCGGAAAGTAACATATCAAAACAGAATTCAATTGGAAGTTCTGCTTCTAAAATCAACTTTAGCTCGGAGACTAATATTGCTAAGCAAAAACGGTCACAAACTTCAAGCGTTAGCTCTTTGAAGATGGATCCAAGAGGGGACACGATGAATTCTACAACGTCTTTAAAAGCTGATCCACCTACGGAAGACGATAAAACCCACGACACTAACACTTCTAACTTGAAATCAGACGCTGAAAAACCTGATGAGGATATGGAAGACCCGTTGCCTAAGAAGTTGCAGGCGACGGTGAACGCTAGGCTTAAGAATGACGTCATCGTGTGTACATTTCTGGGACTGTTCGTATTTGGACTGCATTGTACGACGGTGTTCACGACGCTTCGACCGCAACTTAATACGGTGAGTTTACCTTGAGATCATTTTTGTCTGTCTTTATGTTGTTATTGTGTTCAAAGTAATTTTGCCAGTTGTATTCGATCAATTTAGCGCAAAATATATTGTATTCTAAGCATTTTAATTTAGAGCTAAAATTATGTCGTCAATCAATTGTAATAAAGGATGTGATTAAAAAAAAACAGAATCTATACTGAGACGATACACCCCGAAAATACGTGGGTAAGTTCGACATATGACTAACGCTGGAAATTATCCATCGCGATTGCTATCTTCTCTTGGATCGTTTTTCTGTAACCAGTCAACGACCGAATTTGCCCATAAACTTGTTCGCTATTTAACACCAACTTTCAACACCTCATCGTGAAATCACCTTTCACCTTTATTAACTCAACCTTCCATCACCAGGTGCTATGGATAATCGCGGGCATCCTGGGCTGGGTGCTGCACTACCTGACGCCGCAGCTCCGCAAGCAGCAGCCGTGGCTGTGCCTGGCCGGGCCCGTGCTCAAACAGCACGAGCACGCGCAGTTCGAGGTCACCGAGCCCGCCAAGCTTATGTGCTTTGAGAAGGTACGAGCATTTCTTTTTTTTTATGTGTAATGGGTTTGCTCTTGACCTTAGTCGAGGTCAGGAGTGACTAAGACAAGGTCGACGATGGAGCGAGCTTACCCAGAAGAAGCATGTTCACTCTAACTTGAGAGATTGGGGTTGTATGTGTTCGGAAACACAGACGCAGGCAGAGAGTTCCACTCCTTCGCAGTCCGCATTATAAAAGACGTTTGGAAACGCTTAGTGCGAATTGGTGGTATAGCAATGAGGTAAGGATGGTAAATTGCCGAGCGTCTAGATGTGCGATGATAGAAGGGGGCTGGATTTCTTTTTAATTGGAGTCGTGGCAGACTGCGAAGGAGATGGTCATGTCCGAATAGGGGATTTCACTGCGAGTTTAAGCCGTCAGTGGCGCTATAGCTTCGAGTGTGTACCTAGTTATATTATCTGTGGTCTAGTGTATGTCAAGTTAAGGACTTTACTCATGGCGCGATACGACGCGACGCGATTCGTGCGATATCGAGTCGATTGCCGATTCAAGTCGGACGTATTTACTAATGGAGTGATGCGATGCAATTCGACCGTGCACTTCAAAAATCCACCTTATTACTATGACATAAAGGCGCTGCAAACCAAAGACAAAAGATGTCGCACGTGACGAGTAGTTGCGCAATCGAATTTTGAACAGAGAATCATGTGCATTGTCATTAGGACGTACATGCAATTCGATATCGAGGAGATCTGTGAGCGATATCGTCAATCCGTGCGACTCCATTAGCAAACACTAGCGATTGTCCATACATTTTCTTCGGCCGGACGCTTGTGTGATATCTGACCGATATCGTCAATGGATGCAATTCGATATCGCGTCGCGCCATGAGTAAAGTCGGGAACACCCAAATACTCCGAAATATTTTATTCCGAATTTCGATATTCCGATTTTCAAAACTCCGAATATCATAATACCTAAAAATTACAATATCTATTATTAAGAATCTCGAAATTTATTTGACCGAAAGTCATATGTCCGATTTCTTCTTTTTCCGATTTTCACATATTCGAAAAATGTAATGCTCGATGAGTTCTCATTCCGAAAAACGAAATTCCGAATTTCAATATTCCGAATAAACTGATTTTTTCGGAATATTGAAAATCGGAATTTCGTTTCTCATTCCACAAAGTCAGTGACAGAAACGAATTGGTGCAAAACCGGCTCCACGTAATTTTGTCTACTGTACTCCCAGAGTGTTATTTAAACCCGTGTAGGCACGGAGTGGCGAGGCGTATCCTCTTAACTTTCACTGTTTGCCTTCAGGATTTTTATTGTTATTAGGAGAACTTAGAATTCAAGAGCGAGCGAAGCGAGCTCTGGACTTGGGGCACCCCGACTCGGACAGGTTAGGCACCGCCATCCCCTTCGTGTTAGGTTACTTTAAACCTTGCTCACAGAAATAGGAGCCCCGCTAAGCGGGGCTCCTATTTCTGTGAGCAAGCGACCCGCTAAGCGGGGCTCCGTCGATCTACCTTGGTAGGTGGTAGTCAACAAATCGACCAAGGATGTAAGAGCGAGCGAAGCGAGCTCGGGACTAGGGACACCCCGACACGGACAGGTTAGGTTCGAAGGGGATGGCGGGGTCTGAAAGACCCCGCCATCCCCTTCGTGTTAGGTTACTTTAAACCTTTCTCACAGAAATAGGAGCCCCGCGAAGCGGGGCTCCGCCGACCTACCTTGGTAGGTGGTAGTCAACAAATCGACCAAGGATGTAAGAGCGAGCGAAGCGAGCTCGAGACTGGGGACACCCCGACACGGAAAGGTTAGGTTCGAAGGGGATGGCGGGGTCTGAAAGACCCCGCCATCCCCTTCGTGTTAGGTTACTTTGAACCTTGCTCTCAGAAATAGGAGCCCCGCGAAGCGGGGCTCCGTTGAACCACCTTGGTGGTGCTATTACTCAGGATGCAATAGCGACCAAAATGTGTCTTGAGGATCCCCGACTCGGACTTTTCGACCTGACGGACCCGAATCGGAATTCCAATAATCGGAATTTTAATATTCGGTATTCGTGTTTTTGATGTTTCGGAAAATATGTTAAGTCGGAATTTTTGATATTCGGTCTATTGAAATTCGGTATTTTGAAAATAGTAATTATAAACGTTAGGAATTTTGAAATTTCGGAATTATTAAAATAGGAATATTGATCCATCGGAGTTATTATATTAGGAATTTTGAACCATTCGGAATTATGAAAATCGGTATTTTGAAATTCGTATTTATGAATTTCGGAATAAAGTTTTTCGTATTATCGTAGTGTACCCGAGTAAAGTCCCTTAAGGCGGCGCTAGTCGCGAGCTCGAACTCTCACTGGCAGGCATGGTCAAAAACCATGATATTTCACCGGAAATCGAGCCATATTGCTCATGTGTGCGCGAGCGTCATCCCCCCATGGAGAAAACAGGGGGAAACATTATTCAGTGAGATGCACGATCATTCAGAGTAAAAGGCGCGCGTAAAAAAATACGAAAAAGCCTTTGGAAGAAGGGGTTTTATGAAAAATCCACTGCACCAATTAATTTCAAATAAAATTTATTAAATTCTTCGATAAATTTGCTGTGTCGGTACGGACTTCGTTTTGGAAATTTGATGCTTCTTTAGCTTCTAATTTACACCTACAGTTGTGTTAAAATTAGCAAAAAAAACGAATCTTTAGAAGCTCGTAACTTTTTAATAGCTTCATATTTTACAATTCTGCTTCCGTACAGACAAAATGAATAATGAGACAAAACGATACCATGTTTAATTTTGGATGTACCTTGTCAAATAGTGGAGTAAAACCCCAACGAAGTTTCTATGGAAAAAATGTTGACTTGTTTGACCTTAATCATACAGTAAATAACATCATACGCTGGTAGCACCATCTGAGCCGAGCTTTGCGTGAAACCTCCCATTGGGAGGAGGACGCAAGGGCTCGCGGAAAGTGGAAGGAGTGGAGGGAGGCCTTTGTCCAGAAGCGGGACAGAGCAGGCTACAAAAAAAAATAGCAAAAAATACAAATATTTGCTCTGTGCGGGAATCAAAGCCGCAACGCAGCAATCCAATCTTTCAGCCACTGCGCAAATCGTGCCGTCAAATCATTCGTTAGATTAGTGTGGTGGCAGTCAAATCACGAAAATCTTTAGTGAAAGTAGTTTGATCCTGCTGCTCCGCTCTTATTAGTCGTAGCGTGATAAATGTAACCCATAGCCCTGCTCGATAAATGGGCTATTCAACACAAAAATATTTTTTCAATTCGAACTAGTTGTTCTTGAGATTTGCACATTAAACCAAACAAACTCTTCAGCTTTACAATATTAAGGGCCAGTTTCACCGGTTACGGTTAAAGTGTCGGTTAGTTATCTGGTAGTTAATATTATCTACCACTTAAAGGCTGGTTGTAACTTTTTTCTGTTTCACCGTTAAACTTCCTGATAATTTATCCGGTAGATAGTTACCGGCCACTTATTAGCAAGCGGAACGGCAACGTCGCTTCTTTGCGTTTCGATACTACTACGTAAAATATTTTCATTTGAAATCAATTTTGAAAACTTAATTATTGAAGTAATTTTTGTTCAATATAATCCAAGTCAACTTACTTTTTACATTTTGAAGTATTATTTTATGAATAAAGAACGAAATTATTAAGATTATTATGATTAGCGACATGTTTAAATTCCAAGTGTGTGACTGTGTGTATAGAAGCGAAACGCAAGTCTCAATGAGGGTTTTCCCGTATGAAGAATCCACTAGATGGCAATACGTAGGCTTGTGGTCTATCTGCTCCGTGATTGGTTAATTTTGACATTTCTGACAATGTCATGTCAAAATTAACCAATCACGGAGCAGATAGACCACAAGCCTACGTATTGCCATCTAGTGGATTCTTCATACGTGAAAACCCTCATTGTTTTGTGTTTGATAAAGTTTGTTTTGGTCGCTTTTGTTTGTTTCGAACTGCGAAATTATTATTTTCGTATCCCGCCTGTTGGTCTAGTGGTTAGTGGCTGACTGCTATGCCGGTGGTCGTGGGTTCGATTCCCAGCCAGGACAAAATATGTTTGTGTGATGAGCACGATCATTTGTTATGTGTCTGGGTGTAATCTTATATTTAATATTTATGTTTATCAGTTGTCTAGTACCCATAACACAAGCTCTGCCTAGCTTGGGACTAGATGGCGTTGTGAGATAGTTGTGGAATATTATATTATTATTGAAAACTGGCAATTATCGCACTATGATTAAGATACACTTTTTTTTTAACGTGGTACACTCGTCAAATGAGGCCTCCCGCCGGGGCGGGGTTTTTTTTTATCGTGGTAAATCATCAAATGAGTCCTCAACCCAGGGCAAGGCGGCAAGGACTGACAGATTTGTACTGACTGAAATAAAGGGTGTTCCTTCAATAGCCTTTTACGTTCCAGGGTCACGGTAATTCGTTAGTCCCCCCACCGGCTTTGGCCCTTTAGATGGGGGCCCCGTCATGCCCGGGGCGGGACTGGAGGAACTGTTCAAACTCTTACTGACTGAAATCCAAGGTGTTCCTTCAATAGCCCTTTACGTTCTGGGGTCACGGTTACCTGGTATATGACCGCCTAAAATGCAATAACAAACTTTCTCCACTTGAAATGTACTATAATGTAGATGATAACTCCCTTAACAGCCACTTGATCCAGCTGATAACTTAAGGCCAGGTAATCAGGAATCGACCTATTTTTGATTCAACAATAAACAATCAAATATTCTTTTTTTCGATCCGAAAAAAATATATGTTGTAGTTCAATGAACTATCTAAATTAATTTGCAGTTGAAAACGCGATATTTATAACTTGCCTTGATCAAAAAAAATCGCGAAAATAGAGATTTTTTTAACGTTTTTTCAGTGGTACTTGAAGTAGACCATGCTTTTGGTCCTAAAAACATATCAATAGATAGGTAATGATGTTTGTCAGAGGAATTTCCGGTTACTTTTTTTCTAAATATTTCTGTTTTTTTTTACCCTTAACTATATAACGACGTGCCCTACGTGCATTGCTTCAGTCGCCCGCGAGGCGTGTCCGAGGTAGGACCTGTGTCGCTTTTGCTGGCTCGCGCCATTCCCCCCGCTAGTGATCGATATAATATACGTAATATCATTTATTTCTGAGTTTTAACCATTTAGTGTAATTTTGTAGCCACGTTAACAGGAAAGCATAAAACGCAACGGTTACATTACAGACACAGTGCATGCGGCATCGAAGTATATTTCTGTCACTGTCGTGTGACAGAGACACCATGATATCTTCGATGTTTCTCTCTTATGGTATCTTTGTCTCTATCTAATCTGCCACATAAACTATACAACACTGCTCTAACAAGTCATACACGAAGTTTTTAGTACTAGGCGATCATAGATATGAAAGAGTTTCTTTGACATTAGCGTAAGTAAACAAACATTTATTTTCACGAAGTTCCTTCATTCATTTTTAAGGGCATTTTTTGACGATCTTACCAGGCAAACATATTACGAAAGATATCATCACGGCGGGCGGTGTTTCAAACTATTTTAGACTTTTAAAACATAAGGGGCAATTTACACTGTCCTAAATTCAGGCTCCGATATTCAGGACGTCCATAATTCAGGAAAGTGTAATTGCATTTAGGACGAGTAGCATCCTAATTAGGACACGATTTAGTACATGCTTTGGCGACTAAGTTTCTTACTCTAAATCATATTCTGATTATCGGATCCTGAATTTAGGACAAGTTATGGCCCCTTATAAATTGTCACGGCCGGCGCGCATCGCTTCACTTCAGTCAGTAAGGCTGCGTTTCCACCAGAGATGTGCGATGGAAATGTGTCGTGCGAGGATGTTTAGCTGTGCTGTAAAAGGTGTGGTTGTTTCCACCAAAGCTGTGCATGAAAATGTGCCTATGAGGATGTGTAGCGTAGCTGTGAAATGTGGCGACGAGGGTGCGGTGTAGTGGGAGTGAAGACACAACACATCCCTCGCAACATATCCCACTTACACATCCCTCGCAACACATCCCTCGTACATATCTCTCGTACACATCCTTCGCAACACATCCCTCTCACACATCCCTCGAACAAATCCCTCGCTTGTTTTGTATGCGCAAAAATCTAGCTCCGCTCAGCCGTTTTCACCAGAGCTGTGCTGACCAAAGCGAGGTAAATGAAGCGATTCTATTGGTTCTTTACAAACACATCCCTAGCTACGCATCCTCGCACATCTCTGGTGGAAACGCAGCCTTATAGTTTGATAGGAGAGTCGTAAAATTTGCATGCATTTGTCCCGATAGTACCAGGATTACATAAAATGTGAAAGATAAAGCTTCGTCCTCTGCTGTATTTTATCAGTACCAATGAAAAATCATGACATAGTTTATGAACAGCTATTTTAAATGTTTACTCAGCGGACCGGGTAGCCGAACGGAAGAACGCCGGGACTGGTAAGCTACGAGGTTCGGGTTCGATCCTTACTTGATATGATATTCTTTTTGCATTACATAAAGATTTGTTATTTGTTTTTTATTTATTTTTTTCTAATAATATGTTACTTTTACTTTTAGTGCACAAGTAACTTGTGCTTTAACTTGGATACACTGTTTTTTATTAAATAAATTGAAGAGAGATGAATTTTAAACATGTTTCAAAGAATTTCTCGAAATAAAAATGCATGAAGGTATGCAATAATATGCCCGTGTCGATATCTCCTTGAGACGCTTTGTATTGCGCATTTTTCAAAAGTAAAAAGTTTTCAAATTCCAGCTATGCTTATAAACTGATAGAATGTCACTAACCAGCAAAAGTACTAGGCTAGTATAAGATCAAGGTGGTATGTCTTGCACTCTGACGCCACGTGACACGCAGCGCGGGGATAAGGTAACTCTAAATGGCCTGCCAAAGTACTAGGCTAGAATAAGCTCAAGGTGGTACGTTTTCCAACGGGGTCAGCGAAGTTCATTTGAAAAGCGCTGTGATGCCACGTGACAGGAGGGGGGGAAATCACTCTAAATGCCTGCTGCGCTCTAAGATATGCGCCCCTTAACCAATACTTTATCTACCAGATACTGCTATCCGACACCTGTGAAACCAAAAATTGTAGTTTATCTGGCAGATAAGTTCCTAATAGGCTATCCGAGACTTTATCCGTAACCGGTGAAACTGGCCCTAAGTATAAATAATGTCAGTTAGGATTATGATGTTTTAAATGTAAGACTAGCGACCATTCAAAAACTTGGTGTGTCCTGTCAACTTAGGTTTCCTACAGTTAATATCGCCAGTCTATTTGCATTCCTGTTTCGCGGTTTACATGTCAGGTGTCAAATAAATGAGCAATAATATAATTATTACGTACTTTTATTCCTACCTAAGAATAGTAGGCCGTCAAAAAAGTCTAATTAACCTCATCTTGAAAGTCGATATGACGTGTTCCCGCTTGACGACCCATTCACGATTTTGGTCTAAGCTATAAGCCCCGCCGCACATGTGAGAGTCAAGATGGCGGGTGTACCTCAACGAATCAAATCCTCATAGGTATCAAAAAATTGTACCAAAACTGTACTATTCAGTACCTGGGTTTAAAAAAATAGTACCTTCACCAGAACAAAATTATATCAAAATGTAAATACACCCGCCATCTTGACGTCAAGATGGCGGGTGTATGTTGATAACTCAAAATATACCCATTCTTTATTAAATGTAATTATATCAAAAAAATGTACCTAGAATAAACCATTAAGTCCTTGGTTTAAAAAAAAGAGTACCTTCCCCAGAACTAAAGTAATTACAAAAATGTTTACAATCCCGCCTTATTGAAAGTGGAAGGCAGATGTTCTATAGTTTTTATTACTGAATTAATCGTTTCATTCAAAATATACTTACTCCAAAATATTGTACCTAAAAAGAACTTCAAATAAAAAGAAACACTAACTTGATCAGTGGGATAGTTAAGTCCGCCCACCCCGGGCAGGTTGGGAGGGACCAACGACGATCTATTACTAGACTCCTAATAACAGGCGACCGAGGTCTGTCAACACATTAGGCAAAAAAGTCTTATACGTTATACCCGTCTCATTTCGACCACTCCTGTGAGCCGTACACATACGTTGAGACAGAATAGACCTTGAGTTAGCCAATCACAACGCAGTACCCCGTCCCCCTCGCTTACGTAGTACCTCAACGAGTTGACAGAATAGTTTTTGTTCCTTAGATCGTGCATGCGGAGTCTAGTAATATATCGTCGTTAGGAGGGACTGGCAGACTTGTACTGACTAAAATCCACGGTGTCCTTCAATAGCCCTTTATGTTCCGGGGTCACGGTGAGATAAGTCCCGCGTTCAGGATTAGTAGGAAGTAAGATTAGTAATAGATAGGATTATGATAAATTAAGAACATTTATTATATTTTAGGGATCATTAATAAATAAACATAAATGTTAATAAGGAGTCTTTACTATACAGTAATCCTTTTTTTAACCGACTTCAAAAAAAAAAATAGGTTCTCAGTTCGACCTGTTTGTATGTATGTTTGTCCGCGATTATCTCGCGTTTGGCTGAACGGATTTTGATGCAGTTTTCAGGAAAGTGTTCATTACATTCTACTGACTGGTGAGCTGCCCCCACTGCATTTCCTCGCTGAGTGAGGTGAAAAGTTGTGTGTTGCACTCGGCAGAAAAGTTTTACTGCGTCTCGTACCTTTGAAAACTTCGCTTCGCTGAGGATTCTATATTTGAACCGCTCGTTTCTCTCGCGGTTCAATCTTAGAATCCTTCGCTCGCTCAGTTTTCAATTCAAGTACTCGCGCCAAAAATCAACTTTGCAGCCTTGTATAACAAATAATAGTCCAGTCAACGAACAATAAATTATAGAGGGAAAGTCTTGGAACACAATTTTTGACTACGCAACTGTGTTTGGACTCATTAGGAGGTGAACATATTAAAAGTCCCCGCCCCTAGCCCTTGAGCTTTGGGGGAGGCGGGGGGGGGATGGGTTTGAAGGTGCCATTTTTTGGTTTTTCGTTTATATCTCGGAAACCATGCGTCCTAGCGGCATAACATTTATGAACGAAATAAAAGCTGAATATATTCCCCATAACTCCGAATATCATAATATCTAAAAATTACAATATCTATTATTAAGAATCTCGAAATTTATTTGACCGAAAGTCGTATGTCCGATTTCTTCGTTTTCCGATTTCCACATATTCGAAAAATGTAATGCTCGATGAGTTCTCATTCCGAAAAACGAAATTCCGATTTTCAATATTCCGAAGCAACTGATTTTTTCGGAATATTGAAAATCGGAATTTCGTTTCTCATTCCACAATGTCAGTGACCTAACACGAAAGTAACCTTGCTCACAGAAATAGGAGTCCCGCGAAGCGGGGCTCCGTCGACCTATCTTGGTAGGTGGTAGTCAACAAATTGATCGAGGGAGGCAAGAGCGAGCGAAGCGAGCTCGGGCCTGGGGACACCCCGACTCGGACAGGTTACGTTCGAAGCGGAGCTCCGTTGAACCACCTTGGTGGTGTTATAACTCAGGATGCAATAGCGAGCAAAATGTGTCTTGGGGCACCCCGACTCGGACTTTTTGACCTGACGGACCCGAATTGGAATTCTTATAATCGGAATTTTAATATTCGGTATTCGTGTTTTCGATGTTTCGGAAAATAATTAAATCGGATTTTTTGATATTCGGTCTATTGAAATTCGGTATTTTGAAAATAGTAATTATAAACGTTAGGAATTTTGAAATTTCGGAATTATTAAAATAGGAATATTGATCCATCGGAGTTGTTATATTAGGAATTTTGAACCATTCGGAATTACGAAAATCGGTATTTTAAAATTCGTATTTATGAATTTCGGAATAAAGTTTTTCGTATTATCGTAGTGTACCCCATTTCGATATCTTGTATAGTTTTCGAGGTAACTGCTCTTGAATGTCTGTTATTTGGGAAAAATCCTTTTTCCTTTTCACATTTAGAAAGTTCTATTTGATATCGCCAAAGATCCAGAAAGCAGCAGCAGTCTTTTCAGACCCTTCCCTCACCACCTACGATGAACACCAGGCAGATGAAACCTGCATGTTGAGGTGGTATGGGGCTCCAGCTAAAGAAGTCTTCCTTAATCCACAAGTATAAGTAGTTCTTGAAGTTGGTGGACACCATCAAGCTTGATATCTCTTGTCTTCCTCCCACCGAGGAAGCAAAAAAATAGCGCAGAAACTCATTTTAGTTTATATTGCGTACATATACAACTTATTATGTCGTAATTCGTTAGATTCGAGTCGTTTCATAAGCCTAAGTAGTAGTAAGTTTCTGTCAACTCGTTGAGGTACTACGTAAGCGAGGGGGACGGGGTACTGCGTTGTGATTGGCTAACTCAAGGTCTGTTCTGTCTCAACGTATGTTTACGGCTCACAGGATTGGTCGAAATGAGACGGGTATAACGTATAAGACTTTTTTGCCTAATGTGTTGACAGACCTCGGTCGCCTGTTATTAGGAGTCTAGTAATATATCGTCGTTGGTCCCTCCCAACCTGCCCGGGGTGGGAGGACTTATTTGATGTAAAATCACGATATAAAAAAAAAAACTTCCTACTAATCCTATCCTACAATATTATAAACGTGAAAGTTTGTTTGGGTGGATGTTTGTTACTCTTTCACACAAAAACGACTAAACGGATTTGGATGAAATTTGGTACGCAGATAGTTTATTACCTAAATTAAAACATAGGATAGTATTTATCCCGATTTTCCTATTAATTTTCGAGTTATGGCGGGTGAAACCGCTGGCAACAGTTAGTAACAACATAAGTAAACGAGACGGTTGTTTTATATTTCAGGAACTATCCCACTGATCAAGTTAGTGTTTCTTTTTATTTGAAGTTCTTTTAAGGTACAATATTTTGGAGTAAGTATATTTTGAATGAAATGATTAATTCAATAATAAAAACTATAGAACATCTGCCTTCCACTTTCAATAAGGCGGGATTGTAAACATTTTTGTGATTATTTTAGTTCTGGGGAAGGTACTCTTTTTTTTTAAACCAAGGACTTAATGGTTTATTCTAGGTACATTTTTTTGATATAATTAGATTTAATAAATAATGGGTATATTTTGAGTTATCAACATACACCCGCCATCTTGACGTCAAGATGGCGGGTGTATTTACATTTTGATATAATTTTGTTCTGATGAAGGTACTATTTTTTTAAACCCAGGTACTGAATAGTACAGTTTTGGTACAATTTTTTGATACCTATGAGGATTTGATTCGTTGAGGTACACCCGCCATCTTGACTCTCACCCGCACATGCCCACACTCGCATTGGCCGTCACGAGCCGCGTGCGAGTGGCAGTATTTAAAACCTATGGCGCAGTACCAAACTCGGCATTTGCTCTCACTTGTCGACGCAGGCGCGTACATGAGCGTGTACGCGCGTGTCGGCTAGGTGACCGAGACATTGTTTTCGAGTGGCAGTGACGCTAGTGTTTTCGAAATGGAGGAACTCATTGAAGCTGTTCGAAGCGAAAAATGTGTATACGTACGACGTAAAACACCCAGAATACATAAATACCAAATTATTTTTTTATCTGAAGCAATCATTGCATGTACTTCTTTAAAATCGTTCCTAATCATTCTAAAATAATTTTAAATTTTCGTCTGAAAACTCAGAAGTTAATTTGAATTCTCCATGTGTTTTCCTTTTGAACATGTAAGAGCTCTTCCATATTTTTTTTTCGGATGATTTCCTTATTAACAATAATCTATTTAAAAACCCATTATCACTGTCGGATTCTGAACTTAAGTCAATCGCGTTCATCTTGCTTCGTTTTCGTCTAAAGGTGCGTACAGACCATGTAACAATGTTATATAACATTGTTATAGAACACTACAAATGTATGTAAAATGTTATATAACATGGCCACACTATGAAAAATGTTATATATATAACATGTTATGTTACATAGCCTGTACGCACCGTACGAAATGATACAGACACTGATGTACGACTCGTGAAAGCAATTGCGGACACACACGTGTCCACCAATGTCAATGCTGCAGTGTCGTGAACGAGTGCGAGTGTGGGCATGTGCGGCGGGGCTAACGGTGCGACGAGCGGAGCCAATAACACATTAAAGTACGATTATTAATTCGAGTCAGTAAAATGACAGTGCAACTGTCACTAATACAAAGAAATTTAGTACATTTCATTCATGTTTTAGTACATTTCATTCATGTACAAATGTCATTTTACTGACTGGAATTAATAATCGTACTTTAGTTAATTTGTAAGTACGCGAATTCGCCACGTGAAAATACGACGCTTCGTGGCGTGTTTCAAACATTACATTTGATCTTACCGCTCGCCGTCCATGCTAAATCACCGCTCACAGCGGTCATGAACGGGCCTTTAGACCGTACCATAATTATTGTTTTTTCGGCAGATGTTCGTGTATTTATGCTTCCTGGAACGCAACGTGTTGTATCCGGGCGTGGTGGTAGCTGCTACGACACAGGACGCGCCCGCCATCGCCGCCAAGTACGGAGACGCAATAGGAGCGCTCATCATATGCGTGTGCGCATTGAAGTGTAAGTTATACACGCTGCAAAGTTATAATACCTTGTTACTACAGAGTCATTAATACTTGAAACCTTAAAAAAAAACGTAAATTGCCATTTTATTTTACAAGAAATATAATGTTTTTGCTTTAAAAACCATGAGCGACTGCCAATCATTGATTAAAATAAAAAACGACGGGATCCACTCCGGCAGTGCCGGCAGAAGTGAAAACTTGAATGTTAACGTTGTGCATTTATTTCCATATTTTAAACACTTTAAATACACGAATTTTACGAATACACAGCAGTGTGGCCACAACACAGACGGTCCAGCCATCAGCTGTCACCATCTATGGTTGCGCGTGGCACGCTGTAACATAAACACACACGAAAATTCGCGCAAGCGCCCTGCGCCGCCTAAACTAAACAGCAGGCGCAGCATACATTTTCGCCGCGCCGTAGAAAGAGAGGGGTATACTTCCTCTCCTACGCCGCGCCGGCTGTCTACTCTCCATCCTTCTTACGAATTTTCGATCAGGTCACGTGTCCTGACGCGAGTTTAACATTTTTTTACCCATTACAAAAAAGTGTACAACGCCGCTAAAGAACTTTTCATTAAAAAAATAAAACAAACAAATACGTGTTCATTATTTTCAATACTCTAACTGACGGACTAAACAAATTTTCAATTTATAATGCCGTAAATTACCCTATAGCGCTGCAGTTGGCGACGAGAAAAAATACTTGTATTGTGCCAACTTGCGGAATCGTTTTTGTGCCGCGTTTCCGAGTAAATTTTTCTCCACTTCCGTTCATAATAATAGAGTTCAAAATGATTTAAACTCAAAAATCTAAATCAAATATTTTTATTTCACATAGGCCCATGAGGGCACTTATAAAATGTCGACAACAGGAGCTCGGTTCAGGTTGGTCGATTTCATGGAGAAGAACCGGCAAGAAACTCCATGGTTACTCTTTTAAAATATGGTTGTTACAATTTTGAATAGGTACTTAGATATGTGTGAAAAACGTAGGCTTAGTAACAAGGGAGAAGTTCCATCTAACACCCAATTTTATTGCCAACAGGTCTTCGGAACGCCTACTCAGAACCAGATTCCCAGTACCTAATTCTGGTGTTCGCAGTGCTACTGTTCCAAAGAGACCTGAGCAGTCAGAAGATATCGGAGACTTTCCTCGTTGACTACTTCATCACTGCCATCATCTTCAGTAAGGTTTACGAGTTTCTTCTAAAGGTAAGTTGTGATTTTTGGTAGTATTTTCTTGATTTAGGGCTTGATTAGTGATCGACTGATCGTCCCGGTGAAAAATCACAAATCGAAGATATAAATAAAACTTTTTAGAAAAAAATTAAACGAAGTTCTTAGGGGTGCGTCTCATTTCATATAAAGTTATTTGATATATTTTCATTTCAATAACGTTCACATGATATAATCAACGTGAGATATACCAACGGTTGATATAATTTCTCAACACATAATGTTCGTGTTACTCTAAAACTCATTTCATATAATTTTATTTGATATAACGTTTAATTAAGCGAAAATCATTACATATAACGTTTGAAACATATAATTTAACGTTTAAAATATTTTCTTTGATGACTTTGGCTTATCCTTTGAACTTTGATTGTTTGCCTTCACGATTGCTATTGTTATTAGAAAAATTTTGTATCCAAGAGCGAGCGAAGCGAGCTCGGGACTTGGGACACCCCGACACGGACAGGTTAGGTTCGAAGGGGATGGCGGGGTCTGAAAGACCCCGCCATCCCCTTCATGTTAGGTTACTTTAAACCTTGCACCCAGAAATAGGAGCCCCGCGAAGCGGGGCTCCGTCGAGCCCGCATGACTGGTAGTAATCAGTTATTTGACCTAGGATGCAAGAGCGAGCGAAGCGAGCTCGGGACTTGGGGCACCCCGATACGGACAGGTTAGGTTCGAAGGGGATGGCGGGGTCTGAAAGACCCCGCCATCCCCTTCGTGTTAGGTTACTTTAAACCTTGCACCCAGAAATAGGAGCCCCGCGTAGCGGGGCTCCGTTGAGCCACCATGACAGGTACTAATCAGTTATTTGACCTAGACACGGGGATGGCGGGGTCTTTCAGCCCCTTCGTGTTAGGTTACTTTAAACCCTATACGGAGAAATAGGAGCCCGCGAAGCGGGGCTCCGTCGAAGATTCATGCCAGGTGGTACTATTAGTAGGTACATCAGTGTTAGATGACTTGCCAGGAAGAAAAAAAAATTAGACCAAATAAGTTTTATGTCTTTTGAGCGGTATACAAAACGATTTTATATTCATTGATTGTTATGCTTATAGAAATTAGTCATTATAAAATTATGTCAATCGTTTATTATATTAACAAATCGTTATATCAAATAAAATTAAATATTCAGTTGTTATCTCTTGTAAATTTTAGAGATTTTGTAGTTATATCATATATTACTTACCCCTTATTAAACCACTTAAAAAAAAGGAGTTTATAATAAGAAAAAAGTTTCGGGTCTTTTAATTAAGTGATTTTTTAGAAGTTTTTTTTTTTAGCGTGCTAAAATATTCAAATGCGTCCTCCCACCCAGGGCAAAGCAAGAGGGACTGTCAGACTTGTACTGACTAAAATCCACGGTGTTCTTCAATAGCCCTTTACGTTTCGGGTTCACGGTAGCTCGTTAGTCCCGCGACCCCGGCAGGCTTTGGCCCTCTAAGGGGGGGCCTTCTTTGTGCTGACAGCTACTTGGGGCGCGCGTGGAATACAACGCGCCGTCGACCCGGGCATGGTCCATGATCGGACAGTGAGTCGCTCATTACTCGCCGTCCGCATGCCTACGGTTGCCGGATATAGTCCTGGAATAACATAACCGATAGACTATAATGTATTTCTTATTGCCGACAGGTCCAGTTTGTGGTGACATACATAGCGCCGTGGCAGATCACGTGGGGCAGTGCGTTCCATGCGTTTGCGCAGCCGTTCTCCGTGCCGCACTCCGCCATGTTGTTCCTGCAAGCTGCTGTGTCTGCGCTGCTGTCGTCACCTCTGACACCGGCTTTAGGTATGTAATAGGTGGCCACCCATGAGTCCATGACGTCTAGCAGTAGTAGTTCCACTTTTTTTTTAGCGTGGTAAAATCATCAAATGAGTCCTCCCACCCCGGGCAGGGCGGGAGGGACTGTCAGATTTGTACTGACTAAAATCCACGGTATTGCCCTTCAATAGCCCTTTATGTTCCGGGGTCACGGTGAGGAAATAAAATCCCGCGACCCCGGCAGGCTTATTTGCTGATCACCTTTCAAAAGTTTTTGTCCCAAACGAAACGGTCAATGAAGAATTTGATAAAAAAGTGGAAATAATCCTTAAACAGGATTATCAAATGTCTCCTCCACCGAAACCCGTAACTGCACGAGAGGTCTGGAGAGTATCACTAGGACTCAAGGATAAAAAAGCGCCAGGATACGACCTAATCACAAAGGAAATCATAAAACAACTACCCAGAAAAGCATTCACCTTCCTCACAATGCTATATAATGGTATCCTGAGAGTGCAATACTTTCCAAAATTGTGGAAAGTGTCCCAAATAACGATGGTACACAAAGATGGCAAGCCTCACAATGAAGTCAGCTCATACAGGCCTATTAGCTTACTCCCAATACTATCAAAGATCTTTGAAAAGTTACTCCTGCGCAGAATACTCCCTATTTTAGAAGAAAATCAGGTTATACCGGCTCACCAATTTGGTTTTAGGCAGCAGCACTCTACAGTGGAGCAGGTTCATAGAGTATACGAAAGAGTTAGAAAAACCCTTGAAGAGAAAGAGTATTGCTCGGCTGTATTCTTGGACATTCAGCAAGCTTTTGACCGAGTATGGCATGAAGGCCTCCTCTGCAAAATCAAAAATCACCTTCCACACAGCTATCACCAAATTTTGGCGTCATACCTAACCGAAAGACTATTCCAGGTCAAGGAAGAGGATAAAGTCTCAAAATTCTGCGAGATACGCGCTGGTGTTCCTCAGGGCTCTGTTCTGGGCCCTGTGCTATATACGATTTTCTCAGCCGACTTACCTGAAGCAGATAATACCACAACTGCAACGTTCGCTGACGATACCGCTGTCCTTGCTAGCGATAAAGATCCGAGCACTGCTTCAAAGTATCTTCAGAATGCTCTAAACAAAACTACGAAGTAGCTGCAGAACTGGCGAATCAAAGCAAACGCTTCAAAATCTGTCCACATTACCTTCTCACTTCGAAAAGGCAACTGTCCTCCTGTCCAACTAGAAGATACCACCTTACCACACCAGAACAGTGTCCGTTATCTTGGATTACATCTGGATCGGCGCCTGACATGGAACCAACATGTTAAAAAGAAAAGAGATGAACTCAACATTCGCTTCAAGCACTTACTCTGGCTTCTGGGTCGTAACAGCAAATTATCAATGGATAACAAGCTACTCATCTATAAAGTTATCTTGAAACCGGTATGGATGTACGGCATACAACTCTGGGGTAGCGCCAGCAACTCTACCATCTCATGCTTGCAGGGAATGCAAAACATAATACTGAGAACAATCAGCAACG
Source organism: Agrotis clavis (assembly GCA_954870645.1). NCBI lineage: Eukaryota > Metazoa > Arthropoda > Insecta > Lepidoptera > Noctuidae > Agrotis > Agrotis clavis. Next base: position 22,296,213 of record OX940930.1, read on the forward strand.
TCCCATGGTACATCACCAATCAAGAAATTCATGAACATCTGAATATGCCCACAATAAAGGACGAAATCCAAAATGTCACCAAGAAATACCGGGAGAAGCTAACGAAACATCCCAACATATTGGCAACACAGCTTACGATACGTAGCTACACAAAGCGCCTTAAACGAAAGGACATCATATAAAATATATGCATAGACGATGAGGAGACGTCTTCGCTGGGGGACGCACTCTAACCGCCACAACGCTCTCACCAAATTTGCTTATAGTGTTAAGCACTGATCGCAAATAATAAAAAAAAAAAAAAAAAAACCCCGGCAGGCTTTGGCCCTCTGAGAGGGGGCCCCGTCATTTTTGCTGACGCTCTTTGAGGCGCGCGTGGGACACAACGCGCCGTCGACCCGGGCATGGTCCATAGTCGGACAGCGAGTTGCCCTGTACTCGCTGTCCGCGTGGTAATTCCACTGTGGGTAAAATATAGCGCTAAACGACTTGTATTTGTATAGCTCTATTTCTTTCCCACACCGGAATTACTTCTGCTTAAAAAAAATAGGAAACCATATATATATATATAGTGTGGGGCAAAGTTTAATGAAAAATCATTAAACTTTACCCCACATTAGAAACTACAGTAGGTTACTTATAATTACTGATTCCAGTTGTGAAAGTGAACACAAATACCAAAGAAAACTGTCTAAACAAACACATAAACCTTGACTTAGGTATTTTTTTTTTCTGTTGGTCGCAGGTAGTGCTATATTCATGACGTCATACGTTCGACCGGTGAAGTTCTGGGAGAGAGACTACAACACCAAGAGAGTTGATCAGAGCAATACGAGGCTCTCGTCACAACTTGAGAGGAATCTTGGAGCTGGTGAGTACTAAATACATATTTTTATAGAATTTACTTCCCACCTTTTCTAAACTTGCTTTAAAGACTGTCCTATAATTCTGCATAATTTAATAAAATAAAAACTTGAGAGGTGTCAAGGGAAACCCGGATGGAACGAAGTAACTGTATACACTCAACAAAAATAATCGTCGCGACCTCCGCTCCGCTCCACTCCACTCCACTCCACTCCACTCCACTCCATTCCATTCCATGGTAATAAACACATTACCCTCCTTTGCGTCGCGCAGTCGGATAAAAGTGTCGTGACAACTTTTCGTAAGAATTTTTTCCGTCCAGCCCCCTTTCACAACGCGCGATAAGGAACTTCGTTCCAAAAAAGTCTGTGCATTTTAGTGTGCCGTACGTAACAGAAAGGTAGAAAGCGCAACGCTTAAAAACTCGACATTTAAAAAAAAAATAACAAGTTTTAGGACTCTACAGGAAACTGAAAAAAAATGTTTTTCTCAAAGTCAAACGTTTGAAACATGTTCACTTTCAAAGGGAGCTTGCTCATGTGACTCATGTCATCATCATTCGTGCAATTTGCAACGTCTAATAACTAAAAATTAAAATTGTCCTTGCTACTATGATATTATGATGCAATTCGACTGACTTAGATCGTCGTGGCGTGCGTGTTTTGTTTTTCACTACTCGTAGAAAACCGCACGTTTTATGTCGTATGTCGTAGTGGTAAAGATGATTTCCACTTGTAGTTGGAATCGCTCGAATTGCGTAGCATCGCGTCATCATCGCGTTGACAGGCCTGTTGGTCTAGTGGTTAGTGACCACTATGCCGGAGGTCGTGGGTTCGATTCCCACCCAGGACAAATGTTCGTGTGATGAGCACGATCATTTGTTCTGTGTCTGGGTGTAATTTATCTATAATATTTAAGTATTTAGAAATATATGTATAAGTACGAGCACAGAATATATAATAGTACCTAAAGGTACAGAAGCGTTACTCCCAAAAAGAAAACAAACAAATGTAAAATCTATGCACGAGAGAATAGAGTCCATTTTTACTTGCACCCGCATCTCCCACCTACTTTTATAATAGCCTAAACTTCCCGTGCGCAAGCAAAAATGAACTGAATAGTGACGCGCGAGAGTTCATTTTAGTTTATCTGACGCCAACGACATTAAAAGGTTACTGTCGGTCAAGCTCAATAGGGTTGCGACTCGCGAGTTTGGGCACAGTTAGGTAGGAATACGTATTTTATGCATTGTTTAATTACATTATTAATTAACATAAATATATATCACTCCTCATTACCTCCTTATGTCCCTCAAGGAATTTTGTTTTTATCATCAGCCTATATCTTTTTCTGTTTCGTCATCGATTACTTCATATTCATATCGATTGGTAGCTCAGAATGTTAACAGTAGGTACCTACGGCACCTTACGTGAGGAATAATATATACACCGTGATTTTTTAGTCGCCTTACGTCCTGTAATACGTCCTAAATAAGAAAGTTCTTTAGTTTTATAGGCTCGTTCGCCCACTGAAATATGTATAATTGTATATCGAACATTTTTACACCATATGTAGTTCGATGTTCTTTTTTGACCATGGCTCTTGGTCTATTTTATTTACAGCTTGACATAAAACTGTAGAAAACCGGAAGTCGCCACTGTCTTCGCGCTACCAGCACATTGAATGAATTTTTTATTTTATTTTTTTCTCTTATTACGTTAGTTTTATGGCACAATAATAAATCTAACAAACCTGCGGTCTTTGTTTACATCAAATATCAAAGATTTTAAAACGTTGTCAGAAACAAAAAGATTAGTTCCGTTTCAATCCGTTCTGGCCAAGCTGTAGTCATAACTTTAAAGATCATTGTTATCGTTTACGGCAAAATAGGTAACTAGTCCTTATCATTTCATTCATTTCATTCATTTCATTGTCACAGGCCCCGTGTTGCGTGTCTTTGTAGGTAAGTAGGTAAAAAAGTCGCGAAGAGAATTACGATCGCTGACCTTGAATGCGTAGTGTAGCCATTTTCTGAGTTTGAACGTGTCTAAACAATAACATAAACATCTTCCTACTTTCTACCGATCATAATTCGACCTACCTACGTATTCAGCTTAGGTGAGTGAGAGTGATGTCAGGTTTGATATTCGTCTATTTTATTTATCTTGGTCGTCTTGTAGGCCTTATTTGTAACCTACCTAATCATGATTAACTGATCATGATTACTAGCCGGTACTTGAATGACATTAATAAGCACACCACAAGCAGGTACCTAGATAATTTTTTGATCATTATTAAATATGTACTACATATAGATAAATATTCACTTTTTTCCTTACCTTTCGAAATCACGCGGTAGTGTGTGAAACGTGAGGCTCCTATCACTGTCATTATTTAAACAACCAAACGTTATGCAGTATTTTTTTTTCTTCATCATATATATATTTTTTTTAAACTTATGCGTAAATACAACCAAACACCAAACTTAAATATTATTTAAGTAAGCGCGTGCTTAGTGGGTGGCGCGCGGCAGCCGACTAAATGGCCACTACGAAATGGCCCCCGCCAATGCTTGCAGTTTTATACCTACACTGCGGAGTGAGCCAGGCCTGGTACGAGTATGTTTATCAGTTGTCTAGTACCCATAACACAAGCTCTGCTTAGCTTGGGACGAGATGGCGTTGTGTGATAGTTGTGGAATATTATTATTATTCCGTTTATTCATTTTTCATACATACTATTACATTTTTAAATATTTCTTTAAAAAAATACAAAACTTTAAAAAAAACATTTAAAAATATAAAAATAGTAGTCCGCCGGTGTGGGAGCAGGGTCCAAGCTACCGGTGGTTAGGGTTCCAGAGACAGGAACCTCCTCACAATACGAGCCGTATCAAGAAGTACTGCCTTCTGAATCTGGCCCTTGATCCAACTCCCTAAGGAGAGCCTCGAAAGGTGTTCGTCGAGGCTCTTTGCCATCAGGCCATTGGCAGTCACGACGATCGGTACAATGATAGCCGAGCTCACATTCCACATGTCGACAACCTCGCGTGCCAGATCAAGATATTTGATTTGTTTATCTTTCTCTGCCTTCACGAGGTTCCCGTCATGCGGGATGGTAACATCGATTATCATTGCGCGGCGCGCTGATCTGTCTATCACTACTATGTCAGGCTTATTGGCCACAATAGTCCTGTCAGTAATGATAGGCAGATCCCAGTACAACGTGACATGGTCTTTCTCGAGAACTGGGTCGGGCACATACCTTTAATACGGTACCTCAGATTCCACAAGTTTGTATTTCAACGCAAGTTGCTGGTGGATGATTCTGGCTACTAGGTTGTGCCTGTGCAAGTACTCGCCGTTAGCAAGACGAGAACAACCAGAGATAATATGTCTAATGGATTCACCTGGACGATGGCATGCCCGACACACGTCAATCGTCCCATCCCTTATAATATGTCTCCGGTAGTTGTTCGTCAAGATAACTTCGTCCATAATCGCACAGACAAAACCTTCGGTTTCCCCAAAGAGGTCACCGAAACGTAGCCAGGACACAGACGCTAGAAAATCTACATCGGGCCCATGAAGGGCCCGGTAGAAGCGTCCGTGTAGCTCCTTGCCTTGCCATACCTCCTTGCGGTCTTCGGCACTGAGTACTACAGGTTTGTGCCAGTTCTCTTTGGCCATGGACAGCGGGGTGAGTCCCTTGTCTACTGTGACCACATCTCGGTGCATACCCACTTCCATTTTCAAAAAATATTCTCTGAGGCTGCATACCTCGCGGTTGTGGAGGGTCTTAGCATTTAAAAAGCCTCGACCCCCGCACTTCCGCGGGATGTACAGCCTCATTACCGATGAACGTGGGTGATGCATCCGGTTTGCGGTCAACAGTGTACGGACCCGCCTATCCAAGGCGTCGAGTTCAGTTTGAGTCCATTTGAGTATGCCGAAAGAGTACATTAACACCGGCATGACCCAACCGTTGAAGGCGCGCACCTTGTTTCCGCCTGAAAGAAGGCTATTTAAAACCCTTTTCAGGCGTCCAAAGAAGCGCTCCCTCAACGATTGTTTCACGTCCGGTACAGCAATGCCTAACGCTTCCGACATACCCAAATACTTGTAGGTTTCGGATGAGGAGAGTGATCTAAGGTGTATGGAATCTGAAAGCTGGATCCCTTCAGATTCCATAATCTCTCCTCGCTTTACATGCATGACTGCACATTTGTCCACACCAAATTCCATCCTGATGGCACTACTAAACGTTTCAGTTACCTTTAGTAGCTTCATCAGTTGCAATTTGTTGGGGGCAAAGAGTTTCAGATCATCCATGTATAGAAGGTGAGATATGACCTGACCACCTCTCCTCAACCGAAAGCCTAGACCTGAGTCCTCCAGCAATGTGCTTAGAGGATTCAGGGCTAAGCAGAACCAAAGCGGACTCAAACTGTCGCCCTGGAATATTCCCCGCTTGATCCATACAGGTTCATCATTCGCCTGGACCTGTCGACATCCGGGATAGCAAAGGACCGTTCTCCATTGGCCCATACATGACTCAAGGAAGGCGCGTAGAGTTGCATCTATCTTGTACAACTCCAGCACCCTCATGAGCCATGTATGTGGCACCGAGTCGTAGGCCTTCTTATAATCTATCCAGCATGTGGACAGATCCCTGCGAGATCGACGAACCTGTTGGCTAATGGCCATGTCAATGAGGAGCAGCTCCTTAGTACCACGGGACCCATTCCTACATCCATTTTGAGAGGCAGACATAATGGAGTTACTTTCAATATGTGTGTTAATTTTCACTCTCAAAATGGATGTAAGAAGTTTATAGACCGTCGACAAACAAGTGATCGGTCTATAGTTCTTGGGTTCCGTGGTACTACCTGATTTGTGGAGCAGGTGGGTAATACCAGTTGTTAGAAACTGGGGTAGCGACCCAGACTCTAAGGATGACTGGAATTGAGATGCCAGGCAAGTATGTGAACTAGTTAGCCACTTAAGCCAAAAATTATGCAGTCCGTCCGGTCCCGGAGATTTCCAATTCGGTAACGGACGGACTGCTTTGGCTACATCCAGTGGCGTTATTCTCACTTTTTCCATTTCTGGAATTGTTTCACATACTTGCTCGACATCACGCATCCAGTCAGCCTCAGTATGACTGACTGGTACCGACCAGATGCCGCGCCAGAATGTACTCGTGGCGCCGTCATCCGGACGGCACAGGTCAGCCACGCTTTGTTCAGGTCGCTCCCAACCTCTATATACCCACCTCTCATCGCTCCGGAACATGCGATTCTGTGAGTACCGATCAACTCGTCGCTTATACCGCCGAATACGGCTTGCCCATGCACAAACTTTTTGCTTCAGGAAGTCGATGCGCTCTGTGACACGGGACATGTATTCCTGAGGACCAATACCAGTCCCCGAGAATGCCCGCCTCACAAAGCGCATCACACGTGGTCGTGTATTTCCCTCCCTGAAGCAATATAGTTTGCCAATGAGTACCCTGGCCTCGCCGATACGACGCTCAATCCTGCATTGCCAGGCTGGTACAGCTGGTTTTGGTCGATTAGCTCCGTCACTGTTCGGAAACTTGACATTAGCCAATCGACATGCCGCAACAGCCCCACAAAACAGGATTGAATGTGTATCGGCAAGATCCTCGCTGCTTTCGAAAAGATTCTTAAGCAGCGAGTTCAAGGCACCCACCAGCGCCCTATTTTTTTGTGCATGGGTAACCGTGGCAATCGGGGTCTAAGTGTAATGGGAGTTGAGCGGTACTCACGAAGCGCATCCTCCAGTGCGCTCCTCAATCGTTCGTTGCACTGGCTACTTACCGTGGCAACCGTATCATCCTCCTCCACAACAAGAGCAATATTTAACTGCGACGGAACCCTGTTGATAAATACGGGTGTCGTTGCTGGTGGTGGAGATAAGATGGTACGGTTGCTCAGTACCTCTGAGCGCAGCCTATCAAGCGCGGTGTCGTCCAACATGTGATTACGTTGGATGACCCGCACCTGATCCGAAAGTCGTTGAGCCGAGACGTTTAGAGTTGGTTCAAGTACCTGGAACAGAGACAGCATCCTAACACGGTACGCAGTGAGGTTAGTTCCCCCCTCTGTAGACCCGTAGTATGCGCGCATGACATTTTCATTTATGGACTGAGTCCATCTCATGCGCTGCACACAACCACCGGTAGCGGGGACCCGGCTCGGGGCCGATTGGCCCGTAGGTCCCAAGCTCTTCGGCGGCCGGTGTCTCCCCTGCCGACGTACAGGTGTTGGCGACGTCGGCGGGGAGAAATATTCGTCGCTCGAACTCGACGCAACTGCCGCCGCCGGTGATGTGGGAGACCCGATGTCCGGTGGCGGCGAGGCGGAGCTGAGCGGCGACTCCGGGGATGGAAGGCGTGCGCGTGCTGCTCTGGCTCGTGTCAACATATTAACTCAAACATAATATTTCGTATTCATCCATAATTTTCATAATTTTGATCATTTTTCACATGACATTTGTGTCAGCCGCTGTCATAAATAGTTTTTTTTCTTTAAAACACATGTTTTAACTTGTCTTGTATTGGATTTACTATATTTGTTGTTAGTTCACTATTGTAAGTTGATTTGCTCTATTTATTAAAGGTTTAAACATATATTTTTTATTAAAAAGGAATAGTGAAATTTTCAAGTATATGTTTGACGTACAGTGTTGCCAGTTCTTATTATTATTATTATTATCAGCAAGCTCCCTAAGATATAACAGACAGTTCATATCTATTCATCATCATCATCTCAGCCTATTGCAGTCCACTGCTGGACATAGGCCTCTCCCAGGGAGCGCTACAGCGCACGATCTCTTGCTTTTTTCATCCAGCTACTGCCAGCCACCTTCTTCAGGTCATATTATCGGTCCATCTTGCCGGGGGCTGTCCCACCCTACGCTTACCTACACGCGGTCTCCATTCGAGAACCTTCCTACTCCACCTATCGTCGGTTCTGCGGCAGTCTAGTCCACTGTCACTTCAGCTTGCTACAGATTTGGACAATATCTGTAACTTTGGTCTTATGCCGTAAGACCTCATTCCGGATTTGATCCCTTAGTGAGACCCCAAACATAGACCTTTCTATAGCACGCTGCGTGACATGAAGTCGGTGGGCCAGCTTGACTGACATGTTCCACGTTTCGGCTCCGTAGGTGAGGACTGGAAGGACGCACTGATTGAACACCCGGCAGCTTTTCAGGCACTGCGGCAGTGGCGACGTCATATCTATTAACCTTGTATAATTTACAGACGATAACAACTTGAACTCGATATTCTACGAGCATCTAACTCGATCGCTACAACACTATTTATGCGGAGATCTCATGCTGGGAAGATGGGGACAGGTGCAACAGGGAGACTGCTTTGGTGAGACATACCTTTGGTTTTTATTTTGCAAAGTCATGTCTCAACGCGCGCATGCGGGCGGCGAGTAATGGGCGACTCGCAGTCCGATCATCTATGATCATCTAGCATGCCCGGGTCGACGACGCGTCGTGTTTCACGCGCGCCTCAAAGAGCTGTCAGCAATCTGACGGGGTCTTAGGGGGCCAAAGTCTGCCGGGGTCGCGGAACTGTCTCATCAGGGAACCGTGACCCTGGAACGTAGAGGACTATTGAAGTAACACCATGAATTTAAGTCAGTATGAGTCTGACAGTCCCTTGATTTTTATCGCTTCACTTCAAATTGCCCTCCAATGTCTTTAACTCAACGACGATATAATACTAGACTACGCATTGCACGATCTAACGAACAAAACTATTCTGCCAACTCGCTGAGGTACTACGTAAGCGAGGGGGACGGGGTACTGCGTTGTGATTGGCTAACTCAAGGTCTGTTCTGTCTCAACGTATGTTTACGGCTCACAGGATTGGTCGAAATGAGACGGATATAAGACTTTTTTGCCTAATGTGTTGGCAGACATCGGTCGCCTGTTATTACGAGTCTAGTATTATATCGTCGTTGCTATAACTATTGTTCCCAATGTGCAAGAAGTTTCTTTATATTTATTTAAAAAACTAAGCGGTCTTGCTCATGATGCGATTCGTGCGATTTGCAATCCCTACTAATTAAAAATCGTCCTTGTTACTACGACATAACGATGCAATTCAACTGACTTAGGTCGTCGTGGCAAGCCTGTTTTGTTTTTCTATTTACCTATATAGGGTGACTGGTAATTAGTGTACGATACTTAAACACGTCGTGATTGTGCTCATGATAACCAACAACTTTTACTATGGGAACAAACCTGAAAACGCGAAAAAAAAATTAGCACAGCTGATATTATTTTCACGATTTCGGCTTTGCTCCCTTAATAAAAATTGTTATCATGAGCACAATCACGTGTTTAAGTATCGTACACTAATTAACAGGCACCCTATATAGACAACCGCGACGTTTTATATTGGCAGCGCCTTTATGTCGTAGTAGTAAGTATGATTATTGCTTAATTTCGCACAAATCTGTCGAATAACATCACGTCGCGTGAGCAAGCGCACTAATTTAACTTTTTTCTTTTCAGTGCTAGCCTCAGATTACCTCAACTGCCTTGTTCACATCGTGGAGATGGGTAACGGGCTGGTATCGTTTCAACTGCGAGGGCTCGAGTTTAGAGGCACGTACTGCCAGCAACGGGAGGTCGAGGCCATCTCGGAGGGCCCGGAGGAAAGTAGCGGTGAGTGCTCACTGAAATCAATTACAATTCTTTTGTTTTTAGGGATTTGAGGATCATAATAACAAGATTGCACGGGACCATTATTAAATTTTATGTTCCTAAATGTTTTGTGGTTTTATGAGTGGTCGGAACTAGTTCGAAGTTGGTGAGTGACGACCTGTTTAAGATTCATAACCCTTGTGTTCAGAAGCGTTTAGGCGTCACAGGTGTTGTGTTTTTAGCTTTCTGCCCGAGAATTGTTATCGTTTTTTTCTACGATGTATCCAGATTCGCTCTGTGCAAAACCAAAGGGGAGGTAGCTTGCTCATGTTGAAGCGCTCGGTCAAAGCCCGAAGCGGTCGGAACCCAACCCCAACTGAATGGTAGCCATTTTTTTTTCAAACAGTGTGAGTTATCTTTCCTCCCCCCAGAGGGCGTGTGCACGGGCGTGTGGTGGTGCGGAGGCCGGGCCCTCTCGCTGGGCGCGGCCTGGGCGCTCCGCTGGCTGGCGTGGCAGCTGGTGGCCGCGCGGTACGTGCTGGAGGGATACTCCGTGTCCGACAACAGCGCCGTGTCCATGCTGCAGGTCTTCGACTTCCGGAAGGTGCTGCTCACCTACTACGTCAAGGTGAATATTAAAATAAAATGAATTAAACTTTGCAGCGTTCCTTTACACCCATAATTAATATTACACCTAAATTCAAAGCTGCAACTAAAGAGATTAGTAGTTTTTTTTTAGCGTGGCAAATACATCAAATGATTCCTCTCACCCAGGGCAGGGCAGGAGGGACTGTCAGACTTGTACTGACTCTAATCCACGGTGTCCTTCAATAGCCCTTTACATTCCAGGATCATGGTATTCGTTAGTCCCGCAACCCGGATTAATAAGATTTGCAATTTATTGACGCCTATTCTTCATATTTCCCTCCACAGAGTATAATCTACTACACGATCCAGTCAGCCAAGCTTGAAGAATGGTTGGCGTCCACCATGATAGCGGAAGCTCTGAAGCCGATGAATGAGAGGAACTTCGTCGATCTGGATCCTATCTTCAACGTGAACTTGGATGAGGATTATGATTTTAGAGCTTCGGGGATTACTAGGTAGGTGTTTAGTTGAAGTATATTAGAACAGGGTAGAATAGATAAACATTTATACTTTGTGCTGCCATCTGGCATTATGCTGAGCTGAGCCCCTTTCGGCATTTATGATTTGTTTTTTTTTTAGTTTTAATGCCAATATTTTCTTTCTATTTATTTCATATTGGACACACAACACTAAAAAATATCATGAGCATATATGTCCACACCAAAAGAGAGTTGGTAAAACTCAGCATTTGCTGGGCGAAAGAAATCTCGCGCCTATAGTTGGCAGCAACACAAGTACGAAAATAAAAATTCTTTATAAACGTTTGTTAAAAGGTACTTGTGATTGAGAAAATGTGAAAAGTCGTATAATGTAATCGCTGTGACTGAAATTTATTTATTTTTTAAATCAGTTATCTATGTAGGATCATCGCCACAGTCCAATATAAATGCCCTTTGATGCGCAGGAGTCGTTTCTGCGCGATCTACGGCGAGTGGATAGCGCACTGCGGCGCGCGGCGCGGTGCGGCGTGGCGCCGTCGTGCCGCACACCCACACTCGCCGCTCACCACGCTGTGCTTCGCGTTGAGCTTGCTGGGACGACGGGCACTGGCTGCCGCACAACATCTGTCTGCTTCAAGGTAATATAACTTTTGGATGTTATTCTAGATGTTTTGCAACTATACGATTAGATTCTAAGAACAGTCAGTAATCAGAACGTACCATATGCCTGCCACCAACCCTCACTTGGCCTATGTTGTGGATTATGGCCCATTCCCTCTCACAGAGAGGAGGCCTTTGTCCCAGCAGTGGGAACATTTATAGGCTGATGATGATGATATGGGCGCTGCCAGCGGGAGACGCTCACGGCATCGGACGTCTAAATCAATAGGAAGATATTTGACTGAAAAAATATGTTATTATTATATGTTATTATTAGTCTGTAAGTTAGGTTATCAAAAAATATTTGACACGTATTTTTCTTTTGTTACGTAAACAAAAATTGACGAAGATACGTCTTTTAGAGCCTATGCACACCAAGTTTTTTAAACGCGCCGGTGCAGCGCGTTTGACGCGATGCAGACGCGATACGCACGTACAGCTTGACATAAAAATGTAGAAAACCGGAAGTCGCCACTGTCTTCGCGGGCCAAGCTGTAAGTCAGACGCAGCCTAGAACAAATGACAACAAACTGCTCTGATGAAAACGCGCCGTCGACGCGCCGGTGCAGTTTTTACTTGCTTCTGACGTCACGAGTCCCCCACTGTCGAATTTTGATACGTTATAATCATTCTAAATATGCATTGGTTGCAGTGGAAAAATACGTGTCCATTAAGTCTAGCTGTCGGACTAAATAATTATTTACTGACTGTCAAATTGCAAATTGCTATTGATTTAAAAAGTTTTAACGAAACGAAAAATTCAGATCGCGAGCAGGGCTCGAACCTGCGTCTTCTGGGTACCGTAAACAGCGTTCAAAAAATAAGGGAACGAGATATTCACCTTTGTGAGTAGTAGTTGCGATGGCCTAGTTGGTTAAGGCGTCTGGAGTACCCATCCAGAAGACGCAGGTTCGAGCCCTGCTCGCAATCTGAATTTTTCGTTTCTTTAAAAATTCCTTTGCGAAGACGCGACGCAGGCATTATTGCGTATAAAAATATAACTTTTTTAACAAAACGTTGTGTTCCATTCCAGCGTGGAGTTCTTCCTGTACGGTCTGCACTCGCTGTTCAAGGGCGACTTCCGCATCACGTGCGCACGCGACGAGTGGGTGTTCACTGACATGTCGCTGCTGCACTCGGTACTGGCGCCCGCCATTAGGATGGCGCTCAAATTACATCAGGTAACTCACGAAGATTTTCTTTTGTACTATAAAACTGTGTGTGATAAAGCCTTAAAATAAAATCTCATATAATTTTTTTTTGTGTACCTCCTGAACAGGTTGGATGTTTATTTATTTTTTCCTTGCGTACCTCATACATCGGTTTTGTAGAATGCTTTGGTATCAATAGGCCAGTCTTATGTTTCATTGCAAAGCTTAACACTCAATTCACGACTTTGGTCTTAGCGGTGAGCGGTGCGATGAGCAGCGCGAATACGACATTAATTACTTGGAAGTACGCGAATACGTCACTGGCGGCGCCTTGTGGCGTCTTTCAATAATTTCTATGCATTTGATCTTACCGCTCGCCGTCTCGCGCTAACAGCGCCTTCATACTAGCGTTTGTCCGGCGTAAGCTTTCGATAAACGTATGCACAGCGCAGACACCGTGGCAACGCGGCGCAGACGTTACACACGCCCCCGTGAGATCTGCACTACGTTAGCTCAGCGTTCAATTGACTCCAGAGACAACAGCAACAACTCGACGTCCGCGCCGCGTTGTCGCGGCGTGAAGGCGCTCTTAGTCACCGCTCACAGCGGCAAGGTCGCGAATTATCTTCTGAAGTCTTTACCATTTTGCAGGACCACTTCATGTTTCCTGAGGAGTACTGCAGCAGTTCTGCGCTGTACTGTGCCATATCGTCGCACGCGCAGCGGCTGGTCATCTGTCACGAGGCCGCGCCTGCCTGGCGGTACAATGTGCTGCGAGGGGCGCCACATCTGTTAGCTCTCAGGTACATGTACAGCGGCTGGTCATCTGTCACGAGGCCGCGCCTGCCTGGCGGTACAATGTGCTGCGAGGGGCGCCACATCTGTTAGCTCTCAGGTACATGTACAGCGGCTGGTCATCTGTCACGAGGCCGCGCCTGCCTGGCGGTACAATGTGCTGCGAGGGGCGCCACATCTGTTAGCTCTCAGGTACATGTACAGCGGCTGGTCATCTGTCACGAGGCCGCGCCTGCCTGGCGGTACAATGTGCTGCGAGGGGCGCCACATCTGTTAGCTCTCAGGTACATGTACAGCGGCTGGTCATCTGTCACGAGGCCGCGCCTGCCTGGCGGTACAATGTGCTGCGAGGGGCGCCACATCTGTTAGCTCTCAGGTACATGTACAGCGGCTGGTCATCTGTCACGAGGCCGCGCCTGCCTGGCGGTACAATGTGCTGCGAGGGGCGCCACATCTGTTAGCTCTCAGGTACATGTACAGCGGCTGGTCATCTGTCACGAGGCCGCGCCTGCCTGGCGGTACAATGTGCTGCGAGGGGCGCCACATCTGTTAGCTCTCAGGTACATGTACAGCGGCTGGTCATCTGTCACGAGGCCGCGCCTGCCTGGCGGTACAATGTGCTGCGAGGGGCGCCACATCTGTTAGCTCTCAGGTACATGTACAGCGGCTGGTCATCTGTCACGAGGCCGCGCCTGCCTGGCGGTACAATGTGCTGCGAGGGGCGCCACATCTGTTAGCTCTCAGGTACATGTACAGCGGCTGGTCATCTGTCACGAGGCCGCGCCTGCCTGGCGGTACAATGTGCTGCGAGGGGCGCCACATCTGTTAGCTCTCAGGTACATGTACAGCGGCTGGTCATCTGTCACGAGGCCGCGCCTGCCTGGCGGTACAATGTGCTGCGAGGGGCGCCACATCTGTTAGCTCTCAGGTACATGTACAGCGGCTGGTCATCTGTCACGAGGCCGCGCCTGCCTGGCGGTACAATGTGCTGCGAGGGGCGCCACATCTGTTAGCTCTCAGGTACATGTACAGCGGCTGGTCATCTGTCACGAGGCCGCGCCTGCCTGGCGGTACAATGTGCTGCGAGGGGCGCCACATCTGTTAGCTCTCAGGTACATGTACAGCGGCTGGTCATCTGTCACGAGGCCGCGCCTGCCTGGCGGTACAATGTGCTGCGAGGGGCGCCACATCTGTTAGCTCTCAGGTACATGTACAGCGGCTGGTCATCTGTCACGAGGCCGCGCCTGCCTGGCGGTACAATGTGCTGCGAGGGGCGCCACATCTGTTAGCTCTCAGGTACATGTACAGCGGCTGGTCATCTGTCACGAGGCCGCGCCTGCCTGGCGGTACAATGTGCTGCGAGGGGCGCCACATCTGTTAGCTCTCAGGTACATGTACAGCGGCTGGTCATCTGTCACGAGGCCGCGCCTGCCTGGCGGTACAATGTGCTGCGAGGGGCGCCACATCTGTTAGCTCTCAGGTACATGTACAGCGGCTGGTCATCTGTCACGAGGCCGCGCCTGCCTGGCGGTACAATGTGCTGCGAGGGGCGCCACATCTGTTAGCTCTCAGGTACATGTACAGCGGCTGGTCATCTGTCACGAGGCCGCGCCTGCCTGGCGGTACAATGTGCTGCGAGGGGCGCCACATCTGTTAGCTCTCAGGTACATGTACAGCGGCTGGTCATCTGTCACGAGGCCGCGCCTGCCTGGCGGTACAATGTGCTGCGAGGGGCGCCACATCTGTTAGCTCTCAGGTACATGTACAGCGGCTGGTCATCTGTCACGAGGCCGCGCCTGCCTGGCGGTACAATGTGCTGCGAGGGGCGCCACATCTGTTAGCTCTCAGGTACATGTACAGCGGCTGGTCATCTGTCACGAGGCCACGCCTGCCTGGCGGTACAATGTGCTGCGAGGGGCGCCACATCTGTTAGCTCTCAGGTACATGTACAGCGGCTGGTCATCTGTCACGAGGCCGCGCCTGCCTGGCGGTACAATGTGCTGCGAGGGGCGCCACATCTGTTAGCTCTCAGGTACATGTACAGCGGCTGGTCATCTGTCACGAGGCCGCGCCTGCCTGGCGGTACAATGTGCTGCGAGGGGCGCCACATCTGTTAGCTCTCAGGTACATGTACAGCGGCTGGTCATCTGTCACGAGGCCGCGCCTGCCTGGCGGTACAATGTGCTGCGAGGGGCGCCACATCTGTTAGCTCTCAGGTACATGTACAGCGGCTGGTCATCTGTCACGAGGCCGCGCCTGCCTGGCGGTACAATGTGCTGCGAGGGGCGCCACATCTGTTAGCTCTCAGGTACATGTACAGCGGCTGGTCATCTGTCACGAGGCCGCGCCTGCCTGGCGGTACAATGTGCTGCGAGGGGCGCCACATCTGTTAGCTCTCAGGTACATGTACAGCGGCTGGTCATCTGTCACGAGGCCGCGCCTGCCTGGCGGTACAATGTGCTGCGAGGGGCGCCACATCTGTTAGCTCTCAGGTACATGTACAGCGGCTGGTCATCTGTCACGAGGCCGCGCCTGCCTGGCGGTACAATGTGCTGCGAGGGGCGCCACATCTGTTAGCTCTCAGGTACATGTACAGCGGCTGGTCATCTGTCACGAGGCCGCGCCTGCCTGGCGGTACAATGTGCTGCGAGGGGCGCCACATCTGTTAGCTCTCAGGTACATGTACAGCGGCTGGTCATCTGTCACGAGGCCGCGCCTGCCTGGCGGTACAATGTGCTGCGAGGGGCGCCACATCTGTTAGCTCTCAGGTACATGTACAGCGGCTGGTCATCTGTCACGAGGCCGCGCCTGCCTGGCGGTACAATGTGCTGCGAGGGGCGCCACATCTGTTAGCTCTCAGGTACATGTACAGCGGCTGGTCATCTGTCACGAGGCCGCGCCTGCCTGGCGGTACAATGTGCTGCGAGGGGCGCCACATCTGTTAGCTCTCAGGTACATGTACAGCGGCTGGTCATCTGTCACGAGGCCGCGCCTGCCTGGCGGTACAATGTGCTGCGAGGGGCGCCACATCTGTTAGCTCTCAGGTACATGTACAGCGGCTGGTCATCTGTCACGAGGCCGCGCCTGCCTGGCGGTACAATGTGCTGCGAGGGGCGCCACATCTGTTAGCTCTCAGGTACATGTACAGCGGCTGGTCATCTGTCACGAGGCCGCGCCTGCCTGGCGGTACAATGTGCTGCGAGGGGCGCCACATCTGTTAGCTCTCAGGTACATGTACAGCGGCTGGTCATCTGTCACGAGGCCGCGCCTGCCTGGCGGTACAATGTGCTGCGAGGGGCGCCACATCTGTTAGCTCTCAGGTACATGTACAGCGGCTGGTCATCTGTCACGAGGCCGCGCCTGCCTGGCGGTACAATGTGCTGCGAGGGGCGCCACATCTGTTAGCTCTCAGGTACATGTACAGCGGCTGGTCATCTGTCACGAGGCCGCGCCTGCCTGGCGGTACAATGTGCTGCGAGGGGCGCCACATCTGTTAGCTCTCAGGTACATGTACAGCTCCATATCGTCGTCAGCGGCTGGTCATCTGTCACATACGAACTACGTATCGTCACCATTTGTCTTGCTCGCTGCTGCGTTACTGCCGGGACACATGTGTACGTGCACGAGAGCCGAAACATTCCCCTCGTTACCGCAGTGTCATGTACAATCCCGTTCAACACAATCTACCGGAACGGTAGTGAAATTGTGTGACATATGCGCAAGCGCAGCCTTCAGAGAAACGCAGCGACAACACATGATTATACGATTCACACCACGATGAGAAAAGAAAAGAGACGCACAGCATGAGGAATCGTTCGTATTTCCGAAAAGAGACGATGATTGCCGACTTAACAGTATTTGAACGTTTTTTTTTTCTTTCTCTAGGCACGTAGTGGACGAAGGCAACGACGACTATAAGATAATAATGCTGAACAAGCGCCATCTTGGCTTCCGTGTCATCAAGCTGAACCGCGAGTGTGTGCGTGGACTGTGGGCCGGCCAGCAGCAGGAGCTGGTGTACCTGAGGAACAGGAACCCGGAGAGAGGATCCATACAGAATGCTAAGCAGGTGAGTTGAACATTGGTGGGAATTGCGGCAGTCAATACGAATTCGTGGTATTACATTATTTTAATGGCAAGTACAGTCAGCATCAAAAGTTGCTGACCATATTCAGATTTTCAAAATCCCTTATTATTACGTATTATTATGTTATACAGCTATTTTGAAAATCTGAATGTGGTCAACAACTTTTGATGCTGACTGTACAGCTCATATGAAGAAAGATGACCCTCACGCGAGGACGACGAAGAATAGGATCAATATTAAGATTTACCAAGTTATAATTTTATAACTTATCCGATACAAAATTGAGACTCCTAGCATTTTAGTAACAAAGTTTCTTACAAATTTCCGAAATGCCCGGCCATACTGAGCATCTTCGTAAAAGAAATCCCATGCAAAATTCTGAAACTCTTATCACTTGTAGTTTCTGAGATTTCGTGATCAATAATTGAGTGAGTGTAGACTATTATGGATTTTGTGGTCTTCTTCTCCAGGCCCTCCGCAACATAATAAACTCATCGTGCGACCAGCCAATCGGCTACCCGATCTACGTGTCCCCGCTCACCACGTCGTACGCGGACACCTCTCCGCAGCTGTGCTCGCTGCTGGGAGGACCGCTCACTGTGTCCGCCATCAGGGCCAGGCTGGCTGCTGCCTGGAGACGGTGAGGAATATCATCATCATCATATATCAACCCGGGATCACCCACTGCTGGGTATAAGCCTAGCCCTTTTTTTGCCATATCTCTCGGTTCTGTGCGTCTCTCATCCATCTATTCCCCGCGATCTTGGCGATATCGTCAACCTAACGGGCTCTTGGGCGGCCCTAGTTTCTTTGGCCGAACTTTGGCCATCATTCGGTGAAAAACTTACTCCATCTATGCCATGTCTGCATCTAGCCAGATGCAACAGAATTTACACCAAATAAATCAAAAACATCATTAGAAACTCGGTCACACACAATGACTAATCGCCACGAACACACAAATGTAATTTGGTATTGTTCGTCGTGTCGTTGAGCTCCTTGAGTTATGACTTAGCTACACGATAACTGGTAAGCCTCCTCTTCACAATCGGCCATGATGGCCGTGTTTGCCGAACAGAAGGAGACGGCGCTATACTAAGAATCGAGATAGAATTATTTGCATCTTGCTTTCTGGTATAGCGCCGTCTCCTTCTGTTCGGCAAACACGGCCATCATGGCCGATTGTGAAGAGGAGGCTTTAAATGCTTGCACTGACTGGACAGGTCCACTCAAATCTGTGTGATTCTCCATGTCGGACACTAACCTACATGGTCCTCGTATGACTAGACCAATATATTGTCTGGACTTTAAAAGAGACTGTGACCTCTGAGTTTGTTTCAGGGTAATCAGGTACGAAACACCGGCCTCATGTTGTGTGCAATCGTTTTTGTTCCAGTATCCGTCGTCGCTGCGGCGAGGGCTGTTCGTCGGGCGGCGCGGGCGGCGCCGCGTGCGACGCTAGTGCGGCGGAGGCCGGGGCTGCCAGGAACAATACTCCACGACATAATGCACTGCATCTGTCTAGGACTTCGTTAGGTGAGAGATTGTTGCGTTTGGTAATGTATTTAATTATTCTAGTAAATTGAAGATGTACGAGTACGTTTATAGATTAAAATCGTACGTGTGGACATGTTTCTCATACTTAATTTAATTTTAACTCAACGGAGACAACAGACACACTAGTTTTAAGTAACGCTTAAGTCTTGACAGACGTTCTGTAATGTCCCGGCGACTTTTGTCTAAGCGGTGAGCGGAGCGACGGGCGGAGAACAACACATTAGTTACTTTGTCGTACGCGGATTCGCCACTGGCGGTGCCTCGCGGCGTGTTTCAAACATTTCTATTCATTTGATCTTACGCCGCCTCACGCTGAGTCACCGGTCACACGGCAAGATCGTGAACGGACCTTAATACCTAAGTTTATAATCTACTAGCTGTTTCCAGTGACTCTGCCCGCTACAAATTGAAAATTATCCCATGGGAATATAAAATCGGGATAAAAATTATCCTATGTGTTAATCCAGGTTATAACCTTAGGTACACATATAGTTTATAAATAAACTGTATGTATACCTAATTTCGTCTAAATATATTCAGTGGTTTTTGCGTGAAAGAGTAACAAACATCCATCCATCCAAACAAACTTTCACGGTTGTAATATTAGTAGGATCTCGCAAGTTAATAAACCTAAATCATACAGGTGGCATTGACATAAAAAAATACTTTCTTTAACGTTTTAGCGGGTACACGTGGTAGCTTAGCAAGCGCTGGCAAGCCGACATCATCGACGCTTGCGTCATTAGCGGGGCTGCTACGAGAACACTCGCATGAGAGAACTACTCATGATGATACTGGTATGTTACTTAGTTTAATATTTTTATTGAATTCCACTTTGCTAATCTATTAGCTAAGTTTTGTAAGTAATATGCACATTTTCTAATTAACATCATATCATACACAAGGCTAAATTAAATAGCTAGTTGTGAATCAAAACACGATAAAGAAGTGTACTGTTAGGAGTTCGAGGGAACAATCAAACAACCATCTTGCTTAAAGTATTAACCTTTAATGGCTCACTTACATACTAAGTTACATTTATATAGGGAAAAGTCGTACACACACTACACCTCCCTCGTTATTTAAAAAAAAAACAATAAAAAAAAAGATTAATATAATTTGTGTATTACAGGCTACAGCCATTATAAAGTATCTAAGTGCACTTAACAGTTAAACAACTTAAAGCTATAACATATTAATTCGGCTTTATGTATAATTTTGTACGGTTTTTATGTAAAATATCTTCTTTTCCATTTTTCAATATTTTTACATTTGGTGATAAATCTTGTAAAACTTTATAAGGACCTGTATACACTGGTTTTGTTAATTTATTACCTGACTCATTCTTTACTAATATTAAATCATCTTTTTTATAAGTTATCGGATTTACATATTTGTCAAAATTACATTTTCTAAGTTTTTTACTTTTTATTAAATTTTGTCTTGCATCAAACTGCGATTTTTGTAAACGGTATTTTAATTCTAGTGGATAACTGTCTGTATTGTACAATGGTTCAACATAATTTGTATTTAAATTACTCGGTAGATCACATTTTTTTCCGAATACAAGTTCAAAAGGACTATATTTTGTTTCACTGTGTACTGTTGTATTATAGGAAAAGCACCAATATTGCAACCAATTACTCCAATACCTAGAATTATTATCAGTTTGAATTCTTAAAAATGTATTCAGGGATTTATGAGTGTTTTCTAAGGATCCTAATGATTCGTGGTGATACGCTGTTGACGAAATATGCTTTATCTGTAACAATTTACATACTTGAGTCATTGTATTCGAAATAAACTCTGTCCCCCTATCACTTCCTATTTCGCGTGGAATCCCATACCTAAGAATAAAGTTTTCAACAAATGCTCTAGCTACACTACTACTATCTTTAGTTTCTAAGGGGTATGCCTCCACATATTTGCTCAGTTCGCACTGTATAGTCAATATGTATGAAAAATTATAATAATCCTTTTCTAATGGTCCTACAATATCTAAATATATTTTATCAAAAGCACCTTGAGCTGTGGATGTAATCTCCATAGGCTGTTTAGTTGGTAAAGAGTGCTTTTGCTTCTGACAACTATCACATTTCTTAACGAACCTCTTAACATCCTCGCACATATTCGGCCAAAAGAAGTAACGCTTAATATTATTTAGCATGCGCCTAACGCCTGCATGTCCACTCGTGGGCAATAAATGAAAATCATTTAATATAACTTTCCTGTCATCAATGTCATCTATTCTTGTTACTCCTTTAATAATACAAAGTCGTGGTCCGGACCACTTTTTATTTTTTTTTATCTCATTGGTTAACCATTCGATTAATAAAGTATTATTTTTACTTTTAATTATATATAATTCTTGAATATTCATTTTCTTACAAAAAGTTTCTATACCTCTCACGAACGCGGCTCGCGCAGTACATGATCGAGTATCAATATCAGTGTAAATGAGGTACCTCGAAGGTACATATGAGAACGTATCATATTGTACACATATCTCGTGACAATTTTTATTGTGTAAAGTCCCGTATCTCAATTCAACTCCTGTTTCCGGTTTTTTAAGCATTTCTACGATTTTTGGGTGATCAGCCTTGTAATCTGTAGAATTGTTAACAACCGAATCAGGTTCACTAACCACATCATCTTGCATTTTCTTCATTCGTCTAGTCATAACAGTTATTAAATGTTTATTCATCTCTTTTAACTCATCAGACGTCATAACTATGCGAGATAATGCATCTGCAGCCGCATTATTCGCCCCTTTCACATACTCAATCTTAAAGTCATATTCTTCTAAACTTAGCCTAAATTTTATTAAACGAGTACTTGGACTCTTTATCTTGAATAAATATACTAATGGTCTATGATCTGTTTTAATAGTAAATGTTTTACCATACAAATAAGGTCGAAAATAACGTACTGACCACACTATTGCCAGCAATTCTTTTTCTATTGTTGGATAATTAACTTCAGATTTATTTAATGTTCGACTTGCATATGCTATCGGTAAATCATTTTTATTACACAAGATAGAACCAATTGCAACACCAGATGCATCCGTATGTAAAATAAATTCGTTGTCCTTTGAAAAATCAGGGTATTGCAATATTGGTGGACACATGAGAGATTGTTTAAGATGCAAAAATGAATTCTCACATTCTTCGGTCCATTGAAATTGAACACCTTTACGGCACAATTTATTTAATGGGATAGTTATTTCGGCAAAATTAGGTATAAATTTCCGATAATAATTGGCAAAGGCTACAAATCTTTTGATTTCATCATTATTACATGGCCTAGGATAATTTCGTATGGCTTTGGTTTTTTGGGGGTCCGGACTAACGCCTTTATCCGAAACCACGTGCCCTAAGTACAATAATTCCTTCTTCAAAAACTTACACTTCAGCGGGTTAATTTTTAGGTTGACTTTCCGTAATCTTTCCAAAATATCGATTAAATTCTTATTATGTTGATTAATATTACGTCCAAAACAAACAAGATCGTCTAAATAAATAAGACACTTGTCATAATTTAATCCTGACATAGCGACTGTCATAGCGCGGCTAAACGCACTTGGACTAATTTTTAAACCCATTGGCAATCTTTTTAATTGATATTGCTTATTTGTTGTGAAAGCTGTATATTTGCGACTTTCTGGACAAAGTTCTAATTGATAATACGACTGTGTTAAATCCAGATGACTAAAGTAGACTGAACCAGATAGAGAATCTAAAATATCGTTTATGTTTGGCAAAGGAAACTTGTCGTCCTTCACTACTTCATTCAACTTGCGGTAGTCTATTACAACACGCCATTTCTTCTCGTCCGAATTGTCATTCTTTTTTGGTACAAGAAGTATCGGGCTAGACCATTCACTCTTAGATTCCTCTATGATATTTTCTTCCAACATCTTACCAATTTGTCTATCCATTTCTTGTTTTAGCGATTTTGGTATCCTATACGGTTTAATATAAACAGGTACAGCGTTGTCTTTCAATTGTATAGTTTGTTGATAAATATTAGTTACCCCTAGCTTATCTCCACTCATATAAAAAACGTCGGAATACTTCGCACAAATATTTTCAATAGATTTTCTCTCTTCCGTGTTTAAATGATCTAAATCTAACAGACTAAATAACTTTTTCACTCTATCCGCGTTAACTACATTTGCTTCAAAATTACAAATATTATAATTACTTAAATAATCTATTTTTGGTGTGAAATAGCTTAGTTTCACAGAACTGTCCCTGGTATTCAAAATCTTTAACGGTATTTTTCCTGACTTCGGGGAAACTATTGCGCTCGCTAAATAAATTCCATCACAAAGTTGTTGCGGAAATATGACACAATCTCGATCTATACTGGTATCAACATAATATAATGTCTCACATCGTGGTGGTACTACCATAAAGTTATTAAAACCTTTACTGCCCATTCGTAAGTCTATAGTAATAGTTTTTTCAGTTGTTTGAATAGATAAGGTATTCATTTCGAAGTTTAATATGCAATTAAATTTAGTTAGAAAGTCCTGCCCCAAGATTCCATCTGTTCGACATGGTAAATTTTTAAATACGTAAAACTTATGAGTCAGTTCGGTATCATTTATTTGCAAGTTCAAATAAACATAACCATCAGAATAAATGTTCCCACCAATACCTCTGACACAAATTCTCTTTAAATGAAATGGAATGTCTTGAGAAACTAATTTCTCGTATTTCACGGCGGACAATGAAGCACCGGTGTCAACTAACCAATTCCGAGCAACGCCGCATACACTCATGGGAACCGAATTTATGCTGTCACATGTGTTTGACATGTTATTCACGAAAAAAACTATGCACCGACTCTATTTTCTCCGAACTTTTCTGCTGATTTTCGCGAGAATTTTCTGATGTCGGTTGAGCCGTATTGATTTGAGCATTTCTATTATTTTGGAATCTATTCCCTCGAGAATAATATGTACTTTGGTATCCACGGTAACCACGGTTATAATAATTAGACCTACCTCTGTTATTCGTAGAATAGTTGGGCTTTTCCGTACGTGCACCTCTACCACGCACCGGTTGCGCCATAGGCCTTCTCATGTAATTAGACCTTTTCTGATAACCATATACACGATTATTATAAGACTTACCTCTAAGGTGCCCGTAACTCATGATTGAACTCTCCGGTTGAGACGACAGCTCCTCATCCATTGCTCCCCTGATAGCATCTTTCAGCGTGCTATAATTACGCGCCGCTACAATTGTGCTAACACGACTATTTCTCAGGCCGTCAGAAAATCTTTTAATAGCATTTTTCTCGTTTACGGTTTTTAAAATTTCGTACTTCTGGGAATCCCCATCGGCCTGTGAAATGGTCAAGTCGACAAACATAGTCTCTATATCCTTACCGAAATCTTCTATTGTTTTTCCACCTTGTTTTGCGCGCTGTAATTGGCTTTGGATTGCCGTATCAGACTTTTTAGACAGTAGGAAACATTTCATATCTCTTATTAATTCTGTAATAGAAGAATAGTTTTGAGACATGCGCAATTTTGCATTTTCGGACAACCTTGATTTTAAAATAAAATTAATTAGGGATTTTTTACTTGTGTCGTCTAACATAGCTTCGTACATTTCTATATTTGCTATCAATTGTTTGGTCACATTTTCGTCACCAGTCATAACGGGTAGCAAAGAAATTGCCGTTTTTAAATCAAATTTTTCCATGTTGGTGTTGATGTTTTCCGATTCCACAACAGAGCAAAGTGACTTTATCTTATATAAACTAACTTTTATCTTTTCATATAAAATTTCTAAATTTCTAAGATCAGATGATTTAATTTCTCCACTTGATATCTTATCTTCTATGTTCGTACTAATATCATTGAACTTATCATATAACTCGCAAGCTTGTGTATATTTTACACTTAAATCTTGTACAGCTCTTCTGGCTGGTCCTAACTTCGTTAGATATTCTTGGATACACTTTAACTGTGTTAAAATATTATTTAGATCATCAGCCATAACACTTTTTACATTTAATTATCAGTACATAGGTACCAAAATCATACTCTATTATTAAAATTAATTCTAGCTTCTTATACATGTAGGACTACATCTAGGAACATTAGTTATTTGAGACAGAAACAATAAAAGAAAAGTAAATATGAAATTAGAGCTACCTTAGTTTAGACCTTTAGTATGGAGAGGTTACACCAAACACTTAATGCACCATCACATTGTGGCTATTGTACGCACACTTGACATTTCACTTCACTTTACACATTCACTTTCCTGAAGACTCTCCTGCACCCACTGTACGCTCAGCAGCAATTGGTACAGATGTCCCGCGTCTCGATGAACCTCGGAAGCTCCGGAACGTAGCGTGGAACACTTCTTGCCGTATCCACCGTTTATGACATTTCTCGTAGAACTTATAAGCCATGTATAGGAAAACAATCAGACCCATAAAAGCCAAGATAGAAAGAATCAGGCTATTCATGCCCAGATGCCAGCCTAGGTCTTGTTGCGCATTTCCATTATTGTTGCCAGCTGCATTTTGGTTAAGAAAAACCTCCTCCTTATTTTGCGTTGATTGACACATTATTTCACAATTAGTCGTCCGTTCTTGTTAAGATCGCGTTCACAAGTAAAGTTTTTTCACACATTGTCACTGATGTTATTTTAAAATTCCGAATAAATCGCGGTTGGTGGTCGAAGTTGCGCCATCACCAGTCAAAGGCAGGGTCGCCATGTACTGTTAGGAGTTCGAGGGAACAATCAAACAACCATCTTGCTTAAAGTATTAACCTTTAATGGCTCACTTACATACTAAGTTACATTTATATAGGGAAAAGTCGTACACACACTACAGAAGAAAATAATAGTTTGTTGTGAGTCGCCAACAGCGGCTTGAAGAATATTTAATTTAGGGTATTGGTTCAAAAACATCCCCCTGAGACATCACATTACCCGCAAGTGGCGCATGTGTATATGGACACATTAGGTGAAAAACCTTACAAGTGTGATATATGTCAGGTTTGTTTTGCTGATAAATTAAGTGCATTTCACACAGAGAGCGGGCGCGGGTCGGGGCGGGAGTACGGCGGGTCTAGTTCTTTGTATTTAAATGGAAGACTTCACACTGAAAGCGTGCGCGGGTCGGGCGCGGGGCGGGTTGTGCCCGTACACCGAAACGCGCCCGACCCCCGCCCGACCCGCGCCCACTCTCTGTGTGAAATGCGCTTTAAAGTTCACTTGTGAAAAACCTTACAAGTGTGATATAAGTCCGTCGCGGGACTCACGAATCACCCAACGTAAAGGGCTATTGAAGGACACCGTGGATTTTAGTCAGTACGAGTCTGACAGTCCCCTCGGTCTGCCCTGAGTGGGAGGACTCATTTGATGATTTTACCATGCTAAAAAAAGAGTGGAAGTCTACGTAGTTTTATTCAAAAAGCTCATAAGCTAGGAATTTATATTTGAAACATTATACATTTTTATGTAAAACTTTTAGTTAAACACATTAGTATTTGTTTAATCGTGGTTATCTTGTAGTCACATTCACAAAGTGTTTTTAAAGTAAGACATGGACGCTAAACTAAACATAATTTGTTTCTTTCTGCTCATACAAAAGGATTAGATATATTGAAGATTTACAACTGTAAGTGGTATTCATACTATGTAGTTTGATCATTGTGTAGATAAGCACGGTAGTGATAATAGTTTCGCTTTTATAATGTTATTAAGGCTAGTCAATAGTCATCCATGCATTTCTTTATTTTACATTTGTTGTGATACAAATTTGGCGACTTTTGAGTGACGTCGTGCACTGCATAACGTTCGTCTGACCCTCCCATGAGTTAGCTTTGTGACAGGCGGTTTGTATTAATCGCTGAATTACATTACGGCTAGTTGATTCCTAAAACAGCTGACTCAACTTTTTGCACCCCCGAGGTTTGGTTCGGTTAGGTTCCTTTAAGACCGCGGTTCGACTGAGCTTGAAATAAGAGCCTCGCGCAGCGGGGTTCCATCTACCTGAACGCGTGAAACATTTGTTTAGCTAATTGGACATTCTGACATTGAGGCTAAACATAAGCTGACATATATCTTAAAACGTCTCGAAATGACGATCCGGCTAATCGTTGACACCTTGCAATACAAAACGGCCGGTTTTGGACACGGCTAGCCGTATTGTAACACGGCGTTTAAGACATCGCCTTCGATAGATACATCATCTTATTCTATTGTTTATTAACTAAGTATTTGTACATTCTAGCGGCCGCAGTAGTCTCCCACAACGGCGTACTGATGGAAAGCGGCAACTCTCACCGCGTGGTGCGAGAGCTTACACAACCCAGTGCGCCGCGACGAGACCGCGCCCGAGCCAGGACCCCGGCCAAGGAGCCGGCCAGACAGGTACCAGCTAGCTTGTTCCCACTGATGGACAGCGGCAACTTTCACCGCGTGGTGCGCGAGCTCACACAGGCAGTTAAAAAATTGAATTAAAAAAGCATAGGAGTTGGAAAGACAATTATTATGTTGAAAACCGCTACAACAAGAAAAAAGATGGTTTACATTTCATACACCAAATTGAGATTGCTTTAAAGTTGAAACAAGTCTTTCATCATCATCATCATCTCAGCCGTAGGACGTCCACTGCTGAACATAGGTCTCCCCTTTTGATATCCACATATACCGGTTGGAAGCGACCTGCATCCAGCGTCTTCCGGCGACCTTTATAAGGTCGTCTGTCCACCTTGCTGGTGGACGTCCTACGCTGCGCTTGCTAGTCCGTGGTCTCCACTCTAGATTTTTCGACCCCATCGGCCATCTGCTCTGCGAGCAATATGGCCTGCCCATTGCCACTTCAGCTTGATAATCCGGTGGGCTATATGGGTGACTTTAGTTCGTCTACGGATCTCCTCATTTCGTATTCGATCACGTAGAGCAACACCTAGCATAGCCCTCTCCATAGCTCGTTGAGCGACTTTGAGCTTTGAGATGAGGCCGATAGCACAGAATATATAATAGTACCTAAAGGTACAGAAGCATTACTCCCAAAAAGAAAACAAACAAATGTAAAATCTATGCACGAGAGAATAGAGTCCATTTTTACTTGCACCCGCATCGCCCACCTACTTTTATAATAGCCTAAACTTCCCGTGCGCAAGCAAAAATGAACTGAATAGTGACGCGCGAGAGTTCATTTTAGTTTATCTGACGCCAACGACATTAAAAGGTTACTGTCGGTCAAGCTCAATAGGGTTGCGACTCACGAGTTTGGGTACAGTTAGGTAGGAATACGTATTTTATGCATTGTTTAATTACATTATTAATTAACATAAATATATATATAGCTTGACATAAAACTGTAGAAAACCGGAAGTCGCCACTGTCTTCGCGCTACCAGCACATTGCATGAATTTTTTTTTTCTCTTATTACGTTAGTTTTATGGCACAATAATAAATCTAACAAACCTGCGGTCTTTGTTTACATCAAATATCAAAGATTTTAAAACGTTGTCAGAAACAAAAAGATTAGTTCCGTTTCAATCCGTTCTGGCCAAGCTGTAGTCATAACTTTAAAGATCGATTGTTATCGTTTACGGCAAAATAGGTAACTAGTCCTTATCATTTCATTCATTTCATTGTCACAGGCCCCGTGTTGCGTGTCTTTGTAGGTAAGTAGGTAAAAAAGTCGCGAAGAGAATTACGATCGCTGACCTTGAATGCGTAGTGTAGCCATTATCTGAGTTTGAACGTGTCTAAACAATAACGTAAACATCTTCCTACTTTCTACCGATCATAATTCGACCTACCCGTATTCAGCTTAGGTGAGTGAGAGTGATGTCAGGTTTGATAATCGTCTATTTTATTTATCTTGGTCGTCTTGTAGGCCAAATTTGTAACCTACCTAATCATGCTTAACTGATCATGATTACTAGCCGGTACTTAAATGACATTAATAAGCACGCCACAAGCAGGTAGACAATTTTTTGATCATTATTAAATATGTACTACATAGATAAATATTCACTTTTTTTCTTACCTTTCGAAATCACGCGGTAGTGTGTGAAACGTGAGGCTCCTATCACTGTCATTATTTAAACAACCAAAAGTTATGCAGTATTTTTTTTTCCTCATCATATTTTTTTTTTAACTCGTGCGTACTTTCAACCAAACACCAAACTTAAATAATATTTATGTAAGCGCGTGCGTAGTGGGCGGCGCGCGGCAACCGACTAAATGTCCACTCCGAAGTGGATCCCGCGAATGCTTGCAGTTTTATACCTACACTGCGGAGTGAGCCAGGCCTGCCGATAGTGAAAGACCATGTTTCGGTGCCGTAACTCATCACTGGTAACACACATTGGTTGAAGACTTTCGTCTTGAGGCACTGAGGTATGTCGGACGAAAAGACATTGCGTAGTTTCCCGAACGCTGACCAACTGAGCCTTTAGTTGCATATTTTTCTGTATGATCAGGGTTGTAACCGCAGTCGCATGCGTCGCGCGGCGCCGGCGTCGTTCCGTCTGCTGGCGCCCGCAGACAACATGCGGCTGGAGCCCGCCGCCTGCTCCTCACACCCGAACGATGAGACGCAGGTATGTAGTGATAGTCAACTAGTTATTTTGTTAGGAAAACATACTTCCACACTCATAGCTAACAAAAACCTGATTGACATTTAACATCGATCTCGTCACATTACGCCATTCGACCTCGATCTCGTCACATTTCGTCATACAAAATCCTGCATCGCACAAACTTGTCCTTGCGATAAGAATATACCACAACCTCAACAGATTACAAGGGTTTATTTTTTCCAAGGCGATTACAACGAGTGGCCATACAAATCATAACGTTTGTCTGGTCTGAGAATCTTCTCATTTCATTAGAAAATGACAAAGATGCGATTCCTTCGGTGTGCTGTACAAATGTTCGCTCTGGTAGACTTACTCAAGCAAAATACGAATAAATTGTGGATTATCCCGCGGATCCCCTGGATACTTTTGTGCGTGCACATTTGGCAATGGACTCGTTCTTTTTGCGGGTGTAATGCTAGACTTAGTTCAATGCAGCACATTTTGTGCGCTACTAAGTTACTAAAGAAAGAGAGGCTAAACGCGATACCAGCTTAGTACGTGAAAAATGTGGCAAACATTATTTTGATGGTCGTACCATCACACCCTGTTTCCATATAATTCTTCAGTGGTTTATAGGAAACCTTTAAAAGCAAGTCTCAAACGTGTTCTTTTTTTCAGAGCGCTGCTGGCAGCAATTGGGAGTGTGCGTGGCGAGATCAACCCAGAAGAGCAGCCAGTGCTAAGGTAAAGAGAAAAACCATATAGATGTGATAGTTTAGCATAATATCTGGAACTGTAGTTACAAAATAAGTTTTGAAGAAAAAGTTATGATTGGATGTCGGTGGTTTCGTTTCTTGTTTCCTTAACTTTTATGCCACCGCCTTCCAAAAATGTTAACTCTCTTCCAAAAGTTATTTTACACCTTTTGTGTTTTTAAAAAAACGATTACATTTATTTCAGAAGTTTTTTTTTAATCCTTTTGAATAGCTTCAAGCGTAATATTTTGTTGTGTTATTACGTAAACAATGCATGCGATAGCAGCAATCACCGTTGATTTGCAGTTATTAATAGAAGAGTTCCCTCGATTTCTTCAAGATTCCGTCATCTTATCCTGACTTAATTACCATGGGGGCCATCTGTGAAGAATATCCTTTCAAACAAAAAAAAAATAATATTTCAAATCGGTTCAGGCGTTATCGAAAAATCTGGGAACAATACATAAAAAAAATATTCTGACTAATTGAAACCTTCTCCTTTTTTCGAAATCGGTTAAAAATCGAACGATATTCGTGGAACTAGACAGTTTATCTCACTGTTTTCGTTGTAACTTTATTCTATTATCAATCGGAATGAAAAATACTTGTAAACAAAGCTTTTAAGTAATAAGTACGCGTCTCAAAGATAAATGGTGTTGGATCATAACACGTACTGCAATCCATATGGAGCAGCCACACACTCGTCGAGTGGTATGGGAAGTAACGAGGAAAGGAGGCAGAGACATAGTGTGGCAACGTTACTCGTCATGCTCCTCGTCCTGCCCCTTTTGTCGGTTTTTGCGCGCGAGTCAAAGGACCAGCAATACGAGTGCGAGTGGCTGACCACATAATCGCGCGGCCGCAGTCCGCATCGAGCGGTCGCGCAAGACGCACGCGTTTGTAAAATTGGAAATTATGTCGTCGCCAAGCGTGGAATGGTCAAATGAAAAAGCGTTAATGTTTATTGATTTTTACTACATATTTCTTTTTACTACATATTTATTTTTATTAAATTAATATAATTAGCTATATACTAAAAATGCATAGCGCGCACGCTGCCACCGTTTCAACATCCATTGTCTCACCAAGGCAAATGACAAGTGAGGAGCGTCGCGATTAATTGCGCGAGTAGAGCAGTGTGTGGGCAGAGAGGGCAACATCGCGGCAAATCACGGCAGCGCGAGGAGCAGAGCGATGAGCAGCGCGAGGAGCATAGTCTGGCCGCAGCAATAGGTTTCAAAATGATCTAACTTTTCCCAAAATTTTTTAAAACAATTCGAAGTAAAATGTGACTGCGATAGTAGCGCCATAATGTTAGTAGTACTTACATTGTTTGTTTTCTCTTTGAAAATTCAAAAGTCCCTATAACAGGCCCACTATTTTTTTATTGGGACAAACCCACCACACTATTCCCAAACCACTGCAACTCCTGAAAGCCAGAATCAACAGTGGCAACCACCAGAAAAGCTCCGAAACAATGAAGCTCGACGTGTCCCGGAGAATGAATTTACCTGTCTTGGATCCTGCAACGAAATTAATCAGAAAAGAATTGACTATGTGCGAAGTGGGTGGTGGGGAACGGCAAATCGATCGTAGCGCACGACGTGGCAGAAATGTGAATTAATTCTGGGCTGTCATGTGTCAAGTTGCTTTATTTTCATAACTTTCTTTATAATTTAATACGAAAACTTTAACTAACTTTTCCCGTTCGTTCTAAGCTCTTCCACTTCTCTCACATGCTGTGCTAATACTAATTTTTTCCCTTTTTGCTCAGTTTGAGGTTGGAAATGTATTTTATGCTTAACCGATTCAAATCCCGTGCGTATTATAATATCCATATTTTCCACGAGGAAGAAAATCGCTAGGTATAATATACACACTCACTTTTTACACTATTTTTTCAATTTCGTTGAAAAACTAGTCGAAATTTAATATCACAAAGATATCTTATCATCTAGTTGACATGATTTGACAGATGACAAGTCCTGAATAGTTGCGGCCACTAGGGGCGCTGTCATCGCGCACACAACGAATAGTGGAGGAGTTGAGGAAAAAAAAAACACCCACTAGAAATAAATCCTTTGATATTGATTCCACCAATCTCTTTTCCCTCCCAGGTATCAAGCAGCCGCGGCGGTCCCAGCGCGGAGTCCTCCCTGGAGGACCTGACCCTCACTCCCACCGGCCTGGACCTGTCCCTCCCGGACTGCAAGATCATCGCCAACAGGAACGCCAGGCAAGACAGAGACTTTAAAAGGTATCCCCTCGCACGCATTCATACATCCATCCACGGCTTGGACGAATAGGTACTGTGATGTTTTAGACGAAAAAATTTACTTTGGTTTGACTCTACGATAAGTTGGCTTAAAAATAGAGACACAAACGGTATTTGACTGAAAAATGCTAATTAGTCCCTCAAAGAGACTGACAAAAAATATTGAACATGTATTTTTTTCTTTTGCTACGTAAACTATAATTGACGAAGATACGGTAGATTTAAAATTGTCAATACGTCAAGCAAGTACAGTTTTTACTTGCTTCTGACGTCGCGAGCCCCTAATCTAGAATTTACATGATATTTTTGTAAAATATGCCATTGCAAAAGAAAAAATACTTGTCCATAATTTTTAAAACTCTAGCTGACATAGATTTGCAATGTATTGATACTATCAACTATCAACTTGCCTATTGTGATACCAAATTCATTTGAATTCTTGAAGAAGAATTAGGCCTGAAACTGCGCTAAGCGGGCGACCGCGACGGGCATCCGTCGCGTGTCCACGCGCGTGGACACGCGGCTGGTTTCCGTGGGTATGCGACGGTCCCCGTCGCGGAGACCGATTTACGCAGTGTCGCTAGTTCAATTTGAAGATTTTTATTAGGGTTCCGTAGTCAACAAGGAACCCTTATTGACTGAAAAAGCCCGCGCGTGGCACCGCGCGGGCGTATGTCGCACGGATGCGGGCCCCGTTGCGTGGGTGCGGGGCGCAGTGACCCGCGACGGACGCCCGCGCGGGGCCCCGCGACGGAGCACTTTTGTATAGAACCGCGCGGGCATCCGCTTAACGCAGTTTCGGCCCTTATGTGTCTAAAAAAAGTCTGGTAATGGAAATCAAAACTTCGCAAAAAAAACAATGTCTTTGAAACGCTGTGGCATAAAGGACGTACTATGTTTTAATTATTGTAGTGTTTTCAATGAGATTCTGCAATATTCACACCATTTTCATAAACCCTTATAACATTTTAACAAAGTCACCGCTTTGATTCTTTTGAATTTTTGGTGTGCAAATATAATCGTTAACATATTTTATAATTTTAACCCTCTCATACCATTTTCATATAACTTCATTCTTTGCCTGTATTTTTACTAACGTCCTTACATAGTTATTTTACCTCGTACAGCTGCAATGCAATAGCAACTTTATTTCAACGCCAATAAAGTTCTCTGTTATTTGAAAAAAATAAACATTTAAGCAACTTAAATGAAACCTTTTGCTACACCAATAAAAACTAGCTTTTGCCCGTGTCTTGGTTCGCGTTATTGTTGGAAATAACCTCTGATAAAATGATTTTAAATTAAGCCATTTCCAGTATTTGGAATTTTGACATTTTAATTTAGAATTTTGCTACTTTATCTCAGTATCAAAATGCGAAAATTTACATTTTACGTTTTTCTGAAATGTAAAACACTAAAGTTTAAATGAACTATGTTTTTATCGACACGTAAACAATAAGAAGAGGTAAAATAACTGTAAAAACTTCAACACATCGTTCTACAAATAATATTACCATAAATTCTTCCATACAGGTATTACGTCAACGAAATCACACCAAAGGACTTATCGAAACTCAGCAAAGAGATCCGTCACGAGCGAGAATCTTATCGCGAACTAACTGGTCGCTACATTGAGAAACCAGAAGCAATACCTCTTAAAGAGACCCACTACTCCGACCTATCAAACAAGGAATCAATCCTCAAGAAGGAATCCAAAAAGGACTCTAAAACTAAAGAAATAAAGACGAAGATCAAACGCTCGGATTCAGGAAGGAGCGAACTCAAAGTGAATGTTAGTGTGGGGAGTAAAGTGTTGATTATAGAGCCACTGGGAGTTTATGATTGTATTAATTTGGGGAGGAGGATCGATGTGCAGTGGCCCTCTGAGGCGGAGAGGGAGAGGGGAGGGAGGAACTTTTGGGGCAGTTGGGTGCCTCTCGCTGGGATGGATGGACTAGTGAGTGATGACTTTTATTGTTTTTTTGTAGCAAAATGCCTGATCTAGATTCAAAACAACTTTTGTGGCATAATAGCCCAATAACTTAAAAAAAATATTGGCGTCCGATGTCATAGACAAACCAAGAGATAATAACTAATAAAATAAAAACTTCAACATGTTTTTGACAATGCGCACATCAAAATCTGCAAGAGTGATACAAATTCGGTCCTTGATTAGTTTCAGACAAAGATCGGAATCAAATTGCAACTAGGTAGTTAGTAATTATTATTAATCATTTTCAGCGTTAGAAAGTTCAGTCTAAAAATATTGTATTTGTTCCCAGGTTGTACACAAATGGACACCAAACCACAGGGACCCGAAACTTCGATCTCACGTCGACAAAAGCATACTTCTCATACAAATAGATGACAAATACGTGCCCATCGCCGAAAACTGCGTCCAGGACCTCGGCGATGAAGTATGAACCTTGTCTCTAACACAACAAGGTCGAAATCTGCGTGAACGAAGTATGAACTTTTACTCTATTTTTAATATGGACATCTATGAGCTATGACAGTGAAGTCTGAACCTTATTTGTATATAAATAAAGGTTAATATCATAAATCTATTAGACAAATACTTTTATCGTGATTAGGATTAAAATATGGCAAAGAAAATTACACCTTATGTCTCTTTGAATAAGTTTGAAAAATGCATGCAACTTCCAATTTGACAGTAGAGTTGCGTTTGTGATCTCGGTGTTGAATTATGAACGTTATATGTATGAAAGTAAAGTGTATTATGCAAGGCTATTGTGAAACTGATTCTTATTTTTACTAATCTAACTGATACACTTAGCACTTGTGGCATGATTAATGAAAATTATGGGAAAAAAAACCTTGACAAAACTACAAAAATATCTAACAAATGCTAAAGAAAGTACCCGAATGGTGAAAAATCTTTCTTTCAGAGACTTGGTCAAACACGCGAATGTCAAAATAATTCACTGAATAGTACTAAAATTCCGAAGAAAATTAATGTTTCCATTAATCATGCTAAAATGTGTTCTATTAATATAGTGCCAAGGTTACTTTTATGAAATCGCTATGAAAACTACATCTTTAGAACTTGAAACGGGATATTTACCATGTTTATCACGGGTAAATATGGTACAGACGCCAAATCTGATAAATTTTCCCAATTTAATATGAACCTTCCTCTTTTGTGATAAAGTTGAAATTTGAAGGGGTATATTGATGTACTGGCGTATATGAATATCCCGTTTTATGTTCTAATTATAATTTTAGTATCAGTTTAAAAAGTTATATCATTATAGTACCAATATTACTTAAAATATCAATAAAGAATTGTTCCATCGACAAACAGTTTTTACTGTGTTCTGTCGATGCGCAGGAGTTTCGGTACCTTTTGAGAAGCTCCCTGCATCTTAAACCTCATCACTCCCATTTTTAAATAAATAAAAATGAAATTGAAAACAAATGCATCAAGTTTTGAAGATCTACGTCCAAAAATACGATACGACGAGAAATGTTTTTTTTTTCTGTGAAAGACATAATGTAAACCAAGTATCGGTATGTTCAGCTTCAAATAATGTGAAAACCTGTATTGAATTCAGGAAAAGAATTTGGTTCTATAATGAATAATGAAACGTTGTTATGTTCGTGTCACAAAGCAATTTCAAGCAAAGACAAGTACAGATCTTATGACAACTATGAATAAGTTAAAATGGGATACAAATAGACGGGCCAACTAGCAATGTACTTTCAACTTTATTACTTAAACGATAAAGTGCAATTTTGCAAAAAAAAAAGCATCTTGTATAATAGTCAAAATTCTATCAAAGTTATAGGTGTGATTTTGAACCGTAAGAATAGAGAAATAAAGTTGAAAATACAATCAACAGTCTCTTCGTGTAAGATTTTCTTTACGCGACTCAAAGTCGTTAATGATTGACTTAAATATATAATTATGAAACTATAGTTAAATTGTCTACCGTAAGGCTGCCTCTCCAATGCTAGCGGAGAGAGTGACCACGCTTATCGACGTGGCATCGGTTTAGTACCGATCAGAAAGTGCTATATCTCATAGTATTTAAAAAAAAAAAAAAAACATTGCCTCACACTAGGAATTTCTCTTGTATCTTGGGTGCGCTTACAATAATAGAAACTCACCCAGACCCGGAACAAATACTTGAAGATAATACAAATATTTGATCACTCGAAATATTTGGTCTGACACTGCGCCAACCGTGCTGTCAGCAATTGGCATCCGCCTCATTTTGGATCTTATAACTCGATGCTGCGGTAGATATCTGTTTTTTTGCAAGGACTAACGCTTTTACTCATCGGCTTTATCCGATTCTTCGTCAATAAGTATGGTCACTCCCTAAAGGAGCTTACCCATGATGCAATTCGTACAATTTGCAATTACTACTAACGCAAAATAAAAATCGTCCTCGCTACTACGATATAATGATGCAATTCGACTGACATATGTTGTCGTGGCGAGCGTGTTTTGTTTTTCATCTATACGTAGAAAACCGCACGTTTTATGTCATATGTCGTAGTGGTAAGGATGATTTTCAATTGTAGTTGGAATCAGTTGAATTGCGTCGCGTCGCATCGCATCTTCATTAAGCTCCCTGAAGGGTCAGGCAGCCCTAAATACAACGACGATATAATACTAGACTACGCATTGCACGATCTAACGAACAAAACTATTCTGCCAACTCGCTGAGGTACTACGTAAGCGAGGGGGACGGGGTACTGCGTTGTGATTGGCTAACTCAAGGTCTGTTCTGTCTCAACGTATGTTTACGGCTCACAGGATTGGTCGAAATGAGACGGATATAAAACTTTTTTGCCTAATGTGTTGACAGACATCGGTCGCATGTTATTACGAGTCTAGTATTATATCGTCGTTGCCTAAATAAAATAAAAATAGGCTTAAATTTAAATTGGATTAAACAAATAATACTTTCCTTTTTTTTTATAATTTCGCACTTATGCCATTACGTTTCTTAGATGTAAACTGTAATATATTCCCGTATTATTATTTTAAGTTGCGTTCTATCGGTCCGTGATGTAAATAGTTATGATTGGTTGTGGCGCAAGTTCAGACTTTTACGAGTAATGTAGTAGAAAACACTTAAAATACGTAGTTAGTATACTTCACCAAAATTGTGTAATATTGTCAGATAAAATTTTCGAAAGAGTACGGGGCCGCTTATCGCCACTCGAGCAGCCCGTGTATGCCCGCTGACTGCTTGACCATCCCATTCTCCCGGAGAAGTTTGACTGCTTGAGCAGTTGATGTTAACTAATTCAAGCAGTCTGTGTACCGCCAAAATTGTCATCTTTCGTAACCAAAACCAAATTTTAATGCATTTAATATTTGTTTCATTAAAAAACTAAAAATTGTCTACATATCTAAGTTAATTAAAAGCTGTCGTAAAAGTCTTCCAAGACTTGCGACACAACGCAAGCTTTGTTGTGTGTGGGTAGCTTTACAATGTAAATACTTGTAAATAATGTATAAAAAATACGAAAAAATGTATATTCGTCTCTTTAATATATAAAAAAAAACATCTTATTACAGTACATAAGTAGAAACCTTTTTTATTTTTGTTATTATTTTTTGTCGAAATTCGTTTTGTATAAAAATAAACCGTTCGACCCTAATACCCTTTTAGTCTGACACCAAATGAATGTGTATTTAAATTATTAATAAATTATAAAACTATGTAAGTTACTGTGTGTGTATTTTTAAGGCAAAGTCGAATATTCTACTAGCATACGAACAAGTTATCAAGTGTTATTTATCCATTCCCTTAATTTTGCGAAGAACTTGAGTTCGAAAATATCTGTATACTTTTGAACCTTATTCCGACTAAATAAGACTCAAAAGTGCACAAATATATTAGAACTCGACAGTATTATCCTAATTAAAATCATAAAAAAGTAAAAACGAACACGAACTTTTTTTTTATTTTTATCTAAAAAATTCAATAGGTATCTGTAATTTTTGCATATACTATTTTAAATTTCTTTGAATATTGGACTCTGTTGAACCTAGTATACACACGGTACGTCTATTTGTTCAATGTTGTTATGTATACTATATCACTGTATATGTATTGTTTACCAAAATAATGAACAAATTATAATGATGACGTTGTGTTTTGCGAATTTAAAGGGGAGTGAAATTATTAAATGTTGATGTTCATATCGCGCAACTTAACTAATTAATGAGAATTACAATTTATTGTGAAGTAACACTATGATGACGTATATTATACTCAATTGTGTTATCTTATAAAACCACGTTATAAAAATCAAAATTTAAATTATACTTAATAAATGTTAAAAACAACTTTTTGTTCTCGAATATTGCCAGAGCCTTTTAGCGTGGATCGTTACTTACGGCTTATAGTGTTCTTTCGCAATAGAAAAGTTCAAAATCAACACTAATAAATTAAAAATAAATAATTAAAATAAAAACCAAAAATTTCACTTAATCCCCGAAGCGTTGAAATAA
Organism: Agrotis clavis; assembly: GCA_954870645.1. Lineage (NCBI taxonomy): Eukaryota > Metazoa > Arthropoda > Insecta > Lepidoptera > Noctuidae > Agrotis > Agrotis clavis. The sequence goes on from OX940930.1 coordinate 22,335,216, forward strand.
TTTAAAAATTATAATTCATTGTTCACTTTAAATCGTCACTGGTTTGTTATCATCTGCTAATTATTGTTTTAACTCTTATTGAGTTCTTAGTGCTATAAACTTTGAAGAAGCAGTTTCTGTGTTGCCAGGACAATTTTATTTGTTTTGTTTCTCTAAGGATCACTTTTAACACGTGTTTCAAAATATAGCAGTTTGAAATTAAAATACAGCCCATTTTATTCGCCGATCATGTAGCATTTTTTTATCAACGCACCGTGGGCCCGCGTGGTGGATTATGGCCCACTCCCCCTTACAGAGGGAAGGCCTGTCACCCAGCACTGGGAACATTATCACGATCATCATGTAGCATTTTTTATGCGTATCAATAAAAATGAATCGTTTCAAGTAGTTTTGGAGTTATAACCGTAGGTCGGAATAAGGTAGAGTTATTTTGGTACTTGCATCGAAATGTTGATATTAATATGGATCTTCCCGGGATTTCTAACAGACAATATCGTGTGGAAAACAGTATTACAAAAAAATTATAATAATAAAAACATCAGAGATAGATTAGACAAATAATTTGGTTGAGACTAAATGACTTTTTATGTATAATAAATCACGGGATTTTACTACTCTTTAAAAGTAATTCCATGAATAGCTCTACCTAATTCCAACCTATGGTTAACAAACAGACATTTTTTTCATGATTAGCAGATGATATTCAAATCTGTGACTATATGCACTCTGCACTTTGACACTGTGTCCCTTGTGGTAATCGTTCGCGTTTTCTTTCGGTTTACGTTACAAATTAATAATTTATTATAAATTAAAGTATTTTTATTTGGTTTATCCTGACGGTAATACTTAAAGATGTTAAATTAAAAGTAATTAGCGAAATATACAAGGAAATTGTTCCTAGTTTAATGGGTGAAATCAATTAAAGTATATCACTCAAAAGATACCAAATCGAATATGACAAAAACTAAAATAAATTATTGTGTTATAACTTTAATGTTTATATCCTAAATTAAAATGCAAACAATTCCTTTTAAAAAAAGCTTCTAAATATTTTAAAAGTCTTCCTTTCTAGGAAACTAACAAGCATAAAATTTAATAAATAAACACATTTAAACTCATGGTCACAACAACTATTATTTAGATTTAAAACGGGATATTTTTAATATCGGAAACTCAAAACAAATAGTAAACATGGTAAATATCCCGTTTTAAATCTAAATAATACATTTAAACTCATACATTTTCCCCATGTAGGCAGAAATTTTACACATTTTACTTAAACGCGAACGTACCACGACTATAATATTATGAGTATATATTATATTCTCAAGTTGCCTTACTATATTTTAGACTGATTTTTTATAATCGTGATGTGTGTCAAGCCGTTTTATAGATATTTAAGGTGTATCTGCGCTCCGTTCAATCATTTCAATGTTATGATCGCAGTGTACTTATGGACATAATGTTTTGGCGGTTTACTCATTTACGTTTATTGATGTTGATAAATGGATATTTGTCGTTAGAAAATGTATAAATAATCAGAAACTACCATGTTTTTGTACGACATTCCTCGAGTTTTTTTTGTCTGAATATTTTACGTATACTGTATTTTTTATGAGTCAGAACAATTCTCTGATGTTCAAACTGAATCTAAAGTAACTTTCTTCACATACACGACAAATATCTGTATAAAAAATCCGAATTTAAATTTATTACTTTGCAAAAACGGTAGGTTTGTGTTAAAGCTTGGTGTATTCTATGTGTTAGTCTAAATTGAACTTTATTGCGATGTAAAAGAGTAGAATGTTTGTACAGTAGAAAGGCACAATCCGTCCACAAGTGATTTTTCTGCATATGCAAGACTTTATTTTGAATCAAATTGATCTTGTTAGTTTTATTGACATCTATGGATGACCAAAATTTTTCTTTCCAAGAAAGTTTTAAAATACTTCCCTAAAATGTCTACCAAAGGCCCAGGCAATACATAATTCTGCCTTTGTCATCTTCTAATAATTTTATTGACAGAAAAATACAAAAACATGTTTTAAATTCTTTAAACATAAAAAAAGTTAAACATCAGTTGAACACCTCTATAAAAAATGTCAACTTCAAATCGACATTTCACGTTGATATAAGGGTCGTTTTGCAGTTTCACTTTTTTATACAAGTGTTCAACAGATGTTTGTCTTTTTGTGGTAAGACGCTTAATGCGTCTATTGATTTTTGTCGCAATCAGGATTAAAAGCGACTTTTATCCATCCATCCTCATATCCTCGATGTCAATAAGTCAGCTTCTTCTCGACGGCATATGCAGACAAGACGTGGTTGTTTTGTGAGTACACGTACTGGTAAACCGCCGCTCCGTTGATTTGTGTCACGTTATCAATATCAGAATTAATAATGAATTAAAATGGTACATGGATATAGAGCGTTTTATTCATAATTCTTAGCTATAAAAGTGTCCTATATAAAGGGGTGATTTTCCACCAAATGCCGTTAATTCTCTATACTGTGAACGGTGACATAGCGCGGGCGGTGATCGGTAAAGATCAAATAATGTATAGAAATGTTTGACACGCGCCACGAGGCGCCGCTAGTGGCAAATTCCCATACTTCCAAGTAATGAATGTCTTATTCGCTCCGCCCGTCACACCGCTTACCGCTAAGATCAAAATCATGAACGGGCTGTAAATGTTAATGTTTGTAATTTATCATCGCGATAATTAACGGCATTTCCCGTTAGGCCCGTCATCCACCAAAGCGGAGAGGAGAGGAGATGTGTTTGAATAACCAATCAGATGTCTGTAATAAGCGTCTGTCAATAAGCGGAGAGGAGATGTGGACATCTGACAGGTTATTCAAACACATCTCCTCTCCTCTCCGCTTTGGTGGATGACGGGCCTTAGTATGGCCCTGCAGAAGACCCTTTCCATGACCTCAGGCGATCATGCAGAATCGCACACACGTATCGCTAGACAAACATGCGCAATTCTGGTTTCGTGGACGCCGCGGCGCCGGACGGAAACCTCATAGAAGAGTCATGGAGTTGTTGGCATGCTCTAAATGATTTTTGTCATTTGTTTTTTCTAGGAAATAAGCTAAAAATTGAAAATGTTAAGTAAATGTGACAATTTTGTAATAGTTTGTGGACCCCTAAACGTTTTCACAGGAAAATTGATCAATCTAAATGACAAATAATACCTTCTTTGAAATTGAATTTGATGTCGCCAATTGCGATTATCTTCTATCTATAAAAAAAGGATATTGTTTGTTTGTTTGTGAGGAACGCATAGCATAATCCAGAATCAAATGGAGAGTATTGAGAACGTGCACGACGGCGGTGGGAGTAGTACTATTCGATTACAGCGCTCAAGGTGGCGAAAAGTAGAACTAATGGGGGATTATCTCAGAGGACATTCAGTTTTGCCAACTGCTAAAAACGCGCTAATCTCAGGAACTTCTGGTTCGAATTGAATAATTCTTTTTGTGTTAGATAGTTCATTTATCGAGGAAGGCTATAGCTTATTTAGCATCACGCTATGACCAATAGGAGCAGAGCAGCAATGAAAAATGTTGTCAAATCGGGAAATTCTTCTTGAGAGCTTCCCTTGCGTAAACGGTTTATATTACGCAAAAATTATGTATGACGAATTGTTCCTCATGAAACGTTCTAAAATAAAGTCCGCGACAGCATAAATGTCTATATTTTAAGATTAACTCACCATAACCTTTCTTTTGGAAATCAAATTGGTTTTAAAATAATACATTTCTTGCGACAATGTTTTAATGAATATAGTATTGATCCATATCCAAAAAAATACGTTAATCATTACAATCATTTGATTTCAATGAATATCTGACGTGATATCGTAGTTTCTTTTCTTCAACGGCAGGTGTTGGGGCGCAGTCGGAATACGACGGGTCTGACATTCAGCTCTGTCGTCTGTACGTATTTTTTTTATAATCGCATTATTCCGCTGGAAAAAATAGTTGTTGTGTTGTAAACTGCAAGAATACTAGCAGAAACAGTAAATTTAAGTTTTATTGATTCCCAAGCGGTTCTTGGAAAGATGAACAATGCAGGAGATGGTTAGCTGCCGTGAAGAGAAAAAGTGAATAACATCATAACCCTAATTTTAATCCTTTAATTTATATTTTTCTTAAAGAATACAATTTGCCTATGCTTATTTAATTTTGTTCAGTACCAATGAATCGCCATGGAATCCAAAAACAAGTGATTTGTTAAAGAATCTGATTTCAATTAGAACGGTCAGAGCCCCTAAAGTTGCGAACGCTAGGTGGCGCTGATGTCGTGCACGTACTCAATAGCATTGTAATAGGGAATTTAACACAGAAACGTATCGAAGCTTTTTTTTAAATTGAAGTTTCTGTCGGTTGTGAAATACTTTGCACCTAAACCTTGTATGAAAACTGTCATTTCTATGATAAATAGTAAAAATCATATCAATATCTAATACATTTTCCATACTAATTTCCAAAAGTTCGAAGGGGAATATTAAAACAAATTCCACGCAGAAGTCGCGGAAAGTACTAGTGTTCCGATGTAATTATTTTAATACCAAGCTTAGGTCAACGCTAATTGCGATTTTAATGCAATAATGACTGAATAAAACGTGATTTATTAATTATAAAATCACAATTGTTCAAATTATATCATTTTTATGTGTTTAGAAAAAGTATATTCTACAATTATACTCGATTCTTAATTTCGTTGAGTTTTTGTCTTGCTTGCAATCATGTTGTATTCCGATCTGCCAGTAGACTACAAACATACTTTTAATCGTTATTTGTTCCTGTTTAGATGTATTGGAATAGATTTTTTCTCCCAATCGCAAAGTTATTTTAATCACAACAATATGAAGTTGTTTTTGTTCAGTTTGGCTTCGTATCCTTTCTTTTTGACCCAATTTGCGTTGATATCTCATATCACAGCTGATAATTTTCTGGAAAGTGTTCGCGTTGTGCCTGTGGATCTTATGTTTTTTCAGGGTAAGAACAGTAACTAAGAATGTTTTGTCCATTGCACAAGTAGGTTGATACATGTTTTTTTTTAGCGTGGTAAAATCATCAAATGAGTCCTCCCACCCCGGGCAGGGCGGGAGGGACTGTCAGACTTGTACTGACTTAAAATCCACGGTGTTCTTCAATAGCCCTTAATGTTCCGGAGTCACGGTAATGAGATAAGTCCCGCGACCCCGGCATGCTTTAGCCCTCTAGACCCCCGCCGAGCCCCGTCATCTTGCTGACGCCCTTTGAGGCGCGCGTGGAACACAACGCGCCGTCGACCCGGGCATGGTCCATGGTCGGACAGCGAGTTGCCCTTTACTCGCTGCCCGCATGCCCGCACGTAGGTAGATACATAATCTCGCTTTCACAAATACGATCGCTATCATACATCCATTTTAACCTTGGTTCGTGGTCTAAAGAACAAGCGTTTTTATGGGTTTGATTCCTAGTTCCAAAAAGTGGTATTGAGTCAAGCAGCCTCAGCTCAGTGACATAGTTGCCGAGAGCGTCTACTGCGCCTACGCAAAGATTTCATCTGCCTTCTGCACGCGTAGCATGACCAATTCTATCTCTATTCTACCGCAAGAATAGGCAAAGTAATTTTATCGTTATTTGTATACAAATCGACTGTTTTTTGTACATGTATGACACGATTGGTACACCATTGAAGAATAGTAACATTTCTTTTCTATATTTTATACATTGCCATATGCTTAAAAACGGTAAAAATGTTTCTACGTTCTGTCATTCTGTTTTTTCTTCCGTCGACAACTGTTTCGTTTTACTGTACCATATGCTACGCGTGCGAGTTGTATCGAATGATATTTATCAGTCTAATTTGAATAAATTTTCGCTAATTCAATATAAATGTTTTCAGATACAATAAAAATGGCAATTGCTGTGATCAGAAAGTCTGAAATAAGAGACATGATATTGGAAGTGGGAGAGCTGTGGCCTCAAGATTTGGAGGTCGATAATCAGAAGGCGGTGATACTCAAAGCTTGGCTGCGGCAGATCAAGATTCTTGTTGATGGTAATAACATTGTTATTTCCTTTTTATAACTTTTTGACATCGGTTTCAACTTTCGACAGAACTGAATGTATTTTTTTAGTTATCTACCTAGTTACTCTTCCTCTCTATATTTTAAATGGATTTAAAAGCTAAGTAAAAATGTAAAGCGGTAGATAAGGGAACAGTGTAAAATACGGGGACGCGAAAACATACACTTAAGGCAAATAACTTAACACAATACTAACGTAGCGCAAGCGCCTACAGGACGCCTTTTGTTAATGGCCGCTTGCAAATGGCGTCATGCAAAGGGTGTGTGTCCCCATTATACCATGCGTCCCCGTCTTAGGCTGCGTTTCCACCAGAGATGTGCGAGGATGTGTAGCGAGGGATGTGTTTGTAAAGAACCAAAGAATCGCTTCATTTACCTCGCCTCAGTCAGCACAGCTCTGGTGGAAACGGCTCAGCGGAGCTAGATTTTTGCGCATACAAAACAAGTGAAGGATGTGTGCGAGGGATGTGTACGAGGAATGTGTGCGAGGGATGTGTGAGTAAGATGTGTTGCGAGGGATGTGTTGTTTCTCCGCTCCCACTACACCGCACCTTCGTCGTCACATTTCACAGCTTCGCAACGCATCCTCGCACGGTGCGAGGTGCGAGTCGCACCACACATTAATGAGCATTTTCACAGCTCCGCTACACATCCTCGTAGGCACATTTTTATCGCACAGCTTTGGTGGAAACGCCCACACATTTTCACAGCACAGCTAGACATCCTCGCATGACACATTTCCATCGCACATCTCTGGTGGAAACGCAGCCTTATACACTGTTCAATCACACAACCTCCTCTAGGTTAACCAGCCAGAAGTGCCACTCAAAAAATGGAAGCTATTTTCTTTCACATACCTAACTGGCAAGTCTTTTTTTCACATGTTTCTTTCTTTGACATATCCGGAAGACGCAGCGTAGGCAGGCCTCCCACTAGGTGGACCGACGACATATCGTGAGGGTCGCGGGCAACGGATGGATGCAAGTGGCGAATTATCGTTCGGCGTGACGGTCTAAGGGGGAGGCCTATGTTCAGCAGTGGACGTCTTCCGGCTGATGATGATGATGATGATCTGGCAAGTTCTACGACGTAGCCTTTTTTGGCGTGATCATCAAATCACGCCCAGAGTGGAGTGGATGGGACTGCCAGACTCGTACTGACTAAAATCCACGGTGTTCCTTCAATAGACCTTTACATTCCGGGGTCACGGGTTACCTGCTTAAACAGTCCTGCGACACACTACCATAATAACTTCAGTTGATGCTGATTTTATAAGTACATAATTTAGTATTTTATGCGCAACAAACACCAAACCGGTCGACATGCCGCTGGCAAGACCCATCTGCCTAATGGATAACAATTTGGAGTGTCCGAAATAAAGTTGGCGGCTTAGATTAAAAAATGTCCAGACTGATAGTAGGCAACTGAAAACTGAAGCCAAAAACACGGGGTAATTTCCCGCGTCGGTCGATTCCCATGTAAAACAAGTGAACATCTCCAAAGAAAATATTTAAATGAGTGCGTGGCTCTAAAGTGGCTTCACTTGACTTGAAACGTTTCGTTTTATTTCGAACACGGAATCTGGGCATTTTTTAATCTAAGGTTGGCGGCCTATGTCGACGAATTAGTGGGTATGGGCGTGTATTGCGAATTACACCAAAATTAAAGTTAAAAAAGCTTATTATTTTTCAGTATTATTCACATTCGCGGTAGCAAACCTGAGTCTGTTCGAAGTGATACCGTTGCTGATATCTCTCGTCAAAATCTGTCAGGGCGTCGAAGTATATTTGTTTCCGTTTCAACCTACCACCTTCTGGAATGTGGACTCGCTGTTCAGTTATCTTGCTACTTACTTGTGGGAGGTAGCTGGATGTAAGTAGTGTTTACATCATTTAACACTACCACACGCACAACCTTCACCAAAGTTTTGCCTGCCCAAACTTCGTTTCTTCACAGTTTTTACCAACCGCATGCCATTCCGAGTACAAACCGACTTGCGCAGGCAAAACTGTGGTGAAGTTTGTGCGTGTGGTAGGCCCATAAGTTTACATAAACGGTAAGGTCTAAGTTAGGTAGCCAACTCTGCAACTCTGATAGATAAATCCGATAAAACATGGGTAGGTAATATTTATTGATTCTAGATGCTTTTTATAGGTATTATATTGTTTAGGCGGTGATTAAGTGTTTTATGGCGTTGATTGAAATAATTCACTTTTTTGACTTTATCAGAATAACAGAAGGCTCTTGTTAGATTGTGAAAAATTTGCCAGATTGGGGTAGCTTGATGACTGTTCATAAATGTAGTTACATTGCAGTTCTTTTGGAATGCTACCATATAACAAAAGATACCTACCTTCTTTACTCACAAAACTTTCTTTTTCTCCCTTAGCGGCACCCTGCCAGTTATGTCTCTACCTGCCATTCGACCTGACGATCGTAATAATGACATCAAATGTAAGCGCTCTCTTTCGGCTACTACAAGTGGACTTGGAGGATGCCGTCAAAATACATGACGACGTTCATAACAGGAAGAACAATATTAACGTTTGTGACGCTGACAGCTATCAGGAGGTCAAGAGAATCGTTGAGAAACATCAACGGCTTCTGAGGTGAGAAATTCACAATTCTGAGGTGATTCTCGGTTGGCGTGCGCTCTGCCGGCGCGTGTCGTCTGAACCCAACCGTAGGTATGACTAAGCCTTTTATTATAGGCGGAGACCTCTCGCGCCCGGCATTGGTCGAGGCCATATGCTGCGGGGCGAGACGGAGTGGGAAGCGGTCGCCTCCTTCTGCGAAGCAGTCATGCTCGCGAAGGAGGAGGCGGGCCGCGAGAGGGAGAGGACAGCGTCCTCCCTCCGCCCCAGCCGCAGTTGTAGACGCCCACGGCGACGGACGTCGCAAGACGATCTCCGGCCACCGTAGGCACGGGGCATGCGGGCGACGAGTAATGGGCAACTCGCCCCCTGACCATGGACCATGCCCGGGTCGACGGCGCGTTGTGCTCCACGCGCGCCTCAAAGAGCGTCAGCAAAATGACGGGGCCCCCTCTAGAGGGCAAAAGCCTGCCGGGGTCACGGGACTTATATCATTACCGTGACCCTGGAACGTAAAGGGCTAATGAAGGACACCGTGGATTTTAGTCAGTACAAGTCTGATAGACCCTCCCGCCCTGCCCTGGGTGGGAGAACTCATTTGAATATTTACCCCGCCAAAAAAAAGAATCCTTTTATTAAAAATTTTGGAATATATTATGCGCATGATTTAATCATGCGTTGATCAAAAAGTTTGTCTGTAACCGGTAAGTATTGGCTATGCGTTAATCTCAATGAGTGAATGAATTTAATAACAGAATATCAAGACTGTAAACCCTGCATGATGACGAGTTAGGCAGAGGATTATTAGACGGCCGAAGCCTGCCGGGGCCGCGGTACTGTCTCATCAGGTAACCATGTGTAACCACCTGGATCGTAAAGGGCCATTGAAGGAACACCGTGGACTTTAGTCAGTACGAGTCTAGTCGTCCCGCCCTGGGTGGCAGGACTCAATTGAGGACCGTAACGGATTAAAAAAAAAGATGAGTTAGAGGTTTAACTAAGAGTACATCCATATTTCGCCAGTTCTAAATCTCATTTCCGAATTAAAAACTCGCCCTCGTGTTAGGTCGAGCCTTTTGCTTTTAATTTATACATAGAATGTTGACTGATTTCAGGATAGCAGATCAACTGAGCAAAATATTCGGCTTGGTAATCTTCATTCATGTCGTCTTCGCTGCGCTCGAGATTTGCTTCTTTGGATTTTTGACTGTGGTAAGTTACAAACCCAAGTAAGTTACAATCCCCAGTGGGATAGTTCAGCCTGTGACGTCCCACTTGGAAAAAACTTATTTCTTTTTAATTCTGAAGATTGTTATGGTTTCAATCTTTTGTTTTAGGTAATCGGTGGGGCGGCTGAAACTTTTGCCAATTTGTTGACGGTACTGAATGCAGTGTTCACAATATTTCTTCTAGCACTTTCGGGACAATTCTTGTGTGACACGGTAAGTTTTGGTTACAATATAGACGTAAAGCATGGACTGAGCCTTAGCCATGATGAGCAAAATTGCCTTACTCTCTAGAAAGATAAAAATTATATTTGAGATTGCCGTACCTACTCATGGTGAGTAGGTATGGCAATTTTGGGCAGATAACTCTCGGTCCATGCTCTATGTCTATGGTAACAATTGTGTTCTAAACCCAGTTTTATATTAAATGGGGATTCTTTGTTTATATTTTAAATTAAACTTTTCAGAGCTCAGAAGTTGCCGATGCAGCTTACCAAAGTTATTGGTATGAGAGTGATGTAAAAGTCAAGAAGCTCATCTTGTCCATTATAATAAGGTATCAAATCCAATCTTTTACTCTCCATTCATCACTATACACAACACCGCCGTGAGTCTACACTCACCTTCATGGATGAGCCGTGAGAACTGCTATACCTACTCCAACTCCCGAAGACTACGAAACGCTGGAAATTAATCTATTTAGTACGCAATCTTTATCCCGATATTTATTTGTAACCAACGAAAGATCGCATTTGCTTGTACAAATTTTAGACATGTCAACCAATCAGAAGCAGTCGTCAAAGAAAATAGAGCAAGATTTGATTGAAATAAAATATTAATAAAATTACGGGCGTTAGTCTTTAAATCAGTGATCACCCCCTTTCTCGCCATATTATCTTCTTTTTCAATAATATCTTTATTTTTGAAAACCCCTTTAATTTGTTTTAGGGCACAACGTCCCAGCTATTTATCCGCTCTTGGATTTTCTCAATTGACGCTCAAATCATTTTCAAAGGTACGCACTACAAACAATTTTGGACATTATAGCTTTCATTATAAAATTAAAATTCGCCTACTCCAAAAATATTAAAACTATTCATGTTTCAGATCATGAGTTCAGCTTGGACATATTTCTCATTGCTGATTCAAGTCTACGAGGAGACCTAAGCAAGACGCTAACTAGGCTTATGTAGTTTAACTATTTATCAACTATGCACTAGTGTGATTTACTGCATTTAATTCTATTTAGCACTCGTGTATCGTATCGTGATGGTTGAATTTACCAGTTCGGTCTGGGCCAGCGTAGTGGATTACAGTATCCTCTCACTTGAGAGGAAACTTGTGTCCTGTTGTGTCCCAGATAAGGTCAGAGTACCGGAGCAACGCCATAGTCATAGAGCATGGACTGACTCTTCTACACAAATGTCAAATAAAAGCGGACAGAGGCCTTAGCATGAAGTTAGTTATTCTGACGTAAAGTAAACTGGAAGGAACTTTGACATTTTCAAATTGACAAATTTCAAGGAAAACATTAGTTCCTTCTTCGCACACCAGAGGCGCTGTTCCATTTTTTCATACAAGAAACGCTGTAAATACTGGAAAGACGCTGTAAAGTAAAAGAGTGAAAAGTCGTGTTATGGGTACAGAAGTGTGAGGCAAGCATAGAAGTTGATCTCACTGTCTTTTTCTACTTACAGGAAAGAGATAGGTTGTGCCACTTTCTTGCTTTTTATTATGTCAATAGTTGTATCTTGTGTTGTTATTATTTATTTTTAATTAGGTTATAAAAAAGAGAAACACAATTATTTTATATCATAAACATAATCAGCATCATTGAAGTTGACTCAAGCACTTACCCAATAATAAATACCTACTTATTTTACTGGCATCAGTTCCCTTTGTGTTTCATTTCAACTAGTTTAAGGTGACTATAAAATTTATTTACTATCAAAGTTGTTGCTCATTCACATATATATTATATATTTCATTCATTTTCAACGCTAAATAACAGTGAGCTCAACAGCCATACCATTCAATTTATCGCCTAGTTTTGTTTAAAACAATCATGAAATTTCGAGAAGCGGCAACTTTTTTTTGAATATATTTAGCTGTTTGGTTACGAAATAAGGGGTTGTAAGTCCGTCCGCTAGAACATGCGAATGCTAGAATGCAAATGGCAACAGATGGTATGTAGTCTTAAAGCGTGAGTAGTTCCGCTCAGGGAACGAGATGGCGCTAGACGACTTGTATAGCTCTGTCTCTTTCCCACAACCTAACTACTCACGCTTTAGACGTTATGGTATGCCACCAGGGGCCGTATTACAACGTCTTAAAACCAGGCTTGTTCCAGTGAGTGAACGAGATGGCGCTAGACGACTTGTATAGCTCTGTCACTTTCACTCGCTGGAATAAGCTTGGTTTTAAGAGGTTGTAACTTGTAATACCCCCCAGGTCCCCGTACCGTTCACCCAAAAGGGGAGTTTTAACGGACGTCCTAAAATCAAAATCAAATCGTTTATTTCAAGTAGGCCAGTTACAGGCACTTTTGAATTGTCAAAAGACAAAATAAATAAAATAGTTTAAAAAATAGTTACGGTGCTACAGTCCTAGTCACAAGACATAAAAACTGTGAAAGTACTGTAGATGCCCATTCCAAAGCGTAGATCTCTATGAAGAACGGGCAAGAAACTCCATGGACACTCTTTTTCAATCGCCAAAATAATAACAAAATCTTTGTTACATCATTCAACTTGTGATGGTACATTATTGTGAGAACGATGTTGCTAGTGAAAAGTGTCCATAGGTGATTAATATAAAAAAAGACAAAATTCTTTCTAATTAAAATAAACCGTGGCTGCTAAGAGATGACCAGTCACGACTGACAGCGCCCGTTCACGAACATGACACATGCATCAGCATCACTCAGCTCAACCATTTTGAAGGGAACTAAATGATCCGACACACGCGCCACCGCCAGCGAGACATTAGAGTGAGCATGACATAATCTCAACCGCCAGGGTCATTCAAGTCATTAAAAGACGTGGGTATCTACTCATTGAAAGTTATAAAGTACCTACATTGTACTCACAAAATGATTCCTGTGAAACTATATAATACTAGAAAGATTGACTCTATACAATGCAAGGTTAGTTAACAATCTTCATCAGCTCCGACATTAGTATTAGATGATACCCTACGACTGTCGTAAAAAAATAAAAGAATAAACACACAGAAAAATAACGAATTAAAACTAAAGTCAAATACGATAATAATACAGAATAATTTGTTAAAAGAACATGAACAATGTCTTGTGTTCAACACAGCGACCAACTATGCTTATCATCTAAATAATCACTCACAGAATAGTAAGCCTTAGAACAGAGGTTAGCTTTTACTTTTGCTTTAAACACGTTAAATGGCAAATCTAGGAAAGAGGACGGTAACTTATTATAAAAAGTTATACCAACCCCAACGAATGAATTATGCACCTTATGTAGCCGATGAAAAGGAACACGAAGTTTGTGCTTATTCCTGGTATTAAAATTATGGATATCACTATTTTTACTGTATAGGTGAATGTTTTGCCTGATATATCAAATGTTGGCAAATATGTACTGCGAAGCCACTGTGAGAATTCCAATCTCTTTGAAGAAATCTTTCAGAGAATCTCGCGCACCAAGTTGGTAGATGGCACGAACAGCTCGTTTCTGGAGTACAAATATATTTTGGATATCAGCGGCTTTGCCCCACAGTAGAATACCATAGGGCATTACGCTGTGAAAATAACTAAAATAGACTAATCTTGCTGTGTCAACGTCAGTGTATTGTCTAACTTTTCTAACAGCGTAGGCGGCCGAACTAAGCCTACCTGCTAGGTTCGATATAATTATGTTGACCCCATTGTAATTTTGAATCTACTGTTATACCCAGAAACAGAGCTGAATCAACAGTTTCAAGCTCCACATTACCGAGGACGATGTTGGGACCCAGATTTCTAACATTGGGCAAAGCGAACTTTACGCATTTAGTCTTCTTGGGATTGAGCACAAGGTTATTTGCCGTGAACCAATCTATGACCCTCGATAGTGCGTTGTTTACGTCGTCAAACACTTGTCTATTCCTATCTACTTTAAAGATTAGAGAAGTGTCATCTGCGAACAGTACTACATCGCAGATGTTCTTCAAATGGTATGGTAGATCGTTAATATAAACCAGGAACAAAAACGGTCCAAGTATTGAGCCTTGAGGTACACCTAGCTGAACAGGTAACCCAGAAGATTTCGCGCCACTAACATCGACACATTGAAGTCTATTAGACAAATATGACTCAATTACTTTGAGGGCTTCATTCTGAACATCGTAATGACGAAGTTTACGCAATAGTGTATCGTGGTGTACGCAATCGAAGGCTTTAGAAAGATCACAAAAAACACCAATTGCATTTTGCGACTTCTCCCATGCGTCAAATATGTGTTTCAACAAAGCAACACCCGCATCAGTAGTCGAACGGCCTTTTGTGAACCCGTACTGATCATTATGAAGTAGACTATTTGAATTAAAATGGCGAAGTAACTGTCTAAGTATTAACTTTTCAAATATTTTGCTGAATGCAGGTAGAATAGAAATTGGTCTAAAATTACCAATATCATTTTTACAGCCAGATTTAAATAAAGGGATAACTTTACTGCTCTTCATAAGATCAGGGAAAGTACCCAAGTCAACGCATTTATTGAAAGTAACAGCAAGATAGGGGGCCACGATGTCGATTATATTGCTCAAAAGTTTTACAGAAATGCCCCAGTAATCACCAGTGTTTTTGGACTTGAGTGAATTGAAAACATTAACTACGTCATGAGGCGTTACATGTTCGAATCTCAATACTTGACTACATTCAGGGACGCTACTTTGCAAAAGGTTTTCAGCCTTGGACGGCGACGAACTTAAGGAGCGAGTCGTAGTTGCAGGAATGCTGGCAAAAAACTCATTAAATACCTCAGCTACGTCAGCTGGTTTATTAACTAATTTGCCATAAACCATGATCTCAAGTTGATTTTCTTGTTTATGTGATTTACCCGTTTCGAAAATACGTTCCCTAAATACTTGAGTAAATAAAAAAACAAACAATATCCAAGAAAATATATTTACTTCTCAACACAACTTAGTATTATTGTGCCACAATGTATAAATTAATTTAGTTTCAATTCCGTTTTGCTATGACAATTTGGTATAGTGTTTGATAAATAAACTTATACAGTTAATATTTTAATTAATAAATTTGGACGTTATAATTAAGTTATTATCTATTAATACTTTTGATTCATGAACATTTCTAATAAGCTACTTAAATATTTAAAATATTCTAAGGGTAGAGACATACTAGGTGAATTCGCAAAATTCTAAACTATGCAGATGGCGCTACAACCGCTTGTGTCATAACTCCTGAGGCCTTACCACGAGCTCTTAACGCGATCCAGTTTAGGCTGTGGGAAAGAGACAGAGCTATACTAGTCGTCTAGCGCCATCTCTTTCCCACAGCCTAAAGAGAGTTCGTGGTAGGCAACTGATTGGTCTATTATCATGTGTTATACTTGCTTCTTATTGGTTCAATCTCAATGGTAAAGGCTTGTCTAAGCTTATTGGGTAACTATTAGGGCATGCAACCGGGAAATCCCGGTACCGAAAATACCGGGAAATCCCGGGATTTTTTTAAGCTATCCGGTACCGGTTCTTCAACCCGTAGTCCCGGTACTTTCGATACTTTCGGTACTTTATTATTTTCTTTCTGGTTTTCAATATAAAGTAACGTATCATATGCAATAAACTATTCTTTTACAATATTGTTGATATAAAACATTTTATTTCAAAATAATGAGAATTTCATAAATAAAACTAATCAGCAATGTAAGTAAGGGGTCAGATATGATGAAACAAATCAAAAATCTACTTATAGATGTCAGTAGATTTTTGATTTGTATCATTTATTGCATTACTTTCATATTAAAGTGAATAACTTTAATCATGCTCAGATTTTGTGTATTTTATAATTATTTGGTTTATTAATCTGTAAAAAGCTTTTACTTTTTTATCATATTTTTAAGGAAATAGCGCTTGTTACACTCTTTTCTTCAGTTTTATATTTTTTTTTCATCTCGAAAAAGCATTATAATATATTTGTTTAGCTACTGTTTGTTTAATGATATTTATTTATAGTAGAAGGAACAAAGTCACTATGTGATGTTAGACTTATTGTCATAATTATGTATGTTAAAGACTTATAGGCTTATTCCTAATTCAAAATTTAGTAGGAATTTCCAAATATAGTCCTGATATATTTTAATTCTTATATTTAAAAGCTTTTTTATATCAATATAAAAAATACATGTGGCACTCGGAAATTGCCGCGGTGAAGCTACCTTTTTTCCACCTCACATGCTCGGCAAGATTCTATTCCCCATTAAAAATTTGAACGCAAAACTCCATTTTTAGTTGTTTAAAATTCGAACACATCTTGTAGTCAATTATTTTCTTCACAGGCAGGCGAGCCTCGGAGCCGCCCCTACAGCATTTCCTCGCTTAGTGAGGTGAAAAGTTGTGTGTTGCATTCGGCAGCAAAGTTTTTCTGCATCTCGTACCTTTAAAAATTTCGCTACTTTCAGTAAATCCAAGTGCTCGCGCCAAAAATCAACTTTGCAGCCTTGCATAACAAATTACTATTTTATTTTAAAAGAAAATGAAATGTTTGTGATGCACTACTGTAAATATAGAACTTCTTTGTTGCAGGAGAATTTTATAAGCAGGTTTCATTGTGAAAACACCTTTTGTAGTTAGTCGTCTAGAATCAGTAAGATAAAGCAAATTGTTTTTATGACGTATATTTTTATGATTGCCTAAGTCTCCCGAACTTAAAAGACGTTATACGATGCGTGGTGTTAGGAATTTTCGTTATGTTTTTGTTGGGAATGTCTTGATTTGGTCGCCGCGAACAGAGCCCGCGATGAAAGCTATGCAACAGCTTAAAAAAGCATTTAAATTCGGTTCCTTGAGATTGTGTTCCGATGATTTTTGTCAATTACAGATTTACAAATAAAAAAATGTTTAATGAACTACACCATCCCACCCACATTTGTAATGAGTTCATTTTTCAACCGATTTCGATAATTACATACGTCATGTAGTTAGTGTGCACGCTCGTGCCTTTCATACAATAAGTTAATAGCGACATTTGTACGTGGGTACCGAATTTCCCGGGAAATCCCGGTTCCATGTCCAGTACCGAAACTTCGGTACCGGCTTTTAAAAAGAACCGGTTCTTGCAAGCCCTAGTAACTATAGCTAGATCCCAATCTGGCCGATTCAGTCAAGTAATTTTGAACTATAAAATGATATTTTTTCAGTTTCGAACCTGAAAAAAAAATCATTTTATAGTTCAAATAGCGCCAAGCTACATTAGCACCAATCACAGTTTAATTTTCCATACTGAAAGACTGACTCACACGGTTGCAGTTAATTCTGCTTTAAAAAGTTTTATTTGGTCTAACTTTTCGCGATTCATAATCACAATAAGTACTTACTACTTTTATTAACGGTCAAAATATTTTGGCCCAAGTATATTGCAAAAAAAGTCGACCTGTGACGATTTTTTGGAACTCTTACTTTGGTCTACGAATTAATAAGAAAAAGTTTTCGAAAGGTCCCTGTAGAATAATCTTTACAAGCCAAATATCTAAATCTAAGCAAATTCTGTTCGCCTAATCTATGAATGGACCCAAATATGGTCTGTAGGACATTGGTTCATCTAAGCTCGACGTTTTAAGCTACTTAATGCGTATACATTGACAAGCTATGTGAACAGTACAGGATTGTTTACCATTTTCATGCGGATTACTTGAACCAGAGTTTAAAACAAGCCTGAGTTTTATATGGTCAATTAATGAACAATTTTAGGGATTTTTTCTATGTAGTTTTTAAAAGAAATTAAAAAAAAATACATGATAGTTTAAAAATTAAAATGTATGAATTTCCATCAGTGAATCGGGTATCACGAAAAGTAGGGTCTCTTTTTTTACCTTATATTGGCAAAAAAGAAAGGGTGAAGAGTTGCCTACATCAAAATAGAAAACAATTTTATCGACTGCTCACATCAAAATGCAGACTATTAAAAGTTCTAAGTCGCTACAGGTATACAGGGATGGAATTATAAAGCACCTAGAATCCTAGAATATATTTTACAATTCCGGCTAAAACTAACACACACATTTTCACAATCTATTACAAATACTAAGTAGGGGAGATTTTACATTATTTTTTCGGGATATCATAAAGTATCTGTAGGTGTACTCATCGTGAGGAAACTGACATGTCCCACGACCAAAATTTCGAATAAATGAGAGTACCACCATATGCCGCGTGATGGATTCCATCCACCTTTTTTTTTTTACAGACTGGAGGTCTGTTTCCCAGCGGTGGGAATATTATAGGCTTGATCAACATTACAGACAGAATAATACCATGCAGTTGCAGCCGAAAACTGTAATGTTTTCTTAGGCGCAACGCAAACAGAAGGCGGCGCAGATACGGCGCAGACGCGACGCGGCGCACATGAATGATATTACAGTGAAAAGAGGTGCAGTGCGCCTCTTTTTACTAATATCATTCATCTGCGCCGCGTCGCGTCTGCGCCGTATCTGCGCCGCCTCCTGTTTGCGTTGCGCCTTATGTTGCTAGCAATAAAAATACTAGTAGCAAAGGCAATATGTGAAGCGGGTAAGCATTAAGTCTACATGACGAGTTAAGTGTAGATTTAGAAAAATATTTAGTGACATTTTGTCAATATTATACCCTACGTGTCATTGAAATAGAGTCCAAATATAAGTTGTAAGTATTTCTCTAAAAATCACGGTTGAGACTCACTAAAAAGTCAGAAACAGTAGCAATCCTGATCGCTAGTGGCGCCAACTACTTTGACATGCCATTTTGGGTAATATTGTGAATAACCCGTAAAATAGAAAGATTCAAAGTGTACATTGAAAAGTGAAGTGTAAAAAATAGATGTTTCATTATAAATTTTGTAGGCTATTTTATAAAACTACTCTGAATATTTATTTCTAAAAAGAATATTTGAATAGTTGCGGTTTTATTTCATATAAGTATATCAAGAATTTAAGAACATTCAGTGCGGAATAGTTGGAAGTGATAGGTATAGTTTCAGTTAATGAAAGATTTCAGTGCTAAAATATGAATTCAGAAAGTGGAAGATAAGGCAGGCTCTGTTTGAAAAGCCGCAAGATATGTTTAGTTGCACAAAATTGGAAGTTACAACAGTGATTGAATTTTCTACATATATATAATTATTTTAAATCTACTACACACCAGAACGGAAGAACGAAGAGAAGAATAGAAAGTGCTGAAAACAGTAAAAGTGCGGCATAAAAAAAACATAAACAAATTCATAGAAAAAATATATTTTCAAACTTATTAAAAAATCAGACAGACAAGACTAGGCCTATTATTTTAAACAAACAAATAAGCAATAATATGTTAAAAGAATAAAAACTCTTATTTTAATACAGTTTTCAAATTATAATTAGATATTGATACACAATATTCTCGTGACTTGTTTGTATTTTTAACCGTTCTAAATACAGACGAATTCGAGATTTAATTTATAATTTGACGATCACACAAAAACGTTATATTCAACCATTTGTTTTTTTAAATAGTCAAACTCATATATAATTCTATGGGCCAGTTTCACCATACATGATCAGCATAATATATCTATTAAAATGATATCAATAGATATAGAGCATGGACCGAACATAATCTGCCTAAAATTGACATACCCTAGAAAGAGAACAACAATCGAAATACCATATTCTATTTCTTTATTGTAAGACAGATGGTCATTGTTTTTCTCTCTTTCTGGAGAGAGTATGACAATTTTATTACACATTTGGCTAGTGAAGGGTCGGTCTATGTTATAAGTCTATAGTTTAAACAATAATGTGTACCAACCCAAATAAACATTGAATAAATATAACAAGATTATTATTATACTAACATAGGAACGATAACATGTTACCTTATGAAGATAGAAAGATTTAAAATATATCAAATTTATCTATAATTTGGCTTTAACCTAAGGCGAAGGTGTAAAATGCACCTTAATAAGTTTTTTTAACATAATATCTTCTAGATGTTAATATTTTAAAAGAATTCCCTGATGTAACAGGTATTTTCTTAATTTAAGTTAATTTGTATAAGAGACACCACTTTTGCACTTATACAAAATTAAACAATATCAAAATGGAGGTTTGCGAATTCAAATATTTTATATATTTTTTTATCCAAAAGCTTCAAAGCAGCAATAATATCATTAGCAGCACTTTTTTTTTAAGCTATGGACGTTAAATTAAACATGGTACCCTCACAGAGCTGTCGTAATAATTAACACATGGCAACATTAAATTATATGTAGTTCTTTTATTTATTTAAGAATACATTTTGTAAAATTCATAAATTCTTTTAAATTATAGTTCGCGAATTATATGCAGTGCATTGTTATATTTAAATATAAATCGAACATAAGATATCAAGACACTGCATGGAAGATACATTAACAATAGATACCGTAAAATGGGGTGTAAAGGGGCGCAGGGGTGATTGGGACAAAACTTTGAAAGGGATTGTTCAATTGCACAAAATAATGTTGCCAAATTATCTCTAAATAATTATTTATCTTATGGGATTTTTCATTATTATATTATAAAATCTCTTTCAACGTTTTACCCCGAATCACCCCTACGTCCCTAGCTGTTCCCCCATTTTACCTGGCACTCTTACATATTATAAACATAGTTCTGTTCAAACGATTGTCAGAATCAGAACGATGTCATAAATATGTTTATGGTGTTAGCGTTAAACGCATTTTGTGAGTTATGGTACAACCGCACCTTATTTTTGAGTTCTCGAATATAGTTATTAGTACAAATATGTCGTCATAATTATGTTTTTTTTTTAAACAGAAAAAATATCGCTTTGAAAACCACTTTACTGGTACAGTTAGCATCAAAAGTGTTAAGTTAGTTTCAAAATGAATGTATCACAGAATTATTTAATGTTAATATCATAAAATTCGAAGTATTTTCCAAAAATAATAGGCAAGGTTCTATTAATAAATTATATGGTTACTAAAAAACAACTTTTGATGCTGACTGTACATTCCAAACATAAAAATGTACGAAAATAATTACGTATAACTGATATTGGCTAACTAATATATTTACAATCTAAGATGTCAGCTTGTGATCTTAAAAATGTTCCCTTTCATTAACTAATTATAGTCAAACATAAGTCTTTAAATGTGGTCAACACATTAATGTTTTAAATATTAAATAATATCTAAATGGTGTGATGTTAGTAAAATTCATTATGTTATAAGTAGTACCTGCAATCATTTTATTGATTAAAGGCATAAATAGCTACCTTAAACGAAAAGTAGTAAATATACTTTTGGATTTTATTCATAAATCACTTTTACAAACGAAGTTACGATGAACATCTGAACAACCAAATTATTTTTCGTTAAAACATCTTTCTAACTTTAATCTGCGTTTATGAATAAACCAATTTTTATTCTGAAATCAAACTCAGATGTAAACCACCTTTATAATATCCGTATAAATTCCTTATACAACAAATCAACCAAATTATAAAATTATCTGTCAATATAGTATCAAGATAATAATATGACGTCATCCACAAATATTTCATCGAAGATATGGGCGATACTAAGACGTATGAAACGCTCGACGGGATCACGGGACTGTCTCAACAGGTCACCGTGGCCTTGAAACGTAAAGGACTATTGAAGGAACACCACAGGCCTGTTGGTCTAGTGGTTAGTGACCCTGATTGCTATGCCGGGGGTCGTGGGTTAGATTCCCACCCAGGACAAATGTTTGTGTGATGAGCACGATCATTTGTTGTGTCTGGGTGTAATTTATCTATAATATGTATGTATTTAGAAATATATAAGTATGTTTATCAGTTGACTAGTACCCATAACACAAGCTCTGCTTAGCTTGGGACTAGATGGCGTTGTGTGATAGTTGTGGAATATTATTATTATTTATTTATTTATAGATTTTAGTCAAAACGAATCTTCCGCTCACCCCTGGGCAGGAGGACTCATTTGATGATTTTACCACGAAAAAAAAGGGGGTTAAGAAGGCGTGTCACATTGCAGACAGTTGTCTTATATCCAAGACTTTGATGGCCTTTCTTGAAGTTCACGGCTACACGTGAGTCAATTCTTGAAAGATGATTGAGCCGACAGCTGGGAGACCCACGGTGTAAAAGCATTTTACCGAATCTCAATAACTGTCGGAAAAACGTTCTTTCCTACTTTCCTCATACCTTCAAAGGGGCGTGAAAAAGGTAACCGTGACCCTGAGAAAGATAAATCAAGGAACACTGCAGATTTATAGTCTGATAGTCCCGCTCCTCCCAGGACGGGAAGACCCATTTTATAATCACCCAAAAAAAATATTCGGCAAGGCGGAGGCGTCCATATGCTACGATGACCGCTTTCAAACAGGCGAGCCGTATACATTCTACCACTTTTATGGTATAAAAAAGTCAAAGTACCCACAAAAATAGTCCTGTCAAAATATAAAGTCTTCCCTGCACAACACAAGCTGACATCCCATCACAATTTGATTTATTTCGAGCTACATATTTACGTGCTGTCGTTCTTCTTGCCGGACATCCGGTCTATGAGGCCAGTGATCATGTCTGCGTCCACCAGACCTATGAACTTATCCACTATGATACCGTTCTTTATTGCTATTACTGCGGGCACTGCTTTTACCTGAAAAGATAGATGAATTTGTGGTATTATTGCATCATAAAGGACCTGGTTGTTGGTAGCTAGTTAGCTACTTCTCCCACGGGAACATCACACCAGGATAGAAATGATTCAATTTGTTAAGACGCGTCGCCTCTCCCTATGAGGCGCCGCGTCCTGCTCGCAAACATTCTCATTAGCAAGAACGACGCCCGTACGCTGCGGCATACCCGTTTTAGGCGGGCTACCAGTCTTAGGCTTACCTCCCCTACTCCTCAAATCTGTTCCGTAGTTTTTGAGTGACAGAATAAGAAATACTTATCCATCAATCCTCACAAAATTTCGCTTTTGTAATATTAGTTACATTAAACATTCATGCGACCTATGAATTGGTATTAATTAGGATGTCGGCATCATGAGTTAAACGCGCACATGTTATCGAGGAAAACGTAAAATATAAATGAACATGAAAATATAGCACAATTATGGGTGTCGATCACCTGACTGACAGAAAACAACAATGAAAAGAAAACCCCCTTTTATCAATTCTACAATATTGAGACAAAATGTATTTTTCGTCTCTTTCGGCGGTCTTTCTGGCCGAATTTTGGCCATGGCGGTAAACCTGACTGCGGAGACTAGCCATTGATACGGGAAACAGCACGATGCAAAAATATGTATATAAAAATATGTATATAAAAAAATGTGTAAAAATGTATATAAAAATATACATTTCGATTCGGCCAATCTATGAAGCAATCTCAAAACGGTGAAGGAAAACATCGTGAGGAAACCGGCATGTCCTAGAACCAAAAATTCGAAGACATGTGACATCCACCACTGGGCCCGCGTGGTGGATTATGGCCCATTCCCTCTCACAGAGAGGAGGCCTGTGTAACATTATAGGCTCAAATAGGATGATGATGAAGCAATCCGACAAGACCGAAGATGAGCTTGCTCCATCCTAGTTCTCATCTTTTCTGGGCTACATTTTTTTTTTATTTAGCGAATGTTTCGCGTTTGACCACTATCTCGCCCGATAGTAAGAGAAGAAATGTGGTCGACGGTAAAGCACGTTTGCCTAGAAGTAACCTATTCACTTAAGACTTGAAGACTGTGGTCTTAAGTTATAGCTGTCAGGAAATACAGACTTCGGCAGGGAATTCCACTCCTTTAGCTGTGCGCAAAATAAGAGTACATATTGGCAAAACGCTTTTTACGTACCGGAGGGATATCCACCATGTAACGATGGTGCATTGCCGTACGTCTTGTAGTCCAATTAGATTGAAGCGAAGACCAAACCTATTTGAATAAAACCAAAGGGTTCTTTCACTCTGTCTTCTCATAGAACCGCAAACTTTATTACATTATCGTCTTCCATCATCAACGAACACGTCCAATGGAAGCAGTTATCGAGCATCATGACGTATAGGACCTACCTCAAACGTATGCACCAGGTCAGCATTATCCTCCACGTCCACGACAGCCAGGTCGAGGTTAGTGAGTGGTTCGATCAGCTCCTTTAGTTTCGGAGTGAGGATCTTGCAGGGCTCGCACCAGTCCGCGTGGAAGTTCACTATCACTGGCTTATCACTGTTCATTACCTGCGAAATAACGTGTGTGGAATGAATATTTAGATGATTTAGTTAGTGTGTAACTCGCCGTCCGATCAAGGAGTGTGTTTCACAGAGCTTTTAGCAAACTGAATTGCCAGAGTCGCCGGGACTATGTTGACAAACTAGATACTGCAGCTCTGGAATGCTTTTTTTTTAGCGTGGTAAAATCATCAAATGAGTCCTCCCACCCCGGGCAGGGGGGGAGGGACTGTCAGACTTGTACTGACTAAAATCCACGGTGTCCTTCAATAGCCCTTTATGTTCCGGGGTCACGGTAAGGAAATTAGTCCCGCGACCCCGGCAGGCTTTGGCCCTCTGAGAGGGGGCCCCGTGTTTTTTGCTGACGCTCTTTGAGGCGCGCGTGGAACATGACGCGCCGTCGACCCGGGCATGGTCCATGGTCGGACAGCAAGTTGCCCTTTACTCGCTGTCCGCATGCCCGTGCCTATGGTGGCCGGAGATCGTCTGCCGACGTCCGACGCCGTGGGCGTCTACCACTGCGATTGGGGCGGAGGGAGGACGCTGTCCTCTCCCTCTTGCGGCCCGCCTCCTCCTAGCTCTGGAATGCTAAGGTTGGTTTTTAGTTAGTCAAGTTTAACAGTGCCCTCCGCTCTACTCAGGGCGGGTCGACGTCCATGATAATTTTCCTAACTTATATAGGTAAAAAAAAGAACGGGCTTAAAGATAAGACAGTTTTTACAACTCAGTAGCTGCGGCGATGCGACTGGCTACAATTAACATGCTCTTGATTATCGCAAGCGAAGAAAAATATTGTCGCAAACGCATGGAGGCATTCTCGCATTCATTCACAGCCTTGCATTTATTTTCTCAACCCACAGTGGATAAACAAAACAAAAGCGTCTCCTTGCGTCGCGAAAGCATGTAGGTATACTTAGGCCCTATCTTATTGACATGAGTAAAAGGGGCAAGGCTGCGAAAATGCACATTATTGCATGCCTTCTATTATAAGCTATTGCCTGTTTAAAATAAATAGCATCAATCACCTACGAGTGTCGTTTTAGCATTCATTGATGCATGTTAAACAGTGTTATAGTAACAGAAATTGACATAATAGCCTAAATTGAATGATAAATAACATAATAGATAAAATATGACGCTTATCAGTCACGTAATTCTACAACACTCTTATCATTTGCGAATCTAATCCACGTAAAATTACTATGAAGATAAAAAATTACAATTGTAATATTCAGAAGCAATCTTCTGTTTTTCCTTTACCTACACTGGCCCACTACTGGGCAAGGGCCAATAAATAATCAATCAAAGCAATCACAGTGGTCACAAACGCGACTGTTGAGCACGAAGTTCTAGGTTCGATTCTGGGGTCAGGCAGTGTGTTAGGTACACGGTTTTTCCATTAGGAATTTCTGAGTAGCATTCACGGAGTCGAGATTTGTGCCCAGTTGATGGCAATTGGCACACCCCCTATTATTACATGTGACTTACAAAACTGGCAAAATGTACTATGGTACACCTCTTCCAAAGTTTTCGGGAATTACAGATGTGATGTTAAAAAAAATTTCGTATAAGTAATTAAGTACTAGAGTTGTTAAACTTATATATGTGTATTATGATTCACACACAAATAATAAGGAAAATGTGACATCATAAAACAAGTCATCATTGACTGAGTGACATCATCAACTTAATTCAAGTTCAAGTAAATAATAGAAAGACATTTTTGTTGAGTTTTCATGCTGCTGTAATTTGGATAAACTTGTCACACTCATAGCCAGAGTTGTACGACCAATTTTGTTTGGGGCACCCCCCATACAAAATTGGTCTTACAATGGGGTCAGGGGTTGGGGTCACTGAACAGACGCCAACACATCAAACCACCTACCCCGATCTGTACAATTTTGGCAATTGAACAGGAACCTTCTTAATTTTTTGTTAAGATAGACATCTCAACCATCAAGCAGGATTATATCCAAAGAGGTGCAGCCTCTCGTTTGCACCTCTTGGGCGACATTATTTTTTTAAATTGCCCCACACTGGGAATTTCTCCTGTGTCATGGGTGAATTTACAAAAATAGAAACTCACATGCACAAACACTCAGACCTGGAACAACTACTTGCAGATCATACAAATATTTGATCCGTGCGGGAATCGAACCCGCGACACGCTGCGCAGTGTCGTCAGTCAATCGCTCAGCCACTGCGCCAACGGTGCCGTCAATTTATATGTACCTGTTATATGCATAATTATGTAAATTTGAATTAATTGAACCCAAAAAGACTTTTTAGAGGTCACAAAGTCAAAAATTAAGAAAAAGACAACAACAAATTCACATACCTTAGTAACAAACTCATCATTATTCTTAACTAGTATGGTCTCATTGTGCACAACTGATGTAGAAATAGGGCAGGCTAGTCTCAAGCTTGCCAGACGTCTCATTGGTGATCGCAAACTCTGACATATTGCATTTGACATTTTGACTGGAACAGAAAGCAGGTATTTTAGATGTTAATTTTTCAGAGGCCTCAGAGATTGTTTTATGATAAATAAGTAATATTTCGTCCAGAAATAGATATAGTGCAAGTTAAAAATAAAATAGGTTAGGAAAGGAAAGTGACAAAATTTTAGTGTTTTTAGGGCTGGTTTTTCAATAGTCAGATAACCGTTAACTGAGGAATAAAAATGGCGGTTTGACAGCTTATCTATTGAAAATATGTCATACCGTTATTTTTATTCCTCAGGTAACGGTTAACTGACTATTGAAAAACCAGCCCTTAGTGTGTTATAACTCAGAAAGCATACTTCAATTATTTAAAGTGACAAGAACAGAGAACAATCAGTACTGACATACTGTCCTTGTAACTGAAAACATCAATTTATAGTACTTATTATCACAATTGATTATGTTACTAATAAAATTAATTCAAAGGTTGCAGTACCAACTAATTTATTATTTTAGGTCCTATTATAATATGCCCTTTTAAACAACATTTATTTACCCAATATGTAAGTATATCAAATCCTTATAATATTTATGTAAATTTTAAATAACGAAAAAACATGATTCACCAAACTTTTAACAAATGTGTGAACCTAGTGACCCAATTACAGTCAAAACAATCACTATCAATGATTCATTGAACCCAAAATATTTAAAAATAAACTCGGTATTTCAAATATGATTAAACAATATGTTTGTTGTTTACTCAACTTTTACTACATTCTTACTGTTACAGTGATATGATAAAGGCTTATTTTTAGAAGAAAATTGCACAAAATGTGAATTGAAGAAGTGTTACATTTTTAAGTTTTTTTTTTTTTTTATAACAATCAAGCAATCAAGAGTTGCCTCACTTAGTAATTAATTAAATCTTAAAATATTTCTTTCAAATTGATTTTTTATGTTTTCCTTGTCAGATATTACTTTTTACAGTTGAAAACATTAGCACTGTTTACTTTATTTTAAAATGTGAAGGGATGGTAATTATTATTGTTTGGCAAAACACATTGAGATCTAGTTAGCTAATGTGTTTTAGTTAATTGCTAAAGGTAACAAGGGAATTACTTGTTGATATGAAGATTGTTTACAACAGACAACAGTACCCATCAATATTTATGTTTTTTAACTTTTATTAATTTTTACTTTTGCTTTTAATGTATAAAATGATTACTATGTGATTGCCATTGATAAGAAAAGAAGATATATCAGCAGTTTTTATTTATATAAAAACCTTGGTGCACAATTCTTTCCAACACAGTTGCCAAAACCAACAGATGAATAATATTCTCTTACATACAATTGTTTACATAACATCTCACATATTTCGCACAAGATGTACACAAGCTTATATTAGCAAATAGCAGCTACGTGCATATGTTAGGGTAGCCATTCAGAAGATGATAGTGATAACAATGATAAGTGTTGTGTACATAATATACACTTGACAGTGATGAAATAGAGATTAATTTAATATGTCTAGGTTAGGTGTAAAGTATCATGCATGGTTCGCCAGAGATGAAGAGTGTATGATAATAAAAAATAAACAGCCTATATTTGAAATGCGATTACCTTCCTACCATAATCCTTTTTATACAAGCTCTTGTGAGTTAATCCTATACTAATAACAACAAAAATTTACATTGACTGTAAAAGATACTGTATGTAAAAAATAAAATAAAAATTAAATTGATTTTTTAAAAAACACAATAACAAACACAAAATTGCAACCAAATCAATAACTTACCAAAACTACGATTAGAAACTCCTTACTTTACGAGTTTGGACTGGCACAAGACAAACATGGACAAAACAGAATATAGCGCCGAACACTGCACTTAAAACTAAAAAGAAAAGGAGCACAATCCGCGGCACGTACAGCTTGTCGTAAAAATTGGCACTGCTCGTATCATACGACTCGCCTTTTGGCAAACATACCAAAACCAACGTTACTACCGAAGTTACGATCAAAGCTATCTTCCCAATATTGTGTCCCGTACGCATTGAAACCCAGCATAACATTAACGTTACACACCATAGCATCGTCAGAAGATACAACCCCACGCCGAAACTACTCATTTCTGTTACATTATTTTAAACAAAGCAGAGCGGATAGACGATTATCAGTAAAAATAATTTAATGATCATGCAGTATAGTTAATGAAATTACTCGTTACAGAAGACGGCACATGTGTATTAGTTATGATAGAACCCCACAAAGCAGTTAGATTTTGCTTTTTTGTTTAATTATAATGTTAAAAACCTGCTAATATTTTTATTTTTCACAAATTCACAACCACTCGCTGCCACTGTTTGACAAAATATTTTTTTTATTATAGACGAATTGACGATGACGTTACTATGACAGTGATGAACTGATGGGGATGACATAAAGCCTGCTCTAGACTATTCGCGAAGTTGCCTCGACGAAGTACTCGTCGAAGTTGATCGAAGTCCCGAAGTACAGCTTGGCCAGAACGGGTTGAAACGGAACTAAAATTTTTATTTCTGACTGCGTTTTAAAATCTTTGATATTTGATGTAAACAAAGACCGCAGGTTTGTTAGATTTATTATTGTGCCATAAAAATAACGAAATAAGTGAAAAAAAATTAAATAAAATCATTCAAAGTGCTGGTAGCGCGAAGACAGTGGCGACTTCCGGTTTTCTACATTTTTATGTCAAGCTGTATGTGACCACTACTCGCAAAGTTGCCTGTGTCATCATTGTGCCCTTTGACTCGGTCGCAAAAACCGATAACAAATGGAAGTCGGCCGAAGCGAGCCGAAGTTGCACGAAGCGAAGCGAAGTGCCCTTCTACATGCCTTCTACAGCGTAGACGTCTTTACTGTATATGTTATAGTGTAGCTAGGCACTTGGGGTTCCACATCAGGTGTTCCAGTTCTTTAATTTTTATACGTCAACAGAGAGTGCTCATCAGGCTGAACAACTCTTGCTAAGACATCTTTACTGCATATGTTACAGTGTAGCTGGGTTCTTGAAGTTCCACATCAGGTGTTCCAGATCTTCAATTTTTATACGTTGACAGAGAGTACTCATCAGGCTGAATAACTCTTGCTAAAACGTCATTCACTTATATGTTATAGTGTAGCTGGGCTCTTGGAGTTCCACATCAGGTGTTCCAGATCTTCAAATTTTTATACAGCAACAGAGAGTGCTTATCAGACTGAACAACTCTTGCTAAGACGTCGTTCCGGTATATGTCATAGTGTAGCTGGGCTCTTGGTGTTCCACATCAGGTGTCCAGGATCTTCAAATTTATTCTCTCAGCAGAAAATGCTCATCACGTGGAACAATTTTTGCTATGGCACCATTTCTGTATCTCTTATAGTTAAGCAGGTCTGTTGCGGTTCTGCATCAGGTGTTCAAGTTTCCAAGATAAATTATAGCCTATATGTTAACGGGGCTTAATACCTATACAACAAAAAAAAAATATTCAAATCCGTCCAGTAGTTCCGAAGATTAGCGTGCACAAACACACAGACAAACAGACAAACCGACAAACAGACAAACAGACAAAAAAAATTTTAACTAAATTTTCGGGTTCGGCATCGATATACTAACAACCCCTGCTACTTTTTTTTTATATATTTCCATTGTACAGACACCACTTTTCTACAAATTTATTATATGTATAGATTTTCACTTATTACGTTAGTTTTATGGCACAATAATAAATCTAACAAACCTGCGGTCTTTGTTTACATCAAATATCAAAGATTTTAAAACGCTGTCAGAAATAAAAATTTTAGTTCCGTTTCAACCCGTTCTGGCCAAGCTGTACACTATCGTATAAGGTCAACTTCGACCAACTTCGCGAGTAGTGTAGAGCAGGCGAGATCCGCGATCTAAAATGTGGAAAGTCAATGAAATACTTAATTAATATTGATTGATTTTAACTAAAATATTTATTTTTTTATTTTATTTTATTTTATTTGGGAAAATAAACAATAACACATTACATTTTATATAAAAAAAAATATAAAGGAATAGGAGCAAATGTGCTACCAACAACATTTTCCACAGAATACCTACAGAATGAAACTTTTTTTTTTTCTTTGCTAACTATGCCTTTTAAACCTGAATCAAAGTAACAAATCAATTATTATTATATTATTATTTTTTTAATGGCTGAGGGCCTTGAGTACATTTCTTTTAAATTTACCAGAAGAGAGATAAAACATATCAACATGTTCGAAGTGCTTGTTGTAAGTATCGGTAATTCGACGCAGGGGAGCCCGCATTCCAGCCTTACCGCGACAAGAAGTGACGGCAAAAATTGGCTTCGCGCGAACGCCCCGGCATACTGTCGTTCTAGGCACAGTATAACTTATCTTATTGCGAATATCAATACAGTCATATACATTATTACACAAATCAAATAAAAATGTTGTCTCAAGGAAGGTGCGTCTAGACTTTAAATCTAATAATTTATATTTTTTGAGTAAATTTTCATAAGATAACGATGTATTAAAGCAACGATAATGCATGGCTTTTAGAAATTTTCTCTGAACCTTTTCAATATGCTCAGAGTATTTATTGTAAAAGGGATTCCACACAGGCACTGCATACTCTAGTTGAGACCTTATAAGAGTTTTATACAAATATAAATAGGTATTGGACCGTACAAAGTCCTTCGTAGATCTCATCACGAAACCGTACATCCGAAATGCATTATTCACAACTGTGTTAATGTGGGTGTCAAGATGAAGTTTATCGTCCAGATGAATCCCAAGATCACGAACAAGTGATACCCTTGTTAAAACACTGTTATCCAAGGAATAAGGGTACCTAAGTATATTTTTATTTTTCGTAAAACTGATACAACAACATTTTGGAATACTCAGCTGCAGTTTATTGAATCTGCAATATTCACTAAAACGATCCAAATCTTGCTGCAATAATATACTGTCCTGCAAATTTTTAATTGGTCTATAAATTTTAAGATCATCAGCATAGAGCAGAATTTTTGAATTTTTAAAACAAGCGTTTATGTCATTTATAAATAAAAGGAATAAAAGTGGTCCCAGAATCGAGCCCTGAGGCACACCAGAAGTTACATTTATTGCAGTAGTAGATCTATAACCATTGATTACTACTCTCTGAGTTCTGTTCGTGACGTATGAGGAGAACCATCGGAGCAAATCACCACGTATGCCGTTAAATGATATTTTGTACAATAGCAATTCAAGATCAACCTTATCGAAAGCCTTTTTGAAATCAGTGTATATCGCGTCCACCTGAACTCGTGAATCCATATTATTAAAGAGATAATCCACAAATGCCACCAGATTTGTTGTTGTCGATCGTCTTTTGACAAAACCATGTTGCTGTTGGATTATATTATGACGAAGAATTGGATATACTGTGTCGTGGACCAATCTCTCAAACAGCTTTGGCAGAGCTGACATAATAGATATGGGACGATAATTCTCAACATCATGCTTAGAACCTGACTTGTGAATTGGAGTTATATTAGCATTTTTCCATACCTCGGGGAAAATTCCTTGTGTTAGAGATTTATTAAATAAAATATGTATTGGGATACTAATGTTTTCAGCGGTAGCTTTGAGAAAACAAACTGGGAGACCATCAGGACCCGGTCCTTTACTCGCGTCTAAAGATTTGAGAGCCCTCAATATTTGAGTCAGGCTCAACTCTATATTATTAATAAGACAATCATGCTCATGCCAATCCTCAGTCGAAGGTGCATTTTTAGGGGATGGTCGTTCATAAACAGAGTCAAAGAAAGCCGAAAAAATGTTACAAATTTCTTCAGGGTCATCGGTAACCTTGTCTTTAAATTTCATATCTGACGGGATACCACCACCAGACTTTCGATTGGTAACATAAGTCCAGAAATGTTTCACGTTGCTACGAATACCTTCCTCAACAGATTCGATGTATCTTTTAAAGCAGGTCCTGCATTCGTCATAAAATCTAGATCTGTACAAAGCAAATTGTTCATAGTCCGAGATATTGTGGTAAACTTTCCATCTAGTCCAGGCCTTACTCTTGTTTTTAAATATGTGTATTAGAGATGGTGAAAACCAAGTTGGGAATTTTGTGGATTTTGAAATTACTAGTGGAACATAGGATTTTATTAAGCCAAAAATTATATTATAAAACTAGCTGTGCCCGCGACTTCGTTCGCGTGGATGCCGGAACTTAACTATGTATTGTTTAGTGCGAAGCGCTGTTGGAGGATACCGATACAAATCAGTTTCTTTATGCTTTTTTTAGCGTCATAAAATCGTCAAATAAGTCTTCTCACCCAAGGCAGGGCAAGAGGGACTGTCAGACTTGTACTGACTAAAATTCACGGCGTTCTTCAATAGCCCTTTACGTTCCGGGGTCACGGTAGCTTGTAAGTCCCACGACCCCGACTGGCTTTGGCCCTCTAAGGGGGGCTCCGTCATTGTGCTGACACTCTTTAAGGCGCTTGTGGAACATAACGGGACGTCGACCCGGGCATAGTCCATGATCGAACAGCAAGTCGCCTGATTACTCGCCGCCCGAATGCCCACGCCTGTTGGCCAGAGATAGTCTTACGACGTCTGTCACCGTGGGTGTCTACCACTACGGCTGGGTCGTGAGGTAGACGCTGTCCTCTTCCTCACGCGTCCTGCCTCCTCCTTCGCTGGCATGACTGCCTCGCAGAAGGAGGCGACCGGTTCCCACTCTATTTCACCCTGCAGCATGGCGTCAACCAATGCCGAGCGCGAGAGGTCACCGCTTATCACCGTTGCCGTTGTGAGGACATGTGCGATGCTCTGCCCAAGCGGGGCAATTCTGCACCGTATGCTCTACCTTAGACCCCCACCCCCCCCATAACCTCGTAGTGGTGACATCCAAGCGTTTCTTCCTTCCCCGACAAAGGTACCTTCCAAAACTTCCGTGTCCAGTGAGGACCTGAGTCAGGTGGTTGGTCAGGAAGCCGACACCTATCCAGCCACTCCTCAAAGAGAGGTCTTACCGCCGCGATTGAGGCATCCCCGAACCTCGGTTTCGATAGTCGCTCCCTACATACCGCCCTGAGATGGCGCCGGAGCTCTTTCCGCCGCGCCTCGACTTGTCGATGCAGCGGGGATTGGCCAGTGCTTCTTTATAAATACGTGCTGTCGGACGGCAAACTACCCATTACTCGGTCCGTAAACGGCTGGAATATGACACGCTGTTTCCGACGCCTTGGGCGTCTTCAGCGGTGGCTGGGGTGAGAGGTAGAGGGTGCCCTTTCCCTCACGCGCAATTATGACATGCCCAGTATTGCCCAGGCAGTAATTATTTTGTTGTGGCATTATTTTGAAACTATGATATCTCCTAAGATATTCATTGAAATCAAACGATGTCAAAGGCAATTTTGTTCAAAATTAAATGCTTGTGATGATTAACGTATTTATTTTGATAAGGATTAATATCATATTAATGAAATCCTCAAAGAGAGGTCTTACCGCCGCGATTGAGGCGTGCCCGAACCTCGGTTTCGATAGTCGCTCCGTCCATACCACCCGCTTTTTTTTTATCGTGGCAAAAACATCAAATGAGTCCTCCCGCCCAGGGCGGGACAGGAGGGACTGTCAGACTTGTACTGACTAAAATCCACGGTGTTCCTTCAATAGCCCTTTATGTACCAGGGTCACGGTTACCGAGTGAGACAGTCCCGCGACCCCGGCAGGCTCTGGCCCTCTTAGGAGGCCCCATCAGATTGCTGACAGCTCTTTGAGGCGCGCGTGGAACACAACGCGCCGTCGACCCGGGCATGGTCCATGATCGGACGGCGTGTCACCCATTACTCGCCGCCCGCATGCCCGCGCCTACGGTGGCCGGAGATCGTCTTGCGTCGTCCGTTGCCGTGGGCGTCTCCCGCGGCGGCTGCGTCGTGAGGTGGACGCTGTCCTCTCCCTCACGCGTTCCGCCTCCTGCTTTGCTAGCATTACTGCTTCGCAGAAGGAGGCGACCGCTTCCCATTCCGTCTCGCCCCGCAGCATGGCCTCGACCAGTGAGGACACGGCGGTGCTCTGCCCAAGCGGGGCAGTCCTGCACCGTATGTTCTACCGTGTCCTCCGGGCGATACTCACAGTGATGACACCCAGGCGTTTCTTCCTTCCCCATTCGATATAGGATCCATACCGCCCCCTGAGATGGCGCCGGAGCTCTTCCCGCCGCGCCTCGACTTGTCTATGCAGCGGGGATCGGCCAGTGCTTCTTTATAAATATACATGCCGTCGGACGGCAAGCTACCCATTACTCCCCGTCCGTAAGCGGCTGGAATATGACCCACTATTTCCGACGCCCTGGGCGTCTTCAGCGGTGGCTCGGGTGAGAGGTAGAGGGTGCACTTTCCCTCACGCACAATTATGATAATGCTTAGTATTGCCCAGGCAGTTATAATTTTGTTGTGACATTATTTTGAAACTATGATATCTCCTAAGATATTCATTGAAATCAAACGATGTAAAGGGCATTTTTGTTCAAAATTAAATGCTTGTGATGATTAACGTATTTATTTTGATAAGGATTAATATCATATTAATGAAAATAGCTTCGCAAATAATGCATTACTTTAAAACAAATTTGATTTCCATAAAAAAGGTTATAGTGACTTAATCTTAAAAGATAGATATATGCTCTCGCGGACTTTATTTTAGAACTTTCTATGAGGAATAATTCCGTAGTACATAATTTTTGCGTATCTTTAACCGTTGACGCAGCGCACGCAACGAAAGCTCTCGAAAAGGAATACATTTTCCCGATTTTGAAACATTTCTCATTGCTGCTCCGCTCCTTTTGGTGATAGCGTGACGTTATATAGCCTATAGCCTTCCTCGATAAATGGACTATCCAACACAAAAAGAATTTTTCAATTCCAACCAGTCGATCCTGAGATTAGCGTGTTCAAACAAACAAACAAACAAACAAACAAACAAACAAACTCTTCAGCTTTATAATATTAGTATAGATTTTGTTACTGCTTCATCCACGGACTGTATCCCCCCAATCTGCTCATTCCAATTAATTTTACTCAATTCCTTGTTTATCTTCTCGTAGTCAGCCTTATAGTAGTTAAACTTTTTAAGAGGTTTTCGAATCATGATTGAATGGGCTGATTTATAAGGGACTAAAGCACAAAATGGTGGGTGGTAATTGTCAATTTGCACAAGATAGTCGGTAGGAGGAAAAACTGAGCAGTCATTGTCACTTATGGCCAGGTCTAATAATCTTCCATTCGCATTCATGATTGTATTGTACTGACAAGCATTAAGGTAGGACATAAACAAACCAAGATGTCTGCAAATTGAAGAATTGCCACTACATACTAATCCCGACATTGATGCGTTATTACTACATGGGATCCAATCAATATCAGGTAGGTTGCAGTCACCAAAGATATAAAACTGTTCAACGTTAGTGTCACTTAGTATTGGCTGAAGGAGATTAAAAAATTGTAAATAAATGGATTCAGGAGTTCTAGGCGGTATGTAGACAGCCCCTACGATCTGATTCATTCCTCTAGTTGAGCTAGGGAATTTTATAAGGACGCATTCCAAGCTGGCTTCTAGAGCGAACCGGGTAGCAATTCCAGCAGAACGTAACCCCTTTAACACAGCTACAAGGACGCCACCTCCGTCTTTTTTATTTGTGGCGGTACGGTCTCGATCACACCGATATACAACATACCGAGAATCAATGAATTCATTATCAAATATTTCGGGTGTTAGCCAGGTTTCTGTGAATATTATAATGTCATAACAATTCGAAAGTATGTTCATGTATAGTATTTGCAATTTAGTGCGAATCCCACGACAATTTTGATAATAAACAACTAAATTATTAAGCATTGTTATAGCAAGTTTTACAACATAATAATTTCAGGCCAGCATTACTCGTTTCAATTTGACAACAATACGATATACATATACAGTAAAACTTACGTAGGTCATAATTCCTTAAATCATACTTAAATACTAACAAATGTCTCCAACAACAAACATTGCGTGTACTAACACTACATAACGATTTAATGACAAAATTTCGACATAAGATGAATGACACGCATTCACATAACTCGTACGTGAAATCACAGCAAAACAATAATTGAGTACTTATTTTAGTAACACTTAGAACCGACACCAAAAGACAATTAAATTTAACCACCCATAAATTAATGAAAGCGCAAGTGTAAATACGAAAACGACAAAGAACAAATGTTAAAATACCAATAAAAGTTAATGAACTACTCTGATAAATGTTGATTACATACAAGCGAAATAAAAAAAATAAAAATACAAGTCCCTGCACCCTGAAATTGCAGAAAAAGTTAATGCATATTAGGATCATACCCCTACACAATATCTTCGGCAATGGAAGTAGGCTTGATTTTAGCGAGATCTTCTTGGACTCTAATTGCGAACGATTTAGCCCCTTCTTTTTCACGTACAAGAATGGTTCCGTTTTTGACCCACACAAACTTGTAATTGTTCGCTTTGGCTGCATCTCTGCATGCACGAAATAAACTTTTATTTTTCAGAGTTAGGTGTTCGTGCATATAAATAGGGTAAGGAGTTCCTGACAAGCCAAGTTTTTCGGTGTTGAGACCCTTATTTAGCCGATGTGAGCTCAGAACATTATCCCGCAATATGCGTGAAGTCAATTTCACGATTATGTTCTTCGGTTTGCTATTTTCCCGATGGGCATGAGGAACGCGATGTATGGATATAATGTCACTTTGTTTTATTTTGCAATTTACAGCGGAACCAATATTGACCATAATTGTAACCAGGTCTTCGTTTCGCCTTTCAGGTATATTACATATTTCAATATTGTTATTTCGGGCGTTTTGTTCGAGGGAATCGATTTTCGCTACAAGTTCCTGTATGATATTCCTTGAATCTGTGTACTCATTAATGCGTGTACTAAAGTGGGCCACTTTTTTTGAAATATCAGTGTGATCATTACTGACAAACTGGACCGAATTTTTCAGATGGTCAATTTCTTGCGTCAGATCCTTATATTTAGTGTCTAAGTCAGAGACACTTTGTTTGATAGCATATTGCTCGGTACGTAAGGATTGAATATCATTTTTAATATCGGTCGTGACTTGCGTAATTGTTGCAAGGTCGCCTTTTATAGAAGAGACATTGTCACATATCTTATTAATGCTACTTTCTAAATCACGTCTCCACTCACTAAGCGTATTCTTAAAATCCTTTGAAAGTGCATCAATTGCTTGCGACCATTCTGACTCTGGTTGTTTACGTTTACGCGTCGAGATATTTGATTCTTCGTTAATATCAGAGGCCAAGTGTAGGTCCGTATCGGAGTGAAACTTGTTACCAGGTGAACGCTGCATATTTATTGAAGAAAGAATATGATAGTACTTATTTCAAATTATAACGAAAAACTCAACTTAAAATTTTTAACTACAAAAAGTTTTGCAGATTGTGAGAATCGAACGTAGGTCGAGCCGTACAAGTCAATGTATGACAAAAACAGCAAGCCGTAGCCACTCGACCAAACGTGCTGATAGTTTCTCGTTCAAATTTATGAACTGTACTGCGAAATTATAAGTCCAGA
Organism: Agrotis clavis; assembly: GCA_954870645.1. Lineage (NCBI taxonomy): Eukaryota > Metazoa > Arthropoda > Insecta > Lepidoptera > Noctuidae > Agrotis > Agrotis clavis. Next base: position 22,373,659 of record OX940930.1, read on the forward strand.
CAAATTAACTGAGTAATGAGTCTGTTATGGAATTCTTTTGTTCTCGTACGAAACTTTTTGGTAAATTACCCACTCACAAGCACTTATTAGACAGTAGCATATAATTGTTTTTATCGATTTTTTCGATTAAATGCTGCTTTATATATTCACACTTTATTGCATCACGTAACAATGAAGTAAACTTGAGTTATTTAACGCGTTTTAATAACTTTTTTGAAAATATTGTGTTAGCGGTTTTCACACACTATATATAGAGCAAAGAACGAACGACGAATGATATTATATGATGTTCAATGAAACTGTATTTTATCTCATTTAACTTTTTTGTAACCATTTACTTTTTCGTTGGCAGGATTACTACATACATTACATCAACATACAGCTTGACATAAAAATGTAGAAAACCGGAAGTCGCCACTGTCTTCGCGCTACCAGCACTTTGAATGATTTTTTTTTTTCACTTATTACGTTAGTTTTATGGCACAATAATAAATCTAAAAAACCTGCGGTCTTTGTTTACATCAAATATCAAAGATTATAAAACGCTGTCAGAAATAAAAATTTTAGTTCCTTTTCAATCCGTTCTGGCCAAGCTGTAAATATTTAAAGAAAATCGCTGTTCCTTCTGTCTTCTCGTGGACCGAAAAGCCTTTATTATTTTGTTATATTTGAAATTAACAAAATAATCCAAATATTTAATAGGAAATAGTATAATGGAGTAGTGACCGAGCTATGGTCGCGCCATCTACAATTATCTTTGACCGGCCTTCCCCGTTTCAGTTCATTATACGCCTGACAGGGTAGTTACTAGCACAAACTATGTAGAGAGCCTTACTAGATAGCTAGATAGGATCAGGGCCAGCGCAGGTTAAGTCCCGGGTCCTATGACCCGGATGTGAACTAGATCAGATACAGCTTGACATAAAAATGTAGAAAACCGGAAGTCGCCACTGTCTTCGCGCTACCAGCACTATGAATGTTTTTTTTTTTTTCACTTATTACGTTAGTTTTATGGCACAATAATAAATCTAACAAACCTGCGGTCTTTGTTTACATCATATATCAAAGATTTTAAAACGCTGTCAGAAATAAAAAATTTAGTTCCGTTTCAATCCGTTCTGGCCAAGCTGTAGTTTGTTCATCTGATTGGAGAAAATTTAAATAGAAACCCTGACATTAATATTGAAAAGTTTTTAACAGCGTTAACCGGACCTCCTAAATAGCACGTATCTGGATTGTATTCTGGATTTAAAAATCATGATCTCGTATTTTAATCTCGGTTCGAGATTGCATTCTTTTGCGTTCAAGTTTATCGAACAACTGGACAAAGTCAAGAAGTGTGAAGAGGCTCTAATAAACGAACGAAACGAACTGTTACGTTTAGTTAATATGCAATTTTTTCATAATTAAATTTATTTTAAATAGTATTTAAAATATATATAAATAGTGATAAATTAATAGTAATTGTATTAAAGTATTTATTTTCAAATCACATTTTTAACTGTAAGGATATTGTTAAATGGCTTTAACTCCAGTGAACAACTAAACGTTTTCAAGATTACAACATGCGTGCATGAGGCTTCAAAATCGTTTTGACATTTATGTTGGTAGCATTGGCAAAAGTGAATTTTCTAGTGCTGTGTATTGCTGTCAATAATTAGAAAGGTGAGTGATTTTTAGAGATTTTTCTCAACATTTTCATGGTAAATGTGTATTTTATTGTAGATTTTATCTTCAGCTACAAGGACATGATAAATTTACACGGGTAAAAGTGGACAAAACAACGAAATAACCGTAAATTTGTAACGCCATTTTCCGCTTCGGAGATCTATTCTAATGTATTTTTTATAATAATTTGCTGTGACTAAGCTATTGGATTTTATTAGGTTTGTCAATGTTATAAAAAGTTTTCTCTTTGCTATCTTGTAAGTCGAAGTATGTTTCCGGGGTTAGCAATATTTTGATAACTTATTCATTTACGATGACTAATCTTTGCTAACAAGGTCCAATTTTGCGAGGGCATCTAAACGGCAGACTGCGTTTACATTGTGAAGTTACTGACCTACTATTGATTTGTGTTAATTGTCCAGCCCTTTTGCAAAGGGTAATTGCTTCGACGCCCTTTTTCATAGCTCTTGACATTTTGTTTTGGTATCAATTCAGGTGTTGTGAAGATAGGTGTCAGACACGACGATTTATCACAGATTAAATTATCATAAATAATTATGATATCACCTTTCTATATAAAAATTGTGGGTGTTTATTTTATTTAAATTAAAACAGTCTACCCTATTTCCTATACCTTTCAGTTTCTGAAGCCAGTATTGCTCTCCTTGGATAAACTGCTACTTGATGTTGAAAAGCTTTAGTACTACCTATTTAATATTACTATAGTATGTACCATTTAACATGGCAAAAGAGGTCATTCACTCCCTCCTACCAAGTTTTTCATCACTAAGCGATAATGACACTTAATGTTACCTAAAACTACTAATAATCGATAGTTGCTTCTATCGCTACAGTATCGTGGTACCAGTCTGCTTGACATACAGGGGTTGTGAATCTTGTGTTGCTCTAATTCAAAATTATTATTTTTTATTTCTAGAAATCAAATTGTGTGCTTATAAATTTACGCGTGACGTAAATATGTTCCACTGTGTGTGACGGATTTAATGGATGTAGTGATAGGTAACGGCCCTTTTCCCTTCATATGTATTTTCGTCCGCGCGCGGATCATAGTAGATTTTCAAAGTCGATTGTATGTTTGTTCACGATTATCTCGTGTTTGTCTGAACCATTTCATGCGGTTTACGGAAAAATGTTTATTACAGTCTAGGGAAGGTTTTAATATACTATAATATTGGATGTCTTGTGACGTTACCCGCATGGATCCGTTTTTGTTGCTCGCTTGGATATAAATTTCTAAAGTTGCCGATTAAACAAAGATTTTTGTTGAATGTCTGAACTAAAAAGGGTAAAATAAAAACTTTTTTAAAAATAGTGGCAATAGTCAATGACATAAAAATCAAAAGCCACCGACTTCCGAAAGAAAAGTTATTTTACACTTTTTTGTATTTGTTTTTAAAGTCGGTACTTTAAAAAAAAGTTTTTATTAATACTAAGGGTACAACGGTGGTCTTATCGCTAATAGCGATATCTTCCAGACAATTATGATGGACTTGAAGAACTTTAAAAAAAAATGAGGGTAGACAGTGATGCATATCAAATAATAGATAACCGATAATATAAATACAATACGCACAAACATTAATAATAAAATAAAATACACATACATACATAAATATAAATATGTATTATTAGAGAGAAAGGAAATGATTTAAGACTAAGCTTTTAAAAGAAACCAGTGACTTGGCTTGTCTTACTGATACAAGCAATGCATTCCACAAACGACAGCCTGGACTGTGAAAGAATCATCATAAAAAAATGTGGAATGCGCAGGCATCAAAAGAATCAAATGTATATACAACGTGTAACGTTAATAGCGCAAAACCTCTCGTGGAGTAACTCGGCCCATGTTACTGAACAATGTTTGTTCAAAAACTTTTGGAAAAAATGATTTTTCATACTGATGGCCTCGATCATTTTCTCATTTTGTATGAAAAATCTTTTTTTTTTTCCAAAAGTTTTAGTAATTGCCGATTTATCAAAATCATCAACTTTTTGGAGAACGTTTGGTCTACTCCTTTTACCTTCAGGTTGCGTTATTTTATGAGTATTTCTGTATTCACGTAATACCCGATATATCGATCTCTCACTCACCCCACATATTTCTGACGTACGTTTGACAAGATCATGGTTAGTTAAATATTTATCCTCGAGCTTGGTGTTTTGGACATATTTAAAAATATTACCTAATAATCATAAGACGTTCTCCGCTGGTGAGAATCGTCTTCTGTCTTTTTGCTGGCGGCGATGTTAACGGTATCGATTCCGAACCTTCTTGAGGTTGGAATATGTTTGGACGACGACGGCGTTTACTGGTTTCACCAGTAGATGTTCAAGCAAATGAAGTAACAATAACAACACAGAACACAAAAACAAAACAGTAACAAACTCAACAACGATAACAATAAAAGCAAAGAAATTATAGCACAGACCCAAAGAGATTTAAAAGAACCTATAGAGCGGGCATTGGGAAAATTGTCATACAAAATTATTGATGCCGTGTGTCAGCAGCACAATCTAGCGTTGCATAGCAACGCGACTACTAGACTGAGCGACTTTTTACCTATGGTAAAAAGTTTTGGATCACAACTTTCTTCGTGATGTCCCGTCTATTGCTCGTATTTAGTTTAATGTCTTTGCACAGACCGAACGCAAATGAACTTCCACACGAAATGTTAAATCTAAATGGCGGCTGCTGCCGGGGGTGCTGCACCCCTGACGCGATGACTTCGTAAAACAAAAACGACATAAGATCAAAATTAGCATTATATTCGAAATTAGTCCGAGGTATTATATACTTGTAGTAGTGTTCTCTCGCTACGCCTGACGCGATTTTTTAGATTTATTCTTTGATAAAAATAAAATTTATTTTAATCAAAGTAATTGTTGCAATCTGAAACAGATTAAAAACGCCGCGCCTGGCAACACTGCATTTAAGTGTCATTCGTTTTTTCGCGCCCACAAGACGCAACCGGAAAAGTTTTATGTTCTTTAAAATTAGTTTAATAAAATGTATAAACACAAACCAAGGATGCCAAAACACAATAGAAATAGTGAAGAAGACAAGGAAAGGAATAAATTGCCCCGAAAGAGTGAAAAATACAAATAAAGATGGAGGAGCTCATTAACTGTAAGTTTTTTTCACTGAAGAGAGTTTATTGACGGAAAGTTATGATAATGTGTGCTACATTCTCGTTGAGAATTTCATATTCACGTTGTTTTAAGGGTTTACAACCCCTCATTTACCTACTTGGAGTTTAAAATATGAAGGTCTATCACGTAGATACTCGTCCAGTTGGACGGAAGTTAAAAGCAACAAATAAATCTTGTGGACTTCTGTCCTCTGTCCATCATGACATTATGTGTTACATTTTGTCTCTTTTTCGTTGAAAAAGTTTTTGCTTTGGATCGATACCTATAACATCAGTATTTCCAACAAACAATGTAGGTACACAAGTCCTGTTGAAATTAAGATAGTTTGTGTTACATTCTATCTCCTTTCCGTGGGGAAGGCTATGCTTTGGACCAATTTAACAATAGAAGAATAATAATTATAATTGGGTAATTTGTGTTACATTTACCTACCTCCCGTTGGGAGGGCTACACTCAAGTATAAATACATAGTATTCTTCATGCTACATGTTAGCTATCTAAGAAGAAACAGGGACACTCCCTCCCCCTTAACAAGAAAAGATCCTATAGCATCAAACATAAGTTGCCTCTACACAAAGTGATGAAATATTGATAAAAATATACTATTACTTGAGTTATGACTGACAGGATATATTGCCATAATGTAAATATTATAACAGTACCTAATGGTCATGATCTGATTACCGAAGCAATCAAATGTACAGCCTACTATAGACTACATATATATACCTACTTACTCTGAACGTTTGGGTTGTCAGATGGGTGCCCAAACATGTACTATGAGTCAATATGGTCAGTCATGAGAACAATTTCAATACTTTTGCTCTAGAACAGCAACCAGAAGCAGAGCCATCTGGCAATAATATTTTTCTGCCTTAAGTGGACTAGACCGGTTCTAAGAGGGATTAGGTGTTGCGAATGTATTGAAAGAATTATAATAGAGGGAAAGGACCAGACTTACATAAGCCTGCACTTGTACCAAATGATGCATACAATATATGACATGCCTGGAGACAGTGTCCGTTGACTACTCAACCTATACTGGCAATATATGTATTAATAATGGAAGAGACTACTATTACCAATCTTAGATAAGACACTTCAACTTACTAAGAGACAACAAGTGAACTGAAATTGGTACCTATCAATTCAAAATAAAAGAAACGGTGTGACTTCCACCACCGTGAAAGGAGCGACCAATAGACTTCATACAAATATTATTACTGGAAATACAAATAAGTCAATTCCATGAAACTACTAGCAGTTCAAACAGCCCTGCCTACCTCCATAAAACAGAGGAATCTATCTATACAAATTGAGGAACAAGCCAACAACAGAAATACCTCAAGCGACAACAGTCATTTTCCAGCTGACCCCAGGACAAGTACCAGTAACAGTTAGTGGTAATGTTTGCTGCTCCCTTTGTATATTTCTATTCATACTGAGAAGCTATAACCAAAGAGTATGTTATATAAGACTGGGGAAGAGTACCTACTAATTGTTCAAGATAAGATTCCATATAATATCTCTTTCAATGAAACTGAGAGACTTATCTTATTCAAGAAATAAATAAACTTTCATAACTAAGTTCCGTTAAACAGCTGATCAATTTTATCCATGATTTTCTATAAACTCACAGATTTATAATAAATCTTTAAATGTTAAATAATTTCATCATAATCAACCATGTCAGTCTAGAATATACAAGGACTGTATCTCTATGAAAATCAGATCTTAAAGGTGCAAACTATTTAGTAGCAATTAAAGAATATGGTTAGAAATTTTTGTGGTTCACATCTAAAAAGCTGTACAATAGGTCCTTCCACTGACCCCTGTGTATTTAATCAGTCTGGTAAACTGTTGATATCTGTAGTAGAGCATCTCAAAAATCAAGGTATAAATGTTAGTTAATAACCTAGATGACTAATCTGTCCTGGATTAAAATAATTATAAAAATGCCTTGTTGTACAAGCGTACTAAGAAAATCAATTGATTATTTATTTTTGATGATAAAGAAAACAGCTCAAATGCCTGCCCCTCAAGTTGTGAATGGTCAGGACTGGTGATCAATTCTAAATGCATGACTAAATGCTATGTTTTGTTTATGAATACTCAATATTAAGTTTTTCCTCAATTATTAGAAAATATTATTAGAAAATTTGGTATCAATTTACATGGCTACCTATCTCATAATGCAGTTTAGTTCACATAAACACTTTATAGAAAAAAAAAAAAAAAAAAAAAAAAAAAAAAAAAAAAAAAAAAACATTTTTCAGCCCTATAGTAGAGATTAAGAGGAAATAAAGTCAGAATTACTTTGGGAAAAAAGAACATAATTAATAGTTGTATAGATATTATACAATGTATCTAGACACGCGGGAGCGTGTCAAGCCAAGTTCTGGAGCGCAGCTCACCTTATTCTTAATTTAAGAAACATTTTCAGATGCATTACTAAGTGGTTGGGATAAACATTACAAGGAGTAAAGTACCTACTAGAGACAGTCTGTCAGTCTGGGAATAACAACATGTAAACTATTTAAGAGTTCTTAGATGCATACTTTACCTTATAGAACTTCGTGATTAAAATAAAAACTGTGTTATTTTACGTAGATCTGACAACGATCTGACTGATCTATGAACTATTGCAGTAATATTACTGCAATAGCTCGTATAAACTGTGTGGGAAGAATACAATACTCTTCTACAAACGGCACTGATTTTTGCTAAATCAGAAATAATTTATTTTGCAAAGACTGTGGGTACAAAATAAGGTGTTCACATTTTAACATAATGGCTCTTCCACATTCTACTTAAAGAGGCTGACTTTGAGTCTCGTAATTCCAATGTAGATAAAGAATGGAGACTGTCTAAGTTTCCAATTTTAGAATAAACGATCATTTTGGCCACCCAAATCCTTATCCAAAGTCTCATAATTTCAATGTAGATAAAGAATGGATACTAAGTTGTCAATTCTAGGTATAATAAATAATTTTGGCCATCCAGAGAGACCTTTTATGCATATCGTACGATCATAAGAGTCCAAAGTATATTTCTTAGGATAGGGGTCCCTAAATGGAATAATCTCTTTTTATATGTTTTTCCCCTTTCTTAGTTTACTGCTTAAAGCTCTCCATAAGATTAGAACAGATAGGGCTAAAGAAATATAGTCTTACCAATTTGTGACATTACAACCATGGTATTCGTCTTTGAATTCTTTACTAATCTCGGAGATAATAACAATTAGACCTTCTGATTATATTTTGATGTCATCTTTTAGAACTAGCTATCCTCTACAACTAACCCGGGTGCTGGTTCATTATCAAGCAGGCAATTAAAAGGAGAATGATACATGTATGTATATTATATAATTCTTAATTGTGTACCATTTTACAAAAATAACTTTAAAGACTAAATTTTATGCACAAAGGTGAGTAATTGATTTTGATAGATAGATTATCGCAGAATTTGCTGGAACAATACAATAGTATCCTGCGATAGTAGTGGTCTAATATTATAAAAGACTAAAAATAGATTTATCAATGTATTTTATTTATTATAACTTCATCCGTGATCAGCGCGCTTGCAACAGTGCCGAAATATCGGAAACTCAAACCAATAAAAAATTGATTTAGCAACTTTATTGACTTGACTTATTTAAGTCTTCAAAGAAATCAGTTAATTGTCACAAATCGACACTCCTATAGATAGTCATGTAGGGTCAGAAAATAGAATTAAACATTTATTTTAAGGGATTTTCCAAACTATGCCCAAGTAACGCAAAATAAAAATATTTTCTGGGATTACAACAGTGTTATTACATTTAATAGCTTCAGTTAACAAAACTTTACAAAGAAGTTTGTTAGGTTGATTGCGTTAGCCACAACACTATGTATCCAAACTTAGTGGTGTAAAAGTACCTATCAATTATTAAATAGATTAGTAACAAAGGTGCTATTAAATTAATTGATTACAGATATTCTATAACACTCAGGTCTGTATAAGACTGATAAGACTAGAATGTTCATCAGACTGGTGTTACCTTTCTTAAGTAATAAGCCCAAATAATATGTCTACACATAAACTATCATATAATAGGATATAAAAAAAAAAAAAAAAAAAAAAAAAAAAAAAAAAAAAAAAACTAGCAGCGGTGCCTTATACAGTCAATTAATACATTTTTGTTTTCGGTGCATTCTACCAGACATGCATAATTCTTCAAATGCACATAGACTAGGCTTAACGATGGACTCTACTGCAGGCAGTGAGGGGGTCTTCGAGGTCGTTTAGTAGACCAATAGATGTACTTTGAAATAAAATTTGCTGGGACATTAAATTTCATCAAGTTTTAATACCTGTAGTTAATTAACCTTATATTATGTCAATAATAATTATACAATACATTTAAGAGGTATATTTAAAGTTAAAGACTGTGATTGTCTTAGACCGGCTTTGATAGTATTAGGAAATAAGAAGAATTTTAAGATTTTCGTAGATTATGCTGAAGTGTGACTCCAGATGTTTAGTCTTAAATATTTGGAATTTGAAAGATAGGATTTTTTCATTTAAGTCAAGGTTGCTATGATTTTCTGGTTATATACAAAAGCAGAAGTATATCAAGATAATTATATTCCCATAGGGTTTTGAAACAAAATGGTTTTAACATTATATATATAATTTTATGTTCTCTGAACATCTACAAGTATATAATACCTCGGACTAATTTCGAATATAATATAAGGATTAAACGAACTTACCTAGTGAAGTTCTATCCTTATTATATGAAGAAATTAGTCCGAGGTATGAGATTCCCACCCTCCCAAGATTAACTTTCAATTAATCTTCCCTTATGGCGGTACCTGGTACCACTGCTCTAAACTAAATGACACTTAAATGCAGTGTTGCCAGGCGCGGCGTTTTTAATCTGTTTCAGATTGCAACAATTACTTTGATTAAAATAAATTTTATTTTTATCAAAGAATAAATCTAAAAAATCGCGTCAGGCGTAGCGAGAGAACACTACTACAAGTATATAATACCTCGGACTAATTTCTTCATATAATAAGGATAGAACTTCACTAGGTAAGTTCGTTTAATCCTTATATTTTCTGTGATGAAATAGTTTTTGTAATTTATTTTAGGAAAAATAAGGTGTTTTTACCATCCTGATATCAAAAAAATATTAATATACTTATATCCATACAATATGCACTAACTTTATATTTACTCAGTATTGTATTATAGGTTAATGCAAAATTATATGATGCACAATAATATATTTACTTTTGTTAAATTGTCTCAGTGTGATAAACTTGTGTAAAAACGAAAATACACTATTATAAAAAAAATATTTCGTAGGGTACGTTTGCTAGATTTTCTATTATTTTGGGTTGTGCATTGTGTTGTTTTTGTGGTAATTTTTTATGTATTATGAGACTCAAGCGATGTCAGTTTTGCGACTGTTTGCGACAGATTTGTACGGGTGAAGAGGAAGTATCGCTAATATTGAGATATCGGGATGAAAGTCGGAGCAATGACCGCTATTGCCGTGTTAAATGGCACATACTATACATTTAAGTAATTTGTCTTGTTGTCAAGTGTATGGTTTACATTTAGTGTGTGAATGACCAGACATGGGAAGTGTGCAAGTATTTTGCAGGAAAGAGTAAAGATTTTATTGTATCATGACATTCCGTAGGCTTTATCTACAGGGAAAAATTAAATCACATAATTTGCCTAGTCTCTAGTCTTTTCCTACGCATACATGTTGGGATTTTCTTTAGTCACCGCCTATCTGACTTCCATAGCCCACAATAAGTACCCGATCTTGTTCTTCATCATGATCTTGCTGCCTTTATCCCATTCTACTTAGAATTGGCACTCCACATTTTCTTTCTATCTGACTTCCATAGCCTACAATAAGTACCCAATCTTGTTCTTCATCATGATCTTGCTGCCTTTATCCCATTCTACTTAGAATTGGCACTCCTCATTTTCTTCTTCCATTTTCCTTTGTTATAAGTCACATCATTTACTCCTCGCTCTTTCATCCATCCCTCTATCCATCAACATTCATACCTCTCTTTTAGACCTTTAATCCCTCCTCATCACTTTATCAGGCATTCTAAAGAGGCCTCTTTTGCAATTATCATAACATTTATTTTGATAATAAATATCTTTTACCTATTCAATTGCTTGACCAATAGAATAGAACATTCCATTTTTTTCACAATTCATATTATGTTCCTGCTTAAATAGCCTTTTAGACCCCCAGGTCTAGTTACTATGAGAAAAATCCATAGTTCCACTTGTAAACTCAATTTTTAAGAATCATTACTACATTATCATTGTTACATATTTCTGACCTTCCATTAACTGCTAAATTTGAATGCAATGACAGCACAGTTTCCACATCGCTTGTGCAAGACATCTAGCGGTAGCATGATATTAAAATATTATGATGTCATGTATGTTGTGGGGTGTGCCATGTGTCATAATAATGTCTATAAACTTTGTATCTACATCATCTGTTTTATATTAAAATAGAATATTCTGCCAACAACTATACTTATTAATTGTAACTGGCCAGTATAATTATGTTCTCTGATTTTGTGTCTATGGGTGGTCATAGACATTTATGTGAATATTTTATTTTTATATGCCGCTAGCACCACAGGGTTCCAAATTTGAATTACAGTAACTTTTCTACTTCTTGATTGCCTCCTTGGACATAGTTTTATAAACCACTTTGTCACATTCTTTAAAAATCTACCAGTCCATGTGACATCGCCAATCAAAACTAGACCTTAACAACCATAGAGCTTTTCAAATATGAATAAAGTTGTTACAGAACATTTAAAAGTAGCTAGAAACCTGTCTACTAAATTATACACAAGTCTGACCTTGACCCAGCATTTTATTTATACACATGACTTAGAACCTTGTTGACTTAATCATTTTCTAACACAGAGAGAATATTATTATGGAAACATATGTTTCAGGTACAAAATCTTGTTAATACTGTTTATTTTATACAAAATCTTATAAAAAGACTTGTTGACTTTAATTTAAGCTAAATAGCTCTTCCGTAGTAGATCTTATTTGTTTTCTGTTTTATTTTCTGATGTATTACTTTATAGTACGTGTTTTATTAGTTTCTTAATATAAATGAACTTTTTAATAATCTTGAAACACCCAAATCTCTGACACACAACAGAACAGAATTAAAAAGAATTTTCAAACTTTGTTCTCTATAGAGTCCTAAAAACTTTATAAAAATCACAATTTCCTCTACAGTAGTGGGTAACATAGACCAAACTTCTTTATGGTCAGTTCATATTGTTGCCATCAGACCACAGCACAATGCAATGAGTATTTAATGAAAATACATTGCACTGACCCAGTTTCTTTTTATTAAGAATAGTAGTGTGGTGTATATTTATTCTAGATAGGTTATTTATTTTGGTTGACGGAATGAGATAGTAAATTGGTACCTATATATTTTTTCCCATGTAATAAACTTTTAGTTTGAAGTTTAGGCTAACAACAGAGAATGGATAAAATTGTCCCAGGGGCCAATAGTGCTCAATAGTTCAACTAGATATTTTCAATTAAGATACAGCTAGCGAAGTGGTTGAGCGATTATACTGCTGCGCGACGTGTCACGGGTCCGATGCCCGTACGGAACAAATATTGTGTATGTGAGTTTCTATGTTTGTAAACGCACCTACGACACAGGAGAAATTCCCAGCGTGGGGCAAAGTTGAAAAAAAAAATGCATATTAAAGCCACAAAGGCTGGGTACCATCAAAACCTTCATTAGTTACAATTTTTTTACGTAGTGCTCCCCGAGTGGACTATGAATAGACAAAATTTCATCACATGACATGTCATCAGTTTATAAAATATAACTAAATGGTATTGCGGCAGAATCCATTCTCCTTTGTTTGAGTTATAAGCAGTTTTCATTTCCATTGTTTCTTTAGTTCCGAGGATTGATATAGCACAGTCGTTTCCAAGTTATCTGGTATTCTGCAGTGTGGCTGTGCCTGTGGATGGCTCAAAACAAACTTCATTTAAAAGATTAGAACAAAAACAATCGCTAACACAATGGAATTTTTTGTAATCCTCACATTTTTGTTGTTTTTGGCTACGGAACCGCTGCAAATAAGTCCGTTTAGTCTGAGCTAAACATAAAACTGTTGTTTAACTGATGCTGCACTTATTCTTGAACTCGGTGCCCAGCTTTGCTACCCGTCTTTCCCTCTATATAATTGTATTGTATTGTATAACGGGCTGGTATCCGCAACTCCCGTCATATGCGCGTATTTTGCGTGCGGTCCCTCTATATAAGTGTGTTTTCCTAGGGCCGAGTCACACCGGGATGGCAGCGGCTGGCAGCGACGCGGCGAGCACTTTCAGTGTGAAATAATTTTAAAAACTACAAGACCAGTATCGCTTGAACTCGCACCACCGCGGGCGGATTTCCCTTTTTCTTTTTTTGTTTCTTTCTTCTTCTTCTTCCGCAATAAGTGCTTTATTAACCAATTCCATCATGTTCACTCCAAACATACGAGTTACCTTGCAGAATGTAGAAACTAAACTAGTCAAGAAGATACCAGGCGCGCGGGGTCTGGAGGACCTCCAGCGGCCGCTGGCCATTTCGGTGTGACTCGGCCCCTATTGTCGAATTTTTATTTAAGTTTCCCCACACTAGTAGGTAATTTCTCCTGTGAAACTCACATACATAAACACCCAGACCTGGAACAACGACTATTAGTACGACTACTTTCGTACTAGTACTTTCTTATTATATTAGGACTTGAAGTAATTCACCACTATAAATAAATTCGATAGGCAGTATTGACACAAGTGGAGGACACGGTGGAGCATACGGTGCAAGACTGCCCAGCTTGGGCGGAGCACCGACGACGTGTCCTCACGGCTGCGATAGGCGGAGACCTCTCGCGCCCGGCATTGGTTGCGGCCATGCTGCGGGGTGAGACGGAGTGGGAAGCGGTCTGCTCCTTTTGCGAGGCAGTAATGCTCGTGAAGGAGGAGGCGGGCCGCGAGCGAGAGAGGACAGCGTCCTCCCTCCGCCCCACCTGCAGTGGTAGACGCCCACGGCGACGGACGTCGCTTGATGATCTCCGGCCACCGTAGGCGCGGGCATGCGGGCAGGGAGTAAAGGGCAACTCGCTGCCCGACCAAGGATCATGCCCGGGTCGACGGCGCGTTGTGTCCCACGCGCGCCTCAAAGAGCGTCAGCATAATGACGGGGCCCCCCTCTCAGAGGGCCAAAGCCTGCCGGGGTCGCGGGATTATTCCCTTACCGTGACCCCGGAACTTAACAGGCTATGAAGGACACCGTGGATTTTAGTCAGTAGAAGTCTGACAGTCCCTCCCGCCCTGCCCGGGGTTGGAGGACTCATTTGATGATTCTACAACGCTAAAAAAAAAAAAAAAGTATTGACACAAGTGGTTAGATTGTATAAATGTGTACAAAGAAGCATTGGATTGGATAGAATAATCTTTCAACACTAAAACGTCCTTGTCAGAAATGTGAATAAACCTTTAAAAAAAATTGGCGGAATATGTTGAAGAAATAAACTAGATTCTGACAGCAGAGCAGTTTTGCGAACATAAAAACTACCTGCTTGGACCTGTGCCAATGTTTGTACTGACACAGTTGTGTTTGAGTCATACCCCAGTGTTACCTAACTTAAATTTTACAGTGCGCTCACTAATGTAAAATAAATTAAGGGTATTGTTAGCCTGCATAAACTTACTACTGGACAAAGGTCTTTCACCATGTACTTCAGGTCTTTCGAATTAGGATTAATCTGGGCCATTGGTCGTTGGTTTTACCCAGCTCATCACGCAATCTTCGACGAGGTCTACCTCGACTCCTTCTGTCTGTCTCAGGGCTCTACAGAGTGGGTATCCTGACTGACATTAAAAAATCAAACTAGAATTTAAAAAGATAAATGCATTACGCTGTGCCTGGTCTTTGTGTAATAATAACTATTGGGTACACGAAATAGGTTAATGCTCTGTAAACTAAAATATCGTATGCCTGGATTATTACGACTTGATCTACCATGCCACGGTGCTAAATGATCATGATATACCGTGAAGACTTAGACAAAAAAAGCAGCCGTATTGCTATTGATTTATAATTCGTCCCGGGAACCAGACAATAGTCCAACGGAACGTAGGATCAATATCTGTACACGGATTTCACAAGATGTCATTGTTTTCGTGGAACACTGAAGGGTGTAGTTGAATCATTTAGGGGTTGTTTTTGTAACGGTCGGTTTAAAACGAACGACTTAATACTTTCTATTCCCATATTTTCTTCTAATACGTTTATTATAGTAAAATGTCAAGTATTTCACCATTCTATGTTCATTTGGTCTACTAAGACACTCATGGGGATCTCAAAGGCCATAAAATTCGTAAAATGTGCATTGCTTTCAGAGCTAGTACCCATAAACAAAACATTTAAAAGTGTCAAGACAATTGACTAGATCTTCTTTATTAATATATCTTGAAGTGCCCCTCTATAACAACCTGTCAGTTCAATTGAATAATTCTCTGATTCAGAAGGTGCCTTTGAAGATAGGTATAAATGAACGTAGGTTGTTGGAAATAAAAATGATATTATAACTAAGTAAACCATATCGTCATCATCTGCTAAGCCTTTCCTCATCAGTAGGGTTGGCTTCCATTCTAATTGTATGCATAACAGTGTTTTATATGTATAACTAGCGACCCGCCCCGGCTCCGCACGGGTGCAAATTATTAAAATTGCGACTATAATTTGAGATTTAAACTATCCTATCTCTCAAGTTGGATCGAACTGCACATGGTGTGCGAATTTTATTATAATCGGTTAAGTGGTTTAGGAGTCCATTGAGGACAAACATTGTGACACGAGATTTATATATATTAAGATTATGAAGCGACTGCCTATCTGATTTCCACTTCATTCATTAAACACCTTTTTCAGACTGGTTTTCAGACTTTTGGATTTTACGAATGACAATGACGTTCACCCCGTTAGTGAACGTGATTTCTCGGGCAGTAAAGTTTTTACTTTATGCGTATGATTGCTCTGATACTTCTTCCAATAAAAAAAAAGTACAATACCAATAAACCATCTCATTGATTTGAAAAGACACTTGTATCTCCGTACCCGATGTCCATTGATCCGTTGAACGGAACAGTGCACATGGAGGCACGGTGCGCCTGCGCAGGGCTGCGGTGCCCTCGCGCAGAGTTCACGGTCGCGCGCGCCGCCCGGTGACAATGTCAGACCTGTATGAAGTTATTTCATATTTTTTTGTGTTAGTCTGATATTCCTTTTTCAAAAAAGTTTTTCAGACTCCTAATGTGGAAGGTAATTGGGAGGAAAACTCAAAAGCGTCACTAGCACCAAGCTAAAACATTCGACCAGAGACATAATAGTTTATTCAGTAAGTACTTATACAAACAGAAAAAAAAACATAATTACCAGTACTGACGTCGGACGTATATTATTACGAAGATACGAATGATTGAGCATGATTTTAAAACCCATTAAAACTTAAAAAGAAGTACTTACTCCATCTGAATCAAGCTCCCATTAAAAACATGCAAAGTTTAAAATAGACTTCACTTAATAATACTGGGTAATAATTTGTCCGTTCAACACAGCTTTATAGACTTCACTATGAAGTGAAGACGACAATGCATCTATAACTAAGAGCTATAAAAACACCATTAAATTACCATCGAGTAATTTACGGTGCTAAGACATTGCAAAGATGCACGGCTATTTGCGAATGCACAGAACATTTTCTTCTTTTTATCCGTCTGTCTACGCGGGCTGAGGACCGACCGGTTTCAGCCTATTGAATCGATTTAAATTCGCAATTGTATAATGTAGAACCGGCCTTACATGTATCAGCATCAGCAACGAAGGATGTCTGGAATGTAGAGGTAATTGACTCCGCAACTCAGTACGGTTACCAATTCTTCAGCTCTTAAGATCTTGACCATATTTCCTGCAATTACGGAGTTAAAACTGTTGGTGGTCAATCATTAATCAAGTCTTCTCGTTTCACGATGATTGATCGAATGGTTAATCAATCTACAGTTAGCTGAACAGTATCTGGTGTAAGAATGTCTATTGCATTCGGATGTATCTGCCAATAGCATTTTGCAGAATTACTTTTAACGTCGTATTTTATTGTCAATTTACTCCTCAATTTGACTCTCAAGTCTTCTCTTCATTCGAAAACTGTAAAGCTTTTTGCTTTGTTTGGGCTGATATGCCATGAACATTAACTACATATTTTATGTAGGCAACATGAAACATGTTTTTGCCGCATTCGATATTCCCCAGGTATTTGCGTGAATTCGCTCCCCATCCGTTGGTAATGGAATGTTGTTCCATTCTTTTAGTTCCAGGTTTTGTTCCGTGGAACCTTGACCTTCTGTAAAGAATCCGACGACGGCCTTTGAAATATTCCAAGAAATGGATGAAATGACCTTTTTATGCTCGACTACCTTTTATTCTGGAATTCTTCCGCTCTATTGTTGTTTGTTGCTTTCTAGAGCTATGTTTTCAGGGAATTATTTCCCGCCCTCGATTGAATGAGCTCCTCATTGAAAAAAATTTTGCTCTCTCATGTTTTGAGACCGCCTCCTTTTAGTTGCTAAAAATCTAGCTTTTCAGGAAAACTGAGATATATACTTAGATTATTAAAACCATCATGTTGTGCGCTCTAAGTGATTGTTTCATCTCCGTAACAAAGAAATACTAAAAGGTTATTAAAAAGGGAAAGTAATAAATGGAATAGAAAGGCTGAAGATTTGACCCAATTTTCTCCGCAAACTTCTAATTCAATTATTTCGTTCATTTGGGCCACCTGCCGTTTTCTGAATCACAGCCTATTGCTTATCGGGCTTTATGTAAGTGACGGTTCACTTGAAACTTCTTTTTATGAGTATTTTGCGATATGAAGGATGTCTAGACTGAATTTGTTATAGCGGAGTTTATCTAGACAGGTAATTTAAAAGTAAGATGTTATCATTCTCGCTATGAAAGTTTTAAGAATATACAGACTAGATTTGAAGTTATTATAATGCTAAATCTTGTTTATTTTATCCGTCTGCACCTTAAAATAGATCTAAGTTCTTCTATTTTGAATATTACTTTGAAAGTATTTTTAATAAGAAACCGAATTGCTTTCTACGTGTCTTATCTATCTCTTAAATTTTCACTAACATCATCTCTGACATTAAGTTTGGCATTCATTACTTTCATATTACCAAGATCAAAATTGTCTTGGAATAAAAGAATCGTATATCTAATAGAGTTATTAAGACCGACTAGATAATGCCACCGATAGTTATATTATTATTGTTCTTTGTATGTATCATCTGCAATTTCCCGTGATGTTTGATCTGACACGGTGGTATTAGCCATTACTTGAGTATCTATCGGAATTTCTAAATTGTTCTCTACGTTTATTTTATTATGCTGTTATTAAAATACTTTCTTAATGGCTCTCGGTGTTGACTTGAGCGTATCAATAAAGTGTAATGGTTCCATCCAGTCTGACTCATCGGAACTGTCTGATTGCCTGTAAAATGCAGGGAGAGTAATATTTGTTTTGCATGAGGTAGTATTCTGTGAATCATTTCGTGGAGGAAAGTTATGACTGTATTATTTTCGACTTCTATTTCCCTACTTTCGTTATTTTTTGTCGTTCAATGATTCATGTGGTGTTAATTCTGTCTCAGTCTGTATCCAAGTGCTCATTTAGCTAGAAGATGAAAACATCTTCTTCATTATTGCTACAATTTCTTTAATTCTAGCAACATTGAACGTTTGGTCTGCCCTACTTGGATGTGACTTAGCTTGTGCTACCATAGTTCCTACTTCCATTGCCAAGTATTCTCAACGACATTTGGCACTTAATTATGTTTTTTGTTTGCTGTTGTTGAAGGTTTACCGCTACTAAACTTATAATTTCGCTTAGTAGTACGTAATGTTCATACTCACACGAGTAATAAAACCCCATGTATAACTCCCATGATTTGAAATATATTATCTGTTTCCAAAATTCTCACATTTATCTATCTCATGTCAATGATAATGAGTAAAGGGTAACAGGTTACGTTAATATTAAGAATAGGTTTCTAAACAATAATACGAACAATCGAGCAGCTGTTTATAAATACCGAGCCGACCGTATTCAGCAGACAATGTCCATGACCGCTTCAGATCACGCAGCGCTCCGGTCGTCATGACTCATAGCCTAGGGTTGCTAGATTTGTACTCGGTGTCTTAACTCTGTGATGTAAAAGATTTCACGGCTTATATGGTAATCGTTAGAGGTTGAAGTAGTTTCAGTTCATGTCTTTGTGTGTTACGGTCATTGTAATAAAAGACATGGATATGTTAGATATGAAACCTCTCTCAAAAATGGCGTTACCAATCATACAGGGGTATTCGTCGATTTTCGATACGGAAAAACTTAAATGCATGAGCAAAGGTTTGACTGTTACTTACCTACGGTAATACTCGCTTGCTTAAACAAGGGTTTGATTTCTAGTAACTAGCAATGGGGAAGGCAAGTGTCAAAGTGACAAGTGACATTTTGGTCCCAAAACAACTGTCAAATCAAAGGAATTTTCTGAAAAAAAAAAACGATTTATTGATGTAAAATAACTAGATGTTGTGTATTATGCTGTAAAAAAGATTATACCTTAACTAAACAATCGAATACACTTTTCAAAATAATATCTACTTTTCTATTGGAGGTTAAGTACCAGTATTGCATCGCTCTATAAATCATGAAATGGTTCGTCTGGCGGAAGAATTATCACCTGGAACGAGTTTTGTGATAGTTGTGGTGTTAATAAATTAAATATATTTTGATATTTCTCGAATCTAAATAGAAAAAAGGGGTAAAATTACTGACATAAAACATTATGATATTTTATCAAAATATAAAGTCAGAAGCAGCATATTCTTTTTATAGAAGAGGACAGGTAAAACATACCTAAACTCAAAAATTGAAACCTCAACTACAAGTAATTGTGGATTTATTACGGTAAAATCAAATGTATTACCACTCAATTAAATCACTTTTTTTCTCTTGTAGATGCACCGCGGCGTCTTAATTCTTCTTTAAGTATATGCACTTGCATTGACGAATAATTTTCCATATTTGTTTTGTATATAAACTCAATTTTTATAACAATAAATCTTGTTTCTTTTTTGTACAAGGCAGACGTAGGGACCAACTATCGCAGCGCCATCTACGATTAGCTTTGAGTTGCCATCCCCATTAGTTGCTTGCTGTTAGTCTGTCATCGAAACAAGCATCATTCCTCAAGTCGTCAATGGGTTATAGAATCGTTTTATTTAAAAGATACTTTTTAAAACCAATCTCTAAAATATCAAGACTGTCATCAGTACCTACTCTACTTTGTCGTATATTGCTTTTGGTCAGTGCAACACGTTTTTATTCCTCCTTTTTTCTTCTGTCCGATGAAAACTACTCCTTTTTCTTTTATATCATAACTCTTACAATCCGCAAATCTTTACTTCCAACAACTAAAGTATCTAGACAGTCTGATTGTGTTGATGACCCTACACTTACAACACGATTAATCGCCCCAGAATTCGTTCCACATGATGCGACGCTTGAAAGCTAAAGTAACATTTTTAACGACAATTAATTTCCGTTTTCACGACATGGAAGGTGGATTGAAGCTAAATCATTGTTAATATCCGTTAATTAAAGAAGACTGCTATTAAATATTATACGACGCAAATGGTTTATTGTTATGAAGTCTTATCGCGTGATGCAAGTTGATTCGGAATTCTATTGTTTGTATACGAGTCTTTTTTCTTCATCTTTGTTGACTTTGAGACCTATAAAGTGTTTTGAAGTCCCAAAGGTCGCTTTTGAAGCCAAAGATGGAATAGTAGCAGAAGAAAAAGCCACACACGGTCACACTGTCATTTACTTTATTTCTTAACGCAATTTAAAATATAATAAACGTGGTACCATCACAAATTAAAGCGTCATAAACGCTCACTTTATGACCGTTGCATGGAAACAAGTTTATTTGTAGTGATGAAGCATGTTTCATTCCAGTGAAATGCACAATTTGCGCTCGTATTTTCGTATAATTGAAGTAAACATGTATCTATATGAAGCACTAAATTAAGTCTTGTTATACGTTTTTGTTATTTGCAGCAAAGGTAATTGCCATGTTCGAAGTTTCAGCGAAGTAGGTCAAACGCTTTTCAAATTCCCATTTCCTTCAACGAAGCTCCTTAATTTGCTAAAGCTCTAATTGCTTCGATCTGCTGATCTCGTTTCGCTCAGCAATAGTTTCCTGTTAGTACTTAGAGATTTAAAAGCCAGCAATCAGCGAGCACTAGTGCAGTCTCAATTTGCTAAGATTATCAGTTTTTGCCCTGCATTTACGTTAACCGCACTTTACTTCACATCGGAGATCTTAGGTTCCTTAATGTCGGCCAAGATCATTGATTAAATTGGTTTTAATCATACCTTATTAGCCTTTTCTTGAAGTTTAAGGTGATCTTATTTGTTGCTTAAGTTTCTCTTTGATCTTTGTGGAGTACATGACGGTGCAAAGCTACAAGACGTTGCTGATTTGCAATTGGCTACGGCATTAATCACTTAATATGTGGGAGTCGTTGCAAGCCTGTAACGACCACGGGGAGAGTTAGGTTGTTCTATTTTTAGACAGGGACCACACTACAAACTTACTGGTCTAGCAACCTATGATATTCACAGATTCACACTTGTGCACATAGATACAAGACAATAATATTGTAGACGCATGCGATATAAGCATTTTAACCACTGTAAAAGTTATAAAACGAAATGTATGTTAATATTGAGATATTCAATAGTTCAGCGACAAGGTCCGATCGATTCGTTCTATGACGAACGAGCGGCTGAATTATGTGAATGAAATTTCAGAAAACGAAATACCTAACTGAAATAATTTAATAGAAGTTGATAGAACTAACCTAGTTTAGGTTTAATTAGCCAATCTGGGTGCACTTACAATACTGCTATTCAAGAATCGGCTTTTAATATGTTTACTGTTAGCTCATAAAAATCAATATTTTAATATCGAAAATGTCTAGCATTGAAGCTTCTACCAAATTGAGGAATCAAAAAACCTCGAAGCATACCTTTCTCTATTGGTATTTATTAGTTCCACCTTAATCGTGATTTGCAGTAATGTGCACTTCAATCTTTATCTTTGAATAATCATTATTTCTTATAATCAAAGCACGCTATTCTTAATTGGCAACATCACAAGGGAAAGCTGATCATCTTGAGCAAAAAGTCCACTTGCCTTTGTAGCCAGGCCAGCTATTACAAGATAATGGATTTCTATCTACTGTACATTATTGGGTTAACATACATTTAGTGTATTGTTCGTAGAGAAAGCAATTTCTTTCTTGGGATTACTTTTAGTGAGCGTATCATCTATGTGTGCAGGGAATTTCGATTCTTGATTCGACGTCTGATTGCTTTTGTTAGAAGAAGAATCTAATTTTGGTTGCATTTTACTTGGCATACTGTTGTATTCAGAATCAAATATTTCTTCAAATCCCTTCTTTTCAATTTTGATTAAGACTATAGTTTTCTTTTCCGAAATAAGACTTTAAATCATCTTACTTTTCTAAAACAATTTTTAATCGACCTTTTTTATTTGTGTAGTATTTATAATTGAGTTCACAACAATGTTCAAAATATACTTTGTAAAATATCTTGTCAGTATTCGACCTTTGTATCTTCATAGCGATATAAAGTAACAAAAAATGGTCCAAATTAAAATATTTCTGGGAATCAGTTTTTATCAGACAGTGGGTGAATGACTTCTTCAGTTCATGGTACCTATTGAAATTCAAACAGTGCAAAGCGTGTGAGTCATTCAGAGTCAATGAAGTTTATTGAAAGTATTCGTGAATGCGTTACTTTGTCACTATCTGACTTACTGTCAGCTTGATGCATTATTTTCTTTTGTTAACCACGTCAATGTATTGTGCAAACACAGTAAGGAAGCATTGATGAGTGATACAGTAAGTGTTGAAGAATAAAATAATTAAAACGTAACAATATTGTGAAATAAAACAGCCACATACAATAAATCCCCAGTGTTGGGGAAATGTCTTAATGTCTAGCCATAGGAACTATCTAAAATATGGTGTCATGTCGTCTTGATCACAGTCAGCCAAGAAGACAATAT
Source organism: Agrotis clavis (assembly GCA_954870645.1). Classification (NCBI taxonomy): domain Eukaryota; kingdom Metazoa; phylum Arthropoda; class Insecta; order Lepidoptera; family Noctuidae; genus Agrotis; species Agrotis clavis. The sequence goes on from OX940930.1 coordinate 22,396,795, forward strand.
AACAGATTTAAATCATATTGTTAAACCAAAAATTAAATTATGAGATGCTGGTTAATTATTTCAATCAACTGTAACAACTTTCACAAGGTAAACATTTTGCTCATTGTATGTTCTTCTTTAATATTCGAGCTACCACTAAATACTATTTTAGAAATAGGTTAAAATTTGAGTAGTCTTATTTGAGAAACCATTACGTTCATGCGTATTGCTTTACAAGTAGAACCACTTTAAACATGAAGTGATATTTAAATAGATGTAAGCGATCAAGAAATCTTATGAAAGATGTAGATATATCTTCAGGCTGATAAGATAAATAAAGATAGAAAACATGCTTAATAAGCAGATAGTGAATCAAGAAATACTTTTCCAATTTGTAGAGTAGAGAAGGAAAAACACTACAAATTAAACAGGACCCTCAAGCTTCCATTCTGAGAGCAAACTAACCTAATCAACTCTGATTTAATTAACTGCACGACTCAGCTGATACGGCCTTTCGAACAAAGTAAGCATTATCTTCACTCCCTTAGCACTCATTACATAAGTAGATAGTAGTAGAGGTTCTGTTACGTCACTGTGAAAGTTTTTCGGCCTGTAACGTGGGAATTTAATCAACTGTTTGATTGTAATTAAAATTGTATCATTCCTTTGTTTTCTGTTTGTTTGTTGCGTAATTTTCAATTGTGACCTTAATTGAGATTGGGAGTTGTTGTTGAAGGTGTTCGATGAAGTTAATACTGATTGGTTGAAGGCTTGCTGAAGTTCAAATTGGTTCTATTGTTATATGTATTTATTATCACTCACAGAAACAAAGAAACGCTTTTCTTCGCCGTGCAGTAAGCCGCTTTCCTCTAAAAATATTACGACAGAAATGAAATACCATCCAAGGAGTTGGCGTAAAATCTTAAACTCGTGACCTAAAAAAAGAAACAGCAAATCCACTATAAATAAATTGTTACCCGCAGCAACGAATTTTCTCGAGAAGGATTTGCAAATACCGGTTACAAGAGTTATAGGTCCAAATTCCTTTCGTTTATATTCAGACCAATATTGTCTTAGCTTGTAAGTCACGCTAAAAATTCATTAGATTTTCGCTTTGTTCCCGTTTCCTCGCGATACTGTGAATTCCTTCTGAAATAAGACCAGCTTGCCAGACGAAATTAAAATTTAGCTAATTACCTCAGCATAGACTTTCTTTCTGCGTTAATTGTATCTTTATTTTGTGCTCTACATGGTCATTGTAGTGTGGATAAATGAATGGACGATTCTTACTTGCCTCGTCTAATAAATTCATTACTGAAGATTGCACTATTACCTGTTACTGTGAACTTTTTATAAGGTGTTCCCCAAGGGCAGATGTTGGGACCATTTTTTTAAACTACAATTATTATCAGAGCTACCCATCATTTCAAATTACGTTATCACCAGGTTTGTTGAGTTATAGGTAGTTATATTGCCATGCACATATTCGCAGCGTGTTTCTCTTTCCATACATTCTCATAGGTGTAAATAACACTTGTGTTATCGATATCTATAAAGCTGAATCATGCAATAAAATACGGGTATACATTGTTCCCACATTTACCAACCAAGGCAAAACTTGTCCATCCCAACATTCTAACATTGTACAGGAACATACGAAGCGTTATTAGGTAAAACAAGAACAAAACTAGTGGTAGAGTTTACGTAGAAATTGGTGGAGGTATAATATCCAACAGGCGGCAATATATGCACGCAAGCCAACCACAGAGGGTGACCATCCTGCAATCTTTGCTAACCTGGCTAAACTCTGGGGTGAGGTTACATTGCAAGTTTTTCTTCATTTTACTGAGAGAACGCCTATGTACCAATTGGAGGAACGTTATAGGTTTATTATCAGCATGTTTCTTAACAAAAAACTGGATTACTATCTCAAGATCAGACGAACTGTTTTCCACAGTTATGGTTTCACCATCATTTTCAAATTCTACAGCTACTTTAAACGTAGTATCACCATTTGAATTAATCCTTATCTTTATCCTTATCATTGTAACAAACAGGAAACTTCTGGTTTTCGGGGAACACGCAAAAACAGATTAACAAACTGTTATGACACCAAGTCCCATTGCCAATGTTGATTAAACCCGTTATTAATTCTAATCTCACTTTGATCGAATTTAAGAACCCTTGCCAGTTGATTGAAAGTAAGTGGTAATCCAAGGAAATAGGTCAGGAAGTTCTACATTAGGTGGTGAGCTTCACCTTGTTAAAGGCTTTAGTTAAATCCTTGTACAATGTTGGCTATGTTTAAAGTTGCTCGATTAGTTTCCCCTCTTGTTGCTCTGGGTTTACAGTACGTAAGTACCTACATACTTAATGGCTTAATAAGTTTGTATAACGTTACTGTTATTTAGTGACAGTCGATGGTTGTAATCATCATTATGAACTACTACTACTACTTTGAAAGGGACTAACTCTGAAACATGCGAATTTAAATCGACTCTCCCACATTTTTCTTGATGTAAGTTGCTAATGATGAGTATAATAACACAAATTAAGTGTATTCATTTCTGTTATCTATTAGTTTTTATTTTACTGAAGCCCAACAACAGCGACAAAGGTAAACGATATTCTGAACGAAAAAGACACTAGTCAACGCAATATTTTTCTCAGTTTTCGCCCTCCTGCCTTAATTCCCCAATTTATCCACAATTCCCACAAGATAAGCTGAAGAATGGAAATTCATTGTTCTTATCTTAATTCTTAGCAATGCGTTTGCTCTGTTTACTTGCCAGACAATTTGGCGTCTGCGTATTGATTCGCCTGACCTTGCAGGCTTATGTAACTTTTCATTTGAAGGTCTCGCATCTCGCCCATAACATCATGTTTCTTATTAAATGAGGGTCTAGTGGGAATAGACGTGGTGATAACGCTTTGGTGTAGTAGCATCAGATAGGTATCGAACATTTTGCTTTTTGTTGGATGTTTACGCAGTCAAGACTGTCATTCAAGCTTCTGTTCTATTGCTAAATGTATACTTGTGTTATAGTACTGTTTTTTTTTAGAATGTTTCCCCGCTCTGGTAATTTCTTCTGTATCGTGAGAGCGTTCGGGAACAACTACTCGTAGATTATATAAAAATTTGATCAGTGCGGGAATCTAATTTGCGACATTCCGTGCAGCAGTTAATAGCTCAGCTACTGCGTCAACAGTGCCGTCCAATCGTAGTCCAGTTGACTCCGATAATTACTGCGATTTTAACTTACATGAAGCTACAATAGTTCACGTAAGAAGTGAAGCTTGAAGAGTGCTGTTGAATTTTTGTATAAATAAATCAGTGCTTAGCATCAAATAGAAATAGTGACAGTCAATAACACATTGGATACATTACGTGACTCACACTGTTAAAAAAAAACAATTTTCAGACAGCAATGAATAAATCACCGTGAGCAGTGGTGGCCCAGTGGTATCGGTCCCGACTTACGAGTTGTAAGTCGTGGGTTCGAACCCCGCCAGGCGCATTACTTAGTGTAATTTATTTCATCACCACTGCTCTTAAAACGGTAAAGGAAAACATCGTGAGGAAACCGGCATGTCCTAGAACCAAAAATTCGAAGACATGTGACATCTACCAACTCGCACTGGGCCTGCGTGGTGGATTATGGCCCACTCCCTCTCATAGAGAGGAGGCCTTTGTCCCAGCAGTGGGAACATTATAGGCTGATGATGATGATGATGAATAAATCACAAGATAAAAATCTCCAAAAGTCCAAACTGCTATCACCCTCATTAGGAGCTTCTCTAAATTTTATTATCAGTCCATTCATCATGAACCGTGGTAACCCTGCATTTTGCGTATGTGTGCGTCAGTGCATACGTGTAGCTTGCACAAAGTGCGCCTGTAGTGAGGAGGGCGTGGGTAGGGGTTGCCACCCCAGCTAACACGATTGGAAAACTTTAGGGCGGTGCAATCGCTCGAAAAACGACGATATTCTTTTTACTTCGCTTTTATTTGAATTTGATTGTGGGACTGGGAAAATTGTTGGATAAGATGGGAGTTCATGAAAATTCTGTTCAGAAAATTTTGTTTGGAGGTAGGACTCAAGGAAAACATTTTTCTTTTTTCTGGTTTTAACATGACATTGATGAAAGAAAGTAATCGAATGCTTTATCGTACTCAAAACTTTATCACTAATACAAGTTACACATAATACAAGTTAGGAAACTGTAAATGTCAAATCAGTAATAGATATTAAAACAAGTACTATCAGGGTAGTATTTATATCATGAGCCAATGTTATGTACACAGCGTAATAAGTAACTCCATTACAGAGTCACCCCAACACGTGTGATAAAAGTAACGTTTATTATTTTCACAGTCCATTTATAGAGTAATCCACTTGTCGTTATTTTTCTATATCTATCGACTCGATAATGCTAATCGAGGCGCCTAGCTGCGTGCGCCACACTATACCCGGCCTCGAGTCGATTTAGTTTAGTACGCAACGAGCGACCGACGCGAGCGGACGTCGCGACGCTCTACCACGTGCCGGCATTATTATAAAACACTTTTCAAAAACATTCACGCGTCCTACGGAACCGTCCTCAGTTTTCTATCGTAATCATCAGTGTCAGTGCTCTTATGTTTATGCGACACCTTGGAAGGTTTATTATCTAGGAATGCGCCAGGAATTCCGACTGCTTTCATCGAATATTTTTACCCCTAATTTCCTATTACACAGCAGTTATTTACACTTATCGGTCATTCAGATATTGAATTTGTATGAAAATTTGAAATCGCGTGTTTACTGACTAGGTCTTGTATGTTTATTCATTAGGTATTTGTAGTACATAACTGTTTCACCGCTTTATTCATCGATTCATTGGAAATATATTTTAATAAAATTTTGTAGAGAGTATCCTGATTATATCTAGATACTTATAATAAGAATGCTGACACATTAAGATACAATAGATATAATTAAATTAATAAAATATCAACCACTCATTTTAATCGCAAATGAAAATTAGTTTTCTGCACAACCTAATTAAAATTCCTATCAACCGTTCAATTGTCTTCATTTTTATACGTGATCATAATTATGACACTTTCTTTACTATCTCATACTTTCTTTTAATTAAAATCAACAGGTTTATCGTTAATCAATATGGCCTAGTATCGAATTATTTTGATATCTAAACTATACCACAACTATCTTTGAACATAAACTGTCAGTTTATCGTGAACGTTTTATCGCCTAAGTTATTGCTGCACTAGTGGTTAACCGCGTTTACATCGTCAAGAACATCTAATCTAAATTAAAAACCGACTCTATCATGTTCTTTGAAGAGTTGAAAATTGTTAAATATGATTTCTATCTTGCGGTTAGAAGATTATTGATGTCCATACTCGTTATCGCTTCTAAGTAATGTCCACTCTTCAGCTTAATGTCATCGTTGGTATAGAAAATCGAGTACTAAAACCACTCATTAGAAACTTCTATTCTTGGCCTGACGACTCATGTTTTAACTTCGAACAACAGAAGAATAGTTAAACCATTATTTGTAGGGCTGTCCAAGCAATCCATTACCGCTGTTGGACAAATTGGTTAAGTTCATTTGCGGCGATAACGTCGTGTCAGGAACTCTTTGAGTTCACAATATTCGCGACCAGCCAACTGTTGACCCATTTAACCAAGTGACTATTTTAGATATGATTCTAAACTTCAACAGATGTCCCCACACCGCTCGACAGTTAGATCGGTGATATTTATTAGCGTTGGCGTTTCTTTGGGATATTTTATTTTTTACACCAACAAATTGCTTTTTCCTTTTCTAATCTTCGTTTCTTTTCACCCGTTTAATCTTCTGATATATTTTCTTTCGTCTGATTTAATCTCGGAGGATCCATGAATTTGCCAATTTCAAAATCTCATTTAAATCTGTATTTAAAGGGCTTCAAATACGTTGAACTGGGCTCTTTTATATTCTGGACGGACTTTCTGACTTCTTATAAAAGTATTCGTCTGTAAAATGTTATACCTCATCATTCAAACTTTTCATACTATAACTTCATTACTGATTCATGGAGTGATATCGACCCTACATTTGAATTCATACCATCAAAGCGATCCTTTTCCAGCCACCTTTTCAAAGGCTCTTTACATTCCTTGAGATTTCCCTCAGGGATTTCACTGAGCACTTGAAGACTGCCAAGGAACTGTATTTCCAGTTACTTAGGACTCCTAAGATACCGGTATCGTGAGTTTTTTACAAAGAGTTTGTAGTTCTGATAGAGAACGACGTTATCGATATTGCATTTATTTGCAACTGCATTGAATTTTCTGTAGATGGCTTCGGTAAGCCCCTTAATTGTAATAGAGTAATGTAAAACTGACAGGGAATGCAAAAATAAAATATTGACAATAGTATTCAACAAAAATAGTTCTTCAAATTGGTTTTTATGTCTTATTGAGAAATTCAAAGGTTGTTGTGGCGAGAAAATGGCCGCAAACTTAACAAACAATAATAAAGATTCATAATTGCTTTTGGAGTGCTCTAGTGGATCCAGAAAATAATGCCATTTATTGTTATCGAAAGATTGAGGTGGAGTCTTTTATCAGCCAAGAGTCTTCACCTTCTCAACCAGAATGTTAATAAAACCAGCTATTCTTTACAAGTAGGCACTTAAAACTTAGGTTCTCAGAAACTCCTCTAGCTCGAGACTCACCCTCTTCAAACAACCCACACACAATTTACTTAATTAGCGCAATCCTAACGGTGAAAACAGCGTATAGTTTCTGATATAATTGATTTATTAACAAGTTAGACGTATTACGGTTAAGGAGGACTTGCGTTACCGGAATCGTCGGCAGAACGCCGGTGGCTATGCAATGCTTGTTAGATGCGCAAATAGCTCCTCGCTACAATTAGCCAAGCGTTGATTAAACGCTCAGTTTAAAAGATGCCTTCATGATTTTCTGCTAGAACTAATGATTAGCAATCTAGGCTTTTCCTGGGCCGTTATATTTCGTAAATGTTACACCATTCTTGTCCATACGAAACATAGGTTTTATTTTCGAAAAATACGATGAAAAAACCAAAACTGCCGTGGAAAAACGTGACCTGTTAAATATTTTTCTACAACATAAATAATATCAATAAAACACTCCTTTCTTCTTGACGATCAATATTTAAAAACCAGGACAGGCTGTGTTTTCATAGTGGCCATCTGAAAGTCGTTTGGCTCTGCAGGCTGTGTCCTTTGCGCCAAAAAGAGCCTCATAACGCGATGCTTCAGCAAAATGTTACTTAACTTTCTTCTGTATATCATTTTGCCTTCCCTTTTCGTAATATGTAGGACAAAGAATTCGTTGGCTTTAATAATATTTTAGCTACAAATTACACGTGCGGTTTACCTTAATATTTTACGTAGACGCACAAAGCTCTTCAGAGGTTGGAAAAATCTGTGGAGAACTCAAATTTCTGTTTTAATTATCATTCCTATTTGCTGTTACTTGATTAATTTTAGACTTTTTGTTCTATATTTTATTTTTAACTCATGAAAATAACAGTAATCATAAAATTAAACCTTCATTGGTTATGTCGAAAATTTCGTCGTTTTAATTCCGAATGAAAAAAAAATGAGCTAAGGAAGCTTTTACCTAAATTAACTCCTGTAAATTGTTCAAAAGTTAAGTAGAGTGTCCTTTCAACTTTACAAACGAAGTAACACAAGCTTGAGTTATATTTATTGAATATTCATAGAGTGTTTGCGCATTGCGTCGTTGACGAATTTTTACTAGCAGATTTGCTCCTGCAGCGATACTGTTTATTCATATCGTCAGAGTTGTCAAAGCGTTTCAAAATTACCTCGTCTAATTTATCATGTTTACGTGTTCATCAAATAAAAACAAACAGTCGGCCAACGTACTCAACGACCTACAATTAGCTCTTGATACGTTTATAATTACAAAACTTCAAGATCTAGACGCCTAAACAGTCGTAGATTATGATGTCCTTGGCAACATGACAAGTGTTTTTGTTGGTATTCTTATTATCGAATCATCGGACGACGCTGATAGCAGTACGAAAACAAACAATGAAAACGGAACGATTTCTGAAGGGATCAACGACACACACAGCGACCCGTCGGGTTGCGTAGGAGTCTGTCTATTTTCATACTTCAGTTTGTATATCCATCTCACTTCAACATAAGAGGAACGTATAGCTCCGTCTCTGTTAAGTATTGTGCAATAATTGGCAACATATTTATTTTTTCCATGTCGTGTGTGCCAAAAACACACGTGGACGACCCGAGCCCAGATAGATAATATAACTTTGTAAGCGGGTTCCTTGCTTCGTTATACGGCGTGAGTGATTCTGAAACGTTTACGTTATAAATACGATGAGTGTTTAGTGTAACTTCATCAACTCTCTTTTCATTATTTAGTCGTCCTAAATTAACTGCTATTCGTTGGAAGATCTTTAATTATACATTTGGTAAATTCATTATAATATATTTGTTTTCTCTTTTACTTTAAAATATAGCGTTTCATCATCATCATATTAGCCATAAGACGTCCACAGCTGAACATAGGCCAAATAAATGTTTACAATTGTAGTAATATTAAAAGTTTTTGAACTAATGTTTACTCTTTCAATTCTCAGATAACAATCACGCATATTTATATATAGGTTTAAATGCTACAAAATTAAAGATCTTCCTGAAACTAAGGCAACATATTTCTCCACTCCACTAAGTTGTGGTGGGAATGAAGGAAACGTGAAAGGTGTCAACCGCACGGCTATTAACGCCGGAGAAGCTACATATAAAAATATATCCACCAGCGTTAATACGGGAATTGCGCATTCCCTTTTAACAAAGGGAATGCGCAATTCTCCTAAAACTTTTGCCATGAGTGAGCCAGAGCCTCAACAAAATTGTAATTCGTTCGATTACGTTTAACTTCATGTAACCTCAAATTCTTACGTTAATGTTTATTCAAATATCCAATTTTATTGTACAGCGTGATTCGCGTTTAGTCCTTCCAAGGTCGCAAGTAAACATGTCGTGACCACGAACCATATTGTATAGTTGATGCCCTTACAGTGGACAGTATTAAATGAAACGTAGTAGTAGCTTATTTTTCTATACGTTTATCGAGTGCAAGTATTACACTGTGATAATGGTTTCTTCGTGTTAGTGCTGTGGAATGGATTGCGTTTGTTAGTTCAACAACTTCAACTGTTGTATAATGTCGAAGACTTTGAACGCCTACAGAATGTGAGTATGATTTATTTATTTTTGCGTTTTTATTAATACTGTTACAAGTTATGTGTACCATGAATCAAATTGTATCTGAACAAATTGTATCAGTGTCATCTCTCTCAGGTGTCACTGATATCGAATTGTCCGCAATAATATAATTTAAAATAATTTTACACGAAGTACGGAAAAAAATGCTTGCTTCTTTTATAAAATTTTACTTCGATACTGAACAATAGGGAATCGAGAACCGGTCCTTGTTGGAAGACCCGGGATTTTCGGGACAGGCGTCCAAGGAACCGGGAAATCCCGGGATTTTCGGGACTTTCGGGACAAAAACGCATTTTTTTCCATGGCATTAGAAAACAATGGAAGTAATAAGATAACTTTAGGGCATAGTATTTATTCTGATTAAAATCATACAACCAACTTATTCGTCGGCCTCATGTGGGTTTGCTCTAGCCTCTTTTCTATTCAGAGGTGGCAAATCTATTCACTCTAACTGTACTAACTATAATAATTTAAATGGATGGAAACTTGCAGTTCATCTAGATGTCCAATACTGGACATTAGATGTAATGCAAGTAGGTCGGTGGAAAGAGGTTGTAGAAATCATGAGTTCCACCTATTTAAGGTCTCATCTTAGCCACGAGCGAAACAGAAAAAAAACGAAAAGAGGGTAAGCTTGCGTCGATGAGATGAGCTAAGCTGTAGAGTAACCATCCACCAGTGTCACGTTGCCAATTAGTCTAAGAAGCTCTGCGTTCCACTGGGTCTAGTGCAGTAAGTCGTATTTATCTGAGCCATCTGCTGCAATACTCCGTAAGGAAAAACAAAAGAAACTTTGAATTTCGCGGGCTACTACGACGCAATCACCTTATGCAGAAATGGGCTTGCACATAGGCTATCCAGGTGTAAGGTATCGCTTCACTCTATTTAAGATGCCCACGTCAAAGTTGACACTGGATGTCAGCTCTATGCCCAGAAGCTTAAGGTCATTTTCAGTTACAGAAACAGGAAAAATAGGAGTTGTTCCAAATTACTCTATAAAAGATGTAGTTTCGATTTACTCCTACTTCACTAAGGAAATATACGCTTGTATGTTGGTGGCGTTAAAAGAGAGAAGTTTCTTGTTCGCTCACTGCAGGCGTAGCATGGCGCCGTAGAAAGGGGGTTTCTCGACGGAAGAAAAGACAAAATGACAGAACGTAGAAATATTTTTTGCGTGCATGGTAATGTAAAAAATATAGAAAATAAACGTTCTTTTCTTCAATGGTGTACGAATGGTGTCACATTTGTGCAAAAAAACAGTCGATTTATGTAGAAATAACGATGAAATAGCTTTGTCTTTTCTTAGTAGAATAGAGATAGAATCGCCATGCTACGCGTGCTGGGATACTAAGTATGAAATCTGTTCGCTCTACCATGGTCTCTCTGAAGCAATGAATTTCATCCCCACTGGATTTTGCAGTGGGCAAGTATGTCATTGAAACAGTACTGTTATCTACCTATCCAACAATACCAGGCTGAAGTGGGTAAAAAATGTGCAGCAAAATAAGAGTTGCAAAGAAAACAGGTAACTGTTGAACTCCAGAGTCAATAACCAAAAGTTCAAAGGATCAACGACAACTCTGATTGATCGTTCACTAAGAAAGTCTGATATCCAGCTACAAAAATCAACTGGGATACCAAAAGTGAGGAAGCTTTTTGTCTCGAGACCCTGTCAAAGGCTTTCGAGATATAACCGTACTACATTATCAAATTTTCTTCTCTGTCAACCACACCTGTATCTGAACATGTAATTCCGTATATAACGACGAAGTGAATAAATACCTTACATCCAATTTGATTCTTTTGTATATTAAAAAATTAACAAGTTTAAACAAATTATTTATACTGTTTTTCTTGAGTCCCGAAAATCCCGAATTTCCCGGTTCCCAGTCGCATGTCCCGGGTTTTAAAATATACTTCAAGAACCGGGAAATCCCGGGATTTTCGGGACCGGGATTTCCCGGTTCGATACCCTACTGAACAACCATTTCATGGTCTGCCACCACTACTTATTAGATTTGTCTTCACTTCGTTCCGAGCCTTGAGCTAGAACCTATTCCCCTAAGACTTTATTACGTCAACTAGCTGTGCCCGCGACTTCGTTCGCGTGGATGTCGGAATTTAACAATGTATTTTTTAGTGCGAAGCGCTTAATTCTCGCCACGTTTTTTTATAAATCATATCGTTTTCATATAATCCCTGAATTTAGAATTTATTTTTCAAGAATATTTGAGGTGATTATAATAAACGCTCTCTGTCGTTCAGATTCAGAAGAATTGCTACTGGATTAGAGCACTCATTCTATCTCATTCCATCCCACTCCATCCTACTCCATCCCACTCCATCCCACTCCATCCGACTCCATCCCACTCAGTCCCACTCCATCCCACTCAATCCCACTCCATCCCACTCCAGCCCATTTCATCCTACTCCATCCCACTACATCCCACTCCATCCTAATCCATCCCAGTCCATCCCACTCAGTCCCACTCCATCCTAATCCATCCCACTCAGTCCTACTCCATCCCACTCCATCCCACTACAACCCACTCCATCCCACTCCAACCCACTCCAACCCACTCCATCCCACTCCAACCCACTCCATCCCACTACATCCCACTCCATCCCACTCCATCCCACTCAATCCCACTCCATCCCACTCCATCCCCCTCCAGCCCATTTCATCCTACTCCATCCCACTCCATCCTAATCCATCCCACTCCATCTCACTCCATCCCACTCCATCTCACTCCATCCCACTCAGTCCCACTCCATCCTAATCCATCCCACTCAGTCCCACTCCATCCTACTCCATCCCACTCCATCCTAATCCATCCCACTCCATCTCACTCCATCCCACTCCATCTCACTCCATCCCACTCAGTCCCACTCCATCCTAATCCATCCCACTCAGTCCCACTCCATCCCACTACATCCCACTCCATCCCACTCCATCCCACTCAAACCCACTCCATCCCACTACATCCCACTACATCCCACTCCATCCCACTCCATTCCACTACATCCCACTCCATCCCACACCATCCCACTCCATCCCACTCCATCCCTCTCCATCCCACTCCATCCCACTGCATCCCACTCCATCCCACTCCATCCCACTCCATCCCACTCCAACCCACTCCATCCCACTCCAACCCACTCCATCCCACTACATCCCACTCTATCCTAATCCATCCCACTCCATCCCACTCCATCCGATTCCATCCCACTCCATCTTACTCCATCCCACTCCATCCCACTCCATCTCACTCCATCCCACTCCATCCCACTCCATCCCACTCCATCCCACTCCATCCCACTCCATCTCACTACATCGCACTTCATTCTAATCCATCCCACTCCATCTGATTCTATCCCACTCCATCCCACTCCTTCCCACTCCATCCCACTCCATCCTACTCCATCCCACTCCATCTCACTCATTCCCATTCTAGTGTGAGTCTAATAAAAACCTTTTCTTTCTTTCCATTCCATCCCAAACCATCCCATTCTATTCCATTACACTCTACTTAACTCTACTCTACTCTACTCTACTCCACTCCAGTCCACAACATTATTTGAATAGGTATGTAGTTTTTCTATTCCAAGCTAGATCGCGCTACTGAACTGCGCGTCTCGGTGTAAACTGACCGTAATTTTACTTCTGGGTCTGGAACACTTTAAATTCAAATATCTTTTGATAGACTTAACCGATTGCAATGAAACAAAAACTAAATTAGTCCTCAAATTACGCTCGATCGTTGTGTATGAAGGTTATCTACATTGCCTTCGTACATTTTACGTGATGGAGCCACAAATAAACAGACAAACCGACAAACCGACAAACAGACAAACAGACAAAAATTCTAAAAATGCTGGAAATGGGTTCTGTTGGTTGTCCTTCAACACCCTAGCTATTTTTTTTGGATTTTATTTTGATGTACAAAAACGATTTTTCTACAGTTTTATTATATGTATAGATAATAAACCAATTTCGCCAAGCCTCTCAATAGTTTTACTTTGTACTGCTAAATCAAGTCCAACTTTCTTCACTGGAGTATACTTTAGATGCGTAGTTTTCTATTGGAGCATTCCTTATCACAACTTGTGGGACCGGTTTCGGTTGCATCTGCTGGTCAACCTTTACGTGAAAATATGTCGTTTTGTTTTATGTTTGGAATGTACGTCTGTTATTTCCTTTTTAGTTTTTTTTTGTGTTTATACTTTGTGGTAGAATCAGGTTACATGATTGATTAATGTATTTATTATAATAATTCACTTATCTTAAATAAATATACAAACTCAGCTGTATCAACCAGAATGCGCTTTGTGAATGATTGATCAACAAGTTATTTGCATGTAGGTATATCAAATGCAACGGTTGGCTGCACTTTTTACAATAAAATTGAATCAGTTGCATTAAATCTGATTGAATTTGATTAAATTACCATTTGCTGCAGTAACCCTTCTAATTCTCAACGTTTATATCCATGACGTAAATGCTACACTTCTCTCTAAAGGTTTGCCGTATAAACAGTCCATCGATGACGGAATTGGGCCATAATGTGCTGCGGAATTAGCTTGCCTTTATTTATTTGGAGCAAATCTAATCTTGGGTCATTGTGTAATAACTGGATCTTTTCTCGCAAATAACCTTAATGAAATCTAGAACAGATTTTGTGAGACGCGCAACGTTTTCATTAAACAAGTTGACTTCAACAATGTTACTTTATTGTGCCCTTATCCGCGCAACATATACATATCTTTCTTCCATACTTCATCTTTCAGCATTTTTTTCTCTACTCTTATTAACCAGCGATATTTTAGTTGACTTCATGCCTGTTGAATATCCCATCAGCCTAACAAGGTTCTTAACTTAATTATAAATCTTCATTAGCCCCATTAAATGTGTCCGTCGATAAATCGGAAGCATCATCAGTCATGTTGGTATTCTCAACGACCCACAGTTAATTAATCACTGTGAAAGCTACATGAATCTCTTGACACGAACAATTTGCGATTAACAGATTTATGGGACCCTGTTATGACTTGCGTTATTACCGTCGTTAGTTTTGGATGTAAACTGGTCGTGACTTGGAACACAATTTAATGGGTACTAGACTGACCTGATTAATAAGCGACTTCGGTTTCTACATCTGCATTGATTTTCAAGAATTCTGTAAAATTGTGTCAATTTGATTTTTCATCTATTTGCGGATCGAGATGAATTTCCAGTAATTTCAATAATGTTATACGTTCCGTGTATAGAATTTTATGGCAAAGCAAAAAACTACATTGAATATTTTTAAGAAAACCGTTTGAATTTCATCGTGGATCAATTATTAAAACATATTTCGTACAAACGAAAAGAAAGCTTGACAAAATTAATTCAAGAGTCGGCCCATAAAATATTTTCACTCTCAGTGTATTTGAAATAACCCCGAAAAGCTAGACAATTTGTTTGCTCAGGGCTTAGGCTGTATTTATTAGCCGAACTAAGTACATATATGCCATAATACCTTCGTCGTCGTAAAACATGGTTAGCAATCTAGACATAAATCTTGAGTACCTCAAGACTGTGCTTTATTGAGATAAAAGCAAATAGACTTCACGAGGGACTAGAGGCTGTTAGATTTTTGTTACTAAATTATTTTTCTTTGGAACCGAAAAGATTTTTCTAAATCTACATAATTTGATGAAAGTATAAGCAAAGAGTATGCCTACGCTAAACTTATATCAGTCAGTCTGGAAGATATTACGGAATTCACGTTAAAGTTATTTGAGAGAACTGCCAACTTGCTCCTTGTTAGATTTACTTAACAAGTTAGGCTTCAAGTCGATCGCGCTGTTAGTGGGACTTTTTAACTTAAAGCCTTAGGTGGTTGAAGTTACCATAACGTCCCGTACGTTTAATAAAACTTCCTTTCTCGTATATTTTTACATCTTCTGCTCCTTTCCTAACTTTTGGAGTAGGACTGGTTATAAAACTTATGGGCTCCTAACCTATAATTCTTCAAACAATTAGGGACACAGCTTAAAGTGCTTCCTCTGCAAAAAATCTCGTATATTTTCGCATTCTTGATGTTTGAGTAAGGTAAACATTGTCTACTTCCGTTTTATCGGTTCATTGGCAAACTCATCATCCTGCCGTCCTTCAATTAAGATCGTTTGACCCTGACCTTTCCATTGAGTATTGAGCTCATCCGGGCCCAATGTCACCATTGTACCCTCCAATTGAACTTTCAGGATTACTTCAGCCGTGTTAATGTAGCCTCTACGCGTGTTTCGCTTTCAAGTTTTGCTTCAGTGATAATTGTTCAGAGTAATAATTCATGCTTTTGAACTAATTACAAACCCAAGTTTGATTTATTTCACCCTCTCCTATTATAATTTTAGATTTTAAGTCTGGAATTATGAAATTCCTTCGATTTATTTAACTTGACTGACTCTAAATAATGAGGAGGTTATCGTTTAATCGTACTTAGTTGTAATTGATCCATTTTCGACTAATATACTTACAATGATTTTTATATTTCGTTTAAACTGGCGCACATTTATTTTATATTAATTTTCCTGTCTGATAATAATGGACTGCCACAACCCATGCTTTATGGTAGAAAATTACAGAGTATCAAACGCTCGTTGTTCCGCGCGATGATTCAGCTTGATATGCGGACATCTAATCATCGTTGCATTGTGCACTATTATTAAACAGTACTGGAGTTAAAATAAATTCAGAAACTCGCCAGTAATCCCGAAAGGTGATGTTTCACATGAAACTGCAACATTTGCAACCTTGTCTCATTCTGAGCTCACATTTTACAATTTGCGTCCAAACTGTCGCATCTGCATTACTTATTCAACCGCGGAACGCTACAACCCGGTTGACATAAAACTGAACGTTATATCCGTATGTGCAGAAATTTTTAATGTTGCCCTCACTGGCGCCTGGTCGGTGTCTAGACGCATCGATTGGGCTAGCCCTTTGTGTGGTCGCTGTAATTGCATTAAGTGCAAGTACCTATAGAACCTTTTGCTTTCTCAGTCATTAGTGGTTAATTTGTCTTTTTGGTCTTTTCAGGGAGGTATTGTTGGTCCTGTGAATTTTGTTAATCTTTGATGGTGTTTCAACAATTGCATTGAAGGACGGGTAGAATAAACTTACATTGTAATTGAAAGTGTTATTTAAATTCCTTTGCTTTTGACGCCAAGTGAATAATTCAGTAAGGAAATTGCCTATTCTCATGCACTGCAGTCAGCAGCTAATCAGATATCCTGCGTCTGTGAGTCAAGCGACTAGCGCCTGTTCATAGAAATAATTGACTATTCAATTCAATGGTGACTAACGCAATACTACTAATATGAGTTTCAAGAGATATCAATGACAATATGATAAAAATATGATACATGAAGGTAATAATAAAAATATCTCAAGGAAACGATTAATTTTCCTCCTTCCTGAAAACGCAAAAGAAAGGTGAAAAGCAAATAAAATATCTTACAAACTCGAGTATAATTTATGCGCTGAAAAGGCATATTATGACAACATTTAACGCTTGGCACCTTTCCAGAACCTCCTTGACCTTGTGAGTCTTGTAAGTCCCTCCCGGTGTGAACCGTGGTTTTACGACATTTTGTACAAGCCTTGCAGTAGAATTTACTACGTCTAGGGAGTTCAAAATTATAAGTACCAGCGGGATTTTTATTATTTCTTGTATGGTATAGCTTTACCGCAAATCTCATAAAGTCCGTCTTTGATGGAAGGAATAAAGTTTTAATTGATGTTACCGATCGAGACGACGAACTTTTAGACATGTGAATAAGGAATTATTTTAGACGTCTGAAGCGCTGGTGGTGTTTTGGCTTCCAAGTTAGGCAAATCAATATTGGTTTTTATATCAGGAACTTCTCCAGTAGCAGGACAGAATCAAGCTATATCAAACATAATTGGTGAATTGTGGATATTATACACCTTTGTCTCATTCTTCGGAGATTACAAGCAATCTTGTGCTAACGTTAATAGTACCGTTTTATTAAATCAAGTCAGGTGTTTAATACCATTCACTACCAGTTTCAACTAATGCAGAGCTATTTTCTGGAAGTGCGATTGTCGTTCAGCTTCGGTAGCAATTCGAAAAGCGTCTACCTCCTCTTAGTCACCATTTACGACACCCACGGGAGAGAACCTTTCTTAGTTACCCGACGTAATATACTATGTGCATTGAGAAGTTTGTCTGTGTATTTTACTGGACCAACGGTGGATATATTTTCTGTAAGATCTTCCTTGTCGATGTTATGATCTTTATGCTTTTGTTGTAACCTAGGACCTAGTAGAGTGATATTCTAGCGAAAATACCGTTTATAAATATTGAATTGACATCAAATGCCGGAGTTTGTGTGTTGTAAGCACTATCGCTTTGAAAGAGTCACTCCCATTGGTCTTGGCTTTCTTGTTAGCTCAGTCATTCGGCTCAAAAAATACAGCTGTAATTGTGTGTTTGATAAGACGAAAATGAAGCTTCATGTCTATCTAATAGGTACTATTAAAAATTAATTAAACCTCGTCTATCTTCAATGTTGACATTCATTTTCAGTACACGACCAATCTCTTACTTAAATTAAAGGATGATGCCAGGGCTTCTATGAAATCTGGTACCACCCTCCAATAGCAACATGTAATACGTCATTGGATAGGTATTTTAAAGCTGAACAAAAAATACTATGGCACCAAGTCTGAAATATTAGTCCGTTTTGAGATATGTTTGATTAAATATGGCAGTTTAAGATATAGCCAAATAATGTTTTTTTCGTAAAATATTACATTTTGATGCAGAGGAGGAGGAGCAGAAGCTCGGTTCTAAATAATGAAAGCCGCACAGGTCGATCTTCCATGTAAAGCCACGCTTGCCGAGGTCGGTTTATGGATGGGTGACCATCTATCCGAGTTTTTTCCGTGCCTCAGAAAGCACTTAAAATCCGTTGATTACGGCTGTAATTTTTGTAGATCTTTGACAGTCGTTACCTACTGTAAAAGCTCGCTTTGACGTTAACCACTTCTACTACGAAGGTGGTTAACGGCAGGTTGAAGAGCGATTTTAAGCTTTTACGCCAAAGATATTTCAACAATGCGTCAATGTCTTGTCACATTCAGTCACTACACATATGAAAGCAAGGTTTTTTTTTTTCATGGTATAATCATCGAATGAGGCCTGATCTCGGGGCAGGCCTCGACTACTGCGGTTCAAAAATCGCCTCGCGACGTCCAATACCGTAGGCGTCGCCCGCAGCGGTTGTGTCGTGAGATGGAGGCTGTCCTCTCCTTCACGTATATCGCCTCCTACTTCGCTAGCATCACTGCTTAGGAGAAGCAGGAGGAGGTGATTACTTCTTAATAAACGGTTGCGTATGGCTCCGCAGTGGTGCCCCGCCCAAGCTATGCATACTTTCACTGTATGGTCGATCGTGTGCACCTCCGGGCGATTTTCGCAATGGAGAAAACTCGGATAGATGGTCACCCATCCATAAACCGACCTCTGCAAGCGCGGCTTGACATGGAAAATTGACCCGTGCGGCTTCCATTATTTAGAACCGAGCTTCTCCTCCTCCCCTTCTGCACCAAAATGTAATAACTTACGAAAAAACATTATTTGGTCATTTCTTAAACTGCCATATTAAATCAAACATAATTATCTCAGAACGGACTAACATTTCAGACTTGGTGCCAGAATATTTTTTGTTCAGCTTAAAAATACCTATCCAATGACGTATTACATGTTGCTATTGGAGGGTGGGCCCAAAAATTGCATCATCCTTTTTAACCGACTTCAAAAAAAAAAGTAGGTTCTCAGTTCGACTTGTATGTATGTATGTATGTATGTATGTATGTATGTATGTATGTATGTTTGTCCGCGATTATCTCGCGTTTGGCTGAACGGATTTTGATGCAGTTTTCAGAAAAGTGTTCTCTACATTCTGGAGAAGGTTTTAGTATATAACACTAATAGATATCCCGTGACGTTGCCCGCGTGGATCCGTTTTGCTTACTTGGATCGTAGATTTTCAGGGACGATTGCATGTTTGTCCACGATTATGTTGCGTTTGGCTGAACCGATTTTGATGCAGTTTTCAGGAAAGTGCTTGTTACATTCTGGAGAAGGTTTTAGTATATA
Source organism: Agrotis clavis (assembly GCA_954870645.1). Lineage (NCBI taxonomy): Eukaryota > Metazoa > Arthropoda > Insecta > Lepidoptera > Noctuidae > Agrotis > Agrotis clavis. Next base: position 22,416,259 of record OX940930.1, read on the forward strand.
ACACTAATAGATATCCCGTGACGTTGCCCGCGTGGATCCGTTTTGCTTACTTGGATCGTAGATTTTCAGGGACGATTGCATGTTTGTCCGCGATTATCTCGCGTTTGGCTAAACCGATTTTGATGCAGTTTTCAGGAAAGTGTTTGTTACATTCTGGAGAAGGTTTAAGTATATAACACTAATAGATATCCCGTGACGTTGCCCGCGTGGATCCGTTTTGCTTACTTGGATCGTAGATTTTCAGGGACGATTGCATGTTTGTCCGCGATTATCTCGCGTTTGGCTAAACCGATTTTGATGCAGTTTTCAGAAAAGTGTTTGTTACATTCTGGGGAAGGTTTGAGTATATAACAATAATGGATATCTCGTAAAGTTGCTCGCATAGATCCGTTTTTGTTGCTTAATAGGATTGTAGATTTTCAAAGAAGCCGATTTTATGAAGATTTTTGTTGAATATCGCAACTAAAAAGGGAAAAATAAAAAACTTTTTAAAAAAAAGGGAACCGACTTCAAAACCAAACACAAAAAAATGATAAAATAACTTTTTTTTTCGGAAGTCGGTGGCCATGACTCAATGAAATAAAAAAAAAACAAAGCCACCGACTTCCGAAAGAAAAGTTATTTTATCATTTTTTTGTGTTTGGTTTTGAAGTCGGTTCCCTTTTTTTTAAAAAGTTTTTTTGTAGTTTGCGTTCCACTCAACCGTCAATGTTTGCCGAGCTTTAATCAACATCGGCAGTCCAAAATAGTCCCCAATTAGAGGTAATTCATTAGTTTCATAACAATTAACAAATTAATTCCAGTGAATCGTGTTGTTCTGGGTTATTTTCATTAACCAAAACATGTTTATCTCCTGTAGTAATGTAATTATTTACTATGGCTTTACACCAATTGGTTTGGTTAATAGATTGTGTAACTGATATACTGAATGGTTTCAAGTGTTTTGTTATCTCTACCCACCAACACTTGTTACTTATTTATTTTTGTGCATATTCATTTTCCCCTCTGCACAAATGATTAATTATCACTCTCCAAGAATACAATTATATTCTTGCAATTTCCGTTTCCTAATAGCTTCCCCTGTCGTACCTTGCTCGGAAATATCTGTCAAAACATAATAAACAAAAGCAGAGGTATCTAAATCACCCCGAAGCTCCACTTAACCCAGCTCATGTCTTACGAAATTTTCTAATTTTCCTTGCAAACATTGCGTGGCTCGCTGGCGGAGGGTTGTCGCCCTTGGTTGTCATGGCAACGGGCATTTTATGCGCCCCACGTTGCCTTCACCCCGGCCCTCCGGAGGGGTAATATGAATTTGGCAAGGTTACCCCCTTCTCCCTTCGCCCGAAGGTCTGGAGTCCAATGAGTTATACTTATTTATCGTAGCTTACACGTGGTATGTTATTCGGCTTTCTGTTGATACAGCCGTCTCATGTTTATTATTATACGTTACGCTGTTTTCATTTGAGTTATATTTAAATGGAGGGTAGAACTTCGAACTTTCAAAATTAATTCGCGGAGGTAAAGGTATCTGAAAAATTAATTTGGGGAAGTTCCATTAAGATATTTTACTTGTTGTTTGTTTGCTATGTAGATAAAAAATATTTTTATTATTTGATTATTGTGATAACTGTTTATATCTGTAATAGATTATTTTATAATTATATCCTTATCAACAGAGTTCTTTAACCTACTAACAAGATCATTATTATCTGCTCCATGTTTAGCAAAACGTCTGCGGGTTGTTAGATGATATTGTTTTGAATGCCTACACTACAGTTCTTGATATTCCTAGTTCCTACCCTTCTAGCCGGAGGGAGCAATTTGTGGAACTTGAAAGGACTTTATAATAATGAACACTCCCTCTTTAATATCTCTAAGTGCTTCTAAATTCAGACACGTTTCCCTGTCATTTTCAAGTTTTCACAATAACTTTGTGTATGAACTGCTTCAGGTCTATTGTTTTGTTTTCCATAAAAAGTGTTCTTTTATGAATCATTTGCGCGGCTTCCAAGTATAAAATTACGTCGCTACTTGCGTATTTCCTTCTTTTTAAAATAGTTATATTAATTTGATAGTGTTTGTCATGTATGATATGGCCTTCCTCACTGTATACATGTTTGCCTTTGCTCTTACTTGATTTATCAACAACTTGATTTATGTGTTTATTGATTTGTTTCTTCGTTAGTATCTCGAAGATTATATTATTATATTGTTCTAATGGATCAATCTATTAAGACATTCAGTTTTGTGAGTGTTCATTATTGTATTTTTATATCTTACATAGATATTAAACTAGTTTAAAATTTCCACGGTCTTTACCTGATAGCTGCATAAGTTACCAAGAAAATATCAAGTAACATAAAGGAAAGGAATAGAATTTATACATGACAGCCTGACAGGTTCCCAAATCCGACAAAGGAAAGGCTCTCAAACGAGACACATAAAATATGTGAAATAGAAGACGGGAATATTATCTCCCTGAGCAGAATATACGTGTATGAATATAAAGCGGACCCGGTGTCACGCTAGCAATCTAATACTCGGCAATAATTTAGCGTTTCAAGACACGTCTCAACACGAAGACGCCTAAACTAGAACTGCCAGACTGTGCCGATAAATAGAGGGTATTTGCGATGAAGTTTGACGATCGTGTTAATGGAATGAGGCTAGATGAAGATTGAACATATAGTTGGATGACAAATATTGTCCTTGTAATTTATTGATGAAGGAACTTTGCAGACATTTGCTTTCATTGCGCCCTTACTGTATTAGTCATGATTTTATTCTTACTCAGCTTTTTATAGTAATGTCAAGAGCATACAAAGGTTTACGGGAAGTTTTAGTTCAATTATTTTAATTTCATGACTGCATGTAGGTAACTGCAACTATGGCAGTTCCTGTCTTGGACAGTTCTCAGGAAACTACTGTCTGGAAGTTTGGCGGAACTCAGAACTAATCTGAAGTGATCTGCAACCAACCCATCTGCGACAAACTCTGTAGATGACATTGTTATTGGATATTGGACATAGTTGTCAGTTCCGTCTTGTGTCTTTCCTTAATCCCTTCCCACGATTTGTTGGTTTTTCATGATCCATTTGACCTTATTTGTTATCAAAGCAACATATTATTATTGTAGTTCTTAATAGAAAAGTATACAAAATCCATGTTTCCACATCTAATTCACAACCATGTGTTAGGCATTATGACGTATATTTACGCAACCGGTCAATATGACAGTCTGTCAAGGTTGAACCATTTAGATACTGCTAGATAACAATGTTTTACTAAACTGTATTTATATTTATACGAGCCCACTGTAAACATGGACTTTGTGAATGGAAAGTCATTTGTTGACGAATGATTATGTGAAAGAGAATACTCTCTTTCGTAAAATCATCATTATCATCATGTTCCTGCCCTTATCCCATTTTACTTGGGGTCGGCGCAACACGTTTTTACCCGACTGCGCCGGGAGGGTTATGTTTTTCGAGTGTATGTATGTATGTATATTTCTTTGTGTTGCTCTGCAGCCTAAACGGCTTGATGGATTTTAACTTGAGAGGTGTCGTTAGATTCGTCTTAAACGTGAGAGTGTCACTGGGTACATAAAACTGGCCAAGTGCGAGTCGAACTCGTGTGCAAAGGGTTCCGACTAAAAATATTTTTTTTTAATCTCACATTCTATCAAGTGGGGTATCAAATTAAAGGATTTTAATAATGGTTTACCAAAATATATGTAACTTATATGTTTCAATTTAATTTGGACTGATAAATGCTAACAAAAACTAAACTAAAAATAGTAAAATAAAATAAATATTTAAAAAAAAAAACAAAAAACCGGACTGCGAAAAAAAACTGAAAAGAAAGAAACAAGCCCAGTAGTTTAGAATTCACTCATTCACACTCACAGTCGGGGCCCATCCAAATTATACCAATCAAATCTTCCCAAGGGGCTACTGGGCTTGTTTCTTTCTTTTCAGTTTTTTTACGCAGTCGGGTTTTTTGTTTTTTTTTTAATATTTTTTTTTCTTCCATTCTCCCCTATCAGACGTCACAGTATCATTTACTTCATTTTCGTTCATATCATTCTTTAGACAATCCATACAGTCATCTTTTCTTTGGCCTTCCTCTTCCTCTCCATCCATCAACATTCAAATACTCATCACTCTCTTAGTCACTCACACCATGAAATGTGGTGGAGTCAGTGGATGGAAAGAAACACCACAACGTTGCCAATTAGTGTACTTTTTCTAATTATCCAATTAGTGTTGCCTATATGATGAAACATTTCCAGGCAAAAATGCAATTTCTCTCAACTTTACTGTAGGATATTAAAGTTTTTATCAAATAAATCAAATAAATGTAAGCTATCCAGCGAGACTTTCTCTAATTCCTTGTAAAATTCTTTATAGCTAGCTTAGTCATCGTTCCTCAGTTTTCCCTTCGTATCGGATATATCTATAATTGTTCGTCGTCAAAATCGGAATCGTGGTATCCGCATGGTGTTTCCGAAGCCTTACCTGTGTTTCCGCGGTGCATAGCATGTGCTCGTTTACGTTGTAATAGTTTTTCCGCATTGCGCCATTGTTGCTCATTCATAGTTCATTGTCCATGTGTCCTTTCGACCTTTTGGCTGTTTCTTTGGTAAATTCTAGCTTTACATTGATGTTGAATCTATTTTCATTAGTTTGTCATATTTTTGGTTCCAAATTCTTGCTGGAGGCCTTACACTCAAAACAATAGTGTGCATAGATAATACCTTAAATTATATAAAAAAGGCACGCGAACTCAATAGTCATATTAATGGAATTGCACTATGAAATGATCTTTCTCCGAATTGCAAGCATTGATATCATGACGATACACGATGGCTCGTATCGTTTTCATCCCATAGTCTCTTTTGTTTCCATGTTCCCGTACGAGGAATGAAACTGATACAGTGTGGATGACCAGTAGTGTGTAGTTGTATAAACAACCGACGGCACGCGACCCTTGTTGATTCGGCCAACAAGCGTAACATGATAAACTATTCATCGAGTCTTCATATTTGTATGTTGTATCGAAAGCAATGAAGTAACAGGCGTTGACCTTTCATTAATATCAATTTGATACGATTCTATATTTTCGTCATCAATATCTATTTTAGTATTTCCTTGAGCCGTGTGTCCATTGGCATTTGTTATCGGCCACTTTTAAACTAACTTCACAACGTTTCGTCCCTTAAGGGATACGTTTTTCAAAATCTTGCCTTAGTGTTTTTCCTACCTTCTTTCTTAGCGGGGTGGACTGTAATTTGTCTGTAAATGTCTTCAAAATTATCCTGGTAGTCTTGTTTGTATGTAGAAGTAAGCAGATACAAAACCCCAGTTTCCCTCATTTTGCGTGTTCAATCTCGCACCTCTGCTTCCTGTAAATTGCGCACATTTCCCAAATTGTCACCCCTCGGCTAGGGTCGGGTGTAAAAGAAAAACATCCATTGTTTGTTTTTTCACCCAAGTAATCACAGTTTCGTGACCACAAGTCCACCAAATTTGAAGGTGATTCGGGTTAAACTTCTGTGTTGAGGGTCCAGTGAAAATTAATTGTTGGAACTTTCAGTTTTCATGGGTCAAGAATTAATTATAACTTGTGGTGACACGCAACTGTACCGTACCGTTCCTTTTAATATAAATTATTTTATGAATGTGTAGATTTGCTTCAGAAATTTCATTTGTCTTCTTAGAGAACAGTTACGTTCGTTCAGAAAATGGTACCGAATAAACTTTTTACGTTCCTGAATTCAATTTCTCGCTGTATTTTTCCAATGTACATAATATTAGAGTGGCTACACAAAGCTGGGTGTTGTACTGTTGGCTTCCAGACTGAAGAGATTTATTGCCGCATTCTACTGTTTTCAGTTCAGTCACATTATTTTCTGCATGGTTGCCTTTTTATTTCGACAACTTGCAACTCGTAAATCAATGTGATGCCGCCATCTGCAAATGTTTGACGGAAACTAAAAATATTTTCTCATTTAATATACAACTAAGATAGATAGAAAAGATAATAATATTCCTTTCTTTTAAGATATTTATTTTCATAACCTTATAATTTTGAGGTATGATCTTTAATACAAAAGCAATCAAGATCTTGTAATTCGTTTCTAAGTATTCGTTACTAATGAAAAAAAATATATTAGTACAGAAAATTAAACGTCCAGAAATTATTATTCCAGACAGTTCATCAAGTCTAATCAGTTTTTGAAATCTTGCTGGATTTCAGTGTCATATCTACGAAGCCCAAATAAAATTGATTTCGACAGTTGGTAACTTCTCTTACAGTAAATTAGTGGCCCGCCCCGGTTTCGCACGGATTCAGATTTTCAACATACCCGGTAGATTTTCCGAAAACTGTTCAGATTCAAATACACAATTTGGTGCAGTTGCAGTCGTTCGGAAGTTTTGCGCGTACAGACTAAGCGACTTACACTATGAAAAGAGACCCCTTGATATTTAAACATCCCAATATAATTTTAAAGGGAACACCCTCTAAGCAGCTTAAATAAGTAGCAGACTATACTTTGTGCCGCTGACCAACTTGCCATTAAGACGTGCTCGTCCTTAAACCAATTTGTTGGCAGCTTTGAAGCAGACGTCGCGTCCAAAGTACGCTTAATGGAAAACTGACCGGAATTCTAATGATCAAGGCATGATGTAAAGCTTGGCTCGTGTCTAAAATTCTGGAGCCCCTCCCCTTTAGAATTTTAGGTTTCTTACTTTTCTTTTTTAGTCTAAAATATTGACTTAATTTATCTAAGTCTCTTAGAATTTACAATTTTTTAGGGTTAGTACCCAAAGGGTAAAACGGGACGGGACCATATTACTAAGATCCGCTGTTCGTCGGTGATGAGGCTGTATCTCATGAATCTTGATAGACAGTTGAAATTTTCACAGTAGATGCTGTAACAAGAAATACTAAAAAAACAGACCAAAATAATTATTTAAGGAGGTCCCTTAATAATACAGATATGATTTTTCACTTCACTCCTCCCCCGTTTTCTTTATACCTTTTAATTTTGTTAAGACTTCCAAGTCGGTTGAATCGTTCCTCTGAGAGTCGTCGAACTTCATTAACACAGCTCTTTTTGTGACGTGATCGCCAGTGTCGATTTTGGTTTTCAGAAGTTGCAATTCTTGTAATAAGTGTGTTGGACAAAGGCTACGGTGACCGGTTTCCATCAGGTTCCGTATGTTTGTCACCTTTATTGTAATAAAAAATGCTCATTGGGGGGATGTTGGCTTTGGCAGCCCACCTGCACTACCATCAGAAAAAGCCACTAAAAATGCAATCCCAAAAAAAAAACTGAAACACAATTACAATTTTAACATCACACTCCATGTTGCAGTGCACTTAACTCACCTTTTTACGACGACCTGATTTCCGCAGTGGGCTTATACAAATTGCATCGTACGTGAGATAAACGAACACGTTACAGCAACTGTTTACAGCTTCGTTTACACGGAGATAAACTTGTGTGAAAGCTGTAAACAAAGTGTAAACATTACAGATTCAATGAGTTGTTGATATTGTGAGCAGCTTTGTTTTACTGTAAACGTTTATGTTAATGAATTGTGATTTTTATTCGCATATCTGCTACAGTTATGGTATGTCCTGATAAGGATATTTTATTTATTAATTAACCGGAGAACTAACAGTTATGACACATATACAACAGTTGTATATTATGTAACCAGCATACAGCTAGCAAGATATCCCACGGGAAGAATTATTCAGGACAAAAAGTATCCTATGTTGTAAATCCAGGTTATAAACCATTTACTTTTAAACCAATAGTTTTTCCGTGAAAGTGTAACAATACCTACATCAATCCTCACCAACTTTCGCATTTATAATGTTAGTAAAATAGAGTTAATATTCCACCTCATTACTATTAAAATAATTAAGATTTTATTATCATCAGCATAAGGTTCACAAATCACATCCGTCTGAAAAAATTGCAGCGTTTTATTCGCGATACAAAGGACTTCCTTTTGGCGCTTGCTTTTTAAAAACCAGGACACGCACCACTGCACCACCGAAACTTAATAACGGATCGATAAGCTAAACAAAAAGATCGCACGTGTAGAGAACCCTAAAGTTAAAGGAAGTACCACAAACCTACTTCTAAACACGGATTACGAGGACGTTATACAGACGTGTAAATCGTAATGCATGCGAATGTTAATAGCACGGCCTATAAATATTTTGTGGCAAATATGGACCTGTGTTGTCTACGACGCGATTTGAAGATACAAAGCAGATATACGGTATGTTGATTCCATAAGTATTTAGCACAAGGTTGTGTTGTGTCCTTAGTAAATACATGAAAAGCGAACTAACAGTCTGTTTTTGTGGTGAGCTAAACGATTTTGTAAGTACGCGTATTTGCTACTAGCGGCGCCTCTTGACGTGTTTGAAACATTTCTATTATATTTGATATCCGCTCACAGTGGCACGAAAGGGCCGTAAGTAGTAGTAGATCTTTGTGAGGAATCTGGGGAATTACGACCATAAATAACTATTAGTAGAAGTAGTACACGAAAGTTCTGGTCAACGAGGGTGTAATTAGACTTATTTCTGCTCATCAAGAGAAGTGCTAAGCAAATTCTACTCGTGGAAGAACTAGACCTATATCTGCTAGTTGAAAAGGACTCTTGAGAACTGTATGCCAAAGAAAGCAACGAATCTAAGATACCTTTGTAAAATGTGAAATCATCTCTTATGTGCTAATTGCCAACAATTTAGTTCTGAAGGACTTTAATTCATTTTCGCTAGGCTAAGGATTATCCACATCTTTCATCCTGATGATGCGGCTGACCGCTCCAAAGGACATCAGTATACAGCGTGTCCGGCAATGGGTACCCTATTTTCCAATACACTAAACTTCCGCACACATTCACGCAGAAATCCTTTCAGTTAATCGCCTTTCACATATCCTTTGCACATGGCTGAACTTTACATACCTACTTGGACACAAGGTCTTCAACAACGTATATAATAGATTTTTCACTCTACTTATAGATTTTCTTTCAAAATGAAGCGTCGTCAAAGAATATTTCCCTTATTAAATAAAAGTCGTTAATCGGCTTTCAACTGCTTATTTCTTTAATTTACGTAACCGCAGAAATCTGAGCCTCTCATTATGAGATTAAAATTTTCCCTTCTCCTAATTTTCTTTTTGTGAAACCAAAAGTAATAAGTACGGCTTCAGGGTTTCAGTGAAGTCTTTCTAACTTTCTTTTCATTAACTGTTTTGTTTTCCAACTGTATTATTTGAAAATCACTTTTGAAACTAATTTGTTTCTGGAGTGCTGGTGTTTTGATGAGGGTTCTTTAAAAACAATTTATCGTACACAATAGTAAAATTTAATTAATGGCTAAACGAAACATGCAGAATATTTAATTTCATTTCTACAGAACTAATATCGCACTATTCGGATTTCATGTTAATATCCCTCGTCCAATCTCATCCATATTATCATTGACAAGGGTACAATTCTCTAAATTGAACGGCATGAAAATGGTCATAGTTTCGGCCATAACCCTTATTGAAATCCTGATGGTAGATTTAACTATATGCCGTATTTTGACCCCGTGGCTCCCCGTTGCTAGCTAAAATGGCGGCTCATGTGGAGGAAACTTTATGACTCCTACGTGCCCGAGTTAGTGTACCAAAGAATATGAGCTGCATTTTACACGTTCGCAGACGTTATTCTACCTAACGGGCGATAAAACGCTCCCATCTTCTTGTATTCTATTAAAAATATAGCTACGTTAAAATCCTTAAGACTACAAGAAATATGTGCTCCTTTCTACTCGACAGATTTTTACCAAACCGAACAAAAATCTTCTTATGCTCTATTAAAAGTATATTTCGTGACGTAGTCGTCTCGACTATGCCGCTGCGGGAAAATGGGCCTTCAAATGTCACTCAGTATTTTCTATCTCGGAAAAAGGAAACATTATCGATACTATGAATGTCTCGGAATGAGGTACTGTGCTAAAAATTGCTACGTAGTTAGTATCTATTTCAGTTTACTTTGGTAGTGAGTTGATTTGTAAATTCATCGCCTACGGCCAAAGTTGTAAGCGTAACCACTTTTGAAGGCAGCAGGGTGCGTGGGAGGATATGCGACGCGATTTTCATTTGATTACATCATCAATGAAGTGTGAAATAATGTCGTTACTATCAAATTCGTATTACTCTTTGGCATCAACAGAAAATTCACTTCTTTTTCTTTTCTCCAAGGAGTGGGGGATACCATTGTTATTTTTTCGGTGCCGATCCCGCTAGCTTCCGAACTCATTCATTTTTCAAACATGCAAACTTCCGTCTATTGATCTGCTTTGAATCGTTCACTTTTATTGACTGCAATCCCATTGAGCAGACAGTATTGTTCCCGGTATGGCTCCCTACCCAATTGGGAAATGCCTTTGTTACTCCAAACAAAACCTGGCCTGCCAACATTTATTTTTCAAACACACGACTCCCGGACATCGATGTTGTGACCCGTTGACTTCAATTGCTGTCATCCCATTCACGACGTTCCAAATTCTGGTTCCTGGCCAATTGTGCTGCTTCTCACGTATTGTTGTTGCCCACCCCTGTTTCGTTACATCCACGTCTGCGTGCCCAATGCGTTTGGCAGCCGTGTCGTAAGTGGGCGCGGTAATGTGATGCTTCCGATGCAATAGCGAGTCGCTATTAGCGACACACTCGCCAGTTATGATACCCTGGTGGCTTGAAAGTGTTGGCGGTTGAAGGGCCAAATTGCTTGTATTTTAATTAAGATGTAATTAGGGAATTTTAATGGTTTGTATTGTTCACAGTTGTGTGATAATTTTCCAGTAATTTGTGAATGATATAAAGCTTTTGCAACTTGTTTTGTACGCCAGTGAAGCAGATAATGCGCTAAGCGAAATAAAGTTCGGAAGTCATCTAAGTACAGAATTTATTTTTGTGAAGGCTTTGTAAGTCGTAATAAATTTTGGATAACTGCTAATTCAACCATCAAACCTTCAATCCATAAGCACACAGTCGGGAGAGGCGGAGACGATATAAATTGCTAGCTTCTAAATTAAGCCCCTGTTCGTGCCTCCGAACCTATCGCTTGGTTTCGTGTAAATCAGGCTTTCAAACTTGGCTTGCTCGCAAACAATCGATAAATGTTATTACCACATTTTAGGAACATAGAGTGAAATTGAAGTTTAAATGAAAAGATACAAAACATACAGTTCTGGGTGTCTAGAAAGGGCACTAACAGAATCAATATGAATTGCGATCAAAATTATCCTATATCTGTCCAAGTACAAGTTCCTTTGGGTGATAGAATCAGTACTCAATTACTTGAGAAATAGAATCGATTATTCCATTTTACGTATTATGATTTTTTTAAAGTTCAGGTACTGGCAATAAATATTGCGTGTCATCTTCCGTTAGAAAGAGACAATCGGCTAATTTTGGCTTCGTAAAGCAATCTCTGTCACACGAAGCAGCATCCATTCACAAAGACTGACAAACCAACGACGAACGTCACATAGGTAGTGTGTGAATGTTGTTCGTTCTGAATTCAAAGTAAAAGTGGTACTCCAGCTAATTAGTCGTACTGCACCGGCGTTGTTTTCAGGAGTACGTACAACTAGTTACCTACATTTATGCACATAAATACATATTAGGTACAGGTAAATGAGTAAGTACTTCAGTACCATAGATAGCTATAAAGGTCTAGTTCGTTCACTCCTGTGCAAAGGCCTCCCTCTAATGTACATTATGATACTTATTTTGTTTCAGTTCCTTTTCGTAATGGTTGAGAGTTAAACTATAACCGTCTTATTACAAAAAGTTAAACATCTGTTGAACACTTGTCTAAAAAAGTGTATTTGCAAAACTAACTTTATATCAACGTCAAATACCGTTTTGCAGTTGACATGTTTTTTTTAGACAAGTGTTCAACAGATGTTTAACGACGGTAAACATTTGAATACCCAAAGAGTAAGTTTCTTTCGGAAAGTTTTCAAATCAAAGCGCCTAAGTTGCTTTATAGTTCAGTTTAGTTTTTCACAATACTATTTTTAGCATAAAATCAATAGAATATCATCGTAAGGTCACAACTAGGCTCGTCGAGGTTCGCTGTTATAACCTTTTACATGTAAATAACAAACTGCTCTACTTAACACATAATATTATAGTTACACTAACAGTCATCTGCAACTAGCAGTGTGATGGGTATGAATGTTGATGGAAGGAGAAGAGGAAGGCCAAAGAAAAGATGAATGAATTGTGTGAGAAAGGATATGAAGGGAAAAGAAGTAAATGATGCCGTGACGTGTGACAAGGGAGAATGGAAGAAGAAAACGTGTAGCTAACTGTTACCTGCGAATTTGCCTGCATGGATTTGGAAATTATCCCTCGGGGAAACCGCGAATGAGATATCCTATGTCCTACCCATGTCAGAATGAGACATCGAAATCTGTTTGTGGATGTGATAAGGTAACTCCCAAACCGAATAACCCACACTAGGAATTTCTACTGCATCGTGAGAGAATCGAACCCGTGACAGGCATGTTTTTATTTATCTCATATCGATTTGTTATTTATCTTTGCTCAGCCATTCATGAATTGGCGTCATATATCAATGAATAAGTCTAGAAAAAAAAAACACATTGGAATTTTATCTCGTATACATGATACATATTTATTTTCAATAATATAATTTATCAGAAGACAAAACAGCTTGGTAACAAGCCGACCTTCACGAGACAATCTGTGTACCTTTACGAAATGTACACAGAATGTAACAAACGCGAACTCAACCCTTTAGGGTTAATATAAAAACGTCGAAGGTGGGGGGAGCCTTCCTTTGATTTATTGACTTATAACCCTTCTACCTACGTCACGCGTTGTCTTTTTATGAAAACTCGCGAGTATAATACACCCACATCAAAAATGAACATTGATTTTTCGTTATACAACTGTTAAGGCCAGGCCCAACAGTCTTTACCTAAAACGACGACGGAGAACAGTTAGGAAAATATTATTTACATGTAACAACTTGGAACATTTATCTATAGGTGTAAAAAAAATAACAGCCGCTCTCGAAGATCTTCGAACTTCTTCTTAAACCGCGCTTGCTGAGGTTGATCTGTAGATGGGTGACCATTTATCATAACAAGTTTTCTCCGTGCGTCTTGAAAGCTCGTAAAGCCATTGGCGGGGCCAATCATTTGTAGATCTTTGACAGTCGATACTTTTAGTCAGAAGCTTCAGTCTGATAACCAGTCTTATCAAGGGGTACTTATAGTTATTACCTATTACCTTATTACCTAATACCTACCCAGTTGTGGAGATCAGATAGGCAGTCACTACTAATTATTATACACTAAAATATTGATGTTTAGCTGCACCCGGTTCGGCTGGAAGTCGACTTCAACATACTTGGGAAACGGCTAGGCAGATGATGCGCCTAATTATCTTCTGCGATCGTAAATACTTCTTTCATTTAGCTCATGCTTATTGGCTTCTATAAACTACTACAGTTAAACCCCTTTCTCAATGCCCGGTTCTCTGACAGTCCCTTACACCGAACAGTGGAAACTTTATATGCGGATTATTATGTAATGTTTGATATTAGATTTGTAACTCTTCTACCTACGCGAAGTCCTCGAAATTATTATAAAAACTTTCACCTATTATCTTTATAAAACAATAGGGGTATTGAACATCGATACTAGGTCAAACAACGGTTGATTTAAAATTAAACTGCATACTTATCCTCCAATAACATAGTGAACAAAAGCATCGTTTGCATGTTAATCAAAATGGCGCCGTTATCATCACGTTACTTGATTGGGTTGGTGGAGGCCTCGATTAAATATCGTATTACCCAAAACTTACTGGGTTGTGGAGTTCAGATACCACAAATGCACTGGAAAGATGATGTGAAGGGCGGCCGTTGCGGGCTCAAATTGGTTACAGCTTGATGTTGTGAAGAGTGGAAGGAGTTGAAGAGGGACACCAAGATGGTAGAAAGAGACTGAAGAAGAAGGGAAAAAGGTTGAGGTTAGAAAGACAGTCACTCTTTGTAAAGCACTGATATTCGAAGCTGACTCCAGCACAGTCAAACAAAGGCTAGGCAGGCAGTTGCACTGAGTTATGAAGAATTTTGTTGACTAGTAAATGGTAGAATAGACCGACCGTAGAACCCTTAAAACCTTAATACACCAGGGACCAAGCAGTCTTTAAAGTCTCTAAAGAGATTTAAGAAATTATTTTGTTTCGGCTTACGATTTGATTTTGGGAACGAAAAGCTGCCCAACAAAGTCAAGTCGATACTACTGTGAGTTGGGTTTCGGCGAAGTCTTCAACTCGTGTTGAAGATTTATAGATAGGTTGACAGCGTGAGTTATGGTGTAGATCTAGGAAAACTCCGAAAGTTAGCTGAAAGTAGTACACTTTCCCACTTCTCCTCTCTCGCGAGTGTCTCAAAGTACAGTCACTGTAATAGTTGCATACACTTCTCTGTTACGTTTCAATGGGTAGACAGAATTAGGTGATGAGGTTAGCACATTATATTAGATGTCACCCGCGATTGAATCAAGACTTTGACCTCTCTCTGATTAAATTCATCAGACCATTGAGACATTAGTCTTCATTTGCATAATGATTTCGAGTTACATGTCATTGTTCAACAGTAATTCCTATGAAAGCTGATATGAGTATTGAGTAACACCGACAATCATAATGAATGAGAATTCTATTGAATTGAGAATAAACAGTTATAAATAAATGGAGGCGATATGAGAGGAGTTTTGTTACCTACGTTTTGGCGTAGCATATCAAATTATGTTAATAATCTTCTAATGCTGGTTTATCATTTCGGGCACAATCTTGATTCTGATCTTTGTCTATAACCAATCATCTACAGAATCTGGCAATATCTTAAAGATGTTCAATCAGAAGAAGCCGTCAAAGGAAATGGATCAGTATTTGGATTGAGATAGAATATTAGTTTCGGGTGTAAACAACTCTTTTCTCTCACGAAGTTTGATGAAGGCGCAAACGGTAGATCATAGTATGGATTAAGACCTAAGACACTTTGAATGTCGGTAGTAAGATCTTACTTCTCCTTCTCCGGAAATTAAAAAAAAATACAGCACGGGTGAATCCGCTGGCTACAAATATCAAAATTCTAATGTTCCTTCTCCTTTGTCCACAGAAAGAAGATCGAATCCCTAGGCAGGATGACGGCGATGACGCAGGAGGAAATGGTGGCGGGTGCACGCACCGTCGCCGCAGGACTGGAGGCTCTGAGGGCGGAGCACGCGCAGCTGCTCGCCGGCCTCGCGGCCAACACGGAGCATGAACACGAGAAGGCTTCACTTGTGAGGAAGAGCATCGATGCTATCGAACTTGGATTGGGAGAGGCACAGGTCAGTTGATAGTGGTTTGTTTTCTGTTACCGGTATTATTGTTGTCTATTGATCTGCCTCGGTGTTGAGTTAAGGCTTGATTTACGCTCTTTGTTAAGAGTTCTCATTAAAGGGAAGTATATCTTTGACGTGATAACGTCTTATAATTCGATGGCCGGCTGCACGCACGAAAAAAGATGACGTCATGCGGCGTTACCTCGCTCTGTAGCGTTCCATAGTAACGGCGTGTCAATTGTTTGTTTATAGCAACGTAATTGCAGTATTTTCTTATGACGTTGTCACGATCAACTATCGCTATATCGTCAGTAAACCGACTTTACAGACAAGTGACAACCGATTTTTTTTAGATTACACAAATGTTAGTTCCCTGCGGGAATTAGATTCACGACACAACGTAGCAGTCAATCGTTCAGACATTGCGCCAAGAGTGTTATCGTTGATGAGATAAAAGATTTCAGTGGTTTTGGAGTAGAAGCAAGATGGAGTTTCTTGGGGTGCTATGACAGGAAACCTCCACGTGCGCCCGTGGACTGGAGTTCCCTCTCGGATACGTCCGGGGGGAAGACCAGTTTTTCGGGCCGGTGCACCCTGGGATGCGGGCAAAAACTCTTCCTTAGGCACTGTGTGCCTAAGGGGTCTCTTTGCCCGTATGCGAATAGCCTGTCGTGTGGACGCTCCAACGCGTGTCCCTCTGATTAGCAGAGGGCACAGCGGTGGAGCGGGCTTGCGGACGGTGAGTTATGGGTAGCTCGCCGTCCGACCAAGGACCAAGCCCGGGTCGGTGGCGCGTCGTGTTTCGCGCCAAATGCCTGCTGGGGTCGCGGGTTTTTTCTTAACCCAGGTTACCGTGGCCCCGGAACGTAAAGGGTATAGGAAGGAACACGGGTGGATTTTAGTCAGTAAGAGTCTGACAGTCCCTTCCGCCCCACCCAGGGCGGGAGAACTCATTTGATGATTTTACCACCTAAAAAAAAAAAAAAAAAAAGATGGAGTTTCTTGCCCATTCTTCTCCATAGAAACTTACCCTTGCGAATGGGTGTAGAATCAATCTCATCCCTTCCCATTTCCTTTAATTTTAATATTCGACGTTAAAAAGTGCCTCTTTGATGGCCTAATTAAAATAAATGAAAAAATAGAAGTACATATGTGTGAATGTTTCGCCAGTTGGAATTTACATATTTGTTTTCTGTTATATTTGTAGACTGAGTCTTACGTTATTTTAATTTTCTGCTACGCAATATGAAAGCTTTGAAAAGAAGATAGAAGCTACATTCTGTTTGTAAGCTTTAAGAAGAACTATACCTAAAGGAACAACCTATTCTTCTTTAGATCATGACGCCCAAATATAAGCATGCTGCGGCCGATAGAACAGGTCAATTTTAAAGAGTTTCCTCCCTTTTAACGAATGACAGTAAGCCCAAGTACTGTCTGCCTACTTTATATTTTTCACAACAACAAAAATGGTAAAAAAATATATATAAAAGTATCTCAGAAACTAAATTAGGTTCATAAAAGCTTTTTTATGTAGTAATCTTTCTTTGACCACAAAAAAAAGTCTCGTTTCTTTTCTATGTATTTATCATATTTTTTATGACAATAAAATTCACAGAGATAGTTCTGAGAGCTTTCTTGGACCTAAGCTAGTATATCTGTGAATTTTCTATCCTGACGACTTATAGTTTTTCTCTTTTTAATCAACTTAATGTCTTATTATATGAATTCTAGAAAAAAAATTAAAAAAATCCGGTTGCTATCTTCGGTAAAAATCTTTGTCTGTAAGTAATCAACGATCGAATTTGCTTATCGAATCCTTTGAGATGTCCAATCAGAAGCCAAGATCTGTGTTTGCTTTTATTGGCAAAAAATTGGGTCTCAATGACGACCCCACTTTGACCAATAAAAGCATTTAGCTCAGCTTTGAAAAACACAGAAACGAAAAGCTGGCTTCTCAGCCGGTAAAGAGAGACTGCCTTGATGTAGCCTAGATTCGCTTAATGTTCCTTCTGTTGACCATCGCGTCATAATTTTAATTGGCTGTTTAAGTACAATTTCATCAGTTTGCATTACAATCATTTATTCCTTTTAAAGGCCGACTTGCATGTTAACTGTTTCAATATTTGCAATTCATTATCCAAAACCAAACACACACTGTTTTTGTGGTATTTTAAATTAACTGGCGGCGGACCTGTTTAAAGCCTTTGTGCTTTCATCACGTTTTTGAAAAACACAACAAAGAAATCGTGAGTACATTATTAGCTTTACAAAAAGTACATTAACACCACAGCGACTACCTCGCTGGATTTGTCGGCGCAAACTCTTCTATTGAGCATGAGTTTTCGCATTTTATTCCCGATTCGCCCGGTGCTATTGAGATTTTTTATCAGAAGCAACCCGAAGCTGTGGTTATTTTATTACCCACATAGCGTTGGCAGGCTTGGCGCAATGGCCAAGCGATTAACTGCTACACTACGTGTCACAGCTTTGATTTCTGCACAGAAAAAATTGCAGGACTAAAGGTCCATGACTTTGACTACATTGCCACTATTAATGGACAATGCATTGAGTTGATTATACTTGCATTTAACTCGCATGTAAATTCTTGCAGCGTTTATATGTGGCTGTAGAAGTAATCGTCCCGAGTCTGATTTTCTGAGTTGATAATTATGAATTTAAAAATTATCTAATATCTACCTACTCACAATACAGGAGAAATTCTTAATGCCTTTTTTAAAACAATGGTTGATTGTGAGGTAGACAGACAACTCACTCTTCAGGAATTATAACCATAATGTTATGTTAATTAACACCACGTGTATACGATGTAAACAAACAAACAAACAAACGTGATCATGTACAGGCTTCAGATTCCAGAGCACATGTCTTAGACACGACATGCCTGAGGTCGAGGCTTGCGGTTAGATACATCTGTTGCGAGGATAGAGTTCTAAACTTATAGACACGACTGTCTTTGGCAGGGTCTGTCGTGTCTATGAAGTTCGTAATTAGTTTCATAGACTCCTCTTATTGTAATCCTGCTTGGAGGAAATTCTAAAGTGGTAAGATTATGATTTTTTGACCTTTTGCTCCTAGTCAACATACTAAAATTAAATTGAAATATTTTATACGCATCAATGCCTTCTTTTTTTTTTGTTGCCTTCTCGTCTTGGGTTGGAGCGAAAGAGACTGTCAGACTCTTACTAAATAACAATCCACCTCGTTCCTTTGGTTTCCCTTTGCATTCCAGGGCGCGGTGCCCTTTTTTAGAGTCCCGCGACCTCAGTTGGCGTTTGACTCCCTCAGTTAGCCGATAGACGAGGCTGGTCCTTGCGGACTTGTCGTCCGCAAATCCGTGTCCACAGTGGCTGTAAATTGCCATGCGATGTTCGACGCTACACATTTATCCTGCATTGCGAATTGTAAAGCTTTTTGGTAGAACAACGTCAACATAAGATGTTAAGAATTGAATGAGGTATTCGACGCTGTGAGCAGGGTTGCGATAGCTCAGTTGGCAAGAATTTCTAATTTACTGAATCAGATGGTCGCAAGTTTCAAATTTTGCTCGCAATCGTTTTTTTTTTTACTTTCCAAAGCTTTACTAAAATTAATTTCTAAAAGAAAAACAACTGCTAATTACCTCACCATGAAAATCGCTTATTTTGTAACCGTTTTATCTAGATAAGCAACACGTTTTCATATTCATATAAGCTTACACGCAAAGCTTGAGGTGAGGTCAAGAATTATTGATCAA
Organism: Agrotis clavis; assembly: GCA_954870645.1. Taxonomy (NCBI): domain Eukaryota; kingdom Metazoa; phylum Arthropoda; class Insecta; order Lepidoptera; family Noctuidae; genus Agrotis; species Agrotis clavis. The sequence goes on from OX940930.1 coordinate 22,435,478, forward strand.
ACGATAAAGCTAGGGCCAGCTGTTTGATGAAAAGTTAAACTAACTAGGTACTGTTAAAATCCCTTAATTATATTCTTTAATTAATGATTACACAACTAACCAATGGTTTAAAAAAAATGAAGGATTTAACAAATAATTATTAGTTTATTGATCAAACAAGAGTAGTAGGTTGATCAGTCGTCGTCGACAATCTTCGTTTACCATCATGGCGAAATAGTGGTCAAACGCGAAATTAACGCTAAATAAAAAAGAGGATTCTTCGTACTTTTCTTTTGAAGTAGCCTTTATAAATAAACAGAGTACTCTCAGAACTTTTCTTTAATGTTTATCTTTTTGCAAATTCTCAACATTACAACATATTTTCTTTGTGGGTTTCTTCAGAAGAATTCTATAAATATAAGTATTTTCAGTGGGTGGAAAATCATCAAATGAGGAGTCATTTTTCGCTCTGGGCGAGCGACTGTCAGACTTGTATTTACTAAAAGAAACTATAATGTCTTCGATTCTTTACGTTTTAGGACCGCGGTAACTTGTTTAGTCAATCCCATAACCCATACAGGCATACACATAAGCCTCTAAACTTTACAGGTTTAGAGTCCAAAGAAAAAGAGGTCAAGAATTTGTTCATTGAACAGCTACGCTTTGAAAAACCCGTATAAATGAAAAGCCTGGCTTCTCAGCCGCTAAAGACAAACCGCCTCGAGGTAGCCTAGATTCGCTGAATGCCTTTAAGGACTACCCGTTATAGCATCATTTGGGTCACACGTAAAGCCTTGAAGACCTGTATAAAAAGATAGAAGAGAAGTGTATTTTTGAACAAAATGTCGAAGAGCGCTTTCAGAACTTTGCTTTTAAGTTAATTTTTTGTGAAAGATTGCAGTGTTTAGTGTTCTACTCTCAATCCTCCCAGGATTGAGAGTAGAGAGGGAATTGATTGTTTGTTGGGAAACAAAGTATTGATGGATTGCGGGGGCGTATTTTGTTCTTTGAAATATATTTTTAAACCGCGAGCATGAGTCATAACTTTCGTTAGAATGCTCGCTAAAACGCACTCGTTTGCCTTTCTGTAATGTAACATTCGCAGGATTGCTCATCAAGTTTATCAGCACCTTTTACATTAGAGACACTAGAAAGGATTTTAATAAGCGATTGTAGCATAGGTAGGTACCTACTTATACTAATAATAAAAAATTAAAGTTTGGATGTAAAAGGGTAATCATTGTCGCGGCAATTAAGAGGGTACCGCATTCTTGGAACGCAAAGGACAATTGCGGGAACAGGGTGATTTTCATTCAGACAACTCTTATACTCCTTTCCGCTCCATCCAGAGAAACAGAGCATCAATTTGTTAATTTTCCACCATAAAAAGAGGTAATCTCCAGATCCTCAGATCGATTTCATAAAATTCTTTCAGTTATTGAAAGCTATGTTAAACGCAGGCTGTATTTTTATGTCGCGTTCTCGCAGGACAATTTTCAACCATAATATGAACTAAACCGCAAACAAAATATAGGCAAAAATAGAATCATGATTTCATGAACAATTCATACTAAAAATCTTTAATTAATTTCAACATTTCTAAAGTTAATGTTAAAAGCTAATTGCCATTTCCTCTAATTGAATTTCGGAATCCAGTGAGCTTTGCGAGCTTTAGAGTCGAATTATAACAAATATTTGACTCAACTTTGATTGTAATCCTTTCAAACAAATAAATTCTGAATAAATATTTTCTACATTCTACGTCTACCTCTAAAACTAATTCAATAAGAATTTTCAGACTTTGTTATTTAGTTTTGCGGTTTTTTACTTTAGACCGATCTGTTTGAGGTATATTTCAGTGGAAATCAAGTTTAAGTAGGTAGTTAGATTAATTAAATTTGCGCTTGTAAATTGACTAGGAAAAATAATATGGGTACATATCCGATAAAAAATCACCTTCAACCCATCAGACAATACCTCTTTATTCAACACATGAATAGAAAATTCAAAAACGATTACACAATAGGCAGTTTTATCGTTTTATCTGATCTTTTCCATTCGACCTATAACCAAACAATATTCTATTTTTAACTTCTTCGTCTTTTGTATGCTCTATATTCAAAAACTGCCTTCATTTCAACATAACAAAGTTCCGCACCTCATTCCACGCAGTAATTCCATTTGCCATACACACATTAACCTCTAACTCTCAGCCGCCATATTGGCTAAATTGCCGCCATTTTTCATAAAACGCCACAGAGTAAAATTAAGTTGCGTGAGTGAATCACCGGGTGGTACAGGGTACTCCATCCATTCAGCCTCCCACAAAGGCAGGCGACCCTCTTGTGAGGTTGACGACGTTGGGGTCTATGTAAGGTTACGTAGACAAGTCTGAAGATGACAGCGGGTTGATAATATTATTGAGTGTTACCACAGTGTTACGTAGATGATACAGTTACAAGAATCTTCAAGGTTATTGTGAAATTTGAGGTTGTTTGGTATTTGGGTAAGCGTTAGGTATATCTTTAGAAAGGTTTTCGCTTACAAAAAACATTATTATGCCTTTCGCGTTTCCTGAAGTGATCTTGATTTGAATGTACGGTTTGTCTTCTTTTTTATTAACCGACTTCAAAAAAAGGAGGAGGTTATCAATTCGACTGTATTTTTTTTTTTTTTTTTTTTTATGTTTGTTACCTCATAACTTGCGACTGGGTGAACCGATTTTCATGATTCTTTTTTTATCCGAAAGCTGGTGCTTCCCGTGTGGTCCCATTGTCACCATTTCAGGATCTGATGATTGGATCTTGGAGAAATCGAGGGCAACCCGCAAATTTTATTGGCTGACACATACTTTTTCGCAAATCTTATGAAGTAATTCAAGTATTTGCGTATGGAAATCATCATCTCATGTACCTGAGCTGATGATGGAAGGTACAACTCCTCAAGTAAGAAAACTATGTTTGTGTTCGCATATCTCCGGAACTACAAGTCCGATTTAAGTAATTCTTTTTTTGTTGTACTAGGTATCGTTCAACTTAGGGAATACTGCAAATTTCATCAAAATCGGTTCAGTAGTTTTTGAGATAGGGAATGAATTAAAGAGATGTTAACGATGTTATTACCGGTGCTACGGATTACAAAATTCTAGTGCACATGTAAGAAAATGATGTATTTGACAAGAATTTTGGTTGAATATTTAAACTAAAAAGAGTAAAATAAAAACTTTTTCTAAAAAAAATGTGACCGCCTTCAAAAACAACCACAAAAAAGGGTAAAATAACCTACAAAACTTTTCTTTCGGAAGTCGGTGGCAAAAGAGACAATGAAATTAATAAAAAAGTCACCGACTTCCGAAATAAAAGTTTTGTAGGTTATTTTACCCTTTTTTGTGGTTGTTTTTTGTGTTGGAAATCTGGACTTTTCAAAGATATACAATTCATTAGAATTTGATCGGCACAACAATGCTTTCGTGTTTATACCAACCAATCTTTATTAATTTATCCTTTCGAGATCAATTTGTTTCATAAAAAAATAGTGTATCTATTGTTTGAGGGTGACCATTTCCCGTGACGATATTTTTCTCTGACCAATAACAGAACAGTATTCTGCACTTCTTTGCTCATCACCGCTTTTTCCCACACCTTTGCACCATAACAACAAGACGTCACACTTACCTTGACTTTACAAAACGCACAGATGGACGTGAGAATTTATAACACAAAGGGATGTAGACGCGGCGCCGTCGGCCTTGGGGTTGCCTTGTTCCTCTGTTTTTTGTTTACTCTGTACTTCTTCAGAATTAGTGTTCTTGAAGATATATCTTGCTGTTATTTCTTAAACTATCTTCTCTTTTTCTGTGTTTTTGCTGACTCTGTATTGCTCTAGCATGAGTTGGAATTCTATCAAGCTATTGATCCTGAACCTGATATCTTCGAACATGTCGGAATTAAATTGGAAATGGGACGAAAAGCTTAAAAGAAGGATGAGAGGTTGCACCTGTGACTGCGCATCCACTTGTGCTCTGAAGTCGGAAGATAATATTTAGGCCTGGTATCCTGAAATACAGGTCAAGAGCATAGCTAAAGTACCAGTGTACCACAAAAAAAATCTACCTTATCGATTCCTATATAAGAAATCCAATCTTTGATCTCTTCAATGTGATCTTCCATAAGACGGCTTTTAGATCGTCCAATCTCACATCAAAAGGCTGTTTTTGTATATAATAGCACTGCAGATTGACTGCTATGACCTAAAATAGCCCGTATGACTATTAGATTCCTACCTAAATATTTCTTCCTATTTTTTCATAGACTATCTCCGCTTTTCCTTTGCACCATCGTCAGAATATGTCATACGTACCTTGACTTTTGAAAACGCACTGATGGACGTGAGAATGTTTGTGTCTATAACACAAAGGGGTGCTGACGCGGCGCGTCGGCCTTGGTGTTGCCATGTGCAGTGTGCTTCTGTTTTATGTTTACTCTTTTTATTTTGATGTTAAGTGTAAACTGATGTCTTGAGATTATAGATTATAGATGGCAGATTGATAGGTGAAAGATTATGGGGTATTTTTAAGATGTTATTATTGGTTGATTTTCGTTGCCGATCATTTTTCGTTAGTTGTTTGTAACTAAGATTCATATTTTATTAATGCTTATAATTATAGACTGTTACGTGTTGCTGCTAGGTAATCAATTAGTAAATTATAATTTATTGTCAATATTTCCTGTAATAATACTGTCATTACAATTTAATTACTTTTGTAAGACAACAGCAACAACTTTAAGTTCCAGTCTGAAATAATTGATAGGTAGGCAGAATAATTAAAAAACATAAATAATATACCGCAATTACCAAATACAATTTCCACAATAAATATAGACTCGTATTAAAATTAAAATCGTCTCATCATTTAAAATCACGACGTCGGCACAGGACGGCACGACTAACGACGTCTCATTAATCAGCGAGCTTTATTTATGTCTCGACGTCAGTTTCCCTCACGCACCCTCTGTGCCTCACACCCTAGTGCTAAGACTATTACCATTCATCCGGATTTGTCCGGACAAAGACACACATACTAAAGCCTTTTTCTCATCGGGGTATATAGACTACAGAACATTAAAGCTACTATCCTTACATACTCCGCTTTCTCAGTTGCCAGTATAACTAACAAGCAAGCCAGTTGCCAGTTTAAATGGTGCAAATATTTCCAGCTTGTTTACCCCCCCGTGCACGTTGTCCGGTCTTTTCGACTTCAGGGCTTTTTTTACATTTTATTTATCCTCTTTTTGTCCTTGTTTCATATAGCTTGATGTTGGCTCAACATGTGGTTGCGCGGGTTAGCTAGAGACTAATTGGCTATGACGAAAAAACGGGAATTGACGTTCTGCCGGGAGACACAGAGGGTTTAGAATGCAGAACCAACTAGGGAAGGATTGCACTGTACCTTATTCTCCGGAGCTGGTGTTGGTGAGCTGATTCGGTGGCTTCGACTGCTGCAAGGCTGCTGCCTTCGAGCGATTCTTAGAAGAAAAACTTGCGAATTTGTTGCACCACACAGGCGCGCGCGACGCGGTAACCGTTCGTCTCGAATTTTGCGAGCTAACAACGGGTCACTTGACCGCAGGCGAGTAGGTAAGTGCATGAAAGGAAGAATTAGGGTAGGACGTCACAGCAAATCAGATTAGACGTCCAATGACATGAAGTGCGAAACAGATTTAATCGTTCTGTCAGCGTAACCATTCCCCCCGGGCTTGAAGGGATGTCTTCAAGAGTTGAAGGCAAACTTCGCGAAACTTAACTACAATAACTACTATCTATACGTACATAAATCAATGAAATCAAATAATTAATTACTTACTAAAGCTAACCTAACCTCGGATGACGGGAGCCGAATTTATTTTCGCCAACCTGTTACCCATCATTTCCTCCGTTTTTTTTCAAAAAACTACACAAGATTAACTTTTTTAATGCTTAATGCATTAAAAATGTTTGAAGTTAATCTTGTGTAGTTTTCTACTCAAACCCAACTTTATATATTTCTAAATGGTTACCCCAGTCACCCCTCTACTCTAACTAAGCAGTAATGAAAAACTCGACTCGTCTCGTCACTCTTCAAGAGAAAAATGTGGATAAGTAAAGCTTGTCAGACGGAATGGAAGCGATTTACGATGTGAAAGTTGTGCCTAAATTTTTTGCCCTTAAAGGGTTGAACGTGATTCTAAGTTAATGAGGGTTACATGTCGATATTCTGAAATGCTGTAAGGAACATTGAGTGAGCTATTAGATTTGCAACCTCGGGCTCAACGCTCAAAGTCCTAAAAGAGGATTCAGAACATTAATTTAAGTTAAAAAAAAAAAAAAAATTTAACGAAAAACAAAAAACCCGACTGCGTTAAAAAAAAACTAAAAAGAAAGAAACAAGCCCAGTAGTTTAGAATTCACTCATTCACACTCACAGTCGGGGCCCCTTGGGAAGATTTGATTGGTATAATTTGAAGGGGCCCCGACTGTGAGTGTGAATGAGTGAATTCTAAACTACTGGGCTTGTTTCTTTCTTTTTAGTTTTTTTTTAACGCAGTCGGGTTTTTTGTTTTTCGTTAAATTATTTTTTTATTTCATACTTTTTAGTTATTATTCATTGAGTTCGTTATAAGACGGTCTTCGCAATCTATTATTAAGCAACTTAATAATGTGGAGATTATTATGCAACTTGCGGTACTCTAAACTATTGATGACTAGCTTCTGCCCGCGACTTCGTACGGGCATCCCATTGCTCACGTCAGCGACAACAGGATCGTCAAAGTCGAAAATCTGAAACGTCTGACGTCAAATTCTAAGAGCCCCGGAACGGGAAAACAACGGAATATGCGAGACGATTCGAGACGTTCGAGATCTTTCATTTTCAACCGACTTCTTGTAAGAAACTCTCCCTTTTTTACGTAGGTTAAAATAGCTTTTAGATTCACTACCGTCAACACTCTTAAGTATAATGAGAATTAGTTTTTGAAAACTTGACCTGTTTAATAATTAATACTCGTTATTGTTACCTAATCAGCGTGGTTAGACGGCTGATCGTATTAAATTATTGAAGTATACATAATGGTAATAAATTATGGAGGATTACTTCATGATTCAGATCTTGATCATGGTTTAATGTTCTTCTAGTACTTCTAGCGATGAGCAAGGTTAAGTCAACTAGATAATAATCGACCTCAAACAAAATAGGTGCACACAAAGGGCAGTTCACACCGACACGCGACATGACGCGACGAAATTGAAATTGAAAACTTTTTGTGTAGGAATAAAGTTAGATTTTGTGTCGCTCATATGCGTGCAATGTCGCTTCTGGTTGTGAATTGACCCTTACAGAAATGGCAGAAGCAATATACTTAGTAAGAACATACAACCTGTATTGGTTTAGTAGAGCATAGTTAAAAAAACTGGCAATCTGCCACCACATATTGCACTCTTGAACTGTTGACCTGTCATATTGTGCCAAATACGGAGTGCTTTATAACTGGTAATTTCTGGTAAAGCTTCATACTTATTCTGAAACTAGACCAAATTCTTTTTAAATGAACAAACACACATGTTTCTTTTCAAAGTCTGGCGTCAAAGAGTTTTTACTATATTCCGTCGGTGCTAACTCCATTAGCTCTCGTCTTTTGTCTCTGGGCTAGATCGAGATCAAAAAATTAAAAAAAGGACCATCTACATCCTTCCATACTTGACGCGAAATCACGTGCCGTGCCCGAGATATTCATACAATTATGAATCGTATAACGTGGGTAAGAATCTGTCTTCAAACATGCTATTTATCTTCCTCTTCTCCATTCTAGGTGATGATGGCCCTAGCTTCCCACTTACAATCAGTGGAGGCCGAGAAGCAGAAGCTCCGCACCCAGGTCAGGAGGCTGTGCCAGGAGAACGCCTGGCTGAGGGACGAGCTTGCGGCCGCACAGCAGCACCTGCAGGCTTCGGAGCAGCGCGTGGCTCAGCTGGAAGAAGAGAATAAGCACTTGGACTTTATGGCTTCTATACGGTAAGCTACATGCAACTGATTTATTGTGTTTAGTGATTTTAAGCACTACGCGGCGATGAAGTTTGGAGATTGAAAATGGGAACTGATGATAACTCCGTAGTGCTCGACTTTCATCATCATCATCATAAATGCCTGTAGTATTCCCACTGCTGGGACACAGGCCTCCTCTCTGTGAGAGGGAGTGGACCAAAAACCACCACGCGGGTCCAGCGCGGTTTGGTAGATACTTTCTGGTTTCCTCACGATGTTTATTTTCACCGTTTTGAGAGCAATGGTGATGAAATAAATTACACAAAGTAATACGACAGGATGGGTTCGAACCCACGACGTACAACTCGTAAGTCGGGGCCGATACCACTGGGCCACCACTGCTCGTTAAGACAACTTTGGTAAGAGCGAATACATCACCTTGCAATAAAAATGCTACTTCAAATTCGTAGTATATATATTGGAAAAGTTTTGCACGTAACTAGCTCCCATCTTTATCGGTTCAGTCGTTTTGCCAAGTGAATAACACACTAATAATATTATTATTGATTAAAATTATCTGTGACTTCGATAAACTAGATCTTATCTCTTTACAGATCATTGACCCACTAATACACTGACAATAAACAAACTTTCATTAATAAATAGGTTTCATTTCATACACAAATGTAGTTAATTTTGCAGAGAAACAATTTAAGCTTGGCAGTGGGCCAAACTGGAAAACAGTTTTTCCATTTAGGCTGGCAAATGAAAAAATATTAAACCACGTCATTTTGCGGGCTCATAAACTGGTTTCATTTTAAAACGGAAATGTTATTGTTTTTATGCCGAAGCCAATATTTTAAACAATAGCACAGGGTTTATGCCTTACCTTTAGTTTTACAAATTTTCTTTTATCCTTTTTTTTTAACGTGATCCTAAAATCTAATACGTGAAACGTAAGTTCAAAGTTCATACTTGGTCACCTTAAATACCTAGTTCATAAGAGGCTATTTATTTAAATAGTTTGATATTCAAATCCTATTTTTTTTTTTTGACAAATGGTTAAAAACATTATAGGATTTGAACAAATAGTTTGCTTAACTACTGATAAAGCCAATCGCCTTAACACATCTTTATGTCGTGACGTTATTGCTTACCAATTCAATTAGGCAGGGCGCAAACGTTGGACACTTTTGTATCTTGTGTTAGATACAAGCTACCGATGAAAATTTGATTTCTATAAAACCAGTATGAAATCATCCACTCCCTGTGCATACGTTAATATATTTTATAACACATTTGCTCGTAAAAGGTCTCTTACTGCACCTATTTCAGTATCGTAATGTATCTTATTACGCACTAGTGCGTAATGGTAAAGTAAAACGCACTAGTGCGGTAATGGTAAAGTAAATCGCACGGTTTATCAAGATGCTCCGTCAAAACGAACGGTACTTTTTTAAATCTTAGCAAAGAGTTTTTATGTCAGAAAAGCGGCCAACATTTTATTATTAAAATTAAATTTGGGAGATGAAATATAATAAATAAACATTTTATTCTTTAATTTAATTAATTTTGACAATTAATTACAACCATTTATCTGTAATAAAACCACAAAAGAATTAATTTACTTTATTAGTAATACTGGCTGTTTTTTGTGCCTTTGCCATAAACAAAAGATGCTGGTGCGCGCGCATCGCTAATTTGTGAAAAAGTAAAAATTATTCCGCTTGCTTTTCCTTTTCGATGTAATGATTTTATTTATTTACTCACAAATGTGTTATAAAACGTCGTATGACATACGTGCGGTTTGATAATTACAGCCTCTGCTTTCTTATAGCACTCGCCTTACGGCTTGTGCTACCAATATCGCCTCTGCTGTAATGATCAACTTACCGCACTTATATCATAATGTACTATTTCAACACATTTGCTCGAAAAATGCATTTATAACACATTTGCTCGTAAAAGGTCTCTTACTGCACCTATTTCAGTATCGTAATGTATCTTATTACGCACTAGTGCGTAATGGTAAAGTAAAACGCACTAGTGCGGTAATGGTAAAGTAAAACGCACGGTTTATCAAGATGCTCCGTCTAAAACGAACGGTACTTTTTTAAATCTTAGCAAAGAGTTTTATGTCAGAAAAGCGGTCAACATTTTATTATTAAAATTAAAGGGAGATGAAATATAATAAATAAACATTTTATTTTTTATTTTAATTAATTTTGACAATTAATTACAACCATTTATCCTACTAATATTATAAAGGCGAAAGTTTGTATGTATGGATGTATGGATGTATGGATGTTTGTTACTCTTTCACGCAAAAACCACTGAACGGATTTGGCTAAAATTTGGTACACAGATAGTTTATAACCTGGATTATAACCTGGAACATAGGATAGTTTTTATCCCGATTTTATGTTCCCGTGGGATAATTTTCGAGTTGTAGCGGGTGAAGCCGCTGGCAACAGCTAGTCTGTAATAAAACCACAAAAGAATTAATTTACTTTATTAGTAATACTGGCTGTTTTTTGTGCCTTTGCCATAAACAAAAGATGCTGGTGCGCGCGCATCGCTAATTTGTGAAAAAGTAAAAATTATTCCGCTTGCTTTTCCTTTTCGATGTAATGATTTTATTTATTTACTCACAAATGTGTTATAAAACGTCGTATGACATACGTGCGGTTTGATAATTACAGCCTCTGCTTTCTTATAGCACTCGCCTTACGGCTCGTCCTACCAATATCGCCTCAGCTGTAATGATCAACTTACCGCACTTATATCATAATGTACTATTACGAAGCCTGTATACATTGTTCGAAAGTTAAAAATTACGCACCACACAACGGAGCGTGCGGTAAAATAGGTACTCTCACCTAAGTACCTATTTTACGGCACACCCCGTTGTATAGCACCGTGCGTTTTCTTTACGGTTTTTTTTTAATTTCCATTAAAAAAAAAATAAGAATTCCACCAAAGAGTTTCACATTATGAGAATAAACAACCTGACTGGTCGAACCTCCTTGGAAGCGCTTTTGCTCAATACGTTGTCTCACTTTAATACTAAAGAGTAAATGAGACGAAAGATGTAGTTCAATTATTCACCTCGTGCATGTGGCGCCATTTGCAAATTCGCGCCATTTTCATATAGAAAACTTCAAAAATTGTTGCGACTTTCCCACTGTTATATGAACAAAATAATATTATGAGTTCAAGCGAGGAATCTGATATTAATAAGTATGCAATCTAGTTTACCTGATATTTTGAATGAGGCGCAAATTGCAGAAAACGGTTATTTTCATTTGCTGTTAAAAATAGTCAAATGAAAAAGTTTGTTTATTTACATATTGTACTGTTTTCTCGCAAATGTGTTGAAAAACATTGTATGACACACGTGCAGAAATTGGTATTTACAAACTCGTGACTATGGTAAGCCCTCGGCTTCGCTCGGGCTTACATTCGTCTACTCGTTTGTAAAAACCAACTTACCGCACTAGTATCTTAAATAACTATTGTCTCCAGTTGCTTCCACAACACATACTCATGAACTACCGTTCCCTGTGATGGTGTGCCTTGTCGGCAACATAGTGTCTAAGTTTTTGCAGCGCCTTATATGTAAAAATTTCTGATAAATGCACCGCTTGTGACCACTTAAAGAAATACGCAGAGTATTTGTAATTGGTCCTTGTTGGCTTAAGTATAAACAAATAAAATGCTTTTTTTTTCTTGTTACTTATGATATTATTATTGTTGTTTTACAGTAAATACGACAGCGACATAACAGAGGAGTCGGACAACAACCGCAGCGGACAGAGCGAGAAGAAACGCGATGATCCCATGGTGGACCTGTTCCCGGATGATGACCATGAGGACAACAGGAACAACAAATGTAAGTCGATTGTAAAACTAGATACAGGCAGGAAGGACAGCGTGGATTTTTAGTCAGTAGGAGTCTGACAGTCCCTGCAGCTCTGCTCTGGGCGGGAGGACATATTATGTGATTAATATACAACGCTTAAAAAAAATAAGGTGCTTTGGTGGACTGCTCATGTAAATAAAGTTCAAAATGTTGCTGGGTAACTACCCAATTTAACATTACAATTATACGGATGCATAAAAATAAATTAGACTGATATCCAATTGGGTATCAGTCTAATTTCAAGGATTTATGCATTCGATGTACTGTCAGTCAACTCCGTCTATATCCAATGGTGAACATGCAAATTGCAAAGGTTCCTCTTAATTTTTGTCAGAGGACTTCTCCATCCAGCATCCAGTCTGTCCCAGCTAACTTTCGATCTTCTTTATGCTGATATTCAGCTGCACAACTCGATACTGAATTTAATGTAATTGGGAAAAGATTATGTCCCGTATTATAAAACGTCGCTTAATACTCGCATTACTAAAAACTAGATTCAAGCCATTTGATTGGTTGAAATTAGTTTTAAGTAACACTTGAGTCTTGGAGGTCGTTCTGTAATACGAGCCAAAGGCTAGGCAGAATAATGCTGATTCTGCAATGGTAATAAATAGACTAAAGGCTGTGTTAGAAAAATAAGGTCGTAATTATGCTACAGCTTTCCCATATAAAATTATGCATGAACAATTTCATTTTCCTTTTCAATTAATAGTTTTTTTTTTACAAATGAATCCCGTGTACACCGACAGTGTAACTAAATCATATTACATACTTAGTGCAATAGACATAATTAATGTTTTCTCAAAACTAAACGAAGTACTCCCAAATGTAAACAGAGTACGTGCTTAAACTAGCTCATTCCATCACGTGCCATGCGTGCCACCAACGACGATATAATACTAGACTCCTAATAACAGGCGACCGATGTCTGCCAACACATTAGGCAAAAAAGTCTTATATCCGTCTCATTTCGACCAATCCTGTGAGCCGTAAACATACGTTGAGACAGAACAGACCTTGAGTTAGCCAATCACAACGCAGTACCCCGCCTCCCTCGCTTACGTAGTACCTCAGCGAGTTGGCAGAATAGTTTTGTTCGTTAGATCGTGCAATGCGTAGTCTAGTATTATATCGTCGTTGATACTCACAGTGCACAGCTGCTACCCGGTGCATGAATATTTGAACAGTCGACACTTTTTATATGAAGGTGTTTTAATAAGTGAAATGTTTTGAAACAAAATGCAGGCATGTTTTGGGGACGGAATAGTTTTAGGAAGAAATAGATAGTGATATTCCAACTAATAATATGTTTTGCAGAGATGGTTAAATGGCAAAGCTGTAATAAAAATGGTATGATTTGGTGATGGTATTTTTTCTCGTACCTATTTCGATCTTCGTCTGCCAACCAATCAACGACTGTAATTGCTTATCCGAGTCATGAAGATGTCCAAGCATAAGCAGTCGTCAAGTAAAACGGGTTGTGATTTGTAAAAAATCGTGAATCTTCCTTGCCAATACACTTCGATATAATGATGCAATTCGACTAACTTACGTCTTCGTGGCCATCGTGTTTTGTTTACATCTACCCGTAGAAAACCGCTCTCGTTTTATGTCGTAGTAGTAAGGATGATTTTCACTTGTAGTTGAAATCGGTCTGATGGGAGGTTTCACGCAAAGCTCGGCTCAGATGGCGCTACCAGCTCATGATGTCATTTACTGTATGATTAACTTGACATACACTACACACTTCTACACTTGACGTTGTTTACGTTATGCGCTTGTAGCGCCACTGACGACTAAAACTCGCAGTGAAACTCCCTATTGCGTCGCATCGCATCATCGGCAAGCTCCTTAAGGGACTTTATTCATGGCGCGATGCGACGCAATGCGACGCGATTCGAACGAATTCCAACTACAACTGAAAATCAACCTTGCCATTAAGAAATAAAGATGCAATTCGATTGACTTGACGTTGTCATGGCCATCGTGTTTTGTTTTTCATCTACCCATAGATAACAACGTGATTTATGTCTTATGTCATAGTGGTAAGGTTGATTTTCACTTGTAGTTGGAATTCGTTCGAATCGCGTTGCAATCGTGCCATGACTAAAGTCCCTAACTTTACCATTAAAATATCTAACCAACAATATTTCCCCCCCCCAGCCATGTCCCCGACCCCGCCGCTTCACTTCGCGCAGCAGGTGAACGCGGGCTACGAGATCCCCGCGCGCCTGCGCACGCTGCACAACCTGGTCATACAGTACGCGTCGCAGGGACGGTACGAGGTCGCCGTGCCGCTCTGCAAGCAGGCGCTCGAGGACTTGGAGAAGACCTCCGGACATGATCATCCAGATGTCGCTACTATGCTCAACATACTGGCCTTGGTTTATAGGTATGTCTGTGAATTAGGAATAGATCATGGTTTAGTAGGTGGAAGCCGACATCATTTGATGACACGGTTGGCGCAGTGGCTGAGTGATCGACTGCTGTGCAGCGTGTCACGGGTTCGATCCCCGCACGGAATAAATAATTGTATGATCCAAGTAGTTGTTCCAGGTCTAGGTGTTTGTGTATCTGATTTTCTATGTTTATAAACGCTGGGTGCGATACAGGAAAAAAATTCTAGAGTGGCGCAAAGTAAAAAAAAATAAAACATCGGAAATCCTAAAGCAGGCTCGGCCTCGGTAATACAACTCTACAACAATTTTGGTTTTTTTCGGGGCACTCCGAGGTTTGGTTTGGTTAGGTTTCTTCACACCCTAGAAATAGGAGCCACGAGTACTGGAATTCCATTGATAACGCTTTGGCTTGTCCTATTTTTTGTACAGTTTCTGATCAATAAATTTATTTGATTCGTGGCTGACTTAGCCAATGTAGTTAAAGTTGGAAAAATTTAACTACATTGCAATATTATATTATATTATTATTGTCCACAGAGACCAGAATAAATACAAGGAAGCGGCGAATCTCTTGAACGATGCGCTGTCCATCCGTGAGAAGACCCTCGGAGAGAACCACCCCGCTGTCGCCGCCACGCTCAACAACCTCGCTGTGCTGTACGGAAAGCGAGGTGAGATGTAACACAACATGATCTAAAAGTGTTCAAGGGATCTTAACTACGGAGTGGAAATCGATCGCCTCCTTCTGCGAAGCAGTCATGCTCGCGAAGGAGGAGGCGGGCCGCGTGAGAGAGAGGACAATGTCCTCCCTCCGCCCCAACCGCAGTGGTAGACGCCCACGGCAACGGACGTCGCAAGACGATCTCCGGCCACCGTAGGCGCGGGCATGCGGACGGCGAGTAAAGGGCAACTCGCTGTCCGACCATGGACCATGCCCGGGTCGACGGCGCGTTGTGTTCCACGCGCGCCTCAAAGAGCGTCAGCAAAATGACGGGGCCTTCTCTCAGAGGGCCAAAGCCTGCCGGGGTCGCGGGATTTATTTCCTTACCGTGACCCCGGAACATAAAGGGCTATTGAAGGACACCGTGGATTTTAGTCAGTACAAGTCTGACAGTCCCTCCCACCCTGCCCGGGGTGGGAGGACTCATTTGATGATTTTACCACGTTAAAATAAAAAAGACATCTTAACTCTATTCTTTTTAGCGTTAAAACTTTTAGAGATGAAAATATGTATAAGTAGCTGTAGTCAGTGATTTCACACAAAATCGGCATAAAATCTATCCTACGTGTTAATCCAGGTTGTAAACTATTTGTGTATCAAATTTCATCCGAATCCGTTTCGTACGTTTTGTGTGAAAGAGTAACAAACATCCAAGTTTTATAATATTAGTAGGATTGGACGGAGCATATTCACACAACTTTCGATAGAAGAAAAATAAGCTGCTCATACACGACTTCTGTCTAAGTGATGCTTGCGCTGCAGGCAGTGCGGCAGAGCCTTGTGCCACATCCCGACACCGAATCCACTCCCATACCGCTCCGCTTTACTCCGTGGCGTCGCATTCGTTCGCTTCTACTTTGTACCTGCCGCTCCTAACACCGCGGCCCACTGTAGCGATTCGCTCGCAGAAAATCACGCTCGTTTTCGCTATGACCGGCATCACGTGGCGTGCTTCAAACTTTTGATCTTACTGTTCTAAACCACCGCTCCTAGCGGCAAGGTCCGTTAGAGTGTTACCACACCAATCGATCGACAGTCGATCGATGGTAGAATGGATTAGTCGACGTCGATCGATAGTTTCTACCACACCAATCGATCGACAGTCGATAGATGCCATCGATCAACCGATGCCGTCGACCGATGCCATCGACCGGCAATCGATCGTTTGGTTAGTCGACCGGTATCCGTCGATCAATTAAAGCTACCGCACCAATCGATCAACGTCGACCGATGTCGGTCGATGGCATCGACCGACTTTCGATCGATTGGTGTGGTAACACCCTTATTCCTTTTTCTAAAGAGTTTTTATATTTCCGTGTTTAGGCAAGTACCGCGAGGCCGAGCCGCTGTGCAAGCGCGCGCTGTGCATCCGCGAGGCCGTGCTGGGTCGTGACCATCCTGACGTCGCCAAGCAGCTCAACAACCTCGCGCTGCTGTGCCAGAACCAGGTAACTATAACACAGACTTATCACAAACTGAGATATAAACTCTTTTTACCAACAAAAGAAGGTAAAGAACTTAGGTAGAGAAATAACAGGACACACATACTCTATGTTAGTTTTAACTAGGGATGTAGGTATAACCCGTAAAGTTGATGCGTAAATTCCCAATAAAAATATCAACAAGAAAATATTGATACAGAACAAAGAAGGCTTGTCCACCCTTGCGACTTCGAAAAAAGGAGGAGGTTCTCAATTCGTCAGAATCCTTTTTTTATGTGATCGAATGATGCTTGGACTGATTGGCTTGGAATTAGTCTTCTTTTGTAACACAGATACTCACAGGTGGTCCCATGTCTGGTCAGGACCTGATGATGGGATCTTGAAGAAATCGAGGGAATTCTTCAATAAATTACAACAAATCAACGGCGATTGCTGCTGCACAATCATATAACTATGTATTGTTTACGCTATCACACAACAAAATATTACTTACGCCTGTACCCACTAAAAAGTGGAAAATAAAAAAAAAACATCTTCTAAAAAAAAACAATGAAATCTTTTCAGTACCACCTGCCAGTTATAATGTTAGACCAATTTCGCAGGAATCTAACTCTTCCCTCATCTTCCTCAGAACAAATATGAAGAAGTGGAACAGTACTACCAGCGAGCTCTGGAGATCTATGAGAGCAAACTGGGACCAGACGACCCCAACGTGGCCAAGACCAAGAACAACCTCGCGTCTTGCTATCTCAAACAGGTGAGCTGGAAACTAACATTTTGAACTTTATTTCTTTATCTAATGAGTTCTTAATACAAGGAATAACTTCACAAATGGGTAAATTGGTTGGTTTTAAAATTGGAAACAACATTATTTTTATCCAGTCTGAAATTATATAGGGCATTGATGTATAAAAACCCCAAACCCAAGATGCACAGTCACGAATAAAAATAACGCACGAAAGTGTCCCGAAACTCTTTTTCTGTCTCTTTCTATCAGTTACAAGCATAATGTTCAATATCGAAAAATACTGAAATTATTAAGCCATCCGTTAGTGTCGCTAACAATAAGGATCTGAAACAAGAATTCAGGAAAAATGGTATATACAGCAAACTTTTACTGCTTAACGTTTATAACAAGGAACAACTAATTGTAGGTCATACAAATATTTGTGCCGTGCGGGGATCGAACTGCGCTGCAGTCGATCGTTCAGCCACTGCACCAACCAACCGTGCTGTCAAGTTGACAAATTGTTGACATTGACACCCTTCCTTGAAAGGTCACATAGTACAATCGGCAAAGTTGAATTATGATCCACCATAAGCTTATTTTCTTAGAGACATTCAAAAGTAATTCAAAAGTAGGTCCAACATTCGCGTGAACATACCTACATATCTATGGTAACGACTTTGATCTTTGTTATTTTGACGGATTCTAAAGCCCTTCTCCCATTATGATACGCACAGGCGACTCAAGTATCGGAGACTAGTCGCCACCAGGTATCTCACATACATTTGAATGCAGTCTCGCACACTACGCTACTGGTATCCTACGCGTCCGCGACTAGTATCGCGCAACTCGCCGTGTCGGTCGCTTGGGCGTCGCGTCTTTTACGAGTCTCGACAAGGTGGCGGCGGAGCAAGAAATGAATATTAAATTTGTGCAAGAAGTTGAAAAAAATGCTTGTTTATATAACTACAAATTACCAGAATATATGCGAAAAAATAAAATAAACAGGACTTGGGCAGAAATTGGGAACAAATTATATTTTGTATTTTGTTGATGTATAGCAGGCTTTAATAATGTAACAAGATGCAGATAGGACTCTTTAGACATTCGGTAGAAAGATAAAAATTTATTAAGGACGCTGTTACATTATTGACTACCTCAAATTTAGGCATTCAAGACGCACACAGCAACATCAAGCGTACGCACACATTGAGCGCTCAGTATTTTAAATAATCTTGATCCTTGATATTATTTTTTAATTTTATTGATGACCGAGTTTATTGTTTTCGGTTCCAAAAAAGACCTAAAATAAGCCGTGAGGTCAAAATCAAAATCCAAGATGGCGGCTGCGATAATTTTCGAATTGTTCATCATGGGAGTCGTTTTCATGGTTTTCGAAGATGCTAAAGCCGATAATGAGGTCAAAATCAAAATCCAAGATGGCGGTTGCGATAATTTTCGAATTGTTCATCATGGGTGTCGTCTTCATGGTTTTCGAGGGTGCTAAAACCGATGTAAGGTCAAAATGAGAATAAATGATGGCGGCTGCTATAATTTTCAAAATGTTCATCAATTTCATCATGGGAGTCGTTTTCATGGTTTTCGAGGATGCTAAAGCCGATAGTGAGGTCAAAATCAAAATCCAAGATGGTGGCTGCGATAATTTTCGAATTGTTCATCATGGGAGTCGTTTTCATGGTTTTCGAGGATGCTAAAGTCGATAGTGAGGTCTAAATCAAAATCCAAGATGCAACTGCGATAATTTTCGAATTGTTCATCATGGGTGTCGTGTCGTTTTCATGGTTTTCGAGGGTGCTAAAACCGATGGTAAGGTCAAAATGAGAATCCATGATGGCGGCTGCTATAATTTTCGAAATGTTCATCAATTTCATCATGGGAGTCGTTTTCATGGTTTTCGAGGATGCTAAAGCCGATAATGAGGTTAAAATCAAAATCCAAGATGGCGGCTTCGATAATTTTCGAAATGTTCATCATGGGTGTCGTTTTCATGGTTTTCGAGGGTGCTAAAGCCGATAGTGAGGCCAAAATGAGAATCCAAGATGGCAGCTGCAATAATTTTCGAATTGTTTATCATGGGAGTCGTTTTCATGGTTTTCGAGGGTGCTAAAGCCGATACTGAGGTCAAAATGAGAATCCAAGATGGCGGCTGCTATAATTTTCGAAATGTTCATCAATTTCATCATGGGAGTCGTTTTCATGGTTTTCGAGGATGCTAAAGCCGCTAGTGAGGTCAAAATCAAAATCCAAGATGGCGGCTGCGATAATTTTCGAAATGTTCATCATGGGAGTCGTTTTCATGGTTTTCGAGGATGCTAAAGTCGATAGTGAGGTCTAAATCAAAATCCAAGATGGCGGCTGCGATAATTTTCGAATTGTTCATCATGGGTGTCGTGTCGTTTTCATGGTTTTCGAGGGTGCTAAAACCGATGGTAAGGTCAAAATGAGAATCCATGATGGCGGCTGCTATAATTTTCGAAATGTTCATCAATTTCATCATGGGAGTCGTTTTCATGGTTTTCGTTTTTTTCGTTTTAAACGTCTGATGTCAAATTCTAAGAGCCTGGGGAGGGGAAAACAACGGGATGCGCGTGACGATTCCAGACGTTCCAGATCTTTCATTTTTGTAAGTCAACAGGAAATGCCCATCAGACTAAACAACTCTTGCTCAGATGTCATTCCTGTATATTTTTATTATTGTGTAGCTGGGCTCTTGGAGTTCCACATCAGGTGTTCCAGATCTTCAATTTTAATACGTCAACAGAGAGTGCTCATCAGGCTGAACAACTCTTACTAAGACGTCATTACTGTATATGTTATAGCAGGGTTTTCAACCTTTTTCATGGCACAACCCTTTTCGTATGAAGAAATATTTCGCGACCCCCTACCCGTTGCTTTTTTTAACGAACTGGCCAAGTTTGATGAAACTTGCAGTATTCCCTAAGTTGAATAATACCTAATACAACAAAAAAGAACAACTTAAATCGGACAGGTAATCGTAGTTCCGGAGATATGCGAACACAAACGTAAAACATACATACATGCACTTATGAAATTTTGCACATTTATTCAGACGCTGATATAGATTCACATATCCGAAAACTGGGCAGTTCTGGAACTATTATATACATACGGATTCGGGTCGAATTGATAACCTCCTTTTTTTGAAGTCGGTAAAAAAAAACAATCAAATCCGTCCAATAGTTCCGAAGATTAGCGTGCACAAACAATGCTTTTCTTATATGTATGGATTGAAACCTTCCCTAGAATGTAATAAACATGGTTTCGAAAAACATGAACATAGGCCTCCTAGATTTTACCCGAGTCTATATTATTTTAATTTTAGAGAAATAGTAGAAACTAGATTATATATAAATAACTTTTGTATAAATTACCGTTTTTGTCAAGTAATGATGATCTGAATCAACAATACTACGATGTTTTCACAATGTATTGCAAACAATTTGATAAGTACCACATTTGTTCCCAAAACAATTTTTGTAAATAGTAAAGTTTCTTTCAATGACTGAACAAACAGATGTCAAAATTTTATCAGCGCCATCTTGGATTTTGGTTTTGACCCCATATTCGTAATTAGCTACCCTAAAAACCATGAAAGTGACACCTATGACGAACAGATGTCACCATTTTGACAGCGCCATCTTGGATTTTGGTTTTGACCCCATATTCGTTATTAACTATCCTAAAAACCATGAAAGTGACACCTATGACGAACAGTGTTAACAATTTGACAGCGCCATCTTGGATTGTGGTTTTGACCCCATACTCGTAATTAGCTACCCTAAATAAAAACCATGAAAGTGACTATGACGAACAGATGTCACCATTTTGTCAGCGCCATCTTCGATTTTGGTTTTGATCCCATATTCATAATTAGCTACCCAAAAAACCATAAAAGTGACACCTATGACGAACAGATCTCAAAATGTTGTCAGCGCCATCTTGGATTTTGGTTTTACATACTCACATGCATACAAACCGATTATTATCTTTACCCTTATCCATTGCTAATCGCTAAAAGCTTAGCCTTATCCATCTAATTCCTAACCTCACTAAGAGCCGCTTAAAGTCACCCATCCATTTTTCAACCTTGTCAACAACTGCTTAACCCCACCCATCCAAATCTCGATCTTATTCTACATAATTTTCTAAATCAAATTATTCGTACTTCTGTTTATGTTCGAAAAGTATCAACTCCTTCCGATCACTAAAATACCGACGGATGCTCTGATTTCCACGAAACACGGATACACACTACAGTATTTTTTAATGCTTTTACGTATTTATTTTTTGGTAAAAAGTGATACACCCGTCCTTTCTCGAGCGCTTCTGAGCGCGGACTGACAGTGGGCCGGCGAAAAATGTATGAAGAAATTGGCAAATGATTTTATTTTTGCTAATAATTGAAAATTGAACTGATCTAGATACAAAAAAAATGCAGACTTCTTTAAAGGACTATGTTTACCGTAAATTGTTATAGTTTTGAAGATAAAATATGCAGTATATTTACTTTGATCGGTACCGATAGGGACCCTAGTTTTTTCGATTTTCTGCGTTTATTGTGACAGGAAAAACGATTTTATCCAAATATTTTGTATGACGTCATGCGTTTTTTTTTAACCATATGTAAAGATGAATGTATAACCTTTAAATTAACACTATAAAATCTCTATATTTGTGATTGCTTATACGTTAAAAGTGTTCCGAAAAAGCACTGTTATTTGAAGATTCATGTAAATACGTCCTTAACATCATGTTGTAGTTCTTGTGCTGCTACAAAAAGTCTACAATTTATGTTTCTTTCAATATATGGATTAATCCAGAATTTTCTACTCTTGCGGTGACGTCTTCTGTTTCTATAAAACAGAAAAACCGCAAGTGCTTCTTCGTCACTTGAATCGCTTGAAATAACGTCCGTCCACAAAAATCGAGTTAGCACAAATGATTTAGTCATTTTTCAGTAGCATAATATGCGAACGTCAAGTGGCGAACTAGTATCCAACCAGTATTCTACTCGAGTATCGTACCCTACAAGTATCGTAATGGGAGAAGGGCTTAACGATTTATTGTCAAAATGGGTCATGATTCAACTTTGTCGATTGTACATGTGTTATTAAAGCTAATAATATTAATAAGTTTAAAAGTCATGGTAATAATACGAAGTAATGAATCTTTCGCAGGGCAAATACAAGGAAGCCGAGACGTTATACAAGCAGGTGCTGACAAGGGCGCACGAGCGGGAGTTCGGGACTATCGACGGTAAGTCCTAGTTTTATATTGTATACATTGAGGAATTTATCTCAAAACCTTGCTTATACTATCATTTTTACAGTATCTGGGCGTAATGTCACATAATAGAAGTGAGAGGAGGCCATTTTTTCGAAAGTAATTATTTTATGCTCTGTGATTTAATCTGCATTGGATGGTAATCTTTATTCAAACGGATCCCATGACATTCGATTAGCAGTTTAAAGAAAGAATTAAAGTCTATATCGTATCGTCCAATAGACGAGTTTGTTTAATAGCGTTCGAATTTGTAGATACGAGATTGTGGTTCTTATTGAAGCATGTTTATTATTGTTTTTTTGTCTTACAATGCTCAATGGCGCTCATTTACATTTGACGATATTTGCGCTCAGGTACTGTACCTAAATGCTTTTTTACGGCTTTCGTAATAAACGTTATTTCCTATAATAATTTATGATTTGGGTTATTTTACGAATTTAACCAACAATATCTACATTGAAATTAAACAAAAACCGAATTGGAAAAAAGATTTATAATTTCAATGAATTTGGAGGGAAGCATGATTATTATGAAAAATAATTTCTTTGATTTTAGTTATTTTCTTTATCTACTTTATGTATGTACTACTTGCATATAAATTGACGTTATATTTTGTTTACTATTTCAGAGTATATAGCATCATTAAATGCAAAAAAGCCTCTTAAAAAATAACTAACAGCAGCGCATAGTATATGACAAATTTTAAGACTAAGTTGACAGAAGATAATAATGTACTACTGCAACATTCCTATAGCATAAAATAATTGAAAATGGCGGCTAAAACTCTAATCAATCTATAATGAATTAATGACAAAGGAATGACAATTTTTTTTAATATGTCTTCAATGTTCCCACTACTGCGATAGAGACAACAAGTTTGTAATCTGCACACTATGGCTAAAAATTTGGTGGATAAAATGTCGACGAATTTTGATATAAATATGACAGACAGTATTTTTCACTCACTCACAGTTTTTAGGTATTTTTGTCATTCCTCTGAACCATGGTGAAGGCTGTCTAAATAAAGTAACACTATGACCAAAGCACAAAGAATTGCTGTATTTCATATAAAATTACTTATTTTTTTTTTCTCTATTCCATTTTTTTTTACTAAGGAATAGGTATTTGTCTCGACATAGCTCGAATTTGTACATAGTAAACAAAAAATAAAAAATAATGCATGTTAATTTGTTTATGTGAGTTTATTTTTTGCTAATTTGTTATTTGTATTTAATTTATTTGTAGACGTAAATTAATTTTGAGTGAAATGTTATCCAAATTAGTGAAATATTGATATATTTTATTTTTGTAGGCAGGTATTTGAGGCATGCTATAAATTGACAAATTGATTTTTACTCGACGCAAAAAGTAAAGAATTTATATTAACTATTTTTACAAACGTTTTGTCATAAGTATAATTTTCATTTACAAATCGACATTATTGCGTCCAGTAAAAAGAATTTATATTTTTAAATATTTTCTGACAATGTTTTCTTTCTTGTATAGATCTCTTTATGCATTTGATTTAGAAATGAGTTTTAGGTTGTTAGTATGTAGCGCTTTATACTTTTACGTCTTGCCATTAAGTAAATAAATAAAAAAAAACATGGTTACTATTAGGTTGTAATAGCTGAAAGCTTATGCGTGATACTTGAAAAAAAAAAGTTATTGTCCTTGTCTTGACTGTGATTGCAAAATTCACAGTATCAAGAGAATTCATCAAATACGACAATCTCAGTTGCCTTTGCTGAGTTCTAAGGGAATTTGGACGATTGGTGAAGCTATTTTCATTAATTATTTTTAAATTGCCTTGCGTTGCCTTATTTTTTCATTTAGTTTTAATTTAGAACCTCGAATACAGGTTGCTATTTTGTGCGCTAATGAGCCAGGTTATTGTGATTTGCCTTGAGTATGATAAAGTATAAATAATTAAATAAAGTCTTGAGAAAAATATGAATATAAAATTATGAAATAATATAAGGCTGAGTTGAAAATTGATACATGCAATATAGTTAGTAAAATAAAAAAACTTGACATTTTATTTGTGACCATAACATTTACCAATTAATTTAGTAAATAGACGTGTATAAACACATCCATATGTTAATATTAAATTTTATCTGATCTTTTTACATTGCCTATAGTTACTTTATATATTGTTTTCCCACAGTATAACTAATTAAATTCAATGTCACGTTCATTTTATCATCAGAGTTAAATTAAATTATTTATGCGAATACCAAAGTATATAATAAAAGTTTAAAAAGTATTATTTATCTTGAAATATCAAAGATGCCAAATTATTTCCTAATTTATGTACCAAATGTAGTGAACCGCTGAATTATATGTAGTGTGCAATAATTTTATATACAATATATTTATTTACATTAAATGGAGATCGTAAAATGTTTTGTTTATTTATCTTATGAGTTACTTGGAGTATAGGAACAAGAAGTATTATTGGTGACATACGGACTTTACCCATGACGCGATGCCACGCCATTCGAAGTACAAGTGAATATCAACCTTACCACTACTAAGAAATAATGATGCAATTCGATTGACTTGACGTCGTCGTGGCGATCGTGTTTTGTTTTTCATCTACCTGTAGTATCAACGTGTTTTATGTCATACTAGCAAACCCGGCGAACTCCGTTTCGCCACCAGATGGCTTCGTTTTATGTAACATTTCTGTATGTGAAAAAAGATTTTCCGGCTTTTCTGTAGAAAATTCCTGAATTTTCTTTGCTATAAACCTCACGGAGCCCAAGACCTTTCCAACGAATGCAAAACCGTGGAAATCGGTTCGTGCGTTCTGGAGTTATAGCGTCAGGAAGGAAAACCCGACTTATTTTTATGTCACTAGCTTCTGCCCGCGACTTCGTACGCGGATCCTTTTTCCTGAATTTTCTTTGCTACAAACCTCACGGAGCCCGAGACCTTTCCAACGAATGCAAAACCGTGGAAATCGCTTCGTGCGTTCTGGAGTTATAGCGTCAGGAAGGAAAACCCGACTTATTTTTATACGTAGTAGATATAAGTCGTAGTGGTAAGGTTGATTTTCACTTGTAGTTGAAATCGGTCGAATCGTGTCGCATCGCGCCTTGGGTAAGCTCCCTTACAAATTGGGTATACAAAAAGTTATGGAAATGATAACTAATTTCTGTGTACAGGTACACAAAATCAAAATCTGGAAGTCTTTAAATGAAGTAATATTTTTGGAAAATTTAAATATACAGAGACATTAACTTTATGTATATTTTTAATAAAACTAAAAGTCTACAAATATTACTAATTATTTATTTATTAATAATCCATATTAAAATACTTCAGTACCAGTATTATTGTAAGTTCATCACAAAGTGATATTCAGTTGATGTTGATATTCATTCAGATGATCTAATATAATATTTGAAAGCTTGTTGCGATGTTGCCAGCTTATAAAAAGTCACAAATTACTGATTGTTCCTATATTCTTTCCCATCCCTCTACTGTTATACTCCAACATAATATACAACTAGAAAATGCTACAAAATGTGGTTGCATGGTACTGACTCAATTGGTGCGATGTGGATGATGAATAAACGAAACTAAACCTTAGGTGAGTGACACAAGTTTGGATACTGTGTGGCACAGGTAGGAAAGGCAAAGAACATTACTTTTTTAAATGTTTTTTTTTTTTAATGTTTGATTTTATTGTTTATTATTTTGTAAACGTCTCTTGCCAGTGTGTCACACCTTCCCGACTTGTGTCACATTTTTATATAGAAATAAGTTTGGCTATGGCTTCTATTATTATATGGCTTTTTATTTTATATTTTTTCGGCTTTTATAATAATGGGGGACTAGGATAATCTATTGTGTTTTGTGTTGTATACGAGATTTTTGTGGATAGGTATATTATACATGCGGCAACAACTCATTATACGACCAGTCTTATGCGGCAGTATAATGTTAAAGTGGGTCAAGTAATATTGGTTACCGACCGTACATAACCAATTTATCTTGACCTCAATTTATCCTGACCTTTTGTATGGTTTTTCTTATCATTTTTTAAAAACTGTAAAGCATTTTAACTTATAGTTTAGTCGACATAAAGCCAGAATAGTTTCAGTGAGGGAACGAGGTAGCTCTACACGACTTGTATAGCTCTGTCTTTTTCCCTCACTGGAACTACTCTGGCTTTAAGAGGTCATGGTAGGCCACCTGGGGAGGGTATTACAACGTCTTAAAACCAGGCTTGTTCCAGTGAGTGAACGAGATGGCGCTAGACGACTTGTATAGCTGTCACTGTCACTCGCCGGAATAAGCCTGGTGGCAAGACGTTGTAATACAGCACCTAGTCAAATAACTGGACTGAAACTAAAGGATACAAATAAACCTAACCACAAAAATCAATATTATACTGTTTCTTCTTGTCCTGAGTGCTATTACCACTATTTTTCTTCTTATAACAAAGTTATATATTATAAACTGTTATACAATTATTATGTTTACAGGCGACAACAAGCCCATCTGGCAGGTGGCTGAGGAGCGCGAGGAGAACAAGCACTTACAGAAGGAGAATGCTCCTTACGGCGAGTACGGAGGGTGGCATAAGGCTGCCAAGGTAAGAGAGACTTTATTTTGTAGGCAATAAGGACGTAAATTACATAGTGAAAAAAATTTTGATAGCTCAGCTAGAATTTGTTTCATATAGTTAATAGGACAATTTTGATCTACATTAAATGGCAAACTAAAGAACGCTTCTATTAAGATAAGGATTAATACTTATGAATCAGCTTCGAAAGTAACGTAATATGTATTTTAAATTCAAAATGTTGAACATAATAGTACATTTTACCGAGATAGAGATATGCTATTGGGGATTTTTTTGTAGATGTACATTGTACAATTATAATAGGCTGTCATTTGGAGGTCTTGGACATTCGTTACTGTTAGTCAGCAGCTCATAAGTCTGACAACCAGTCTTACCATGGAGTATCGTATTGCCCAGTTACTGGGTTGTGGAGGTCCGATAGGCAGTCGCTTCATGTAAAATACTGATATTCAGCCGCATCTGGTTCGACTGGAAGCAGACCACAATATAGTTGGGAAAAGGCTAGGCAGTTGATGATGATAATGAATGTAAAGATACCACCTGTTTCCCGCAGGTTGATTCCCCAACAGTAACAACGACACTAAAGAACCTGGGTGCTCTGTACCGGCGTCAAGGCAAGTACGAAGCAGCCGAGACGTTGGAGGACTGCGCTCTCCGCAGCCGGAAGGAGGTAAATACTGTTGCAGTTGTAGACAAGTGAATAATGGCGTGATAAATTCTAAAAATGTCGTCTACTCAACCTGATAGGATAATTAAAACTCGCATAAAGCGGGTGACCGCTATCAAAATATTAAATTCCAGAAAGCATGTCACACTCACGGGCAAGAGGAAGGCAAGTAATGCGTGACTTGCCCTCCGATTATGAACCATCCCTTGGTCGACGGCGCGTCGTGTTCCACGGGCGTCTTAAGTCTTGATGAGGTGTCTCAGCTTGCCGGGGTCGCGGAACTGTCTCATCAAGTAACCGTGACCCTGGAGCGTAAAAGGCTATAGAGGTCGATTTTGTCAGACAAGCGGCCGTGCGTCCACGTTTGTTTTAAGTGACGCCTTTAAACTTATATTTTAATTCCGCTATCCATGAAGTTACTTGTTAATTTTTAATGGATAGGGCCGAGTATGAATCGAATAATTTAATTCTTGAACCTCACTTCTGTTTATAATATAAACGAACGTTGAGAGTTCAAATTTTAATTGCAAATAAGCAGAAGAGTCAAATTCATATAACACAGGATTTTATTTTTAACTTAATTTCCATAGGATTAAAGCCAACTTTTCTAAAGCGTTTCTATATTATTATTATGCAAATTGATTGAAATGTTTTCAAAATAGTGTTGAGTAGGCGACATTTTTTTGAACTTAGGAATATACGAATAATATTTAAGCGTGTTTTTAAGTACACCGTGTGAGAATTGATGCACTTGAATTTTAATAATAAGGATGGGTTTTTTTATGAAAAATAATATCACAATGTGGATTTTAATTATGCTAACACAGTTTTTTTACACTGCAGTGAAAATTGTTGCACTTATTTTCTAGTAGTTGGGTTTTAAGTATTCGAAGTGGTAACATTAATTTATTTTCAAGTGCTAACTTTCTTTTTTTAGATTATATTTATCTGCTAGGAACTCTTTATTTATATTCTTAAGGCGCTCCCTCACCGCGAGCATTCACCTGTAATGTAACATAAAAGAGCGCAATTTGATGCTCTATTGTCTTTGAATGTTCGAATCTGTAACGTTACATTACAGGTGAATGCTCGCGGTGAGGGAGCGCCCTTACATTTCACGGTTTTAATATGCTTAAATGACACGCATACACTACATATTTCTCTTTTATAGATATAACGGATTTTGTTAGTATGCACATTGTTTGGACAAGGTTGGCAATATCGAGGAATATTATTTATTCTAGAATTTCAAAAGAACATCGTCATCATCATAGAAAAATGCACTGACGGACAGTTTGATCAGTGGTTAACCCAAAATTGTACGATCTGCAAGTAATTGTTCCGGGTCTGGGTGTTTGTGTATGTGAATTTCTATGTTTTTAAACCCACACCCATGGTACAGGAAGAAAGTCCTAGTGTGGGGCAATGTTTTATTTAATAAAAAAATATATTTTTAAAGAAATAAGATTTTAACAAATAGTTTGCCAAACTACTGATCAAATAACCGGCCCTTATGTCATGATAATACAAAATGTAGGTCCACCAAAAATAACAAGAATGTGGATGAACTTTCCACCAATGTCCAGTCAATGCTGCATACGAATATTAAATTTTTGTCCGTTATCATTTAAAAATATATATTTCCAACAAATTCTAGCACAATTTAACATACAAATAATTAATTTTGCACGCTGCCTAGCACGTTCAGCAAGTAAGTCACGAACAACAAGCTAATTAACATTTACCGCATAAAGTGTTACGATTTTACAGGTGGCTGATAATTGGCGATGATTTTTGTTTTCAAAATTATTGTTATTTCGTATGAATTTCTTATAGGGATAGTAATATCTCGTCTTGTAAGTTATTTAGGTCTATACAAATCGTCAATAAAACGAAGTGACTATTTTCCAGAGTGCAATATCAGTGTCTTTTTAGACCCCAGACAGTTGATTTTTAGATGTGAGGAATAGTCATATTTATGATAGCTAGCTAAGTCATAAGTAAGGCGAAGAAATACGATAAATCAATTGTGACGAAAAAAATTGATAAAAGCCATTGAAAAGGAAGATATTTCTCAAAGTCTGTTCATTTTCTATCTTCAACGAACTTTTGGAGGATTTTATTCTCAGGATTTTTGTTCTCACCGATAAGATCTAAATCAACCTACCAAAAATTCCGAAGTAAATTTCTTAGCGAAACTCCCCAAAAGCGTGAACCCTAGCTAATAAAACTGGTGACTGGTATAGGCATTGGACATCGTGAAGCAGTCGCGGGCCCGTAGCGGGCGACACGGCAGCCGCGAGACCATGGAGCCGCACCAGGAGGCCCACGTCGACGAGGTCAGCGCTGCGCCGGGGCTGCCGGCTGTATAGGGAATAGGGGGGCTTGCTTTCCAACATTCATAGGGAACAAGGGGGTGCACGCGCTTTTATGTGATAGGGGGGATGCACTTCGGGAGTAAAGAATGTTTAGTTCAATAATTGTAAATGTCTTTTTGAGATCGCACTCTGGTTTCTGGTAGCTTATACTCGTAGTACAAATGGCGTAAGTGTCCTTTCTTGTCTTTATATGCAGTTAGGCGTAATCTTCAAAGATGCGTTGATGCGTAAACCAACAATAGACGAATTACCCAAATCAGAAAATAAGCTAAAAACTTTTAATTTTAATTTAGTAAGCTTTCAAACTTCTTGCAAAGCAATGTCAATAGGTATATAGCAATCTTGACTGTGGATATTAAAGATTTCGACAGGGCGTCATATTCCACGCGTGCCTCAAAGAACTGTCAGCAATATGAGGGGCTCCCATATAGGGTCAAACTCCTGCCAGGGTCACGGAACTATTTGTTCAGGTAACCGTGAGAGAACCCTGGAACGTAAAAGTATTAAAGGATTGCCATGGATATTAGTTAGGATAAGTCTGACAGTACCTTCCTCTCGACTTAGGGTTGCGGGAGGAATCATTGGATAATTTTAACACGTAAAAAAAAAGTTGTCAATGATTTGCCAGAGAAAAGCTACCAGAAACTGAGATAAGTTTTTTTTTAAACAATATGCACTATTTATCTTTATCCGTTTATTTAAAAAAATATCATTTGGTAATTGAAAGGTCAGCATGTAATTCACCAGGGGAAATCAAGCCACCTCACAGCTAAATTGGTTGGGTTGTCAAAGCACTGGGTTGTCAATGTCGTGATTCGTGTCGCACATCAAATTAAAACACATTCGTTTGGAAGCTTAACACTTCGCATGTCTGTTATCACGTAGAATGCACCGGATTCTTAGCACCAGGATAGGATAGCGATACTCAATCTGTGGTATAAAAGAAGTTCTCATAGAAGGAAGATGGTCCCTTATTGGGACAAGAAAGGGATATTAATAAAATACTATGATAGTCTTGCTATCTCAATGGTGATGGCAACTGGGAAACGAATGGCGCTAGTATAGCTAGTTCCAAGCATCGTCATTCGTTCAAATCTTATAGGTACTTCAAAATAGTACTACCTCATTGGTTGGATTAGGACTTCGCTATGGTCGCGCCATCTACAATTAGCTTTGACTGGCCTTCCCCATTCATGCGACTGCTTCTGATTGGACATCTTTAAGGCTATTATTAATTTCTATTGTATCGATGGCAATCTGTATTGAGTTCCCTCTGAACTTAGCTATGAGTTTAGAGCTTTCAGTAGCATCTATAAGTTCCTGTAATCAATGCACAACGATAAAATAGTTCATATTGGTCCTGAAACAGAATAGTAGAGTAGGGCAACATTTTTGTTTTTTTTTAAGAATTCCTTCTGTCAAAATAACTGAACCTGACTTATCTCCAATTTCGATGGAATAAGGTTGAGTATTGCTTACCACAAAGATATGTGCCGTTGTAAAAAGCTACAGATTCACATTTCAAATAACGACTATGATAGTTCACCGTGATCGTTCTCTTGAAGTTATTCCCGTTCCTATATTTTTTTTTATTGTGTTTTTAATTTATTATTTGCGGTGCTTTAAATGTTTTCAATGTGGGTCCTATATTTTAGACTTAGGCTTGCCAAGCTTGCAAAAAATGAATATAAAGCAATTTTATTATTTTTAATAGAATGCTAAGATAAAAACCCCTAATTAAAATAAGATTATAAAAAAGGCAAAACTTAGTCCGTCATTTAGAGTTTTGAAAAATAATGGACATGTGTTTTTTCTTTTGTTAAATCAATGAATTTCCAAAAATATACCACAACTAAACTCAAGAGTGGAGGCTCGGGACTTCAGAACTCAGCTAGAATTTCTAAGTTGTGACGTATTGCCAATTTTAAAAAGCGTCATATCTCCGTTAATTGTTATTTACGTAGCAAAAAAAAAGAAAAAATACGTGTCGAAAACTTTTCGATAATCCAACTGAACTTATTAGAATTTTTCAGTCAAATTGCTAATTAAAGGTGCTTAAAATAGGGTTCCAAAAGTTATATTTTTTGCGGTTCGTATACTTAATTTTAAATGTGTATCACAGCCACCATTCAGGGTTCATACTCGTGTTGTTTTCCATTGGGCAGCGTTGCAAATATTTTTATGCTTTACGTCCTCATCCACACATTCATACATTTTTTTGTTTATATGTGGTGTTGTTATTATGTTTATTTTTGTTTTATGTGTTTATTACATGTTATTATTGGGACTTGTTTTCATATTATTATGATTTCAGTGGAATATGAAATCGATTCCTGCTATTATTTCAGTTATTCTGTTTATTGTACTGGTTTCTGTTATTTTTCCCATTGGTGCACAAAAACTATGCTACTTTGAAAGTATCACAAATAAATCTAAGATAATTAATAATGTATTTGTTTTGATCGAATTTTTAATCCAAACGACTTCCAATCATTCATAAGCCAAAAGTTAAAAACTTTGACCGACTTACCACCAAAAAATAAACATTTCTGTTGAAAGCTTGTCTTAAAAAAGTGTAACTGCAAAACGACCCTTATATCAAGGTGAAATGCCGTTTTGACGTTCACATTTTTTTAGACAAGTGTTCAACAGATTTTTTACTTTTTTTGTGGTAAGACGGTTAATGCTGTGAACGTACAATTCTGAAAGTGATTGCTACCACAAAAACCACAGCAACTAACTTTTTGAAACGCCGAAGCGAAGAAGATAGATGGCGGCACTACCAATTGTTCCCGTGTTCGTTTTAATTCGATTTTGTTATTAACTCATCACGATTATACGGTTTTTCCTTGAGGTTTTCACTTTCGTAATTGTACCTTAATTAACGATTGATAATAAAGAACAAAATTCAAATACTTTCACAGTAAGCTAGTTGACTTAACACCTTTTATTTCCGCAGCTTCTTACACGTCACCCGTTATTTTTTATTTGCACATTTTATTTTTTTGTTTGTTTCCGTTATAGGGCGCGAACCAAGCGAGCGAACCACGCATGAACCTAAAGTCTAAGCTGTTCAATGCGCTAGGCATCAACACTAGCAGCAATCCGCCTCACCAGTAGCCACGTAGTGTACACTAGGGTTTAAGTTTTCACTGCTTTACGCACATGGTCCTTTGAAACTAATACGATGTAGGCAATGGCTTTGTGACGTAGTCTATGCTTGCTTTTTTGAAGGTAGTTAGAAATGTCACCTTTTTTAAAGTGATTATTAATGTCATTTCTAAAACAAAAAATAATCAGCTTTTTATTTCTGTTATGAGATTATTTGCAGTGTATTAAACAATTAGTAAACTCTGAATTGTACACATACTGTTGTTTTTATTATGGTGCAAAAACAAAACCATTGCTTCTACTTCGTACTCGACTAATGTCCGCTCACTATATTGAGGATCACGTGCGTTCCACACTTAATTTGCCGACATTTTGAATTTCTTGGTCAACAAACGTAATGCTATTTTTCAATGGCCCAACGGCTCGTTAAAATTAATTCAAATAAAAAGCATTTTTATCACAACAAATTCAAAATGGTCGTGTAGTAGCTTAGTATTATTTATTAGCATGCGATATAATTTTAGTAAAAATAAAAGTTTTTGAAAAAAAAAGAAATAAAAAAAATATAATTACAAATGAACGTGTGATAGGAGCATGCCAGTGAGCCGTCCTGCTATAGTATACAATATTATGTTTATTAATAAATATAAAGTATCAAGACGGTGTTTGTATGCTGTTTTTATATGATGACACTTAGTCATTTGTTGCTGAAATGCATTTTATATAACCAATGTTTTTTGTTATCTTAGATATTATTCTAGAATTGAGAGTATTAAATCATTATTTTATGTATGTACATGTATTTAATTTTTTAGGTGCATATTCTTCACTCTTGTGCTAAACACTCCCTATTTACAATTTACTATAAATCATTTTCTATTCTAGTGAGAATCTGGGTATCAATAGACGTTGAATATATAAAATGTACACAAATATTGAGAATTTATAAGCTGAATTTTGCATTTATAATCATTGAAATATTTATAAATATCATTACAATAATTTTTATTTTATTAATAATTAATTTGCGCATGTTTAAACAACGATTTTATTCGCTTACAATATCAATTTTTAATTTACTGATTGTATTTTTAATCGATGTATGTCATGTTCTTTTTTGTGAAGAATGCATGAATGTGAATTTTATTATTGTGAACGTTTAGCTTTACTCAACCTAGGAGAAAATACTTAAAATACGAAACACTGTGTACTCGAACACAGTTTTAGGATATTTTAGTTGTAATCAGTAAAAGTTGTAGACAACTTTTTAAATTCGTCTAGTTCGTGAAAGTCGATGTTATCATGTTCTTTCACAACAAGCTGTACGGTTGAGTATAGCTGTTTTATCTGTTTTACCAATAGTCATGTCTTATCATAATCATCAGTAATTTTATGCTTAACTTTCATTCCAGTGTTAGCGTATGTCGATCTAAGCTTTATGTGAGAGTAGGTGATAAATATTATTATATAGTATTTTTATATACACTGAATTTCTTTTAAACTATGGGGGTGCTTGAAATGTGGATTTTTCCTATGTACATTAGATTACAATATCGGCATAACTTTAACAGTTTTTTTAAAAGAATCTCCCTTTAACAACCGCCACGTCACAGCAATGAGAATTATTTTTTTATTGTCTCGATATCTTCGTCGAATGGTAATTATAAAAATTGTTAATAAATATAATTTATGTAACATTTTTTTTGGTTTTATTTATTTTTATTTCGGAAGAAGGTGAGTCTACAGTGTTATGCAATTTATAGCCCACGAAGCAAACAAAACGCATGACAAACAAACCAACAGACACACAAACACAATGTTTTTAACGGCTTTCGCTGTTAGAGTAGATGCATGGTGGCATCTCATTCACTTACTTAATGTTTTGTAAATTTCATAATCACTACTATCCTACATTAATAGTTACACTTCTCTGTCATTGTAGACTATAATTTATGTGGTTATTTCCCGCCATTTCCATTTTGATGTTCTTGGTAGAGGTATATAATTTCACTCATCGGTTATGAAACTCCCCTAAACTCTTTCTAAAAACAAAATTTAGAATTATATCTCAGAAATTTCAAAAATACTGGCTTCAACTTTTCAATCAGACCTTACCATCAAAAACTTTCGTATTATTTTGAACAAAATGGAGTGTAAATTGCATAACACGGGGGCAGGATTGTGGCGCGGTGTCTCGGAGCGCGAGTTTCTCTAAACTGCGCGAGTCACTGCGGCGCTCGTCCGCGCGCCTGCTGGGCCGGCTGGCTGGCAGGCACTCCGCACACCTGCCGACCGACGTAGACTTCACCGACCCTGAAAGGTAACCACGACACTGCAGCCACCATGATGACGATGAAGAATACTCCAGAATGATACTGCCACTACCCTCAGTGTATTTGTTGAAAAGATATTCGCGTTACTTTGGAAATATAATATTTTCTCTATGGTTGTGTCCCTCAAAACATTCTAGAGTGCGATAGGTTCCTTTGCCGCTAGAATGACATTGTTAAGAGGGCAATGAGAACTTGTTAAATTGTTTTTGAAAGAAAAATCTTGGTCATTTGGTGGAAAGACGTGGCTTGCATTGGGAAGATTATGGGAACATTTTGAACAAATAACCAAGTGCAAGTGGTGTACCACAACACCCTGTTTTGGAAGTGACGTCTTAAAATAAAAGTAATTCCAGTGTAGGAAAAAGATAGAGCTATAGATACAAGTCGTCTAGCGCCACCTCACTCCCACACTGGTATTACTTCAGACGTCATGGTAGGACCTGAAGTTGCTAAGTTTTCTGTGTCGAAGACAGAGTAGCTGAAATAATGAAGAAATTTTTTATTAACGTATGACGAATATTTGTGCGAATACGCTTTGTGTAGTGACAGGTATTACATAACATACCGTGTCCCAGAGGAATAGGTTTATCAAATGCAGAAGAAAACTAATTAAAGTTCAAAGAATAAATAAAGATGTTCTGTAATTGACTTTTATGCCAGTATTGTGATATATAATTGGTCTATTAAAGTCTAAAATAATGAAGGTCTTCGCAAGCTAAGCTAATTTGTGCTTGCTACTGCATACCTACTTATGCTTAAATTTGGCTTGATATTACATCTGGTGTATGGTATTTTCTTATTCAACAAGTTGCAGTAAAAACGTCGGTACAGGTAAATGATTTATAATTATTTAAATCATAGCACTTTCCAGTGTGTTGCACAAATCATTTGCAAACACAAAATTGCAAGACACTTCTATGTTTGAGCAACTATTGTTACTGTGAAAATGCTATAAGTACCTACCTACATTTGCAGTGGCGGCGTAAGGCGTGGGCGACGTGGGCCACCGCCTACGGCCTCGCGGTACAAGGGGCCTCGCGCCTCAAAAATTTTTAAAGCGAGAATAAAAAAAAAATATAAATCAATTTTGTTGTGAAACATGTTTTCTTAGACTGGCAACATTTGCCGCCGAGCAGAGTGCGGGGAATCCCTGGTTTTATTTGTTTACGTTCTTTACTTGGAAGCCAACCAAGAAAATTAAGTTTAAGATTAAATCATTTTAAAAAAGAAAATTAAATGTATATCTCCACCTTTACATTTACGATTTGTAAGTTTTCGTTAATAATTATGAATCTAATTTGTATTTCTATGAATAAAAACTTGGCAGTATTAATTGTTTTGTTTGTTTTTATTATTTTATAAAATCCGTCTTCAGGTTGCCATAGAACAGGGCCTCGCGAAATCTGTCTTGTCCACATCAAATTTAGGTCTTGCCCCGCCACTGTACATTTGCACTAACTTCCACTTTTATGAAAGTCTACATGTTGCCTGCATATGTCGCTATTTTTATTCAATTATTTGTTTCAGATTTAATTTCTTAACATTTAATTTAAAAACCCATATTTTGTTCTCCTAATACCTTTACATTCACCAAAAAATTAATGACAACATTTAATTTATTTTTACTACATATTCAGAAACAATTTTCTATGCAGAAAATAACAAAAAAATAACAATCAGCTGCCTTAGGTATTGTATTACTAATTTGACAGATTACTCAGACGCCATATTTGTTTCTCTTTAGCATGAAGCGCGCAAGCTCCCTGTCCGCGCTCAGTAACTCGAACCCGGCGAGCCCGCGACACACGCAGCAACGGTAGCTGACAGCAGCCAACAGGACTAAGACCATCATCAGATACACCACCTTCACTTTCATCAGGCTACTGGCATTACAGTCATGACCTCTGCTTGGTCGAAACGGCTGCGTAAATGATACGAGGTTCCATGCTCTCTGGTCAAAAAAAAAGTACGTAGTTAGATGTTACATGGATGTTACTATAAAAAAATCTTCTAATATCGACTTGGTACAAAGAGCATAGGAGAGCATCTAATAAATTATGCAGAGATTAAGATGACAAGGAATTTTAAAATACATAGGATTAATAATTTGAGTCGCCACACATTAAAATGTTGCTTATTTTTACTTTCACAAAAGATACAGCTAACATGGACAGCTAACTACTAAAGGTTTGCTTGGGACCTACATGTTACATATCCGCATTTGTTTTTTTATTAGGATAATATCTATTTGTTCTCAATTCAGACGAAAAGCATGAAACAGAACTGTTAAAGATAGCTATATGCGATTATAAGTGGTTCTTATACGAATTTGTTTGCTCATTGTTCCTTAATTGAGATCACTCTTGATAAATGGCACTTCGCATGTCCACGCAATATTACTAAATATTGTAATTTTACCTAACTACCTAAATAAAACTAATCAGATTAAATGTAAAAAAATAGCATCGAACATAGAAGATATAAAAAAATGATCTTCGACTTCACTCAATTTAAAGCATGTGCATTACTTCAATCACTAGAGTGGCTTTCTTCGTAGATCCTGTACCATAAATTAATGTAAGTATAATTTTTATAAAAAGCGTGAATATGGCGGGAATTGTCTATGCCCCATAGGAAGATGATGAAAAAGTGAAAGAAAAGAACCACATGATAGTATTGATTGGGTAATAATTATTTAATTAGTATTTTAAGTTTCATTTCCGGCATGGTGTCTAATTAAGCTTTATTTTAATTCCAAGCTTTTATGTCTCCGCATTTTATCGTTATTGTGAAAGTTGCTGTCGGATGATAAAAGCCTGTTAAGTATTCGTAGGTGCTATTTATTAATTTTTAATACAAGTAGGTATTACTAGGTACCAGTTTATTTGGAAATCAGAAACTGCTAATAAGTTAATAATAATTACTAGTGGAAGAGCAATTCGAAAGTATCTATTTTGATTAAAGCCACAGATAAATTATGGTGCAATTCTTCAAAATCATGGAAAATGGTATTGCGTTTTCAGTTTTTCACTCACAAACTTTTTCCGACAGTGATTTCTAAACTGTATTTTTCTAAGTAGAGGCTTCGTCTCAGTGTAATGTAATCAATATTTTGTGATAAACTTGCGACTGCAAGGGCTTGTGTAACTTATTGACTAAATCATATTTTTATTGAAATCGGACAGCGTGATGATTGATTTTAATAAATAAAAATCATGTTGACAAGAGTTTTGTTGTTTCTTTTAAAGTATCCCCTATTTTGTATTAATTTAGACCTGCGTATTAGTCGTCAAAAAGGCAAATAACATAGATAGCTTAACATGGGTGCAATAGGTAGGTTCAATAATTGGATAAATAGTAGCATATATAATTATAAGCGCCCTAGCTTGTTCATGACGTGATTCGTACGATTTGCAATTCCTATAACCAATAATTATGAATGAAAATCGTCCTTTCTACTACAATACAATGATGCAATTGGACTGACTTACGTCGTCGTGGCACTCCTGTTTTGTTTGTGGAAAACGAGGCGCCGTCGTCCCGGGCTTGGTCCGTCCGCATGCCTGTGCCTACGACGTGACGGCTCGAAATCGCCTCGCGACGTCCACTGCCGACGCCGTAGGCGTCACCCGCAGCCCCTGGGTCGTGAGGAAGACTCAGTCTTGTCCCTCACATTCCCTACTTCCACTCCACTCCTCACATTCGCCCACCTCCACATTCCCTACTTCCCTGCATGACTCTTCGCAGGAGGCGACTGCTTCCCATTTCGTCTCGCCCCTCAGCCTGGCCTCAACCAATCCCGGGCGCGAGAGATTGCCGCCGCCTATCACCTCCGTGAGGATATCGGCGGTGCTCTGCCCAAGCAAGGCATACCTCCAACGTACCTATGCTCTACGCCGTGTACTTACTCCGGACGGTCCCCACAGTGATGACACTCAGGTGTTTCTTCCTGCCATAACCGACACAGGAATTTCCTTAAAAACCCGTGTCCGGTAAGGAGTTAAGGACCTGCGTCAGGCAGAAGGTTAGGACGCCGCACCGTGCCGCCTTTCCTGCAGCCACTCCTCAAAGAGGGATCTTACCGCCGAGATTGTGGCATGCCCCGCTTTAGCACCCTAAGGTTTAATTTGAATTAATGGAAATTGTTAATGTTACATTTTCATGATCTAGGGGCTCGTACCTATCTAGGTACATAATACTATTTTATGACTGGAATGAGAGCTTTGTGATCTTCAGTTGGACTCTACTGTCTAAAACTCCACCATGTTTGCTACACACGTTATACGTTCCCATCGCTACGTTTCCATCGCTTACGTTTCCCACGTTTTCAGGCAACGTTTGTTTCCAGCCGCCGCCCTACATACAAGAGACATGATCTTACGATGCAGATGATTTACACTTTTAATACGTAGGGCGGTCGGTTGGTTTTCCCACGTATTGCTGCCAACGTGTTCGTTTCAGCGAGTTGTTAAACAGCGTTTTTGTTTCCGACGTGGTAACAACCGCGAAGGCTGACCTTTCTTATTGGTTTTACAACAATTTTTAGTTTTCTGGACCGCAACCAGTCTTTAATAATTAAGACGAGTGAATCAATAGATCATGAAAATGCAACGTTATACAATTACCTAAGTCTAGTTGGGTTTTGCTCACAACGGTGGATCAACGCTTGAGTGGTAGGTACCACTCAAGCGTTGATCCACCGTCATCGTTAGGTAAGGATGATTTTCACATGTAAGTTGATTGGCGCCACAAATCGGATGAATTGCCTCTTAGCAAGTGCACTTAGCTTTACATATAGGAGAAACAATTATATAGGAGAACTATAACTGTACTAGTCTGTAGGTATTGGTAACAATATTAAATTTCGATACAAGTGGGGAAAGGGCTAAGCGCGCATTACGAAAATAAATAGTTATACCTAGTTGCGAAAAAAATTGTCAATCTGTGAACAACAGAAATGTACTTTAAATAATCCGGACACTGCGAAAATAAATCGTTTGTGATTTCATGAACTAGTTTGCGAATTCTTTTCGCAATATAAAAATCGCAAAAATAATTAAATGTCGTAGTGCGCGCATAGCCTTATTGCATTCGAGGCAAGATAATTACTCACCCGAGTTGTACAGCAGCAGTACCTGCAGCAGTTTTCAACACACTTCCGAAGAAATAAAATAAAAGAATGAAAAATAGTTTCACCATATTTCTATGAAAACTAGGTATAATTAATTTTCTATTTTTGGCGCGCTTTGCTTTCGCTAGCTTAGGTTGAAGGAGAAGCAAAGGTAGAAGCCGCCAAACAGCCTAATATAAAAAAAAAAAAAATGTAGATATTATTTTTTAATGTTAATTTGGTCCAAGCATGGTCCAAGTAAATATTTCTTTTTAATAATAATGTTTTTCTAGGATACCTATTCTATTTTGAACACAATTTTAAATATGCATTCAAAAAATATTTAGGTACTCCCTAAAAACACTTTCCTGAAATTAAAAAAAAACCGCTGTCTATAAATACTAGGCATTTTAATGGCATTGTCAATTTTATTTATTTGGACTTGGTCATCTGTAGAAATTTAAAAAATTAAAACAACATAATTATTGTAGGTCATGCAACAGCAATCTTCCAACAACTTTCAACTCATAATTTGGACAAAAAAGCCCATTTCAAGACAGAGTTTGGTCTAGGATTTAGATATTAATAATTATGAATATGAATGAATAGGTAGGTATTCATAGCGATGACCCAGATATTTCGTCACAGCTTTATTAGAATAAAGTACAATGAAACAAGTGGTGTCCGAAATAAGACAACACAGATATAATGAAGTGCCGACTATAAATAAAGAATGTTATGTGTTTAATCGCGTCTGCTAAACTCATCAAACCGCAGTCGATGTATTCGGTTATAGGGGTGTGCGAACGCAAAGCAAGTGAATCCAGGGTATGCACTTGCTGTATCTACGACCAATTTTTTTATCGTTTTCAAATCATCAATTCAGTCCTCCCATCCATTACTCTCAGACTCGGAGATCCTTCAATAGCCCTTTACGTTCGAGGGTCATACTTACCTGATATGACAGTGCCCTGGCTCGGCAAGCAACTACCTAAGCCGAAATCACCTAACTCATCATCAACTGCCTAGCTTTTTCCATGTTAGGGTTGAGTTCCAGTTTATCCGGCTCCAATTTTACTTGAAGCGACTGCTTTGCGGAGCTCCACA
This sequence comes from Agrotis clavis, assembly GCA_954870645.1. Classification (NCBI taxonomy): domain Eukaryota; kingdom Metazoa; phylum Arthropoda; class Insecta; order Lepidoptera; family Noctuidae; genus Agrotis; species Agrotis clavis. The sequence goes on from OX940930.1 coordinate 22,477,316, forward strand.
GCCCAGGCAGACCCCTCTTTTCCACTGGGCACTCTGGGCAAGTGCCCAGGGCCCCGTGATCGATAGGGGCCCCCTCGTCCCTGCCAGATCACTAAACGATAACCGATTTTTATTGCCGAAAAACTTTTTTGATTCGAATACAACGAACCTAAATTACTGACTACAATACCAATTTGCTTACAGCTTTTGCATGTGCAAAGCTAATCTAAAACTAATAGAAAACAACGTTACTGCCCTCGTTGTCGAAACAATACACATATGTTAAGGCAGTGTACCGCTAATAGAGAGTTAATTTGTTTTTCCTGTGGCCTGAAGGGTGTTAAGAAGCCTGATTGCCCAAAGTGTAATAAGAAGGAAACTAAACCAAAAAACTAGTTCACGGGAATTGTGTTAATAACTTTGATATTGAGGACTGGAAGAATTGGTTGCAGACCGTTACATACATAATCACTTCTTCAAAATCGACTAACGAATTTACGACTTTGCCCATCTCAAATCGAGAAGGGTTCCTCTTCAATCAACATAGATTCTTAAGTACTAACCTGTGAATGTTAAATGAGTTACTTTTGTGGATTATATTACATTATCTATTCATTTAATGTGACTGTCAATAAAAATGAATCTAGAAACTTGCTCATCTACTTTCTTTGTTTATTCTAACAAAATAGTGTTCTGTCAAAGTCATAGGGGCCCCATTATCCTAATATGCCCAGAGCCTCCAATAAGTTAAAGACGGCTTTGAGCCCAGGTTAATACAGCTACGCTATGCTCTATAAGAAATCTCGTCACTTGATTCTACGACGACTTTGAGATCGTCCAATCGTAACAGAGCGTGGCGTGAGAGCTACCTACAGCCCGCCGCGCCGTGTCGTAATAATGCTGTTTTTTGTTTATCTATTTATCTCTAAGACATATAATTAAATGGTAGGAAAGTCAAAACTGTACTGTACCCACATTGAATATTTTTTTAAAAGAATACTTAGGGTGTGATGTACAATCGATACCGAAGCCTAAAATATAGGTTTTAGAATTTTTGTCTGTATGTATGTCCGGGATAAACTCAAAAATTACTGAATGGATTTATTTCAAATTTGGCACGAATATTATTAAGAAGTCGGGTCAACATATAGGCTACATATTATCACGCTATCACCTACGGGAAACGAGTAGTGAAGCTTTATTTCTTCAACGCATTCACGCAGACGACGTCGCTGGTAGCAGCTTCTAGAGAATAGCAATGCTGGTTATACGATACTCCTTAGTAATAATGGTGACTGACTAAGTACTTAACTTATTCTTTTACTCTTATAACAAGATCCACGTTCATGACGATATTTGTTAGAAGTATAAAAAATAAATCAGTTTGTTGTGTTTAACCGCAGAGACAACCCTTACAATCACAAACAGGACACGAAAAGAAATAGTAATAATTTTATTATTAACTAGAGTGGTTATGCTCCGTGTGTCTCGTTTGGTCACCTCCGACTTGGACCAAAACTGGATCGTGAAGTCATTCTACTGCACATGCGATCTTCGGTGGTAATTCGGAGCAGGCCCGGCCTGATCCGAAGGTTAACTCGTGTGTTTTGTTTTTTTTTTTTATTAGAACAACAAAATATGAATGCTGAGTATGATATCTTCCTAATCTTTCTACGTTGGGCGTTTTGTGTCATAACCATAGGTCGGAATTATAAGGGAGTTATTCATGTACTACGCTGCGAAACAATAAAGTAGACATGCCCGAAACTATTTTTAAAGAGCAGAAAAATCCCGTGATTTATTATATAAAAAGTTATTAAGTTTCAAACAATTTATTTGTCTAATCTATCTGATGTTTTTATTATTATTATTTATTTGTAATACTGTTTTCCATACGAGATTGTCTGTTAGAAATCCCGGGAATATCAATATTTAATACTATATACTATAATATGTATACTATAACCTAATTCCGACCTATGGTCATGACTAGTTTAGTTTCTTTCGTTGCTTGAATCTATCTCGATCAGTAATAAATCAAAGGACCGGGATTGGAATAAAATTGAATATGAAATTTCAAGCGTTAAACATTAATTTAAGTATCGTTGTTAATATCTTAAATGGGTAACAGCGTACCCTTTTCTTCGAATGACATTCAGCAATCATTACCCAAGAAAGAATCAATAAAAATCAACTTGTCAACGCGAGCCAATAATTTTTCAATCCATGTTTTTATAACGAAGCTAACACAACAAGAGGACGGGCAGTGACTCAGCTCCATGATCAGAGGATGTCAGAGGGGCAGTAAAAAGTAACGTAAGAGTAGACATAAGTTGCTCATCGTGGACGTACGCGCAGGTGCCAAAACATGACGTGGAGGGTGCGTGCGCGCAGATAAACAAAAGACACCTAATCAGTTTGATGATCATTTTCTACCCACGTACTTTTATGTCGCTTTGACCTAAGGAAATGTGAAATGTTTTTGGTTTACTTATCTAACTGACCAAAAGATATGTCAACTAGTGTTACTAATTTTAAATTCCTCTGGTCCCATTACTTTTATCTAACAAAACCACACATCACAAACGCTAAAAAAAAAAATTGAGACGTACCTACTCTTGATTGAATCCAATTAAAAACATTTGTTTAAAGTCGCTATCAACGGTGTCACATTTACTTATAATACACGTAATTATCCTGATGGTAAGCCCAGTGAAACAAACACCAATATTTTATAAAAAATACAACTGAAAAGAATCGGGCCACAAGCCGCAAGCTTGTACTACTTATCAACAAGCCGATTCTTCTATGGAGCGGGAAGTGCAAGCCAGCCATGTTACCATCCCGCCCGTTTGCCATGCAACTTGGCTACTGCATCCTTCTGTAGTAATACAGTAACTAGCCGACCCATTACAACCATATATCATCCTCTTTATCGACATCCGTAGCCCTAGGAAACTTGTAACACAGTAGCCGTCTAAAAAAAGCGCGACTGCAAAACGAGATTTGACGTTGATACCTATAAGATCGAAAGATAAGACAAGTTAGTGTTCACTGTTCAGTCGATGTTAAACTTTTTTGTATTATGACGGTAGGCCTTCCGCATCGATGGACGGTCACGTTTAGTGCAGTGGCTGAGCTACTGACTGCAGCGTTCCGTGTCACGGGTTCGATTCCCGTACGGAATAAATAAAGTAAACGTTTCAGGTCTGAAGAATCCAACTAAGTACTTTTTATTATTATTATTATTAAACATTTATTTCAGGACACGCCCATAGTGTTAGTAACAATGGTCTTAAAAACTAGTGTTAGTAGAATATTCTTTACTAACTTTACTGGTAAGTTTTTAAAAAAATTGTTGTGTTAGTAAAATAATAAGCAAGAATATTGTCCCCTTTTGCATTATTTTTAAATATACTAGCAAAATACTACATCCCTCTGGGGTCTTGGGCATTGTCTTAAAAGGGCGCCATGGCCCTGGAACGCATACGACATTTTTTTTAAAACGTTGCCCCACTTTGGGAATTTCCCACAGTAATTTTTGTGGAAATATTTGAGTGAACGGGATGGTTTTAAGTCAATAAGAGTCTTACAGCCCCTTCCACTCCACCTAGGTGGGAGGGACTTATTTGATTCTTACTCCTCAAAACAAAGGTAAAACCTACAACTCTGCATAGTCCTTCGGAATTATAGAATTTAAAAAATCACAAAAATGGTCAAAAATTTTAATAAATTTAGAATTTGGATTCGTCAAGAAAAACAGACGAGTGATAAGCAAAAGTACCAATAATAACTTCGAAATCTTACACTATAAACCGATCATCACTTAACAGTTCTTAATGACTCGCTTACCGTGAGAAACAGAGGGCAGAGGGCTGTCCCCTGGGGCACACCACTGCCCCATGTAAACAAGGAACTGATGCGGTCGCACCTAAATCACTTGATTATACTAATTGATCTGTAAATAGGAAGTATTCGATTAGTTTTAGTTGAAATTATTGGTTCGACTAATTTGTTTGTATGTAAATTGATTGCTATTACCTACTAAGTGCTTGCCTATTTTTAACCAACAGTCTACCAACACCGGATCGAACTGGGAGGCTCAAGCCTCAAAAAGCCCGAATTCACAAAACGGCAACAAAGTCGCATAAGGACAAGTCCTTAAAATGAGAAATTCTCTATACACCTAATTCTCAAAATGGTAATTATGATTAAATAGAAGAAAAAAATGCGATTGGGAGTAAAATTCTTACAAAATATGTAAGATTTTTGCATTCACAGACTTCTCACTCTCAGCAAAACATGCATATGGGGTTCAGCTCTCTTAGTAGGGGAAAGGTGTACGAGATGATCCGTCGAGGCAAGATGATCCTTTGATATTGCAACGAAACCAGTAGCGTCATCTAGTTGTTTTTAATGGTAAAACGTAGTCCCCGATATTCCCCCGCCTCAGTCAAAAGTAGTGGTGTCGAGAGTGACAATTAAATTTTTTGAGAAAAAAAACAAATATTCCGTTACTTTGATCTAAGGTAAGGGTGAGTTCAGAGGCGGCCTTACCCATTGCGAGGCCCCGGGCGGCAAGTCTTTGCGAGGCCCCTTGACCTTTATAAAAAGTATGTGATGCGAAAGTAGGTTTGTTAGTCATGTTTGAGGACAAAAATGCTAAAGTTATACAATTAAATAAATGTAATTTGTGTTTTAAAACATTCTATAGTTCATACAGGAACATCCGTTTTTGCGTAAAATGGAGTAGTTCTGATTTTTGCAGACTTTGTTTGCCTTTTTGGCGATTATTACCATAAGAACTAGTTTACTACTTTGATGAAACTTAAGCACGACGTTTTGAAAGTAGAATAAATTTACTACAATATGAGACTAAAATGGTTTCTGTAGACCCATAAGCTTCCGAGTTAGCGCTTTTCAAAAGTATCTCAAATCAAAGTTTTTTTTACAACACATGTGGAAGAGGCATCTTCTGATATCAAGTCTTCAGTTGGAATGTTTTCCAACTTTATAACTTTTTTCGAAAAAGAACTTTGAAGGGGTTTAGGCCTAGGCCGCACTACGGTTAAACGGCTGTGGTTTTTAATGGCGTGAATTTATGCCCCTAGAAAACTAATACAAGCGGCCGCACCGTGGTTTTTCCCGCGACTGATTTTAAAACCGTGATTTGCCACAAAATGCTCGCGGGTAAAAGCCGCGGCAAAACCGTAATCAATAGAACTTAGTTGACGCGTACGCTCTGGCGTTTACCGCGGGCTGTTTTTCGGTAGACCGTCTTGCAGAGCAGAGCGCTGGCGCACAATTTCAACCATGTCTTCCACCGAGTCGGAGTTTGTTTTAAACGAACCAGAATACGAATTTATTAGGATGGTCTCTTAAGTTTTGATAATTCTTATGAAAAAAACCTTTCTCAGATCTACGCCCAGTAAGTGGATGGATCCAATATTTTCGAAATTTGCTTTTCGTCTTCTTTTCTATTTCTTATTATCAGAGCAACAACACGCACTGCCACCTTGAAATCCATTTTCAAACTGCGGGTGTGTGCGTCTCAAGCGGTTTCGCGGTGATATAGCGATTAATCGACCCGACTTACGAGTTGTAGGTCGCGGATTCGAACCCAGCCCAGAATCCCAGATTATTTTGTGTATTTATTTTATCACCATTGTTCTTAAAACGATGAAGGAAAACATCGTCAGGAAACCAAAAATATTAAGACATGTGACATCACCAACCCGCACGGGGCCCGCGTGGTGGATTATGGACCCCTCTTACAGAAAGGAAACCTGTGTCCCAGCAATGGGAACATTATAGGCTGATGAAGATGAAGAGTAAATAAGTATAAATACTTCAGTAGACCTAATAGTCTCCGAGATAAACCCTCCCAACATTTTTTAATTTTTTCGAAAAAAGTCACAAAGTTCCAAGACATCCCAACTCTGATGCTTTGCTTCTTCCACACTTGTTTTTGATTCGAGATGCCGCCAGAGTTACTCAAGTGGTGTCTTAAATATTGCAAGAAATTGCAAAGTTCGAAAAAAATATAAATTTTAAAAAGCTCAACTCTGAAACTCCTGGGTCTACAGATATAAATTGGTTCTCATATTGTAGCAAAAGGCATCTATGAAACCGTTCTGAGAAGTTATTATCAACAACGAGTCCTTTACGGTCATAACGCAGTTTTCAAAAAAGAACGAAATTTTCGAGGTTTTTTTTATTTTTTTTACACAGTAGCGTTCGGTGTTTGAGGTCTCAAACTTTGATTATTCATTGGGCCCAGTGGCGTAGCTAGGCGGGGAATTAGCGGACCCTAGCTAGCCTCGCACATGTCGGGGCCTCGCGCTTAGAGATTTAATAAAATAAAATAAAATTGACAACGGCAATCTCAACTTTCTTACCACTCAGTAAAGCAGTATAATTTAACTTCTACTACTATTTCTAACTGAGAACTGTCTAGCAATTCCACTTCTCGCGCGAGGCCCCGTAGTTGCATGATAACTTGGTTACTTTTTATTTCTAACTGTGAACAGAAAGAGGCAAAGAGGCCTCGCAAAGCGATCTTACCATCAAGTCAGCAAAAAAAAAGGAGTCCTCGCACGCGGTGATCCACACGACGGGCTTAAAAAAAATTCATAAATCTGCGCGATATTTTTCATCCTCCATCAAAGAAAAGGGCCTCGCAGATGCGACTTGCCCCCTCCAAGATTCGGTCTCGCTACGTCGCTGATTGGGCCAACATCATAAACAAGTCTGAACTACCGGATTTAACCTAAACTAGCCGTACGTTCAGGCGACAAAATTATTGTACTAAATAAAAGATTTACAAAATTAACCAACTCTGAGATGATAAATTAAAAAAATAGATGGTTTGATTTTTTCTAAAACTAAAATCTTATTTAATTTTGCTGTTATGTTAATTAATTAATCAAACTCAAAAGTTTTTAATTAAAAATTAGGGTGAGTGGGGGTAAGATGAAAATCGGGGAAAGATAAAAAAGATACAATAACGCCCAAAATAAAGGAAATCTTTTAATGCTGGCAACATCATTGTAGACACCGTTTCGTCTTGCCCTGCACTGCAGTCTGCGTCAGTCGCTAAGTTAGAGAATTTGTGAGTTATTTGATATTTTCCGTAAGGATACCTTTTTCCGCGTAAAGTTGCGTTTTTTGTTCTTACCCCGCATGCTGTATCTCCTTTCATGGATAAGTAACAAAGATTTTGTTTTGATATTCGGAATTAGCTTTGAAATGTTATATGCTCTATATTGTGGAGATTTGTTTATTTCACGTATTTTAAGATTTATGGTGCCTTTCAAACTTACCCCTGCAAATTTTAACGGGGTAAGATGATAATATAAAACTTTCCATCTTACCCCGTTTGCGAAACTCTTACAAAATGTCAGGGGTTCTCAATCTGTTATATAGGTACGGTGGTATTCCTTCCACAATATTCACAACATCGTATCGAAAACCTTTATCATGGAATCAGACTCAGAAAGTAAAATCTACCCTGTGCACGTAGAGGCGACCAGCTGGTAGACTGGCCGGTGGCGTGGCAGAGGCTCATTGCCATCTGGATGGTCAGGGGATACCGTACAACCGCCGGTGAAACGGTTAGCCGTTTGGGCGAAAACGCCCAGCACGTACGCACAATGAGTGGCGTGTGTAGGTGCAAAGCAGGGAGGAATCTCCGTAACTTTGACAAGTCGAGGTGGTGCAAGAATAGCTTATTAAATGAAAACGTGTTTTATTTATCGACCCGACCTAGACTTGACAGTCATGAGCATAATTTTTTCATATCTTAGTACAACATGTTGAGAACCTCTGGCTGTCAGCCGTTTCAACGGGGTAAGATCGATATGTCGGATCCGGTCAATAGTACGGACAGCAAACGAATCGTAAGCGCGCCATTTTGAGTATCACGTGGTCTGCGCGCGCTTTTACAGAGTCGTGATGTTTCATCGGGGCGGCGAGGAGCGCATTCAGTGCCTGACCGCAGCAGTGTGAAGACATCCCGAAACTGTACTCGATTCGTTGTGCCCATTATAAGTGTAGTGAGTGATTAAATTAAATTGTGTTTGATTAAATTTGTGATTTAAAATTAAAATAACCAAGTGAACCGCACCCAGTGTATTTTCATTGCACGAGACCCAAACTGCCCACGTGATGCCTGAATCTGACGGAATAATACCGGTGGCTCCGACATCAGAATTGGGATCAAATCGTGCTAATGAAATTACACGCGGGAACAGTGACAATAACAATCAGTGGAAGTTAGTTACTTTTTGAAATGCAAAACCAGCAAACTTTGAAAACGCAGCCAGTGAAAAACAAGTTTTTATTGCCGGAATTCGACCCCGACAAACCGGATTCCGATGCGCGGTCGTGGTGCGCCACCGGATGCCAGCTTATTTTGACGCTGAGCAAGGCGCTAAAGGTGAAGCATCAACCTGGCTATTTCAAATAGCCTACAAAGGAATTTAAGGTACTTACAACAAGATTTATTTCGCAAAAGCGGGTACCCTCATTAAAAAAAAAATGAGTGGTAAAAAAAAAAAAAAAAACAAGTGATAAAGAAACATTACCCACGTTCGCCAGTCGTTTCATATCTGATGCGAAAAATGAACACTATCTGTGAATCATCGAAAACAAGTGACACCAAGCGAGGAAAAATAACGTCAATTAAGTGTTATAACTGTGCTAAAACGCCCAAGCGTATTGAGTGCAGAAGTAAGGCGATGGATACGAAGGGAAGACCTACAGCATCAAGTCAAGTGACGCAGCAGCCGGCATCGAAGACCTTGGTGTGCATCAAATGTGGCAAGCCAGGTCACATAGCCGTGCGCTGTACGAGCAGTAGTGGCGGCAGTGGCAACGGACCAGTCCAAGGCGCGGCGCGACGCGTCGATGTCTGCATCGTGCAACCACCATCAGACACGTTACAACACAGGTGAATCGTTTCATTTTTACTTACGCCTCTGGTGCCTTGTGTTCTTTATGTTGACTATCGCTGGTTAAGCGTTAGTGAGTAATATCGCTGGTTAAGCTTTTTTTATTATTACTGTCTAAGTGATAGGATTTGTAACGCTGGTTAAGCGCTACAATGTTACGAACTGGTTAGTAGTGATGCATAGTGCTGGTTAAGTTCTGTGGATTTGGGGGGAATGCCTGAGGTTCAAGTACCATTTTGAAGTAGAGATGTTTAGTTAGATGATAGTGTGGAATCTTAGGTCGGCTGGTCGGACCGTACCAGTAGCTATTTCGTAGCCGTAATCCGTATCTTATTGACATCCCGGTGTCCATGGAAGCGCGGTGTGCGGATGGCACTGGCGGAGGTCGTGTATTGTGCGTTCATGGTGAACGGTGTGAAACAAACAGAGGTTTGTTAGTGGGGCTAGTGTTAGCCACAGGCCACGAATTTGATTCCTGCTGTTTTGATTATAATATTGCTGCATTGTGATAATACAATTGCAAAGGTACTTGAATGCTCTGGGATTTCCGATCAGTCTTAGTTAGATTCAAAGTTCAAGGGTCTGTTTAGAGTGATAAAGATTTTGGGATGGTGACCGTTACACATTGAAACCCTTGAACTCTAAGTGTACCTACAAACATGCCAACGGGTCATGTACCAGTCGAAGTTACCGTAGATTCTGATTAAGTTGTGGTGAGAGGTCGAGTAAAACGGTCTATCGGCCGTATTGTTTTCAATCGTACCAGTAGCTGTTTCGTAGCCGTAGTCCGTATCTTATTGACATCCTGGTGTCCATGGATGCGCGGTGCGCGGGTAGCTCTGGCGGAGGTTGGGGTCTTGAGAGACCATAGTGTGTAGTCAGCGGGCGATCCACGTGGTGGATGTGCACTTAAGTTCTGATCCATGCGTTGGATGTGTGAAAGCAATGTGATTGCTGGTCGGCTAGAGAGCCGTGGCGTTAGAAGTTTTACTCGAAAGGCGAAGGTCACTGGAAAATTGGTAGTTTTTTTTGCAATAGAGTTGTGAAAGTAGATTCGAACGACTGCAGTACATGGCCCAGGGTAGTTGTTGGTGGCCCAGGGTAGTTGTTGGTGGCCCAGGGTAGTTGTTAGTGGCCTAGGGTAGTTGTTAGTGGCCTAGGGTATTTGTTAGTGGCCTAGGGTAGTGATTGATGTATTTTCAATTGGCTATTCCCAATGTTTGATTTAGTTAAAGAGTATTGGTTTTAATGGTACAGTGGAGTTCTGAAATTCCCTTATTTTCACCAAAGAACTGAATATAGAGTTTGGTCAGGAATGACCGAGTGGAACAGTATTCTGTCGTGGACTATTTTGTGTTTCAGAGTGATTATTACACGTGGACGAGTGAAAAAAGTTGAAGGAGGCCTACACTGGGGTGGTTGAAAGAGGCTGAAGAAGAAGAAGAAGATCACACGAGGACGTGTGAATCGCAGGATGGCCGTGTCGGATCCGGTCAATAGTACGGACAGCAAACGAATCGTAAGCGCGCCATTTTGAGTATCACGTGGTCTGCGCGCGCTTTTACAGAGTCGTGATGTTTCATCGGGGCGGCGAGGAGCGCATTCAGTGCCTGACCGCAGCAGTGTGAAGACATCCCGAAACTGTACTCGATTCGTTGTGCCCATTATAAGTGTAGTGAGTGATTAAATTAAATTGTGTTTGATTCAATTTGTGATTTAAAATTAAAATAACCAAGTGAACCGCACCCAGTGTATTTTCATTGCACGAGACCCAAACTGCCCACGTGATGCCTGAATCTGACGGAATAATACCGGTGGCTCCGACAGATATATTTTATTTGGTTAATTATTTTTCTTGCACATAAAGAGCGATTTTTTAATTTATTTGATGTTCATGCTATGTAGTTACCTAGTTGAAGCAGAAGGTTTATTGATCACCACGCATGCATAATGACCATAAATACGATTTTAGTCACTATACCCAGGTAGCATTTTTACGTCATTATGTCGTCAGTTTACGGTACTGCTCGACGTGAGAGACGTCATGTCTTGACGTCGGGGGGTCCCATCAGATGTCGTCAATTTGTCACAGCCTCAAGACGTCAGTTTACAGACGTTACAGAGACGTCATATACTGAATTTATAGGGACGTTACTGGGCCGTACGTATTAGGGCAGCCACTGACGTTGGAGTGACATCATATACTGAATTCATAGGGACGTTACTGGGCCGTACATATTAGGGCAGCCAATGACGTGCAAAACCATGTATAAATCCGCAGGTCTCTTTGGGGTGGGTTGTTATTGGAACACTGTTAACACTGGTAAACTTGACACTTCTATTCACTGTACCGATGTATTGCTCTCAATAACTTCTCAACAAAACAAAATTAATTCTTCAGACCTTATACTATCGGCGGTAACGAAACCATAGCGACTTCTATTTCGACTACAACGCCATCTATCGAGCTAGGCGGTACTATTTTTCGAAACTTTAAATAAATATTGATCGCTGTGATTCCGTTCTCGCTGTAACTTCTAGTAAAAAATTGCTCTGCCGATTTTTATATTTTTATGTGTTATCTTATCCTTAAATACATAGGTTTGTTACCTTTTTCATTTTCAAACGTCATTATTTGATTGATTTGACATCAAATAATGTTGTTTAAAAAGGAAAAAGTTTTGGATTACGTAACAAAACCTACGTATTTCAGGATAAGATATAGGTAACATAAAAAAATAAAAATCGGCTGGGCAATTTTTCACTAGAAGCTAGAGCGCGTTGTGTAAAAAGTTAATTTGGAGTGACACTGAAATCGAAATTTTGTTGGATTTTATACTTCCCTATTCTAACTAATACATTCAAACAAATACAAAAAGAATTTGAGGCTGAGGAATTTTTCACAGAGTTATAAGCAATTTTCATGTTTTGATAAAAAAAAACGGAACGTCTAGGCTAAAAATTGTTTGGATTATTGTGCATCTGTAATCTGTATCACCTACTCTCATCATATGCCAAATTACAGCGCCGGAGGAATTTTTCGAAAGTCTTCGTACAAAAAAATCCTCGTTGACTGGACTAATGTACCGGCTATACAAATCCTTGTTATAATGATTAGTATTTGCCCATAATATTCGCTATGTTGGTGGTCGACTTCACTCGTGGAATTATGTCAGTCAGATGCATTCCATAAACTGTTCTTCAACCAATCTTTAGCTCTTTGGGTCACTTTAGGACCAGATATTATGTCATACAACAGTCGTCAACCTGAGGGCAGATTTAGACTAATAAGGACAGACTGTAAAATGGCGTTGTTAGGAGGTATCATTTATGACCTATACAGTACGTACAGTACAGTACTATAATAGTACGTAAGTATGACGTACAATAATGACGTAACTGTGGTGACACTAAATTGACATAAGAATGTCGTCATTTTTTAGTCGCCGACGTCACTTGCTACCTGGGTATCGATCTTACCCCTTGGGCATTTCGTCTTACCCCTTCGTATTGTTTTTCTTATGACCAATTTTATTAACAGTTTTTTCATAAAATATTGTTTCAAAAAGATTTCTTTCATTATTATAGAAACAACTTGACCATGCTTTTTCACCCAAAACATTTTTTTTTGCATTTGCCTTGAATCCCTTTGTGTGACAACAGTTTCAAATCAACACTGTTCATCTCATCAAATTTTCATTCAAACTTACCCCCACTCACCCTACTAGTTTTTTCTTTTGCTTGGTTTGTTGCGCGAGGCCCCCTGCAGGCGCGAGGCCCCGGGCGGTTGCCGGGTTCGCCCCCCCCTAAGGCCGCCACTGGGTGAGTTGAAGTTTATATCTAATTTGTTCTAGGTACTTTATTACTAGGCTGTGGTATAAGTTAGCTTTGAAAATTGCTCTATTTTGTTTTTTTAATAGCATGGTAACAGTTGAAAGCACATAGTTTAAGTTATCGAACATTGAATAAAAAAGTTTATGTTGGGGAAAGATGATTATGTTACCGGTGTACAAGATGATCCCCACGGATCTTCTTGTAAACCGGTAACATACCTACTATTACGGGGATATTTTTAACCTTTGTATGTTTAAGTTCATATATTTTTGGTTTAAGACTATGCCTCGTAATTATAAAAAAAAAACTAAACGCGGATTGTGGTCAGAACACTCCATGATCAAAGCACTGGATGCTGTTAAAAATGGCATGCCATATAGCACAGTTTGGATTGCCTGTATTATCACTGAAAACGCGGGCAAAAGTCAAAAATAAGGTGGCTGTCAGTACAATCAAATATATAGGTGAAAAAATAAACCGAGATTATGGTTTTATGTGGGTTATTCTCTTCCTGAATCCTGGGATCATCTTGGACACCGGGGTGTACAAGATGATCCTTTGACAACGTTTTAAAAATGTGTTTTTTTAATAGTAAAGCATCGAAAAAATGAAAATTTTGAGTATGCCAACAATAAGATAAATAAATTTACTATGTATATACGTATTTACATTCGCGCTAAGTAGGATATCTTTTAATCTACAAGCAATCTCCCTTAAGGGAATCATCTCGTACACCTTTCCCCTACATACCTCAACGAAAATGCGGGCACGTCTACTTCTCTATTAGTTCTGAATTTATACGTTTTGACAACAAATTGTTCAACTGTTTAACCATTTGTCGCCAATTTTTAGTTTATAGGAGTACCGCACTAACTAATCTTATGATAGACAGGTTAGAAACGCACGAAGCTTCGGCCGAAGCTAGGTAACAATTTTCGTGAATATCGTTAAAAATTAAAAAAAATAACTGCTGTAGTATAAACGAAGCTTCCGATAAGTAACCAAAGCCAAATTATAATTTGCTTTCAATTTGATCTAACAGGTAACATTTTATTTGAAAATAATTTAATTCAACTATTGTCTATACGCGAAATTTAAGCATTTTAGTAATCCTTAATTAATATTATCTAATATCTGGTTGACCGAGCTTTGCTCGGTTTTTAAAATGTCTATATCTTGGGAACCGAGCTTTTCTCGAACCTGGGACCTTGATAAATCGACTCCTTGAGCCGAAAAACCCCTAATCTGTAACTTTCATGAAAATCCTTGGAGCCGTTTCCGAGATCCTGATTATATATAAACAAATATACAAGAATTGCTCGTTTAAAGATATTAGATTAATTATTAAAAAAACCTGACGACTAAGAAACAATCACAGTGTTGAAATGACAAATTGAATAAGAGCTCTCCGAGTCAGTCTCCGCCCAAAAACTAAGCCCCGCCCAACGTGCGTGTGCGCATCTCAGCTGAACGTTCAGGAATCATACTCTGAAACTCGCGCGTGAGCTGACGTGTTACCTTCAGTCATGATAGATATAATAGTGAAGTTATTCAAGTTTATTGAATTAGAAACGATAATATCTAAATTACAACTTTCTCATTAACGTCCTGAACAAAATACAGAAGTAATAAATACCTAGTGGTTTTTAAAATGATAGTGGAATTATAATTAGTTTTTCCTTTAAATTTTCGAACTTATGCTAACTAAAATACTACTAGAAAACTGTTCGATCAAAATTCAAGACATCTTCTAAGAATTTTAAAACAAAATCAAGAAACATCTCATCATCAGAAGACTGGCAACCATCAGGAGCAATGGATTATTTAAAACCGTCCTATCCAACTGAAACGGAAGACACAACGAAATACCCAGAGAGTATAGAACCTTCGCAGTTCCAACCTCTTCTAGACCAGGAAGTGCATAGTTCCTCCAGTGAGTTTTTCCACCCAGGATACCTGCCATTCTTCTATGATTACCGTGCAGTGGACCGAGGGCTGTGCCAGGAGAGGGAAGCCTGTGATTGGGAGTGGGGGGAATGGGAGAACCATGTGGTGGTGAAGGAGGAGAGTGAGGAACGGGGAAGAGGATTAGGGGAGGAAGGTAAGTTTTTTTTTTAGCGTGGTTAAATCATCAAATGAGTCCTTCCACCCAGGGCAGAGCGGGAGGGACTGTCAGACTTGTACTGACTAAAATCCACGGTGTCCTTCAATAGCCCTTTACGTTCCAGGGTAGACTTATCAAATTACCGGGAATTTGATAAGTCCCGCAACCACGGCAGGCTTCGGTCCTCTAAAGGGGGGGGGTCATTTTGCTGACACTCTTTAAGGCGCGTGTGGAACACAACGCGCCGTCGACCCGGGCATGTGGTCATGGGGTTGGGCAGCGAGTCGCCCATTATTTCCCGCCGCCCGCATGCTGTATGCCCGCATAACTGTTTTTTTTTTAACTTTTCTGCCCCGCACTAGAAATTTCTACTGTATCGTGGATGCGTTTACAAACATAGAAACTCACATGTACACGAACACCCAGATCTTTTTGATAGCTTTCACGTGTTAGCTTTCTTAGCTAACTTTGTATTAAACGAAATGAAGAAGGTTATAAGCTTATTTTTTGCAAAGACATGCGAGCGGGGCGAGTGGAACCGCGGGCATAATTTATAAAATCAGAATCTGCTCATAACATACTATAAGTAAGTACTATACTCTGCACGAAGTTTTCTTGATTTACTCTCACATATAAATCATGCAGAACGTTATGGTTTCCGCAACTCGGGCACTATTGATAGACAAAATTGGGAAATCACAGCAAAATCTGATCTGGTTTTCTTAAAAATGACCAAAACGTTTTAAGTTGTAGTGTGGGGCAACGCGTTATTTAAAAACAAAAAAAAGAAACAAAGTCGGTACACGTTTTTCACAAGAAATTCTGCGGAAAAATCAAGTTACCACAAGGAATGATTAACTAATTCAAATAGGTATAAATCTGAGTAGATATATCTGCACCTAGACAATTACGGCTGCTTCAACGAATTCACCATCATAAATCACAGCCATAAACTAATAACAATAAAAGCTAGACCTTCCTGTCACACCTCGGGCTCATGCGCAAAGTTTACGAGTGGAAATGCTCCCGCGCAGGATTCGCGACACAAACAATGTCGGCCATAAACCGACCGTAAACAATGGACAGTCGGCGCCGGCGCCCGCTACATCTGCTAGTCGTTAGTCGACGGATGCTATTGGCTATTAATCGGTAGTTTCAGTTAGATTACCGTGTCTAAGGGCTTCTTTACGTTCTTGTAAGACGCTTACCGGAAAGCTAAACTTGTTCGAAAAAAATGAATTATCAAATTTTGCCTTGAGGGATGCTACCAGCTAAAGCACATAATATCCGGGTCATGCCCGGGACTTGAACGGACGGTGACCCGGCAGGGGCTCAAAAAAAAAGTCGGTTACTTACATATTATGAACTCGTTCTCAAGTGTCCGAGTCCGGGCTGGCGACGGCAATTTAGAGCTGGCGAAGTTTCGAATCACGGATCCGTCACGTCCCGGATACGGCCCTGGAATGTGATTATATAGACCAATTAGACCACAGGCATGAGGGTGCGCTTAGCCCGCGGGCATGCGGACTGTGAGCAATGGGTGACTCGTCGTCCGATCATGGACCTTTAGTTGGGTCGACGGCGAGTCGTGTTCCACGCACGCCTCAAAGAGCTGTCAACAATCTCCCCTAAAGGGCCAGAACCTACCGGGGTTGCGAGACTGTCTCATCAGGTAACCGCGTGACCCTGGAATGTAAAGGACGTTACTGTTGAAGGGTCATCGTGGATTTTAGTCAGTTCAAGTCTGATAGTCCCTCCCGTCTCGCCCTGGGTGGTAGGACTCTCTTGATATATTTATACAAAGAAAAAAAAACAACGAACAGCGCACATTTACTGAATGGCGCTGCTCAAGCGCGTGACTTTGGAACGTAATTATGTACAGTCACGAGCAATAACATGTATACACTTAACAAAATTCAAACGCAAATTACTCGTGAAATACTGGTTTCCATTTTGAAATAAGACCTATTTCGTAATAGTATGGCTTCCAAAATGAAACGGTCTAATGAAACGGCAAAAGTTTAAACAATATGGTAGCAGAACAACGCTTTTGAATACTGTTTGGTGTATACATACTATTGCTCGTGACTGTACTACCCCTTACATATCCGAACGCGCGCTCTCCAGCGGGGCGCTGCCGAAACGCGTAGCAATAAAACCAGCCTTAGGCTGAGACTCCACCAAAGCTGAGACGTGTGCTGTGTGCTGTGTAATGTGCGCGCAGAGCTGTTTTTCGGCACGGGTGACTCCACCAAAGCTGTGTGCGGTGTGCGGCGAGCGGCGTGCTGTGTGCGGTGTGCGGTGTGCCGTGTGCCGTGAGCTGTGCGAGAAGAGATGTGTTGAGTGCTCGTACGTATTCTGAACAGGAAAGATGATGTCGTTATTACCGCTACAAAAAAAGTATCTCCTTTTACTTGAAGAGGAAGAACTACAGTCTGAAGCAGAATTGATAGCTTTATACTACCTAAACAAAAGAAAACATCGGTTTTGGAGAAGAAGTCACTTGAATTACCATACCAGTCATCGAGAATTTTTTACTCTGTTTAATGAGTTACCTAGATGATGAAAGTTTTACCAAGTCCTACAGACTACCGAGGAATACATATTTCATTTTAAGACTAGATCTTTTCAAATTCACCATTTGTAATGAAATATTAACAAAATATTATCAATGGAAAAAAAAACATCAATGTATTTTTGTAAAACACAGCATACGGCTCGCAGCAGACGTCTCACATCACGCCGCACACATCTCACAGCTCACGTCTCACAGCACAGGTCTCACAGCCCGCACCACACATCTCACAGCATGCCGCACACATCTCACAGCTCACATCTCACATCTCACAGCACGCCGCTCACATCTCACGTCTCGCCATACAAATATGACACAGCCAGCACGCGCGGTCTCCACTGAAGCTGTGTGGAGTGGAGCTGTGTGAATAACGCAATTCTATTGGTTGTTCAAAACACATCTCGACTCGCACAGCTTTGGTGGAGTCTCGGCCTTAGGACGGGACTCACCAAAGCGGTGACGAGCGGAGATGTGTTCGAATAACCAATCGAAATGAATATCTCCTCTCCGCTTAGCTTCGGTGGAAATCTGATTGGTTATTCAAACACGTCTCCGCTTTGGTGGAGCCTAATATAGGCGTGATGGTGCCGTTGCCTGGGATGGACCGCTAGGAGGTTGTCTTTCTAACTCCTATTCCATTGCCTCTACAGATGCTCAAACCCAGGGAGGCAGTCGCAAGGAGCGCACAGCGTTCACAAAGGCGCAGATACGTAGTTTGGAGGCGGAGTTCACACGCGCCAACTATCTGACGCGGCTGCGACGTTACGAGATAGCCGTGGCGTTACATCTTACTGAGAGACAGGTGATTATAATCCTATACAAGTTTTCATTTAGTTTCACTATTCCAGTTATGCAATTCGTTGGAGTTGGACTCTACGATGTGCTCTTGGACAAGGCAGCTTTAGCTGGGTACTCACTTAGCAGCTAATAGTGTTGCATGTAACGTATCAGATACGATATCAAGTGAGTCGTTGTAAGCTCGCAGTGACCCGCCGAGCGGCTCGCAGTGTGCTCGAACGAGTCGCACCCACTTGCAGGTTGATACAGTTCTAACATGCAACACTGCTAAGTGAGTACCCAGCTTTTGAGGTCGTCCAATCGTGCAGCGCGAGCGGTGAGCGCTAGTGTTGCTGTCAGTAGTTTAGTAACTTAGTAAGTGAAGCAACTTTAACCGTGGCGAAGCTCTACCCTAGCTCTCGTAATAGATCTGCATCTTCTTCTTCTTCTTCAACCTTTAGTCACCCAATGCTGAGTGTAGGTCTCTTCCAAATCTCTCCACTTCTGGCGGTTTTGTGTTATGGCTATCCAGTTTCTTCCGGCCACTTTAACAAGATCGTCTGTCCACCTAGTCGGTTTCCTAGATCTGCATAATTTATATAATTGACATTATGTTTTTTATAACGTTAAAATCATGCTTATTTATTAAATTATTAAACTCACCAACTTATGTGCCTAATGCTAGGTAACGGCGATGGCTAGGAGCTACGAGTACATTTGTATAGCTACGCTGGATCTGGATGTGGTGATCTCGTTTGCGCCTGCGTCTGTGTTGCCGGGAACACCGTGTCACTGCACTTGTCTTGCACTTTCTATTTTTCCAGTCTGACTCTTACCATAACTGATAAAACTATAAAAGTGCTCATTTACTGTGTAAGAACTCAAGTCTTAAAAAGCGGGGTTTTAAGTTATTTGAATAAATAAACTATCGTTCTACCCTCTGCAATGAATTTAAAATAATGATTATTTTCGCCTGTCTGGCGCCATTGCGCGGCGTTCGCTATTGGTCGGCTACCGCGCCATTATGTTGGTGGCGCCATTCTTGACGTGTTTTTGAATACTTTTAAAATACTGTTATTTTATCAAGCACATTTGAATACTATAACATTTTTAAATATTAATTTAGTAAACTATTTAACACACTACACTTTTCTTTACACACATTTCTCATTGTTTATTTTATTTACCTACCCTCGCTCGTCCGTCAGTCATTGCGGGGTGCCAACTGTAAAACGCTGGGTGTCTTTCGTTTCACCCAGCAATTGCTGTGTTGGTAACCCTTTTGATGTGGACATGCTCAGCAAAATAAAATTGTTATTGGATTTTTTATTTCATTGTCTGATGTGTTGAGTTCCAATAAAAACATTTTTCTATTCTATAAATGTTGCCATTGGAGGGTGGGACCAACAACACCGGAAATAACAAAAAAAGAATAATCCATGATGAGACTGTCGGAAGTAAAGGTGATTCTTTTGTAGTAGCCAGGGAAATTTTCGAAATTTGAATTTCGCGGGCTGCTATACAGCCCGGAGAATAACACACGTGTATCAAGTTCGTTTGCAGGAAATAAAAATGTGATTGTACTCGTATCAATTGCAACTCAAAGCCATGCAACAGCTCAATTGACGTCATTGTTACACGCGTGGCTTGCTCGAATAATGCGACAACATAGCATCAACTCAGTCACGGGACTAACGAATACCGTGACCCCGGAACGTAAAGGGCTATTGAAGAGCACCGTGGATTTTAGTCGGTACAAGTCTGACAGTTCCTCCTGCCCTGCCGTGGGTAGGAGGACTCTTGATGAATTTACCACGCTAAAAAAAACAGATCAAGTCAGTACACGTAAGCGCCGCTTTGCGCCACGCTACTTATCATAGATGTTCTCACTGCTGGGACAGAGGCTTCCTCTATGTGAGAGGGAGTGGGCCACCGCCACAATCCACCACGAAGACTTCTTCGAATTTTTGGTTCCAGGGCATGCCGTTTCTTCACAATGTTTTCATTCACCGTTTTAAGAGTAGGTAGTGGGTGAAAAAAATTCACAAAAAGTAATGCGTCTGGCTGGGTTCGAACCCATGATCTACAATTCGTCGGGGCTGATGCCCTGGGCCAGCACCGCACTTTGGAAAACAGAATTTATCAAATACTTAGCTAGTAACCATTTTAATAGGTCTTTGTTTTTTCAGGTGAAGGTATGGTTCCAAAACCGAAGAATGAAGTGGAAGAGGACAAAGGGGGGATCCAAATATTCCAAGAAAAAGGATGTTGCCAGTACAAATTAGAATTTTTAAGTTGTTTTACAAGTAGGTAAATAAGTGTAAGTTATGTTAAATAAACAGATATCTAAAAAAGTGTACATAATTACCTAAAGCAAGACCAAATTATTAGTTTTTACTATCTAATTTATAAATGTAAAGACGCCTGCACATCAACCTAGCCGAATCTGTCAAACTTCTTCAACGGATTTTCAACTTTATCACAAAAGCAGAAAGTTCATTTTCAATTGAGAATTGTTGATAGACGGACGTAGTATTTTTTTCAGAAGCCTTCAAAATACTGTTATTTTTAGTTGCAATGTATATTTTCAATGTAAGGTAACTTATGAAGAAAACACGATATTTCAGGAGATAGATATGTTTATTAGACAATTCATACCTCCGGCACGAGGCGAGCCATGCCGAACAAATAATAACTAAACATAATAATAATATTGTGAACTATCGCACTATCTTTGGAAGAAACAAAATATCCGGGCTATGGGGGGCTACAATTTGTTCAAACTTAAGAATTGGACACGTAAAATTATAATAATTATTAACAACAGCGGGGGAACTTCCAAATTACTAAAATACTAGCTGTATTCATTATTATAACATTTATTGCGACGGGCGGCGGCAACGACGCGGGGAAGTGAGCCACATACAGTTTCCAAATTAAAACAATTTTTGGCAGTATTTCCAAATGTTTTAAGATGTGTTTATAGGACCGGCGGAATAAGATATCACAAGGTCTTGATACATACTTGTCTTGAAGCTACGACTCAGAAAAAAGGGCGATTAAAACTACATAATTGCAAATTACATATACTTAACCTATAGAAGAAATCATCAAAAAAACAGTCGATAGCCAAGACATATTGGAAGACTATACAGTTTTAACATAACGTCATGCTTGTAATCCCCCAAGGGGCGAAAGTACACGCACATTACAAGTCTCATGTTATAGCGCGCGAGCCTTTTGTCATCAACCAGGCCCAATTCCAGACTCCGTGACTTCTACTGAGGAGTTCCTAATGGAAAGACCCAATAGCAGTTTGTCAGAGCTGGGAATCGAACCCAGAACCACAAGACTAGTGGAAGTCGAAAAGTTTTATACAGAAAATGTTACGGAAGAGATTCTATTATCAATATAATAAACAGATAAGGAGTTTCTTTAAATTCTTCAGAAACTGTATGCATAACTCAAAGTGAGCATGAATCGTCGTTCCCAAAGTCGCCATAACTCGCGTTAAATTTTCGTGAACACTACGTTTAACATTGGACCTACCTATATCGTTGGACCAAAATAAAATAGCTAATTTTCAACAATAAAGATATATAATTATCATGTTTTAACATACGCCGCTGCGTTTGTCAATGAAGTTAGTGCAACTGTGGGGTTTAAGCAGCCAACAAAACGAGAAATTAAAATAAATAGTTTACAATATCTACGGCCGACGCTCCGCCATTTATACGCCGACCCTTAGCATCGTTTTGAATGCCAATACCAGCTATGCTATTTTCTGTATTAGAGTCTTTGTTTTTAATTGATTTTCAACTCTATTCTCTACAGCATAAAGTTGAAAATCTATTAAAGACAAACCATAGTTGAATGGTCCGATCACGACCTTGCTGCTGTGAGCGGTGACAGCGCGGGGCGGCAAGCGGTAAGATCAAATGTATGGAAATGTTTGAAACACGCCACGAGGCGCCATCAGTGGCGAATTCGCGTACTTCCAAGTAATTAACGTCTTGTTTGCGCCGCCCGACGCTCCGCTCAGACCAAAGTCGTGAACGATCTGTCAGCGTTGCCGCAGCGCTGTGTCTTACAGAGAATAGCATTACAGATTTTAAAGTAACTTCATCATACCAGCGCAATCAAGTTTAAAAAAATATACTTTTATACGAGACTTCCTTGACGAACGCAGCGGCCACTCATCCGTGAGCCATTAAGTTTAATATTATAAAAGTCGTCAGCAACTTTCCTTTTATTGGCTCCCGTGTTATGTACAATGCGATTAGCATACTTTTATAATCATCTGTCAGGCACTTAATCACCAACTTTTGTATTTTTTTTAAGGTTTTAGTTATTTTTATAACGTTACTGTTATGTAGGGACATTTATAATTAGCTAATTATAAAGATTTTTAATGAATTTGTGTCTGTATATGTATAGTGTATTCACAAAAATATTGTGTGTATTCTCTAGAAATTATATTGATGAGTAAATGTGTTTCTGCAAATAAAATTGGTTCCAGCATAAATTATATAAATAAAACGAGTGTCAGGTCGTACTTTATTGCTTTTACTAACTGTAAATGTCCCTCTGACTAAATAATGTAGGTAATAATTCAAATCAATATTGAAATCAACATGTAAAATGTGTATTTATTCAAAAATTATAGTTTTATTTCTACTTAATCGGGATTTTTGCTCTAAATGAGTTTCTAATGCATCCTTATATATAATTAACAGTTGGAAAAATATGTTTCGAGTGATATCCTTATATTTACGCTATACATTACTATACATAAATTGTCTAAGTTCATGCGAATGATACGAGGCGATGCAGCGTCGCGGTGTCCTATACCTACCAATGACGAGCTAATGACATAGAACATGTCTTCTTTACTAAAACCTTAACCACATGTCTGAGTAGTAGCAGGAACATTTACTAAATTAATGTGTGTTAGATTTTCAACCTTCAGCCTCGAGCCGAACGGCCCAAATTAATTTTTTGTTCAGTAGCTCTATTTTCTACAGCAGCACTGTAGCTACGATTTGTCTTTAGTCCATCTTAAACTTTATTTTATGGAGCATAAAGTTAAAAATCTAGTAACACAAACTGTCTCTCGACGTTTGTGTTACTAGATTTTTAACTTTAAGTTTGTCTTTAATGGATTTTCAACTTTATGCATAGTAGATAAAGTTGAAAATAGATTACAAGCAGTCTAAGAGCTCATCATAGTCAAGAGAATAGCTTTCACTCTCATTTTGCCAACTGACACGTTTTTGACATTATAAGGTTTTTTTTATATATTTCCTGTTACTACTAACGCATGTGCGTCTACTCTGCGTATACATACGTTCCTTCAACGTGGCATGGAAGGATAAATAAATAAATTATAAATGCATATTCTCACCTGACTAGAGAATTTTGAATATTTCTCAGAAAGGAACTATATTTTCGTTTATAATAGTCAGGGTGTTTATAAATAGTAAACTAATATGTAAGCAGGCCTCTTTTGAACTTAAAATAAATTAATATTTATGAAACTGATGCTGTTTTTATGATCACACACTTTTTCTGTCTACTTAATCAAGGTTTGTAAACATTCAGCATCAGAAATGATATGATATCTATCCCTAACAACCAGAAGCTTTAACAAACAGGATCTGCACAAACCATCGCATCATTTGCACAAAAGAAAAAAATAAAATAAAAACCTTTCAGAGTAATATATTTAACACATTCCTTGTCACCATTTTCACAGCACAATGTCCGTCACTACACTAATATATACACAGTATAATTATTAAGGCTTTTCGGGTGCTTTCACTTATTGCAAATGTTCGCGTACGCGCATAGTTCATGTTAGGGCGACGTCGTGGTCGGGCGCGGGCGGCGCTATACGACCACGTAGATCAGGGTTCGTTATGGACGCTGGCCATCCGCGGCCACGCTGGCCCCGCCTGGCCCACTGCCGGCCAGCACCACGCCGGGCGGCAGCACGGTCTGCGGGATCACTGTCAGCGAGCGCGGGATCTTCGGCATCGACATGTGGGACATCACCGGGGGAGACAGGATCGTCTCACTCATGATGGACACCGACGGCCCCAGCTGCGGGATCTTGATAGGCGTCGACGTCACTAACAGCGACGGCGACGACACGATAGGAGAGGCGACCGTTTGTGACGTCACCGTGGCAGTTTTCTGAGGGATCGGGGCTATAGTTATATTCTTTAGCCCGACATTCTTGAGGATAGTGGCAGCGTTACTGCCTATTTGCGTCATTTCTGGTAGTTCCTTTTTATCTTGAGATTTCTCATCAGGGACGATGTTTTGCACGACAGATCCTCCGTTGCCAAGCATAGCGCACTGTGCATTTGAAGGCTGTATCTCCGTGACCACCGTGTTCTCTTCCGTGGACGTTCTCTTGGTCTTCTCCCCGTCCTGTATCTGCTGCAGCTTCTCCCGCCTCATTATGCACATCTTGTTGTAGTCCTGCAACGTGATGTGGTACCGCTTGCCTGATGACATCACTTGCACGAGGCTCGGCAGTGTACGTCCGTCGACCGCTATCTGAGTCGGCTCGCGGGCGATTTTCGCTAGGTTCTCCTGTAAAAAACGATATGGAAATGTTAGTTCATTTGTTGCAAGATTTAGAAGAATCTGAGTTCGAAAAGGCACTGGAGAATCTTGGGGAATGGTTTTCATTGGAAAATTGATTATTGTGAACTTCACGTATGTGGACAAGGCCAAGAAGATGTATAAAAAAGTATAAACTCACTTGAGTAATAGGCATAAGCGTAGGTCTCCAGGGCTTGCTAGTAGTCTTAGTCTTCTTAGGGGTCTCCTCTTTCTTTGTCGCCTCCTTCTTCTCCTTCGGAGGAGGGACAAGAGGAGCCACCGGCGGCGGCGGAGGGTCGAACTTGGGAGGGACCGCGGTCACGGTCGCCGCAGGTAGAGGTGCTGCTGCGATCTCCGTGGGATCAGAGGCCGACACCCCTTTGACTAACTGCTGGATGTTATGCAGCACATTCTGGATCGCTTTCCGTCCTTGTGCATTTGGAGTGTTGATAGCTATGAGCTCTGGAGGCAAAGGCTTTGACTTCACCCTTTCTGATTTCGATTTCTGTTTGGGTAGGACCCCTGGCGGAGGAGGCATGAACTTCTTAGTCTCTTTTTCACCTTCAGCTAGGTTATTCTTCAGTAGACTCTTTCCATTTAATGAAGGCTTCTTTCTAAATTCTATTAAGCTTATCGCCGGCTCGCTACGTCTAGGCGTATCGTTGACAACGTTGTCGTACGCCCGGAGTCGACTCTGAACTGAATCGCTGTAGTTTGCCGCGTGAGGAGAAGCGTTATGTGATAAAACTAGATCCCCACTTCGGAAGTACTTTTCTAGGAGTATTAAATGTCGAAGGAAGGACGATTGGTTGCCGTAAGGTCGCTGTAACTCGTTCCACAGCTTTTTAGTCTCTACATCGTACTGTATCATCGTATTACACTTCTCCCAACCCTCAGGAGTTACCCCCTTCACGTTATTAAACTCTATATTACACTGTAAGTTCATTTCTTCCTCGCCCGGGAACAGTTCTCGTACTGAAATCGATGGATTAGTTTCCAATCGCTTCACAGGATTAGAGTACTTCACTTCTGAGACTTTCTTATGATGTTCTGGTTTGTTCTTTGATAATTCGCTTAAATTCTTCTTAACTTGCGTGAAACTCTCGGACATTTGCCATTTGTTCTTCAGTGTGTTTATGTCCGCTGGTCGCTTGTTTGGTATTGATTCTATAGTACATTCTTCATTCAGAGATATGTTTTTGAGGATAGGTATACCATCCTTTATTCTTTCCTCTTCATTATCACTTGGCTTCTCTTTATGTGATAAAATCTGTCCTAACTTGTGTATCCTCTTAGAATTCTTCTCCATAATCCTGTGCTGAGTTCCTGGCTTTTGTATCCCAGATAAATTATGTACTTTTAAGTTAAGTATATTTCTCTGTTTCGAAGTTAAATTAGGTTTGGGTAGGAACTGTGCTGGGTTGTTTTGTTTCTGTAGTAGGTACTGTAGTTCTGTTTGTTTGTCTATGGGTATTACGGGGGCTTCCATATCCTGCATGTCTGGTTCTGAGCCATCACTTTGGTGGTTAGGATCTGTGGACTTTGCGTTGGGTACTAAGATCTTATTTGAGGAGATGAGACTCTCTATATCTTCTTCTAGAGGTTGTTCTTTCCCATCGCTATCTTCTCTTTTCTCCTTCTCAGGAGTACTCTCGCTATTCCTCTCAGATCTTTCTGAAGACTCGCTGTCCACTTTATCTGGTTCTGTAGATTTCCTCTGCTTGGATTTGGGTCTTTGCTTCTTCTTGAGCTTGCTGTCTTCTTGAGTTGCCATGCTGCCATCTTCTGTCTCGTTCTCTGCTATCGGTGGTACTTCTATGTTGTATATTTGGAGTAATCTGGAACGTAAGGATTTTTTTTTAAGTTTTGAGGACCTTGTTAAGCTATGGCAAAGGTTTCTCTGTGTCTGTTCTGTGCAAATGTTATATTTATTTTGCTTTCCTTTTTTTCGTATTTAAAAATTATTGCTCCACATCATGAATTTCTCCTGTGTCGTAGAGGTGCGTTCACAAATATAGAAACACACATACACAAACACTTGGAAATGGATAAATTATATATGTACTTATAGGTCATACAAATTATTCCGTGCAGGGTTCGAACCCACAACACGCGCAGCAGTCGAACGCTCAGCCACTGTACCAATCACTATGTCGCCATGTAATTCTGCAAGTCTCAAAATATTTCGAAACCTTTTTTTTATTGTAGTAAAATCATCAAATGAGTCCTCCCACCCAGGGCGGGACAGGAGGGACTATCAGATTTGTACTGACTAAAATCCACGGTGTTCCTTCAATAGCCCTTTATGTACCAGGGTCACGGTTACCAGGTGAGACAGTCCCGCGACCCCGGCAGGCTCTCTGGCCCTCTTAGGGGGCCCCATCAGATTGCTGACAGCTCTTTGAGGCGCGCGTGGAACACAACGCGCCGTCGACCCGGGCATGGTCTATGATCGGACGGCAAGTCACCCATTACTCTGTGGAACACAACGCGCCGTCGACCCGGGCATGGTCCATGATCGGACGGCGCCTACGGTGGCCGGAGATCGTCTTGCGACGTCCGTTGCCGTGGGCGTCTCCCGCGGCCTCATTTGAACCCTAAAATAAAGAATGTACTCACTTGCGCCTGTAGGCGGCGGCGTATGAGTCGTTGTGTCCCGGTCGCTGCAGCAGCGTGCAGTAGTACCGACATGTCTTGCACAGCACCGGCCGCTCATTGAACTGTACCGGCACGCTGGCTGCCTGCAGGTACGGGTTCAACTCCGTGTAACCCTGGGAAAGAGATATTTTGTTTAAGTAGTTCAATCGCGAAAGATGGAAAGAGAGAAGGGAGGCCGTAGTCCCGGTTCAAGGTATTTTAATTTGTATCGTATTTTAAAGCCAGTTTTATCATCAACTCCTACAAGTGTTCCTAAAATCAGTGACAATGCTGATCTTATGGAATTAAAAGAACTATACGACAATGTGATTCCGCTCCTTAATAAGGCTTCCCTGAGAATACAGTTGCTATAAGAAATACTATTTTGTTTAAAACAGGGATCGAGTCCATAATGGCTGGATGAAATTAAAAATATATCTCAGTTGCAATCTTGTTCCAGATCTTTGACTGTAAACAACAAAGATGTTCTCACAAGCAGCCGTCAGAAAAGTTTTTTGATTGGCTAGATCAGAAACAGAATTGAGATAAAATATTAATTTTCGGGCAACACATAAAAATTCCTTTTTTAGGGGTAAGAGGAACAGAGTGAAAAGTACCTCGATACCCCGGTAAAAAGGAAGGTACCTTCCCACCAGACGGGTGTTGTGTCTGGCGTACTTTCTGCCAGACATTCAATTTTGGAATATTCTTTCTTCTGTTGAAGATTATGTCCGCAACACTTTCATCTTCTGTGTACCGAAATCTTTGTCCAACAGTGTGCCAGTACTCACGTGGTGTATGAAGTGCACGTTGTGATGCTTGGTGATCCGTCGTGTGCACAGCACGCACGCCATGAGCGGCGCCAGCGCGCGGTAGTGCTCGCCGCACAGCGGGATGGTGTGCAGGCCCGGGTAGTCGCACTTAAGCTTCAACTGTACACAGAATAGAGTCCAATTTAGATGTGGATACAAGTTGCATTGTTGGGACAGATTGAGCTTTTGCTTTGGTTTGTAATTTAAGTATGTCATTCTTGAGCTTTGAAATGGTGAGTCAGAGAATGGTTTAAAAGTTTTTATGGAGGAAATAGTCTTATTGGAAATTTAAAAAATCGGGGAATTGCAGGGTAAAGCAGTATTTTTTTAAATAATTGAACTAGCTTTTGGAAGAAAAAGGCTAAATACAAGTCAAAAAGTTTCATAGAAAAAAAATGTATAGCTTTGATTTATTCATTTTTTGTGCTTTATATATCATACACACAAAGGTAGAATTTAATCTGTAGAGTAGATATAGAAATAAAAAAAAAAACACTATTGCTCACTTTAATACTCAAAAAAAATTTCAATATTCTACAGTGAAGTTAAAACTTTTTTTTAACCGACTTCAAAAAAAGGAGGAGGTTATCAATTCGACTGTATTTTTTTTTTTTTTTTTTTTTTTTATGTTTGTTACCTCATAACTTGCGACTGGGTGAACCGATATTCATGATTCTTTTTTTATTCGAAAGCTGGTGCTTCCCGTGTGGTCCCATTGTCACCATTTCAGGATCTGATGATTGGATCTTGGAGAAATCGAGGGCAACCCTCAAATTTTATTGGCTGACACATAGTTTTTCGCAAATCTTATGAAGTAATTCAAGTATTTGCGTATGGAAATCATCATCTCATGTACCTGAGCTGATGATGGAAGGTACAACTCCTGAAGTAAGAAAACTATGTTTGTGTTTGCATATCTCCGGAACTACAAGTCCGATTCAAGTAATTCTTTTTTTGTTGTACTAGGTATCGTTCAACTTAGGGATTACTGCAAATTTCATCAAAATCGGTTCAGTAGTTTTTGAGATAGGGAATGAATTAAAGAGATGTTAACGATGTTATTACCGGTGCTACGGATTACAAAATTCTAGTGCACATGTAAGAAAATGATGTATTTGACAAGAATTTTGGTTGAATATTTAAACTAAAAAGAGTAAAATAAAAACTTTTTCAAAAAAAAATGTGACCGCCTTCAAAAACAACCACAAAAAAGGGTAAAATAACCTACAAAACTTTTCTTTCGGAAGTCGGTGGCAAAAGAGACAATGAAATTAATAAAAAAAGTCACCGACTTCCGAAAGAAAAGTTTTGTAGGTTATTTTACCCTTTTTTGTGGTTGTTTTTGAAGGCGGTCACATTTTTTTTTGAAAAAGTTTTTTAGGTGGTAAAATCATCAAATGATTTCTCCCGCCACGAGAGGAACGGAAGGGACTGTCAGACTCGTACTGACTAAAATCTACCGAGTTCCTTCAATCGCAGTTTACCTGTTTCAACGGTCCCAAGACCCGGGAAGGCGTAAATCCTATATTTCATACCAGTGATTCTGTCTTTGACCACCAAACCGAACGACAATTCACCACTTGCGGACTAAGGGGAAGGCCTATGTTCAGCAGTGGCCGTCTTCTGGCTGATGATGATGATGATTCTGGCTACTCACCAACTTATTAACACTACTCCTCATCTTGATGAGCCACTTGCGTCTAATGGAGTGGTCGGCGACCACGACGCAGCCCTCCGTGTGACACACAGCCACGCGGCCCGAGCTGCTGCCGGCCGTGCCCGGGACCGTGCCGGACTCCTCCTCGCTGTCCTCCTCTATTGGAGGGGATGAGGGCTTCTCTGTTTGAGTGCTGGGAGGGGAAAGAAGACATTAGACAAGTAGTAAGAAATCTATGGACTAGACAAGCAAGGGATAGCTCGTTCTGTCTCCTGCTTGCATGGAGGGAAGTGGAAACATATTTTTCCTACTCCTCCATTATTCTTTTCTGATTTATTTCGTTGCAGGATCCAAGACAGGTAAATTCGTTCTCCGGGTCACGTCGATCTTCATTGTCTCGGCGCTTTTCTGGTGGTTGCCACTGTTGATTCTGGCTCTCAGGAATTGCAGTGGTTTGGGAATAGTGTGGTGGGTTTGTCCCAAAAGAAAAAAAAAGGGGATAGATCGTTGTTGAAAGCAAGATAATTCAGAAACCGGTGTCTAACAAGAACATTATTATTATTTATACAGTCACTTTCATAAACCACATATTCTATAGAATAGAATAGAATAGAATAATTGTTTATTTGCACAGAAAGTAGGTACAATATTGCGATGTTAAGTAACAGGTGATCCTTATACTTTCTACCTTAACTAAGGCATGCAAAACAGTTTAACACTACAACTACAGGCATACTTAACACAGACACACAATACAAACACAATGTCAAAATAAATTGTTATTATGTATGTCATGAATGAATTATTTATGTCAGTTATTTATGTCAGGCATAGGTACAGCAATGTCAGAATTATTTTAAGTCTTCATCATTTAAAAAATCAGAAATCGAGTAATAACATTTATTCAACAAATTTATCAATTTCTTTTTAAAGATTGGAGTAGTCTGTGTTTTTATTTCATCTGGTATTTTATTAAATATAATCGGGCCCATACAAAAAACACTTTTCTTCAATAAGGCGGTGTTATAGTGATCAACATTAAGCATGTTTTTGTATTGTTTCCTTACTGGTCTGATTCTAGTATCGGATACTTTATTAAATAGATTCATATTTGATTTTACAAAAACAGAAATTTCTAAAATATAAAGACATGGCAATGTTAGTATTTTTAAGGACTTAAACATAGGTACACAGCTATCTGTTGCTAACAAATTACACATTGCCCTTAAACATCGTTTTTGAGCCTTGAACACCTGTTCTCTCAGGCTACAATTTCCCCAAAATATCAAGCCGTATCTCAAAATCGACGCAACCAACCCATGGTATGCAACTAATCTTGTGGCCATGCAAACTTTTTTTGACAGATTAAAAAGCACATATGCAGCTACACTAAGCTTCTTGCACACTTCTTCTGCTTGTGGCTTCCAAGTTAACTATCTATGATTATTCCAAGAAATTTAGCAACTGTGACTTGGTCAACTTTTTGTCCATTATGATAAAGATGTAATATTTGAGGTGGAATTCTTTGATAAAAATGCAAAACATTCGTTTTTGATATATTAATAATCAAATTATTTTGGTCAAGCCAATCTATTAAATCTTTTAATGTATTATTTATGTTATTTTCATACGTGTTTCTGTCAACGGATTTAATCAAGGCAGTGCTATCGTCAGCAAAGGACCATAGGATGTTCAATGTGTTGTGGCAAGTCATTAATATACAGTAGAAAAGATAAATTGCCGAGCACACTGCCCTGAGGTACGCCATACCTAACAATTCTTGCTTTAGATAGAATTTTTTTCTCACTCTTAGTTTTCAAGCATATTTTAGTGATTTCTGTATGCTGCTTACGGTTGCTAAGGTAGGATTTTAAGAGATTTAATACATTTCCTCTGATCCCTATCGCATTTAATTTATTGAGTAAGGTTTCATGATCGACACAGTCAAATGCCCTCGACATGTCCGTAAAAATTGCACAAACTGGTATTTTTTTATCAACATTTTGCATTACAGTATTTAACAAATCATAAACGGCCATATTTATGCCTTTACCCTTTCGGAAACCCTTCTGTTCTGTACATAAAATGTCATATTTAGATAGAAAACTGTTGATTGCGTCATAAATATTTTTTTCCATAGAGTACTAAGTAGTGATAAGATGAAATGTAACTTATAAGATTGTTAATAAAGACTATTATTATATAAGAAATCTATACTAATATTGCAAAGCTGAAGAGACTTTTGGCTTGGTTAAACGCGCTAATCTCTGGTTCCAGTTGAAATCATCAAATAAAATCACGTTACGACGTATAGGAACCGAGCAGCGGTGATAAATTTACGGTGAACAGCTGTATAAGGTAAAGATGGTGCTCATATTTAAATAATAACAGCTTAACAAATCAATCCACAAGTTTAGTAGTGCTTGCCGAGTTAGGATGGATACTCTACAGATACCGGCGATAAATACTGCTCATCGGCTTTTAGAAAGAGATAATCGTTTGGCTTCGGTTCCGTAGAGCTTTATCTCTGTCGCACGAAGCAACGAACGACGAAATAACAACCGTCACATAGATAGTGTGTGAAAGAGATAACGATCTACAAAACCGAAGCTATAGAGTTCTTTTAAAAGTTTAATGTGCATTATTTATTGCCGGTACTTGTACAGACGACCTCAATCTGTCAAATTTCTTTAATGGATTTTCAACCTTCTCACAATAGTGGAAGGTTAATGTTTGATTGGTAAAATTTTACAGATTCGGGTAAGTTGACCTGCTGGCGTCTGTACCATTGTCCCTCCGTAACTTGCAAGGCAAGTACCCAGCAACTGGCTTGTACAAGTCAGATAATCAGGAGCGTCATACAATAAACTAGTATTCAGTTGCATTCCAGTAAGACTGGAAGCCGGATCCAAGAAGTTCGGAAAGGACAGGCATATCGGTAATGATGCTCTGGTCAATTCTAAGCCCCAGATTCTTGAACATCGACGCCGAGTTACCAGCCAGTCGGTTTTTTATCGGTTACATTTCAGAGAGTGTGCGAGGGAACTGCATAACCAAGATTCCGCCTGGCCCTTTCCATCATCGGACTACAAGACGTGAGGCAATGCGCCAATATATGGTGGACATCCCTCCGGTACGTACAAAGCATTTGCCAATACTTTTATGTGCGCACATCTAAGGAGTGGAATTTCCTGCAGCCCTGCATTTTCATTTGTATTTCCCGACAGCTATAACCTTGGGGTCTTCAAGTCAAGAGTGAACAGGTTACTTCTAGACAAGCGTGCTTCATCGTCGACCACATCTTCGCTTAGGCGAGATAGTGGTCAAACGCGAACCTATCATCAAATAAAAGAAGGCATATGAAATACAGTAACTCCATGTAAAAATACTGACTTGTGTAGTGATGTGATGGGCGGGTCCATGTGCTGCTTCCCGAGCGGACGCTTGCGGTATGACGGGCAGTTGGCGCGACGGTCTACGTGACGGTAGCACGCGTCGCACAGACAACTGTCTATGGTCAGTTTCTCTTCATCTGGTAGGAGAAGAGTAGGTTTAGTCTGTGGCCTACGTCTAAGCGAGCAGCAATTTCTAACTAAAAATGAAAATCGTCCTTGCTACTACGATATAATGATGCAATTCAACTGACTAACGTCGTCGTGGCGAGCGTGTTTTGTTTTTCATCTACCCGTAGATAACCGCACGTTTTATGTCATATGTCGTAGTGGTAAGGATGATTTTTACTTGTAGTTGAAATCGGTCAAATTGCGTCGCATCTCTTCATCAGCAAGTTCACTTAGTACTCTACGTAATTATCGCCCAAAAATTAATAGTCTTACTTTATTATTCATAAGGTGGACATTGGTGTCTAAGCCAAATAAAATTGGATAGGACGCCAACTCCTGAAATTCAGGTACTACTAGTTTAGGAGTCAGAAGCTTCAAATAAGTTTGTGAAACCTATTAGGTATTGCAAAAAATATTTTTTACAGTGATTT
This sequence comes from Agrotis clavis, assembly GCA_954870645.1. NCBI lineage: Eukaryota > Metazoa > Arthropoda > Insecta > Lepidoptera > Noctuidae > Agrotis > Agrotis clavis. Next base: position 22,511,248 of record OX940930.1, read on the forward strand.
TTAAAGTCGTATTACAGGGGAAAATGAATTCCATGTTTTGCTTTTTTGCTTTCCGTGAGATTTGCAAAGAACTCATATCAGGCGCGTCGCGAACCAAGTTGTCTTAATTCAGGAGACGCCTAATTACACACACATTTGGAATTCTGAAAAAGATAAATAAAGATAAAACTCACTATCCAAAACTTTCTTCTGTCTTTCCGAGCTCTTAATCTGCGCGATATGGCAGGGCGTATCGAAGAGTCCAAACTTGCCGCCGCAGTAGAAGCACTGGTCCATGCACAGCCGTCCAGGGTGGATGCTGAAGGACGAAGCCTTCTCCGGGATGACCAGGTTGAGGGTTTCCTTCGGTTCCACTGGCTCCGGAGCTGCTTCTGGGTCTGTGGGGAATATCTTGCTGATGGGTCGACTTTAGCGGGAAGAGACACGAAATTATTTGAGCAGAATAAATAGATTAATGAAATGAAATGAACCACAAGAAGTGGTTGATTTGGTGATGTACAGTGTATTTTGAAAATAATGGCGTTTTTTTGTACTGAAAAGATGCCTTGGAAGTATTTAAGGATTTTAGCAGGTGGAGCTCTGTGGTTTCTGCCTACCACCAAGGGAAAAAGCGTGAGTTTACGTCTATATGTATCAAAAGATATTTGACTGTAAGGTTAGCTATTTATTTTAGTTGAAGATTGAAATTCGTTATGTGTAAACTTGGGATAGACCCCACTGGTCTATCAAATCGATCGCAGTGCGCGATCTTGCAGAGATGTGACATAACTCGGATCTCTCTTGAGAGATGTGTCATAACAATTTTTTTAAGTATTTTTTAAGGTTTTATTTAATTTTTAATGAATGCCTGGTGTTCATCAAAATATCAAGTTGCTAAAAAATGGAAATGTGCAAAGCGAATAGGTAAACAAATATAAGTCCCCAATGAGATGGAAATAAATGAATTTTAAGACTTGTAAGACTTTTTTTAACACACATGAGCAGGTTTTTCAGAAAAAAAGGGGGATATTGTTTAAATGAACAAAATTTTGTGTATAATTAATAATAATTATTATGAACGTGTGCTGCCGTCGGTTTTACATTTAGAAAGGTATTCTAAATTAAATACCAATTTAACATAACACGTTACTAAAATGATACTTAAAACATGCCTTATAGTTGTATATCATGCGATTAAGAGCGCCCTTCCCCATTCGACGAACGACAACGCGAGCATGGCCAAAAAGCTTGTTGTTTCATCCAGAACAAGAGGCAAACCCGTCCCCGCTCGACTCGTCTCCCGCTTACCTCTTACCGCCACATGGCTAATAAGCAAGTGAGAACGCGACAACATTAAAAGGAAAATAGTGTGCGGAAGTTTCATAAAACTTGTTCCAAGAAATACGTGTTTTTTCGTAAGCCTTACAAGATTATGAAAAAAAAATTTTGCATCTGGAAACTCCATTACATTTGCAAGGTTTCTATGCAAATAATTATTTCCGGTTACAATTAATGAGTACATTATGAACGCCCAAACATCATATAAAATTTGTGCAAAAAAGCTGATTTTTGGAGGTTTGTACTGAATTTGTTTCTTAAAATTTTGATTTCGCGTTTTGATAGAAACCTAGATATATGATATAGTGCACAAGATGCCTATTAGTTCAAAAGTTTCAAAGAAATATCTGTTACAACGCCATAATCACGTACGAGCGTTTGTATGAAAAGATAGACGGGTTGGCCGCCCTTAAGCTCTTGTAACCAGACAGTACAGGCAACCGCAAGTACAGGTCCCAAATTTAACACAGGCTGCGTTTTTATGTCATAGCAATAAGGGTGGTTTTCGTAGCTCAAGTGTTAAAGTAAGGTGTGGTCGACTGTAGTACTTGATAACAAGGTTAGGTCTTTTTTATAATGTACGTTTATAATAATTACTGAAATATACTGTTGAATGGTTCATATTGGACAGAAGAGAATTTATTGACACACACAGGACAGAACAAACAAAATTACATGAAAAAAAAACAACAAAAGAAACAAATGGAACACCAAAAATGGTCTTGTGCGAGGCCAAGTTGCGACATTATTAAAATTGTCACAGCGCTGGTTTTCTGATAGGGCCCAAAGTGATGGAAGAATTACAGCTAAATTATACAGCGTGTGTAACGTACGTTTACGAGTCACGGTAAAACGGGATAAATAGAGCGAATGGGTGCATCGAGACGAATCGCGAGATTGTCTTGAAAGACGCCGTGGGTCTGGAACATAATAGGCAACTGAAGGAATAGGGTGGATTGTTAGTCAGCAAGAGTCCGACAGTGCCTTCCGCTCTACATAGGGAGGGAGGGGAGCATTGGATGATTTTGAAAACAAAAAAAGTAATTTATTCTGTATTGTGGGTGTGTTTTCGAACATTTAAATTAACAGACCGAGAACAACTATTTACAGATCATCCGAATATTTGTTCTATCAAACCCGTGTCACGCTGTACAGGAATTATTTAACCACAGGGCCAAACGTACCCAAAGATACCATCTACTACGAAAAGTATGTCTAGAGAAATATACAATGTTTTATGAAGCCTTTCATATTAAATATGCAATAAATCTAGTATTTGATACTATAAATACTACATCCCGGGCCCCACAGCCAATAATGTGACCCCTGTAACAGGATGTGCACGCTGCGTTCAGTAATTGAGCCGGTTGGTAAAGGAAACCCGCAAGGACATTATAAGGAAAAGTATACTGTAGTGTACAAAAAATAGAAAAATATGAGCTGACTACAAATGTATGGTGTAAGGGACATTGCGATTGACGGGCCCCCCCTTAGAGGGCCGAAGCCTGCCGGGGTCGCGGGACTAACGAGCAACAGTGACTCTGGAACGTAAAGGGCTATTCAAGGACACCGTGGATTTTAATCAGTACAAGTTACAATCCCTAATGCCCTGCCCAGGGTGGGAGGACTCATTTGATGATTTTACCACGCTAAAAAAAGGGGCATTGCTAACTATTATCATGATTACAGTACAAGGCATAAGCGACTATGTAGGTTGTCAATTCTACGCGATAAAACTGTTTAAAAAAAAAAAACAAGTAAAATTTTCGTCCCTTGGGACACATGTCACGAATTTTAACGAAGACTTCTTCTGGTAGCTTTAAAGTATAACTATAGGTATTAAATAAAATAATAAAAACAATGAACTTGAACCTTAAGGCTCTATTTAACTGGGACGCCATGGCTACGGAATCAGACCGTAGTTTTATTTTGTGGTATGCAAAATCTAATAAAATTATAAATTAAAATTGGATATTTTATAATAATTTTAATAATTTATGGTTGATTTTGTTTAACATGTGTAGGGTCATTTTATGCTAAAACATTACCTAATCATATTTAAATAGGTTTCAGAATTATTAGTTTTTGAATTATTCAACATTTTACATGCTTTTAAATTTTAGTTATTTCGTGTGAGTATTATTAGAAAATTCATGCAAAACGAAATGAACTTAGTTGTTTATTTTCATTAACCGCCAGTCATCAACATTTATATTGAAATTATAGTAATGTTCCATCATTATAAATTTTGATGAAACTGACCAAAATTCACTAGTGCAAACAAGATATTTCCTGTTTTTTGCTGTGAAGATTATAAAAAACTTTCAATGTTTTTAAAGAAAAAATATAACTATTAATTATTTTTTATATACTATTTAATTAGAATATTAAATATAACTATTTAATTAGAATATTCAATATTTTTCTTTAAAGAAAAAAATCCAGATGGTGAAAAAAATAGTTCTTTTTTTGTGCGACAATAATATCGCATTTTCTAGAAAAAAGTCGCACGATATTAAATATCTTGTATGCACATAGCGACAGTGTGCAGTGGGGTGAATGTATCCACACACCATGATTGTTAAGACGATTACTGTAATGAGACTTTCTGTGCCCACCGTCAGATGCCGCGCCTGGAGCACCCTGTAGACAAAATAACACACATTACAATCTCTACTAAATATTATAAAGCTGAAGAGTTTGTCTGTTTGAACCCGCAAATCTCAGAAACTACTGGTTCGAATTGAAAAAAATTTTGTGTGTTGGATAGCCCATTTATCGAGGAAGGCTATAGGCTATATCTTAATTAATCTTAATTACTTAAGCAGTTTAAAAATAGTGAGAAAGTAAGAGAGAAATATTATATTCATCATTTAAAAATGATTTAAAAGCAATGTTTATTGTAGAGACTGAATATGTTCAACTATGCTGTTTTAAGTCTTTTTTTAAATCAAATGTTTTAAAATAAACTAAACTTTTTAAGCTCATTCATCAAAATTTTAGAAAAGTTAAACAAGTTTACTAAAATTATAAATTAGCCTGGGAATACTGTACCATTGACATGTTTCAAACTCAATTATAATATTATTTTATATGTTATTATTTTGTAATAAGACGAAATTGATTAAAGGAAAATGGGTATTATAAAAATAGGTATTTCCCACACAAATATTAAAAAACAAATAAAATAAATAAATTAGAACATTTATGAATCAGCTAACTCATGCATTGAAACATTAATATATTTTTTATTACTACACAGAGTGTACAGCACTGCCTTTGAAGTAATGAGCTTAAAAGCTCTTCAAAGCTGTCTTGTTAGATAGCAAAAAAATAATAATAAGAAAATTCAAAATACTTTTCATAATGACTGTTTTTATATTTTATTGATGAAGAATGTTGAGCAATTAAAGGATAAACTACAGAGAATGGAAGAAATAAATGGATGACTAATTTTCAAGTAGTCAGTCATCAGTCATCACTGACAAGGGGAGATACTATGATAGCTTAATCAGAATCCAATTTGAAGCAAGTTAAACTTGACTCTATGAATAAATTTGCAGTAGAGTTCCTAACCTAACATAATATCACGTCTTTACAGGGGTAAGCAGGATCATAAGTGCATCATACGTAGGATGAGCCAAATCTAAATTTCGACTGCTATATGAAAAAAACAATAAACAAGCCAATTAAAGTAAATTAAAAATAAAAAGTAAATTAGTAAATTTAAGTAAATTAAAGTAATCCAAGGATTTGAACCCAGGAGAGACTTAGAACAGGTGATTCTGAAGGGATCTGTAAAATAATAAAAAGAAATAAGTGTTATAATGCTCACCTCGCGCCGCTCAATGGTGTAGTAGGCGTCATCTTCGTTGGCTGCCTCGCCCACCTCCGGCGTCGGCTTCCCCGACCGGTACTTGCTCTTCTGGAACGTCATCTTTAAAGAACTCCTGTGCTTCTTCTTCTCCACACCCCTATTCAACTTTATCACAGTCTTCAAAGTCCCCGTATAGTCACCCTGAAGAGCTTTAGATGTCTTACTCTTATTAGAAATGATTCCACCATAGTTGGAACCATATATCCTCTCTTTTTCTTTCAACTTTTCAATCTTAGCCTCCTTGGCAGCCTTGTGAGTCAGTAATCCAAGAGTTCTCAGCACATTTTCCTTGCGTTTCTGACTTTCAGGCGTCTCGTTCAGCGCATTGCTGGGTCCTGCTTGGCTTTCTATAGAGTTTCGCGCCGATTTAGGCTTCGGACTCTTAATAGGTTTGGCTTCAGGCTCTGCAGGCTTCACTTCAACAACTGTCTCAGTCTTTTCTTTTTCTTCAACAACAGGACTTTCCTTAGTCTCTTCAGGCTTTTGTTCTGGAGTTTCCTCTACTTCCATCTTCTCTGTCTCTGCAGAAATTGCAACAGTTGAAGCTGTTGGGACTGGAGTTTCGGCCTCTTCAACAGGAGTAACAATGCTTGGTACTTCTTCCTTAGGTGCTTCAGTAACTATAGTGGCTTCCACTTTAGGGACCTCAGAAGCTGCAATATCTTCAATAGACTTTATAGCCTCTATCGGTGGGGGCAGTGCTTCAGTCTCTACAGGCGCCACTTCAGGTGACTTGATGGCAACCGGCGCAGGCGGGAGCGGTGCAAGCGTGACCGGCGCAGGCGTGATCAACGCAGGCGTGGGCGGTGTTGGCGTGGGCGGTGAAGGCGTGGGCGGTGTAGGCGTGGGCAGTGTAGGCGTGATCGACACAGCAGGCGAAACGCTCGGATGCGGCGGCGATTTAATCTTCTCGATCGTAGCCATCTTTTCTTCAGGTTCGACCGTGGACTCCGAAGACTTACGCGACATCGACTCCCTTGATTTTCTCTTATTGATTATCTGAACGTCATTGTTGATTTTAGACTCGACAACGCGAGGTGTGATCGAAACCTGACTGGAATCTAGTAAGACGCCACCTAGATTAGCGCCAGACGAGTTAGGATGGAGAGTCGCAAACTGGTGAAGGTCTATCTGAGTAGTGTGGGGCGCCGACTTGTCCACAGACTTCCTTATTTCCGTCAGAGTGACATCTCTGCCGAGTGATTTTTCGAATATGCTAATAGCATCAGATTCTTTCGAGTGATTAGAACTCGTGGACTCCTTCCTTGAACTAAAACTATTCCTTTTTATTAGAGTGAGTGAGTTAGGCTTGTCAATGTCGGTGGATTTCCTTACTTGATCTCTCTTGACTATTGAAATAGCAGAGTTGTTCTCAAAGCAACTCAAAACATTCTCTTTTTCAAATGGTTTTTCTGGTGACCTTACAGACTGTATATCTTTCAGTGGCTTTATGTCACCAGACTTGGGTATCAACACGACATCATTGGTCACCATCATTGGTTTACCACCGTCAGTGGCTTTGGACTCCATTTGTCTTCTCTTATCGAATTCCTCAAATTCCTTGAGTCTATCCATGAGCTTGTCAATACTGGCGACAGGACTACACTTGTAAGGTATATCGTGCTTGGCGCCATCGATAGGTTTTTCAACCGAATCTTCCTCATAATGCAGTCGTATATTCTCATCGTCATTCTTGGACGGCGTGTTCTCATTGCTGATAGGAGATATAAAATCTTTGTCTTTTACAGGAGTCTCAGGAGTGGGGACATTGTCTCCATTGTTCAGAGGTTTGGCTAGGCCATAGAATTTAGAAGCAGTCTTTGCCTGCAATTGGTCAGGGGTGCTAACAGTAGTTACTGCACTGTTTGTCTCAGAGACCATCGCCATGTCACCATCTATGTTCTGGTCGAGGTCATTAATGAGATCATTGATCTCCTTGGTGAGTGTGTCGATGGTCTCCACCTTGTCGTCGGGAGCGTCGGCGGTGATGGTGCTGGTGATGCAGTTCTTGGACGCCGAGGAGGCGGGAGCGAGGGCCGGGGCGGGGGCGGGGGCGGGAGCCTGGGCCGGCGCGGGCGCAGGCCGCGACGTCGCTGCCATTGCCTTGCGTCCCCGACGTGCCTTCCGTATATTCTTCGACATCTCCTTAGAGTTGAATGTCTTGGACATACTAGTCAATATACTACTACGAGCATCAAAAAGCGTATTATCAGTCTTCATTATCAATTTTTCTTCTATTTCATTTGAATTTAAATCATCTAAGTTTATCCTATTACTATTATTGTTGTCAGAGTCTAATGAAGTACTTCTGTTTAAGCTCAGTTTCTTATCCTTTGCGTTTATGTTACTACTAGGCTCCGGGGGGTCTAGTTTGGTTTCAGCTAATTTGGAGTCAACGAGAGAAGGCACTTTTTCAATAGTCGAGATCTGTACATTATTTTCAATATCTATATCTAGGTCAGTCTTAGATTTATCTAGTTTTTTGTTGAGCTCCTTGCTGTCTGAGTCATTGAGTGTCTCACTCATGCTCAAGTCGGACTCAGTGTTGTCAGAGCATTTGGAGATCTCACTGCCATCACGAGAGCAAGAGCGTCCCCTCTTCAACTTCTTACAGTCCTCTGGAGTCTCTGCTGTGTCTGAAGTCTTAGAATCTGAATGCAGTCTACGCCTTTTCTTCTGTTCCTTGATGACAACTTCACTCAGTAAGTTCTTGACTTTTCTGGGTTTCCCACTCCGAAGGTTCTTTCCTTCAAACATTGAAGGACTATTGCTTCTTTCAGAGCGCATAGAGTAAGGGCTGGTGCGAGGCCCCAGGACCAGGCTACTTGGAGAGTCACCAAGCATTGTCTTCATCATTGCCATGTCAGAGCTGAGTCTCTGCCTCCTCCCCGCTGTCTTGGGACTGGAGGATCTTGAGTTAGGTGATGTGTCTTCAACTGGTTCTGTCTTTATTTCAGAAGCAGGTATTAGTGGGACGGTTTCCTTGTCTTGGGTCTCTTCAGTGTTTACCTTCGTTGCAGGCTTTCTTCCTCTCTTCACTGTTTGTTTTATGACATTTTTAACCTTTTCTTTAACAACAATAGTTTTTTTGCTTCTCAAAGTTTTTCTGATGCCCAATGGCCTTTTCTTGACCACAGCTTTAGGTTTGCCTACTGGTTTCTTAGTTTCTTTGGATGTTTTAGGCTCTTCTGGGCTGGTTTTCTTGTCATCATCATTAATGTCTGAGGCCTTCTTGCGGGCACGGGTCTTGGGTTCTATCACTGTGTCCTCATCGAGACTCTTGTCTAATTCCTCCTTAGCTTGTTTGGTTTTCATGTTGGAATGTGTGGTGGGAGATGACCCCGTTCTTCCGACATCAGGTAGAGGCTGACTGTCAGCTTTGCTCCTGTTAGTCGATCTGAGCTTGATCGACGAAGCGCTCCGACTCTTTCCTAAGTGTTTCTGTTTGCTGGACTCTGAAGACTGGCTCTCACTGTCTGTATCTTGTAGATTGGTGTCAGTTAAGCTTTCTTCAGGGCAAGTATCACAACCACTGTCGTCCTTGTTCAAATAACAAGCAGTTTTCAGTTTCAGTGACTCCTTATTTTTTGTGTTGGGACGACTTTGAGCCATAATACATCTCTATATTGTGCCATCTGGACCTGGAAAGCGATAAGCATTCGTTAATTACCTTTATAGCCCTATAATTAGCAACGTGGTATTAAAAATCACTTGTTGAACAACATCGAGAATAACTCCTAACTTAAGTTACATAAAACTGTGATTTTTAAATAAATAAGTATTCATAATACTAATTCAACGTACTGTGGACTCAATTGTGGTATAATTTGGCACAATTCACATATAAATCGTGTCTACAGATCGTGGTAAACAAAAGCCAACGCGCGCTAATCAACAAGTTCGCGCAATATTATCACATTTATTTCTCTTATTACGGCCTTAATTACGATTTATTTGGAAACATTAAACTATTGTCAACTTAAATATGAATCAAAATAACTTTATAAATGTATCAAAACATATGAAATCGCGCCGGAAAATTCATGAAAAACCCGATGTTTTGGTGGCGAGGCCGCGGGTGACACCTAACGCCACCTACAGCTGAGCGAGTGCGTATGCGTCGAGCGAACGAAAGCACCAAATCATTTCCCCAGCCGTGGCGCACCTCTGCAATGTCCTCACAAAATACTCACAATTTATCCAATGAAACCTCCAAAAACCACAATAAACAGTTATTTGGATACACAACGCACCATAATATGCGAAAAAGTTCAATATAAACTCGCGATTAAACTTAGAAAACGATTTTTGAAAAGCCCAAATGACTGCAGGCGTCCGCCATAATGTTTCCTTCGAAACGAATAATATAGTTCTTATTGCTCTTGTAGCAATTCTCTATTCGCTATTCAAAATGGCGACTGTGTGGCGATCTCAGTGCGCGTTTGCGCGACTTTTTGCTGGAAAAACTGGACAAATCCTGAACAACGCGACTGATTTGGGTGCAAAACTTGGTCCGGGATCACAATCGGTAATTATTTAATTATGTTTTCACTCGCGTCGAGTCGTAATGTCGCTTTGACCGCGACATGTGACAGAACTATGGATGTACACCCTTCCGCACAAGTTTCTCGTGGCTTCAATATTTTTTATGACATTAATTTATTTTCAGAATGACTATGATTAATGATCCGTAATGTGAAGTTTTAATATTTTTCTATAAGTTTGAATAACAATTACGTGCAGTTCAAAGATTTTACGATTTGAGGTTATGATTTTACGTGTGATTTGTTTTTTTTTTCAGAGTAAGTATATTATTTTAAGTTGTGTATTAAACTTTTTTAAAATTGTTTCAGGCAATATTATCAAGAAAATACTCAAATTACGCGCATTCTCCGTTCGTAACCAGAATAAAGGAACAATATGACTACGAAATTGTAAAGAATCCTCCGGAATGGAGATACGTGCAAAGACTTTTGCCGTTTGATACAATTCCTGCGGTAACTCCTAAAGAGAGCTATCCTTCTGGCTGGGTACCGCCTAAAGAAGAAGCTAAAAATCTCCCGTATTTCATATTAAGAACAAGAAATCACGAAGTGCCAATTTATTTACAAGTCACTTACAGGGGCATGCGCAAGATAACAAAAATAAAACGTATTGAAGGAGATATTTGGCTTATGAACGATGAAATTAAAAGTTACTTGAAAGAAAAGAATAATAGATACGTAGAAACTCGTGTCCACGAAGTCGGAAGGTTTATAGAAGCTAAGGGTGATTATGTCACTCAATTAAAAGAATGGGCTCATTCCAAAGGTTTTTAAATAAATATTCATGTTGAAATAGTTGAAATAAATTGATTTAGTAAGAAGCAATCGTTTTATTTACCCTTTTAATTTTTAAGGAATGTTAACATAATTATTATCATACAAAACCACACAATAGAACACACACTCACAATTCCAATCGACTGTCCTAAGTTTGCTTTTAAACATAACTAACATTTTACTCTAACAATAAATAGTTAAAGATTATCAGGATTTACAATATGGCAAACTGACAATGTTATTACGTCAAGTATTTACTAATTAGCCAGTATTGTAAACTTGTGGATTGATTATTTTTTGTTTGATCGACGTCTAGCGAATACAGAGACTCTCATTACGGTTTATTCATTCAAAATTTTACTCAGAAAATATAATTTGATTAATTATGTCTATTTAAGGATACTACAAAAAGCTTCTTAGAGTTTTTATATTAATGTATTACTTTATATTAAGGAATGTATTTTTTATGATTTACATGTAATTTCACAATGCAATTGTTTTATTTGGCATTCTTTACTTAAACTAAAGCTAAAACAAACAATTTCAGACAAAAAACGTGTATTAATAACATGGTCATAACTTCCTAACAAAATAAATAGTATTAAAATAAATAATCCGGCGAAACCTGGTCGAAACTTGTTTGGAGGGTTGTACACGGCATGAAGTTTGATGATATTCGCCGCCGCTAGGGGCGCTGCGCACGGCGGAAGGTTTTATCTACGTAGCTATATAACATCCGCCCGACACCGATGGGCCTCTCCACGATACATAATTATTTTCGATACGAGCTCAATCTTCTTTGTTAAAAACAACTTTTCTGTACATAATACGCATTTATAAACGCTATAGTTCGCTTTTCGCGAGCAAAATATGCTACGAAACACTTTATAACTTTTAGGTTACTTTTATTGCAATTAACTTTGTTGTTGAACGTTAATTCGTCTTTATTTACGTAATTGGGTCTGTTATCGTTAGAAACTTTATTAAAGTCGGCATTTCAAAACATACGAGCTAATCGGTGATCGATATTGAACATTTACGGTGTTTATTACGTAAGAAGATAGGTACCTACAAAGTATGTTACATAGTTATAATGATTTTCAAGGCCGAGCGCTTTCAGAATGACACGTGTGCCTACGGGTCTAGGTATTGTGATTGCACAACCATGATAAATGTGGTCGGGGGGTGGTATTTAATGACCATCGACTGCGTCAAAGTTGCCTTTGATTAACAATTTGCATTAGGTATTTTAATAAATTTTAATGCAAATTGATGTTATTTGCAAGTTTCTTTACCAAGACTCCTACGTTCTTTGTTTATTTAGAGTTTTAATGTCAGATTAAGGCGTATGTTTGAACTTTTTGTGTATTTCGCTTGGTTTAAAACATTTAGGTATTTCGATAAACTTGCATCGTATCCATTTGCTACCTGACTATTGTAATTAGAACAATAGGTGCTACGTAGTGTCCTAAATGTCCAATTTCTGCTTATCTTTATGAATAGGTACCTACCTACGACCTACGTGGCTAGGTAGGTAGACAATTAAGTAAGCAATTATTCTAGGGGTATAAAAGGCCAGTTTAGCAGAACTAAATAAAAAAAGTGCGAGTCAGACTCGCGCCCGAAGGGTTCCGTACCATTCGGTGTTTATAAAAACAAAGGATGATGCAATTTTTGGGCCCACCCTCCAATAGCAACATGTAATACGTCATTGGATAGGTATTTTTAAGCTGAAAAAAAAATATTATGGCACCAAGTCTGAAATATTAGTCCGTTCTGAGATATTTTTGATTGAATATGGCAGTTTAAGATATAACCAAATAATGCTTTTTTCCTTACATATTACATTTTGGTGTCGAGGAGAACGAGAAGCTCGGTTCTAAATAATGACAGCTGCACAGGTCGATCTTCCATGTCAAGCCGCGCTTGCCGAGGTCGGTTTATGGATGGGTGACCATCTATCCGAGATTTCTCCGTGCCTCAGAAAGCACTTAAAAGCCTTTGATTACGGCTGTCATTAGTAGATCTTTGACATTCGTTACCTTCTATAGAAGCTCGCTTTGCCGTTAACCACCTCCACTACGGAGACGATTTTAAGCTGTTACTCCAAATATATTTCAACAATGCGTCAATGCATTGTCGCATTCAGTCACTACACATAAGAGCTGGAAGGTTTTTTTACATGTTAAAATCATACAAGCTAGTAGGTACAATTACTAAGACTTACTATTTCACACCAACTATGGTATTCAAAGCTATTGTACCCGCAAGACCCGACGTTGTTCTGAAAGCACCTGTGCGCATCATTTGTGTATACTTTGGTACCTAGGGTTAGATGCCACACTGTATCTCATGGGATCTAGAGGCGAAAGCCTTCCAGCACTATACTCGTAAGTGGCGTGTGGAGCAGAGGCGCAATGGCGAGGCGTATCTTCACTACCTCTGACAAGTCGAGGCGCTGCGGGAAGAGCTCCGGCATAATCTCATGGGGTATGGAGGGTACGACTGTCGCAATCATAGATATATTATAGAAGGTCGCAATCGAGGTTTGGCAACGCCGCAACCGCGGCGGTAAAACCCTTCTTTGAGGAGTGACGCAGGTCCACACCGTATGTTTCGGGAGGTTCCTGTGTCGAATTGTGCGGTAAGAAATAGGTATGCCTGGGTGTAACCATTGCGAAAATCGCCCGGAGGTGCACACGATCGACCATACAGTAAAGGTATGCATAGGTTAGGCGGGGCACCACTGTGGAGCCAGACGCCACTGTTTATTAAGAAGTAATCGAATGAGGAGGCGGAATGCGTGAAGGAGAGGACAGCCTCTATCTCACGACACAACCGTTGCGGGAGACGCCTGCGGTATTAAACGTCGCGAGGCGATTTTTGAACCACAGTAGTCGAGGGCATGCGGACGGCGAGTAAAGGATGACTTGCCGTCATGGACCATGCTCGGGTCAACTGCGCGTCGTGCTCCACGCGTGTTTTAAAGAGTTGTCAGCAATCTGACGGGAATCAAACGCCGGCCGAGGTCGAGAGACTGTCTAAAAAGGTAACTGTGACCCTGGAACGTAAAGAGCTATTTAAGGGACAACGTGGATTTCAGTCAGTGCGTGTCTGACAGTTCCTTCTGCTCCACACTGGGCAGGAGGACTCATTTGTAAATGTAAAAAAGGCCAAGAGACGTAGACGGCCAAAGCCTGCCGGGGTCGCGAGACTAACGAGTAACCGTGGCCTCGGAACGTAAATGGCTATTGAAGGACACAGTGGATTTTAGTTATTCCATGTCTTACAGTCCCCCCGCCCTGCCCCGGGAGGACTCATTCGATTATTTTACCATGTAAAAAAAAACCTTCTAGCTCCTGTGTGTAGTAACTGAATGTGACAAGACATTGATGCATTGTTGAAATATCTTTGGCGTAAAAGCTTAAAATCGCTCTTTAACCTTCCGTTAACCACTTCTGTAGTGGAATCGGTTAACGGCAAAGCGAGCTTTTACAGTAGGTAACGACTGTCAAAGATCTACTAATGACAGCCGTAATCAACGACTTTTAAGTGCTTTCTGAGGCACGGAGAAATCTCGGATAGATGGTCACCCATCCATAAACCGACCTCGGCAAGAGCGGCTTGACATGGAAGATCGACCTGTGCAGCTGTCATTATGTAGAACCGAGCTTCTCCTCCTCCTCCTCTGCACCAAAATATAATATGTTACGAAAAAAACATTATTTGGTTATATCTTAAACTTCCATATTAAATCAAACATATCTCAGAACGGACTAATATTTCAGACTTGGTGCCATAACATTTTATGTTCAGTTTAAAAATACCTATCCAATGACGTATTACATGTTGCTATTGGAGGGTGGTACCAGATTTCATAGAAGCCCTGGCATCATCCTTTGCAAATGCAAATAAATTATTCTTATACCTACGACCTACGTGGCTAGGTAGGTAGACAATTAAGTAAGTAATTATTCTAGGGGTATAAAAGGCCAGTTTAGCAGAACTAAATAAAAAAAGTGCGAGTCAGACTCGCGCCCGAAGGGTTCCGTACCATTCGGTGTTTATAAAAACAAATTTGCAAATGCAAATAAATTATTCTTATACCTACGACTTACGTGGCTAGGTAGGTAGACAATTAAGTAAGTAATTATTCTAGGGGTATAAAAGGCCAGTTTAGCAGAACTAAATAAAAAAAGTGCGAGTCAGACTCGCGCCCGAAGGGTTCCGTACCATTCGGTGTTTATAAAAACAAATTTGCAAATGCAAATAAATTATTCTTATACCTACGACCTACGTGGCTAGGTAGGTAGACAATTAAGTAAGTAATTATTCTAGGGGTATAAAAGGCCAGTTTAGCAGAACTAAATAAAAAAAGTGCGAGTCAGACTCGCGCCCGAAGGGTTCCGTACCATTCGGTGTTTATAAAAACGGCTAAAGTTTCTGCCCGTTGTTTGGGAGCCCCCTTTAATAAATAAGTATTTATTTTATTCTGATTTTCGTATTCATTTGTTGTTATAGTGTTATTAGGAATATTATAAAGAGTAGATATTGCTGAGAAATAGAAGAGAATATCTACCTATTCAATTTTCTGCATTTATTGGTAATTCAATAAATTATTATTCTGTTAAAGTTGCCTTTTCAGACACCTAGTATGATTTATCTGCATTTACAGTTAGGAATCTACTATTTCGATACTAAATAAAATTCAATTTGTAAGAAATGATGAGATACTTTGGCGTTAATACCAAAAACACAAACCTAAGCACCCTTTTTTTTTTTTTTTTTTAGGTGGTAAAATCATCAAATGACTCCTCCCGCCCTGGGTGGGGCGGAAAGGACTGTCAGACTCTTACTGACTAAAATCTACCCGTGTTCCTTCGGATGCCCTTTACGTTCCGGGGCCACGGTATCCTGGGTTAAGAAAAAACCCGCGACCCCAGCAGGCATTTGGCGCGAAACACGACGTGCCACCGACCCGGGCTTGTTCCTTGGTCGGACGGCGAGCTACCCATTACTCACCGTCCACAAGCCCGCTCCGCCGCTGTGCCCTCTGCTGATCAGAGGGACACGCGTTGGAACGTCCACCCGACAGGCTATTCGCATACGGGCAAAGAGACCCCTTAGGCACACAGTGCCTAAGGAAGAGTTTTTGCCCGCATCCCAGGGTGCACCGGCCCGAAAAACTGGTCTTCCCCCCGGACGTATCCGAAAGGGAACTCCAGTCCACGGGCGCACGTGGAGGTTTCCTGTCATAGCACCCCAAACCTAAGCACCCTTAGGCCCGTATTACAGAATGCAAAAACTCAAGACTCAAGCGTTGGTCGCGGGACTCACGAATTACCGTGAACCCGGAACGTTAAGGGCTGTTGAAAGACACCGTGGATTTTAGTCAGTTGTTACAAGTCTGACAGTCCCTCCCGCCCTGCCCGGGGTGGGAGGACTCATTTGATGATTTTACTACAAAAAAGTAAAGACTCAAGCGTTACTTATAACTAGTTTCAACCAATCAAATGCCTTGAATCTAAGGTACTTAGTTTTAAGCAATGCTTGAGTACTGAGTGATGTTGCTTAATCACTGTTTAAAATCCACATCTTGTTAACTTTTTATCAAATGAGTCCTCCCGCCCTGGGCGTAGCGGAAGAGACTGCCAGACTCTAACTGACTAAAAAACACCCTGTTTCTTCACGTGCCCTTTGCGTTCCAGGGCCTATTTTAGTCTACTTAAGAGCCACACAGTACCTTTCGCTCCACCCCGGGGCGAGAAGCCTCATTTGATAATTTTTACACCCCTTTAAAAGGCGGTTTACGGTTAAAGAAAACTAAGTTTCGTATTTATGCATACCTATTTGGTCAAAAGTAGTGAATAATGAGTATTTATTGAGTGATTTACTGGATTTATGCAGTAAGATGAGTATTATTTGTCAGATGAAATGTCTTTTTACCCGACTGCGCGACGCAAAGGAGGGTAATGTGTTTTACGTTTTAGATAATCCCCGACGATGGGTCAGGTAGCATAATTATCTAATTATCTGGTACCTCTACCTATATAAAATGTATAGTATAGTCTTAATTTAATTAATTTCATATTGGAAGCGTATTTTTTAACGTTAATTTATTTACTAAGGCACTTCATAGATAGAAAGTTTCTCTTTCATTCATGAAACGTATTTAGCTATATGCTATTGTTTTAAAACATTTCGAGGCGATTAAACGAAAAACAAAAATAAACCAAAACACTTACAGAAAGTAATTGTTTAGTTCGGTTGCAAATCCGTATTTAATTATTTTGTTAGAATGTACCTATTATTGTGAAATTTTACATAAATAAATTATATAAATCGGAGACTTGCCTAAATGCCATCAACAAGGTAGGTACCTACTTACAACTCACTGCGGTGCTGCGGCCCTGGATTTTTATGAATAGGTACCATCACAATGATTCGACTTTAAAAAGATTTCAGATTTTGTAAAGGCAAAAATTAAAATAAAACGCTACGTCGAATCATCAATTGATGATTATTATTAAAACTTAAAACGAATTATTTTTTATTTCAACTTTTCGTTATTTCGGATGATTGTTCTCCGTGGTGTCACTCACGCTACTCGGCTCCTTTTGGTCATAGCGTGATGTTATATAGCCCATAGCCTTCCTAGATAAATGAAATATTAAACACGAAAATATTTTTTCAATTTTAACGAGATTAGCGCGTTCAACTAAACAAACAAACTCTTCAGCTTTACAATGTTAGGATAGATTTTCAGACAGATTAATCAGGATTGTAAAGCTATAGTAGCATCAGTGCTGAAATGTCGGAAACAGGAAACTTAAAACAATTATTATACTTAAACATGGTAACTCAGTTCAAATTATAGTGACCATGTCAGTTTAAAAAAATTATATTGTTCCCTTTTACTGAGGTCCTTAGTAAATGGGAACAGCGGGTCTTAAGCGGTTTTATATGCGGGAACTGGATTGTCAGTTTATGTTGCACTAAAGACTAAAGCGGTGAAAAGAGTCCTCGTGGAGAAAACAGGGGAAAACATTATACAGTGAGATGCACGATCATTCAGAGTAAAAGGCGCGCGTAAAAAATACGAAACGGCCTTTGAGAGAAGTTTTATGAAAAAAACCACTGCATCAATCAATTTCAAATAAAATTTATGGAATTTTTCGATAAATGTGCTGTGTCGGTACGGACTTTGTTTTGGAAATTTGATGCGTCTTTAATTTCTAATTTACGCCCAAAGTTGTGTTAAAATTAGCAATAAAAACGAATCTTTGGAAGCTCGTAACTTTTTAATGGCTTGTTATTTCAAAATTCTGCTTTCGTACAGACAAAATTAATAATGAGACAAAACGATGCCATGTTTAACTTTGGATGTACCTTGTCAAATAGTGGAGTAAAACCCCAACGAAGTTTCTATGGAAAAAATGTTGACTTGTTTCACCTTAATACCTAAGCAAAATGTAACGGTGTAGAAAAACGTCGAGAGCAAAGTGAGCTAATATGTTCTATAGAACCAAAAATTCAAAGACTCGGTCGTATCGCTCAACAATGCAGATTAAAGTTGTTTCATTCCGAAAGCTTTATTTTTTCGAATTGGCTCTACTTATACAGATAGATTTATGTAGGTACGAAGTTATGATATGATATCCAATTCCATCTATAGTCATAAATATGTACGAAGGAAAGAAAAAAATAAAAACCGTATTTGCAATGACACGTCACCTTAAACACTTATCTTTTCGGGTTCAGAAAAGGTCTAAATTTTCAGGCTCGCTACGCTTGCTCTTCAAATAAACAGTTGATCAGCGAATCTCAAAACGATCCAGCTCATTTCTAAAATAAATCCGTCCAGCAGGCGTAGCATGGCGCCGTAGAAAGGGGTTTTGACGACGCAAGAATAGACAAAATGACAGAACGTAGAAATATTTTTAGCGTTTTAAGCATGGTAATGTAAAAAATATAGAAAATAAACGTTCTTTTCTTCAATAGTGTACGAATGGTGTCATATTTGTGCAAAAAAACAGTCGATTTGTGTAGAAATAACGATGAAATAACTCTGTCTTTTCTTGGTAGAATCTCGATAGAATCGCCATGCTACGCGTGCAGTAGTTTTTGTGAGAAAGTGGAACAAAAATTCAACTACTTATCCTTTTTTTCGCATTTTTTAACCAACTTCAAAAAAAAGGAGGAGCTGCTCAATTAGACTTTGTATTTTTGTTTTTACCGAAACTTTCGACTTTGAGGAATCCTTTTTGATCGATGCAGTACCTAGATCTGTCATTTGGTCCCATAAAATTTCTTTCAGTTTTGTTCAGTAAATGAAAAACGTTTAAAAAAAGTGATAACCGCCTTCAAAGACCACCACAAAATATGGTGTAAAATGACTTACATTTTGGAAGTCGAGTCGGTGGCTTTGTTTATTTAATTCATTTTTGCTATCGACTTTTAATTTACAGAAAAATACGTTACGATCATAAATATGATATTGTTTTTTTCAATAACCATTCGATATTAGAGTGATTACTTTGATAATAAGTATAATTATTAATTACGGCCATTAGTAGGTTCACAGAAATACTAAATAATAATCGATAATGTAGGTACCCACTTAAGTATCTACATGACGTATTAATGAGTTCTATGTTACAATTAGTTTTTATAACTTGACTAATCATCGAAATTTCTTACTAGAAAATAAGTTATTAGTTTAAGAAATTTTATTATTAATAATAACCAATGTGTGGTTAAGGATTTAAAAACAAAACATATTATGAAGAGTTACCATATGAGTTACTTACTAGGCCACACAGTGTGGCCTTTTTCTTTTTTACCCGATTACGGAAAAGCCAAAAGGAGGTTTATGATTTTGTTTAGAATATGATTTTGCCCGTGTGAGCCACACCATACCATGCACCCAGACCAGGGGGCCACCCAGACGGGTGAGCAGTTCCCAGCCCAAAATAATCGGGTGCGCAACCCAGAAATTTTACAAGTAAATTACGAAATACACAAACTATGCTAAACTCGACAAAGTTTTTTTTTTTTACTAAATTGCATTTCTTATTTTTTTCAAATAAAACTTTTGTCAACGCATCAATGTTACCAACAGTTTTCCAATTAATAGAAAAATTTTAATCAAATAAAACTGATTCATCAAGTGATTCTTAATTAACGCTAGTTAACCTGCACCGGAAGGTGAAGGACTGGTTGATGAGGCGCCTATGTCCAGCAGTGGACTGCGATAGTGTCTTTGTTTGTTTGTTAGGCTTTTACTAAATCACTGAACGGATTTCAATTTTTAATCTCCACATCATACTTAATGCACGTAGGATTTCTGCTGAGATAAAAAAAGTCATTCGACGGAATTCGCGCGACCTATGTTGATTGGTTTTGTGCAATTTCAACTTCGCTTTAATTGTAAAAAAATTGAGCTTTATTTCATCTTGTACTTCGATTCTATGCTATTTTTCTTCTATCTGCGGAATTGTTTTTAACTCTTCCTCTAATCTATTCATAGATTATCTCGAAAAGATCGCTGTTAGCGTTAAGACTGTCCATCGTGTGACCTTATGTGAAATATTCCTAAAGATATCATTTTAATTTTGTACAGTGATAAACTACAAGTTTCCAAATGAATAAAAATCCTGGTTGTTAATTTGTTATTGACAATTTTCCAATGGGTAAACCCGTTTTAACATTTTGTTGGATCGATATGAATATGTATAATATAAGTTTCCTTATCTTTATGGGAAAACCACTGATATAATAACAATTTGAGGCCCTAGCACGACTTTTCATATTTTTGTTCACAAAAACGTGAAAAGTCGTGCTAGGGTACGGAAAAATTAGTTCTCGTTCGTTCATACATTATAGGCGCTTTTATAAGTAGGCGATATATTCCGTACAATAAATGCCGTAAATACTTCAAGTAAGCTCTAAGAAAAATATGCAAATCTTGTGCTAAAGGCTTCTGTTGTTGTACTGGTGAAAACTTGTTAATAGTTAGGTAAGTAGGTAACTACTAAAATTTTGGTAAATAATTAATTACACTTGTTAATAATTATTAACTCTACTCGCGACTACGTTTACCTACATGAAGTTTTCGCCCTACCACGTCGCATTTCATTTCCTGCCCGTTATTTCTTTTTCCAGCAAATCCTACTACTATTATAAAGGCGAAAGTTTGTAAGTATGGATGTATGGATGTTTGTTACTCTTTCACGCAAAAACCACTGAACGGATTTGGCTAAAATTTGGTATACAGATAGTTTATAACCTGGATTAACACATAGGATAGTTTTTATCCCGATTTTATGTTCCCGCTGGGATAATTTTCGAGTTGTAGCGGGTGAAGCCGCTGGCAACAGCTAGTAATAAAATAATGCAGTTAGCTATGGCAAAAACGTTCGGAAATATCGTTTAGTTTGCACAAGAGCCGTATAATAAATGACTACGGATGTAGCAAATGCATCAGCAGAAAGCCGTCTACCAACATAACAAAAAAAAACAGTGTGTAGCGCTACAATGAGTGCTACGTTAATCGGCGCACACGCATCGAGTGGGCGGATTGTGTGATGACGTCACGCGAAGGCCACGTGTGACTGTGCTGTTAGCGCCTTTGTAGCTTATAGCTGTGTGTTTCACGTAGATTTTACTTCCTTCTTTTTGTTAGGCTGTTGGTAACGGGTGAGGAGGTACAAACCTAGATAAAAATTGAACCTGCTACCCTTAATATTTAACTCTTACTTTACTCAAAATAAAAAGTGCACAAATCTGAAAAAGAACTTTTGAATGAAAAGTTATTATTGGAAATCGGTGACTTTGTTATTTCCTTTTTTTGGCGACAGACTTTTTTTCCGACGAATTGATCGAAAAATGACACCAATTTTAGGGGCAAATCCAAGTGGGCAAAGGGCCCACTTGGATTTGCTAGAAGGGAGCAATATTTTAGCCGCAAATTGAATTGAATTGCTTTATAAAGGGCTGGACGCGGGCAATCATAGAAGCGGGTAAGAGTCAAGGGCTCTGGTACTTTGGCCATCACTGGACACCATGGGCTGATAAAATAACTATCTAGCCTACCTTGCCCTTTTGTCCAGGGAGGATAAGGCTGCCTGTCCATTGATGCGGAGTGAGCTGGCGGAGCGGAGAAACGAGGAAATATTAACCAATAGGATTGCACCATTGAAAAGAAGCGGTGATTTAGTACAATCCTATTGGTTAATATTTCATCGTTTCTCCGCTTCGCATCAATGGTCAGGCAGCCTTAGTGATACTCTCTTTCGTAGTTATTCTTAAGAAAAATCCCTTAGCTTCCTTGTAATATTCCATAGAAGGAAACTAAGGGATTTTTCTCGACCTCGATATTTTATTTCTAAAACTCATGATCTCACTTCCATTATGATCAAAAAGACATCTGTTTTTAACAGAGTTCTGAAAGGGTATTATTTCAATTCAATATAATACTTACAATTATTTGAAGTTGGTTTTGGAGTTCAGTGAATGGACCACGATGTTGTAGGACGATAAAAGATATTTCTATTTGTGATAATCCAGGTTATAAACTGTCTCCGTCTTCTTTCGAAATGGGGTTTAACTAAAAACCCAGGTTTAAGTCTCGTATAACAACGGCTTCATCATCATCATCATCTCAGCCATAGGACATCCACTGCTGAACATAGGCCTCCCCTTTAGATCTCCTCACGTATGTCCACCTTGTTTGTGGACAGCGCAGCGTAGGACGCTGCGCTTGCTAGTCCGTGGTCTCCACTGTAGCACTTTTCGACCCCATCGGCCATCTGCTCTGCGAGCAATATGGCCTGCCCATTGCCACTTCAGCTTGCTAATCCGGTTGGCTATGTCGGTGGCTTTAGTTCGTCTACGGATCTCCTCATTTCGGATTCGATCACGCAGAGACACACGGCTTACACAAACGTAATTACAAATCGTGGTTTTGCGATAAACCATGGACTAACAGTCGTAGTTGTCAAAGGCGTTTCAAAGTTTCACACATTACAACTTTTTCATTGTGTTGATGATTTTGTGTTATTTTCACCCAAAATGTATTAAAACATGGTAGATTTAACTGTTATTACAGCAGAACCATTGTGTATTTAATTGTTTAGATAATTATTCAAATGACGGAACTAGGGTTCACGTTTTGTCTAAGTTTTGTAATACGGAGAAATCATGGTTCTGCAGATAAGCTTGGACTTCATAGTCCAGGTTTAATCAAGGTTTATTGTATATATGTAATAAAAATAAGTCTGTCTGTGTTTCCACCTAAATACGTAGTTTTTGTGTCCATCCATTTAAACTTTCGAATTTAATATACCAGAGACATAGGTATAAATTATACTTACCTTCTACGTACAAAATTATATTATTTGTATATAGGTCGTACGTAGCAGACATAGATTTAAATTGGACCTACTCTAACTTTATCATAGGTCACCTGACCTTAAATTAAATTATAGGACGCTAGGTTTTCCCAGAGCGCGCACAGTGGGCTCACAAATTGGTATGACGTCATTTACAATTGAATGCCACCTTCCTGTCGAGTTGTCAGGCGTTGTATTGTGTTCAATATCTCACAGACTTTGTAGCTTCCTTCGTCCATGGCTGACTATGGCGGGCGTACACAAAGTAATCAGGATCCTAAAGCTTATGAATATCACACTTGTTTTCCCAAAAACTTTTACCAAGAAAGAACGACAGAACAACAACATAAAACTAAACAAAACAAAATTATGTAAGAAAAACAAAAGAAAACAATAAAGCTAAACAATTTTCGTCCTGTATGTATGAGGCCAAAAGGCCCATATCTCAGTATGTGCTGTGACATTTAAAAAAGGCCACAGCGCTGATTTTCAGACATTTTTACAGATGTGTCTAGCTATTAATTTTCAAAGATGTAGGTATAACTTTCTCAAAACTCTAATTATGCAAACGAGGAACAACGTTTTCTTTTTAATTTGATATTCAAGCACTTTCCACGAGAAAATACTCAATCCATTCTTATACAATGTGTCCCAGGGATAAGTGACCGCCCGGCGTTTTTTGAATATTTGTACAAAATTATTAATAAATAATTACATTTATATTTGTGACTTAGAGGCTTTAGTTTTTAATAGGCAATAATGGCAATAACAACAATAAAGCTAACTTATGTTAACTTGTTATTAACAGTATAACAGGTAACTTAATATTAATTGCATGTAATTTTTAATGATTCAGTACAAATATTCAAAAAACGCCGGGCGGTCACTTCTCCCTGGGACACATTGTATATAATTTTAAGTAAAAGGACCAAATTAAAACTAAAATTTAAAACAGGGAATAAAAAATTAGACACCTCCTTTTCCTCCTTGCTTCTCCTGATCCTTTGGCCAGAATAAATTACTAATTATTTTTCTACCTGTTGGCCTTGTTTTGTTCTGACTCCTGCTTGAAACGGAGGGAAGTGGAAACTTCACATATTTATCAATAGTTATGATAGGAAAAACTAACACTTAATAAGCTACCAAACTACAAGCAACTTTGTGGGTGGATTGAATCAACCGTTGAATGTGTGAATTTCGCTTTCCTGGTGTTTAAAAAAAACAACGAATTACGTAAGTCGTGGCTTCAAACACAGCCGGGCGCATTACTTTGTGTTATTTATTTCATCATCACTACTCTCAAAAGGGTGAAGAAAAAGGTCTATGATACTAAGTGCGCCGCGAGCTGAAAAGTTTGGGAACCCCTTGTTTTACCTTTTTTAGGGTTCCGTAGTCAACAAGGAACCCTTATAGTTTCGCCATGTCCGTCCGTCCGTCCGTCCGTCCGTCTGTCCGCAGTTTAGCTCAGAGACGCACAGTACTAGAGAGCTGTAATTTGGTGTAAATATACGGATTTGTTGTGCCGAAAAAGTGGTAAAATAAAATCTCGTAAAATATTTTTTTTTAGGGTACCTCCTGTACACGTAAAGAGGGGATGTTTTTTTTTTTCTCGCGTACCCCTTAGTGTGGGGTATCATTAAATAGGTCTTTAAAAAATATTGATAGTTTCCATTAACAATTTTTTGATAAAAAAATTCGTTTGTGAAATATTAAGCTTTAAAGTGCTAAATTTTGCTCGACTCGAGTGTCCCCCCCCTCTACCAGCTAAACGGTTATGTTTGGGGGTGTAAAAAAATTCACAATAGTAGTATATATAACGAAGTATAAAAGAAAATTATCATGACTAAGTAGGCTTTACAACTTTACGAGTAATAGTCGACCAACTTATAAAATGTACTTGGATAACATATTTTCCTAAACAAAATGTATCGGAGAACATGCTCTTCAACTGCAAATGTAAGTTTGTCAACTTTATTTTTACAGCTGTAATAGGTATGTTTTTACGGAATGTTTTTTGGGGATAGGTAGGTTTTTATCGTTAACTATTTTTAACTTACTTCAAAAAAAGGGGGAGGTTCTAAATTCGTCGTAATCTTTTTTTTATGTATTTTCCCCGATTTCTCAAAGACTCCTGGACCGATTTTGAAAATTCTTCTCTTTAAAATTAAATTCAGCGAATCAGTTTAGTTAATTCGCATAAGTATTTTGATGGGCAACTACGGAACCCTACACTGTGCGTGGCCCGACACGCACTTGGCCGGTTTTATTAGTAGGTAATGTGAGAATTTTTGTCGTCTATTTTGGACTATAACCGTCAAATTCGAAGACATGTGACATATCCTTCCAAAACGCACTTCACCCGCGTGGTGGAATATGCCCCACTCTCTCTCACAGAGTGGAGGCCTGTGACCCGCAGTGGGAACATTATAGGCTGATGATGATGACAACTGGGTTACTGGGGTCGCAGAACTGTCTAAGAACTGTCAAATGTAGAAATTGGGTGGTTTTTAGTAAGTAAGAGTCTGATAGTGATTTCCGCTTCACCCAGGGCTGGATGACTCAACTGATTTCACCACCCAAAAAAAAAACGCTTTGGTCAAGCAAAGTCAATACTTTGCATGACTAAAGCGATTCATCTAACAACGAAAGATTTTCTTTAAAAAAATACTTTTTTTTTAAAATAATTTTTATAAAAACTTTGCCCCACACTAGGAATTTCTCCTGTAATAAGGGTGCGTTTACAAACGTTGAAACTTACATACACAAACGCCCAATAAATAGTTGCTCCGAGCGGAAATCGAACCCGCGATACACAACTCAGCAGTCCAATCGCTCAGCCACTGAATTGAGAGCCGCCTTCTAAGTTTTTTTAATGAGTAATAACACTAATAACACAAGCTATAAGACTCAGGATGCTATTTTCTTTACTCTGCAAAACTATAGCACTAAGATTAGAAGGGCCCAAACAAGATTTGAAACGGGGCCCTTATTTCTGGCGTAGCTACGCCACTGACACAAAAGATAGGTGTAAACCGACCAAAACAAATCTGTACACTTAGATAAGAAGGGCCCCAAACGACTTTAGATACGGGGCCCTTTCTGGCCTAGCTACGTCACTGATAGACATGCCATTATGATTGGTGTGCACCGACCAATCACATGGACACACGTGCTGCATGATGCACGTCAGGTTGCACGGATGCTCGGCTTCCTTCTCAATCTAAACGAGGCAATTTCGCGCATCCACCATCCGGCAATCCAGGTTATGCAACAATGTAGCAACAGTAATAATGGACGGTCGTGCAGTTTCACAATGTTTGGTTAGTTATATTTTGTATGATTCATATCTAAATGATTCATAGTATTTTGTGGATAATTACTCAGTTATCAATTACTAAGCTGTTTAAAAGCGTCGTTAGAATATTTTTTTCCATAAAATTTAATTCAGTTTGGTTTAGGAGTTTTTATTTACGAGCATTATGATCGATGATTGTATTACTAAGCTGACCCGGCAAACGTTGTTTTGCCATATAAATAATTTCTAGTGCTACAATATTAAAAAAAAAACTAAAAAAAATTGTCCAAAGAAATAAAAAAAATGTTAGGCGTGGATAACCCTTATCACTTAGGGGTATGAAAAAATAGACAGTAGCCGATTCTCAGACCTACTGAATATGCATTTATAAAATTTCATAAAAATCGGTCGGTTTCAAAGGAACTCGTAAATAACACTGTGACACGAGAATTTTATTATGTATACTAGCTGTTGCCAGCGGTTTCACCCGCTGCAACTCGAAAATTATCCCACGGGAACATAAAATCGGGATAAAAACTATCCTATGTGTTAATCCAGGTTATAAACTATCTGTATACCAAATTTTAGCCAAATCCGTTCAGTGGTTTTTGCGTGAAAGAGTAACAAACATCCATACATCCATACATCCATACATCCATACTTACAAACTTTCGCCTTTATAATATTAGTAGGATTAGATAATGCAGTTACAATAAAAAAAAAGGAAAACTTGGTAGCGCATGCGACGAGATCTATTATTAAAAATAATACGTAACCTTTATCAGTTACTCGAGCGTGTGATTAACATGCGACACACAGTACCGAATATTTATATATTTTATAGCGATTTACCTACCTATATCTTAAGAGTTTGATCATTTTAAAAATAAAAGTCTAATAAAGTAACCGGGGTGGATGCAACCCCGGGTAACGGCACCGCAGGTTACCTGGGGCCCAAGACTGCTTTTTTTTATAAATTCGTCATTCTAACACGTTCCCATTGTCATTTTGATAAAAGTTTGTAGTCTGATCAATTAATTAGTGGATCATTGGTCGGTCAATGATCTCGTAATAGAATATTAATTGAGGTTATGAAATATCTGTGCACCAAATTTCATCCAAATCCGTTCAGTCGTTGAGGCCTGAAAGAGACACAAACAAAAAAACATACATTTATACATCCGAAAAAACTTTCTCATTTTTATTACGAGTACATTAACTTAAGTAAGATTAATGATTGTACAAAAGAAATATATTTAACGGTACCAAAATAAGTATTCCTGAAATCAAATATTATTTTACAGGGAAAATCTCGTGGAAAATTGTTCATAACTATAGCAGTTTTCACGCCTTAGGAAGCCTGTAGCTAAAACAATATGAAATTCTGGTCTACTCGTATTTCAGTTTATTTTGTTTAAATCAGAGGTAGCCTAGGTGGCTCATTGAAAAGGATTGTGGGCGAATGAAAGTAAGGTGCAGACATCTATTATATAAAAATAAGTCGGGTTTTCCTTCCTGACGACTATAACTATAACTCCAGAACGCACGAACCGATTTCCACGGTTTTGCATTCGTGGGAAAGGTCTCGGGCTCCGTGAGGTTTATAGCAAAGAAAATTCAGGAAAAAGGATCCGCGTACGAAGTCGCGGGCAGAAGCTAGTAACGTTATAAAAAAATTATAATTTTGAAATAAATCATTTAAAAGTAATTCACTTGAAAAGTAAGCCTCCATAGTGGGATACAATTGATTGGTTAAAAAACGTTAATTTACGCCAATCTTATAAAGAGGAAAGATTTGATTGTTTGTTTGTCCTGAAAGCTGCTTTAGTTCTTAGTGACAGGGGAAATAAGAGCGGGGGGAGGGTGAGCGAGCGAATCCACTGGCAAAAGCTATTAAAATAAAAAATAGTTTTAAAATAAAATAAAAAAACATTTAGACAAAACATAAACATTAGAAACCTTTGGTATCTTTAAAGTGCGTTCAGAAAGTGTGGTCGCTTATTTTTGCGCAGCAGAAAAAGGCGGTAGGTACAATTTTATATTATAGGGAAGGATAGTTAAAAATATTAAATGATTATAATCTAATATCGTTAAACGAGCAATTCTTGTATATTTATTTATATATAATCAGGATCTCGGAAACGGCTCCAAGGATTTTTATGAAAGTTACAGATTAGGGGTTTTTCGGCTCAAGGAATCGTTTTATCAAGGTCCCGGGTTCGAGAAAAGCTCGGTTCCCAAGATATAGACATTTTAAAAACCGAGCAAAGGTCGGTCAACCAGATATTTATTATTTAAGCTAATATTATAATGAGGAAAGATTTGATTGTTTGTTTGTATTGAATAGGCTCGGAAACTACTAGGACCGATTTTAAAAATTCTTTCACCTGTCGAAACCTGCTTTGGTCCACTCCTGAGTGACATCTATAGGCTACAAGGGAGGGGTCGGTAAGTGAGCGGGCAAAGCCGTTAGCAAAAGCTATATAAAATAAAAAAGTAGTTTGAAACTCAAAAAAGATTGCACACCAGAAAAGGGAGACACAATAGGGAAGAAATGTTAAAAATATTAGGTACATTATCCTTCATTCATTATTTTTCCTTATTTTTTAAGTTTTTAAATGTTTTTAAAGGATCCAAAATAAATAAATAAAACATTTGTAAAATCTAAGCAATAGTGGCCCACCGGTATCGGGATCAGGGCTCCGGAATGAGAGTGATCAAAAACCTGGACCTTAGTGAACTCATAACCTAATGCAGTTTAGACGCTGGGGGCGGCTAAGAAGCAGGATTTTTAACATTGGCTTAAGGATGGGTCAGTAAGAGTCTGACTGTCCTTTTCGCCACTGTCTTTCACCCAGGGCAAGGGAAGAGAACTCTCTATTTCTACACACCCAGAAAAGGTTCATTTAACATCAGTCTACAAATATTAGGAGCCGAGCAGCGGATGAAGCTGTGCGGAACAGCTAATATGTAAGTTATGTACCGACTCCAAAAACAAACGCAAAGAAGTGTAAAATAACTTTTGCTTCGGAAGTTTTTTATTTCAATGACTTTTGCCACGGACCGAATTTTTATTTCACCCTTTTTAGGGTTCCGCGCGTAGTCAACAAGGAACCCTTATAGTTTCGCCATGTCCGTCCGTCCGTGCGTCGTAAACAAAATGTATTGGAGAACATGTTCTTCAACATTAAATGTTATGAAAAATATCTAGTTTTAATTCCGCGACAAAAATCCAGGCTTGTTGCAGGATGCAATCCCACCCTATGCAATCATGCATATGCACATGCAGCAAAGTGGGCGTGTGGGCGGGAGGGTGGGTCCTTTGCTGCATGTGCATATGCATGATTGCATAGGGTGGGATTGCATCCTGCAACAAGCCTGGATTTTTGTCGCGGAATTAAAACTAGATATTTTTCATAACATTTAATGTCATGGATTTCCGCAAAGTAACGCCTGATTCCATAATTTATGTTCTTCAACTACAAATGTAAGTTTGTCAACTTTATTTTTACAGCTATAATAGGTGGGTATGTTTCGGGGATAAGTAGGTTTTTATTGTCAACTATTTTTAACTAACTTCAAAAAAAGGAGGAGGTTCTCAATTCGTCTTAATCTTTTTTTTTGTATTTGCCCCGATTTCTCAAAGACGCCTGGACCGATTTTGAAAATTCTTCTTTTGATTGAAAGAGTACACTTTCCAATTGGTCCCATGATCATCAAGTCAGGATCCGATAATGGGATCCTGGAGAAATCGTGGGAACTCTTTAAATTTTAAATCATTCTTGAAGCGATTTGATAACAACTCAATCCCGTCGAGTTTCGGCTCGTTAGAGACGTCTTTATTACATAGACATTGATGCTGGATGATGTCCATGGTCTGATGATAGAGCTGGGAGTTAACCATGAGTTCTTTATTTTACAACAACTCAATCCTACTGAGCTTAGGGTCATTTGATTCGTCTTTACATGGGCTTTTGTACTGGATGTTTTCCAGGCTCTTATGATGGAGCTGGAAGGTAGCCATGGGATCTTTGTAATACAATAACGCAATCCCATTGAGTTTGGGCTCATTTGATTCGTCTTTACATTGAATTTGGTACTGGTTAGACGTTATGAGTTGGCTACTGAATCACTTAGGTACCTAATAAATGTTAATGTACGTAAATTAAATTAAAATTAAATTCAGCGAATCAGTTTAGTTAGTTCGCATTTAAGTATTTTGATGGGCAACTACGGAACCCTACACTGTGCGTGGCCCGACACGCACTTGGCCGGTTTTATTTCAGAGGGTCCATGCGTATGACGTCACGGTCACAACCATTATTGTTATATACCAAAACCACAAGGTTGTAACGAACACTTTTTTGAAAACTACTACTACTTTACTATGGAACAAATAAATAAATAATATCATGCACACGTCACATAGTACCAGCTGCGCCACTCAATACATTCGTAGACAAGACACAGATAACCTTATTAGCTCCACTTCTTTACTGATATTTAACTTGCACGTGGCGTGGTAACGAAACGTGCATTAAAACAAAGGTATGTAACTATGTAGTTATGTTTGCTTCTGCCCGCGGCTTCGCTCGTGTCCCTATTAGCATTCCGGTGAAAATTCAGTTTTTTTCTGCAATAAAATTCAGCACAAAACAGTTTGTAGATTTTGGTATGTTTTATTTTTTTCAATCGCGGTGTGCACCGAAAGTTGTAAATATTTAAATATAAGACGCTAAGAAAGCTGTACCTAAGTATAATAAGTTATAACATGGTTCAATAGAAATGTCAAAAAAGACACTAAGATAAACATAAACTGGACAGGACAAAATGCCCTAAATCATCACGTTTCAGAGATATTCACCAAAGTAAAAGATGAAAACTGTTCCTTGTAGAAACAACTTTTTGTGTCTTTTTTCTCCTTGCAGGTAGGTGTATTGAACTGTGCCGACGTAATCTAAATATATATAACTCAAAGGTGACTGACTGACATAGTGATCTGCTATCAACGCACAGCCCAAACCACTGGACGGATCGGGCTGAAATTTGATATGCAGCTAGATGTTATGACGTTAGGCATACGCTAAGAAAGAATTTTGATCAATTCTACCACCACGGGGATAAAATAGTTGATGAAAGTTTGTATGAAACTTTGTCAATTTTATAAAATACATTGAAAGTTCCGACATCCACTCGAATGAAGTCGCGGGCACAGCTAGTTACATAATATATCTACTGTACATAAATAGTAGTATAATAATATGGCCCAAAATAGAGAGGTTTTAGAGGAGAATGGGGAGGTCTTTGCCCAACAGTGGGACACAGTAGAGTAACTTGTATAAGTTAAAATAAATAATTAATTTTTATGACTAATATTTACAACTAAACACAAATTGACAAAGATTTATTAATTGATACCAAGAAACTTGTTATTTTTCAATTAGGTTCGATTCCCGGGATTTTCCATATGGAATTTCTAAGTAGCAATCTGGATTTATGCCCGATTGATGGCACCCTATTGAATTGAACTGTTAAGGCGGCGCTAGTCGCGAGCTCGAACTCACTGGCAGGCATGGTCAAAAACCATGATATTTCACCTGAAATCGAGCCATATTGTTCATGTGTCCGCGAGCGTCATCCCCCCGTGGAGAAAACAGGGGAAAACATTATTCAGTGAGATGCACGATCATTCAGAGTAAAAGGCGCGCGTAAAAAAATACGAAACGGCCTTTGGAAGAAGGGGTTTTATGAAAAAACCACTGCATCAATCAATTTCAAATAAAGTTTATGGAATTCTTCGATAAATGTGCTGTGTCGGTACGGACTTTGTTTTGGAAATTTGATGCTTCTTTAATTTCTAATTTACGCCCAAAGTTGTGTTAAAATTAGCAATAAAAACGAATCTTTGGAAGCTCGTAACTTTTTAATGACTTGATATTTCAAAATTCTGCTTCCGTACAGACAAAATTAATAATGAGTCAAAATGATACCATGTTTAACTTTGGATGTACCTTGTCAAATAGTGGAGTAAAACCCCAACGAAGTTTCTATGGAAAAAATGTTGACTTGTTTCACCTTAACTGGCGAAATGTGAGTGTGCTATTAGTTACCTCTGCTTTACCATTCAGAGAATACAGGGGCGATGATTTATATTGGTTTATATTACTTACTGCCCCAGTATTACAAATCAAATAGCTAGTTCAGGTATGTATCCAAAAATATGAGGTAGGTGATATCATTTGGTCGCGGGACTTACTAATTAACGTGACCCCGGAACGTAAAGGGCTCTTGAAGGACACCGTGGATTTTATGCTCTCCTGCATGTGTTGGAGGACTCATTTGATGATTTAACCACATCAAAAAAGGTGATATCATTTTGAAATATATGTAACTTCTTTTTAATATTTCAATAATACAAAACATAAGGTTTAGTTACCGTGCAAATAATAAATTTTGTATAGTTATTTTTTTTAGTACGGTTGTTTGTAGATGTAATCTCTTGAACTAGGTACTGAACAGAATTCGAAAATTCTTTAATAATTACTCTTGAGTGAACGGCATATTCACTCACACAGGTACGTTTAAAAAAATAAAAATAGGCAGGTCGCAAGTTACCTAATTTATTAATTATGTAAAAAAATATTTGATCTAATATCAGTCTGTGGACTTCATAAACAGTTGATGTAACCTTTTTATGTTACGGAAGTAAGAATGTTTCCGGAATAAATAATGGAATCGAGGCCAAAGAACTTAAAGTTTAAGGTGACGTCAACTAGTTACATTTACACTCAAAGTTCAGACTAAGTAACAGACTTCAAAACTCGTAATTCATTCTTCAATACCGTATTAATAAGCATGTAAACTGTATCAATAAATTGCAAATTTAATTAGTACGTCAGCAAGACTTTTGATATAAATAATAAACACGTTTTTTTTTGCTAAATTAGTGCATATTTACAAAGATTTAACGCATCAAAATTCGGCTCGTGATGTCAGAAGCAAGTATAATTTGTACTTGCTTCTGACGTATTGACAATTTTAAAAGGGTCTTATAATCTTCGTAAAATTTTTGTTTACGTGATAAAAGAAAAAAATCGTGTAAAATATCTTTTTTTTTTTGATAATCTAACTATAATTAGATTTTTTGAGTCAACGAATACCTAGTTCAAAATAATAAATAAATGATAATTAATTTGTTTCTAATATCTGTTTATTTTATAGTTTTCGCTCTGAGACGGACGGACATTGTCTTTTTAAAATTTAAATACCTAATCTTCCTTTTTCAGACGGTCTAATTAAATTTCATTTTATCGTGTGGAGTATCTTTGTTGCCCGTGTGTTTATTTTTCCGTTTGAATGTGTCTGCTTTACAAATTAGTGTGTTTTAGGTAGTTATGTATGGAAGATTAATGAACAGATTTATGTTATTGTCACTTTTTTCAATATTATTATTTAGCATAATAAAACAAAACTACTTTTCGAAAAATTCCTCCTCAACACTGTCAACTGGTTATGTGCCCAAGAGACTGGTGGCGTTGCCAAGTTACCAAAAACGTGTACAAAAGCGGACATAAAGCCTTGGGCATTATCTCCCAGTCTACCTTAGAGCCTATGCACACCACGTTTTTTAAACGTGCCGGTGCAGCGCGTTTGACGCGATGCAGACGCGATACGCACGCAAGTCAGACGCAGCCTAGAACAAATATGAAAACAAACTGCTCTGATGAAAACGCGCCGTCGACGTGCCGCGCTGCACCGGCGCGTTTAAAAAACGTGGTGCGAAAAGGCTCTTAGGGTGATGCAGAGACAAAGACAAAGTAGGTGCAGCATACTACACAATTACTTAATACGAAACTGAATATAAATATAAATTAGTACCTACATATAAACAATACATGCATACATACATATAGGTAATATATACATACAATATATACAAACATAGTTAAGAGAAATAAAGGAAACTAACAACCAGTGTATAAATCTACTAAAAGACGTAACAATCGGTCGACATATTTTGAGTAACATAACATCTACGTTTGATAATATTCAGTATAAATATATTTACATTTTTCCAGAGGAAATATCCAGCTTTAGTCATGTATTAAGTACCTTATACCTTTATATATATATATATATAAGTTTCAAAGTTATTAGCAAAATAAGTATAAATTCCAGTAAAAATGCCACTTGATATAAAGTTACAGCATTTTGGCGTGGTGTTGGTCTATTAATGAGTTGTCCTAATTTTGTCCTGCCGGCGAGGTCGCCCCCTCGCCCGCTCTACCCCGGGGTCTAACCCCGATACCCGGGGTTACCTACGTGGTGGCTTATTTACTTTCTAGGAAGAATTTGAGGTAAATAATCATACTGTTTTTTGATGGAACCTGTTTTTGGGAGATAAGTTTGGATATTATATTTAGGAGGTGCCTTTTTCATATAAATCTTTTTTTCATAATAATTGTATCAATTGATTTTCCAATAAAGGTATACGGCATTCTTCTGAGTTAAAAAATCTTTAACTTTTTTAGAAGTCGGTTTATTCTTTTTATTGGGTACAGGCGTAACATTTTGTTCAGTGACCGTTGAATTGCTGTAATTTATTGAAGTTTGCCGTTATCAGATCGTAACCTTATTACCATGGGACCATCTGTAAAGTATACCCTTTCAAACACAAAAACAATTATCCAAATCCGTCCAGGCATCATCGAGAAATCGGAGAAAATCTCCTCCTTTTTCGAAGTCGGTTAAGAATAAAATGATAATAATAATGATCCATAATAATTTTACTGTTATTACTTTTTTTTTTTTTTATGGGACAAACCCACCACACTATTCCCAAACCACTGCAACTCCTGAAAGCCAGAATCAACAGTGGCAACCACCAGAAAAGCGCCGAGACAATGAAGCTCGACGTGTCCCGGAGAATGAATTTACCTGTCTTGGATCCTGCACGAAATTAATCAGAAAAGAATAGTGGAGGAGTAGGAAAAATATGTTTCCACTTCCCTCCATGCAAGCAGGAGACAGAACAAAACAAGGCCAATAGGCACAAAGGGATATTACAACTGGGAGAAGCCCAGTTGCCTAGCACCACGGGTAAAAATGACTACTAATATTAATGGGTCCTAAATTGTGAGCTGCTATATTTGATTCCAATAATAGGTATGGCAAAAACGCTTGAACGCACGGAAGTTTGTTCGAGTTTCGACAAGGTCCGTATAATAAATGACTCCAGATGTAGTCTGAACAGCATCCAACATAATATTGCGTTCGTTTTGCCAAAGAATACACTCCCAAAGAATATGATGTGCTGATTGTTCGTATTCACAGTCAGGTGTCGAACATTGACAAAAAGGCGAGGGAACAAGCTTGAAGGAAAACAATTTACTTTTAAAGTTACCATGTCCGGTGAGAAATTGGGCAACACAGTGATCCACCTCCAGCCACGTCCTAGCCAGCCGCTCACGAACGGATGGAAAGAACTGGTAGAGGTGCCGTCCCTTGATAGAATTATCCCACCTATTTTGCCATTCGGATAAAAGATCCTCCCAGACGTCGCTCTGGGGTTTGAATAATCGAGATATCTTATCACGGTCACGTTGCGGTAGAAAATCAGCGTCAGTGGTCTCCCGTGCGGAAAAGTACATTGCAGCGCGTCGTTGCACTTCAAGATCTACTGGTAGAACACCAGCAAGTACCGGTAAAGCTTCAGTACTGACGGTCCTATACGCTTTACTTAAGAATAACAAAGCCAAGCGCTGACTTTGAAGCAATTTACGTCGTGCCGCACCTATGGTGGCTCTATCGGCCCAAACAGGTGCCCCGTAGCACACACAGCCCAAGTAAGTAGCCCCATAAATAGTTTTTAAGAGCGCCCTTCCCCATTCGACGAACGACAACGCGAGCATGGCCAAAAAGCTTGTTGTTTCATCCAGAACAAGAGGCAAACCCGTCCCCGCTCGACTCGTCCCCCGCTTACCTCTTACCGCCACATGGCTAACAAGCAAGTGAGAACGCGACAACATTAAAAGGAAAATAGTGTGCGGAAGTTTCATAAAACTTGTTCCAAGAAATACGTGTTTTTTCGTAAGCCTTACAAGATTATGAAAAAAAAGTTTTACATTTAGAAACTCCATTACATTTGCAAGGTTTCTATGCAAATATTTATTTCCAGTTACAATTAATGAGTACATTATAAACGCCCAAACATCATATAAAATTTGTGCAAAAAAGCTGATTTTTGGAGGTTTGTACTGAATTTGTTTCTTAAAATTTTGATTTCGCGTTTTGATAGAAACCTAGATATAGTGCACAAGATGCCTATTAGTTCAAAAGTTTCAAAGAAATATCTGTTACAACGCCATAATCACGTACGAGCGTTTGTATGAAAAGATAGACGGGTTGGCCGCCCTTAAGGTTAAAAATGACAAACCCCAAGTAGATTTAGATATTCTCGTTAGGGCATAAAAGTTATTTTTAGCTTTTTCACCAACCGTTTTTATATGTTCTATGAATGTGAAATTCCTCTCTAAGACTAAACCAAGATAGCACACCGATTGTTTTCTCTTAACGGGAACGTTATTGAATTTAATACTAGGCCACGATTTAAGGTCACCCTTTAAAATGAGTTGATAGGTTTTTTGTGGTGCAAAGGTTAGGCGGTTTCGATCGCCCCACTGAGATATTAATCGTAGGCAAGTGTCAGCCAAATTCTCGAGTCCAGCACGAGTACTCGACTGAATGAGCAGAAGGCCATCGTCCGCATAACCAGTTAAAGAACAACCACTTGGAAGAGGAATCGCGAGGAAATCATCGAAGCCTAGATTCCATAAATGAGGACCGATAACCGAACCTTGAGGACAGCCCATGGTAAGAGGTTTCGATGCGGAATGATGTCCGAGTTTAAGTTTAGCGGATCCATTAGAAAAGTACGAATAAAGAAGATTAAATATATTTTTATAGCAACCACGAGCTTTTATCTTAAGTAGTAGCATTGGCCACCATGCGTTATCAAAAGCCCCGGAAATGTCTAGAAAGATTCCTACTACGTACTTGTGCTCGGAGGTATTAACCATTTTTCTAACAGAAAGTGCCGCGTCAACGGTTGATTTGCCGACAGTAAAACCGAATTGATTTTTATGGAATTTGGGTCCGTCCGGTAACAATCGTGGGACGATAAGACGCTCCAAGAGCTTTCCCAAAGATGGTAATAATGTTATGGGCCGGTAAGACTTAGGGTCATCTGGTGGCTTGTCGCCGCTTTTAGGTATTATTCGTTTAAAGCCATGTCTCCATATACGAGGAAAAACACCTTCAGCAATACACCGATTGTAAACAGTTAATATCGCGTCGGCCGCTGTTTTACACGCTTCTTTTATCATACGATTGGATATTTTATCTTCACCTGATGATTTGTTAAGGGGCAGCCTCCTGACAACATTAATGAATTCGTCAATGGATGGAAGGTCTGACGCTGGTGATTCAGGCGGGACTGTAGCCCATGCTCTAATCTGTTGGTGGTAGTCAGTATCATTAACAGGTGAATCATCAGGTATAAGAGTATTTAATAAAACTTCCGTTGTTTCTTCAATACCGGTGGTGTGTTTATTATTTACTTTAATATTCTGAACATACGCGAGGTCGACCGATCGATTGGCTTTAAACTCATGATATAAAGGAGACCACGGACCTTCCTTTTCTAATTTATCCACTACTTTGCGCAACAATTTACCCTTAGACTTTTCAATCGATGCTCTGTAACGGGACCTGGCAACTCTAAATGTATTTAAAGCAGAGGTTAGTGAGTCTCCGGTGACTTGACGTTTTTTAAGCTTATTAAGATGTTTACGCGCTCGACGATAAGTTTTACGCTGTTCGGTTAGGTAGTCACACCACCAATCACATCTACGTACATTGGTCATAGGTCCGCGACCAGGGGTGCTATGACAGGAAACCTCCACGTGCGCCCGTGGACTGGAGTTCCCTCTCGGATACGTCCGGGGGGAAGACCAGTTTTTCGGGCCGGTGCACCCTGGGATGCGGGCAAAAACTCTTCCTTAGGCACTGTGTGCCTAAGGGGTCTCTTTGCCCGTATGCGAATAGCCTGTCGTGTGGACGCTCCAACGCGTGTCCCTCTGATTAGCAGAGGGCACAGCGGTGGAGCGGGCTTGCGGACGGTGAGTTATGGGTAGCTCGCCGTCCGACCAAGGACCAAGCCCGGGTCGGTGGCGCGTCGTGTTTCGCGCCAAATGCCTGCTGGGGTCGCGGGTTTTTTCTTAACCCAGGTTACCGTGGCCCCGGAACGTAAAGGGTATAGGAAGGAACACGGGTGGATTTTAGTCAGTAAGAGTCTGACAGTCCCTTCCGCCCCACCCAGGGCGGGAGAACTCATTTGATGATTTTACCACCTAAAAAAAAAAAAAAAAAAAAAAAAAAAAGGTCCGCGACCAAGAGCAATGTCAGCACAGTAAGTGAAGGTGTCTGACATAATTTCAGCACTTTCTTCAGCTGACAGCCCATCACGAGTGAAATCTTTGGCATGACACGCAAAAAGCGATCTAAAGAATTCCCAATTAGCACCCTTACTTTTATACCTAAAGTTACCAATTACATGTGAAGAACCATGAGTAGAAACCGGAACAAATTCGTACACGATCAAGCGATGATCACTGCAAGACGCGTCCGGTAGGACACGCCACCTATCCAAGCGTACGTCGGCACTAGAAAGTGTGACGTCAATACAAGATTCGCCCATTGGGCTGCAAAAAGTAGGTGGTGCATCGGGGGTGTTATGGATACTTAGGTTCATCTCAGCAATGAAATCTTCAACAGCGCAACGGCGTTCGTAATCCGTGGACCGAACTTTGCCATACCACAGGGACGATGACGCATTTACATCAGCGCCAACGATGACTTTGCAGCCCGCGAGTGACCGCAAGACGTGACGGAGGTTATGTATGTGAGGGCCAACAGGGTCTGAATATTGAAAGTAGCAGCTCACAACGTAAACTTTAAAAGTAGCGGATGAGACTTCCGCAACTGCACAGTGGGGCGTCATGAGGTTACGCAAAGACGTTACTGTAAAGTTAGCAGAACGCGACACGTAAATTCCGGCTCGTGCCTTGTTATCCAACTGAACTACTTTGTGGCGCAAGCGCGTGTTTTGGTATTGTTCTTGAACCAGTACAATGTCTAATTTGTAATCGATAATTAATTTGTCCAATTCAGAAGTCGCCACCCTATCATTGTGAAGGTTTAGTTGTCCTATTATTAAACTATCCATTTTATTAATAATTAGTGTTGCGTATTAACTGTTCGAGCCTAACTTTATAGGTGGTACACTGTTGGGAGCCGCAACGATGGTCGAACGGTTTTTTAGTACGTTTGCACGCCACACATACCGGTGTAAAATTTAAATTATCCTTATGCGG
The DNA here is from genome assembly GCA_954870645.1 of Agrotis clavis. Lineage (NCBI taxonomy): Eukaryota > Metazoa > Arthropoda > Insecta > Lepidoptera > Noctuidae > Agrotis > Agrotis clavis. The sequence goes on from OX940930.1 coordinate 22,550,883, forward strand.
GCATTCTTTTGTTTCATGTGCTTCTGAGCAATTAGCACAGGTAGGCAGTTTATTAACGCAGTATTTTTTCACGTGACCGAATTGCTGGCAATGTAAACAACGAACCACATCGATATCATCAAAAAATCGGCAAGTCGCGAAGTCAATAAAAAGCTTCTCTTTGGTACTAATTAAATGCTTTCGTATGGCGTTGTCGATTTCAATGCCTACCCACTTCCGACCATTATCTAATACACTGTTATTACTTATTAGCTAAGCTCCAGAAATAGGCAATTATGAAACTTCGCTCGTGACTCGAATAATAAGACTCAATTATAAAAGTAAGCGAAGAGACCCTGAAAAATTTGGAGCTTTCAGGACCTGGATAAGTTAACATCTTGTTTTTTGGGTCATTAATATAAAAAACTAGTCTTCAAAAAAGTTGGATAACTTATTTTTTTGTGAAATAACTACCAATGACGGATTTATTCTTTTATGTGGACTTTAAGTTCTCACTTTTTGCTGAATTTCGATTTGATTACTTTGTGTGCGTCAAAATATGCAGCATAAACGGCCATTACTTTGATTGCGTTGACTTAGAAGTTTCATTTTCTTGGCCCCCATGTGATTGCAGATTGATTCGTAAGAAACGCGTGAACGTTTCTGAGAAAAAGGGTCTTGTCAGACGGACAGACGGAGAACAAAGTAATCCTATAAGAGTAAAATATTTTCTTTTCAGATACGGAACCCTTAAAAATATAGGTTGTAGATAAAGATTTTCTTACTGATCTCTACACATCGGGTTACATTGGTAAGTATCTAAAATAAAATTTATAATTATTTAATTTATATTATATGTTTTTTAAATGTCTCATGTGTACTTACGTAAAAGTGTTTTATTTTCAATTTTTTTCATATAATTCAAGGGATTACTTTCTACAAACAATCTCGCGAGATTTATAATATTAATAAATTAAAAATTGTTGTCAATATTAATAAAACAAAAAATTACTCAGATTGAAAAACTGATACGTCAGAAAAGCGTAAAGGTGCGAACAATGGCAGTTATATGTATAACATTGTTTAACAGCTAGATAATAATAAAATATTATCCTAAGCTTCGTGTTTATGATGAAGTGTTATCTTAGTCAGTGCCTGGCTTGAGTAATCTTATCGGTGGTACAGTTCGGATTAGTCATTCAGTACTGGAGCATACCAAGACAAATGAGAAATCTATATACCCGACCTTATGTGTACCGAATGTTTTCGACGCGATTCAACCGATTTTAACAACAAGAGAATATCATCCTTAGGTACCACTAGCATATGACATAAAATGCGCGGTTGTACGAGTATACGGGTAGATGAAAAACAAAACACGATCGACATGTCGATTTCAAGTCAATCGAATTGCATTATTATATCCCAGTAGCAAGGTTGAATTTCACTTGTAGTTGTAATCGGTAGAATTGCAATCGCATCGCGTCATTATCTATTTCATACGACTGTCAAAGAAGGACAGTTATCATTAAGTACAATCGACAAAGTTGAATCATGACCCATTTTGACAATAAGTCGTTTGAATCCGTCAAATTGACAAAGATCAAAATCGTTACCATGGATATGTATGTTTACGCGAATGTGGACCTAATTGTATTTGAATGTCTGTAGGAAAATAAGCTTATGGTGGGTCATGATGATTCAACTTTGTCGATTGTACTTCGAGTCCGCGCCACAACTGAACTCCCTCTGACACGTTGCTAGTGTCTGTCATTAAATCAAATTGCAATAGAAAATAAAGTAGAGTCCACGCCACCACTCGCGTCACCTCTCCCTATGAGGCGTCGCGTCCTGCACGCTCACATTCTCATTAGCAAGAACCACGCTCGTACGCTGCAGCATCTACCCGTCTTAGGCTTTACCTCCTCTTTCATTTTCCGCAGGCCTTTCGTGGCGGGCACTATTTAATTTGTTGTTTTTAATAGAAACTTATATCGACACTTAAATCTTTGCCAAATTATTCAGCACTTTTATGGATGCAAATGGCGTAACAGACCGAAATTTTCAGAATATTACATTAAAAAAAAATCAATTTTCTTAGGTATATTATATTATCAGGGAATATACCACGAATTATCGTATACAAGATATTATACGAGTACTTAATACTGTAGTTTCTGAAACCAATTTTTTTTTTAATGAAAGGAACCATATAATAAATATGTGGGGTTTAAAACATTGACTAGCGAATATGCAATGATATTTGTGACCTGTATTCAATGTAGGCCGCGTCGCTTTGTGTAGCTGGTTTTCAGTTACAGTTCTCGTCTGCAGTTTCAATTTGTTGATATGACGGCTGTATATTTTCAGCCTGAAAACTTCCATAGTTGAATTTATGTATCTTACAAAAAAAAAAACTCGTATATTTGTTTTACGGTGTTAAAGAGTTATAAAAATACTGTGAAAAAGTGCTATAAGTTATAAAAATACTGTGAAAAAGTGCTATTATGAATTCAAAGAATTATGATGACAATTTATAGCGAACTTGTTTTTAACAATAATATTATGCATTTTGGAAAAAATCTGTTTTACAAATATTGTCAAACTGATTTTGTGCATTGCACTCTGTTCTTCGCTGAATTTATATGTGTGATGATTTAAATGTGTTAAGTCGTTAATCGTTCGTTATACGTCCTTCTACTCCAAGGTATACCTAACCAACGAATACATTCATACCTGGATGTCTTCTAGTGTTGATGTCGACTTACGTAGAAACATGTATCCATGTCTGAGAATGCTCATATTATGTTGACGTCGTAGAGCGTAGCAACATGTTTACTTGTCTGAGAAAGCTCATATGTTGACGTCTTAGCGCGTAGCAACATGTATACTTGTCTGAGTATGCTCATATGTTGACGTAGTAGCGCGTAGCAACATGTATCCATGTCTGAGAATGCTCATATGTTGCCGTCGTAGCGCGTAGCAACATGTATCCTTGTCTGAGAATGCTCATATGTTGACGTAGTAGCGCGTAGCAATATGTATCCATGTCTGAGATGTTCATATATGTTGACGTAGTAGCGCGTAGCAACATGTATCCATGTCTGAGAATGCTCATATGTTGACGTAGTAGCGCGTAGATACATGTATTCATATCTGAGAATGCTCATATGTTGACGTCGTAGCGCGTAGCAACGTGTATACTTGTCTGAGAATGCTCATATGTTGACGTAGTAGCGCGTAGCAACATGTATCCATGTCTGAGAATGCTCATATGTTGACGCCGTAGCGCGTAGCAACATGTATACTTGTCTGAGAACGCTCATATGTTGACGTAGTAGCGCGTAGCAACATGTATCCATGTCTGAGAATGCTCATAATGTTGACGTAGTAGCGCGTAGCAATATTTATCCATGTCTGAGAATGCTCATATGTTGACTTAGTAGCGCATAGCAACATGTATCCATGTCTGAGAATGCTCATTATATTGACGTAGTAGCGCGTAGCAACATGTATCCATGTCTGAGAATGCTCATAATGTTGACGTAGTAGCTCGTAGCAACATGTATCCATGTCTGAGAATGCTCATATATTGACGTAATAGCGCGTAGCAACATGTATCCATGTCTGAGAATGCTCATAATGCTGACGTAGTAGCGCGTAGCAACATGTATCCATGTCTGAGAGTGCTCATATATTGACGTAGTAGCGCGTAGCAGCATGTATCCATGTCTGAGAATGCTCATAATGTTGACGTAGTAGCTCGTAGCAACATGTATTCATGTCTGACAATGCTCATATATTGACGTAGTAGCGCGTAGCAACATGTATGTCTGAGAATGCTCATAATGTTGACGTAGTAGCGCGTAGCAACATGTATCCATGTCTGAGAATGCACATGTATACTTGTCTGAGAATGCTCATAATTATAATGTTGACGTCATACCGCGTAGCAATTTGTATTCTTGTCTACGAATGCTTTTAAACTGCCGTCGTAGCGCGTAGCAACTTTTATCTAAGAATGCTCAAACGCTGTCGTCTTTGTGTGTAGTGACTTGTATTTTCGTCTGAGAATGCTCATACGCTATCGTCGTAGCGTGTAGCAAATTGTATTACAGTCAAGGAGTGCTCAAACGCTGTATTCGTAGCGCGTAGAAACACTTGTTTTTGTATAAGAATGCTCATACCCTATTGTCGTAGCGCGTAATAACACTAATTATTGTCATGGTAACTTGTATTCTCGTCTGAGAAAGCTCATACGCTATTGTCGTAGCGCGTAGCAAATGGTATTACTGTCAAGGAATGCTCATTATATGCTGTATTCGTACTACGTAGCTACATGTATTCTTGTCTAAGAATGCTTATATACTGTCGTAGACGCGCGTGGCAACTTGTGTTCTTGTCAAAGAATGCTAAGACGCTGTCTTCGTAGCGCGTAGCAACACGTATTCTTGTCCAAGAATGCACATACGCCAGCTTCGTACCGCGTAGCAACTTGTATTGTTGTCAAAGATAACTGATACGCTGGGTCGTAGAGCGTAGCAACTTGTATTCTTTTCTGAGAATGCTCATACGCGGGTGTCGTCGTAGCGCGTAGAGTTGCTACGCGCTACGACACCCGCGTATGAGCACCCCGCATTATTGTCTAAGAATGCTCATACGCTATTGTTGAAGCGCGTAGCAAACTTGTATTATTGTCTAAGAATGCTCTTGATCATACGTTGTCGTAGTGCGTAGCGGCATTACTTATTGACAATTCTGAAGCAGATTTACAATAATTACACAGAATAGAAGATAAAGGTACAGTCACTTGCCGCGATCAAATTGCATTGAGAAAAATGAATTGAAAATGATACAAATGACATACCTTGATCTTGACGAATAGAGATCAAACTCCGTCTTATTAAGCTTCAGTTGTAGGAGTCCACGTTCACTAAAATTGATACTCTTACCTAAGAGCCCTTATTTGTTTTTATTTGTTCTCCTACTTATGCTAACGTCGCGTCTCCTAGCGTCTGGCATGAACCCAACCAGGTCTTCGCCACCAATAAAATGTAAATTAAAAAATAAGATATAGTCTCAAGAGTAAGCCAACCTATTAGGAATCTGGACAATCTATTACCTAAGTTCCAGAGATCACTTTCCTATAAACAAACGCAAAACTTAATATTTTTATAATTATTATATACTTTTTTTTCTTTTGTAAAGACTTTTGTCCAACAAATTGTAACCTATAAAAAACCGGCCAAGTGCGTGTCGGGCCACGCACAGTGTAGGGTTCCGTAGTTGCCCATCAAAATACTTATGCGAACTAACTAAACTGATTCGCTGAATTTAATTTTAATAAAAAGAAGAATTTTCAAAATCGGTCCAGGAGTCTGAGAAATCGGGGAAAACATAAAAAAAAGATTACGACGAATTTAGAACCTCTTCCTTTTTTTTGAAGTTAGTTAAAAATAGTTGACGATAAAAACCTACCTATCCCCAAAAAACATACCGTAAAAACATACCTATTATAGCTGTAAAAATAAAGTTGACAAACTTACATATGCAGTTGAAGAAGATGTTCTCTGAAACATTTTGTTTAAGAAAATATGTTATCCAAGTACATTTTATAAGTTGGTCGACTATTACTCGTAAAGTTGTAAAGCCTACTTAGTCATGATAATTTTCTTTTAAACTTCGTTATATATACTACTATTGTGAATTTTTTCACACCCCCAAACATAACCGTTTAGCTGGTAGAGGGGGGGGGACACTCGAGTCGAGCAAAATTTAGCACTTTAAAGCTTAATATTTCACAAACGAATTTTTTTATCAAAAAATTGTTAATGAAAACTATCAATATTTTTTAAAGACCTATTTAATGATACCCCACACTAAGGGGTACGCGACAAAAAAAAAAAACATCCCCACTTTACGTGTACAGGAGGTACCCTAAAAAAAAATATTTTACGAGATTTTATTTTACCACTTTTTCGGCACAACAAATCCGTATATTTACACCAAATTACAGCTCTCTAGTACTGTGCGTCTCTGAGCTAAATTGCGGACAGACGGACGGACGGACGGACGGACGGACGGACGGACATGGCGAAACTATAAGGGTTCCTTGTTGACTACGGAACCCTAAAAACGAAGAAATCTAAATCAATCAGAAATATTCTATCAAATCATTAAATCTATTTCAATACAAAAACGCATATAACTGGTAATAATATACTGGTAAAAACAACGTTTTAAATAAAATTAAAAAGTTAATTTACCATTTTAGTTCAACATTCGCAACTTGACTTTCGTCCGCCATATTGCTAAAGAGTCATTGACCTCTTTACTGCTAAAACCGTAACACATCACGAACACACGACCATAAAATAAATAACACTCCACTACAAAATAAAGAAAATAAAATGGCTGTAATTGTTTTACACAATGGCCAGTGATTGGCCATACTTTATGTATAAAAACTTTTTACGTAAATCCTTTGACTGGCTGATTTTATTGAAAAACATATTGGTATAGCCCTTAAATCCTCAAAAAGAAAAAAACAATTTATGTTTTTAAAGCAGTTATTGGCTATTTTTATATTTTCTTGACATCATTAGGCCAGCATTGGGTTGGGCCGTAGGCATAATTATTCAAATCAAACCAATATTAATTTGCAATGCTTCATAAAGTCTTAATTAAACCACAATTAAACAAAGAATAGTTTATCAATTATCATTGAAAAGATAATTTAAAAAAATCACCTAAAAATAATAATATTAAAACTTTTTGCTTATAATGAAACTGAATAAGTGATGCTATAAAAAACGAATAAAATAAAAAAGTTTAATTTGACAGGTCGTATTTTTAATTAATTATCAATTTTAATTACAGTTTATTTCTGTTTATTTTTATACGTTATTCTACGAAAAATTTAATTAATGTGATGAATTTATCAATGCTAATAAGTTATCGAGTTAAATTCGATAAAATCTTACTTATAATTAATCAGAGATAACCAGTGACTCAAAATGCAGCCGGTGTCCAATATTTACTTCGGAGCACTTGAAGAACTTAACAGAAAACTGTTGGGGAAAAATCATGTAAGTTAGTAGGCATATTATGTTTTAAGGTTTTCTTGTATAATTTTTACGTGTTGTTGTATGTTTACCTTACTGCCTACGTGTAGTGGTGCGCAGTCTTCTAGGCGTGTACGCGCCAAAACACAAATTGTCGACGTTGTTGGTCAAAAGGCTGCATTGACTTGAAAGAAATCCGCTGATTCCTTATTATTTTTAATTAATTCCTAATTCATCATCATCTCATCACCATATCGGCCGTAAGACGTCCACTGCCGAATATAGGTCTACCCTAAATAATTCCAATTGCAATAGAATCGGAAGCGGCTGAAAGATTTCAAAGCCCTGCTATAGAAATAAGTAATTGTTGCCGTACATAATTATTATTCAAGCAATTTACGACCTTGTTTTCGTGGCAAACGTTTCGTGAATTCATTCCTATTTTGACTCTTTTATGTAGGTATGAATGAAGCTTTCAGCATTTAAAAGAAAAAAATAAATAAAAAATAATAATATTCCACAACTATCACACAACGCCATCTAGTCCCTAGCTAAGCAGACCTTGTGTTATGGGTACTAGACAACTGATAAACATACTTATGTATTTCTAAATACATACACAAAGGTTGACAAAACTTTTTTGTCAACCTTTGTTAATTTTAGTTTTTCATTTTAACTTGGAATAATTATCTATTCTTTTTGTAAAACCAAAATTATTATTGTTAGTAGGTACTTCACGGTTGTAATTTTAAGTTACGGAAGAGCGAAGTGCCCTAACACAGGCAAATAACGCCTAAAAGGACACTTCAACCACTAGATGTAGTACTAATTTTGTGAAACGAAATAAATTATTTGTATTTGTATTTGTACATATTATAGATTAATTACACCCAGACACAGAACAAATGATCGTGCTCATCACACAAACATTTGTCCTGGGTGGGAATCGAACCCACGACCTCTGGCATAGCAGTCAGGGTCGCTAACCACTAGACCAACAGGCCTGAATGAAGTTTCAGTATTTAAAAGCATCAAGAGGATAAATTAAATTCTACTCGAATCTATTCAAAGTACTAGCTACTCATACTCAGTACTGGTTGAAAACGTTGAAATACTTTGTTTCTACACTTATGGGATTATACATGAAAAGCGTGAAATCACGGAAAGCTTTTTAATAAAAATTGCAAATTAATAAGTAAATAGCTACCAGAATCTGAAAATTCTCTAAAAATTACTCGTGTAAATTACCTTTATTTGCATGATTTTCATGCTAAAAGACAAAAATGTTCTTAAAAATATATAAAACTTTACACAGCACAGCTTTCATCATGATCTTCCTGCCCTCATCCCATTTTACTTGGCGTCGCTCGGCGCAACACGTTTTTTTCTTCCATTCTCCTTCATCACACGTCATAGTATCATTTACTCCTTTTTCTTTCATATCATTCCTTACACAATCCATCCATCAATTCTTTGGCTTTCCTCTTCCTCTCCATCTATCAACATTCATATTCATCATTCATTCTTACACATCACAGCTTTATTAAGCGAAATACGCAATTATTTTATTTAAAAGAAAATGCTAACTCAGAATGTCACAGGTTAAACCATATAAAACTTTCGCTCGTTAAGTTTTCTAAGAAATTGTGTTTATTGTTGAAAGCTCAAATAATAATGTTTTGACATTAAATTTTCCACATTAAAGGGAAAATAATTTCTAGGAGTTTTAATTTCATTCATTGTACGAATTGGAAACAATCTTTTAACGACGAATTTTCCTTTCCTGGAAAATCTTTTTAATTTATCTTGTTAGTTTTGTAATTATTATTTCCACAATGTCTTTGCTTTCCAATATTTTCTTTATCATTAAACAAAGCGAATTTCTGTTTCAGCTTTGTTTATATTTTGCTTTCATGATAATAATTTTATTATACTATGACAAAACTTGTAAATTTTACTTTACTGAAACTTTTCAGTTTTCCAAATTTTTATTTGGCAAGGTTTTACAGCTTAAGAATGTATCCAGACTTAAACAATTGACACCTCATACATCACACCACGCCTGCAATTCTCGAAAAGAGTTGCAGTAGTATGTAATTTCCATTTCATTTTCCAAAATGTAAGTTCCATCTGATACCGGCCATAATTCCCAATAGCACTGCCCGACCTGGGAATCGAATTCAGGACCTCAACCTTAGCCAATGAAGCGAAAAACAATTGACTTTTAGTTATTTCTGGATGAAAGCAATGAATTCAGATAAAAAGCCTATTTTGTACAACTAGTGTTCGATTCCCGCACGAAACATTTATTTGTATCACCTACAAATAGTTGTTCCGGGTCTGGGTGTTTGTAAAAGCACCCACGACACAGAAGAAATTCATGGTTTGGGGAAACGTGTCTTTAAGAAAAAAAAACTTGTGAACTTTTCAAACTGAAACTTGCTCGCTAACAAAGTTAAAATATGCAAACATCTTTTTATTTCATTTAGAACTTACGACATACGACTTCAAACAGCTATGTACACCTTGACCAACTTTCAGAATTATACACTGTTTTAAGATGTGCCTGATAAACGTATGGTCGACAGTTTTAACATCACCTAAATAAACTGGATGGAAGATGTTGATTGCCTCTACGAAGTACTGCTTACCACGTAAGTAAACATTTCTGACCCTCCTAGAAGTTTGACCGAGGATATCAAAGGATATGCAAATTGTATGCCTCGACTTGGATAGACCATAAACACTGTTTAATTGCTTTTACCTAAAGGACGTAAAAGACATAATTATAAACTCATTTTATAAGCTTTATTTGCACTTAACTGGAAAGTACAATTTCGCCACAGATTCTTTTTTAATCTCACTGGGCCCGTATTTTCAAAAGTTACCACATTTTAATCTTTATAACAATACAAGCTGTTACCAGCGACTCCGTCCGGTACAACTTTAAACTGCCGATAAACTGTTGTTTGCAGTTTGGCAGACTTTATTAGAAAAATCGTTTGGCGGCCTTGATTAATTTTCTACCTTAGTAATTTGCATATTTATAATTTATCCATGTAGGTACCTAACAAAAATTAAGAATTATTCAATTCGATACAGTCTTGGACTAAGCGACTTTTTTATACCTACTGGATTAGTATATGGTCATCTTTTTAAATATAAAATAAATAAATTGTGATGACCATATACTAATCCATTATATACGTATATTTATGTATCCATTATGGATATGTTTGTATTAATCCAAGCAACATACAAGTCATACAACCCATATACTATCAATTCAATTTTCCGGGTAATTTGCTTGGATAACAATGTGATCAAGTACCATTGTAACTGCACGTCAATATTACGTGTCTATATGTATGAGTTTATACTGGCCTACTTTGATATTATCTATGCTTCTACCATAGAAATTGTGCGTATAACATTCGTTCAATATTACGTAACTTTAAAATTAAGTAATTTAATGACCATAGCCCGGAGTTTAAGTATATTAATATGGACATGCCTCTGGGATTCTGGGATATTAAAGAGATTTTTCTAAAATTTTAAAATTGTTAGAAACATGTAGGATTACGACATATAGAGTATACCTAAGCCATCTTTATTCCAAATTGCTTAAAAACCCCGTAAATAGTGAAATGAAATCCTGGTAAAAAGGCATATCCATGTAATAACTACTATGACAGTATTCATAAATTAATAAAAAAAGCCAAATATTTGACAGCTACTTTAAAGGTTTCCAAATTGCAAAATGCGTAGTGGATACTGCAATTTTGGAAACGTTTTTTTTTAAAATCAAAATGCATGCAGAAATTGTGGGTGTACTTACATAAATAATATTCACCATTTGCTCATTCTGTGGTCGATTCTTCTGTGCTCGATTTGTAGTCTTTATCAGCGAAAAATATTTACCAAAGTCTTAAAACCACAAAATATAATCTGTTCCAATGTGGACATAATGTCGACACCGGAAGTATCAATTAACGTAAGGGACATTTTGGCGAAAATGAGTTACCGTGGAATGGGGTTAGTTTGATTCACGGGGTAACATTGATAAAAACTTTATATTTTTTTAAAACAGGAATTGTTTAATTTCTGAACGCAACCGAAAAATTTCGTCTTTTGCATTGGCAGCACTGTGTGTCACTCTTTGACATTGCCCAAGCGCTGCACGTACAAACAGATCACTACCGGAGATTTTCATAAAAAACTGTGAGTATTGTGTTTAAAGTATTTTAGGGGTTAAAATAACTTCCAGGGTACCAGATTGGATATGCAAGTTGCTAGAAAAAATGATAGTTTATGTTGTTATGTGTTTAATTAGCTTGAGAAAGAAGTTGTTTTTGTATTTTAAACTCCAAAATTTCATTCAGTGGTGGTTTATTTTCTATACGGGGTGTCATTGATCACAGGCATGGGGTTACTTTGGTCATTGATCAATCTCACCCCATGACATTTTTAACATATATTATCAATATATTTGCAATGATGGCTGCTTTATATGATTTTTTTTTACTTTCAGCGCTATGCCAAGAACATATATGAAGCGTTTAGGCGCTCGCGCCTATCGGAATTCTAATGAAGACGTGTTAGAACGAGCAGTAGCTAGTAGTGATTTTTTTCTATTTTTACTTAACATTTAAGATTTTGACTGATTAATGTTCCCAATTATGTTTTTACAATTAATATATCTCAATGAAACGTTAAAATAAAGGTGATTTTTCAAAAAGTTTTTTTTGCCTTGATCAATGTCACCCCTAAACTTAAAAAAAATTAATATCTTTTTTTGCACTTAGCCGATTTTTTTTGTTCTTTCGAAATAATAACGTTTAAAGGGGTTACTATCATTTGCCGTGAAAATATTAGGGGGTATCAAAGTAACCCCACTTACGGTTTAACATTGACCACTCACATTTATATTTTTCATCGACATATTGTTTATTTAAAATAGAATCTAATTCATTGTATCGACTGTATAGTAAAAACCGATATTCCAATTTTTTTTTCGTCTTCGGTACCTTTGTATTTTAGAAAATACAGCCCTTTGAATTTTTAAATTGATCAATGACACCCCATTCCACGGTATATAATATCATTGGATTCAGAATTTCGCGCTCTATCGATTGGTATTATTAAAAAAATTCTATCTTTAAAAAAATGTCCCTTACAGTACAAAAATTTTGACCGCGAAAAACGATTTCTGAAAAAAAATGTGATGTAACAGTCCTTAATATTTTTTCTTCTAAAAAAATTGAAGTAAGTCACCGTACTAAATAATTTACACCCTTACCTTAGTCAAAAATAAGTCGATTTAAATGACAATGTCCCTTACTTTAAATAAAATGCCCCTAACTTTAAAAACCATGTCCCTTACTGTAAATAAAATGCCTCTCAATGTAAACAACATGTCCCTTACTTTAAAAAATTGTTTGACGAAATCTGAATTTTATATGAAATGTTAGGAATCGTGACACTTACGACATAAAAAATCTAAAAAATCACCTCGAAAAATTTAAATGCAACAGAAAAGGGTGAAGGGATTTGGAAAATTACGGCTATTAGACATAAAAATACATAAACTATAGACAACACAAATCAATCTGCAGGTGAAATTCATCACCATTATCATTTCTAAATATTATAGACCGCTTTTGGACATAGGTTTCCTTCACCACAGCGCACGATCTCCATTCTAAGTCGAAATGAGCTGAAATTAGTGCAGATGAAATACGTCAAACAGATATTTATTGCTTCATCTTTCACACAACCCATGCACCTTATAATCTATCTTTTCCCCTTACGTCCTCTCTACTCGTCACTTCTACTTTATCATACTAATATCTTGTTTCGCACAATTCCTATGTCTTAACTCATCGACCTTTCGTTTTCATTACATTTATTCATTCATCGGCTCTGAAGAAGATAGGTATCCTCTTCAGAGCCGCTATCTACACACAATCACTTCTTGCTAGGTGGAGAAAAAGTGGTAGGTAGCAATAAATTCCAAGAAAACTTAAATTGTTAATATAATCAAATTATAAAGCCAATTAAAGCCGCGTTGACACGGTCAGAGTGTGCTCGGACCGAGTGGGCTCAAACGAGTAAGTTGCATACAAAGTGTACTCGGATAGTGGTTAATTCTGTTAAATATTTTATAGTCAACAAAGAAAAAAAAACGGATTTTGTTTTTAATAGTATTTGAATTGTCAGAGACATGTTAATCGAAGAGTTAAGACGGGAAAAACATAAGTCTTTTATAGCAAAAGGATAGTAATCTGTGAAAAGGAGAAGAATTTGGACTATTCCTTTGATTCAGCGATCACGAAGAACATCGCACATCTAGCAATTTTCTCCGAGAAAGTGAACAGGTAAATCCTGCTTCATAAACATCTAAAACTATGTAGAACTACTCTGAGCCTAGTAACCGAGCTAGCTCGGAGCAGTAGGACGCGGTCCGACTCAAATCAGACTTAAATCTGCTATAGCTAGCAGCAAAACCTGAAACTGAACTCATTTACTCTTTAATCTCATTTCCATAGTGCTAAAATAGTATAAATTGTAGTAGATAATCTATTGTTACATTAAATTGCAACACTGATAAAGTCCTTTACAATAAAATTTCGTATAATTTTCTATTTCTCTTGCTGCTTACACTACGCTCGACGGATTATCTATAAAATTTCAGTAACGTAACGGTCATCTAAACATTTTTTTTTTAATGTAAAGGACATGCTATTTTTGAAACTACTGGGTATTCCTAAATATTTCGTATAAAACAAGAAAGAAGGGGAAATTCTAAGAAACTTTGCTCTGAACACCATAAAAATTGGACCAGACAGTAAAAAGTTATAGACAAAATAAAAAAATAAAAATCGTTTTTTGGCTCTCCTGAAAAGTCGTATTTTGTCCCTTACGTTAATTGATACTTCCGGTGTCGATATGCCAATGGGGAGCCCCTCTGCAGGATTTGTCCGACTCCCAATCCTGTCCAACCTTTATATAACCTTTAACCTAAACCTTTCAGAATTTAATCTACGTCAATGTTAGAACTGTGCAGATGACTACCCACATTTTGATTCTGAAAAAAATCTAGATACCCACTGTATGATCTCAGGACGGGCGCCCTGTCCTGAGACTGAGACCTACCTAGGCTTTCACGTTTTCTGACGTAAAGTAAATGGAAAATTTGATGTTATTTTGATAATTAGTTCCTCGTTCATACATCTACAATAAACGCCGTTAATACTTCAAGTACGATGTAGGTGAAATACGGAAATCATGTCCGAAGGCCTCTGACCGAAAACCTGTATAGCAAAACTCTAACTTTTTATTTTTATTTTAGTAATGATCCTGGCAGGTCTTAGATTTTTTAACACATCTCTGCGAAAATCTTTAGAATTTTGGTGAAATTACTGTTAGATTTTATTTCCCTGAGTCTAATACTGTTTTTTATCGCCTGCCACTTGAGGCTAAGCCAAATTACCATAGTAACCAATTATAAATGTACATGTACAAAGCTATTGTCGCATTTTCAGGGAAATACATGAGTAAGAGTTTGTATTTATAAATATAACTACGAGTGCGTTGGATTATAGGAAGTAAGAAAGTAATTTTAATACTCGTACCATTTTATTACGATCACCCGATTTAATTTGAGGACAGCAACAATACTTTACGGAATTTCCATGTTTGAATGGAATACACCTGAAACGAAAAGTTATTAGAATTCAGGGTCTGGGTGTTTGTGTATGTGAGTTGAAATGTTTGTGAATGAACCCACGATACATGAGAAATTCCTAGAGGGGGCTGTTCTAAGTTCGCCACAAAAGTTATTCCCCTCGAAAAAAGTTTTGATCCTGTTCTTCTAGTGCTTTCTGTCCAGATTCCACATTGTGTCCTCGTTTTCGGTAGTTCTGTGCGGTTTTATAATTTAACTAGCAAACCCGGCGAACTCCGTTTCGCCACCAGATGGCTTCGTTTTATGTAACATTTCTGTATGTGAAAAAAGTATCCCGCTTTTCTGTTGAAATTTTTCCTGAATTTTCTTTGCTATAAACCTCACGGACCTTTCCAACGAATGCAAAACCGTGGAATTCGGTTCGTGCGTTCTGGAGTTATAGCGTCAGGAAGGAAAACCCGACTTATTTTTATATAGTAGATTGTTTTGCTATCCCAGTGCGGAAAAAAATGGGTCGAATGTACTATAATCAAATAAAAAAAATAAAAAAAGGTTGCACTCCAGGAGTGCCGGTAGAAGTGAAAACTTTTTTGTTACTATGTTTTATTTTAAAACTGGAGTAGTACAGATATGAAATTAACTAATTTGAATGACGTCTTACTCATTTTCGATCAGGGTCACGTGACCCTGACGCGAGTTTTAAATTTTTTACCCATTACAGAAAAAGTGTACAACGCCGCTAAAGAAGTTTTCACTTCAAAAAAAACCTTTGGCTAATTTATAAATACTTTTTTCGTGGGGTTATTTTTATGGCGAACTTACAATAACCCCCTAGAGGGGACCGACCCGCTTAGATATTAGTTTTTATTATAGTTTAAAAATACATCATCTGAGAAAATTTCAACTATCTAACTATCATGGTTCATAAAGTAAAGCCTGGTGTCCCGTTTTAACTTTTAGAAAATGGAATTATATTTTGACTAACATGAATTAACTTTTCAAAATGATGTACTGTATCACCCTCGACTTTTGTATTTACTCCATTTTACTGATACATACTTTGCAAGCTCTTATCTTAAAGCTTATGAAGACCTTATGGTTGTTCAAACCTCGTTCTTTACTTAATCCATACTTACTTGGCTACGTCGCAGTCTCGTCTGTGGTGTGTTTCACATCATTTGACTCTGACTTTTTACATCCGGATGCTGCTAAAAGACCATTGAATGATCTTCTCTTCCTGCTGTGTTCACACGTACCTACTACAACGACAGAACGTGGACGGGAGTTCATTTTATATTAGCTGTTGCCAGCGGCTCCGCCCTGCTACAAATCTAAAATGATCCCACGCGAACATAAAATCGGGATAAAAACTATCCCATGTGTTAATCTTGGTTATAAACTATTTGTGTACCAAATTTTGTCCAAACCCGTTCAGTTTTTGCTTGACAAACATATTCCATCCATCCAAACTTTTACGTTTAGCTACCTTTATTAGTAGAAATAATAGGAAGTAGGATAGGATTTAAAGAAACCGCCAAGTGCGAGTCGGACTCTCGCAAGAAGGGAAGGGAAGGCACAATTACATGGTTAAATTTTAGTCGTTTTAATCCTCTTCAGGGGTTATTGTACTCATCATAACAAGGAACTTTTAGTATGGCATGAAACTTGAAATCGCGAAAAAAAAATTACGAGTACTATTTGCTACACCTTTTGCCTATGATACACATGCCAGTAACTTGCATAAAAGTATGCAAGCAGCTGGCATCCCACTGTATCATTCACCAATCAGAAGTCGTAAAGCGTAATGGCATGCAAGCTACTAGTATACTTTTGTGCAAGTTACTGGCATGTGTTTCATAGGCCTTTGCCTAACTTTTCAGGGATTACAGAGGTGATGTTATGTTATTCTACCTATCAATCATTACAGTAGATATTAAGAACCGGTGATATCTGTCTCCTCATTAGCATTTCATCGTTTGCCTTGTCTTATTTTTTTTCATTGAGCATTCATTACAACTGCATCAGTGTCCTTATAAAAACTCTAAATACTATTTTTATTTTAACTTATGAAATATGAGCGGAATATCTCATCTATTAAAATATGGCTTCACAGTAAACACACTGTTTATACTTAAGTCAATTAATAACAGGGAACATTTTGTAAAATTCCAATATAGGTACTTACAAGATTCCAATTACTGATTATTGGAAGCTTGTCGTTTGTTGCACCACAAGGATCAATTAATATTATTTAGATAAGGTTAGTAACGATGAGAAAACAAACGGCGTAGCATACAAAATTACTAAAACAAAAGCAAAAAGTGAACAAGTAAATATACAGGATGACTTTTTTACCACCGTCCAAAATTTTTCTAGACATTAGGATTAGGTATCAATCACTAACCCCATTTTTGAAAAAAAATTGATACGTCAAATTGTCATATTAAATAATTTTCTCAACCGCTCTGTGTGGTCACTAAGCTAAACGTTAATAATATACACTTGCCGACGCATGAAACGGACAGAGCGCACCCCGCTGACCCCCCGCCCGCCCCGCTACACCTGAGCGACACATCACAGCGCGGTGTCCAGATTCATCAACTTTTTATAGATAACATTGAGACGTGATATCTCGATATTTTTGTATTGAGTGATACAAAAAGAAAAAACACGTATTCAATGATTTTCGCCAAAGATTAATATATTAAAATTTGGATGGTGACTAAAAAATCACCCTGTATACTTACTTTTAATAGTACCTAGATCATTAGTGAATATGATTCTGTTTACTTAAATTAATAATTAACTCTGTACTCATTAGATTAGGTAATGATGGTCAAATCCTTTGCTAGACTATAAATAATGATTTTAAAATAACAAAAATCCAATGTTATTTTGGAGTTGGACATTAGTTGGTCTACCGACACTTAACTCTTACTTATTCTTCTACTATCTTTACCTTTGCTAGTAAATTTAGCATCATCGCTGTCTATTCCACCCCAACGGAAGAGAAAATGGAACTATTCAACAATGAATTCGATCAGGAACTGTGTATTGTTTGTGATGAAATGGAGAAATGTGTACAGTTCGATTCATCATATGATGATGTGTTGTACAATCTCTGTGCGATTGTTGAAACACAGTTTAAGTAAGTATAGGTTTAAATCGTAATTTTTACATCTTCCAATATATTTAAAGAAAAATCTTATCGTTGTGGTTGCAATCCTCCAAAACAGCTCGACCAATTTTAATGATTATTTTTGTGTTTATTTGGAGAGTATGAAAAGAGATTTTAAAATATTATCATACTTTTAATCCCACCCTCCATTATTTTAAATAATAATTTGAGTTGCGCTAGTTGTTTTAAAGTGAATTATAAAATTAAACATTTTAATAGTCAACCACTAAGACTTGGAAGAGGAATGAATCGAATGGGAACCGAAGAACCCAAGAGCATCAATAAATCAAGAACTGAAGAATCCTGTGCAGGGACCAGTGGCGGGAAATCTGCAGGGACCAGTGGCCGTAACTCTGCAGACACTAGCGGCTGTAACTCTGCAGGGACCAGTGACCGTAACATTGCAAACACTAGCGGCGGTAACTCTACAGGGACCAGTGACCGTAACTCTGCAGGGACTAGTGGCGGTACTTCCGTGTGGACAAGTGACGGTACATTTTGACGAGGCACGTTTAATTTTCAAACATTTGACTACATTATTTGTCAACGACTTAAAAATGTTCTTTCCATCATTCTATCATCTAATCAGTAAAATAAGTGATTATGAAAAAAGGTTGGAATCTAGACATGAATGTTATTTTCTTTTTAAATAAAACTAGTAAAATTCTTTCAACGTTTATTATTCTCAAGATTATCTTACTTATAATTACTTCACATATCAGTTTGTCTAACAACAATCATTACCCAGATACGACATAAGAGTCATGAAAATCAGTGAATAAACATTTTTCAGCAACAATTGACAGTTATTCGTGAATATCCTGAATCGACATAAATCGGTAATGAATAGAGATGGCCCGGGACATATTGGGGTCATTGAATCAATGCCCGATAAATGCCCGTGAACGCCGAATAAATGCATTTTTTTCTGGGATTAATTTAAAAAGTTATTCGTTTTCTAGAATTATTGGCCATAGATGAGTTGGGGTATAAACTCATTTTTGCCCAATATGCCAAATTTATGCCTATTTTTTTCTTAAAATTTTAGCCCTCGACCCATCTCTAGTACCTAACATTTACAAAGGGAATTGTTACCCTATAAAAATAAATTACAATCGTTCCTTAAAGGGTACTTATTAAAAACTTACCTGCACGCGTAGCATGACTCCGTAGAAGGGTTTTGTCGACGAAAAAATAGACAAAACAGCAAAATGTAAAAAGATATTTTTCATCGTTAGTATGGCGATGTTTTAAATTTTGCTATATTACTATTCTTCAGTCGCTTACGGGCAAACGGTTAAACTCGGGCAAAGAAAAATTGTTCAGCAATAACTTTGTCTATTTTTGGTAGATTAGAGATATGTAGGTCATGCTACGCGCATTGGTGGCATAGCAAGACATACGTCAAGTATTTATCTTTGCTATGCTAGGTCTAGTGGCCATGTTTTCCAGTGAAAACATATCACTTGATGTCTATTAAAATATCTTAATTATACTACGGCCATACCTTAGTTACGTTAAAGGGTAACGAGTTAAAAACATTGCCTTATTTCACTTGTATAAAAGTCTCCAATTATGAAATCACAATTAAATCTAAATGGTTTGTTATTCGCAAATCAAAGGTATCATCTCAGTGTGTTCTTTTACGAAGAACTAATATTTTTTAAATCTAGAACAATATTTAGCCAACAAAACAAAGATTGGGAGGCTATACTTATTATGAACATATTTTGTCGTAAAATCAATAACCAAGTGTGAAATGACCAATCAAAACCAATCTGTTCCGTCAGCCCTTTGCGTTCCTGCAGTGCCCTTTTAATAGTCTCATGACCAGGCTATGGATACGTTCTTTCGTCAGTGGAACAGAACACGTAGAAGCTGAACAAAAAGGAACCAAACTAAAACATCCTTTTGATTTTCATTCCATAATGCAATCAATAATGATTAAAACATTAGCTGCAGTTTTCGTCATCCCTAGTAAGTATAATTATTTTGTTTTCTCAAAATGTCTTAATAAAAATATCACGCGTTAAAATTAAAAGTTATGTTATCAAACGTACCCACCCGGCCGTAGTATCACCACGCAACGTGACATCTCGCCACAATCAATACATCTCACGATTTTTAACCTTACATTACAAAAATATCTAGAAAATTCTCCATGGATCCTTAATCAGTTCTTTCTAGAAGTTTCCTTACGAGTCTCCAGTCTTCCATGATGTCGGCGTCAGGGAGCATGTAGACCACGTAGGGAGGGGCCACTGTGACCTGTCTCCGACGTCTCTTTCGTCCCCACTCAGGTCCACAAGACCAGAGGTCCACGGTATGACGTTCCTCTTCGAGCTTCCTGATCTTTTCTAAGGTTTCTTCTTTTAAATTCTCGTAGGCCAGCCACTTTTCACTCTGTCGACAAAAGAAAAAAAAATTAGCATCTTGCATTGGGCATTGGGATTTGTTACGAGTTTATAGGAATAGGTTTTCGATTCGTAATTATTTGTAATACTTCCTATTGTGAACTTTTACTAAAGATTTTATACAACTTATCATTGATATGAATTTCAAACAGTTGCACATGTCAAGGTCAAATCATTTATTTAAATTGTGCCATCAAAGAGGCACATTTAAACATCGAATATTAAAATAAAAGGAAATGAGATAGGATGGGATTGATTCTACACCCATTTGCAAGAGTAGGTTCTTATGGAGAAGAATGGGCAAGGAACTCCAAACTAGGAACGCTGTCGCGGGACCCACATATACCGCGACTCCGGTACACAAAGGGCTATTGAAGGACACCGTGGATTTTAGTCAGTACAAGTCTGACAGTCCCTCCCGCCTGCCCTGGGTAGGAGGACTCATTTTTAGTTCCCTTCAAAATGGTTGAGCTGAATGGTGCTGATATATGCGTCATGTTCGTGAACGGGCGCTGTCAGTTGGGACTGGTCATCCCTTAGCTGCCACGGTCTATTTTAATTATTGATAACTTTATTTTTGAATTGTCTTTTTTATATTTTCTATGGACACTAATAACTTGCCACATCGTTCTCACATAATGTACCATCTGATGATGAATGATGTAACAAAAGATCTGTAATAATTTTGGCGATTGAAAAAGAGTGTCCATGGAGTTTCTTGCTCATTCTTCTCCATAGAGATCTACTCCTTGGAATGAGCACCTACGGTACTTTCACAGTTTTTATGTCTTGTGACTGGGACTGTAGCACCATAACTTTTTAATGTCTAATTACATTTTTATTTGTCTATGACAATTCATAAGTGCCTGTAACTGGCCTACATGAAATAAATGCTTTGATTTGATTTGATGATTTTACCACGATAAAAAAAGGGTAAGCTTGCAAATAGATGTTGGTACTAGGTACACATACAAGTGCAGGCCTTTGCCTTTATATCAATCTGATCCTATAAGCGCAAAAAAAAAACTAGGAACGCTATTCTTTTAAAAAATATTGTTAGTACAATACTTTGATAAAATTAATTCAAAATAAATAATGTGAAAGCGATGTACCCAGGGTCAATTCTAAAGTAGGTACTAGTATTTAAGAGCGTGTTTCTAAAGAGTTGTTTATGAATTGCAATTAAAACCCTGTTTTGATGTTGTAAACGTTTTAGGTGTAAAGAAGGCATTTGGCAAGTTCCCAAATATTTTTTTTTCATCTTAAACTATATATTCGGTGTTACGATATTAATTTATTTCATTTCATAATCACTTTTTTAGTGCACTACATAGCCATATTTCTTATTTTCATACAGTAAATTTGCCAAAAATTGCATTGCATAATATGTAAAAAAAAATAATTATATTGGTAAAAAGGTACACACACACATTTTCACAAAATATTACTTAAAGCTGCATATTATTAACTTTCATCTTTGTAAAGCTAACTTGACCATACATAGATACTACATTTTCCATTCTTTCATTCAACTCATGCTTTCAAGCAAGCATTCGTATCATTGTTCAACCTTGCTTCGTTGAACGTCATAACGTGGGCCGTGGTGCGCGCGCGCAGGGCAATTTTCGACCAAACCGGTTCCAGTCCTCGCCATGATGAATTTACCTGACACTTTATTGAATATTGAAAAAAACACCACGCTGTCTGACGGGATCGCTATTTTTGGGTTTTATTGTAAAGGAGAATGAGCATCAATATATGGGACTCTGCCCCAACCACAAATAGCCATAAGCTATATGTATATACCAGTGGAAAGAGCATTTTAAGGAGAACCTTTGCTACTAACATGATTTTCGTCAATTCGTAATCCGTTCGGTAATAAGGTTTCTAAGGGTTCTCAGTAGGTACCTAACTTAAACTTAAAGTGTCATAGTGATGATTTTCATGAAAGTTTTGCCCGTTCTCCTTTCAAATATTGAAGGCGTTTGAACGTAGGCGGGAAAGATATAAAATATTTTAAAGTTTGTAAACATATTTGCAAACACGAATTAGTCAGTATACAGGGTGATTTTTTAGTCACCACCCAAATTTTTTTTTTTTTTTCTTTGGCGAAAATCATTGAATACGTGTTTTTTCTTTTTGTATCGCTCAATACAAAAGTATCGAGATATCACGTCTCAATGTTATCTATAAAAAGTTGATCAACCTGGACACCGCGCTGTGATGTGTCGCTCAGGTGTAGCGGGACGGGGCGGGGGGTCGGCGGGGTGCGCTCTGCCCGTTTCATGCGTCGGCAAGTGTATATTATTAACGTTTAGCTTAGTGACCACGCAGAGCGGATGAGAAAATGATTTAATATGACAATTTGACGTATCGATTTTTTTTCAAAAATGGGCTTAGTGATTGATACCTAACGCCTAGAAAAATTTTGGACGGTGCTAAAAAAGTCACCCTGTATAGGTAATATTGAAAGACGAATTGAAGAATATTATGATTTGTTTACATTGTCTTTAAGTATAGGTTTTATGGTCTTTAGTATTAACAACGAAATATACTGCTATCCATGTAGAGAGATAGAGTGTGCGATAATAGTAGTTTATGAAACTGGTACATAATGAGTGGTATTATACAAGGCGAGTTTTTTAAAAGTATCACATAAGTGTATAAAACCTAGTTATGTGCAGTTTCATACACTACTTTATCTACTCTCATTGAACACGAACATATCAAATAAAAGATAAAGATTGACACAGTTTATTTATTGTTTATTGTAAGTGTTAACATTTTGTACTTACGAGTATATTACAATTAAAGTACTCTTTAGCATATGCAAATAGAACGTTTTCTGGGAACGAAGTAGCATTCATTCATTTATTCAGTTTTCATGCTAAAAAGTCTTGATAACATTTATCGTGTAATTTTCTTGACTTTACTGGTAGTAGATTGAGACTGACTGTTGTCGCAGTCTCTAAAATGTCGGGCGGCGGCGTCAAATTTTCTGCACTTTCACTATCAGACATTTTAATAAACACTAATAATTATTAACGATATGAGAGTAGATAAACGGTGTTTATAGTACACTAAAATTGATGAGTATCTCTTTAAGATCAATGTGGAATCTGTAGGTATAACTAGCTGGGGCGCGCCAAAGATCACCTAAAAAGAGATTGACCATACTACTATGGCACTCGGTTGCGCTCCTTTTTGACACAGTATAGTAGTGAAAATTTGACCCAAGTAAGGGTTATTGACATACATGAAAGCAAAGTTAAATACAGATTGATATTTTGTAGGGTTTTTCCAAAAAACAATACTTACTCAGGATATTGTTTGAGGTTATATTAGGCGTCAAAACAATATCATGTACAACATATATTTAAAAGATTACCATAGCATCCTCTGCCTCTCTTATTTGGCGATTAGGCAGTGGATGCGATAATAACAAAACACAGTTCACACAGCACGACACATTGTTTATTATCCAGTAAAAATCAACGTAGACGTATATATTCACTATAACGGCGCACTACAAAAAGAGTCAAATTGCTCGATGTGTATCAACGTGGAGGTATCCTAAAACTCTACTCGACACGAATATAAGTTTACTAGCAGAGAAATCAAGAAATAGTAGTTTGCCGGTAATAACGAAATCAAAACCAAACAAACACGAAAATCATGAGTTTGACTTTGACAACTGACACCTTAGTCTTCATGGAATAGTGTTGTGACACATCAGCCAATTACGACATCATAACATAATCGATTATATCTTTACTTTTATTAAAAGAACTCAATATGTGTTATCATTATAATAAATCATATTAGAGTTTATACAAAAACAATAATAACAGCTTTTAAGGTAATCTTTAGGGACACTAGTAGATTTTTTAATTGTTTTACGACTTTGTTCTTTGTTTAATCGATCGATTCTGGTAACGTAGCCCTTCACTATACCGGAACGAAAATATAATAGTAATTACTAATAATATTGAAAATTAAAACCCCACAAATGTTTTAAGTGAATTTCTGCTAAAACTAATTTAAAATAATAACATTATTTATAGATTTGCTTAAGTGGCCATACGCTTCAAAAAGCGAAACCATGAGTGGTCATTCTCCTTTAAACTCCGATCATTGGAAACCCGAAAATTGTATTCCTAACATTTTTAATCCTAATGATCACAACTCCTAATTGCTCTGTCACTAATTGTTGGCATATTAGCACGTATAAGTACTTGAGGAAGTGCTTGCTTCGCACTCACTAATTATATGAATTGGTTTTTTGTTTTTATTAGTTAAAGCGTCTTCTTTAATTATACATATTTATAGAGGTGTGTACCTGAAAAGATATCCATAGGTTAGGTTAGGTTAGAACTATGACCTGCTACGCGCGAGCCGCGCGAGCGAAGCGAGC
Organism: Agrotis clavis; assembly: GCA_954870645.1. NCBI lineage: Eukaryota > Metazoa > Arthropoda > Insecta > Lepidoptera > Noctuidae > Agrotis > Agrotis clavis. The sequence goes on from OX940930.1 coordinate 22,575,619, forward strand.
GGTGCCGCGGCAGCGGCGGGCGAGCGAATTTTCGAAGTATTTTTTTTCATAGTGCCCCAAAGACGACATTCTGACCAAACGACTGGGGGCACCCCGACTCGGACAGGTTAGGTTAGAAGGGGATGGCGGGGTCTGAAAGACCCCGCCATCCCCTTCGTGGTTATTTTTTTTTAAACCACCCAGAAGTAGGAGCACCGCTAAGCGGTGCTCCGTCGACTTTTCTGACAGATTTAGTTTGACTAAATCCAGTAAAATGACTAACTAATAATGTTATCGTAATAATGTTATCGTAATAATGTTTAGGGATAAAAACGTTATGATAAAAAACAGTAGGAGTTTAAATATATTTACAATAACGATATTATTGATACAAAGGAGAACATTCAGGCTCCATACATTTTTGGGCCTTTTCTGAAAGTGCCGGCCAACGAAAAAAATTGGTACCTATAGGTAGTACTAGTCATTTGGAGCAATAGTTACTATGGCACAAAAGTTGTAGGATTGCTCTCGGCCAAGTTATACAAGTTCTAAGATTCGTAATTCTCATACATTTTTTAATTTCCGAAAGTGCCGAGACTCACCAAATAATGATAAATATTGCTAGAACTAGCGACCTCAAGCAATTTAACATAACGCCTGGAATCCCCGAGGGGTTGGGCAGAGGAGTACCGAATAAAAATGAATAATATTCTGTTTATTTTTTGTGAAATGTAGTAAAAACATTTTAAAATATACCAATCTGCTGGTGGGACCGGCATCGGGAACAGAACCCAGGTTGCCTGTGGTAAGGGGTCTTGGGAGAGGAATCTCCTAACAATACGAGACGTGATCAGCACTGCTACTTTTTGAATCAACCCTTTTTAGGGAGAAATAAAATCATCAAATGAGTTATCTCGCTCTGGGCTGAGCTGTAGAGACTGTCAGACTCCTGCTGACTAAAAGTCCACCCTCTTCATTCGGTTGCCCTTTGCGTTCCAGATACTAAGATAGTCGACGAGCTGGTACCTACATTTCATTCATACATTTGTTGTTTTCTCAAAGAGCCTCATTGCTTCGGGACGCTGCAATCGCGGCTGTAAGACCCCTCTTTGAGAAGTGGCTGGAGAGACGTCACTGCGTCCTGACCTATCGGATGACGCAGGTCCTCACCGGACACGGAAGTTTCGGGAGGTACCTGCCATAATGTGTCGGATAGGGAGGGAAGGGACGCCCGGGTGTCACCACTGCGAAGATCACCCGGAGGACACGGTGGAGCATACGGTGCAGGACTGCCCCGCTTGGGCAGAGCACCGCCGTGTCCACACGGAGGCGATAGGCGGAGACCTCTCGCGCCCGGCATTGGTTGAGGCCATGCTGCGGGGCGAGACGGAGTGTGAAGCGGTCGCCTCCTTCTGCGAAGCAGTAATGTTCGCGAAGGAGGAGGCGGGCCGCGAGAGGGAGAGGACAGCGTCCTCCCTCCGCCCCAACCGCAGTGGGAGACGCCCACGGCGTCGGACGTCGGCAGACTTGGTCGGGAGCGCATCCGTCCCGACAGGCTGCGTCCGCGGTCGACCCGACCGTCAGCCGACAGCGTTCCAGACGGTCGGGTACCTACTGTTGACGCGACCAAGGTCACCTCTGTCAGCGGTCAGGTCTGATCGTGTAGAAGGGGTTTAAAGGGCAACTCGCTGTCCGACCATGGACCATATATGCCCGGGTCGACGGCGGGTCGTGTTCCACGCGCGCCTCAAAGGGCGTCAGCAAAATGACGGGGCCCCCTCTCAAAGGGCCAAAGCCTGCCGGGGTCGCGGGACTTATTTCCTTTCCGTGACCCCGGAACATAAAGGGCTATTGAAGGACATCGTGGTTTTATTCAGTACAAGTCTGACAGTCCCTCCCGGGGTCGGAGGAGTCATTTGAAGATTTTACCACGCTTCAAAAAAAAAGAGCCTCATGCTTTTGGAACGCGATACTGTCGGGTCCACAATTAGCGGTGAGACGTGTTTGCCTCACCTCCCAGTCAACGAGACTCGACTGATACTCGTCCTTGACATCCCGTGGAACTTCAAGGAGCATTTCCGACGTTTGGATTAAAAACAGGATCGAGCCGGGGCTGCCTTCAACTTGTTACCCAACCTTGCGAGGCAAACGCCGCTTTCTGAAGGCTCTACGTGGAAGTGGTACGGTTAAAGCCCCTCTACGAGAACCCTGTGTCTGTCGTTTCCATAAGGAAGTGAACACACAAGCTAATCGCACCAGGGGATCATGGCTATTCGGGTGATCCACTCATACACATAAATGCTGGAGGATCTGCTTCCAGATCACACGTTGGCAATCCGGAAAGGAGGCTGCCACTTCTTCTGCAGCAGTAATGACAGCGAAGGAAGAGGCAGAACACGTGAAAGAGGACGCCCTCGAAATCTTAATCCTGTCGCGTACGGCATGTAATGCGGAGCTAGTTGTCTTATCAAGGATCAGGCCCAGAACGACATCATGTAGTGTTCCACGCGCGTCTAAATAAGCTTTCAGTGGCCCTTATGGAGCCAAACGCCTACCGGCTTGCGGGACTATCTCAGCAGGATAGGTACCGTAGCACGGTTGATGATTTTATTACCCGAAAAACGTGATTGATTCAGAAATCAGTACTTTTGGTCACGCCTTGTAGGTACATATTGTTAGGAGGTTGCTCTCCCAAGAGGCCTACCACAGGCAGCTTCAATTCTGTTCCCGATGCTGGTCCCACCAGCTGATTTGTATATTTTAAAATGTTTTTATTACTTTTCACAAAAAATAAACAGATTATTATTCATTTTAATTCGGTACACCTCTGCCCGGATTGGGCAGAGGTGTTCAGGGATTACAGGCGTTATGTTAAATTGCTTGAGGTCGCTAGTTCTAGCAATACTTATCATTATTTGGTGATTCTCGGCACTTTCAGAAATTAAAAAATGTATGAAAATTACGAATCTTCGAACTTGTATAACTTGGCCGAGAGCAATCCTACAACTTTTGTGCCATAATAACTATTGCTCCAAATGACTAGTACTACCCAAAGGTATCAATTTTTTTCGTTGGCCGGCACTTTCAGAAAAGGCCCAAAAAAAATGATGTCCTTTTCGGAAACATGAGTGTTATGAACATCGCTGGTAGCACTACAAAAAGTATGAATGAAAACTTTAGGATGAAAAATTTTAGGAAGAGTGATCATTCGGATTACAAATCGTTGGGAAGAACAATTTCGGGTAAACAACTTTAGGTGAGCCAATATGGACCCAACTAGCTGACCCGGCAAACTTCGTACCGCCTTATGCAGAATAATTTTAATCATCCTCACCTTTTAAACCTTCCCTGCGCTTCCAAAAATGATTCGAAACCAATATTAGCCAAATCGGTAAATGTTTGTAAACGCACTACGATACACGTGACATTCCAAGTTCCTTGCAACGATTATTTAAAAAAAAAAAAGGTTGCACTCCAGGAGTGCCGGTAGAAGTGAAAACTTTTTTGTTACTATGTTTTATTTTAAAACTGGAGTAGTACAGATATGAAATTAACTAATTTGAATGACGTCTTACTCATTTTCGATCAGGGTCACGTGACCCTGACGCGAGTTTTAAATTTTTTACCCATTACAGAAAAAGTGTACAACGCCGCTAAAGAAGTTTTCACTTCAAAAAAAGGTTGCACTCCAGGAGTGCCGGTAGAAGTGAAAACTTTTTTGTTACTATGTTTTATTTTAAAACTGGAGTAGTACAGATATGAAATTAACTAATTTGAATGACGTCTTACTCATTTTCGATCAGGGTCACGTGACCCTGACGCGAGTTTTAAATTTTTTACCCATTACAGAAAAAGTGTACAACGCCGCTAAAGAAGTTTTCACTTCAAAAAAGGTTGCACTCCAGGAGTGCCGGTAGAAGTGAAAACTTTTTTGTTACTATGTTTTATTTTAAAACTGGAGTAGTACAGATATGAAATTAACTAATTTGAATGACGTCTTACTCATTTTCGATCAGGGTCACGTGACCCTGACGCGAGTTTTAAATTTTTTACCCATTACAGAAAAAGTGTACAACGCCGCTAAAGAAGTTTTCACTTCAAAAAAACGAAACTTTAATTGCTCTATTACGTAGACAGGACGTTTTTAGGGCTGGGCATAGATATGCAAAGTCATTTCTAAACTTTTTAATTCTGAGTGTAATATAGGGCTGAAATATCTATCTATCGACTTAGAAAGTTACTGCCGGAGTTGCGGGACTCTCTAAGCAGTTTGCCGCGCCGCTGGAACGCTAAGGGCATATGAAGGAAGAGAGTGGATTTTTAGTCAGTAAAAGTCACACAGCAATTTTCGAGAAGGATAATTTTATTGAATGTTATCAAACTACATATTATTACAACATTTTTTTCCTTCAGAAGCATGATTTCATTAACTAAATAGAACAGATAGGTATATCCTCTGTGTTCACATTAAAATCCAATTTCCTCCTACAGAAAGTGCACTCGTGTATAACACAGAAACTGAATTGTTTCAGTAAATTGCTACTGAAATGAATAGTTTCATGCATTCGTTCGAACTTTAATTATACACGTGTTCAAGAACTGCATCCGGATATTTACTTGAGTGAGGTTTTCGTATAATTACATAGTTTCACTTATTATTTACATGAGCCCGTGGCTAGATATAAACAGCGACACAGGTCGATCTTCAAGGTTAAACCACGCTTACCATCTGACATAGCGAGTTTCCTCCTTGCTTCAGAAAGCACGTAAAGCCGTTGGTCCCGGCTGTCATTTGTAGATCTTTGACAGTCGTTACTGTTAGTCTTACCATGGGGTATCGTATTACCCAGTTACTGGGTTGTGGAGGTCCGACAGGCAGTCGCTTCATGTAAAATACTGATATTCAGCTGCATCTGGTTCGACTGGAAGCCGACCCCAATATAGTTAGGAAAAGGCTAGGCAGATGATGATGGACTACATACTAAACTCTTTGGCTGCATGTAGTATACAGCCAAAAAGTGCATACATACAGCATATAGCATGCATATAGTGTAAAGAAAAACCATTAGAATATTACTGCCTGCATACGTAATTGTTTTGCTGACTAAATCTAAGCCGATTTGTTTCAAGTAGACTATGTATTTGTGTTGTGTATGTATTATGTGGGTGTAGTCGTAGTGGCACATAAGTGGCTGTAAATACGTAAGACGGAAACTGTAGTCGAAACAACGTATAGGTACACTATACGTAGAGGTTTTGCGTTGGTTTAAGTTTTGTGTAGGATTACGATATTGACTGAAATGAAAATTCCTATTTTAAGAGGACATGCGACAGGCCTGTTTTTTTTCTGGATATTGGCCATACAGCAATATTTTAATTACAAAATTATTAATGTTTACTACTTTTCTGCCTCTATGTTTTCCTTTTTGATGGTACATTGATTTAACAAGCGCTAGAAGCCTCAAAAATGCTTAAAATTGCCTGTAAAATCCACTGTCAAAAGAGAAAATTCACTATACTCGTATTTTGCACCAATTCCTTGAAATTATCCGAATTTCACAAGAATCAACTAAATCATCAAATCGTAATAAAATGACATCTAAAACTTCCACCCTACAGTAACCAACCAACATAACAAAAAAAAAAACAGTACTCGACAATAGGTCGCTGTGGGCTCGTTGGAGCACTCAGGTAGATCGCGATCAATGGCCCGCTAATAATAATATCCGCACATCTGCCCGTGAAGGACGCAGGCGCATGTACCACAGAGTATTGAGTGAGATGTTTTATTTGTCAGATATCTACCCCTTGTAGATAACAAAATGTGGTCTGTTGCGAAATAGGGTAGGTACGACTATATTTACAAGAGACATGTATAAAATAGGGGCAGTAAAATAAATAAATAAATTAGTAAGTCTGGTCATTTATGTTTGAAAGTCAACTGAACTTTCTGAAGATCAACAACATCAATAAAGTCAAAAAGTTAAGTCACGCTTTTTTTCAACTGAAATTGTATCGTCGAGACTCTGCTTTGTTATTATTGTAGTTAAAATAATAAATAAGGTTGTGAAAAATGTCAAAATATAGAAGTAGCTAGTTATTTTTTTTCATATTGTGTCATTGAATAACTAACTGGCCACTTTAGGGCGAGTTGGATCCGTAGTTGCTTGCTGTTTGTTAAAAAATTATTAAATATAGATTTGATTTCGATTTGACCTACGGACATGTTAAACCCTATAGGTACATTTTTGAAACCATAAGTTGAAAATGTATCTGTGAGCTTTAACAAATAGTTTGCTTAACTACTTACTAATTACGGGAGAGGTCCTCCCGGGAGAGGGGTGAGGGTGGAGCGGAAGAACTGTCAAACTCGTACGCAACTCGCCCTTAGTCAGAAAACTGTAGTTAGTTGTCTGTTCCAAAACGTAGATTTTTAAAGAGAATAATCGGAAAGACTCTATGACCTCTAAATAAGTTAAAAGGTAATGTTACATATGTGGGTATTACCTACAAAATCTTAAGCTAATAGTATACACTATTCTTGTAAACGCTTGATGCCATATTTTAAGAACAGATAACACAAATAATTAAATTATCATTAAGGGCCCTTTACAAATGAAAGTGTTATAGTTAGAGTTGAAATTTTGAAATCTATATCGTTTATTTCAAAACGACCAAATACAGGCCAAGTTTATATAATTTACCTTAAAATGTTTGTGTCAATGACCAAATACAAAGTTTTATTATTAATCCGGCTTCCGACGTAGGTAACAAGGGTTTTAAGAAACAAGAGGTAAAAACAAAACATTCTGAACTGAAGGTTGCTTCGGAATCACATCTATTGTTATTTATTTCACAACTCTCAACTTTGTCACTTCTATGAACGATTTCTTTTTCTAAAATGTCAAAAATTATAAGTCTTTTACGCTTTGGAGAGTTATTTGAACGAAAGGAAGAAGAAATTCTTCCTTACAAAGAGAACTCTTGCTTAATAGCATTGTATATTTATTCATTTTTATTTAGGCGGGTGTTGACCAATAATAATTATAATTGTTCAGTGATTAAGACTGTTCGTTGTCATTGAATAAATGAACTGAAGATTATAAACAACCAAATTAGTATCGTATTATGCTAGTACATAAGAAACATATGTACCTACTTAAAATAATCTATCTCTATTTATTACTTTTCTAGATATTATAAAACTGAAGTGTTTCATTGGTTGAACGCGCTAATTTCAGGAAGTACTGGTTCGAATTGCATTTTTTTTATTGCATACTTAGTCCATTTATCGAGGAAGGCTATAGGCTATATAACATCACGCTATCACCAAAAGGAGCTGAGCAGCAGAAGTCAAACCTCGAGGAACAGCTAGCTTTAAGACAATCGTCTACCGAGCGCTCGTCCATACTAAAAGAGAAAACGTTTTTCTGCCCCTAAATGTTATCCTATCTCAATGATTTTTTAGAATGCTTCTTACACAGTAAAAAACTAGGTTTATAGGTTTACTTTTTTTCAAAATTTATAATACATAGTTTGAAAGTTACAGGCGCCTAAGAGTTAGGTACTATAAACCCAGTTTTTTACTGTGTCAGAAGCATTCGTTAAAACTATAGAGCTCTTATGAGATAAAAAAGGTAAAGAAAAAAACACAAAAAGGTTAAGAAATTAAAAATCAGCAGCACTTATTTCTGAGCGATACTTCTATAACTTATGTGTTTGAATACAATCTGAATATAAAACATACAATAATATCGGTACTTCGTAAGTTAATGACCGGCCCACTATTGTTTTATCATAAATCGTATTCAGACAAACACACATAATAAGCAGTTTCAAACATTTCTGCTTACGTTTGAGTTTAAACTCGATTTTGAAAAAATAACTGATGTTTTTGTACCTATAAAAAAAACCGCTATAAGCAAGACAAAAATATAGCTTAAACTAAATAATCACTTTTAAAGTAGGTAATAGTCTTCTATATTTTTTTTTTTCACTTAATATCTAACAGAATCATTATTATTTAACAGCCACCTAAATTCCTAAAATCAAAATACACGCCAGCATAATTCCGTCGAAACCCACGTTCTCAAGCATTCATATTAAAATGTTCTCTTGCCACGCTCCCTATCGCTCGATTACAGCCGCGTGCGCATGTGTGCGTCACGTTGCGCGTCCCGTGCACGCTCTCAACATGGCCGCCGCGCTGCGCAGACGCCGTTTCCGGGAAACACGCCGCGCGCCAAGCTGCCAACCGACGCGACCGCCATTTTGTTTGGTGGCGCGGTAATTTGTGCGCGCTTTAGAGAATTAAGGTTTTGGAATTTGAGGACTATTATTTTGTTTACTCTACAAAAACTTTGTACTTTTCGGTCACTTAGTGTGACCTTTTGTTGATTTAAGTTTGATGTAATAGTAATTTTAAACTTTAACTTCGATTATACATTGGTTTTACGACAAATATTGCACAACTCATTGTAATGACTAGGATTCACATCTTTTTTAAGGACAAATATTTTTATTTTTTTATTTTTTTTAGAACAAAAGAAAAACAGCAAAAAAGAAGATTCACCTAGTATTTATTTAATTTATCCTTAAAAACGTATTTTTTGTTGCTCTTTGCTACAAATAACGAATATTTGTTTTTGTTGAAGATATTAATAGCCTCTTTCTAAAAAAAGAAGAGAGAAATCGAAGCCATAGAGCCTTGTCTGATGTAGGTTAACCAATCCTAACGTTCAATATTATTAAATGTGGCTATGGATATCGTCTCATCAGTACTTATAACCAGTAACTAGTCAGTAACAATATTTTTACGAATATTGTTTTTAGTGTATTTTCTTGGTGTCCTAGATGAAAAAGTACGCCAACGTATAAAAGTGGACAATACTCTATTTTAGAAAACGGGTGGCAATCCTAGTCATGACACATAACAAATGAATGCTTGCATTAATAGAGGCGGAGTCGCAATTAATATCTATAGCACGACGCAATAATGTCATTATAAACACTAATTACATGTTGATTAATATAAACAGAAATCCTAATTAAAAAAGTCTAACGGGTCACATTTGTCATCACCATTTTTAAACGATATTTACGAGTATCAATAGCTCTCAAAACGGTGAAGGAAAACATCGTGAGGAAACCGGCCATGTCCTAGAACTAAAAATTCGAAGACATAATTATGATATCTACCAACCCACACTGGGCTCTCGTGGTGGATTATGGCCCACTCCCTAACACAGAGAGGAGGCCTGTGTCCCAACAGGGAAATATTTATGGGTTGGATGACGAAGATGATGTTTTTTTTTAATAGATCATGAAATGGGTCACCCTAATATTAAGAATTATAAGAGATAGTTATTTGTGTGAGATGAATTTGGCTTCACCACAGTTATTTTGGCAAACAATATAAAACATTTAGTTCAGGGTCATCTTTTATGAAACCTCTGTACATTTCCAGAGCCATACATACGTTCTCGATCGACCAATCGTTACTGACAAACTCAGAATTGCTAGTCACGTATCTTTGTATACGTATAATAACGTAGTATAATTAAATAGTGAGCAGTAATCCTAATACTCACTTCCTAAGTCGGTGTTCCATGTTTCATGCAACCCTTAGGTACGCATATTTATAATCTTTTCAAGTTAGAGTGAACAGGCTTCTTCTGGGTAAGCTCCCTCCATCGTATTTTCCATTTTTGATTTGAAATTATAAGTTTTCCTTTTGACCACAAAACTTAATCCAATAAATAGCTCAAGATTGCTGCTACAAGAGAATCTTGGCAAAGTTATCGCCGACAGAGTACACAATAAATGTGACGTCACGTATTCAAACACAGACGACATTGCGATGTATTAACGTCGCAGTATGGCCATTGTTTGTTTAGTTATATTATGTGTTGGACAACGTTGGAAGGTCGACAGATTTGAATCGTAACGCTGAAGCTTACCGAAAATATGTAACTAGCTGTTTACTTAATCAGGAAAACAAGAGCCTTTTTTTTTTTGAAATTGGTTTTGGCTTTCTCGCACAGTATCTTTTTTGGGTGGTAAAATCATCGACTGAGACTTCCTACCCTGTGTGGAGTCGAAGCGACTGTCAGACATACTGATTGAAAATTTACCCTGAGTCCTTTGAGTTCCAGGGCCATCTTTGCCTTTACAAGCGCTCCTGCAAGTTAACACAGTAGCTGTTTTCTTTCTTTTTCTTGTTATTTTTTGTCTAAATTATTTGACTTGACTCAGATTATGTTAAAAAAAAAAACGTAATTATAGTGTTTCTTTGACAATGATATTGAAGAATATTCTTCTTATTATTCTTATGTATTCAGCCTACACCGGTCTACATACACCTCTCAGATAGAACGCCACTTTGCTCTATTAGAATTATACAGGATGACTTTTTTACCACCGTCCAAAATTTTTCTATGCATTAGGTATCAATCACTAAACCCATTTTTGAAAAAAAAATGATACGTCAAATTGTCATATTAAATCATTTTCTAATCCGCTCTGTGTGGTCACTAAGCTAAACGTTAATAATATACACTTGCTGACGCATGAAACGGGCAGAGCGCACCCCGCTGACCCCCAGCCCCGCCCTGCTACACCTGAGCGACACATCACAGCGCGGTGTCCAGATTCATCAACTTTTTATGGATAACATTGAGACGTGATATCTCGATATTTTTGTATTGATTGATACAAAAAGAAAAAACACGTATTCAATGATTTTCGCCAAAGATTAATATATTAAAATTTGGATGGTGACTAAAAAATCACCCTGTATAAACGGAAAGACTTTGTAAGCACATTAGTTTAGGACTTTTAAATTGTAATTTTTTTCTCAAACTGAAGTTAACTAATCGTATCTAAAGTCTACTTATATAAGGTTCTAATCTATCTGGTAATAATTTTATAGTTAAGAAACTGTGCTTAACTTTTCAGGTTTCATGACATTTTATAGAACAATCAATTCCTAGAGCTTAATATTGAAAGCTTACAAAATGAAGTTAGTTTATAGAGACTAAGCTTAAACAGTTACGGCCTCTTGTCTATAAATTGTAGTAATCCCACTAATGGAATTGTGGAATAAGTACGTTTCTGTATTCAAAGTACTTTGTAAGATTAAATGAAGATGGCTTGGAAAAGATATGTTATGTTTAAAGCTTGTACAAGTCTTAACAATATTTATTTGTACTTAATATTAAAAAGCTGAAAAGTTTGAACCTCAGGAAATACTGGTTCTGATTGAAATAAACTTTTTGTGTTAGATTGTCTGTATTTCGAGGAAGGCTATATGCGATATAACATCACGCTTCGACCGATAGGAGCGGGTTGAATCCACAGGGAAAAGCTGGTACGTACATGTATGCTAAAGTTTGAATGTAAGTATGTTTATTACTCAAAATGTTAGAACGGCTGAACGGGACTTGATGAAATTGGGCTCAGAGATAGGTTATAGTTTGAAATAACACGTAAAATACCGTTAATCCCGGTAATATGTCCCGTGGTATTACAATATACGCGGGAAAAGTCGTTTATGTACAGGAGCCACATTTGAACCATGAATGAAAATGAACAAAGCAAAATAATGAACTCGAGTGATAATCATAGCATTCCGTAGTTTCTGCATGAGAAAAAGATTGAAAGAGTTTATATGTTTATTCCTAAATGTTAACGGAAATTAATTTAATTCGTCATTGTATACAATTCCTAGGAAATGTATGTAATTTCTGAAAACACCTGGAAATGTGTGAAATTTAACCAAACCGAACCTCGACGTCTACTTTCAAAGGCACCAACAAATTTTGGGAACCACGAGGTTCGGTTTGGTTAGGTGTACCTTGTAGCGGAAAAAGACCGTAGATCTACCTGTTCACGTAAAACACTTTTTTATACATTTCCACATACACACGCTCCGCCAGATTATACAGAAGACAGAGGAGTATAATCGGCCATTGTGTTTAGCGTTTGTGAACTATGAAAAAGCCTTCGATTCAGTTAATAGATTTTCTTTTGGAAAGAAAAATTCGAACCACGGGCAGGATTCGAACCTGCCGTGCTTCGCTTTCGTGTGCTTCGCCGCGGCAGGTGGGATCCTCGGTGGCTCGGTTGGAAGTGAGCGTCGGATGTACTGAATCCGAAGGTCGCAGGTTCGAATTTTGCCCGTGGTTTGAATTTTTCTTTCCAAAAGAAAATCTTTGAAAATTCGCTACGCATACGTTAATGCGTTTAATATTTATAAAATATTTCCTTAATAGCTTCGAAATTGTATACATTAATGTCATACATTTCCAGTACCTCAGTTCAGTACCATAAATAATACTTAAAAGTATCAGAAATCAATTTTAATACAGAATTAATACTTTCTCAGACAATGCTGTTGTTCTGTAAAAAGAAACAGACAGATAAACGCCCTTGACTGTCCTTTAAATTCCTAAATGATACTTGTTATTTTAATCTCTGCCATGACGTCACGCATAAAGCGGAACTTTTCCGGGAACGTTGCATGATGCATTAGTACCGGGAATCTGAATCACTAAACATATTTTCGCCAAACATCTGAAGGCTTAGTATGACTCATGGGGTTTTTGTGATCAATCGCGTTGTTTTATCACGTCATTTTTCCGAGATGATATCTGAATTTGGTTTAGAAAGCATTGCACCAGATTGCGTTATTATGATATTAAAAAGTCTGCTCCGAAGGAAACTCAAAGTCAGTTTTCACCCGAAAGGAAATTATGGTGCTGTTCTAAGAATTAAAATAAACTTCAGATCGAGTGTGACGTGTCCTAATGCCAGCACACTACATGAAATGGTGGACGCTAACACTTGTTACCTTTACTGCTAGCACATTCCTGGGAAAAGGCTTCGCCAGGACTTCCAACTTTTTCGATTCAAAGCCATTGTAAACCATTACTGAGTTGCTCCGAGCTCCAGCAGTGGCAAAATTAAACAATTATTATTATTGGCGAAATAATGTAATGGCGTACAATAGAAGGTAGAATATGGTAGATAATCTTGGGCTCAATAGCATAGTAAAACACGACGATAATAATTATGATTTTGCATATTCAGGAAATTGTTAAAGTTCTGTGAGATATCTTTTAAATGTGTTACTTGCCGTCAATGACAAATATTCGCATAGAAACACGATGCATGCAAATAACGACCTTAGTGTTTTTGCTGACGTCAGTACATTCAAGTTTTATGATAGTTTACAGTATAACTCGCGACCTCGCTGCGTGAGCAGTTTATCAATTTCCTTTCTCGTATCGACAGGCACTATTTCTGACTTATGGGAAGATCTCATGCTATAGTAAATTAAACTGTTGTTAAATGTACTTTTTTTCTTTTCTTTAGAACCTCTAAATAGACCTTTATTTTGTGAAGTCTTTAAGCCTCACTGACACTGACGTCATTGCCATAGATTCATTACCATGTCTTTAAAGTTTTAGCGTCACCGGCATAAGCGTCGATGACCTTAACACTCTATTTTAGGTATTCAGCTGGCTTACTGCCCAAGGTTCTACGAAAATGTACCTAATTTTTGACACTCTAAGAGGCTATTTCAATGTTGACTAGAAAATTGAGTCTAAACATTACAGATACGAGCATTATTACATCATTGAGTAAGCAAAATCGAGCATTCCATTTAATGATCGCACCTTGTAATGATAATTATAATGCGTAATACTTTGATATAACTTGTAACATCAATGTGCTCCTTGTAAATAAAAGTGTCCGGAGGACCCCATACATTACATTACACGCGAATACTCGTCAGTCAGGGAGGTAGTAATGTTTTGTGAAGTAATGCTCAATCGAATCTGCAATGTTACATTACACGCGAATGCTCCTGGGAGCACCTTTACTTAAACAAATCGGGAAGATTAACAAAGTAATAGTCTATTCCTATATGTCCCCACTGGCTTTGTCACCTCACAAACAATCATAAACGTATTACTATTGTTTATAACAATTTCAATAACACAAGATACACAGTGATCTTGTCGCTTATCTGTCAGTTATCGGGAGCTACACGTGACACGAGTTATCTTGCGAATAATGGCGCCGTTAATATCTGTCGTACATTGTAATGTAATGTGTAGAATTGTTTGTGTGCTGTATTCAATGAATTTTAAAAAGAATAGCAGCAATACTTTTTTGACGTGATAACGTCTTATAATTCGATGGCCGGCTGCACGCACGAAAAAAGATGACGATGCGGCGTTACCTCGCTCTGTAGCGTTCCATAGCAACGGCGTGTCAATTGTTTGTTTATAGCAACGTAAATGCAGTATTTTCTTATGACGTTGTCACGTTCAACTATCGTCAGTAAAGTGATCCACTGTCGGGCAAAAACTTTTTCTTTGAGGAGAAACTCTCCGCATTCTCCTTTCTCTCTCTGTTTGGAGTAGGCTGATAGTTTTTTGTATCATCGTTAAAAAATCAAATGAGTCCCCCGCCCAGAGTTAGACGGGTGGGACTGTCAGACTCGTACTTAATACATTTATGAGATAGCGAGATACTATTACTGTTTTTCAGATTATTAACAGGAAAAGTAAGCGTATAATTTCGAATTGATTTCGAAATCGAATTTGAATGTACTGATACTGATACTGCTAGCCTACATCATCCCACTGCTGGGCAAAGGCCTCCCCCATGACTTCCAATTTTCACGATCCAGGGCCAAAGTGGACCACTGGTCATTGAATGTATACAGGGTGAAATTGAATAGATGCGACAAATTTAAATATACAATAATACGTGTTGTCAATAAAATGTATAAAATATCAAATGTAAAATTAAAAAACCGGCCAAGTGCGTGTCGGGCCACGCACAGTGTAGGGTTCCGTAGTTGCCCATCAAAATACTTATGCGAACTAATTAAACTGATTCGCTGAATTTAATTTTAAAAAGAAGAATTTTCAAAATCGGTCCAGGCGTCTTTGAGAAATCGGGGAAAATACATAAAAAAAAAAGATTACGACGAATTGAGAACCTCCTCTTTTTTTTGAAGTTAGTTAAAAATAGTTGACAATAAAAACCTACCTATCCCCAAAACATACCCACCTATTATAGCTGTAAAAATAAAGTTTACAAACTTACATTTGCAGTTGAAGAACAAGTTCTGCGATACATTTTGTTTAGGAAAATATGCTATCCAAGTACGTTTTATAAGTTGGTCGACTATTACTCGTAAACTTGTAAAGCCTACTTAGTCATGATAATTTTCCTTCAAACTTCGTTATATATACTACTATTGTGAATTTTTTCACACCCCCAAACATAACCGTTTAGCTGGTAGAGGGGGGGGACACTCGAGTCGAGCAAAAATTAGCACTTTAAAGCTTAATATTTCACAAACGAATCTTTTTATCAAAAAATTGTTAATGGAAACTATCAATATTTTTTAAAGAACTATTTAATGATACCCCACACTAAGGGGTACGCGAGAAATAAAAAAAACATCCCCACTTTACGTGTACAGGAGGTACCCTAAAAAAAAATATTTTACGAGATTTTATTTTACCACTTTTTCGGCACAACAAATCCGTATATTTACACCAAATTACAGCTTTCTAGTACTGGGCGTCTCTGAGCTAAACTGCGGACAGACGGACGGACGGACGGACGGACGGACGGACGGACGGACATGGCGAAACTATAAGGGTTCCTTGTTGACTACGGAACCCTAAAAATAATTGATCAGTGTTACGAGTACGCTATGAACGGCAACGTTTAATAACATGAGTACTCCACGACGATTATTGAATACTGCGATGAGTCGGACGAGATTTTTTGATACTTTAATTTTTCTTATTTATTTTGCATATTAAATGCTGGAATACCGATAATTCGTACTTAAATAAAGATATTAAGTTCAATGGACCTTTTGAAAACGATAAACGCGTAATTTTTTTAACGATTTTGATTGTAGAAAAAACAGTTAACCCATCTTTACCCAACGTTGCGCAAGCGCAACATTTCAAAATTGATTTTTTTATATTTCTTAAATAAGAAATAAATCTATGAAATCGAAGCCAGTCTCGAAATGAAGAACTAAAAGATGGAATAAATTTTTTTTAATGGTTTTTTATATACAAATGTATATTTTTTTATCATTCAAAAACTGCTAATTGAGTCATCATTCTCGGGATCGATATATTCATACAATCATAAAAAATATTAATTGAAATAAATCTATACTTTTCACACTGTATAAAGTTTTAACAATATCTTATTTATGATATAAACCCTTTTGTTGGACAAAACCACTTACACATGTTGTTCATCTTAGATTTCTAGGAAACGTTGCGTATACGCAACGTTGGGAGTAACAATAGTCAGTTGTTATTGTTACTCAGCTTGCCATTCATGTTAGAAATGTATTGTAAATAATAGGTTCTCGCTATTCAAAGAGTAGAAGTTCTTTTTTTTTCGAGCTAACAGTGTCACATAGTATCTTCTAAAAAACGATAAGTGAGTGTACACAAATCAGTAAATAAAAAGTTGTAACATTATGACTTGGCCGCGAGCGCTGTCTTCTCAAGAAATTTTGAGTACCTTAGAGAAGAGGAAGGGAATTTAGAAGATGCCTCTCAAATCGATGCTGTGTACATCCCCCCGGCGGTTGACAATCTTACAGACGAGGAAGGCCTAGATGATGACGCGCTAGGTGATTACGACAATATTGTGCCCACTGATATCGCTGGAACTTATGAAATACACACCGATTTACCTACAGAGCCTGAAAATACACAAGGAGAGCTCGGTCCTTCAACTTCGAAGAAGCCAAAACTGTCAAAGAAGTCACCAAAATGTGTTCCAGACTGGAAAAAAGAACATCCTCATCATCTCAGCCTATTTCAGTCCACTGCTGGACATAGGCTTCTCCCAGGGAGCGCCACAGCGCACGTTCTCTTGCTTTTTTCATCCAGCCACTGCCAGACACCTTCTTCAGGTCATCCGGTCCATCTTGACGGGGGGCGTCCCACCCTACGCTTACCTACACGCGGTCTCCATTCGAGAAACTTCCTACTCCACCTATCGTCGGTTCTGCGGCAGACATGACCAGCTCACTGCCACTTCAGCTTGCTACAGATTTGGACAATATCTGTAACTTTGGTCTTTTGCCGTAAGACCTCATTCCGGATTCTATCCCTTAGCAAGACCCATATAGCATAGACCTTTCCATAGTACGCAGCGTGCCATGAAGTCAGTGGGCCAGCTTGACTGACATGTTCCATGTTTTGTCTCCGTAGGTTAGGACTGGAAGGACGCACTGATTGAACACCCGGCTTTTCAGGCACTGCGGCAGTGGCGACGTGAGGATATGACGCATTTTCCCAAATGCTGCCCAGCCAAGCTGCACTCTTCTGGCAATTTCCCGCTCGAAGTTGTCTTTACCTAGCTGTAATACCTGTCCGAGGTAGATTTAATCCAGGACAACTTCGAATGTTATGCCTTCGACGATAATTGGTTCTGGGATGACATGGTCATTGAACATGACCTTGGTCTTGTCCAGGTTCATCCCAAGACCCACACGTCTCGAGGCAGCATTGAGACTGTTCAGCATTTTTTGTAGGTCTTGAAACATTGAAATATTTTAAATTTAAGTACAAGACTTGCTTGTTCAATTTAAGTCCAGTAATCCCAACGTTGCGTAGACGCAACATTTCACGGAATTAAAAATAATTAATCAATATTTTTTTTTTCAAAAAAAAACTCTTTTTTGATGTATTTATAAACGTTATAAACAATAAAACCATTAAATATGCATTTATTTTTACCCTTGGGAATTAATGGGTTAATTACTATGTTACTGTAACTGAAGCTCCCATTTCATTTTGTCGCATTTATTCAAATTCACCCTGTATAATTTATTAATCTAAGCCAGACGCATTCATTTCTGTAATTTATTCCCTCACCACTTCTTTCAAAACGGTCAAGGAAAACATCGTTTAGAAAACGGCATGTCCTAGAACCAAAAATTTCGAAGACATGAGACATCTACCAACCTGTAATGTCTTCGCGTGTTGGATTATGGCCCACTCCCTCTCACAGAGAGGCCTGTGTCCCAGCAGTGGGAATGTTTACAGGCTGATGATGATGATGATGATGAATCTACTTAAAAATTAGTAAATTTAATTTGCAACACGTTCAGCGCCGTGGTTAAGCGATTTGATTAGATGCTGCGGTGTATGTTGCAGGTACGATTCCATCACGAAACAAAGATGTTTGTATGGCCTACAGGTACTTGTTTGGGGTTCGACTGTTTGTGTATGCTTCAATGTTTGTAAACGCATTCACGATATAGGAGAAATCCCTAGTTACAATTTAAAAAAAAAACAATAAGTTAAATAGCCTATATCCCTAGCGAAAGGTATTATTTTACAAGGCGCAAAATACACAGAAGCAATGAAAGATTCGGATACGATGCGGATGAGAGACGGATACGGCACCGATGCGACTTAAATTACATATAAAAGGCAAAGATCTGCTTAAGATCGTTATTGTACAGGGTGACTTTGTTGCAAAACATGATCCTCTTCAGAAGACGAAGATGCGTTTGCTGTGCTCCAATTTACAAGCGAGGTGGCGCGGATTCTCAAGTGATAAATCCGCGCCGCATCCTTTCTGTGTAATTTACGACATATCTCATTCATACATTTTGTACGAATAAAATTTGAAGCGACAACAAATCCGATCCACATCCGCATCGTATCCGAATCTTTCATCGCTTCTGTGTATTTTGCGCCTAAGAGAGAGAATCCCATAGTACAAAGAGCCTGTTTAATAAAAAAGATATTTATCATGCCCGAACAAATAAGTGTTTATAAAATAAAACCTTTACTTACTTACCCAGATAAAATAACTTATTAATCATTTAGAGCACTTTCTTTGATATTTTTTTTATTTCGTAATGTAAATTAACTTCTGGCTATGAATTTCGTAGCACCAACCTTGCTACGAAAGTGCTACGAATATCTTATTTATAGTACTATTGTTATATTACAACTTTCTATAGTAATTGCATTTAAAAATTTGAAAGTATATAAAAAAAAAATTTAAAGTAATATATCATTTTTTAATTTTTTTTTTTAAATAAAATGTATTTTATCTTAATCGACATGATTACCGGTTTCTGCAGTATGAAATTAATAACAAAAATTATATAAATATAGTTTATATACAAGTATACATAATGTATAAGTAGTAAATATTCAATTTCGTAGCACGCCTGGTGCTACGAATTTGCTACGCGCTACGAGGTCACTCATCGATCGGAAAACAGACAACAAGTCCAGAATCCATTTTTTACGTACGAAAGCCTGAATTTTCATTTACTCTAGCAACGTTACTTTATTTAGAACCTTATACTGTGGCAATAAGATCGAAAATCATGTATTGTTATGTCAAACCAATTTTAACAGAGGCATCTTTTGCGTATCCTTTGGAATATGAAAGGTATCTTTTTTTATGAGAGGTAATATTTACGCTAAATTAAATGAGATTAAATATTGGCCTTTCCTATTTTATAAGCTTTAGAGACATTATGGAAATTATAAAACTTTGTCGATTAAAAGATTTGGTAACTATCCATTATAAGTTGAACGACACGTTCTTTATATATCATGTGTGCAATGATTCAATTTATACTGGTTTCATCCATGCACATGTATTTCTAGGTCTAAAAGTGTAGAATTTTGTACAAAAATTGAACATGAGCTAAAAGAGGCATTTTAACAATTCATTCTTGGAAGGAGAAAGGTATAAGGGATGGTAGCATTAATCAATTTATCAAATGTTTAAAATGAGTCCCATACTGTTAGATAATCTAAAGAGTGTGACTTTGTATTCAATAGTTTGGGATTCATTTTGAGCATTTGATAAATTCATTATTTTTGTATTAAAATAAAAAAAAAAAACATGGGTCTTCTTTTTATTTTTGACACTAAGGTGCTTAGTAAAAATTATTCTTATGATGAAGCCTTTCGATCGGTGTGATTCAGCTACAGTATTTTTTTTCTCGTGTAGCGCGTTCGATTTTTGGTTCAACCAAATCATTTAAAAATCTATGAATGCAGTTTAAATTGTTTTTTTTTTTAAGTTCAATAATGTCTTCTTTCTTCTATAATATTCAAGGTACTTTCCCTCCATGTGGCATAGCCGTGAGACGCCCTGATATAGCCGATTTAAGTTTTATGATATTTTAACGCAAAGTCCCTGTATTTATGCAATAATTGAAAGGCGCACGGTTCCTTGACCTGGTAATCTTTTTGGCCCGGAGTATGACGAAGCAAACTAGGAAAAAACGCCGAAGTAAGTCTCGCTAAGTCATTTATTGTTAACTCATACGGCCTAATAATATGGCTACAGTTTACATTTAGTATAGCTTATAGCTGGAGAGCTACTGAACCCTGCGACTAACGGTCTTCCTGTAAGGTTAGAAATTTGTACACTTATGATTTATAGCATGCTAAGGGCAATAGCGACGACCTGGTAAAATAAATTGAAAAAAAAAAAAAAGACGTGTGGCACTCGGGGACTGCCGCGGTAAAGCTATTGCATAGCATTTTGTATCAACTTATGCAATTATAATTTTATTTATTTATTTTATTCATGCAGTATTGCTTTTTCTTTGATATTAATTCAAGTTACATTTTTAAATATTTCTTAAAAAAAAAAAAAATTATTATATTATTGTTATGTTTTATTATTTTATTAATAAATTAATAATTAATTAATTTTAATAATTAATAATTAATTTAATAAATTAATAATTTAATTAAATTAATAATTAAATTAAATGAGCGTGAGGTTTCTTCATTACGGAATTTCTGGATTCGGTCCCCGCGCTCAAGGCCCGCGATAGAAGCTATGCAATAGCTTAAAAACTTGTTTTCCGTACTTAATGATCACTTCCCAGAATTTGATTCTTATTAGCAACACTATCGAATGGTGTAATAATACAGGCAATGATTTTTTTTCCAAAATCAGCGGGTTCGATTCCTGGCCAGGATTATTGATTTTTCTAAAATCTAATGATGCAGTTTTAGTTTTCGTCAAAATCGGCCGCGACGGCCTTGTAATCACGAATACGACACTATTGGATAGATTATTATTTTTAGTACAGTGCATTATAAATTGTAAGTTTAATTATTATCTAAAACCAAAATGTTTACTATTTGTATACTCATGTTTGCAAAGAACTAAATGATTTGACGTATATATATATTTATTTTGTCATCTAGAAGTAGGAAGGCTCAGATCATAAAAATATTTGAGTAAGATGAACGACAGCTATGAGACCGGTCCATTAGGGTACTTTGCTTGATTATTTATTCATCACCATAACATCACCTATAATTGTCCCACACTTCACCAGTTATTTTAAAATTCGTGTTGTACTTCGTAGCACGACCGTGAACATATTCATAATAACTTTTGATGGTAATAAATTCCTCTTATACCACTAATTAGTAATTTTGTACCTCTCAATTACCGCAGATATGCAGGTCGTGCTAGGAAGGTAGCTTCCCAGCACGACCACACTAAAATTCCAGCTGGCATTGAAGTTAAAGACACGGGAGCATGCCTAAAAATTCGTGCCCATTATGTACCGCTATTTCATTACCCGTAAATTGTCGTAAATCGTAAGAAAAAAATAAAATTAAAAAATCTGCCCACAAGCCTGCATTTGATTTTTAAACTTGTGACGAGATGGCGTTAGATAAAATTATGGGCAGAAATTTTTAATTTTTTTTTTTATAATTTACGACAATATACCGGTAATTAAATCGGAGTATAAATGAGTACAAAATATTAGACATGGTCCCGTGTCTTCAACTTCAATGCCAACTGGAATTTTAGCGTGGTCGTGCTGGGAAGCAATCTTCCTAGCACGACCTGCTTATCTACGATAATTGAGAGGTACAAAATTGCTAATTAGTGGTATATAATAGTACAAAGTAAGAGGAATTTATTACCATCAAAAGTTAAAGTGAATATGTTCACGGTCGTGCTAGGAAGTACAACACTAAAATTCCATGTAATAAAGGGTAAACTTAATGGAAAAACCCAATAAATTCAACACTTCCCGACCTGGGCATCGAAGTCGTATCGTATCAGTTAATAAGATATTTATGCTTTGGCCCTCTAAGGGCCTTCATTTTGCTGACTACTCTAGGCGCGCGTGGAACACGACGGCGACGCACCGTCGACCCGGGCATAGTCCATGATCGGACAGCGAGTCGCCCATTACTCGTCGGCCGAATGCCCGCGCCTACGGGATAGATTTATGCTTAGCCCTGAGTTATAACATGAATAGGTATACTATAACCGTAGCAGTAATACATGAAAACAACATGAAAGATTATACAGAATTAAGATTACGTTTATCAGTGATTATTTTGATATTGAGCCTGCACCTTGTGTAGATATGATTGTAACAATATGTACTACATATCGTAA
Source organism: Agrotis clavis (assembly GCA_954870645.1). NCBI lineage: Eukaryota > Metazoa > Arthropoda > Insecta > Lepidoptera > Noctuidae > Agrotis > Agrotis clavis. The sequence continues at coordinate 22,598,089 of OX940930.1, forward strand.
TATAGACAATAGACATGCTCCGATTTTTTTTTGTATTACTCGCCTTCTCTGTCCCACTCCTGAGTAAAGGCCTCCTCCTATTCCATCCAATTCTCTCGATGTACACCATCCAGAGAATTGGAAGGACCTCTTCACGCCAATTCACAAGGAAGTCATTAAAAGCGTCTCGCCATCTTCTCCTTTTCCTAACGTGATAAATTCATCAGGACGGGAGGGACTGTCATACTTGTACTGACTCAAATCCACGGTGATCTTCAATAGCCCGTTACGTTCCGGGGCCATGGTTACCCGATAGTCCCGCGCGCCCGGTAGGCTTTTGCCCTCTAAGGGGGCCCCCGTCATACTGCTGAGAGCTCTTTGAGGCGCGCGTGGAACACGACGTGCCGTCGACCCGGGCATGGGTCATGACCGGACAGCGAGTCGCCTTTATTCGTCGTTTCTTAGTCGGCGTCGTGCGGCCATCTTCTCCTAAGCCTGTCGTGACCCCGTCTAGCTACCCTGTAGTGTAGTGTATAAAGGCGCATGTTACTACGTATCAACATCCTCCTCGACCCTTGCAAGAGCCAACCCGCGATGCTGAGCCTGTAGTTTTAAATTAGCCCCTATATAATATCATTCAGATCCAGCCTGTCCCTTGCTGTCCTCCCTCAGTGACGCCCTAAGCCGAGGTTCGTACCCTACAGGGGGTGCCTTAAGAGTGTGAAAAAAAAATGTATTGTATTTATTGTGTGATAACTTAGTAAAAATGCGCACTGACACAGCCTAGCTTAAATGGCGTTGGACGGGTCATAATTATGCTAAGAGAAAATACAGAAAAATGGACTAATTTAGTAACAAAATGTTACCCAAGAGATGGAAAAAGAAGTAGAGGCAGACAAAACAAAAGATGGGAAGATGACCTCAGGAAAGTAGCAGCTCGATAATGAGCAAGTTAGCAAGAGACAGGAAATCTTTAGAGGAGGCCTTTGTCGATAGACAAGCTGTTCCACAAAAACAACCAGTTGCCGATTATTCTAATACGTCAATCTAAGTTAGAATTAATTAAGTTTTAGTAAGTAACCATGTATTAGTTTATTGTAAAGAAAGAAACAGCAATAAAGGCTACTTCATTTTATTTTATTTGACTTAGTAGTCATTTAGTTGTGAGCCTCTGGCTGGAGCCCTTACAGTCACTTAAAGCATCCACAGAAAGGTTAAGCAGCTGACAACTTCCTTCTAAGTTGACCTGCAAATGCGACCCAAAAAAAAACGTACCAACATATTGAAGTCATGAACTGCATTTGCACGAGATTTGCGAAACACAGAGAGGATTATTAATATCTGAAGGTCATTATCATTTTTAACTAATGTGCTGCCTTATTTATAAAGTGCGAGAGGTTTTTTAGACTAGTTTACAAATGTCAAGTGTGATTGTAATCGACTGATTACTTCATTTTAGCCTTTCAGTTTTAGATGTTCAAAATAAGGTTACATTCTATCAAGGACAGTACTTATGCCGGCCACACACGTTCTTGCGCAAATCCATACTTGCGCAAGTATACTGTACCGTGTGTGGGAAGATGTCCTGTGTTTGTGCAAGTCTAGATTTGCACAAGTATACTGGTACAGTCACGAGCAATAACATGTATACACTTAACAAAATTCAAACGCAATTTACTCGTGAAATACTGGTTTCCACTTTGAAATAAAACCTATTTCGTAGTAGTTTGGTTTCCAAAATATGAGTCTGATGAAAAGGCAAAAGTTTAATCAATATGGTAGCAGAATATCGCTTTTGAATACGGCATAGTGTATACATACTATTGCTCTTGACTGTACGGGTATGGCCGGCTTAACGTAAAAGTCAAAATTGTATTTGATTGACTTACGCCGTCAAAAAGGTCATACGAGCCCATTTTCTAACCAACTTCAAAAAGGAAGCGGTTCTCAATTCAGATGTTTCTAATTTCAATTTGTTTGCGCATAACTCCGTCCGATTTGAAAAAATATTTTTTTGTTGAAATGTTTTCCCAAAATGGTCCCATAAAATTTTTATCGAAATCGGACTAGCTGTTGAAAAATCAACATCTAAAAATCAGTACATCAGCCATTTGGTCCCATAACTTTCATTATAATTTCATTTAGTTTGGTTCAGCAGTTTTTATTTTATGAGCATTTTAGCTTATTGTGTACATGGGCGATATTATTAATGGTGTTACGGATTTTAAAATTCCAATGCACATGTACGAAAATTATGTATTTGACAAGAAATTGATTTGAATATTTATACTAAAAACTTTTTTTTATTTTAGGCCTGAAAACTCAGTTGATATTCCAAAAACTGTTGAATTACATTTCTTGTAGCTCTGAAATCAATAAACAGTAAAATCATTGAGCTATTTGGTGACGTCACAGATTGCTATTATCATGCAAAATCTATGGGAGAATCGCGTTTACACAGACCGTAAAAATATTTAAATTGATTCGTGGCTCAAATACCCTATTACCTTACCTGCTTTGTTAAACTCCTTCTCAACAGATTATGAACCACTTGTCAACTATCACGGTTCATGAGATACAGCTAGCCTGGTGACAGACGGACAGCGAAGTCTTAGTAACAGGGTCCCGTTTTACTTTTTGGGTACGGAACGCCAAAAAGTATTTCGTAATCAGAATTTTGGATCTATGATATGAATCACTTACCGAACAAGTACAGTTATCAAGATCAAAATACACACATCAAAAGTGTCTAGGGATCAACATATATTTTTGCAATAACTTTTCTCCTGATTGATATTAATTAAAATGTTCTTTAAGGATTCATCAAATAAAGTGTTATCGTTTGTCACAGTAACGATAAACCAAGTCACCTTTGCATTCATAAAGAAATTTGCCATTTTCCTAATAAAGGGATTTTTGACATTTGAACCACTAACATTAAAGTTCGAAAAAAAGACTGAAATAACAGTTTTCTTTAAAATTTTATTGGGTAACTTAAACAATTAATAATCCGTGTTTCTACCGCGAACACTAACAACACAAGAACATCGGTTTGGCATACTCAAAATGAGTTCATCCAAATCACGCTGTGGAATGGCCGCCCATGTTCGTTGCAACAACAAAAAAAGGTCTTCTTGCGACTGGATACCCTCCATATTCGGCAGAGCTCTTCTCTGTAGCATATCCCATGCATGCTCAATCGGGTTCAAGTCTGGCGACTGAGCAGGCCAGGGCAGGACATTGATGTTAGCTGCGGCGAGAGTCTGTCTTACAACTCTTGCGGTGTGCGGTCGTGCATTATCATGCATTAACTGAAATAAGGGACCGATTTGCACTTGTAGAGGAACGATGACGTCTGATACAATCGTCTCAGCATAAATTTGAGCGTTGAGGTTGCCTCTGATCCAAATCAACTCAGTTCTTCCGCCGATCCAAATACCCGCCCATACCATGATGGTTCCACCACTATAAGGATGGACTTCCTGGCAGGATTTTAATCGCTGTTGGCGTCCAGGGGTTCTCCAGTGTCGTATACGTCTTGTATCCGGTCTCATACCAAAACGAGACTCATCAGAAAAGCACACGAAACGCCATTGTTCTTCTGCCCAATTTCTGTGTTCAAGAGCCCATTGATATCGAATCCTACGATTGTGCATTGCTATAGGTGGTACCCGTAGCGGTCTTCGGGAATGAAGGTTCACTTCATGCAAGCGGTTTCTGACTGTTTGGTCGCTAATTAAGTTCCCTGAAGAGTGATGAAGCCTCACGGCTAACATCATGGCGGTTATTGTTGGAGCTCTTCGAGTTAAGATTTGAATGTATCGGTCTTGTCTCCGTGTGGTGCAGCGATACCGTCCTCCATGGCGCTCAGCCACGGTACCAGTGCTTCGGTAACGTGTCCAAAGTCGACTGATAACACTCTGACTTGTATTCAGAGCTAAAGCCACAGTACGTTGCCGGGAACCAGCTTCTATCATTCCCACGGCTCTGAGCATTTCTTCCCTGCTTAAATGACGTCGCCGCTCCATAATAACGTTGGTTTTAATCAGTAGTAGGGAAACAGTAGCACTAATAATGTCTTCAATGCGTTGTGTGTTTTTATAGGGAAAATATTGACAGCTGATTTTCATCTTTTACTCGAATTTGATTTACAGTTCCTGATTCAAATTATGAAATGCACCAAAAAGGATCCATATAAATTTATAAAATCATAAATTTATTACAAAGCCACATCTCAATCTCAAGAAATCCGCATAAAAATGCTTGATCCCTAGACACTTTTGATGTGTGTAATTTCCTGTTTATACATTAACTAGCTGTTGCCCGCGACTTCGTCCGCATTGTATTTGGTTTTATGGCACCTATACCAATATTCTCTTTTTTAATTCGTTGAGAAAGTGAGGGTACCTGATGTCCCACTTAGTTTGTTATAGAATCTATAACAAACTTTAAAGCAAATGAAATGAAAACTTCCAGACACAACACTATATATACGACATTAGTAGTTTTTCCCTCGGGTGCTAAAATAAAAAGCTGATGGTCAGCATTACTGACAGGCGAGCATGTGTTATATATACTTGGCCGTGGGAAAAACAGTTGGACCTTAGGTCGACATCAGCTTCCTTCAGGGTCTGTCCTTGGGACTTATTTATGGTCATCGCGAAGTAAGCGGCTACCAGGAATTGTGCAATGTGAGTTTGAACTGGAAAAGGAAATTGTTGGAGATGAGTGGTATTCACGGTATCAATGCAGTTTCCCCTGAGCCACATCCGGTGAGAATTTCAGCTTCGCTTAAATTTCTGTGTAATGCAGTAACTATATTTAGTCGCGTTCCATTGCACAATTTTGGTGGAGTTAGATTTCTTAGAAGCATTATTATTACTTTTAGGTTATTATATGAGCTCGAGGACCACAGGCAGTTAATGAATATAAAATCTCAAGTGGGTAGTTGCTGGCAGCATCCTGATTGACGACGTTATTGTATGACGTGTGAACCACATCATTCCCAACAATTTCGGCTAATATGTTTTCATTTATTGCAGCGGTTCGGTCATTTTTTTAGTACCTATCGCACGATCAAATAGCCAAGAATTTTCCTGAAGTGTTATACTTGACGGGACTCCGAACACGTAACTTATCAATTCTTCTTACAACGGGCAGTGTCTGCCGGAGTTTTCCGGAGAACAGTACCTACCGTGATATTGTCTATGGGTCTATCATCATGGCGAATGTCTCAAAGTGTTCTGTCTGTGACATGGTACATTCAGACGATTACATTTTTTTTAGCGTGGTAATACATCACGTGGAACACAACGTGCACTCTTTACTCGCCGCCCGCATGGCCGCGCCTACAGTGGCTGGAGATCGTGTAGCGACGTCTGTCGCCATCGGCGTCTACCGCTGCGGCTGGGCTGGAGGTGGACATTGTCCTCTCCCTCATGCGTCCCGCCTCCTCCTTCGTCAGCATGACTGCTTCGCAGAAGGAGGCGACTGCTTCCCATTCTGTCTTGCCCCGCAGCATCATGGCCTCGACCAATACTAAGCACGAGAGGTCACCGATTATCGTCGTAGTGAGGACACGGCGGTTCTCTGCCCAAGTGGGTAGTCCTGCACCGTATGCTCCACCGTGTCCTCCAGGCGATCCACGCAGTGGTGACACCCAGGCGATTCTTCCTTCCCTATCCGACACAACTACCTCCCGAAACTTTCCGTGTTCGTTGAGGACCTACGTCATGTGGTAGGTCAGGCGGGACGCCGTGACGCCTATCCAACCACTCCTTAAAGAGGGGTCTTACCACCGCGGTTGGGGCTAGGGTTGCCAACCGTACTATAATATATAGTACCTATTGTACTATATTTAGGGTCTCCGTACTACTTTTGAAGAAATATATAGTACGCGAAAATACTATATTTCCGTACAATAGCTAAATGTTTATATTTTGCGTTTCTATTTCATTACTAAAATTAGTAAATTAAAAAAACTTCCTGCAATTTACGAACACATTTTTAAAAAACCGGCCAAGTGCGTGTCGAGGCACGCACAGTGTAGGGTTCCGTAGTTGCCCATCAAAATACTTATGCGAACTAACTAAACTGATTCGCTGAATTTAATTTTTAAAAGAAGAATTTTCAAAATCGGTGCAGGAGTCTTTGAGAAATCGGGGAAAACACATAAAAAAAGATTACGACGAATTTAGAACCTCCTCCTTTTTTTGAAGTTAGTTAAAAATAGTTGACGATGAAAACCTACCTATCCCCAAAAAACATACCGTAAAAACATACCTATTATAGCTGTAAAAATACAGTTGACAAACTTACATTTGCAGTTGAAGAACATGTTCTCCGATACATTTTGTTTAAGAAAATATGTTATCCAAGTACATTTTATTTATAAGTTGGTCGACTATTACTCGTAAGTTGTAAAGCCTACTTAGTCATGATAATTTTCTTTTAAACTTCGTTATATATACTACTATTGTGAATTTTTTCACACCCCCAAACATAACCGTTTAGCTGGTAGAGGGGGGGGACACTCGAGTCGAGCAAAATTTAGCACTTTAAAGCTTAATATTTCACAAAAGATTTTTTTTATCAAAAACCGTTAAAGGAAACTATCAATATTTTTTAAAGACCTATTTAATGATACCCCACACTAAGGGGTACGCGAGAAAAAAATAAAACATCCCCACTTTACGTGTACAGGAGGTACCCTAAAAAAATATATTTTACGAGATTTTATTTTACCACTTTTTCGGCACAACAAATTCGTATATTTACACCAAATTACAGCTCTCTAGTACTGTGCGTCTCTGAGCTAAACTGCGGACAGACGGACGGACGGACGGACGGACATGGCGAAACTATAAGGGTTCCTTGTTGACTACGGAACCCTAAAAAATATGGAAGAAGTGCAAAAAATATAGTTATACAAAATAAATAAGCAAAAATATAACTTTAAGCTATTTTTAATTCTTCCCTACTAAAATACTATATTTTTTTGAAGCGTACTATATTTTTTTATGGCTTTTTCAAAAAAAAATACTATATTCTGACAAAAAAATGTTGGCAACCCTAGTTGGGACGTGCCCGGAACTCGGTTGCGACAGTCGCTCTTTCCATATTGCCCTGTGATCGCGCCGGAGCTTTTTCCTGGGATTCATCCTGGAGATTGTATTGTATTGTATAGCGGGCTGGTATCCGCAACTCCACGTCATATGGGCGTATTTTGCGTGCGGATGAGATGATCATTCTCCTGGCGATGCGCCTCGATAGACGCGGTGGAGGGCCGTCGCCTCCAGGGGAAGACGACTACATTACAATCCTGAAACACCTTTGCTTTGTCACAGTTTCATGACTACGAACACGTTGAGTGTTGCAGTGTTGTCTTAGTCAAATGGGATTTTAAACAACAAAAAACAAAAAAAAAAAATACGCATCTTACTTTGTTAGTGACGTACAACAGAGACTGCTCATCAGGCTGAACAACTTTGCTAAGACGTCATTCCTTTGTAGCTGGGCTCTTGGAGTTCCACAACAGGTGTTCCAGATCTTCAATTTTTATACGTCAACAGAGAGTGCTCATCAGGCTGAGCAACTCTTGCTAAGACGTCATTCCTATAGGTATATGTCATAGTGTAGCTGGGCTCTTAGTGTTCCACATCAGGTGTTCAAGACTTTCAATTTTTATACGTCAACAGAGACTGCTCATCAGGCTGAACAACTTTGCTAAAACGTCATTCCTTTATAATGTTATAGTGTAGCTGGGCTTTTGGTGTTCCACATCAGGTGTTCCAGATCTTCAGTTTTTATATGTCAACTGAGAGTGATCGTCAGGCTGAACAACTTTGCAAAGACGCCATTCCTGTATATGTAATAGTGTAGCTGGGCTCTTGGTGTTCCACATCAGGTGTTCCAGTTCTTCAATTTTTATACGTCAACAGAGAGTGATCGTCAGGCTGAACAACTTTGCAAAGACGTCATTCCTGTATATGTAATAGTGTAGCTGGGCTCTTGGTGTTCCACATCAGGTGTTCCAGTTCTTCAATTTTTATACGTCAACAGAGACTGCTCATCAGGCTGAACAACTTTGCTAAGACGTCATTCCTTTATATGTTATAGTTTAGATGGGCTTTTGGTGTTCCACATCAGGTGTTCCAGAGATCTTCAATTTTTGTATGTCAACAGAGAGTGCTCGTCAGGCTGAACAACTTTGCAAAAACGTCATTCCTGTATTTGTTATAGTGTAGCTGGGTTCTTGGTGTTCCACATCAGGTATTCCAGATCTTCAATTTTTATATGTCAACAGAAAGTGCTCATCAGGGTGAACAACTTTGCTAAGACGTCATTCCTGTATATGTTATAGTGTAGCTGGGCTCTTGGAGTTCCACATCAGGTGTTCCAGATCTTCAAATTTATTCCCTCAGCAGAAAATGCTCATCACGCGGAACAATTTTTGCTATCGCACCATTTTTGTATCTCTTATAGTTTAGCTGGTCCGTTGCGGTTCTGCACCAGGTGTTCAAGTTTCCAAGATAAATTATAGCCTATGTGTTGGCCAGACTTAATACCTATACAACAAAAAAAAAATCATTCAAATCCGTCCAGTACTTTTTGAGTTTATCCCGGACATACATACAGACAAACAGACAAACAGACAAAAATTCTAAAAACTATATTTTTGGCTTCGGTATCGATTGTAGATCACACCCCAAGTATTCTTTTCAAAAAATATTCAATGTACAGTTTTGACTTTCCTACTATTTTATTATATGTATAGATTGCTTATTTTGTATACAAATCCTTTTATTTACCTGATATATACCAAAATTGTTTACAAACTGACTGAGCAAGATAAATTATGGAATCAGGCGTTACTTTGCGGAAATCCATGACATTAAATGTTATGAAAAATATCTAGTTTTAATTCCGCGACAAAAATCCAGGCTTGTTGCAGGATGCAATCCCACCCTATGCAATCATGCATATGCATGCTTTGCTGCATGTGCATATGCATGATTGCATAGGGTGGGATTGCATCCTGCAACAAGCCTGGATTTTTGTCGCGGAATTAAAACTAGATATTTTTCATAACATTTAATGACTGAGCAAGGTTTTTATTCGATCGTATCAAATTCATCACTGTCAACATCTGTATTGGTTGGACAATCTAAAATGAAGGAAAAATTTAATCATTTTAAAGTCAAATAAGATTAAACTATGCCATAATACCTGTCATCCCCGAAGGGATAGGCAGAGGAGTCATCATCATCAGCCTATTGGCCTATAATGTTCCCACTTCTGGGACACAGGCCTCAGCTCTGTGAGAGGAAGTGGGTGATAATCCACCACGGGAGCCCAGTGCGGGTAGATAGATGTCACATGTCTTCGAATTTGGTGGTTCTAGGGCATGCTGGTTTTCTCACGAGGCTTTCCTTCACCGTTCTGAGAGCAGTGGTGATGAAATTAAAAAAGTCGGGGCCGATACCACTGGGCCACCACTGCTCCTTAGTATTTTAGTCTCTCAGTTTTATTCTACAAATGCAGAGGCAGAGGAGTAGGTACCATTTTTTAAATTAATATAATATGCTATCGTTTTAACACAATCTAGTCTGATTGATAGTAAGCAATGCCGTGGTCGACTGTGAAGCACGAACGGCGAAGCCTAGAAGTAACCTTTTTAAGATTTAGGTATAAAACCCCAAGGTTGTAACTATCAGAAAACACACTCTATGGTAGCGATATTAAATCATCAATATCGATACCAAAATCCTCATCCAGGTTGAAAAATTGCCTCCTAAATATTTATCGACCGTCTTTTATCGATTTACTTACTTAGTGACCCTTATCCCATTTTACTTGTGGTTCACGCAACACGTTATCTTATTCCATTCTCCCCTATCAGACGTCACAGTATCATTTACACCTTTTTCGTTCATATCATTCCCTAGACAAACAATCCATCTTTTCTTTGGCCTTCCTCTTCCTCTCCGTCCATCAACTTAGTAGAGATAGAAAAACTATTTATATCTGAAGAAAAACAAAAGCAGAGATAGATTAAATATTTGGAAACGACCATTAATCATAAAAATAATGAAAAACAAAACAATACACGTAAATAAATCATTCGTAGTCAAGAAAAACCCTATCCAGGTACAAAAAAATGCTGCCTAAAGAACTATCGAGCGCCTTCCTTCGACTTATTTACTACATAAGGATTTATGTACAGTTCCCGTACGTCATGGCCGCATCGCCCCCGTCATGCGCACTACGCCGATCGATTCAACCCAGTACTCTAATGTTATTTCAAGACTTTATTTAGTAATCATTTAGAGTTTAGCTTATATTCAGCTATGTTTTGAAAAAATATTGGTTTATCGATCGATAATGATGGAAATTGGCTTTTTTTCAGGTTGTTCTTATGAAAAGATTGATTTTTGTAAAGGGATTGGTTGATTACGTAGTATTGATTTTTATAACCTTTGGCAAGGGTTGGAAATATGTAAAGAACATAATATGTATCTAATATTCGTTTGAAATAGTTTTGTCAGTGTGTTTAATCAGTTTTGTTACAGTGATTTTCAATCGATTTTCAGGAATTTGTCGTTTTATTTTTTATTCTTGCACAGCGTTCTTCTACAATGTTCTTTATGAAACGAAATGAGAACTGTAGAAGTTGATCTTTTAAATCTAAGGCTGAAATGGCTATAAGCATTGTTTTGTCTATTTACCTACTCACTTTTATGTTTTGTTAGGTTTTTATTGTATTTTAATGTTCTTTGTGGTGGAAGAGATTGGGCTTAACGATTTAGGGATTTCCCAGTGTCGAAGAAACTAGTATCCACTTTTTTTTAAAGGAATTTCTCTTCAGTCGATACTTCAGAAACTTTAGAGTTCTCTTCAACCGTGTCGTCAGTTAGTTCTTTAGATCTAAATATATAATTATATAACTCAAAGGTGCCTGACTGACATAGTGATCTATCAACGCAGAGCCCAAACCACTAGACGGATCGGGCTGAAATTTGGCATGCAGGTAGATGTTATGACGTAGGCATACGCTAAGAAAGGATTTTGATCAATTCTACCCCCAAGGGGATAAAATAGGGGGTGAAAGTATGAAACTTTGTCAATTTTATAAAAAAAATACATTGTTAAGTTCCGACATTCACGCGAACGAAGTCGCGGGCACAGCTGGTTTAAGATATTCTTTTTTTAACATAGTCACACACTAGAAATTTCTCCTGTATCGTGGGTGCGTGCAAACAGAAACTCACATACACAAACACCCAGACCCAGAACAACTACTTGCAGATCACACAAATATTTGTTCCTTGCGGGGATCGAATTCGCGACACACTACTTAGCAGTCGATGGCTCAACGACGATATGATACTAGACTCCGCATGCACGATCTAAGGAACAAAAATTATTCTGTCAACTCGCTGAGGTACTACGTAAGCGAGGGGGGCGGGGTACTGCGTTGTGATTGGCTAACTCAAGGTCTTTTCTGTCTCAACGTATGTTTACGGCTCACAAGATTGGTCGAAATGAGACGAATATAAGACTTTTTTGCCTAATGTGTTGACAGACTTCGGTCGCCTGTTATTAGGAGTCTAGTATTATATCGTCGTTGTTCATCTTCCTACCCTTATCCCATTCTACCTATGGTCGTTGACAACATGTTTTCTTCTTCCATTCTCCCCTATCAGACGTCACAGTATCATTTACTCCTTTTTCTTTAATATGATATGAAAGAAAAAGGAGAAAAGAGTCCTTAGACAATCCATCCATCTTTTCTTTGGCCTTCCTCTTCCTCTCCATCTATCAACATTAGCTACTGCACTCAACCGTGCCGATAAAATATGACGTACGAGTACATAATGACTTTTTAGAAACCAAAAAGTTATTATTTATTGTTATTTGATTTCACAGGGCTCGTTAATTTATTTTGACTTTCGATATAAGTTAAAAGAATGTAGGATGTAATTACATCGCTTGGCAGTAAAACCTACGTCAACCACCAACTCGTGCGTCATCAAATATGTTTACAGCAATTTTCCTTCATGAATGTCTGTTGTACCTAGGTATTCAGTTTTATTAGCCTATGTTCAGCAGTGTTTTGTCACATGATTCTAGTAAGTGCGCTGTAATTTAAAAATAAAGGTTTCAATATCGCCGTAAATCGAAATTGTTCAATGAGATTCATAATTTTGTTTGACATCGCATAATCAGTCCATAATGTTTTCACAGTTGGGATACAAGTCTCCGTGGGTGGGGCCCACCACCCTGGTCCATTGTGGGTTAGAATATAAAAGGGAGTGTCACGCTGTGTTTATCAACGTTTTGCACTTAACTGAAAATAAAAGTATGTGAAGAGCTTCTGAAAATATAACTCCCTTTTTTCAAACGTTGCCCCACGTATTTCTGCTGTATCTTGGGTTCATTTACAAACATATAAACTCACATACAGAAATGCCCAGACCCAGAACAACTATCTGTAGATGATACAAATATTTTTGCTTCCAGCGGAAATTGAACCCGCGACACGCAGCGCTGCAGTCCAATCGCTCAGTCACTGCGCCAATCGTGACATTAAAATGATACCTAGGATACATAATTACTGTAAAACAGCGGATATGAGGATATATTAAAAGAACTTGCCTACACCACGAACACGTTTATTAAACGAGCCTTACGTTCCGAGTCGCCAACGAAAACATTGGTACCAAGGAATATCTCACATGAAAAAACGTTTGCGATCACTTTGAAAAGTCGAACTTCTTTTTGGTTACGGTAGATTAAAAAACGGAACCCTTATAGATTCGTCATGTCTGTCCAAAGTGGTAAAATGTTGGTCCCCCCCTGTAACTTCTAAAATAAGAGAATGATGAAACTAAAAAAAAATATATGATGTACATTACTATGCAAACTTCAATTGAAAATTGGTTTTAACGAGATCAAGTAATTAGTTTTTTGTTAATACGTCATTAATCATAAACCGCAATTTACCTTTCAAAGTTACAACCAACTACATGAACTTTATATTATGTTACTTGCTGCTACGGAACCCTTTATGGGCGAGTCCGACTCGCACTTGGCCGGTTTTTGAGATTCTTTATTTAAAAATACATATTTGGAATATAAAACAATACAACAGTTCAATTGTTTTTCCATGAATAAATATCAGCATATGCTAGTGATCACAAACTTCTTTTGATGTGTTACATATTGTTTGTGAGTGTATTTTGAGTTTATCTTTTTTTTTTCAGTTTAGGGTGCCGTGTTGATCGGAAGTTCAGTTAAGATTGTTGAGATCGGTTTCACGGACGGTACGACCTGGCTGCTGTGACCGGTGACTTAGGCCGGCCGCATACCTACATCAGTTTTCCTGATTCGATTTACTGATCCGATTTCCGAAACAGAGCCTCCGAACGCAGGGAATTTATACAAAAGTAACTGCATGCACACATTAGACAACTTCCCGTACGGTTTTTACCGTCCCGATTTTCCGAATGTAAGCCCATCAATTTAGATATTCCGAACGGAAAAAAAACGAATGAGTGTGGTAGATGTACGGAAATTTTTCGTGATCAGGTTTCCTGATCACGAAAACTGATGTATGCGGCCATCCTTAGCGCGGGGCGACGATCGGTAAGATCAAATGTTCGAAACACGCCACGAGGCACCACTACTAACGAATTCGCGCACTTCCAAGTTGGTAATGTTTTCCCGCTCACCGCTAAGACCAAACCCGTGAACGGACTGTCAGGATGGTTGACTGTAAATTATTCTATGATTTTCATGGCAGATAATGATGTTAGATATAGGAGCAGTGGTGGCCCAGTGGTATCGGCCCTGACTTACGAGTTGTAGGTCGTGGGTTCGAATCCAGGCAGGCGCATTCTTTGTGTAATTTATTTCATCACCACTGCTCTCAAAACGGTGAAGGAAAACATCGTGAGGAAACCGGCATGTCCTAGAACCAAAAATTCGAAGTCATGTGACATCCACCAATCCGCACTGGGCCCGCGTGGTGGATTATGGCCCACCCCCTCTCACAGAGAGGAGGCCTGTGTCCCAGCAGTGGGAATATTTATAGGCTGATGATGATGAATGATGTTATATATGGGGTGACTGGCAATTAGTGTACGATACTTACACACGTGATTGTGCTCATGATAACAAAAAAAAATTATTATTGGAGCAAAGCCGAAATCGTGAAAAAAAAATCAGCTGTTCAGTACATTTATAAGGATATTTCAGTGTGTAGTAAAAAAAATGCATTACAGAGTTGTAAATTATTTAGCCTTTTGATGTCGTAAGAATACAAATATTGAAAGTCATAGGGTCAATCCTAATGTCAGGTAGTGAAAAACCGGGGTCGCGGGACTGTCTTGTCAGGTAAACGTGACCCTGGAACGTAAAGAGCTATTGAAGGAACACCGTGGATTTTAGTCAGTACTAGTCTGATAGTCTAGCCTTGATGTTAAATACACTATAGAAAAAAAAATAGGTTTGTCCAAAAGAGATTATGACTCACGACTTCACGATCATAGGTTTTTCCAAACTTAAGATAATTTATTTATATACTTGGGAAAATACAGGACGAATTTTCTTAGTGGGCGTGGATGACCAATAGAGTATTTGAGCTACCAATCATTTGACATAGGTACTTACCTACTTTTTATGAGCTGTCAAAACGCGTCAAATTGAAATTGTGACGTCACTAATTTGTCAAATCAATGACTTACTGTTTATTAATTTCAGTGCGACAAAAAAATTAACAGTTGAATCGGGTTTTTGTGCCTAAAATAAGATTTCTAAAGAAATAGTAGCGTCAAATATTCAAATTCCATACCTATCAGAAATGGCAAAATAATCTTAATGGTCTTGTCATCGATTTTGATGAAATCAATAAATTTTTGAAATAGAGTCCGCGCCACAACTGACCTGCGGAAAATTCAAGGCATTTGAAGCAACAAGGGCGTTACGCCAAAACCTAAGTTTTGAGATAAATTAATTCAAAGTTTTTAAATTTACACTGTTCATTAACTAAAAGAGCTTTCGACGTGTGATTTTTTTTATTGAATTGAACATTAATTAGGTAATCATATTGTAAAGTTATTTTTTTATAAGATTCATTTATTATTTTTATAATAAAAAAAATAAAAAATAACTTGTTATGTCATAGACACTAGCGCCGCGTCAAAAGGTCATGAGTGGTGGCGCGGAATCTATCAAATAACTTAGTGTGCCTAGAAACACTGTATTTTACCCCATTCTACTGTCAGTGTTGCTAATAAGTATACAAAGTGAAGTATTGGAGTAAGATCACAAAATCCTACCCGTTCGATGTTGCTGTTTAAAAAAATGTTATAAAAATATTAATCTTTACTCTGTTTTTGTACAGACTGTTTCCAGTTGATTGCATATCTGAAGGAGGTTTCGCAGCAACCCTTTGCTCAATCGATGTTATTTTATTTATGGATCCTCAGGTAGCCAGGCAACTGGCACAGTCTTGTTTTTTTTTTAGATTGGCATAAAATTGAAGCTTTATTGTAATAAAGTTAAGGTATATTATATAGGTTTGCTGCTTTAACCAAAAGGAACTTACCTTTTAAGTATCTTGTTAAACTGTAAGTACATTTCTCATTATGTTTTTGTGAAGCTTATTTGTACTTCTACTTTTAGCTAATTTTTGCAGATTTGTTATAACTGTAATACAGCTTTAATGAGGTAGCAAAAGATATTACTAAATAACATTGTTTTTAGACATTAAAAACAAATTTTAATAATATAGAGTAAGGCCACTACTTACCAACACGCGATTACAAATAAATTAACAAAAGAAAAAGACAAAAAAAGAAAAGTTGCATTATTTTATAACCTCTTTTTTATTAAAGTGGACTTTGAAACTATTTTCCTTCTACAATATTCCTAGAAAACCATTTCATTTCCAAACAGAAATGAAAAAAACACGAGACTGCAACCACTTTCCACAATATGTGGTTCATACTCATTCATCATTAAAACGAGGCAAAGTGCTACTTTGTAGTATTGTTTGTATTCCCGGTGAGCGAGCAGGAAATATAAATATTCAGTGTTTTTGCAACACAGCCAATAATATGGCAACCTAATAATAGAATGAACTCCATCAACCTTGCAGGCGTGTGTAAAAACGATTGTATGCAGTGAATTACGGATTAGGTGTTCAAGAAATCATGAAATACTGCTTCTTCATCATCAGCCTATAAATGTCTGCTTGTCATCATTAGCCTATAAAAGTTCCCACTGTTGGGACACAGGTTTCCTCTGTGAGAGGAAGTGGCCCATAATCCACCATGCGCGCCCAGTTGGTAGATATCTGTCTTCGATTTTTTGGGTCTACGGCATGCCGGTTTCCTCACGACATTTACCGTTTTGGAAGCAAGCTTAAATCTAGATAAATTATAAGTTTGTAACTCGCTTAAATAGATTAAAGAAAAAGTGCCTGAGTAAATAATTATAATAACAAGTTAGTTCGGTTTGGTTAGGTTCTTTTAAACCTTGCATGCGGCCGTCTACCTGACCACGTAAAACACTTTTTTATATACGTTTCCTAAATACACTCGGCGTCACAAAAATCGCACCTCTTCGAAAATAAGTTTAAAACATGTCCCGCCAGTAACGAATACATTAAACCCAATTAATATTGGTATCAATTGAAAGTATGCTTAACGACCTTTAAATTAACAACAGTTAGAATCCCTAAACACAACAGGTTTCATTAGCACGTAACGTTAAAAAAAATGTTGTCAAAATACGCATTGCAAGGGCCACTAATTGCACCTCCCTACAAGGGTATAAAACGGGCGACCCGGGTTAAATGTGGGTCATTCGCTATTCAACCTTTGAAGTGAACACACGTGAACAGCTACAGCAAGAAAAATACCCCAGAAGATGGATACCACTGCAGATGAAGCCGCTCAAGTCATTGCACTACTGCAATCAGGGATGCGGCAATGTGATGTTGCTCGGCAACTGAACTTGAGTCGTTTTGCCGTTCGACGAGTGTTCCAACGCTTCCAAGAGACTGGTGGCTATATCCGAAGACGTGGATCTGGAAGACAACGGTGCACATCGGAAAGAGACGATCGCTTCATTGTTTCGACGTCTTTACGTAATCGGTTCTCCAATGCTGTTGAGCTGCAACAACAACTGCTATCAGCTCGCAGAACTTCTGTAAGCGTCTCCACGATTAGAAGAAGAATGCGGGAGAAGAAAATTGCAGCTCATAGGGCTGCTACAGGGCCAAAATTGACTGCACAGCATAGGAGAGACCGGTTGCAATTTGCCCGTGACCATGTGGATTGGACAATAGACCAATGGAGGGCTGTGCTCTTCTCGGATGAGACGAGGGTGTGTCTTTTCTGCAACGACAGGCGTCGAAGAGTGTATAGGAGGCAAGGTGAACGATTCGCACAAGCCTGTATTCAAGAGACAGTGGAATACGGGGGTGGCTCGTGCATGTTCTGGGGCGGCATGTCAATCGACGGTAAAACGAACCTTGTGTGTGTTTCTCGGACTGGAAGTGCTCGCGGGCAAGGGTCGCTGACTGCTGCTCGGTACATAACAGAGATCTTAGAGGAGCAGGTTGTCCCTTATGCGGGTTTTGTTGGCAGTGGGTTCACGTTAATGCACGATAACGCCCGCTGTCACACCGCTTTAATTGTAAGAGACTACCTGCAAGAAGTTGGAATCCCTGTTATGCGCTGGCCGGCGCGAAGTCCAGACCTAAACCCAATTGAGCACCTTTGGGATGAACTGAAACGGCGAGTACGGGCACGTGATCCTGCCCCTACCACTCTCCAAGACCTCCAAGATGCCGTCGTTGCAGAATCGGACAACATTCCTCAAGAGACTGTTGCCACATTAATTAGGTCCATGAGAGAACGCATGGAAGCAGTCATCAGGGCTAGGGGGGGTAACACTAGGTTTTAAGTTGTTTTTAAGGACTTTGTTGTAATTTTTGCTGATAAAATAAAATTTAACTTTTTAATCATTTGCATTAGCTTGCTTTTTTTTATTCCCTGGTAAACAAAAAACCAAATCCATTAATTTATACTGAAATTTAAATAAATTGCCTTTCCAATGATACCTTATAGTCATATGTCTACCATTGATTAATAGGTTTAAAATGACTTTGAAGGGAATTCTTAAAGTGGTGCGATTTTTGTGACGCCGAGTGTAGCTTACATTTTTTAGATATCTTTCCGGTAAAATACAAGTACAAAAATTTTTGAAAAATCAAAATATAAATTGCATAAAACTTGAAGAATACATATAGGTACCTTGATGCTGAAAACGGATATTAGATACTCCCATGACTTCTACCTACCCGTAAGCGAGATATAGTCGCGTGAGTTTTATGTTTGTAGGTGTATGTAGGAACCAACAATTTAACCCATATCCGTTGGGCTTTCTCGACGTCCCAACACGTAGCGCCCATTTACAGAATTTTAATCTAAAATGTAATGGGACATTAAATGAAGGCTTATGGCTCCGTGTGGGCGCCGGAAATGAAAAAGACAGCTCTCCTAGCCCTTGGGTATTGTTAAAGGTGTAAAGATAGAAAACAGAGGCCTTATATGTCATAATTTTGGCGATTGAAAAAGAGTGTCCATAGAGATCCTTGCCCATTCTTCTCCATAGAGATCCACGCATTGGAATGGGTACTTTTTTTTAACTGTTTTTATTTCATGTCTTTTGACAATTTAAAGTGCTTGTAACTGGCCTAATTGAATTACTGCATTTATTGTATAGATTATGTAAGGATCGTAGGTAGAAGGAGTTTATGAATGTATTGTTTGGAAAAATGAACAAGCGTCTCTAATATACGAAAGAGAAAATTAACGTCAAAGTTCCAGTTTTCTTAACGCCACAAAAATGAAAAGTCATGATAGTGAAAAAAATGTGAAGTCATGATAAGGGCCTCAGAGTTTTCATATGATGGGCCAATCACTTTCAAAGGATCATTTATACCGAGGTTCACAATACTAATAAATTAATTATAATTCCTTTTTTACGCGGCTTACCAAAAAAGGAGTCCTTTTACGGCCATGCTACGCATGTTGGTGGGCTGGTGGGCGAGGCCTTCGTTCAAGCAGTGGACGTCTTCTGGCTGATCATGATGGTGACATTGGTTAAGCATAGACCATTATTACCTTTTGTGGCGAAAAACAAACGGTGACGGAAAACATCACGAGGATACAATGAGCCATCAAATTCGAAGACATGTGACATCTACCAACCCGCACTGAGCCCGCGTGTCTGCGAGCTGCGTGCATAGACCTCCTCTCACAGAGAGGAGGTCTATGCCCCAGCATTATAGGATAATGATGATGATGTGGCAAATAAGGCTTCTTTTCAATATTCTCCGTGTTATGTCCAACAGGGTCCATTTATATTTTTTACAAATAAATCATTTTAAAAATAATCGCATAATAACTCTGTTCAATGTAGCCAAAATGAAAAGGTCTTTTGAAGGATCAACATAGATTTTACTCAGTACAAATGTGACAGTCCCATTCGATCCGCCCTGTGACGGAGGACTCATTTTATGCTTTTATCACGATAAAAAGGTAGCCAAGGTTATTTTGGTCTCATTAGCCCTTTGGGTATCGTTAGATATTTTAGGGTTGGTAGTATTCCCCTAAGTGCTTAGTATGAAAGAACAGTAATTATTTGACCACTGAAATGTTCCTTAACGCATTATTTTTAAAAACCGATTTAATTGGGTTCAGGGTAGCAAAGTTCAGGTCATTTTCTTTCGCAAATCTCATCTTAAAGTTTAGCTTACTAATTTGCCTTATTGGTTTCAGTAGCAAAAATAATTTCTTTAGTAAATTAGAAAATTAAATCTGCTACGTAAATAAAATTCAGATGAAAACTAATAGAATCCAATACTAATAAAAGTAACTTCATTTAAGTTTTAACTACATCGTAAAGTGTGTCATAAGCAACTTGTTTTATAAAAGCTAAAAGATTTTTCTTGTTCCACTTTCATATTTTTAGGTCATGATACAGCACTTTTGAATATCAAAGTTTCGAAAGTATTTATCAATATTAATTTCTTTTAGTAAGTTTCTCTAACACAGTAAAATAATAGTGAGAACTTAGACCAATACTTCGAAGTAAGGGTGCCCTCTATCTGGCAGAAACTTGTTGCTCCGAAACCTATTTGGCAGAACTCACTTGGCAGAAACTTTTTTAAACGAACATTGTTATGGTATAAAAAATATTTAATATAATTGTTTTTTGGCCTAATGTTTTTATGTCCGAATTTAAATTGGGATACTTTTATGATGGCAGAATTGTATTGGGCATAATTACCTTTGTCAGAGTTACAATTTTGCATATTTTCATTTAGCATAACGTTTATTTAGAGCGCCGATTATTTGGAATAATTTGACTTAGTATACTTCGAGGATCACAAAATTTTAGAATAGAAATAATTTAATAGTCATAATAAAAAAATTGTTTTATAAAATCAATATGGTGTGCTACAAAAGTTAGTGACAGAAATGAATCGCTGCAAAACCGACTTCACGTAGTCTTGTCTGCCCTACCCCTAGAGTGTAATTTATAATCGCGTAGGCGCGGAGGGGCGAGGCGGCCCGCGAGCTGAGGAGCAGTAGGGCAATTCACGTAACTAAAGAAGTGCTGTTGCAGTGCAGTTGCAGTTAAGTTTCGATCAAAACAACGCTTTTCGTATTCTCTGTCGCTGTCAGACACGCTCGCGTCAAGTTCGCGTCACGCGTGCGTGTGCTGGATCTTTGGATCGCAACATGATCGGTATTCTACTATTCGTTTGACGTTTCTAAATGACAGTATACAAGTTTCAATTCGATCAACGTGCAGTTTTAATGTCATATTCATTGAAATGTAATCGATTCCATTCGATTATTCAGTGGGCAAAATTTTTCTCTCCTGGTTTGGTTGTCGTACAGTTGACGTGCAGTTCACGCGCAGCTTACGCGCAGTTCAAAAATTACATACCGTTTATCACTCGAACGTGAACTTAACTGCAACTGCACTACTACTTCATCGGCGCGTCATAAAATTACGTGAATTAGCCTTCAGGTGGTTTTAACGCACACCGCCGCGGCTGAGGCTGGCCGGCTTGCCGGCCAGTAAGCCGGAGCTGCGTTGGTGGGCGTAAAATCATCTGCGACGATTAGCTCGCGTGGGACCGCCGGAGACCCGCAGCGCCGGAGCCGTGACAGAAGCCATGCCTGCTGCATGTTGCATGCTTGCTGCATGCCTGCTGCATGTTGCAACCTTGCATGCTGCATGCTTGTATGCTGAATGCTTGCTGCATGCTTACTGCATCATCTTACTGTCTGGGAAATAAAAACCACACAATTATGCCAAAAGATGATTCTGGCTGTGAATTTTCTGCGATATGATAGTTATACTTTTGATTATTATGGTTTAGTGTTAGTGGTACTCACGTCCTTTGTGTCGTCAGCGGTGATGAGGGTTCAAAGTCCAGCCGGAATAATGCACAAACACGGTTGTATTAGACTTTTCTTTATTACTAAAGTTATGACGGCGAACACTGACACAAGGATAGTTTTACAGATAGTTCTACTCACTAAACACTATACACAGCTAGGCACAAGCGGAAGAAAGCAGCAGAATAGCAGAAGGATGCGATAGCACACAGATCTAGCGATTATTAAGTTCGGAAGGTGGATGAACATAAGCGCCGGTGAGGCTAGCAACGCGGGCTTCGCAAGCGGAGGCGGTAACTAGACTGATTGACACTTGACCGGCGAATGAATGTATTCGCGCGTGTGCGCCGGTCGGTCCGTTCAATTAACTACGTTACTCGCAGTGGTATGTGTCCACTGTTCCGGCATACGGGATCACAAGCTGATATTATTTATTAATATTTATAGTTTTGAGAAGTATTGATGAATGTATGGCGATTGTGTCGGTTATGTTATTTTGTATGTATATGTATATATGTGTGTATGTATGTTTGTGTGCTTTGTGTGTGTAACGATATAGACGCATGTGGGAACAGCCCACATCACTCCCCCCCAGTGGCCTAGCTAGGGATGAAAATAGTTCGGGAATCGGACTTGTCGTCCGGAGCGTGTGGTCTTGACATCGGTTGTCAGTGGAAGTGGGGGTGGTAAAGTTGGTTTTAGTATAGGGGCTGGGTTTGTTGGTATTGGACGTGGGTTCTCGACGATGACGTCTCTGTCGTCACCGTTATTAAGTATGAACGCAGGTTTTAAACGGTCAATCGTAACTGTCACAGGTTTACCTTTGATAAGTATTTTAAAGACCTTATCCGTTTTCTCCATTACCTTGTGTGGACCAGTGTAGGCTGGTTGGAAGGGGGCGCGTGACGCATCGTCCCGTAAGAATACGTGTTTTGCGGTGGCCAGCTCTTTGAACACAAATACCTTGTGGTTGACGTGGCGGGATGCCGGTACTGGTTTCAGTTTTTCGGCGAATAAGTTTAAGCGCGTCGAGAAATCTGTTAAGTCTGATGTAGTTGGTGCGCTAGGATTAAAGAATTCGCCGGGGAGTCTTAATGGCTCGCCGTATAGCAATTCTGCGGATGAGGCTTGCAGGTCCTCCTTAATAGTACTGCGGATACCAAGGAGTACCAATGGTAAGATTTCTACCCAGTTGTTATCTGCGTGACACGAAATTGATCCTTTCAACTGTCTGTGAAAGCGTTCTACCAGTCCATTGCATGCCGGGTGATATGCGGTTGTGCGCTTGTGAGTAAAGCCGATAGCTTTTGCTAGATGTTGAAATAGTGCGGACTCGAATTGCCGTCCGCGATCTGTTACAATATCTGTCGGCACGCCAAATCGGGATATCCAGCCTGTAATTAATGCTTTGGCTACAGTTTCTGCTGTGATGTCGGGAATTGGCATTACCTCCGGCCATCGTGTGAAACGATCTATTGCTGTTAGGCAGTATTTGTTTCCTTGAGACACTGGTAAAGGGCCTATAAGGTCGATATGCACGACCTTGAAGCGGGCGCGAGGTAAGTCGAAAGTGCCCAATGGTGCGGACACGTGTCGACTAATTTTTGCGCGTTGGCAGGATGAACATGCTCTTGTCCACATTCTACAGTCCTTCCTCATTCCTGGCCAGACAAATCTTTCCGCTACCAACTTGGCGGTAGCGGCGGGCCCCGGATGGCTCAAGGAGTGCAGACTGGCAAAGACCTGCTGTCGGAAGGGTTTACAGACGAAAGGTCGTGGTGTTGCTGTACTGACGTCACAATACAAGGGTTTTTGACTTTCTGGGCAATCCATCTTTCGCAGGCGAAGAGACGAGTCTCCCACGAGATACTGTGCCAGTTCCTGGTCGTTCTCTTGAGCTGAACTGAGATCAGCGAGGCGAATGGGGGAACTTAGTTCATCAACACGTGACAGTGTATCGGCCACGACATTGTTTTTACCCGAGATATGTTTGATATCGGTCGTGAACTGACTGATATAGTCCAGCTGCCGGAATTGTCTGGGGGAACAGTTTTGTTTTCGCTCGTGAAAAGCGTAACTAATCGGTTTGTGGTCTGTATAAACCGTGAAATGCCTTGCTTCGAGCATGTGCCGAAAATACTGTATGGCTTCGTAGATTGCTAGGAGTTCACGATCATACGGTGAGTATTTCATCTGACACGGACTTAGTTTACGGGAAAAGAATGCGAGCGGCTCCCATCCGCCTTTGTTGTACTGTTGCAGCACCGCACCAATAGCCGAGTCCGAAGCGTCGGTCACTAACGCTAGTTTGGCTCGGCAGTTCGGGTGGGCTAGTAACGCTGCCTTGGTGAGGCTTTCTTTGGTGTTCTCGAAAGCTTTTAGAGTATCGCCGGTCAGATTGATAGGTGTGGAGGCTTTCACTGTGCCTGTAAGTAAGGCGTTAAGGGGCGCTTGAATTTTGGCGGCTTTGGGTAAGAATCGCCTATAAAAGTTGGTCATTCCTAGGAATCGCCTGAGTGCCCGGACATTTTTGGGTGGGGGAAAGTTGCGAATGGCCTGTACCTTCTCGTCTAGAGGCTTGGTACCGTTCTGCGATATCCGATAACCTAAGAAAGTTACCTCGGATGCACCAAATACGCACTTCGACACGTTAATGACCATGCCGTAGTCACGGAGTCTGTTGAATATCTGGCGTAGGTGCTCTTCGTGTTGCTCCTCGTCTCTGCTGTATATTAAAAAATCATCCAAATAGCAGTAGACGAAGTCCAACCCGCGTGTCATTTCGTCTACGAATCGTTGAAAAGTTTGCCCTGCGTTACGCAAACCGAAAGTCATAAATGGGAATTCGTACATACCGAAGGGTGTCGTGATAGCTGTCTTGGGAATATCCTCCTGACACACTGGTATTTGGTTGTACGCTTTTACTAAATCAATAGTGCTGAAAACGCGGCAACCTGAAATGTTGTGTGTAAAATCGTGTATATGTCGGATTGGGTACATGTCTGGTACTGTGCGGGCATTGAGTTTTCTATAATCGCCGCATGGGCGCCAACCGTTATCTTTTTTAAGCGCGAGGTGCAATGGGGACGACCATGGGCTGTCGGATGGCCTAGCTGTGCCGTTAGCCAGCATCGCTTCGAACTCGGCTCGTGCTATTTGTAGTTTATCCGGGGCTAGGCGCCTGGGAGAGCATGATACGGGTGGACCGGGCGTAGTGCGGATGTGGTGTTGTGTATTGTGAGGTATCAAGCGTTGTGTCCCAGGTGGTCGTGTTATTTCTTGAAATTCCCGTGTAAGCATTAAATGGTAACGCGTATTACCTGATGGTACCTTTACTGAATGTATGTTGCTCGTGTTGCTAGCCCGTGACGCTGGTGCTGTTAAAGTAGTTGTGCCATCTATAAGTTTGTGTTTTTTGCAGTCTACGATCAAGTTATAATAACACAAAAAATCCACACCTATAATAGGTTTAGTAACGTTTGCTACAACAAATCGCCATGGATAACTACGTCGGAGTCCGAGGTTCAAATTGAGGTGCGCGTAGCCATATGTACTGATGGTGGTCCCGTTGGCCGCGGTGAGCTGAAAGTTGGTAGGTGCACGTTGCTCTCGTAGCTGTGTTCTGGGGTAAACACATAAATCGCTCCCTGTGTCGACCAAGAATGTAGTGTTCGTGGTATGGTCCGTTACGAAGAGGCGACCGGGTGCGGCTGGGCAATCGTCTGTCGCCATTACTGATGATTGCCCGTGGTGTTTTCCGATTCCTTGTAATCGCACGGTTTCTGGCATTTGCGTGCTCTCGGTCCGAATTCCTCATGATACCAGCATATGGGGTAGTCCCGATAGCTTGACGTTGAACGGTTTGCACTGCGCGATGTCGAACGACGTCGGCGCTGTTGCTCTGTACGTTCCCTGCGGCGTGGTTGGCGGGTATGCTCGTCGAGTTTGATTGCCAGGCGCTCCACCATCCGCTTTAGCTCGGCGATTTCACCGGAGGTGTTGCTGCTGGGTCCTGGTGCGGTGGTAGGCGCTGTAGCTGCGGCCACGTTTGTAGGTGCTGACACCTCTTGGATACGGTCCGCTAGTTCAGCCAGCTGTTCCAGTGTTAGGGATGATTGGGATGCTACCACAGTCTGTATGCTATGTGGCAGTCGGTTGCTCCAAATTGTTTGAAGGAATTCTTCTGGCACGCTTGGGCCCGCCAAATCTTGCAGATGTCGCAAGAACTGGGATGGCTTTCTGTCTCCCAGCTCTTCGTGAGTAAGTAGTTGACGGACTTTTTTTTCGTGAGAGGCGGTGAGTCGCTTGATTAGCTCAGTCTTGATTTTATCGTAACGGTTCTGGGCCGGTGGGTTAATGATAATGTCTTTTACTGACTTGGCGTGTATGATGTCTAGGTTCGCAATTACATTGTAAAACTTGACAGAGTCTTCAGTGATTCCATAATTCTCAAATTGACCCTCAACAAGTGCGAACCATAGTTCAGGGTCGTCTGGTGAGAATGCCGGGACTTTAAAATTTAATTTTCTAAAATAATCGGATGATTGTCGTTCCGCGTCAATGGAAACGCGCATTTTTTTTGGGCGTCGCATAGTGATGCCGCGTTGTGAGGTCGCTGTTTTTGCCGATTCACTGCTATCGCTTTCAGGTTGACTCATCCTGGTGTTCTACTCGGGGTCACCAATTTAGTGTTAGTGGTACTCACGTCCTTTGTGTCGTCAGCGGTGATGAGGGTTCAAAGTCCAGCCGGAATAATGCACAAACACGGTTGTATTAGACTTTTCTTTATTACTAAAGTTATGACGGCGAACACTGACACAAGGATAGTTTTACAGATAGTTCTACTCACTAAACACTATACACAGCTAGGCACAAGCGGAAGAAAGCAGCAGAATAGCAGAAGGATGCGATAGCACACAGATCTAGCGATTATTAAGTTCGGAAGGTGGATGAACATAAGCGCCGGTGAGGCTAGCAACGCGGGCTTCGCAAGCGGAGGCGGTAACTAGACTGATTGACACTTGACCGGCGAATGAATGTATTCGCGCGTGTGCGCCGGTCGGTCCGTTCAATTAACTACGTTACTCGCAGTGGTATGTGTCCACTGTTCCGGCATACGGGATCACAAGCTGATATTATTTATTAATATTTATAGTTTTGAGAAGTATTGATGAATGTATGGCGATTGTGTCGGTTATGTTATTTTGTATGTATATGTATATATGTGTGTATGTATGTTTGTGTGCTTTGTGTGTGTAACGATATAGACGCATGTGGGAACAGCCCACAATGGACTCAGATGAAAGAAACAGGCAGATAGAACGTGCGCGAACAACAACGTGGTGCCAGTCGTTATTTATGTGTGCGCGGCAGATAAGTGGCGCCGTGTACGGACACGTGCATCTGTGTGCGTTTACGGTTGCCAGATATTGAGAAATACTCCCATATTTTTGTTCAGTTAAATTGTTCTCAAATATTGTACTAATATTTTTTTTCAATTAGAAACACGATTTTGCTTTATGGTTATACCTAGATAGCAAAAGCGTGTAGTATTTATTATTTCACAGAATAATAATAAGAAATAAAAGTTAATATGCATAATTACTTACTACCTATTTAATTAATTTATATCAGACCAGAACACTTTTTAACGCTTTTTGGTAATTTGTTTAATTAACTATGTATTTAAGAATAGGTATTTTAATTTAAAAAGATAAACAATTTGTTATAACAATCAACATATTTATTAAAATAATTTTTATTTTACACACATTAAACCTTAACAGCCTTTGTTCTGCACTAATTATTGTACATACATACTATTAATGTTTAAAATTGGAAACGCGATTTTGCTTTATGGTTTTACCCAGATAGCAAAAGCGCGTAATATTTAAACAGAATAATAATAAGGGTTTAAAAGTTAAAGATGCGTAATTACTTAACTTAATTCACCGATATTTTTTATGCACAATACACATTCCCCTAATTCAGGGTAATTTTCCCGTCATAAACTAGCAACACAGACGATTTACTGTTAAGGTTTTGTGTTTCAAGTGAGCCGAAAATATTTTATGTAAAATAAATACCAAAACAATAAAAATAACAAGAGTTACCTGGGAAAAGATATTCCATCTTGTTTTCTTACTTTTTGTGAACAACTTTTGCAGTGTTTAAACACACAAGATGGCATATTTTGACTTATAATGACAAATCACTAGTGACGTGTGAGCGAGACGATGCGTAGCTTGGTACTGTCGCGAGTTTGTAGCAACTTTTGATTTTGTAGTAACTTTGGTGGACCCACTCGCGTGTTCTGAGAGCTCTATCTGCCTATTTTTTTAATCTGAGATTATGGATATAAAATATATGCCAAAAGATGATTCTGGTTGTGAACTTTCTACGATATGATGGTTATACTTATTGATTATTATGGAAATGAAATTTATGCCTAAAGATGATTCTGACTTACAAAATTATGGGTTTCGGTGTTATGGTAAATGAGTGTATGTCAAACGATTTTCTGCGAAAAGAGGTTTATGCTATCCGTTGCTATGCAAAATAAAATTATGACGTAAAAAGTTCTGCTATAAAGGGTGGACCCTCGAAGTAAATAGTGCCAATACTTTCATTGTACGCACAGCTAAGGAATGGAATTCTCTGATCTGTATTTCCTGACAGCTACAACCTTGTGGTCTTCAAGTCAAGGGTGAACAGGTTACTTCTAGGCAAGCGTGCTTCATCGTCGACCACATCTTCGCTTATGGGCCTACCACACGCACAAGCTTTACCACAGTTTTACCTGCGCAAGAAAAAACAATACATAGTCGGCAACCACAGATATAGATATACCTAGATAACGCAAGTATCACGATCTGTATGAAAACCAAGCCAGCCATTTTTTGACTAGGTACCTTTTATGACGTCACAAAAACTATTTAGTCATGGGAAAACCAAATCGATTGAAATACGCCCCCGCTTACGGTGTCCCCCTCGTCCCACAGCAAAATTAACCATTTTAATATTAAAACTGACGTCCAACGAACGCTGGACTGATTTAGACGAGCGCGAAAATGGCTACTTACGATTTTTGGTCGTAAACTAGCACGGATTTTTGGCACGCGAAGTAGTTGCTCTTGCGTTATCTAGGTATATACGAGTATATCTGTGTCGGCAACACTGAACGCCCAATCGCGCAGGTAAAACTGGTGAAGCTTGTGCGTGTGGAAGGCCCATTACCATCAGGCGAGATAGTGGTCAAGCGCAAACCATACGTTAAATATTATACAAGAGACAGTAATATTGTAATACATATTTGACTTCCATGACATAACTTGTGTAAAATACAGGGCACAAATCAAAACTAGCGTAAAAAAAAAAAAAAAAACAATGAAATAGTGAGTAAAAGATAGCATTATCAACTATTTCTAGAAAAATAATTTGAAGTCAACAAGAATGTTGTCAGTTACAGTTTACAGGCATAATTCGATTCATGAAAATTAAAAGTGTCGAAATGTACTTTTGAGATGCTATTTTCATACGTGGTCAAATCGAAAAAGTTAAAACGGAATTTAACCCATAAATTGATGTTCTTAAAGCTAAAATACATTTTTCTATTTAAATTTTCATAACCTTGGAAAAAGAGCAGTTAAGGTTATTTTTCCTTCACTTTTATAGCATCTCACAGGCAGTTGCAATCAACCGTCCATTACACTGAAACAAATTGGATAAACACACCGGACTTCGAAAGGAAAGTTTCAGCTGAAAGTCGGCTCTTTGCTTTACGAAGTCTTTTTTAGAGTTTGTACTTTTTCTTCTTTTTTTTCATTGAGGGCACTTTGTTGGGAGATTGAAAGATTTTACAACTGATTTTATTTCAAGACAAGAAAATAGACTATACTTTATTGTACACGAAAATTGTTTAGCAAATGTTTATAATATTGTTTATAGTTTTTATTGCGTAAATTGCAAGCCTTTTAACGATATGCCATGCTATTTAGACGTCAGTTAAAAAAAAAAGGTTTGGTGTCTTATAAATTGTTTTGATTACAATTTGATTTTCCTATCACTAAAATTGTTTACAGTTTTCATTGCGTAAATTGCAAGCCTATATCGATATGCCAAGCTATTTAGACGTCAGTTAAAAAAAAAAGGTTTGGTGTCTTATAAATTATTTTGATTACCTACAATTTGATTTTCCTATCACTAAAATTGTTTATAGTTTTCATTGCGTAAATGGGGATGGCAACTGGGGAACTAATGGCGCTAGTATAGCTTGTTCTAAGCATCGTCATTGGTTAAAATCAGTTCAAATCTTAAAGGTACTTCAAAATATGTAGTACCTACTAAGTCATTGGTCGGATTAGAACTAAGCTATGGTGGCGCCATCTACAATTAGCTTTGACTTGCCTTCCCCATTGCAAGCCTATATCGATATGCCAAGCTATTTAGACGTCAGTTAAAAAAAAAGGTTTGGGGTGATATAAATTGTTTTGATTACAATTTGATTTTCCTATCACTACATAGTGCTTAAGAAGTTAAGACGTTATAATCAGTAGTCAGGTTCTGTTACTTTTTTCATGTAGGTTATAAATACATATCCTATTTCCTACTATCCTACTTATATTATACACACGTGAAAGTTTATGGCTACAATTTAAATGCTCATCAATTATTATTTTTGTATACCAAAATGGATAAATGGTCACCAAATCTAAAAATCGCTTATGCAAGAAATCAGGGACACCCCGAAGTTCGGTTTTGTTAGGTTCCTTTTAACCCTGAAAACAGAAATGGAAGCCTCGCGAAGCGAGGCTTCCTCGAACCCACTTAGGTCGATTTTTTTACTATTACAGAAAATAGGTTATTTTAGGAAACGTTATTTGGTGACCATTTATCCATTTTGGTAACCGTTTAGAATTTTTTTGGTAGTAAAATAGGTACTTTTTTGGGTGGTGTTTAAACATAAGCCAAAGTTTATTTGGATGGATGTTTTTTACTCTTTCACGCAAAAACATCTGAACGGATTTGGATGAATTATGTACAGAGGGGACCTGGATTAACACATAGGACAGTTTTAATCCTGATTTCACTGACAACAGCTAGTACTCGCGTATTGTCTGTCTAACAGTAGTAACATGTAGTTGATGCTCAAAATTCAAGCATCTAAAACAATTTCATCATTGTTCAACCCAAAAAAAAATATGCAAAATCATTTCAAAAGATTCGTTGAACTCTTTTCTACTCTATTTTAGCAATTCTCATTTGCAACACTGCATTTCATAAATCTTATCTAAATCAACAATGCTTTATATCATACATTTAATTTAATATTTTATTATGCCTGTGTTAAAGTTTTTGCCTTCTATCCGATTTCATCAGTTAATTGGTCGGTTGTTTGCATGTGACCTACTCGGCGAAAACCTCGAGAATGTTAAAATTTTTCACCTTACCTTGCTTTATGGGGTTAAGCAGACGTTTTAAGACTTGTTTATTGTAGATAACAGCGTTTATGGAAAGTTGTGTTTGTATAAATAAATATTTAAATCGTCAGATGTGCAAAGTTGCATGAAAAGCGTTCGCACTGAAAAAAGTTACACCCTGCATTGTTGGTACATACGATTTTAAGTATTTTTCTTTGCGACACGAAGTTATGTATTTTACTGGCCCAAAACGGTGGCCCAAATTAGTGGCAGCTCAGAAGTCGCTTCAGTTTGGTATTTGACACCACTAATCAATTGTCATACCTATTATGAGCTGTCAAAAAGCGATTTTTCCCATAGATTTCGTATGGCAAACTGTGATGTCATTAAGTAAATTATTATTCACTTATTTAACGTAAGCAAGACTCAAGCGTTACTTAAAACTAGTTTCAACCAATTAATTGGCTTAAATCTAGTTCTGACGTAATGATCTTACTATTTACTGATTTCAAACCTACTTAAAACAAAATTTAACAAGAGTTTCAAGATTTTTGAAACTTGATAGGGTTTTCGGGTATAAAATAAAGTGTAATTTTAGAGAAATTCTGTTTCGGCATAATTGTTGAATAGTGTCAAATAAGCAGTTGCATATATTTTTGGTAAAATTTAGAGAAAGTTGTTTTTCAAATACCAACACTTTTCGGTCGGGGCAAGGTAACTCTCACGGTTTAAATCTTTGAGCTTAACTGTAAGTTGTGATCACAGATAAAAGTACTCAAACGGTTACTTTCCAGTTGAAGGTAATTATTTGAGGTGAGTTCGGAAAGATACCACCGCATGGTTATAAATACAGTCAAAGTATTACTATAGTTTATAACCTAGGTTTCTTTTTTTTGTGGTAAAATTCATACTTCCCTATTCTAACTAATACATTTAAACAAATACAAAAAGAATTTGAGGCTGAGGAATTTTTCGCAGAGAGTTATAAGCAATTTTCATGTTTTGGTAAAAAAAAAACGGAACTTCTCGGCTAAAAAAAAAATTGGATTATTATGTATCTGTAATCTGTATCACCTACTCTCATCATATGACAAATTTCAGCGCCGGAGGAATTTTTCGTTGACTGGACTATACGTAGGAATCGAATGAAGAGGATAATTTTTCAGGGTCTATTTATAGGGTCTAAAACAGCCACTTTAAGCAATATCCCTTATGATTCACTTAGTCATTGAATAAAACACGAATAGCCAATAAGGTTGCTATTATGAATCATAAAAAAACTGCTTAAAGATGCCGTTTTAGACTTTCAGCACTTTTTATAATCTATGCCATGGATTTTATTTTTCCTGTGTCCTAAAATAAAATAAATAATACCTTCTAACCCAAATAAAAGTCGTTCACAAGTTAACATTCTAAATTTCTAAACAATGAGTGGTCTATTTTTTTAGCGCACACTTCAGTAAGCAGTAAACGTAATAAAACAGCCTTGAGTATCTGGGTCAGTGTGTCGACTGATCCTGCAAGGTGAACGGAGCTACGTCTAATTGTCTCTTCACTGCCAGCCAATGAGAGACGAGTGCTTAGACTAGTCCACTACTAGGCCTTGTAAGCCTATGAGGTTGGGTTTTAGTTAGATTATGAGGAGATTGAAAGCCTTTTCTTAGACAAGAATTGAACTGACTGTGTGTGTGGGTAGCTAATAGAACATATTATATTACACATTCTACACATTTTTACATACACATATCAAATAAAGTTTGTGATCACTAGCATAAGCTTTTTGTTAATTTTATGGAAAAACAATTGAACTGTATTAGTGTTTTATTAAAAAAGATTCTAAAAAGAAGAAGAAATCATATTCGATTTCGTTTTCTAAGCTTGATCGCTAACATTTTTGAGGTGTGAACACACCAACCACAATTTCAGACATCACATCCTGTATACATTTTGATCTATTTTTATTGGATCTCACTTTTAGAACCCATTTTAGAGTATTAACGATTAGTTTCATTTGCTGTTTCCTTTTCATCATGTTACAGTAACAACCATTTATCTATTCTTTTGTTTCACGCAGAGAAATGTCTAGCTACCTGTACGAGAACTTCTGGTTGCAACCGTGACAGCAAGACTCACTAGTTGACTTTACAACATTTCTAGCAATAAATACTAAGTAAGTAGTAGAGATATCAAAGACTTAGTAATAAATACTAAGTAAGTAGTAGAGATAACAAGGACTTAGTATTTATTACTAGAAATTTTGTGAAGTCGACTAGTGAGTCTTTCTGTCACGGTTGCAACCAGAAGTTCTCGTATACATTTCTCTGCGTGTTTCTTTTATGAATTGCTATTTCATCATTAACATTTTAGCAGTCCTTTAAAAGGCGTCTTTGATTTCATAATCACATTTTGAAGATATGTTCCAGGTATACATCTATGGTCATCCCTCCTCCATCCTCTCGGGGTCCCGGACTGTCAAATTAGTTAACCGTGATCCCGGAACGTGAAGAGCTATTGAAGGTCTTCATGGATTTTAGTCAGTGCGAGTCTGACAATCTCTCTCGTCCCGGGAGGACTCATTTGATGATTTTACCACGAATAAAAATCCCTCCCCCATATTTTTGTGGGAGTTTATTTAAACTATTTCTAACAATAACAAAGCATTATCTACTGCCTAGCCTTTTCCCCAACTATTGGGGTCGGCTTCCAGTCGAACCAGATGCAGCTGTATATCAGTATTTTACATGGTGCGACTGCCTATCGGACCTCCACAACCCAGTAAACTATAATATACTTTTTTCTGACAATAACAAAAGCACTTTACAAATAACACATTGTGATACTTCCTCGTCGGTTGTTGTAAACTGTGCAAAGTGTCGTGTATCGAATGCAACAACGGTGCAACCTACTAAAGACGTCGATTGTAACTGTTCGCCCCCACTCGCTTGCTACATCCGTCGAGCTACAACGACCGACAATTTATATTAAACGCATTACTTTTCATTACAGTGTATTAAATAGAACTTTTTACATACTTACATGACTGTTTATTTATATATCAATGCATGGAATGCTAAAAATCCATCCTGAACATCGTAGACGGTAAGGTACGATTCTGCGATAATTTTC
The DNA here is from genome assembly GCA_954870645.1 of Agrotis clavis. Taxonomy (NCBI): domain Eukaryota; kingdom Metazoa; phylum Arthropoda; class Insecta; order Lepidoptera; family Noctuidae; genus Agrotis; species Agrotis clavis. The sequence goes on from OX940930.1 coordinate 22,632,104, forward strand.
AGCGTGTTACGTAATTGTAAAAATGAAAGAACGAATTTTTTTTGGTTACTAACCCATTTTCTTTATTTGATATTTTTCTCCATTAGTCGCAATTTAGCAGTCACCTCCTTCCTACCCATATCCTCCTTCACAGTCTATCTATATAGACATGTAATAAAATGTGTATGTGCCTATAATATTAATATTATAGTGAAAGTAATATACAATCATGTTGAATACTTGATCGATTTTAGAACGGCCTTGCCACCAAAGAAATGCCCTGTATTGACAAACTTGGCATTCAAAATTAAAGACTTACGTCACCGTTATCTTTTGAAATTGTGACAGGACTGGCAAAGACCTAATTGTAGTCTAACGGAATGGCAATAAAATATAATCCAAAAGTTTTAATACAGTTTGAATTAAGGAATTTGAAATTATAATACTACAATAACTTAGCTTAGAAATGCATGCGATGAGCGATTCAGGCAAATAGGGTTCAAGATCATTTTTCAAATATTTTGGCTTTGTTTTTGCAGGTTGTCAGAGCTTAGTAAAGTCCAGTAATTCCTATGAAGATATTATAAATTGCATATCAAATAAATAATCAATGCATAGGTACTCATCATTTATATTCTTTTTTACATCAAATTAACTTACTTCACTACAAATAAACTAAATGTTTAACAAAACTCAAACTGCAGATAATTCGAAATTATACATCAATATGACATACTTTTTTCCTCATAATGCAATACAGTTACATAAAAAATGTCGTAGAAACGATTGTGGGCACCCCGACACGGATAGGTTAGGTTAGAAGGGGAAAGCGGGGTCTGGAAGACCCCGCTTTCCCCTTCGTGGTATTTTTTTTAAACCACCCAGAAATAGGAGCACCGCTTTGCGGTGCTCCGTAGACATTTTCTGAAATTTGTCATTTGACATTGAATTGAAAATAAATTGTAGTGTGTGATATTTTGAGCTAAATATTTTGCTGTGCAATCAGTAATTTTGATGGGAATTCGGAATCTATTTGCATAGAAAAAGGATATTTTTTGATTTGCGTTTAAATACTACCCATTACTATGTTTATTATTAAGAATTAGCCTGTAATGTCCCACTGCTGGGAAAAGACTTCCCTCCATTTCTTCCTACGCTCGGCGTTGAATTCGTGTCAAATGAATTCTAGCGAAACGAACTGAATCCGTTTTATGTAAACTGTTAAATCGGCTTCACACACAAATTTCCAATCTTAGAAGTTAATACTTTCATATAAATGTGTAAAAACGTAAATAAAAGTGTGTGAGAATATTACGATTCAAAAAACCTTTAAAAAATAACCGCTTTTAAAAACCATCACATAAAACTGTTAAATAACTTTTTTTCGAAAGTCGGTGGCTTTGTTTTTTAATTCATTTTTGTCACCAACTTTCGAAAGAAAGTTATTTTACACTTTTATGTTGTACCTATCTAACGACCGACTGAAGACGGAACCGAGCGTGCTGATTTAAACAAGTGTGTAAAATTCCTTAGAAGCGGAGCCTCAAAATTTTATAACGATTAAATGAAGTTGAAGAAAGTAATCAAATGAAAATCTAATAACCAGAAATGAGCTAAAAAGCTAACAAACTTATTTCATTACTTTCTGAATCGAAATGTCAATCTCAATTTTCCGTGTTTTCAAAATCAACATTCAGCAAAATAAGTCAGTGTTGTTTTTCCTTAATCTTTTGCTTATTCGCTAGGAAAGTAGGAACTGGAGAAACAAGAGCGCTTGTAGACGTCCGTTCTTTTCACCGGACAACGGACCTTTTTTTTCGCCGGATTCGCAATGGTGTATGGTATAGGGTGCCTTTTTCACCAGAGATGTGCTATGCAGCTATACGCTGCGAGAATGTAAAAGGTGAGCTACTAAGCTATGTGACCATTTCCACTAAAGCGGAGACGAGAGGAGATGTGTTTGAATAACCAATCAGATTTCCACCGAAGCTAAGTGGAGAGGAGTTGTGGGTTTGGTGACCGGGACTTCACCAAAGCGGAGTCCCGGTCTCGTGCTAAGGTATGTAGCGGTGTGAGAAAGATGAGCTATGAAGATACGCAGCTCTAGAATGCGATGTATCGATATTAGGGAAGACTACGTTTAGCAGGCATCCATAGCACCCAAGTAACAATAGGTTCTATAACCAAGGCGTTTTATCACCAAAGAGTGATATAGTAAGCCTTTAACAGTAACCATTGTGACTGCATATCCCAAGTAACAATAGGTTCTATAACCAAGGCGTTTTATCACCAAAGAGTGATATAGTAGGCCTTTAACAATAACCATTGTGACTGCATGTTCTATAAAGGTTTATAACAAAGCATTTTGGTTCTATAAGATTAAAGAGCATTTAAGTTCTATTATTTAGCTCTTAGAACGCTTACATGGCCATTCAAAAGAATCTTTAACGTGTTGCACTGTAATAGAAATGAGAAAAACGATTTTGGTACTATTTAGTACTATAGACAACCTTACTGACTCTTTTATGTATCTATTTTGCTCTAATAATGCGTCAAAATAATTTTTACAGTACTAGGACTGTAGCAGTATCGAAAACACTATTACAGGATCAATTTGCACTATAAAAGTACCATACACAACCATTACGTATTACAGGATCAATTTGCACTATAAAAGTAACTTACACAACCATTACGTAACCGTTTAGCTTCATAAAAGCTCCCTCAACATCGCTAAGGGGCTAGTTCTGTAAAAATCATGAAAACTCTTCTATAGTACTAAATAGTACCATAGCGACTCCTGGCGCAATTGCTAAATACTTAAATTCAAATAGCTCTTAAAGTGAGTTGGTGTTACTGAAACGAGACTAAAGCGTGCCATAAAAACACTAAAATTCATCATTAATGGACTATATATATATCACTAGTATTTCTTAATGTCGATTGTGTTCTGGTTAAAGTTTTAAGTAAAGGTTTAATAATGGATTTAAGATCGCTGCGTCAGTATAAAGAGAGTGGTAGTTATAAAAAAAGGTAAAGAATCGATATACACAGGCATTATCATCAATACAACAGGCTCATGCTCAAAATGTAAATACTGGTCAAGCGGGTCCAGAAAATATAACACATGGTTCTGCACAAAATATTTGTTTTAAATCACAACATGGCTGTAGTATTAATGTTTCTTTTGCTCAAGGTAGTAATAAGGATGAAGAATACAGTGAGAGCACCTGTCTTCAAAGTTCCCAAACATCGGAATGTTCAGAGGAAGAGAGCAATGACCAATTATACAGTGACCTAAGAAGATGGTGCGTCACTTACAATATACCAACTACAATCCCAAATTATGCCCTAGTGTGTATTTAATGCAACTCCATGCAAAGAAATTTATTTTGACTACACTGTTTTATATTTGGACAAGGACCCCTAATTGGAAAATATGGCCGCTATTTTCTGCCGCGATAGCACATTAGTAGCACAGCTGGAGCCAATGTGTACTATAGGATCCGTATTCGGGACAAGTCCTTATTTTATTAATTAAAATTTAATTAAAACACGAAAATAATGAGGGCGCATTGTCAAATTCGAAATCAGCATAATGATTTTAACGATACAATTATTTTCGCAAGTGCAAGTTATGGCAGTTATTGCAGAGTTGCATGTCTTTTTTATTACAATGATACGTTAGGCAACATGGAAAATGACGTGAATCTTAAAACTTATCTTGATAGGAACATGACCGACACAACACGAACAAAAAATTATGAATAATATAAGTGTCAAGAAAGATCTCTCAAATCGTTTACAGTGCAAAATAGCACTTTAAACATGTTTTGGTTACTTTTATAGTGCAAATTCGTGACATTATTGCACTTGTGGCACTATTTTAGTACTAAAAAGCGTTTCACTACACTTTTACATCTCAACTATCGAGCTGATTTATCACCGTGAGAGCCTTTATGTAATGTTTATAGAATAAATTAGTGATAAAACTCCGGCCTATTTGGGGTTTTGTAAACGTTTACAACACCATTATAGTACTAATTGTGGAGCTTTTTGGAGCTTTTTAGCACGCTCCAAAACGTTCTCAGGTCTTTTATAGTACCAATTTTTGTTACTTGGGATACTATAAAGGTTTATATTATAACAAAGCATTTTGGTTCTATAAGATTAAAGAGCATTTAAGTTCTATTATTTAGCTCTTAGAACGCTTACAGCGGCCATTCAAAAGAATCTTTAAAGTGTTGCACTGTAATAGAAATGAGAAAAACGATTTTGGTACTACTTAGTATTATAGACAACCTTACTGACACTTTTATGTATCTATTTTGCTCTAATAATGCGTCAAAATAATTTTTACAGTACTAGGACTGTAGCAGTATCGAAAACACTATTACAGGATCAATTTGCACTATAAAAGTACCATACACAACCATTACGTATTACAGGATCAATTTGCACTATAAAAGTAACTTACACAACCATTACGTAACCGTTTAGCTTCATAAAAGCTCCCTCAACATCGCTAAGGGGCTAGTTCTGTAAAAATCATGAAAACTCTTCTACAGTACTAAATAGTACCATAGCGACTCCTGGCGCAATTGCTAAATACTTAAATTCAAGCTCTTAAAGTGAGTTGGTGTTACTGAAACGAGACTAAAACGTGACGTTAAAACACTAAAATTCATCATTAATGGACTAATTGGACCTTTAATGGCTTTTCAGTAACAATTACATCACTAGTATTTCTTAATGTCGATTGTGTTCTGGTTAAAGATTTAATAATGGATTTAAGATCGCTGCGTCATTATAAAGAGAGTGGTAGTTATAAAAAAAGGTAAAGAATCGATATACACAAGCATTATCATCAATACAACAGGCTCATGCTCAAAATGTAAATACTGGTCAAGCGGGTCCAGAAAATATAGCACATGGTTCTGCACAAAATATTTGTTTTAAATCACAACAGGGCTGTAGTATTAATGTTCCTTTTGCTCAAGGTGAATAGGTAATAAGGATGAAGAATACAGTGAGAGCACCTGTCTGCAAAGTTCCCAAACATCGGAATGTTCAGAGGAGGAGAGCAATGACCAATTATACAGTGACCTAAGAAGATGGTGCGTCACTTACAATATACCAACTACGTTAGTTTGTTACTGTGTAGGAAGCATTCTAAAAAATCATTGAGATAGGATAACATTTAGGGGTAAGAAAACGTTTTCTCTTTTTGTATTGACGAGCGCTCGGTAGACAATCCTCTTAAGTCCGACAACATGGCAGTGGCGTAGGGTAAAAAATTTTGAAGGGGAACCCGGACCAAAACGTGAATTCTAGTAACTATAGCTTTGGGCTAATTTTAGCCTTTTTAGTTTAAATATTCAACAACAATTTGGGGCACTAGAATTGTAATATCCATAGCACCGGTTATAACATCGCCCATGTACTTACATAATAAGCTAAAAATGGTCATAAAATAAAAACTACTTAACTAAACTAAATTATTTTTTATGGGAACAAATGGCAGGTATCGGAAGGCATCGAATAATATAATCCATATAGGTGCAAAGTTCTCATCACTATAAATGAATTAAGTCCAAATACAAGATAGCTGCTATAAACCGGGAGTTCCCTGAACTGTTCTTCGTTTTCGTCATCAGACCCCTAATGACAGTTGCAAACCGTCTAGGTGAAAAGTTCTCTTCAATATAAATTAATCAAGCTCAAACACAAGGTAGCTGCTGTGAATCGTTGAGGAGTTCTCTCAACTGTCTCTCGGCTCCATCATCAAGATATTATACTCCAGACCTTTATGTGAAATACTTAATGAAAAAAACTTACAAACACACTAGTCGCCCCTAAGAATTTTGAAAGTTCCACTCGATTTCTCCTCTGGTCTTCTATCAACAAACCCTGATTCTTAATTTCTTATCATGGGACCACCTTTAAAATATCTTCTTTCCAACAAAAAAAGAATCATCAAAATCGGTTCATCTACGACGAAATTATCCCGCGAACAAAGAACAAAAACATTGTATTACACATTATAAAAATTCCTATGTTCACAAAACCATTATACTAATCGCCTACAGATCTTAACACCGCGATTCAAAAACGTGACGTAATTGCACAACGCCATCTAGTTGAAAACTTCTAACTAACATAACACTGTTTATTACCAAACATTATCATTGAACTGAACGAACCATGTTTTTACTGCGCTAACTACGCAAAACTTATCAATTTCAAAAATAATACAAAATCAAATGCAAATGGACAGTTGAAAACAATATAATTATTCAAAACTATAAAAAAATAAGCGGGCCAAAACTAATGTGAATCTGTCATCCAAATAAAACTATCTAAACGAATTACGAAGTCCAGTATCATTCCATCCCGTTCTGGCGTACGCATTTCATATCTCTATTCTTATCATAAGCCGGAGACATTCGGCTTTCCAGGCGTCCTTAACTCAGCGGTGTTATGTAGCGTCAAGCTCACGATCGCTACAAGAGGAACTATGATCGGGATTCCTGATTTGCCTTGCGGCTTACAAACCTTTCTGTTTAGCGGGAGTTGAAATTGTTTATTATTTCTTTGATTGTTAGTTTTAGTTTTAGAGTGTTTTTCTTTGATTGTTATTTTCACAAGTAATGTAGCTTCGTAAATAATATTTTTTTTTAAATGATAAATGAAAATCATTGATACTAATATTGCTATATTTCGAAAGTAAACCCGATAGGAATCGGCATGTTAGGCAGCTTCGCTGCTGCAACATGGGGTTCTGGAGATATCGAACTAAAAAGTTTTATCGAAAATCTTATCGCAAGTAAGGCACGATCCGTAGAAGATTGGACAATAGAAACATTTCTTTTCTACATTTTAAACATTGCCATGCTTAGGCCTTTCTGAAACGTTGTCTATTCCATCACCAACAAAACGCATTTCTACGTAAGAAAGAAGATGAAAGAAATGGTTTTATTAGTCTCACACAGGACAGAACAACAATATAAAACTAAACAAAATAATGAAAGAAAAACAAAATAAAATAATAAAACTAAAATAAAACATTACTATAAGAGGCCAAAAAGCCTCATGTAGTCGGCATACGCTGTGACATTTAAAGAAGAAGTCACAGTGCTGGTTTTTAGATAGGGCCCAAAGTACAGTAATAAATATACATACGCGCACGCCTGCCTTATAATAAGTCCTGAAAAACCATTTTCCCGTGAAAATTATCTGAGAAAATGAAACATAACAGCTCTGAATAATCCTAATAGTAAATTATACTAAAACAGAATTTGTTATAAATATAAACGTTCAGAAGTGGAGTAGCGTGGGCAGACAGACGCTAGACGGTGACGTCACTCGATGACGTCAGCTTACTAACGAATGTAATTGTTGGATTGATGAATTTGTGAGCATTGAAGGTTTTATGTTTATGTTCAAAGGCGTGAAGATAATGTGGAAAGGAGTAGGGTGATGACGCTTATAAATGAGAAAGTATGTGACGATGAAAGTATGGATGTTTGTAACTCTTTCACGCAAAAAATACCCAACGGATTTGGATGAATTTTGGTCCATACATAGTTTGTAACTTAAATTACCACATATGATAGTTTTTATTCCGAATTTTATGTTCCCGTGAGATAATTTCCGAGTTGTAGCGGGCCGCTGGCAATGTACTCGTAAGTCTATATTTGTACACCAGGATAACCGAAGACGTATTTGGTTTTATACAAAAGCAAAGGCGTTTGTAAACGATCAAAGTAATGTTTAGACATTAAGTGACGCCCTCAGGTAACATGGAAATATACTGCCTTAGTAACTTTCATCATCTACGGACCAGACAACGAGCAACGGTTATCATTATTGTTACGATGATGTTAAAACAATTATAATTGCTAAGTCAGGGCAGCCATATAGATTGACTATGCATACACGAAAACAAACCGATGATAAGATATTGATCGTTATTCCTATTTCTATAGATCCTCGGTTCGTTAAACGGAAAATAATAGTAAAGCATAACGAAGATTAAATACGGAGACGAAGACAAACATAATATTTTTAGAAGGCCGTACTCGTATTAGGATTGTTTTTTTACAATTAAGCATATTCGATCTACCTATCCATCAGTAAGAAATAAATAAAATATCATTAGATCATCCGACATACAGCTTCCCGTTATAAAACGCCAAAAAGTAACCTCTACGATTTTATACCCATTTTGAAATCGGCGCCCCCCAATGAAAACTTTAACCCTCCGGCTGCAACGTGGCTCAAATCTCCCCTTCCACGCATGAAACGATCCCAAACTCCCTATAATTAAACACCCCAAAACAAATAGGATTTACACTGCGTTGCAATACGACCCCTATGCTCCCAGCGCCATCTACCGGTGTCTACGTAGAGTGACGCACACATATAAAGATAATGATATACTACAGATGTAGCTGGTACATAATGATGTTATACTATGTTTTCATAATATGAAATCGTGTCGCTCTCGCAATGAAGAATGTTAATTTTAGTAACATGTCTCGCTACATGGACCGCGTGGCTGTGTGCTTCGTAGAAGTATTTTATTTGTTCGTTTGTGTGTCATTGTAATGTACGGGGTTGTTTGAAACATGAGTAGCGTTGGAGGGTTGTCTAACGGTCTGTTATTAGAATAAGAATAATCGTAATGAGATGTGCTTCATATCATTTGTAAGGATGCAAAGATGAATAGGTATCAAATATAGAAATTATTGAAGTTTTATTTATAAGTATAGGACTCAAAAACAAGCTCAAAAGTTTAGTTTGTAATAACCAACATATATATGGAACTACAAAGTTACTTAAAGGATAAAAGAAATCATAATGAGGATTTTCTCGGTATATACAATACGATAGTGAAATTGAATATAGGCTTCTATTAGAAATCTTATGAAATTAAATTATGTCTTCAAGAATGAAATCGTTCATCTACATGTAAGAAATAACAAAATATGCCTGAAAGGAGTGTGGATACTGGAAAATGTATGAAGTGGACAAGAGTCCATATTAGAAAGGAATTATGAACAAAAAGTTTGAATGCCAATAAACTCAATTTTATTTCTTTCTTTTTAAATGGATTTCTTTCTTGTTGACATCTCTCTGGAAGGAGAATGCGAGTAGAGAGACTTTTGGAAATAAGGTATTTGAAGGTTCTAGTGCTTATGAAAATAACGTGTTATTATCAAAAAGGTTATCATAAAGGCATAGAAGAAGTAAATATTTATTATTCTGTAAATAGTACATTACTGCCGCGGCCTATAATGGCTACTTTGCTGGTCGCGCTGATGATGGCCGACAGCGCAGCGTAGCGCGGCTCCAGGCCGACACAGCGCGGTCAGCATGCAGCACTTGATGGACGAGCTGAGATAAAGGCCGAGGCCGTAGGTCGAGGCCTTTACAGCGCGGACAGCAAGGGCTGCAATGATGGCCAAGCTGGAAGGCCTAGAGCGTAGCTAGGCTAGCTTGAGGCAATCATAGCGTGACCAGCGAAGCAGTCATCGTGGGCCAAGGCTTGTATAGTGCTTTACTCAAAAATGCAAGTACCTAACCTACATAAAACCAGCAATTGATATAAATAAAATAATATATTAATTAACTAAAAATTTAATTAAAATAACAATATTATGAAAAATACACTTACTAAAATTCAACACCGACTTTCCCGGTTTCATATTACTTACTAATAGTTTGCGGTAATTTTAATGCGATGTTTGACTGCTATATTTTCTTCATTTATTACTTCATTTACGTAGGTATGGCAAAAAAGTCACTAAATAAAAATAAAAATTTCGCTGAACCGCGCTTTTGTTCCTTCTTTGTATTTTTTTTTTTAATATGGAATACAATCATAGAATACAATATTTTTGTGCCAACCTCTTTATTTACAAACAGCTGCGTTTTAGATAAAATCTTTTTGCATTTGTTTTTTTAAAACGTTGAAACGTCAAAATAGCGGCCGGCAATGTTTTTGCCGGCCTGGTAGAGCGGCCAGCAAAAACATTGCTGGCCGCTACTTGAAACAGACCGGCAAAGTCTACTTTGCTCAAACAAGATTGTCAAAATAATGACCACATTACATGTATTTTTGAGTAAAAATCATTGCTGTATGTCCAATACCCAGAAAGGAAAAAGGGCGAGAGCGTTTGTATGGAGAAAAGAAAAGGCGACTCGCATATTCTCTATATCAGTATATGTATTGATGGGAGGCCCCCTTAAGGCCTGAGCCTGCCGGGGTCACGGGACTCTCAGTTAAACGTGGCTCCGGAACGTAAAGGGCTATTGAAGACACGTACTGGATTTTAGTCACTACAAGTCTGGGAGCCCCTTCTGTCCTACCCTGCTGGGTGGCAGGACTCACTCGATGATTTTACCACAAAAAAAAAGAAAAGTATGTGTATAATAAGTAGGTATTTCTTTATCAGTATGCAAGTCATAAGGTTGACTTAATAATGAACAAAATTACACTGCGACGTCACATGTTGATGTTTTATTAATTAGCTCGCACGGTGTGTTTAACGTGATATACTTTCGAAAACATTCCAGTTTATAATGTCTTTTAGTTTTTGTCATTTAAATGTTGAAATGTCAATAACATTTGAAATTGAGACACTTTTTTTATATTTTGTATTCAAAGTTACTTCGAATTCAATTGAAATTCAATTCAGAATAATTAGCCTGTAACGAACGTTACTACTGGCGGGACATTCTTTTTCGTGGTAAAATCATCAAATGAGTTCTGGAAGCTAGGGCGAGTGGGGAGGCACTGTCAGACTTGTACTGACTAAAATCCACGGTGTCCTTCAGTAGCCCTTTGTGTACCGGAGTCGCGGTATACGTGGGTTCCGCGACAGCGTTCCTAGTTTGGAGTTCCTTGCCCATTCTTCTCCATAAGAACCTACTCTTGCAAATGGGTGTAGAATTAATCCCATCCTATCCCTACATAGGCCTCTTCTCGGTGAGGGGGAGTGGACTAACGTTTATAAGTAGTCCACCACACGAGCTCAGTTGATTACGGATATTCCATGTCTTTGATATTTTGGTTCAAGATACGATAAATACGGTTTCATCACGATGTTTTCGGTCACTTCAGCATTAGGTGGATATATTCTAAAGTTCATTTTTGCCACAACGATAACCTTTAAAGTTAATTATCGATCGTAAGTAACTATCTTAGATTATAAAATTCCCCAGATTCCGTTTTCAATACAAAACGTAACGTTTTTCACGAAGTCACTTCTTTAATGAAGTTTGAGTGAGCTCCACGCACACATTTAAATGTTTTCCTTGGAGATGTTCACTTGTTTTACGTAGGAATCGAACGAAGGGGATAATTTTTATTCCCATTTTTTGGCTGCAATTCTAAGGCCCGCTTGCACGAACCCGAGTTATCTATTAACTCAGAGTTAGTTGCTAACACAAGGTTAAATTGACAGTTTGTCATACAATATTGTCAATTTAACCTCGTGTTAGCAAATAACTCTGAGTTTAAAGGATAACTCGGGTTCGTGCAAGTGGGCCTTAGTGGCCTAGAAATCTGGACATTCTTTGTATGATCTAAGATAACTTTAAACTTAAACGAGAGTTAAAAGTATGGTTAATATTTGTAAATGCACCTACAAATAGGAGAAAAAAGTGTGGGTAAAGCTTTTTTAAAACAAAAACTAAAAGCTTTCAAAATAAGATCTAAACTCGCTGGGGTCGATCCATTCGTATGTTGCACACGCAAAAAAAGATAAAAGCCAACAGCAGTACGTCCACCAATCGGATTAGCAATGCAGTGCACGTAGTACCGTTACGTAGTTCCGAACGAAATTGACTTACCGCTCAAACTAAACTATGAAGAGTACACGGAAAAGCCGTTTCAGAAACTTTCCGAGTAAATAACGAAACTCAGTTGATCATTGTGATGTAATACGTGTGTAACTAATTAAAAAGAGTAAAAATTTATTTAATTTATTAATAAGAGTAAGATATGTTAACCGCGGTATCACCCTTGCTAATCAGCCCCTCTTACATAGCAAAGACAAAACACAAAAAATGAATTTTGAATTTGAACCTGAGATTATAACGTGTTCAAACAAACTCATCAGCTTTATCTATCTATATAAATAAAAATGAATTGTTGTTCGTTAGTCTGATTAAAACTCGAGAACGGCTGGGCCGATTTGGCTGATTTTGGTTTTGAATTATTTTGGAAAGTCCAGGGAAGGTTTAAAAGGTTTTTTTTTAATCGTTTCTCAGGCGGTACGGAGTTCGCCGGGTCAGCTAGTATATAATACATATTACTAGGTGTTCTCTGTGATTTCACTACCACTGCCTAGCTCCTATTAGCCATAGCTTGATGTTTAAGCCTATAGCCTACCTTGATAAATGGACTATCTGCAGAAGCAGCGTCCAAAACGAGCGAGATTTGTGAACGTTTATGGAAGACAAGACATGGGACTTATCACACGATTTCTGTATTTTATTCGCGCCTCTAGTGCAATCACGAGCAATAACATGTATACACTTAACAAAATTCAAACATAATTTACTCGTGAAATACTGATTTCCACTTTGAAATAAGACCTATTTCGTAATAGTATGGCTTCCAAAATAGAAGTCCAATGAAAAGGCAAAAGTTTAATCAATATGGTAGCAGAACATCGCTTTTGAATACTGCTTGGTGTATACATACTATTGCTCGTGACTGTACGTGTACAACGAGGAACTATTCAGGACACTTTTTCTGGAGAAAAATTAAGGACCTCAATGCGGGTGAAGCCGCTGGCATAAGCTAGTATAAAAATCTTATATATAAAATTTCCGTGTCACAATGTTAGTTACCGTACTCCTCCGAAACGGCTATACCGATTTTTACCAAATTTTATATGCGTATTCAGTAGGTCTGAGAATCGGCTACTATCTATTTTTTTTTTAATTTATATGGCAAAACAACGTTTGCGGGGTCAGCTAGTATGATATATAATTTAAAGAGAGCTACAACACTGAAGTACTTGTGTCTCATTCGTCTATAAACAAATTGCGTCACCACGATTCATATTAAAAGGAATATCGAACGACGCAGAATTGTGATGCATCCAACGTAAACGTATTTATCTGGTAGCAAATGAGATCAATGCTCTTGTGACATGTCAAACAGTAATGACAAAGGATTAAATGGCCGAGGGACTTTCGTTCTGTAATTTACGAACAATTTCAGCGCGATTTTAATCGAAAAACAGATTACCTATATTCGATTTGATTCGTATGTGAAATGAATATTAGATTTAGTCATGACTAGGATTGTTTCAGACGCCCGATATTAATATTCCTTCTCAATACAAATCTCGATCAGTTTTCTTCGTAGACTGCTTCTGATTGGACATTTTTCAGGTTTCAAATAGGTAAATTCAGTCATTGATTGGTTACAGTAAAAGATCGGAATCAAGTTAGCAACCGGTAGGTTATTAATATCCATTAATCATCATCTACCTAGCCTAGAAGTGGGAACATATATTTTTTCCTACTCCTCCACTATTCTTTTCTGATTAAGTTGCAGGATCCAAGACAGGTAAATTCATTCTCCGGGACACGTCGAGCTTCATTGTCTCGGCGCTTTTCTGGTGGTTGCCACTGTTGATTCTGGCTTTCAGGAGTTGCAGTGGTTGGGAATAGTGTGGTGGGTTTTTTTCTTCCTAGCCTTTTCCCAACTATATTGGGGTCGGCTTTCAGTCGAACGAGATGCAGCTAGTTATCAGTATTTTACATGGAGGGACTGCCTATCTGAGCTTCACAACCCAGTAACTGGGTAATATGATACCCCATGAAATTAATCATTCCATATATATCTAGAACGTTAGTACACACTGTGATTAATGATTTTATAGACATTCTAAACTATATTTTCGTATAGTTACGTATATATTTGACGATGACGTGTAATTCTAGTTGTGTAAGTTTCATAAAGTATTTACTATGCTTTATGGAAGTACGTAGAATAATAAAATTTAAGTAAAATACTGTTTGTCAAACTTTCAAGCTTCTGACTGTGACTAATGGCTGTCAAATATCTACAAATGACATCCGGGATCAACGGCTTTAATATCCAGTGAATACTCAACATATTTTTGGGACTTTATTATAATGCATACTGTATTCTTCTTCTTTTGTTTCGATGACGCCTTTATGGCCAGTTATGGGGAATTATGAGAATAGCATTTCTACACACAAAAGCTCGCGCCTGTTTTCTTTCTGGATATTGGCCATACAGCAACGTTTTTTTACAGAATAATAAATGTTTACTTCTTCTATGCCTCTACGTTTTCTTTTTAGGGTTCCGTAGCCAAATGGCAAAAAACAGAACCCTTATAGATTCGTCATGTCTGTCTGTCTGTCTGTCCGTCCCATGTCACAGCCCTTTTTGACGAAAGTATAAGAGCTATCCTGTTGAAACTTGGAAAGTAGATGTATTATGTAAACCGCATTAGGATTTTCACACAAAAATAAAACAAAAACTAAATTTGGGGGTACCCCCTGTACTTAGAATTGAAACTCAAAACATTTTTTTTCGCCTGACCTATAATGTACATTACCATGTAAACTTCAATTAAAAATTGGTTTGAACGAGATCGAGTAATTAGTTTTTTTTAAGCGTCATAAATCGGAAACCGCAATTTACTTTTCAAAATTACAACCAACTACAAGAACGTTTATATTATGTTACTTGCTGCTACGGAACCCTTCATGGGCGAGTCCGACTCGCACTTGGCCGGTTTTTTGATGTTACGTTATTTTTAAAAGCATTAGAATCCAAATAAAATGCTCAAAATTGCCTGTAAGGTTCGCTGTCAAAAGGGGCTTATGAGTATGAACTCTTACTTTGAAAATACACAGAAGCAGAAATGGTTTATTTTTGGTTATACCGATTAAGAGTTACCTAAATTCAATGGAAACATGTTTCATCGATTCATCGATCAAACTACATGAGTACATAAAAATTAACATCGTTACAACAAAATACATCCAGTGCGAAGTGTTTCCTTTTATGTAAATGTAATTTCTTTGTTTTGTACGAAATACCTATCTGCAATGAGGCACTTGAACATCGTTTAGATATGCTCATCGCGGTAAGTTCTATTGACAGATTCTTCCCTCTTAATAGCTTCGTATGATAAAGATATCTCAACTACTCAGTACTACTATGATAAATTGTATGAACCCTAATAATCACATAAAGCAGATAATTCATTTCAGATAACAAAATTATCATTCAAGGCTCTCGTTCGATACTAATCAGTAACAAATGAGCATCGTTTCGTGTTCCTAAATACTAAGCAAAATCTTGTAAAGTTCTCATAATCGAGCATTTCTATTCGCACCACGTCAGCTTCAAGTGGCCGTAATTCAAGCCAAGCGAAGACAACTACACGAGAACAACGTACGACTGTGTGTCTCGACCAAGTTAATAATAATAAAAAGAGAAAAAACGCGCTCCCGGCACTGAGGGGTTAGCCGTCTTCCGTGAGATAGTGTAAATAGATGGCGACCGACAAAAAACATAATGTGACGGTTAACGCGCACAGTTTTAACTGCAATTTCTCCTAAATATATGATAGAAATCCCAGACTTAGCTGTTGATTTAACTGTATCATCATTCTAGCTTGAACAAAACGCTTCGAAACACCAGTTTTCAAGTACAGAATTCAACAAAAACCTAAAAACAATGTTTAAAACACATTCGCTGTATTCAACGCACACTCGGTATCGCTCGGGTGCGCTCGGCAGTTTCCGCCGTTCGTTCGGTTAACGGCTCTTTTCCCCAGCGCGCGCGCAGACTTTCGCTACAAAAATAAACGCTCCTTGGCATCAAATCAAGGCGAGCCTTCGGTTTTTAACATTATTGGACGCAGTTTATGAGCGGACTGCCATCTCAGTTGCGTATTTGTATTGTTAATTAGCAATTACTAAACTTTCTACTTAATATTGTAGGTTTTAATGGTGGGCCCTCTAATTGCTTAGTAATCGGTCGGCAAGCGTGGTTAGGTTGGCCAAGCGTCGGGTCTTTGTTACGTAAACTCGTGACAGCTATTTCAATATCGTGTGATCAAGACCTTTGGCCGGTAAATAGGTTATTAATTAGTAGAGTATTTATCAAGTTAATGATACAAATGACTACGATGTTATAACGCTTCTTTGCTCTATTCAGTAAATATATCTATATGCCATCATGTATTTTCTCGGGAACAGTAAATGGAACGCGTTCTATTTATTTGGGATCGAAGCAATGAAAAACGAGACAGTCATTTGCAAGCCGTTTCCGAACAAAGGATGGTTCGTTCTGAAATCTTAATAGAATTTGGTATTGCTTAAAGGGTCTTTTCAAAATACTGAGGGTAATCTCACGTTCTATTCCCTAAAGGGCTTCACACACAGCAGCTATAATGTAAGGATGTACATTATAGCACGATACATCTCATTACATCTTTCCATGGAAATCGCAGGAGACCACACACTGCAGCTATAATGTATATTTTTACATCTTCGAATCTCTATGGAAAGATGTAATGAGATGTATCGTGCTATAATGTACATCTTTACATTATAGCTGCTGTGTGTGGAACTGTGGAGCCCTTCAGAATAAAGTTTATCTTTATAGAGATTTTAATAATTTTGAAGCTTTTATAAACACACAGTTAATCTTACGGTTTAATATTTAATAGTTTATAGTGCTGCAAGGTTTTTTTGCGTTTCTATTATATTTTTAGAGAGAGTATTGTTGGTACATTATGAAATTATCAAAACAAAATGGCAGCTAACGTTCTTTTTAAGGTCACATGCCAACAGAAACGTAATTTATCATTACGAATTAGGTAGACTATGAGTTATTTGTTTTGTGATCTAATCATTTGATGAATCCTGCTAATATTATAAACGTGAAAGTTTGTTTGGATAGATGTATGTTTGTTACTCTTTCACGCAAGAACTACTGAACGGATTTGGATGAAATATGGTACACAGATAGTTTATAACCCGGATTAGCACATAAGACAGTTTTCATCCCGATTTTATATTCACCTGGGAGAATTTTCGGGTGAAGGCTCTGGCAACAGCAAGTTGCCTATATTTACAACTTGTCAGGAAATTAATAAAAATAAAAACCTTATTTACGTACCAATAACAAGTCTTAAAATCCATTGATCTTAAACTTACAATCCAATATACTTCCAGCATTATCTACAAAAGGCTGTAAACAATGATATAATTAAGATCTGTTATATTTTACCGGCGGCAACAATGTTTCCCACACTCGTGCGCATATCCGCGAGAATGTTCGCACCTGTCCCTGTTGACTCAACAGTTGTCAGTGTTGCCACATTTATGAGTAGGTCGATGTAAAAAGGCCATGTTTTACAATAATTATATCGATGTAATTTGGCAGCTGCTATATGTATGCGTGTTAATATTACACATAATACTAGTAGGTAATTAAATGAGTACATGTTTTAAAAGTTCCTATAAAAAATGCATACGAAGTAGGAATACATTATGTATAGTCAGCGTCACCGCGTGGTAACCACCCTTGAAAGCATAAGACAATGTATCAAGGGGGGATAACATCGTAACTGGTACCTACATACAAATACCTACATGCTGAAACTAAAGTCACACGGTACGATCCATGTAATAAAAATACTTCATAAATCGTAGTATATTTCTTCATATTCGTATTCATAGACATCCAAACCAGATTTCAAGTGACGACTGTAAGATGTTTACTGTGAAAACTTATTGAAAATAAGCTTCGTACTGAGAACTATCTACCGCTTTCAATATTAAATCAAATCAAATCAAATCAAATCAAATCAAAACGTTTATTTCAACTAGGCCAATTACAGGCACTTATGAATTGTCAAAAGACATAAAATAAAACAATAACAAAAATAGTTATGGTGCTACAGTCCCAGTCACAAGACATAAAAACTGTGAAAGTACCGTAGGTGCTCATTCCAAAGCGTAGATCTCTATGGAGAAGAATGAGCAAGAAACTCCATGGACACTCTTTTTCAATCGCCAAAATTATTACAAAACTTTTGTTACATCATTCATCATCAGATGGTACATTATGTGAGAACGATGTGGCAAGTTAATAGTGTCCATAGTAAAATAAAAAGACAATTCAAAATAAAGTTACTAATAATTAAAATAGGCCGTGGCAGCTAAGAGATGACCAGTCCCAACTGACAGCGCCCGTTCACGAACATGACACATATATCAGCACCATTCAGCTCAACCATTTTGAAGGGAACTAAATGATCCGACATACACGCCACCATCAGCGAGACCTTTGAGTGAGCATGACATACTCTCAACTGCCAGAGTCATTCAAGTCAATGAAAGACGTAGGTTTCTAGTCAAAGATAGCTCTGAAGTACATGGTACTCACACAATGCTGGCTATGACGCTATATAATACTAGATGAATACACTCTATACAATGCAAAAGATAATTTTACATTCTTCATCTGCTCCGACAATTTTTAAAAAATCAAGAAAACCTACGACTGTCGTACTTAGAAAATAAAAAAAAAAATACACACAAAAAGACAAGCAATAAAATGTAAAGTAGGACAACAATGTCCGTAAATCAAATGAAATAATAAAACAAATACAAACACATAAAGTAAAACAAGATGACTTAACTAAGTCATAAAAAAAAATATATAAACAATTATATGAACACATATAACTAGTCTGGAAGAAAGAATAGAAAAAAAGAGAACTAAAAACATCTGGGAAAGAGCATGAAAGCCGTCTTAACTTCAACAGAGTGACCAGCTGTTATTATCCACTAAGTAATCGTTTATGGAATAATATGCCTTAGAACAAAGGATGGATTTAATCTTTGATTTAAACTCATTAAACGGCAAGTCTAGCAATGACGAAGGCATTTTATTGTAGAATTTTATACCAAGGCCTACAAATGAGTTATGAACCTTATGAAGTCGGTGAAAAGGAACACGTAGGTGGTGCTTATTTCTCGTGTTAATAGTGTGAAAATCACTGTTTTTGGTATATAGGTGTAAATTCTGCCTAATATATATAATGTTGGCAAAGATGAATTGAGATGCCACCGTCAGAATGCCGATCTCCTTAAACAAATCCCTCAGAGAAACTCTAGTACCCAGCTGGTAAATTGCCCGAACAGCTCGTTTTTGTAAGACAAATATATTTTGAATATCAGCCGCTTTGCCCCACAATAAAATGCCGTAGGACATAACGCTGTGAAAATAACTAAAATAAACTAGTCGAGCTGTATCAACGTCTGTGTACTGTCTTACTTTTCTGACAGCGTAGGCAGCCGAGCTTAATCTTCCCGATAAACTTGTTATATGCGGGCCCCATTGAATTCTAGAATCTACTTTAATACCCAGAAACACGGCTGAGTCAACAGTTTCAAGTTCTTCATTATTTAGAACAATGTTAGGACCTAGATTTGTAACATTTGGCAAGGCGAACTTTATACATTTCGTTTTTTTGGCATTTAGGACTAAGTTGTTAGCAGAAAACCAATCCGTGACCAATGATAATGCGGTGTTAACTTCGTCAAATTCTTGTCTGTTTCTATCAACTTTAAATATAAGAGATGTATCATCTGCAAACAGTACAATGTCACAAATGCCCTTTAAAAGATATGGCAAGTCATTGATATAGACCAAAAATAAAAACGGACCCAGAATTGATCCTTGAGGCACACCTAGCTGAACAGGTTGTCCAGAAGATTTCGAGCCATTAACATCTACGCATTGAAATCTATTACGTAAGTACGATTCTATAACATTAAGAGCTTCGTTTTGGATTCCGTAATGATGTAATTTTCGCAAAAGTGTATCATGGTGTACGCAATCAAAGGCTTTGGATAGATCACAGAACACACCAATAGCATTCTTAGAGCTCTCCCACGCCTCAAATATATGCTTCAGCAGAGCAACACCTGCATCAGTTGTTGAACGACCTTTCGTAAAACCATATTGTTCACTATGAAGGAGGCTATTTACATTAAAATGACTAAGCAACTGCTTGAGTATCAATTTTTCAAATATTTTGCTAAAAGCAGGTAAGATAGAAATTGGTCTGAAATTACCAATATCATTTTTATTGCCTGATTTAAATAATGGTATGACTTTACTACTCTTCATGAGGTCAGGAAAAGTACCCAGATCTACACATTTATTAAAAGTAATTGCAAGATAGGGGGCGACGATGTCAATTATATTACTTAAAAGTTTAATTGAAATGCCCCAATAATCACCAGTATGTTTGGATTTAAGTGTATTGAATACATTTACTACATCATATGGTGTTATGTGTTTAAAACTAAATAGGTTACCGCATTTAGGCACACTACTTTGCAGAATGCTTTCAGCTTTAGACGGAGACGAACTTAAGGAGCGAGTCGTAGTTATAGGAATATTTGCAAAGAATTCATTAAATGCGTCTGCTACGCTAGTCGCATTTGTAATTAATTGACTGTCTATCATAATCTCTAATTGCTTTTCATTATTAACCGATTTACCTGTTTCACTGTTGATAATTTGCCAGGTAGCTTTAACTTTGTTATTAGAATTTTTAATTTTTTCGCTTAAAAATTTTGATTTAGCAATAGCACAAATCTTTTTAAATAATTTTGAATAATTTCTTACATATTCCACAAAAGGTGTATCAAACCTAAATTTCTTCAAACCATATAACTCGTACAATCTCGCTCTACTTTTATAAATGCCAGGTGTAGCCCATTGATTGAAACCAGCAGAGGATCCATTCTTCTTAATGATTTTGGTTTTAAAAGTGGACTGGTATTCATCTTTAACAATATCAAAAAGGGATTTATAGATTTCATTAGGACTATCTGATTCAGCTATGGCTGGTGTGAGTCTATCAGCTACATTATTTTTAAACTTGTTACAACGACTAACTGTATAGGGCCTACATTCAATCTTGTGAGGCTTTTTGCGTGATGGCATAGGGAAGCTAGCCATCAATCCACAGTGATCAGACGATAAGTCACTTAACACTGCTTTACTTTCGGCATCAGAATCAGTAAAGATGTTGTCAAGACAAGTCGACGAAGATGCAGTAATTCTTGTCGGTTCAAAAAACAAGTTAATTAAATTAAAAGATTTAAAAAGGTTGAGCAGTCTAACACTTAAAGGAGTTGCATCTAAAATATTAACATTAAAATCTCCACATAAAATTATCCTTTTATTACTTGATTTTAACTTACTAAGTGAATCCTCCATTACAGATTCGAAGCGAGTAAAATCCCCAGAAGGAGGTCTATAAACACAAATTATTATATATTTCTCGAGTTCCACACAAGACAACTCAATAATACGCTCAACAGAAAGATTAACTACATCTAAACGTTCTTTACATTTCAACTTGTTTGAAACAAGAACCAAAGAACCACCACGAATAGCGCCCCTTCTGACAAACGCACTTTGGACAGTAAAATTATTATCATTGAAAAACGGCAATTCATGCTCCCTCAACCAGTGTTCAGTAAGACATAAGACCTGAACCTGATAGTGTTCCATAAATAAACTTAATTCTAACTCCTTGCCAGGCAAACCCTGCATATTTTGATGTACAACATTCAACATATTATGTGGCCTGCCTATTGTCGTACCTAACAGTTTAAAACACTAGGTGCATCAAAAGGAGTGCTGTGAACACTATCAGTAATAACTATACTACTAAGCTTAGACATACTATTTATGTCTGTGTGAATATAAAAAACTAATAGCCTGGCTATTTCGCATCTATACATATAAGGCAGATACACAGTACCTCGAGTTGACCAAAGTTTATCCATACAAACGTTGGTATCAAAATACATAAGTTTGTCACTATAGAGACTAACTAAGAAGTGAAGATGCTTATTGAGCATGTAAATATAATTGTTTTGACTAGAGGACAATTTCTCAAAGTAGGGGAAGGCACACAATATAATTTTTCTACAATTTAACTTTAATAACTCAGTGATGCTATCCGTTAAGTCCTTCTTCTTAATTTTTGAACTATTTCCAATAAATATAGTTATATCAGTATTATGTACGTATTTTTTACTATAAACTGATGACATAATCTGCTTAAAAGTTGAACCTGGCATGCAATAGTTACAAGAATAACTCAGGTTATTAGTTAACAGTTTACCTAAACCTCTTCCTATACCATCTGAGAACATTACCGAGCAAGAACTATTATCATGTAACTCAGGCTGGCTAAAGGTGCAGACCTGAGGTAAATCCACAGCCTGGGATGGGTCCTCCATTACCTCAGGCTGGACAGTACCGTGGTTTGAAGCTGTCTGACAAGTACATTGACACAACACTAACTCATTTGCAGCAAGAATATGTTCCTTAATTTGGTACTGAGATCTCATATACTTACTGGATAAGGAACTAAGTGACTCCTGAAGCAATTGTATTTCAGACTGCAAATGCTGTGTGTCAATTTCATAAATTTTTATGCTATCTTCCAATTTAATTTCATAATTGTGCAACTTATTAACTAACTCAACACGCTCTTTCCTTTGTGGAATATATTTAGAAAAGAGTTTTTGTTGTTTCTTTAACTTATAGCATTTTTTAATTATTTTATTAAGTTTGGCATATTTTTTAATTTTCTTGTTGCTAATTTTATTATTTCTCAACAAAGAATCTTCAGTGAGATCAATAGTGATTAAGGAAGAGGGGTTACAATTGCTGTTCAATAACTCATTGTATAAGCTATTTGTTTGTTCAACCTGAGAACTTTCTTTCTCTTTTTGTAACTTTAAGATAAAATTATTGGCATTAATTAACTCATTTTCTAAGTCCCTAACTTTACATAAAGCCTCCTCGTACAAATTACTACAATTATTGAACCCATCCAATACCACCCGCAGTTGATCCCGTTCATCAACAACGTCCACGAATTGCTGATGAAGGTCCACTAGCTGACGTTTAAGGCTTGAGTTTTTAGAATTAACTTTATCAACTTCCACCTCACTCTCTTCTCTCTCCTGTAACAATTTTTGGACTTTGAGGTTTGATTCCTTTAGCTCATGGAGAGCTGTTTTCAATTTCAGCTCCATATCCTGAGCAGCAGCCTTACGGGTCATCACAGGCATGGTTATTGAACAGGTTACTGAAATTTAGAAATAAAGAAACGGTGAGAACTAATAGAACAGATCAATAAGGGAAGTTAGCGATGAAAGGGGGGGAAAAAAGTGCACAGCTAGAGATTGAATTGAGGTAGGCTGCTATGTTAGCTTCTAAGTAGTTAATAAATTCTAATTGGAAATAAAATTTAATTGATTTTAATGTTTTGTGTTTTCTTTTTTTTTGTTGTGGGTATATTGTCAAGAACACAAAACTTAGAACATTTTATCAATTATTATTTTTAAAGACAATAATGTTCACTGATCATTATTATAGGTTTATTTATGTATCTGTTATAGTATTGTTGAACAATTTTCCTAATTATTAAACTTCACAAAAAGGAATGTCAACAAACAATTTTGCAAGCAAATTATGTGGTGCAAAATCAACAAAAAATTAGTCTTAAAAGTATTAGACGAGTAACTAATATAAATATTATGAATGTGTGCTATTTATAAAGAAAATAAGTAAACAATACTCCCCGTTTTGGATCCGTAGTGCAAACGTCAGCTGATAGTTTTAGGTTACCGGTGAGGTGAACGCTAAGTCACCGAAAACTTTTTATATTTATCCAATTATTGGGAAAACAATATTCCTGCGTATTTACACATTTACGATACGTTTACACATGAAATTACATTAGAATAAAGCCTAATTACTAATTTAATTTAATTTTAAAACACGGAACAAAAACTTGACATGTCACTCTAGTAGTGTTGCCAGCAAAAAAAAAAACTAAGAATTGACTTTTTTTGGTTTTTTTGATTAATCTAAGAATTGACTTTTTCAGGTTTCAGAGGAGGTATTAATACCTCTTGCGAAGCAAGGTAATACTAGCGAAGTAGGAGGCGTATACGTGAAGCAGACGTAATCCTCCTTCTCGGAGCCGGGAGGATTCATTTCATAATTGAACACCCCAAGGAAGTCTAGAATGATTCGTCAATCTAGACTTTTTTGGGGTGGTCAATTAGGCTCGATCACATTAATTTATAAGTCATTACCTTCCTGCCCTTATCCTAACTTTAATTATAAGTAAAAGGATTCAATGCTAAGTTAAAAGGAAATATGAGCTAAGTATAAGACGGATGTATGCCATCAAGCGGGTGGCAACTTGGGGTTAAATGTATAGGGAAATTAATTGTGCCTATTTGTATTATCAGCTTTCCTGATTTTAGATGAGTTGCTGTTTTATTCATTTAAAATGGGTTTGAGCTTCGCCTCTTTCAAGCTCTGAAGCAAAGATGAGGCCTAAGATGGAGTAAGCTCAGCCATGAGGTATTCAACATAGGGCACCTAGCACCTGCGAACAATTTGACAGGAGCCTTATGTCGAATAGACAAGGTGCCAGCAGCTCAGGTGCCATTGTCAGCGGGTGCCCTATATGAAATAACTCACCCAAGAGGTACTGGAATTCTTGCGCAACGACAACGGGGACTAATGATGTTATTCTTATTAACAAATGCGGTGAAACTGAAGTCAGATTAATATTTATATTTTTAGAAAACGTCAGTAATGATTATTTTAGGGCTAGGAGTTATTCGTGGTGTTAAATAAGAAATTAACCTGCTGCGACCCTGGAACGTAAAGGACAGTTGAAGGAACTCGATGTACTTTGGTCAGTACCAGTCTGACAGTCCCTTCCGCTCAACCCAGGGCCGGAGGACTCATTAGATAATTTTACCATCATCATCATCATCATCATCATCAGCCTATAATGTTCCCACGGCTGGGACATAGGACTCCTCTCTCTGAGAGGGAGTGGGCCATAATCCACCACGCGGGCCCAGTGCGGATTGGTGGATGTCACATTTCTTCGAATTTTTGGTTCTAGGACATGCCGATTTCCTCACGATGTTTTTCTTCACTGTTTTGAGAGCAGTGGTGATGAAATAAATTACACAAATTAATGCGCCTGGCGGGGTTCGAACCCACGACCTACAACTCGTAAGTCGGGACTGATATCACATCACTGGGCCACCACCGCTCTCAATTTAATTATTTAATATTACCATCAAATTAAAGTAATTAAAAAATAAAGACTTGAACGTAATGCTAGGTATCCAGTAAATCCTTAGATAAGTAGATTGATATAAATTGAGACTTCTCCCATAATCGGCTTCATTATTACTTAACGTTTTCGTGTAAATATCAAATCAATAACCTATAAAGTTTGTCTTGAAGCTGAACAACAAAGGTTATCTCAAGTGTACCTTCTCGACGTTGTCGAAGTTTGTTTGGGTATTCGACAGAGTTTACGAAGCTTTTCAGGTCAATATAACTTGGGCAAACCTGGTCTATTCAAGATATACTTATAGGCAGAGATTGCGATTGTAAGATAAGTCCTTTTTTATTTTGTTGGGGTCTAAAACTCGTCAAATGATCCGCCCTTTGTGGAGAGAAAGGGACTGTCAGACTCTAATCGACTAAAAAACCATATACCATCTTGTTCCTTCACATATAATTTGCCATTAACAGCCGTTCCCAAACTATCTCTTACTAGAGATGGCAACACTATTCTTATCTATGTCTCTGGTTTTGCCTTACTAGAGATAGAAATCTTGTTTCTATCTCTAGGCGTAACCAGAGATAGTTTGAATATTGGGATTGGCTGTAAGAGAGTCCAGCGATCTTGGAAACTTGGAACGAATGCTTTGTTGCCAACAGATTTTTTATTGGGAACTATTCAGATCTCAGCAAATGCGGTTCAAATAAATCGGACCTCATCCTGGTTATTGGAAAATAAGATCGTCCCTCATTACATTACCAAACTAGGGATGAGCGTTGAATCAACGAACTAGCTGAATCAACCGTTGATCTCCTGTCAAGGTATTAACGTTAACTGTATATGAATCAACTAGTTGAATTCGTCAACGACGTTTACGAGTTGAACTCGTTTGTCTCGTTGAATTAACGAGAACGCAAACGTTATCTTCAACGTTGAGTTTTATGGTTCGTTATTTTTAACGTCATAGATTGCGAGCGGTTGAATGAGTTGATTTTCGAAATATTTATTTTAAGAATTGTACATAAATATTGGTGGAGTTTGTTTAATTATCCCAATGTATTTTTTGAAATGTACTATTGTTTTAAGACGAACGAGGTATAGCGAACAGCCGTCTGTGAAAAATATAAATAATATTTTTATTTCACACAATTTTAGATGCTAGTTTGTACATAAAACGTTTCCAATACATAATTTGAATCAAATTGTTTCTAAAATTCAACGCGCAACCGTTGAATAAAAACCGTTTAATGAATCAACGGTTTACGTTGCAAGTTGACAGTTCAATTCATCAACGAGATGAACACGTTAACTCATTCAACTCGTTGACGAATTCAACTAGTTGATTAACTAGTTGACAAACGTGAATCAACGTTAACGTTTCGTTGACGGAAAAACCGTCAACGACCCATCGCTATACCAAACTATACAGCTTGCAATTAACCAGGGTGTCGAGTCTGCTAATTATTAGTCAGAATGGCGCCACAATGGCGTTTCAATTGTAGTGCTTATTCGAACCATTTTTTACTGCTGGTTCGAATGAGCACTACAATTGAAACGCCATTATGGCGCCATAATGGCGTTTCAATTGTAGTGCTTATTCGAACCATTTTTTACTCCTGGTTCGAATAAGCACTACAATTGAAACGCCATTGTGGCGCCATTCTGACTAATAATTAGCAGACTCGACACCCAGCAAGAAAGTCATGTACACACGGCTACACATCAAGCTAAACATAGCTAAATAATCGTGGCATTATCTTTCCTCTCTTTCATCGTCGCATTTCAATTTAACCTATCTACAAAGCTTTCAAGGGAAAATGTATTATTTTATGTAATGAGAAACAGTTTCGGCTTGGTTTCAAGATTCTAAATGGAAAGCAACTACCGCTTTAGTATTAAATAAAAACAAGACTAAATGCATATTTACCTCTTACCAAATGTTAAAAAAAAGTAATTATGACATGGTGTTGAATGAATAGAATCGAACCCGCTGATTTTGGAAAAATAAAAATCACACCCTGTATTATTGCACCATTCGATAGTGTTGCTAATAAAGATCAAATCCTGGGAAGTAATCATATACGGCAAACTTTTTTACAAAATCAGCTGCTTCGATTCCTGGCCAGGATTATTGATTTTAATAAAATCCAATGATGCAGTTTTAGTTTTCGTTTAAATCGGCCGCGAGATTCGTATCAACGCTTTTCGATATTCCTCATACTTTCGGATTTAGCCATCCACGCCCGTCGGCCAGTTGAAAAATTCACCCTTTATACAGGGTGAATTTTTCAACTGGACGACGGGCGTGGATGGATTTGAAACGGCACGTGCAAGTCTAGTAATGATGTGACTGAGTAAAACTCTGTCATAGCACAGAATATATATATAATAGTACCTAATGGTCATAGTAAAGAGTTATTCGTAACTTTTAACGACATTACGGTCACATGTGAGAGCGCAGTATTATCCCGTAGTTTGTGTATTTTCATCTCGTTGTAAAAATAAAATGGGAAATTATATGTGCGGCAACAAAAGTTTTCTTTAGCACCTGCAACCTAGCGTCTTTTTTTATATGTGAGCGACGAGTTAATAGAACAGCTTCAATTATATTAATTCATCATCTTTACTATTCCAACAAAATATCAAGAAACCAGCGTCAATTTACGAGCGTAAATTAATATGACTCCGAGCTACCGATAAATATATTTACTTCTGATTTGATAACTCAGCGACTAATGTTGTAAGTGAGCTACTTTATATATTTTAGAGATTCAACATCTGTCTGCTAATAAAATCAAAATCCAGCCTCAAAATTAGCAATCAAAGTTTTTCATTCAACAACTAAATTAATAAATCATATTCTTTTTTCGTGAAAGTTTGCAACACAAGCGCGGGAGTGTACCTGACGCTCGTTGGGAATCAGAGGGGCGCGACCGGCCATTTGCACCAATGAGCGAGCTCTTTTTGTACACCAAATATACTGAATGTGCACCAAATCTAAAACTCGCTTTAGCAAGATTTCAGGGACACCCCGAAGTTCGGTTTGGTTAGGTTCCTTTAAACCTTGTACACAGAAATAGAAGCCCCGCGAAGCGGGGCTTCGTCGACCCTGCTTAGGTAGATTTTTTTTATTACACCTCGTTATGACATATTTTAATGAACATATTTTGGTGCACATTCAGTATATTTGGTGGAACACAGACAAAATTAGGTAAATAAAATGGGAATAAATTGAAGTACTTTTAAATACCATCCATAGTCAATTACTTATGGTAACATTATAAATAGATAGGCGAATACATGAAATTATAGCTTTTATTGACCATTATTTGATGACAATATTAAGGAAATTTTATGTTCAAATATAGTAGATTCACTCATCAATTACTTATGCTAAAGTATAAAAATAACGGTGACTCTATGAAATTAGAGTACGTTGATATTATTTTATAGATGAAGTTGATACACTTATTAGAAGCTGGCAATGAGTAGACATATCACAAATTTAGTTGCTTAAGAATTATCACCATGTTGCGTCATATTAACAGTAGCTTGTTTTACAATATATGGTCGCTTATAAACCATTTATTAGACGCTAAAAGTTTGTCGCTGACCTATTAATTCATTAGACAACTAAATATATTTGCAGACGAGAATGACATTTTAAAGAAGCTGCCTTAATTAGCACCCAAATAAAATTTAGCGCCTTCGTACACAACGCGACACAAGTCTAAAAACTGTTTGGCACTGAAGTCCAGATAGGACGATGGTCGCGAGACAGGCTGGTAATACTGGCAGCAATTGCAGCCAGACTATGCGCAATATAATGATAATATTTCGATTGTGGTCCAGCCACACATTTTTGGTATGGCCGTAGAACAAAACGTATGAGCCATGTTGGTTCAGAGTTCAGACATATTGTCGAGATATACTACATGAAACTGTTTTTGATAGCCAGAAATGTAGTAGCTACATAATTGCAGTCAAAATGTTGCCCGTTTAGCCTTACCTTTACAATGTAGAAGGCACGATTTATAGGATCAAATTCAAAGCTATTTCAATTTGACAATTACAGGTACTTTTGAATTGTCAAAAAATCTTAAACTTATTCTTAAGCTACCTACAGTCCCAGTCACAAGGCATAATAAGTTGTGGAAGTACTGTACTTACATAGATCTCAAATAATCCTGTTAGACTTCTTTTATATTTCTATGTAACAATATCCTATGTAATAGTTAGTAGTTACAAGTTAGACGTAACTTTTAACGACATTAGTTTTATACACGTGCAAGCGCAGTATTGTGATAATGTACCTAGTTTATGTATTTCCATAAGTATTGTTTTTACAGTACTTTTCAGCTTATAATACTTCAGGATGTTCTGCAGATATTAGTGTTTTCATTATATTCTGTGATATGTTTAGATTGAGAAAATGTGATAATCCAATGACACTACTATAATAGCCGAACGAAATTAATAATTCTGTTTCAATCCAAATCCGTGTTTATTACGACTGCTTGTGATTGGGCATCTTTACGACGAGGTATTCCCGTTTGAACAACAATTTTAGAATACAATAGAATATTAGAGCAACGATTGTATTCCTGTTTGAGCACCGATCAATATTTTGACGTGGTGCTCAATCGGGAACGAATGTATAATTCAAATCTATTCCCATTAGAGTACCTAAGGTGCGGTCGTGATGGGGATAGGGTGTAATAATAATGTTATTGACAACAATTGGCAAAAACGCATATAGAATTTTAGTATGGATTTTCAGCGCTAAACAAGTGCGGATTAATTAAGAAAATCGACTCAAAATCGAAGCATTTACTTCACATACACACACAGGCAATTTTAATTGTCAAAAGACAATTTAAAAACATAACCTATAATAAATATGGTGCTAAGGTCCCAGACCCCAGTCACAAGGAATAATAACTGTGATAGTACTTTAGGTGCTCATTCTACAGCCTAGATCTCTTCTTCTTCTTCTTTAGCCTCTTTCTACCATTTTGGTGTAGGCCTCCTTCAACTCTTTCCACTCTTCACGACATCGAGCTCTTTGTAACCAATTTGAGTCCCCAACCCTTTTCACATCATCCTTCCTAGACCTCTATGGAGAAGAAAAGGCAAGAAACTCCAAGGACGCTATTTTTAAATCGCTAAAGCTATTATAGAAACATTGTTACATCATTCATCCACGGTGTCCTTTAATAACCCTTTACGTTCCGGGGCCACTGTTACCAATAAGACAGTCTCGCGACCCGTGTTGTGTGCTTGTCGTGACTTTGTGCGAAATAATTGTTTTTTTTCTATTTAGCAAGCATAAAGAAACCTCTGAACAAATATTAATTAAAATGAAATAGTCTGTTATCTAAATAACAATATTTATCCACATGAGAGAAACAGCAGCTTCCTAGTAATATAATGGCGAGTCCAACATTATTAGGTCGTGTTATTACGTAAATTGGATTCAGTGCGACGCAGCTCGGCCGTAATAACACGTTCCAGCTAGTCTGTGTTACACTGGAGATAAACTAGGTTTTTCATATTTCGTGTTTTATTTGAGAAACTGAAATATTGTATACTCATTTTGTAGTCGAATTGGACCCTATGTTGTGAGGGTTAAAATTGTTGCAAATTAAGTTTTGTATAACCCATTTCAAGGAATGCAACCATTTACAAAAATCACCTGCATATAATTTACTAATAAGTACATTATTAACATTTAGTGCTTCTGAGAGCGAAAATCTACCTATATAAACTTAATAAAAGTTCAAAGCTTAGAAACTTCTAAAGCTTTGAAGAGAAAAGTTTAATAAAGATACTGGTGGCGCAGTTTTAGATCAGTTTTTCCCGTTGTGTGCCATGGAATTACGGTATAAGATATTTATTTTCTCAAAATAATGTACAAAATTCATTTACAGAGCAGACATCATCATCATCATCAGCCTGTATTCGTCTACTGCTGGACATAGGCCTCTCCCAATGTACGCCACTGAGCCCGGTCTTGAGCTTTCCTCATCCAGTCTCTGCCGGCCGCCTTTCGTAGGTCGTCACTCCACCTGGCCGGCGGCCGCTACGTTTGCTACGTTTTGTACTAGAGCAGACAAATGTGACGGCACAATTAGCGCAGTGACTGAGTGATTGGACTGCTGCGTTGCATGCCGCGGGTTCAGAATCGAACAAATCGCAATAAACAAAGATTTGTATGATCTGCAAGTAGTTGTTCCGGGTGTTTGTGAGTTTATGCTTGTAAATGCACCCACGATCATCATCATCATCATCATCATATCAGCCCGGGATCACCCACTGCTGGGTGTAGGCCTCTCCCTTTTGTTGCCATATCTCTCAGTTGTGCGTCTCTCATCCATTTATTTCTCGCGATCTTGACGATGACAACCCAACGGGCTTTTGGGCGGCCTTGGTTTCATTGGCCCACGATACAGGAGAATTTCCTAGAGTGGGGCAACGTTTAAAAATTGTCCGAATAAACATATTTCCTTTCTATCTTCCTACAATGATCCTACTGGGAGACAGGTTTTCTCCCTGTATATAAGCAGGTGTACAACCACACGAGCTCTAAGCTATTTGGTAAATGTCACTTGTCTTCGAACTTTTGTTTCCTGGACAGTTTCCTCACGATGGTTTTCTTCAATAATTTGAGAATAGTAATGATGAAATTAATAGAATGGGTTTGAACTTAAGACTTAATCTACTATTTTTTTTAAACTTTAAGGCGGGCTTTCAGTAATTTTTAAGATTTTCAAACGTCTGAAAGTCTCATTAACAATGATATTTTTAATAAAAAAAAATCATAATATTAAAGTTGAACATATCCTCGAGTGAATGGTAAAGATAGAAACACGAATTGGAATAATTGGCTCGATAGAAAAAAATCTCAAACATGACACTAAATCACAATTTTCAAACATCCACTGCTTAGAGATTTCACAATGAATTTATATGAAACTTATAAAAATAAAAACAGCTCATTATTTAGAAGTGCATGGTAAAAGCAAATTTTAAAATTTCGTTATAATTTTTCTCCAAGAAATAAAATACCCAAAATATTGGCATTATTTCGCTCACCGGGCGCTCGCCAGTACCCGCCGAGGCGTGATAGAGGATGGACGTACGTCGTTGCTGCGCAAAAATTCCCCCCGCGCGGTTACGTAAGCAGGCATAGAACTGAACTCCTACATGGAAACAAAGTCACACACACAAGCGATTACGTGTTAGTTGCGGGAATAGAATAAAATAGTCAAGTGATCTAATTTTGAAACGATGTAATTTTTTTTTATGGACCACTTATTTTTTAGCTAGGATGCGAACTTGATGGAGTGACCTGAAGGTCTACATCGGTCACTGCCACTGGAACTCGGCGACGGATCGAACTAGATGTGCCGAGTTTGGGCTCGTTTTGTAAGTTATGATGAGATCTTACCACCGAACTTGATGGAGTGACCTGAAGGTCTACATCGGTGACTGTCACTGGAACTCGGCGACTGATCGAACTAGATGTGCCGAGTTTGGGCTCGTTCTGTTAGTTATGATGAGATCTTACCTCCGGTCTTGATGGAGTGACCTGAAGGTCTACATCGGTGACTGCCACTGGAACTCGGCGACGGATCGAACTAGATGTGCCGACTTTGGGCTCGTTTTGTAAGTTATGATGAGATCTTACCACCGGACTTGATGGAGTGACCTGAAGGTCTACATCGGTGACTGCCACTGGAACTCGGCGACGGATCGAACTAGATGTGCCGAGTTTGGGCTCGTTTTGTAAGTTATGATGAGATCTTACCACCGGACTTGATGGAGTGACCTGAAGGTCTACATCGGTGACTGCCACTGGAACTCGGCGACGGATCGAACTAGATGTGCCGAGTTTGGGCTCATTTTGTTAGTTATGATGAGATCTTACGTACGGACTTAATAGAGTGACCTGAAGGTCTACATCGGTGACTGACACTGGAACTCGGCGACGGATCGAACTAGATGTGCCGAGCTTGGGCTCGTTCTGTTAGTTATGATGAAATCTTACCTCCGGTCTTGATGGAGTGACCTGAAGGTCTACATCGGTGACTGCCACTGGAACTCGGCGACGGATCGAACTAAATGTGCCGAGTTTGGGCTGGTTTTGTAAGTTATGATGAGATCTTACCACCGAACTTGATGGAGTGACCTGAAGGTCTACATCGGTGACTGTCACTGGAACTCGGCGACTGATCGAACTAGATGTGCCAAGTTTGGGCTCGTTTTGTAAGTTATGATGAGATCTTACCACCGGACTTGATAGAGTGACCTGAAGGTCTACATCGGTGACTGTCACTGGAACTCGGCGACTGATCGAACTAGATGTGCCAAGTTTGGGCTCGTTTTGTAAGTTATGATGAGATCTTACCACCGGACTTGATGGAGTGACCTGAAGGTCTACATCGGTGACTGCCGCTGGAACTCGGCGACGGATCGAACTAAATGGGCCGAGCTTGGGCTCGTTCTGTTAGTTATGATGAGATCTTACCTCCGGTCTTGATGGAGTGACCTGAAGGTCTACATCGGTGACTGCCACTGGAACTCGGCGACGGATCGAACTAAATGTGCCGAGTTTGGGCTCGTATTGTAAGTTATGATGAGATCTTACCACCGAACTTGATGGAGTGACCTGAAGGTCTACATCGGTGACTGTCACTGGAACTCGGCGACTGATCGAACTACACACATCAAAAGTGTCTAGGGATCAACATATATTTTTGCAATAACTTTTCTCCTGATTGATATTAATTAAAATGTTCTTTAAGGATTCATCAAATAAAGTGTTATCGTTTGTCACAGTAACGATAAACCTTTGCATTCATAAAGAAATTTGCCATTTTCCTAATAAAGGGATTTTTGACATTTGAA
The DNA here is from genome assembly GCA_954870645.1 of Agrotis clavis. Lineage (NCBI taxonomy): Eukaryota > Metazoa > Arthropoda > Insecta > Lepidoptera > Noctuidae > Agrotis > Agrotis clavis. Next base: position 22,666,219 of record OX940930.1, read on the forward strand.
CCACTAACATTAAAGTTCGAAAAAAAGACTGAAATAACAGTTTTCTTTAAAATTTTATTGGGTAACTTAAACAATTAATAATCCGTGTTTCTACCGCGAACACTAACAACACAAGAACATCGGTTTGGCATACTCAAAATGAGTTCATCCAAATCACGCTGTGGAATGGCCGCCCATGTTCGTTGCAACAACAAAAAAAGGTCTTCTTGCGACTGGATACCCTCCATATTCGGCAGAGCTCTTCTCTGTAGCATATCCCATGCATGCTCATGCTCAATCGGGTTCAAGTCTGGCGACTGAGCAGGCCAGGGCTGGACATTGATGTTAGCTGCGGCGAGAGTCTGTCTTACAACTCTTGCGGTGTGCGGTCGTGCATTATCATGCATTAACTGAAATAAGGGACCGATTTGCACTTGTAGAGGAACGTCTGATACAATCGTCTCAGCATAAATTTGAGCGTTGAGGTTGCCTCTGATCCAAATCAACTCAGTTCTTCCGCCGATCCAAATACCCGCCCATACCATGATGGTTCCACCACTATAAGGATGGACTTCCTGGCAGGATTTTAATCGCTGTTGGCGTCCAGGGGTTCTCCAGTGTCGTATACGTCTTGTATCCGGTCTCATACCAAAACGAGACTCATCAGAAAAGCACACGAAACGCCATTGTTCTTCTGCCCAATTTCTGTGTTCAAGAGCCCATTGATATCGAATCCTACGATTGTGCATTGCTATAGGTGGTACCCGTAGCGGTCTTCGGGAATGAAGGTTCACTTCATGCAAGCGGTTTCTGAGTGTTTGGTCGCTAATTAAGTTCCCTGAAGAGTGATGAAGCCTCACGGCTAACATCATGGCGGTTATTGTTGGAGCTCTTCGAGTTAAGATTTGAATGTATCGGTCTTGTCTCCGTGTGGTGCAGCGATACCGTCCTCCATGGCGCTCAGCCACGGAACCAGTGCTTCGGTAACGTGTCCAAAGTCGACTGATAACACTCTGACTTGTATTCAGAGCTAAAGCCACAGTACGTTGCCGGGAACCAGCTTCTATCATTCCCACGGCTCTGAGCATTTCTTCCCTGCTTAAATGACGTCGCCGCTCCATAATAACGTTGGTTTTAATCAGTAGTAGGGAAACAGTAGCACTAATAATGTCTTCAATGCGTTGTATGTTTTTATAGGGAAAATATTGACAGCTGATTTTCATCTTTTACTCGAATTTGATTTACAGTTCCTGATTCAAATTATGAAATGCACCAAAAAGGATCCATATAAATTTATAAAATCATAAATTTATTACAAAGCCACATCTCAATCTCAAGAAATCCGCATAAAAATGCTTGATCCCTAGACACTTTTGATGTGTGTAGATGTGCCGAGTTTGGGCTCGTTTTGTAAGTTATGATGACATCTTACCACCGGACTTGATGGAGTGACCTGAAGGTCTACATCGGTGACTGCCGCTGGAACTCGGCGACGGATCGAACTAGATGTGCCGAGCTTGGGCTCATTTTGTTAGTTATGATGAGATCTTACGTACGGACTTGATGGAGTGACCTGAAGGTCTACATCGGTGACTGCCACTGGAACTCGGCGACGGATCGAACTAGATGTGCCGAGTTTGGGCTCATTTTGTTAGTTATGATGAGATCTTACGTACGGACTTGATAGAGTGACCTGAAGGTCTACATCGGTGACTGCCACTGGAACTCGGCGACGGATCGAACTAGATGTGCCGAGCTTGGGCTCGTTCTGTTAGTTATGATGAGATCTTACCTCCGGTCTTGATGGAGTGACCTGAAGGTCTACATCGGTGACTGCCGCTGGAACTCGGCGACGGATCGAACTTAATGTGCCGAGTTTGGGCTCGTATTGTTAGTTATGATGATATCTTACCACCGAACTTGATGGAGTGACCTGAAGGTCTACATCGGTGACTGTCACTGGAACTCGGCGACTGATCGAACTAGATGTGCCGAGCTTGGGCTCATTTTGTTAGTTATGATGAGATCTTACGTACGGACTTGATGGAGTGACCTGAAGGTCTACATCGGTGACTGCCACTGGAACTCGGCGACGGATCGAACTAGATGTGCCGAGTTTGGGCTCATTTTGTTAGTTATGATGAGATCTTACGTACGGACTTGATAGAGTGACCTGAAGGTCTACATCGGTGACCGCCACTGGAACTCGGCGACGGATCGAACTAGATGTGCCGAATTTGGGCTCATTTTGTTAGTTATGATGAGATCTTACCTCCGGACTTGACGAAGTCACCTGAAGGTCTACATCGGTGACTGCCACTGGAACTCGGCGACGGATCGAACTAGATGTGGGCGGTTTGGGCTCGTTTTATTGTTTATGATGATATCTTACCTCCGGACTTAATAGAGTGACCTGAAGGTCTACATCGGTGACTGCCACTGGAACTCGGCGGCGGATTGAACTAGATTTGCCGAGTTTGGGCTCGTTTTGTTAGTTGTGATGAGATCTTACCTCCGAACTTGATGGAATGACCTGAAGGTTTACATCGGGGAGTCGGAAACTCGGCACATCTAGTTCGATCCGTTGCCGAGTGCCAGTGGCAGTCACCGATGTAGACCTTCAGGTCACTCCATCAAGACCGGAGGTAAGATCTCATCATAACTAACAGAACGAGCCCAAGCTCGGCACATTTAGTTCGATCCGTCGCCGGGTTCCAGTGGCAGTCACCGATGTAGACCTTCAGGTCACTCCATCAAGTCTGGTGGTAAGATCTCATCATAACTTACAAAACGAGCCCAAACTCGGCACATCTAGTTCGATCCGTCGCCGAGTTCCAGCGGCAGTCACCGATGTAGACCTTCAGGTCACTCCATCAAGTCTGGTGGTAAGATCTCATCATAACTTACAAAACGAGCCCAAACTTGGCACATCTAGTTCGATCCGTCGCCGAGTTCCAGTGACAGCCATCGATGTAGACCTTCAGGTCACTCCATCAAGTCCGGTGGTAAGATCTCATCATAACTAACAAAATGAGCCCAAACTCGGCAAATCTAGTTCCATCCGTCGCCGAGTTCCAGTGGCAGTCACCGATGTAGACCTTCAGGTCACTCCATCAAGTCCGGTGGTAAGATCTGATCATAACTTACAAAATGAGCCCAAACTCGGCACATTTAGTTCGATCCGTCGCCGGGTTCCAGTGGCAGTCACCGATGTAGACCTTCAGGTCACTCCATCAAGTCTGGTGGTAAGATCTCATCATAACTTACAAAACGAGCCCAAACTCGGCACATCTAGTTCGATCCGTCGCCGAGTTCCAGTGGCAGTCACCGATGTAGACCTTCAGGTCACTCCATCAAGACCGGAGGTAAGATCTCATCATAACTAACAGAACGAGCCCAAGCTCGGCACATCTAGTTCGATCCGTCGCCGAGTTCCAGTGGCAGTCACCGATGTAGACCTTCAGGTCACTCCATCAAGTCCGTACGTAAGATCTCATCATAACTAACAAAATGAGCCCAAACTCGGCACATCTAGTTCGATCCGTCGCCGAGTTCCAGTGGCAGTCACCGATGTAGACCTTCAGGTCACTCCATCAAGTCTGGTGGTAAGATCTCATCATAACTTACAAAACGAGCCCAAACTCGGCACATCTAGTTCGATCCGTCGCCGAGTTCCAGTGGCAGTCACCGATGTAGACCTTCAGGTCACTCCATCAAGACCGGAGGTAAGATCTCATCATAACTAACAGAACGAGCCCAAGCTCGGCACATCTAGTTCGATCCGTCGCCGAGTTCCAGTGGCAGTCACCGATGTAGACCTTCAGGTCACTCCATCAAGTCCGTACGTAAGATCTCATCATAACTAACAAAATGAGCCCAAACTCGGCACATCTAGTTCGATCCGTTGCCGAGTTCCAGTGGCAGTCACCGATTTAGACCTTCAGGTCACTCCATCAAGTCCGGTGGTAAGATCTCATCATAACTTACAAAACGTGCCCAAACTTGGAACATCTAGTTCGATCAGTCGCCGAGTTCCAGTGACAGTCACCGATGTAGACCTTCAGGTCACTCCATCAAGTTCGGTGGTAAGATCTCATCATAACTTACAAAACGAGCCCAAACTCGGTACATTTAGTTCGATCCGTGGCCGAGTTCCAGTGGCAGTCACCGATGTAGACCTTCAGGTCACTCTATCAAGTCCGTACGTAAGATCTCATCATAACTAACAAAATGAGCCCAAACTCGGCACATCTAGTTCGATCCGTCGCCGAGTTCCAGTGGCAGTCACCGATGTAGACCTTCAGGTCACTCCATCAAGTCCGGTGGTAAGATCTCATCATAACTTACAAAACGAGCCCAAACTTGGCACATCTAGTTCGATCCGTCGCCGAGTTCCAGTGACAGCCACTGATGTAGACCTTCAGGTCACTCCATCAAGTCCGGAGGTAAGATCTCATCATAACTAACAAAACAAGCCCAAACTCGGCACATCTAGTTCGATCCGTCGCCGAGTTCCAGTGGCAGTCACCGATGTAGACCTTCAGGTCACTCCATCAAGTCCGGAGGTAAGATCTCATCGTAACTAACAAAATGAGCCCAAACTCGGCACATCTAGTTCGATCCGTCGCCGAGTTCCAGTCGCAGTCACCGATGTAGACCTTCAGGTCACTCCATCAAGTCCGGTGGTAAGATCTCATCATAACTTACAAAACGAGCCCAAACTTGGCACATCTAGTTCGATCCGTCGCCGAGTTCCAGTGACAGCCACTGATGTAGACCTTCAGGTCACTCCATCAAGTCCGGAGGTAAGATCTCATCGTAACTAACAAAACGAGCCCAAACTCGGCACATCTATTTCAATCCGTCACCGAGTTCCAGTGGCAGTCACCGATGTAGACCTTCAGGTCATTCCATCAAGTCCGGAGATAAGATCTCATCATAACTAACAAAATGAGCCCAAACTCGGCACATCTAGTTCAATCCGTCGCCGACTTCCAGTGGCAGTCACCGATGTAGACCTTCAGGTCACTCCATCAAGTCCGGAGGTAAGATCTCATCATAACTAACAAAATGAGCCCAAACTCGGCACATCTAGTTCGATCCGTCGCCGAGTTCCAGTGGCAGTCACCGATGTAGACCTTCAGGTCACTCCATCAAGTCCGCAGGTAAGATGTCATCATAACAAAACGAGCCCAAACTCGGCACATATTAAATATACTGCTGCCTAAGAAAGTACTCCATTGTATGCACTTTGTAAAATCAAAACTATCTCGAATATCATTTTACGAAAATCTAATCCAGACACACTCGTACGTAATTGACTTACTGCATTACGCTACGCTGTGGCATATACACACACGGTCCCTCCCGCCCGCACCGCTGTCGACTTGCCCCGCCCCTTTGCGGGGGCTGAGGTAGTGCGCTCATAGCTGCGGTGCGGACTGTACTGGAACCTGGCCTTAATATACTTATATACCTTCGACACAGGATAAATTACATTTAGGTTACTTACCCTAAATGTAATTTATCCTGTAAGTATCGAGGGTGTGTTTATAAACATATAAACTCATTTACACAAATGGAAAGCCCTAGAACACAAACACAGCGCACGTAAAGCAATACAAATATTTGTAACGGATGCGAATCGAACCTGCGACACGTAGTGCAGTAGTTCATGTCTCAGACATTGCACCAACCATGCAGCTTAAAAGGACTAAGAAGGATGTCGAATCTACCCCTACCCTTTACTAGGCTATTAAGTGCTCTTTTTAAAACAAAGAACTTTTGAAATCTTTTCGTTTCTATGCTTTGAAGCATTTATGCTTTTTAAATATCCTTAATTTTGTAATTGCAAAAAAATTCGTACTTCCTCGAACGCATTTGAAAATAAATGGAGTTCGCGTACATGTGATTTAAAAATAATCGTGACAAATTAATTAGCCGCGTTTATACGCCCATGTTTTTCAGCGTGTTCATAAATCACTGTGTTTCTTGGCTCCACATCGCACAGTAAAACGTGTACTGATTGCTTGTGTCTCTATTACAACTACTAATTATACTTTTACAACTAATTAAAAGCAAAACCGCGTGGACTAGGTAGGTTGTAAACCTAGCTATAGTAAAAGAAAAAAAAAAGTAATGTGTTTACTACGCGACCATCCATAGGCTAATTTTGTAGATTGTTTACCAAGGGAGCAAACAACCTTTTTTAAAGGCAAGAGTGTTTTTTGCAACTGGGTAAGATTCTAGAGTAGAATCCCAAGCGTAGCAAGGGATTGTATATAAATAAGATACCGGAGCGCAGCGAGGTGGACTTTACTTTTTTTGCACTTTCTATGAGAAAATAAGTTTCCAAGTCCGTCTAATTAGCTACGAATACATCACTATCAGTAGTCGATCGCAGAAAAAGTTTAGAGATGATGACGTGTTTGATCTACATTATGGTTTTGTGTGCTTCGTACCTAAGCATTGTAGACAAACAACGACCTTAGAGAGAGCAAAAAATGACATGAGAAAACAAATAAGTAACAAAAATATTCTATCTTAAGGTAACATTTTAACTTTTATTTGTTTGTTTCTTAATTTTTAACCAAGCAAGCCTTAGTAAAGCAACATGCACTCCCCTTTTTACCCAACTTTGTCGAAGCATAGGGAAAGGGTATGATTACGTGGGTAATTTTATCGATTTTCCACAGATATCAACGTCATCGATACAACTATATCGAACCTACAACCCGATGACTAAAATACGCAACCCACCTGTTGCGATAACTACGCACACACCACGTCAGTAGAACCCCATATATTTCACCAACGCATGCCATGACTGTCGGATCCACTCGTCTGGATTACTGTACAGACGCCAGCACATCAACCTACCTTAATCTGACTTTCTTCAATACATTTTCAACCTTATTACAATAGTGGAAGGTTGGTATTCCATTGGTAAATTTTCGACAGATTCGTGTAGGTTGCTTGACCTGCTGGCGTCTGTACAATGCAGTCAGGCCTTACCCTTAGCACGAGTTTTCAGTATTTGAGACGTAAAGTAAACTGGAACTTTGACAATTTCAAATTGACAATTTTCAAGGAAAAAATTAGTTCCTTCTTCGCACACCAGAGGCGCTTTTCCATTTTTTTTATACAAGAAACGCTGTAAATACTGGAAAGACGCTGTAAAGTAAAAGAGTGAAAACTCGTGATAAGGGAGGTTATGATATGAAAGAAACAGAGCATTGATGATATGAAAAAGACAAAGCATTGTGTCCATGACTAAATATGACATTAAATTCACTAAATTAATAAAATATTAAAAAAAAAAACGCAAATGGAGTTTGAAATCAATGATGAAATCATACAATATTAAGTACTAGTAACACTCCACCCGCGCAAAATTTCGTATTTTCCAGTGCGATTGTCAATTACCCCTTTGGGGTTGGAATTTCCATCAAACTTTCATCCCTTTTTTAACCCCTTCAGAAATGAATTTAATAAAATCCGTTCTTAGTGCACACTTTCGTCATTTATGGAACGTTTGTATAAAATGTTCATGCTTATCGTTTCTACTGTTGGGACGCAGGCATTTTCTTTTTGAGAGAGAAAGGGCCATCATCCAATAAGTACAGTAGTTTTAATGTGTAAGAGCAACAAACTTCGAATAAAACTACATATTTGAAATAGTACTAAGAAATGCAGTTTCATCATCATCAGCCGGAAGACGTCCACTGCTGAACATAGACCTCCCCCTTAGACCGCCACGCCGAACGACAATTCGCCACTTGCATCCATCGGCTGCTCGCGACTTTCACGATGTCGTCAGTCTCAACAGAAATGCAGTTTATTTAAGACAAATACCTATATTTTTTAAAAATTAGAATTTTTAAAAAATCTTTAATTGTTTTACAACCCATCAGCTAATGTAAACCTACTTAATTATGTACATTTTGGCATGAAATAAAGAAATTGAGAATTGAATTGAATAGACTAATAATTCATATCAACAATTAAATAGTAATAACGATGTGATTTTAAATGAAGTTGTCAAGCTGCCAAGAAAAACACTCATGACAAGCAGGTTTTCCTCTTTATGCTGCAGTGTTATCTTAATAATTAGCAAAGCAAACAGGTGTCTTCAAGAAATAATAGGCCTGAAAATGGGTCTTGTCTGTAAACTAGCGACCCACTCCGGCTTCGCACGGATTATCTTTGAAAATATGTAAAACATAGCCTACGTCACTCAAGAATAATGCAGCTTTCTACTGGTGAAAGGATTTTCAAAATCGGGTCCAAAGATTGTTTAATTGTTTTAAGACTTTGTTTCACGCAAAAACCACTGAACGGATTTGGCTAAAATTTGGTACAGATAGTTTATAGCCTGGATTAACACATAGGATTTTTTATCCCAATTTTATGTTCCCGTGGGATAATTTTCGAGTTGTAGCGGGTGAAGCCGCTGGCAACAGCTAGTGTATTTATAAAGGAAGAAACTGACTGGCCGACAGACCGACCGAAACTGAAACCGCTGGGTCTATAAAAGTCGATTACATAAAAAATATATATATCATTAAAACCTCATTCATACCTATCAAATTCGGAATTCAATAACTTCTTCTACAAGTTCGCAATTATCCTGATCATAATAATTTATTTGCAACAAATAATTATACTATTGGTTTTGAGGTCAGTAATAAACGCTTTGACTTGCAAAATATTAACAAAACCAAGTTAGTTTTCTTCACCAAACAAAAAAAAAGGAAAATAATAAACCGAGCTACAGAATGGGGATTGTCTTCATTTTTTAAACATTCGATTTTATTTTATTTTCTGCAAATATAGAGCATTTTGAGAAACTAATTTGAATATTTTAATGATTGGCTCAATAGTTTTTTTATTTTTAATATTTTAATTTTTGAGGTAGGTGACGTCACCATTGGCCTAAAAGTTGTGCCGTTTCCTTACTAGAGCAAAATTAAAAAATTGTCAACACAACGTCAACTGTCTAAACGTCACTTACATCCCGCTAGGTTATTATTTACAAAACAAAATTACTCCTAGATGAACATACAAAGGAATCTAAGGCTTCTGAAATACTAACATCAAAGTGATCTTCGCAACAGTACATTGTATAAACCTTGCAACATTCCACGCCGTCATCACGACACCACTTTTCTCGCAAATCTTCTTTAGTACGAACAAAATGTTGTTTGGATTATTATTAGTATTATTGTTGCAAGTTGGGACAAAGCACTTCCTGTATTCTATTTTACTTGTAGTATAAGTTATATTGCCGATGCCGATTTAACAGATTTAACCGAGATAATGAAGCAATTTGCAGTTACAATAAAAACTTGTTTGTTTACATCTTTGACATTTACAAATTGACACTTGAGAAAATCAGGGATGTCAGACGGCCACTGTGATGTACCAATATGAAATATTGGTACATCGGTAAAATGTGTCGAAAATCAAATACGAATGAAAAATCTTTTTTTTTCTTTTACTGTTAATAGAGGGCAGTAAACACTAAACACGCAGTTTTACCAACCGTATAGTGGATAAATACTAACAACCGACTGCGATTTTTGTCCGTGCTATATTTGAATTCACGTTCAAAAAAAAAAAAAAAGATTTTTTAGTAAGCAATACTCGATTGTAACTAAAGAAATAGATAACAGAGTACAGCTAGCGTGGAAGAGATATTGGCCACACAAGGTTGTCAAAAATTCTCGGGTTCCTCCCAAATCTAAGAAAATATTTGATTCCTTCATTTTACCTATAATGACGTATGGATGTCAAACTTGGAGCACTAAACAAAATATGCGAAATCTAGAGACCTGCCAACATAGCATGGAGCGTAGCATGCTCAACGACAAGTTAAAAGACAAAATCAAACTAGAGACATTACGAAACCAAACTAAAATCAACGAAATCACATATTGCATAAGGAAATTGAAATGGAGATGGGCAGGTCATATGTTGAGGAGTACTAATAATAATAAATGGGCTAAGGACGTAACCAAATGGTGTCCAAGATATAACAAAAGAAAGAAAAGAAGGCAACGCCTAAGATGGGAAGACGACTTTCGAAAGATGGCTGGTGCTACTTGGAGGAGGATGACCCATAATCGGAAGGAGTGGCAAGCTACAGGGAAGGCCTTTGCAAAATCGCAAGACAATCTCAATATCGGTGTCTAATAATACATAAATATAGATATATAAAAGAGAGGGTAAAAAATGTAAACTTACTTTTACTTACTTTATTATTATTATTATTTTTGTTTTGTAAGATTGTTAAATAAAGGCTATTAATAATAATAATACTCGATTGCACGCTAAAATTTGTCGTTTATTCTGTATTGTTGGTCAACGTCCAATCTTGGTTTTTTTTTCTCGAGTAATAATCTTGGTACATGGTACGTGACACTGAAAACTGGTAATGTATACCAAGAAATTGGTACTTATGCCTGACATCCCTGGAAAATACTTGTCACTTATTTTTTAGGGTTCCGTAGCCAATGGCAGAAAACGGAACCCTTATAGATTCGTCATGTCTGTCTGTCTGTCTGTTCGTCCGTATGTCACAGCCACTTTTTGTCGAAATTACAAGAGATAGCTCTTATAATTTCGACAAAAAGTTAAAACTTTGTAAGTAGATGTATTATGTGTACCGCGTTAGGACTTTCACACAAAAATAAAACCAAAACCAATTTTGGGGGTACCTCCTATACTTAGAATTGAAACTCAAAATATTTTTTTTTCGCCTTATCCATTCGTGTGGGATATCTATGAATAGGTCTTGAAAAATTATATTGAGGTAGTACTATTATTCTGTGATTGAGGTTACAAACATAATTTTTTCTAAACTGAACAGTTTGCTCGAGAGACACTTCCAAAGTGGTAAAATGTGTCCCCCCCCCTCTATAACTTCTAAACTAAGAGAATGATAAAACAAAAAAAAAATATTTGATGTGCATTACCATGCAAACTTCAATTGAAAATTGTTTTGAACGAGATCGAGTTATTAGTTTTTTTTTAATAAATCGTAAACCGCAATTTACCTTGCAAAGTTACAACCAACTTCAAGAACTTTACTTGCTGCTACGGAACCCTTTATGGGCGAGTCCGACTCGCACTTGGCCGGTTTTATATTTTTTATATTTTCTGTTTTCTGAGGCAAAGATACAAAACTGTGTACAGCCAAAGGTTTGAAGAAGGTGTTAAACATTTGAAGGGCAAGGAAGGTCAAACGTATTTTATTAAAAATATCAATGAAATATGAATATTTTTCATTTTTAATTAGTACATAATGATCAGTAACGCTATTCCTCGAAATGGTTTTTCAATTACAGCATAATAAAAAAAATGAACAATGCCCATTACAAACTCAGCCACGAATGTCGAATATTTCAACTCGACAACAATTAAGTTTTGGGGCATACTCCGAGGTTCACTTTGGTTAGGTTCCTTTAAACCCTGCAGACTGAAATAGGAGCCCCGGGCTTCGTCGTTCGACGCCTTGCCTTTTTTTTTTATTTTTTTTTAGCGTGGTAAAATCATCAAATGAGTCCTCCAACCCCGGGCAGGGCGGGAGGGACTGTCAGACTTCTACTGACTAAAATCCACGGTGTTCTTCAATAGCCCTTTCTGTTCCGGGGTCACGGTAAGGAAATAATCCCGCGACCCCGGCAGGCCCCTCTGAGAGGGGGGCCCCATCATTATGCTGACGCTCTTTGAGGCGCGCGTGGGACACAACGCGCCTCGACGCCTTGCCTTGGCCTATATTTTGTACATTTTTTGATCAATTTTATTTGAATTTGTGGCCCATTTCATTTTTTAGTGGACAATAATGCTAATAAATAGAAGCTGCTTTTAATAGCACCAACTTAACCATCGACCCGTCACGTGGGGTCTTTCAAAGCCAAGTACATTTACTGATCCCTAACTTTAGGTACCCTCCTAAAAGAATTACCCTTCACGCTCGCTCCGTTGAAACTCAGTTTGCGCGCGCACACCGTGAGGCACGGACGTGTTTCTGCACATAGCCACCCGGAGGGACCCCACACGACGACTCGCGTAAGTAAACTGAAACTATTTATCGTTATAGTTTTTCTTTGTCGTGATGATGATGATGATGATGATGATGCCATCTAGCCGATTTCGGCCACAGCGACTGCAATCGATGGCTTTTAGAGTGGTTGAGAGCTTTGATATGCCCTTTCATGTGCTCTCCAGTGACTCGCATATCCAACTTTTGCCGTAAAGCTCCGAGCACAAAGTAGACATGTAAGAACACCATTGATGACATTGTAAGTTATATTCTTTGTCGTAGTGTTTATATGTACGTTCTTTATGTTTCAGAATTTTGATTAAATGATTAAAATGGACAATAAACAAAGTCAACGTGTTCTGAGATGGCTAAAAGAAGAAAATGAGGAGATTGTTGGTGGCTTAGAGGATGACGAAGAAAATGTGGAATATCCCGATGAAGTGAGTGAACATAACACAGATTCAGAACAGGAATATGAAGAAGAGGATCATGATGCACCCGATATCATTCCATCAGTAACCTCAAATAGTGATGAAGATAACATCCCGTCAACGAATTTTTCATCGCGTAATTTTTATATTGTCAAAAAAAAACAAAGTCCACACACAACTATTTGTAAATGGAAGAAAACTCCCTACCCACAAGGTGTAAGACCAATACAGCAGAACATAGTGACAGAACCTGCAGGCCCACAAGATGCAGCACGAGAGGTTAGTAGCCCTCTAGAATCGTGGTTATTGTTTATGGATATAGAAATGTTACAGCATATAGTGACTTGCACAAATATAAAAATAACATCATTGCAAATAAATTATGACAGAGACTGTGGTCTTACAAATGTGATTGAATTGAGAGCTTTGTTTGGTGTTTTGTATTTAATAGGAAATAAGTCGTCGCATACTAGTATTGATGATATATGGATTAGTGATGGAACTGGTCTGGATTATTGACGAGCCGTGATGTCTAAACAACGGTTGCAATTTTTACTAAGAACTCTTCGATTTTATGATATTCATACACGTACAGAAAGAAATGAAAGCGACAAACTGGCACCAATCAGGTGGATTTATGAATCCTTTGTCAAGAATTGCGAGAAATATTACACAACCAGTGAGTTTGTTACCATAGACGAAATGTTGGAGTGTTTCAGAGGTTCTTGCCGATTTCGTCAGTGTCATCATCATCATCATCATCAGCCTATAATGTTCCCACTGCTGGGACACAGGCCTCCTCTCTGTGAGAGGGAGTGGGCCATAATCCACCACGCGGGCCCAGTGCGGGTTGGCAGATGTCACATGTCTTCGAATTTTTGGTTCTAGGACATGCCGGTTTCCTCACGATGTTTTCCTTCACCGTTTTGAGAGCAGTGGTGATGAATTAAATTACACAAAGTAATGCGCCAGGCGGGGTTCGAACCCACGACCTACATCTCGTAAGTCGGGACCGATACCACTGGGCCACCACTGCTCACAGTCTCTTCGTCAGTGTATGCCCAGCAAACCTGCCAAATACGGTATAAAGTTGTTTTCGTTGGTGGATGCTGTTTCATTTTATACAAAAAAGTTGGAAATTTATGCAGGTAGGCAACCAGAAGGCCCTTTTAATCAAGATACTTCCACTAACGCTCTTGTAAAGCGGCTAATTACTCCTATATCAGGCACTGGACGAAATATCACAATGGACAATTGGTTTACAAGTGTTACTTTATCGGAAGACCTACTCAAAGATCATAATTTGACCATGGTGGGCACGATGCGAAAAAATAAACCTGAAATTCCAACTGAATTCAAAAATAAGGACATGGAAGAATATAAAACTACTTTTGGTTTTCAGCCCACGAAAACTTTGCTTTCTTATTGTTCAAAGAAAAATAAATTTGTTATTATGCTTTCAACAATGCACCACAATGTTGTCGTCGATGATACCAGCGAGAAGAAATTGCCAGAAATTATAGAATTCTATAATAAAACAAAAGGAAGCGTTGATTTTGTAGATAAACTTATTGGTTCCTATTCAGTAGCGCGAGTTTGTCGCCGTTGGCCACTGCGTCTTCTATTTACTTTCCTCGATATTGGGGCTCTGAATGCTCATATTATACTGGATACAGTGAACCCTGATAATAAGATCCAGCGGAAAGTTTTCTTGAAAACATTGGCATTTGAATTGTGTCGCACAGAATTACAGATACGAGCAACTGTGACGACGTTACCTCGTGAATTGAAGCAGTGTATACGACGATTTGTACCTCCTCTTCAGTATTTGTCTACTGATGATGACCAGTTGGCACCTATGAGAAAGCGCTGTATTCACTGTCCAAGACGTACAGATAGGAAATTCAAGTCCATTTGTCACTTTTGCAAAGGAAACATTTGTCCAAACCATACCAAAGCCATCTGTACCGATTGCGTTCATCGAAATAGTTAGGATCAATGAGACATTCGAAGTACATATTTAATTATGTTTTTTGTATAAATAATTATATACCTAAAAAGAAAAAGTTATCAAGTGTTTTTTTTTAAGTTAATTTTAAGAAGACTGATTTAAAAAGAAGGAAGAAATTGTTACTCTTATTAATAACTTTGATTTTTTTTTATGTATAAATACTGATTTGAAAATTTTTCCTTTTTATTTCAATGATTTTCTATCCAAATGCAATTTGATAAACTATGACAAAATTTTAAGATATAATCATAGGTCGGAATTAGGTAGAGTTATTTTGAAACTCTCAAAACTCAGAACTCTCAAAACGGTGAAGGAAAACATCGTGAGGAAACCGGCATGTCCTAGAACCAAAAATTCGAAGACATGTGACATCTACCAATCCGCACTGGGCCCGCGTGGTGGATTATGGCCCACTCCCTCTCACGCAGAGGAGGCCTGTGTCCCAGCAGTGGGAACATTATAGGCTGATGATGATGATGATTTTGAAACTTGCATCGAAATGTTGATTTTAATATGGCTCTTCCCGGGATTTCTAATAGACAATCTCGTGTGGAAAACAGTATTACAAATAAATAATAATACTAAAACATCAAAGATAGATTACTTATAAAAATAAATTGTGTGAATGGTGTTAATAAATCACGGATTTTTAAAAGTAATTCCGGGATTTCGGGCATGTCCACTTTATTTGTTTTTGCTACATGAATAAGTCTACCTAATTCCGACCTATGGTTATAATACCAATTCATTGGAAATTGTTGGGGTCTGTTAAGACCCCATGCGACTGATGTGACTGATCACATAATAAAAAGGCGCGACGGGTGGAGGGTTAATACTATCAAAACATTGGTCTGCGGTATCAGTGACAAAGTAACTTGTTACATCGTTATCAGTTGTTATCAGTCTACGTGCCGCCACATTCGACCACAAGCCGCCCGGAATGTGGAATAGCTTTTAAATTATGAAACACGTTATGTCTATATTTATGACACGAATTTAATATAAATTGATTGAGACAGTCGGTTTGTTACTTTCTGTTATAATATTAACGTTATTTTACGCTAACGCGTTGCGCGGGGCTTCTAATCCTACGTTCAGAGTTTTGAAGAATCTAACCTGGAGAGGTTATCCTCCAAGGGGGCTTCGTTACCACACTTCACTCTTTTCCTTTAGCACCTACCATTTTCTAAGAACCTGCTTATCCTATGTTGAGGTGACCCAAATACCCTCTCCCTTGGATTAAAGTCAATTGGAAGCAAACCAACATGATGTCTTGACAATTACATATTAATGGTATGGCTAAACTTGGATGGATATCTTTAAACGTGGATGTTAAAACGATATGTGCAGTTTTAGCCAGCCCCATCATAAAACGAAAGAAAGAAATAATGGTCGACCACATCATAAAGTGACCAATTAAATGACCAATTACAACCAACATTTCTACAATTTGGCAACGACATATCGGGAAATATACGGTGTAGCACTGTAGGGTATCATGACACTGGGTTCTAAGACCAGCAGCTTAAGGGCGCATACTTTTTACATCTTAAACTATTTATTCGGTGTTACGATATTAATTATTGCATTCCCTAATCAATTTATTAGTGCACTACAGAGCCATATTCCTTATTTCCATACTTAAAACTTGTTAAAATTTGACAACTATTTGCGACGTTGCCAACTTTCAAAATATGCGCTCTTAATCGAAAATTATCCCACGGAAAGATAAAATTAAGAGAAAAACTGTTATGTGTTTATCCAGGCAACATTATAACTTATCTCTGTACGAAAGATAAGTTTTAATGTACATCCAAATCCGTTCAGTCGTTTTTACGTGAAAGATTCACAAACATCCATCTATCTTCCTAAAATTTCGAATTCATAATAATTATATTCATATATAATTATTATGATGGTGAAGTACCCATGCTATAATTATGTGCTGAAACTATGGTTACCTAGTCTCCCATAAGTTATTCTTCTAAATAATATATTTCCCACTAAATAAATAAGGATCCGATAAGACGTTTTGAAGCACGTGAAGCAATAACGTTAATAACATCTTTTATGGTTGTTTCCTTCAGCGGATTTCATTATTTCCGAGCCATTGAAGTGGTTTCATTCTCATATGCTACAAGTATTGGAGGCGTTCTTATTTTTATTAAGTAGATTGTTTAGCTAAGGATTTTTATTAGTTTAGCTAACATCACACTAACAATAACACTTTTTTTAAATTACTATTTACGTTAATAGGAGGATGTGGCAAAAGAAAACAAACTAATTGTATTTATTCAATTGGACTGAATTAAGTTTCAGACTCTCAAAATTTTATTCTTTCATACACTGGCGAGCCAAAGTATGGAAACACTTACTGCGAATCGGCGCGAGTACATAATATCTAGTTAAAAAATAATAAAATGGTATAATATAAAAAATATTTATTTCAAAATAGTTTCTGCCAGCGACTTCGTACGCGGATCCTGTTGCTTATGCCAGCGACAATGGGGTCGTCAAAATCGAAGATCTGAAACGTCTGATGTCGAATTCTTAGAGCCTGGGGACGGGAAAACAACGGGACGCGCATGACGATTCCAGACGTTCCAGATCTTTCATTTTTGTAATTTACAGGAAATGCCTATCAGACTAAACAACTCTTGCTAAGATGTTATTCATATTATATGTTTTAGTGTAGCTGGGCTCTTAGAACTCCACATCAGGTGTTCCAGATCTTCAGTTTTTATACGACAACAGGGAGTGCTCATCAGGCTGAACAACTCTTGCTAAGACGTCATTACTGTATTTGTAATAGTGTAGCTGGGATCTTGGAGTTCCACATCAGGTGTTCCATATCTTCAAATTTATTTTCTCAGCAGAAAATGCTCATCACGCGGAACAATTTTTGCTATGGCGCTATTTTTGTATCTCTTATAGTTTAGCTGATCTATTGCAGTCCTGCATCAGGTGTTCAAGTTTCCAAGATAAATTATAGCCCAGACTTAATAGCTATACAACAAAAAAAAAAACAATCAAATCCGTCCAGTAGTTCCGAAGATTAGCGTGTGTTTTGGCACATAAATGTAAGTGTGTTTGGGCACACCTATTGAAAACTTCTTTGGATTTTGAACAGCAGTTTATTTTTCTTGTTTTACAAAAAGGCGGCTAGACGCCGGTCCCGACATGACAGTTCCGAGAAGACGCCACGAAGCAGAAAAAAAAAGTCTATGAATTTAGTGTTGCCACTACTGGAGCACAGATAATATAAATGTCTTTAGCGAGTTGTAGGCTCGTACAGCGTGTATGGAGTAACTTCTCCCGTTTTCCTAACATTTCCCTTCACTGCTCTGCTCCTATTGATTGTAGCGTGATGAAAAGTATACTATAACCAGCGCAGGAGTATGAAAAATAATTGTACCAAGTTTCGTCAAAATCCGTCGAGTAGTTTTTGTTTCTATAACGTTTATACAGACAGACAGACAGACAGACAATAATTTTATTAATTGCAGTTTTGGCATCAGTATCGATCCCTAATCACCCCCCGATAGTTATTTTGGAAATATGTTTCATGTACAGAATTGACCTCTCTACAGATTTATTATAAGTATAGATAGATAGAAGATATAGATATAGAAGATAGATAGATTGATAGCAAATTAAATTCCAATCACGTTATCTGTTAAGGCGCTATCCTGGATCAGTCTCAAGCAAGTGATTCTATACTTTTGCTCACTAGTGTAGTATTATTTTCCAATAGTTAGTAATTTTTCATATGAGTCTATTAAGATATTAATTAACAGTACTTATTTCTAAAATCGACTATCTAGTAAATAAGTTACACAATTTCAGGTGAGATCAGTTTTCATTAATTTTCATTCATTAAACCGAAGTTAAAAGCCATAAATACGTATAAAAGTTTAACTAAGCTGAGTAAAGCAAGTTATCACTATTTAGGGACTGTAACAATCGTTAAAGCTGAAAGTTTACCGTGGAACGTGACTTCGACACGGTCCGATATCGCCTGAAACTGAAAGTTACGTAATCTCGTGTGACAATCTACGGGGAAACTGTAATAATGGTCCAGTTTGGGTATTGTTAGTGACAGTCGTAATAAATAATAGATGGTAGATAGATTGGACACTTTTTCTTATTGGACTTTTGAAGGAACATCGTGGATTTTAGTCAATGCGAGTCTGACACTTCCATAAGCTTCACCCAGGGTGGGAGGACTCATTGGATGATTACACCATGTAAAAAAAGGGAAACTTATGGATAGACTAGCTTTTAAATAAAACAATTATTATTATTTGAAAATAAGTCTAACTAGATAATAAAGATAATATTCACTATTCAAAATTAATTAGCCCAGTGCATTTGATTGCTAAACTTTTTTTTCAAGCGACTGTTGACCATAGACACTCCCCTTCTTAGTTGAACCGCACTATATAGCTGTCATGGAATCTTTCTCTGTACAACAAATCCTACACATTTGGTTCAAATTCATCTCTAAATTCTCTAAAGTGGTCAGAACAATTAGAACAGACTTCTTATTTGCCTGACGACGAACTCAAATTATATTGGACCAAGTGTATCTCCTTGCACAACTCCATAATCATTCCTTACATACAAACAAAAGTGATAAACAAGCAAGTCAATTGCCAAACTGTTGTTCTAATACAATGTAGATTGAAAACTAGTCGGTCTGAATGCACTCTCATTTCCTTATCGATAACTGCAGTCCTGTGAGATATTCATAGCCACGTTATTCATAAAACTTGATGTTTATGTTTTGTCCTTGTTTATTCAATATGATAAAATGGAGATGAAAATAAGACTATGATATCTTTTTATTTGGGTATGACTGATAAATACAACTTCACGCTGGTTTTTCCTTAAAGGTGAGGAAGAGGTTTATTGAAATACACTTAGGGCTAGATAATAATAATACGCTATCTAGTCCCAAGCTAAGCAGAGCTTGTGTTATTGGTACTAGACAACTGATAAACATACTTATATATTTCTAAATACATACATATTATAGATAAATTACACCCAGACACAGAACAAATGATCGTGCTCATCACACAAACATTTGTCCTGGGTGGGAATCGAACCCACGACCTCCGGTATAGCAGTCAGGGTCACTAACCACTAGACCAACAGGCCAGTCAATTAATTGTTTCATCATCATCATCATCATCATCTCAGCCATAGGACGTCCACTGCTGAACATAGGAGTCCCCTTTTGATCTCCACATATACCGGTTGGAAGCGACCTGCATCCAGCGTCTTCCGGCGACCTTTATAAGGTCGTCTGTCCACCTTGCTGGTGGACTTCCTACGCTGCGCTTGCTAGTCCGTGGTCTCCACTCTATTAATTGTTTAACGAATAGATAAAAGGTGTATAGGATTTAACAACTACTTAGTCTGAGTTTTTAGACTGACATGGTCACTATTACTAATATAAGGGTTTACAACCGGATATCATCATGGTGCTTGCAACAGTGCCGAAATATCGGAAACTCAAAACATAATATACATGGTAAATATTTCGTTTTAAACCCTAATATTAGTAGTTAGTTTAACTACTGATCAAACAAGCAATACCCTTTTTTTTTTTTTTTTTTTTAGGTGGTAAAATCATCAAATGAGTCCTCCCGCCCTGGGTGGGGCGGAAGGGACTGTCAGACTCTTACTGACTAAAATCCACCCGTGTTCCTTCCTATACCCTTTACGTTCCGGGGCCACGGTAACCTGGGTTAAGAAAAAACCCGCGACCCCGGCAGGCATTTGGCGCGAAACACGACGCGCCACCGACCCGGGCTTGGTCCTTGGTCGGACGGCGAGCTACCCATAACTCACCGTCCGCAAGCCCGCTCTACCGCTGTGCCCTCTGCTAATCAGAGGGACACGCGTTGGAGCGTCCACACGACAGGCTATTCGCATACGGGCAAAGAGACCCCTTAGGCACACAGTGCCTAAGGAAGAGTTTTTGCCCGCATCCCAGGGTGCACCGGCCCGAAAAACTGGTCTTCCCCCCGGACGTATCCGAGAGGGAACTCCAGTCCACGGGCGCACGTGGAGGTTTCCTGTCATAGCACCCCAAGCAATACCCTTAGCAATAATCAGAAGTAATTTCTACTTTGAGATAATATCTAATTCGTAATAGACTACATACCGTTCTCAGCACTCTTCGAACTGACAACCGATAGGGAAGAAAAGTACTCGAGCGGCGAGCACGCACCGGAAGACGCAGCTTAGGCAGGCCTCCCACCAGGTGGACCGTCGACATCGTGAGAGTCGCGGGCAACCGATGGATCCAAGTGGCGAATTATCGTTTAGCGTGGCGGTGTAAGGATACCTATCAACAGCGGACGTCTTCCGGCTATTGATGATGATGATTCTCATTGACTATCACATCCTAAGCCTATAGCTATGTGAATTTAAAGAAATGCAGGAACTATTGACTGTCTTGATGACCTCTGCTCACTCTGATAAGTGCACTATCAATATGTATTATTAAACACGACTTATTAACTTCAAGGATTTATTTTACACACATTAGAAACTCTTCGCAAGCATCATTTCACATTTCATAAGCGCGGGAATCTCAACCACAGAGCCAACTGTCAAACGCTATAGGGATGTTCCTATGACGCGAGACAATTAGTGCTGTTCCGTGTAGATCCGATTTTCTTCGTCTAACAGTATTTAATTAATAAAATATACTATAAGAATAAAGAGCTTGTTGTGATGCCAGCGATGTCTGCCGATAGATAATGAACCTACAAGGTATTTTATAAAACTATTCGTTGATATGTAAATACAGTGGTTACTTGGTGGAGTAGGTGCAGGGGTGCTAGCATACAAATCGAGTGATGCCATCGATTAATGTCGATTGATTGGTGGGTACGGAACAAATATTTGATTCATCTACAAGTAGGTGTTCCGGGTCTGCGTGTTTGTGTATGAGTATGAGAGTTTCTATGTTTGTCACCACAATATAGGAGAAATTCCTATAGTGGGGTTAACATTAAAAAAAACATAAAAAGCTCTACAAACACCTATTGAAATGTTATCAAGTTTCAAAACTACCGTTTGCAAACCCTAGCCACGGTTCACCGCGACAAAGCCTATAGTTTTGTTACCGTGAACCGTGGCTAGTGTATCCCACAAAAGGTACAAAAAAGGGTAATGTATCGCCTCTAACCTGTTGCGTGGAAACTAGCCCTTCGTCATTGTTTAGGAAACTAAAATCATCTGCAAAGAAAAATTCCCAATAAATTCTTATTTTCAAAAGAGATAACGAGAAAACCGGAAACCTCATATTCATTCATCATTGATCATTTGTTCTGTGTCTGGGTGTAATTTATCTATAATATGTATGTATTTAGAAAATATATATAAGTATGTTTATCAGTTGTCTAGTACCCATAACACAAGCTCTGCTTAGCTTGGGACTAGATGGCGTTGTGTGATAGTTGTGGAATATTATTATTATTATCATTATACTGCAATTATTCTAATCTCAAAGACAATACAGCTTTTTTTATCTAAACCCCGTTTCAATATCTAAAAAAAATACCTCTATTTTTTCTTAGGCCTATCAAAGCATAGACAGACAAGCTTTATTAACAACTAGTGTTTGCCCGCGGCTTCGCTTGCGTTAATTTAGAATTTGAGAAACAATACGGATCGTGTTAGTGGCGCCATCTGGAATATGAACGTAATTGTTTTCTCGGCAACAGCTCTCTTCTCATTATCTGTTTTTCGGGATCAAAAAAACATAAAAAATTTCGAAAAAAAAAGTTGATTTGGCATCAGAATCGATCCCTTCTCTCGAAAAAAATACAAAAAGAAAAAAATATTCAATGTACAGGAATGACAGCTCTACGATTTTATTATATGTAAAGATAACCTCCTTCTCCTTCCTCCTTCAACCGGATCACAGCACAGGAATCGAAATAAACTAAGGTAACAAGATGGAAGCGAAGTGGCGGTATCGCTTGATTTTGTCATTTCCTGATCCGCCATAGCCCGCCAAGTCTCACTTACGAAGTGAGACGTGGAAAATGTTATTTCAATTTTGCACTTTCAAGAAAATGGCCTCCATTTTCGCTTTCTCCTGAAGTGTTACATGATTTTATTTGTTGTAAGCGATATGAGAGATTACCGAGTTCAATTCTTAGTAATAATATGTAGGTATAGGATTACATTGAATTCGAAAATGTACCGTGGCTGGATTTTCTTTGACAATGTAGGTATAGTTTTTGTTTTTGTATTGTATAGAATCATAAGAATTAAAATGCTATATTTTAATTATATTAATATTAAATTTTACATTTTTCCACAATCGCCAATGCGCAGTAAAAACTATTAAAATTACAGGAATAATCCATTTAAACGAGTTGTTTTTTATTCCCTAGATGGTGTCAAAGTTTATATAGTTAAGTAATGAGTTAAGTCTGCTGAGAACAATATAATAAATTTGAGTGTCTGTTTGTAATATCGAAAAAAAAAAGAAAAAAAAGATATTATAAAACTATTTTATGTCTGATATCATAAAATTCATCCACATATAAAATAGGAGCTATTTAAAGCGGCTTCTATTAAATATCATTATTGTCCATTTAAAAACTACATTGGCCATCAATTATTAAGAATAATAACTAAATTACCAAATCAGGGCTCCTATTTCTGTCTGCAGGGTTTATAGGAACCTAACCAAACCGAACCTCGAGTGTCCCCAAAACTAAAGTTCTTGCCGAATTGTAATATTCGTGGCTGAGTTAGTAATTTTGTGGTCCGGTTTATTATTTTGTCATTTAAATGTCAAATCATCACTCTATTAGATAACATTATACATTAAGCCCAAGGCAATGAAGTTTATATTCAAATAACTTTCTATTACTTAAGGAGTGTTACATAAACAGTATACAATCGAGTTAGGCTAGCTTGCTAGTTGGGCCTGATTTGCATTCGTTTATAACTTGGTTAGACCAGGAAGGCTAAGTGCTTCGGATTTTGGAAATACGGATACTGGATAACCGTTTGGGCACGAGTTAAATGGACAATTGTATTTAACGAAACGATAAAGGAATATTAGCAGTGCTTACGGTTAGAGCTTTTTTTTTAGTTATTTCAGAAGTCCTTCTGCGTGTTGAAATTAAAGTTTTATGCGAAAGAATATTGTTATCACGAATTGGGTATTTGACTCTTCTGATGAATAATTCCAAATCCCACTTTATTTAAAGACCCAAAAACCGGATTAACTTTAAAAAAATAACTGTTAAATAAGATTTACTTTATTCTAGCTGTGATGTCAAGAAATAGTGAGATCATTGAGTTCACTAAATCTATGGGAGAATTGCGTTTTGACAGCTCATAAAAAGTCTGTCAATTGATTTGTGGCTCAATACCTAATTCTCCACATTCTTGATACCATCATAATGAGATAGTTGAAGATTTTTAATGTCTTTATAAATAAATACACACATATTACTCATGGGGGGCAGAAACTACGGAACGCCACCTACTACAATTTTGGCGTCTCTGGACATCCAAAGCTTTTCTTTTAAATTCAACTTCATTTATTGTTTATCACAGGTGAAAAGACGGTTCTTACTTGGCATTATTGTATCACTCCCACATCCATGGGGTGTGTTATTATCAAATTCAGAGGCATTACTAACTTTAAAGAGGAAATTCAGGTGGATTTTTTCTCCATGCAAACGCTCACGCCTGTTTTCTTTCGGGGTTTTGCCCAATTTTTGATGGAAAAATGCTCTAGATTGCCTATAAATGACACTGTCAACAGAGGCTTAGTGTACAAAGACAACTATTAATGAAAACTAAAAAACAGCTAAAAACAGGAAATAGTGTATGACTATCCTCTTCATTCAGTTTATAGAATATCTTTTAAATATGGTCCTGTGCCAATCAAAATATGACTTTTTACTTCCGCTATTCAGACAGATCTTATCTTATCACATGAATATGCTGTCGAGAGCTTGCAGAGCGACATCAATAGTTAGTTCAAAAACCTTAATTTTCAAAGGTCACCATTTAACGTTCCGTTTCTTAAAACAGCACATTTTTATTCGCCAAGTTTTCCATTTCCCCCTATGAAGCACACTGGCTATAAAATGATGCTACCGTGTCAATCCCATTTAGCCGGTGTTAACCGGATTGTCGTGACGCCCGACGACGGAAGAGAATGTTTTAAGTGAATATCACGAGAGCCGTTTCTGATTGAAGTTACTCTTGGAAACGTACGATAACTGTTTTTAAAGGAATTACCGAACTTCCGTTACTACTTGTATGGTAAGCTTTAGAGAAAACTCTCTCCTTTTGTTATTGACATCACCGCCAAAGGGGGTTAGATTTCTCTGAAGCTGACTTGTACCAATCTATGATGGTAAAGGCAGATTGATCAAGCAAGATATTGTTTTTTAGGCCTAACTTCCCTTTTTGTTTTTAGTAGGATTTATCATCAAAGGAAACTTTCCGCCCTTGGTGGAGCTGAATGGACTGTCAGACTCGTACTGACTATATTCAAATGTGTATCTTTAATTGCCCTTTACGTGCTAGGGTTCTGGTAACATGCTCAGACAGTCTAGCGACCCCCGGCAGGGGTTTTTGCCTACGGGGGCGCGCTTGGAACACGACATGGTGGACATGGTCTTTGATTGAACAGCGAGCTACCCAATTATTAGTCGTCCGCAAGCCAGCTTATTCCGTAGCTGAAAATCGCTTAGGACGTCCGAAGCCCTAGGCATCTTCCATGACTGCTGGGTCGTGTTGTGAAGACTGTTCTTTGCCTCACGTATTACGCCTACCTTCCCAAAAATTTAAATATCAGAGTTTTCTTAATTAAATCAGTGTCTTCAACATTATAAAAATTTTCGTCAAAAACTTTGTTTCCAGTAAGTTCCTCTTCTAACCAAAGGTTTTATATCAATAAAACTTAGATTCAAAGTCCGCAAAATGAAAATAAAAATGGCTACTGTGGTTTTATTTAAGAACAGCTTTTCCCTCTCAGTTCTTCTCGCATAAAGTTTTAAGTAAAAAGAAGTGGCTTATAACGTGTCTCCAGGGTTATTATCTTTCTCGTTACAAAAATTTCAGCGATTTAGGAGTAAATGTGTAACAAATACTCGTAAATATCTAACTCACTTTTTTTTTAGCTTGGCAATATCATCAAATGAGTCCTGGAACCCAAGGCAGGATTGAAGGGAATGTCAGCGTACTGACTAAAATCCACGATGTCCTTCAATAGCCCTTAACGTTCCGGGGTCACGGTAATTTGTAAGTCCCGCGACCTCGGAAGGCTTTGGCCCACTAATTTTTACGGTTTTTAACGGTAGCGAAAAAGATTATTTTCGCTACCGTTTGCTACGGTCTCGAAGCAAAGTAAGATTAACTTTAAATTATTTAATTATCCTTCATTTCCCGCCCTAATAATTCAATCAAATCTACATTATTTTTGTCTACCACAAAACAGTTTATTTAATAAATAAAAGCAATAAACAGTATAACAAGATTGACATTTTGAATTTCCTCCGCCCGCCTTAAATATTCGTGGGCGGATATTTTCAATTTGTCTAAGAAAATCGTTGGTACCGTACCAATATTATTTTCTGAATTTTCCTCCACTTCTATATTAAGACGCAGATGAAAGAATATTATTATATTCAATGACTAAGTTTAAGGACACGCCACGCTAGCATCGCTCCGTGTCGAGCCCTTGGTTTTTTTTTTTAGGCTTGTAAAATCATCAAAGGAGTCCTCCCTACTGTCAGACTTTTACTGACTAAAATCCACGGTATCCTTCATTAGCCGTTCCAGGGTCACGGTAATGGAATAATTCCCGCGACCCCGGCAGGCTTTGGCCCTCTAGAGGGGGGCCCCGTCATTGCTGACGCTCTTTGAGGCGCGCGTGGAACACAACGCGCCGTCGACCCGGGCATGGTCCAAGGTCGGGCGGCGAGTTGGGCAAAGCTTTCAGATGTTCCGTAAGAAATAACCCAATAACCCTGCACCCTGGTGCCTAGGAACCTAGGAATCGCTATTACTGATTCGTATTCCATTTACTAACAAAACATGTATGAAGAATAGTAGTTTTTTTTCCATAAATTAAATAATAGTGCCTTGGTTTCGAAAGTGTCTTTTGATTACCTAATTAAAGTACCTACATGACTTCGATTATTCATCTCAAAGAATTTATAACTTAACTCCAACTTAGAAACAGCATTAAGTTTGCGAGTGTTGAATATTGCAATACAAGCTCACTAGAATAACTGGAGCATTTCCTGACCCATTCATAGTATTAACGTCGCCTTATTCTGTGCAATGACGTTTATGCTTTTATATTTCAACACGGAAATGCAATGAAGGCTCCATTTTAAAATAAACTATATGTGCTTTCGGATTTGAGTACAATATACAGTGAACCGTTCTTCGATGTTTCATGAATAAATTGGATCGTCTCAATGGTAACTTAAAGTTATAAATTTAATTTCAAGCACATTGATTGTCCGTGCATTACATGTAATGCATTTTTGGTCTGTGACGTCTGTGCATTCCATGTCATGCATTCGCCAATGGCAACCGAACTGCGTTTTCTGGGCTAGAGTTATGTTTTTCGAGGGTCGTATGAACAAAGAGTTCATAAAAAAAATTGGACTTACCACGAAGGCACGAGATTATCCAAAATAGACAGGATTGTTAACGTTAAAAATTGGTGGACTAGTAATTTTGATGAATTGTGGTACAGGAACAGATACAGGTGACGGTTACATGCTTTTCTTGTACAAAATACGAGGGTAGCTATGGGCAAAAGCTACAAAAGAGAGCAAAAGTATGGAATCACTTACTTAGAAATGACCCTGGATAGCTCCTTAAATAATGGCGTGATATGAATAAATTTAGTATCAATTCAAAGTTTACAGTTAAACCTTTAAAGTGGTACCATTTTTATTATTCTTAACTAGTTATTGAGTACTCAAGATCGAGCGGAATCGGAGGTAAGCGATTCCATACATCCATAGGTTGTGATATAATTTTAAGTTTAGTATAAGTTTTGGTCTCACTTACGTTATATTTCTGATCTTATATCTTGACATTAATACCATTTACATGATTCAGGAAAAACAAAAATTGTATCAACCTATGGGGTCATTTAGGAACAGAATTATATCTCTACCTTTTTTTCATATAATTTCTTCCTTTTCTTTCATTTATCATTCCTCACACCCCGTCAAAATAAAAAATAAACATAACTAAATGAAAAAAGGTATTTAACCTGCTGTAATTATGATTCATAGTAATCGAAAGTCTACTAGAGAACAATTTACTAACTTATTATTAAGATGCCTGAAAAACCAGTTTCAAAAACCTGCTCTGTTATAATTTCACGCCAATTTTATATCAATTTCATGAGATGGCGGAGTGCAAGTTTATCCTTTATATACTTTTATTATTTACTCGGTGAAGTAATTAAGTTGCTTTATACTTTGAGAGCAGTAGCCTTGCGGTCTTTAACCCCGCGGGCAATTTCCAACTACGAGCAATTTCTCCATATAGGGATAAACCTAGGATTGGATTGCGATCGCTCAACATAATTGATTTATAAGCTGATATAGTCTGTATACTATTGAAGAGCATTCAATCATTCATTTTATAGTAACTGTGTAAGTGATGAATGTTTTTTTTTTAAGCTTGAGGGCGTGGTTCAATAGTAGAAACCTTGGCGAGGTGCAAAGGGTTAAAGGTTGGGAACTACGACCTGACTACCACGTAACACATCCAGCAGTCGCGCTTGCGACCATTAGACCAGCCATTAACAGTAAACGTAGAGTAAATTAAATGGGGAAATATAATTAAACGAGCCACAGAATTGCAAACCCATCCACAAATATTACAATTCGGCAACATTTTAAGTTTTTGGGGCACGTAGAAGTTCTAGTGGAGCTAGTTCTCAGGTTGCTTAGGTTTTTTTAAACCTTTTAGACAGAAACCGTCGACTACGTCTTGGCTTGGCCTATTTTTTGTAAATTTTGCTGATCAATCAATTTATTTGTTTCGTGGCTGACTTAGTAATTTTGTGGCCAATTCAGTTTTTAGTGGACCAATAATCTAATATCTTTAAACGAGCAATTCTTGTATATTTATATATAATCAGGATCTCGGAAACGGCTCCAAGAATTTTCATGAAAATTACAGATTAGGGGTTTTTCGGCTCAAGGAATCGATTTATCAAGGTCCCAGGTTCGAGAAAAGCTCGGTTCCCAAGATATAGACATTTTAAAAACCGAGCGAAGCTCGTTCAACCAGATATTGCTATTTAATAGAAGTTGCTTTAAATAGCTCCCTAATTAAATTACAGCCACTATAAGAGACTACAGTAATGCTTACACGTCGTAATTAAAATCAATAAATCGTCCGATTGCATCAACACAGCGAGTATCAAACAATTTATCGTGGAATCATCTTACGAATGAATCACGGCGACTCAGTGGCGTCATGTTTCACCATTCATGCTTTTATTCAGGATGGGGACTGTTCAGATTCGTCAGCACATCGTTTAAGGAGCATGCGTCACGATTTGTTGAAGAAATTGAGGGACAGACTTGAAGAGAAATGGCGAACCGTGGGTGTTTAATTACAAGTAGTCAATCCTCTGTTATTTGATTACAAAAGGGTATACATATGGGTGAATGTAAATGATGACCTAGAGTAGGGGTCACCAACTGGCGGATCGCGGTCCGCATGCGGACCGCCGACACATTTTGTGCGGACAGCGAGAACACAGCAACTTGCACTGCAGAGTACGATCTTATGATCAATTTCCAGAAAGTTTCTTGATTTGATCAAACACGCAAAAAAGCAGACACTTTCCTCATAGAAATGTGAAAAAATACCTTTGCTATAATTGCATTTACGTACTTAATTACAATTTTTCACCAATTATTTTTAACCGACTTCAAAAAGAAGGAGGTTATCAATTCGACGGTATGTTTTTTTTTCTATAAAATATTCTGCGGACCGCGATGGTCATTTCATGTCTTAAAACGGACCCCGAACGAAACTAATTGGTGACCCCTGACCTAGAGTTTAACACCTCGCCTCTCACAAAAAAGTTTGTGAGTTTAAACCCTCAATGTGTCTTTACCAATGCGTACGTATTTCCTAAGTTTATCTTGGACATCACTGACATCAGTGAAGGAAAAACATAATGAGGGATTCTCAGATATATCAGAGGCCTGTTCATTTTGACACCAGAGGATAGTTACAAATACTCTCAAGAGACAAATATGGGTGGACACACCATCAATTGAAATACATTTTATGAGCTATCAAAACGCGACTACCCTGTTTTGAATGGAGGTCAATAAGGTCAGTAATTAATGAACTTATTGACCGGACCATTTACATATTTCAAAGCAGCTAAAATTCAGCAATTTTACAGTAAACTTAAAATATGTAACTAGCTAAACAATTTCAGTTAGGTAAAGTGTTTATTTCAATAAATTATTTAATGGATTACTGCTTCATAATTTCTACCACCATATGCAAATAATGATGTCAATTGCATGTCTTATAAAGAATGCGAAACATTTTATACAACAGTGGTAGGTACTCTCTTTGAAAGATATCTACAACAGCTTTCAACATGACTGAAGTAGTATTCTTGGTTCTTTATTATGTTAGTGCTATATCATGTTATTTCTTTCATCGTTCGCACAAACATTATTATGCCTAAATAATTTGTCTAAGTGATGTTTATTAGTCTGCGTGAAAGTTGGATCAATCTTAACAAGCTTAAGAGGGAAAACAAGTCTTCTCAACCAGTATTTTTAACGACTTGTTGTCAAAAGGAGGTTGGCTACATATACACAAGGCATATTTTTCTAATCATTATTTTGTACGTACAAACGTACAAAATAATGATTAGAAAAATATGCCTTAGTTTAAAGCAGTTGTTAATGAAGTTTCTATCAAAACTGAAATTCAGTTTTCTAGTATGTGAGATGTTGTTGTTTTGGAGCATCAAAAAAAGAAAAACTTGATAAAACCTCCTGAAATAAAATTAGAGGATAAATAAACTTAAGAGGATCGTCTACCGAGCGCTCGTCCGTACTAAAAGAGAAAACGTTTTCCTACCCCTAAATGTTATCCTATCTCAATGATTTTTTAGAATGCTTCTTACTCAGTAAAAAACTAGGTTTATAGGTTTTCTTTTTTTTTAAATTTATAATACATAATTTGAAAGTTACAGGCGCCTAAGAGTTACTTTTGAAAAAAAGAAGACCTATAAACCTAGTTTTTTACTGTGTCAGAAGCATTCTAAAAAATCATTGAGATAGGATAACATTTAGGGGTAGGAAACGTTTTCTCTTTTAGTACGGACGAGCGCTCGGTAGACGATCCTCTTAAGAATCGAGCCTTTTTTTATCGTAGTAAAATCATCAAATGAGTCCTCCAACCTAGGGCAGGGCGGGAGGGACTGTCAGACTCGTACTGACTAAAATCCACGGTGTCCTTCAATAGCCCTTTACGTTCCGGGGTCACGGTAATGAGATAAGTCCCGCGACCCCGGAAGCATCAAGCCTTAGCACCGAAATATCTTCAATAGAAAACAAAAATAAAATCGTATTTAATTGTAAGTGTAAGCCCAAAGTATCACACTGTTAGACAGGGTTCTTAAATCTCAATAAAGGACCCCCTCTGTTGGCTCCCCATGGTTTTAAACCGATGCTTCCGGTCGCCATTGTTACTGAACTTAGTTGTTTTAGCGTTATTTAGAAATTCAATATTTAGCTTTAGTTCTTTTCTGTGAGATAATGTGACCAACTGACCATCTTCTGCTGTCAGAATTAATTAAGCCGACTCTGGTAAGCCACTACTTATACGGCCAAGGTTTTGTAGGCTCTGTGCGGGTTGATAGGTGTCAAATGTTATCGAAATTTTGTTTGTAGGTGTCGGTTTCCTCACGATGTTTTGTTTTTACACAAGGTATTGCGCTCGATACATAGAAGAAAAACCATACAAGCGCACATATTCAAGAGAAAGATCATACCAACTTTACGAAAAGCGTGATACAAATACGCTCTTAGTTTCTTGGCGATGCATTCAAAGTTATTAAAACTTAATGACTTCGAGAAAAATCCATGTTTCCACAATAACATAAATAAAAAAAATTCAAGCACGGAGCAAATATTTGTATGGGGCGCTTGTGTATGTGAGTTTGATGTTTGTGAGCGCAGCCACGACACAGGAGAAATTCTTAGTGTGGAGCAACGTTTAAAAAAAAATTAATACCTTAGTATTACCACGTAAATAAAGAAGAGCAATATCTTGTATTTTCCTTCAACTTATATTCTTTGGTAAATCTATCACAAAGAGTAGCCTCGGGGTAATGGACAACAAACAATCCCGGAATAGAGAAATAATAAGTCTTATTATGATACTTATTATTTGTATTGTATCGAGTGTATTATGAGCTTTGATTTAATTACGATATTACTATCAAAGAAGTACATACACCGCACCGCGCCGGCAAGCGCAGCGTAGGACGTCCACCTACAAGGTGGGCAGACGATCTTAAGAAGACCACAGGATCACGCTGGATGCAAGCCGCTTCCAACCGGTCCTATAGGAAGTCTATAGGGGAGGCCTATGTTCAACAGTGGACGTTTTACGGCTGATATGATGATGATAATGATGAAATCGATGATTAAAGAAGTTGTTACCAAAAAAAATAAATTCACGAAGCTTTCTAGGTAGGTCTAGGGGAAAATTAGGTAATACGCCTTAGTTGACAAAACGCCCCGACATTCTAGCACTCTAGAACTCAAAGTTACTGCTCGGAACCACACGCGAGGATGGCTACTGTTAGCGTCTAACATGGCCAACGCCAAAGGGCCATGATGTACGCCAACAGCGGCCATCCTCGCGTGCTAGAGTGACGGGGCGTTTTGTCAACTAGGGCGTATTACCTAGTTTTACTTCACGGTACCTTGAATTATTTTATTACGTAGCTTCACCTGAGGAGCCAATATGACAAGCTGTAAATAAAAATATAAACTAAGTTACTTACTCTTCGTAAATAAGCTCCTTACCTGGAATAAACGAAATCATTTGTTAATAACTCTGCATGTGAATACGGCACATAATTGATGATGAGTATTCGGTAAATAAGCCATACATGATCACTCTACAGGTTCAAATTAATTCCACAAAATGCCTTCATATTATCGTGCCATAAATTGAATCTGTCGTCTTTATTATACTCGTTAAAAATAATTAAATATTCGCAACTCGACTTTACATTGCTTCGGTTTATCATTTTTTCATTGATTTCTGTCGAATCCGGCTCGAAGGACCAACACATATCTAACACATTAACCCATTTGGCCCAGCCGTGCCCAAACGAGGACACTTGTGGAAGTATCCCCTATTTTTTAATTACTTAATTTATTCTTGTTTTCATTGTTGTTTAATAACATTTGATAGTGAATCTTTATGTTTTTAGTCCAAAAATATAATATTGACAGTTATAGTAGATTCTGTAGCGCATTTAAATGAGGTGTTTCAAATTCTGTAGATGCCGAAAATTAATCAATTTTTATTTTTAACTTTTTCTTCAAGATAAATTATTTTTTGATATTGAAATACTTAAATATACTCTGTATAATAAAATAAAATTATTTCATACCAAAAATATAGAAATCTCATAGTACAATAAGTGATTTTATAACGGTGTCCCCAATTGAGGACGCTGGGCACTTCAGAGGTATTTATTACGATTTTTATTAAGACATTTATTTTGAGCAACTGCTAGTACAAGTAACATTTACAAGTCAAAATGACTACCATGGCCGTCAGGAAGCATTTGGTGCGACATTGGATGGAAAATATGGTTTAGAGGGGTAGATTTAGTAGGTCGTCCATCAGAATCAAGCCCATGTACGTATATACGAAGGTGATGATGACTATGTGCAAAGCGATGTCATATCATGAGGTATACA
This sequence comes from Agrotis clavis, assembly GCA_954870645.1. Classification (NCBI taxonomy): domain Eukaryota; kingdom Metazoa; phylum Arthropoda; class Insecta; order Lepidoptera; family Noctuidae; genus Agrotis; species Agrotis clavis. Next base: position 22,699,714 of record OX940930.1, read on the forward strand.
AAGCAGAGACGATGTGTTTACGGGACGAAGAGGAATGGGGCAGCAACAACTAGAAAACATGAGATGCTGCAGCCAAATGACATAGTCTAATTTATAAGGGGCATGTCTGTCCTATTCAGCTTCAAGACCTCATTTACTCATTCATTTCGATCCTGCTATGTGTGTGGCTAGCATTTCGGTAAATGTTCTTGGCTATATCCTAGAAAGCCAGTGGATGTTAGTATACCACATGTTTTTCAATATGGAATGGACGGGATCGAGCTGAATGCAATCTATTCCTCTGCACCACTCTGATATACTTGGCCAAAATGTTGATGGGTTTTGTTCACTTATGTGCTGGATTTAGCTGTTGTGACCGCCTTGTGGGTACACCTACTAACAGCTAATGAAACCAAAATAGATCAGCTTGTCTGTCACTGTAATATCGCTTCTTATTGTTTGAGACACACAATCTGTGTCAGTTTTCGGCCAGCAGTTGTGATGGTATCATAACTGCAGCAAAATGGGGTGAGTTATTATTCTCAAAACTATTCCCAACAACTATGACGCGTTGCACTCATTAAAACGCTTATTGGTAACCAAAAAGTGTTGTATAACACTGTGCATCGGTAAAAAATGTTTTGATAATTTTGACACTGTATGCGCCCATCGTCCCCATTTGAGGACTGCATTTTTTTTCTATAAAAACAAAGAATATTTTTAATTATTTTGATAATTTTTGTTTTATTTTAGTGTTTTCTACCCGTTACATAAGAAATTACTTTCTTCCTACTGCTCATTTATGTTTGGGTCCAAATGGGTTAATTACACTAGTTTACAAGGTTTTTTACCCAAAGATGAAAATGATATGTATCGGTAGAGTTATAAGCCATAACTTGAAAACTGAAGTTGGAAAAAAATTAGGACGTCAAATTTTGGAAATATTCATTATTTTTATTATCTATCACTATATTATGCACTCATCTCAAAACAATTAAAAACGGCTCCTTTTACTCATTTTATACTGATTTATATCAGTATCTCATATTATGGACCAGCAGTAACCCGCTAACTAACATTTTTATCCCAAAATCCTTTGTATCTTTCCTCAAAACCTTTAAATCTCGGTAAAAACGCTCGCCATGCTCATCACTCACGCTTCCCAGGTTCTCAGGGACAAAATCCGGTTAAGAATGTAAAAACTGAATTTTCTTTGGTAATTCCTCAATAAATTGAAAGTAATTTCTGCGTAATTCTTAAATTTATTGATTCCCAGGAAATTTTTCACTACCCTTTCAAAGGAATACTAAGCATCGTTTACGACACTGGTTAAGAAACCATCAACATTTTTATTCTTTGATAAATCTTTCTTATTTGTGGTTTGTGAGTGATGTAATATCAAGATATTGTATGTGCTTTCAGTTTTTGTTGTTAAAACCCTGAAAAAGTTTCAGTGAAGTAGAAGTAACAGTCAGTAGTATGATTTGTGGGTTCTCTCCTTATCATTAGTATGCAGAATCGCAAATGGTTTTTTTTTCTGCAGCTCCGTTTAATAAAATACTTCTGCAATTTTCCCACACTACACTAAGAACCAATTCTTATCAAGGTTTCTTACCGAGATTTGCAAGTAATGGAAATACGCTGGTTTTATGGCTTCAGTGATTGGTTTCTTCATTTTTGACAAAATAAATTGGCCACAAACATAGCAAAAGTTATTTGGTTTTAATTAACACTGTCTTGATGAAATTTTAAAACAAAAAAAAATGTTCAAATAACACTTAAACGAAATTAAAACAAACTAAACTGCGACGACGCGAACAAGATAACTTAATAAGTTTAAATGTGGGTATTTCAAAAATTTGACGTGATAAAAATATGAGACAATTTTTTTTGTAGTAATGGGACAGGTAGAAAACATATCCAATATGAATTATCTTTGGGTAAAAGAAAAACTTTTTTTTTGTAAACTAGTGTTATTTATGCATTAGGTAGAAGAAACGAAAAGAAAAATGTAATTATTATAAGGAAGATAATTACCAACTTTCTTCCTTCATTAATGTTAAAATGAAGCTTTTATTTACCTCCTGGAAAGACACAATTATCAAGATCATATCTTTTCTTGCATGTCGAGAATTTGGAAAAACCATTTGATGAAAAATCGTGCTTGGTGGACTACACAGAGAAATCCTAATAGGTCCTAACAGTCCTAACTTGTTTTATAGTATTCTTTGTTTTTTTAACTCACCCCACGTACAACACGTGAACAACGTACACCTCGACTACGGAACAACTACATGAAGATCATACAAATATTTGTTTCGTACGGAACTCGAGCCCGCGACACGCAATGCAGCAGTCGATCGCTCAACCCCTTCATTAACTGTGGCGTCAATTAAAAACATGATTAAGAGGGTAATAAGTTATTTTATAACCTTGTTATTGAACTTTTTTACGTGGTAACGTCATCAAATTAGTCCTCCCACCCAGGGCAGGGCGGGAGTGTCAGACTTGTACTGACTAAAATCCACGGTGTCCTTCAATAGCACTTTTATACGTTCCAGGGTCACGGTAATTCGATAAGTCCCGCGACCCCGGCAAGCTTTGGCCTATACGTTCCAGGGTCACGGTAATTCGATAAGTCCCGCGACCCCGGCAAGCTTTGGCCTACTAGAGGGAGGACCCGTCATTATGCTGACACTCTTTGCGCGGCGCGCGTGGAACACAACGCGCCGTCTACCCGGGCATGATCCATGGTCAGACAGCGAGTCGCCCATTACTCGCCGCCCGCGTGCCCGCGCCTACGGTGGCCGGAGATCGTCTGCCAACGTCCGTCGCCGCGTCATGAGCGTCTACCACTGCGAGCTTTAACATAGCTATGAAAGCTTTATCTGGCTGCTACATATTTAAGAGTATGTTGAGAGGATGAGTGAAAGGCGACATAAGGAACTTATAAGTATAGGTTGGAATTAGGTAGAATTATTCTTGTACAGGTCGCCGGAAGACGCTGGATGCAGGTCGCTTCCAACCGGTGTATGTGGAGATCAAAAGGGGAGGCCTACGTTCAGCAGTGGACGTCCTATGGCTGAGATGATGATGATGATGATTCATGTACTTGATTGCTGATTTCATACAGCGAAAGAATAGTGGATATGCCCCAAATCCCGGAATTAATTTTAAAGAGCAGAAAAATCCCGTGATTTATTAAATAAAAAGTAATTTACTTTTACACAATTTATTTGTCTAATCTATCTCTGATGCTTTTATTGTTAGTATTTATTTGTAATACTGTTTTCCACACGAGATTGTCTATTAGAAATCTCGGTAAGATCCATATTAATATCAACATTTCGATGCAAGTAAGTACTAAAATAACTCTACCTAATTCCGACCTCTGCATAAAAGGCAGAGGTAGTGGAAACGCCGAGACACCCTAAGAACACCTACCTTATTGGTGAAGTGCTTCAGAAAGGCCGAGTGCGTAGTAGGTACTCGAAATCGGCGTGTACTACGAATTTGTCCTTGAATGACTAGATGTATGAATGTGGATGAGACGAAAGGAGTTTAAGGATTGTAGCAGTTGGTGCTTTGTAGTTTCTGCCTACTCCCATGGGAGTTTAATATGTATGTATGTTACAATTCCCTGTTACATAGAGGTAAGCCGTTTGCCATCAACGGAGGATATAACAATAGGTCAAATGACTAAAACGAAAAATCTATTTAGATACGTATACAATCTCTATAATATAAAAATCAATGGCTGTTCGTTAGTCTCGCTAAAACTCGAAAACGGCTGGACGGATTGGCTAATTTTTGGTTTGAATTATTTTTGGAAGTCCAGGGAAGGTTTAAAAGGTGATTTTGAGGCGGTACAAAGTTTGCCCGGTCAGCTAGTCAAAGTAAAATTAGACCCGTATTCGTTTCTTTTGTTACGTAACCTAAAATTGACGAAGATTTGACGCTTTTCAAATTCACCATACGTCTTTAGGTATAATTTTTCAAAGTTCTGACGTCGGAAGCCCCAATTCTGCGAAACGTTTTCATTTTGTCAAAATTAATTCATTAAAAAAAACATTTGATGCTATCATCATGCCTATTAGCAGAAAAAGCTTTAAAACTCGAGCTTATATGTATTTACGTTGTGTCTAAGCTGGCACTGCCACAACGCCTCCAACGGTACCACTGTTCATTCACCTCGCAACGGGAACAGCGTGACAATACTCACGTGCATACCAAACTAATTATAATTAACTTACTTTACTCTTCTAATTAGGTTAAAACTTACTATTGTGGCTGATTTTAAGCCTCTTTTAGACAATGCAAGAATGCATGTTGACAGCATCAGTAAGAGTTTGAAAAATAAAGGATATGTTTTTTTTTTGTTGAATTAATGCATATTTACAAAGATTTAACGCATCAAAACCAGGGTTACAACCAGTGTGTCCTACCCGTAATGACTTACGGAGTCGAAACGTGGACACTTACCATCGGCCTGGTCCACAAATTTAAGGTTGCTCGGCGTGAAATGGAGAAAGCAATGCTCGGGGTTTCTCTGGTGGACAGAAGGTAACGAAGTCATTCGCCAGAGAACCAAAGTAACCGACATTGCGCTTAGAATCAGCATGCTGAAGTGGAAGTGGGCCGGCCACGTCTGTCGACGGACAGACGGCATGGAGCAAACATGGTGCTAGAGTGGAGACCGCGAATGGGCAAACGTAGTGTAGGATTGCTGCAAGATGGGTCGATGATTTAAGGAAGGTGGCTGGCAGTGGATGGATGATGGCTGCCTAGGACCGGGATGGTTGGCGCTCTTTGGGGGGAGGCTTACGTTCAGCAGTGGACGGCAATAGGCTGATAATATAACTCATCAAAATTGGAGAGTGAGGCCTGGTGACGTCAGAGTAAGTAAAAGCAGCTCCACTCTCAAATTTCAAGTAATAACTGTACATTTTTTAAGTGTTGTATCTTCGTCAATTTTGGTTTACGTATTAAAAGAAAAAATATGTGTCAGGTATTTGTCGATATTATATAACTGACAGACTTATTCGATTTTTACAATCAATTAACCTATTTGCATCAAGTTTAACTACATTACGGTATTTGTTTCATCAAATGAACTCATTGTCCAGTAATAGTCAGCAATGTGAAGCCTCATTTAGACGATGCAAGAACTCGCACGCAAGTTGCGTTACATTGCGGACTTTGTAGGTACAACGAATTCTGTTGATCAAACAAATACCGCAATGTAGTGAAACTCGCACGCGAGTTCTTACTGCGTCTAAATGAGGCTTAACGCCACTTGCATACTATTTCTGGCATGTCCAAACAAGGCTTAAGAGCTTAGGATTTACAAAACCTCGTAATCACAAACGCGAGGCCCGAGGGTAAATGCCAGGTTTTTCCATTTAGAAATTCCTCATTAACAGCCACGGAAGTTTATGCCCAGTTGATTGCAACAGGCTCACCCATCTTTCTGTTTAAGTTCCACTTGCCCATGTTAAACCTAACTAACGAATGAAGGTGTACTATTAGGTAGACCTCTGCCTAATCCTTCGGTAATTATGGACTTGATGTTATGGATTTAGAACAATAACTTCGCCTCTGATTACTACACATACCGACATACTGCTTAAAGTAATATTTAAGCACATAATTACTGGCTAAACGTATCTAAGTGTTAGTACGTAAAAAAAGTTAACTTCCGACAAGGTGTGATCTTCTGACTCTTAAAGTAAAGACTTTAAAGCAAGTTAGAAAGATTACATTAAAATGGTTACTTTCGCTATAAACTTTGATCTTAGCCAAAATGTCGAGATGTGATTATAAGTACTAGAACTGCAAATTTTTAAGGTAGAAAGTTTATACTCAGTGTTTACGTAAGCAAAACTAAGTTTAGTGATATTTTTATAACAAGAATACGTAACACATAAAGTACAACATAGTATTATTTAGTAATAATCAACAAAACAACTAAGAACCTTCAAATAACCTGAAAAACATAACATCATAACAAGCCCGACCGGTTTCTATAAAATTTTCATAGCTCCGTGCCCCACCCTGAGGCTTACGTGTCAAATGACAAATGATCACGATCGATGAGAACGAGCTGCGTGCTGCCATCTGTCGCCTCGGCTCTGCGCGCGCGCACGTTAGAGGACCGTTTATGTAATTATGTTTGTACATAGTTCGCTTTTAGGATATCAGATAGCACGGCTATTTTTAGATTCCTTTGACACTGTTATGCTTATGTCTTTCTGTTAGGTAGGTATATGTTTAGCTATATAAATGCTAATTTTGCAAGTTTTTAAGAGGAACTGAAAATAGAATGTGTCCTATTTACGAAAATTTAGGTATAATTGATTGATAAGATTAGAATATCTGTTTTCTACAAGCGAATGAAGCATTTTCGCCTACAGATGATAAAAACCAAGATAAAGTAATAACATAAGTATTTTATAGATTGCAGCTTTACACAAGAAGATACCTATTAGTACATATAACCAGTTTAAACTCGTTTCATTGTGCTACATGACAGTATCAAGGACGTAAAATTCAGGACACGCGTAATTAAAACAATAGTCACGAAACATGAAGCCAACATTTATATGAAATCAGCTATAACAAGGATACTAAAAATATTCATAATAATCAAGTATAACAACTAAAAATTGAACTCGGGAAACTAAATAACATTCTCACAAGGAAAAAACCGTGACAAAATACCGGTTTCCTTCCAAATATCATCAATTTCCCCATAAAATGCAATATACAAAGCTACATTTCGCAGAATTTGCACGCGCCGATGCAAATCGTGAGTCAGATTACCAAACGGTTCATGCTACCTTAATATCATCTATAAATAGAACTGCAGCCATGTTTTAAATCTATGCAATCTGCAAACATTTATAAAAACGTTACATCAGTGATAGCTAAAATCGAAAAAAAAAAACGGTTACATCCTACAGCGTTGTAGAACATTCAAATTTTCGAAAAGAGAATTCTATGTAAGCGTTGTACATAAAACAAAATGGCGGGTTCGGTTGTCCGCGCCGCCCAATGCACTCGCGTTTATCGCCCGACATATCGAGTGGCGACTTGGCAACGCTGCGGCCGCATTCCTGCAGCCGCACGGCAACGTCGCAATCGCAGCCGCGATCACTACCCGTGCCTTTGTTGATGGCTGTGACGTCGCGAAATGATAAAATGTTAAATGTTCGCAATGTGAAAGAAAACTGTCCTAAAATCGTTTGTGAAAACCGATTTATTAATTAATATATTTTTCTGGGTTTAAGCTGAACTGATCAATTAGGTGCGCGAGCGCATGTTTATTACGAGTCGGGGGTGGAAAGTACGCTTTCTCTCGCTGCTCGCTTAGAAATCGATGTGCATTGTTGCTTCTAGACACGTCGCGCCCGTCCATGTTAGTTCTACGTATGCGGATTCTTAGCTCTTTCCGTCCTCGCTTGTATCCTTAGCAACAGTTTATAACCACTTATAGGTTTGTGTTTGCGATGGTAAATACGTTCTGTCTGGGCGTGGTCGTTACTCTAAATACTTCCTAATTGTACTGATAACTTCGTTGGAGAGGCCACTATTTGGTTGTCAATAGGAGAATGAAATATTTTCTGATGTTGGTAGCATTGTTTCTTGGTAGAATAGTTGATTTATGGCAGGTACAAGCGATGAGGTCATAACTGAAGTATTTTTAGACAAAAGGTTTCATCTTCGGTTATTTTTATAATGTTGGCCAACCTACCAACCTGTTCTGTATATAGTAGCACCGTCAAACCCTTTAAATGTTCACTAGTATTTTACGATCGATATAAAATGTATGAATTTACAACGTTAAGAGCTATTTATGATAAAATATACTCATTTCGACATTATTATTTTATATTATGGGTACTAAATAGTAAGTAAGATAAATATTGCCACGATAGTTATTTGATGATTTTGGTGCCAAAGCTATTTGGATGCATTTAAAAGTACGTAGTAATAAAATAGTAGCATTTAGGGCGAGTTGTTTATAAACACGTGGGTCTGATAGATTACAGCAGAAGGTTGTCAACCCTTAGATGTTTGGTTTGAGAGCCCTAAGTCGAACTGTTCCAGGGGTGACCAAACTAGTTGAAAAATATCATGTGGAAAATAGTGGTTAGACTGTAAGTCTGACAGAACCTTTGGCTCATACAAGAGTAGAAGACATGCATTGGGATTAGAGACAAGCACAAAAAAAAAGAATGTTAGGAGCCAATTCTAACATTTCTAAGCCCTAATCTTCTTCTTCTTCTTCCTCGGTCCCTCAATGCTGAGGATCGCGACCACAACAGCGAGCTCTCCATTCGCTGCGGTTGTTGCAGCTGTGGACTGCCGTCTGGATGTCCGGCCCCAAAGTTTTCCTGATGGCATCCGTCCATCTTGAGGGTGCTCTGCCCCTGGCTCGTCTTCCCTCCATCTGACCCACTATGATGTGCTTCTCCAGACTATGCTTAGGAGACCGCATGATATGTCCGAAGAAGCGAAGGGCCTTTTGGTGGCAGATTGCTGAGAGCCTCGTCGTGATGTTAAGCTCCTGCAGTATGGACTCGTTGGTTCTCATAGCGGTCCACGGAATTCTGAGCAACCTTCTCCAACACCACATTTCGAAAGCATCGATCTTTTTGTTATCGTTGCTCTTGCAGCACCAGGTTTCTGCGCCGTACAGGATAATAGAAAATACCAAGGCACGAACGAGTCGCACTTTGGTTTTCCGGCGAATACCGCGGTTCCTCCAGATTTTGTCCAGATTCGCCATAGCGCTTTGGGCCATCCCGGCCCTAAACTTGAACTGCGCACGGGGACCGTGGGAGGACGGTGAAGTGTGCGTGTGTCGCGGGCGGTACCAATGAAAACCCCCCGGACGCTCCCCGGACGCCCTCTAAACTAGGACAAATCCGGGGAAATCCCGGACGGCTGGCAACCCTATTTCTATAGAATCCTAATGCTAGAACTAGATAATAGTATCAATGAGACAATAGGTTTGGTTTTCGGTTTGTTTACTTTTCACGCCTAAACCACCAAACTGAATATATTATGAAATTTTGCCTATTCGTTGTTTTCTTTTTTTACCAAACTATAGTTTCGCGTTTGACAACACTATCTCTCCTTATGGTAAGCGAAGATGTGGTCGACGATGAAGCACGCTTGCCTAGAAGTAACCTGTTCACCCTTGACTTGAAGACCACAAGGTTATAGCTATCAGGACACACAGACCCCGGCAGGTAACGTGCAGGGATTGCATCCCGAAAGAATGGTACCGAAAAAAAACAATAGTAACTTTCTCAAAAACCTCTTCAAAGTTAAAATGACCAGGCTACTTCTGGGTAAGCTTACTTCTTCGTAGGCTTTGCCTCAGTCATCTTTGACTTTAACTAAAGTCAAGAGCAAACCAATCTGTACTTATATCATGAAGAGGAAAGATTTGATTGTTTGTTTGTTTGTAATGAATAGGCTCCGAAACTACTGGACGGATTTGAAACATTCTTTTTGTGTTGGATAGTCCATTTATCGAGGAAGGCTATAGGCTATATAACATCACGCTACGACCAACAGGAGCCGAGCAGTGCGGCTGAAACCGCGGTGAAAAGCTAGTCTCAAATAAAAATATCCATGGTGCCACGTGCCTTCCAAATTCCATTGCAAATCAACGCGAGCGAAGCCGCGGTTACAAGCTAGTATAGCATAAATGCGTGTTTTGTTACCTAAATGAATATACTCTTAAGAAATTGATCTGCAAAACCATAAAAGAGAAAATGTTATGGTATCGGTAATATGATCGCGTGTGCGTGTCCGAAGTAGGCAAGTGTGCGTTTCTAAGACAGTGGAGATAAAAATTATTATACTATTGATTCATCACTATCGGAATTTTATACCTTGAGTTACTTAAAGTTACTTTTTTATGTCGTAGTATCATTTGTTGACCGAATTTTCGCAAAAAATCCAGGGATATCGCGAAAACACAGTCAGATAATGGCTACGATTCAGTTTACTAACTAAGCAGGGTAAACAGAACTAGAATACTGTTAGACTCCTAACAGTGTTCTATTTCTGTTTGCACGGTTTAAAAGCCACCAAACCGAACTTCGGGGTGTCACCCTATGCTTTTTCAGTAACATTGAAATATCATAGATATTGTCTAATTTACCGTTTCTTCACGAAGTCCTTGGAATTTTTGCGAAAATTTAGTTTATCAAATTATCCTGCGACATATTAAAAGTTGCAAGTTGTATCATCATCATCATCATCATCTCAGCCATAGGACGTCCACTGCTGAACATAGGCCTCCCCTTTTGATCTCCACAGATACCGGTTGGAAGCGACCTGCATCCAGCGTCTTCCGGCGACCTTTATAAGATCGTCTGTCCACCTTGCTGGTGGACGTCCTACGCTGCGCTTGCTAGTCCGTGGTCTCCACTCTAGTACTTTTCGACCCCATCGGCCATCTGCTCTGCGAGCAATATGGCCTGCCCATTGCCACTTCAGCTTGCTAATCCGGTGGGCTATATCGGCAAGTTGTATGCAACTGAAAAAAACCTTCATACAAGTTGCAAGTAAGTATAAGTTTGGACTGTGTAGATCGTGTTGTTTTTTCAATTCAGTCAACTTGAATACCATTGTGACGATGACGTCACAATGGTATTCAAGTTGTGGATGTATGTGTATTCAATGGAAACATGAATTGATCTATCTATCCTGTGTAATTTAAGTTACCAATACGTTAACAACTATTTTTTTAATAAGTGACTTCCAATTTCATTATGTAGGTAAGTACACGTATGCACTTACTATTCAGAAATCAATCTTATTTAGGTTGAAATAAAGTATGTTAGGATTGTAGCACGTAGCATTCTGTAGTTACTTTCTAAGTTTCTACCTCTAGCGATTCAGGTGTCAGTTTCATATGTACTAGCTATTCCCCGCTGTTTTATTAGCTGCTTGGCTATTGGTCGTAGCGTGATGTTAAAAAAAAAAGCCTTCATTGATAAATGGACGATACTATTCAACAAAACAAAAAGTTCTCAATTTGAGCCGGTTCCTGAGATAAACGTGTTGAACTAAACAAACAAACTCTTCAGCTCTGTAAATATGATTAAATACACATTAAGAATCAAATTAGAATTTGGATAAGCCATAACAGCATGAATGGGTAATACAAAAAAATTGAATATGATAGATACACTTCATTATAATTAACAAACCTACAAAAACAGGCTGACCATAATGCATAATTAGAGCAGCAATTTGAGGTCTAAACAGTTGCCAGAACGACCATAAACGATTATTAAGGCCATAATCAAACAACCATAAAAGATATTAGCGTTTTCAATACGAAGCAGTGATATCAGTTCAAGCATGTAAATGTACAAAGAAATGAGGTTTTGCGGATGCATGTTTTGCCACGCTGGGAAAATGGGAAATTTAAATAGTCGGGTTTTTCATTAATAATGACTCAGAAGTAAATGGAAAACGGTCTTACCACAAAAAGGTAAACATCTGTAGAACGCTCTTGTCTAAAAAAAGTGTAACTGCAAAACGACCCTTATATCAACGTGAAATGTCGTTTTGTCGTTGACAGTTTTTTAGACACTTGTCTAACAACAGATACTTGTCTTTCTTGTGGCGTGACAGGTAAAGTCTAGATAACTATGGTCCAATAGGCATGGTGACAGCCTATCTTGGTATGGACAATGGACATGTGATGAGGAGTGATGACACTCATGTGACTAAGAGAGTGATGAGTATGAATATTAATGGATGGAGAGGAAGAGGAAGGCCAAAGAAAAGATAAATGGATTGTTTAACTCTAAGGAATGATATGAAAGAAAAAGGAGTAAATGATACTGAGACGTCTGATAGGGGAGAATTGAAGAAAATAACGTGTTGCGACAACCACTAGTAGAATGGAATAAGAGCAGGAAGATGATGAGGCATGATAGCCAATGAATTGTAATTTTAATTGGCCCGCCAATAAGAATTTTGATGAAAAATATTGGATACGTATTGTCTTCTTTTGTTGAATTAACGCCTTTCAACGAAGATACGAGTATCTCGCATCACATTTGAGAGTGGGGGCTCGTGACGTCAGAAGCAAGTAAAAATTGTACTTGTTTGTGACGCAGTGACAGTGAAGTTTTAAAGGGTCTTCGTCAGTTTTGGTTTGGGTATCAAAAGAAAAAATACAAGTCAAATATTTTTTGGAAATATATTGACGGACTTATTTAGGTCAAATACGCTATTAAGTTGTTTGGGTCGCACGCCTAAACTTTCGACTTCGACTTGTGAGTCCATTACCGGTGCATTTAAATTAAACAACTGTGTTAACTGAAAGTTGAACAAAAATCATATATGCTCACACCGGTGAGCTAATGAAGCTCAACTTTCTTATTTTTAAATAGAATGAAAACAATTACTTTCAGTTAGGACTTCGTTACCTGCGGATTCCTTTTAACTTATTTGCTGACTGATCATTTGATCAAGCTAAAGTTTCATCAAACTAAGAAAGTTTCAGTATCGTGTAAGCTGCTTTTAAAAGAAATAATTGGAAAATATCAAAAATAATGAAGAAGTATTTTTGATGGTCTGTTTTATCCCGCGTAATGTTGAACCGACCATTTGGGCGTTTATAACCGGTTTTTTGAACCAATCCCAAATGGTCAACATAACATGATTTATAAAACTGTAACTTGCAAAGTTGGACAACATAACGCCTGTTGTCTCTATGGGTTAGGCAGAGAAGAGAAGACCTAATAGTACACCAAACTTCAGAAGTGCCTATTGCCATCATCCGGCTAATCCAGACTACTTGGCTGATTTTATTCTACTACTAAAAAACACCGTCAAGAAATTCCATTTGCTAAAAGTAGGTAACTATTGAAATAAAAGACTCATAATTGAAAAACATCACTTAACCCCTTAACACATAGAAGTTTTCGTTCTAACATTCAAATTACATTCAAGTTTGAATGCTGGCAGCACTGAAGATCATAGAATAGATACACTTTGACGTTTAGTGGCGAGAAACTGTTGGCAGCCTTGATAAAAAAAAGTTTTAAGTCAGTATGAACTCGAACATAATAATATCAAAAAGGGGGCTATTTTTTTAACCAACTTAAAAAAAAAAGTAGGTTCTCAGTTCGACCTGTATGTATGTATGTATGTTTGTCCGCGATTATCTCGCGTTTGGCTGAACGGATTTTGATGCAGTTTTCAGGAAAGTGTTCATTACATTCTGGAAAAGGTTTTAGTATATAACACTAATAGATATCCCGTGACGTTGCCCTCGTGGATCCGTTTTGCTTACTTGGATCGTAGATTTTCAGGGACGATTGCATGTTTGTCCGCAATTATCTCGCGTTTGGCTAAACCGATTTTGATGCAGTTTTCAGGAAAGTGTTCATTACATTCTGGAGAAGGTTTTAGTATATAACACTAATACATATCCCGTGACGTTGCCCGCGTGGATCCGTTATGCTTACTTGGATCGTAGATTTTCAGGGACGATTGCATGTTTGTCCGCAATTATCTCGCGTTTGGCTGAACCGATTTTAATGCAGTTTTCAGAAAAGTGTTTGTTACATTCTGGGGAAGGTTTTAGTATATAATAATAATGGATATCTCGTGAAGTTGCTTACATAGATCCGTTTTGCTTAATAGGATTGTAGATTTTCAAAGACGCCGATTTTATGAAGATTTTTGTTGTTGATTATCTCAACTAAAAAGGGAAAAATAAAAAACTTTGAAAAAAAGGGAACCGACTTCAGAACCAAACACAAAAAAAACTATAAAATTACTTTTCTTTCGGAAGTCGGTGGCCATATGTCAATGAAATAAAAAAAAAAAACAAAGCCACCGACTTCCGAAAGAAAAGTTATTTTATAGTTTTTTGTGTTTGGTTTTGAAGTCGGTTCCCTTTTTTTCAATTTTTTTTTTTTTAATTATTTTTAATGTTTTCCTTAAACTCAAAAACACAACATATTTTTTTCTACAAAGATACACCAAAGTCCATACAGTCAGGGGTTAAGTTTAAAAACGTCACAGCATCATATACTAGCGAGCAAAAGTATGGAATCACTTGCCCCGATTTCGCGCGATCTTGAGTACCTAATTACTAGTTGAGAATAATAAAAATGGTACCATTTTAAAGGTTTCACTGTTTATTTAAATTAAAAACAAATTCATTCCAATCACAATCATTGTTTAAGGAGCTATCCCGGATCAATTCCAAGTAAGAGATTCCATATTTTTGCTCGCGAGTGTATGAGGACTTACATGAAAATACTTATGAGAAGAAATACGCCGTTCCTAATGCTTAAGTTGACGCAGAAGACACGCTCAAGTGCCACTTAAGATATGCAAGCTTTATTACTGCAATACAAACGTCTATTCGATTTTTATAGCCTCAGTGTGAGTTATTATTATAAATGGAAATTACGCGTCCGCCGTTCGTGAGAGACGAATTCACGATTTATAAACCAACTAACTGTTGCACGCTGCTTCGCATGGTTGGACATCTTAAATATCCCAAGAGAAGTTATTTATGGCTATAAAATATGATAAAAAGATTTGAACGTCATCACCATCATCATATCAGCCGTAAGATGTTCACTGCTGAACATAGGCCTCCCCTATGGACTTCCAATAGGACCGGTTGGAAGCGTCTTGCATCCAGCGTGATCCTGTGGTCTTCATAAGATCGTCTTTCCACCTTGTGGGTGGACGTGAGCTTGCATCTCCATTCTTCCACCTTACGGCCCCATCGGCCATTAGTTCTGCGTGCTATATGGCCTGCCCACTGCCATTTCAATCTGCTAATTCGTTAAGCTATGTAACTGTGGTTAGTCTACGAATCTCCTCATTTCTGAGTCGATCGCGTAGAGACTTCGAACATAGCCCTCTCCATAGCTCGTTGGACTATCTTGAGATTGCTAAGTAGGCCTATAGTTATAGACCACGTTCTTCATAAGATCGTCTGCCCACCTTGTGCTTCAAAAAGCTTTTTGTAAATAAAGATAACTATTAGTTACCTAAAAATAAAGGGAAAATAATAAACCCAGCCACAAAATTACTAGCTCACCCACGAATATTACAATAGTAACTCGGAAACAATTTTAGTTTTGGAGGGACGTTGAAATTCGATTTGGTTAGGTTGCTTTAAACCCTGCAGACAGAAATAGGAGCCCCGCCCGCGCAGCAGGGCTCCGTCGACTACACCCTGACTTGGCCTATTTATTGTACATTTCCTAATCAATCAATTTATTTGATTCGTGGCTGATTTAGTATTTTGTGATCAGTGTAGTTTTTTAGTGGACATCAATAATGCTATTAAATAGAAGACGCTTTAAATAGCACCCCAAATAAAGTACTAGTCAGAATTAATCAAACGAGTCCAAACTGGATGGGATTGCGACGTATTTTTTGTAAAAATTAAAAAGTATTTAAGTGTACGAACGAGGAACATTTTTCCCTCAAATTAACGTCAAAGTACGACAGTTTGACGGCACGGTTGGTGCAGTGACTGAGCGATTGGACTGCTGCGCTGCGTGTCGCGGGTTAGATTCCCGCACGGAACAAGTATTTGAATGAACTACAAATAGTTATGTTTCGGGTCTGGGTGTTTGTGTATGTGAGTTTCTATGTTTGCAAACGCACCCACGACACAGGAGAAATCCTTTTGTGGAGCAACTTTAAAAAAAAAAGTTTCAGTTTACTATTATATACCTGGGAAAAGTCATGATAGGGCCTCTAATTAAATCTTGATTACAGACATATAACGGGACAAATGAAACTAAAAAAAAACCTTGTAAAAATATCCATGTTTAGTCTCTTAGTTGGTTTGCACGTCTGCCCAAGACGCGTTAATTTCCTAGGAGGTCACCGTGGCTCTGGAACGCAATGCAATGCCAATGAATACTACAGGATAAACGAACAGAGTAACTACCCAAGTAACACAAAAAGCATTATAACAAACGAATATTAAGCTTATGTAGAGCCTAAGATCCTTATAGAGTCGTATATAAGTTCACCGAGCGTCTTGTCGCTTTATATTGGCATTTTAAAATTATTATAATGCTTTACTCTGTATAATGGTTGTATACTGGCATATCAAAATACTGTTATAAAACCTGAGGTTTTAGTGCAGCAAGCCACAACGAAGCTGTACAGCTTTCAGCTGTTGTTAGTGCTTTTAGTTGTACAATAGCATTTTAAGAAGCAAATTAATGCCGAATGCTGTTTAATAGCATTAACGTGAACCATTATAATGCTAGTCAAATCCACTATACAGCTTTTGGCTGTTTTTAGTGCCTTAGGGTCTACAATGGCATTTCGTGAAGTACATAAAGGCCTTATGCTTTTTTATAGCATAAACGTGAACCATTATAATGCCACTTAAATCCGGTATACAGCTTTTGGCTATTTAAAGTGCCTTAGGGTCTACAATGGCATTTTTAAATGCTATGTAAAAGCCTACGGCCAATGAAGGGTGCCAACCTGAATCAATGTAATGCCTGCATTTTTAAAGATCAACTGAGTTCTGTTGTATGGCTAGCAGCTTTTACGTGAGTTATTGTAACGCGTAAAGCTGTATAAACATTCATATTAATGTTTTCGTAAAAACATTTATCGGCCATATTGGGGAAAAGCACATTTTAATAACACAATAACATCTGAACATTTTGTCTTCAACCTTCTACATGCAAGCAAAAACCGGCCAAGTGCGAGTCGGACTTGCCCATGAAGGGTTCCGTAGCAGCAAGTAACATTATATAAACGTTCTTGTAGTTGGTTGTAACTTTGAAAGGTAAATTGCGGATTACGGTTTATGACGTATTAAAAAAAAAACTAATTACTTGATCTTGTTCAAACCAATTTTCAATTGAAGTTTGCACATGTACATCACAATATTTTTTTAGTTTATCATTCTCTTATTTTAGAAGTTACAGAGGGGGGGGAGACCAACATTTTACCACTTGGGAAGAGTCAGACTGTGTGTGAAACTGATCAGTTTAGAAAAAAACGGCCAAGTGCGTGTCGGGCCACGCACAGTGTAGGGTTCCGTAGTTGCCCATCAAAATACTTATGCGAACTAACTAAACTGATTCGTTGAATTTAATTTTAATAAAAAAATCGGTCCAGGAGTCTTTGAGAAATCGGGGAAAATACATAAAAAAAAGATTACGAAGAATTTAGAACCTCCTCCTTTTTTTGAAGTTAGTTAAAAATAGTTGACGATAAAAACCTACCTATCCCCAAAAAACATACCGTAAAAACATACCTATTAAAGCTGTAAAAATAAAGTTGAAAAACTTACATTTGCAGTCAAAGAACATGTTCTCCGATACATTTTGTTTAAGAAAATATGTTATCCAAGTACATTTTATAAGTTGGTCGACTATTACTCGTAAAGTTGTAAAGCCTACTTAGTCATGATAATTTTCTTTTAAACTTCGTTCTTTAAACTACTATTGTGAATTTTTTCACACCCCCAAACATAACCGTTTAGCCGGTAGAGGGGGGGGACACTCGAGTCGAGCAAAATTTAGCACTTTAAAGCTTAATATTTCACAAACGAATCTTTTTATCAAAAAAATGTTAATGGAAACTATCAATATTTTTTAAAGACCTATTTAATGATACCCCAAAGTAAGGGGTAAGCGAGAAAAAAAAAAACATCCTCACTTTACGTGTACAGGAGGTACCCTAAAAAAAAATATTTTACGAGATTTTATTTTACCACTTTTTCGGCACAACAAATCTGTATATTTACACCAAATTACAGCTCTCTAGTACTGTGCGTCTCTGAGCTAAACTGCGGACAGACGGACGGACGGACGGACGGACGGACATGGCGAAACTATAAGGGTTCCTTGTTGACTACGGAACCCTAAAAACGATGTTAGTAATCTCAATATCATCTTTAAAGACCTATCCATAGATACCCCACACGTACAGGTTCGGTGAAAAAAAATTTTTTGAGTTTCAATTGTAAGTATGGGGGCAACCCCCAAAATTAGTTTTATTTTTATTTTTGTGTAAAAATCCTAATTCGGTTCACTCAATACATCTACTTACCAAGTTTCAACAGGATAGGTCTTATATTTTCGAAGAAAAGTGGCTGTGACATACGGACGGACAGACAGACAGACATGACGAATCTACGAGTATAAGGGTTCCGTTTTTTGACATTTGGTTACGGAACCCTAAAAAGTACGTACCTAGATCCATCTGTGATAACCCATATGAACTATGTACGTACACCGTCGTTGCTTATTCTATGTTAGGGGTTATGGTTTCCGCACTTAGTCCTTCATGTGGACCATTGTGCGTTATTGGTCGTTACTTATTTCATCGATGTAACATTCTACATGCGTTAATAATTTTTTATAACATATTATTGGAAATACGTAAGTTGTAAAGAAATTGTAAGAAAAATGAATTAATTTCAATAACTTTTTGTTTTCCTAATAATGCGACTCCAAATCTCTATGCTTTGTGTCATTTGGATGATGGGTTTTATTGCTTTGCTTAAGGATCTCCAAAATTGCGTTCAAGTTATGGTACTATTACAGTCCACATCAAGTCTACTAGTATACCGGTGAACCCTTATAAAACTACTTTATAGACAATGGCATTACAATGGTTGAGCTTAAGTCTTCTTTCTTTCTGGCCTCTGGGTTGATGATTGTTCACATGTGAGTATTAATACTGCTGGCGGCATTAATTCGCTTTTTTAAAGCTTCACCGGGCTGCTATAGACCGACACCATTTTGGAAATATTTTCTAACCTAAAAATATTATTATTCAGACCTATTTATAAAAGAAATAAGCCTTTATAATAGTAATACAACTTAATTTAATACTGCCCAAACTATACTATTATGTGAATTATGCAAAATTTGTTCTTTAATAGAAATACATCATTGTTTTGGTTATTTCACACATATCTTTAAATAATATTTTTTATCTAAATCACAAAATATCGAAGGCGCGTGAAAAATATCCATAAAACTTATATAGATATTAACAGTAAACCATACTGCGCAGTAATATTTGAAGGCAGAAAGCAATTTCAGAGAGTCTAAACTTAAAATTTTGTTTTAATGCAAATAAATATGGTGTCATCATTTACGGTTTGTCAATGTTTGTCCATAGTAAAAAAAAGCAAAGTAGTCAAGTTACAACGATAATTCTATTATAAATTTTATACCGTGGTAATAGAGACGTTTTTGCAATGATGTGGGATTTATTCAAGTTCTAACTGCGAACACTTCAATGGCTACAATCATGCTTTTACTTCACTTTTATGCTCCTCTAATGCATTAGTAATGCTATTAACATCTTCACTATTAATAATAATACTAGTATAATGCTTTTATAATGCGATTGGCATTTTCATTGACCGTAATAATGCTTTTATAAAGCGATTGGCATCTTCATTGACCGTAATAATGCTTTTATAATGCGATTGGCATCTTCATTGACCACAATAATGCTAATATAATGCGCTTATGATGCAATTAAACAACTATGTGAACCCATTTAGGATCTAAAGCCGTAAAATTTGTGCCCAAATAAGAGTTATATCAGCCGCATAAACGTTTGTAGGGCTAATATAGGGCTACCTTCAAAATGCTTTAACGCTACAGAAATGCTGTAAGACTGCCGATATAATGCTTTGATGTGTTACTTGGGTATCGCATTTATAATATTGATATGGATTACTTTCTCTGCAACCATGCTAAGCGATCATACGAAGAGTGCCGAGTTGCGTTTATTAAGTCGGTCACTTACATTGAGGCGACAATATTCGCGACTCTACATTGGTGTCTTAAGCCGCGTTTCCACATAGTGCTCAGAACAGTTCTGTATCCTTATCGCGAGTTTTCACTATTTTACTTTACAGCGTCTAGTTCCAGTATTTACAGCGTTTCTTGTATGGAAAGATGGAACAGCGCCTCTGGTGTGCGAAGAAGGAACAATTTTTTTTTCTTGTTTGTCAATTTGTAATGTCAAAGTTCCAATTTACTTTACGTCAGAATAACTGAAAACTCATGATAAGGCCTCTGAGCGAGCAAAAGAATGTTTGACCGGAAAATGGACATATAAGAACAAATGTATGAGTTCGTTCAGCGATATTTGACTGAAAACGACGCAATAGCGAACGAACACTTGATTTGAGCATTCGCCCGGTGTTCGGTCTTCGGTGGTCGTCGAATCTTTTTAGCGAACATGGAGTATACTCAAGAGTACGGACTAATATAGCAGTGTGAACGTACAAGCGAACGAACGATGAGCGCTATCATAATGAAAACAAGTACTAGTTGCTCACAGTGAACACTGGCAAACAGCAGACATTTGCTCTGATCAAAAAGTTTGTTCGGCAGGAAAGTGGAAACGCGACATTAGAGTGTTAAGGTTGGGTTAGCTCTATTGCGTGGGCTCAATATTATCAATAGGTGTAAAGGTATATAATATATTGACACAGTTTGCCAGAAAAAAGTAGGTAAGTATCATTGCTTTTTTTTTTAGCGTGGTGAAATCATCAAATGAGTCCTCCCACCCCGGGCAGGGCCGGAGGGACTTTCAGACTTGTACTGACTAAAATCCACGGTGTCCTTCAATAGCCCTTTATGTTCCGGGGTCACGGTGAGGAAATAAAATCCCGCAACCCCGGCGTGCTTTGGCCCTCTGAGAGGGGGCCCCGTCATTTTTGCTGACGCTCTTTGAGGCGCGCGTGGAACACGACGCGCCGTCGACCCGGGCATGGTCCACTGCTGAACATAGGCCTCCCCTATGGACTTCCAATATGACCGGTTGGAAGCGTCTTGCATCCAGTGTGATCCTGTGGTCTTCATAAGATCGTCTGTCCACCTTGTGGGTGTACGTGCGCTTGCATCTCCATTCTTCCACCTTACGGCCCCATCGGCCATTAGTTCTGCGTGCTATATGGCCTGCCCACTGCCATTTCAATCTGCTAATTCGTTAAGCTATGTAACTGTGGTTAGTCTACGAATCTCCTCATTTCTGTGTCGATCGCGTAGAGACTTCGAACATAGCCCTCTCCATAGCTCGTTGGACTATCTTGAGATTGCTAAGTAGGCCTATAGTTATAGACCACGTTCTTCATAAGATCGTCTGCCCACCTTGTGCTTCAAAAAGCTTTTTGTAAATAAAGATAACTATTAGTTACCTAAAAATAAAGGGAAAATAATAAACCCAGCCACAAAATTACTAGCTCACCCACGAATATTACAATAGTAACTCGGAAACAATTTTAGTTTTGGAGGGACGTTGAAATTCGATTTGGTTAGGTTGCTTTAAACCCTGCAGACAGAAATAGGAGCCCCGCCCGCGCAGCAGGGCTCCGTCGACTACACCCTGACTTGGCCTATTTATTGTACATTTCCTAATCAATCAATTTATTTGATTCGTGGCTGATTTAGTATTTTGTGATCAGTGTAGTTTTTTAGTGGACATCAATAATGCTATTAAATAGAAGACGCTTTAAATAGCACCCCAAATAAAGTACTAGTCAGAATTAATCAAACGAGTCCAAACTGGATGGGATTGCGACGTATTTTTTGTAAAAATTAAAAAGTATTTAAGTGTACGAACGAGGAACATTTTTCCCTCAAATTAACGTCAAAGTACGACAGTTTGACGGCACGGTTGGTGCAGTGACTGAGCGATTGGACTGCTGCGCTGCGTGTCGCGGGTTAGATTCCCGCACGGAACAAGTATTTGAATGAACTACAAATAGTTATGTTTCGGGTCTGGGTGTTTGTGTATGTGAGTTTCTATGTTTGCAAACGCACCCACGACACAGGAGAAATCCTTTTGTGGAGCAACTTTAAAAAAAAAAGTTTCAGTTTACTATTATATACCTGGGAAAAGTCATGATAGGGCCTCTAATTAAATCTTGATTACAGACATATAACGGGACAAATGAAACTAAAAAAAAACCTTGTAAAAATATCCATGTTTAGTCTCTTAGTTGGTTTGCACGTCTGCCCAAGACGCGTTAATTTCCTAGGAGGTCACCGTGGCTCTGGAACGCAATGCAATGCCAATGAATACTACAGGATAAACGAACAGAGTAACTACCCAAGTAACACAAAAAGCATTATAACAAACGAATATTAAGCTTATGTAGAGCCTAAGATCCTTATAGAGTCGTATATAAGTTCACCGAGCGTCTTGTCGCTTTATATTGGCATTTTAAAATTATTATAATGCTTTACTCTGTATAATGGTTGTATACTGGCATATCAAAATACTGTTATAAAACCTGAGGTTTTAGTGCAGCAAGCCACAACGAAGCTGTACAGCTTTCAGCTGTTGTTAGTGCTTTTAGTTGTACAATAGCATTTTAAGAAGCAAATTAATGCCGAATGCTGTTTAATAGCATTAACGTGAACCATTATAATGCTAGTCAAATCCACTATACAGCTTTTGGCTGTTTTTAGTGCCTTAGGGTCTACAATGGCATTTCGTGAAGTACATAAAGGCCTTATGCTTTTTTATAGCATAAACGTGAACCATTATAATGCCACTTAAATCCGGTATACAGCTTTTGGCTATTTAAAGTGCCTTAGGGTCTACAATGGCATTTTTAAATGCTATGTAAAAGCCTACGGCCAATAATAATAATAATAATAATAATAATAAATTTATTCAAAAACATAAGGTATACGTTAAATACATTTTTTCTTACATCTATGTACAGTTCAAAAATGATCTATGCCTGAACTAGGTATTCCTGTGTTTCAGGCGAAGGGAGGTAACATTAATTTATTAAATAATCACATAATAAGCATAAATCTATAGAGTATACAATATAAGGTTTTTAAAATTATAACTAATTATTATAAATAGCAAATAATTTGAACAATCTTTACTTATGAACAAGTAATAATTTCTCTGTATCTTCATAGGACATTGATTGTAAGGCTTCCCTAAGGATTTTCTTACAGTTACTGAGATTTAAGGAGTAGATTTTTTCTTTTTCATTTAGCCTATTATAAAGTAGGGGTCCAAGGTACATATAAAATTTGGCTGTGAAAGCATGCTTTGTACTTTTTTGAGGACAAACTATATCTTTCCGTCTCTTATTAGTAAATTCAGTGCTATAAGGAAGAGCTGCGTGTTGTTTTAGTACAGTGCTCATTATAAATAACTGCCGAACTGTTAGTACTTCACAGGATTTATACAGGAGGTTAGTTGGGAACAGAAAAGGCCGACAAGTAGCCACCTTGAGAATAGCTCTTTGTGCTCGTTCAATGGGCAATAACAGTGTTTTACTCGCTCCACCCCATGCAGTAATACAATAAGTCAAAATTGACTGACAAAGAGCAAAATATACTTGCTTAATTATTTTTGCATCTGCAGTAATTCGTAGTTTTTTGAATACGAATATCAACTTCCGAATTCTATTATTTAATGCTTCCATGTGGTATCTAAAAGAAAGGGTTTCATCTATTATAATCCCAAGGTATTTTATTTTGTCAGTCTTTTTAATGCTGGGACACTTACATTGACTTTCTGTAAGCACTTGGCAACAATGAGCATGTAATGTTGAGGGGATATTGGATATTTGCTTGCGCATCGAAAACTTAATGAAGTTTGTTTTGTCTGCATTTAGAGTTAGTGAGTTATTTAGGAGCCATTTATTTACAATATTGAATCCGCGTTGCGCAAGGTTGTAGACTTCGTTTTCTGAGTCAGCCGAAAAAAGCAGAGCAGTGTCATCAGCATAAGTTATGATAGTGCCGTGCTCTAGTTTTAAATCGCAAAGATCATTTATGTAGATCAAAAATAGAGTTGGCCCCAATATACTTCCTTGGGGAACACCATATAATGTATTATTTTGAAAAGCGCTGACAACATTGCCTATCTTTACGCACTGGGAGCGACCTTCTAAATAACTTTGGAAAATTTTTAACTGGTTACCTCTTACACCCATGATCTCAAGCTTGCGCAGCAGCATCGGAATGGAAACTGTGTCAAAAGCTTTGGCTAGGTCCAGGAAAATCCCTACTGTATGTTTACCCCTGTCAAGTTCTTGCGCAAGATAGTCAGTTAGATGATGTACTGCATCAGCAGTTGAAACTCTAGGCCTAAATCCAAACTGCCGTTTAGACAATATTGATTTATCTTCCAAATATTTCAGCAATCTTTTATTTATGATTTTTTCTAATATTTTTGACATGGAAGGCAGTAAAGAAATAGGCCTATAGTTGGTCACTTGATCTTTGCCTCCCGATTTATAGACAGGAATAATTACAGCTTTTTTGAGACACTCTGGAAAATGACCCAAAGACAGACAAATGCGGAAAATATGGGTTAGAGGTGGAACCAAAATGTCCTTGAATTTTTTTATAATTTTATTAGAGATGTTATCCCAGCCAACGGCACAATCTTCTTTCAAGGTCATGATTATACTTTCTACCTCAGTCTCATCAGTATCTAACAGCGTGAAGGATGTTAAAGCAGTGTTACATGTTGATGGTGTACTTGTTATGTTATGAATGAATGAATGAACAATGAAGGGTGCCAACCTGAATCAATGTAATGCCTGCATTTTTAAAGATCAACTGAGTTCTGTTGTATGGCTAGCAGCTTTTACGTGAGTTATTGTAACGCGTAAAGCTGTATAAACATTCATATTAATGTTTTCGTAAAAACATTTATCGGCCATATTGGGGAAAAGCACATTTTAATAACACAATAACATCTGAACATTTTGTCTTCAACCTTCTACATGCAAGCAAAAACCGGCCAAGTGCGAGTCGGACTTGCCCATGAAGGGTTCCGTAGCAGCAAGTAACATTATATAAACGTTCTTGTAGTTGGTTGTAACTTTGAAAGGTAAATTGCGGATTACGGTTTATGACGTATTAAAAAAAAAACTAATTACTTGATCTTGTTCAAACCAATTTTCAATTGAAGTTTGCACATGTACATCACAATATTTTTTTAGTTTATCATTCTCTTATTTTAGAAGTTACAGAGGGGGGGGAGACCAACATTTTACCACTTGGGAAGAGTCAGACTGTGTGTGAAACTGATCAGTTTAGAAAAAAACGGCCAAGTGCGTGTCGGGCCACGCACAGTGTAGGGTTCCGTAGTTGCCCATCAAAATACTTATGCGAACTAACTAAACTGATTCGTTGAATTTAATTTTAATAAAAAAATCGGTCCAGGAGTCTTTGAGAAATCGGGGAAAATACATAAAAAAAAGATTACGAAGAATTTAGAACCTCCTCCTTTTTTTGAAGTTAGTTAAAAATAGTTGACGATAAAAACCTACCTATCCCCAAAAAACATACCGTAAAAACATACCTATTAAAGCTGTAAAAATAAAGTTGAAAAACTTACATTTGCAGTCAAAGAACATGTTCTCCGATACATTTTGTTTAAGAAAATATGTTATCCAAGTACATTTTATAAGTTGGTCGACTATTACTCGTAAAGTTGTAAAGCCTACTTAGTCATGATAATTTTCTTTTAAACTTCGTTCTTTAAACTACTATTGTGAATTTTTTCACACCCCCAAACATAACCGTTTAGCCGGTAGAGGGGGGGGACACTCGAGTCGAGCAAAATTTAGCACTTTAAAGCTTAATATTTCACAAACGAATCTTTTTATCAAAAAAATGTTAATGGAAACTATCAATATTTTTTAAAGACCTATTTAATGATACCCCACAGTAAGGGGTAAGCGAGAAAAAAAAAAACATCCTCACTTTACGTGTACAGGAGGTACCCTAAAAAAAAATATTTTACGAGATTTTATTTTACCACTTTTTCGGCACAACAAATCTGTATATTTACACCAAATTACAGCTCTCTAGTACTGTGCGTCTCTGAGCTAAACTGCGGACAGACGGACGGACGGACGGACGGACGGACATGGCGAAACTATAAGGGTTCCTTGTTGACTACGGAACCCTAAAAACGATGTTAGTAATCTCAATATCATCTTTAAAGACCTATCCATAGATACCCCACACGTATAGGTTCGGTGAAAAAAAATTTTTTGAGTTTCAATTGTAAGTATGGGGGCAACCCCCAAAATTAGTTTTATTTTTATTTTTGTGTAAAAATCCTAATTCGGTTCACTCAATACATCTACTTACCAAGTTTCAACAGGATAGGTCTTATATTTTCGAAGAAAAGTGGCTGTGACATACGGACGGACAGACAGACAGACATGACGAATCTACGAGTATAAGGGTTCCGTTTTTTGACATTTGGTTACGGAACCCTAAAAAGTACGTACCTAGATCCATCTGTGATAACCCATATGAACTATGTACGTACACCGTCGTTGCTTATTCTATGTTAGGGGTTATGGTTTCCGCACTTAGTCCTTCATGTGGACCATTGTGCGTTATTGGTCGTTACTTATTTCATCGATGTAACATTCTACATGCGTTAATAATTTTTTATAACATATTATTGGAAATACGTAAGTTGTAAAGAAATTGTAAGAAAAATGAATTAATTTCAATAACTTTTTGTTTTCCTAATAATGCGACTCCAAATCTCTATGCTTTGTGTCATTTGGATGATGGGTTTTATTGCTTTGCTTAAGGATCTCCAAAATTGCGTTCAAGTTATGGTACTATTACAGTCCACATCAAGTCTACTAGTATACCGGTGAACCCTTATAAAACTACTTTATAGACAATGGCATTACAATGGTTGAGCTTAAGTCTTCTTTCTTTCTGGCCTCTGGGTTGATGATTGTTCACATGTGAGTATTAATACTGCTGGCGGCATTAATTCGCTTTTTTAAAGCTTCACCGGGCTGCTATAGACCGACACCATTTTGGAAATATTTTCTAACCTAAAAATATTATTATTCAGACCTATTTATAAAAGAAATAAGCCTTTATAATAGTAATACAACTTAATTTAATACTGCCCAAACTATACTATTATGTGAATTATGCAAAATTTGTTCTTTAATAGAAATACATCATTGTTTTGGTTATTTCACACATATCTTTAAATAATATTTTTTATCTAAATCACAAAATATCGAAGGCGCGTGAAAAATATCCATAAAACTTATATAGATATTAACAGTAAACCATACTGCGCAGTAATATTTGAAGGCAGAAAGCAATTTCAGAGAGTCTAAACTTAAAATTTTGTTTTAATGCAAATAAATATGGTGTCATCATTTACGGTTTGTCAATGTTTGTCCATAGTAAAAAAAAGCAAAGTAGTCAAGTTACAACGATAATTCTATTATAAATTTTATACCGTGGTAATAGAGACGTTTTTGCAATGATGTGGGATTTATTCAAGTTCTAACTGCGAACACTTCAATGGCTACAATCATGCTTTTACTTCACTTTTATGCTCCTCTAATGCATTAGTAATGCTATTAACATCTTCACTATTAATAATAATACTAGTATAATGCTTTTATAATGCGATTGGCATTTTCATTGACCGTAATAATGCTTTTATAAAGCGATTGGCATCTTCATTGACCGTAATAATGCTTTTATAATGCGATTGGCATCTTCATTGACCACAATAATGCTAATATAATGCGCTTATGATGCAATTAAACAACTATGTGAACCCATTTAGGATCTAAAGCCGTAAAATTTGTGCCCAAATAAGAGTTATATCAGCCGCATAAACGTTTGTAGGGCTAATATAGGGCTACCTTCAAAATGCTTTAACGCTACAGAAATGCTGTAAGACTGCCGATATAATGCTTTGATGTGTTACTTGGGTATCGCATTTATAATATTGATATGGATTACTTTCTCTGCAACCATGCTAAGCGATCATACGAAGAGTGCCGAGTTGCGTTTATTAAGTCGGTCACTTACATTGAGGCGACAATATTCGCGACTCTACATTGGTGTCTTAAGCTGCGTTTCCACATAGTGCTCAGAACAGTTCTGTATCCTTATCGCGAGTTTTCACTATTTTACTTTACAGCGTCTAGTTCCAGTATTTACAGCGTTTCTTGTATGGAAAGATGGAACAGCGCCTCTGGTGTGCGAAGAAGGAACAATTTTTTTTTCTTGTTTGTCAATTTGTAATGTCAAAGTTCCAATTTACTTTACGTCAGAATAACTGAAAACTCATGATAAGGCCTCTGAGCGAGCAAAAGAATGTTTGACCGGAAAATGGACATATAAGAACAAATGTATGAGTTCGTTCAGCGATATTTGACTGAAAACGACGCAATAGCGAACGAACACTTGATTTGAGCATTCGCCCGGTGTTCGGTCTTCGGTGGTCGTCGAATCTTTTTAGCGAACATGGAGTATACTCAAGAGTACGGACTAATATAGCAGTGTGAACGTACAAGCGAACGAACGATGAGCGCTATCATAATGAAAACAAGTACTAGTTGCTCACAGTGAACACTGGCAAACAGCAGACATTTGCTCTGATCAAAAAGTTTGTTCGGCAGGAAAGTGGAAACGCGACATTAGAGTGTTAAGGTTGGGTTAGCTCTATTGCGTGGGCTCAATATTATCAATAGGTGTAAAGGTATATAATATATTGACACAGTTTGCCAGAAAAAAGTAGGTAAGTATCATTGCTTTTTTTTTTAGCGTGGTGAAATCATCAAATGAGTCCTCCCACCCCGGGCAGGGCCGGAGGGACTTTCAGACTTGTACTGACTAAAATCCACGGTGTCCTTCAATAGCCCTTTATGTTCCGGGGTCACGGTGAGGAAATAAAATCCCGC
Source organism: Agrotis clavis (assembly GCA_954870645.1). Lineage (NCBI taxonomy): Eukaryota > Metazoa > Arthropoda > Insecta > Lepidoptera > Noctuidae > Agrotis > Agrotis clavis. Next base: position 22,728,458 of record OX940930.1, read on the forward strand.
AACCCCGGCGTGCTTTGGCCCTCTGAGAGGGGGCCCCGTCATTTTTGCTGACGCTCTTTGAGGCGCGCGTGGAACACGACGCGCCGTCGACCCGGGCATGGTCCATGCTCGGACAGCGAGTTGCCCTTTACTCGCTGTCCGCATGCCCAAGTATCATTGCTTTATAAATAAAGTGAGAGAGCGAGAGAAAGTACTGATTCTTCTCAATGATCATAACACAGCAGCTTTAAAAGCAACTAAATGTCACCATTTAGTTAGTTTTAAAGCTGCTGTGTAATACTAATGAAATGTGTCAAGTAGCTGGGGCGAAATGAACGGCGAAATGGCCCAAGACACAAAAATTCAAGAAAAGCAAATAGTCTTGTTTCTACATACCATTAGTTTATAAACAATAGCGGTCTCATACGTGCCACAACGACCTACTTACTGATGCAGCCCCGTGTGTACAATGCGTGAAGTTTCGTAGAATTGTGCCGAACACTGGATCCATGCTTGATGTTGGTTCGAACATTGTTCAAGCTGGGCCCTCCGACTTACTTATGAGGTTAGAGTAAATAAATAAATATATTAATTTCGAATTTATTTCCCCCGTCGCTTCAGTTAGTTTTTAAAAATAATTAACACTTAGTTTTCTTTTGTTAAAACAATAACCGTCTTACTACAAGAAAGATAAACATCTGTTGAACAGTTGTCTAAAAAAACTGTCAACGTAAAATGGACATTTCACGTTGATATAAAGGTCGTTTTGCAGTAACACGTTTTCTAGACAAGCGTTCAACAGAATATGTTTATCTTTTTGTGGAGGCGGTAAATATTTACAAAGATAAAACGCATCTTTAAGAGCCCGCTCGCGTCGTCACAAGCAAGTTTAAAACTGTATGTTTGCTTGTGAAGTTTTGCCAAATTCAGTTCGGTATACGTAACAAAAGAAAAAATACGAGTCAAATATTTTTGATAATCTCAGTGACGGATAATAAGATTTTTCAGTCAAATTCCCTATTGTGCCGTACTATCCGGTGTACGGGCATTCTTGATATAAGTTTGAAGATTGTTCAAGCTGGGCTTCCGATTTCAACCAAATTATATGAGTTAAAAGTTGTTGAGTCCATAGAATTGTAGCTATAATGTTTGAGACGATTATTGTAGGTTTCAAGTTAATTAAGCTTTAGGAAACTTTTAAAACTTTTATAGGATACAAGGAGACCCGTATAACAAAATCCGTTCGGTTTCAGTCATTAAGGATATTCCCCATTTACGAAAGTTAAGGAACAGTGTACAATCAGCTTATAGAAAAATTGATATTATATTTGCTCCTAAAATCATCATCATCATCAGCCGGAAGACGTCCACTGCTGAACATAGGCCTCCCCTTAGACCGCCACGCCGAACGACATTTCGCCACTTGCATCCATCGGTTGCCGGCGACCCTCACGATGTCATCGGTCCACCTAGTGGGAGGCCTGCCTACGCTTTGTCTTCAACTCCTCAAATGAATGCTACATATTACATACATAACCTTACACCTTTATCACATGGAGACAGACAGAAACTACTAAACGCCATTCGCTACGATAGTAAATAAATTGCTATGTCTACGTTCATACATCTGGGTCCTATTTAACTTTCAGCAATATTAATATTTTAAATTTTTCATACTTGGGGAAAACTAGGTAATACGCCCTAGTTGACGAAACACCCCGTTATTACGGTATATTCTAGCACTCAAATTTACTAGCCGGAACAGCACGCGAGGGAAGGCCGCTGTTGGCGTTCAACATGGCCCTCAGCCCCGGTCATGTTGTACGCTAACAGTGGCCACAATCATGACAGGCAGCCTTACGCGCAACAGTGGAAGGCCATAAGCTGATAATATTTAATATACTATAGACAATTTAGGACCCATTAATATTAGTAGACATTTTTACCCGTGGTGCTAGGTAACTGGGCTCCTCCCAGTTGTAATGTCACTTTGTGTCTATTGGCCTGTTTTGTTCTGTCTCCTGCTTGCATGGAGGGAAGTGCAAACATATTTTTTTCTCTACTATTCCTTTCCGATTAATTTCGTTGCAGGATCCAAGACAGGTAAATTCATTCTCCGGGACACGTCGAGCTTCATTGTCTCGGCGCTTTTCTGGTTGCCACTGTTGATTCTGGCTTTCAGAAGTTGCAGTGGTTTGGGAATAGTGTGGTGGGTTTGTCCCATAAAAATTACGTATAGACAGAAATTACAGAATGACTACGATCTTTTATGTTTTTATCTGGGGGCACGGTAGTGCCCCCGCCAAGACGAGCCAAGCGAAGCGCAAGGGCACTACCTACCTTTTCTCGAAGTGTTTCGTCGTTTTTTTGAACCCTCATAGAGTTGGTTTCCGATGTACCAGATAGTTCATATTCTCAGAATATGATGCCATCAATAGTCTTATTAAGCATACAAAGTCTTAATAGAATAGCTATAATACTTTAGATTTTATTGATATCTAAAATACACGGATTTCGTCACTGACACACTGACACACTGATGATCATTAACTTCACAAATTCTACACATTAGCAAAAATGTATGGCTTGGCTGTTTCGTTACTTACTTCAGAAACTAAATATTAGCATCACCTCCACGACGGTAGCGAAACGGTGAAGCCATACACTTTTACTGATGTGTAGAATTTGTGAAGTTAGAGTTGGTAGAGTTAGGCCGTGTAGATTCAGAAGCTTGGTTCTACATTTGATCTGCTATCTTTTTTGTAGGGCAAACCTTATGTGCTCGTTTTGGCAACACTTTACATGAAATGTTTTTGGTGGGATTATCTATTTCACAGCTATATTACGAGTATTGTCTCATCTGTTATCTTTGTAAACAGCACTAATAGAACAGATTCCGATCACTCGTAGATTATAATTATAACGAGGGCCAATAAAACGCATTGATATGCACTATCAGGTGTCACATTGACACAGATTAGTTGGAGTGTCATACACTTCACGTAACTAGTGTCATAAAACCTTGAGCTTTTGAAATATCATGGCTAGCTTGATCGCAATCAGGGTTGAATTTTTTTTTCAATTCTATAAAACAGTTAAAATCGTTTGAAAAATGTTGTTTTGCCTTTACGGATTAGGGATTAATTTCAAATTAATACAACCTACAAGGTCGAATGAATTTGAAAATACATGTTTTATTTCTTAAAAACTTTTAGTCATGTTTTTTAAATTCGCCGTAATGAACTAAATAGGTATTTACAAAAAAAAAACGATCAATAAATAAACACCTAAAATTCAAAAATATAACTTAGCAATAGCATAGACTCGAATGGTTTTATATAAAGCTATTTAAACTCTTAAATATAATTATATGGTCGGATAAATGAATTTAAAATAAAAATAAATTAATCATTTTCATTTTATATCCATTCATCCCAGACGAAAAGTAGTTAAAAACTGTGATAAAGATGTTTGTTTAATAGTGTGATTTTAAACGAGTGTTTTAAAACAACTTGTTAATCGTGCCAACCCTGATCGCAATACTCCGAGGGGGCTCTGTGTTGGAAGAGCTAAAATTAAAGTCAAAATGTCAAGCAATTATAATCTCTTTCTTTCTTTGACTTAGAAGCTTTTATTTTGTTACTCTTGTACCGTTGTCTGTCTGTGAATAAATCCTACAAATTACGTTTTTATTTATATATTTTTAGTTTATTTTTCTTATTTTTTTTCTAAAATCTTATTAAAATCCTAAGAAGGACTCACTAACAGGAAAAATACTTTTCAGTCATTATGAAATGCACATAACCCACTGCTTATATTCATTTGACTACGCAGTTACGATACCTGACTTATTCCAAAAAGTGAACTCATCAAAACCCATCAAATTGTCAGTAATCTCCTGACAATCTAACAATTACAACCGCTTCCCCCAAATGTTTTCAACCGGTGTTTAAACTTTATTTGTCGGTAATTGACTCAAGTGGGCCACACTGGCCACTTGTGGGGGATCAAGTGAGGGTGCGCTAATTAGCAGACGAGAGTGGATGTTTCATGTATAGTTGATTATGTAACTTGGTGTACAGGCTTCGTTTTTAGCTTTAATATACAATTTATTTGTGTTAAAACATAGTACAGTCAGCTTCAGAGAAAACCGCCTTGGTAGTGATTTCACTAACAAAGGTGGTGAGTTTTCCCTGAAGCTTACCATACATAAATAGAGTTGAGAACTTACATCTTTGATACAAAAAGTAAGAAAGACATGCCAACATTTAATTTAAACATTTGTAGTGTAAAATGACATGAATTTGTGAAAATTATCAACATAAGATTGATAGCTTTGTGCCTATTTAAGTACCCGTTTCGGTCCCGTGACGCTGGCGGTCCCACGACCCCGGCCGACAACGCACGAAAAGAAAATAATGCACGTGATACCGAACACTCACAATATGAATTTGTTCTTATAACCTGTGTACCAAACAAGTTGCGCGACTGTACATTTCCCCCAACGCAGACGAAAGTGTATCCATTGCTGCGTTACAAAATACATACTTTAGAGGGCATTTTGTAAACAAATGCATCGATGTATAACCTTATTTCAATCAACGATCAACTTCGCAGAGGTGCTTAGTTGAATACCTAACATTTTCCCCGATGCAAACGAGAATACGTCCATAGCTTCGCCAGCAAGTGCTTTAAATAAAATCTCTGCATAGAAAAGCATCGATGGATATAGCCTTTTTAAGGCTAGTTCGAACTAGCAGGGGTTTTAAAATACTGGTGAATGTGTTTATGATATTATTAACCACGAGAGTTTTATACATTGCTTCATTTGTTAGTGCTCTGAAGAAGATTTTGTAAAGAAAGGCATCGATGTATGTAGACGGAGGGTTCTTCACACACCTACTGAAAAAGGGTGCGTTTGAAGTTTTACATTTATGATGAAGCTTAACTTTTAACTTGTTGATTGAAATCCTTTAGCATTTAATGTCATCCATGGGGGTTGACGGGGCCCCCCTTAGAGGGCTAAAGTCTGCCGGGGTCGCGGAACTAACGACCTACCGTGACCCCGGAAAGTAAAGGGCTAGGAAGGACACCGTGGATTTTAGTCAGTACAAGTCTGACAGTCCTTCCTGCCCTGCCCGGGGTGGAGGACGGGGTAATTTTTATTATTTAGGATCAAGACAAGATTAGGAGTTGATAAAATTGCAGTGTATATGAAATACTTGTATCTACTAGTTTTGTGCCTACCATACCATATTAAAAGCAAGTTAGAGAGCAAGTTAAAACAATTATGCGCGCAAATTGCTCAATCATGTCGTGAAAAGTTGAAGGAAGTCTCAACAAGGAAGAAAGTAAATCCAAGTTCTATAACAAGGTTATAACATAGCTTATGACCCTCCTTGGCAGGATAATAAGGTTTTAACTTGATGCCACAGTAAGGCCCCGGGCTACACGAGGCTAGTTTTTCAAGCTAGGATAGCAAGCTAGTGTCAGTAAGCTAGCAAGCTAGTACTTCTAGCTCCGTGTAGACGAAACTATAGGTTCATTTCTAAGCTAGTTTACTTCATTTCTAAGCTTATAAATGAACCTAGTTTCGTCTACACGAAGCTAGAAGTACTAGCTTGCTAGCTTACTGACACTAGCTTGCTATCCTAGCTTGAAAAACTAGCCTCGTGTAGCCCGGGCATTAGCGAAGTGGTTGAACGATCGACTGCCTCGTTGCGTGTCGCGGGTTCCGTGAATCAAATATTTGTATGGTGAGTGAGAGAGAGGTGTTGTACGTGAGTTTAAGAAAGATAGAATACAATAGAACAAGTTTAATTGTTTGTAAACGCACCGACGATACAAGAGCTTAGATAGGTTTGGTTAGGTTTTGTTAGGTTAGGTGTACCTAAAATCGACGGACAATCGACAGTTAGATTAATTATCAATATGTATCTTTTACCCATTTTTTTATTTTGTTACGTATACCAAAATTGACGAAGATAGGACGCTTATAAAATTCATAATACCTACTTCATGACGTCGTGTAGTTTTTAGACGTCACAAGTCCCTACTCTCAAATTATCTTTGATACCTTTTATCTTAGTAAATATTCACTGATTCAACAAATAAAAAATACGTGTCCATTATTATTCAAAACTCTAACAGTCGGACTAATTCGATTTGCAATTGATTAATTTGCGTATCCAATACAATAATGCATTCAGGGTATTGTTGCGACTGCCGCGGTTCTGTAGTGCGTCGACAATGTTTGCGGAGGCACGTACTGTACACATACCATGAGTTGTCATTACGATACTCGATCATCGATATCGACCGCGTTTGGCGCTCTCTTTGGTTGAGAGTTCATACAACCTTGGAGCGGGCCAATGAGAGCGCCAAACGCGGTCGATATCGATGATTGAGTATCGTAATGACAACTCATGGTATAGGTACGATTGATGGCTTCGAATCACTGTGGCTTAAAAATCAGCCTCGTTCCTCTGCAGGCTACGGGGCAGTCCCAACACTATCCTGCAGTCGATAGCCGCCCGGGCAGACAGTCCGCTAGTGTGGGCGCTCATGAACCGTACCCTTAGCACGAGTTTTCAGTATTTGAGACGTAAAGTAAACTGGAACTTTGACAATTTCAAATTGTCAATTTTCAAGGAATAATTAAGTTCCTTCTTCGCACACCAGACGCGCTGTTCCATTTTTGTACACAAGAAACGCTGTAAATACTGGAAAGACGCTGTAAAGTAAAAGAGTGAAAACTTGTGCTAAGGTTACCGGACGCGTTCCGTATTAAGTACTAACATAGGTTAAGCAGTTTTGTTACTAACACTATAGAACATTGTAGTCTGTGCAAATAAAGATAAATAAAATTAATGATGGAAACTAGCGCATTCCTAAAGTATGTGCCATTTAACACGGCAATAGCGGTCATTGCTCCGACTTTCATCCCGATATCTCAATATTAGCGATACTTCCTCTTCACCCGTACAAATCTGTCGCAAACAGTCGCAAAACTGACATCGCTTGAGTCTCATAATACATAAAAAATGACCACAAAAACAACACAATGCACAACCCAAAATAATAGAAAATCTAGCAAACGTACCCTACGAAATATTTCTTTTTAAATATTGTATTTTCGTTTTTACACAAGTTTATCACACCGAGACAATTTAAAAAAGTAAATAATTATATTATTATGCATCATATAATTTTGCATTAACGTATAATACAATACTGAGTAAATATAAAGTTAGTGCATATTGTATGGATATAAGTGTATTAATATTCTTTTGATATCAGGATGGTAAAAACACCTTATTTTTCCTAAAATAAATTACAAAAACTATTTCATCACAGACAATGCTAATTTTGATCTTATGTCGTTTTTGTTTTACGAGGTCATCGCGTCAGGGGTGCAGCACCCCCGGCAGCAGCCGCCATTTAGATTTGACATTCCGTGTGGAAGTTCGCTTGCGTTCGGTCTGTGCAAAGACATTAAACTAAATACGAGCAATAGACGGGACATCACGAAGAAAGTTGTGATCCAAAACTTTTTACCACTAGGTAAAAAGTCGCTCGGTATAGTAGTCGCGTTGCTATGCAACGCTAGATTGTGCTACTGACACACGGCATCAATAATTTTATATGACAATTTTCCCAATGCCCGCTCTATAGGTTCTTTTAAATCTCTTTGGGTCTGTGCTATAATTTCTTTGCTTTTAATGTTATCGTTTTTGAGTTTGTTACAGTTTTGTTTTTGTGTTCTGTGTTGTTATTGTTACTTCATTTGTTGCTTGTAAAGAAGCATGTAACCAGAAGCTGGAACATCTACTGGTGAAACCAGTAAACGCCGTCGTCGTCCAAACATATTCCAACCTCAAGAAGGTTCGGAATCGATACCGTTCACATCGCCGCCAGCAAAAAGACAGAAGATGATTCTCACCAGCGGAGAACGTCTTATGATTATTAATATTTTTAAATATGTCCAAAACACAAAGCCCGAGGATAAATATTTAACTAACCATGATCTTGTCAAACGTACGTCAGAAATATGTGGGGTGAGTGAGAGATCGATATATCGGGTATTACGTGAATACAGAAATACTCATAAAATAACGCAACCTGAAGGTAAAAGTAGTAGACCAAACGTTCTCCAAAAAGTTGATTATTTTAATAAATCGGCAATTACTAAACTTTTGGAAAAAAAAAAGATTTTTCATTCAAAATGAGAAAATGATCGAGCCCATCAGTATGAAAAACCATTTTTTTTTATTTATTTTTTTCCGAAAGTTTTTGAACAAACATTGATAAGTAACATGGGCTGAGTTACTCCACGAGAGGTTTTGCGCTATTAACGTTACACGTTGTATATACATAATTACCTATATACATTTGATTGATTGATTTGATGCCGCGCATTCCACATTTTTTTATGATGATTCTTTCACAGTCCAGGCTGTCGTTTGTGGAATGCATTGCTTGTGTCAGTAAGACAAGCCAAGTCACTGGTTTCTTTTAAAAGCTTAGTCTTAAATCATTTCCTTTCTCTCTAATAATACATAATTATTTATATTTATGTATGTATGTGTATTTTATTTTATTACTAGCTTCTGCCAGCGACTTCGTACGCGGATCCTGTTGCTCATTCCAGCGACAATGGGGTCGTCAAAATCGAAGATCTGAAACGTCTGATGTCGAATTCTTAAAGCCTGGGGACGGGAAAACAACGGGACGCGCATGACGATTCCAGACGTTCCAGATCTTTCATTTTTGTAAGTCAACAGGAAATGCCCACCAGACTAAACAACTCTTGCTAAGATGTTATTCATATAATTATGTATAGTGTAGCTGGGCTCTTGGAATTCCACATCAGTTGTTCCAGATCTCAATTTTCATACGTCAACAGAGAGTGCTCATTAGGCTGAACAACTCTTGCTAAGAAGTCATTACTATATATGTTATAGTGTAGCTGGGCTCTCGGAGTTCCACATCAGGTGTTCCAGATCTTCAGTTTTTATTCGACAATAGGGATTGCTCATCAGGCTGAACAACTCTTCCTAAGACATCATTACTGTATATGTAATAGTGTAGCTGGGCTCTTGGAGTTCCACATCAGGTGTTCCATATCTTCAAATTTATTTTCTCAGCAGAAAATGCTCATCACGCGGAACAATTTTTGCTATGGCGCTATTTTTGTATCTCTTATAGTTTAGCTGATCTATTGCAGTTCTGCATCAGGTGTTCAAGTTTTCAAGATAAATTATAGCCTATAATTATGTTGCCCAGACTTAATAGCTATACAACAAAAAAAAAACAATCAAATCCGTCCAGTAGTTCCGAAGATTAGCATGTATGGAGTAACTTCTCCCGTTTTCCTAACATTTCCCTTCACTGCTCGGCTCCTATTGATTGTAGCGTGATGAAAAGTATACTATAACCAGCGCAGGAGTATGAAAAATAATTGTACCAAGTTTCGTCAAAATCCGTCGAGTAGTTTTTGTTTCTATAACGGTTATACAGACAGACAGACAGACAGACAGACAATAATTTTATTAATTGCATTTTTGGCATCAGTATCGATCCCTAATCACCCCCTGATAGTTATTTTGGAAATATATTTCATGTACAGAATTGACCTCTCTACAGATTTATTATAAGTATAGATTAATGTTTGTGTGTATTGTATTTATATTATCGGTTATCTATTATTTGATGTGCACCACTGTCTACCCTCATTTTTTTTTTAAGATTCTTCAAGTCCATCATAATTGTCTGGAAGATATCGCTATTAGCGATAAGACCGCCGTTATACCCTTAGTATTAATAAAACTTTTTTTTTTTTTAAAGTACCGACTTCAAAGACAAATACAAAAAAGTGTAAAATAACTTTTCTTTCGGAAGTCGGTGGCTTTTTTTTACGTCATTGACTATTGCCACCGACTTCCGAAAGAAAAGTTATTTTACACTTTTTTGTATTTGTTTTTGAAGTCGGTACTTTTAAAAAAAAAATTATTTTACCCTTTTTAGTTCAGACATTCAACAAAATTCTTCGTATAATCGGCAACTTTAGAAATTTATATCCAAGCGAGCAACAAAAACGGATCTATGCGGGTGTAAGAAAATATAAGATGGTGTGTGTGAATAGAATGTGTATTTCTGGTTTTATTGACATTATTATCGACTTTATTATCAAGTTTTAGATATCAGGATGGTTAATGTTATTTATTTACTGTATGTAAAGTATCTCTTAGGATTTTTGTACAGGAATGGGTTTATAAAGAAAAGCACAAAATCAAGACTAGGTATTTATTACCAAGCTACCTCCGTTCGCAAACCCTAGGTCCTCGTGGAGAAGAACGGAGAAAGAAACTCCACGGCAACAATCATTTTATCAGTACACAGTCACATTTATAAAAATACATCAATATTATCATCATAATAAATATCAATTAACTTACATTTTCATTTTAGAACATTAGAACACAATTTATAACTTTCAGCATCACACACTTGGATTCTCAATTATTAAATCACATTAATTAAACAGAACAACACTCAGAGCACAGCTTATACCTTATAAAACGATTGGATAATAATGACCACGAATTTGACGGTACATCTGTTTTTATAAACATAGAATTGTACCACTTCCAACAAAATTGCCGCCATTATTGACGAATCACAGATTGTCATACATTTTAGCTAAATAACTTATAAAATAAGCAATAATAAACAAATCTTATGTAGTAGAACCTTTTTAAAACTTGATTACTTAATTTAGAAATTTAGTTTTGATTTATTTGCAACCTTTATTAATTTCGATACAATATTTGACTGTCAACTGATTTCGTTCGGAAATCAAATCATTTTTGTTTTAAATATATTACTATTTTTAATTAAATAAGGGCTATGTATCATAAATAAATCCGACACGGCCATTCTGAAAAAAACTTCGTTCTCGAAGTTTCTACCTTTTTGATAAAATATGTTAGTTAATAAATCTTAATACACATGATTTAACATATACACAGTACATGATTTAACATTAACATACATTGTACATCATCACACATATATACACAGTTTTATACTATCTGAATAGCCACAGGTAAATCCACAGGCTCAGTCTAAGTCATAGGTTACAGTCTCAGTCATGGCCACAGGCACTGGCAACAGGACGGTACTGGCACAGTATCAGCCATGGGCACAGTCATCAGTCTAAGTCATAGGTTACAGTCTCAGTCATGGCCACAGGCACTGGCAACAGGACGGTACTGGCACAGTATCAGCCATGGGCACAGTCATAACGATATTAATAAATAATTAAATAAATAAATTATTTTCAAATAGTCTCTGGCCTTGACATATCAGTCCTATCACCTGCTGCGCATGAATTTCAGAAAGATATCAGGGCAGTGACCGACCAGCAGTACATATACATAATATTCATACAATAGTCTCTGGCCTTGACATATCAGTCCTATCACCTGCTGCGCGTGAATTTCAGAAAGATATCAGGGCAGTGACCGACCAGCAGTACATATACATAATATTCATACAATAGTCTCTGGCCTTGACATATCAGTCCTATCACCTGCTGCGCGTGAATTTCAGAAAGATATCAGGGCAGTGACCGACCAGCAGTACATATACATAATATTCATACAATAGTCTCTGGCCTTGACATATCAGTCCTATCACCTGCTGCGCGTGAATTTCAGAAAGATATCAGGGCAGTGACCGACCAGCAGTTCATATACATAATATTCAGTTCATAATGTCAATAGTCAGTCCATAATGTCAATAGTCAGTTTATAATGTCAATAGTCAGTTCATAATGTCAACCTTATTGGGCAGACCAAAACACCCGCCGTCGGTGAAGCTCAATCACCCGCAGTCAGTGAATGTCATTACCACAACTAAGGTTTTAATTCATACATAATACATACAATCATCATTATCAATCATCTTTAAACTAATTATAATAAACCTTCACCAATGTAAAATACAATACATTAACGATAACAAAATAACATCATCATCTTACATCACTTAATCTCTAGATTAAACTTAGATTGTTTCTCTTTTTTTTAATTTCTATTCAGATAGTGTATATAATATATCAAGGACAACAAACAATAATGTCATCTATCACTTAGTTATTTTTCATTTTCTTTTGCATATTATTCTGTATGTCCTCAACCCTGTATCTATATACTAATACATATTATTTCCCTTTTTCTTTGTACATGAATCATGGATTTGTATTTTAATTTCCAAAGAAATTTACGGCTCGGCTATTCTGACAATTATTATTATTTTGGTCTTAAACTTTCGTTTTCTCAGGTTTATTTATACCTGGTATTTATAGAATCTCACGGGTGTGAACCAAGGCGAAATTCTAATTATCTGTTAGTAAAGGTGAATTATTTTGTACTGCAGTAAAATTATTACTATCTAATATTATTATTGGAATAGTTTTGTCACGTCGAGACCCTCACAACTTTAATCTACATGGTGCAATGCTTTACTTTTATTTTTTAGACTTGGCTCAATAATGAAATCTTTCCATGAAATTGTAATTTTCAAATCAGTCAAGATCTTATAACATTAATAAAACTTTCAATTAATTATTTTATTAATGTCAGAATGACATTATATTCATAATCAAAACGTCTAATGTTTACAAATATACCCACTAATTGCAAAAAAAAAAGTTTTTTTTTTTTTTTTTGTTTATAAATTAATGCATTTTTTCTTATGAAAATGACCTTTAGTTTATGATCTGGTCATTGAACGGAGGATCTACAACTACTTTGCTTATGTACACCTCCAGGAAGACTATCTGTATTTTGCAAATGAAAAACAGAATCAATAAAGAAAAACCCTTATTAGTCTTAATCTTTATCAATTGTTCCTTTTACTCAATAATGTAACAACTTGTTACCGTTTTTTTTTGTAACCTGTTATCAGTTTTTCATAATTTTTTTTACTTTTAAATTATATCCCTCCCCCTTTTTTTTTTAGATTCGTTAAAATATTAACGAAGCTCAACTTTCAAAAACAATTTCTATAATCTTTTCGACTCGATTTTAGTTAGATTACAACATAATAAAACAAGAGCCTCCGAGGGCCTTACCGACATTAAGACAATAATTCATACTGTAGTGCAGAAGTTCCCGTTTCGTTATCCTCGGCATGGCTTCGCTTCTTTTCAGCAGCGTCGCAGTCCCGCTGTTCGAGATGGCAGCACGTCTTCATCGCCCTTCTAAAGACGATTCGTCCACCCGATGACGTCACAGCTTTCAGCAGGGACGTGCAGATTGATAGCTCCAACGTTGATTATGAAAAACATAATAAAAGTTCATTAGAATTAATAAATAGGTCAGGGCACAATCCCGCTTCTGATGTAAGAAAATATAAGATGGTGTGTGTGAATAGAATGTGTATTTCTGGTTTTATTGACATTATTATCGACTTTATTATCAAGTTTTAGATATCAGGATGGTTAATGTTATTTATTTACTGTATGTAAAGTATCTCTTAGGATTTTTGTACAGGAATGGGTTTATAAAGAAAAGCACAAAATCAAGACTAGGTATTTATTACCAAGCTACCTCCGTTCGCAAACCCTAGGTCCTCGTGGAGAAGAACGGAGAAAGAAACTCCACGGCAACAATCATTTTATCAGTACACAGTCACATTTATAAAAATACATCAATATTATCATCATAATAAATATCAATTAACTTACATTTTCATTTTAGAACATTAGAACACAATTTATAACTTTCAGCATCACACACTTGGATTCTCAATTATTAAATCACATTAATTAAACAGAACAACACTCAGAGCACAGCTTATACCTTATAAAACGATTGGATAATAATGACCACGAATTTGACGGTACATCTGTTTTTATAAACATAGAATTGTACCACTTCCAACAAAATTGCCGCCATTATTGACGAATCACAGATTGTCATACATTTTAGCTAAATAACTTATAAAATAAGCAATAATAAACAAATCTTATGTAGTAGAACCTTTTTAAAACTTGATTACTTAATTTAGAAATTTAGTTTTGATTTATTTGCAACCTTTATTAATTTCGATACAATATTTGACTGTCAACTGATTTCGTTCGGAAATCAAATCATTTTTGTTTTAAATATATTACTATTTTTAATTAAATAAGGGCTATGTATCATAAATAAATCCGACACGGGCAACGTCACAAGACATCTATTATTATTGTATATTAAAACCTTCCCTAGACTGTAATAAACATTTTTCCGTAAACCGCATGAAAATCGGTTCAGACAAACGCGAGATAATCGTGAACAAACATACAATCGACTTTGAAAATGTACTATGATCCGCGCGCGGACGAAAATACATATGACGGGAAAAGGGCCGTTACCTATCACTACATCCATTAAATCCGTCACACACAGTGGAACATTTTTTACGACACGCGTTTTATAAGCACACAATTTGATTTTTAGAAATAAAAAATAATAATTTTGAATTAGAGCAACACAAGATTCACAACCTCTGTATGTCAAGCAGGCTGGTACCACGATACTGTAGCGATAGAAGCAACTATCGCTTATTAGTAGTTTTAGGAACAATAAGTGTCATATCGCTTAGTGATGAAAAACTTGGTAGGAGGGAGTGAATGACCTCTATTGCCATGTTAAATGGTACATACTTTAGTACGGAGCAACGTACAGTCAGCTTTAGAGAAAAATAATCGCTCCTGGTCGTGATGTCACTATGAAAAGGGGGCGAATTTTCTCTGAAACTTACCGTACAAAAAAGACCCTTCGTACACAAGGCAACGCAAGTCTCCGAAACCTTACGACTTTGATATCCAAGCGACTATCGCAATACAAATCCATAGAGGTTCGTACACAGCCACGCGACAAAGGATGACAAAGTCGTAAGGGATCGGAGACTTGCGTCGCCTTGTTTTCATTCATTCATCATCAGCCTATAAATGTTCCCACTGCTGGGACACAAGCCTCCTCTCTGAGAGAGGGAGTGCGCCATAATCCACCACGCTGGCCCAGTGCGAGTTAGTAAGTACGTCGCCTTGTGTATGAAGGGCAGAAAGGTATCGATAGGCATCCTCCAATCGATCGCTCATCTGCCACACAAATCCCCGGCCGCAGGTTGGTCTTTAATTACATTAATTAATTACAAACGTCCGCATCCGCATACGAAGCGGACACCAAACAGATCGGAACCTAGATGCGAACTCTATTAATTGCATTAAACATTAATATTTAACTGAGCTTAGGTTCAAAATGCACTATATATTTCGAATGGTTTTGAGATGATTTTCGCATCACACCAGCTTTGCAAGGTCTATGGCCTGTCGTACACCTCATGGATGGTTGGTTTTTAACCGACTTCTAAAAAAGGAGGCACTTTTTCCACAGATGGTTCTTAATTACCATGGGACCACATCGGAGATCCAACCTTGGAGAAAACGTGAGAACTCTTCAATAAATTACAGCAAATCAACGGCAATTGCTGCTATCACATATCTATTTATTGTTTACGCAATCATACAACAAAATATAAAATATTACGCCTGTACCACTAAAAAGAGTAAAAACACAAAAAAAGTGTAAAATAACTTTTAAAAGAAAAGTTATTATTGGAAGTCGGTGGCAATAAAGTCAAGAAAACAAAAAAATAAGTCACCGACGTCTAAAAAGTTTTTGACGTGATAACGTCTTATAATTGGATGGCCGGCTGCACGCAAGAGAAAAGATGACGTCATGCGGCGTTACCTCGCTCTGTAGCGTTCCATAAGTAACGGCGTGTCAATTGTTTGTTTATAGCAACGTAAGTGCAGTATTTTCTTATGACGTTGTCACGTTCAACTATCGTCAGTAAATCGACTTTACAGACAAAAGATTTTTTATTCAACATCTTGCGGCTTATTTGATGGCATTTCAGTCACAAGACGTCCACTGCTGAAGACAGGCCAATATATACCAATAGGACCGGTTGGAAGGGAAGTTTTTTATTAATTACATTTTCGCGATACGAATACCGGACGGATCTGAACCTAGCCACGCTCTCTATTAATTTCATTAACCCCTATTATAGTTAACTGGAGCTTACCTAAGCTGGAAACTCGTTATGTTATGACTCGGGTTAATGTTGGTTTAATTTGAGGTTAAACGCGCTCCCTCACAGGAAGCATTCGCGTGTAATGTAACATATTAGATTCGACTTTGAGCATTACATTACAGTTCTACCTCTCTGACTGACGAGCATTCGCGTACATTTAGTATAGATTTGATACAAGGTGCGCGTTGTGATGCTCGATTGTTCTCCCTCACTATGCTAGAATCAGAGGCCTTTACCCTTATCACGAGTTTTCACTATTTTACTTTACAGCGTCTTTTTCCAGTATTTACAGCGTTTGTATGGAAAAATGGAACAGCGCCTCTGGTGTGCGAAGAAGGAACAAACTTTTGCCTTGAAATTTGACAATTTGAAATTGTCAATGTTCCAGTTTACGTCTCAAATACTGAAAACTCGTGCTAAGGGTACTTATCATGACTTTTCAGTTATTCTGACGTAAAATAAACTGGAAAATTGACATTTTCAAATTGACAAATTTCAAGGAAAAAATTAGTTCCTTCTTCGCACACCAGAGGCGCTGTTCCATTTTTCCATACAAACGCTGTAAATACTGGAAAAAGACGCTGTAAAGTAAAATAGTGAAAACTCGTGATAAGGGTAACGTTACATTACCAGGTGAATGCTCGCGGTGAGGGAGCGCCTTAAAATTGTAGCTGTTAAGGTTTATTTTATGTACATAAAGGTTATGTAAGTTTGAGGCTGGATATAAACCTACATTATTAAATAAATAGTCGTCATCCAGTGGGAAAGTTTGAAAAACTAAATATGTAAGGTTTCTGTACTCCATCTCCATATCAAGTAACTATGAGCTATAATATCTGCTTTTGTTTTAATAGACAAAAGCGGAAAAGAGGAGTGTAATTCCCAATAGCTAAAACTTTGGGGTTTTAAGCTAAGAGTGAATAAGTTACTTACAGCTACAGCTTCAATAAGTTAGTTACAAAAGACGACATAGTGGAAAACCGGCCTTTGCCTTTCGGGCAAGACTACGACATACCATGAAACGGGGGAGAGATATACGTATATAAGCTATACCTTACAAATACTTACTTATATAATTAAGCTATACCTTTTACAAATATATAACTTCACTAAATAGGCATGTTGCCAGCATCAATAAATTGCAAATTTAATTAGACCGTCAGCTAGAGTTTTGAAAATAATAGACACGTATTTTTTCTTTCATTAAACCAATGCATATTAACACAAATAAAACGAATCTAAACTGTCTCGTGACGTCAAAAAAAAAACAAGTAAAAACTGTACTTGCTTGTGACGTTTCGGCAATTTTAAGTGTTGTATCTTCGTCAATTTTGGTTTACGCAAGAAAAGAAAAAAACGTGTCTAGTTATTTTTTGATGATCTAACAGCCTGATTGTTTCAGTAAAATACAGACAGGTCCACTCGAATGTGTGTGGTTCTTTCTTCAAAATACCATTACAGACATTGACCTGCATGGTCCTCGTATAAACTATTCTACATTTATAATGTTTGGACTTTAAAAGAGACTGTGACCTCTGAGTTTGTTTCGGATGTTTCTTCTCAGAGTAGTCAGGTACGAAACACCGGCCCCTCCTGTTTTATGAAAAGACGTGTAAAAGTGTTGATATAATCTCATCATCATCATCAGCCTATAATATTCCCACTGCTGGGACATGGAATGGAATGGGCCATAATCCACCACGCGGGCCCAGTGCGGGTTGGTAGATGTCACAAGTCTTCGAATTTTTTGATTCAAGGACATGCCGGTTTCCTCACGATGTTTTCCTTCACCGTTTTGAGAGCAGTGGTGATGAAATATATTACACAAAGTAACGCGCCCGTCGGGGTTCGAACCCACGACCGACAACTTGTAAGTTGGGACCGATACCACTGGGCCACCACTGCTCCATATAACCTACTTGCATAAATAAACATCATTTCATTTCTAAATATCCTATTATACGTACTAATAAAAATAGGTAGCTATTTGATTAAGCACACTCTATTTCCTCTCCACATTTCCTACGTTAAACGTTCTACCAGACTAGCGTAACTTAATTTTAAAGTCCCACACCGGCCCGTCTAACGGCGTGTAAGGATAATGGATTAAGTACTAATACAGGTAGCTAAATGGTAACTTGAAACTTAGGAATTAAACATGAGATGTCTTCCAGGGTTTTAGGATATACTCTTCCATACGGGAAAGGTTTAAAGCATATAAGGTTAATTGACGGCACGGTTGGCGTAGTGGCTGAGTGATTGGACTGCTGTGCAGCGTGTTGCGGGTTCGATTCCTGCACAGAACAAATATTTGTATGATCTACAAGTAGTTGTTCCGGGTCTGGGTGTTTGTGTATGTGAGTTTATATGTTTGTAAACGCACCCACGGTACAGGAGAAACTCCTAGTGCGGGGAAACGTTTTTTTTTTTTGAAAATATCCGACAGTATTTTTAAGCATTCTGACTGCTTTGCTGGTCGCAAGCGCGACTCTTGACCATGAGGTCCTATCGGACCCTATTTCCACTGGGTTCCATTCCCAGGTTAGTAAATCGGAAATTTCTTAGCAGCAACCACGTTTGGATTTGGGTCTGATTGATGGCGATAGGGACGCCCCTGTTAAGGACTTTAAAAAATAGGCTAAATGTGTGACAAACCCTTCGGGGATTGTAGGCGTAACATTCATTAAGGGAGGTTTGTTTTATCATTACAAACTTGAATGCTATCAAATCAGGTACAGACGCCAGCACATCAAGCTACCACAATCTGTCAAATATCTGTAATAGATTTTCAACCTTCTCACAATAGTGGAAGGTAATGTTCAATAGGTAATATTTGACAGATTCGGATAGGTTGACATGCTGGCGTCTGTACATACCATTTTAGATTATTGAATGTCAGCAGGTCACTGAGAATTGATGCCAAAAAAAGAAGTAAATACTATATCCCCTTTCCATTCCTACATAGTACATTCTTAAATAATAGAACATGTCCAAGGATACATTTAAGCCCTTCGTACACTAGGCGACGCAAATCTCCGATACCTTACGACTTTGATATCTATTAACGCGTGCCTGTGTACGAATCTCTATGGGTTTGTATTGCAATAGTCACCTGGATACCAAAGTCGTAAGGTATCGGAAACTTGCGTCGCCTAAGCCCCTTCGTACACTAGGCGACGCAAGTCTCCGATACCTTACGATTTTGGTATTCATTGACGCGTGCTTGTGTTCGAACCTCTAGGGGTTTGTATTGCGATAGCCGCTTGGATACCGAAGTCGTAAGGTATCGGAAACTTGAGTCGCCTTGTGTACGAAGGGCCTAAGTGTACGAAGGGGATAAACGTGTACCGTGGAATGGGGTGTCATTGATCAATTTAAAAATTCAAAGGGCTGTATTTTCTAAAATACAAAGGTACCGACGACGAAAAAAAAATTGGAATATCGGTTTTTACTATACAATCGATACAATGAATTAGATTCTATTTTAAATAAATAATATGTCGATGAAAAATATAAATGTGAGTGGTCAATGTTAAACCGTAAGTGGGGTTACTTTGATACCCCCTAATATTTTCACGGCAAATGATAGTAACCCCTTTAAACGTTATTATTTCGAAAGAACAAAAAAAATCGGCTAAGTGCAAAAAAAGATATTAATTTTTTTAAAGTTTTGGGGTGACATTGATCAAGGCAAAAAAAACTTTTTGAAAAATCACCTTTATTTTAACGTTTCATTGAGATATATTAATTGTAAAAACATAATTAGGAACATTAATCAGTCAAAATCTTAAATGTTAAGTAAAAATAGAAAAAAATCACTACTAGCTACTGCTCGTTCTAACACGTCTTCATTAGAATTCCGATAGGCGCGAGCGCCTAAACGCTTCATATATGTTCTTGGCATAGCGCTGAAAGTAAAAAAAAATCATATAAAGCAGCCATCATTGCAAATATATTGATAATATATGTCAAAAATGTCATGGGGTGAGATTGATCAATGACCAAAGTAACCCCATGCCTGTGATCAATGACACCCCGTATAGAAAATAAACCACCACTGAATGAAATTTTGGAGGTTAAAATACAAAAACAACTTCTTTCTCAAGCTAATTAAACACATAACAACATAAACTATCATTTTTTCTAGCAACTTGCATATCCAATCTGGTACCCTGGAAGTTATTTTAACCCCTAAAATACTTTAAACACAATACTCACAGTTTTTTATGAAAATCTCCGGTAGTGATCTGTTTGTACGTGCAGCGCTTGGGCAATGTCAAAGAGTGACACACAGTGCTGCCAATGCAAAAGACGAAATTTTTCGGTTGCGTTCAGAAATTAAACAATTCCTGTTTTAAAAAAATACAAAGTTTTTATCAATGTTACCCCGTGAATCAAACTAACCCCATTCCACGGTACGTGGCGCTCACTCAAACATTTATAAAAAAGTGGCTCCACAAGACTCTGGACATTTTATAATCTAAGCCTACGATTTTTAAAGATTGTTTTAGTAAGTATTACTTTAAAATCTTCTTTGACATTCTCGCAAAAACTTAGGTTTTGTTTTGCGTCAGGCTAAAATTTTCAGCAATAGACAAGCTATAACCCTCTTATACAACTCATACATTCGTAGTATACTTGAAACCAATAGTTTAATCTGGAACGCGCATGAGAAAACCTATAAATTAGTCATTGAGAAGGTCCAAAAGTCTTTTATACGCTATCTTTAAAACTGTATGGGTATTATCCGTACCTGTATCCTACACCATTTGTGCTAGGTATGGTAACCTACCAATCTTTGGAAGTCAGGAGAAATCTTGCCACGGTTAAATATTTCATCCGCCTTATTCGTGGTTTCCACTTCAACTCTTCGCTATTGCAGTACATTTCTTTCAATATCCCTCTACCTGTCCGTCGTACACTGCGCCCTCGGCAACATCCTTTATTTTTTGTGCCCCAAACATCCAAATCCCTCAAGACCAGTCCATCATACGTTGCACTCACCCTCATAAACAACATTTTATCATTTGATGGCACATTGGATATCTTTGCGACTACTGAGCTGACATTCCTTAGCACTGCTACTCGTTACCTGGAGTCTATTGTTGCCTCTAGTACAATTTCTCTTTAATTATGTTATTTTTTAATAAGCTTGATTACAATTTTTTTTTTTTTTTTTTTGACTTATACTTATTTATGATTATTGTTTTTTTTATTATATTATTATTAATGTGCATGCATAATAATTTATCTGTGACAATGATTATTATTATTTCTATTGTTCTGTTTTTTATATTTATTTTTGCTTGTCAGTATGTTTAATTTGTTCTTTTTAAATGATTTATGTTCTTTTGTATAGACCAATAACTTGTATGTGTGGTTTTAACCTGCAAATTCAAGTTGGTTATTATAAATAAATAAAATAAATAAAAAACATTCATGTGTAATCGTGTACAAAAAACG
Organism: Agrotis clavis; assembly: GCA_954870645.1. Taxonomy (NCBI): domain Eukaryota; kingdom Metazoa; phylum Arthropoda; class Insecta; order Lepidoptera; family Noctuidae; genus Agrotis; species Agrotis clavis. Next base: position 22,750,052 of record OX940930.1, read on the forward strand.
TTACTTCCAAACAACGAGGAAAAGCTAAAATTAATTAACCAATTGAACATGGCATTGAAAAAGTAATAAAATTAAATAAATATTTTCCTGTTAAAATACAAAAGAAACAATTTGCATGAGATCGAACCCAGCCAGGCGTACCACTTTGTGTAATTTACGAGTATTTCATATTTTTTTTTTCAAAACGGTGAATTAAAACATCGTGAAGAAACCGGCATGTCCTAGAGCCAAACATAATTATGAAGACATGCGACATCTACCAACCCGCACTGGGCCCGCTTGGTGTATTAAAGACCACTCCCTCTCACAGAGAGGAGGCCTGTGTCCCAGCAGTGGGAACATTATAGGCTAATGGTGATGATGATGTGAATGGATCAAATAAATCATATTATTCCTTGCATATGCCGTTGAAGTTCCTACTTGCGCACACAAGCACAACTGTTCTGCCTGTAATTCGATGAGGTATGGCGTATGGGGTACACGTATGTACGGGTTGTAAGTATAACATTTCATTAATTTTAGTTAGGTTTCCCCTAGAGACAGCATGTTTCTCTTCTAAGAGGAAATTAACCTATACACTTAGTAAATTATTTTCAAGAATATTAAAATTTTCTATATTATATTATATATTTTTATAGATATTTAAATTTTCTTAACTCCTAAACACGTTAGAAGAAGCGATTTCATTGACCATTGAATGATTAACTTAATCAATGTTTTAAAATTATAATTTCAAGGTTTTTTTTTTCGCTATATCGTCGTGTGCTTTTTTTTTTACGTGGTACAATCATCAAATTAATGAGTCCGCCCCACCCATGGCAGGGCGGGAGGGACTATCAGACTCGTACTGACTAAAATACACGGTGTCCTTCAATAGCCCTTTCTGTTGCGGCGTCACGGTAATGAGATAAGTCCCGCGACCCCGGCAGGATCCGGGCATCTACGGTACTTTCACAGTTATATGTCTTGTGACTGGGACTTTAGCACCATATTGTTTTAGTATTCAATTTGTTTATGAATTTGACAGTTCAAAAGTGCCTCTTCTGGAAATAAATGCTTTGATTTGATTTCAAATCAAAGCGATTTGATTTGTAAAAGTTTCAGCACAAATACGTGGGTTTTCTTTTAAGTGTCGAGACTCCGTTGGGGAACTGTGTAGGAGCACCCAGTGGTGCTTATTGAAACCCACGTTTTTTTCACAGTAAATACCAAGTGAAAAGGTCCTTTTGAAAGCGAAGAGAGATAAATAAAGCTTGAAGTCTTAAAGCTTTTATCTACTATCATGCTATTAATCCTCTTTAAAAGAACCTATAACAATTAGCTTATTGCCAACATTAAAACACTCAATGATATTATGATCATTATATCATCCAAACGCGTGATTTTATGAATTTCAAAAAAAGAACATTCTCATGCAATGACATTTTCACCACCAGATCGCTAAAATTTTGAAAAAAGAACAATAATTCTTTTACTTATTAAGGTTTGTTTATTTTACATGCTTCGCAATTAGACTTTTCTTGAATTTACATAGTTCTTACAACACTGTACAAGACCCTATGGTATGAGAATCTTTTATAGAGGATTCACATCATGATTGTAGATAAAGTTTTGTATGCAACTGTTATAATTAGGTATTAAAACAAGAATGTGGGTTTATCACACGAGGCGTAGCCGAGTGTGATAATAGTATCACATGAGTGTGATACTATTATCACACCCTGATAATACAACAGTTGCATAAATAACTATTATGATACGGATTCTTAATACGTATTTGAGAAGGTAATTAAGTAAGTCTTGGTTTTAAATTATTTACGAATGGACCAGTCTGAATGGTAAAATCAGTAAATAACATCATCATCATCATCATCAGCCTATTAAAGCGAAGAGAGATAAATAAAGTAGTGTCCGACCGAAACTGATTTTTCAGCCGAAACCGAAACCGAACCTTCGGCCTTGCTCTCAGTTTCGGCCGAAACCGAAACCGAAACCGAAACTTTTTAAAACATTTAAAATTTCGATTTTTTTTCTGTTTTTTTTTTTGTTTTTTTTTTTTACATTATTAACACAATAAGAAAGAGTGTCAAATATACAGGTTTAATTTTTCAACTGGGCGTGGACGGCTATATTCTTGCCTATGAGGAATATCGAAAAACTTTGAATAGAGTCTCGAGACCGATTTTGCCGAAAACTAAAACTGCATCATTGGATTTTAGAAAAATCAATAATCCTGGCCAGGAATCGAACCCGCTAATTTTGGAAAAAAATCACAATCCGTATTTTATTTAATTTTATTTTATTATTTTTGGAAAACTTACAGCTAGACAGACACAGTAGTATAGACAATAACAACAATATGGCCAATTACAAGTTTTCACAAGTATTATTACACGGACACAGACTAGCGTAACTTAATTTTAAAGTCCCACACCGGCCCGTCTAACGGCGTGTAAGGATAATGGATTAAGTACTAATACAGGTAGCTAAGTGGTAACTTGATACTTAGGAATTAAACATGAGATGTCTTCCAGGGTTTTAGGATATACTCTTCCATACGGGAAAGGTTTAAAGCATATAAGGTTAATTGACGGCACGGTTGGCGTAGTAGCTGAGTGATTGGACTGCTGTGCAGCGTGTTGCGGGTTCGATTCCTGCACAGAACAAATATTTGTATGATCTGCAAGTAGTTGTTCCGGGTCTGGGTGTTTGTGTATGTGAGTTTCTATGTTTGTAAACGCACCCACGGTACAGGAGAAACTCCTAGTGTGGGGGCAACGTTATTAAAAAAAAAAAAACTGACATTTTTTTTGAAAATATCAGACAGTATTTTGAAACATTCTGACTGCTTTGCCGGTCACAAGCGCGACTCTTGAGCATGAGGTCTTATCGGACCCTATTTCCACTGGGTTCCATTCCCAGGTTAGTAAATCGGAAATTTCTTAGCAGCAACCACGTTTGGATTTGGGTCTGATTGATGGCGATAGGGACGCCCCTGTTAAGGACTTTAAAAAATAGGCTAAATGTGTGACAAACCCTTCGGGGATTGTAGGCGTAACATTCATTAAGGGAGGTTTGTTTTATCATTACAAACTTGAATGCTATCAAATCAGGTACAGACGCCAGCACATCAAGCTACCACAATCTGTCAAATATCTGTAATAGATTTTCAACCTTCTCACAATAGTGGAAGGTAATGTTCAATAGGTAATATTTGACAGATTCGGATAGGTTGACATGCTGGCGTCTGTACATACCATTTTAGATTATTGAATGTCAGCAGGTCACTGAGAATTGATGCCAAAAAAAGAAGTAAATACTATATCCCCTTTCCATTCCTACATAGTACATTCTTAAATAATAGAACATGTCCAAGGATACATTTAAGCCCTTCGTACACTAGGCGACGCAAATCTCCGATACCTTACGACTTTGATATCTATTAACGCGTGCCTGTGTACGAATCTCTATGGGTTTGTATTGCAATAGTCACCTGGATACCAAAGTCGTAAGGTATCGGAAACTTGCGTCGCCTAAGCCCCTTCGTACACTAGGCGACGCAAGTCTCCGATACCTTACGATTTTGGTATTCATTGACGCGTGCTTGTGTTCGAACCTCTAGGGGTTTGTATTGCGATAGCCGCTTGGATACCGAAGTCGTAAGGTATCGGAAACTTGAGTCGCCTTGTGTACGAAGGGCCTAAGTGTACGAAGGGGATAAACGTGTACGTGGCGCTCACTCAAACATTTATAAAAAAGTGGCTCCACAAGACTCTGGACATTTTATAATCTAAGCCTACGATTTTTAAAGATTGTTTTAGTAAGTATTACTTTAAAATCTTCTTTGACATTCTCGCAAAAACTTAGGTTTTGTTTTGCGTCAGGCTAAAATTTTCAGCAATAGACAAGCTATAACCCTCTTATACAACTCATACATTCGTAGTATACTTGAAACCAATAGTTTAATCTGGAACGCGCATGAGAAAACCTATAAATTAGTCATTGAGAAGGTCCAAAAGTCTTTTATACGCTATCTTTAAAACTGTATGGGTATTATCCGTACCTGTATCCTACACCATTTGTGCTAGGTATGGTAACCTACCAATCTTTGGAAGTCAGGAGAAATCTTGCCACGGTTAAATATTTCATCCGCCTTATTCGTGGTTTCCACTTCAACTCTTCGCTATTGCAGTACATTTCTTTCAATATCCCTCTACCTGTCCGTCGTACACTGCGCCCTCGGCAACATCCTTTATTTTTTGTGCCCCAAACATCCAAATCCCTCAAGACCAGTCCATCATACGTTGCACTCACCCTCATAAACAACATTTTATCATTTGATGGCACATTGGATATCTTTGCGACTACTGAGCTGACATTCCTTAGCACTGCTACTCGTTACCTGGAGTCTATTGTTGCCTCTAGTACAATTTCTCTTTAATTATGTTATTTTTTAATAAGCTTGATTACAATTTTTTTTTTTTTTTTTTTTGACTTATACTTATTTATGATTATTGTTTTTTTTATTATATTATTATTAATGTGCATGCATAATAATTTATCTGTGACAATGATTATTATTATTTCTATTGTTCTGTTTTTTATATTTATTTTTGCTTGTCAGTATGTTTAATTTGTTCTTTTTAAATGATTTATGTTCTTTTGTATAGACCAATAACTTGTATGTGTGGTTTTAACCTGCAAATTCAAGTTGGTTATTATAAATAAATAAAATAAATAAAAAACATTCATGTTTAATCGTGTACAAAAAACGTTACTTCCAAACAACGAGGAAAAGCTAAAATTAATTAACCAATTCAACATGGCATTGAAAAAGTAATAAAATTAAATAAATATTTTCCTGTTAAAATACAAAAGAAACAATTTGCATGAGATCGAACCCAGCCAGGCGTACCACTTTGTGTAATTTACGAGTATTTCATATTTTTTTTTTCAAAACGGTGAATTAAAACATCGTGAAGAAACCGGCATGTCCTAGAGCCAAACATAATTATGAAGACATGCGACATCTACCAACCCGCACTGGGCCCGCTTGGTGTATTAAAGACCACTCCCTCTCACAGAGAGGAGGCCTGTGTCCCAGCAGTGGGAACATTATAGGCTAATGGTGATGATGATGTGAATGGATCAAATAAATCATATTATTCCTTGCATATGCCGTTGAAGTTCCTACTTGCGCACACAAGCACAACTGTTCTGCCTGTAATTCGATGAGGTATGGCGTATGGGGTACACGTATGTACGGGTTGTAAGTATAACATTTCATTAATTTTAGTTAGGTTTCCCCTAGAGACAGCATGTTTCTCTTCTAAGAGGAAATTAACCTATACACTTAGTAAATTATTTTCAAGAATATTAAAATTTTCTATATTATATTATATATTTTTATAGATATTTAAATTTTCTTAACTCCTAAACACGTTAGAAGAAGCGATTTCATTGACCATTGAATGATTAACTTAATCAATGTTTTAAAATTATAATTTCAAGGTTTTTTTTTTCGCTATATCGGCGTGTGCTTTTTTTTTTACGTGGTACAATCATCAAATTAATGAGTCCGCCCCACCCATGGCAGGGCGGGAGGGACTATCAGACTCGTACTGACTAAAATACACGGTGTCCTTCAATAGCCCTTTCTGTTGCGGCGTCACGGTAATGAGATAAGTCCCGCGACCCCGGCAGGATCCGGGCATCTACGGTACTTTCACAGTTATATGTCTTGTGACTGGGACTTTAGCACCATATTGTTTTAGTATTCAATTTGTTTATGAATTTGACAGTTCAAAAGTGCCTCTTCTGGAAATAAATGCTTTGATTTGATTTCAAATCAAAGCGATTTGATTTGTAAAAGTTTCAGCACAAATACGTGGGTTTTCTTTTAAGTGTCGAGACTCCGTTGGGGAACTGTGTAGGAGCACCCAGTGGTGCTTATTGAAACCCACGTTTTTTTCACAGTAAATACCAAGTGAAAAGGTCCTTTTGAAAGCGAAGAGAGATAAATAAAGCTTGAAGTCTTAAAGCTTTTATCTACTATCATGCTATTAATCCTCTTTAAAAGAACCTATAACAATTAGCTTATTGCCAACATTAAAACACTCAATGATATTATGATCATTATATCATCCAAACGCGTGATTTTATGAATTTCAAAAAAAGAACATTCTCATGCAATGACATTTTCACCACCAGATCGCTAAAATTTTGAAAAAAGAACAATAATTCTTTTACTTATTAAGGTTTGTTTATTTTACATGCTTCGCAATTAGACTTTTCTTGAATTTACATAGTTCTTACAACACTGTACAAGACCCTATGGTATGAGAATCTTTTATAGAGGATTCACATCATGATTGTAGATAAAGTTTTGTATGCAACTGTTATAATTAGGTATTAAAACAAGAATGTGGGTTTATCACACGAGGCGTAGCCGAGTGTGATAATAGTATCACATGAGTGTGATACTATTATCACACCCTGATAATACAACAGTTGCATAAATAACTATTATGATACGGATTCTTAATACGTATTTGAGAAGGTAATTAAGTAAGTCTTGGTTTTAAATTATTTACGAATGGACCAGTCTGAATGGTAAAATCAGTAAATAACATCATCATCATCATCATCAGCCTATTAAAGCGAAGAGAGATAAATAAAGTAGTGTCCGACCGAAACTGATTTTTCAGCCGAAACCGAAACCGAACCTTCGGCCTTGCTCTCAGTTTCGGCCGAAACCGAAACCGAAACCGAAACTTTTTAAAACATTTAAAATTTCGATTTTTTTTCTGTTTTTTTTTTGTTTTTTTTTTTACATTATTAACACAATAAGAAAGAGTGTCAAATATACAGGTTTAATTTTTCAACTGGGCGTGGACGGCTATATTCTTGCCTATGAGGAATATCGAAAAACTTTGAATAGAGTCTCGAGACCGATTTTGCCGAAAACTAAAACTGCATCATTGGATTTTAGAAAAATCAATAATCCTGGCCAGGAATCGAACCCGCTAATTTTGGAAAAAAATCACAATCCGTATTTTATTTTATTTTATTTTATTATTTTTGGAAAACTTACAGCTAGACAGACACAGTAGTATAGACAATAACAACAATATGGCCAATTACAAGTTTTCACAAGTATTATTACACCATTTGATAGTGTTACTAGTAAGGTTTTCAATGTTTCACTAGATTTGAAGTCGCAACAATCGCATTATATTAATTTAGCATTACGAAATTACTGAGTTGAAAAAAATTGCATTATTTCAACGAAGAATCCGTCAACTTAATTATGTTTCGAATACCGTCTAATCCTAATTCTAATCGCCTTGACGATTAATAAGTTTTTTAATCATTAACGTACGTAACAAATATATTTTATTATGACATGAATAAACAAGACTTACTCTTGGCAGTAAACTCAAAAACATAACCTCAACTCATGATTAAATGGACGGTGGCAAACTGAGCCGGGGCCCCGACCCCGCTTGCGAGCAAGCACGTGTTAGCTACGAATTTTACTGACCGACACCTGAGTTTCGGCGGGGCCGAAAGTTTCGGCAATATTTTGGCCGAAACCGAAACTAAGGCCGAAACTAGATTTTTTGGCCGAAACTGGCCGAAACCGAAACCGAAATTTCGGTCGGTCACTAAAATAAAGCTTGACATCTTAAATCTTTTATGATACGAAACCTATGTATTTGAGAAGGTAAACAAGTACGTCTTCTCAATCAGGCTATACCAACAAACACTCAGGAATCCACCGCTAACGAACTTCGAAAGTTCTACAAAAAGAAAATGAGAGGAAACGCTTTTAGTACAGCCACGCCCTGTTTGCGTAGCACCTCGCAAATATTTTACAAAACTGGTATTTTCTATTTAAGGCGGCAATATGAACTAGGAATTCCATTAGAGCAATACATTGTGAGAAGAATGAAGAAATATGGGAATTAATGATCAAATACAGCTTTTTCTTTTTCGTTTTCTCGACTCGATGCCTTTGGTATTAGCTTGTAGAAATCTTTTGAGCGTGTCAATAGCAACCTAAATTCCGTCAGTTTAAAGTTTGGCAATAGTTTTATGGCAGAATGTTTTATCAGCAGATTTAACAAGTTTGTCACCTGTCCTTAAAGTCTTAAGAAACAGAAAAATGTGGAAGCGACAATCAAACTTATTTGTGAATTTTGCAAGGAGATGTTTGTCGCCTGTAAGTTATAAAACAGAAAAAAGGCAAATTGTCAAAAGGCAAGCTGTTTTTTTTTTTAATTTATGGAAAAGAAATGAACATTTATTTTTGTTTAATTTTTTCTTAATTTACATTCTTAAATACATAATCTAACTAAAAAGAAGATGAAATCGAATAATAATCTTGGTAGATTATATTACGACAAGTATGTCAAATTGATTGTCAGTCGATTTGTCTTTATAATATAGGGCCCAGTTCTTACACACACTTTAGTTGCAAGTATTTTCCAACACTACTTTGGAGTTACGCTCAATTTGAGCATTTATCAAGTATGTATTCAATTATAGTTTTACTTTTGTCTCAAGTCTAGGTCAAAGATGACAACGACAAAGTTTACGATGAAGTGATCTTACCCAGATGAAGCCTGTTAATTCTGACTCTTTTTTTTGTTTTTTTTTAGCGTGGTAAAACCATCATGAGTCCTCCCACCCAGGGCAGAGCGGGAGGGACTGTTAGACTCGTACTGACTTAAATCCACAGTATCCTTCAATGGCTCTTTACGTTCCGGGGTCACCTTAAATCATTTATGAATAACAATTATCGATATTAATACGTATTTCACAACGTTTGTTGAGTACATAATGTCACGAATAGATATCTATTGACCTGATAACCGATCACAATTGACAGAGATGTACAATTGTTTATGTTACTACAACACAATAGGTACACATAGCAAACTAGGTCGAAATATTATAATATTCTGTTTTATTCAACTTATCATTTATGGAATACGAACTTACTGAATTAGAACCAACTGGTATTTGACAGTGTAGTCCACTTTGGAATATTTGGAATATTCCAAAGTGGACTACACTGTAGACTGCATTATTCAGGAATAATACAATAAATATCATCATCAGCCTACAAAATGCTCCCATTGCTGGGACACAGGCCTCCTCTCTTAGAGAGGGAGTGAGGCCTAATCCACCACGCGGGCCCAGTGCGGGTTGGTAGATGACACATATGTCTTAGAATGTTAGGTTCTAGGATATGCTGGCTTCCTCACGATGTTTTCCATCACCGTTTTGGAGAGTGGTAATGAAATAAATTACATGAAGTACCTAATGCACCTGGCTGGGCTAGAACCGACAACCCACAACTCGTAAGTCGAGGTCGATACCACTGGGCCACCACTGCTCTTGCATAGGTACTTATATCAGCCTGTTACTGTCCCACTGTTGGGCAAAGGCCTATTCCCAAACAGAGAAGACACGAGCAGCCCGCTTGCTAAAGATGGCTATACGGTTTCAGACATATGTTGATTACTAGCTGACCGGGCAAACTTCGTACCGCCACAAAATCACCTTTTATACCTTCCCTGGACTTCCAAAAATAATTTAAAACAAAAATTAGCCAAATCGGTCCAGCCGTTTTCGAGTTTTAGCGGGACTAACGAGCAGCAATTGATTTTTATATTATACCTAGATAGAAGATAAGTCCAGGACGTCAGTGATGTCCAAAATAAACTTATTAACCTGAATTTTGAAATTACATTGGTACTTGAACAGATTTGAATCAACAACCTTTTGCATAAGAGACAGACTTTAACCTTTGAGCTATCAATTGAAAACGTGTTCATCATCAACATCATTCTCCTGCTCGTATTCATTTGGGGTTGACGTAGCATGTCTCTTTTTTGCTATTTCTCTATTAGGTAGGTACTCGTCATTTCAGTAGTAATAATTTGATCATCCTTCTCATAATCTAACCAACTGCTACTTCATTAAAAGACAACGCCTTAAAATAACGAAAGAACTCCACAAAAAAACGATTTCAGTCATAATTTCATCAAGCAAGCTGAACACAAACGGTAATTAATAAAAAAACCGTCGTTCGTCAGTTGTAAAACGAAATCCGCAAATTGGAACAACCTCGTCGCTCCATCGCAAGTTTGCGAGCGCACGCGCAAGAGTACGTCACCTTGACACGAGGCCCCACGGGGTACTATTTTCCTCCCTCTCACACAACCGCGTAGACGTCCAGCGAGACAGAGACACAAACATCCGTAGACAGACGCTTTCAGAAATGCTACGCCGCTTATTTGTGGCCGCCATTTTGTATGTTCCTTTTGTTGACTGATATTAATTTGAGGACCTTATTTATGATGCATTATTTTTAAAGGAACTTCCTTTTACGGTTTCTATTTGCATTCGATGATCGATGGTGAATGCAATTTGAGTTTTAATGTATTTTTGGAAGTTGTAGCCGTAGTAACCGAGCGTAAAACTGAATATTTCTCAATTTAGCGTGTTAATCTAATCTGTCTTGACCCGGAATAACGATTCCAACGACCTCGTCGACTTCGTGTAGTTATTAAAGTCTTACTTATTCATGTTCCACCATTTTCTTAGTAAAGAATACTTTTCAAGACAATTAAAATAAAGTCTTAACGCTGACATCATAAAAACCCTTTTACCTACTGAATTCCAATGAATGCATTTATCGAGATTGAATATAATGAAACGGTAATCTAATTACGAATGACGTATGTGCCATTGTGTAACGCGCATTTGTCGGTAAACGTAAATATAGTTGAGACTACAGCACGTAACGTGACATTACAAGAAATTGCGCATTTAAATATGGAATAATTGAATATATAATAGCTACGTGTATCTATATTACAGAACAGATAAGATAACACAAACATTTGCTACGAAATCAACTTTAAATCGTACTTTGTTATATTCCGTAACAATATAAACATTTTATGTCTCTAAAACAAAAATTTCGCAAATACAGTGAGTTAAAAATACTTTAAATAAGCGAAAAAAGTGTCAAAACGTGATTACTGACGTAACCTGAAAACTGTCGCGTAACTAAAACTTTTCGGTACTGCCAGCGCCATCTCTCGGTCAACTTGGCAGGCTCGCGTGTTCTTCACAAGGTTAGGTTGTAAGCCCACGGGCTGCGCTATTTATATAAATAAACACTCAGGCTGGTTGCGACACGTGTTTATGACATCTTTTATAACGCTATTAATTCTTTATGTGTTAATAAGGAAAATTGGTGAAATTTAACTGTAGAGGATGAGTTGTCTCTGATTTTCCATAGATTGCTCGAGTTTGACGTCACGAGGCGACGTGTTGAAATCGTGAAGCGTAATGAGTTTATCAGATATTGTTTTTAGAACTTTATGAGCATTCAGTATTGAGGAAAACTTTTATAACGCCATTGTAATGTGTTTGTGGTTAAAGAACCATTCAAAATTGTTTTAGAAACCTAATATCTGAGTTTAGTGGTCATAAAATGAAAATTGGACTTAAGAAAGGAGCTATTTACGCTCTTGAATAGGCAATTGGACAATATTACAGATCCGTCAATACAGGGCAGACGAATTAATTAAATTATCGAGCAACGTGTGAACATTCGTAGCGACGTAGCATGAGAATTTGCGCCGAAGACAATTTAAACAACTGAACTAATTATACATTTACTAAACACGTTGACACAACCGTGTGAGCCAATGAAACGTTTCAAATGTAACTGCGTATCTGATTACTTGACAAATACTTGGCTTTATTAGCATATGCATAGCCTATAATTTTCCCACTGCTGGGACACAAGCCTCCTTTCTTTGAAGGGTATTGGGCTGTAACCAACAACGCCAGCCTAGTGCGGGTTGGTAGATACGTTAAATATCTTTGAATTTTCGGTTCTAAGATGGCATTTCCTAACGATGTTTTCGTTCACTATTTTGAGAGTACCTGTGAGGCGCTATTTACAAAAAGAGAAGCTTATATTGTACGTGAAATGCTACGCTGGTTCTATACACGTAAACGCGACTTCGAAACGTGTTACAAGTTATAGATTCAGAAATTGAAAAATTAGAAGAGAAGGAAAGAAAAATTCAGAAATTAAAAAATTCCATTGCAACACGCTCTTTGAAGCTGAAATTTCGTTTCACTATCTTTACGAAACAGCAATTATTATTACTGTCCAAATCTTTAGCAAGCTGAAGTGGCAGTGGACTGGTCATGTCTGCCGTAGAACCGACGATAGGTGGAGTAGGAAGGTTCTCGAATGGAGACCGCGTGTAGGTAAGCGTAGGGTGGGACAGCCCCCGGCAAGATGGACCGATGACCTGAAGAAGGTGGCTGGCAGTGGCTGGATGAAAAAAGCAGATCGTGAGCTGTGGCGCTCCTTGGGAGAGGCATATGTCCAGCAGTGCAATAGGCTGAAATGATGAATTATAATGATTCTTTACGAAAACACAACGCAGGCATTATTGCGTATAAATATTTAACAGTGTTACAAGATGTTTATGAAGGACTTCACAGTAGCAGTCCAAGCTTTCGAAGTGGTCACTTTCGTGACTCGGAAAAAACGTAAAGTCGTTGGTCCGAGAAACCATGCTTCAGCAACTGTCTTAATAACGGACTATTTGTGTAAAGGAACACCACTGCTTGTTTACATACTTTGATTCTCGCGTATTAGGCTAGTCTTTATAAAAGAAGTTGGTAATAAGAGGTCATCCTAACTAACATTGTAAAAGCAAAAGCGAATTCGTTTGTAAGTTACGCTTCCAAGCGTAAATCACTGAACTGTTTTTGGTAGAGGGTCAAACTGGGTGAATAAAGGCGCAGGGGTGAATCGGGTCATAACTTTAAGAGGGATTTTAACGATAAATTATAATGGTATGTTGTCAACAAGATCTCAAAATAATTTAGTATTATTCAATTAATAATAATTGAGTAGTTGATGGTAATCTATCAAGTTAATTGAATATTAAAATCCCAGTTTACGAGTGTGTCCCGATTTACCCCTGCGTCCCTATTCACCCCTTTTGACGGTTTATACATAGATGAATGAAAACCTAGAGACAGTTCATCATCTGCCTAGCCTTTTCCATACTACTTGTATTGGGGTCGGCTTCTAGTCAAACCAGATGCATCTGGATATCAGTATTTTACATGGAGCTACTGGCTATCGGACCTCCACAACCCAGTAACTGGGTAATACGATAATACCTCATGGTAAAACTGGTTGTCAGACTTTAGAGCTTCTGACTAACAGTGCCGACTGTCAAAGATCTACAAATGACAACCGGGACCAAAGGCTGTACGTGCTCTCTGGGGCACGGAGGAAACTCGCTATGACAGATGGCTACCTGGAGACAGTTATAGGCCTCTTTTTAATAATTTTTGAAAGGGATAAGGAAAGGTGCGTTAGAAGCCGCGGGAAAAAGGTAGTCATTTACTCTAATGATGATGAACATGGAATCAGAAGGTTTGAATCGAATGTTGATACTGTGACTCCTTCTTTTGTAAAACCATAAAAAATAAAGCGAACAATGCAGTAATGACGTATGTAAGCATAATGCAGCTGTTTACACGTGCGAGTCCATTATTGACGACGATAAATTAAACTTGGGAAATGCTGTAGAAAATAATTTTAAGAAGAAGAAACTTTCCGGGAAAGCTTGCAGAATTCCAATAAAAAAAGAATCAACCCTAAAAGATGAATTGATAAAATCTACATAGGTAATAAAACATCTCAATTTCAATGGGAAAATATCCATTGCTTAAATCTTTGGGCCTTGTAAGTAGTATGCAATTTCGTGTAATGGAAAATGAAGGTGAACACTAAGTAAGGATTTATTAAATTCAACCCCTGCAAGAGTTAAATAAGGTATGAATGTTACTAAAAAGAAAATAACAATTTTGCTAGTTGAATTTCTGTAATTTGGACACAACTATGCACATATTCTACTGAAGAAGGTGGTAGAAGTCCTTTTACGTAAAAACATGACTTCCAAACTATCCGTGGGTCTTTGTCAAGAGAGCTTTCTGGTTAGAAAAGTTTAATCTATGATTAATTCATATTTGGTTTGCCTCGTCAGCACATTTAGCTGCAAGCGAGCTGTTGTAATCAATCCATTTCTTATAACGAAGTAAAACGAGGTGAAGACTTCATTTCTCAAAGAAATTACCTGTAATCCCCGAAAGATTATACGGAGATGTAATTCCATGATAGTAGTATCATTGTAACCTATATAACCCGAAACTAGTTTTAAGACAATTGTTCTGTATCAGTGACCGTTACCTAAGAATGTTTATGTTATCTTATGTTCTCATGTAAGTGGCTCTTTTGTCTTTTTGAGAATAAATTGCTTAAACTTAAACCTAAACCTAGTGCATCTACTTTCCGCTACTCACATTTAGGGACCAGGTTCGGTCCCTTGCCACAATCAACATGATCATCTTCCTGTCCTTATTATTTGAAATAACGTTGCCCCACACCAGGAATTTCTTCCTGTGTCGTGGGTACGTTTACAACCATAGAAACTTACATAATATGTTACCGTTGAAGCCCGAAGTGCGGTTACACCTAGGTTTAACCGGCTAAACCTAGGTGTAACCGACCACATGCGGTTAAACCTAGGTGTATCCTACTTATCTCCGGTTAGAACTAGGTTTAGCCGGTTAGAACTAAGTCTAACTTCGGGACTTGCTGGCACCCGACTCGGACAATTTAGGTTAGAAGAGGATGACGGGAACTGAAAGACCCCGCCATCCTCTTCGTGTTTTTTTTTTTTTTAAACCACGTAGAAGTAGGAGCCTCCGTCGACTTGCTCCTGTGAAGGAAGGATACAACTAAGTTTAACCGCATGTGGTCGGTTACACCTAGGTTTAGCCGGTTAAACCTAGGTGTAACCGCACTTCGGGTATATGCCGTAACATATACACAAACACGCAAATCCGGAAAAACTATTTGCAGATCATAAAAATATTTTTTTCCGGGGATCGAACCCGTGACTGCGCCACTGCGCCAACCGTGTAGTCACAATCAATCGCCTTACATAATCCATGCGTCTTTTCTTTTAAAGGGCAACTCGCTGTCCGACCATGGACCATGCCCGGGTCGACCGACGGCGCGTTGTGTTCCACGCGCGCCTCAAACTGCGTCAGCAAGATGACGGGCCCCCCCTCTAGAGGGCCAAAGCCTGCAGGGGTCGCGGGACTTATCTCATTACCGCGACCCCGGAACATAAAGGGCTATTGAAAAACACCGTGGATTTTAGTCAGTACAAGTCTGACAATCCCTCCCGCCCTGCCGGGGGTGGGAGGACTCATTCGATAATAAAATTATGCGTCCATGCGTCCACGCTAAAAAAAAATGCGTCTTTTCTTTAGTCTTATCCTGTTGCTATCAACTAGGCACAAATTTATCTATGGCTATTACAAATAAATTTCTGATTCAAGAAACACAATAACACATTAAATAACCTTATAATAAAACCTAGGACTTCAGTCTCAGCAGCCAGCCAGTAGACTAACAAGGTAGAAACGTTTATACCCAGATTACATGCTGTTTGGTATGCATCGCTTACACTCAGTCACTGCAAGTGGACCGTTGTAGCGAGTCAATCTCAACAAGGCACAACGAGGTGCAGACGAAACGCATGCAAATGACCTTATCAGTGGTATGAGGCTTTTCAGTTCGAAAGTTTAGCTTAGTCAGAAGCATAATCAGCTTATAATGTGCCCACTCCTGAGACACAGGCCTCTTCTCTGTGTGAGGGAGTGGGAATTTCTTCAAAATTTGAGTCTTAAGCTGGGTACTCACTTAGCAGTGTTGCATGTAACGTATCAGATACTGTATCAACCTCAAATGGGTACCGCTCATCCGAGCACACTGCGAGCCGCCTTTGTGTAACTTTAGCTTACAGCAAGCGGTTCGCAGCGGGCTTGTGCCTACGTGCCTACTCACTTGATACCGTATCTGATACGTTACATGTAACACTGTTAAGTGAGTACCCAGCTTAAGACATGCCGTGTTTTAAATTAACTCCTTATATTATTTTCCTTTACAAATTAATTAATACTTGAAAATGAAAATGGAAATTCATTAAACCTGCTTAGGTTAATGAAATACTGTAACTTTCAGGAATTTAATCGTAATTTGAATTTCTGTAGCAAAATAATTTTATGATATTTTAGAGTTCAAGGTGATTTTATTTTCAATAATACGGAGAAATGTCAAAAGCTGCCACCTTCGACTGCGAAGAATTCAATGTGAACCAAAGGAAACTCTCTTTTTAGTGCGAGAGCCGGCTGCAAAAATACCTACCTTATCGGCTACCCCAATAGGCTATGTATAGATCGTTAACCGACACCTAAACACGTAAAAAAAATCAGGTCTGCCAGAGCCGATCCTGCCGGGTCATAGAAATAATCGAGATTTTTTGACGTAATTTTTTAGTAAAAGTTACGTCATAAGATACCCGAATGAAAGTGCTGGCAGCAGTTAACCATTGATTAGTTATGTAAAAAAAACTGGGTCTGCCATTGCGCACCTTGCCGGAAGTACTTGGCAGACCTCTAAAATATGCCCTTCTGAAACACTAAACCTACCTCATCGAGTACCCGGATGGGACCAACGCTAAATAATAACCAAGATGCCTCTGATAATGGATCAAAAGGTCTGCCAGGTCTAAGCTTGCCGGAACTTAGTGTTCAAAGCATTTGAAGTTGATAGGGAGCATAATTTCACCTGAAGTCAAAATAACATTTAACATTTAAAATAACATTTTTTAAACATTATTTTGTTTCTAATTTTATAGAAATTCATGAATATTAAATATTTTTATCAAAACATTCAATAAAACAACAAGTGTAGAGATACGAGTAAAAGATGTACCTACATTCATTTAGCAACAATCACTACGAGTTCAATATCATGCTTACAACTTATATACTTACAACTATCAAAACTTAGTTTAAGTTGGCATTAAAATTACCTGAATTCTGTATACGTATATATGTAGGTTGAGGGAACTAAGTAGGCTTCCGAGTGTAGAACCTGTTATTGCGTAAATCATCGTAGGAACGCCGAAAGGTAGTCAACGCCTAATCAACCTGACCACCACCAGGATCTTTCTCATCATCTCAGCCATAGGACCTCCACTGCTGAACATAGGCCTCCCCTTTAGATTTCCACATATATGTAATATACCGGTTGGAAGCGATCTGCATCCAGCGTCTTCCGGCGACCTTTATAAGGTCGTCTTTCCATCTTGTTGGTGAACGTCCTACGCTGCGCTTGCTAGTCCGTGGTCTCCACTCTAGTGCCTTTCGACCCCATCGGCCATCTGCTCTGCGAGCAATATGGCCTGCCCATTGCCACTTCAGCTTGTTAATCCGGCGGGCTATATCGGTGACTTTAGTTCGTCTACGGATCTCCTCATTTCGGATTCGATCACGCAGAGAAATACCGAGCATAGCCCTCTCCATAGTTCGTTGAGCGACTTTGAGCTTTGAGATGAGGCCGATACTGAAAGACCACGTTCCGGTGCCGTAAGTCATCACTGGTAATACCGATTGGTTGAAGACTTTTGTCTTGAGGCACTGAGGTATGTCGGACGAAAAGACATTGCGTTGTTTCCCGAACGCTGCCCAACTGAGTTGGATTCGGCGGTTGACCTCTTTCTTGAAGTTGGACCTACCTAATTGGACTACTGTCTTGTCCTAAGTAGATAATAATGTTCAACAACTTCGAGTACCGAGTTTCCAACAGAGACTGGGGTGGGCATGGCATTTGACATAATTTTCGTCTTGTCCATGTTCATTTTCAAGCCCAACCGTTGTGAAACTCGGTCGATGCTATCGAGCATCATGCTGAGTTCCTCCATCGACTTTGCCATGACTACGATGTAGTCGGCAAACCGAAGGTGAGTGATGTACTCGTATTTGCCGTTGATGTTGCTGCCAAGTTCTTGCCATTCCAGGAGCTTGAAGGCGTCTTCCATTGCGGCAGTAAACAGTTTCGGGGAGATAACGTCCTGTCTGACGCCTCTTCTCACTGGAATCGCCTTCGTGCTCTGCTCCTGTACTCGGACCGACATGGTGGCGTTATTATACAAGCACTTCACTTTAGAGCCTTGGTTTCGCTGTATGGTCTCTTTAACACGATTCGTATTAAAGAGACGCAGATCGTGTCGCAAGGACTTAGATATAGGTCTATTGAGCCGCATATATGACTTAACGTCATCGGAAGACTGCAACTGTAGCAAGCGTCGTTCAGCCATGAGGTTTAAGGTTTGCTCGGTCAATTTCTGAGGTCTATCTTTACGGCAGGGTCTAAAAAACATAGACCCTACCGTGAGGACAGTTTCCGCTAGCCCGTCGTTGATCTCGTTCACTGAAACGACACACAAACACTCGTCTTTTTTTAATTTATACAGTTATCGTACCTACTCAGGTATTGAAATATAGTAAATGGCTAGTCAACCTAACCATTAATGTTTAAACTTTGACCTGATTTCGGTGGACTAGAAAGATCCTGGTGGTGGTCAGGTTGATTAGGCGTTGACTACCTTTCGGCGTTCCTACGATGATTTACGCAATAACAGGTTCTACACTCGGAAGCCTACTTAGTTCCCTAAACCTACATATATACAGAATTCAGGTAATTTTAATGCCAACTTAAACTAAGTTTTGATATATATAGATATTGAACTCGTAGTGATTGTTGCTAAATTTTGAATGTACATCTTTTATCTCTACACTTGTTGTTTTATTTAATGTTTTGATAAAAAATATTTAATATTCATGAATTTGTATAAAATTAGAAACAAAATCATGTTTAAAAAATGTTATTTTAAATGTTAAATGTTATTTTAACTTCAGGTGAAATTAAGCTCCCTATCAACTTCAAATGCTTTGAACACTAAGTTCCGGCAAGCTTAGACCTGGCAGACCTTTTGATCCATTATCAGAGGCATCTTGGTTATTATTTAGCGTTGGTCCCATCGGGGTACTCGATGAGGTAGGTTTAGTGTTCAGAAGAGCATATTTTAGAGGTCTGCCAAGTACTTCCGGCAAGGTGCGCAATGGCAGACCCACTTATTTTTACATAACTAATCAATGGTTAACTGCTGCCAGCACTTTCATTCGGGTATCTTATGACGTAATTTTTACTAAAAAATTACGTCAAAAAATCTCGATTATTTCTATGACCCGGCAGGATCGGCTCTGGCAGACCTGATTTTTTTTACGTCTTTAGGTGTCGGTTAACGATCTATACATAGCCTATTGGGGTAGCCGATAAGGTAGGTATTTTTGCAGCCGGCTCTCGCACTATTTGAAACAGTCTAATTTCGAGAACATGTTCATAAATTAAGGACCGCTGAGTTTGAGTTCCTAGACACTAGAATTAATATAACGGGCCCCCCCTCTTATATGGTCAAAGCCTACCGGGGTCGCGGGACTGTCTCATCAGGTAACCGTGACCCTGGAAAGTAAATGGCTATTGAAGGAACCTTGTATTTTAGTCAGTACAAATCTGACACACCCTCCCGTTCAGCCCTGGGTTGGAGGACTCATTTGATGATTTTACCAGCTAAAAAAAAGTACAAACATGTGTGAAACAGTATTCTAGTAGACGTTTACTAGTTAGTAGCCATTAGTTCAGTGGTCGAAAACGCTAATGCTGACTTTCGAGTTTCTGGACTCAATTCTTAAATTAAGCAAGGAGTTATGACTTTGAAAGTGTTGAAACATTATATTTCCAAACGAATTTCTCAGCGGAGACTCGCCAATCATGTAGAAGATATATTGCACAAATATGTGCGCAAACGCAGGTGCTATCTATGATCCTTTACTGATGGTCCGATGGGACGGCAGTCCGATAGGACAGCGAGAGATTAGGCGCAGGGTCCAGCGACATCACGTGCTATGATAGCATATCCTACTAATATTATAAATGCGAAAGTTTGTGAGGATGTATGTATGTGTATCTAGGTATGTTTGTTACTCTTTCACGAAAAAACCACTGAACGGATTTGGCTAAAATTTGGTACACAGACAGTTTATAACCTGGATTAACACATAGGATAGTTTATATCCCGATTTTATGTTCCCGTGGGATAATTTTTGAGTTGTAGCGGGTGAAGCCGCTGGCAACAGCTAGTTATATAATAAATATTAAATACATGTATATAGTCTTTCGACTGGTATCAGGTACTCTTCATACAAATGTAGGAGGGGGATGTAATCTGCATGCGGGGCGTAGGTGAAATGTTGAAGGATTGGTCATTACAGTCATATAGGGATACTGTAATAAGATTTCTCCTGTAACTATCACTTTTGGAAAATAACGTCCGCCGATTACATGGCCGTGTGCCCTTCATCTTACTTCACTGTCAAAAACTGACGTTCTAATAGCTAATGGCCACCTCACCAGTACTCAGAGTTCGTTAAGAAGGTCATAGCAATGAGGCGCGCCGACATATATTTTACGACATATTCTGTCGCATTTTTTTCTAAATTTATGTTTTAATATAATTTTTTAAAGTCTGCCAATCAGCTTCAGTTTAATTTTCCCACGTTTTTATAAACTCACTTTTCTTTTTGTTCTCATCATAGCATATTCATCCACTATAATGTATCTGCCGTGGATAACTATTTTATTGACTGCTCTTATTTAAATACCTAGTTAAGAGTTGAAGGCTGTTGTTATCCCTAAAATAAATAAATTTATAAATATTAAAGTGCCGAGTCACCATACAAGTTATCTATCATTTGTCACACATTTCTGTTTTTTCAATGTCCAAAACGACCATGAACTTATTTATGACGCGACACGATCAATATAAATGCGTAACAGTAAATATTGTCCAAATTCTACATTTCGAATATAAAGTGGACACATAACGGGATTACCAACACTTAATAGTAGGTATTTATATAGCTAGAATTGTACTTGAATGATACCTAGGACTCATTGATGACTTAACAACGATAAAATTCCTATAATTGCTAAGGTCGTAAAATAGTTTTTAGAAATTATAAAAAATGGTTTTTTTTTTGAGTGGGAAAATCCTCACGGACACCCTCCGACTGGGGCGAGCGGAGGGTTATGTCGGACTCAAACCGACTAAAAACCCACTATTCCTTCTTGGTCTTGTTACGGTATATCTAAGTAATTGCGTATAATTTCATGAAATCATTAATTGTAAGTAATGTTTTAGTGAACAAATAAAGATGGATTACTTTTCGTAACGGATTGTGTCAGGAATAATATGAAAGACAATAAGTAAATTATTCTTTCGCGTCTAACAGGGGAGAATGGAAGAAGAAAACGTATTGCGGCAACCCAAGTAGAATGGGTTAGGGGCAGGAAGATAATGTCTTCATCATCAGCCGGAAGACGTCAAAATCAAAAAAATCAAAATCAATCAATCAATCAAATCAGGCAGTGATACCGCCTCTCGGCGAGTCATACAAACACAAAGGCGGCTCGCAGTGTGCTCGGACGAGCCGTACCCACTTGCAGGTTGATACCGTATCTGATACGTTACGTGCTACGCTGCTAAGTGAGTACCCAGCTATAGGAAGGTAATGTGCTGGTAATTAAATAAATAAATATTTACTTTATCGTACAAATGTGGTAAGAGATGTATCATATTCAGTTTGAAAAGAATCCCCTAGAGTGTTAAAGCTATCGTATAAAATACCCAGATTTTAAAAACTTTGCTTATCTGGACCACAATCGTAGATAACCACGAGAAGCGGAAGGAGTGGAGGGAGGCCTTTGGCCAGCAGCGGGACGCCATGGGCTGATATAATAATAAACTATTATCTAAAATCCTCGTGTCACAGTGTTAGTTACCATACTCCTCTGAAACGGCTTGACCGATTTTTATGAAATTTTATATGCATATTCAGTAGGTATGAGAATCAGCTTCTATCTATTTTTCATACCCCTAAGTGATAAGGGTTATCCACATCTAACATTTTTTTAACTAGAAATCATTTATACGGCAAAGCAACGTTTGCCGGGTCGCGTATTTCCAAAGCCTATACTATTTCAGTCACGAGTCGGACTCTAATCGATGAGCTTTTGCTTTTTAATAAACGTGGACTAAAGTTACGCCAAGGTTTATCCTTAAAACCGGCCAAGTGCGTGTCGGGCCACGCACAGTGTAGGGTTCCGTAGTTGCCCATCAAAATACTTATGCGAACTAACTAAACTGATTCGCTGAATTTAATTTTAAAAAGAAGACTTTTCAAAATCGGTCCAGGAGCAGGGTTGGCATGATTAAAACAAGTTGTTTTAAAACACATGTTTAAAACAGTGTTTAAAACAGTTTGAAATTAAACAGTGTTTTTTATTACATGTTTAAAAACAAAGATTAAAACAAGTTTAAAACATTGTATAAAACAGTACGAAAAAAACATGTTTTAAAACTACTTTTCATGTCGCAATAACTGAATATAAAATGAAAATAAAATAATAAGTATTTGAGTCTGAATAGTTCAACATAAAACCAATCGAGTCTCTATTGCTGTTATATTTTTGAACTTTCAATGGCATTGTAATTGACTTAATCATTTTTTTTTATAAAACGTTGCCCCACACTAGGAATTTCTACTGTGTCGTGGGTGCGTTTACAAACATATAAACTCAAACATGCCGCCAACATTGTTTTTATGTTATATAGGTATTTCATTCAATCAAACAAATATCTAAGTACCAGGATTTGTATGGGACAAGATAGCACCTATTTTTTTTGAAACATTATCATAATAATTTCAAAACAATTAAAATTGTAACAATTTTAAATAATAAACAACATTAGTCATAAATAAAAAACGTAAACTTCGATCCCTAATGTCGGCTGTCGAAAGAAATTTGGTAATTCCCCTATTTTTTAGACATCTATGTAGATCGGTGTTTCTCGGTCCATTGTTCATAAGGTAAAGCCCCGCACCGTGGCGCGGGGATATACCTTATGAACAATGAACTATTCTACGAACGAATAGGAGGCGCGCCGCCTGTCCCGCTAGGAAAGTCCCTACGTGTCGCCCAATATAAAATCAACATTAAAACATACCTACCGGGTGAATGTGAAGCGTTTGATTACGCCAACATACAAATAAATGTTATCTATTGATCGTTTTTTTGTAAATATTTAATTTATTAGGGCGAGTTTATAAAGATCTAGCCTAGGAAAGAAACATAGTCGAATTAATTTGAAATAATGCCCTTAACTAAAAAAAAAACAAAAAAAACACTTGTTTAAAACATTTTGAACTGTTTGTTTTATATAATTTAAAAAAAACTGTTTTTTTTCCAACCCTGTCCAGGAGTCTTTGAGAAATCGGGGAAAATACATAAAAAAAAAGATTACGAAGAATTTAGAACCTCCTCCTTTTTTTGAAGTTAGTTAAAAATAGTTGACGATAAAAACCTACCTATCCCCAAAAAACATACCTATTAAAGCTGTAAAAATAAAGTTGTCAAACTTACATTTGCAGTCAAAGAACATGTTCTCCGATACATTTTGTTTAAGAAAATATGTTATCCAAGTACATTTTATAAGTTGGTCGACTATTACTCGTAAAGTTGTAAAGCCTACTTAGTCATGATAATTTTCTTTTAAACTTCGTTATATACAGGGTGTTTGGTCCATCGTGTGCCAAATTGCTATCCTTTCAGACCCCTAAACACCCCTCATGTCCTGTGGATTTTTTTTAATCGACTTTTTATTGTTTTACTAAAAAAGACCCAAATTTTACATTCAAATGCAATTTTCTTTTTAAATATTGGTCGTAGAATCTGAGTTTTAATTTTATTTAGATGTGTATTGTTTAAGAGTACTTTTAAATACAAAATTAGTGACATTAGTTACCTAGTTTTGTTTTAATTCACTCGCAAAGGTAAAACATAAATTAAAGCTGTACATGTTACAGCTGTTTATATGGCTTCAGAAAAAAAAAACTAGAAGCGACTGGGATCTTCCAACTCCCTCATTAATTCTCCAGTCTATCCCCTTACTAATGATGTGCCACATGCCATAAAAATCTTTTAACAACTTTGTGAATTCAATAGAATTGTGAATCAAGTCACCCAAGGCTGATATTCAAAATTATTATTTTTTTGCTTTTTTGATACCTGACAAACCTATAAATCTTATCTCATTCATATAAGGTAACATCTGTCTCGTATCTCTATGTTTTAGTGGGATTTACTTGAAAAAAAAATTGCATTTTTAACGTTTATTTCATAATCCTGCTCGAATTGTTGGCCTCTGTTGCGAATGCAGGCCCGTATTTCCTCCTTAGTGGTATTGAATGCCGCTTCCATGCGTTGGACTAGTAACTCCCTAGTTGGAACGTCCGTTGCGTACCTATACCAGCCCTTTGGAACGTCTCTAGACATAAAGTGTAACGAAGTTAGATCTGGGGAACGTGGCGGCCATGGAATAGGGCCATCGCGTCCAATCCACGCATTGTGGAACACATTGTTAAGATATTTCCTCACAGTCAAACGCCAATGCGCAGAACAGCATTTTGAAATACCATGGGCAAACGTTCATTAAACACGGGCACATCATCGGTCACTAATTTGAGCAGGATTTGTAACAATTATGAAATAAATGTTAAAAATGCAATTTTTTTTTACACGTAAATCCCACTAAAACATAGAGATACGAGACAGATTTTTTAAAGATAAGATTTATAGGTTTGTCAGGTATCATTTAAGCAAAAAAATGTTTAAAATCATAATTTTGTATGTCAGCCTTAGGGCACTCGATTCACAATTCTAGCAAATTCACAAAGTTGTTAAAGGATTTTTATGGCATGTGGTACATCATTAGCAAGGGGATAGACTGGAGAATTAATGAGGGAGTTGGAAGATCCCAGTCGCTTCTAGTTTTTTTTCTGTAGCCGTATAAACAGCTGTAACATGTACAGCTTTAATTTATGTTTTACCTTTGCGAGTGAATTAAAAAAAAACTAGGTGACTAATGTCACTAATTTTGTACTTAAAAGTACTCTTAAACAATACACATGTAAATAAAATTAAAATTCAGAGTCTGCGACCGGTATTTAAAAAGAAAATTGCATTTGAATGTAAAATTTAGGTCTTTTTTAGTAAAACAATAAAAAGTCGATTAAAAAAAAATCCACAGGGCATGAGGGGTGTTAAGGGGTCTGAAAGGATAGCAGATGACCCCTTCTATCGACCATTTCAATTTGGCACACGATGGACCAAACACCCTGTATACTACTATTGTGAATTTTTTCACACCCCCAAACATAACCGTTTAGCCGGTAGAGGGGGGGGACACTCGAGTCGAGCAAAATTTAGCACTTTAAAGCTTAATATTTCACAAACGAATTTTTTAATCAAAAAATTGTTAATGGAAACTATCAATATTTTTTAAAGACCTATTTAATGATACCCCACACTAAGGGGTACGCGAGAAAAAAAAAAAAACATCCCCACTTTACGTGTACAGGAGGTACCCTAAAAAAAAATATTTTACGAGATTTTATTTTACCACTTTTTCGGCACAACAAATCTGTATATTTACACCAAATTACAGCTCTCTAGTACTGTGCGTCTCTGAGCTAAACTGCGGACAGACGGACGGACGGACGGACATGGCGAAACTATAAGGGTTCCTTGTTGACTACGGAACCCTAAAAAATGTATGGTTAATCCGAGGATTATCCTGGTTGTAACTTTAGTCCACGTTTATTACTAAGGGTGTTAGAGTTTGACTCGTGCGTGACTGAAATGGTACTAGATTTTGTCCGTGCATTTTCTTTGAAAATATCAAAACAAAAGCTAATCTAATTGAGTCAAGTTTTTTACTGAGATAGATTAGGTATTGTTGACAAATATGCACAAACAAAAGCTCACCGATTATAGTCTGACTCGTGACTGAAATAGTATAGGCTTTGGAAATAGGCTGCCGGGTCAGCTAGTGCCTACCTAGTATGTATTGTAAAATTTTGCACGACGTCTTACTTCTAAGATTACAACGTGCAGTTTGTATGAAGCTATCTTTCTGTTTGCTCAAGTTTTCCTTGTAGACTAAACAGATGTTTGTGTTTTCATAACAAAGTGAAGTTTTATAGACGTTCAAGATGAGAATTTTCCGCACGTATTCCATGAATACAGTCTTATAATACAAATATTATTAAAAATTTAACAATAACATAGGACGCCTGTAGAATAGATTCATTAGAGGGTCTATATGGCGAGTAATGGGTAGCTCATCGTCCGATCAAGAACAATGCCACGCAAGCCTTCAAGGAGCTGTTAGCAAACTAATGTGGCCCCTAATATAGTCACTTGACGGGGGCGCGGGACCATCTGTAAACCGGGAACCGAGAACGCAAAGTGCAATTGTAGGAACAGGATGGATCTTTTAGTCTGTACGAATCTGCCAGTCACTTCCGCTTCATCCAGGGTAAGTAATGTGTCCTCATTTGATGATTTTACCACCCAACAAAAGAAGTTTTACATTAGTCTCATTCCATCAGCGATAATCACACTGCTAACAGAACTAACAAAAACTAAGCTTATAGCAATCCTAAAGAAGACTTTGTAGAAATACGGAAAGCTCCAAAACTATCGCTTCTCTACACATATAGGCCCTCAGAAATCTGTTAGTTGTATCATCATCACTAGACTAATATGTTCCCACTGCTGGGACACAGGCCTCCTCTTTGTGAGAGGGAATAGGCCATAATCCAACACTCTGGCTTAGTACGGCTTGGTAGATGTCGCATGTCTTCGATTTTTTTGATTCTAAGACATGCCGGTTTCCTCACGATATTTTCTTTCACCGTTTTAAGAGCAGTGGTGATGAAATATAGTTACTGTTTAAAGGGCCTGTGATACAGTTTTTTGAATAGGTAATAGAAGATGTTTCCCACTTTAATGAAGCACAACAATGCAGGGTTAAATTCTTAAATTATTTAGAGACCCAATGCTATCCACCCAGAAGTGACCTTCACAGATTTCGCGAATTGTGAAAAATGGCGGCTATGCTCACAGGAGTAGATCCTTGACCGGATCCTATTTAAAGTTTAAAAGAACTAATATAATTTGTCTTTAAAAACTAAAGTCCGTGCCTATCTTTCAAACCCGGCCAGTCCTGGAGCTTTGTCACGAATCTTTACTTAACCTAGATTAATGGTTGGTTCAGAATGCTGCCAACCGGAATTAATCTAATAGTTTAACAAACACTGTTCCATTTATTAAATTATAACCTTATTTTGTTATTCTAGATTAATGATAGTGAGAAAAAGATTTCATCTGTATATTGTATCTTAAGTCTTATTTAGTGCAACAAAACTTTTATCTATCTATCATGGTCCAAATTGCAAATACTACAGTAGGATTGATTAGGGATAGGTTCTTTAATAATGGCGTGACTTGAATGAATTTGGTTACTTGGTAAGAATCCATATAAAGTTAACAATTAAATCCTTCAAATGGTAATTTTTATTATTCTTTACTAGTTATTATGTACGTGTGGGACGAGCTTGACAAAACCGATGACCAGTGGTCTACTTTGGCCCTGGATCGTGAAAATTGGAAGTCATGGGAAAGGCGTTTACCCAGCAGTGGGATGATGTAGGCTATCAGTATTAGTATAAGTTATTATACTCAAGATCGAAGAATCGGAGTAAGTGATTCCATTCTTTTGCTCAATATCTTTTCTATTATATTTATTATCCGTACTGAATTCTTACTCCAAGTAATACTATAACGCGAAAGTTGAGATGGATGTATGTTAGTCAATCTCGTCAAAACTGCTGAACGGATCTACGTGAAATTGTGTACATATAGGGTCTAGAATAACTCAGGATATGTTTTTTTTTTCCGTTATTTCGACCCTTTGGGATCATTCTCTACATACATGCGGGAGAAGTTGCAACGGTTACTTGATCGTAAATCTGACTAAGGTGTTAGTTAAGTGTTATTTTGAGTAAAGCAGTTTAATACGTTCTATCGAGTTCCGTTCAAACTGATAAATTGACTATATAACTCGATTACCGCAGTTTAGTTTACCTTTGGTAAGGGTACCTTTGGTAAGATACTCGATAGACGTACAGAATTATAAAAATACATGCGCCAAAATCAAGGCAAATATTTCAATTAGGACAGTTACTTTCACCAAGACAAAAATAAATAAAAATAATATAATAATTTATATAGACGGAGAAACTAAACTCCTTACTCAACATTTAATATTATAATAAGTTTCCAGGCCCTTCAAAATCGTAGCGCTGTCGGCGTCTGAAAACGTACGAACGTCCGTTGACCTCGGGGGCCATTGAACCTATTCCGGGGCACGGTACTGCTCCGACTAATTTGGGGTCATTTTGTTATGTACAAGGCCATTAATTGCTGTACCGATTATACGAGTAAGTGTTTTTAGGTTTTTGAGATTGTTTTACGTTGTATATGGATGGCGAGGTAATAAATTAAACTTGTGAAATATCCCACGTGGTCATGGCCAAAGTCTGGCTTTTTTGTGTACTTGAGTGAATGAATGAATAAGCTTTATTAATTTATTCCATACAAATATTAATTAAATATAAATTTCTTGCCCGTTCTTCTCCATAGAGATCTACTTCTGGGAACGGGCATCTACGGTACTTTCACAGTTTTTATGTCTTGTGACTGGGACTGTAGCACCATAATTTTGTAGTGTTTAATAATATTTTATTTGTCTTTGACAATTCAAAAGTGCCTGTAACTGGCTTAATTGAAATAAATGCTTTGATTTTGATTTTTGATTTTGTACTTGTGAGCTCAAATTCTGTTTTAGTAAACCCTGGGTGCGGTACAGGAGAAATCCTTAGTGTCGGGGTAACTTTTTTGGAGAAAAAAATGTAACCGCCTTCAAAAACAACCACAAAAAAGTGTAAAATAATCTACAAAATAACTTTTCTTTCGGAAGTCGGTGCCTTTGTTTTTTTTCTTTTCATTGTCTTTTAAGCCACCGACTTCCGAAAGAAAAGTTATTTTGTAGATTATTTTACACTTTTTTGTGGTTGTTTTTGAAGGCGGTTACATTTTTTTTTAAAGTTTTTATTTTACTCTTTTTAGTTTAAATATTCAACCCGAATTCTTGTCAAGAACATCATTCTCTTACATGTGCACTAGAATTTTGTAATCCTTCGCACCAGTACTTACATCACTCATGTACACATTAAGCTAATAAAATTCCATATCTCAAAAATTAATGAACCGATTTTAATGAAACTTGCAGTATTCTCTAAGTTAAATGATACCTAGTACAACAAAAAAAGAATTACTTAAATCGGACTTGTAGTTCCGGAGATATGCGAACACAAAGTAAATCAATCGATGCCTACTCCTTACTGTTAAGGAGTTGTACCTTCCATCATCAGGTCATCCACCTGAGATGATGATTATCAGATGCAAATACTTGAACAGCTTTAGAAAATATATAAAAATGGTACTATGTGCCTATAAAATTTGAAGGTTGCCCTCGATTTCCCTAGGATCCCATCATCAGATCCTGACCTGGTGATCATGGGACCAATTGGAAAGTATACCCTTTCAAACAAAAAAATATATTTCCAAATCGGTCTAGGCGTCTTCGAGAAATCGGGGAACATACATAAAAAAAAAAAAAAAAAAAAAAGATTCCGACGAATTGAGAACCTCCTCCTTTTTTTGAAGTCGGTTAAAAATATTGCTTCTTCGTCATTTTGATTGCTCTCTACGCCCAATCAATGGCATCTTTGTGATTTACTTTGCCTATGTCACTCAGGACAAAAGCAACTGGTGAGATTTAGTCTTTATAATATTAGTGTAGATGTGTAAATAGGAAAAGGATTGACCTTAAGCATCTAAGTAGCACTTTAACCTTAGCAGACTAAATAAGACCTCAAATGTACTGAAACAGGTCTCCAGTCTTAAATATATAACATTATTTACAGTAACGTTTGCCCTCAAAACGTGACGCTATTAATACTCAATATTGAACATAGAAATTATTTATTTTGTCATAAAAATGAAAAAAGGTTAATGTATCTTTTCTATCACGGTAAAATCATCAAATGGGTCCTCCCACTTAGGGCAGGACGGGAGAGACTGTCAGACTCGTATTGACTAAACCCCTCGGTGTTTCTTCAATAGCCCTTTACGTTCCAGGGTCACAGTTACACGTTAAGACAGTAAATTGCTTGATAAATATATTTTTTATATGTCTAAAGCAATAGCAATTCAGTAAAATACCTCTTCAATTATTTATATAAAGGTCACTGAGCTTCATATTTTGAGAATCTCGGATATCTATATGTATTGTTGATAATAAAATTTAGTAACTTTTGTAAGCAGCTTTGCTCGCGTTTATTTAGAAACGATAATAAAGTCAGATTCAACTCCGCTTGATATATTATAGGTAATTCAATCATGATTTGAAAGACACGTAGCGCCATCTATTAGCAGAAGAAAGTTTTTGTTATCCTCCTCTTAGAAAAATATTTTTTTCGGGATGAAAACTAGCCTGTGGCCGTCTATTGAGACCTGACAACATTATAAGTTTGGGCACGTTTGGGGTAATGAAGACCAAGAGTGAACAGGTTACTTCTAGGCAAGCGTGCTTCATCATCGACCACATCTTCGCTTACCATCAGACGAGATAGTGGAAACGCGAGCTTCTTTTCAGTTTTTAACCGACTTCAAAAAAAGGAGGAGCTTCTCAATTCGGTCGGTATGTTTTTTTTTATGTATGTACATCGATTACTCCGAGGTTTCTAGTCCGATTAGTGTGATTCTTTTTTTGTTCAATGCAGTATATTTGCAGTGTGGTCCCATAAAAATTTCATCTTTGGTTCAGTAATTTTTATTTTGTGAGCATTTTTATTGATTTCGGCTACTTGGATGACATAACTTTTAGCGTATTTGTTACGCGATTACTCCGCCAATTGTGGACCGATTTTCAAAATTCTTTTTTTGTTGTACTAGGGATCGTTCACCTTAGGGAATACTGCAAGTTTCATCAAAATCTGTTCAGAAGTTTTTGAGATAAGAAAGGAATTTTATTAGCATGTGTACATAAGCGATGTTAATACCGGTGCCACGGATTAGAAAATTCTAGTGCACATGTAAGAAAATGATGTATTTGACAAGAATTTGGGTTGAATATTTAAACTAACTAGAGTAAAATAAGAAACTTAAAAAAAAAAATTACCGCCTTCAAAAACAACCACAAAAAAGGGTAAAATAACCTACAAAATAACTTTTCTTTCGGAAGTCGGTGGCAAAAAGACCACGAAATAAAAAACAAAGCCACTAACTTCCGAAAGAAAAGTTATTTTGTAGGTTATTTTACCCTTTTTTGTGGTTGTTTTTGAAGGCGGTTAATTTTTTTTTTAAGTTTTTTTTATATAGCTATAATAAGAAAAAAGTTAAGACATCTCATTTTTTTTTAAATATCAGTTAGATAACATTTTGTTGAATGGAAAGCGAATTAATTTCGAATATACATACGATTCGAATACAAGTGTTTTTCTTTTGTCAATTGTGTAAATAAGATTCACAAAGATAAAACGCATCAAACTCGAGAATGGGGATTGTGACGACAGGACAGGACGCACTAAAAATGACAGGACGCACTAAAAATGACACAACGGCATGACGTAAACTTCGTCAACTTTGGTTTACTAACACAAGAAAAAATCCGCGTCAAATATTTAAATAATCTCGTCTCTTGACTCGTCATATTATGTTTTCCCAACTATATTCGGGTCGGCTTCCAGTCGAACCAGATGCAGCTGATCGGTATTTTGCATGGAGCGACTGCCTATCGGACCTCCATTACGCAGTAACTGGGTTTTTTTAGTACACAAACCCATTAGGTACTGTTTCAGGACGAATTGTTCTGAAACTGCAACGAAAAGTTAACTATATAAAATTTATATTTTTAGGATTCCGTAGTCAACAAAGGAACCCTTATAGTTTCGCCATGTCCGTCCGTCCGTCCGTCTGTCTGCAGCTTAGCTCAGAGACGCCCAGTACCAGAAAGCTGTAATTTGGTGTAAATATACGGATTTATTGCGCCGAAAAAGTGGTAAAATAAAATCTCATAAAATATTTAAAAAAAAAAAAAACATCCCCACTTTACGTGTACAGGAGGTACCTCCTGTACACGTAAAGTGGGGATGTTTTTTTTTATTTTCTCGCGTACCCCTTAGTGTGGGGTATCATTAATTAGGCCTCTAAAAAATATTGATAGTTTACCTTAACAATTTTTTGATAAAAATATCCGTTTGTGAAATATTAAGCTTTAAAGTGCTAATATTAGCTCGACTCGAGTGTCCCCCCCCCCCTCTACCAGCTAAACGGTTATGTTTGGGGGTGTGAAAAAATTCACAATAGTAGTATATATGTATAACGAAGTTTAAAAGAAAATTATCATGATTAAGTAGGCTTTACAAGTTTACGAGTAATAGTCGACCAACTTATAAAATGTACTTAGATAACATATTTTCCTAAACAAAATGTATCAGAGAACATGTTCTTCAACTGCAAATGTAAGTTTGTAAACTTTATTTTTACAGCTATAATAGGTATGTTTTTACGGTATGTTTTTTGGGGATAGGTAGGTTTTTATTGTCAACTATTTTTAACTAACTTCAAAAAAAGGAGGAGGTTCTAAATTCGTCGTAATATTTTTTTATGTTAGTAATTTTCCCAGATTTCCCAAAGACGTCTGGACCGATTTTGAAAATTCTTCTTTTTAAAATGAAATTCAGCGAATCAGTTTAGTTAGTTCGCATAAGTATTTTGATGGGCAACTACGGAACCCGACACTGTGCGTGGCCCGACACGCACTTGGCCGGTTTTTTTAATTAAATTCAGCGAATCAGTTTAGTTATTTCGCATAAGTATTTTGATGGGCAACTACGGAACCCTACACTGTGCGTGGCCCGACACGCACTTGGCCGGTTTTTTTTTTAATTTTATATGAACTACGTTATGTGAAAAGTCACTAATGCGGCTATATCATTATTTTGCAACCATATTGACGGCTATCATGGTCGTGTCGTTTTGTTTTACGCAATATTATACAAACATCGATAGTGACCGCACTTTGGGTTTTATGGCATGTCTACTTTGGTCTTTAACCCTTTTCATTCTAATATTGTTGCTATTCTTCCAATAATTCTTGAATATTGCCTTTAACCGCCATTGTAAACATAATTATAATTAATAATTTTATAAATCCTGGTCTTTGACTGTGCTGGCCTTTTAGAGAGACAGCTAAGAGTCACTCAACGAGCAATGGAAAGAGCTATGCTCGGAGTTTCTTTGCGGGATAAAATCCGGAACATGGATATTCGGCGATGAACCAGAGTCACCGACATAGCTCATAAAATTTGCAAGTTGAAGTGGCAATGGGCAGGCCACATCGCTTGTAGAACTGACAACCGAAGGGGAAGAAAAGTTCTCGAGTGGCGACCACGGACCGGAAGACGCAGCGTAGGCCTCCCACTAGGTGAACCGACGACATCGTGAGGGTCGCGGGCAACCGATGGATGCAAGTGGCGAATTGCCGTTCGGTGTGGCGGTCTAAGGGGGAGGCCTATGTCTAGCAGTGGACGTCTTCCGGATGATTATGATGATGGTGATGATGATTTATGTTTGCATTTGTATTTTTTATAGAACTGTAACATTGGCTATTAAAATTGATATTTGTATTCTATCAAATTATAACGGTTTAAATAAGCACCTGATGCCGTATCACAAGATTTCTGTATTTTATTTACAGCAAGCAAGAAAATTTATTAAACGCAGTAAATACATCAAGTAGAAGTATTTACTGCGTTTAATAAATTTTCTTGGATAAACAATTTTTTTCCAACAAATTATCGTTAAAGTTCTTATTTACTTTACGTCACAAGAACGGGAAAAGTCATGCTAGGCCTTAAGAAGTATCCGACGTGGCTCCCCTAGCGGGTCAAAGCCTGCCAGGGTCGCGGGAATGTCTCATCAGGTATCCTGGACACTGAAACGTAAAGGGCTATTGAAGGACACTGTGGATTTTAGTCAGTACGAGTCTGACAGTCCTCCCGCCCAGGGCGGGACGAGAGGATTCATTTGATGATTATACCACAACAAAAAAAGGGCTTCAGATGTAAAACTTTCAAACTTAATTTATGATTTATATGATGAAAGTCTCATTTCCAGCTACAAAAACAATAGTGGCGCCTTAGGGACATTAATTCCTAATAGACGTACAGTCTGGGAACGAACCTAATCAATACGATACGACCTCCCACAGATCTAAGCCACATTTCAGAACTATAATAGCGAGGACAGTCACTAAGAGCGTTTATTTCTAACTTTATTGTCGGAAATATTATTGGGAACCGCATAATGAATACCATTTATTTTCATTTTGCCCTAGGGATCAAAAATTGAGATTCAACGAAAATAAATCGGTTTGAATCCCAGTTTAATATTTTAGCTTTTCAAACGTGTTTTGTTCATTTATTTCTTACTAGCTGTTCCTCGCGGTTTCACACGCTGCTCGGCTCCTTTTTGTCGCAGCGTGTTCTTATACAACATTATTTTTAGTATATGCGAAACCTGAATATAGTTTGTTCAGAATCAGTAACTGATACGATTCCAATAATTTTTACAAGTTACATTTTTTTTTCAAAAATATTTTAATTACATTTTATTAACAGTTAATTACAATACAATCACCGTATGGTTAGGTACCTATTGCCAAACTATTATCACGAGTGTATTACACAGTAGACGCGGTTTACGCGGGTGTACCGCGAAATGAGCATGTTTTTGAACCGAAAACCACGTAATATACAAGCTTATAACTTTGTGACTTTTAATGATACGGTTTTAAAATTTTGTACATAGATTCTTTACACAAAAATATTGGACAGGTGTATCGGGTTTCGCATAAACAAAAAATAATGCTGTATAGCCTATAACCTTCATCTATAGATGGACTATCCAACCCAAAAATAATTTTCCAAATCGAAGCAGTACTTCTAGTTCCTGAGATTTGCGCACCCAGTAATTAGTATTTCCAAAATAACTAATTCATATTTCCGTAAAATTCGAAAAGATGCAATAAACAGACATTTTCCGTAAAATTCGAAAACATGCAATAAACAGTATATAACATTTTAATGGAATCTACGATAGTATAGTTAGGACCTACCGTAGAGTTAAATTAACCGACTTTCTTCAGCATTAACTGAACAATTATATGGCGGTGGTAGGTGAGGGCTACCACCGCCATGCAAAGCAAAGCGTCCGGTGTACTGAATCGGAAGATCATAATCAAATGCTTTCCGCATTTTCTTTCCACAATAAACTTCTCTTTATACACGTTTTACGTGCACGATCAGTACGTATACCTACTAACTGTAAGTACCGACAACCTGTTCCTATGTAAAAGCCCTAACAGACTAAAAACAATTTTATTCATATTATTGTAAAAAAAGCAGTAACAAACATGTTTTTTCTTGGAAATCCATATTTTTTCCAACTTAGTCACTGACGAAAACAATGACCCACTTAAGTGAAAACAAAGTAGTCAGTGTTACCAGTGTTACTCAAAGATTACAGCGCCGTCGTAACTTTTGAATCACTCAGACCAACTTGACTCTGCCCCAGTTTGAACAAAACTTTGGAATTCACTTCTCTTTTATTTAATAAGTTCCCAACTGTAAATACGAACTTTGGTCGGGTAAAGAAAAGTAAGTTACGTATGAAGTTTGATTACGAATGATTTATGGCACATTACTTATAAAAACGAGTAAAAGCTGACGTGGCGTCTGACAGAGCTTAGGTCAATGGACAAAGAAACATGACGTGTACTTCAAGAAGAATGGGGTAATGGCTGGTAAATAATCATGACTTTTATATGGAGCACATACCTATGTCTTTTTATGTTCTTGATAACCTAATAGGCAATTTGACAGCATAAATACAACGTGTGACGTTAATAGCGCAAAACCTCTCGTGAGGTAACTTAGCCCATGTTACTAAACAATGTTTGTTCTAAAACTTTTGGAAAAAAAAAATGGTTTTTATACAAAATGAGAAATTGATCGAGCCCATCACTATGAAAAATCATTTTTTTTCCAAAAGTTTTAGAACAAACATTGTTCAGTAACATGGGCTGAGTTACCCCACGAGAGGTTTTGCGCTATTAACGTTACACGTTGTATATCCTCGTCCTGCCCATTGTGATTTCAAAATCACAAAATATACTTCACGGTTCCTGCCCACCTAAAATATTGTAAAATTCTAAATTCTGCCCACTGTCCTTCAAAAATCACATATTAAAATTTCGCGCTTAGAATTTGTATTTTCTACTCTAATGTCGTTTTTGAAGTTTCCCATGATTGGCTAGGTTATAACCAATGAGTGAGCCTTAAATCTATGCGAGAAATAGACAACAAACTAAAATCAGAAGCCATTCATGCTTCAAAAATGGAGTCACGTCGGAGAAGAGGTATGTTTAATCTCTTACTATCATTTAAATCGGTGGCTTATCTTTATTTAAAATAAACAGGATTGAAGTTAAATGATCAATACTTTGACTTTTGTAATTATTTTTGATTTTCGTTAATAATTGTATTTTTAGTAAACATAAATAATATTATGTGATGCAAAAATCACATTGGGCAGAACTTTTTTAAATTGTGATTTTTTCGCAGAGTTGGACGATGAAGACAACGACAATTTATTAGAAGACAGTGCTGCCGCACTTCTCAGGCAAAACAATACCTGTATTGGAAAAAAATAGTCCAGGTGTAGGTCCTGCCATCATTACGACAAAACACACTTTAAATGTATTTCATGTCATTTAGAAACTTGTGCATAACTAAGCAAAAAATTGGTTTGCTGAATTCCATTCCCAAATAATATTTAGGCATGGAAATCAGCAAAGCAATTTCTTGCTTTCCTTTCTCCGAATCCTTTTAAAAGTATTATTTTTTTAAAAGTCTTTGGTTTGTTAAAGTGTATTAACATAAAAAGAAGGTTTTGTTTTATTTTTATTTTTTGCTTGAATTGTTTAATTACTTTTAAGTACACAGAGGCTGCGATAAAAGTTAGTACATTAAGTACTAAATAAAGAGATGAAAAATCAAGACTGCTTAAAAATAAATAACATAAAAAGTTACTTTTGTAATATTTATTCCCATTGTACCCAATGTCTTTTAAGAAGGACAAACAAAATACAGCTGATTTCGGCAATTCTGCCCAGTGTACTGTAAAAAGAACAAAATGTATGATATTAAAAATAGCGTGAATCATTTCATTATGATCTATATACTGCCATAAAAAAATAAAAAAAACTAAATCTTATGCATGACCTTTTTTTTCGTTCTTATTATTCTGGGCAGGAAGCACCTGTATGATTTTGTACTTTGAAGAGAACAGTGGGCAGAATTACCAAACAGGTTCTAATTTGATTGGGCAGGACGAGGATATTGCGAATTTAATTATTCCATCAGCTAGAGTTTTGAAAAATAATGGTCACGTTTTTTTTCTTTCGTTATACCAATGGATATTTAGCCCTTCGTACACTAGGCGACGCAAGTCTCCGATACCTTACGATTTTGGTATTCATTGACGCGTGCTTGTGTTCGAACCTCTATGGGTTTGTATTGCGATAGCCGCTTGGATACCGAAGTCGTAAGGTATCGGAAACTTGAGTCGCCTTGTGTACGAAGGGCCTTACAAAGATATAACGCATCTAAATTCGACAGTGGAACCATGCCCGGGTCGACGGCGCGTTGTGTTCCACGCGCGCCTCTAAGAGTGTCAGCATTATGACGGGGCCCCTCTATAGAGAGCCAAAGCCTGCCGAGGTCGCGGGACTAACGAATTACCGTGACCCTGGAACATAAAGGGCTATTGAAGGACACCGTGAATGGGGGCCCATGCTGTCAGAAGCAACTAAAAACTGTACTTGCTTGTGAACTTATGATGTTTTGCCATTTTCCCACGTTTTTTTAAAAGTGTCGTATCATCGTCATTTTGGTTTATGTAAAAAGCAGGGTTTTCATGATTAAAACAAGTTGTTTTAAAACACCTGTTTAAAACAGTTTGAAATTAAACAGTGTTTTTTAATACCCGTTTCAACTACTTTTCAAGGCAGATGAATGCATATAAAATGAATTTAAATTAATATTCAGGAGTCTAAATACACACATCAAAAGTGTCTAGGGATCAAGCATTTTTATGCGGATTTCTTGAGATTGAGATGTGGCTTTGTAATAAATTTATGATTTTATAAATTTATATGGATCCTTTTTGGTGCATTTCATAATTTGAATCAGGAACTGTAAATCAAATTCGAGTAAAAGATGAAAATCAGCTGTCAATATTTTCCCTATAAAAACATACAACGCATTGAAGACATTATTAGTGCTACTGTTTCCCTACTACTGATTAAAACCAACGTTATTATGGAGCGGCGACGTCATTTAAGCAGGGAAGAAATGCTCAGAGCCGTGGGAATGATAGAAGCTGGTTCCCGGCAACGTACTGTGGCTTTAGCTCTGAATACAAGTCAGAGTGTTATCAGTCGACTTTGGACACGTTACCGAAGCACTGGTACCGTGGCTGAGCGCACTGGAGGACGGTATCGCTGCACCACACGGAGACAAGACCGATACATTCAAATCTTAACTAGAAGAGCTCCAACAATAACCGCCATGATGTTAGCCGTGAGGCTTCATCACTCTTCAGGGAACTTAATTAGCGACCAAACAGTCAGAAACCGCTTGCATGAAGTGAACCTTCATTCCCGAAGACCGCTACGGGTACCACCTATAGCAATGCACAATCGTAGGATTCGATATCAATGGGCTCTTGAACACAGAAATTGGGCAGAAGAACAATGGCGTTTCGTGTGCTTTTCTGATGAGTCTCGTTTTGGTATGAGACCGGATACAAGACGTATACGACACTGGAGAACCCCTGGACGCCAACAGCGATTAAAATCCTGCCAGGAAGTCCATCCTTATAGTGGTGGAACCATCATGGAATGGGCGGGTATTTGGATCGGCGGAAGAACTGAGTTGATTTGGATCAGAGGCAACCTCAACGCTCAAATTTATGCTGAGACGATTGTATCAGACGTCATCGTTCCTCTACAAGTGCAAATCGGTCCCTTATTTCAGTTAATGCATGATAATGCACGACCGCACACCGCAAGAGTTGTAAGACAGACTCTCGCCGCAGCTAACATCAATGTCCTGCCCTGGCCTGCTCAGTCGCCAGACTTGAACCCGATTGAGCATGCATGGGATATGCTACAGAGAAGAGCTCTGCCGAATATGGAGGGTATCCAGTCGCAAGAAGACCTTTTTTTGTTGTTGCAACGAACATGGGCGGCCATTCCACAGCGTGATTTGGATGAACTCATTTTGAGTATGCCAAACCGATGTTCTTGTGTTGTTAGTGTTCGCGGTAGAAACACGGATTATTAATTGTTTAAGTTACCCAATAAAATTTTAAAGAAAACTGTTATTTCAGTCTTTTTTTCGAACTTTAATGTTAGTGGTTCAAATGTCAAAAATCCCTTTATTAGGAAAATGGCAAATTTCTTTATGAATGCAAAGGTGACTTGGTTTATCGTTACTGTGACAAACGATAACACTTTATTTGATGAATCCTTAAAGAACATTTTAATTAATATCAATCAGGAGAAAAGTTATTGCAAAAATATATGTTGATCCCTAGACACTTTTGATGTGTGTAGTTTGACATAAAACCATTTGAGTCAAATGCCATTGCTATGTCATATTTTTAACTTTTATTGGCAATGTAATGAAATAATACTTAAAAATATTAGAAAAAAAAACATCACATGTTTTTTTCCATTGAACATTTTACGTAAAAATTTCATTACAAAGGGCGAATTTGAAAAGATGTAGTCTAGAAATGAAGCATAATTGATTTATACGTTTGGACATCAACAAAAGGGGTGGAATTAATTTGAAAAAAAAAAACCAGAAACTAAAAAAAAACAAATAAAACACTTGTTTAAAACAATTTGAACTGTTTGTTTTATAAATTAAAAAAAAACAGTTTTTTTTTCCAACCCTGGTAACAAGAGAAAAGTACGTGTCAAATATTTATTGGAAATCTTTTTGACAAACTTATTAGTTTTTTTCAGTCAAATAGGGATTCATAACAATCCGTTTGGTCCTCGATCGGACGGCGAGCTTCCAACCATTTTGCAATAATCAAGTACTCCATAATCTGAATACGCGTTTTGCCTAACAATCGTAGACTTGAAATTGTAACAAATACTTTGAAAACAATATCTTGGAAAGTTTGGGTGAAAAGAATATCCTTTGTTAACTTCAAAAACAACGATTCAATGTGTTCGTAAACACGATAGTGTTGTTCATTGATACGTTAGAAATGTGACGTAAGAGATGCCGTAGAGAAAGATGTAGCAATCTATCTATACATATAATAAAACTGTAGAAAAGTAACTTTTGTACAATAAAAAAAAACTCAAAAAATAAAGCCAGGTTGTTAAAGGACAACCAATAGAACCCATTTCTAGCATTTTTAGAATTTCTGTCTGTTTGTCTGTATGTCTGTTTGTATGTTTATTTGTTCGGGCATCACTTAAAATGTACGAAAGCTCTGTAGATAACTTTAATACACAACGACTAACCGTACCTTGAAGTAACATTTAGTTTTTGTTTCATTGGAATCGGTTCAGTCTTTCAAAAGATATTTGAATTTAAAGTGTTCCAGAAGTAAAATTACGGTCAGTTCACACCGAGACGCGCAGGTCAGTAGCGCGATCTAGCTTCGAATGGAAAAACTACTTATTCAAATAATAAATTTAAACATAATTATTGTTTAGTATTGTCAACGTCTTCTCAGTTGTCATACCGACCGACAGATGTCGCTCTCGGACACTTCCGTCACCACAAGGAACAGAGTGCACACGTCTCTTGCAACCAATAACTTTAATATTGACAATTAGTTTTCTAAGAGTGCTTTCTATTATAATAGTGTAACAACAGTGTCAACAGTGTCCAATAAACAATATTATAAGTGTGCGACGGAGTTTTAATCAAGATCCCAAACATTCTGGTCCTTCGAAGTGCCAACATTGGATCGCCATATTTTTTTCTTCGTGTCGTCGTTTGGCGTGGGGGCGGAGAAAACGAAGCAAACAGCGCTCGTACGCACCACGCAAACGCAGGAGTTTCGGTGGCGAACCAGCAACGGCCAGCGACAACAGTCGAAAATTAATAATAAATTCAAGATTTCAAGAAAAAATCGAACAATTCAATCGGACACTGTTTTACCGACAATCAAAATTCCATACCACACAGCGACATCTACAATCGCGCGTAGGCAACAGCCACATACTTCGTACATCGGCATCTCTAATTGGCCAATCAGCGAATACGCAAAACTTTATCGACAGTGACAATCTGTGGACAGAACATTCGAGAACATCTGAACTTCCGCTACACCGACCCGACGCCATCATTTTTTTCGGCTCTGCTCCACGCGGTCAGCAAGCAACCACGCGGTTTTTTCTACTGTTACGACGCACCGCACCCATACGATTCAACTCAATATACGCAACAGCGAAACAACACATGAATTTATTCAACAATGTCTCACAATGAAGAAGAAAATGTCGAAACTAATCTACAAGCCCTCAAACAGAAGAGAAGTGCAATCAAAGGCAAGCTTACTAGAATAGAAAGATATTTGCAGAACTTCGACACAGATCGACACTCCGTGAACGAAATCAAAGTTCGACAAGGCGAATTAGAACAACTAATTCAGCGGTTCGAGGAAATACAGCTACGAATCGAATCAATCGACGACGCCGCGGACAGACAAACCATTCACGAAGAGGAGCGAGGCGCCTTCGAGGACAGATTCTATGGACTGAAGGCATGTATGATTGACGCCTTGACGGCAAGATCACCTATACCAGCGGCGGCGGCGGCGGCGTCACCTTCACGCCACACCGATCAATTGAACTTTACACACTATGACCATGCCAAGCCACGTGTCAAGTTGCCTCAATTGGAACTCCCTAAGTTCGATGGGGACATACGGCAATGGCCAGCGTTTAAGAACATCTTCTACGCGTCCGTGGACAGCACCGACCTGCCCGTGGTGAACAAGCTGCAGTACCTGAAGTCGGCGCTGACGGGGGAGGCTGCGGGCCTCATAGCGTCACTGCTCATCATAGAGGAGAACTATCCCAGAGCTCTCGAAATTCTAGCAAAGAGGTATGAAAACCAAACCATAATTGTAAATTTCCATTTAAAAAGTATCACTAGCTTTACTACTATCAATCGAAATAACCTCAAAGAGTACTTGGTTCTGCTACAACAAAGTTTAGATTCCTTAAGAGCCATCCAGCTCCCTGTGGAGCACTGGG
Organism: Agrotis clavis; assembly: GCA_954870645.1. Classification (NCBI taxonomy): domain Eukaryota; kingdom Metazoa; phylum Arthropoda; class Insecta; order Lepidoptera; family Noctuidae; genus Agrotis; species Agrotis clavis. The sequence goes on from OX940930.1 coordinate 22,792,537, forward strand.
ATGCATTGTTAGTGTTTCTTATAACACAAAAATTAGACAATTCACTCCGAGCTGCTTGGGAAATCAACCGCAAAGAAAATTCTATTGCTTCCCTGAGCGAGCTGCTTGGTTTTCTTAACCAACGTAGAACAGCCTTCGAGTTAATGTATGATGGTAAATCTAATAATGATAAAAATCAAAATGTCAAAGTCTCTCATGTGGCATCGGCAACAGTCGGTGAAACTTGTATTCTATGCAATAGCGGTCATGCTTTGCATAAATGCCCTACATATCTTGAGCTTACAACTCAGAAACGTATTGAACTGATCAAATCTAAATCATTGTGTTACAACTGTTTACAGCCCTACAAATTCAGGCATAAGTGCTCCAAATTTCACTGCCTAAAATGCAAAGGTAAACATCACACATCCATACACGAAGACAGGCCTCAACCACAAGTTAATCTCATTACAACTACTCACAGCCAACAGGCAAACATTCCAAGTCATAGTCAAGAGACAAACAATCCTTTACAAAGCCAACAGGCAGTAGATTCTACACAAGCACACATACAACAAGGATCTTTACAGCCAACTAACACTCAATCATCAAACACATCAGTCACTACACCGTCTACAGTACTAGTAACAAACACTAACAGATATCAAATGTTGCTTTCCACAGCTCTGGTACGGGTTCAACATGCTTCAGGCCGGTGGATCACTGCCCGAGCACTTCTGGACACAGGAAGTGAAGTCAACGTTGCTGCCCACAGACTTGTCACTCAACTGGAACTACAGGGCAAGCAGCAATCATGCCTCATAATTGGTGTAGGCAATAGCCAAGAGCGTACTCAAGTAAGTGTAAACATGAATATTGCATCTCGCTACAACACCTATCAAAGCAATCAAACTTTCTTGGTCATGGACAGTATTTCAGTGCCGCTACCTCACACACATGTTCATACACAAACATGGCATATACCAGATAAACAAGCTCGATCACTCGCTGACCCCACATTCTTCATGCCGGGTTCTATTGACTTACTGCTTAACGCTGAAGTGTTCTATGCTACACTGCAAACTGGGCGCATACAGCTTGGGTCACGCCTACCATTCCTAATTGAGACGCTTTTTGGATGGGTTGTTTCTGGTTCCTACCAACCTGATACCCACCTGAATACACCAAAATGTGCTATGCACGCTAGCATGATTTCTACACTTACATCAACAGATAAAATACTACAAACCTTTTGGGAGCAAGAGGAGCTGCCTCCTAAAAAGCTACTCTCGCCTGAGGACAAACACTGTGAAGAGTTATACATGTCTACAACTACACAGGACAGCTCAGGCAGATACACAGTGGACCTACCACTACAGGTTGATAGAATAGAGGATCTAGGGAATTCTTTCAACACAGCTTATAGATGCTTATCAAAACTTGAATCTAAAATGCAAAAAGATACAAATCTCTACACACAGTATAAAGCGTTCATACATGAGTTCGTACAGTTAGGACATGCTCACTACATTGAGGACTACTCACCCACAGATACACATGCTTACTACATGCCACATCTAGCAGTCATAAAGCCTGAGAGTACCACAACAAAATTACGTGCAGTCTTCAATGCTAGTGCCAAGACATCCACTGGTATATCACTCAATGATATAATGTATGAAGGTCCAAACATATACAATGACCTTTTAGAAATTATACTCAGATTTAGACTTTACAAATATGCTTTCTCTTGTGACATTGTCAAAATGTTTAGAGCTATAAAAATAAATTCACAACAGACATCTTTACAAAGAGTGCTATGGAGAGAATCCAGATCTGAACCTCTCAAGTGTTTGGAGATCAGCAGGGTCTGCTATGGTACAAAGTGTGCACCATACTTAGCTTGTCGCACAATGATACATTTAGCTGACACACACTCAGATACTCACCCGCAGGCAGGTGACTGTATTAAAAGCTCTGGATACATGGATGACTATTTGTATGGCTGTCAAACTGTAGAACAATGTAAACAAGTATGCTCTGAGCTTATAGATTTATTGAGCAAAGCAGGTTTTCAACTACACAAGTGGTCATCTAACCACACTGACATTTTATCACATGTAGGCACAAGTTCTACAGAAGCATCAAATAATACATACAATTTTACATCAACTTCTGTCAAAACACTTGGCTTACAATGGCTACCTACACAAGACACAATTCAAGTTAGCATACCTGATTATAGTACCGCTCCTTGCACCAAAAGGAACATACTCTCACAAATAGCTCAATTATTTGATCCAATAGGTATCCTAGCACCTACAACTATTCTAGCTAAGATATTAATGCAAGACATATGGAAACAAAATATTGATTGGGATTCTTTGATCTCAAAGGACTCTCTAGTCATCTGGCAGAACTATGTTCAGCAACTACACTGCTTGAAAGCTATACACATACCTAGATATTATTTTACAGATATACCTACAGAAATAATATTATTAGGGTTCTGTGATGCTTCTCACAAAGCCTATGGTGCTTGCCTATATCTAAGAGCAACCTACCTTAACATGCCTACAAGTTGCACACTAATCACAGCTAAATCTAAAGTTGCACCTATCAAAAAACAACAATCTATACCACGTTTAGAACTGTGTGGATCACTGTTGCTAGCCCAATTAGCAAAAAAGTTCATAAACACTACACATAATAAAATTAAAATTGAGAAAACTTATTTATTCACAGATTCGTCTATTGTACTACACTGGATCAAAGCTCCATACAAGCACAAACACGACACATATGTCACACACCGCCTCATGCAGGTCATTGACACCACCAGTGGTGATGACTGGTACTACATAAACACCAAACAAAATCCAGCTGATCTGATCACCCGGGGAGTCATGCCTAAAGATCTTCAATCTTGTACACTATGGTGGCAAGGCCCTTCATGGTTGACTCAATATCAATCACAATGGCCATCTTCAATGACACAGACACCTAGTATAGATACAGATACATCACACAATCAAACCCCACAAGTCAAAGTAGTCAATTTCTGCACAGACTCACTCGTCAATCATTCATTCTTCTTTGAAAGCTTCACAAAATATTCCAGTTTCACTAAGCTTATCAGAATTGTTGCATACGTACTTAGATTTGTGCATAATATAAAAAACAAACATAGCAAACATACATCACATTTAACAGTGACTGAACTAAAACATGCTCACAATTTTATAATTCACATAACTCAAAATCATTCTTTCTCAAAGGAAATGCAGGAACTACAATCTATAAAAAATAAAACTAACCTGCAGACTTCACATAAGCAAAGCTTTTACACATTCACATCGAGCCCACTAAGAAAACTGAATCCATTCTTAGATGGAGACGGCATGCTGAGAGTTGGCGGTCGTATAAAACACTCAGACATTCCATACAATCAAGCACATCCTATCATACTTCCTGCCAAAAACCACATCACACAAATTTTGGTACAGCATTATCACCTCAAACTACTTCACTCAGGTGTTCAGAACACACTCTGTAACATAAGACTGAAATACTGGCCCATCAATGGTAGAGGTGAAGTAAAGAAATGCATATATTCCTGTGTTAGATGCACTAGGTTTAGAGGCAAGGTTTGTGGGCAGCAGATGTCAGACCTTCCTGCTCCCAGAGTCACGTTGACCCGTGCGTTTACTCATGTAGGGATTGATTTTAGTGGTGCTATTGCTATAAGAAGTTCAATGACCCGAAACTGCAAATACTCTAAGGGTTATATATGCCTATTTGTATGCCTAGCTACTCGAGCTATTCATTTGGAATTAGTTTCTGACCTATCCGCACAAGCCTTTATTTGTGCTCTTAAAAGATTTATTTCTAGAAGAGGAATACCTACTTGCTTATATACAGATAACGCAACTAATTTCAAAGGTTCCAAAACTGAGTTACATGAACTCTATAAAATGTTCAAAGATGATACTAGTTACAGTGAAATTATTGATTTATGTACTGCAAATTGCATAGAATACAGGTTTACTTGTCCTCTCGCAAGCCACATGGGAGGTATATATGAAGCAGGGATTAAATCTGTGAAATCTCTCCTTAAGAGACACCTATTTAACACTAAATTAACTTATGAATTGTTGTATACTATTTTGGTTCAAATTGAAGGAATACTTAATTCCAGACCTTTGTGTCCTATTACTGATTTACCTAATGACTTAACTTGCCTAACACCTGCTCATTTCATTATAGGTACTGCTATATCTGATCTACCTGAACCTAATTTACTAGATGTTAGCGAATCTAGACTAAATGTATATAAAAAAATAATACAATATAAACAAAGATTTTGGAAACAATTCTATTTTAGCTATTTATCTGAATTACAAACTAGAAATAAGTGGCTACAGGTGCAAAATAACTTAAGTGTAGGAGACTTAGTTTTAATTAAAGATGAAGCTTGTCCACCCACTTCATGGGCTTTAGGTCGAATTACCTCTGTATACACTAACAAGACGGACGGCCTATGTAGATCTGTAAAGATTCGAACTACTAGAGGAGAATTTACTAGACCTGTAAACAAAGTAATATTGTTACCAAACAAAGATTGAGTCTAAATAACTAATATTGTGTATTTTATCCTACCTGTAGTTGTAACTTACTATAATTTTATTATGCATAGGTTTTTGTGAGTATCTAATTATTCCTAAGAAATAGATTTAATCCAGATTAAGACTTAGATTTATTTACTTATCTAAGTAGAAGATAAGATTGTTTAACTTCTATGTTCTCAGAAATGCTATATGATTTACTTTCCTTACTAATATAACTAAACTAATAAGATTACTAAACTTAACTAGTACCTAATTAATAATACTTGTTAGGTATTATTGTGTTGTAATATTAAGTAAATATCTATGTACTTAATGAAAGAAATAAGATTGTTAACTAGCTAATGCTGTACTTTAATATTAGTGAAGCTATGTTCCTTACCAATACTTACCTTATTATTATATAACTGTTTTCTATTCATGTTAAGGCTCTAGACTACATAAATGAAACTCAATGTTCTATTTAAATTCAATAATTTTATTTATTATTGTGTAAACTTACGATGTACCAAAGCACCGAGGCTTTCCTTTCTTTGGAGGCCCGAGAATGTTTAGTATTGTCAACGTCTTCTCAGTTGTCATACCGACCGACAGATGTCGCTCTCGGACACTTCCGTCACCACAAGGAACAGAGTGCACACGTCTCTTGCAGCCAATAACTTTAATATTGACAATTAGTTTTCTAAGAGTGCTTTCTATTATAATAGTGTAACAACAGTGTCAACAGTGTCCAATAAACAATATTATAAGTGTGCGACGGAGTTTTAATCAAGATCCCAAACAATTATTTCAACGCACGGCAGATGGCGTTTTAAGAAATAGAGGTGTTATTGAAGTAACATTTATGTACGGTATTTTGTTTCATCGTAATCAATTCAATTGAGAGCAGTGGTGGCCCAGTGGTATCGGTCCCGACGTACGAGTTGTAGGTCGTGGGTTCGAACCCCGCCAGGCGCATTACTTTGCGTAATTTATGTCATCACCACTGCTCTCAAAACGGTGAAGGAAAACATCGTGAGGAAACCGGCATGTCCTAGAACCAAAAATTCTAAGACATGTGATATCTGCCAACCCGCACTGGGCCCGCGTGGTGGATTATGGTCCACTCCCTCTCACAGAGAGGAGGCCTGTGTCCCAGCAGTGGGAACATTATAGGCTGATGATGATGATGAATCAATTCACCCGAAATTAATTAAAGCGATTTAAAGGAATCGAACATAATGGAATGGAATGCACTGGACTGGACTGGACTGGAATGGAATGGACTGGAATGGAATGGACTGGACTGGACTGGAATGGAATGGAGTGGAGTGGAGGAATGGAATGGAATGGAGTGGAGTGGAGTGGAGTGGAATAGAGTGGAGTGGAGTGGAATAGAGTGGAGTGGAGTGGAGTGGAGTGGAGTGGAGTGGAGTGGAGGAATGGAATGGAATGGAGTGGAGTGGAGTAGAGTGTAGTGGACTGAAAAGGAGTGGAGTTGAGTGGAGTGAACTGGACTGGAGTGGAGTGGAGTGGAGCGGGTGGAGTTGAGTGGAGAGGGTGGAGTGGTGTGGAGCGGGTGGAGTGGAGTGGAGCGGGTGGAGTGGTGTGGAGCGGGTAGAGTGGAGTGGAGCGGGTGGAGTGGAGTGGAGCGGTTGGAGTGGAGTGGGAGGAGTGGAGTGGAGCGGGTGGAGTGGAGTGGAGCGGGTGGAGTGGAGTGGGAGGAGTGGGAGGAGTGGAGTGGAGAGGGTGGAGTGGAGTGGAGCGGGTGGGGTGGAGTGGAGTGGAGTGGGAGGAGTGGGAGGAGTGGAGTGGAGAGGGTGGAGAGGGTGGAGTGGAGTGGAGCGGGTGGGGTGGAGTGGAGTGGAGCGGTTGGAGTGGAGTGGAGTGGGAGGAGTGGAGTGGAGCGGGTGGAGTGGTGGGGAGCGGGTGGAGTGGAGTGGACAAGTTTATAAAATTGTTCCAGAAACCTTTTCAAAATCTAAATCTTACCTACATAATAATATAAGCTGAGCCCAAATCCTTATTTTTTGTTAATCTTTTTGTATGTCCGTTGTAGGTAATACCCCTTCTACACGATCAACCCGACCGCCTGACAGAGGTGAACTTGGTCGTGTCAACAGTACCCCACCGTCTGGAACGCTGTCGGCTGACGGTCGGGTCCCACCGCGGACGCAGCCTGTCGGGACGGCTGCGCTCCCGACTGACTCCGCCCATATTTGGTCGCACACCGGACCAAGGTCACCTCTGTCAGGCGGTTAGGTCTGACCGTGTAGAAGGGGTTTAAGTAGTACATGTTTCTTTGACAAAAAATCTAAGTATTTTATTTGTTTTGGAGTTTTAACTCTTTTTGTCGCTTTACGTTCACGCGCGCTGAAATAGGATTTAGAGTAGGTTCCATCAATTTTTTTTCCATACCGACATTCATTTAATTCATTAAACAATATCGAATTCAAATCGATATACAAACTACTCTAATCCAATAGCAATTGAATGGTACTGCCTTTGAACAACAGAGGGCGTTTATTACAAACACGTTAAATATTCTTGAATTCGAAATACAGGGTTTATAAATGAAAAAACGTGGCGAGAATTAAACGCTTCGCACTAAAAAATACATTGTTAAATTCCGACATCCACGCGAACGAAGTCGCGGGCACAGCTAGTAATAAATAAAATAACACCTTTCGAGGCTCTCCTTAGGTGGTTGAAACAAAGGCCTGATTCAGAAGACAGTACTTCATGTCACGGCTCCTATTGTGAGGAGGTTCCTGTCTCTGGAGCCCTAACCATCGGTAGCTTGGACCCTGCACCCACACCGGCGAACCACTATTTTTATGGGACCTACAAGTTGTTTATTGTAAATCTGAGTATTTATATATGTGAGGTTAAATGTTCGTAAACGCACCAACCATACAGGAGAAATTGCCCCACCTGTTATAAAGCGCACTCTCACCCTAATATAATATTAACACATTAATTAAACAACATAAAACAAATGAATTCTAATTAAAATACAAGCGTATACGAGTAGTATTATTAGGCAAAAGAAACAAAAGCTGTGCCAGAGAAAATAAAGAGAGGTGATTAATTTTAGCCCACATCCGCCGGAGAGATGTGGATGTGGACGAAATGGATAACACCGCGATTAAAACAACTATACTAAGATATAGATGAAAGATTTAATAATACTGAATATTTATAAACATGACATAATTTTTCTAATATTTCACTTTTTGTTTTACTTTTTTTATTTTTTATCATTTGGCAATTCAAAAGTGTAACTGGCTAATTTGAAATAAATGCTTTGATTTGATTTACAAAGGTTTTATTTTATTATTTTTGGAAAACTTACAGCTAGACAGACACAGTAGCTTAAACAATAACAACAATATGGCCAATCACAAGTTTTCACAAATAGCTAATCTAACATTTCATTCAGTTTTAACGTTCATTACGGTAAAATGACTATAGAAATTCACTGAATACAGAAACTTACTAGTCTATAGTCAACTGCTATCTTTCCCTGATAGATATGCAGTTACCTGCCCAGCCTTGCTGTTGCTACAAACTCAAACTCATTGAATAATAAAGCGTTTTCTATATCCTTATAAAGAAACATAACTAAGATATGAAGAAGGAAAAATAAGGTAGCATGTGGTCCAGGCGTTCTGAAAATTCTGCCTACCCCCATAGGAAAAAGGCGAGAGTTTTTGTATTGGCCTAATGGCATAGTACCACCTATATAGGGTGACTGGCAATTAGTGTACGATACTTAAACACGTGATTGTGCTCATGATAACAAACAATTTTTATTATGGGAGCAAAGCCGAAATCGTGAAAAAAACATCAGCCGTTCAGTACATTTATGTTTGCCTAATGTACTGAACAGCTGATATTTTTTTCACGATTTCGGCTTTGCTCCAAGGTGCATGTTTTTAAGGATGTTTGGCTTTATGTAGTGATGCCATGTTATATATAGGACAGCTGATATTTATATATGTGACACAGATATATGGGGTGACTGGTAATTAGTGAACGATACTTAAACACGTGATTGTGTTCATGATAACAAACAATTTTTATTATGGGAGCAAAGCCGAAATCGTGAAAAAATATCAGCTGTTCAGAACATTAAGCAAACATAAATGTACTGAACAGCTGATTTTTTACGCGTTTTCAGGTTTGTTCCCATTTTTTTTTTTTTTTTAGCGTGGTAAAATCATCAAATGAGTCCTCCAACCCCGGGCAGGGCGGGAGGGACTGTCAGACTTCTACTGACTAAAATCCACGGTGTCCTTCATAGCCTGTTATGTTCCGGGGTTACGGTAAGGGAATAATCCCGCGACCCGGCAGGCTTTGGCCCTCTGAGAGGGGGGCCCCGTCATTATGCTGACGCTCTTTGAGGCGCGCGTGGGACACAACGCGCCGTCGACCCGGGCATGGTCCTTGGTCGGGCAGCGAGTTGCCCTTTACCCGCAGCATGGCCGCAACCAATGCCGGGCGCGAGAGGTCTCCGCCTATCGCAGCCGTGAGGACACGTCGGTGCACTGCCCAAGCTGGGCAGTCCTGCACCGTATGCTCCACCGTGTCCTCCGGGCGATCTTCGCAGTGGTGACACCCAGACGTTTCCTCCTTCCGCATTAGACACAGGTACCTCCCGAAGCACCCGTGCCCGGTGAGGACCTGCGTCAGACGGAAGGTAAGGACGCCATGACTTCTCTCCAGCCACTCCTCAAAGAGGGGTCTTACCGCCGCAATTGCTGCGTGCCCGGCCGTCCGTCGCGACAGTCGTTCCTTCCATACTGCCCTGAGATCGCGCCGGAGCTCTTCCCGCCGCGCCTCGACTTCTCGAGGCAGCGGGGTCACGCCCCGGCGCTGCGCCTCCACGCGCCACTCATAGACGCGCTGGAGGGCAGTCACCTCCAGATCCCAGGCCAAGGTTTGTTCCCATGGTAAAAATTATTGGTTATCATGAGCACAATCACGTGTTTAAGTATCGTACACTAATTACCAGTCATCCTATATATAAAGCGGTTACTATTATTAAACCTTTAATATAACCTTCGTCTATGTTACTATGGTATATATCTAACAAAAAACTTTGATTTTCAGTTTTCCTGTCAAAACAGTTATAACGACTTTATATTTTAACTAAACATCAAAATATATAGTATGTCAGGCACCCACAATCCACACGCCATTAGCCAAGTATCACAGGAGCCGTGCACAATGCGCGCGCGCACCGGACGTGACGCCATCGCTTCATGAATGGCCGCAGTGTCGATGACACGCCGCATTGTTCGTACATATGTGCCGGCTTATCTCTGTACCTATCTGTATGTAGGACGATTTGTTGCTGTTGAACTTTTATGTGGAAAGGGCAAAGTTTTGTGATATGTCGGGTATTTTACCTTGTATATCAGTGAATTTAAACTTCAGAAAGTTGTTTAAATGTTTACATTTACTTATGTACTACATACTCACACTATTTCTGACTGACAGTATAGAAATTAATTTTTTTATCAACGCTTGCGTTATGTGTGGAAAGGGCAAAGTTTTCTGTTATGCCAGGTATTTTACCTTGTATAACAGTGAATTTCAAATTCAGGGAGTTGTTTAAATGTTTACATTTACTTGTGTTATATACAATTTCTGACTGACACTATCGAAATAAATATATAATAAACTACCCTATATTAATTTATTATCGACATACACTAGACTGAACCTTTAAAAACTCATCATACAGTCAATTCAATAATACTTATATAATATGCTTTAGCCAGCGTGTTCGCTTATTCCACAGAATCAATTTCGTTTTAAAATGTCCCTTATACTGCGAACTAATTAATACCCAATTAATTAATGTAATTGACATAATAAAGACTAGTTTCTGTAAAGGGAAGACGTCATGAGCCTTCTAGTTCCAAGTACGCTGCGCAGTCAATTTATATTTTCTACGAACACAATACCGTAACCATCCACGGCTAACTTTCTTATAAAATTAATACATACGAGTTATAAGTATTTGGACTTGGTTAGTAAGAATTATTAAATTTAAGTAAGGAGTAAATTAATCGCTCATCAAAATGTAGATAGATACCTACTTACATAGAATATACTTTACTCAAAAATGCATGTAATGTGGTCATTATTTTGACAACCTTGTTTGAGGTCGACTTTGCCGGTCTGTTTCAAGGAGCGGCCAGCAATGTTTTTGCTGGCCGCTCTAACAGGCCGGCAAAACATTGCCGGCCGCTATTTTGACGTTTCAACGTTTTAAAAAAACAAATGCAAAAAGATTTTATTTAAAACACAGCTGTTTGTATATAAAGAGGTAGGCACAAAAAGATTGTATTCCATATTTTAAAAAAATACAAAGAAGGAACAAAAGCGCGGTTCAGCGATTTTTTTTTATTTAGTGACTTTTTTGCTCTAAGGAAATGAAGTAATAAATGAAGAAAATGTAGCACTCAAACATCGCATTAAAATTATTGCAAACTATTAGTAAGTAACATGAAACCGGGAAAGTCGGTGTTGAATTTTGGTAACTGTATTTTTCATAATTGTTATTTTAATTAAATTTCTAGTTTATTAATATATTATATTTTATTTAAATCACTTGCTGGTTTTATGTAGGTTAGGTATTTGCATTTTTGAGTAAGTAAAGCACTATACATACAAGCCTTGGCCCACTATGACTGCTTCGCTGGTCATGCTATGATTGCCTCGAGCTAGCCTAGCTACGCTCTAGACCAGTAGTTCCCAAACTTATTTTTCTCGTCGACCACTTTCAAAATTTTACTGGTTTCGGTGGACCCCCTGCTAAAATAAAAATTGTGTCGCTTCTGAGTTCTGTCCCTAATATATTCCGATAGGTAAAATAAAAACGAAAAAAATGGTACATAATATAACACTTTTTTTTTATTAATTAAAAAGAATTACAAGAAAAAATTAATAAGGTAATATAGGTTCAGGTCATCATTTTAATGAATGGGAAGGATGTATTTGATGGAGCGTCAGCAAACGATCAATGTTTGGCTTTATTTTTGTGAGCAATAACCGCAAATCCCCCCGCTCTGTGATTTTTAATTTGCTCCTTTTTTTGTTAAGAGGTTTTGTAACGGCACTAAAACTCCTTTTGGTAAGGTATGACGAGGGAAAAGCTACTAAAAATTTCCTTGCGATTTCCCACAGTCCAGGATATTTTTCGGGTATTTCTGCTTGCAGCCAAAATGTTTGGTAGCCTTTTCTAAATTTCGCCTTCAGCTCCTCATTGGTACCTACTTAGCTCGAGCAGCACCTCTTGTAATACAACATTGACCACTTCCGTTTCATCAAATGGATTTATGATCCATGGTGGCATATCCATCGTCAGCATATCTTCAAACCTGGTTTTGAAGTCATCATGCAGGGCACTTAAATGTTGACTGTAGTTATGGATATCCTCATCAATACATTCAACCTGCGACAAGTTTGGAAATTGAGAGAATTCGCGCCGACTAATGTAGGTAGGCCCTTATAAAAACTATGCTTACATTTTTGCTCTTTACTATCAAAAGCAGATAAATTTTCGTGGACCCCCATTACCATTTTATGGACCCCCATTCTTTGTTCACGCCTACGTAGACCCCCAGCAAGTCTCCCATGGACCCCTGGGGGTCCACCTGGACCACTTTGGGAATCACTGCTCTAGACCTTCCAGCTTGGCCATCATTGCAGCCCTTGCTGTCCTTGCTGTAAAGGCCTCGGCCTACGGCAAAGTAGCCATTATAGGCCGCAGCAGTAATGTACTATGTCTTTCAGACAACTTACTAAAGGACTACGATTTAAAATGAGAAAGGGGGAGGTTGTCAGTGGTGCACTGAAAATACTTATGTACTACATAACAATATATTGACGGCGCGGTTGGCACAGTGGCTGAGCCATCGGCTGCTGAGCTGCGTATCGCAGGTTCGATCCCCGCACGGAATAAATATTTGTATGTTCTGCTAGTCGCTGTTCCGGGTTTGGGTGTTTGTGTGAGTTTCTATGTTTGTAATCGTACGATACAGGAGAAATTCCTAGTGTGGGATACAATTTAAAAAAAAGAAAAGTTAGCTTTTTTCGTGTCATTATTTTACTTCTTTCTTCTATAAAAAGTTAGCTACATTATTTAAATTACATTGACCTACATTTTCATTCGAAGCACTCTTTCATAAAACTTGACATTTGTAAACACGATCTATCTTTGTCGTTTTAATGCCAACAAAATAAGAAAGTAATATTACTTTTCTAGGGTTATGATAAGACACTACAAAGGTACGACCTTGTTACGGCGATTTAAGTCGAAAAAGAAGTGTCCTTTTGCATTTTGTTTTTTTTTTCGAAAAGCACAATAAGGCCCGTATTAGGGAACGAAACTCAAGCACTGATCTCTATTAAATCTAGATTTCAACCAATCAAATGCCTTGAATCTAGTTTTAAGTAATACTTGAGTATTGAGTGGCGTTCTGTGATACGGGACTAAATATCCCTTATCATAATTAAGTATGGGGACTTATAATTATTACAGAACCAAGCCATTTGTTTGGTTGAAACTAGTTTTAAGTAAAGCTTGAATTTTGAGTTGCGGTCTGTAATACCGGACTAAGTCAAACCATTTATTTCAAGAAAGTCATCTAAAAATAATTTTTTAACGTCACAAAGTCATGTATTACAACTAAAGAAATCATCGTAAAGGAGCTGATATACTTAAGCATTCACTTGCAACAGAACAACGAGCATTCGCCGTTTTTGTCGAACTGAACAACGAACAGAGCCAAGCATACAGCCAAACATCGCGAAGATTTTCTCGATTTTTCTAGCGAACGCTTTATTTAGTCGCTGGTCTTCAAAAATTGTTTCTTCATGAAATTGTCAGACTTGACAGTCGGCTCGGCAAAAAGCTCGGCTCGTTAGAATTCTTGCTAAAACGCTCTCGTTTGTTTTACTGTAATGTAACAATAATCGCAAAAAAGCTTATTACCAGTGAATGCTAAAGTTTATCAGCACCTTAGGCAATAGACAACTCCAGGAGAGGTACAAAGGTTCGTTTCCCAGCTGTGGGAACATTTAGAGTAGTCAGTATACGACAGCACATCACGCCTGCCTCTAGTCAATCTCAACTTATTTTTTATTTTCGTATTATAGGTACAAGGATACTTGGAAAGATTTGGAGGCCTTTGCCCAGCAGTGGGACAGTGTAGGCCGACAAAAAAAAGATAATACAACACTTATACGATACGCAACGGAATAGGATATTGAGTTTGACCTAGCCGGAGCTAACGTATTTCCGTACCAACACCGCACCAGTGTGAACACAGGCTTGCAACGCCTTTAGGAAGAGATAGAAAATAGATTGAAAACGCAGGAAGAGCGCGCGATGGCGAAGTTAAAATTGTAGGAGAAAGACTAAGCCGCGTTAACTAAGAAGTCAGGGTTAAAACAGGGTTATTGTTTCCTTTTGTTTATGTCACTATATTATGTGACGTTTTGTGTTAGTGTGTACAATATTAATGACATTGTACACAATAGTACAAAACAATTTGACTGATTAAGGTAGGTTGATGTGCTGGCTGTACCCACGGACAAGTCTGAAAAAAATGAATTGAAAACCCGGTTCGCGGAACCTTCTGTAAAGGTAAGCGTAGCCCTGAATCGCAAAGGGTAACCGAAAAACAGGATGGATTTTTAGTCAGTAAAGTCTGACAGTCCCTTCCACTCCACCCAGGGCGAAAGGACTTTAAAAAAGGTTACTCTATCCGTGTGTGTCTACTCAAAAATGGGGAAACTCCATCCGTGCGCCTCTGGATCGACGCATTTTTTTCAAATTTTCAAAGTACCTAACATCAGTAAGTGACACTCATACCCAGTACCCTTAGCACGAGTTTTCACTCTTTTATTTTACAGCGTCTTTCCAGTATTTACAGCGTTTCTTGTATGAAAAAATGGAACAGCGCCTCTGGTGTGCGTGCGAAGAAGGAATAAATTTGACATAGTCAAAGTTCCAGTTTACTTTACGTCTCAAATATTGAAAACTCGTGCTAAGGGTACTGATGAATAATGATTCTAGCTACATTTACACTGTCAAAGTGCCGCCCTAGACGATGAGAGCTCTTAGCAGTCAATCCCAGAGTTCTAGACATACTAATCACTTCTAATCTAATTGACGACGTTTTAGGAGGTTCGAAAGTAGCTTCAGTTGTCCCGAGAATAGTTGATAAGGTTTTCGATGAAAGCATTTGAAGAGGTAGATTTTATGAAGAACATTAACTTACGATTAGTATTTCGAGGATTGAATTCGAAGATATTATCTATACTAATATTATGTATTTATTATATGTATAGATAATATTATAAAACTGATGAGTTTTTTTCAAGAGGTGTCTTATTATCCAGTAACTGGGTTGTTGACGACGGATAGGCAGAAGCTCCATTTAAAATCCGATTAGCCTGGAAGCCGATCCCATCACAGTTGTGAAAAGGCTACGGAGATGATGAGTTTGAAGAACTTCGTAAACCGCTACGACAAACGTTTCAATTGGTAAAGAAATAATAGTATGCATTTCTGAAAAACGTAGAACATTTTGCAGTAAAAGAAAATGGAGTAAATGAGAGAATGGCGGTCGACAGTGGAGAATGAAAAAATTAAAACATCGGCCAAATGCGAGTGGTACTTTCTCACGAAGAGTTTCTTACAAATGTGTAAAAATAATGTATGGCACCCATTCTTATTTCATACTTTTTTATTTTAATTTAATAATTATTTAGGTATTTTTAAAGTTAATAGATCCCTAGCTAAACATTCTGTGAATATTACAAGTCTGCCTGCTGCCCTTATCAATATCGAGCAAAAATGAGATATGAGTACCTAACTTTGTTGAATGGGAGCCCCATTATTATTTATATTATTCTGTTTTTATTAAGAATGTCTTGTTATAGGGTAATAGAAATACATTATCTGTGAAAATTTCAAACATCGAGGTTCATGAGATACTTAAATGGGATACTTTTTATGCTATTATTAAAATTCCGTGGTACAACTATCCAATCCCAGTCGAAGTGTTTTGGAAAAAGTTGGTATAACGTTTCTAAAATCAAAAAGTTACCTACACAAAGAAAAAACTACTCATTTCGTGGTACAGTGTAGGTCGTGTTATTGATTTTATTACTGTAAGAACTGAAGTCGCTGTAACTGTAAGGCTTCATTCTGTAGTACATCGCTAACAATACAACATGTAAGTTTTGATGTCAGGCTCATGATACCGTAAAGGGCAATTATTTCACGCCTACGTTTGTTGAAAAAGGTGTGGGTTAATTTAAAAACGCCTTATCAACTTGAAGTTTCAAATCATCTTAACCGACTTCAAAACCGATGATATACTAGGTCAGACCAATTTTTTTTTTGGTAAATTTGACTAGTGATCGAGACTAATGATACTTCATGATCAGTGTTCGATTCCCGCACGGAGCAAATATTTGTATGATCTACAAGTAATTGTTCTGGGTCTGGGCGTTTATGTATGAGTTTATATTAATATGTTTGTAAACGCACCCACGACACAGGAGAAATACCTAGTGTGGGAAAACGTTTAAAAAACAATTACATCAGACTTTCGAACCACTCACTACCTTAAACGACTGTTAAAGAGCTAGTAAAGAAAGGCCGGGACTACAGATACCCATATGGCAAAAAAAAAAATGAACAAAGTGGGCATAAACTTGGCATATTTGCGCATAAACAAATTTAAAGTATATGGCCAAATAAATGCCCGGTTCCTGGTGACTAAAACGATAAACTTTATTTAGTAACAATTAAGTAATCAGAGAGTCACTCAAAGAGCAATGGAAAGCCGCAATAAAACCCGGAACAAGGATATTCAGCGAAGAACCAGAGTCACCGACATAGGTCGTAAAATTTGCAAGTTGAAGTGGCAATGGGCAGGCCACATCGCTCATAGAACTGATAACCGATGAAAAAGAATAGTTCTCTCATGGCGACCACGGACCGGAAGACGCAGCGTAGGCATGGTTCTCATTAAGTGGACCGACGACATCGTGAGGGTCGCGGGCAACCGATGGATCCAAGTAGCTAAATGTCGTTCAGCGTGGTGGTCTAAGAGGGAGGCCTATGTTCAGCAATGGACGTCTTTCAGCTGATGATGATGATGAAGCAGAATCTTAACTGGGCAATAAGGTCAGGTAAAACGCATTTGGTCAGCGTTTCCGGGTATTTATTGGGCGTTTATTCAATGCACCCAATGTGCAGGGGGGCATAAATAAACCCATCTCTAGCCGGGACCTATAGTTTAATGTGAGTGCATATCTACATAATTTCACTTTAAAACTATCTATATAAATGTTTCTGAACAAGTGATGACCTCTGACTGTACGTAGCATTGTGTGTGGATTTACCTATTCTTATCTGACCTTCCGTTTCTGGGCTACGTGCTACGTAACACCATCGGATTTAAAGATTTGGCATAAAAGCCTCGAAGCCATGCCAAAAACATTCCAAAAAAAAAAACACGTCGTCGATTCTAAATAAATATTTAAAATGTGTTCTTCTTCCAATTTATTATATTTTTTATTTATTTGTTGGTGGGGACTGTCAAATCGATCGCAGCGCGCGATGTGACACAGATGTGCAATAACTCGGGACTCTCGGGAGCGACGTATGTTAATATTAATATGCTCCACAACCTTTTATAGTAGATTAGTAGCCAAGGGCTGTAAGGCATCAGTTGCAGCCCGAGATATTTAGGCGCACGAGCGCAGCGAGGGCGCCTATAGTTCGAGGGTGCAATTGATGCTTACACCCGAGCTAACTACTCTGCTTTACATCTCGATTGTGAGGTAAGTAAAAAAAAACGGCATTACAAGAATAAACAATATTTAAAAAAAAAAACTATTCCCGCATTTTTTTTTTTTCCAGAACGGTAATAAGGACCTAGATACTTACCGAATATGAGAGATGTAAAAGTACTTTTTCGGGTTTTATTAATTTTTAATAAAAATGTGCCGACAACATTTAGGCTGAGGTTACACTAGGCCGCCTCGCGAACTGCGACACAAGAGCGATTAAAACAAATAAATGAACGCTCACGTATATGGCTACACCGTCCATCAGCGATACCACGTGTAAATCGTTTCGCTCTTCCAGTCGCATTGCAAATTATAGCGCCTTAGGTAGCTGTCAAGAATTGACAGATCTTATAAGTCCCGAAATCATGTGGTCACTGCGAGGCGCTGTCATCACGGACTTTTTTTTTATAGTGGTAAAATCATCAAATGAGTCCTCCCACCCAGGGCAGGGCGGGAAGGACTGTTAGATTAGTACTGACTAAAATCCACGGTGTCCTTCAATAGCCCTTTACGTGTCAGGGTCACGGTAATTGAAAAAGTCCCGCGAGAGAATACTTGTTATGAACTGAAAATGCTGAAATGTAGTAAGTACCTAAATAATGTAAATGCAGAAATCGTATAAATACTTCAAAGCTGAAATAAGGCGCACAATATTTTTTTGAACAAACTACAATAAAGTATGGTCAAACTTACTACATATTTAATGATAGTAGGTAATATAAAATTTCATTCTGTTGGTTTTCGAACATGACAAATCAAGCTAAATCACGTTTTAAACATTTTCCTTCTACTCTTTACTTATTGTCCCTAAAGTACCTAGGTTCTTCATGCTTTTAACGAAATGTTATAAAGTACATCGTTAGAAATAATTATTAAAAATCAATAGCTACCTTCTATTCACTAAAGAAAATAATCATACCTACCTAGTTAGCCATACAATACAATTCATTTTCTTTGTTCCATAAAAATAGAAAAATTCGATGAAAATAGAAAAACAATGGCTGAATAGAGCGCGTGTTGCGTTGAAGTCTTTTATGGGGGACCTACGTCATCCATAGAGTTGCCATGCTATGATATTATTGCTCCTTTTTGAACGAATAAAATGACACAATCTCTTTAGAGAATATTCATATCGATAGTCTAGTATAAACATCTGTTTCATTTTCATATTACATAATAATGTCACATTAAAACTAATCGATTAGGTAACCAAATTTAAACGAAAAAAGTTAATCGATAACGATATTAGTTTCAAAGAAACCCGGTTTAAACTTCAAATTGCTACAAAATGTAAAAGAATACGAGGAATTTAACAACCCCTCGGAGCCATAAAAAGTTTTACGAATGCATTTAACGTCGCCGGTCGGAGAAATTTAGAACTGCTAACGCCATCTAGTGGTACGATTTGATAGCACACGCAAACAGATGTGATTGTACAATTGGGAACAGCGCCATCTAGTATATTTTAGTCGCACTTTTTAACGAGGACGCCGCAAAAAACTACTTTTTGTTAATATTTTCTTCAAATAATTTACTTCGTTCATTTAATGCCATTCATAAGTTTCCTAATAATACTTATACGTATTTTTATAACACAAAAACAAGAGATTTACGCTCTTATTTCAAATATTCTCCATATTTTCGTTTTCAGACGTAAACTTGTTCTAAAATGGAAATTATGCTAATCCTACCTTAAAATGCTGGTGTGCTGCTTGCTCCTCCGCCTCGAACTTATGCTTTATGTTCTCTATGCGCATCTGCTTCAGTATGCCAGCCACCTCGATCCTGATAAAAGAAAGAAAAGTTTTAATAACTGCAATTATTGGGAAAAGTGAAAGAAGTTTGGATGGATTTTTGTTACTCTTTCACGCATAAACTACTACACAGATTAGGATGAAATTAGGTACAAAGATACTCTATTATAGCGATGCATCCGATACCGATATAATATCGGCGATACTTCGAGTTAGCCGATATATTGGTATTGACGATATTTTATGAGTTATGACCGATTCAACGATAGTTTTTAATTTAAAATGTAGTGTAAACGAGCGTGTTGTCTCGTATATTAGTACAAATGAGTTTGTTGCATCTGAGAGACTATTTTCCAGTGCAGGTCTTATTCAAACAGACTTGCGAAATCGCCTATCTCCGAATAATTTAATATTACTTTGTATTTTAAACAAAAATCTTATTAATGGTAATTTTAATTACTTTTTATAATTATCTAATATCAACCTATGTCACTAGTTTTATATTAATTAAAAAATAATCTGACTTGTGATTTATTTATTTTATTTTCTTTAAATGTTAATTTTTTAATTCACAATAAGCGTATCGGTATCGCCGATATTTTTATAAGAGTATCGGTATCGTTTTCGTATCGGCGAAAAGGCGTATCGGTGCATCCCTAGTTTATAACCTGGATTAACAGATGGAATAGTTTTTATCCCCATGTTATGTTCCCGTTGGATAATTATCGAGTTGTAGCGGGCGGAGTCCCTGGCAACAGCTAGTTTCCCCATAGTTGAGGCATAAACTCTGTGATGACAGTTGGGTATTTTTTTTGTTTTATTAACATTGGTGTCCACGACTAGGAATTTTCCCTATATCGTGGGAGTGTTTACATTTAAACTTACATACACAAACAGCCAACTAGAAATAAAACCATACTGAACATTTGCACCTACAACATACGGTCTCTGGCATAAACAGAGAGGTACCTAGAACTGAACAATGCATTAGCATACATTAATCATGACATAATAGGATTAAGCGAAGTCAGAAGGATGGGTTGTAACATCGAGGAATATGAAAACTATATCTTCTGCTACATCGGTGAAACAAAGGGACTGTACGGAGTAGGATTCCTAATTAAAAAGAAGCTAAAAAATAAAATAAAGAACTTCAAAGGAATCTCAGAAAGAGTAGCGCTTCTGCAACTTAAGTTTGAAGATACAGATTTCTCAATAATACAAGCATACGCGCCCACCGAAAAATCGCGCAACGAACGAGGAGAAGAATTAATTGACTATGCACTAGAATACAACCTATCTATAATTAATACTTTCTTCAAGAAAAGACCAAACAGAAAATGGACGTGGACATCACCAGATCAGAAAACAAGGAATGAAATAGACTTTATAATGACCAATAATCCTAAAATGATTACAAATTACGAAGTACTGAGCAATGTGATGTTCCCTTCTGACCATAGATTACTGAGAGCAACCTTCGTCTTGAATCACCCTATAAAAAGCAGAAAAAACTTTACTTCACTGCCGAGAACTATCAAGTCCGAAGAAGAGGCACAAAACTACCGCAGATGCTTGACAAGGAAATTAGAAAGTATATCAGAAGAATCAAATGTCCAAGAATATTACAACAAAATAGAGGAATCAATACAAAACAGCATAAAACAAAGAACCGAGTCGCACCACAAAAAAACTAACAAAATCTTCAGTGAAAATACAATACGACTAATCAAAGAACGTACCGAACTAATGTTTACAAAGAAAAAAGACCCTGGAATGAAAAAGAAGCTTAGCAACCTGTTTAAAGAAACAAGGAATTCTATTAAAAAAGACTACAGCAAACATAGACATGAAATAATAACAAGAAATTTAAGAAAATATAGAAGTACCAAAAGAGCCATAAAGGAACTAAGTCTAAGCAAATCATGGATACAAAAACTAGAAATAAACAAAGAAGAAACAAAGTCAAGAAAAAACGTAATAGACCACGCAACCAAATTTTACAAGGAATTATATAGTAAAAATGAAAACAATATAGTAGAAGCTATAGACGAGACGTTCAACACAAGCTCAACAGCGAAGCCAATTGAAGAAAGAGAAGTATTCGAACATATACGACAGCTAAAAGCCGAAAAAAGCCCTGGCCCAGACGGGTTGTCAAATGAAACCCTTAAACTAGGTGCACCAATTCTACTTCACCACCTAACTCACTTATTCAATAAGATACTAGACTCAGAAACTGTACCAGAACAATGGTGTACATCAGACATCATACTGCTCTATAAAAAAGGCAATCCTATGGACATCGGAAACTACAGACCAATTAGTCTACTGGCGAGCATCTACAAACTGTTTTCTTCAATACTTTTAAATAGAATAGCTAAAACAATAGACGAATCACAACCGAAAGAGCAGGCTGGATTCAGGGCAGGTTTCAGCACAACCGACCACTTTCAAACATTGGACCAAATTATGGAAAAATATAAAGAATTCAACAGAAACCTATATGTCGCCTTCATCGACTACAGCAAGGCATTTGATAGCATCAGCCACAGGGCAATATGGAACGCCCTAACACAGCTAAATGTTGAACAAAAATACATCAACATCATTAAAAACATATACGCAAAAAGTACGAGTCGAGTAAAACTAGAAACAAAAGGCGATGAAATAAAAATCGAGAGAGGGGTCCGACAGGGCGATCCCCTATCACCCAAAATCTTTATTGCTGTCCTAGAATGCATATTCCGAAATCTTAACTGGGAAAAAAGGGCATAACCCTAGAAGGCTGTAATCTCAATCATTTACGTTTTGCGGATGACATAGTCCTAGTGGCCGAAACTGCCAAAGAACTTGAGGAGCTTATACAACAATTTTATTAAACAACGAAAGCATAAAGGTTGGCCTACATATGAACGCCTCAAAAACAAAAATCATGACCAACAACCACCAAGTACCAATTATGATAGAAGGAAAAAATATTGACTATGTCAACCAATACATATACTTGGGAAAGCAAATGTCTTTTTCAAAGTCGAACAATGAGGAAGAGGTAGAGAGACGAGTAGGCTTAACATGGAGAAGATTCTGGTCACAGAAAGAAATCCTGAAAGGTAACTATAACATAAACCTAAAAAAGATAGTTCTTGATACGTGCCTTCTGCCCAGCTTGCTCTATGGCTGTCAAACGTGGACCCTCACAGACAAAATAAAAAGGAAAATAAGAACCACCCAAAGAGCCATGGAAAGAAGCATTCTTAAAATAAAGAAAGTACAAAAAATAAGAAGTGAAACCATAAGAGAGCAGACTAAAGTTCAAGATGCACTTACCAAGGCCCTTAAACTAAAATGGAAATGGGCTGGCCATGTGGCACACTACAATGATAAAAGATGGACACTAATAGCAACCAGGTGGAGAGGTCCCACAGGGAAAAGAAATATAGGAAGACCGTTTAAGAGATGGAAGGACGACATAGTTGAAACAGCAGGGAAAGACTGGCTGCTCAAAGCAAAGGACAGAGGAAAATGGGACAAGCTGGAGAAGGCCTTCACCCTAAGAAGGGTCCAACTTAAAGATTGACTTGATTAACATTACTAACAATTAGCCTATAAAAAGACCACTAACAATCATACTAACGACATTTGGATTGTAAAATAAGTTAACAAGTTGGAAATAAATGGCTTTATTATTATTTATTTATTTATTTATTTATTTAAGCTTCATATACAAACAGTGGTACATAGGCGGACTTAATGCCACAAGGCATTCTCTACCAGTCAACCTTTGGGTTAAATAAGAGAGTATTGTGGTAGGGTACAAAAAATAAATAAAAAAATATCCGAAATAATAATTAGCAAACAGAAAAAATAATGCTTCAATATATTTACGTAGATTCTAATACATATATACAGATAAAATAAACTAAACAATATTATAGTAACAATAAACATAAAAAAATAACTTAATAATAACCATTATGACTTGACTTGACAAAGTGAGCTATTGATTGTGACTTAGAAATTTCGCAGTTTTCTTTTAAAACTGAAATCGCTTTCAGCTTTTTTAATGCTAATGGGAAGCGCGTTCCAGAGTTTTATAGTTGATATTGCGAAAGAATTAGACATAAAACCAGTGCGGTGTGGAGGAATTTGGAGAAGTAGTTTTTTGGAAGCTCGAAGGTTACAACTATGAGAACTACCCAACACTTTAAAATGAGATTTTAAATATTCAGGAGCCCGTGGATCGTTCAAAATTTTGAAAAGCAAGCAGAGAGATCTGAGGGATCTTCTGAGTCGGATAGGCAACCATTTAAGCTGAGAACGAAAAGAAGAGAATGGAATATTATTATTATTATTACACAAACAGCCAGACCCAGAACAACTACATACTTGTAGATCATGCAAATATTTGTTCTGTGGGGGAATTAAAACCGCGATACATAGCACAGTTGATCGCTCTGTCTGTCCCTGCGCCTGTACTGTGCCGTCATAGGCATGTTAACTGTATCAATGAATTGCTTTAATAAATACGTCAGAAAGAGTTTAAAAAAATAATGGACACGTATTTTTCCTTTTGTTGAATTAATGCATATTATATACAAAAATGAAGAAGAGAGTGGGGGCTTGTGACGTCAGAAGCAAGTGAAAACCGCACTTGCTTGTGACGTATTGGCAATTTTAAAAGTGTCATATCTTCGTTAATTTTTGTTTAAGTAGGTAACAAAATAAAAAAATACGTGTCAAATATTTTTGATAATCTCAGTGATTGTCCTATTACTATTTTTTATTCAAATATCGTATTACCTGATCCGCATATTCTCCTGCAACCTCCGTAG
The DNA here is from genome assembly GCA_954870645.1 of Agrotis clavis. Classification (NCBI taxonomy): domain Eukaryota; kingdom Metazoa; phylum Arthropoda; class Insecta; order Lepidoptera; family Noctuidae; genus Agrotis; species Agrotis clavis. The sequence continues at coordinate 22,816,597 of OX940930.1, forward strand.
AGGTCCGAGGTACTCCTGTGAGCGTCCTCCGCGCACCTCTGCCAGCTGATGGTCCACCTGTTTCACTCTCTCGCAGTACAGCTGCTCCCGTAGGACCGAGAACTGACGCTCCAAGTTCGCTGGAAATAGAGGGAGAGGTTTTAGTAGAAAGTCTATGGTTAAGTCAATAGCATTTTGGTATAAAATATGCCAATAGATAGATCTCCTCAAGACGAATATTTTTTATTATGACAACTTCTCTAGTTTCAGATTCTGAGAGGAGTTACAGAGAGCTAATTAAGTAAAATTGAATAATGTCATTTCATTGATTTATTAACTTTCGTGAATACCATTAATTACAAACATCATTTTTTGCTATTGACTGTGTTTTTTACAAAGCAGATTGTATTGTATTGTTAGGGGCTCCCTTTTCCGCATTTGGACTCGTAGGTGGTCCGTTATGCGTGAGGTGGGACGATTGGCTATATGAGCCAACCCAGCTCCTTCCAGAAGCTCAGAAGTCTCCTGGGACGTTCACAGGCTTCTTGGAGCGACCTTGGAATGCCAAGGTTTTGTGCCCGTTGGTTAGCAACGCCCTCGCACTCCAGGATTACGTGGGTTGCCGTTTCATCCGCATTCAGGCAGCCCCTGCACAACGGGCTGTCTGTCGCGTTGATGGTAAACAGATGTTTGTTGAGTGGGCAGTGACCGGTGAGCATGCCCACTACAACTCGTAAGTCTGTTCGTTGGAGACTGAGAAGTCTGCTGGTCAGTCGCGGTGTTAGTGCAGGTACCGCCTCTCTAGACTGTCTGCAGTCGGTTGTAGATGCCCATCTGGCATTATGTTTTTTTGGGTTTGCAGACGTACCCAGGTCCTGAGTTGACCGGATGGGATAGGCAAAAAGGGTGTGGGGCCGGCCACGTCCACATCCGAGCCTCTCCTTGCAAGTTCGTCTGCCGCATCGTTACCCAATGATCCGCTATTTCCTTTTATCCATTGCAAGATGACCCTATTGCGGTTCGAAATTTTTTGCAATGCTAAGTGACATTCATAAATTAGGCTGGACGACATAATATTGCCGTTCAGCGCCGTTAGTACAGCCATACTATCGGATAGAATTCTAATCCCGTAGTTAGAGATGTTTCTTTCCATGACTGCGGTGGCAGCTTGGGTGATTGCTACACATTCACATTGGAATATGGAGCTATGTTCCCCTAGTGGTAGAGATACTTTGATGTTGAGATCCATTGAGAATACACCAGCACCTGTGCCGGTTTTGGTTTTAGAGCCGTCCGTGTAAATTCGGACTTCGTTAACTCCTGATTGATCTCGTTCGGTCTCTGATAGTTGAATTCGATAAAGTTTATCGAACACGTGAGTTTTGGGGATTCTGTCACAGGGCGCTTCAATGTATGGTACATCGTTTAGCGCCCTTTCCCATATTATGGTGTGATTGCCCCTTTGGTTTTTCCACATGCCGGAGTGTTTTAGCCTGATTGCCGCCATACTGGCCTCCTGTTGAATAAAGAGATCCAGTGGCGGCAGACCTAGCATTATCTCCAGGGCATTAGTGGGTGTTGTTCGCATGCATCCTGTGGTGGCTGAGCAGGCCAACCTTTGGAATGACTGCAGTTTTTTACGGGTGGTTATGAGTTCAGTTCTGGGCCACCAAACTACCGCTCCGTAGGTGATTATTGGCCTAATTACGCTCTTATACAGCCATCAGGCCCGAAGCCACCTAACATGCCGATTCCTATCGGCTTGTCTTTCGAGATAAAGCAAATACTAGTATCTATTATTTTCATTATTCATAAACGAATTAAGAAAAGAACAATAAAAAAAAAAAAAAAACGCCTACAATTTTTTTCCGCGCAATTTCAACTCACGCCAAACAGACAAAGTTTGTAAGCCGCAAGGCGAATCCGGAATTCAGTTCATAAAATTCAAAGTTTCTCTTGTAGCGATCGTGAGCTTGAGGCCACATAACACCGCTAGTTTAAGGACGCTCGGAAGCCGAATATTACCGGCTTATGATAAGGATAGAAATATGAAATGCGTACGCCAGAACGAGATGGAATGATACTGGACTTCGTAATTCGTTTAGATTGTATTATTTGGATGACAGATTCACATTAGTTTTGGTTCGCGCTTATTTTTTTTGTATTTATTGTTTTTACCTGTCCATTTGCATTTGATTTGGTATTATTGTTGAAATTTATAAGTTTTGCGTAGTTAGCGCATTAATAACAATGTTAGTTCAGTTCAATGGTATTGTTATTTGGTAAATGTTCAGTGTTCACCGTAATATTAGTTTCGAAGTTTTAACTAGATGGCGTTGTGCAATTACGTCACGATCCTGAATCGCGGTGTTAAGGTCTGTAGGCGATTAGTATAGGGTTTTGTGAACATCATTTTTAAGGAAGTTGTTAAAAATTGATTAACCGACTACAGAAATTAAGGACTAAGGTTAAAAGAAAGAAGGTTACTAAATTTATTCGTCCTTAAAATACAACGTTTATTTTGTTTATTCTTTGTTCGCGGCATAACTTCATCGTTTATGAACCGATTTTGATGATTCTTTTTTTGTTGGAAAGAAGATGTTTTAATGGTGGAAACTTGATAAGGAAATCAGGGTTTGATGATAGAAGACCAGAGAAATCGAGTGAAACTTTCAAAAATCGTAGGGGCGGCTAGTATGTTTGTAAGTTTTTTCATTAAGTTTTGGTCCGGCTTCCCTTTCAAGGATATTTACCCTACGCCACTGACAGCCATAGTGTTATTTTCGGCGAGAGGCCCCAGGATTTCCCCAGAAGTCTTCTGCATTGCCAAAATGTTATGCTAGCTTTACAAAGCAGATGCGGATGGCAGCAACCGATGGGGAAGAAAAGTTCTCGAGTGGCGACCACGGACCGGAAAACGCAGCGTAGGCAGGCCTCCCACTAGGTGGACCGACGACATCGTGAGGGTCGCGGGCAGCCGATGGATGCAAGTGGCGAATTGTCGTTCGGCGTGGCGGTCTAAGGGGGGGGCCTATATTCAGCAGTGGACGTCCTCCGGCTGATGATGATGATGATGATGACTTAATTGCCTCACTTATTACCTAATAGATCTCTAAAAACCATAAAACTGAACCAACTATGAAAGAATGAAAACCATGTTAGTAGCAAAGGTTCTCCTTAAAATGCTCTTTTAATTTTTTTATAGCTTATGGCTATTAGGGGTTGGGGCAGAGTCACATACATCAATGTCCATTCTCCTTTTCTTTATTTTAATATGGTATTTGGTGTGTTACCAGTTTTAAGCAGGGTTTGAAATTATAAAGACTATTATTTTCATTGCTATTAACAGACATCTATTTAAATAAATTTGACAGGCCTGTTGGTCTAGTGGTTAGTGACCCTGACTGCTATGCCGGAGGTTGTGGGTTCGATTCCCACCCAGGACAAATGTTTGTGTGATGAGCATGATCATTATGTACTGTGCTGGGTGTAATTTATCTATAACATTTATGTATTTAGAAACATATAAGTATGTTTATCAGTTGTCTAGTACCCATAACACAAACTCTGCATAGCTTGGGACTAAATGGCGTTGTGTGATAGTTGTGGAATATTATTATTAGATGAGACAGAGAGGCTATAAACTAGGTCAAATCAAGGCCATAGAACCACCAAATCAGGATTTGGAGGAGAACTACACTAAGCATTAGGTGACTAAATGTCGAAAAAGTGTATGGCCAATAAGAAACTCTCAAGAAATAATTGTGTATTTTTTTTTTATATATTTCTTATGGATATTGCAAGTACTATGAGACTAACTAAAGTAGCCTAAACCCTGGCAACTTGTATTATAATTAAAATTAAGGACAAATATTAAAATAGTAGTTTTACTTTCAACTTGACTTCTAATTGACAAAAGGATAAATAAGGCAAAGGTCTAACAGAAAATGAGAGGAAAAAAATGTTTTTTTAAACTGTTTGAATGGGCTTTTTGATCAAAGATGAGTCAGACATTTTAATTACAAAAAAAATGGGTCTGTAAATATATAAAATCACAAAAACAATTTAGAATAGAATAGAAGAGATAAAATACAAAGTCTGGTCAAAATGCCAACCCATCACCCATTCTAAAGCCTAAAAATATTTATTAAAGTACTTACATAACTGATAAGCAACTAAAACAATTCGCAAGATTCCAACAAAACCAGATAGCGAATAAAAACAAACAATTATCAACAATTCCGCCAAAAACATTGATGTTTTGTAAACATAACCTCAAAACACATAACAAAGGGTACTAACATAGGTTGTCGAGACACTCGTTCCTCCGCCTTTCACACTCGCTCTCGTCCATCTCCGAGGAATCATCAGAATCAGGTTCGTCTGCTTCTTCAGCACTTGAATCCCTATCAGGACCTCTCGATGACCCATTGGAACGCTCAGTATCTCCACCCGACATCTCCCCGTCCCCATCACTGTCACCTTCCACTTTCATAGACGGCATTTTAACTGGATATAATGACTTCACTAAGAATTTTAAACAACTGAGAAAATTATACAGAACAGTGTTGATTTTCGCTCCCTTTAGAAAGTAGGACGTCTGTTGTCAATGTCAAATTCGTAGAATGTCAGAAACTCAGAAGTGTCAACGTCAATTTTTGTGTTGCCAGCGTTGTTATAAAATAAACTACTAAAATATTCGACGATTGATTTGTTCACCGATAAACATTAGGTGTATGTTACTATGTTCTACAGCTTGACATAAAAATGTAGAAAACCGGAAGTCGCCACTGTCTTCGCGCTACCAGCACTTTGAATGATTTTTTTTTTTTCACTTATTACGTTAGTTTTATGGCACAATAACAAATCTAACAAACCTGCGGTCTTTGTTTACATCAAATATCAAAGATTTTAAAACGCTGTCAGAAATAAAAATTTTAGTTCCGTTTCAATCCTTTCTGGCCAAGCTGTATCTAATGATATTAGGGATCAGGGACCACATCAGTTTCGGTTTTTATCTTACCGCACCACCGATATATAGGCGACATTTTTTTACCCCGTTGGCGGCGCTTCACCTATATATAGGTGATGTGCCGTTAAGGGTTTTTGACAGTACTATCTTGTCATAATATTGCTTATTCTTAAAATCCTTTACGTTTGCATCGGTTTTCTCTTTTCTATTTGAACTATCGAGAATATCTGCCATATATAAGTGCAACACTGACCGTCAAAAAGGTGTTTATGGTTTCGAAATTAAAATGTCAAAGAAAATGACGAAAAACGACAATTTGCGACGCCATAAAAACTGCTGATTTAGCGAAAAAAAAGAATTTTTGCAAACGGGTGAGTATTTTTGAGAAAATTACTGATTTGTTGGTTAATAATAATATAGGTAATGTATGTGCAACGGGGTTTTACCCAGAGGTAGGTATACTTCAATTTATATGTGATTTTCACTGAACGAGTACGCTTTTACGTAAAGTGGGACTTCCTGCAATCAATCCCATGTATTTGTGTATTGAATAGACATATGCACTTAATATTTACGCATAAGTTCCTCTATGAACGTAGCTTTCAGATAGTACCTATATTTTTAAGTTCCGTGAAACTTTATAGTCGTAATAATTTATTTAATTTTGTTGAAAAATTTTGCACCGTCGGCAAAATGTTTTGAGCCAGTTTTATGTCTGTAAATAAATATTTTTTTACTATGAGGTGTGTTTGTATTTTTTTTCGTATTTATTGGTTAATTATAATATTGGTAATGTGTGTGCAACAGGGTTTTACCCAGAGGTAAGTATATTTCAATTTCTATGTGATTTTCACTGAACGAGTACGCTTTACGTAAGTGGGACTTCCTTCAATCAATCCCATGTATTTGTGTATTGAATAGACGTATGCAGTTAATATTTACGCATAAGTTCCTCTATGAACGTAGCTTTCAGATAGTAACTATATTTCTAAGTTTCGTGAAACTGTATAGTCGTAATAATTTATTTAATTTGGTTGAAATATTTTTCACCGTCGGCAAAATGTTTTGTGCCGGTTTTATGCCTGTAAATAGATTTTTTTTTACTATGAGCTGTGTTTGTATTTTTTTTCGTATGAAGAAAGAACCCTGCCATCGATAAAAGCCATAAAATATATACGTTAAAGATCTACTTTACGAAATAATAATTTTTAAAGTTCGCATAATGTTTTATTTCAACCATAGTCAATGTTTACCATTTAAAATAATAAATTAGAGACGAAATGTCAACAAACACTTAACACGACCCGAAAGGGCCATTCATTAGCTCGTAACATAAACATAACTTGAGATTACGACCGACGCCCAAGTATAAACAAAAAATACTTTGTTAAGTGGCGGCGTGTGCGGCCATCTGGCGCGTGGATTACGTCATCGCGTGCGCCGCGCGAACGCGGGAAATCCCTTCACCTATATATAGGTGATGCGCCGTTGACCGGTTATTATTGCCTTTGCCAATTGAAGTTACAGGCTTTTCGAATTCCGTATCACTTGCGGATTAAAGAGAAAATCCAATCTTCTTTCTTTTCCCATACTTTGGTAGAAAGTTAAATTGACAACAAAACTATAAACATTTTAATGATAATGTTTCGGAAATTGGTTTACATTCGCCTAACATCCATAAAAAGATACTGTTGTTTTGGTCCAAATTTCATGAATTTTCTCCGTTCATCCTCTTCGGAAACAACCTTATCTCTTGGATAAAATTATTCGTTATACAATGACACGAATCCTTAATGTGGCTCTAGATTACCGAACGCGGCTTCATGCCATCCTTCCAATTCAGTTTGATAGGCTCGGTGTCCACAAAATTTCCAGTGTTAGCTTACCGGTGTTCCTGTCCTCGGTACTCAGCACTGAAAGGCTGATCAGGGATCAGGAGAATTTTATCTTTCTCCCAGGACCGGTGTTTGACCGATGCAGAGGACGCCTGGAAAATGGCTTGCATGGATACGGATCGACCCGAAAACCTGTTTCCGAGAGAAACTGGGAGGACCCGCTCTGCAGGTTGGTACGGAATAATCTCATTCATTCGTCCACCAACACTGCGGAGCGTACCCGACTGCTGGCCGTAGGTGAGTGGAAGTCCGGTTTTTGGCTTCAGATGCTTCCATCACCCAACATAGGTACCTACTATGCTGGGTATGACATAACCTTCCGGGTCGCTACTTGCTTGCGTTTGGGCGGTTCGTGTGAGACTGAGACTCCATACCACTGTTCATGTGGTAATGTAGTTGACTGCCTCGGCACCATAGCCTTTCCTGTAGCAGGATTACAGATCGGTTAGTGCGACACACCAGCTTAAATGACATTATCCGTCGTGCCCTTGTCATCGCCGGGTTTTCAGCCATCTTAGAACCCAGTGACTTGGCACGCGACAATGGGAAGAGACTAGACTAGATGGTATAACCATAATGCCATAAAAGCTGGGTAGGCCTTTGGTGTGGGATGCAACATTTGTGTCAGCACCCTTGCGCCATCCCATCTTCCTAATTCAGCGTGTTGTGAAAAACTCCAAACGTCGCAAATACATTGGTTTAGCTAGTAGCTACGTGTTTGAGCCGTTTGGGATTGAAACTCTAGGGCCATGGGGTCCGAGTGCTCTCAAAGTTTTTAAAGGTATGGCCAGGCTATAAGTCGACTCTTCAGGGGACCAGAGGGCTGGCCTATACCTAGGCCAACGAATCAGCATTGCCATATAACGTGGCAATGCTGCAAGCGCTCTTGTATTATATTTAAATAAAAAAAAGAAACATTTTATCTGATATTAAATTTAATAGGTATTACTATTATTTACAATAAATTGTTCACTATTAACATGTTATTTATTTATATCATTTCCTCAATTGTTAATAAATTATATACATGGCTATTTATAAATAAGATAATATCAATACTGTGAAGTTCACCAAATCCACAATTTCGTATTATGAGCATGAAAAATATATGGAAAATTGTTCTTTGATGAAAATTAAAATACCTAAGTACACTCCAAACATTATTCTTGCTCATAATAGTAAAACAATAACTTAAAATCAGAATTAAGTAAAAAACACAAACAAATTATAGTTTACAAGTTTTAGCACCTCCACAGGTTACAACTGATTTATGTTTTATTCAAAAACGAAATAACTTACAAAAACTATTGCTGCTTCGCAAACTTTTTTGAAAAAAATCTTTAAATTATGACACTGTCTCAAAATCAGTACACATAACATGAAATTAGTGGTAATGATGAATACCTAACAACATACATGTAAAATAACATAATTACTTTAAAATTGTGATTACGTTAAAAAAAATGAATATTAAATCCACATTTCTTCGTGGCCTTATATATTTGGCACTAAATTATTTGGATGCACATGTCTATCTACATAGATGTACAAATATTAACGGAATTAATAATCAGGACATTTTATAGAATATTATTGGCGTATGTTATTTTTGTATTGCAATGAACTATATCGCAGTGTGATGTTCGTAACCAGATAATATTAATACTAATAACTCTAAATCATGTCTTCCAAACTTTGTACCTAGTGTAAGAACAGCTGCGAATTCATATAGGATACTGTAAATAAATCCATTTTTGAAGTAAATATGATTATTTCCAGCATCGGTGGTAGAATTACTTCCTCGAATATTATCCTATGTTATTATTGTCTTGTACAGTTTGAATCGAACTTATTTGATTCGTTTTGTTGAAATATGTCCCAGGTCTTTATTCTAATTTTAAGGAAAATAATGTATGCTCTTTTATTTACTTACTTAAATACTTGCGTAAATATGTAATTTATTAATATTCTCTGGTTACACTAACGGAACCATGTAGACGGAGTCGTATAACACCCAGTTCGCGAATATTCATTCTTATATTATTTTATTTATATATAGGTACGTAAAATGGGTAAACTTGCCAAAAAGAATAATTTATTGGCCGAAAATATTAATTGAAATAGGTACACTATAAAAAACAGATATGTCGTTGTACAGTAGGTAAATTGATTATACGGATATAAAATATTGCTTTTCTACTCACTATATTAGCAGTGTTAATTTAATTGGTTTTATTGTAACTATTAACGTCCTACCACCGAGTCGTTTCTTTATAGAGAAATCCACAAGAAGACTACTGGAGAAATTTTTCAAAAAATTCTATTTTTTATAACTACGTACCGTATAAATTTGGCGTTTAGAGACATATTTTATTGTTTTATCTTCGTATTTATTAACTATCTATTTTATTCACCGCAAACTATAAATTCCTCTGCATTATTGTTGGTGTAATAGTTTAGAATTTTTAACAATCTTATTATTTTTAACATGCTTAATATAATTTATTCGGACTGGCAATATATGCGAAATATTCTTTATTCTAATCACGAATCTTTGTCATTTATTATTTAATTGGAAAAGTTAAAAATTACGCAGGACAGCAAAAAATAATAATAGGTGATTGCATTGGACAGTCTTCACAATTTATAGAACCGTATTTTTAATAAATAAGTATCATTAATACTACTAAATGAATATTTTCTACAATTACTTTGGAATGTATATAGTTGTTTATTTCAGTAATTTATGTATTCGCGACATCATAATATAATAAAAAAAAACAAATACTCATTGAAGTATTGAAACGCAAAGGTTTATGAAAACTCCTTAATATTTTAATGGCCATTTTGGCCTTTGCTGACGCATATAAGAAGGTTTTTTAAATAGCCGTAAATAATTCCGTGTACATACATTAATCTTCGGCCTTGACTAAATTATAATATCAAGCAATAAATTTAATAATAACATGCCTTTATTCAAAGAGGGGAATTTAGTTTATTTTTTATTGGCGCATTACACTCATAATTTTTAGGTTCAAAAGTTTGGGGCGTGCTTTGCCGAGTCAGTCAGGACAAAACGTTGAAAATATTATTTCAAATTTTATATATAAATGTCTAAACTACCGAAGGATTTAATGACTGACTCTCGGGGTCATTTATAATAATAACTATTTCTAAATATTATTAAAATAAGAAACAAAGATAACACTAACCTTCCTTCGTTTCTAATTTTAACAAACAATTACTTAGAAGTTTAAAATGACATAACATCCACGAATAAGGCAGTATATTTTGTTAAAAATTTAAAAATAATCTCGCTATGGATTTACAAGATAAACTCACTCTTTTATTGTAATCACTATAATTATGCACGAAACATTCTTACCACCAGACAGTGATTTTATTGCCAATTTTATTTATTTTCAAAATGAAGAATTCATGAATTAATACAGATAAAAACTTACGAATTTCGTGGTATATCGACTTTTATTAATAAACATTATTTTATTTCTCTCATTTTGATTTAATAACACCACCTTTACACTCATCTTCATAAGTAAATCGCACCTCACTTGTAACACTTACTATATTTTTGAAATAAATCCATAACTAAACTAAAGTGATGTTTGAAACGATTAAAATATACTCATTCTGTAAAAATCGACTCGAAAGTACAATCGAGTTACACTAACGTAAAAGATCTCGAACTCTCGTCTTGATTTAAATATTCAATTTCAACTAAACAAGATTTTGGGAACACATTTCTAAATTCTATATTTTCATCTACATCGTTACGACCTGAGAACGTGTTCGTCTCGCTACATGCCTCTCTATCGCTACCGAGGACGCTCATATTCGACTTCGTTTTAAATTTCTTTTTGACGTCGCAAACGTTTAGGAAGTAGAAAAGCAAATGTAAAACCATTTGCGTGATGATATCGAACATCAAGATCAGTTTGGTCATACTGAAGTCCCTGGCGACGTGTATGACGCGGCCGGGCGTGGTCCGGGCGGGTGCGTGGCGCTAGGTGTGCTTGAGCCAGTGCGCCGGCACCCACTGCGGCTCCCGCTCCAAGCTGTTGATCTCGTTCAGCAGCTGCTGGTAGGCACGTTGGGTGTCGTTATTTATGATAATCATGTCGAACAAGTGGCCCCATCGTAATTCCATATCTCGTGCGGTTGCGATTATTTCTTTTAACTCCTCCTCCTGAAAATAACAGAAATATTATGTTAGTAATGTTCATCATAAATTCTCAATATCTATGAACAGATAACTAAGATATCGTCAACATACACATGTTCTATTAAAACCTTTTGTTTGTGAATGAAACGTAGTTTACTAGCAATTTAATGTAGCCGTACAATTTATTAGAAAACTAAATTCTTCTCACCAAAGCTTTCGCAATGAAGTACAAAATTAAATGCTTATTGTTCTAAATATATTTACGCTCAAGAGGTTTTTGATAGAAACCCGTTATAATATCCAACTTATCTAACTGCAATAACAACAGCTGATTTATTTAATGTTAAAACGTTACCTTGAAAGCCTCCCCGTTTCTTATCTTCTTTTGTCTCAGTTTTTCCAAGCTGGGTGGTGCGACGAACACGGTGTAAGGCTTCAGGTCGGAGTTGCGGAGGATCTTCAGCGACTGAGGGTGTAGGTTCAGCACGCAGATCTTCCCTGAGTTCACTACTTCCCGAATCGCTTCTAGCGATGTACCTGGAAAGAAGATTAAGAGGAGTACATTATTTTCTGTCCTCGTTTTTCTCTTAGCTTGTTTGATAGGAATAAAATGATCATTATTGTGGTCATTCTAAAACTGAATCAACCCTGAATTCGGTTATGTGTTTGGCACCTTCAGATGCGTCCGTAAGTACAATGTTATGAGACTGAGCCTCAGCTCAATTAACTACATTTTGCTGGGGTGTTTATGTTCTTACCGTAATAAGCTTTCTCATATTCTCCATGTTCCACAAACTTTCTGTTGAGAATGTCTGCCTCGAATTGTGTGCGAGATATAAAGTGGTAGTCCTGGCCGGGCACCTCGTGGTCTTTGCGAGGACGTGAAGTGTCTGTAACGTGATAATGGCGGTAAGTTAATTCCCACAACAATGAACAAAATTACAACGCTTATAATAAAGGATTTTTTTAATCGTATTCGTGAAATGCTGTTGTGTTGAGTAAAGGTGTAGTGTAAATTATTTAAAAAACGATAAAAACATATTTTTATTAATAGGACTTACGTGGTACAGCAGCAGCAAATCTCGAGCTGTCTTCCATTAACCGCTGTCTGAGCTCATGTCTGCCAATGTTAGGAGGACCAATCAGCACAATGGGTCGCTTGTGTGACGCCCGCGGGTAGTACAGCGCGACCTCTTCATATGTCAGGATCTCCTCTTGCTCGTATTCTGGAAGGTTTAATCTCACTAATCTCACTTATAATGCTTTTTTCTGGGATGATATGGTGGGTTTGATATTAGAATAAAGAGATTTTAAGAAAATGGAACTTGTAAAATTACCATGAAAAAATATGCAATTTAAACATTATGATTTAAGGCCTATCCGCACACAACAGTGCCGACACGTTCCGTACCGTACCGTTACGTGACGTGATCAGTGCCGTATCGATCAGTGTCAGTGAAATATGATATTGTACCATACATTTTGGACGACGCTATCCGTACTCATCAGTGTTAGTGCCGTTCAGTGATTTTCGTTCACTCGTATATATGAATAGCACGTCACGGAACGGTACGGTACGGCACTGTTGTGTGCGGATAGGCCTTTAAATTGCATTTTTAGGGTGCCGTAGTCAACAAGGAACCCTTATAGTTTCGCCATGTCCGTCCGTCCGTCTGTCCGCAGTTTAGCTCAGAGACGCACAGTACTAGAGAGCTGTAATTTGGTGTAAATATACAGATTTGTTGTGCCGAAAAAGTGGTAAAATAAAATCTCGTAAAATATTTTTTTTTAGGGTACCTCCTGTACACGTAAAGAGGGGATGTTTTTTTTTTTCTCGCGTACCCCTTAGTGTGGGGTATCATTAAATAGGTCTTTAAAAAATATTGATAGTTTCCATTAACAATTTTTTGATAAAAAAATTCGTTTGTGAAATATTAAGCTTTAAAGTGCTAAATTTTGCTCGACTCGAGTGTCCCCCCCCTCTACCAGCTAAACGGTTATGTTTGGGGGTGTGAAAAAATTCACAGTAGTAGTATATATAACGAAGTTTAAAAGAAAATTATCATGACTAAGTAGGCTTTACAACTTTACGAGTAATAGTCGACCAACTTATAAAATGTACTTGGATAACATATTTTCCTAAACAAAATGTATCGGAGAACATGCTCTTCAACTGCAAATGTAAGTTTGTCAACTTTATTTTTACAGCTGTAATAGGTATGTTTTTTGGGGATAGGTAGGTTTTTATCGTCAACTATTTTTAACTTACTTCAAAAAAAGGGGGAGGTTCTAAATTCGTCGTAATCTTTTTTTTATGTATTTTCCCCGATTTCTCAAAGACTCCTGGACCGATTTTGAAAAGTCTTCTCTTTAAAATTAAATTCAGCGAATCAGTTTAGTTAATTCGCATAAGTATTTTGATGGGCAACTACGGAACCCTACACTGTGCGTGGCCCGACACGCACTTGGCCGGTTTTTTTTTATTCTGATAAAAATGTAGCACACGATAACAGTCACTAAAAATCTACCATTACTACAATCTTATTTTAGTCTGTCCACACTAAAACTTTCACAAAACCATAGATCTTGAAATTTGACTTTTTTGAGATCGAGACATTGCTATTAATTGGACGTAGTTACACAAAAAGGATCCAATCCACAAGAAGGTAGTTTTGAGTTATAGGCCAATGAAGTTGTAACGCAGTTTAGTTGAACATTTGATATGTTTAGATCATATGTGTTGTGATGATTATTTAGCAAATTTTTCGTATTTAATTTCGTATTAAGTTTTGTAGTAAAAGTAATACAATTTTATAGAGATAATGTGGAAAAAGTGGATCTGAATCCTTTTTGCTAAATAAATAAGTGTAAGGGTGCTGCTCAACGTACATTCATCAATAACGATCCACATAATATTTTAGTAACTTATTCAATAAAAATCAATGTATAATAATAGTTTTTTATTAAATATTAATAATTATTATCAAACTTAAGGCTAACAGAGTATATCACGCAATGTAATTGGTTGAAACTTGCTAGTTTTGTATGAAAAACTGTCAAAGAAAAGAGATCAAAATAGTTGTCACTATACCACTTTTACTTTTACACTGTAAGAAAGTGCAGGCTTTGAGTGTGTATACTTAAAGGAAAACCATTCCCATATCAGCCGTAGGACGTCCACTGCTGAACATAGGCCTCCCCTATAGATTTCCAATAGGACCCGTTGGAAGCGGCTTGCATATCCAGCGCGATCCTGTGGTCTTCATCGCTGTCCACCTTGCGGGTGGAAATCCTACGTTGCCCTTATCGCTGCGTGGTCTCCATTCGAGAACTTTACGGCCTCAGTTCTGCGTGCTATGTGGCCTGCCCACTGTCACTTCAACTTGCTAATTTGCTGGGCTTATGTCGGCAACTTTGGTTCGTCTACGAATCTCCATTTTTATGATTCGATCGCGCAGAGAGACTCCGAGCAAAGTCCTTTCCATAGCTTGTTAGGCTATCTTGAGCTTACTGATGAGGCCCATATAGTAAGAGACCAAGTTTCAGTGCCATAAGTCATCCTTGGTAACACGCATTAGTCAAAAACTTTCGATTTGAAGCACTGAGGTAACTCGATTGACTTTCCCAACAGGTGAAGTGAGTGGTGAGAAGAAATAATTTTATCTAGATTCCCATATATTTAAAATTATTTCTATCAAAACCTTCTAACAGTTAAAATGGTGTAGGAATGCTAACATCAAACTTGGCTATCTGCATCAACTTCAAAGTCAATCATTAAACTGTTGAATCCGTCAACGTCTTCTAAAATTTGATCATTGCCCAAAGGCAATAGTTGCTCATAAAATTCCAAACAATCATTTATAGAAATTAAATCAAACATGGACTCAAAGGGGGCCTCCCTTTGTGCTGACACTCTTTGAGGCGCGCGTGGAACACAAAGGGCCGTCGACCCGGGCATGGTCCATGATCCGACAGCGAGTCGCCCACGCCTGTTGGCGGGAGATCGTTCTGCGACGTTCGTCGCCGTGGGCGTCTACCACTGCGGCTGGGTCGTGAGCTGCATGCTGTCCCCTCCCTACTCCTTCGCTAGTATGACTGCTTCGCAAAAGAAGGCGACCGCTTCCCACTCTATCCCGCGGGTATCTATTTATCAGCGGGTATTCGCCGTACCAACAGTTCATGGACCAAACGACTGTTGGCAAAACGTTTCGGACACCTAATATTATAAAGAGGAGAGAGATTTTATTTTTGTGTGTATGTTTTTAATGTACAGACGCCAGCAGGTCAACCTACCCGAATCTGTCAGATTTTACCAATCAAACATTAAAGTTCTGGTCTTGTGTTAAGGCTGAAATTCTATTAAAGAAATCTGACAGATTGTGGTAGCTTGATATGCTGGCGTCTGTACATGTTAGTTTGTAATGAATAAACTCAAAAACTACTGCTGCTACTGCTTTGACTTGCCTTCCCCATCTGCGACACTGACATAAGTTACAGTTCATTGGTTTTTTTAAATCAATAGTGAAAAGTAGAAACTGTTGAGGAGGTTTAATAACTACTTAATACACCACATGACACTGGCATGCTTACAGTGCTATCAACTCGGTTGCCAAAAAGAAAGAAAAGAAATAAAAACTTTTCAACATGATATCCGATGTCAATGACGTTTAGCGTCAGTGGCCAATATGGCGGCTGCGATCTGTCCGGTCAGAACCATTAGAATTTTACAAAATACTCAACAATCCGAATTTGCGAATATATGTTGTCGACTCGAAATCTTTATTTTTTAATGTTTTGTTATTTTGGTAAGCTTTCGATCGAGTCTACCGTAGCCCTTGACGAAATTATTAATACAGAAGATCTCTTTTGTAATTTGTTTACATTGAAATAATAATAGATAAGAAGGCGCCAATTCTTTTGGTACATTGTTGAATGTAACCAAATACTTATAAAAAAAGGATCTAAACTGTTTGGATCCTTTTTGATATTTGGTATACTGGTTAATGAGACAATTATTTTTAGCAAAAAGGATTCAAGTAATCTGGTATTTAGTTGGATATATAAACTGTATTTCTCAAAAACAATCCAAACAGTTTGGGGCATTTTTGTGATTTTCCTAAAACACTTATTCCATAGAGTTACCATTTCTCAAGAATGATTCAAGCGCTTTGGATTTGTTTTGATGAAAAATATCTGATGCAGCCCATAGATGTGGCTTGGTATCTGGTAGTTGTAGATACGTTTAAAATAGTGTTTTGTCACTGGGTGTTTTTTTGATATTAAAGATATCACCCCGAGGATGCGTTTGGTATATGTAACTCAATTTCGGGGAAAGTGTGGATTGGATCCTTTTTGCGTAACTACGTCCAATTTATCCTTCGTATTTGAATTGAAAATGTATTTTTTTTTTCTTCTTACTTCTGCCATCACCATAATACGAGTCGTGTTAGCAACTCACCATCCCCGCCAGACGTAGAGTACAGCGGGTATCCAGCTTCGCTCGTAGCCTTCTTTCCCTTCTTCTTTCGCGGAGGTTTCTTGGCGCACAGTAGAGTGCCTCCTTTACGGGGTTTGTCTCTGGCTGCTACTTCGCCGGCTAGGGTAAGTTTCATTGATTCTCGCCTGGAACGAAGAGAGATTAGAGTTGTTATTTTTTAAGGCTAGTTTTATTTTGTTTGGACACTTTTGCTGGCACTGGTGCTGTGGTCTGGGGTAGTTACTATAATGGTTAACTCAGATAAACATGTATAATCGAGAAATATATAACAGTAAACACCCTAGTGGTAGTTTCCAGTTAACATAATTAGAACCTTCTTAGCGTCAGTGATGACTAAGCCCACATTCGCACGGGCGCTTTTTTTCTGGCGTTAAAAAAGCGCTGAGTTTGAACAATAAGGTAATTTGAACTTAAATGTCACCGCCCAGCACAATAAATCAAATACAGTTATGTACGAAAAAAAACCGCGCTTTAAAAGCGCTGACGTGTAAACAGATGCCCACATGGAATTGAATTTGTTCTATCTCGGCGCTTTTTTAACGCCCCCGTAAAAAAAGTGCTCGTGTGAATGGGGGCTTTCTTACTCAAGATAAGTGATGCAAATAAGTCGGTCTAATAGCCTTGTAGAGCTGTCGTACATTACAAGATCTGTGGCAATATACTCACTGGTGCTGGAACGCCTGGCTGGGTATGAGTCCGGCGAGGGTCTGGTCCTCCTCTCCCTCGCGGAACGCTTGCCACCAGTTCGGGTCCTCGCGACTGATCACGTGAAGAACATCGCCTTTTTGGAAACTTATACCTGCAATACAAAGATGTAGTGGTTATTTTACACTGACTTATTTTTTTAAACTTAAATTGAAAAAAAAAAGCGTGCTCCATTGTCAACGTTTTGTTCATTAAACGCTTGCATGGTGGGCTAACTTAACAACACTGTCACTGGCATAGTATGGGGTGCTCCCAGATCTATCGACGCGGAATCGGCTTTTTCCGTCGCCCTCTCTCTTTCTGTCGCTTAGAACTGCCATTTGCTAGACCGAGACAATGCGATAGCACGCGGCCGCCTCGAGGATTCCGCCACGTGCTATCGCATTATGCTTTCTGTCTCGGTCTAGCAAATGGCAGTTCTAAGCGACAGAAAGAGAAAGGGCGACGGAAAAAGCCGATTACGCGTCGATAGATGTGGGAGCACCCATAAGCGAGCTTGTTCATGACGCGATTTGCCATTTCTACTAAGTAAAATAAAAATCGTCCTTGCTACTATGATAAAAAGATACAATTCGACTGGCTTACGTCGTCGTGGCGAGCCTGATTTGTTTTTAACCTACCCATAAATAGCCGCACGTTTTATGTTGTCGCAGTGGTAAGGATGACAAAGTCAAATCGTTTATTTCAATGGAGATGGCAACTGGGGAACTAATGGCGCTAGTACTCGTATAGCTTGTTCCAAGCATCATCATTGGTTCAAATCAGTTCAAATTTTTAAGGTCAAAGGCGCCATCTACAATTAGCTTTGACTTACCTTCCCCAAGCCATCGAAGAGGCACTTTTGAACATCGAATATTATGAACTGATTTTCACTTTTTTTCAACTTTTCGTTGAAATAGGTTGAATTGCTTCCCAAGTAACAAAAATTGGTACTATAAAAGACCTGAGAACGTTTTGGAGCGTGCTAAAAAGCTCCACAATAACAAAACAATAGTACTATAATGGTGTTGTAAACGTTTACAAAACCCCAAATAGGCCGGAGTTTTATCACTAATTTATTCTATAAACATTACATAAAGGCTCTCACGGTGATAAATCAGCTCGATAGTTGAGATGTAAAAGTGTAGTGAAACGCTTTTTAGTACTAAAATAGTGCCACAAGTGCAATAATGTCACGAATTTGCACTATAAAAGTAACCAAAACATGTTTAAAGTGCTATTTTGCACTGTTAACGATTTGAGAGATCTTTCTTGACACTTATATTATTCATAATTTTTTGTTTGTGTTGTGTCAGTCGTGTTCTTCAAGATAAGTTTTAAGACTCATGTCATTTGCCATGTTGCCTAACGTATCATTGTAATAAAAAAGACATGCAACTCTGCCATAACTGCCATAACTTGCACTTGCGAAAATAATTGAATCGTTAAAATCAATATGCTGATTTCGAATTTGACAATGCGCCCTCATTATTTTCGTGTTTTAATTAAATTTTAATTAATAAAATAAGGACTTGTCCCGAATACGGATCCTATAGTACACATTGGCTCCAGCTGTGCTACTAATGTGCTATCGCGGCAGAAAATAGCGGCCATATTTTCCAATTAGGGGTCCTTGTCCAAATATAAAACAGTGTAGTCAAAATAAATTTCTTTGCATGGAGTTGCATTAAATACACACTAGGGCATAATTTGGGATTGTAGTTGGTATACGGTAAGTGACGCACCATCTTCTTAGGTCACTGTATAATTGGTCATTGCTCTCCTCCTCTGAACATTCCGATGTTTGGGAACTTTGAAGACAGGTGCTCTCACTGTATTCTTCATCCTTATTACAACCTTGAGCAAAAGGAACATTAATACTACAGCCCTGTTGTGATTTAAAACAAATATTTTGTGCAGAACCATGTGCTATATTTTCTGGACCCGCTTGACCAGTATTTACATTTTGAGCATGAGCCTGTTGTATTGATGATAATGCTTGTGTATATCGATTCTTTACCTTTTTTTTATAACTACCACTCTCATTATACTGACGCAGCGATCTTAAATCCATTATCAAACCTTTACTTAAAACTTTACCAGAACACAATCGACATCAAGAAATACTAGTGATGTAATTGTTACTGAAAAGCCATTAAAGGTCCAATTAGTCCATTAATGATGAATTTTAGTGTTTTTTTGTCACGCTTTAGTCTCGTTTCAGTAACACCAACTCACTTTAAGAGCTATTTTAATTTAAGTATTTAGCAATTGCGCCAGGAGTCGCTATGGTACTATTTAGTACTATAGAAGAGTTTTCATGATTTTTACAGAACTAGCCCCTTAGCGATGTTGAGGGAGCTTTTATGAAGCTAAACGGTTACGTAATGGTTGTGTAAGTTACTTTTATAGTGCAAATTGATCCTGTAATACGTAATGGTTGTGTATGGTACTTTTATAGTGCAAATTGATCCTGTAATAGTGTTTTTGATACTGCTACAGTCCTAGTACTGTAAAAATTATTTTGACGCATTATTAGAGCAAAATAGATACATAAAAGTGTCAGAAAGGTTGTCTATAGTACTAAATAGTACCAAAATCGTTTTTCTCATTTCTATTACAGTGCAACACTTTAAAGATTCTTTTGAATGGCCCTGTAAGCGTTCTAAGAGCTAAATAATAGAACTTAAATGCTCTTTAATCTTATAGAACCAAAATGCTTTGTTATAAACCTTTATAGTACATGCAGTCACAATGGTTACTGTTAAAGGCCTACTATATCACTCTTTGGTGATAAAACGCCTAGGTTATAGAACCTATTGTTACTTGGGTTTGCATCGCGTCATCAGCTAGCTCGCTAACTACTTATACATCATTGAAGCCACCCAACTCACCGAGCTCCCGACAGGGTATATAAACATCGTCCTCGGGGTCGTAGTCGAAGTGCGCGCGCACGTGCAGCACGCGGTGCGAGGGCGGCGCGCGTGACGTCACAGCGCGCGGCGCCAGCACCACGCACAGCGTGCCCGACAGCGCGCCCAGCACCTGGCACACCTCGTGCACTGACTTGCCGCGCATCGCCACGCCGTTCACTTCTAGCAGCTGGGGGAAGAACATTAGAAGGTTAGAAACATCCAATTATAGTTACACTATTCTCAATAATACTGAAAGGTTTTTCTGGGATAGTAAAATCATCGAATGAGTCCTCATAGGGCGTTTGACTAAAAACACTAATTGGCTCGTATTTTTTCTTTTGTTACCTAAAACAAAATTAGGCGCGTCCATACAGAGCGAGCAGCCTCGCGAGGAAATTGCCTCACGAGGCTGCTCGCTCTGTGTGGACGCGCCATGGTTTCTCGTACGAGGCACGAGACAATATACGCGAGCAAAACAAAAAGCCGACACAGGATGGCTCGAGTGCTCGGTCGTACGTGTCTCGGCCGCGTGCGAACACGCGGCAGCGCGCGCGCTTGCCTCGGCCGAGACACGTACACACTAACCGAGCTGCTTCGCGCGGCAAATGCCCCGCGAGGCTGCTCGCTCTGTGTAGACGCACCTAATGATGAAAATACGACACTTTTAAAACTACCAATTCGTCATAGGTATATCACAAACAAGTGCAGTTTTCACTAGCTTCTGACGTCTCGAATTTTGATGCGTTATATCTTTGTTATTATGCATTAATTCACCAAAAGAAAAAATACGTGTCCCTTATTTTTTAAAAATCTTACTGTCACAGCGGGATTGAAACCACGGCCCACGGGGAACATTTAGTTCATGTAAAATGATAAGCATACCTCATCTCCTTCATGTAGTAACCCTGACTTCTCAGCCGCACCGCCTCTGACTATCCTGCCGATTATTACGGCTTCTCCTTCATTTCTTACAGTAGCACCTGGAAACAAAAAAGAAGGACTTAATGTACATATTTTTTGCACTCGTTTCTTGTGAATTATATCAAGTTCGTCGTTATTCTTCGTAGGTACACAACGCGACGCAAATCTCCGATACCTTACGACTTTGGTATCCAGGGGACTATAGCAATACAAATCTATAGGTTCGTACACAGGCACGCGTCAATGCCAAAGTCTTGTGTCGCGTTGTATAAGAAGGGGCTTAGATTGTCTTGGGCTTGGTTCTAAAAGACTTCCCCTGTGAAGAGACCTGCAGGTTATGTGGGCATTCTGGGGCAACAGAAGTCGCAAAAGACCCCGTTGCCCCCGTTGTTGTGGTTTCATAAGATACTTATCTACAAGTCTGACAAATAGATACCTGGCAAAGTTGTTGGTCGGACTTTTACTAATTAAACTCCCTAGGTTGGTGAACATCCATTGAGGATTTCCACCTTGAGAAGACAAAGTTTTTTTCGGAGTTATATTGGCAGTTGATTTGTTACATACGATGAATAACATGTATTAACGAATGCATTGGAAAAATCTAGAGTAGGCAGTACGGTAAGCTTCAGAGTAAACTAATCCCTTTTGGTATTGAAATCACTGCCTGGGGTTAGTTTTCTCTGAAGCCTCAAGCCGACGTACATAATATTTCATGACAATTATGTATAGCTTTTATTGCCAGGCTAGGTAGTTAGAATGCTTACCAAGTGGTTCGTTAGTCTTCTCGATTTTGATAATTTTAATATGTTCGCTGGGGTCGTCGGGCGAGTGCGCAGTCAGCGCTTTGTCGTTCTCACCCTTGTGATTGAAATTGTTACCAGTCTGTAAAATAAGGAAAAGTTAACATTAAAATGTGATTGTGGGACGGCGGATAGAGTATAAAGATTCATAGTTTTCTTCTTAGTGTAGAGTAAGCTGCAGAAAAAAGGAACCTTTGATAGTGAAGTCACTAACAAAAGGGTTTCCTTTTCTCAATCTAAACTTGACTTGTTTCAGAACTGGGCTGAGTTGACATCTTTGGAAGCGTCCATCAGTTCCTGTAATGAATAATCGAATGCTCACGCAGGACACGACATTAAGCACCCCTTTCGTTTGTTGAATAGCACCACATTAACACTCTGAGCAGTCACTGGGTTGCGAGACTGTCTCGGCAACATGAGAGATATAACCTGACAGTACTCAGTGGAGACACAGAGAGGGAGCACTTTTAATGATTTGTCTTCCTTAAAAAGGGCAGTATTCTCCATAATGCAAATGATTGGTCTACATAATGATGTGAATGGTCTCCGTAAAGTTAATGATTTGTTAAAAACATTAGCTCCAATAGTTGGTACGTACTCAATAATAAACTAGAATCTAACTGATCGAAGAAAGGAAACTACAAAACATGATTGCCTCACCCATTGAGCATATAACAGTGAACGAAAACTAGCGTGTTCACAGTAAATGCTATTGAAAACTTAAAAGTTTAGACTTTGTTGAGTGTTCGAAAGTATTGCAGAGAAAAGTTATCGCCGGCTGAAGTTTAGAATTGGTAGGAATTTTTAAATATAATTTATTTTAGAAGATTCCTTGGAGGCTTTTGAATTCTTAATAAATGTTGGCGTAATAATTATTTTCAAAATTTCAAATCGAAGTAAAATCAGTTACATTTGAAATTTTGAAATACGTACTACGAGTCAAGCATCACGATAACTACAACATTTTATAAAATTGATTTAGATTTTGAAAAAAAAAACATTAACAACACAATAGACTTCTATATCAACCTTTGTACCATTTTAAAATTGTTATAATAGTTTTCCATACCTACAGGTAATATTTAGTTAATGTTATGGATTAATTTATGATTATGATATGAGGAATACTGATTATATATTATTTTTCGCTAAAATGTTTAACCTAAATGATAAAGGACGTTTGTAATTTTTAAATCTCGCACTCGTGCCAACATTTCTTTCAGTTTCAACATTAAAGCCTTTTGTTTTACTAACGGATTCTATAAATTATTACTGAAATACCTCTCATTTCCAATGAAATGTCTGAAAAAACCTGAACAAAATATGATCATAAAAACGTTTTTACAATTTGGACGAGCGAGCGCGAACTCTTCAAACTTGCTCCGGGGATGTCCGAATACGTAAGTACCGTTTATGAATTTTACATCAAAACGATTCCCCATTTTTGTTTGTTTTCTTTACTCTTCAGTTGTTTCGATTTAAGTTGGTAAAAGAAGGTAAGGATGGTAACTTAGATCCATAATAACGATTGTTGGTACATCAGTATACGTTTGTTTAAAAGAAGAAAAAAGTATGGTACGCCAGCAGGTCAACCTACCCGAATCTGTCAAAGACCAATCGAACATTAACATTGTGATAAGGTCGAAATTCTATTGAAGAAATTTGATAGATTGAGGTAGGTTGATATGCTGGCGTCTGTACTTATACTAAAAGAAGTTTTATTATTTCATCAGTTTTCATCAATTACTTAGATCCTCAGGTTCTGTTTTGCTAGAATAGAACTAGGATCTCAAATTCCTCACCTTATGCCTCTTGCCCCTTGTAAAGCACGCAGGGTCGAGCAGCGCCGCCGCCTGGTCGTGCGCCTGGATCAGACTCTCCAGTTCCAGTCCTCCCAGGATTGACAGCAGTTCAGCTGCCAACGCAGACGACTCGGCTCCTGTCGACGTATGCGCTCCTAGTACATCCATGCACTGGAAAAAGAGGTATTGGTTTAGATTTTTGAAACAGACGGACATATTTTATAGTAGTGGTCCTTTGAGCCGGATGATTTAACTTTTTCGATTCAATTTTTGACATTCAAGTAATTAGTTCTTGATTTAAATGCTTTTTATATGTTTCTTCGGCCGTGACAGGATTGTTTCTGGGTGGCCAATTCTGGTGACGTGACAATCGACGACATGATTCTAAAAGAATTACTGTTTGCCGAAGTAAGAGTTGCACATGGGACAAGCCCTTTGGCTTGTAGAAGTGTGATCACTGTACATACCATACATAATCAAAACAAAACTTTTGTTGTGTTAAAGAGACGTTTGCGCTAGGTCATAAGGCCTACTAACTTAACAAGACAGCAAGAAACACACTTGCTGCGCGTGCGAGTTTAGACCTTAGCTTTTGTACTTACGTCTTTCAATCGATCAGTAGCGCGGTGTGTATGCGGGGGAGCCAGTCCGGACCGCTTGTGTCTGACCGCGGTCAGCACCGCAGACCGGGTGGCCAGGGCTGTGCGTAACGCAGGACATAGTAACGCTCCCGCCGCGCCCGCCACCCGCGCCGCCAACGCTGACTCCCCGCTCGCGCCGAGTGCCTTCTGCACGCGGCTGAGTGCTGCACATACTTCTTGGTAGTCTGAAAAAGAAATGTGATCATAAGTTATTCATCATCATTCAGCCTATTGCAGTTCACTGCTGGGCATAGGCCTCTGCCAGGGAGCGCCACAGCGCACGATCTCCCGCACTTTCATCCAGCCACTGCCACCTACTTTGTTCAGGTCATCGGTCCATCTTGCCGGAGGGCGTCCCACTCTACTACGTTTACATATACGTGGTCTCCATTCGAGAGCCTTCCTACTCCACCTTTCGTCGATACAGCGACAGACATGACCAGAACACTGCCACTTCAGCTTGCTATAGTTTTGGACAATATATCTACGTACTTATATAACTTTGGTTTTTTGCTAGTAAGACCTCATTCCGGATTTCATAGCTATCATCATCGGATTTCAGCCTTTAGCGAGATTTGGGATCTCTTGTTTACCTACACGTGGTTTCCATTCGAGAACCTTCCTACTTCACCTTTAAAATAAGTTATTGGGAAGACGTAAAATTGAAGGACTGAAAGAGCTTATGCCTGACAAAGAAGGCTATACAAAAGGAGTTCGAGGTGAGAAGGATTAGATTAATTGAAGATCTGCAGGGCTAGCATGCGCAAGTCGACAAAATTTTGTCGACACATTATCTCGTGCTGAGACGACTTATGTCTGTTTGTCGATGGGAGGGGCTAACATGCGCAACATTATCTCGTCCTGAGACGACATAATGTCTGTTTGTCGATGGGAGCTAACATGGTGACACTTATATGTCGTGTCGTTCTGACATAGAACTCATGTCGTTCTGTCAAACCTGTTTTTGTCGTCATGCGCGCTATATTTAGTCGAATTTTGACATTTTCCTATGACAAGTTTCTCGTCGATGGTTTTCGAAGACGAGAAATCGCGACAACAGTGACTAAAAACTGAAAACAGTGTTCTGTAAACTTTTAAGTATAATGGCGGTGCCGTACTACAATTATCATTTATCTGTGTATGAGGAGAGGGAAGCATGAAAAATACAGAGGAAGGTGATTCGCGACGTCTGCAACCCATTTGACCTAAGGGATAACGAGTTCCAGTCCCTTTGGCGAATTACAAAGCCTATGGCTATTTATGTTATAGATAAGCTCCAAGCCGATTACATTTACAGTTATTTACAGTTCAATTTGTAACTATCAATCTATCTCTTTCAATTAATAAGGGCACTATTATTGTACAGTACCTACGTACACACACGACAAGTAAACTTTCGTTCGTATTACGAATAATGTTTCGCAGCAATTTCAGAACTTTGTACTTTATGAATAGTCAACATTCAATCTTGATTTATGGTTGGCATAGTGTTTATTTTGTACATTACATTTAGGACATTTCATCGAGATAATTTAATGTTACATAGTATTATGATTACATAACTTAGAACTTTGAAAAATCCATTATTTACACGGTTTGTTTTGTAAATCAATTACAACATTCATCATCATCATCATCAGCCTATATTGTTCCCACTGCTGGGACACGAGCCTTCACTCTGTGAGAGGGAGTGGGCCATAGATATATTATAGAAGGAGATATGGCGTGGAGTTCAAAATGTATAGAAAACCGGTGAAGCCACAACTGCCCCACCATAAAGATAATATTACGCATGTAGTATATCAAAACAATACTACGAACAAGTGCACACACGCGCCGTCGAAAACTCTGTCATTTAAATATAAACCTTATTCTTTAAACCACAGCGTACTTTTTCCGTGTAATTTACTCACACTAAAACAATTATCATTGTGTGTCGTCGGGACACGGGGGCGGACTCGACAGTGTTTGACTAAATCGAAGAGTTCACGATAAATATAATTATCGATAAATTATAAAGGTTTGGAAATAAAATTAATAAAAAACGATATGAAACCGTTTTTATTATCTTTATTGTATAGATTACTATTAATTTAGTCCATAGATTACTAAACTAAACATTAATTAATTTACTTAACCATCTTCGGTTTCGCATTTATTTAATACTCTGTAAAATAATAAAAAAATGTAAAAATCCATGAACCACATCGGCCTTCCAGCCTTATTACAAGATAAAAAATTCAAAAAAAAAAAAAAATAGCAATTAGCAGTCGACTTTCTTGTCGATAGACTTTGTCGGATTTCTAAGAGCACGTCACTAGCCAGCGGCCGTACCATGCGACATTACGGCTGATTGAGGTATCGTTATGTCAGTTTTACATTGCTTGTTCAGTCACTATGTGATGCAATGACGTGGTTGTAAAAGAGCAATGTATTTATTGCAAAAATAATACCGTCGGAGTAATGTAGGAAAACAAAAGTACAGTAGTACAAGTCAGATATATTTTACTGCTTGTTGTTTTTCGTGATTTTTAAGACAAATATTGTAAAATACTTGTAATTACATGTGAAACCCGATGCCATGACTTCTAAAATATTTGTTTTGGTTTCTATTTTTGCATAAAAGCACCGAACAAGACGGCATAATCGTTTTTTTCACGAATGCGGTTGACAACAGACTAACTCGCGGTGACGGCCATTTTTTCACTTTCTGAGCGTACCGCTCAGAACCACATGGTAGCGGACACGTCCCCTTGCCACTTCTCCTGTTTTTAATATTTCTGTGGGCCCAGTGCGGATTGGTGGATGTCACATGTCTTCGAATTTTTGGTTCTAGGACATGCCGGTTTCCTCACGATGTTTTTCTTCACCGTTTTGAGAGCAGTGGTGATGAAATAAATTACACAAAGTAATGCGCCTGGCGGGGTTCGAACCCACGACCTACAACTCGTTAGTCGGGACCGATACCACTGGGCCACCACTGCTCTGGGCCATCATTGAATAGGTGATAATAAACTAAATTATGCATCTCCGCCATCTGTAACGGGATTTTGATCTAATACCTACTTACAATTTCTTTGATGCCAAAGCCATCTAACAATTATTTCAAATTCGAAAATATTTAGCACGAGCGAACCACAGGGGGTGCGTTTAAATCTTCCGTCGATGTTTCGCCGGAAAAAAATTAAACTAGCGAGGATTCGCTGAATTGAGTCATAAGTTTATGTCAATGTTAGTTGTCAAATTCAATTGACAGCTCAGTTTATTGAACAAATAATCATTTTGCCGGTTTAATATAAATCCATAATCCACAAATAATATTCACTCTCTAAAATAAAAATAATATTCGTTTTTACGGCGCGAATCGAGCAAAACAACAAAACTTAATGTCAATCTGACAGCAGGATAAAATTTTGCGAGGTAACTTAACTAATACGGTTTGTTTTCATGAAATGGTAACATCGGTTATCTCGCGTCGTGAAGGCGAAGTCACGACGAGATATCTTCTCGAGCGTGGCGTGGTGCGCATGTTATGAAAAGTGACAAACGAATCGAGAACGACAAAATAAGAGATAATGTCGCCTTGCGCATGCTAGCCCTGCTGGTTGCATCTGGATAGCAGATACGGTTGGAGTGGTTAGAGGTGAGCTTCTAAAGCCTGCTATGATGAAGTTTTTTGTTCAAATAATCTATCGATTTGAGCATTCATCATCTTCATTATCATCCTGCCCTTTTAACTTGGTGTCGGCGCAACACCTTTTCATCTTCCATTGTGGGTTTCAGACGTGACAGCGTAATCTATCCATTCGAGCAATGATTTTAAGAGGAATTCAATTAAATTTAAAACCTATTATTAAAGGAATTCAATGCTATTGTTAATACTAAACGTACCTTATCGTATTCAAGTTACTTCAACATAAATTCATTTGCATGACGCATTCACTCATTATCAGTGACACTTTTGATTTATTTTAGTAGCTTTTTTATGTTCATTGTATTCTATGGTATCAACATCTACAAAAATTATATTTGATGGGATCGTAGTGTAGTAGGTATAGTTTCAATCTGTGTTCTTATGAAGGCATGAGTTGATGCTTGTTTTTTTTTAAAGAAACCCTATTTACGTATAGAAACTGATTGTTTATTTACCAAGCAACCCTTTCCGATATCCATTATGTCGTTTGACCTTCCGAACCTTTACGAATTCCTTAAAGATGTTATCAATACGCGGGTGGAAACCGCCGACGACCCTTTGATACAACCCGGTATCAAGTTCCTTGTTTGTATAGGTACCTACTGTATCTAGGTTGGTAACATACCCTTGGAAAGAAAAATACAAACTTTGTGATTGGAATTGCTGAATAAAATTGGTCTTTCGGTAAAAACGTGGATATTCTATCATTTCAGGTTTTCTTTTAGTTTTTTTAGGTCGGCTCCTAGTCAAACTGAGTGCTGTATTTTTATGAAGAAACTGCCAATCTTACCTCCACAAACTAGTAACTGAGTAACACGATACCTTGGTAAGATTTGTCACTAAGGATCTTGGGGAACCCCGAGCATAGCAAGGTGGTACAACAGTTAATTAGGAATTAAGCTAAGAATCCTTAGCGAAGCGAGACCATTGCAAAGGCTAGCGTACCCTCACCACTGTCTTATAGCCATAGCGGACATCGTGTGTTTTTATTTAGTCGAGTCAAGCCCTTAAACAAACAGCAGGCGACAGCAGACGACAATCGTAATCGCTCAGTAGTCACTAATACATTTTCAACTTTATAAACTAACTCATAAAGTTGAAAATGTATTAGTGACTGCTGAGCGATAACGAATGAAACAAACGAAAACGATCTGTGAACTCCAATTTTCCAAGTTTACGCGCTGAGGTATAAAGTTGAAAATGTATTAGTGACTGCTGAGCGATAACGATTGTCGTCTGCACTGTCGTCTGCTGTTTGTCTATAGGGCCAGACGTGCTCCTCCGCCTTCACCGGGCCGAGGAAATCTATGAGGATATGCGCACGAAAAAAACTCAAAAGCCTATCCCTATACATGGTGACGACACTTTTTATGGTCCTAGAACTGTTGAATAGCCTCACATCTATCTGAGATTCCAATATATCTCCAGTAACAAACAGAAAACTTTAAAGCTAACCTCCTAAACTCTAAAACTTAACAAATATATTTCTAGTGAAAGCCTTGTCTACTTGATATGAAGTAACTTTAACCTTTACCCCTGCCACCCTGACATCAAAGCCTTAAGGGTCAATCAAGGGGTCATATAACGTCAACCCTGACATATCATTATGTCTTGATATCTGGGGGCAGGTGTGACGTGTAAGGAATAGCTAAGATTGACGTGTAAGTCTTATCAAATAAGAAATAGATTTTAGTGAGGTAAAGTAAACAAGCGGACAGATTTTGCCTAGAATCGTAATCAGTGCGAGGAATGAAGGGAGGCTTTGGACCCGCGGTGGGGATCGAAATTTTACTTTTCTTACTACAATAATTATGAGGCTGGATGGATGGATGTTTGTTGCTCTTTCACACTAGAACTACTACGAAACGGATTTGAATGAAATTTCTTTCACAGATAATTTATAAAATCTTATTCCATGGGACCGAAATTCACTCATGCAACTCCGCGATGAGATAGCAATAGAATCTGAGTCTTTGATTTGTTCTCGAATTTTATAGATGAAAGTTGGTAGTTTCACCTCCTAAACGATAGCTGGCGACTAAATTGAGATCCTTTAATATTTTTTCTACCATTTCCTTGGGCTATTCGTTTTTTTTCCATAAAATAAATAGGATTCTCTACTCCTTACCAAATGACCACACACACCAAAAACCTTTTTAATGCCTTTATCAGTTCATCAGCAGACAACTTGGCACAACTTTAGCTGGTTGTTATAATTTTATCAACCATCTTACACTTCATCCACAACCTCAGACAATG
This sequence comes from Agrotis clavis, assembly GCA_954870645.1. NCBI lineage: Eukaryota > Metazoa > Arthropoda > Insecta > Lepidoptera > Noctuidae > Agrotis > Agrotis clavis. The sequence continues at coordinate 22,846,839 of OX940930.1, forward strand.
CTACTAAGTGTGATGTCGGAGACTTGCGTCGCGTTGTGTACGAAGGGGTCGTATACAACACGACGCAAGTCTCCGACATTCCACGACTTAGATATCCAGGCGACTATCGCAATACAAATCCATAGAGGTTGGTACACAGGCACGCGTCAATGTATACCAAAGTTGTAAAGTATAGGAGACTTGCGTCGCGATGTTTACGAAGGGCCTAACGTCACGCACGTAACTGACTTCCCTCTTGGCATGAAAAAGGTCGCGTCAGTCGCGTTGACTCGCAGCTTGTTCAATGGTTTCCTCCCCAGTCGCTGTGGTCGTGTCAGCGTGTAGGTTGTGGTCGAGCATAATACTGTCCCAGTTCCCGAGTAATGTCGTCCGAACGTCGAGTGAACTAGGGACAAGCGAACTGGAATTAACGCGACCCCTATACGGCCCCTGGACGGCAAAGTGAAAATATGGGCCAGTGGGGAAAATATATCGGGGATATGGGTATGCGCTTTATTAGTTGAGCGAGTTTAGATTTTTATGACTAGTAGCTAGTACTAAATTCAATTAATAATGCCAATACAAAGTTCGATTTTTGGCAACGTTTATAGCCAACATGGTCAAGGATGGACTGTGAGTTTGTGGGGCCCTGGGCTATTTTACTACTTGGGGGCCTATTTTATTGAGCAACTAATTCTATTTTACTTACAAAGAAAAAACAAAATATTGTAAATTGCCTTCAATGTATGTTGGGATTACCTATTTGCCTTTATACTCGTATAGATCGGCCCCTGAACGTGATAGTACTTTATTCGACTTTTGATCCCAAGGGATGTGAAAACCTACTTCAATGTATCTACTTTCAATTCATTAATTATTTTATTTTTGTAAACGACATCTATTTATAGTCCATCCTAAAATAGCCTCAAAACCTACCTCAAGTTTCTTTGGCAGGTACTTAAAATTTCACCGTTTTTACAGAAAAGTAGCATTTATTCTGTTTAAGCTTGTAATAAAAAGGGTCGCGTACCTTGTCACGAAGGTCGTAAATCCTCAGGGATTATATATAAAGGGAATTTTGAAGTATTATCCCGTAAATTAATAACACCATACAGTTATGGTCTCTCGCGGATTGTAAAGGTCGAGCTATGGTATGGATGAATATTCATAGTAACGTATGAATATAATATTGACCTGCCTTTTAAAATTTTGGATAGCCAGTTTTTTGTGGTGCGTCAATTTGGTTCTGATTTTTTGGGGGCCTGAAACTATCCTTAAGTACGTTGCTGGTGATTGACTAGCTATAGTAGAAATTATCTTTTTCTTGGCTTCGTCACTAAGGTCTTGTTATATATCACACCTATCTGTTAATATGTGAAGTGCAAGATTATAGTGGCCCACATTAATTTTCATTGTTTTCATCGTCATAATTATGTCATAACCAGGGCATCAGATTAACTCTGATGTCACTGGTACTTTCATACATGAAAGAAGACTATCATAAAAATGTGTTTATGGAAGTCAGGTAGATTACAATTCGCGGGATTGTCCTGAAGGTAAAAAGGGGCACCATTGCCCAGGGCCGCAACGAGAAACAGGGTGGACTTAGTCTGGAAGAGTATGAAAAGGGTGAATTTTTAGTTAATAAGAGTCTGACAGCGAAACAGACAGAACGGAAGGGATTCCACTCTATGTAGAGCGGAAGGACTCACAGGATGTAACTCATGTGATTACTTTAGCACAAAAAAAAAAACAAGACAGGTAGCATGTTAAATACTCATATTCTTATTTAGACTTAGAAGACTCAAGAGATCCGAAGTGCTGCCTTGCTAAGGGGAGATGGAGCAGTGGCTCTACCTCGCCAAACGACAACCGCACTTGATAGATATAGGATATATCTAAGTAATAATAGTAATATATTAACAGCGATCAACTGATTTCAGAACGAAATCAGTTGATGTTCAAATTTATATCGAATTATGTTAAGGTTGCAAATAAATACTTACTGAATTTGTAAATTATCTAATTAAGTTTTAAAATGGTTCTACTGTACAGGATTTGTTTATTGTTGCCCATTTTTTTAATTATTTAACAACAATGTTTGACGATCTGTGATTGGTCAATAATGGCGGTAATATTTGATGGAAGTGGTACAATACTAAGTTTATAAAAGTAGATGTACCCTCACTTTGGTAGTCATTATTATTCAACTGTTCAAAGAGTTAAGACGTGTCTGAAGTGGTGTCTTGGTTATTTAATGTGATGTAATATTAAAGAATACAAGTGTGTGATGCTGAAAGTTATATTGTGTGTCATAATGTTCTACAATAAAAATGTAAGTTATTTGATATTTATTATGTTATAAGAATATTCCTGTAAATTATGTATTTTTATAATGTGAACGGATAAATTATGTTGCCGTGGAGTTTCTTTTCTCCTTTCTTCTCCACGAAGACCTAGGGTTGCGAAAGGAGGTAGTTTTGGTAATAAATAGCTAATCTGGATTTGTGCTTTCATTTATAAACATTAATAAGTCCTTGGAGATATTATTTACATACAGTAAATAAATAACATTAACCATCCTGATACCTAAAAACTTGATAATTAAGTAGATATTTATATAAATATAACAGAATATACATCCTATTTCTAACACACTCAACCTTCCTGATTATAGTCTAGACGACTGATCGCAGGAATAATATAAATTAAAAAAAACTTTTTGAAAAAAAGGGAACCGACTTCAAAACCAAACACAAAAAAACTATAAAATAACTTTTCTTTCGGAAGTCGGTGGCTTTGTTTTTATTGCATTGACATTATTATGGCCACCGACTTCCGAAAGAAAAGTTATTTTATAGTTTTTTTGTGTTTGGTTTTGAAGTCGGTTCCCTTTTTTTCAAAAAGTTTTTTATTTTTCCCTTTTTAGTTAAGATAATCAAAAAAAATCTTTATAAAATCGGCGTCTTTGAAAATCTACAATCCTATTAAGCAAAACGGATCTATGTGAGCAACTTCACGAGATATCCATTATTGTTATATACTAAAACCTTCCCCACAATGTAACAAATATTTTTCTGAAAACTGCATCAAAATCGGTTCAGCCAAACGCGAGATAATTGCGGACAAACATGCAATCGTCACTGAAAATCTACGATCAAAGTAAGCATAAACGAATCCACGCGGGCAACGTCACGGGATATCTATTAGTGTTATATACTAAAACCTTCTCCAGAATGTAATGAACACTTTCCTGAAAACTGCATCAAAATCCGTTCAGCCAAACGCGAGATAATCGCAGACAAACATACATACAAACATACATACATACAGGTCGAACTGAGAACCTACTTTTTTTTTGAAGTCGGTTAAAAATAAAATGAAAAAAAACTGCATTTGATTTGACTGGTATCCGACCCCACATTTTGAGAACAGGCTGGACACAGATGACGATGGTGACATAATCAAATTAAGGAAGAGATAAGATTGTCCGTCTCGTCCTCAAGTTAATTTCTAAGAATTCAAAGGCGGAAATGTCTGCAAGCGACAGGGAAATAAACATATCAGAGAGCGCCTTAAAAATCCAAAACCTAATACATTTTCATGCAAAGTAATTTCAAGCATCACTGAATTATTTGCTTCACTTGAAAATTCGCTGATCCGCGGGAAAAATTACCGCGGTCGGACGTGATCTAAAAATAGATTGGTTTCGCGAAATTCTTTTAGGGTATTGCTGATTTTATGAAAAAACGATTCAGATTTCGATGTACAACAATATTATATTTATTATATTCAAGGGTCTAAAACGGTCACTTTAAGCAATGTTCCTAACGATTCACTTCATGCATTTCCAGCAATTTCGTTTGCTATTCTTCTATTAATCATTCACGAAATGGTCGTTTTAGACCGTCAGCTATTAACGGGCTTTGTTACGTTTAGATACACTAAAAACCGACCAAGAAGGCTGAAAGGTTGATTGACATGGATATCTGTCAACTGCAGGTGCATAACCTAATAATTCCACCTGGGTCAAGCATGTGGACTATATGAATGAAAACCTGTACTTACTTTACTAAATTGTTTTTCTTATCATGGTAAAATCATAGAGCGGAAGGGACAGTCGGAATCGTACTGAGTAAAATCCACGGTGTCCCTTCAATAGCCCTTAAAATTTCAGGGTAACTATTTACCTGCCTACATAATTCCGGCCCCAGCAGGCGTTGTACAGTGATGCAGTAAATTGTTTTCCTTAAATAATAATAATAATAATTTATTTTCAGACCATAGATCCATAAATACTACAAACTAAAACAAACCATCACCGTGACCTCGGAACATAAAGGGCTATTGAAGGACACCGTGGATTTTAGTCAGTACAAGTCTGACATTACCTCCCGCCCTGCCCGGGGTGTTTAAATTCGATGATTTTACCACGTTAAAAAAAAAAAAAAACTAAGACAAAACAACTTACAAACTATAACACGTTACATAAACTAACTAAAGCACATATCTGAAAGATGGCCGGTGTGCCGCTATCCAGTGAAACATTATTTGGCCATCAACCCTGCCGGCTACAGTAGCCACGAGGCTGTTGAAACCGAAAAACTGTCATAAGGTACACTCACCAACAACAGCATACAACTGTGTAGAATCATCGCTGGCATCGTCTTCATAGGCGTCGTTGACGAAGGCGGTCCCCGATGAGGGAGGGTTCGACTCCAAGGCCTGGAGTTTGTGGGACCCTCGCAGGGAGGTGCGCAGGAACTCGTTCTGAGCTGCGATCCTCTCCTCAGCCTCTTTGCGTTGTCGGAGCTGTTCCTGTGGGCAAAAGAGAAGGTGGAGTTAGTGATATCATCCAGAATCTGGTTCTTTCTTTGGTCAAAGAATAAGCATTGCCATTCAACGCGGCAATGCTGTCAGTCTTCTGAGCACGTTTCCAGATGACAACGATGCGAAGGAGTTCTTTGACGAGTAATTTTCTTTGCCTTTTTGTGTTTTTTATAAGATTTTAATTTTAATTTAGTATCTTATTGTAAATATTTAGTTTTAGTTATTTATATTTTTAATCGCTTTTTTAAGAACATGGATCCAAAACTGTATTCCTCATATAAACTTCCAAAGGAAGTTTAATACACAATACGTATTGGTGGTTTTTTCGTCGGTTTTGAAGCTGTATAGTATGGCACAGCTTCATATCTCTTCATCGATCGCAAAAAAGGGAAATGTGACGGGGAATTTCTAAGCTCAAAACTTTCAGATTTTTACTCATTTATCTTCTGATAATACACCCCGGTAATCTTTTGTTTCTTTGTTCAATACAATATTTATTGAGTTGCCTCAGGTTAATATTAACCTAAAATTTTCAATAGAAGGAAGAAAAGATCAAATACCTAAATATACATTTCACAACAATCATTTCACAGGAACTCTACACAGTTATTTAGTTCACAACATAATACCAAACTAAATGGTATTAGTTCACATGCGGTGTCGCAATCACATCGATAGTTCACATGGTCAGTGTGCCATAGACAACTCTGTGACCTGGGGAGCTGTGACCGTTCACACGGGTACCTTATTGGGTAACACTGTATAGTTTTATGATAGCTGGTTGCTCTCTCTTAAACCCACTTGTTACGAGGTCCGGAAATACATGAAGGTATAGCAGCGCGTGATTGTTTTGACGTATGGCCATAATTAGAAGAAATCGCCATCTTCCTTTTTCTATGACATTTTAAAGGTCTCGTTTTCCATTAGGAATTTCTTATGTAGCCCACACACTCACGGCGAGAAGTTATGGCGAGAAGTAATGTCTCCCAGAGACTTCATTTATAGTAAAAGATGATGATGACGAGACGTAGGGAAACCTTTCAGGCTTTCACATTCATATTTCTCGGGGTTTCTCGCCGTGAGTCTGTTTGCTAAATTAGTACCTACAATGTTTACCAACCGTCAAAAAAACTATGTAGCACTCATAGTAACTATCTCATCATTAACAAAATGTCACTATACCTAATTCTTTCATGTTATTTTCTTTTCAATTCTTCAGTGCATGATTAACTACTGAAATATTGAACATTGAATCCTCTTTTATCCAGAATTACCTTTATTAAATTGGACATTCATTACGACTGAGTGAGTCAATATCATTGAAAATATTATCATGATACTCATTAAAAATCACATGTTTTAGACCGATATGAAAACATTTACAACTCGATATCATGATTCACAATAGCAGCCACTTCAATCGCATTACAATGGGTTTTCATTGGCTAATGTAATGTAGAGTACCTCCTATGTGTCAATAACAGCTGTCTCGTGCACCAACCACTGCAATACTAAGTATAAACGCTGTGTGCCCGATATTGCCTCCTAGTAACCATAATATTTCGGGACATAAGATCTGCTAATTATTGCTAACTAGATATTTTGATAAATATTTTCGGTTTGTTTTCATTAAAAAAAAAAACTTACTAAGTACTCAAAAAGGTTGTTGTGCAGCAAACTTGAAACGTACTTCACTCCGCGGGTGTCCCCAGTTAGTTCAAATCTGTGTCACATCGCGCGCTATGATCGATTTGATGGTCCCTACCAAAGATTTCGCACTTTTGTTTTAGCGTGGTAAAATCATCAAATGAGTCCTCCCACCGGGCAGGGCGGGAGGGACTGTCAGACTTGTACTGACTAAAATCCACGGTGTTCTTCAATAGGTCTTTATGTTCCGGGGTCACGGTAAGGAAATAAGTCCCGCGATCCCGGCAGGCTTTGGCCCTCTGAGGAAGATTTCGCACTTAGCGTATTCTCTAAAAGACAATTTCTAGTCTGTACGCTACGACGCATCCACATCGTCGTCGAGACCTAGTGGCCTACCATTTGCATTTTGGAAAAGAGACAGGGCTATACAAGCGCTAATCGTCTCGCGCCACTTCGTTCACACAGTAGAATTACTCTCTCGTTAAGACATTATGGTAGGCCACCTGTTTCTGATCCTCATACCATACTTCTAAAACGTATTGACGGCACTGTTGGCGCAGTGGTTGAGCGAGTGACTGCTGCCATGCAGTTGCTGGTTTGATTACCGCACGTAACAAATATTTGTTGATCTACAAGCAGGTTTCCCGAGTCTGGATGTTTGTATAAGTAAGTTTAATTATTTGTAAACGCATCCACGAGACTGGAGAAATTGCTTTTGTATCTACTTATGCTTTAAAAAGAGGGCAGTATTCCTACAACGGCTTTCAGCAGGATCAAATTATAAATTAGTAAAGTGCTTCTTGCTTCTTAAAGAGCATCAGTAAGCGGCTAGCCTTCCTGTTACAACGTCAAGAGATAAGATGAATTTCGAAAATATGACGACAAAATTCCCCATACATACATATTAGATGGCCCTGTTTTATTTCGAATATTAAAATGTTAACGTATCTATCATTTCTTGCTGATATTTATATCTGTGTCACAGATATATCAGCTGTCCTGTATATAACATGGCATCACTACATAAAGCCAAGCAGCCTTAAAAACATGCACCTTGACCGAGTATATAACAAGCTTATGTAATATTTACCTATTTATTCTGTTTATGTACACATTTTCTGTTGCTAAAGAACAGATTATATTAAAATATTTGTAAGTTTATTTCATAGATACTGGATAAAGAACTAGATTTTACCGTGTGCAGATATTATTTTGTAAAAAAAAAACCACCTAAATAAAAAGCCACTTAAATCCCCCCGGGCAGACAGTTACGTTCTACTTTAATTCTAAGTAAAGTTACTCACAAACAAGAAGAAATCAGTTTAAGAACATTCACAAAACATCATTTCTATTCAAATACTCAAGACAATGAATTACTGTAATAGTCTTCCAAAACATTAAGCTCAAACTTAAAACAAAAGAACACTAATTGTTTAGTCAAACGACTGCTCTCAAGTCTGAATTTGGTTTTCCAAAACATCTGCCCCAGACTCTTAGTTCCAATTTGCGATTCTCGGACCAGCGGGCCTGAATTCGTTCACGGTGCATCGCACACTCATCTGGCTGGCTAGACTGCAAGACCAACTAAACTTTAAGAAACTATTCACTTCAATTTAAGCTAACTTTGTCTAGATGAGGTTGCTTTACTGTTCTTAATTACATACAAGATTGGTGGTAAACCAAGGAGTTTGGACATGACAAACGTAGCACGAAATCATTCCCAAAACTGAATTTGAAATGAATACTTGGGAACCTGATATAATGAATGATGATAATGAAAAAGTTATAAAAGCTGATGTAAAAGCAAAAGAGGGTAGTAACATCAACCCTAGCAACAATTTTGAGGGAAGAAAAGTTATTTTTGAACTCATAACAAAGTCTGGTTGTAAACCTTAAGCCTACGGCACTGAAGCTCATAAGTGGAGTTGACAATTCAAAGTTATACCTAACACACATGATGTAACTGTGGAAAAAAAACGCTGAAGCCAAGTACTTAGTAATGAAAACACAGCTTCTGCTGTCGGCACCATTTACCGTATTTAATGCATGGACTCGTAAAAATTCACTCGTACAAGCAGGGTGTTTTGTTGCGAACAATACAAAAATATTCAAAATTCAGGGACCATGACATACAAAGTACAAACTAACCAATATGGTACCATTTGGTCTGCTAAACGTCGCGTTGTTTAACATACAATGGTGGCCGCAGAATTATGTATGTCGTGTATGTTTGCGTGACGTCAGCGCGTTAACTGATAGCCGTGCTGGACAAACAGATCCGGTCGTGTTATGGGGTCAGCAGATATGAGAGAGAGGAGAGAGTAGATTTTCTAATTTTCGAAATTGAGGAAGTTTACGACAACATACACGGGATTGAAGAGAATAAACAGCCAAAGGACATAAAAGACACAGTTAAAATTTAACAGCACTGAAATATTTTGCTTTAGGTAATAAATCGGAAAGGTAAAACCAATTTTATCCCTCTATTATTTTATCGTTTGTGGCTTCGTACCAACGTTTAAGAAATCGTAAAGTCTACTTAACATGAAAAATCCTAAAACATATTTCGTGAAGTTATCCCAGATAATCTAAGCTGGGTCATTTGATCGAACTGGAGGCATACTCGGCCTCATTCTGTTGCAAATTTTGTTGGAAATTTAATAAAAACCACATTCGCCTATTATTATGAACATCAAATCATTTCCTTCGAGTTCTCTCTCAATACCTAAAACGTGGGTGTTTCTGCACCTTTGAGTTATTTCCGTCTTTCTTATCTATCGGTAGAACATTCTTTGAAATTAAAGTCTACAAACAGATTGGATCTTGTACTAATTTGATCAGAGCAGTGACCTAGTGTTCATTTTATAGATTGCTAAGAATAATACTGCAGTCTCTACTGTTCCTTATTGGAACGATTTCTCTAAGAGAGTTATTTTTAGTACTTATTTCTAGGAAAACAAGGGCTTTTTATCATTTGCAGGACATGAGAGTTATTTAGTTGAAGTGGCGCTTATTCATAATACGTGGAAATGGAAAATAATAACATTGTAACGTGCAAAGTAATAGGAAAGTATTGCATTTATGTTTGTAATTGCAGCTGTATCAATTTTTATATTTTAAATGCAATGGGGAATACTAAGAATGTGTAGTCTTACTAATCGATTATACTACGTTTTGTTTAGGAACAACCCACGCTTTCCCAATATGTCAAATTTTACCAATCGAACATCAACAACCTTTCACTATTGTGATAAGGTTGAAAATCTAATAAAGTTTGACAGATTAAGGTAGGTTGGCATGCTGGCGTCTGTACATTCTGCTTATAAATTTTGCGCCAAATTACTTGCTCGTAGCTCCAAATAAAACGAAATATATTCCATCTAATTTGCCAACTGTCCGAATCACAAACTCAAAGTTTTAATCACAAAATGGAAATTTCCATTTCGTTTGGGATATTATGTGTATTAGAATGAAAGCGTTGCATTTACGACTAGCAATTTGCTTTTGGCAAAACTATTATTTTAGAAATATGTTTTAAAGTCAGTCGTGTGTTAGACGTTTGCAAGCGACGCAAAAATTGAGCTAGGTATGATTTTATTATTCTTATTGGGGTCTAGTTTCGAATATAAAAGTTTGGCAAGAATGCATAATCATATACATTGATTTTTAATTGAAAACAATTCTCCTTTTCTAACTATAGTTTATTTTATAATGTTTTAATACAATTATAGCCATCCCAAATTAAAGATTGTAAGCATCGTCTTTAACATTATTATCTGGATTACCTTTCACTATTTCATCATAATTATTGCAGATAGCTTCCTCAACCTCTCACCTGATAGCAATATCATCTACAATCTACAATTCTACATCATCATCCTAAGTCTTTCATGTATTTTCTACTTCCTTATTATATTAGCTTCACCGACACAAATAACCATACAAATCATCTACAACTGTATACAGGGGAGTCTTTTCATCACAACAAACCTCACTGCTTGTGCAAGAGAGAAAGTCCCTAGTGTCAAACCGAGATTTATCGACGACAAACTGTAATGGCGGCTTATAAACATCGCTTAAGAGATCACGATACTGAATGGAGCGGTTTAATCAATCAATATATCTCTCCTTATTCGTATTGATTCGGAGTTATGAATGGGAAGACATAAATATTTAAGAGGCAGAGATATAAAAGGCTCATGACGACATCGATGACGTCAGTTTGATAACAACGTTTATGAAGCCTCTGATAAGATTCATAGCTATCGAAACAAATGCAATCTTAGCTTGTGCGTGGGACTTGAAATATGATTGGTACGAAAATCAGTTTTTTTTTACCAAAATTTTCCTATCGTTACAATAAAATTTAAGATTCCTCCTTCCTAATCCAGCCAATCTCTTTGACCTTTAAGTCCGAGCTACTTAATCCCGTTCATAACAATAGGCTGCTCAAAATATCCAGCTTGTAGACGTCATTGGCACCCATTACTTCTATTTCCACGACGCTGCGCCGTATACGGGCCGGTTCCGAATATCTGTCGCATTTCGCGCCAAACGGCCCGGACATCACGATGTTTTTACGTTCTTACGGAGCTCGGTATGACGTCAGAGAATAGTATCACAATATAAGTGAAAGCAGAAGGTTGATAAAGCAACGAAGAACGTCTTTTCCTTTTCCAAGGAAACATATTTGCATATTGGTAGTCGGTAGGGAAGGCCTATGTTCAGCAGTGGACGTGTTATGGCTGGTATGATGATGATTTTGATGACATTAGCATAATAATATGTGGTAGAAGAAGGGTGTTTGGCAAAGCAAGTAAAGCCAATGGATCCCGGCTGCCGATCGTTGATCATGTACTCTTGACAATCCGGACTACGGAAGAACAACCAAGTAAGCAAAAAAAAGATAGTCTTCGTATCGTTTCAGGTATTTTGTAGACAGTCTTTTAAAGGGGTGTAGTTTTAACCAACAGATAACTGGCTTATGGGAGACAGAGTGAAAGTCTACCCGAATATTGGACGACGCTACCATTGTATCAAATGGAAAGATCGAGTGATACGAACAAGATAATAATATAATTTGATCACGAAAGTAATTAAGCATACTTCAAAACAACTCATCTTGTCAGAACAAAACAGTAAATCTTTGAACATCACGAATACAAAAGGCAGACATGATTACGATGCTATTGTTGCTAAAGTGGAATAAGATTCAGAGCCAGTATAATGTTGAAAAATATTCAAGTGATAAAAACCATTGAGAAGATTTCAAACTCATTGAAAGACGCCGTAGAAACACCTAAAAAGTAATTGCTAGTTCTCTAGCTACGTCCTCTGGTTTTTAGTCCAAAGCAGTCCTTCGGTGCGACTTTACTTTGCGATAGTGGCCCCTACTATGAGTTCAGTAACAGCTACTATGAATATTTATAATGAGCAATTTGCACAATTACTTCATATCGTAGCCTTGTCGGTGGTGCACGCCCGCGGCGACGGACGTCGCAAGACGATCTCCGGCCACCGTAGGCGCGGGCATGCGGGCAGCGAGTAAAGGGCAACTCGCTGCCCGACCATGGACCATGCCCGGGTCGACGGCGCGTTGTGTCCCACGCGCGCCTCAAAGAGCGTCATCATAATGACGGGGCCCCCCTCTCAGAGGGCCAAAGCCTGCCGGGGTCGCGGGATTATTTCCTTACCGTGACCCCGGAACATAACAGGCTACTGAAGGACTCCGTGGATTTTAGTCAGTAGAAGTCTGACAGTCCCTCCCGCCCTGCCCGGGGCTGGAGGACTCATTTGATGATTGTGCCACGTAAAAAAAAAAAAAAAAATCGTAGCCTTGTCGAGAAAAACAGGTGGAGCAATGCTTTTAGTACGCTAGTTGTAGGGAACCGAAACGAAACTCGTGGAGAAATGAATGCCTAAATATTATTGCAGTTTGGAGTTTCAACCGTTGGCACTAAGCCAGAGTGTTCAAAATGTAACTGAGCGCTTTTAATTAGGTTTTCATTCAGATTCTGAAATCTACTCGCTTATACATATCGCTGCATGCACTAGTGTGCACTTTGATGAACTTTGCTTTGGTTTCCAAGTATTTCTAATCTTTTAAGTAGATATAATTATACTTTCGAATCTAAAATGCTCTTAACAGTCTTTTTTTTCTTATTGTTCGCTAAATTAGTCTTTTACTAGTGGTTATTTCCATTTCAATATTTATTTTCAGTCATGCAGATGACGATTTACTTTTTCTTGTTGTATTCCTTCCATAAAGATTTATTTAGTAATTCTTACTCCAGTTCTAGTAGCGTCAAAATATGAATCAAAGGTTGTGGTTTATAACCACATATCCGTTAACCAAATACATCCGGTTCCTAATACCATCGTGCATCGTCTAATGGAAGGGCACTCCGGAATTATTAATGAGATTACTCAATTAGCAATGCTAATTGCTTAAACAAGATGGTTAAAATGTTGAATTTCATAGCTGCGATCATGAAATCATTGAATTAGAATGTGGGTTTAATGATTTCTTGGAAATTTACTTTGAGCAACAAGCAAGTACAATTCTTTCACCTAATTTAGAACTACTATCTGACAATTTCGTACCGGTAATTGTGGCTGTTTATAAGAGTCGAAATTATATGGCACTTACTGATTTTTGAATGCTCAGGTATTAAAAAGCAGATTGCAGATAATGTCACTCGTAAATGGTGTTGTAGAAAAATATTGCAAGACCATTCACCTGGGTGTCGAGTCTGCTAACTATTTTTCAGAATGGCGCCACAATGGCGTTTCAATTGTAGTGCTTATTCGAACCATTTCTTACTGCTGAGTAAAAAATGGTTCGAAAATTGAAACGCCATTGTGACGCCATTCTGAATAATAGTTAGCAGACTCGACACCCAGATGACATAATATATTGCAACAGTGCTTAGTATGGAGCTACTGAACGTAACGAAATATCGCACGGTGGTCATGCAATTGACCGAACAGTGAATAGTTTGCACTGTGTATTAACTATCAGTTCTTCGTGGTAAAATTATTTCCTTATTTTTACCTCCACCGTGCCTAGATCAAAACCAGTTAGTAATTATAACATTACATTGCAATTACAACATTTTGCAGCAACGCTACATTACTTCGAATCATTCCAAACTGGATTGTTACGAACATTGCTTAAATGTTTTTTACAGTTTTCGTTTAAAACTATTTAGGACACAGTAAACGTTTTTAAAGGCTAACGTTAACTGGATGATAATACGGTTTCTTAAGTTAAATACAAAGACAAAAATAATTTAAATGCAGATTGAGCACAAAATGAGCAAGAGACTATTGAAAAGTAAGAGAGAGAATACTCGACAATTTTAAAATTTGTCGTATTCGACTAAATACGAACCTACAAGGTAACTAAAATAATTCAAGGGTGCTGTAGAAAAAAGAACTATTAGTAAAGACAGCAGCATAAGAGTCTAAGAATAGAAACTCACTGAAGATAATTCATTTGTTATATGAACCAAAGAAAATGAATATAGCCGAGAATTAGCAAGTAAAATCAATGAAGAATATGGAATGAGATTGCTTAAGCTCAGTACAGTTGTACTAAAGAATTACTACCATATTGGGCTTTGTGTGTGGGCGTATGTATATCTACCAAGCGGTACACTTCTATCTACCCTTTTTAGGAATACAAGCGTGATAGGAATTCTTATTATCTCCTCGTTGTTACTCTTTTTAATATCCTGTTTATCGTACGTGATATTATTGCCTGTCAATGTAAGCAGGTTATATTTTTTCAGATGAAATATGATCAAATATTCAATACAGATGCCTTCTCTTATCATTTTCATAAAAAGTCACATTTTCATGTCAATGTCATGTTATATTTGAATATATGGAAATTGTGCGTGAATGAGATGAAGTATATAGTTGCACAAATATCTTTTGGCGTGTGGTTGAAATCAGAAGTAACGCCGTCATTGAAGAAATAATAAAGACATTCTTCACCAACAGCGCTGTAATTAACGTCATTCGAAAGCCAAAACATTCATGTGTACTACATATTCCCATTCGTAGGCGTTCAAATGTAAAGCTGTTGCAACCAATCATATTTCTTGAATGCATTCGAATTTCCAACTTTTCAATTTAGAACGATCGACGATGATGACCGAATAGAATGGAAATGCAGTTGACGTTTGTGTAACGTTTTATTTTTAATTTCAAAATTGGAAGAACGTTTTGAAAACGAAGAATTTTAATGTTTTACTCGGATACAAAATATGATGAATTTTAGGCAGTGTTAACTTAATTGCAGTTGTGCCGACGCCTAAATTACATTTTGAAACCATTTACACTGTTAATATCCAAAATAATAGTTTTATTTTTACTTCGAAACCATAACCTATTTCTATTTTTGCCAATACATCATCAATCACGAGCATTATGAGGCATTAGTTATACCCACATGCTATTATTACATCGTCACACACTGGGACGCTAAGTGCCTGCCCACGCCCCACTAGCTGCTAGTACTAGCGGCGAGTACTAGCTCAATATACTGTACAAGTTACATGGCATTACGTGAGAAACGTTTTACGCAATAGAACTGCTGGGACTTTACGCTGAGACTTGGATTGGGCCCCGAAATTGGCGGAGATCGATAACTTTTTAATAACTGAGAATTAGACCAAATATTAAAGTTTAAAGTAAAATATGTAATAGTTAATTTTGAAACAGTGTTTTAGTCGGTTTGGTTTTAGTGTCTTAATTGTGTTGAATTTTATATCGCTCTTTCAAAGATTTCGGTAATAATCTGGTCAGTCGCCTAATAAAGTGCATTTATTGAGTAATGATTCAATCAACTCAGTTAAGCCTTTAAAGGCAACTACAAAACCGATCCATGTAGTTTCTACAATTAAATTACGAGTAGAATGAGAAGCCTCACAAAGATTCTTTTTGTTCTATTGAATTATGCAAGTTTAAATAGAATGGTGCAACTATGACGCCCACGACTTGTTGTTCTACATTGTTCCAAATTGAATTAGGTACTTGCTGCAAACAAGCTTGTTGCTGACTTACACTGTGGCAACTAGCTTGTGCAAATGACAATAGTAAACCTAGAAAGGAAAACAATATAATCACTTAAAACCAGTCCATGAAAGATCTTTTTTTCTGTTTTTTTCATTCATTAAATTTTTACAATATGTCTTGGGGCACTTGGGGTTAAATGCTTGTATGAGAGTTTTTAATCTTGCAAGGACAGATTCTATCTAATTTGACATTGCCTTGCTAGGTAATTTTTTTTAAATAGCAAAATGAACCGACACGCCAAAATTTCAAAAAAAAAATAATAGGCAGACGCATCTAGATTTTTGGAAAAAAGGAATTTATTTTAAAAGCGGGCGAACTATTTGTGTGTACACAATCGCTATTCTCATAGCCGCACCTGCTGTTCACGTAGTATTTCAAGCGACTCGGTCTCAGTACTGGCGATCGCACTCTCCTGCGATAGCATTACTAGTCCGGCAAAAAAATCCTGTTTGCATTGATGACTACGTTTACTTTGCAGGTGGCGCCACGGAGCAGGCTTAGTGTAGAAGGACCAGTCAATTTACAGCAACGAAATGTTCATTACGATAAATTAATAGTGATGCTTCTAAAGTATTAATAACTACTTAGTTGTTCTCCTTGGTTTCAATCTTCCTGCTCGGCTCCTTTTCGGGGTAGCGTGATGTTAATAGCCTATAGCCTTACTCAATAAATGAGGTATCTAACAAAAAAATATTTTTCAATTTGAACCAGTAGTTCCTGAGATTAGCGCGTTCAACCAAACATACTCCTCAGCTTTAAAATATTAGTATAGAAATAATAATAAACTATTAAGTATATTTTTGTTTCTATTATTTGGGGAGAGTGTAAGATAATAGGATAATTCTTAATATTATCAATGCGAATGTGATTTTGTTGTTTACACGTAAATCATAAAGTCTATTATGATGGATTCTGAAACAGAGATAGATGGATAAGAGAGAAGTACCTACCTATAAGTATAGGACAAAAATTAGTCCTCTATAGTATTGTTTTATTTAATTTCAAAAAGTTATCAACTTAACCTCGCCTAGACCTACGCGGCTTTTCATCTATATTTTTATAATTTTCATATCTCGTTCTGTTGACTATTTGGGATTGGTTCAAAAAACCGGTTATAAACGCCCAAATGGTCGGCTCAACATTGCCTCGATTTCCCCATAGACCAAACTAGACCTTCTCAGTATTTTTTCTAGAAAAATCTATCAAGAAATAGTCGATGTTGACAAACCGTCGATTGAAAAGAACTTAATTTAACGGATAATTCGAGTTTATTACCTACATTTTTTTCTGCTTTTCTAAAGAAATAGAAGTGAAATACGGAAAGTTTTCGTCGCACAAAACTGAACTGTTCCCTAAGGGAGCCAGTTGTAAGGAAACGACGTTTAGGGAAATCTATCGAATCTAATAACTTCAGAATGATAGAAGACGACTTTTTTCTTATATTTGGAAGAAAATAAAATGACTCTTGATCGGATTAAATACTTCACTATTGGTGGAAAGGGAAAATGTGGCTTTTCTTTTGCATGAAGCAATAAGTGGGTCATCATTATCTGCCTAGCCTTTTCCCAACTATATTGGGGTCGGCTTCCAGTCGAACTAGATGCAGCTGAATATCAGTATTATACATGGAGCGACTGCCTATCTGATCTCCACAACCCAGTAACTGGGTAATACGATACTCCATGGTAAGATTGGTTGTCAGACTTTTAGAGCCTCTGACTTATAGTAACGACTGTCAAAGAGCTACAAATGACAGCATGGGGACCTTACGTACTTTCACACCCATCCACAGACCAACCTCGGCATGCGCAGAGTATCATATGAATTCTTTCTTTATTTAATGGCTAAAAAATCATATAACTTCTTGAAAAAATTACAAAATAACAAAGATAAAAGCATCAAAACTCGAGTTGGGTCTCATGACGTCAGAACTTGGTGAAAATCGTGCAAGTTGTGACGTATTGCCAATTTTAAAAGCGTCGTATCTTCGTCAATTTTTGTTTATGTGACAAAAGAAAAAATACGCGTCAAATATTTTTATATATTTTTTGGCTAATTAATTTTTTCTAGTCAAATAGTCAAATTATGTTGCTTATACCTAATGATACACTGTTAATTCATAATATCTCAACTATTCAAATGAAGGTTGACGGTAATCAATTCAACTGGTTCTCATAAATTATGTATATTATCGCTTGAGGCAGTAAATTATAGCAGTTATTTGTAATTGAGACTATTAGCTTGTGGCACGTTAGATAATAATGTAGTATTTACTTTTGATGTCAGTTTTTAGAATAAAGCTCATACTCATATTCTTAATATTAGTATGAGCTTTATCTATACCTACAAATAATTATAAATAAAATATATATAAAAAGTTTGTAAGTTTGTTATAGGAAGTAATATCTGGAACTACTGATGCGAGTTTGAACATTCTTTACATTTGGGTTGTAGTAGTTTGGGTGGCGTAAAACATGGCCGAGGCCGAGGGCCATCATTTATGGCAAAAGTGGCCACACTCGCGTGTGGTTCCGAGTAGTTAGTTTGAGTGATAGAATGACGGGGCGTTTTATCAACAAGGGCGTATTACCTAGTTTTACTCTAATTAAAAAATCTTGATAAAATGTTGAAGGGAAAAACGATCGTAACAAACAGATCTTTCAAGGAATTAAAGACACTAAGGGGCACTACAAATACTGCATTAATCCTTCCGTTCACTTTTATGACCGATTCATTGAACGAATGTGCATCTGGGGGCACACTTGAGTGCCCCGAAGAACTGCAACAAATGTTCGCTACGAAAATTCTTAAGTTGTAGGAACTGGGTAGTGTAAGTATGAGCAGAAACAGATATTCAGTCTAGAAGAGCTTGAGATAATGTGTAGGAACTCAAGAATAATTACAGGATGTATGAGAAAAGTATGCATAGTACTCGTAAATACATTTGTTGTAGCTGACAAAAGTTGTGTTGAGAACTGTTTCATGAAATAAAGGGAACTAGAAAAATTGTCAACAAGGAGGCCTTGGGTCAAACGGATGCGCCATCATACGGTTCAGGCGCAGAAATCCTAATTCGCAAAATGGCAAGTTCTCATAATAGCAAATTCTCGAAAAGCCTAATTCGTAAAATGGCAAATTCTCGAAAAGCCTAATTCTCAAAATGGAAAATTTTCTGTAATTTCTTCTGGTAAAACATTTGTTATCTTCGATTCAACTAAATTGTTTCATGTCATGCGAAAAATCACACATTTCCAATAATTATACACCCAATTTCAGAAAATGTTCTATTTTGATCATTTGCCACTTTTCTTAGCATTTCAGACTGAATGCAAAAACGTTTGCCAATTTAGTGCTAAAGCAATAAAAGATAACAGCCAGCCAAGCAGCTCAGATCAAAGTAACTTTCAATGTTCGACTTTAAGAATCAAAATCCCGAAATAGACACATGTTGAACTGATGCAAATATTGTCCAAAATAGTAGTCTATAGATATACAAATAACGATAACACCAATTTCTCTTATTAGCAAATGAGTAAACAACCTTGCCGGATATTGTACTGACCTTACCTTTTGCCCTCTGAGGACCTTGAGTGCCACTCGAGAGGTTACAATTTTCCTCAAATTCTAAGGTTTTTAGTCAAGATTTACACGACATTCATCAATTTACGTTTTATAAACCATAATTTTTGACGCTGTTGCTTGCTTTATAGTTGTTTAGTTAATTTACATTTTTGGTACGTGACAGGTGTTAATTACTCCACACTGCGCTGCCCGGCCATCAAATGATTATTTATTATATGGGACGGACTGTCAGACTCGTATTGACTAAAATCCACGGTATCTTTCAATAGCCCTACGTTACGTTCATACGTTCCGGGGTCAGGTTACCTGATAATACAGTCCCTCTGATCACAACTTCATTCATTTTCCGTTGTTAAATGAAACTCAACATCTAAAACAAACGGTAAGGTTTCAAATTATCGTCAGTATAGTAGCAATCATAGATTGCGGAAGCTTTAGACGGCTTCCAGAGAAGCATGTACCAATAACACCACATTATTAAAAAGTAGGTAATTTATCTACTGTTTGATTTGACGCCCTCGGCGTGCTTGATCCGCACTCAAGGTCGGGAGGGATCATAAAGGGGAGCCTTGGGGATCAACATGGATTAAACTAATTTGTTCCAGTGGAAATATGGAAAGGATTAAAGATCCATTCGATTTACTACGTGAGAGCGGAATGAAGACAAATTATGCATACGAATTATCCATAGAAATAGAACATTACATAATTGTCCTTTGGAATGTAGTTGCGATAAATACACATGGGAGCTGAATATTTACCAAGCAGGATACCGTGTCCAAGTTTTTTTTTTAATTTTTTCTTTTTATTTGATAATGGAAATACCTACGCGGAAAAGGAAGAAAAAAGGCGACTATGATTTTGCACTACTGTCAAATTCATTCGTTATTTGAATTGGTTCACACCCTTTTTCACTGCAAAAGAGTGGAAACCGGAACTCTTCAAAGTTAGACTGAACAGGCTTCTTCTGGGTAATCCTCTCCATCGTAGACTTTGTCTCTGTCACCACTGACATAGACTATAGTCAAGTTATGGTTCCTGCCATACCCTTAATCTGTCAAAATCATAATTAGAGTCCGCACCACCACTCATGAACTTTTGACGCGGCGCTAGAGTCCATGTCATAACATCATCAAAAAAATGTAGTAACTCGAATTTTCCGTGCGTGGCGGCGCGGTCACTATTTCTATTTTTAGTTAAACAAGGTTGCCGTTTGATAAAATAACTCTGAAACGCCATATATAGTCGAAAACCATGTAAAACCAGCGAGGTATTGCCCACTTTTGAAAACAAAACACAGTTTACCTAAAACCTGTGTCCATCCATAACCGCTACAAAGCACACCAAAGCTATCCAGTAAGTCCGGTTCACATCCGGGAATGCCGGGAGCAATACAATTCATAGAACGGTTCACGTTTCGCCGGCGCCGGATATCAACCGTTCCGATTGTAAATACTCATGTGCTCACTGACCGGGGATTAATAAACTAGGGTTTAATGTTTCATACTAATATAATTATTGTGCATTTGATTTTGCATGTCTGCTTGCTTATCGTATGAATAATTTAATACCTATAAAAAAATGCAAAAATTTGGATGGATGGATCTTTGTTACTCACACCAAAATCTACTATAATTTACTTCTGTGTCAACACAGAGGTAAATTATATACCTAGTCTAGATTAACACAAATGGCACTTATTATACCAATAATAAGGTACATTATTCCTTATTTGACGGTATGGATGGCGCAGTGGCTGAGCGATCAAATCCTGCGCAGCGTGTCCAGGATTCGCTTCCGAAATATTTTGTTAGACCTACATATAGTTTTTCCGGGCCTGGGTGTTTGTGTTTATGAATTTCTATGTTTGTAAACGCCCCCAAGACACAAGAGAAATCCATAGTGCGGTGCCACCGCTAAAAGAAAAAAAAAAACAAACTACATGCAGGCAAAGCTGCAGGCATAAGGTAGTTCAATATGATTTCAACATATTCTACGCCACAATTTCAAAAGGGTTAGTAGTGTACCTACTTTAATAACCCACGCCCTTATTTAACCACCTATGACCTGAATAAGTTACATATACAATGTTGCAAGCTTAATAATCTGCCACTTGACTGAGATATTAATATAATTTCGTAGAATCAAAATATCGAATTATTTTGTCAGAAATTGCTAACGGAACTTTCCAGGGAAAGAAAACTTACTTTCGGTTATGTTTAGAACAAAACTTTACAAGAATTAGAATAGATATTATTTTTACAAAAAAGAAACTCAAAAACCATTCAAAAAAAATAAAGTTTGAAAACGCAGACGGAATAAAACATCTGGAGAAACGAACATTACCGTCTTTCATTAAGTACTGTTTAATCTTAATGAAAACAGCAAATAAACCAATGCAATGAATATTAAATAAAATGTATAAATAATTAAGAGAAACTCACTCTCAGTTGAAAGTAAACAACCAACAATATACTCACAGAGTAGGCTTTTATTCTTTCTGGGTCGACATCGTGCTGCGAGCGAGCCTGCGCGCGCGGCGATGACGACACCATGATCTATAGATCACGATCTATCGCTCGGTTAACGGTTTATCCAAATGGGAATGTTGAACGCCATATCACATTGCACTTTTATTTATTTTTTCCTTTTTTCTTGTTGGCAACACTATTGAACACTGTGTTTCACTTGTTATATTTCTGGAGAAAAAATCTAATAAATTAATTTTGGAATGTTTATAATTGTGTGTTTTGTATAAATTATTGTTTCAGCGTTTGCATATGAAAATCTGTTCATTGAGTACGTAAAATAAATAAATAATTATTTTTTTATTTTAATTCTAAAATGATAAAATCACAACAAATTAAGTTTCTTTTTTTTAGCGTGGTAAAATCATCAAATGAGTCCTCCCACCCCGGGCAGGGCGCGAGGGACTGTCAGACTTGTACTGACTAAAATCCACGGTGTCCTTAATAGCCCTTTATTTTCCGGGGTCAAGGTAAGGAAATAAGTCCCGCGACCCCAGGCTTTGGCCCTCTGAGAGGGGGCCCTGTCATACAAATTAAGTGTCTTTAGAAATAAGTAAGTACGTATTGTGCAATGAACATGTACAATAGTACATTCTGGTTCATTCATTTAATGTCAAAATAATTGATTTTATTTCTTTGTTTTTTTTTTTAACAAACAAGTTTTATGACTTATTAACAAATAAACGTTTTTGCGATTTCATCTTATTCTAATAAGTTTACGTCACAACCGTAATAGATGAGCATGGTAACGTAACAATTCTATTACGCTGGTAAGTAAGTAGTTGAGCATTACGTTTTGCACGCCCTGGTAAACATTGTGTACTTGTTACGAAGGCACAGTGGGTCGAATGCCGGAAAAAAAGTAAGTGGGACAAAAAAAATTGTTTTTGTTGAAGATTTAGATGACATTGTGGCTTTATCATTCCGGGTTATAGATGAAAAGAAACTGGACGGTAAGAGGGTATCTTAAAGCTAAATTTGCCATCAGTTAAGTGGGCACGGGTCAGCTAGTCTGCTCAAAAAAGGTAGTTTCAACAATAAAAACATAGTTTATAAAATGCTGACGTAGTATAATATAAGTATACACACCTGCCTCAATCTGTCAAACTTCCCCAATCGAAAATAAACCTTCTACTGAATAGGATAAAGTTGAAAATTTATTAAATTGGGGATTGTTTGGTGTACCTACCTACTTAAGTCACACCGTAGTTACTAACATTCACACTCAAGATCTTTAATGTCAAATTCTCAAAGAGAATGCTCAAAGGTCTTACCTATTCAGCATTATACCCATTTGACTACAACACTTCACAAAATAATATCAAGTCTTTAGTGCTTGAATACTTACTCGTAGTAAAAGTGGCACTTGAAATCTTACGACAAGAGTTTCAAGGTCAGAAATCGGTTATGAAACGATTCGATACGGTGAATTTAATCGGTAATATGGATGTTAGAACTAAGTATCAAGACACTCTGTGGTCGGTTGTCGATGATATTCGAATACTGGCATAAAGGCCTTGAAGCCATGCCAGAAACATAACAGAAAAAAAGGAATTCGAAAAGTTTTTTGAAATTGGAATGTTTTTTAGTGTTGTACCATAGACGTTTGTGGATTTTTTTTTACCATCGATGGATATAAATTTAAAATGCCTTTATTGATTACCATGATTTAATAATATTTTCTGGAAAACAAGGTTTATTTAAGTTATTCTTTTTACTATTGAGAACAGTAGGGATGAACAGATTATTGTCTGCTATTTACAAAATACTTATTTAACAGTGATAAATAACGCAATATAACTTACATTAAAAGATAACATTGATCGCATATCAGTTCTAAAATACATTGGCAAATACTGCAATATTTTAAAGAAATGAGTTATATCTATGGATACTTGAGTTACTGAACTTATTATTATTTCTCAAGAATATTTCAAAAGAACAGTACGTAAAAATTATAATCACAGAGGAAAAAAGTTCAGTTCTATGTTTAAAAAGACATAAATCAACGTAATAGGTACAGCTTGGCCAGAACGGATTGAAACGGAACTAAAATTTTTATTTCTGACAGCGTTTTAAAATCTTTGATATTTGATGTAAACAAAGACCGCAGGTTTCTTAGATTTATTATTGTGCCATAAAACTAACGTAATAAGTGAAAAAAATAAAAAATAAAATCATTCAAAGTGCTGGTAGCGCAAAGACAGTGGCGACTTCCGGTTTTCTACATTTTTATGTCAAGCTGTACATAAATAGTTTTTCATTTTATGAAAAAAAAGTGGCTAATTACATTTCAACGTTGCTTTTAAATAAATATAATACGTCCAGTCTTTAAAAAGTAGAGAAAAGTTACACGTTTTCTTAAAAATCTAGGTTAAAAGGCTTGCTGGGAATCGGTTATTCCACTTCGTGCTTGGTTCAATATTAAAAGTGAATCTTTAGCTTCTGAAGGGCATACAAGATTTGATCGAAATCTACGAAGATTGGCCAAGTCTTCTGAACTGCTTAGCTAGATATAAGTTACCTTGTATCAGATTGAGATGAGCCTAGATACTGGAATTGGGATCAGACTAAGAAGAATCTAGATAAGTTATAGCTTATTTCTGATCGAAAAAAAGTAGAGTAAGATATTGATTATTTGGTGATACACTTTTTTTTGCATTGAATATTATTCAATGAGTCCTCACGCCCTGTGTGGAGTGGAAATAACTGTCAGAATCGAAAGACGACTGTCTAGAAAGAAACCACCCTAGTGGCCTACCATGAACTCTTAACGCAATCCAGTTTAGGCTGTGGGAAAGAGATGCCGCTAGACGACTTGTATAGCTCTGTCTCTTTCCCACAGCCTAAACTGCATCGCGTTAAGACGCAGTACGTAAATATGATACAGTACGTATCATATCATCAATAATCATCATCATCTTGCCTTGCCTTTTCCAAAATATGTTGGGGTCTGCGGTCTGCCTCCAGTCTAATCGGATGCAGCTGAATATCAGTATTTTACATGCATCGACAAGCTGTGTACACAAAAATGTACTGAATTTTCAGAATACTTCAGCCTTAGCTATACCTTTATGTATTTATCTAAGTCGGAAGCTCCTCCGGGCTACTCAAAAGCTTTTGCAGGGAGAATGCGGCTCGATGTAGCGTCTCGTCGCTTAGAAAATCTAATAAAGAAGTTTTGAAGTCTTTACGAGAAACTGAGGTAAGCATATATGTTTATTTTTTAAGACTACGTTTTGCTCCGCTTTGTTTAATTTATGCATAAATAATCCCTCATTTATAAAAGCATGACGTTTTTCACAGATGTGATATTTAAGTAGGTACAAAATTAGATTTTTCCTGGATTCAAATTACCAAATCGTAAAGACTCCAGCAGGTCAACCTACCCCAATCTGTAAAATTTTACCAATCGAACATTAACCTTCCAGTAATGAGATAAGGTTGAAAATCTATTTTGACAGTTTGAAGTAGGTTGATGTGCTGGAGTCTGTACATATTTAAGTACTAGAAATTTCAGTTGTCATTATGTCATCTCGACTGTCGTATTTTTCTTTCCAAAAAATTGTAACACCAGAAAATGACGATGAACCTTTGACATCTTTTGTTTCGCATTGGACAAAATATAATTAAAAACAATTTAAAATTATGACCAAAGAAAAGCTGTAGAAAACTCGTGATAAAACAATTTGAAGATTCTTCCTCTTTTGAACTCATTTCTTTACTAAATGAGACTAAATTGTATTAATGTTGCTTTTAAAACGCATTGTGCGGGGGTAATTTAGCATCACAGAGATCAGCGAAATTTTTATTATCACTTAAGACATTTTTCAGTTGGAAAAATTAAAAAAAAAAACCAGCTATGATAATACTATCTTGTTATTTTTAGCAATTCGGGTAAAATTTAGTGTTTCATAATTCCGAAGATCATGTGCTTCAAATTGATGCAATTAATGAGGTATTCCACATTGGGCACCCACTGAAATAGCAACTGAGCTAATGGCACCTTAACTATTCCACAACGGCACCTGTCAAAATTTTTCGCACGGTGCCTAATGTGGAATACTTATGCGTTTGTTATTCTAACAATCAATTCAAAAAAAAAAATAGGATATACATATATCTCCTTCTGACTTCTATGAATAGAGAGTGAAAAAGGGAAGAAAGAAAATAAAATCAACTGATTTGAAGCAAGTCAGAATCAGGAAGCAAAAAAGTATATAACCCAAACCTCCTTCAACTAGGGCTCTTTCCTTATCTCAAAGTCTCAAAACTCCTGAAAATTACGTCGCCCGCGCCACTTCAAACCACAAAATTGGCAGTCTTAGTACCCGCAATATCCTTAAAAATCGAATTCCACAATTAAATGAATCTCCCAATTTATCCCAAGAATTCAAGGTTGGACAGATGAACTGTGAAATTAGACGTCTTGAATCCCCCTGTACTTGTAGAAGATGGAGTCGCGCATGCGTCGATCCCAATTCATTCATTACTTACAATTAATATAAATGTTAGAAGTTTCCCTGCTTCGCTCGGGAACCTTTTATCATGCTCCAATTTCCGGTATCCGGTATAGTTGTCACCCCTAATTAGAAGTGAGAGGAAATTAATATTTGCGAAGAAAATTCTCGATGCGAACTTTTTTTTTGTTTGACTTTTCGTCTATTTTTTCTTTGTTTGTTTATTTTTTTGGGCATTGATTCCAGTTTGAAATAATTTGAATGAAATGACGAGTAGGTCTCTTCATTTCTTTTTTGAATTCTTATATCAAGTTTATATTTTTTCTTTATTTTAAAGCCGCTGACGAATCAATAGAAGTATCTATGTGAAGATCGAAAAGTTGATATCTGAGTGATTGCCAAGGCTCATAGCTAAAAAAGATTAAATTAATTTAAAAGACGTGAGTTATGTATTAAATTAACTGTTAACATCATATTAACGTTTTTATTAGTTTCTTTTTCCCACGTTTTTATTTAAATTAAAAGACGAGTTTAAACCAGTCTTTAAGTCCAAACCCAATTCCAAAACTTTTTTCAAACACCAATGAAAATCGGCTTAACCCTTCACTGATCATACGCATAACGTAATGCTCAAAACATGCGTCCCCAAAATCCAGGTCAAAGGGTTAACGGCTTAAAGATAACACCTGAAACACCTGGAATGCCAAAAGTCATGACATTTCAAAGGGATGGGAACGCGTAGCTATTTTTAGTGATATCCATTTCTACAAATGTTAGTATGTACGACGAGATATTAGGCAGTACCTACCTCTCCAATAAACGCTGAGCTCTCATTGTAAGGAAATCTCATGGAAAGCTAGGTCAGCTTAAATTAGATATGGGTACAGTTTGTGTCAGTATGTGTTCAAAGTTTTTAGTATTTATTTGAGGCTGTTTTATTTATTTCAGTGATAGATTATCATGGTAAAAAAATAAAAGCATAGATTCTTCAAAAAAATTAAAAGCTTTCATTTCAGTTATGATTACCTATTTTTTTAATGTGTGTAAGTTTGATTTACCTAATTTTTGTTTCCTTTTAAACAATCTGTAGGTAGGATAAGAATAAATATTATTTATTTCACAAAACTCATATGCATAATGCTCTAAATACTTATTTGTATCAGTGTATGAGAGAGGGCAACAAAATCAAGAATACGGATCATTCTTATCACAAGATAGCGATTGTATCATACAATCTAATATCTATTATCTCGTATCGATCGGCAACGCTCTAAATATTCTTGCCAGAAAAACCGAAATAGCTGTTCACACAAAAAAATACGTACCTAGTTACAATAACGTAAAAAAAGGCTAGAAAAAAAAACCTGGTTTGTTTGATGGGAGCGTCTAAGTTAGCGCGGGCCTGCAACGCAAAGGACAATTGAAGGAACACGGTGGGTTGTAGTATTTACGTGTCTGACCATCGTTTCGCTCCCTTTGAGCTGGAGGAGACATTATTTTATAAGTGATCACTTCAGATTATTTTTGTATTATTGTTGTAAAACCTAAGTGTTCAAATACGTTGACTCGCGGGCGCGGGCGCGGGCACGAAATTTCAAATATATGGCGTAATAATATATGCAAGTGTTCACGTCGAAACGCGCGGTACAAGTAGCGGGCAAGCTAGCGCCCGAGTCCGCGCCCGCGCGTTCAACATGAACAAGTACTAACTGTTTCAATGGTTTTCCCTTAAAGAAAATAAATGTATATAGTATTAATTTATATTCACTTTCGTTATATAAAGGAACTCTAGTAACTACAGATTTTCGCGGTAGATGTTTTGGCTGTGTTTATTCTATCAGTCAATATCAGATTGTTTTTAAGTAGATAAATCAATTAAACTATCATATTTAAAACCCATTATTGGAAACGATTTGATAACAGCACTTCACAAAATCGCTAAATTATCAAACAGACGAAAACGAGTAAAAACGTCGAGATCACCACCACAATAACAATCAACAAATTGTATGAGATCATATGTTATCGAACGATCACCTTTATGGCCCATTATCCTTATTGAATCCTGTACTAAAAGAGACCTTATCCATTTACTTTGGCAAACAATATGAGACGCCTAGTGGTGCAAATCGTTGAGCAAATGTAGATAAAAAGGACTACCCATAAATAATTATATATTTGAAAGCTTTTGAAAGACGAATAGAGTATCTGGGGGCACGGCAGTGCCCCGCCAAGTCTCGAGCAAAACGGGCACGGCCGTACCATCTTTTCTCGAAGCGATTCGCGGCTGTTTCGCCCCCCCTATATCTTCGACGTGGACAAAGCTAGGAGTTTAGGTTTTCGGTGAATAATAGTAGGCATTAGATCAAGCTTAAGTTTGAAATTACATGCCAATTGAATTAATAGTTTAGGAGTTACGGTCGATCAAAGTTACACCATTTTGTCACTCACTGACTGACTCACTGACCGATCATCAAAAATCTAAGGTACTTCTAGCAGACTTAGAAACTTCAAATTTTGCACCAAGATAGGTCATTAGCCACATATAAAGGAAAAATTATAAAAACATTAAAAAATAATATACCATAGAAAACAATTTTATATTTGCGGTTTGGCAAGAACATTGTGTATGGATTTTGACTGCATTGTTAACTTTGTTCGTTGTTTAAGTATTCAATTGGATGAATACATACATAGAATAGAAAAGAATTATATAAATGTAATACATAGACTATAATTAATACATAAAGTTCATAATTCATTAAATTAATAAAGCTAAAACTCCATTGTATTGCGATAAATATTGCATGCGCGCTCGATAGATGGCGTTGTACCTGTCTGAATCGCGCTATGGTTTCGTTACAGAGCGCAGTCTAAGGCCCTTCGTACATTAGGCGACTCGGGTATCCGATACTCCAGTCGAATACCCAAGTCGCGCGACTCTAGTAGCGCACGATCCGTACACAGCGGCGACTCGAGTCGTAAGACTCAAATCGTCTATTCGGCCACCATTCTATATTCAACCTTAATAATACATTGTACAAAACACAAAATATACATCTCATAACATAAATTAAAATGCTTCTATTTTAAAAATGACGAGCGCATTCCTATTTCAAATTTTTGGAATTAAAAATTGGCGCGTATAGAGGAAAAAAAATCAATCTAAAAAGAATATGGTTCATAATTTCGCCGCGCCAACCGGCTACAAGGTAGCTCGATTTGTTCAGGCTTTGACTTTCAAGGTGGTGACCATGGGTTCAATCCCCAGGTAAACATAGAATTTTTCTTTTTTCGTGTTTCAGTTGTTTTTTAGAGGTTTATTAAATTTTTTTCTAGGTTTTTTTTTATAGTTTTCTTTTATTTGCACCGGAACGCTGACCTGACGCCCTTACTGCTATGATGATGACCGTGGTTTCAAATTTCAGATTTGAATAGGTTTTTTTTAATGTTTTCGTTTTCTTAATTACTTTATTTTTGTCGAATGTGCAAGTACATGACGAAGCTGGGTTAAAGTAGTAATGTTTGTAACGAAACCATAATAATTTATAAAACTGCAAAAAGTTTGACACCATGCTCGATAGATGGCGCTGTCGTCGAGTTAGATCGCGCTATCGTTTTGTTAGGTTCTATTGAAGGACACCGTGGATTTTAGTTAGTACGAGTCTGACAGTACCTCCCGCCCTGCCCGGGGTGGGAGGACTCATTTAACATGATGATTTTACCACTTAAAAAAAAAGCTTATTCCATGCTAATTATCTATTAGAATATTCTTTTGAATTTGACAAGCCTGTTGGTCTAGTCGTTAGTGACCCTGACTGCTATGCCGGAGGACGTGGGTTCGATTCCCACCCAGGACAAATGTTTGTTTGATGAGCACGATCATTTGTTCTGTGTCTGGGCTTAATTTATCTATTATATTTATGTATTTAGAAATATATAAGTAAGTTTATCAGTTGTTTAGTACCCATAACTAGTGTCCGACCGAAACTGATTTTTCAGCCGAAACCGAAACCGAAACCGAACTTTCGGCCTTGCTCTCAGTTTCGGCCGAAACCGAAACCGAAACTTTTTAACACATTTAAAACTTCGATTAATTTTCTGTTTTTTTTTATTATTTATTAACACCTAAGTAATGAAGGGTGAATTTTTCAACTGGGCGTGGATGGCTAGGTATATCCTTAACTATGAGGAATATCGAAAAACGTTGAATGGAGTCTCGAGACTGATTTTGACGATAACTAAAACTGCATCATTGGATTTTAGAAAAATCAATAATCCTGGCCAAGAATCGATCCAGCTGATTTTGGAAACAAAAACATCACACCTTGTCGCTTATCGATAATGTCGCTAATAAGGATAAAATTCTAGGAAGTAATGATATACGGCAAACTTATTGAAATAACAGATATTTAAGAAATTGCTATTTTTCTATGGTATTCAACTTTTAATGAGCCATAATCTATTCTAAATTATAAAAAATCATTGTTTTCAATGTTTCACTGGACTTGTCAACAATCTCACTATATTCAGCAATACAAAATTACTGAGTTGAAAAAAAAATAACATTATTTCAAAGAAGAAACCGTTAACTTGTATTTCGAATACAGTCACTGCCTTGACAATGGGCATTGTTCATTTTTTTCAATATGTTGTAATTGAAAAACCATTTCTAGGAATAGCGTTACTAATCATTAGTAACCAATCAAAAATGAAAAATGTTCATATTTGATTGATATTTTTGATAAAATACGCTTGACCTTCCTTGCCCTTCAAGTGACGTTATTATTGGCTGTACCGTTTTGTATCGTTGCCTCAGACAATAAAAAGTAAGTGGCAAGTATTTTCAACAATCTGTCAAGTGTCAAATTAAAAATGTCAAAAATGTAAACAAATAATAATGTTTAGTTTTTTTGTATATTTTATGATTATTTCTGCAACATGCCTCATAATCTCTTTATAAGATTTGCGAGAAAAGTGATGCCGTGATGTAGGCGTGTAATATTGCAAGGTTTATAAAATGTACCTACTGTTGCGAAGATCATTTTGATGTAAGTAAGATATCAAAGCTTTAGATACCTTTGTATATTCATTAAGTTAATGCTAAAGTATTGCTCAGGAAAACGAACAATAATGTCACCTCGTCGACCACTTTCCGTTTTAAAAAACAAAAATAAAAACCGATTTCAAAAATTTATTGTATTTTTATAGTAGGGGAGGCGAGGATTCTAATTTGCAGTTACTCGAGCATCATGGCGACCTATTGGATTTGAAAGAATATGTTCTAAAAAGAAAAAAGTTTCTGACAAGTTTTCTATTTTAGTGGGGAGGGCGTGTAAACAGTTTTAAAACTGTAAAAAAAAACAGTTGCACAGAAGTACTCGAGCGCGTCAGCTATTTACAGTGTAAACGCGCTTTTCTATTTCTGATAACCAATACATATTAATCGGACGATTAGCTCGAGGGGGCTGTCTGTGGCAAGCGGTTGAAAATCCAAAAAAAAAAGTTAATCAAGCGCGTCAGATATTCTAAGTGTATGTAAAGTAGACCTTAAAAAGTGTCGTATTAAAATGTCTGACGATTTGGATGTGGCACAAAGTATTAATAATTCATATTTCTATTGGTAAAAAAACGTAATCTTGAAATACTCGAGAGCGTTCCATTTTTTTTTAATTGAAACTAACACTGTAAAAATCATACTCACTAATAATCTGACGTTTTCCATGGGGCGATGTCGGTAGACTCGCGGAGAAAAGGTGAAATACCTGTTAGTTCGCAAGTATCGGTCGTGATTTAATGTCCGCCATCTTCAATGTACATAATCATATACAATTTTTTGAACGTAATTAATCTACCTTTTCGTAATCTGACTCGCTCAAGTATTTCTGTGGATCGATTTTTTTTTACTAATCTGGCGGGTTCTCCCACACAACCAATGGTGGGGACCATATGAAGGGTTGATACTTGGTACAGGTACATTAAAGGGTGCAAGATTTCTCCTTTATGATAATCTGATGCGCTGGAGTCACATTAAAATTCCCTCCCTGGGCTCCCCGACTAAGAATGTTAACTGACGTCTACTATCAGGAGAAAGTGACGTTGTGTTGTCAGGCAGTTTTTTAAATTATTCACTGGTGAGGCAACGGCACAACTTTTTGGTCAATGGTGACGTCAGCTACCTCAAAAATTAAAATATTAAAAATAAAAAAACTATTGAGCCAATCATAAAAATATTCAAGTTAGTTTCTCAAAATGCTCTAAATTTGCAGAAAATAAAATAAAATCGAATGTTTGAAAAATTAAGACAATCCCCATTATTGATAAGTTCTTTAATCATTAAAGTAGGTACGAAACAAATATATTTTATTATGACATGAATATACAAGACTTACTCTTAGCAGTAAACTCAAAAAATAACTTCATCTCACGATTAAATGGACGGTGGCGAACTGAGCCTGGGCCCCGCCGCGCCGCGCCGGCGCGTACGCGCGTTGCTAGCTACGAATTTTGCCGAACGGCACACGAAAATGCACGGACACTTGAGTTTCGGCGAGGCCGAAAGTTTCGGCTATGTTTTGGCCGAAACCGAAAGTAAGGCCGAAACTAGATATTTTGGCCGAAACCGGCCGAAACCGAAACCGAAACCGAAATTTCGGTCGGTCACTACCCATAACACAAGCTCTGCTTAGCTTGGGACGAGATGGCGTTGTGTGATAGTTGTGGAATATTATTATTATTAATTGTAATGATACAAACAAGGATATTTTTCTACCTCAGATACATTTTAAAATAATAGATACAAATGACAATGCCAGATCCTGCCCCACCTTTCAGCCCAAGATACAGGAAATATAAACTAATGAAAAATATTAAATGAAAATAAGATCCCTGATTACATAATTGTTATTCTGCAAAAGATGCTTTTAAAAAGTTAGTGATAAAAGGATTTCGAAAACCCAAAAACCATTTCCTGTTTTCATCGCGGCCATGTGCGTTACGCATTAAGCATACCTACACGCAGAGAAAATGACAAATGACACCTTTTAATGTGTTATTGTTCGGATTTAAATATGCAATATTCACTTTTAATAAAACATTACTTTCAAAAAGTGTGTTTAACGAAAATAATGTTTTTTTTTTAATATAAATCACATTATGAATATACACTCTTAAAAATATTTCACATTTGAGCATGAATGATTAGGTACAACGAAACGTCATTGACGCGGAAATACCTAATCAAAACATAGCCCTATCATAAAATCTGGACTGAGCACTTCAAGTTACCTAGTACCCAAAAATGAACCGTAATCGCCACCGTTTAGGTTTTTTTTGATTTGCTATAATTAGCATGACGAAAGAGAAGAGCAACTTGGATGGCGCTTGTCCCTTTCCTCCTATTCCCAGAAAGTAGTATGGATAGAAACAGTAAAATATAACTCTTACTTGCTAACCTTATTTACTTTTTCGGCTTTAAAATTGCTTTCAGGTTTATTTTTCAATATTCTTTTTTTATTTTTATTCGGGCTATTGTCGCCAATGTCCCTGATATTATTATGATAGACAGATCGGTGCGCCGCGTAATGATAAATAATCGATGATACCATCTCGCATGACGAGAACCTTCTGAACTGAAAGCTGAGAAATATAAATAAATGAAATATCTCAACTTAGCACGCGCGGTTGTCGGAGTGGAAATGTGAGCTCGGCTATCATTGTGCCGATTAATCGTTACAGCCAATGGCCTGATGGCAAAGGGCCTCGACGAATACCTTTCGAGGCTCTCTCTAGGTAGTTGGATCAAGGGCCTGATTTTGAAGGCAGTGTTCCTAAATATGGCCCGCATTGTGAGGAGGTTCCTGTTTCTGTAGCCCTACCACCGGTAGTTTGGACCCCGCTCCCACACCGGCGGACTACTGTTTTTATGTTTATAAATGTTTTTTTATTGTTTTTTTAAGAAATATTTAAAAACGTAATAACATGTATTTTGGTTACCTACCCTATTCATCATCATCATCATCATCATATCAGCCGTAAGACGTCCACTGCTGAACATAGGCCTCCTTTGGACTTGTAGTAGGACCGGTTGTAAGCGGCCTGCATCCAGCGTGATCCTGTGGCCTTCATAAGATCGTCTGCCCACCTAGTGGGTGGACGTCCTACGCTGCGCTTGCCGGTGCGTGGTCTCCATTCGAGAACCTTACGGCCCCATCGGCCATCAGTTCTGCGAGCTATATGGCCTGCCCACTGCCATTTCAACTTGCTAATTCGTTGGGCTATGTCGGTTACTTTGGTTCGTCTACGAATCTCCTCATTTCTGAGTCGATCGCGCAGAGAGACTCCGAGCATAGCCCTCTCCATAGCTCGTTGGACTTACTGAGCTTACTAATGAGGCCCATAGTAAAGGACCACGTTTCGGCGCCATACGTCATCACTGGTAACACACATTGGTCGAAAACTTTCGACTTGAGGCACTGAGGTATTTTGGACGAGACCTACCCTATTAGAAAGAGACAACTGGCCCCATCGGAGCTATCTCTCTCAGCACGTTTTTACGGCATGAGTGCTCAGTCCATTTCGTATATTGTTTGTGTTTTTATCCTTGTGTCAAAATGTCACAACTGGCATTATAGACAAAGTCATTTGATTTTTGGGTGGCTATTGTGTTTGTTTATTACAAATTATAAATGTGTTTGAATTATCTTACAGCTTCCACCAACATCTGTAATCCGTCAAGATTGTTAGTATTGTATAGTGCGTGCTTTGTGGCTAGACCAGCATTGTGAAAATAGGGACGTGACGTTAACGTATGCTCGACATAGGTATCTAACCTAAATGTGATATTTTATCCAATAAAACAGAAACTGCACTTTTTAAGACATTTAATCATAATTTTAGTTATCACTGATAAAGGACAAATAGAATGCTACATTTGGTATAGTTGGAAGCCAACTTTTATTTGGTGGGTCATAGCTCTAAGTAGCAACTGGCATTGTCTTTTCGTCGGTTAAAAATCGCGAAGACTTGGGTATCGGCGATCTTGATAGATGAGTAGCGAGCGACTAGAGTCGGCGACGCGACCTGTGTACGAGCCTCTATGGATTTGTATTGCGATAGTCGCCTGGAAACCAAAATCGTAAGGTATCGGAAACTTGCGTCGCCTCGTGTACGAACCTTCGTACACGAGGCGACGCAAGTTTCCGATACTAGAGTTTCGCCACTACTCATGACCTGCGAAAAATTCGAGGTACTAAATTTTTATAATGCAATTTGATGTAACGACATAGACACTAGCGCCGCGTCAAAAGGTCATGATGGGTGGTCAAGAATATGAATTTATAAAATGGCTGACACATGACTGTGACGATCAAAGTATATTTTTTAGGGTTCCGAAGGTTCAAAAAAAAAACGGAATCTTTATAAGATCAGTCGTGTGACAGTCCGTCTTTCACAGTTAATTTCCTGGGAACCTAACATTAATCCAAATCCAAATACTATACATAATTTAAAATTTTTATTCAATAAAATAGAAAAAAAAAACATCTCTCCCAACTTTTTAATAAAACTGCATACAAAATTATGATTTGATAGAGGATTGTAAATATTTTTCTATCGTTTTAAAATAATTACTTTCCAAAAATGATTCAAGAATATGCTACGGAACCCTTTATTCTGTGAATAAAATTAAAAATGGTAAATAAATTGTTCCGCCATCTTGAAAGTCGCGGAAACTCAAGTCGCCGCGATGTCAGCAGATAGGTAGCGCGCGATTGGCGTCGCGCGTCGCGTGCGTGTGTACGAACGTATATGCATTTCTATTGCGAGAGTCGCCTGGATACTGAAGTCGTAAGGTATCGGAAACTTGAGTTTCCGAATGTACGAAGGGCCTAAGTAGTACTTTAAAATAATTCGATAATTTTCATTTCTCATTTAAGACTGTTCATTTCAAAACTAAAAAAATATTGATTTTTTTGAGGAAAGAAAAATTTCAAGTTGCAAGTGGGATTCGAACCCGCGTCTTCTGGATCTTTACGATGCGCGTCGCATGCGTTAATGCGTTTAAAATAATAAATAAAAAAATATTGTAGCGAATAGCGATATTCGGAGAACTTAAGTTAGCCGGATTAGATAGTAGATTTATTATTGTTACTGAAACAGTTATTTAGGAAAATAGTTTATTAATATAACATAGACATAGTTACATATCTAGTTGTTTACGTGTTATTTAGTTTAGTTACATTTAGTTTGTAAGTTAGTAGATATATATTTATTTAGTCATTTGTTAGTTAGTTTAGTTCTATTTCGTTTGTTAGATAGAGAATGGGTCCTAAGCAAAAAAGTAGCTGAAGTCCAAGAAATTATGAGGCCACCTAAAAAAAAGAAAGAAATACACTTACAAAAATGAATGAGATCCCCACCAAAAACATTAAATGTAAAAAAATGCCAAGTCTCTCGATGCAGTCTTTCCATCGTAAAAAGTTTTGAGATCTCATAGAAGTTAAGTCCTATTCAAATTATTTTGTAGTTATAAATCAACATTTAGTAATTATATCAATAGTTTTCTTTATATTATAATTATAGTGACTTGGCAATGAGCACAAATTAAAAGCTGCTTGCTGCCTGGAATTATGAGCAAATGTTACTGATGAGACCTGTGATCAGATTATTTGTTATGTGTGAATCATGATGGTCACTACCGACTACATGTTCCGATACAATTATTAAGAATACCTTACGGGCCATCGCTTTATGAAAGTAAATGATGAATGTTATGAGAATATATAAAGTAAAAGAGAATGTTTACGCATGCGGTGTGTGTAACTTTCAACTCCTCCAAATATGCCGTTTTATTTGTTTTTACTTGTGCTCATTGCCAAGTCACTATAATTATAATATAAAGAAAACTAGTGATATAATTACTAAATGTTGATTTATAACTACAAAATAATTTGAATAGGACTTGGCTTCTATGAGATCTCAAAACTTTTTACGATGGAAAGACTGCATCGAGTGACTTGGCATTTTTTTACATTTAATGTTTTTGGTGGGGATTTTTATGTCTGCGTGTTATAATTTATATGTGTTTAAAAATTTTACTCTTAGAAACATAACGAAGTACGCATTAGGCATGAGTGACATTTTTTGTTAAAAATAAAATTAAAAAAAAATAACAATAAAAAGAAAACAAATCAAAATAACCTATCAAAACTGTTACGATCGTGATTGAATGGATGTGATAGCTTAAAATTACTTGTTAGATATGAAAAAAAAAAACATATTAGAAGTTCATTGTCCTTAAATATAGAAGACCAAACATAGGTAATTTTAGTGACACACTACAGCCTAACAGTAATTGCAATATTCAGGAAAACCGCAACTTGTCAAATTCAGAATTTCCCATTCGACATTGGTTTAGTGTTTACGTGCGTATGATTAATTGAATTATTAATCACTTTGCTATATTTGAATAAGTTCTAAATAAATTAGATTGGCAGTAAATTAATTGAAACTTATTGAAATAGTTATCTGATGATTGTGTTGTATGTGGGTTATGAATTTGAGTAGGTAGTGGAAAATACAAGTGGGTATCGCATCGCATCAATTCACAGCTATTCTATTGATAAACCATTGATAATTTTCAATAATTATCTGCAAACAAAACACATAATCAATAAGATATCTACAAGAGCAGCCGAAACAACATTGAAATTATTTTTTTCAATATTAATAAAAGTAAAAACTTTATCCAAACACAACCTATTTTTGAAACACTGTGTATATTGAACAAAAAAAAAAAAAACTAGTGCACTATTTCAGTTTCGTCACTACTTCTAGATCTTATGCCACACAAGATTAGTCTCGTCATAGAAACACTTCAGTCTTGAACTATTGTTCAATATTTCATTGACAAAGTGACAGACAAAAAGTTAGTTAACACTCAACGGTAACTAGTGACACAATTATTTAACAAAAGGCATCATGGCCATTTTAATTCAATGTAATATTAATTCTTATTGTTCTCATAATGTTCTAAACTTCTGATTTAATCCTGAAGATATCACCAAATAGTTTTGTCACATTGCGTGTTTTTGATTAGACACCGTAAAAAAAGAATTATTCCCGCTGGATCCCACTTTTGAATCCCACTTGAATATTTTTCCCGTTGGATCCCAAAAAAATTAAAAGTAATTCCCGTTGAATCCCATAACAAAAGAAAAACGTTTTATTCCCGTTGAATCCCAAAAACAATTCCCGTTGGATCCCACATGCTTTAAAAAATCTGAATGCGAGTACTCTCAACGACAAAATTGCTATCATAAATTGCGGTTTCGCCCGCGTCGTGTTAGGCGTATGGCCCTATGGTCCAGTCTCGCATCAGTTCCCTTGAGGAAAGCGTGAAACACGACGCGCCATGACTTGGACCTGTCCTTGGTCGGACGGCTCCCGGACTCCTCGACCAGAAGCGGCTGGAATATGACTCGCGATTTCCGACGCCCTCGGGCGTCATCAGCGGTGGCTGGGGTGAGAGTAGACGATGTCCAATAAAAAACACATCCATATTGAGCGCAACATGACAAGTGTCAGTCAGTGTCGAATTAAAATCAGTGTTGTCACTGTCACAAAAAAAAAAAAATTAACATTATATCGATTTATCGATTACATAACAAATTGCAGGTTTATTATTTTTTAAATCTCGCTTCTGTGAAAAATAAACTAACTAAAAAGGGGAAGATTTGTAAGGCTAAGGCTACCTCGTCGCACCGTCTCTCGTGCAGCTGTATCACCACGGAGTGTTTTAAGGGGCCCATATCTTAGAGCGCAGCAGGCATTTAGAGTGATTCCCCCCCCCCCTGTCACGTGGCATCACAGCGCTTTTCAATGATCTTCGCTGACCCCGTTGAAAAACGTACCACCTTGAGCTTATGCTAGCCTAGTACTTTGGCAGGCCATTTAGAGTTACCTTACACCCGCGCTGCGTGTCACGTGGCATCAGACTGCAAAACATACCACCTTGATCTTATACTAACCTAGTACTTTTGCTGGTTAGTGACATTCTATCAGTTTTTAAGTAAAAACTGAAACAAATTCTCAGAATGTGTCTCTGCCATCTTTCTACACACTGGTGACCGGTCTATGGAAAGCCTATGGTGGCCGGATCTTGTGGAACTTTTTTTTTTTGGTAAAATTTATAAATTAGTTACTCAGAATACATCAGTAAAATAACGATAACAGTTTTCTTCTGATATGTACACATGTTGTCAAAAAGTGGGATTCAACGGGAATTAAAAATGGGATTCATCGGAACTACCTAAAAAATGGGATCCAAAAGTGGGATCCAACGGGAATAATTCTAAAAAAATAGTCATTGTTGAAAATTATGTCACTCAGTAGGTACTATGCATCCAAAATAAACAAAAATATTGATATTTTTGTCTCTTATTTTGACCCCGATCTGTCAAACGTCACTAGAAAATAAAGATTAGCAAAATAATACATACCTACTTTGTACGATTTTTTTTAACCGACTTCAAAAAAAAAAGTAGGTTCTCAGTTCGACCTGTATGTATGTATGTATGTATGTATGTATGTATGTATGTATGTATGTATGTATGTATGTATGTATGTATGTATGTATGTTTGTCCGCGATTATCTCGCGTTTGGCTGAACGGATTTTGATGCAGTTTTCAGGAAAGTGTTCATTACATTCTGGAGAAGGTTAATATATAACACTAGTAGATATCCCGTGACGTTGCCCGCGTGGATCCGATTTGCTTACTTGGATTGTAGATTTTAAGGGACGA
This sequence comes from Agrotis clavis, assembly GCA_954870645.1. Classification (NCBI taxonomy): domain Eukaryota; kingdom Metazoa; phylum Arthropoda; class Insecta; order Lepidoptera; family Noctuidae; genus Agrotis; species Agrotis clavis. The sequence goes on from OX940930.1 coordinate 22,886,752, forward strand.
TTGCATGTTTGTCTGCAATTATCTCGCGTTTGGCTGAACCGATTTTGATACAGTTTTCAGAAAAGTAATTGTTATATTCTGGGGAAGGTTTTGGTATATAAAAATAATGGATATCTCGTGAAGTTGCTCACATAGATCCGTTTTGCTTAATATGATTGTAGATTTTCAAAGACGCCGATTTTATGAAGATTTTTGTTATTTATCTCAACTAAAAAGGGAAAAATAAAAAACTTTATTAAAAAAAGGGAACCGACTTCAAAACCAAACACAAAAAAACTATAAAATAACTTTTCTTTCGGAAGTCGGTGGCCATATGTCAATGAAATAAAAAGAAACAAAGCCACCGACTTCCGAAAGAAAAGTTATTTTATAGTTTTTTTGTGTATGGTTTTGAAGTCGGTTCCCTTTTTTTAAAAAAGTTTTTTTTTAAATATCGTATTTGAATTTCGTTTTCATCATGATCGCATAGTAGGACTGTGAACTTAGTGGCATATTTCAGAAAAGTTCCTAAATTCACGTTTCTCTCACGTTTTTCAGCAGTCTTTATAATAATTAATTAATTTTATCAATCAATACTGTGATTCAAATTATCAAACGAATAAAGTTCCCGAACTATGTATCTATTGATTATATCCAATCGCGAACGATTAATGAAATTATTCGAAGGCTAACAGATTGATAAGGTTTAGTTGTGTAAATCACCATTTACGACCTTGTACCGCTGAATATTAAAGTTATTTTTCTTTGATTGATGTCTAAAAATGTGTATGTATGATTCATACTGCATTTAAAAACATGCACAGAACAAAAGTGAAAAGACTAAAACAAATGACTGAAACATGACCGATTATTTATTTTAAATGAAGGTTTATAGGTCTATTTTAATACAGTGGCTTTTTGTGACAACAAAGACGACTAATAATATAATTTACTCAAAATACTTTGGTAATGGACAATACAAACAAACACATATAATTGTCAAACCTCTAGGTTTGTAACATGGGATAGGCAGAAACTAAAAACACCACTTTCTAAGACCTTTACATACTCCTTTTTTTGTTGGTAGTACATTTCTACAAATGACGTCCACCAGCTCTGGGTGGTAAGGAAGGAATTGTTACACTCTTACCGTCTTGCTACAAAAAGTTTAATATCTGTTGAACACTTGTCTAAAAAACTGTCAACGTGAAAACGACATTTCACGTTTTGTTCCAGTTATACTTTTTTTTAGACAAGTGTTCAACAGATGTTTAAGTTTTTGTAGTAAGACAGTTAAGTGACTAAAAATCAACCATACTCCCTCAGTTTCCCTTTGTTTGTTGCGCTGTTATTTTTACAGTCGTTCCCGAAAATCTATTCAAAATAGACGAATTATCTCAATTGAGTTTAGACTCATCATCTATAAATACTAGAACACTTTGTACCGCCCAAGGGTTTAATAGGACCCAGTACTAATACGCCTCGGTCTATAGAGTCGAATCTCAATGATCGAGGTTATGTAGTCACGATTGACTAAAGGGAAAGTAAAAGCATTTGCTCTATGGTAACTGTATGAATGTAGGTTGATCATACTGTTTAATGGAGGCCTTTAGCATGAACTAAGGAGAAACAACCATTAAGCCTAAAAGATTCAGCTGAGATGTATAACTGCAGGGTCGCGGGACTACGCAAGCAGGTTACCGTGGCCCAGGAACGTAAAGAACAATTGAAAGAGGACCTTCCCCAGGACGGGAGAAATTATTTAACTAAATCACCTTAAAAAAGTTACACAACTGCGTTTCTGTTCATCAGTTATTTCTCTCTAGAGCGAGCTAGTATTTAATAGAATATCGAACACAAATAAAATAATTTGGGTGCCACAAATTGATAGAAACCGAGTAATAGGTAATTTTCTAATTACGATATTTTCTAAAATCCATAATTAAGTAGTAGTTTCAACTATGACAAAAATAACAAAAAGTATGCTGTAATCATCTAAAATAAATATCCGCAATCGGTCTTGCCTCTCAAAGAACTCTCACGTAAAGACAAATCCTGACGAAAGAAAATTATTTTCCCCAAAATGTTGTACAATAAAGCTGGACTTATATTTCATATCTTTGCTTCTTATATTTTCAAGGCATTATCAAGGTTTTATCAGTTGATAAGTCTGCACAATGGCAACATCCGTAATCTTACGTGCGTAAGATCTAGATTAAGTAAACAATCCAGATCAAAATCAATGAATACCTGTAATGTTAAGTAAATACAGACATCTTAGATCTAAAACGACGCTCACATCATTACCTCAAAAGCCTCATTATCTCCTTCGTACCTACGGCATAAGCAGAAATGCTTCAATCTGTCCACACTCATACAACATCGCGTCGAGTCCAAAAGGTACGCGTTCAAAGTCTGCAAAACCTTTGCCATTTTAAACTTTGACACTGATCACTGGCAACACTGAGATGACAAACGTCAAATTGAAGATGACATTTTGATTTTATTTTCTAGGTTATGAAAACTTTTTTATAATAGGTGTGCACGGTCGGAAAAGTGTGCTAGTACTGGCTGTTATCACACCAGACTATCTTGAGTTCGTCACGCCAGATATTGTGTGTTGTGATGACGATAACGCGAGGGGCGTACGGCGGCTTTGTTTTCAAAACAAAAATAGAATTTTATTTGAACTGAGGTTGTACGAGTATTTTGAGAAAAGGTGACGTAAGTTTCATCGGAGATTTTTATTTAAATAGAGAACGAAATAGTTGATTAATTTAGTTACGTAATTCTATTTCATTGGTCTAGCAGTTACTAGTATTACTGAGTATCTATGAGGTCCTGAGTTAGATTCCCAAATTGGGGAAAGTGTTATTCATTAGGAATCCCTCAGAAGCAGAGCGGAAGGCGACTAATTTTTGCTCAATAAGTTCGCCCCTTTTGCCTACATGGCGAACTTATCTGTTACTGTATTAGGTACCTATACTAAGCTTGTTACCTTATAATAGTCCGAGGACTTAAAAGGGTAACGTTATAATATTAAGCAGTTTCATTACTTGTGCGTGAATTAGAACGCTTTTTTACCCAAACAAGACTGTTTTTAATAATTTGTGGAAAAGAAAAAAAAAAGCAACGGATATACTGTAATCACTAATTAACTTTTATCTGTGGCCTGAACACCTGATTATCAACTCAATTTACTATATGACAAAGGTAATTAATTAAACCAACGCATAATAATACTTATCATTTTAATATTAATTGCAACAATTTATAAAGCCTCAATGAGTAGGATGAATAATGTACTATTATTTTTTACTTTGCTTATTTTTAACTTTGGCAACACCAGCTGTAGGATTCGCAGGTGTCAGACCAGCTGTCAGGGACGTCCGTTGACTAAATTCCTTGGTCGCATATGGCTTTGTATATTCGACTGCATGAAGGACAGACGCTGGCCTGAGTGATACGAGTACATATACTTTACATAGAACATGAGTCCCTGCGATCTTGCTTTTGAGTGAGATATCCATTTGTAAAAAATCGGTAAAAAAAATGCCTTTGGAAATTCTACAACATTAAAAAAATATTCTCAGTCCACTTTTATAAGATGTTAAAGAATCAAGTTCATTCCAGCCAATCCTCTTTTAAAATGAAAGCACTAATTAAAACCTTGGTTTAAAAGATTAGTATCATTTTGACGCAGGTCCTTTTAATTTTCTATCATTTGCCTTCCTTTAAAAAAGAAAATCAGTTTCTATTTTCTTTTCCGTGGACTAAAATAACTTCATCTGGCTAAGATCTAAAAAGGCCAGTTTGGCATAATCATCTGACTCCCTAAAATCATCAAATTTCCCACCCAGGGCAGGACGGGACTCCTAGACTTGTACTGACTAAAATCCACGGTGTCCTTCAATGGCCCTTTACCTTCCGGGGCCACGGTTAATCGATAGAACCGCGATCCCGACAGGCTTTGGCCCAGTAAGGGGGGCCCCGGCCCCGTCATATTGCTGACAGCTCTTTGACATGACGCGCCGTCGCGTCGTCGACCCGGGCATGGTCAATGATTGGACAGCAAGTCGCCCATTACTCGCCGTCCGCATGGGCATCATCAAACTCTCTGGAGTTTGGATCTGCGTCCGATTGACGGCAATAAATTCGCCTCCAATTTTATGAGACTTAACAATTCTGCGAAATGGTCCCGAGGGCACTCACTTTCCCTCTGTTCTATCTACTTAAACTTTGAAGGATTATAGTTGTGTTAATATCATTTAATACTATACTATTATGTTATGTTTAGAACCTTCCACTCCGTCTGTTTAAAGGTGTATCTAGGTAAAACGATTGTAACTAGGTCCTAAGACATCTGATGGGATGTTAGATTTAAAGCCGACCTTGTCAGTGCCTTGGCATACCTACAAATGTTTTAGTTGCCATCTGCTTTGCGTTGTGTATTTCGTGTTCAATGTTAAACTATTCTTTTTTGTAACTATGTATTATCTTTTGGAACCATATATGGACCAGTGTTTTTTAACGGGAATTTTATAAAAACAGAGCGAAGTTTTGTGTTTCCTTTTTTTTGTCAGTCTATTCCAATTTTATTTGAAATACAGTATCGCGTTTTTACTTCAATTAACACTTCAGTGTAACGTAGAATGTAGAAACAAGCTTTTTCGAACTGTTTTATTTTCTTTTTCAAACAATTCACGGGCTGTATTGTTTAATAATTTTACTAAAACAAAGTTTTTTACTCTTGCAACACCGAAACATTTAAAAATAAAAGTTTTATCAGCAAAACCTTTTTATTATAATATTGTTTATACCCCAAAATAAGGTACTAACTGTTTTACGATCCTACTGTTATGTAAGGAAAAACAGGGGTATAATCATGATTGTACCCTTGTTCTTGGTGCTTTATGAATCGTTCCTCAGTTATAATTATTCATTTATTGGCATTACGAATTTTTTTTTTGTATTTACTATAAGAATCGTCCCTCTATAAAAATTATACAGTCAGTGGCATTACGTTATGTAATCATTTCCTTCAGTGAAATACATACATTGCAACCGCGGCCTAACCCCTTTGAGGGTACTGTACAGTGTATACCTCTGTGTATCTTATAGAGCATACCCAGACCACCATGCCATGCCACCATTATAACTTTAAAAAGCAATATAGACCAGCTAATACATTGTCAGCTCTTAGAGCCTAGAGCTAGCAATGCATTTCTGAACTAATCCATTAATCGATCAATGTACCGAGGGCTTCTGTTGGAAAAATCCCAGTTATTTATAGCCGAGAAAAAGTGTAAGACAAATGACAAATTGACTATAGATAGAGCGAGATAGGCTTACTCAGGACCCAATACTGTCATTAGAAAAAGAAGGGTAATAAGAAAGGTAGGAAACAAAAGTTTTCGCCGAACTCAAAATAATATAAAGTAGACTTATTTTGAATTATGGTAACATTCGTCCAAGTGTTAAATTGTCCACATGTCATTACGTAAAAACGTGAAAAGTTTTGTTATAAAGATCAAGTGACAAAATGTCCATACGACAAAAAGTGAAAATGATTTTACATCTACAAATTAAATTGTTTAAAGAAATTGGAACGTAAAGAGCTTTTGAAATAAAAAAATAATGAAATTTGTTCTATTCCCTATCTAAAAAAAATCCAGGCGTCGTTTTATCACAAAACCTAGGATTTTGAGCCATGTACAGTATGACTTTTGGACATTATAACACTTGTTGATTTTTGCAAAACGTCCTTAAAATCAAATAGAAATATAACATTAGGTTATTCTGACATGTGGACGTTTTAACACTTGGACGAATATTATCATAAGCCCTTATTTTTTACATAGAATCTCACCGCCTTGATATTATTTTCGACACGAATTCACTATCAACGTTAAAAGATCTCATCGTATTATATTAAGTCCAACTCTTTTAGCAACGAATAATATTAATTTGGGTCATCCTATTCGAACGGATAAAAAGACTTCATAATTGGTATTTTCATATTTACTTGTAAGATTCCTCTACAAGTATAATCTTTTTTAATCTCTTGGCCTCGATCAAGCCCAGAAGCAAAGATGAAAACTAAGATGGTGCTCGGCCAGAGGAACTGGTAGATACTCTTACTACCACCAGTAGCATGGCTACCATCACCATAGATCACAAGTAACCTGTGGTACCGTTACCCTGAGTAGACCGCTAAGAAGAGGATCCCAAACACCCCAAAATTATTACCTTTTCTTCAACGTGGTAAAATCATCTAATGAGTTCTCCCACCTCGAGTTGTGGTAAAATCCACGCTGAATAGCCCTTTATTTATTTATTTTTTTAAAAGCGTTGCCTGACACTAGTACTTTCCTGTATCGTAGGTGCGTTTAAAATATATGGGGTGACTGATAATAAGTGTACGATACTTAAACACGTGATTGTGCTCATGATAACAAACAATTTTATTATGGGAGCAAAGCCGAAATCGTGAAAAAAATATCAGCTGTTCAGTACATTAGGCAAACATGAATGTACTGAACAGCTGATTTTTTTTTCACGATTTCGGCTTTGCTCCCGTAATAAAAATTGTTTGTTATCATGAGCACAATCACGTGTTTAAGTATCGTACATTAATTACTAGTCACCCTATATAAACTAACATACACAAACACCCAGACCCGGAACAACTACGTAAAGATCAAACGTTCGTTCTTTCTTTACATTTCACGGTTACCTGCAACCCCGGACAAAATGGTTCTTGAAGCCATGTTTTGGCTTTAATCGTAACAATACGAAGATACGTTTGTAAGCGCTTAAAGCAGGGCCTAAATCGTCAAACAGTTTACAGCTAAGTTTTCCAGAATGCTCCCAAGGCTTTTAAAATCATCTTGTATCTCACTATGTAGACAGACAGCGAGTTCAGTTTAGATATCTTTGTTAAATTGCTTTCCATGCGTTTGTGAAGACGTATTAATTACTGATGTGGCAGTTACATTTAATTTTATTGTACTAGAGACGTTTGGTAGTTGTAATAATATACTCCTTTATCCAATTTAGTAACACATGAACGGCTCTGGAGCTATGCATGACATTTGTTGTCTTCACGGAAATTCGCGTGTTTCGAGAGTAAACATTTTGCGTCTATGAATTTGTGAAATAGTCTTAATCAAAATCAAAATCAAAGCATTTATTTCAAGTAGGCCAGTTACAGGCACTTTTGAATTGTCATAGACAATTAAAGGAATATTATTAAACACTACAAAAGTTATGATGATGTTTATGATGTCCCAGTCACAAGACATAAAAACTGTGAAAGTACCGTAGATGCCCGTTCCAAGAAGTAGATCTCTATGGAGAAGAACGTGCTAGAAACTCCTGTTTGCTCTTTCGTTTATCTATGTATCTACATCATCTATAGGAATTACTAAAAGAAACCCTTTATATTCATTTGTCATCAGTTTACGACAGGATTTAATGGCTGAGAACTTTAATTAAAAATTATTGTTCAAAATTGGCATCCCTATAAAATCTTCGATTCATGATGTTTCGACTAACATGGCTGAAAACGTGATGGTAAAAATCAGAGTATGTCCTTTATCCTCTCCAAAAGCAAAGACAATTCACTGTATTTTATCTACGTGCCCACTGCAGCCAAAATTAATTAAAGCAGCAACAATGAATGAATCCAATCTAGGCACCCTTAATAAAGCAGTAGAATTAAAACCGAGTGTTTGCCACATACCAGGGACTAAAAATTTGTATACAAATAAAGGAGGTTTTAGTATGTTACGTATACCAACCAGTAATCCGCAACCTAAGCAGAAACCCACATAACAATGAACAATCAAGTCATCAGACTAGCGACGGGAAGTCTAACGCTGACCAAGCATTCCATGGAAACCCACATAACAATGAACAGACGTCGAAATATGAAACATGACGACCGGTCGGCAGGGCCGGGCACCGGGAAGGCGACTCACTTTCGGTTCAAACATCGAACGATCGTCACCTCTCATTAGGATTAAAAATGTAGTTTTTACAATTTTATTAAATATAAGTTCCTGTACCTCGGGTTTCAATGCAACCTACCTGCCCGCCCGACATAATTGGCGCAGTCGGTAGGATCCTCGAGATGAAGAGCAGCATTGAGCTGTCGTGGCGGTCATCGCGGCCGTTCGAGGATCCGAATCTACACGTCGTGACGAGCAGCAGGAGTATCCAGCCATCGATACAGCAGAGAGACCGAGATACAATTCACGTGAGTACACTAAAATCTTTTTAGTGGATTGCTCATCCTCCTAGTATTTAAGTTCCCTGTACCTACCTAAACATTTTCCAAAATTTACCAATCACGGGAATCGCGGAGTGTTAGGTTAGAAAGTAGGTTTAGTAATAAGAATTAAATAAAATTAATTATTGATTTAAATAGAGAAATTAATTTAGATTCTAGTGCTAGGCTAAATAGTCTACAAAATAAGATGGCAGATCTAGATAGCATTTTTAAGGCCCTTCGTTTGGTGCCTGAGTTTGATTGCAACGTTAACGTACTAAGTAAATTTATACAGTTATGTGACGACCTGTTAGACGAGTTTGTTAAAAAGGCAAACCCGCCTAACAGACTTTCAGAAATTGCCCTTATTAACAGCATATTTAATAAAATGACTGGTCCCGCGGCCCGATTGATCAATTCAAACGACACCCCAAGTCGAACCACTTAGACCTTTGCTCTTACCGTCGGATTTTAATATTATGACACAACCTAGACTGTTCCCTTTCAATCAAAACCCTCTAGGAGTCCATTTGGCCACCCAATAATGCCACAGGCATCCGTACTATAGCGACCTAATTTAAATAATCAAAATTAGGCCAAACAAAAAAAAAAAAAAAAAAGACCATCACGCACACAGCAAAAGTTTCGTGCTCCTCCTCCTAATTATAAACCAAATAATGCATTCAAATTTGTACCGCGTAACATTGTACTACAAAGTAGCTTTCAATAACCCTTTCAACAACCTATAAGTGGCGTCATTCATTTTGTGCTTAAACGTTTACTTACCACACAGCAACGCGATAAGAGGACATGACTGGATTAAACCCGGGAATTCCTCAGCTAATAATAACTTCGCAAGTAACGAAATTAATTTCAACGATTGTTCTACTTATTACGGCTACGTAAATTATGATACCGATAGTTATTTCTTCCACGAACCTAACGAGTACGATGAAAGATACTATCACACCGATTATGATCAAGCCTGTCACCCACCGCTTGAGACAAATAGCGATGCTATAAAAGACGAGCCAGATAAACAGTTTGAAGAAGGATTTTCAGAACCCTCAAAATTTAGAAAAACCAAGATTGAAGTCAACCTTCAAACCCAACGTTAACTTCCCTATCCCTACTTGCAGATTAAAGATCCTCCACTAAAACTTCTAATAGACACAGACGCTAACAAATCTTTTATTAGCCCTAAAGCAGTTAAAGCTTATTTTAATAACGTACAGCTGAACTATGACCCTTTTGAAGTTTGTAATGCACACGCTGTTACACGTAGCAACTACTCGATAATGCTACCTTGTTTCTCTGAACTAAATGTTAAGGATTGTTTCACACTTTTTGTTTATAACTTCCACGACTATTTCGACGGATTGATAGGGTTGGATTTATTAGACAAGTGGGAAGCCACCATTGACTTTAAGACAAAATCATTAATAACAAAAAATACGATAAATCCTATACGGGTTTACGATTCACGGAACGCTAACCTATACGAAGATATCATCCTCTCGTCTATATAATTTGCTCTTCAAAATTACCAATTAATATCTAAAGTGGAGAAGTAATCATCCCGAAACAAATTATATATAACTGTCATATTAGCGAATGTTTAACTACTGTAAAAAACCGGAAGGATATAGTAGAAATTCATAATCCAAATCGTAGCGACGTTATTTTCTCCATGGATCACCCAGTGTGTGCGCAGCTTTATAATACTGAGTGCACAAGCACTGAGCAAGCGCCTAAACGCGTAAAGGAAGTGCTTATCGCGCTTACGTACGGAACACTTGAATGGCGATTAGAAGTAGATTTTCGAAAGCTAAACGAGGAAACCTTGGACGATAAATACCCCATACCTAATATTGCAGATATTTTAGATAAATTGGGCAACTGTAACTATTTTACGACTTTAGATCTAGCCAGTGGCTTTTACCAGGTGAAAATGAGCCCTGCCGACATTCCCAAAACAGCATTTACAGTAGAACATGGCCATTATGAATTTTTAAGAATGCCCATGGGTTTGAAAAATAGTCCATCCACTTTCCAATGTGTAATGGACAACGTTCTTAGAGACCTGCAAAACACCATATGCCTTTTCTACCTCATTACAGGAACATAATTATAGTGAATTTAGAAAAAAGTATTAAATAGATTACGTGAGTCCAATTTAAAAATTCAAATGGACAAGTCAGAATTTCTCAAACTCGAGACTGCCTACTTGGGCCATGTCATTAGCAAAGACGGCATTAAGCCAAACCCAGACAAAATATCTGCAATACAAAATTATCCACTGCCAAAAACTTCCACCGATATAAAAAGATTCTTATGTCTTCTTGGTTACTATAGAAAATTCATACCCGATTTTGCGAAAAAAAGGACGTTAGACCAAAATTACGTTAACTGTTTCGAAAAGCGTAAAACACTCTTATTTAATGACCCCATTTTACAATATCCAACACAGCAAGGAAAGTGTAATACCAACGCTGACGCGTTATCCCGTGTCGAACTACACAACGAGGAGGCTAACTCTCTTATAGTTAACCCTACGGAAGGACCATCTTAAAACAAATCATTTTTACATTGTTCGATGACGTAAAAAGCCGCCCTTTAGTTTCTAAACCGTTTGAAGTCACATTTTAAAACACATGTTCAGATTTTTAAGAGTAATCTCGAAGAGGATGTCGTAAACGCCGTGAAAAAGTATATTAATCCCAAGGTAAAGACAGGTATCCTCATTAATCCCCCATTGGCTATGTATTAAATCCCCATCATCCAGAGTAAATTTAAAAGTTCATCCATGGATTTAGTCCTAACAAAAATAGAATTAGAAAATGTCAAAGATTATTTAAAACAACAGGAAATAATTCGCAAGTACCACGAAGGCAAAACTAACCACTAATGAGAGCTACTTGTCCTTATCCAATAAATTTTATTGGCCAAAAACGAAGGAAGATAATAATATAACGTTGAATAGACTGTACAATGGACCAGGCATCTTACCTTTTATGCTCGGGAAAGCAAAAGCCATCTCCCATTACCATTTTTTGTTCAATCGGTTAATTTAGCCATCATTCGTAGTAACATAAATGTAGTAAGAAAACAATTAGATAATATTCACCTGAGTTTCACAATAAAACGTTTTCGTTATATCAAACACAAATATCGAATATCTTAGTAGCAAGATCACGAAGCTGTCCGACCACTTAAAAATGTTGCAGTCTAACCGCGTCAAGAGGTGCCTTATCGATGAAGGAGTGTTTTTTTTTTGTATTTCCGGAAATTTTGACTACTTATAAGATATAGATATAGTTATGCATGCCCATCTGGCTGATATAGTTATGCCAGCGAATGACATCGAATCGTTATTCGACGAAATTCTTAAATTAGAAAACTTATTAGGTTTAAAAGTGCTAAAAGCACACACTTTCTTATGTTTAAATTAGATACATTCAATAGAATGAAAAACAATTAAATGCTCTCTATCGTAGAGAACATTATATTGAAAATTAGTTTTAAGGAATATTTCGACATAGTTAAGTTAGGGTACTACTGTAACAGCCGTACTGTAAAAACCTAGTACTGGTGTTTAAGTTCCCGGTTGTCCTTCCCCACACCTATGACCTTTATAAATTATCCGTCGTTCCCAATAGGAATGACAAAGCGTTAATTCCATCCTATCCCCTCCTAGCAATTCATGATAAAGATTTTATGTACACAGAGGCAGAATGCCCGAAGTCCAGCCAATATGTATCTCTGCGAGGACAGCATCAATCAGCACTACAATAGCCAAGGCGACTGCATTCACCGTCTCATATCTACCCAGCAAGTTGATGTCTCCTGCCAATTCATCAAAGCCAAATTAAAAAGTGAAGCTTTGGAAACACTTTACGACCGGCCCTGTGTATACTCAATAAAGCACTACAAGGAAACTACATCATCACACCTCTCTACCTAGTACTATTAGGAGTAGCTGTACTGGGAATCACGTTCGCAATACGAAGATACATGAGACGACGCTCAGCGGAAACAACACCTAATCAAGAAAATGGAGAAATAGACCGCGGCGTGATAATTATAACAACCACACTGCAAGTGCTCAACCGAGACTTTCAGCGCTATTCTCGAACTAATCGTCTAATAGACGCTGATCTTCGGGAGGGAGATGTTACGTATACCAACCAGTAATCCGCAACCTAAGCAGAAACCCACATAACAATGAACAATCAAGTCATCAGACTAGCGACGGGAAGTCTAACGCTGACCAAGCATTCCATGGAAACCCACATAACAATGAACAGACGTCGAAATATGAAACATGACGACCGGTCGGCAGGGCCGGGCACCGGGAAGGCGACTCACTTTCGGTTCAAACATCGAACGATCGTCACCTCTCATTAGGATTAAAAATGTAGTTTTTACAATTTTATTAAATATAAGTTCCTGTACCTCGGGTTTCAATGCAACCTACCTGCCCGCCCGACATAATTAGTAAACAGTACATAATCCAAATAAACAGAAGAAGTTTATACCTAATATCAATAGCGGAAACAATTTAAGCAATTATATATCTAAAACAAAACATTGGATGGGAATGAACTGGGTTTAATTAGCTTTGTTGGGATTTAAGATTATTGTTCAAAACAATATGGAAAGTTTTGATAGAAATTAGGAAACGGAAGATGGAAATTCAGGCACAGATGTTCAACTTGAAAAGACTACAGAAATATACTGTGATATACTTAATTGATTGATTATGGATAAATTACAACGTATCAGTGATATTCTGGAGACTGAAATGGATCATTACATCAAAGAGATTTTATAATTAGATATATCTATTGGAAATGTAATCAATGCTGCTGAGATGCTATATTAAAAAGCCGTGAACCAAAGACATCCATCCACTCAAACAGTTGTGACCCTAAAGGATAATTTAATAACTCGTAAGTACTAGCCACACTTATATAAATCGCATTAACTTAAACGATGACACCGGGCTTAAACGCACCTACTAACATGAAATGCTGCTGACACCCAAACCAGGACCGCATGACGATACATGCATAATTCATCAAAATAATTTGAGGACCAAACCAGTTATGTACGCAGTGAATAATAAATATTCGTACATTGCTCGCTCATTAACTATTAGTACCTATTAATGGACTCAGAAGTGGGAATGGATAACGACTTGTGCGATTCAGTAAATAATTTAAAAATCGCTTTACGTGAAATATTTGCACTAAATAACTGTGGAGCAATAAAAAATGTTACGAAGTTTAAATATTCACGATGCCTGAAAGTATTCATTTACATCCATCCACAACATTCAAAATATGAAATGAATTCTGAGAATATCAAGTCAGAACATCAGTTAGTAGTCAATCAACTGCTAAAATTTTATGAAAATAATTAAGAATAACTGAAACAGAGAAAAACGAAATTGTATGTTACTGCACCTTTATTTCGTAATACCTTTTGTATCAAATGCAGAGTATCGAAGGAAATCTTTAGTCCATTTCTAGAGAAATTAACAGCAAACATGTTGCAATGAATATCTATTATGAGGCAAAATAGCACTGATTGTATTGTATGTTACTCAAATATCCCTCAAAACTATGTAAACCGCAAATTAAAATGGACCACCATAAATCTCTTTAATTTCGTAGTTTACTAAAAATGAACAGCATTTTTATACCAAAAGAAAAATTACATTGTACAAGGTAGAGCGATCAAAAATTCAACCCAGTTATAATAGCTAATTTCGTAAGTGCTAGAGTACTGACTACTGTGTTATGTTCCAGAATAGTGGAATAAAGGAAAAATTTCATAGTACCTACGTACACGGACTCTGTACAAAAGTGCACGGTACGTTTGGTTTTATTTCCAACGATTTTTACCATCTCCAGCAGATTTTTATACAGTTCCTCTATTATATTGTAGTATAGTTTATGATTTTTAGTAGTTTTGCTCCGATTGAGAGTAGTTTGTAGTTTTGTTGCGTGTACTAAATTATTATCTACTTTTGAAGTGGCCATTTTGGTTTCGATTAAAGTAGCTGCTACTTTCAAAAGTGTGGTCGTATAAAAATGAGTACGAAATAGAATAACATCCAGATTTCTGGATGGGTTGGTCGCCAGATCACGTTATTGGAGCATGTCGCCAAGTTTTCAGTTTGATGCATTAAAATTTTGAAGACGAAGAGCAAGTATTGAATGTAATATTAATCAATTTGAGGGGATTATTACAGTTTCTGTACAACAATTTAATACTGGTGTATCGAGTATTAGTATTTACTATTTGGATGCTATGTACCTCGGTAAACCGGACGCCAATCTTAACATAGATCAAGAGAATGATAATGATGATATAAGGACGTCAATAGATCATGCAATACCCGCATTAGTTGCAAGCTTAATATTAATCATAATTATAGTTCCAATACCGAAGTTACAAGACGTGACTTAGCAATAAAAATTACATTAATACATTATTATCACACTTCTTGTAGCAATTACTTTTCTTCTAAATATAGAGCAGCTCATTAAAAAAACTTCCTTGTAAGTTATAATTATCATTTATCATAGAGACAACTTAATTCCATTTCTTAGATATCTTAATTAATCTTTACTTAATGAATTTTGTAATTTATTGCTAAGCATCTGTTTTGAATCAGATGGTGTTTTAATGCAAATAAATCAACTAAGAAAGCCTACTTTCACAAAGAGTAAGTTATCGCTTTTTATCAGATAGCAATAACTAGTAAAAACACATAGTAGACTTAGATTCCTACTTTTCTAGATGGGTTAAATATCATTTGGATATTCAAAACATGTTAAACCATGCATAATAAATATCATAACATCCTCCCCCTCCCCTTAACACACGTTAAAAGGAAAAAACATATCGTCAAGATAAACGAGAAAATCTTCACATCCTAAACATATCTATCAGAAAACAAAACCAATCATAAGATTAACAAATTCACTTAAGTTCACCAAAACTTCGACTGAAACCAATCGGAACAGCAATTAGCATCCTTCAAGACAACGTTATTACACCAATCACCGTTTTTATCGCCGTTCGAGCAAATAGGAGAAACGTTTGCTGCGAAAAGTGCGAGATAGCCAGATTTGCTCTTCGACCCTCTGGGACCAAAGAGACGTGCACTTATTTGTGATTAGCTCTGAACTTCAGTGGGACCTTGCTGATGAAGAATTCATTGGGTCTCCGTTAATTGGGAGTGAAACTAACTAAGTTAATTAAGTTATTGGATTAGATACGATTGTTAGACAAAGATTTTGCCTTCTTTTTTTTCTGTAGCAGCTAAATTGGATGAAATTTTAAAAGTCCTGTTTAAACCAGGAAATATTACACAGGGGTATTAAAAGTCTTTATTAAGCTGCTTTACTACTGCAAATAAATCAGGTAGCAGCTCATAAAACGACCAGCGTCAGCTATAAAATCGGCCATCTTCAATAAAAACCAATCCGGACCTGAATGAGAGTAGGTACTAAAAATCCATCCACCTGCAGAACGTGTTGAATGCATTCGATCGCACTATAGCTGTCCTTGTCACATTAAATGGGGACAATGAGACGGGAGACGGTAGGGTGTGCATTGATTCAGTAGACGTCGGCACTGTCCGGTGTTGGCAATCGGTTGCCTTGACGACTGTACCTGGTGGTAGGGCTATGACACACGTGGTTAGGGAGATAAAACCAGAAGCTTTTATCTGTTCCACTTGGTTTTTTTTCTATGCTGCTAGCTTGTAATATAATAATTATGTTCGAAATCATAGAAATAGCAATTTTTAAAATTGTAGGATGTTCTGCAACTGACAATGTATTTAAGTTACTTTGTGTTCAATAAAAGGTTTTAATTTTCCCTAAGAAAATTTAATTCAAAGATAATGTTAGTACGATAAATGTAGGTATACCTACTAGAGAATTATTAACTGTTTAAAATAAGCGAACATAAAAGAACTTCCCAATTTTTGTACCTCATAGCAACGAATGTTTAAAACGTTAATGCGTGGGTCTGGGTATTAAGGTTCTGTAATAATGAACATAAAACATCGCAGTTTAAATCTTATGTTTTTATAGTAAACCATAAAATAGCCTTAATTGTCGCCATTACAATTATTTGAAAATAACATTACGGGACTATGTTTATAAAGTATCAAATTATTTTTAAATTAAAAAATAAAAACTAGAATCTTTGAATGTGAATTTAGTTACTTAACAGTAAATCTCTTTTCATACCAGAAAACACTATTGTTAAATAACTAAATTCACTTTTTATTCGAGCATGTTATACAAAACAACAGAAGAAATTGGCAAATGAAAAAAATAATGACCAAAGACAAAGGACAAACGCTTTGCCATCTATGCATCGCTGAACACTGAAATACTTAATTATCACAGTGCTATATTTAAAAGAACCGCTATTTCCGTCACAATGGAGACCTTTTGAATTTAAATACGAAATCTAATCTCTAGTTGCTCCAAATAGGCTAAAACTCTGACGTCAACCTTTGTCAGTAGCATGCAAACCTTTTTTCATCTATTTCTGACATACGAAACAAAAATCGCACATCCGAAAGATGTCACCAGAGACAAAAATAGAATTTATTTATAGATAAAACGCCTGCGCATTTAAAGGCCTGCCCACAGTCGGCACGTACTTCCCGCTTCCTGCTTTTTATGAATGCTGATACGACCGATGAATGGCTGACTTTATTGAATGCTCATTTTTGCATGGGAAGTCGGAGACAATGGGCAGTGGTGGCGACAAAACTCACACAATAACTACGAAACTATTGACTGGCGATATGAAACAATAATGCCACACGAAGATAATGGTGTTATAGGTATGGAGGTCCCTTTGAAATTAATGCAACGTGAATAGTTAAAATTGTAAAGGTGTCAGGTAGGTAAGAACTTAATTCAACAGAATCATCAGGTGATATTGTAGGACCAAAGAGAAGAAGAGGAAAAGACTAGAAGTGATAGATGACAAATCAAAAGGAACATAACGAGTAACGAAAATAATATTGAGAATGAACACAGACACAAATTGCAACGAGTCTAAATAAATTGGAATACGGAAAGAAAGAAGGACGACAGTGAGTATCGTAACACGAAATTAATTGCTAAAGCAAAAGTGACACAACCAGTTTAATAAAACACAAGCTCGGAACACGGTGTGTCACTTTAGCACTCTAAAATCAATACTGCCACGTTTGCAGTATCAATATTTCAATTTGTACCAGTCAGTTTAGATCCAACTTCAAAATTCGAGGCTAACGTCACTCAAAAAAAAAAAAACAAAAAAATCAAAGCATTTATTTCAAGTAGGCCAGTTACAGGCACTTTTGAATTGTCATAGACAATTAAAGGAATATTAAGTATTAAACACTAAAAAGATATGGTGCTACAGTCCCAGTCACAAGACATAAAAACTGTGAAAGTACCGTAGACATTCAAATAGGTTCTAGTTTTTGACAATAGCTACATAGAAATTATGGACAATGGGCATCCTTCAAAATGAGATCATTTCCTAAAATATGTAATTGTTCGCGAACACCAAGGTTATAATGACAATAAAATTTAAACAAAATTCAAAGAGATTACGATATAGAATAAACATTAGATGTACGCAACAACTCATCATGTATTGAATTATAATCATCGATGAGTCACTTTGGATTTCTACTGATGACCTTCAAATGATGTTCTGCTGAGGTTATGTCAATTAATCTGTTACCTAAGTTAATATGGCAGTGATCAATACATTTTCTAAAGAATTTAGTTTCAAAACGACGAATGTAACAACCTTCATGGTTGAACTACCACGTATCAAGCTTTACGATAATACTTTTACAGAAATGAGGAGTTAATCAATATTGTGACGTCTGATAGGGGAGAACGGAAGAAAAAAAAACGTGTTGCCACGACCACAAATAAAATAGGATAAGGGCAGAAGATTAAAATGAAGTCAGGAGGACTCTTGTAAGGAGGTACGTGTCACTCATCATTATCACTAACTTTACTTACTATTAATCAATTCGAATCACAACCATGTACAAAATAATTGATATCCTATGACTTTATCAACCCCTACTGCATTTACAGACCATTAGTTCCAAGCGGAAATCGGTTCACCGCACAATCTGACCCCCCATAAAATTGGCCATAACAACTATAGCTTGGTTTGATCGATAACCATTTTAACCATACATTGTCTACCATAGAGTTTGGTGACCCTACAGACATGCTCACACGCACATAGCACCAGTTGCTACTGCTATAGGGCTGTCACAAACCGGAAAAGCCGATGTAATGCGAAGCTGCTCAATTTGGTGAGACGAATCGACTCTATCGATGGCATTCAAGCCGGGTTTGATGCACTGAAGTTGTAGAGGAATTTGAAGAGGGTTTACCGTTGCAACATTGAATATCTCTTGCTTGTCGGCAGTGCGAGAATAAGAATAATATTGTAACTGGCTTAAAGTTTTAGGAGCGTCTTCAAAGTATTTGGATTTCAATTCGCAAATGTAACTACAGTAAAACTGCCTTAGTTACTGTCAAAAATATCGACATGTTTTTTCAGACCGTCATTAGTTATTCCAAGAAATACAACCTCTTTTGATGAGTCTCATCGTTGTTATTTAGAAAGGCTAAAAATAAACGGAATCCTATACTATTCGAAAAACTTGAAACCCGAGGCCACCCGGCACCAAAAAAATGCCGAGCCTTCTAAATAAAAATACTTGTACACTATCAGATCGGTATTTTGTAAGGTAGGTGTTGGTAGTAAAGCCAAGTCACATGGTACTCGTAACTGGTTAAAACCGGTCCCGAGATCTCTCCCCAGCGATTGACCTACTCTCAATTATTTTTACAATCACATTGTATACCATACTAACCGTTTTACACGTGGGTAGCTTATAGGTTAGTGTCCAGTGTAACTTGAACGATGGCAAAATAGGTTTGAAGCACGGATTTGGGTTATTCTTTTGACACAATCATGGCTTGGCAAGTCAAGGAAAAATTACTTCGATTGACCAATGTAGTGTTCTTTGTAGAAAAAACGGTGAACTAATGTTTGCAGCTGATATTTTGCAAGAGACAGGAGCGAATTGTTTTAGCTTCGCAAATAGAGGGTAGATTTATCCCCACTTAAGACATTTTTACAATTGTAAAAACTCAGCTTTGTGCTGCTCTTGTTACAGCGATTTCCACTTCTTCGTTCTTCCATTTTTCTGACTAATGAGCTGCCGCGCGATTCTTTATTGATTTTCTTTATTTACATACCGCAGTTGTAGGAGGATTATTTGCACTGTTATAATTACGAACAGTTTTACTTAGAAAATAACTTAATCACTGTATTGGTTCTACATCGATACAGGTTTATGTAACCAAATAGATGAAAATAACTATTTTTTCTACAACATTGAAAATCATAATCACCTGGGTGATGGCCTAGTGCTTTCATTTTCGTATCAAATCTCGTTTACAAAGGCACAATTAGCTAAACAACATTAAATGCGAATCAACGTCCCCAGATCACAATCAAGATAGGCTCAGTAAAGCACGTGTCTACTAACGTTACTCCTTAAGCAGGTAAGCCAACGGTATCGCATACCTTGAGGGCTGCACCAGATTTCAGATCGTAACACTACAAACAATAGACCGTTAAAGCTAGCCAATCGACTATTATGCCCAAGTTATAGCCAGGTGCATCTGGTGCGAGATGATAACGTGATAACCTGTTTGCTGATATTGTGGTCATGTTTATGGAAAATGTTCAGCTGTTTATTTAAAAAAAGACAACACAGTTACTCTCAACGCGATGCTTAAAGAGACCAAAGAAAAATAAGAAGATTAAGTTGAGGAAAAAAAGCGTCACGTTCTCGCAAAATATCCATCACTCAACATATTCATGTATCAAAAAAATACGACTAGAAAGATGGAAAAACTACGGCTTCTACAACTCATGCAACTTTGATTAAATAAAACATCAACAGTGAAGACCTCCAGCATCATTCATCTTGTACGTCCTTGACATTGGCTTCGAAATTTGGCATTGACATAGTCTGCGGTACCACAATGGAGTGTCAAATTTTAAAATTGGAATTTGGAAAACTCTAGATTGACAATAGCCTATTGAAGTAGAGAACAATTTAATTCGCATACTTAGTTGTTAGAGAACACAATGTCGGTGAATTACAGTAAGGTTGTACTAAACATCGACGACCAAATAATTAGACCCAAAAATTGAACTAACAAAACAGAAAACTTGGATCTCTATGACGTCAATTCTATTGTTATCATGCAAAAATGTTGTGTCTTGGAACGGTTTCAAGTAATTTAAATAAAGGATATGTATGAGGGACTGAATTACAAAGACAGGAAGGTTTGTATCAAACATAGTAGTCAAACGTCGCCAGGAAGAAGGCTGTTGTATATCATACAAATGTGAAGGAAACTGATCAAGTTGTAGTATTGTAGGACGGCTGCCAATTCTTTCAAGAGACTGTATGCCGGTCAAAATCACAAACCCATGATCCCATATAGTATGTAGACAGCATGCAATGGGTGACCTACTCGCACTGTTACATTCAACATTCAACTCAGGGGTGAAATCCCAAAGTATCAATAGTTTGGGATTTTACCCCTGAGTTGAGAGAAACGAGCATTACTCAAATCTCACCCAACGTCACACGCAACTAAAATTCGTAACAACAACACAGAATAAGCAACAGAAGCACACCTCTCGCTAGTTAACCCGACTATTTGCATACTTAACTGAACACTGAACAAACGCGAAACGAATAGTTTTTACTTGTTTATTTACTCCTACAAAGAGACGTGAATAATACGACAGAAACAAAATCCCACACCGTACTAACTACACTGTAGATTCATACGACGTAGTTCGAAAAGAATTTTTTCAGCGACAATGCCGGCAGTTGGTAATAAAATGAGTTTAAAAAGTAGGTAGATTGAATTTCGAATGTAAAAGTGCATGCCAATTCCAATTTCGAATCTAAACTTTTAAAATTGGACGCGGTATTCTGCCCGGCCTATATGGATGTTTTAATAACGTATTTGAAAATTGGTTCCGAAGTAAAAAGTATAACCACGGTAATATTAAATTACCGTGGTATAACGTTCTAATGAAGGTAATATTTTGCGTATTGACAGAGTCTAAAACTGTATCAATCAATAGGGGTCAGCAGGTGTCAAGTCTATTTTTACTTTTGTCAAGTACGAGAAACTTCGCCACACAAACTTGAACCTTATAAACTCGTAAAATGAACGATCACGCAGGGCTTACGTCATAAATACGCCTGAGCTTATCGTTCGTAGTAAACCAAATTTCATAAAAGTTTGAACATGGCTCGGGGCCCAGATTAATTTTTCGTTTTCCTCTAAAACTCAAAAATTCAACCAATCTACTGCTCGGTATATCAATTTTTCATTCACCATCGCATCGAGGTAGTTTTGTTACTGTGTACGAGTATCACTGTATAGTGGATTCCTTTGGCAGTCGCTCTGTCATACATTATTACAAAGCTAAATCCTCGAGTAATAAATAAGGATTTTGGCAAGAAGTCAGGATAAAGCTTCTAAGAAAAGGCAACTATTTCCTTGACCGCACTCGGTTTAGAGCGGTCGCACTCATCTTTATTATAAAGTGGTTTTGACAAAATCGAAGACGTTGATCTTTACTTCTCCTGATCTTAAGAATCCCCGTAAGATTTATCTCAGTGATAATATGAAACCTTCAGAAACAATCGATAATTTGTTTACCTCTGAAAGTGCGATATTATGCCTGCCTAAAATATTCGACTTCACTTACATCTTATCACACGTGTCGAACAGCTTTGTTTTGTTTTTCTTCAAAAACAGAAAATAATTCATCAAACTGAATAACTGCAACAACACAACTGCATAACTAAACACAATCCCTTACTCAAAGACACCTACACCAGCTTTTATCGTCATATACGATGCATCACATACCAAAAGCATCTAAAAATATTGCCATTGCTGCATAGAAACGAACACATGAAAACCTACATTTTCAGTTAACTGTAAATATTCCCCCGACGCTGTGACTCGTGTATCATCCACTATTCTTTTAGCTACAAACGATTCGATGCACAAACGGAACAGCTCTGACACGTTATTTTTCTTTCAGTACGAGAAATGTGGAACAAATAAATGAAACAATATCCATGATGCCGAAGGAACAGGAAACAACAGACTATTTATTTTACGAATCAACGGTATTGATATTTGCTGTCCTTAGCTTTAATATGATGGACTATTTTTTATAGTTCCTCTTGCAGGTATAAGTCATATCGATAGGGATTGACGGATAGACCGTAAAGTTATTGGAGAAAATTGTTATCAAGGCACAGCGCTAACCTCACCAAAATGTACCGAAATCGGGACATCAAACAACTACAACGGATAGAAGTAATCAAATAGAATTTAACAAATTCAATGCTATAATTCATATGATAAACCGGATCACCGACCGTTAATTTAATTCGCAGGGTCTCACTGCGGTTTATCTTTCCGCAGAATTAAAGCTAATTAGAGGAAATGGGCATGATGAAGAGATCGACTGTTCATGTTCATGGATTATTGCATTCGCTTTAAAGAACTCGACGTATTTCTAGAACTTACATTACTATTTCTAATTGTCCTGTTCCCCAATCTAAGAAATATTATGCAGCAGTTTGATCTGCACTATTTTCATTAATAACTTTTTAGCTTTTGAAGTTCGCTCGCCCATTATGGGTCTGTTTAAGATCTTTTAAATTATCTAGAGCATTAAATTTCATATTTCTAGTTGCTGCTTCTTGCTAACTTATGTAATGTTGATGAAGTTACGATGTTATGATAAAAATAAAACTGAAAGTGACTTCCGCATCCACAATTTAAGTAACATCGGCCATTTTATTCCAAGTATCAATAAAAGAAGTAGCGGTAAAGCCACAATACTAGAATTTCGGACAGAAGTGAGTGAATTTTGTCTGACCTGAATTCTGTTCCTAAGGAAAACCATTAAGTAATTGGTTGCCGTCCGTCCGTCAGACAATTTAATTAAATTAGAGAACAAGCATCTACCAAAATTTTACTCTCATTTTCGAATTAAAAATAGCAACATGTTTTTAATCCTCACTTTGACGTGATTGCAAAAATATAGCTCGATATATAACAGTTATGATTATACATATAACTAAGATGATGAATATTACTCCAAGAATGTTCTCTTTTTACGATTTTTTTTCAGTATTTATAAGGTCGATGTATCAAAGCATTGCTTTCTACTGTTTCATCACAGACATGCCTCAAGTCTTAAAAGGTTGACAGCCAGACGCGACAGTAAAGAGCATCACACATTCCATCCTTGGGGAATTCATATCATATCAACATTCAAGTGTCAACTAGAAATGTTTTTAAATGAAACCTTTTTAGAGTCGTGAAGTTATCACGTGGGTCCAATAAATCCTCTGGAATCCAAATGTCAGGGGTCATAGTGTTAGTATTCAACTGGCGGAGTATGTAGCGTGGGTGTATGCCCGCGAAATGGACTGCCAGCCGGATGAACTGACGGCCCTCGAGTTGTGAGATAGTTTCAAAGTGCTTTTCAAGCATTGTTGATAGGTTGATATAGATTTTGGGAGATGTTGGATTGAACCTTAGCTGGTGATTTGAAGTCAGTAATCACTACAATACATAGCTGAAACCATTGGCTCTAGAAGTAGTGCTAAAGGTCCTTATAAAACGAACGTAATAACCATTGACTATGGAGAGATAATTAAATTAAGAATGCAGAGCAAGACAATGAAGAGAAGTGTTGGACAAAGTATCATCTAAAAGGGGTCAAAGAGGACATTAAAGTTTGTATGTAAGGTTTGAATAAAGTTGTATTAAGTAAGTATTCGAACTCGTGTTTATCGGCAAATTATTTTTATCTTCGTTTTTTTGCAAATTCATCCCTAAACGCTCCTTAAAAGATGACGATGGCAAATCCCATCGGGCACATCTTGTCTCGATGAAATTACTCCAGTACTCTTTTTTCGAACTGTTTTTGCATTTTAGTATAAAGTTAGCCACAAAAGGTTATTTCGAGACTTATTTTTAGTATGACAAAGATATTTTTAGAAGACTCATAAATTCTGACTCTTGACTCGGAACACTGGCACGTCGAGCATCTGTTCGAAGTCTTAATGTTGAAACTTGTCAGATACGAGTCACTGGAGAGCCTTTAATAATTCTGTATTGTTCAAACACCTTACGTTCAAGGAAAGATCACGTTAAACTAAGAAGATTATATTTTCCAAATAAATCTCGTCCTTGATATATTCATACACTGTTAATTTCGTTATTTTTGGCAATTTTCGCGAATTCTTGTTAGCAAACCCTTTAAAGCAAGCTGATAGTTCGAAGTTAAGTTTTGTCTCTTATTTCCTGATCCGTAGTATCCTAGCCACTGCATAAAAAATATTATCACATAACATTTTCTCCTCAAAAATCCTTCCTGGAACAATTTCTGCTCACTGCAAACTATGAGCAGTAACCTACATTTGTTTTAAAATTACTGACAAGATTTACAAGCGTGCGTCACTCGGCTAGAAGAACAACACACTATGATATTCTGAAGCCACTTTGAACTACAACAATTGAAGATATTTTCTTTAAACGAGGAACCAAATAAAGGGTACACTGAATGATTAATATCACGATTTAAGCCAATGCAGAGGGAAGAGATCTCTCGCAATTCACATTCGTTCACAGTTTCTGTTTTTTTTTTTGTGATACAGAAAAAAGGTGGAACGAATGCAAATTCAAACGCAGCAGCACAAAAGGCAACGGACTATTTGTTATTCACAATTAATGTACGGGCAGTTTGACAGTTAAAATCCATTCCTCTAACGCGCTATTTTGTCTCTAATAGAGAGACTCTCAGTGTCCCAACACTGGGGACATTATAGGCATTTTACTTTTGCCAAAAGAATTTAAATATTTTTTGAGTCGTTAAAATTCTTCAAATGATGTCTCCCGTACTGGGTGGAGGAAGGGACTGTCAGACTCTTACTATTTGAAAAACACCCTGTTTCTTCACGTGCCCTTTGTGCTTCAGAACTACCCCACTACCCCACCAATATAACTAAACTATATTTTACAGAATAGTAGTATTTCAACCTATACTGACTTCAACAGAGCAAGAACTCGTTCAAAATTCATAAAGTTTCGCAATATCAAGCGATCGTTCAAAAGAGCATGAATCCTGCATGCCATTCCGCCACCTTATTATGCCTTGACAAAGAGGCAAGCAAAAGGCATTCGACCTTCTACATAATTCCAAAACGCCCTGCCCATATCATGTAGGGTTCCTGATATTAGCTGTCGTGAAACCCCCTTTATCTGGCGAACCTTTTCTATATTTAAGCACATTGTTGGCCTGATTGGTAGTAGAATGGCTCCAGGGAGGGTGGAGGGTAGTAATACAAAGTTACGCAACCGACGGATGTCCTCATTCCTCGGACAGAAATATCTGTCGGCTCGTCTCAGCTCGAACTGTCTAATGCCTGCGAGTTGGAAGATGTCGCGATTTATGTTGTTTTTAATAGAATTTCTGCTGGTTTTGCCGCTAAATAACGAGCTTCAACAGCAGCAGTGCTAATAGCCTGGTTCTCAACATCGTTTGCCTAGTGATCGCAAACAAGTGCCATTGCCGATCATTAAGTGCTACCGCTGGGTTCAATTCACAGCCCGGGAGTTTTATCGAATGTATAGTTTACTGTTTTGTTTTGCTTGTTTGTAACAGGATCGCCTCCTAAACAGTTACAACTTTACTTGTGAAATTTCATGTATCTTGGGGCACGTCAGCGACCTCGTCTTTCCACCCTCAAAACGACTTAAATTTTGATTTATAAATTTTGGTGACTGACTGTATGGTTAACGATCCAGGGAATATAAACCATGTTATGTAATATTATCTCATGATGTAATTTTTTTCTCGCTACATCTTTTACCGTACACCAACCAATCACATAGGCCGTATAGCAGCCTCTTAACGCGACCGCCGACAGCCGTCCAAAGCCTTGAATGCTCACTCTGCGCGGCTCGCTGACATTTCACAATCAACACACACTGACACTGACATTTACTGACACTTGCACTAAACATTAGTTTCTATGACCGTTTATTTACGTGGAAAAATGATTACATGGAAAGGAGTTCTAAAGTTTCTTGAGTATAATATTACAAAGGTACCTTTGAAAAAGAATATGGTAATAATGGTCCTTTCTTATTCAATTAATAACGTACCGTATCTTTGGCCCAAAATGGAAGTATGGAAGAAAACGTGTTGAGCTGACCCTAAGTAGAATTTGGTAAGATCAGGAAGATGATGATGATGATCTTAGATCCAAAATTGAAACACAAAAACAGAAACTGAAAATATGTAAGATACTCTTTTATCTCTTTGGAAGTTTTATCTCTTTGGTAGGCATTCAACAGTGCACCAATACAGATTCCGTGGCTGCTACTGTTTAAAATACTCTAAAGATAATTTCATATTGTAACTACATCTTTATCGTGGTTCCACTTTTCATATTATTCTGTCCGTTGACAAGGCAACCGTTGGTTTTGAACAAGTATTGTACAAACAAAACGACAGATGACGTACGTCACAAAGTTTTGAATGGTTGATTTGATTCCGACGACTGTTTTTGTTTATGTTATTGAAGTGAAAACTTCTTTAGCGGCGTTGTACACTTTTTCTGTAATGGGTAAAAAATTTAAAACTCGCGTCAGGGTCACGTGACCCTGATCGAAAATGAGTAAGACGTCATTCAAATTAGTTAATTTCATATCTGTACTACTCCAGTTTTAAAATAAAACATAGTAACAAAAAAGTTTTCACTTCTACCGGCACTCCTGGAGTGCAACCTTTTTTTTTGTTTTGAAGCAGTCGGTTGATGATTGATTCAGGACAATCACAGCTGTGGCCAGAAACGGTTCTGCTGTATTGATGATGTTGGCATGAGGCCACTTGAAGATTTTTTGAGACCATTGAAGCCTTCGTTAGAACGGGCTACGTAAAGTTAGTGTGTAGTAAATTACTGTTCACTACGGATTCAACTACTCTTTAACATTTCGGGAAAAAATCAGGGAAACAACAGTCAAATTATTGTCAGACATATTTCATTTAATGAAAATTGTCTTTGAACTAACGTATAGAACACTACTACATAGATCACTGATGATGATTATTTATTCGATTGTTTTCTTATTCTTATCTTCCTACGCTTAAGGTTCATTATGCAATTTACAACGTGTCTAGAAACTCGGCCGTAAAAATACCGTAATTCGGTTTTTCTCTTTGAATATTTAGATCAGTAGGTGGTTCGGGATTTGAATCAGGCTCGATAAATGGCTATAAACTCTCCTCTGTCACTGGGGATTCAATAGTTGCTTCAATTCCGGGTGAGTGACTGTTTCTAACGGGCGGAAGGTCTATGGGGACTCTTGTGACACATTAGTTGTGGAAGCAGTAGTGCTTTCGTGCATATCACAAACTATGGGTCCACGATAATGGTGAATTTGTGGTGGCGCCATATTGAAACTTTTTGCACGCTTTTCTAAAAGTTGCACGGTGTTAAATAAACTTTATGTTTGTTTAGCTATGATAATAACATTAACAAGTTTTTACTGTAACAAACATCATTGAAAATTAATTTCCATAGGCTATATTTTTGCTGATCGTAATTTGTAAGTGACAGTTCAAAGATGGAAGTCATTGACATGTTCACCATTATCGTGGTCGGTCGGTGTACTTGCTTACGATTAATATTCTAATGCGTAAACTTGGTTACAGTCGTCTATAGGAAAATGCAACATAACTTATTTATACTAATAAGTTTTATTTTAGCACGAAGCGCAACTCGGCTAAGCTTGAGGTAAGATCGACCTAAGCCTAACATAATAGTATGTTTAGTACCTTAGTAGCAATACCACACAAGGTTAGTTCGTCTGTTTCTATGGCGGTCAGACGATTCAATTGCGATTCGAATTTGTTTTGGAAAGCCTCAAGAGGCTCAAAAGCGTACTTACAATATGTATTACTTCTCAGAATGTTTACTTTTAGCGCTACAAAGGAATATTTGATTGTTCATCCTTAGAAGCTTGATAAGTGGGACTTTGTCTAAACTAGGAATGGAGAATGTATACAAGTGTGTATAATACAGAAGACGCAGGTTGAAATCCCACTTGCTACTCAATTTTTCTTTCCTCTAAAATATCTTTTTATAATCCCGGATTTAATTCAATGTGTTTGGTTTGACTTAGGACAAACCTAAGAAGTTATATCCCTTCATTTATTTTGCAGTCATTTGACTATTGTATTTGTAAATGTACCTAAGTTTTAATTAATGAATCATCATCTTCATCTTTCTGTCCTCAGATTTCCGCCCATTCCCTCCTCCCAGACATCACGGTATCATTTACTCGGTGCTCTTTCATATCAGTTCTCTTGACACAATCCATTAGGTAATTTCTATTAGTGTCACATTTAGCACTTATAGCTTCAAGCTTGACCTCGTCATTCGATTTCTTATCATTGGCTGTTTGTATTATTATATTTGGCAAAATTGGTTGCCATGGTTACTTATGGGGGCGCTATAAATATTCCAGTATTCTTAGTAATAATATTGTGCAACACGGTTAAACACCCTATTTTGACTGTTCGCAATACTTTAATGGAGTTTATTTGGTCTGATGAGCTTTAAAAGGTGGCTCGGTCACACTGGATGCGGAAGGCGGACGATCTCGTGGGAGATGACCAAATCTAGCGGTGGCAGCCTACAGTTGGACCAAATATTATTCGTTATACTTTCACTATAGTAAATCACATATTCGAAAAAAAAAACAGACCTTATTGGTCGGGATCTTCAAAAAGTAGAAAGGTGCATAGTACTAGCATCCAGGGCGTGCTTGTATGACTACATGTAATAAATGTATGAACGTTGATGAAGCGGGTGGCGATGGCATTCCGAAGGTTTGCTCACCACATGAAAAAAAAGTAAGAGTTTCTGTATGTATGTTTGAGAAAATATACAGAATGACTAGATATGAAAATTGCACGTTACAAATAAATGAAATTTGAGAACAAGACATTAAAATTTCCAGAAAACGTGCAATATTTCAATACAGCTACAGAAGTAAGCCCAGTATATTAATAACACAAACTTTCTCTTTCCTAACTACTTGGCCGTTAACGACAATGATTTATAGTTAACTAAGAACAAAGTTAATTAACAAACGGCCCAATTTCTTACTCATTGTTAATGTAATGAACTAATGAAGCGTTTTGTGTAGAACACTGGAAGTTATTATTGTGGAAATTCTTGCAGAACTGAGTTTAAGTTACGCTGCTGTGTTTTTTGAACCAGTAAGAGACGGGAAGATACTGGTCTCCTTGAACAGAAGGAGGTAGGTTGGTATGCCCCAGGTATCGGCACCACAGGCTACCTATGACCTATTGTAACGGTGGTAGCAAGTCTCACATCCGGTGTCGCGGGACTGTCTTAACAGATAACTATGACTCTGATACGTTAAGGGCTATTGTAGGAACACCGTGGATTAGTCAGTACGAGTCAGACAGTCCTTTCCGCCCAGGACGGTAGGACTCATTTGAAGATTTTACCACGATAAAAAATAAGCCTAGGCCCTTTGCTTCGCGACCATCGTCCTGGCAGAGCCCGTCCCCAAATTTACTGTGATCCGTCGGTCCAACTTAGGTCTCATGTTCAATTTTGGGCTAGATTTAGACCAAGAGCAAAGTCATAATAAAAAAATAATGTCTAAGATGCCATTGAAGAACTAAACTCTCCTTTCGTGCAAACAATAAACGTCAAAAAGAAATAGGAGCTGATTGGTGGAAACCAAAACTAATTTGAAGAAGTTAAGCAACTCAAACTTTATAATGAAAAGGGAGAACAAGACGAAGCTATTAATCATTAAGTCTTTGAATGCCAAACATTCTCTGAGCACTATTCAACAGCTTCTATAATATTCGATGCAACTCACACAAGAAATAGCAGTATTAATAATGGAGTAAGGTAAGTTAGCAACTTTATTCCTGGCATTTATGCACTATATTCCTAGGAAACAAAAGACGATGAAATTGCTTTAAATATAACGAGGAAAGACTCGAATTGGTGCAACTCTACACTGCGTATTCTTAAATTTTCTCCAGCAGCAATTTGAAATTCGGTTTTCCAACAAATCTATTGTTTTCTTCTTTAGTAGTTTAATGGCCGAAAGTAATGTACTGTGCATTAAGTATCATGGTTTGAACCTAGTGAGTGCTTTTGAGTTTTTATATCAGGGATTTCTAAGTAGCAACTAAGTTTGAATCTGTCTGTTTGATAATACGTTCGCCCCCATTTTATGGAACTTTAACATTCAAGCGAAATGAGGGTTTCCTGTTAAATTCATGAGTAGAGAAGAATTCAAGCTGATTCAGTAGTTACATTTTAAATACCTACCTCCGAAGCGAAAAAGGCCCCAAAATCAACACCGTAACTCACAAACTATTGACTTTAAAATCCCTAGCATGTAATAAACAATAATTCATTAAAGACCGGGTATTAAAAGCAAAATATCCTCTTTTATTATCACCCTCAAAATTATTATTATTATATCAGCCCCAAATATTTTGGTAACGATCGTAAGGCTTCTTCCTGATTGGCAGAACATTTTCCGAATTTGATGCGACCTTAGATAATCACACGTCAGAACATCACGGTTAGCATGACCCACACCTTATAACGTATTTTATTCATTTGATGTAAACATTTACAACAGAACAGAGTCAAACACGTTGTACAGTTGTTCAAGTAGGAGACAACTTGATTTAACGAATTCAACGTCTAAAGATAATCTTGTAATAATAAGTTGATCAAGATCAAAAATAGTTCCTGTTCATTCACTAGAGGTGCTTTCTCATATTTTAATATGATAAAAGCTGTAAATACGTTAAGTGTGCAAAAAAAAAAATATTTTGGCAAAAATATTCAATATGTGGAAGTAATTGTTTATTTTTTAAATAATGTGTCAAAAACTTCCTGGCAGCGCATTGTTCATCAATATTCTGCCAGTTAGGACGAAGCCTATGCGCCAAAATGTATCCGGATTTTAGTCACACTCAATAATTCAGAATAACCACTGTATTTACGATATAACCGCGAAATGATAAGGGTTAAAATTAGATTATGTAATGAGGTTTCGGAATACATCGTTATGTTAAGCAACAGTATCCAAGGACGGATATCTGAGCGGTGGTTGTTTTCTTTATTAAAGATGGGATGTTACCTTGGAAAGAATATCCTTTGCTTTAGCTTCGAAAGTAGTTTTAGGATGAGAATATTAGATCCTTTATTACGCGATTTAGTTTATAACTGTGGTTCATAGGATCTATTACTTTGGGAAACAATTTCGCTCTATTTTGCTCGCCTATGAAGCCAAAAAGTTGGGTATTTTTTATTTATTTTGGTACACCTATTAGAGGATCACAGTCGATTTCTTTTAGATTATTATTGTCCATAATAGCCAACCGAGATTCCTCAAACAACTTATTTCATGGAAGTGTCTCTATAATCTTGGTCTAAAACCAGTGTTTCAGAACTTTTGGCATGAAAAATCTAGTAGTTTGCGTCCAAATCCAAAGTTTACCGAGCACTATTTTTAGAACCAAAATTTTGCGTCATACAGCACTAACGAGTTGTTTAACTTACATATGTAAAACAACATAGGCTACATACGAGTACACTGAACATTTGCATGAGATGAAAGTCCAAAGGCGAAGCGTGCATGATAAATAAATATTTAAACATGCGGTTGTAGGCCAAGCCTTATACAGACTGATTCAGAAGTGCATTAGCTTTTTAGCGGTGAATTGTACCTTGTATCACACTTGGACTAGACAACTGTCCCAAAAACGATTGGTTGATAACGTAAAAAAAAAAATTGGACTTCCCTTACAACACATACAGTAGGTACGTACCTAAAAAACGTTTTGCTAATACTTTTATTGTGCGCACAGATAAGGAGTAAAATTCCCTACCGGGGTTTGTATTTCTCGACAGCTATAACCTTTATCTTCAAGTCAAGAGTGAACAGGTTACTTCTAGGCAAGCGTGCGTGTGGTGAGATAGTGGTCAAACGCGAACCTATCGTTAAATAAAAAATACATCACAACGGTTCACGGTACACTCTACATTTTTATATATTTATGACACTATGTTGTTCAAGAACAGTTGTCCAGTTTGCTGGTCTAAATCACCATCTAAGGGACATTGTGTATGTTCTATAACATCATGTACATGTTATATAAGATTCTAACTGTGGTCATACGTAACGCGCTCAGACGGTTAATGAGGCTTTAACTGAATAATAAGTTAACCGCGGATATGAGTTAACCGCAGCTGGAATTAATTACGGCTGCTTCTATTATAAAGGTGAGATAACTTTGTTGTAAGCTTGATGTAACTTTGTTGTAAAGTTATCCACTTTTTACAAAGTTTACGAGTTTATATTCGTTTGATTCGGCTTGTCGAGTATTTTGGCTACCGTAAGCTTTTATAAAATAAAACATACTATTAAAAATGACTAACTTGTTAAATCATAGGTTTTTTGGATTCCTACTTCTTCGTTGTATCCTTCACTATTTGATCATTCATTTAGACATGCTTCTGATTCTATTAAAACCACGAATCACTCGGAAATAACCGGGAATGCCTGGTTCTCTCAATGTTTTTCTTGAAGTCCTAAGCTCGAAAACAATAGAAACTCCAACCTCAAAAATAACTTTGTTCTTGAAAGTTTCCTATGTTTTAGTACAAAATCAACATTATATGTGCAAATCAATTTAGTTCGTTGTAGGAAATCTTTGCTATGTGTGGGCCGATTCGCACTTGGTAGAGTCTTCTTTTATAATTTTTTGGAAGGGTAGTTTATTTTCAACAGTAAAGATACCCATTATAAGAAGCTTTGTGCTAACAACGCACTACGAAGCCAATAAATAAAAGCATCTTTTTTCCAACTAACTCGCTATATAGAACTCAATTTTTTGCGAAAGAGTAACCCTTACGTACACATGTCATGGCACATCAAGCTATGCAAAACCAGAATAAGCTGACCGTTGAATGTGCGGAAAGGTAACACGAAGCGAGACCACGATAAACTGGTTTTGTATATCTTGATGTGTAGCCGTGTGTACGATACCTACCTATGAAAATGAATAGATATATTATGTATTAATGACTCGACCTTACAGTACTCAAACTGAGAAAAAATTTGTTGCTTTTTGGCACTTTAACCACATCTCTGAAAAAAGTAACAACTACTTACAGCTGTAATCTTTGTAACTTGACATTTCAACAAGAAATATAAACCAACGTCAACAACAGTGCTCAAAAAAATGTCTACGGGTCATTAGAACCAACACACTTACTAGATTAATTTTCAATCCTTCAACGCTGTAGAAACCAATAAGGAAAATACTAATAGGTACAATATACAGTAGTGATGAATTTATTGTTTAAGTAACATTAATATTAAGCGTTATCCTTATTTGTGATTGTTTGTACTTTTGTCTCTTAACGAGCTGAACAGACTCATTACAACTCAATCACTAATTGGATTCATAACTTAGATTACAACAAAAATTGAATATTGTCATCTCTGAAAGCTCAAGTTTTATATAAAAGAGAAATAGGTGCGTTCTTAGTACGAAAATTTGAGTAAACAAGGTTAAGAATTTATCTACCTACTTCCATTTCAAAATTAGTCTAGAATTCAATAACTATTCCACTACAATGCGTCTATGACCTCAATGGCTTAGATAAAAGAGTTTTCTAAAACAAACATCCATTCAACAAAGTCATACATGTACCCACACAAGCTCAAGTAGGTCAATACAAACATACATAGGTACTAACTGTCACCGATGACCGGTGACTAAACATTCAAACAATAACTTGTGACAAGGCTAAAGGTTTTGTCTTTAAGGACATCTAAGTTAGCATTTTAATTCGCCGAAGTGTTAATGATGCCTTCGTATTCGATCATAAAGTAATTTGTGTACAATGTAGGTATTTAACTGAGTAGGTACAAAGAAAAAGTATAAAAGATCACATAAGCTGCTTAATGAATGAAAACATTCATTACAAGACAAATAGTAATGTAAATATTATAAAGAAAGATTACCTATTGCAATTTCTCTAGATGTCATCGTGGTAAACGGCTACACTAAAGATCATCAAGACATAGAATGGTTTGGAGGGCGAACTTGTGGAGAGATCTACTAGTAACTAGATTAGTTCCATTACCTACTAGTAACAAATTAGATTCACTATACTGGTCCTAGTCTGTCGCTCTATGACACCATAGATGCCAAACGTATTTGATAAAACGCCGAATCTATCTCCACTAAAAGTTAATATCTGAACAGGTTGAACCTTAGGAAACATTAAAATATGCTACAGTGAAAACCAGAAACATCAAGCATAACTGGTTCCAAGTTATTTTGAAACCTTCGAAGTGACCCATTTACCTTCTGACCCTCGACTCCGCATCATGAAAGGAAGTAACTAGTGCTCATTCCTCTTTTACTTGCAAAAAGAGCTCTAAACTGAAATAACATTTTTAACCTCTAAAAAGCTTTTCATATTGCGTTTGAAGAAACAACTCTCTGGACTCATAGAGAATAATTTAGAGCAATAACTCATTGAATCCCTCTGGATTTGGTGAGTTAATGCTCATAAGCCTTTTCTCACACTCAAAATTAATTAACTAAATTCAATATTCGCATATTCTATACCTAAATCCAGGTAGGAATTAAAGTATTTGAGCGGAAATAATATATTACACAACTGGAATAAAATCGGCTGTGAAATGTTGATTCCAGCTCCAAACGCAGTGAAAATAAATTTTAATTAAAACAAACTTCCTTTCATTTCAAAAATTGTTTCGCTTTCGAGAGTACTTCCATGTTGAAACAAAATTCATTGCTCAATTTTTCACCACACTCATCTGTGTTTGTATAGAGTCCAAATAAATAAAGCCTAATGCAATTAATAAACATTAATTGATAGCAACGATTGCGATACCAATCATGTGTTTTATTTACAAATATAAATAGAGGTGCTTTTGAAAGTTATTTATTTTCAAACTGTGGGTATTTTGGACACAATTACCAAAAGGACCAATGGTCAATTGGATCGCATTATTAGGGGCAGCCCCTTGCTGTGTCAGATTTGGAGTGTAAGTGTCACGTGTGCCCACTTTTACAAAATCATTATAGCTTTAAACGGTATCAAAGAAACTTCACTTTAAGTTGCACATTTCGTAGAAACACGTTAGACCACAATAGAGTGGTGAACTGGTGACAGGTTGTCAGACTATCGCCCACAACCCACAGCAACCACAACAATAACCAGTTTGATTTAAATCTTACAACTTACAAATCACAAGTGTTTAAATGCGATGTTTTTCTTTGATTCCGTAAAACGAAATACACGAGTTTAGTACCCAATGAACGTTGATCACATACAAAACATTAACATAAACACACACATATAAACTATTGGTTATTCACAATTTGAATACACGTCACGGCACAGTTCGTGTGATAATGTTGACACTCGGGACGGCGACAACTACGCGTGGCGTCGCGGCCAAGGCGCGGAGCGGACTGGCGGTTAGCGTGCCTGCCCGGCCCGTCGCCCTAGGAACCAGGCTTACTAAGAGCTCTGTTTTGCTAGTGAGTTGAAGGTGGTAATGTTGTTGTTATGATTTCATTGGGTCATCGTGTTGTTTGGAGATGTTATTGTGAAGGGGATGAAAGCAAAATAGATCAAGATACGAGCCGATCGACTCTAGACGCAAACATTTGAATACTTACAGAGCTTAAGAGAAACGATTCCTTGCCAAATAAAATTTACAAAGAGATTGTCCACACTTTATGAAGAGATAGTAGTAAATCCTGGATAATAAGGACTTAGAAATGTTCAAAGGAAGATTCCATTCCAAGCTACTACAACCTTCGCAAGAAGAAAACAACGTTGAGAAGCAACATAAACTATTTAATATTTTAATAACACTACCACTGTATTACAATCTGGTTTCTAAACACAGAGCTCCATAATGTTATAATAACACTACCCGTGGTTCAACAGAGTAATATACTTAGGATAAATCTGAATAAGACAACAGTGAAAGTGGAATATCAATGCGCCACACCGCACTTTATCTCTGATCCTTTGAAACAGAAGGCTTTAGGGGATTGTTAGCAATCCTCAAAGCACTGACTTGTTGCTACTCCTCATTTGAGTTAAATACTCCGTTTCTTTTGCTATCAAACGTTTTTTAAAGTAACGAAGATTTTTATTGTTTCAAGGTTCTTATATGTTTTAATATTTTCATTGGAAAAGCGTTCAATTGTATTTAAATTGATAATGAGAATTTCTTTCTTTGCTTTGTATAGTTCTAGCAATCTCCATTAAGTATTATAATGTTTTAGGTATTATTATCGTGTAGTCTTTTTAATAATAGATCTTGTAGTGGGACTTTTATAATAATAGTCTTCATTAGAAAAGTATCAACAATCTGATAAAAAAAAATATTCGGGAGCTAATAACTTAACGGCTTGGTCCCAAACAATGAGGACACAAATAAAAGGACCACGAAAATTCTGGTCCCTTATCCGGGTACTCGTTGCTAGGTTAAAAAAAGGTTTTAGAGAGTACAGCTTGCCTCGCAGGTTCAACAAAAAAAAACTAAATTAAGGTACAAAATTACATTAGCATTATTCAGAAACACGTTTTGCGAATCCTAATATTTTCATATTAAGGTCACCGTACCGAGAATATTTCATAGAATAATTAACTAATAATAACACGAACATAATTTAGTACATAGATTTAACTAATTAATATTACGTGTCGTAATAAATCTTTGATTTGTGTTACAACGGAAATACGGAGAATTTCACAAAGGCACTGGGATACAGAGACTTTTCGTGATTAAAATATGAAACGTCTTTATTAATATACATTGTTTCCTGTTTTATAGGTGGTTATGTCATCATAATACTTATTTGTATTTGAAGTTTTACGCCCATTTTGGAGATTTTCATTTTTTGAGAAAAATAACAAAAATATTTCAAAGCTGTAGTAAATGACGACAAGTATTTAAAAATCAAACTAACATTAAGATAATTATGTAAAAGAAAATCAATTGTAAATTATTTAAAATGTATTTAGAGACATTAAATCTAACACGAAATAAATAAATTCAAATGCCTCATCCATGATTCGAAGCTCATTGTAAATGAATTTTTATTTCATAACGTTTGAATGTAACCTGTTGTATAGCTTCAATCTCATAAACGCACTGTAGTTGTACATTAACCGACGTTTATATCGAATACTGATGTTTTTGATTCACTACATCTACTTGGATTTCAATCTGAGCAAAATCTAAGCAACACTACGAATTTTGTATAGCTTTTTTCTCTAACAATTTCTTAGTAATATCACGAAGTATAATTCGATACTGCTTGATGGCAATAGACCTTAGAAAACCCAATTACATTAATTCTGTAACATAACTGGTACAAATATGGATGTAAGTACTTACAAAATTTATGGTTCAAAAACCGCTAAAGGTTCCCAAGAAAGTTTTCCTGTAACTCTTTTGAATGCGGATTTCTCCCTTTTGGAAAAGAAAGACCCTGTATACCTAATACCAAAACATGTAATACCCTATTTTAACGCATTTTCATTTAAAATCTCTTTTGACATGTTTTTATGTAAACTTCAACTTCCACGTTTTATCAAAGGAGTTTCTTTGAAAGCTCCAAGTTTAGCGTGAGATCAGAATGCTGTCAACTTCATCTGCAGTTGATAAACAAGTTTTTTCAAATTATTTCTAAGACAACGAACATGAGCATCTGAGCGACAAACTAAGTTGATAAACTCTGGTTTAAAATTAGAGATGTCTTGTCTCGTCAGACGGAAAAAGAAACCTCATTTTCAAGGTTCCATAGTGCTTCAGAATCCATACCTACTATTAACAAAGCGAAATTCTACATCTTACTAATACATATTTTAGTCGTGGAAGTTTGTTTGGATGGATGTATGTTTTTGGTTATGTTTTTATCCCGACTTTTCTCTTCCCGTGGCACAGTGTGGGAATTCCGAAATCTAGGGGGATTTAAATCAAAATATAAATGTTAATTTTTTATAACATATTTATTACCTATTTATACCCAAGACCCTATTGGTCAAAGCTACATATTAGAAATTGTTGTATGTAGCTTGAAAAAAATAATAAAAAATCTTGAAGTGGGTTGATAATAGTCGTTGTATACCGACAATGTGAATACGACATTTAAGTGTCATCTTCATTTGAGATTACTGATAAAATTAACTTAAAACTTTGTTTATTGGTTTATTATTCCATTGTGTATATTTGTCAAGATAATTTAGAGTGCATTTTATTAAAGAAATAGTAATACATTACCCATAAAACAACATGTGAAAGCAAAGGTTGAAAAAAGCATTTTCTTGAGACGATTTGCAAATTAAAACGTGTATAAAAAAAAATGACCAGAAGGTCCCGGTGTTTTGATTGTTTCTAATTATGGTTTACAGTCTAAACTTTTGAGAACAGTTAATAACAGGTGCGCTTTTTTGCGCCAATATTTTTTTTTTCGATTTTCGTAATACCCTCCAATATTACAAAAAAAGCGGTTTTTTGATCTCAAATGTGGAAAAGAAGCGAATTAAAGCTATCTTTGCTTTTATAAGAAGTACATACCATAAAGTTATTTTTTTGGAAGATACTACAAATGAAATAAAGCTCTTTTTAAAAAGTTTATATTAGAAAAATTGGCTGCAATCGGTAGACATTGTAAATGATGAATTTTATTTATTTGAATACCAATTAATATCATTTTAAACTTGTTTCTTTTATTTATTTCAATTTGGAATTAAATCCCGCTAGATTCCGAAATTCCCACACTGTGCGTGGGATA
The DNA here is from genome assembly GCA_954870645.1 of Agrotis clavis. NCBI lineage: Eukaryota > Metazoa > Arthropoda > Insecta > Lepidoptera > Noctuidae > Agrotis > Agrotis clavis. The sequence continues at coordinate 22,926,146 of OX940930.1, forward strand.
ATTTTCGAGTTGTAGCGGGCGATGCCGCTGACAACAACTAGTATTCACGTAAATGGAAATTAAGAAATGCCAAAATAGAAGTGCACGGGTAAAGTTGTTATTTTCCACGAGAAATCACCTTTTGAATTAAATAATAATACATACTAGTGTTGCGACTTACTTTAGAATAATCTGGAAAACAATGGGTATATCTGTCAAATTTAATATTTAGCATTCAATGTATAAACGTGGCATGTATAAAAGTACCTATAAATAAGGCGGTACCTTTTGCCGACAAGTATTCAAAACAATATTAACATAACATTAAGTCGCAACGATGCTAATTAAACATTTATGGGGAATTAATCATCTTACTTAATAACGTGCTCTGCGAAATGTCCAGACGAACTTATTAGGACAGTTTGTCAAGTAGAAACACTGAGTTCAGCCATTTTGAGCACTGAAAACATGTGGGTGAACTTAGCAGATCGTTCCTCCACAGACAGAGCCTAGAAAAAAATGCGAGTCCGCATGTGGCTAAATTCTAAAGTTGCACTTCTTCATTTTATAAATTAATAGTACAAGGTACAAGCGTTTTTCGACTAAAAAGGTAAAATGAATAAAATTATATGCTCTGCTATCTTCCATAAGCTGCACGCTTAAGATGACGTAGACACGGATTTTGCCGACAGAAGAAAAGACAAAAATTACTGAATTTCTATCGTACAGTGGTTACCCATTACATACGACAGAATAGTGTTAAAATGGGTCAAGTAAGCATGGCGATGACATTTAAAATGTAGGAAAGAAATGTTCTTATTCTTCAGTCTTCTTCAGGCCGTGCCAAACTCAGGGCAATGTAAAGATTCTTTGTCTATTCTTGATAGAATATAGATAGAATTGGTCATGATACGCGTTTAGATCATTTTCTTCAAGAGTCAAGGCTATTTTTCCCACGTTTTTATGCACTCACTTTTCTTGTTTGTTTGTTAAGTATTTAGGTACCCCAAATGTGATAAGTTAAGAAGACTTTTTTTTATTTCACCTCTGTGATCTCTGAAAGTTTTGGCAGAGGAAGAGGCGAGAGAGCAAACATAATGCATATAGGTAGATAAAATCACCGATTATGACATTATCTTTCAACTAGTTGGATCTATTTTTATTCTAGCCATCTATGTCAGGGTTATTCTCAAATCTAGGTTATCAAATATAATCCTCAGTTTTAACTTCCAAACTGTTGCCATTCAAGCGCCATAACAAACAGCTTGAAGCAACTTTCTCTTTTCCGATTCATTGCATAACAGCCTGAGGAAGGCCGCAACTGAATAAAGGTCTAAGCGCCAAAACAATGTACTAACGAACAAAATATGGTCTTATTGTCTAGCTGAAGATTATGATTGATTACTCCAGGTCGTGAGGTTAACTGCTTTGTAGCTTAGGGCTGTAAATCGTTAGAATTAATTTTAACAATGAAATTCAATGCAATCAGCACAGCTATACCCGGTTCAAGTGCTGTGCATCGATCGATTATTGTACAGAACAAGCTGGTAGCTGTTCCTAGCCTAGGTATTTATTTATGTAGTTATAATTTGTGTAAACGCATCCACGATGCGGGAGAAATTCCATTATGTGCCTAATTGACAAAAAAACTTAATATAGCTATGCCATATTGACAGTGACTTAAACGCCGATTAGATGTACTTGATCGTTTTCCGCTCTATTGGTGTTATCCAATCTTAGGCCGGTGATACAAAGGCTGCTTGAACGCGGCACTAAACGCCCGAAGAGCAGTCGATACTGACTGCTTCATAAAATGGGAGTATGGCCAGCCTTAGGGATCAAAGAAAATCTTTGAGGGTTCGAGGCTTGTGAAACTCCGCTCTCCAAACTAATGTTAACAGAGGGAATTCTTAGAGGTGTAAGTTTGAAGAAGTCCGAAATATGACCCTTTGTTTTTAGAAAGGTTTCCATAAGGAAATTCTCCAAGGAAAAAAGTTTAAAAGGATAACTTTGCTATTATTTTTTCGTTGAAACTTTGGTAGTATGGGCCAAAAAATACAGACGTTGAGACGAAAGGTAAAATATACAAGCTATTAACACAGAAAATACATCTATCCCCAAGTCTAAGTCCTGGGGGTCTAATCTCTAAGCACAAAACCCGTGGTTTCGGCGTGTTTTGATATCGAGCCCGAACTAAAAGTGAATGATATTTTGATTTAACAGATAGCACCTTAGAGTCCGCGCCACCATTCATGAACTGTGAAAAATTCGGGGTAGGTACTACCTACATTTTTTAAATGCAATTTGATGTAACGGCATAGACACTAGCGCCGCGTCAGAAAGACTTCAGTCGTGGCGGTATTATCGCTTGGTGATGTCTGTTGCCGTGGGTGTTTCCCGCGGTGGTTGGGTCGTGAGGTGGAGGATGTCCTCTCCCACACGCGTCCCGCCTCTTCCTTCGCTAGCATGACTGCTTTGCAGAAGGAAGTAACTGCTGCAGGAGTCTTTTTTTTAGTTTGTCATCATCATCATCATCAGCCGGAAGACGTCCACTGCTGAACATAGGCCTCCCCCTTAGACCGCCACGCCGAACGACAATTCGCCACTTGCATCCATCGGCTGCCCGCGACCCTCACGATGTCGTCGGTCCACCTAGTGGGAGGCCTGCCTACGCTGCGTTTTCCGGTCCGTGGTCGCCACTCGAGAACTTTTCTTCCCCATCAGTTGTCAGTTCTACGAGCGATGTGGCCTGCCCATTGCCACTTCAACTTGCAAATTTTATGAGATAAGTCGGTGACTCTGGTTCTTCGCCGAATATCCATGTTCCGGATTTTTAGTTTGTACCTAAATGAAATTCCAAGAAAAATAATCTGGCTTTTACGTTTGTATTTTCCTTCCTTTTTCGTACCTACTATGTACATTAATTTTTCCAAACCGCAATGTGACAACCTACTTAAGTATTTGGTTTGTCCTTTTGATAATGATATCTTCGTTTAGGTTACTTTAATTAACACATCATTCTCTTTGTTGTTTTAAAAGTAAAAATAATTAACCCCAAGCAGATACTTTGTCCCTATACGATGGTCTACCATTTTTTTGAGGTAGCTATACAAGTCGACCTCAAAATATGGTAATTTATGTATGTTGTTTTACTCGTTATCTAGGTTAAATCATTATTATTTGCCTAGCGTTTCCTAATTATTATGGGGTCCAGGAACCTGATGCAACTGAATATAAGTTTACATGGAGCGTCTGCCTACCTGACCTTCACAGCCCAACATCTGGAAAATACAGACCCCTTGCTACTGACTTGTTGTCAGACTGGCAAAGATCAACAAATGACAGGTGTGACCAACGGTTTCACATGCTACCCCTGATACGGAGGAAACTCGCTATGATACGTACTATGTCACCCATCCACAGACCGAACACGGCAAGCGCGGCTTAAACTCGAAGACCTATACAGCTGCTATTTATTAGACACTCTTAATATACTCTCTTATTTCCTTTAAATGAAGATGAAAACATTTGTTTTTATTAGAAAGGCGGTAGAAATGGTGTATCGGATGTTACATTGAGAAAAGCGACGTCCGATATCGCCCGGTTCAGTTATTATAAAAAGAAATAGAAGGCGATTTCCAATGAAGTTTTTTTCTACCGCTTTTCTTGTCGTTATCTGAGACACTCTCAAATATATTGAATAAAAGAATCTTGTAGCTAAATATTGCAAACAACCATTAGGTTTAGATATAGAGGGTGAATTTTTCAACAGGGCGTGGATGGCTATATCCGAAACTATGAGGAATATCGAAAAACGTTGAAAGGAGTCTCAAGGCCGATTTTGATGAAAACTAAAATTGCTTCATTGGATTTTAGAAAATTCAATTTATCTGGCCAGGAATCGAACCCGCTGATTTTAGAAAAAACATAACACCCTGTATTATACACTATTCGATAATGTTGCTACATGTGATTTTTTTCCAAATTCAGCCGGTTCAGTTTGCAGTTTTAGTTTTCGTCAAAATCGGCCTCGAGAGTCCTTTCAAAGTTTTTCGATATTTCTCATAGTTTCGGATATAGCCATCCACGCCCTGTTTAAAAATTCACCCTGTATACTGTTTTAAAATTAAAAAAAAAGTACTTTGTAGTAAAATTTTTGGAACATTTCCTTTTGAAAAACAGTTTCTTTTTTCAAAAACAAGCACAAACTGTCAGACACAGATAAAATCATGAATTCCAGACTATTTTAACTTTAGCCCACAGTTCGTCGGCAAATGTTAAAAAACTTTGATGTCACAAATTTTATTTAGCCGACACAGTTTTAAAGTTGCCTTTACAAAGAGCCGCAAAAGCAAAGCGTTTCAATAAAATACTACATTTTGACGACGCGACAGCATCATTAAAAAACTAGTTTGCGGATTGCGTCATGAATGTAGTACCACCATGCTTGTACATAATTTTGAAAGCTTGTAGTTTTTTTTTAAGAGAAACGAGGATTTTTTGGCTTCGATGACGGGTATTGGGAAGAAACAGTCTATTGTATGAAACCCAAATAAGTACAAAACTCAGAAAATAAAACAATAAATGATTTATCTTTATTGTGTCACGAAAAATGATCAATTGAAACCCTTAATTTTAATTCTTTGATATATTTTTACGCTGGAAACAGCTTATATTAGGTATCTACAATTCTACATCCTAATGTAATAACACATGTAACAACAATGTTCTGACAAATAAATCTATGATTGAAACTAGCTGTGAAACTTTTTGGATTAATATGAAGGAAAAATGAGTGTACGAGGAGTTTCTTGCCCGTTCTTCTCCATAGAGACAAAATAGAGATCTACTCCTTGGAATGGGCACCTACGGTTCATTGTGACTGGAACTGTAGCACCATAACTATTTTTATTTTATGGTAGGTATTTGTATTTCTTTGTCATTTGACAATTCAAGTGCCTGTAACTGGCCTACTTGAAATAAATGATTTGAATTTGAATGTTTCAATAGTTTTTCACTAAGATCCCGTATATACCCTATTTTTTTTTTATGTTTTCGCATACGAGAAATGTTGTTGATTTATTAGCCACGTGCGGATGGAAAATACCTTCACAAAATAACTACAAAACTATCACTTATTTCTATTCATACATTTTCCTTTTCCATTTCAGGGTGTCCCGAATTAGAAATCGTATAAAAATACACTTTTGTGACCAAAAAAACGTATCCGAAGTTGTGAACATAAAAAACATGTGTCCGTTGCCCAAACTCTTCAATTCTGTACACAAAGGGACAGCTATTTCAGTATTTGTATTTTCACTCGTATTTTTCCCAATTCTTATACCTACAAAAATGAGGAACTTTGCCTGGACTCCGGTTTTATGTGGCTGTTTTAAATATTAAAAGGTCATCATCTGATGGCTTAACCAACCCTAATGCAAAATCTAAAGTGTTAGGAACAAATTCATGGCTTAAGATATGTACTACATTAAAAACAAATATGACTAATTTTATTAATGACAGTTTTATTTGTTCAGTCACGTCAGAACGGTTGAACGTATCTTGATGAAAAGTTCAGAAATAGGTTACAAGTAAGTATACTGTTAATCCTGGTGGGATAATATTCGAGAAACGCAGGCCAATCCGCTAGCAACAGCTAGTCTCAAATCATGATCATCTTCAGTCTAAAATATGGTTTAAAGTTAGACTTCACAGTATCATTTACTTTTTTTCCTTTCATAATTATCATTCCTGAGACAATCCATTCTTCTTTTGTTTGGCCTTCTTCCTCTCCATCCATCAACATTCATACCCATCACGCTCTTAGTCACATGAGTGTCATCCCTCCTCATCACATGTCCATACCATGACAGACAGTTCCCTTTATTTTGTTCTGTATAATTTCTATTAAATCATCGGAACAGACAGATATATTTATGAAGTTTCTCAGCCGGTTGGCAATGTGTCCATACCAGTTAATGATACAAGAACTTTCAGCAAATTACACGTAAACCTACGTGACATCTAGTTAAATACTTCGAACTAGCAGTGAAGTCTGTTTGAAAACTAAAACCAGCCAAAAGTTACCTTTAACTTTTTGGTACGGACATGATTCGGAACTGATTTCGCAATAAACTTAAACGGAAAAGTTCGTTTAATACGTGTATCGGATAAGCATGATGTATGTATGTATCTGATCTATGGATCAGAACCAAAAAGCTTTGAAAGACTTGACTCTGTCGCCTCGGACTTAGAAAGTCAAGCAAGAGCAAACTCAACTCATTAAAAAAAACAATTTTCACCATAATGGAAAAACCAGAAAAAACAAATGACAGTCTCGCAAATTAAAAATTAACATGTTCCCAAAGAGTTTCATTTTCGAATCGCTTCATTTTTTTTATTTTCCAATATTTTACTGTAAGTGGCCAGCCAGAGGCCTTAATTATGGCTGCTAAACACGTCACGAAAAATCGTTACGATTGGACGGTGCAATTCAAACTGCAACGATAATTAATCTACACGGGTGTATGAGAAAAATCGGACAAACTGTACAGTTTTTCTGTCCATTCGTGTCCAGAGGGTTCAGTCCAATCGTAACGATTTTCATAACGTAACTATCACAAGATGACTGTATTTAATTTACAGCGCACTAGATATTTATACTGTGCTACAAGTATTTAATGCATTTATATGTAGGTACGGAAAATAAAAAAGCGCCTCGAGTGTACGAATGAGGAAGCATTTTTTTCATTCCATCAAATTAAGAGGATTGTATAGCGGCTGCCTTTTCAAAAAATAGGTATTTAGAAAAACTCGTGCTGTCCCTCTCGCGCGTTGAAAAACCCCCGATCGTGCGATAGAGAGCGTTGCAGCTCGTGACTGACTGTGAGTATTTTTTATATGAAATTTGTCTCTCGGGAGAAAACGTTTTTCACATACTAAATCACGTCCAATCTCTTAGATTCTGGTGTCAATCGTTTCAGCATATTATATTCTAGGTTTGTAGGTTTTGTTTTTTTTCTAAAACTTCTTTGTTTTTAAAATACAAAGGTTTTACTTCAATGAAGATTTTGTCATAAAAATAGTTACTTTTAGGCACCTGTTACTTTCAAACTATTATTAATTTTGAAAAAAAGAAAACCTATAAACCTAGTTTTTTACAGTGTCAGAAGCATTCTAAAAAATCATTGAGATAGGATAACATTTAGGGGCAGAAAAACGTTTTCTCTTTTAGTATGGACGAGCGCTCGGTAGACAATAGTCTTAACGCGAAAGTTCCCGATTACTTAACGTCGTAAAAACGTAAAAAGTCATGCTAAGGCCACTGATCCATGCCCTAAGTATAATACTGTCAAAGTTACGTCGGCAAGCATGGTAGTTATATTATTTAAAGGAGCGTCAAATAGAATATACATAAAGTATTTATAAATTAATAATATACATTATAGTAGCCTTGAATATTAAATGAAACCAACATGAAATAGCTTGTGGTTTTCGAATTCCTAGAATAATCTTATGAGTTTCCTGTTGAACGTAGAAAATAGGTGAGTTATAGTGATAAGTTATACCTGTTTTAATAATGTTACGTTGGCCGGGAGGGATTGCGAGACCAATCTACATGCTTCTCGATGGTTCCACAACTCTACTACTCAACTGAAGATTGTTCTGGAAGTTTCTAGAAAATTCTACCCTGATCTAGATGTTTCGAGATGGTCCTGGAATGTTCTAGAAGGTATGGTACTGTGTAGAAGTCTATGGACGTTTCCAGAACATTCGACCATCTCTTAGAAAAATCTAGTGGGTCCGGCCGGGGTATAAATAGGGCGCCGATACTCGCCGGGAGCCAGTCTGGTTTTGACTACGATCGAGGCGACTCGAAAGTGTACTCGAAGCGATCTCTAAGTGACTTTTACGTGTGAGACAATACTCAGTAGCTAATATAATGTAATTATTTCGTCCGTTTTAAATTCGAAAGCTGCGGATATAACAAAAATCAGGAAGTCAGCGTTGTTATAATAACGGTGTCAAACAATGCGCCCACGCATGTCACAGGTCGACCGTGACTGATGTTACTGCTATAGTGATGATATATTATTTATTTAAATTGTTATATTACTAGAGATCGTTTATAGTCATCGTGGTGTCTTTTGGGAGCTCGTGGCTAAATAATTACAGCCGCACAGGCCGACCTTCCGGATTAAGTTGGTCTGTGGACGGGTGACCATCTGTCATAGCGAGTCTCCTCCGTGCCTCGGAAAACACGTAAAGTGGTTGGGCCTGGATGTCATTTGTAGATCTTTGATAGTAATTTCTATTAGTCAGAAGCTCTAAAAGTCTGACAACCAGTTTTGCCATGGGGTATCGTATTACCCAGTTACTGGGTTGTGGAGGTTCGATAGGCAGTTGCTCCATGTAAAATACTGATATTCAGCTGCATCTGGTTCGATTGGAAGCCGACCCAAATACAGTTGGGAAAAGGCAGGCAGATTATGATTGCTGTATTACACGTATAGGTTAGTACATAATGCTATAGAGTTTGAAAACATACAATTATCAAGTCAAGTACAAGTTTTCCTTCCTCTTAATTTATTGTTTACAATAGTTTATTGATTTCCCTATTCTGTTCTATTTGAGTTGTACGGGTCCATTCTTTATTATATAACATTAAAATTTGTTTAAGATAGGGTGAGGATAGATCTGCTTACATTGGATACTTTTAAAAACCCTTTTAAACATCTTAATTTCTGCCTTGAATTCACAAAATATAAAACGCATTGTTCCTTATAAATCCTCGCTGTAGAAGCAAACATTTTAAAAATACACAAATTAATTTAACTATTATAGTGAAAACTTCATCAGTGATAATGGTTCACAGCCATCATGGCTGCGAAGTATCGCTTACTAAAGTACGATTATTAATTCCAGTCAGTAAAATGACATTTGTACATGAATGAAATTCATTGTTTATTGACAGTTGCACAAATAGTTGCACTTGTGATTTTACTGGCTGGAATTAATAATCGTACTTTAGTTTAAACTAGACCATGTGACCGACCTACCTTAACGTCTTAAAGCAAGCGATAGAGAGAGAGAGGTAATTCCAGTGTGGGAACTAGATGGCGCTAGAAGACTTGTATAGGTCTGTCTCATTCCCACACCGGAACAACTCTCGCTTTAAGACGTCATGTTAGGCAACTTGTAAGCAAAAAAGCCACTGACCTGATACTTCTTGATAGAGTCCATCTGCTCCTTGCTGACATTGTCATGCGCAGGCGGCCGCGGGGGTGCGTCCCGCGCTGTGTCGCGGGGAGGCACCGCCGGCGCAGCCGTCTTCGCTGTTCCATTCACCTGCTGCAGAGAAGACCAAAGTTAGAGCGGGATGGAGTGATTAGGAAGATAAGGGTAATATGAAAATAGAGAAATAGTAATTTGTTTTAGGTTCTTTAGGAAGATTGGATAAATCATCAAATGGATTTGCCCGGCTTGAGTGTAGCGCAAAGGAGTCTTAGCTTGACTGATTAAGAACCACTTTGTTTCTTCAGTAGCCCTGATCTTGATGCCTTCCGGGGTCGCGGGACTGTTTCATCAGCTAACCGTGACCCTGGAAAATTAAGGGCTATTGAAGAAGAACTTGGATTTTGGTCAGCACGAGTCTAATAGTCCCTCCCGTCCCGGCCCGCGTGGGAAGACTCATTTGATGACTTTGCCACAATAAAAATGACCTCTGCATTCCATGGTCGCTGTGCCCTTTTAACAAAGTCTCGCGACCATGGCAGGCGACCTATGATTTGAATTACCCACTCTGGTGGTATTAAGTAGTGTTAGCTTTAATTACTTACAGAGAACCCATATCAAAACATTTATTAAAATAAAACAGTCTTTGTTTGGAGAATTATTAGATTGTTGCGTTGGGAATCGAACCCAGATTATTTTAAGGGGCCTAAATATCACAGCACTTTTTCGTAAACGTTATTATAAAATAGAAACGATATATTTATAGCAACAATTCTATCAAGGGACATTATTGAATGTAACATTTAACAAACAGTAAACATACTAGTATTTTTCCAAATTCAACCGTACTAAGAGTAAGAATATTTTTCTTCCAGATTTGAGTTCATGATTAAAGAAAATGAGATAAATTAAGTTATAAGCTATACTTATAAAATCCTCTCTCAAATCTCGAATAAATTGCACTTAAAAATACTGTTTCACATTACAAATTAGATCCCCAATTCAAACACATGCTGAATACCAATTTATTGTAAACTAAGGCTAGGCACAGACGCTGGCAGAAACTTTATTCATTGATCATTCACATCGCAGTCAGCACAAAATGTTCCCACTGTTGCCATCTAAACCCAGACCCATTTGATTTCGCACAGAATTTTGTGTGACGAAAATGACAACGGTTTTTTTTAGACATAACAATCTGTACCTAACCTCGTCAAAATGCAAGCCAACCTTATCCCAGTTTAAAGGCAAGTTTTGATCTAAGAATTATTACAACTAAAGATTATTACAACTATACTTGATATATTGGACACAAAAGGCCGATTCATATATAAGAAATATGATTTTTCTTATAAACGTAATAGGATTTTGAATCTTATTCTTGTGTCTTTTTATTATAATTTATGGCTCAAGTTCTCATATAACTTGTTAAATTGTATCCACTTATAACAATAAATCATCAAAGTTATTAAAGTTTTCAAATATTTCGTTTAAAAGAGACATTTTCACTAATAAGAAAAACTTTTCAAATGCCTTTTGAAATAAAGTTTGTAAAAGTTTTGGGTCCAAACGTGGAAATAATTTGTTTTGTTTTTTTCTGTAAGAAAACAAATAATATTTCTAAACAAAAGTACTATCGAAAAATATTGAATTAAATTATGACGGTAAACTCGGAGGAATAAGAGTCAGGAGTACATAAAATTAATAAAACTTGAGTATTTATAAATAATATAAGAAATTGAACCATTTTATACATATCCATTAACATCAAGACTAATAATTATGACAATACATATTATATATATTCAGATTTCAAAATAACTATCCCCGATTTAACATGCAAATATTAGATAATATAAAACTACGGCACGTATATAATTATTTCTAAATAACCACCTGAAAAGGAACAAATGTTATAACGTAAAGACACGACATTTTTAAATAAATGTAAATAAATATTTTTAGTAAGTACCTAAATACATTACTTTGATTTATTACAGAATCTTTATCCAATAAGTTCATGCAAAAAGCATTTCTTATAAAGGTAGGTATATTATAAATGTTAAAATACAGTTTTTTTTTGCAATAAACGCTTTATACGCAAACATACTCGTAATTCTACCAAAAATACGAGTATTTTGGTTAATTTGAGTTAATACGAACACAAAAGGATAGCAAAGCAAGAACAAAAAGATATAAAAATATTAGGTATTGAATCCGTACATAATAAAGTGGGATAAAATATTATGCATAACCCCTGTAAGATGAAAAATAATGGCGAATATTTCAAAGCATTAGACGACCCTCCGGAAGGGATATAACCTATCTCCGCAGATTAAATCCTCGAATAAGTACGTCTAAAAAAATTGAGGACACTGTCCTATCATTAAGATGAGGCATTATTCCTTGGTAGACCGCAGTTCTATTATGTTATGTTGATAAAGGACAAAAATATCTTTAATTTTTACCCATCCTGGGGAGGTACTCTTAAATATAGATAGATTTGTATAAAGGCTTTCTTATATTTAATCTTTTTGACTATTCATAGAGTACTTTGACTATTCATAGTATAATAAAACATAACTCGCCAATACCAGGTAAAGGACAACAATTTGGTTGTATGTTTTTTTCATGTGTATCCTGCTCGTCCTAATCTATGTTGCTCAGAGCTGATCGCTCACCGGTTCGCAGAAGTAGCTTCAGAGTTTGCCATAGGAAAATGGAACGCAGCATTCTGGGTGCGAAAAGAGGAGAAAGGGTTCGAAACACTAAGTTGTAACGGCAAGAAGGCTGCCAAGCCACTAGACAAAGACATTAAACTATGAAATCTCTTTGCCACTGGGCAAGTCTCCATACAATGGGTGTCCGGACTCCAAGTGCGGCTGCTTGCGAGCTTGCGAGACCGACCCTGAAAGAAGTAGCGAGATAACCTAGACGTATTCCACGACGCCTGTTTTGAAACGGTCCGGAAAAAGAGCTGGTCCTTATTGGGGAAGGCCTTTGACCAGGTGAGGCAGTCTCAAAGGATTTTGGAACAAAAAGAACAATATTTTATAAATATCAAACGCATTAACGCATGCGTAGCGAATTTCAAAGATTTTCTTAGGAAAGAAAAATTCGATCCGCGGGCAGGATTCGAACCTGCGGCCTTCGCATTCAGTACATCCGACGCTCATTTCCAATCGAGCTACCGAGGATCGACCCGCCACGGCGAATTCTTCCTTCCATTTCTAACGTCTCATAGTGACGTTTAGCGCCATCTATTGTAGAGTATTCGAACTCCTACAACCAACATGTTAACATTACAGTTAAATCAATGTTGTAGCAGATGACGTCGACCGTACTTAATATTTTATAAATATTAAACGCATTAACGCATGCGTAGCGAATTTCAAAGATTTTAAACGTCACCATGAGACGTTAGAAATGGAAGGAAGAATTCGCCGTGGCGGGTCGATCCTCGGTAGCTCGATTGGAAATGAGCGTCGGATGTACTGAATCCGAAGGCCGCGGGTTCGAATCCTGCCCGCGGATCGAATTTTTCTTTCCTAAGAAAATCTTCAAAAAAAAACAATCAGTTTTTGCTCCAGAAATATTTGCAGGGAGCAAACAAGAACCTACTTTTTACCACAATAAATTGAAAACATTCATATTCGTATAGATTTAATTAATTATGTAACGATTTTTTTAAAACAAGTAGGTATATTTTCAATTTTATCACAGCAGCAAAAGGTTCCTATTCGGTTTGGTTGAAAGATTGGGGTACGTTGATGTCCTGTCCGTATGAAGATAATAAATAAAAATATTCCTTCTAATACCATCACATCTCAAAACTCTTCAAAACAAATAAAGCGATCCCGAGAAACAGCCAAATGCGATTCAAAAATATTTTGAATTTTAACGGCACATGACCGTTAAAATTCAAAATATAAAAAAATATTTTGAATTTTAACGGTCATGTGTTCCAGATCAAGATGGCTGGTATTCCGCAGACAGCTGAGCGTTTTAGTGCAACAAGCGTGATTCATGATATGATTGATGACAGTGAAACAGATGACATAGGTGATAAAATATTTAAAGTAAATGATTATTCATAATTATTATGATTATTTTGATCCACAATCATTTCGTTTCGTTCGTTTTTATTCAGAAAAGTTTATTTTTAATGGAAAAAATAATGAGAAATCAAAGTTTTAACTTCACAACAGATCAAAAATTCTTATCGTAAAGAGACTGATGATACTAATAAAAAAAGAATGAGAAAAAAGAAGATAAACTAAGCAGAATTAATATTCTTTAAACGTTGAACTCGACAAAGCTGCTAATTTCATAATAAAAACCTTATTATCGATACTTTGGTAAGTCCAAATCCTATAAGAAAAACAGAGTAAAATAATAGTAAAAATGTAATAATTACTGATAATAATGATGTCGTGATTCACGTATTTACAAAACGAGGTGAAGGTGATAGAAATACGCTTGTACTTGGTAATTCTGAACTAACTAACAGGTCTTGCGTGCCTTATCTTCGTGGCAATGAAGATAAAAATGACTATTTAAAGATTCCTGCGAGGCTCATTCATAAAGGGCTTGGTAAAACGACTGGAAAGGTATTTGCCATGTCTCATTCTACAACTATTTTAATATCAGATCTTATTTTCGAATTGATATTAGTTTATTAGAAATACTACAAAGGCAATAATTTTCTCACTGACCGACAAAATGTCGAAATTTTCACTATATGCAACTGGACTACTCACGTACAAAGATTGTTGAAACGGTATTTAAAAAAAAAACACATGTTTCTACAGAATTGACGATGGCCTTAATATAACTACTTTTATAGTACTTAAGTTTCTTTCTTTTTAAATTTGTCAAAAAATTGTATTGTTTATATACTCTGAATGAAAATAAGGGCCTCTTAATTAGGCTCTTAATTACTTTAAAATATATTGATATCGCTGTTGTTTGAAACGAATGCCTTGGTTAGATTTTAATATAAAACTTTTAGCTTTAGTAATTCTGTAGTGTATATTTCATTTATTGATTTGGAATAGTTTATAGCTCCTTTGACAAAGAAAAATTAAATAATGATGACATAAAGATAAAAACCGGCCAAGTGCGTAGTGGGCCACGCACAGTGTAGGGTTCCGTAGTTGCCCATCAAAATACTTATGTGAACTAACTAAACTGATTCGCTGAATTTAATTTTAAAAAGAAGAATTTTCAAAATCGGTCCAGGAGTCTTTGAGAAATCGGGGAAAATACATAAAAAAAGATTACGACGAATTTAGAACCTCCTCCTTTTTTTGAAGTTAGTTAAAAATAGTTGACGATAAAAACCTACCTATCCCCAAAAAACATACCGTAAAAACATACCTATTAAAGCTGTAAAAATAAAGTTGACAAACTTACATTTGCAGTTGAAGAACATGTTCTCCGATACATGTTGTTTCAGAAAATCTGTTATCCAAGTACATTTTATAAGTTGGTCGACTATTACTCGTACAGTTGTAAAGCCTACTTAGTCATGATAATTTTCTTTTAAACTTCGTTATATATACTACTATTGTGAATTTTTTCACACCCCCAAACATAACCGTTTAGCTGGTAGAGGGGGGGGACACTCGAGTCGAGCAAAATTTAGCACTTTAAAGCTTAATATTTCACAAACGAATTTTTTTATCAAAAAATTGTTAATGGAAACTCTCAATATTTTTTAAAGACCTATTTAATGATACCCCACAGTAAGGGGTACGCGAGAAAAAAAAAAAACATCCCCACTTTACGTGTACAGGAGGTACCCTAAAAAAAAATATTTTACGAGATTTTATTTTACCACTTTTTCGGCACAACAAATCCGTATATTTACACCAAATTACAGCTCTCTAGTACTGTGCGTCTCTGAGCTAAACTGCGGACAGACGGACGGACGGACGGACGGACGGACGGACGGACGGACATGGCGAAACTATAAGGGTTCCTTGTTGACTACGGAACCCTAAAAATGAATAAATGAGTGTCGATGATATTAATGCCTACAAATCCAATTGCTTAAAAATTTAAATTAAAAAACCTAGTTACCTTACATGATACTGTTAATGGTTTTGTTAATAAACTGCTTAAGACAAATTGATGTTAGTCATGATATGTTAAAGCTCCACCAAATACCGACAACCATTGAATATATCCTACACATCATCTTAGTTCCAAGTGAATACAATGCCAATAGAGACCCTTTCGACCCTTTAGTCGCTTAATGGCGCGGAATCGGAATGATTCGTAGATATAGGAGGCAAGGAAAAGGCTGATTTGATATTAGATGCCAATTAAGAGCAAACCAATAGAAATATTGTTGATCAAATTACAGAAATGCCAACAATTTTTCTTGTAAGTCACTCTTCGACTTTGTATTCAGAGTCCTAGATGATGCATACCGACAAATACCCATAACTCCAATGTTCCCATGACAACCATGCGTAGCAATGTGCCCGTTACCTGAAACAGCACGCTCTTTCTGTCCACGGTCGCGGTACCCGGGTATTTAGGAGTCGTTTTCACAATTTGGACAAAAGTATCTGGGACGTCCACTGCCACCTCTCTCCCGAGGAGCACTGGCGTTGTGTCAAAGCCAGGAGGCAGCTTGTACGATGCGTAGACAGCCTCCCTGATCAACACAGAATCTGTTCTCGCGGAGTATGTGACCGCATCTCTGCAATCTATCAAAGAATCCTCGCCATTTGATATTAGGAGCTGTATTTTGTGATCGCTCAGATTGTGCGTGGTATTAGACGCTACGGAGTCTGATCTTTCAGAGATCAGGTCTCCACATTTTGCTGTTTCTGAGGATCCTTTGCTTTTTTTGCTGCCGAA
Organism: Agrotis clavis; assembly: GCA_954870645.1. Classification (NCBI taxonomy): domain Eukaryota; kingdom Metazoa; phylum Arthropoda; class Insecta; order Lepidoptera; family Noctuidae; genus Agrotis; species Agrotis clavis. The sequence goes on from OX940930.1 coordinate 22,942,232, forward strand.
GCTTCCCGAGCCATCGGAGCTTTGTGGGAGGGAGAGCAGTTCTATTGTGCTGTTATTCTTGAAGCTGCCTGAGCCGTCCGAGCTTGGTGCGGAGATATCGATGGGGTGAAGAACGGTGCTCTGCTTGCTGCCGAAGCTGGTGCCCGAACCGCCAGAGGAGAGGAGCGGCTCGTCGTCCCTGGAGGTCCGGAGGCGTACCTGCGGGGGCCGCGGGGGCGGGTAGCGGGGTGGAGTTTTGTTCCTCGCGATGAAACTGTCCGGAACGTCCACCGCCATCTCGCGGTGGGGACCTGGAAAATAAGATTGTGATGTGAGTATAAGAAACAAAATTATTCGTCTAATCGGAGTTTGAAGTTTTATGTAAAAGCCTAAGTATGTTTGTTACCAGAGGATCGATTCAAAGAGTTTTATAACTATTGTATTTCTAACCATCGGTCTTTCAAAACTACAATCTTCAATTTGACAACATAGGTATTGACATAATAATAATATATGTCTGCTGAGATTTTGATTGACATTTTGATTTGGGTGATTATTTCATACTGGCAATTGAGAACTTATTAGTACACATTAGTACCTACAGTCAATAATTCGCCTACAGTGTCCTTCATTATACGACCCATTTTATACGGCAGACTAAGAGATGGTAGGTCAAGTAGTGCAGAACCATACTGTTATACGTTGATGAGTATGTATACAAAACTTCACACACCCATATTGCAATACCTACATCCTATATTATCTATTCAATTACCACGTACAACATTACAGCATCTGTCGGAACATATCAGTGTCGCCATCTGGTTGCAGCTTGTCAACCCATGACCCGCGAACAACCGCAGTCGACCACTTATCTTATCTAACTACTAATTATATAAAACACTGGCCTGAAATAACTTGGTTATTTATTGCCCTTTGTTAAACGATAAATAGGTATTTGTGTGCCATTGATGTGGTTTACTTTTATTTTTTGTTTGAAGATTTGAAGCGGAAAATGTGTAAAAGTAGGTAATTGTTGCTGAAGAGGCTGTTGGATCAATTGGCATAAAAAAAAAACTGGATAAAAGTAGGATTAATCGTAGACTTTGTCTCCGTAACCTTTGACCTCAAGAAACTCATCTCAATTTAAAAAAAAGAAGTCATACTACAGTCAAAATGTTTAATCGCCTGATTTTTTTTTCTGATAAATGAGTGAATTACCTCAAGAATAGTGTTCTTGTCAAGTAATAATTATTTAATGAAGTTCTGGAGTTTTTCATTTCTTATTTCACTTTCACTTAAGGCTCAAGGGACCATCATTAATATCATCATCATTAGCATTATCAGCCCTGTTTCACCCTTTGCTTAGTTTAGTCCATCTCCCATTTTTCAGACCTATAAGAGTCTCAACCCGAGATTTTCTGCTTATCATCCACTCATCTAGCTGTTGGTCTGCCAACTCTTGGTAGATCTCATCAAATGAGTCCTCCCGCCCTATGTTCCTTCAATTTCCCTTCAGGTTTCAGGGTTACGGTTCTCCGTTTTGACAGTTCCGAGACTAGCTCACCTAAGTAATGTCAGTACAAATCTTACAGTCCCTCCCACTCCGCCCTGGGTAGGAGAACTCATTTGATGATTTAACCACGATAAAAAAACGCTAAGGAAATTGGCAACGACGATATAATACTAGACTCCGCATGCACGATCTAAGGAACAAAAAATATTCTGTCAACTTGACTGACCTGTTGGTCTAGTGGTTAGTGACCCTGACCGCTATGCCGGAGGTCGTGGGTTCGATTCCCACCCAGGACAAATGTTTGTGTAATTTATCTATATTATGTATGTATTTAGAAATATATAAGTATGTACATATATATATCAGTTGTCTAGTACCCATAACACAAGCTCTGCTTAGCTTGCGACTAGATGGCGTTGTGTGATAGTCGTGGAATATTATTATTTTTATATGTTTTTAAACATCTCGGGATCATGATGGGATCCCGGACTTTTGAAGGGCGTGCCAGGAGCCGAAGCCATCTTGCAGAGGCCCATTGCGCATTTTTAAATGAAATGGGGCTCTAACCGGCGGTTATCCCTGTATGCACTATGACAGTATACCCAAGGACAAACCCCGGTTGGAGTTGGACTATTGCGTAATATGGAAACAAAAGACAGGGTTATGACGTTTGGTTGGTTTGGTGGACTGGTTATATAATATCTATGGAAAAACTATGGCCCCTGCCTAATCAACGTTTTATATACATAGATACGTTGGCAGGGGGTGACTTGCACACTCAACAAATGGACCCCCAAACATATCGCTAGCACTAGGTGACGTAGCGATATGTGATGATGAAGGGGGTAACATAATCCTGAGGTGCTTGAGGAGTGGAGAGGTATTCCACGGTTCTCAGAATCGACCAGGCACCCGGAAGTATGGTCGATCCCTACAAACACTTATTGAAATACTTCCTTCCTCCAAGCACGTTTGCTCTTGCGAATCTCCACTCTAGCCAGCCGATTAAGGCAAGAAAGAGGTGGGAGATCTGTTCCTCGTCAGTGTTCACTCTGACCGGCCAATAAAGGCAAGCCAGAGATGAGGAACAAGATATCTCCCGGGAGATATTATTATTATTATTATTAACTCGCTAAGGTACTACGTAAGCGAGGGGGACGGGGTACTGCGTTGTGATTGGCTAACTCGAGGTCTGTTCTGTCTCAACGTATATTTACGGCTCACAGGATTGGTCGAAATGAGACGAATATAAGACTATTTTGCCTAATGTGTTGACTGACATCGGTCGCCTGTTATTACGAGTCTAGTATTATATCGTCGTTGAGAAATGTAAAGGAAAAAAATCAAATTATTTTAAAATCACTCTAATTAACCATTCTTGCCGTCCAGCTCAACTAGCAGTTAACGAAATCATCAAATTATTCTATTAAAAGATCTATATATACAAGTGCCATTTACGTTAATTACACGAATATATCTGTGGCTTCCTTATTTTTTGTTCCATTGTCTATTTGGAGGCCGTTCGGAAACAAAAACTGATGAAAATAATGTGCTGAAGATCTATAAGTTACAAACTAGCGGCCCGCCTCGAATTTGCACGATTTGCATTTTTTATTGACCTACCCGGTGTATTTTTGTTTTTTTTTTTTTTTATATAAAAACGAACGAATCCAGGAACGAACGAATTTAACGAAAAAATAATGATTCAATTTGGTGCATTCGTTCGGAAATTATGTGCGTACAGACTTTGTTTTATATTTTGTAAAGTTACAGGAACTACTACTAAAATTGACAGACGTGCACAAAATCTAGATAATGTTAATGACTGTATTCTTAAGGTTCAAAATTGGTTTACTGTTAATAATTTAGTTCTTAATGAAAAGAAAACAAAATGTATTAGGTTCACTTTACCAAATGTTAGAAGTAGTAGCGAATGTGACATCTTATTGAACGGAAAAAAATTGGAATTTATTGATCAGACAGTTTTTCTAGGAATCACGTTAGACGACAAATTACAATGGGGCCCCCATATAGCATCTCTAGCAGGGCGACTAAGCTCAGCCGCTTATGCTGTTAGAAAGATAAGGCAGTTAACAGACGTCGAAACTGCGCGTTTGGTTTACTTCAGCTACTTTCACAGCATTATGTCATATGGCATCCTATTGTGGGGCCGGGCAGCTGACATTGAATCTATCTTTATTTTGCAAAAAAGAGCTGTCAGAGCAATTTACAATCTACGTCGTCGCGAATCTCTTAGGGAATTATTCAAAAAGATTAATATAATGACAGTGCCTTGTCAATTTATTTATGAAAATATAATGCATGTTAGGAAAAATCTTCATCTTTTTAACAAAATAAGCGACAGACATAACTTTAATACGAGAAATAAAGATAAAATTGATCAACCATATTTTAGATTGTCTAAAGTACAAAAATCTTTTATGGGGTTCTGTGTTAAATGTTACAATAAAATCCCGAGTGAAATCTTAAATCTAAATGAAAAAAAATTTAAAAGTTACATAAAAAGCACACTTAGTAAACAAGCATATTATAAATTAGAAGATTATATTCAAGATAAAAATGTTTGGAAACATGCTGGTCCTGCTCCATAGTACAATGTAGGGCTTAAACAAAATCAAGCTGGTTGAAATTTGAATGCTCACACACTTATATTTGTAAATTGTGTAATTTCAATATTTTGTTAAAATGGGAACGCCATGTACCTTTTTGCTTTTTTTATTTCTTATTATTTTTTATATTTTTAGTCTAGATTTTCAAGGTACATTGCTTTGACATTAATTATTTCAAACGCTGTTAAAAAATATTGTAAAACATTTTTTTTAAAAGAGTAAGTATGGAGTTTCTTGCCCATTCTTCTCCATACAACCTACCTTTGCGAATGGGTGTAGAATCAATCCCATCCCATCCTATTTCCTTAATTTTAATATTCGACGTTTAAAAGTGCCTCTTTGATGGCCTATTTGAAATAAATGATTTGACTTTGACTTTGACTTTGACTTTACCTACTCTTGGTTGGCTGGTTTTGTATTCTATCTTTTTTTTTTATATGTTTTGTGGTAACAATGAGTTTGCCTCTTGCTTGAACAATTTTCACCATTATCATCAGCCGGAAGACGTCCACTGCGAACATAGGCCTGCCCCTTAGACCGCCAATACAAGACCGCCTTGAACAATACAAAATAATAATAGGTAAATGTGATTAAATCAATTTTGAATTATGTGAATACGACGTCAGGCAACTAATTTAGTTTTGATTTAATTACGTTTTTATACAAAATGATACTTATTTAAATTAAAATTAATGGCTAAATCTGTTGTTTGGCTTATACAGTTAGAGGATTTGTTATGCATATTTCTAATTCTCGCTTTTCAAAACATTTCTTTTCCAACCAGCCAAATTGGACACTCTCAAAAAAAAAAGAAAAAATGTCTGTGCTTCCATCCAAACATTCTCAATTCAAATATGGGAACGCGAATTTAAACTAACACAGCAGAGAAAATTGTTCAAGAAAGACACGAAAGCCCGTAATAACGCAAATCCAGAGAGTTTTGTCAAAAAATAATGAACGACTGAATTAATATCCGACAAAATTGCGGAGTTCCATTGCTTGTCGGGAATTTTTTTGGAAGTTTTTTTCCCTCGTTTCTCCATGAAGTTTTTAATCTGCCACCTCGTTGGTTATACGGAATATCAATGTATCTTTTTTGTCGCATTTTCTGACAGTTGAAAGCTTTCAAAGAGGGACGTTGTTTTTGCGTTAGCTAACGGCTGATTGCTATCTAATCTATGCAAGCCTAGTACAGTACAGCGAGAGAAAATGAAAACGTCGTTTTTTTTTATATTTCGTTAGTTTTTCCAGAAGAAAAAGTAGATAATCGTGAGATTATCTTAGCCATCGCGTTATTTATAACACCCGACACAAAAAAAGGGGTGTAATAAGTTTAACGTGTCTGTCTTTGTATCTGTCTGTGGCATCGTAACTACCTACCAACAAATAAATAACTAAGGCCCATTAGTTATTTGTCACCTACCAAATAACTATGGGTTTCGCCATTAGTTATTTGTCACCTAACGAGGAAGACCCCCTGATGGGCTAGCAGCCCGAATGGATGATTCTACCTTTCCCATCGAGAATGAGGAACTGGACTTCAACCAACAGTCAAGTGAATGAAGTATGCTGCTTACCGGTATCAGAAGTGAGTGACAGCATGGTGAGCATGTCTTTGTCGTCATCCGGCGGCGGTCGCTTCTCCTCCTCGGCTCCCAGGACTACTATGCTGGAGCCGGAGCGTCTGCGCGGCCTGGAATGTTATACAACAGAAATTAATAAAGGCAATGGATAACAGACGAGAGTCTTCTGAAGGAGAGGAGAAAGCACGTGGAAATATATGAAAAAAAATGGAAGTATTCCCATTTAAGCACCGATTTTTATACCACCTATGCTAAGTACACCTAAGGTATTCCCATTTCCCATGTCCTGGTCCTTCGGGGAAAACTAGATTTCTTAAAAAAATCTTAGGTTTAGAATTACAAAAAAAATATCAAATATTAACATCTTTGAACTTTAGAATTCTAAAGTTCAAAGATTTTAATATTTGATATTTTGTACTGCTGGACATAAAAACGATATACAGTTGATTTATTCTGCAACGTCGACTGCAGATTCACAAAAACTTTCGACCAACCAGATTCCAGTGATCCAATAAAAATGCCAGCTGTCATGATATTCTGACCACGAAAAGAAAAGTATTACAGTAAGTTGCTACCACAAAGCATCTTTGAGAAAAACTAGAAGTGCACTGCTGCATTCAACATACCGTTCCACATATACCCACAAGAAAATAATGTTAAAGCTATACCTTTATTACCAACAATCAGTGGCGTAGCTAGGCAGTATCGGGCGGATCGGACCCTAGCCCCCGGCTTCGCACCTGAAGGGGCTTCGGGCTTGCAAGATAACTTGGTTACGTTTTATTTGTAACTAGGAACTGAAATTTATAATATCAAAGAGGCCTCACAAAGCTGATGTAGCTGACAATCACATTTAATACTAGCTGTGCCCGCGACTTCGTTCGCGTGGATGTCGGAACTCAACTATGTTTTTTTTTTTAAACAAAGGTACTTTTCTAAAATAAAAGTAAGCCTTAGTTACTCCTAACTACATCAGCTACCTGCCAACAGAAGTCCCGTCAAAATCGGCCTAGCCATTTCAGAGATTAGCCATTACAAACAGACAGACAGGAAGACAGACAGACAAAAATTAAAAAAGAATGTAATTTTGGTGTATGTACCGTATTTATGTACAGTCGAATTCCAAAATCCTTTGTAAATTTCTCAACGCAATAGCTTGACGCTTCGCTGTGACTTACGTCCTTTTGTTATAAGTTGTTTTAATACCATACAAATCAAATCAACTTATGGTATACTTCATAATTTCAACCGGTTTCTTACAAGTGATGTTGGCGCAGTGGTAAACTATACCGCTCAGATAGTGGGCTAACTAACGAGCTGTGGCGTGAGATCAAATCACCTGCTTTGTGTTTTTTTTTTTTACCATTCATAATTTCATTTTCTTGATTTTTAATAGTTACTTTATACTTTTTGTTATTTTTAATACACTTTTAAAAGTATTTTGATAGTTAAAGTTACTTTTTTTTATAATTGCATATTATTAGTTCGATCGTCATTAGTGTTGTGTGTAATAGCTTGTTATGTTCTCATTTATAATAAAGTTTTGTCGGTAGATCTCAGAAAACAAAAGTAAATTATTTGTAGGGTAGACACAAATATGTTAGTTCGTTTCGAGTCACCTACGAGTATAATAGAACGTTGTTGATTCCTGGTTATTGTGTGTAACGAGTGTTTGAATCTCTGATTAAACTTGTTATGATTACCGATTTGCAGTGAAATATAAACAATGGAATTTTCACATATAAACATTGGTGGCGAATATTATAGCCCTACGTAAATGTGGATGAAACATAACATAAATATCATATGAAACCGGACTAAGTGTGAGTTTAACATTTTAATTTTAATTATTTCACATGTTAATATTCTTATTGATATAAGATTCCGTATTCAAAAGTGTTAAAATAGTTTTGTTTAAAAGTAAAAAAAATCTGATTGATACTTAGTGTGTGTTATTTATAGATTTTTCTTAATAGTAAAATAAATCAACAGCTGTATTTTTCATAAAGATGTGTTGAAATACTGTGAGTCTGTGGGATATGAGAAAAAAAACAAAGCTTGAAGAGAGCGAAGTGGAACACTTGTTAAGGATAAGGATTTTTGTAAAGGATAAGCATGGACGTCAAAATATGGTAAACGAAAACGAAGGATAAGGTTTCCTTCAATGAGTAACTGATTAAACACGATATTTAATAACCGTTCACCGTGCACTCAACACTGAAGGCTTTTATCATCGAACATCAGCTAAAAACCGTTTATATTTTAAAGGAAAAAAAAACGTTTAAGATTTTCTGAAGAATATTTTATGTTATTATGGTTTTTGTTGTATTTATTGTTTATAAGATAGTTTTATTGACACTTAAATTTTATTTTAGGATTAAGATTCGAGGTTATTAAGCTTCAATCCTCTTTTCGTAATGAAACAGATATTTAAGCTAATAGTAACCTCGATATCAGGGTATTTTTTATGAAGTGCGTATTTTATTTATATCGTTCCCGTAATTTATAACTTTATTTTTGCTAAATCGCACTTGGTGAAGCAGAAGAAACTTGATGTGCTCAAAGCACAACCTTTTTTTGGTACCGCGACCTGGGAACGCAAAGAGCGACTGGCTCTTTGCGTTCCAGGGTCGCGGTGCTAAAAACGTTTATATTGACACCGTAAAAGGGCATCGCGGCCCGGGAAAGCAAAGGACTGTGCGAGTCAGGGTGACCCAAGTCTCCAGCTCACTTCGCTCGCTCTTACTGCCCTGGAGCGCAAAGGGCAAATAGTCTATTAAAGTCCAGGGTCGCGGTGTCATGTTACTGTTTCAAAATAATCGACTTTAATAATGATAACTTTAATATTTCTTTTGGTGAAGTAATTATACGATTTTATTCATTTTCTTAAAAGATAATAATTAAAAAAAATGTCCGCACTTTATGTATAAAAAATACCCTGTATTTATTTATTTGTTAAAATATAATAAAACGTTAGTAAGGGTTTATAGTAACTTTTTTTACTTTTATTTCGATTTGTTGAATTCTCCTATTTATTGTTGAGTAGCTTCGAAAATCCATTGAAGCATTTCATAATTTTGTTAAAATAAAAAAAAAAAATCTACGAATTTATAATAATATTATATTATCATTAGACAACAAAAATATAATTATTGTTATAACATAATTATCACGCATTTTTTTTATTCTAAACCCTTTAATAAACTATCATCATTATCAGAGACTTTAGTAAGAAATTGAAAACGAAAAAATCAGCCGCATAATTTTGTGAGTGGAAACCGGTTTTTAACATTCCTTTGCATTCATTCGCAATGATCTAACTAACATGTGCTGATAACTGTTTCTGTTGGGCTAAGTGGATTCACGATCAACAGAGTTCTGAGTTCGAATCTTAATAACGACGTTTGCAGTTTTTGTTTCTTTGATATCATCACAATGTATGATGATATCAAAGAAACAAAAACTGGTAATTAAGTAATATTACGGTGTTATTGTAAAAGTAAAACTATTATAAGTGTATAAATATCCAGTAAAATTGTTTTCTAAACATTTGATAAAGTTTTCGGTAATACAAACTTACCGGTAACCTAAAAACATCAGCTGACGTTCTGACACACGGATTAATTTACGGATTTAAACGGGGAAGTATTGTTTATGTTATTTATTTAATCGCACACAAATATCATAAAATCAACTCTGTAACACGGACATCCCAATTCTTGTTATTCCTATTAACTTATTTGGGTCCTAATCACTTTGACATACCTACCAATGTCATAGAAGTAAAGTTTGTGAATACTTTCTTATTTTTCTTTTAAAATCGGTTTATATTTAAAATTCTTAATAATAATTAATAAGAGTAATGGTAATTTGTTTTAATTCTTATAATAATACTGAAACTAAAGCTTCAATACACGATTTTTATTTTTTTTTGTTCTGACAGTCTACCTACATACAAAATAAAAACATAAAAACGGAAGACTGTTACTTTCTTTTTTGTTTTTGGTAGATAATATTAACATTCTGAGGCTAAATATAGCAGCCCTCCTCATTTCTTAAAAATAACTTAATATTTTCTCCTATTTTCTCCCCCCTTTCATCTCTGTCTGTTCTTTAGTAGTATCTCCTATTAGCTCTCTCACTTTTTTTTTATATTTTTTCAGTAAGTAACTACATCTTGAAATCATGCCTGTGATGACCCGTAAGGCTACTGCTCAGGATTTAGAGCTCAAATTGAGAACGGCCCTCCAAGAACTGAAGGACTCTAAACTCCAATGCCAACAACTGCTAAAGGAGATTGAAGAGAGCGAGGAGGAAGTCAATAATGTTAACATCAAAAACACGAGCTTAAAACGGGAGCTAGTTGACCTTCATCACCAATATTTACATGTTGTCGATGAACGGGATCGTCTGAGGGAAGTCACGGATGGATTCAACACATGTAGCAACTTATATGAGGAGGCTTTGTGTAAAATTAGGGATTTAGAGGATGAATTAATCCATGCAAACACACAAATTTCAACATTAGAAAAGGAGAAAAAATATATTCAGGTTAAAGAAACTGAACATTTGTACAATGAATTATTAAATAGTAATTGTAACCCTCAGCCTATTATAACAATAGACCTTACAGAGGACTCACTACTGAAGCAAAACTACTCTCATAAAACTAGTACAAATAAAATTAAGAAATATGCAAGATTAAATAAAATAATTAAGAAATGTAATAAATATAAGAAACAACAAAATTACTTTTCTAAAAACATTCAATTAAGGAAAGAGCGTGTTTCTTTGGTTAATAAATTAAATAACTATCAGATTAAATTGGAAGATAGTATAAATATTTATGAAATAGACACTCAGCGCTTACAATCAGAAATACAGGCTTTGAATCAGTCGCTAAAATCTTTGACTAATAAATATGAAATCTCTAAAAACCAAATTAAAGATCATATTCTTGCCACAAATCATTTGGTGGACAAAGTAGAATTGCTTACCCTCAGCAACACTCAGTGTTCCTGTCACATGGGACCCACTCCGGATGCCCTCCAGCCTGAAGCAACGGAGGACCCGTCTCAAGCAGTGAGGGCTCCGGACAGTATCACCAGTCTGAACATAATATCTGACATTGTTCTTGATAATGTCATGCAACCTGAGATGAATAGTTTTGGATCTTCAATTAGTCTTAGTGACTGTCATTCAGTTATGTTCTCTGACAGTATAGGCAGAGGGCTAGGTAATTTATTGAGTAATCATTTAAGTTATTGTACTCTAAATCATTGCATGCCACATTCAAACTACAAACAGATAATGGCATCAGTCACAAAAAATGTGTGTTATCCTAATACCACCATTACTATATTTATTGGTAATAGTTCTAAGATCGGAAAACAAGACATCACTGACTGTGTAGCAGAATTGTTAAAATTAGATTGTAAGAAAATTATTTTGTGTGCATTTCCCTATTTTGAGAAGTTGTCAAATAGAAAAAACAATCATATACATAGGCTGAACAAGCATGTACAGTTCTTAGCAACTCATTATAGTGACAAACTTTTATTTTTAGACATCAACACTGTTGTTGATAAACTTAGGTCGACCCAGGATTCAGCATATCTGCCTATTAGATATAGACATATAATAGCTAGTCTATTAAGTTTTAATATTCACTCAGACATAAGTAGTATGTCTTCGTCTTGTTGTGTACATATTGATAGTAGTAGTTTTAGTAATAGTTTTAGTAATAGTTTTAGTTGTATGAACGAGGATCCATGTGTCACCATGGAAGATTCCCAATCTCAAGGTGGGACTACTAGTAGTAGGATATTTTTGCCTGGTGATGGCATGGGAGTACCGGGGCTCCCTCCGGATAGTATTTATCTTTCTTTAAACTTGTAAGTGGGACAACAGAAGGTACCATTAGCAATATAGCATCTCGTAAAGACAATGTATCTTCTTGCAATCAATTATTTAGTTTAAAAAAAGGGCCTCAGAATACCTTGAAATTACTCCATCAGAACATTCAAGGTATCTCTTCGAAATTATTGGAAATCGAAATATTTTTAGAAAAAACCATGTTTGACATCATCTGTTTTACCGAACATTGGTTGAAGGATTACCAAATGTTAATTAATTATAATAACTACACTGTGGGCAGTTGTTTTACACGTAAATCTATGCTGCGTGGAGGTTCCTTAATATTAATAAAAAAATGTATAAAATGTAAAGAACGTAATGACATAGTAGGTCTCTCTGTTGAACATTGTATCGAACTGTCCTGTGTTGAGCTAGATAGGCATGTAATAGTGTGTGTGTACAGACCCCCAAAATATCAAAATTTCTCCTTATTCGAATCAATAATGGAAGATGTCCTAGTAAAGCTTGCAGACAGTAATAAATCCGCAGTTATTTGTGGTGATTTTAATATCAATATTTTGGAAGAAAATTTAAATAGCAATAGATTATTAAATCTTTTTAAGTCATTTGATTTTACCAATATTTTTGTGGAACCTACTCGGGTGACTCCAACTTCTGCTACTTGTATTGATAATGTTTTCTGCAATTGTGATTATTTGGATAAAGCAATAGTTAGTTGTCTGCCGTCTGATCATAGTGGACAAACGGTAACTTTTAAGTGTAAATCAACTAAACAACAAGTTCAGATTTCATATAGACAAATAACAACTAACAAATTAAATAAATTTAATAATTCCGTATGCAATAGATTAAGTGTTATGAGCCCTAGTGTTGACGACATTAGAGTTAATAATTTTTATAATGGTTTCTTTTCAATAGTTCATACCGAATTCAATAAATCTTTTGAAAAGAAGACTAAAACAATTTGCCCTAAATTTGTGTTTAGTGACTGGGCGACTGCAGGTATAAGGAAAAGTAGGGAAAGACTATTTGAGCTCTATGGCCTTAAACCTTACATCAACACTGAAACTTTTAACAAGTATGTTTCTACATACTCGAAAGTGTTCAGAAATGCTTGCAAGGCTGCTAAAGCCATGTACATAAGTAATAAAATCAAAACATCAGACAATAAAATAAAAACAGTTTGGAAAGTAATAAATGATGAGACTGGCAGGAAAAAAACACGTAGCACCAAGTATACGTTGGAGACACCACATGGACCTATAAGTTCAAATCGAGATGTAGCTCAAGAATTTGTAAATTTCTTTACTGATATACCATTAAAGACCACGGAGGCTCTAAATTCCTCTCCTGATATCGCAATTGCTTTATTAAAGGCAAACGTGTCTGGCTGCTCGGCTGAATTTGTATTTAAGCACATAAACCCCATGACGGTTATTAAAGCTTTTCGGCAAATCAAAATTAAGCTAACAGAAGATCTTTGGGGAATGTCAATCAAAGTTTGTACATCCATAATAGAGACTATAGCACCATACTTGGCTTTAATTTTTAATTTGTGTGTAGACCAAGGAGTTTTTCCGGACTTAATGAAATTCAGTAAAGTCATACCTCTTTTTAAATCTGGAGACACTAAAGACACTAATAATTACAGACCTGTATCCGTGTTGCCCGTTTTTAGCAAGGTTTTTGAAAAGGTAATGCTTGATCAGATGCTTAACCACTTTAACACCAATAAAATTTTACACGATCAACAGTATGGTTTCACCAAGGGACGTTGTACAACTGACGCCGGTGTCACCCTATTGAAGCACATATTTACTGCATGGGAAGAGGCACAAGACGCCATAGGAATATTCTGTGACCTCTCCAAAGCATTTGATTGCGTAAATCACGATACTTTGCTTTTTAAACTTGAGCATTACGGTCTAGGTAAACTGGCAATTAGTTTGTTAAAATCTTATTTGTGTGATAGACAGCAGCAAGTTCAGATAAATGGTGTGAATTCAGAAGGTTTAAAGGTAAAAATGGGGGTTCCGCAGGGCTCAATATTGGGTCCTTTTCTCTTTCTTGTATATATCAATGATCTACCCTATTTATTAAAAAATCAACCTCACAATAATATGGTGTTATTTGCTGATGACACTTCCCTAATTTTTAAGATAAATAGACGGGCCCAAAATCTAGACAACGTAAATAATGCTTTACGTCAGGTCCATGATTGGTTTACTGCAAACAACTTAGTATTAAACGGAAAAAAGACCAAATGTATAAGATTTGCTTTACCAAATGTTAAAAGCACAAATTATGATATAGTATTGAATCAAGAGAAACTTGAATTTGTCGATAAAACAGTTTTCCTGGGGATTACGCTTGATGCACGGCTACAATGGACTCCCCATTTAACAACTCTTGCGGGGCGGCTAAGTTCAGCAGCATACGCTGTTCGAAAAATCCGTCAATTTACCGATATAGATACTGCTAGAATTGTCTATTTTAGTTACTTTCACAGTATCATGTCTTATGGCATTTTATTGTGGGGACGGGCTGCCGACATCGAATCTATTTTCATTCTGCAAAAGAGAGCCATCAGGGCCATATACAATCTCCGTAGACGCGATTCTCTCAGAGAACTGTTTAAGGAAATTAACATTATGACAGTACCTTGTCAATACATCTATGAAAATATAATGTACGTTAGGAAAAATCTGCATCTTTTTAGTAAGAGAGGTGACAGACACAACTATCACACTAGAAATAGGGATCAATTAGTTCAGCCGGGCTTCAGACTCGCCAAAGTGGACTATTCTTTCATGGGGTACTGTTTAAAGTGCTATAATAAAATACCACAAAATGTTCTTGAATTGAATGAGACTAAATTTAAATCATGTATTAAACGCACTCTATGTAAGCGGGCTTATTATAAACTAGGCGATTATATCGCTGATAATAATGCTTGGCTCCATGCTGGTCCTGCTCCACCTGACAGTGTAGGATAAATATTGATAGCGTTTATTTAGTATTCTTGTTGGAGCTGCTGAAGATTGTACAACTGGATTTGCATTGTATAGACTCAATCTTCCTAGTATTATATAGTTTCATAGCCAGCATTGTGTGAGTACTATGTACCTCGGAGCTATCATTCACTGAGTACCTACGTCTCTTATTGACTTGAATGACCCTGGCGGTTGAGAGTATGTCATGCTCACTCAAATGTCTCGCTGATGGTGGCGCGTGTGTCGGATCATTTAGTTCCCTTCAAAATGGTTGAGCTGAATGGTGCTGATATATGCGTCATGTTCGTGAACGGGCGCTGTCAGTTGGGACTGGTCATCCCTTAGCTGCCATGGTCTATTTTAATTATTTATAACTTTATTTTCGAATTGTCTTGTTTATATTTTCTATGGACACTAATAATAACTTGCCACATCGTTCTCACATAATGTACGATCTGATGATGAATGATGTAACAAAAGATCTGTAATAATTTTGGCGATTGAAAAAGAGTGTCCATGGAGTTTCTTGCTCATTCTTCTCCATAGAGATCTACTCCTTGGAATGAGCACCTACGGTACTTTCACAGTTTTTATGTCTTGTGACTGGGACTGTAGCACCATAACTTTTTAATGTTTAATATCATTTTTATTTGTCTATGACAATTCATAAGTGCCTGTAACTGGCCTACTTGAAATAAATGCTTTGATTTGATTTGATTTGATTTGATTTGATTTGACAATATTTTAATAAATAACTAAGATATTGGTTGTAAAACGAACAATTGATTAAAACTTACAAAAAGATTATCACTTCGTGAGGTTTGAACTCGCATCTTTTTGATCACAGTGATTTTGTAATCTTAACGCTTAACCACTAAGTCAAATGAACATGCTTTACAACGTTGAAATTATGAATCCCATGCAATCAGTAGTTGATGATACATGTGTCTCTCGAAAGTAGAAGGTCATAAGTCAAACTAAACGTTAAGCTATTGCCTTGTAAGTGCGCCAAACCACTTTTGAGTGTGATTGTACATACACCAAAATTACATTTTTTTGTAATATTGAAATAATCGTTTATTACTACATAGTAATAAACGATTATTTCAATATTACAAACAGACACTCCAATTTTATTTATACATATGTATAGATGTATAGATCAGTTACTTGGGGGAACCAAAACATCTTACAACGAGGGGCCCTCGCGCGAGCAGCGAAATCAAGTCATGTCGTCATGAAAGAAAAGGGCCTTCGCAGATGCGTGTTGCTCCATCCTAGATTCGGCCTCACTACGCCACTGCCAACAATAAACCGATAGAAGTATCCCCCCTTAGTCCATTCGTTCCGCCCTACAAATCTGTTTTTATAAATAATTCAACATCGTTATAAAAACCCTTTAGTGTAACATTAAGTCATTTTAGTCTAATACTCTTCCAAGCGTTTAGTCATAAAATTAACATTTCCAAGTGTTAATGACGATTTCTTAGAAGAGAAAAAGTTCTGTTTTGAAAGAATACGATTGTTTTATTTTACGTGGCAAAATAATTATCAAATGAGTCCTCCCACCCAGGGCAGGACGGGAGGACTGTCACACTAGTACTTACTAAAATCCACGATGTCCTTCAATAGCCCTTTACGTTCTGGGACCACGGTTACCTGATGAGTCCCGCGACCCCGGCCGGCTTTGGCCCTCTAAGGGGTCATCGTCATAACAATATGAATGATTAATTGAGAAAGTGAAAAAAACCCTAGTATACGCCTGGTGGACTATGGTGGTGTCTATCTGGTGATGTTATTGTGTGATCTGCAGAGTTAGGCCCTTCGTACACCGATACCTTACGACTTCGGTATCCAAGCGGCTATCGCTATACAAACCCATAGAGGTTCGAACACAAGCACGCGTCAATGAATACCAAAATGGTAAGGTATCGGAGACTTGCGTCGCCTAGTGTACGAAGGGGCTTATTTTCTAAGGACAACCTTGTGTGCAGCGCTGCCCCAGCGTTCTCTACATATTGAAGATTTTGACATTAGTTACGTTCGTAAATCCGTATCCGTAATTCCGTACCCGTGTCTTCGTAAATGGACTTAGAAAGTAAACCCCCTGATACTTAGACCCATGCAAAAACAGCGATGTTAATGAGTCTGACAGACCCCACATAACGGGAATTCTCTTAAACTTGTTAATAATAATGAAAGGGCGTCAAAACATTAGTTACGAAAAGGAAGTGTGTCCGGTATAAGACGTGACAGTCCGACGCCGACGTTGACGGGCTGACGATGAAGGGAGCAACGGTGTGAGACGTCAGTCGTCACGCATTCGTAACTTAACGCGTTACGTAACGGGCTAACAGTTTTTATACGTGGTTTTTAGATCTTGGGGGAGAATAGATGCATGTGCAAGATGGTTTACGTTGCATTCTTATCCCTAAATAACCAAGCCTTTCAGTTGTTTTTTATTTTTTAGTAATAATTCTCTTCTTGGGGGCGATATCATCATCATCATCACCAACCAGAACACGTCCACGGCTCAACAAAAACCTCTCCCCTGGTCAGTTCACACCGAGACATGACGCGACGATATTGGAAATGTGTACCTTTTCGTGTAGTAAATAAAGATAGATTTTGACTCTAAAAGTCCACCACATTGAAACCACCACGACAGTCTTCTACTTGCAACCATAGGTTATCCGCGACTCTAAATTGGAGCGCTATGTTGCTGTAGCTGCATTATAACAGCATATTTGGATTTCTGTTTAATTTCATAAACTACACGACACGTATCCTAGTGTACAAAAAAAACCTAACCAAAGACTAGAGCTGAATAAGGACTGTGAAAAACTAGTTCGTTGGAGGACAAGCTAGTTTTTTTTTTTTTTTTTTTTTTAGGTGGTAAAATCATCAAATGAGTTCTCCCGCCCTGGGTGGGGCGGAAGGGACTGTCAGACTCTTACTGACTAAAATCCACCCGTGTTCCTTCCTATACCCTTTACGTTCCGGGGCCACGGTAACCTGGGTTAAGAAAAAACCCGCGACCCCAGCAGGCATTTGGCGCGAAACACGACGCGCCACCGACCCGGGCCAACCTTGGTCGGACGGCGAGCTACCCATAACTCACCGTCCGCAAGCCCGCTCCACCGCTGTGCCCTCTGCTAATCAGAGGGACACGCGTTGGAGCGTCCACACGACAGGCTATTCGCATACGGGCAAAGAGACCCCTTAGGCACACAGTGCCTAAGGAAGAGTTTTTGCCCGCATCCCAGGGTGCACCGGCCCGAAAAACTGGTCTTCCCCCCGGACGTATCCGAGAGGGAACTCCAGTCCACGGGCGCACGTGGAGGTTTCCTGTCATAGCACCCTAGGACAAGCTAGTTAGCAAAATTAAGAATCTGAGCTAAGAAAATTGGCACTCTGAACTAAATATCCTTTCGTTTTCATTTTGATCTCCGTAAACCCTTTGGCGCAGGGATCGCATAATTACACACAGATTCAGCACTTTTCACAATATAATCATGAGGTCAGCACTTTTTGCCAAACCAACATATTGGGTTCTTTTAAACTTAGGGCACTTAACTCCCAGATTCTATAAAACCATGTATTCGTTGAAACACAAGATGTATTTTTAAGAAATGGTTATAAATTAACACATACACCGTCTTACAACCAAAAAGTTAATCATCTGTTGAACACTTGTCTAAAAAAAGTGTCAACTGCAATGACGGTGATCTAAGAGTCGTTTTGCACTTACACTTTTTTTAAGACAAGTGTTCAACAGATGTTTAACTTTTAGTAGTAAGTCAGGTAAGGTTTAGTTTGCAACCTACTCTTCATTCCATTGCTTTGTATTTCCACTGTCTATAGACAAAAGAAAATATTTTTCTAATTATTCCACAACAATAGTAAACATTTTAAACACATATTTTTCTCCGAACATAATTCAACTGTACCTAAGTTAATTGTTTATTTGTTGGAAAGACTGAGTAATGACTGAATGGAAAACATAACGACAAGTAAATACTAATTTACTCAGACATTTCTAGAGAGACTAACAATAAAGATATATCGTTTCTTACTGAAAATATTTGCTTGTCAACTTCAGTTGGAATTATAAATGAGCTAGTGTGAAATAAACTAAAATGATCTTTTTATCGTGAAAAAATCCTGAAATAAGTCCTCCTACCCAGGACAGGGCAGGAGGGACTGTCAGAATTGTACTGACTAAAATCCGCGGGGTCTTGCAATAGCCCTTTACGTTCCGGGGTCACGGTAATTCGTTAGTCCCGCGACCCCGGCAGGCTTTGGCTCTCTAAGGGGTTTCCGTCATTAACTATAATAGGAGAATTAAGAGAAGGATAAGGTTTGACCGAAATCGTGAACATCGTACATGGTATAACAACGCAGGCCTTGTAACAAGATTTCTACGTATTATATTTAGATCCTTAGATAATATGAGAGATCCTTAGTAGGCCACTGAGATTATTGAAGCCAAAAAAAAAATGTAACCGCCTTCAAAAACAACCACAAAAAATAGTAAAATAACCTACAAAACTTTTCTTTCGGAAGTCGGTGACTTTTTTTATTAGTTTCATTGTGTTTTTTGCCACCGACTTCCGAAAGAAAAGTTTTGTAGGTTATTTTACCATTTTTTGTGGTTGTTTTTGAAGGAGGTTAATTTTTTTTTTGAAAAATGTTTTATTTTACTCTTTTTAGTTTAAATATTTAACCACAATTCTTGTCAAGTACATCATTTTCTTACATATGTAAGAAATCCGTAGCACCGGTAATAACATCAAATACAAATACAAATACAAATATTATTTATTTACTCAAAAATTGTTACAATAGGGTGTGGGACACTGGATCCCGCACTAGGATACCCTGTGTTGCAGGATCCAGTCTCTTTCGTCAGGGATGATTACACTTACAGGTAAATAAATAAATTAGTCAGAGAGTAACTAACGTGTGTATTTGTGTGAGTGTGTGTATGTGAATGTGAATATGTGTGAGTGTATATGTGTGTAAGTGTATAAGTGTGTATATGTATGTATAAGAGAATGTGATTTTTGTGGGTGCGCGCCGTCGAGCGTGTTTGTGTATGTATTAATAAGAAACGGTCACTAGCTTCTCTGTTTCAATATAATTGAAATCCAACAACCAATTCATAACGCACTTTTTGCAACCAAATTTAGTCATTGGGTGAATTTTAAGTAGTCTATTGGCCTTTTCATATAGAATTGGCCCAATTCGAGAGAATGCTTTGTCACCAAATTTTAGTTTATAAAAGGCTCTGTTCCACTTTGGTTTTCTCCGTGAGCGCTGGTCAACCACGGCTGCGGCAACTGCGGATTTATGGAACTTCATTATTACCGCCAGTATGTACAGTTGACGCACCGTCAGTAGAGCAGTCTTTCGGTATAGTAGGTCTGTTGGGTGTCTTATTTGCAACTGGTACGTGACTTTTAAAAGAGCTCTTTGTGCACGTTCGACATTAATAAGATGGGTTTTACCAGCGAGGCCCCATACTATTATGCAATAGGTAACTACTGACTGGCACAGGGCAAAATATGTCATTTTAAGTGTGTTCAGGTCTGTTATACATCTGAGTTTTTTAAAAATGTATATTAGTTTACGAACACGGGCACTCACTGAGTCTATTTGTTTTCTCCACACCAAGTGTGCATCGATGAAAACACCCAAATATTTAATGCATTCAACCTGTTCGAAACAAGGACAGTGGCATCCTGAGCTGAAATGGCATTGATGGAATTTAAGTGAAAGATGTTTAGGGGCAGTTGTTTTTTTACTTACAGAAAAATTCAATGTTTTAGTTTTTGTTACATTAAGGGTGAGAAGGTTATGTTGTAGCCAATTTGCAACTATCCTCATTCCAGCCTCCGCGGCAGCATAGGACTCTTCCCAGGAGTTACCGTGGAAAATTATGGCTGTGTCATCAGCGTAACAGAAAATTTGTGCGTTATCTAGATTGAGTGAGCAGAGACCGTTAACGTACATGAGAAACATAGTGGGGCCAAGGACACTACCTTGAGGCACGCCACATGCCATATTCTCAAAAGAGCTTTGGTAGTCTCCCAGGTAAATTTTCTGTTTGCGTTCAGAAAGATATGAGCTGAACCAATTTAGGGCAATGCCCCTGACACCCACCCGTTCCATTTTCTTTAAGAGTATAGGCCATGATACGGTATCGAAGGCCTTGGCGAGGTCAAGAAAAACGCCCAGACAACGTTTTCCATTGCCAAGGCTATCAATAAGGTGCTCCACTAAGTTACCTACCGCGTCCTCCGTTGACCTGCCATTACGAAAACCGTACTGGTTGGCCGATAACAGTTGTTTCTTTTCTAGGTACGTTAACAGCCTCTTGTTCACCAATTTTTCTAATATTTTAGACAGTGACGTGAGAAGAGATATTGGTCTATAATTTGATGGAACTGATGCATCACCAGCTTTGTGGATTGGACAAATATTTGCTATTTTCAGTTGGGCTGGAACTATTCCCGACGACATACTGAGGTTGCATAAATGTGCGATGGGACTGGCTAGGTAATGCTGTGCTAGCTTAAGTATGCGATTTGAAATTCCGTCCCAGCCAGGAGCGGAATCATTATTGAGGTTAGCAATTATGGCACCAACTTCTGTTGCATCAGTTGGGGTCATAAAGAAGGAGTCTGAGAGAGATGAAGCGGGGTTATCAAGTGCAGTAGCCAAGTCGGCTAGTTCTAACTCGGTTTTATTGAGCTGAGTTAATGATTGTTCAGCTAGTTGGGTGCCAACATTAGCAAAAAATTTATTGGCCATATTCAATGATACCACCGGATCAGAATATGCGTTAAGTAGCTTTAGACTATCCGAACCATTGTTTTTAAAATTGCATATTGTTTTGATGGCCGCCCAAGTTTTCTTTGAATCACCTTTAGAATTGTCTAGCAGACTTTTGTCGTGAGCGTTTTTAAGATTTTTAATTATATTGTTGCAGTAATTCCTGTATGATTTATATTTTTGTAGCAAATGGTTATTATCTTTATTTTCCTGTTTTTTTGTTTCAGAGTGAAGGGTGTCTCTTTTACGTATACATTTGAGAAGGTTTTTTGTCATCCAGGGTTGTCTAATTGTTTTAGAATTTCGCAAAATTTCTTTTTTAGTATGTCGGTTTATGATATCTCGCAATTTGTCTGTAAATTCATTCACTGTTGCATTCACGTCACTCAAGTCTAATATATATGTCCAATCTGTATTTTGAATATCTCCGAGAAGGCTGGGATAATCTAGCTTAAGCCTGTGTTTTGTTTTCTCAGAGACAACTGAATGGTTTCTTTTTTTTTTACAAATACCAACTAGCACTGTGTCATGGTCAGTCAAAGAGGATTCACATACAACAATTTTAGTAACTTTTTTTGTTTTGATTAGTGCATGGTCAAGGCAAGAGCGTTCTCGAGTCGGATATTGGTGACCAGGATAAAACCCATGGTATCCGGTGATATCTAAGTACTCGTTAGCACGTTTATCGTCTGTACCAATGCTGATATCGATATTTATATCCCCTATGATTGCCATGGATGGTGCTTTAGCGGTTCGAAGGAGGGAATCCAGAGAGTCACAAAAGTTATGAATGTTATATATTGAGGGCGATCTATAGAGAGCAAAGATTTTAAATTCTGTACCTACGTTAATGACTAAACAGTTCACATCTTTAAAGGGGGGTTCTTGTATATCGACGTTCAGTTCTGATTTATAAAGAATCACTAATCCATCATTTTGGTTTAAATAATGTTGTGAATAGTGGCAGTTATAACCTTTAAGTTGCACTTTTGGAGTGTTTTCATTCAGTCTACATTCTGTAAGTATTATTATGTCAGGCAAAAAATTGAGTCTGGATAAGAATATTGTAAAATTATCAAAGTTTTTCAGAATACTCCGTATATTCTGAGTAACAATGGTGAGCTGATTTTTAACATCACCAAAGTCACTAATACATTGTTCAGGGTGATTGTGTTTTTTACTAATAAATATGTTGGTACTATCAATGTTATCAATTAAGTTAATTTGGTTAGCCATTTAAAGTGTTAATTATTAGTGTGTTTTCAGTATAGAGTTTATTCGTTTCATATAAATAGTAGATTCTTGATAGTGACTTAAAAGAAATGGGTGATTTATAGTTACTTGACAACATATTAGAATAAAATGAGCGAATACAAGATATGTTCGATTCCCAGCATCTGTGACATTTTGCCTGAACTGCGATAATGTTGATGTGGGCAGATATTATGCGCGCGAGAATATACAGTGTGTGAGTGTGAATGGGTTTGGAATGTGGTGTGTGAATGAGAGGGTAGGTGTGTAGTCTGTAGGTGGAGTATTGTATTTTCACTTTGTGGATAATCTTGTTGATTGTTTTAGTTACTCTAAGACATAGTTTAAAAGAGAAAGCTTTAGTTACTTTTACAATGTAATAATAAAAATACGTAAGATGAAATGTTAATAATCTACGGTGATTTACTGCGTAATTGCATGAGAGCAGTCTCACTTTTGACCAGTGTATATTTTTCTCCTTCTTCTTTTCGCAGAAAAATTCTTCCATTTGCGATCCAGCAAAAACGATAATTTTCTGAGGCAGCGAAATCTCGAGCCAGAAAAAATAGCCTCTTGGACTTATTCGTGAGGTGATCCGAGAAGTAAAGTGGAGATGAAGTGCCGGTAAACCCTAGGTGTGAGGAATCAAGTCGACATGTTTTGTTTACAGAATTGTATTGCTTTGTTCTCTTTAGGAATTTTTCCTTCGTGAAGACATTTGTGAACTCAACAATAACGGTTGACGATGTAGAACCTGCTTTATAAGGTAGACGGTAGACATCTTTTATGTCGCTTGATTCAACATTTATTGTCTTCAAGAGATTAGTAGTTTTAACTAACAGATCTGCCTTGTTTTCCCCTCTCACGATCGGAACGCCTCTGACCTCTATTGAAGTTTTTCTAATGAAGCGTTCTAAGTTTTCAGACTTTTCCTCGATATCTGCTAAAGAATTCCGCGTAGTGGTTAACACTTTTTCAAGTTCACGGATTTTGTTATCAGATTCAATAATTTTGTTTTTCAAAAATCCAAGTGTCTCTTCTATATCAATGTTAGATGAAATAATATCCGCATTTTGCTGTGTGATATTAAGTAGACTCTTTTCCACACTGTCCAACCGCGTTATCAGGGGAGCTAACATTGAGGTAAACATTTCCGTAATATCCATCTTGAATTGCTCAAATTTGTCAGTTACCACATTGTCATCTACTCGCACTCTTTTGGCGGTAGCTCTTACGGTGACATTCAGACTAGGGGTTGGCCGTGGAGACCCTGCTGCGTTTAAGTTTGGGTCTGAGACAGACAGAGATTTCGGTGGAGTGCGATCCATTATTCCGAAGGTAAGTGTATAATATTATAGAGAAAAAACTCACAGTTCGCAAGGTGATAACAGGTAATTAAGTTAACGAAGTTCATTCACAGCTGGCGCAGGTAACAGCGACGTACATCGATGGGTAAGTATGTACGGTCTTGGCGATTCAAAGCGGCCAGCAGGCAGGTGATGACGAAGCAAAGGTGTGTGCGTGAGCGCACAGGCTGAGCGATGCGAGGGCGGGATGGCAATTATTGAGGTGCTTCTCTTTCCCGCACGTCGAGGTACGGGGGGCTTCTGACGCGCTGACAACGTTCAGGTTCCACGCACTGATTTATGATTATTAGATTTATGTCCTAATGAGTAGGAACTGTTATTGTTTGATAACGTATTACTTTAAAATATTTAATTTACTAAGAATTTGGACAACACGTTTGCACTGAGGCAGCGTTCGGACGAAAAAAGATCGTTAACATCTCTTTCATTCCTTCCCTATCTCAAAAACTACTGAACCGATTTTGATGAAACTTGCAGTATTCCTTAAGTTGAACGATATCTAGTACAACATAAAAAGAATTACTTAAATCGGACTTGTAGTTCCGGAGATATGCGAACACAAACATAATTTACTAAATCAGTCGACCGACTCCTTACTAGAGGACTTGTACCTTCCATCATCAGCTCATCCACCTGAGATGATGATTATCAGATGCAAATACTTGAACAGCTTTAGAAAATATATGAAAATGGTACTATGTGCCTATAAAATTTGAAGGTTGCCCTCGATTTCCCTGGGATCCCATCATCAGATCCTGACCTGATGATCATGGGACCAATTGGAAAGTATACCCTTTCAAACAAAAGAAAAATTTTCCAAATCAGTCCAGGCGTCTTCGAGAAATCGGGGACCATACATAAAAAAAAAAAAAAAGATTCCGACGAATTGAGAACCTCCTCCTTTTTTTGAAGTCGGTTAAAAATGGAACAGCGCCTCTGGTGTGCGAAGAAGGAACTAATTTTTTCCTTGGAAATTGTCAATTTGAAATTGTCAAAGTTCCAGTTTACTTTACGTCTCAAATACTGAAAACTCGTGCTAAGGGTACTGGATATTTAATAGAATTAATTTCGTAGTAAGAAACATGCGAACGTTCGGCCGATAGTTCGTATTTAACATGTTCAGAGTAGACCCCCAGGGCTTGCTTAGTTTCGGACTATGTCTTGTAAAATCAATGTTGTTTCTATTTCTTATTTTCTCGGGAAATAAAATAATTTTGCTATTGAACTCCAAATAACTCTCAAAGAAACGCTCACCTTTACAAATCAGCACATCTAGGTAACATATTGACAGCCAGCAACCCTCACAATACAGACGAGTCGACGAGGATATTGTCAAACAATGCGAATGATTATTACGGCTAATCCCGTCAGTAAAGTGCTTACTTTTATTGTCTGCCCGGTCATAGCCGGATAACCGCATAGCCGGGACCGTGAATAAAACGCACGACGTTGGTGCGTGGTGCAAAGATATTACAAGAAATGTAGGGTTCATTCATGTAATTGGATAAATAAAACTTGTTGATAAACGAGAATGTTTGAGTGAAAAGTTATTTATTATCAGGAAATAAATCGATTTAAAATTGGGATAAAAACTTATGTGTTAATTCAGGTTACAAACCACCTGCTACTGGTGTACTTACTAAATCTCATGCAAATCGGTTCAGCAGTTTTTGCGAGAGAGAGAGAATTGTAACAATCAAACATTCATCCATTCATCTATCTGTATCCTCACAAACAGATATTTAGTAACTGGATAAAGCAAGAAAGTTTCTGGTGCCCAAGTGTCCTTCTTTATTGGCAAAATAATTGGCATCGCATTGTTTTCAATTTCATGGCATGCCTATTTCAGTGGAATGGTCTATTTTCTTATACTAGAAAATAAAGCATTTGCTTATCTTTCTCCACGGTTTATTAATCGATTTGGACGATAAATCGGAAATCGTTTTATGGCATTCTTGTATGACTCACTTTGCTAGACGAATTTCTTTAAAATCTCATATTTAAATGTAGTATGTGAGATCTATTAAGATAAAACATAGGTTTTTTTCTAATAACTCTGGACATAACGTCTTACTTAGTTATTCTTAACTCATTAAATAGACACTAAACTTCTGCTTCCACTTTTTGGTCGTAACGAGATGTTTTATAGCCTCACTCGATAAATCAACTATAAAACAAAAATACGTTTTCAATTTAAGCCAGTAGTTCCCGAGATTATTGCGTTGAACTAAACAAACCAACTCTTCGGTCCAAATCGTACACAATGCAACGCAAGTCTCAATACGTCACGACTTTGGTATCTTTGGTTTGGACGCGTGCCTGTGTACGAACCTCTATGAATTTGTATTGCGATAGTCGCCTGGTTAATCTAAGTCGTAAGGTATCGATAGACTTGAGGCGTCTAGTGTACGAAGGGCTTTAGCTTTATAATATTACTAGCTGACCGGGCAAACTTCGTACCGCCTCAAAATCACCTTTAAAGATATTGTCAAACAGAAAGGCGTAAAGACGAACGCGAAGCGAGGCGTTTTTGTTTGTAATGTATGCAATTGTTTGAAGCCTGTCACATAGAGTATCGGATCGCTTTCGCATTTTTATATGACATGATTCGGTTCGGTTTGCTATCGCCTGTCTGTTTGACAAAGGCCTTATACCTTCCCTGGACTTCCAAAAATAATTTAAAACCAAAATTAGCCAAATCGGTCCAGCCGTTTGCGAGTTTTAGCGAGACTATCGAACTGCAATTGATAATTGATTTTTATGTTATACTCGTAGATAGAAGAAGATACATAGTATCATTAGCATTAGTAGATTGAAAACATGGAAGTAGTTGACGAAATACTTAATACGCCTATCCCTCGCCCCACACGTTAGGGGCACAATATTCCCAATTTCAACGGAACCCATAAAATAAGAGGCCAGACTAGTGCGACCATTCGTCAGCTGAAGCCGGGAATTCTTCACGTAAACTATAATATGTTTGGGTTAGTTAAGTAGTTCAAGCCGATTGTACAGTTACGACCAGAAGTATCTAAACACTTAGCAACTATTAAACGTGTTTTGAAAATGTTGTTCGGAAACCAAATGAAAAATTGTGAAATAGGTCTTATTTCACAGGTTATAATAGACATCCCTTTAAAAATTCGCTGAAACAGACTTAAGATAACCAGGCTAAAACATTCCCACTGCTGGGACACAAACATCAACTTTGTGAGAGGGTCTGGGCTGTAAACCATGCGGGTCCAGAGCAGGTAAGTAGATGTCTTTGAATTTTTGGTACTGGTGTATGACGGTTTCCTGGTTATGTTTTCCTTCACCGTTTTAAGAGCAGTGGTGTTGAAATAATAACACAAAATAATGCCACCTGACTGGGTTTAAATTCCGACCTACAACTCATATTGACGGGGATGTTACCATTGGGCCACCCTTATCAAAATTCAAAGTTAATTTAAGTTTATTTCGTTATAGTAGGTGTTCTGACGAACTATTCGTATGTTTGTAATATTATTATGTTCCAGTCAACACAGCATATGCCAAAAAAAGCATGATATTGCTAGCTTAAGCGGTTTTTTTTTTAATTGAACTCATGAAAATATCTTTATTGTGTGTTTTTCCTTATATCGAAATACCCTGCTTGAAATTAAAAAATACTAAGAAATCATAATTACAATCTACCGTAACAAACAATATTTCCATTTTTCAAAGTGATGATCGCTAACTTTTTTTGTTGTAATTATGTAGGTCGTAGGAGATTATGTCATAACTTTTAAAAGTTCCTAAGTGTATACATATTGGTGATCGTGACTGTACAAAAGGGTGCGTAGTCGATTGTTTTATTTGTTATTGAAACGGAAAAATGGGTCTGTGTTTTATTTGCTTATTTTTTTTTCACAGAGTTATTTATGTGTGAACTTTTTTATGGTGGTGGGTTTTTTCCGTGGTTTTTTTTTGTTATAGGTAGAACTAGGCCCTATAAGAATAAACCTGTACCATCTAATATGTATAATGTCTGTATCATCAGCAGATGTAGATTTTGAATAATGTGTGTGTGGACTATTACAGAAGGTTGCCGATCTGAGAAGCAATATCAATATCGCCGGCGAATCGGCCAACCTTCTTGCCGGATCACTGCCCTGGGATCTGGAGGCGACTGCCCTCCTGCGCGTCTATGAGTGGCGCGTGGAGGCGCAGCGTCGGGGTGTATCCCCGCTGCCTCGAGAGGTCGAGGCGCGGCGGGAAGAGCTCCGGCGCGATCTCAGGGCAGTTTGGAGAGAACGACTATCGCAACCGAGGTACGGGCTAGCCGCAATCGCGGCTGTAAGACCCCTCTTTGAGGAGTGGCTGGATAGGTCCCACGGCGTCCTCACCTACCGCATGACACAGGTCCTCACCGGACATGGCAGCTTCGGGAGGTACCTGTGCATGATAAAAAAGGAGGAAACGCCCGGGCGTCACCACTGCGAGGATCGCCCGGAGGACACGGTGGAGCATACGGTGCAGGACTGCCCAGCTTGGGCGGAGCACCGCCGTGTCCTCACTGCGGCGATAGGCGGAGACCTCTCGCGCCCGGCATTGGTTGCGGCCATGCTGCGGGGCGAGACGGAGTGGGAGGCGGTCGCCTCCTTCTGCGAAGCAGTCATGCTCGCGAAGGAGGAGGCGGGCCGCTTGAGGGAGAGGATACCGTCCTCCCTCCGCCCGAGACGCAGTGGTAGACGCCCACGGCGACGGATGTCGCGGGACGATCTCCGGCCACCGTAGGCGCGGGCATGCGGGCGGCGAGTAAAGGGCAACTCGCTGTCCGACCATGGACCATGCCCGGGTCGACGGCGCGTTGTGTCCCACGCGCGCCTCAAGGAGCGTCAGCATGATGACGGGGCCCCCCTATAGAGGGCCACAGTCCTGCCGGGGTTGCGGGACATACGTATACCGCGACTCCGGCACACAAAGGGCTAACGAAGGACACCGTGGATTTTAGTCAGTACAAGTCTGACAGTCCCTCCCGCCCTGCCCGGGGTGGGAGGACTCATTTGATGATTTTGCCACGTAAAAAAAAAAAAAAAAAAAATATCTTCTAAGGAGCACCAGCTCCATGTTATCTGTTATGTGAATAGTAAGATTGATTTTTTTTTTATAACGGGAACCTCATATGTGCGCCAATGTTTCGCAAAACCTGGTACAGTAAAAGTAGTTGAAAAAGTCTTCATAAGATAAAACCAAATAAAAATGTTCAAAAATCGACCTGTTTAAAATGTCACTTACGGGATATCTTCCGTGATTGTTCCATGATCGCGGGATCCCGCGATCATGGCGCTTGCAACAGCGTCGAAATATCGGGAACTCAAAATCATTAACAATCACGGAAGATATCCCGTAAGTGACATTTTAAATTATGAAAATAACCGTGATAGCCTAAAACAGTGTTTAAATCGACCTGTTATTATTTATCAACACCAAGTGTGCTTATTCATTAACACGAAGTGTTGATAAATAAGCGAGCACATGAGTAATTCTAAATCTACATACATGCTCGAAAAACAAAAAGAGAAACAATTCACACCGGCAAGTACTGGCAACATGGTAACCCCTAAGGGGCGCAGCCTCTGTTCCCAGCTCAAAGGATCAGCATGAGATGCAATTATCAAAAGCCTGCCGACGTTCGTGCTCAGCTTCTGTCTGAATAAATTGAAAAAACTAGCGAAGTGCGAAGAGTTGTGTGACAGAACAGATTTGTAATATGGAATATATTATACACTAAAAACTTGTACTTTTATTTCATAGTGAGTAAAAAAAAAACTATTACTTTTTTTGTATTATACAAAGTAAATCGGAAGAGTTTGTTTGGATGAACGCTCTTATCTCAGGAATTACTGATCTGAATTGGAAATATATATTTTTGTGTCTAATAGTCTATTTATCGAGGAAGCCTATAGGTATATATAGATACAACTCTGAGCTGTGACTAACCGACGAGCAGAAAATGAACCCATAATGCCGAGACTCCACCAAAGCTGTGTCCAGCTGTGCGGAGTCGAGACGTGTTTTGAACAACCAATAGAATTGCGTTATTGACACAGCTCCACTCCGCAACGCAATTCTATTGGTTGTTCAAAACACGTCTCGACTTGCACAGCTTTGGTGGAGTCTCGGCCTAAAACCCCTTCTACACGATCAACCCGATCGCCTGACAGAGGTGACCTTGGTCGTGTCAACAGTACCCCACCGTCTGGAACGCTGTCGGCTGACGGTCGGGTCGACCGCGGACGCAGCCTGTCGGGACGGATGCGCTCCCGACCAAGGTTATCCAAAGGTCGATTGACTCCGCCCATATTTGGTCGCACGACCAACGTCTACGGTAGATTTTCATTCCCACCGGACCAAGGTCACCTCTGTCAGGCGGTCAGGTCTGACCGTGTAGAAGGGGTTTAAGGCTTTGCCAAACACTGAGCTCGGCGCGACGCGACGCGGACGTTAGCGTAGCGTGTCCTTGGCGTGCTTATCTTATAGGTACGAAAATATATTTGAATCGCCACAAAAAACACGCCACGCTAGCGTCGGGCCACGCCAAGCTCGCTGTTTTGCAAAGTCTTTTAATAATATCGCGAGCTGAACCCTAAAACTACTGTATTCCCGCGTTCCGCCATTTTTCCACGCGTTTCTTTTTTTCATCTGAATGTGTTGCATGAGGATTTGAAAATGAAATGTGTCTGTATTTTTAGAAAAAGAAAACCTTTGACGGCGCTTTGTTAGATTTGAGGAAATGTTTCGTTACATTTGTACTGGGTTTTTGGTTTCTGAAGTTGATTAAAGGAATAAAACAGAGCTTAATAAAATTATGATTGCTTTATTAATAAAATAAGTCCAGAATCCAGCACAGAGTCTCAATTCTTCCCAACAATGCATCTCGGCTTTATTTTCTTTATTATATTTCTTCCAACTTTCAATAAGCAGGGCATTCGGACGGCGTTTAATGGGCGACTCGCTGTAAGATCATGAACCATGCCCGGGTCAACGGCCCGTTGTGTTCCATGCGCGCCTCAAAGAACTGTCAGCAGTATAACTAAAGGGGTCCCCCCTTAGAGGGCCAAAGCCTGCCGGAGTCGCGGGACTAATGGGTAACCGTGGCCCCGGCACGTAAAGGACTACTGAAGGACACCATGGATTTTAGTCAGTACAAGTCTGACAGTCCCTCCCATCCTACCTTGGGTGGGAGGAATTATTTGATGATTTTACTACGTAAAAAGAAACTTTCAATACACAAACAACAATATAATGAAATATTAATAATTCAGCAAGACAAGGAAACGTTACGATTACGTGCCACCGTAAGTAATAACGGTAATCGAGTGCAGTGCGGAACATCGAGTGGAACCATTCGACTTTATATCGATTTGTGGTCATCGATTATGGTGCTCGGTGTTAATGAACTATTGTTGTGCAAGAAAATGTGCTGGGTGATATAAATATTGTAGCAATGGTGGCTAATTCTGCTGTATCATTACCTATAGGGTAGAAGAATATTATCATTAACTAAGATGTAATTTTAATAAAAGAGTTAAAAGCGAGGTAACATTTTGATAATTTTAATAATGGACGGATGAATGTCCTCATAACACAGGTTCTTCCTAGCATTAATCTATGTTAAATTCTTTTATTTCACCGGCTCTGTCTGTGTTTATTTAATTTTCTGTTATTGGCTAAAAAATAAACGCATGCGTCACGAATTTCAAAGCTTTTCTTCAAAAAGAAAAATTTGAAACGCGAGCAGGATTTGAACCTGCGAACTCCGGATTCCTTACATCCAACCGAGCCATCGAGGTTCCTACCTTCAAGAGGTAAATTCTTCAATCCATTATTTCTAACGTCTTGCGGTAACGTTTTGTCCTGATACAATATACACAACTGCCTCTTCAAACAAAAATATAACAACTCCAATAGTTATTTGTTATAGAGTGCAAAGTTGCTTTTTAACCGCGTGCTCAATTTTGATTACTGAGCAAGCGAAGGATTCTAATTTTGATTCACTCGTTGCACTCATGATTCAAAATTAGAATCCTGAGCGTTAGCGACGGAATCAACAGAGCACAAGGTGAAAAATCTTTGCACTCGAGTGCAACACGTAACTTTTCATCCCACCTCAGTGAGGAAATGACTAAATGAAATAAATTCGATTATTGAAATTTGATGTGGTACAACAACCTTCGAACATGAAGCGGGCACCACAGCAAGCGATCAGCTACGCTGTTGCGTTCACCGGCCGCCATTACTGCTACAACTCTTTAGTGTCTTTAGTGCATACGGTGTTCTAAATTCAATTTACTTTATCCTCTAGAGGATAAAAACGACTTTTGCGCTCAGATATCGAAGAGCAAAAATACTCTTTCCGAGATGGGGGGATGAAAATAGTTATTTGTTATGCAAGGCTGCAAAGTTGATTTTTGGCGCGAGTACTTGAATTGAAAACTGAGCGAGCGAAGGATTCTAAGATTGAACCGCGAGAGAAACGAGCGGTTCAAATATAGAATCCTGAGCGATGCGAAGTTTTCAAAGGTACGAGACGCAGAAAAACTTTGCTGCCGAGTGCAACACACAACTTTTCACCTCACACAGCGAGGAAATGAAGTGGGGGCATTGACCTATACAGGGGGCGGCTCGCCTGGCAGTGTAGAAAACAATTGAATACAAGACGTGTTCGAATTTTAAACAACACTTTGTGCTCTAGAGCACAAAATGGAGTTTTGCGCTCAGATTTTGAATGAGAAATAGAATCTTTCCGAGCGGGTGAGGTGAAAAGCATATTTTCTCAAACTGTCCCATACTTATCTAGAACCACGGCACTATAACAATGAACAGGTCCCTCACAAACGCTTCCACTCTGCTATCTTCCGACCTGTCCCTCCTCGTATAGGACACGGCCTCAATAGCACATTGTAAAGGTGGTTTCATACCTGCGAAGCGAACAGGAGGATGGAATGGGCGAGAATAGGGTAGATTACTGCAGAAAAATAGTGAGGTCGTATTTTTTTTTTTAATCCTTAAATATAGACAAAGAATAAACGCTTCGAAATTCAGGAGGCTTATGACGTTATAACGCCTGTAAAATTATACCGGCCGAGTGATGTTTTGTGATTTTTAGAAGCGTTGTATCTTTATCAATTTTTGTTTACGTAGCAAAGTACAGAATACGGGGCAAATATTTTTGGATAATATATCTTTCGGACTAATTATTTTGTAAAATAGCCTGTTGTTTGTAAGACAAATGTTTTATACCTTTCCTGTGTATCTTTTGGTGACTTTTAAATCATTTGTAACGATCCCAACTTAGGATAGTATGATCCAAGTCAGGCGCATTTCTTTGTTCAATTTATTTCATCACTTCTGCTCTTAAAACATTTTGAGAAAACGTGGCTAAGAGTAAAAAATCGAAGGCATAATTATGTGACATCTGGATTAATTCCAATGTGTGGATTACCACCCATTTCCATACATTGAGATTTCATTGTTGGCAATGAGAATAGGAACATTAAAGTCGATAATGCCACATGAATAATGAATTTAATAGGTACCTACTTCGCATTTTTTTTTGTAACTAATAATGTTACTTCGTTAATATATTCGGTTAATCAGTAATTCGCAAAATTCATACCCAAATTAACTACCCCATCGGCCGTCAAGCTGAGCGCAAGATCACGCACGATACGTTATCTTTCGGTGAATTCATTAGCACCAAGTATCTTCATATCATGATTTAATGAGATTTCTATGCTCGCCCATTCGCTATCGTCGCGTCAGTGTAAACCTACCATAATAGGCCACAAAGACAAGCCAGAAGGCATTGTCTACTGACCCGTTTTGTCTATGAAGAATCTATTGAACAAGGCGTTATTATAAAGAGGCAAACTTTGTTAGTTCGGATGTTGGGAGTAATCTTCAGAATCCGAGGCCCTAGCATGAATTTTCTTATTTGGCCGTACAGCGTAGTTGCAGTATTGACGAATCTTAATGAAATTTGGCTCAGAAGTAGATTATTATTGATTGAAATAACACAGAATACGGTTTATCCCAGTATTACGTTACTGTGGACGGCTGTGGGGTAATCGGGGTAAGTTTCGAGTAACACGCGGGAGAAGTCGCTGGCTTTACGAGTAGCTAAGTAATAAGGCGATTATACACATTCACCTGGCTTTTGGTCGTGTCTTGGCTATTTAAGGCGGCGCCATGCGCGAGCTCGAACTCACTGGCAGGCATGGTCAAAAACCATGATAGTTCACCGGAAATCGAGCCATATTGTACATGTGTGCGCGAGCGTCATCCCCCGTGGAGAAAACAGTGGAAAACATTATTCAGTGAGATGCACGATCATTCAGAGTAAAAGGCGCGCGTAAAAAAATACGAAAAAGCCTTTGGAAGCAGGGGTTTTATGAAAAATCCACTGCACCAATTAATTTCAAATAAAATTTATTAAATTTTTCGATAAATTTGCAGTGTCGGTACGGTCTTCGTTTTGGAAATTTGATGCTTCTTTAGCTTCTAATTTACACCTAAAGTTGTGTTAAAATTAGCAAAAAAACGAATCTTTAGAAGCTCGTAACTTTTTAATAGCTTCATATTTTACAATTCTGCTTCCGTACAGACAAAATTAATAATGAGACAAAACGATACCATGTTTAATTTTGGATGTACCTTGTCAAATAGTGGAGTAAAACCACAGTATAAATATCTACAGTAGTGGCTCTCGGCCGCATGATAGAAATAAATACCTACAGCCGCGCGGTACGTAAACATGCGTTAGGGCTGTCCGACGCCCGTCTCCAGCATTTTAATTACATTTGCCTACTTTCTGTTTCTATTTAGTGTTGTGATTGTAAATATAATTTTCTTATATTTAAGTAAACAAATAAAATACTTTGTATATTGAAAAGGAAGTGTTCAATAAAAATGCGTGTTGTTTTTTATTAATAGATTTAATTTAAAAACAAATGTTTGTTTGAAAAACAAATTGTGCTTATAAATTTGCGACCGAAAAATATTTGCGCCTTGACTGACTCGTACGAAATGCTTTATTATTGAATTTTAAAGTATAATAAACTCGCATTCTAATAAAAAGCTTCTCGCATTCTAATAAAAAGCTTTCTTCTTTTTAAAATTAAATTCAGCGACTCAGTTTAAGTTAGTTCGCATAAGTATTTTGATGGGCAACTACGGAACCCTACACTGTGCGTGGCCCGACACGCACTTGGCCGGTTTTTCTAGTATTATTCATACAGAAAACACAGATAATAAACAAATATTACTGTAGCGCCGTTACGTAAAACGCACCCGTGACGATATAACAAGGGTCTGATTACGTCGTCGTGTGGATTCGCGTCAACCGCTCCTTCAAGGTCAGTGCGCCGCTCGCGCTACCTCGTACAGCGCATCGCTCGCGCAGGCAGTCGGCCTAATGCAACCGAGTGCGCACACTCAAATACGGAGCGTACTATGTACTCTTACGTTCCAAGATTCATGACTGTGTTAAAGTTTATGTAGTACACTGAATATACGTTGATTGTACACCGTACCGTAGGTAAATGAAGCTCACTGCTTCATTTCCGTGCCCGCCGACAATCCCACCGCGCCGTTAAACCATGACTTTACTTTGAATAATACAAACTAACAAAACACACATGCACTGGAGTTTTAACACAAGAGTAAGTACCTACCGTATCATGATTCATTCAGAACCGCCTATAACTTAACTATTTAACTTGCCTCAGTAACTTTCCTTTACTTTATTCATTTTACTGTATTTATTAACCCAAATACCCTTTTCTTCGTGAGATAAAGGAAAATACATAACCATTAAAAAGTCACACATTATGTACCTACCTACTAGCACGGCTACTAGCTACCCCCTAAGGCTACCCACTGACCAAAATTATTTTATAGTTAGTACTCACCTTTCAGAGGTTGCAGGTAATTTAAAAAAACTTATGTCTGGATGCGTTATTGTTGACGTTAAACACCCAAACACAGCACAATATTTTCTACTTGTCATATTTGCTAAAAAAAAACAACGCACCGTCCGTTCATCACTACGGTACGGCCGTGACTGTCTGCGCCTCGAGCGCGCCCCGACATCGAGGCGCGTAGGTATAGCTCGCGTTTCGTCCGTTTGTAGGGAGTCCCAATACTGTTTATACTGTGGTAAAACCCCAACGAAGTTTCTATGGAAAAAATGTTGACTTGTTTGACCTTAAGTTCTTAATTTAATGAAGTAGTTGGGTACCTAATTAAAAACAGTTTGTAGTTTTGAAAATCTTCTTTTTACTATGTTTTTAGATAGTAAGACCATCTAATGAATAAAAATGCTTTTAGTGAAGCGTTATGGGCCGTCAAACTCGTACTAACTAAAATCCACAGTATTCATTCTATTGCCCTTTGCATTCCAGGGTCACGGTTACACGTTTCGACATACACATAACCTTATTCTGAAAGTTAAAACAGATGCTTCTTATCATCAAAAAAAAAACAACACTACAGAAGTATTTCTCTAACAATGTAATAATGGACAAGTTTTCTCCCATATCTCACTCAACAATGATAGTTGATAGAACATCACTTCAACGGTCCAAAACTTAGTTTTCATGAAACAATCACCACCACCCACATCAACATTATCTATATCAACATATAATATACATATGTAGTGATGAAAGCCTTCAGCACAAAGCCTATTTACTGCGTTGTGTACGATAGTGTCGCTACTGACATGTCCGGCGGGCGAGGAAAGAAGATAATATGTATGTTACCTTCAAGCTTATTGTTCGTTTTAGACATAATATCTTATATTATGGTGTTTATTACTCAGTGAGAGATGCTAGAGATGGTAGATTCATTGGAATTTGTAAAGGATTGGTTTGGTGACAGCTCCTGTGTTGTGGAGGTCAGATAGGCGGTCAACATCATCAAACAAAAAAAAAACCCCCTGCTAGGACACAGGCCACCTCTATATGAGAGGGAATGGGCCATAATCCACCACGCGGGCCCTGTGCGGGATGGTAATACTATGTCACATGTCCTTGAATTTTTGGTTATATGTTTTATTTCACCGTTTTGAGAAGAGTGAAAAAAAATTTACAGAAGTAAGAGTATAATAATTTTACAAAGTAATGCGTATCGTAATTCCGGGCCTATACGTTATACCACTGGGCCACCACCGCTAGATAGGCAGTCGCTCCATGTAAAATACTGATATTCTGCTGCATCCCGTTTTACTGGAAGCCCACTTCACCAGCACCACAAGTTGGGATAAGGCTAATGATGAATATAAAAATCTTGAATGTGAAAAAAAATTGAAGATTAATTAGATAGGTACGGAAACAAAAAGTGCACAACCCAGTAACTGATTAATACGATAGCTCTTAGAAGGACTTATTGACATTGCTATTACAAAAACAAGTTGATTTACAAAATCATTTTCAGTTTGCCTAAACTAAACTGTAGTAGACAAAGCTAAAATCAAACACTAATTCCAATAAAATACTTGGCGACTGTAACAAATGTACATCAACAATGACCAATAACCGACAAGCATACCTAATGATCATCTACTAGGTACACATCACACATGTTCACAACAAGCATAGCAAGAAGGCAACAATAGCCATTGTATTCATAGTCTAGATATAAACGCGCTTGACATTCCCCTGCGATATGTAACTTAGCATCGTCATATCGTTACTATTGTGTAGTTAAATGTACGAATAGACTCTGATTGATGGAAGAGATGACTCGGAAACAGACATAAAAGCAACTTTAGTTTAATGGCATTTGAATTTGTTTTGGAAAATGGAGAAGACCACATATAGAACAGAGGAATGGGGAAAGACAACCGATTAAATAGACAGATGATTAAAATGGTCGGAAGAAACAGGATATTTGGAAGAGACCAAACTCAGCATCGAGTGGCTATGACTAATGGTTGAAGAAGGAGAAGCAGATATTATGAAACCTGCAATAGAAAAAGACAAAAATTGAATTTTTACTTACCTACGAGATATCTTTCGTGATTGTAACAATGAAGAATCCCGAGAGATATCCCATAAGTGACTGTTTTGTTCTAAACCGTGAACGCAGTTGTTAGTTTAAACAGTGTTTAGTCAAAGATGATTTGGCAATGTTGCAAAATGTTGTAAATAATTAAAGAGGACATCAAACATAAAGAAGTAATTAATAGAAAACTAAACTATCACAATAACGCGAACGTCGAACATCGTCCTACAGAAACTATTATAATATTTATACATACAGCAAGGGAAACAGATACTGGGTCAGTTAGTGGGTCAGTAGGTGTGAGACCTTTATTACGTAAGCAATAAGGGTCAGAGTTATTGGAAAACTGTTCAGAGAACAATGTTCGTTTTCCTCTAAAGTTTTTCTCGAAAGTTGTAGATGGATGCTTCGATTCTACAACATATTATCGAAGCGCTTGAAATAGAACTTGCAAATTGTGAAGGAAAAGAAGCAGGATTTTTTAAATATACATGATTGTTAGAATAGCTAGGTTAATTGTTAAAGTTAAAATAAAAAAAAATACCTGTAGCGAACATAACAAGACATGTAAGTTAATGGCCAATCTTCTCCCTAATTGGCCCATTAAAAAAAAGAACTAGGAGATGCATAACTTTTATCGCAGAAAAAGATCCACTGAAACGTCACCCAAAATGTCACCGTAGCTGTCAATTCTGACAGAACAGCTATCATGTCAAATTTTGGTGTTTGGCTTGGACAAAAGTTACACGTGGCGTTTAAGAACTTTTTGACAGATATGACAGATATTTGACATTGAAGGCAATGGCCCCTTTTGTCGTTTAGGTGGTGGAATAGTAAGAGAATAAAGAAAATAGAACAACCATACTTAATGTAATTAAAGTTGAGTACAATCAAATATTTAAAAACTAAGGTAATGCTGTGCATGAACTATAAATAGCACAGTAAAAGCAGACTGTAGCTCTTCATGAAGCTGATAATCTTAGCAGAGAAATCAATGCCACTACTTGGTCAAGTTGATGGTCATTTAATCACCGTCATGACAGTAAAAATACTTTGGACCACTTGAAACACGTTTGATTGACATGTGAATGTGTTGCCTATTCTGATGATTAACGTATTTAGTTGTACCAAATTTGGAACATGAAGTTTTGTAGCTTCGGTTAATGACATTTGTGTCTCTTTGTGATTATTGTATACTTGAATCATACCGGGTTTTGTTTTTAGGTGTAAAAATAATTAGGTGTAAAAATCAAATAAGTCGTCAAAGTGGAACGGAAGGGACAGTCAGACCCTGATTATAAACCACCCTGTTGCTGTATATGCCCTTTGCATTTCAGAGCCGTGGTGCCTTTGAAGATAGTTCCTCGACCCCGGATCGTAGACGGTAATTGATTCTTATAATTTTCTGATGTATCCATCTCCAAAATGATTGTTTTTTTTTGACTATTTTTTTTTCTTTGATTTTGGGACTATTGTTAGGATACCTACACAAGGTTACGGGGGCTTAGGATAACTTGGGCTAATTTCCGACCTTTTATCCCAAAGTAAAACTCTAGATATACTTACAGCTGTAGTACCACAAAAAATTAAACATCTGTTTAACATTTGTCTAAAAAAGTGTAAATGTTAAGCGAACCTTATTGTATAAACGTCAAATGTCGTAAACAGTTCTTTTAGACAAGTGATCAACAGATGTTTAACTTTTTTGTAGTAAGACAGTACATTTGTCAAGGTAGAAATTTAGTGTAGCCATATAAAAACTAATATTAGATCACAACATTCCAACTAACCCTTGCAAAAAAAACGCACGTTCAAACACAGCTTACTAATTCTATTGAGTTGAAACGGTTTATCAGGCGATCATGCCGACCACGTTCGGCAGCTCACGCACCCATCTCTGTAGTAATAAAACGCCCACTCTACCATTGTATGGCGAAGTTTTCAATATTGCCATTATGTTGGTAGATTATTATTATAACTATTGATTCGTGAGTAAGGTAGTGATTTTATTGTGGATTGTTTTTAGGCATTGGTAACGTGTTATCATCGCCTCTATGCAATCTTCCAAAGCTTAGGCAGGGAGGGCCCTTAATATGCACATTTCACTTGTCTTAGTTAAGAGTTCTGTATGTATAAAATGCCTATTGCCATTATATATACCTACGTCGGTACTGATCGGTGCAGGTAAACTTGTTTGAAGTAACCGGCAAATCTACCAAGTCTCCAACTTTTTCTGTTATATGCTAGTGTTTAAGATTATATGGATCTATTTTGTCTGCCCAGACCAGTACCGATCCTTACCCTTTCCTATCTGTACCGATAACTTGCTTTTTGTGAAGGTATTAAGCTTTATGCTAAGAAATAAGGGTATGCAACTGGACTAGTGGAGCAGTTGCATTAGTATCTCTTAGACTGGAAGGAGGCATATAACCGAAGAGGAGGATTATTATCATGAAACTCCTACTCCCAGATCTAATTAGCTAGAGTTGTCTGAAATCCCACACGGTTTAAACCACCCACCGTTTTGAGTCAAAGTCAAACCTCATAATTATATGTATTCAAAATAATCCAAAATTAAATGTTACGGTAACAAGTACCGCCTCTAAATACGCCCACTTTGAGGGTTTCCCCTATTTTATTAAATGCCAAGAGATGTAGGCATTTTATAAGGCAGAAAAACTAACATGAGTAGGTGGTTTAAGAGTTTGGTCACTGAAATCCCACCAACAATTCTTTAACCCTTTAAACTATGACACAGGGCCCATTTTACTACGCGGAGCAGGGGGTCTACAATATATCAATGTCTACAATCTAAGTCCACTAACGAAAACACGGGTACGGATATACGATCGTAATTCGTAAGTAACGTCAAAGTCGCGGACGGATAATACCACCACGACTGAAGTCTTTTTGACGAGGCGCTAGTGTCTATGTCATTGCATCAAACTGCATTAAAATATGTAGTAGGTACCACGAATTTTTCACAGGTCATGAAAGATGGCGCGGCTGGCGCGTACTCTAAGGAGCTATCTGCCAAATCGAAATATCATGATTCTTAGTTCGGACCCCTCAAAACGTCTGTCACTAAGGCCGAAATCACGGGTTTCGTGCCAAGAGGTTGGACAGGCATTATTAAAACGACGTTAATAAAGTGATATAATACGCGATTGTTACTTTTTTTCTGCCAAGATGTTCTTACCAGTACATTGTGAACTAGTGTACTAACACCGTATTGTTTTATTTCGTAACAGGTGTGTATTTCTTACGTTTTTGTTGCATTTTTTTCTCAACTTTGTGTAGCATCCTGTCTGTAATGGGTTTCATTAACGCTGTTGTGATGAGTGGACGTTTCGAGATAGTTCTGTTTATGGCTTAAAGATGAGTTTGTTACTTTACTACTTGTTAGATTAAAGGGACTTTTTCCTGATTATACTGGGTAGCTGTTTAAACAGATGCATCCTTCTTTTATCGTGGGAAAATCGTCAATGAGTCCTCTCGCCCATGACGTTACGGGAGGGACTGTTTGACTAAAACGTATTCCTTCAGTTTCCTTACAAGACAGTCCCGCGACCCCGGAAGGTGTTTGGCCTTCTAAGTTCTATGGGGCTCCGTCAGATTGTTAATGCACCCACCATTGAGATTCCTGGTAATGTTTAAAGGCAATGTTTAAAAAAACACTTTCAGTCACAGTAAATATAAATGGCTCCCAATAGCATGTCAAACATGGCCCATTATGTAAAGGCGCCATTACCAGCTATCAACTTTTTACACGTAATTGCTGTGGTGTTACCACGAGTGATGTCAATTGTCTAACTATCTGTGTATCTACTGTCAACACGTATAATGGCTAGGCTTAATTTATCTGAATATGTTGTTTTTGTATCAACAAGTAATTGGAAAATACCTTTGAAAATAAGCATAATATAAAATCATTCATGGTCCTCATTTTCAGAACTAGGTAGACATTATTCCATCAGTTTTATGGATTTAATCGATATATGCATGGCGAATACATAACGAAGTGTCTGTAAAAGTTTTACTAGCTCTATGTAATACAGGGTCGTCTTTTACAATGAGCACTCTGGGCAAGTGCTCGGGGGCCCACTTTCTTTAGGAGCCCCGAGTTCGCGTGAAAATCATAGCATAAACTATATACATATAGCAGAAAAGTAACGAAAATTTCGAGCTCGCTGCGCTCATTTTGATTATTTATCTATGTTTCTGTATAACATGAACATTCAAAAGAACGTGGTCTATGCGGTGTGATGCCTCATTGTCCTGAAAAGTCCATTGCAGATTAAAGATGGCTCTGACCTAATGATAAGTCTCAATATTTTTAGATTAAAATGGCAGAATCTACTTATGATTAGCATCGCCAAATCTGATGTGGCTAACTTATACCTACTGTTATGTTTTTCCTATGACCCAAGTAACCGAACTTTTATAATTTTTAACCGACTTCCAAAAGGAGGAGGTTCTCAATTCGGATGTTTGTATTTTTTTTTTTTTTTTTTTTTATGTTTGTTCGGGCATAACTCCGTCGTTTCTCAACCGATTTGAAAAATTCTTTTTTTGTTGGATAGGGTATACTTCCGAAATGGTCCCATTAAAATTTTATCGAAATCGGACTAGCACTTTTTGAAAAATCAACAATAAACAACAAAAACCTAAAAGTTTTCAACTTTGTCTACACCGATTACTCCGAGGTTTCTGGTGCGATTTCGATGATTCTTTTTTTTGTTCGATACAGTATATCTGCCATTTGATCCCATAAAATTTTCATTTAGTTTGGTGCAGTAGTAAATATTTTTAGCTCATTGTGTACATACATACATGGGCGTTGTTATTACCGGTGCTACGGATTACAACATTTTAGTGCACATGTAAGAAAATTATGTATTTGACAATAATTTGGGTTGAATAGTGAAACTAAAAAGGATAAAATAAAAAACTTTTTCAAAAAAAAATGTAACCGACTTCAAAACAACCACAAAAAAAGTTCAAAATAACCTACAAAAAAACTTTTCTTTAGAAAGTCGGTGACACAAAGTCAATGAAATAAAAAATAAAGTCACCGACTTTCGAAAGAAAAGTTTTTTTGTAGGTTATTTTGAACTTTTTTTGTGGTTGTTTTGAAGTCGGTTACATTTTTTTTTGAAAAAGTTTTTTTATCATTTCCATTTGGTTTATTGTTCAATAATAAAATTTTAATGTACACTGTAACATCCTATTGAAATACACACCATACATTTTCACCGTAACACAACACTTACACGAGCTGGTGAACGATTTAATCACCCGCATGGGTAATGCTTGGCTTTCACCGACTTCCGAGTGGTTTTTAATCACCACATTCAATTTTTACGAGGCCATATTGCCGAAAATTAAGCAAAAACACTGTTGTTTTCAAGACCTTTTGTTTATAGAAAAACTGACATTGACAAATTATAATAAGTACTGTAGGAATCTGCCGGTCCGTGATCAATGTCAGTAATAAAGATGCCATGTTCTCCCATAGACAATTTTGTTGAGCTCTAATATTGGTTTAATATTTTAATTGTAGTCCTATTTTGTCCCAACCTTATAGTTTTATAATTAACAAAAACATACCTATCTCCACAAATGAAAGTTCTTTCTAAACCTCCTAGCCACACACAAACTCTTCGATTTCTATCTTTTTTTAAGCGTGGTAAAATCATCAAATGAGTCCTCCCACCCAGGGCAGGGCAGTAGGGACTGTCAGACTTGTAGTGACTAAAATCCACGGTGTCCTTCAACAGCCCATTACGATCCGGGGTCTTTCTATCTTCGGAATAAAATTTTGAAAAATTTAATTAGGTTCCACAACTAAGATTTAACACCAAACCGCTTCTCCAAGGACCACACACAATTTTGAGTTCCCATCGACTCCAATTAATCACACATTTCCGTTCCACATCTATCCATACAAATTATTTATTGAAAAGAGCAATCGAACTCACTCATACAAACTACAAATAACTAGTTTCGTATCAAAAGTAATGACAGGTATTGGACCAAAACATCAAGCAATAGCATACAAGTTACACACAGGAAATTGTTGAACGAGCGACTCTTGCGCACCTAGGTGTGATAGAGATGGAAGGTGTCGACGTCTCTGTCACACGTTATCAGCTGATCGCTGTAATGGCACCTGTTTGTGCGACCTTCATATGATGTCGTTTTGAAAAAGTTTTTAATTTTGTTGTTGATTTTTGTGAAGGAATCAAATGGAAAAAATAAGTTATAATTTTAAAAAAAAGAACAGGAAATCGCAATAAAGAATTGTCAATTTTTTTAGATGCTGCTTTGTTTTAATGAAAACAGTCACTACTTTGTTACGTTACAAAATAAAACTAAAGAAATAAATATAAAGCCAACAAAAGAAATAAAAAACAAAACCAGTTCATGCAGTTTCACCAATTTTTATTTATGAATATCTTTCTACTAGCACTTGTCTTTTCCTGAACTGACTCATCCAATTTCCGCTGAGAGATAAGGGCCCGTATACCATTCATACAGTCATTCAATTTGCAGATCCGTGCAGCATTTCTATAAGTCTCTCAGCACGCGTAGCATGGCGCCGTAGAAACGGGTTTTGTCGACGCCGCGACGCGAGAATAGACAAAATGACAGAACGTAAAAGATTTTTATCGATTTAAGCATAGCAATAGAAGAATGTAAAAAAAATTTTTTACATTTCTGATCAATCAATTGATTTGATTCGTGGTTGACTTCGTAATTTTGTGGCAAT
Organism: Agrotis clavis; assembly: GCA_954870645.1. Taxonomy (NCBI): domain Eukaryota; kingdom Metazoa; phylum Arthropoda; class Insecta; order Lepidoptera; family Noctuidae; genus Agrotis; species Agrotis clavis. The sequence goes on from OX940930.1 coordinate 22,987,068, forward strand.
TGTAGTTCCTAGCAGGTACTTACAAGTCAGCAAATTTTTCGACATACACTTCATTATTACTCATGTACTTACACTCATTTCCGTTGTTGCAGTTCATGATATTTACGCAACAATATAGACAACACGACGACACGTTTTTTTTTATCGAAAACTTTTTTCTATAAAATAAATAGAACAAGTAGGTCAGAAATGAAAATTTATTTTTAAAAATCATCCGATTACGGATGAATGTTGAGATACCAAAATTTTCATTTATATTCAACGAGTTTTAATATTTTACCATCGTTTTTTACACTTGCGGAAATACGCTTTTTATCGTGAATAGCGATTTTTGCATTTTATTTAATTATTCAATTTGTAAATATTATTCGGTACAGGTGTTGTTTAATAATAAAATAAAATACCTTCGGTTGAGACAAGTCACTACATTAGTAGGTACTATTTTCTTCTTATTCTGTTTTCAAAGAACTAGATTTTAAATTTTATTCGTCTTCTCATAGATGACCATATAGATCCAAAACACGGGTGTGTTTGATTTTTTATTGGTTCTTCTTGGCTTTTTGACCCACATTCATAAAAAAAGGTCGTCCTTCATTAGAAGAAAAGATAATCATGAATGAGAAGAAACTAATATCACAGATCACTAAAGGATAAACATACACTATCTTCAAATTATAATACTACAAACCATAGAAGAGAAACGCAAGGGCGAAATAATACAGGAAAATTACAGTACAAGGCCCCGATCAACGACAATATGAGGAAACTATTTAGGAACCAAGTAACTGTACTTATTGTGGACACCTCAACAGTGTCCATTTGTCCACCAAACCGGTTTCATTGACTCATGTGTTTGAACTTGACGCTCCTCATTATGTCAATTGGATTAGCAAACGTATAATTGGATGCGAAATTTTTATGCGAAGCCAAACAGCTACTGCAGTGGAACTTTCTAACTTTTTTGTATGTAGAAAAGATTTGAGTGTTAAAATTGGCAGAGAGTGTGTTCTGAAAAGAGGTGGCGAGTAATTTGAAAATAGAAACGTAATATTTACTTAAGTAGAAGATATAATTATTGAACTAGGAAGTCAAACCTTTGCTCCGGTTTAGGAGAATCCGCAAAGAATTCACAATACAAAACTTTTCGGAACATAGAACTAACTTTTCAACATTCTCACGAAATCACTATTCACATTCACATTAAAACCTTAAAGCACTTGAAACAACGAACAAACACTGGCCACTACAGAAAAAAAAAACAAAAAGCCTACTGCACTGTCGAAAATTTTAAAGAAATGGGTGTTCGAAACATAACACGATAAACGAAAATTCAAATTAGGAACGAGCGCACGTCAGGTAGGTACCGCGGTGACTAATTGCCGGAGCACAGATAACAAACTGATAAACAAAACGCGCCAATAGGTGGGTGTCTATGGCTGTGACGTCACGCGCTAATGTAATTTTGCCGGGATTTGTTGTACAACACGTATTGTTCGTTCTATTGATTTTTGTTAACTGTACGGAAGTGGAAACATATTTTTCCTACTCCTCCACTATTCTTTTCTGATTAATTTCGTGCAGGATCCAAGGCAGGTAAATTCATTCTCCGGGACACGTCGAGCTTCATTGTCTCGGCGCTTTTCTGGTGGTTGCCACTGTTGATTCTGGCTTTCAGGAGTTGCAGTGGTTTGGGAATAGTGTGGTGGGTTTGTAACTGTACGGAATGGGGAAGTGCTCGGTATCATGTTGGTAATTAAGTTAATTATGCCAGTTTGTTTAAGTTGCATAATTGTAGAAAATAAACATTAGTCTTTAAATTGCCAGCTGTAAAGTTGCCTTTAATTACTAACACAATAGATCAACAAATTATAATCAACTAAACCACCTACCTAACCGAGCTTGAACGAACAGTTAGTTCTAACCGACATTTAAGCCCTTGCGTCTATCCATAATTTTATAAAAGCGCAAGTGAGTTTTGATTTTGTTATCGCATTCACGCTAAAATCGCTGAACAGATTTTAATGAATTTTGGGACACTGGCGAAGGTTTTTAGGCTAACACTTCTTTTATTTTGCAAAAAACTTAATTGTATAAAATTTCGACATCTGCAAACTGAATGATAGAAAATAATATACTCGTATGTATATAATTTGGCAAGAATCAATATATACGTACCGCTCGTTTAAGTTTTGAAAGTGTGAACTTGTCAGCAGTTATTAGCATAGAGAAACGAGAAATGTTCTAAGTAAAAGTTTTAATAAAACTATTTGTTAATCATACAAACGCTACATAAGAAATTCCTATGACTTTATAAGATTTCTGGGTATTGCCGGGAAAAATGAATTTGGAGCCAGACTCCAGTATTGTTCTACTGTGGATCTATGCCGTCATCAAGGATTTGCGGTTTGGCTTTATATCAAATAATCGCCGAATATATCGTCATCAAGAAATTTTATACCATTAACATGGTCTTTAAAAAGTTATCTCTATTATATTGAATTCTTAAAAGTTTGTGTGGTTAAAAAATTTAGTGCTCATTTCAAGAACTGCTATAATTTTAGCGAGGTCCACTTGAACATGCTGCAAAACATTTGTTAAGCTGGGTGGCACATTTGTTTGAGCTGGACGGCACATTTGTTTGTTTGAGGTACACATTTGTTGAGCTAAAGCGACTGAATTGTTTAGGAATTGCCCTAACGTTTCTGGATCATTGCGACGGTCACATATTTCAGTAGATTTCTGCTGTTATTTCGGGCTAAAGTGTATTATCGCTATTATCCAATGTAAGTCTATTTTGGACACATAGGTATGTATATGTATGTGACATGTCTGTAAGTATGTTCACAATAAACAAGTCAAGTAAAAAATTCAATTAAGAAGATTTTTACGAGAGAGGGCCACGTCAAATATTATACCAGAAATATTCCGTACTAACAGTGACGTCATAACTACACATAAATAAAACTTTAGCCGAACAAATAAAATAATGCGGTTGTATTAGTTTCGGTTGATAAGAAAGGTAAATAACACCGGTCACTTTTATTTTTAGAATCCATTTAGTTATGCTTTTGTTTATGAATCCGTGATATAATCTAGAATGGCACGTGCAGAACTATTGGAAGTCTCAGATCAGATCTTTAGAAGGCCACTGAGATATTGAACGAGATTAGAACAGAAAGATCACCTCGTCAATCAATAACAGAAAACTGAGCCATTGACAAAATTTAATTATCATAGTTTCCAACATGTAAGGATGAATATTTATCTGTCAAAAGATTACAAAAAGGATTCATACAAAATAATAAGTAGTTATAAATAAGAAATCATTCAGCAGAGATCCATAGTGGTTGCGATCAGGACTGGAAGATGCTGACTAACCTACAGATATCAAGGAACAAAACTTAACGAAAGATAAGGAAACAAAGGGGCCTGGATAAAAAAAAAAACCGAACAAAAGAACATACCTAGGTGAAATAAAAGACAAACAAAAGTTAACAGAAAGGGAAACCAGAACTATACCACAAATTTTCGAACAACTGTAACTTAGATTCTCTCTTGCCAAAAGTAAAGCCAATCAGTTTGAAACCAATAGAAAAGGAATAAGCATATCTTCACCAGTTGCGGCTCTCGCTTCAACTGCAGTGGAAAGTGGAAAGCATACCGCCACAGTCATTAAAAATTCACCTCGTGTTTCCAAATGGTTGGATCTTGAACTTGGCGCATTATCTACTACTGCTGCCATAATGGCATCTTTGAATATTAATGCCGGTGATAATATACTGGTTTCCTCTTTTTCTGCAGTTGTACAATCAAGGGGTTCAGTGCTTTGTACTGTTTCAAGGTTATTTGGCAATTGGAACTAGTAAAAGTAATAGACTAGTGGGAGTACATTTAAATTATTGACTACTGCTTAACTAAACTTTTCGTCTACTGACAAAAAGAAATGAAAGAAGGCACAGTTGATCATACGTCTCGTTGATTTTTAGGCTGCAGTAGCTGTACGGAAATTGAATGGAAATATGTCGACAGCTTAGAATGAATTTGGTACCAGAGACGAGCAATATACTATACCCTTCACAACAAGACGAATCACCTTTTCAAGGTTTCACAAAATCATCCAATCATCTAACTACGTCGAATCTCATTGACCGTTGATTCAAAATCTACAGTATGTTTCATTGTTTTGTTACAATCGTAAACGAGAACTTTTCTAATTGGAATGTTAGCTTGCTGAACCGTAATCAGAGGTAGTAAACAAAATAAACGCTCTTCATCGATAATAGCTAACACACGCCAATCTTCCTTAATATCGTGATTGGATTCTAACCATTAATCGATTATCCATTCAACTGCTCCATAAATAATCAATTAGAGTATCACAATTAGATCGATTATTACGTTAATCGGCCATAATCCCTCCGTAGTCCGTACCCATCCCTCGCTTCATCAAGAGCTCATTGTTTGACATAATTGGTGTCTTCGAGGAGCATAGACAAAGACCTGCGGTTGCATTGTGGTCTGAATCTGAACTGAATGTATTTGACGAAGTTGAAGTTAGTATTGAAAAGTTATATTACTGAAATGAACTGAATGGTCCAGAGCTCAAGGTTATTAATGAAATTTCGCATTTAGCGTCTCCCCATGACATTATATGAATAAAAAAATATACCCTTTGACAATCAATAATGATGAGAAGTTTCGTAGATTATCTCATCATCATTCATACACAGATTACATCTTTAAAAAAGATTTGGTTAATTTATTTATTACAAGGTCGCTATTTATGCATACGTAATATTCAGATACGTAAGGTTTAGATCCTAGTCCCAAACAAAGTATTAGCAAATGCGATAATTTCCGCAGATTTCGTTTGTAAACACTGAGTAACAAATGAATGACGTGAAACCAATTTTTCACCCACATTCAGGTTGTCACGAGTCAATACAATCAATGGAGTACTTCAATGGGAACCCCATTTGGCACACCTCACCACATCGGGCTACATCGGAGTAGATCGGAGAACATCGGGGATCGACGCGTGGGAAGCAGTTGATGCACAATGAGAGGCATGCCATTGTATGAAAATGTGCACTAGCGAATACATCTGGGTTTGGTCGGATCTTTTACATTTTTGGACACAAGCAATCAAACGAATAATAGTACCGCGCAAACGTAGTGTAGGACACACTACACTACTACTCAAGGCAGAAAGAAACTAGAGGGAAAAGTGTCGTGTGACGCAGCTTGGGAGAAGCGACGACAAAATACTGAGTTGAAATACGAAAACTGTCATAACACTAACAATGTCAACATAATATATCGTTAAAATAATTCATATTCTGTAATAGTGACGACGATATTGAAAAAGAAATGATTATAGAGGCAACGATAGTTTTCATATACATTTGGGATTCGAATCACAGTGAAGAAGAGCATGTGATTGGTAATGTAACGAAACTGTTGGCAAACACGCAGACCAACAATGGATACGGCAGTCTGAAGCGATTTAACTACATTTAAAAGTTTACGGTTCATAGTTGCTGGCACGAAATTATCATGGGACCACTTGAACCTATAAACTTAACTACACGTGTGGGAAAAGTTTTAAATTTTAACACCGTCCAGGTTTGGTTTACACCTTTACACCACCAATTTACACCTTGTTACAAACAGTATTTCTATGGGAAATCATGTTAACCAGTAACTGGGTTATGGATGTTGTGATAGTCAGTGTCGCTCCATGTTAAATACACCGGAATCCGGATGAACTAGATAGTGACTTCATTTGAGTAGAAGGAGAGGCAGTTAATGAGTGACAGTACTGTAGCTGTAGTTCTTACATTTAATTTTTTAAGCGAAAAATCCTCCTTTTAAAGCATCTTAGCAAAGACAAAGACTAGGCAGCATCATGACGATAAACAAACAAATATACAATTCTCTTATAAAATAACAGTACAAATGGCTGATCATGATCATGAACAGACAAGTCTTTTGTACCAAGTTTTTTGCAGTCCCTGACAAATATGGTAAAGAAACCGATGGAAGATGACAATGCAATGTAGGCAATGACTTTAGTCTTGGAAAATATGTCATCAGTTCAATTGTTTAACGATTCTCTTGAATTGACGGTACTGAATGGCGATAATGATATAATTGGTGCTATAGAGAATGTTCATGGAATCAATGATAGATATCAACCTGTCATTGTTTTACTTAGGAAGAATATTACGTTATAAAAATTTGTAAACTTCTGTAAGAGAACAGCAAATGATCATCTACCGAGCGTTTTTATAACTGAGTCAGGGTCAGATTACAGTCTGCCCAATAAACCATAATTCCAGTATTTGGACGTACGTCCAGTACCACCAGTACCAGTACCAGTCCAGTAGTATGAGCGATTGCTATCCGACCTATGCGGAGCTCAGTAACGACTATAAAACATAGTTATAAATAAAACTGATGAGGATACCGACTTGCTAAACACAAAATTTAAGTCCGTGATTCAATAACCGCACCTATTAAACATTAACAGAGATCAAAAGGAAGAGAAAAAGCAGCTAAATGATAAGGTGTGAATCACAAAGAAAAAGACACGAGAGATTTCATAAAGCAATCTAAACACAATAAAATCTTTATTTCAGATAAAGGCTTGCATACTCGCCTTAATTTAGACATTGACCTTTAGGCGAATACAGGTCTAACAGGTTTATATTAAAACACTTCCTGTCCTTCTACCTATTCCAATCTACTGACCTAAATCCAAAATTAAATACTGAATCATTTCTAGACCAAACTGAAACCAGCTCCTTATTTAGATTGTTAAACTTTCCAATAGAATTATGAAGACTCTGGAAATTATTTTGTCATCCCCAGAAATTATCGTGGATGGACGGAAGAAAATTTAATTTACTATGGCATACATTTCTAATAATTCAAACATTAACAATCTCAAGAAGTTTTTCAATATTACTAGGTAACATCGGAATAGTTATTGCCCTCTTGGAACTACAAATTGATCGTTTTCAGCAGGTTTGAGACACCAATTTTGTTAGTTTATTTGTTAGTGCTAACATTCGTAAGACTAGATCTATAACTGAACCTAAATGATCAAAAGCTTATTCAGATCCATACACATGTAAAATGCCTTTAAATGAATGCCTTGCAATATCAACATTCTCAATAACTTCTTTCCCAAAACCCTTATGTCTCACTACAACATATTCTACTTTGCCAAATTTCTTTTCCTATACTAAATCCCCTATACTACTCGTATATCTTTATCTCTTGACAATAACTTTCGTTAAACGTTAAGTTATTCGTCTACCTGTCCGTACGTTCGCAGGTCGCGGGAAGTAGGGTCGGGCTGATCGCCGGGAGCACCTGACGCGTAACACCGTATTATTAGATGTAGGGTCGCCTGGTCGGCTTGCAACTGTTTTATTTATGTTTACGATCCCTTCTTCTTGAGGGGAGCTTAATTTTTTTAAATTAAAGAGGTTTATTTAGATGAAAGGCATAATTTCTGTGGATTTCCGTACTAAGAACTGACTAGGACTACAACTTATGACCAAGAATCCTTAAACTTAGAATTCTACTAGCAATAAGTCACTTCGAGCAGTAGCAGTTAATTCGTTAACTTCGCTGCCCGCTTAGCTCACAGCAGATAACGACCGACACGCGACGTTTAAAAAAACAATAAGTTTTTTTAAACGTCGCGTGGTTAGTTATAGCGGGCATAAACTGAAGATTATAGTTAAGTTATAAGTTAGATTTATGGAAAATAAGTGGACAGAAAAACCGAGTTAACAGGGTGAACTGAAAGACTAATGGAGTAGTTTCCGAGCTGTTGTTTCATCCTTAACCCGTCGATAAGTTTAATTGTGTGTTAGAAAAAGAAATACATATTTGTGGCAACGACATCACGTGTATAAAATAAACAAAAATCATATAATACAATGAACTATAATGTTAAAATAATGCATATTTCGATGTTGCGTAATAGATACCAAACAATAATTACAAACAACTGCGCTGCAACAATCAGCTGCAAAAATAAACAATAACATCAAATACTACATCAGCAAATTAAATTACTATAACACCAATAGTAAACAACCAAATAACGCGAAGTAAGACCATGTGAGACCTAAAGCACCTCCTACTGATACTGAAGTCCGTCTAACTGTAAACAAGCGTCAGGTTATACCCGATGGTGGTATAGTATTACAAGTTAGCGTCAAGTGACTGCAAGTAAGCTGAGATCGTTCTCACGGTAAGAGACAGGTTCGGTTTCCAACTGACAGATAGTGGCCGATTTTTTCTGGTAGCTGGTAGTCCAAAGCCCAAGGACATAAATGGCAAAAGCGCATCGGAAGGCCTAAACAAAGAATGTATCGATGATAACGATTATAGAAAGATTGAAGGGTTGACTAAACGTATCGTAAAAACTATTGAAAATCTTTAAGGAAATATGAAAAGCTTTGAATAACTGGTTGTCAAGTGACTAAGAAAAATCGTAGTGGAGTTAATAAGTCAATAACTCATTACAATAAACATAGGCGGGACAAATTAGCAAGTATGAATTTCATTCATAGACAATTTGATATTGTTTCAAAACAAAAAAAATGCAAAGACAAAGCAAATTAAATAATAATTGTAACCGTGGACTATGTTCTTCGGTTACATAGATTATTAGCAACATCAGAAATGAAACGGTTAATCTTAATTCGATTTCAATTGGTCATCGTTTTGGCCATAAAATTGGAAGACTCGATAACAATGTTCAAATTCAATATCCCAGATTATATCTCACTAGTTTTAATAGAAAAATGCGGCTCAAATTATAGATTCTTGAAGTGCTCCAAAGTTTCGAAACAATAGTTCATATGCAATGCCGAAGAAAAGTTTAGAAAGTACCCGAATTAATTCTTCAAACACGTTCACTTTCTTTGTATCTTGCGCAGACGCATCCAACGATAAACTATTACATTTTACATGTTAATTAACATCACAGTTTACGTGTTCTTTTGAATTCACGTAATGCTTTCTTTTACTGACTATCGCAGGAGCTAGGCAAAACTCTGTCTTTAATTTTTATGTTATTAATATCCATGTCAAAAAACTAAGAAACAGTAATTAGGGTCCTAATATACAAAACCAGTCATTTAATATACTTTTTTAAAAAGTAGGTAGTATCGCGCATAATAAATAAATCAACAGAACTTCTAATACGCCCAAAAATATTTCCAAGATCATTTATGATCTAAACACAAAGTTCATAAACTAGTACCACATACTACTTTCATTCCCACCAATCGCAAAAACAAACATTCTCAAATTATACGAGTAGTAATCGAAGCCATTGAATCTCTGTCGGTAGCTAAACAGCGGCTATCAACTCATAATATTTATGTTAGCGCCATAAGAATATCAAAACAAACAATTAGTCGTATACAACTTGAAATAAATGACCACACAGAAGTGGCAGCTTCAAATTATAATGTAAGAGGTAGCATCAAGTTATTAATTTATTGTCCTCTGTGGATTTAGATGAGTTAATATTAAATTATTATGGAATGCAGGATTTAGAACGGCTTATGGTATTGATCGTCTTTTGTGTTTATTTGTGGATTTACTTCATTATACTAAGAGATAGATTCTATTGGATCTTATGACAGTTAATAGAGAAGATTTCAAGAAAACCACTACTCCAGTAAAACAAGATGATCATGTTAAGAAGGATGAATAGGTCTTACAAATGAAGATGCTGTTACAAACAAAACAGTTTAATTTAAAAAATACTGACTTACTTAAACGTTTTTACGTTACACTTGACGTGTAAAACCCAAATATCAATTTAACTGAATATGAACGAGTCTTCAAGACAGTAATTGACAATTTTGACTGTACTCTTAAGAACTGAATTCTTCTTTCGTATAGTTAATTCCTTTATTAATTTCTCTGTATCTACGAAATCTTTCGTCACATACACTTCTTTTTTTGCCTCCCTCTAAATGCGTGAAGCAAGACACTTTCACTGTTCACCTCTTAACATTTAATCTTATTTTAACAGTTTCCACGGTGGCTTATGCAAGGTTGTCTGTCTGCTGACATTTTCTTACGGATGCTGGATGTTGTAAAAGCGTGTAAAAGTTGTTTGAGAGAAAATATTTGCGGGTTGGTGATGCCGACCACCATTTCTGCTGCCAAAATGGAAATGACTGTACAAGGACTTTTGAATAGTGAAGTACAGTTTTGTCATACTCGTCAGGAAAAAACAGTCATGAGTTCATGACTTTTCATGAAAACATAGTCAAATCATCACCAGTCTATATAGTCAAATCATACAGTGCTATTTTTTAATAACATCCTGAAGATTGATTTTACGTATGAATAAGAAGTTCTATGATTTCTAGAAAGGTCTTATATTTCCACAGTATACCTACAGGTAGCCTTTGCCTTTCCTTTTCTGAGTAAGTAAGATTCCCACACGAAGTATTTTGGCATCGTTTCAAACCACGTGTGTTTACGGAGTGTCGGATTAGCGACAGACATTATTGACATTCATTCATATATTTTTTTGGAATTACTGTTTTTTGGGTTTTGTTGGCCCAAATCATTGCCACTTGGCAGTTCAGGGTCACATTGACTGAATATTTTGGGGTTCAGAGAGATATAAGACGTATATCATAAAGGGAGATTGGCCGGACGAAACTGCGTAGAGGAAAGACAATGGGGAGACCTTTGCCTAGCAGTGGCACAATACGGGATAAAAAGAAACATAACAGTCGTCCGGAAATACTGACTTAAATGTTATCCTACAGATTAAATGTGGTAGACAGAAACCCCATAATTCACTACTGAGAACATGACTCGTTAAGTTAAAAAATGTCAATAACATAACTAACATGGGTCAATAAGCAAAGGTTGCAAATGAAAATCTCCCTCGTAAGATTTTCCGAGACCAACAAATGAATGGAGTATGTAAACGATACTAATGCGGCTAAGAAAGTGAACAGTATTTTTTTTCTCATGAATTTACATAAGTACAGTATAGAATTATGGATGTATTGAATGCCGGCATGGTAAAAGCAAGTCCATTCTAGTCAGAGCACAACAACATACATCCCAAGCTAACATCTCCCAGTCAGGCACGCAACAATGTAACTTGTAACTGACAGCAAGACGAATGGCAGCCATTTTGTAAACGTTAACAACCTCTTACCTTACATGAACTGCAACGTCATTAGTTAGGAAACCAGCGTTTTATATTAGCTTTCTAAGTTGAGGTAGTTGAGAAAACATGGACAGTGCATAGAATGCACGCTAAGTATTATAGAATAACAGTTTCCAGGTACTAAGCTTAGCTTGCTTGCAATGGAGTTTGCGTCTATGAATTTTTTAATTTTTTTTTATTGGGGAAAACAAACAATTATTACACATTAAAAATTACAATAAGATAGAATAAAAACGTAATACAAATGTGAAATCAACCACGTTCTCCACAGGTACTCAATGAGACAGTTTGGTACATAAATTAAGAATAGTGTTACAGACAGTAAAAAAGAAAACACAAACAAAAAGAAATTTTGTGGGTGCGTCATAAGCTTAAGAATTATCTCTCCTAGGATTTTCATCATTGATAGATAGCTTCGATTAGATACGAGGAACAACGCATCAGATTCAAGTACCTTAACTGGATTTTCCAACAGGCAATTAGATGCTGCATTATTTTGGTTTACTCAAATGTTGTGGTACAAAATAATCAGTATCCAAGCACGATCTTGTCTGTATCTTGATGAATTTGGAGTGTGTCATCAACTCATCACTGTATTCTTAAATTTTTCTGTAGACATATCATCATTTATAGATGTATCGCATTTAGAGATTCTCAAAAAAGAACCATCCTCACAGTAATCGTCCAAAATCTGGTATATCTAAGAATGTGAACATTCTGAAAATACAGATTTACTCCTTTAATATTTACGTAACCAGGAAAGTTCTTTTCTAACATATTCCTTCCTCCTGGGAAACACACGCGCCACAAATCTCCGACCTTACCTATCAATAAACTACCGACTCCAACTAATATTAAAAGCTCGCAAACATAAAAACTCCCTAAGAATAATGAGCCAGTTCAGCCAGCTCTGAAACTTGGCCAATATAAGGGCAAACGATACTTGGCCAATAAGGCCAGACGATAAATAACGCACGGCGCTTAGAAAAGTGTTATTAAGGCTCCGTCGCCTTAAATATTCTTGGCATTACTCAAGATTAGGGTTGGTGTTGCTAGTTTTATGTTTTCTTTTTTTTGGTATGTAAACACTGGAGGGTTTTTTGTAAGGAAGTGGTGCAGATAAACTTCTTTTATCGTAGAACAGGGAGTGGATTGTAAGTTGAACAGGTTTTTCATTAGTGCTTGTTGAGTGAGTTGTGCTTAGCAAGAAATGTCTAAGTGTTAAGTACCAGTAATTGCTATTAGAACAATCATCATCATTTGGATCGGGAGTGTTTTATTGGAGTGACTTTCGACTAATATAGCTCGAAGGACCTACTAGTTAGTGGACTGTTTAGTTATTATTATTCGAACATCATCATAATTATGCGCAGCCTTTTTAGAGCTATGATGGGTTCAGCTTGTAGTCTAATCAGAATAGATTCATTCTAACTGCTTTTCATTAGGTTGTTACGTCATTGTATATCAAGTAATCAGCTGTACCGTATCTAGTAGTTCTTAAAACTTAAATTCCTTTTAACAATGTGCACATAATACTGCGTATACTCGTTTAAATTCTGGGCTACCCGATTTCATCGTAATCTACATAATATGATTTTGGACTGACAAAGCTGCGCGCTTATGATATTGCATGGAAAACATTTGCCTTGTAAAACAAAATTCATGAATAAATCACCATGGCAAAGGATTAATAACTATTCATCGTACAAAATCAACACAAAATAGTGGAGCTACCTGTAAAACGGATCAGAAGCGGTGATCAAAAACTACCAAAAAAAAAAACCGGCCAAGTGCGTGTCGGGCCACGCACAGTTTAGGGTTCCGTAGTTGCCCATCAAAATACTTATGCGAACTAACTAAACTGATTCGCTGAATTTAACTTAAAAAAAAAGAATTTTCAAAATAGGTCTAGGTGTCTTTGAGAAATCGGGGAAAATACATTTAAAAAAAAGATTACGACGAATTGAGAACCTCCTCCTTTTTTTGAATTTAGTTAAAAATAGTTGACAATAAAAACCTACCTATACCCAAATCATACCCACCTATTATAGCTGTAAAAATAAAGTTGACAAACTTACATTTGCAGTTGAAGATTATGTTCTCCGATACATTTTGTTTAGGAAAATGTGTTATCCAAGTACGTTTTATAAGTTGGTCGACTATTACTCGTAAACTTGTAAAGCCTACTTAGTCATGATAATTTTCTTTTAAACTTCGTTATATATACTACTATTGTGATTTTTTTCACATCCTCAAACATAACCGTTTAGCTGGTAGAGGGGGGGGACACTCGAGTCGAGCAAAAATTAGCACTTTAAAGCTTAATATTTCACAAACGAATCTTTTTATCAAAATATTGTTAATGGAAACTATCAATATTTTTTAAAGACATATTTAATGATATCCCACACTAAGGGGTACGCGAGAAAAAAAAAACATCCCCACTTTACGTGTACAGGAGGTACCCTAAAAAAAAATATTTTACGAGATTTTATTTTACCACTTTTTTGGCACAACAAATCCGTATATTTACACCAAATTACAGCTTTCTAGTACTGGGCGTCTCTGAGCTAAGCTGCGGACAGACGGACGGACGGACGGACGGACGGACATGGCGAAACTATAAGGGTTGTTGACTACGGAACCCTAAAAAACTAGCAAATCTGCTTTCAAACAATCTATTTATACTGTTTGAACCTAGTAAGTAAATGACCACGTCTTAGCAGTGAAATAAGCCTAGTCGTCGACACATGTGGCACTCCAGGCAAGTGCGAAAGGGGTATTTCGGTTTATGGAAAACAAAGAAGCTGCCAAAAACTTGATGGTAACTATGGTGAGTCACCAGAAAAAGACATTTGCAAAACCATAACGGTTGCGTTACCATCTCAGAAAAAATGTTAAAATGTCTCGTGTGCTTGCATTTACATCTAATTACAACTGTTTCTGAGGTTGATAGTTTCAAAGAAAAAGTTGTGGAGAAATTGCTATAGATGAGTTTCTTCGGTATACGGGTGTACTACATATATGTGAGAAATGCAATCACCTATCTTCGAATCTGTTAAACAGTATCCATTTTACTACAAAAAAGTTAAACATCGGTTGAACACTTGTCTAAAAAACTATTATTTGACGTTTAAAAAAGGGTCGTTTTGAAGTTACACTTTTTAAGACAAGTGTTCAACATATGTTTAACTTTTTGTAGTAAGACGGTATAAGTGCCAGCCCTAACGAGACGGATTAGGCAGTGTTCACAGGCACGCTGCAAACAGCAGTGAGCTCTTATCGGTCGTCTGGAGATACTTGACTTATGAGTCACTTAGTTTTACTCGGGTACTGTGTTCTAGTGTACCTGTGCCCTTAATACTACATAATACAGGGAAAAGGTAAATTTTGGACGATTGGTCATGGACAACATGACTTATTGTGGGAGTTTCTAAGATTTAGTTATTGAGGGAACATTGGGGATTTTAACTGTGTCCATTCCCCTGACCAAACGTCAGTTTTGTTTCACCACAAGTGAAATAAAACTGACGTCAGGGGGAGGTAAGGGGTCATCTAATATTCGATACTACAATTTGCTTCTTACTTGGGAACGTATTGTGGCATTACAAGTATATTTTGGGAAATTACTTAATGATTTGCACTGCGAAAAAATAGTTATGTAAATAAAAAAAAACTTGAAACTAATTTTCTAGTTGACTTCTAAAAGGAGGAGGTTCTCAGTTTGGTCGACTTTTTTATTCAACTTGTATATGTTCATAACAGATGGGCCAACTTATGGCTTTCATAATTTAACTAAAGAATCTAATTGACGAACTAATTCGATTTTCTCAGCAAATACCCGTAATATTGCTATTGTTTATGTGTAACCTAGTTGTTATACAGCTGTGTATCTATCTTAATGTAAAGGATTAACATTTTTGGACGGTTAGTAATACATATTAGAATTTAACGTGGTTTCTAAACAGCTTTTATCTGGAGTTAACCGGTTCTTAGTCACCAAGTCTGTTTAAACAACACAATCGCTGTAAATTACAACATTGTGTATGGCAGGGTTAAAGAAGATAAGTTAAGATTATTTATTTTAAACCATGTTATGTTATAAATCATTAGCAAATGACACCGGCTTAGCACGGGTGGCAAATCAAATCAATCAAATCGAAGCAATTATTTGAAGTTGGCCAGTTACAAGCATTTTTGAATTGTCAAAAGTATGCAGTATGAAAAAAAGTTCAACCCAAGTCATTGATAAAATAGCTAGTTCAAAAGTTCTCCATAATTTTTCTAAGTATCTACCTATGTGATTAGAAAATAAAAAAGGGAATTAGTCGTTTTGTTTGAGACTAGCGGCCCTTCCCGGCTTCGCACGGGTGAAGGTGGTCTGTTACTCAGGGTGAATGTTGCTTTCTAATGATGAAAACATTTTTGAAAAAATCGGCACACAGTAGTTTTTTAGTTTATTTTTTACAAAAATACACACACACACACACACAAACACACACACACACAAGAATACAAATCTTCCCTCTTTATAATACTAGTGTAGAAGTATTCCCACTAACCAGTAATCTCTAAGCAATAACTGCACCAATAAACTAGGATAGGATTCAAACACTTAAAACAATAAACCACCTGTAACTTTCTCCGAAAAAATTAAAACCATTTGCTAAACTTACTATCTCAGAGTAGACCAATTACAAAAAACAATAACACAGGTAAACCGGTATACAATTAAACAAAAAAGGTTTAAATCCACGTGGACATAACGTGGAAACCCCGGACGAAATTCTCACGAAATATTTAGCATAGTATAAAAAAAAGATGAAGTAACAAAAGAGGTTCACCCGAACTCGAAAATTTGAAATTCGAAATATACACACAGTTTGAATGCCGAACGATTTTGGACGCGGAAAAAATGCAGGTAACAAAATTATGACTTGAGTGACGTAAGCGGGACCGCAGTCTGGAGTCCGGAATAACGTGGTTGTTTCTCTTTATTTTTTTGTTGTTTTGAGGCAAAGGAAATTGCTGGTTTAATTGTTTTTGAATATGGGAGCCTCTGTTGTATGATGTACCTATGTTATTGAATGGTTTCTGATGGATTTACATGGTCAAACTTTATGAAATTTCGTATAAGTATTTGTTTTTAAGAATAATGAATTGCTTTTACAGTTAAGTATTTTTGTTTTTTGCCGAAACCAAACAAAACTCACATTTTCTAATTTACTGCCAATGCCCTTTATTTACTGGCTTCTAAGATATTATGTACTATATAAACCTAGTTTATTATAAAATTAAAAACGAAAAACAAGCCATTCTTAGATTTAAATAATGTAAATGCATTAAAGGGGAAATACAGATTTATTGTTATTTTTATTTAATTAAGGTCGTAATGTCATAATACAGCTTTACGACAGTTTCATAACATAATTCGTAAAATATTAATGACTCATTAGCAATTTTTCTTACACAACTCGAAACAAATAAAACATACGGTTAGTAAATTATTTCCCGCTCGTCGAGAATTCCCACATTAAAGTTAATAGAACTGCCATATTATAAAATTACGATCGTACCTATTTATAGTTGTAATGATAATTTTCATCAGCCTACGTATTCCAAGATGGCGGCATCACGCATGCCCGACCCATCAAGCCTTTCTAGTAATGGGAATGGACATTAGAAAGAATGCCATAAATTCTTCGGGACCATCCGTTTTGGGGTCCCGTCCCGTGATCCGTCAGCTTATAATAAGCCACATATGGGATAAAAGTTGACCTTAATTATATAGAAGGACCGCGGGTGCTTAATATTTACCTATTTTTTTACTGATTAATGTCACCCGAAAAAAGTACAGTCAGCATCAAAAGTTGCTGAACACATTCAGATTTTCAAAATCGCCGTACACCGTATTATTACGTATTATTAGGGTGTCCAGCGATTTTGAAAATCTGAATGTGGTCAGCAACTTTCGATGCTGACTGTACCATGTTTCAAAAAAAAAACTATGTAAATCCAGGATATAAACTATCTGTGTATCAAATTTCATCCAAATCCGTTCAGTAGTTTTACGTGAAATAATAACGATCATACATCCTCACAAACTTTAGTAGTAGGTAAGTAATATAAGTACCTAAAAACAATAATTAAAAGAAAAAAATAAATGTAAAAGAAATAAAGGAATAATAACTGAAAAACATACAAAAATCTACCGTATATTTTTATTCTGAATTCGAGTTACATATTTATTCAACTGAAAATTATAACTACAAAGAGTAAATAATATATAACTTGAAAAAACATGTTATTGTGACGTAGTAAGTAATATTCATTGTCATCTAATCAATTTATTAACACCTACATTACCTACCTATGCCGGCGACTTCACTCGCCTGAAATTCGCTAATTATCCCAGAGATTTTAATAATGGGATAAAAAGTCCTATGTGTTTTTCTAGACTATAATTTAAGTCAGTATGTGCCACAGAATTCACCAAAATCTCTACAGCCGTTGTAACGTAATGCAGTAATAAACATCCATCCATCCAAGCCAGCGGTTTTTTATTATAAACTATCTATATACGTAATTTGTTTAGTAGTTTTTGTGTGAATGCAACAGACATCCATCCATCCCTCCAAATTTCGCATTTATAATTTAGTGAGAAAAATAAAAATAAAAACTCACCAGTTTCAAAAGCCACTATATAATTTTCAATATGGAACCTTCAAAAACTGAACTTCTTTTTTTTTAATACCTCGGCTGCCGGTAATCGTGACTTATGGTTCAAAACGAAAGTTTGGAGAATTCACCTTAACTTAGCGTCAACTTATTTTTATGTAATACCATTTTGTAAGCGTACACTGTTCGTTCAAAAACTAGTGTGTTTCAATTGGTACTGGTACCTACCGAATTGATGGGATTTAAGAGGATTATACAAATATTATTGGGTAACTTCTTCAGAAGACGGCAAAGGTCAATTTTATGGCATTAAGAAGATAGTAATAAATGTTAACAAAGTTTAAAGTTTTTGTAGATTTTACTACTTAAGTAATCTTTAAAAATCGCCACTTTCTTCGGGATAACCAACACATTCAATGCCCGTTTCTGTTGCCATTCAAGTCTAAGTTGTGCTTAATTTGTGACTCAACGAGTATGACTTTTTTAAGTTACTTTTGTTTTATATTTTTATATATGTATAATGCCTCTTTTTTAAACCGCTTGTTCCCCGTACGTAACCGAAGTAGAAAATTGGAAATTGCAATCGTAAAATAATATCCAGGCATTTATTAGACATAGATAATATACTTTCAAAATAAACAGAATGCTCACCTGTCTTGTATAAACATAAAACCGTTTTGATTTTAATAAACACAGTAAATCAACAAAATTCTTTTCATCGAAGCCGATATATTGACAGACGATTAAAAAATACTGAACATATCAAAAGTAAACTTCTCTCTATCTACAACAAATAAGCAACATAAAAGGTGTTATCTAAAAAATCTGAAGTATCTGTATGCTTAACTTGCTAGTAATCGGTTAAAAGCATAGATAACGCACGTTATTTGTCGGTTAACTCACAAAAAATGGTTCTAGTTAAGTGCGGCTTAAGTAACTGATTTGGAGATGCTTACTTTTACTAACACTTTCTATTTAATGAGATAGTTTGAACTTGTACACGGGTTTTTTTGGAGAAAAGTGATAAAAAAAAGATAAATAGCAGTTCAATAACAAGGGAATTCCATTGGGTTATTTTAGATTTAAACTTTCCATAGATCTATAATAATTAGATTTTCGCTGGTAATGATCTAAAGCATACTCGTAATGAGAAAATGGCTAATTGAAACATTAAATGTGCTACCCATCATATTATATGATATGATTTTTTTTATATTTTGTCTCGCATGCGATGTGACTCAAAGTATAACTGAATTAAGATTTAAAGATTACTGGATTTCTTTACAAGCTACCAAAAGTGCATTCCAATACCATCAAACATTTAACTCAATAAAAAAACAAAGTGAATTTCACGTCCCTAATTGTTCAATTACATAACACAAAACAAGACAGACGACAATATCCGTTTTATTATATATTATACACGAAACGGCATCCATAACAGTCGTTTCCACAAAGGAAATTTGTATCAAAACTTGTCATTGTTCAAACCTTCGCAGTGACGACGCCGACGTTTCTTATGAGAACCGTCCCGTTTTCAAAACTTCACGTCGGCATCAAAGCATTACTGTTCAAGCAAAATGAATTTTATATCTAAAGGGATAACGTTGATTGTGTTAGGTACCATTTTCTAAGATAGGTCGTTATGGATTGGAGGTAAGAGACAATGGAGTGCTCAGTATTCGAGTGTTGTGCGTGTTTCCCGCGATATCGCGTTAATATTCGTATTAAGTATCGGATTATGGCTACGGAATTCGGATACGCATTTTGTAAACGTTTTTAAACGATATTTTAACTGACGCGGGGATATTTTGCGGTGTTTCTCAGTTGCCCCTTTTAGGGTATTAGGTCGGCGAGTAATGGACTGAAAGCAATATGCTCCGGAAATATGATGTCGTTTTTATGAAGGACTCAGGACCAAAGAGGTTAAGTAGATGTTTTTTGCGCGAAGAGGATATAATAAACAGAGTGTTCACCCATCCAATTACGTAATGTTATTTTTGTGTATGTTTTGAATATTTAGCACTTTGCCATGTTGTATAAATTCACAGTGAATGTATTGCGATATCATCGGAATGGATTCAGAGTTCCAGTGAGACTAAGTTGACCAGGATTGGCCATCACATGCAAAGGATAGATTGTGAAAACGGTGGTAGAGGTACTTGCCCTACTATGAGACACGAAATACTACATATTTAATTGATTCTTCATATCAATGCAAAAAAAGAGCTACAAACCGTCTAGTTCGCGGGACCATCTTGAAAAGATACCACGGCCCTGGAACGCAAAGGGTAACCAAAGGAACAAAGTGAACTTTTATCGTAGAGGTCAGTAAGGAGTTTGGTAGTCCATTTCGCTCCACCTAAAGCGAGGAGGACTCATTTGACGATCTTACACAATAAAAAAGGTATCTATAGAATTAAATAAATCAAGAATAACTAAATTTCTATAATCTCATTAAACAAACATCACGTCTTTACCTAGGAACTATAGAATTGTTCAACAAAAACACCACGTATAGCAATGATATTATAAATAAAAAGAGGTAGATATCGCACTAGCACGCACAAAATGTTGAGGAGAATGTAACACAATTGTAGCACCCTTGATTTAGTCGGATTACAACAGCGAGCGAGGTAAAGTGAGTGCGCGGCGTAACAAAAACGCCAAGTTGTGTCTTCAGAAAGTGCAGAAACTATGGTGCCAAGAAAAATAAAAGTTGTGGAGTGACATACCTTATGCAAGTCTATTAAAAATATATCAATTTTGTATTTTTTTACGAGTTATACCTCATTTTCAAATAAATTTCGTATTATTGACGTAATGGTTCGAAAAGGATAGATTATAGGATGGCAATCTGCTGCGTGACAGAGACAAATAGCATCCGTCATAAGTCGGGTCATAGATTATTCAAACAGAAGCGAAATGGTAGGCACAATTATAGCGTTGCGCTCTAAATTTTTTATGATTAATGTTATATAGAATGAGGTTAGTTATTACTTTATAGTTATAAAGTTATAGTCATAAATAGAATTCAATTTTGCTTGTTGTTTTCATTCATTACCAACTCAATACCAATATAAGAAATCTACTTATTCTCACAGGCGCTTGTGTTGAAGTATATTATTAATTATTAAAATCCTACACATTTATTTCATTTTTATGAAAGTCGCCAATGTAACTAACAGCTATTACGTATTCGACTAAACTATAAATATAAATAAACTGTCTTCAGAAATTTGATACAAATATTTGACCTTATTTAAAATATAATATATATATTGTAAAAAGATAAATTTTCCTTCGCAGTACTTAGTAGCTGTACATTCATTGGTAATCGGCATAAAAATAATAAATAATTATACCAAGCGCGCACCCCACGCGCTTGCCTATTTGTTATATTCAATGTCTCTTCTGTGGTGAATCGACAAACTCTATGATACTCTAGTGTAGTGTGGACTGTACTTCAAGCGCAACACACTAAAACTAGCTATCTCTTTCTATCTTATACGTTCCGTATTATCTATCGCTGTCGTAGTTTTAAATTACTGTATACATTTAAGTTAGTACGTATAATAACAACGCAACGAAATCTGAACGCCATTTAGTATGAACATGGCGTATCTCTCTTTATAATATCATTGACGTATAGTTGACAATACATTTCCCACGTCCGATAATTATCTAGCCAATGTCAAGTTGAAATGACGAAGAATCATCGTTAGCTAACAATTCCTTCCGTAAAAAATTTACGGAATTGTAAAAAAATGTACGGTCATGTAAAAAAATGTACGAAGTCGTAAAAAATGTTGATGCGTCAACGCTTACGCTTATTAATAAGATAATTATATTACTGCAGCCTAGCATACAGTGCTTCGTAAAAGCAAAATATTTTGACCGTGGGTATTATTATTAAATTTACCAAAAATAGTCAAAACTTTAGTATCATCCTCTACCTCATTATCGCTTACCATCAGATACTAGTCAAACGCAATCCTATTTATAAACAAAAAATATTAAGTACTAAATTAAAAAAAAAATCAACAAAATTATACTAAATTGCCAATAACACACTATACTCAATTTTAGGTACCTAAAGGAAAGTTCTAGTGGTTTAGGACTGGGCAAGCTGTTTCAAGATCTAAGTACGGACAGAAAAAGGTCGTCTAAGCGACATTATATTACAAAAAATCTATCTCACGACCTAGATTCAAGCTCATGTTATTTCTATCTGGACTATTTTAGGCGTTTATAAAAATAAAACTACCCTGTATTATGGAAAAGGTTAGGGATATCGAAAAGAATAGTTGCTTCGTACCTGTTACTGAGCTAATCATTCTGCCGATATACATAACGGTTAGTGGCCATAAAGCAAAGATATTCGATCAACTCCATATGAAACTGAATCTGATTTAGAAAGCTGTACTCCTGAACACTGCACACATTGTAAGGCGTTTCCTCTTTTTCGGGAGCCCTGACTTCCAGCATGCTAGTAGGTTTCAGTTTATTACCGACTTCAAGAAAAAGGAGGTTATCAATTCGACCCGTATGTATGTAATATTTTCAGAACTGCCCAGTTTTTTAAGCTATTGCATAGCTTCTATCGCGGGCCTTGAGCGCGGGGACCGAATCTAGAAATTCCGTAACGAAAAAACCTCACGCTCCCCACTCCGACGGGCAAGGAGGTGTGATTGAATATAAGGTTTATAGGCGAGGAGCCACCAATCCTGAAAGCTCCGTGATCACGGATTCTAATATTTTTAATAAAAATTATAAGTTAACGTTTAGACGAACAAGATTTGCTTGGTCGGCGTGGATTTGATTGGCCGGAAATATTTTAATTAAATTTTTTTATTATTAAATTTCCACATTTTTTTTCCGTCATCACGGATTTTGATTAATCTTATATAGAATTGTGTGAAATATTCTGTTCAACAATAAAAAATCCGGCCGACCAATGATTTTTAGCCGGAAAGGTCACGCATACCTATTTGAATGGTGTGATAAGGGGTAAAATTATCCATTATCACGGAATCCTTTTTTTTTTTTTAATTCACGCGTTTTAATGTCACATTTATGATTATCTTGGTATGCGTGCTTACAAACTGCCGAAAGTATCGCGCATACCAAATTTTAACTCTCCGCTTTTTAACGGTTTCTATATTTCTGTAAAGAGCGAGTGAGACAGATTTTTGGTTCAAGTTGAAACCTTGCATGAGTTCGTCTCTTTCTATTCCCTACGAATTTAACATTTACCTGCCTCAAAGATACACAATACCGTAAAGTGAGGTTGTTTTATGACAGGGCTGCATAGTGTTAACTCTCTTACTCCGATTTCTTTGAAGTCCATAAGACGGCTCCAAGAGTAAGTGAGATAAGAGTAAGATTGGATTTATGTTGAAGTTCCATAGGTCTTTCTCTCTTACTCCGAAAAGGTCACAGCATACCTACGATGTCCTACAGCATTTTGGGGGTTCAGATCATTCCGACATTTTAGTCTGCTGTTTTCCTAGCTGTCAAAAGTATCGTTATTTTGTATAGCTTACTACGCATCAGCATTCTAAATATATTTATTAATTTAACAAAATTCACTGTTGAATATTTAAAAAAAAAACATTTTATTTGGATTTAAAATTGTCAAACCGTCTAATATTTGTACATCTTTTGATATTTTAAACAGATATTGATTTTTTGGTGATATTGTGTCGGTTTTAGTGATATAGTGACGATATATTGCAAGGTTTCAACTTGAACCAAAAATCTGTCTCACTCACTCTTTACAGAAATATAGAAACCGTTAAAAAGCGGAGAGTTAAAATTTGGTATGCGCGATACTTTCGGCAGTTTGTAAGCACGCATACCAAGATAATCATAAATGTGACATTAAAACGCGTGAATTAAAAAAAAAAAAAGGATTCCGTGATAATGGATAAATTTTACCCCTTATCACACCATTCAAATAGGTATGCGTGACCTTTCCGGCTAAAAATCATTGGTCGGCCGGATTTTTTCTTGTTGAACAGAATATTTCACACAATTCTATATAAGATTAATCAAAATCCGTGATGACGGAAAAAAATTATGGAAATTTAATAATAAAAAAATTTAATTAAAATATTTCCGGCCAATCAAATCCACGCCGACCAAGCAAATCTTGTTCGTCTTAACGTTAACTTATATTTTTTATTAAAAATATTAGAATCCGTGATCACGGAGCTTTCAGGATTGGTGGCTCCTGGGCTATTATAATTATACACAATACAAAATATATAGGGGGGGGAGGGGAGGGGAGTAGAGTGGAGTGTTCGAGGTTTTCGTCATGGGTGTCGTTTTCATGGTTTTCGAGGAAGTTGAAACCGATTGTGCAGTCAAAATGTAAATCCAAGATGGCGGCTGCAAAAAATATCGAGGTTTTCGTCATGGGTGTCGTTTTCATGGTTTTCGAGGGTGTTGAAACCGAGGGTGCAGTCAAAATGTAAATCCAAGATGGCGGCTGCAAAAAATATCGAGGTTTTCGTCATGGGTGTCGTTTTCATGGTTTTCGAGGGTGTTGAAACCGATTGTGCAGTCAAAATGTAAATCCAAGATGGCGGCTGCAAAAAATATCGAGGTTTTCGTCATGGGTGTCGTTTTCATGGTTTTCGAGGGTGTTGAAACCGATGGTGCAGTCAAAATGTAAATCCAAGATGGCCGCTGCATAAATGATCGAAGTTTTCATCATGGGTGTCGTTTCCATGGTTTTCGAGGGTGTTGAAACCGAGGGTGCAGTCAAAATGTAAATCCAAGATGGCGGCTGCAAAAAATATCGAGGTTTTCGTCATGGGTGTCGTTTTCATGGTTTTCGAGGGTGTTGAAACCGATGGTGCAGTCAAAATGTAAATCCAAGATGGCCGCTGCATAAATGATCGAAGTTTTCATCATGGGTGTCGTTTTCATGGTTTTCGAGGGTGTTGAAACCGAGGGTGCAGTCAAAATGTAAATCCAAGATGGTGGCTGCAAAAAATATCGAGGTTTTCGTCATGGGTGTCGTTTTCATGGTTTTCGAGGGTGTTGAAACCGATGGTGCAGTCAAAATGTAAATCCAAGATGGCCGCTGCATAAATGATCGAAGTTTTCATCATGGGTGTCGTTTTCATGGTTTTCGAGTGTGTTTAAACCGATGTTGCAGTCAAAATGTAAATCCAAGATGGCGGCTGCAAAAAATATCGAGGTTTTCGTCATGGGTGTCGTTTTCATGGTTTTCGAGGGTGTTGAAACCGATGGTGCAGTCAAAATGTAAATCCAAGATGGCGGCTGCAAAAAATATCGAGGTTTTCGTCATGGGTGTCGTTTTCATGGTTTTCGAGGGTGTTGAAACCGATGGTGCAGTCAAAATGTAAATCCAAGATGGCGGCTGCAAAAAATATCGAGGTTTTCGTCATGGGTGTCGTTTTCATGGTTTTCGAGGGTGTTGAAACCGAGGGTGCAGTCAAAATGTAAATCCAAGATGGCGGCTGCAAAAAATATGGAGGTTTTCGTCATGGGTGTCGTTTTCATGGTTTTCGAGGGTGTTGAAACCGATGGTGCAGTCAAAATGTAAATCCAAGATGGCGGCTGCAAAAAATATCGAGGATTTCGTCATGGGTGTCGTTTTCATGGTTTTCGAGGATGTTGAAACCGAGGGTGCAGTCAAAATGTAAATCCAAGATGGCGGCTGCAAAAAATATCGAGGTTTTCGTCATGGGTGTCGTTTTCATGGTTTTCGAGGGTGTTGAAACCGATGGTGCAGTCAAAATGTAAATCCAAGATGGCGGCTGCAAAAAATATCGAGGTTTTCGTCATGGGTGTCGTTTTCATGGTTTTCGAGGATGTTGAAACCGAGGGTGCAGTCAAAATGTAAATCCAAGATGGCGGCTGCAAAAAATATCGAGGTTTTCGTCATGGGTGTCGTTTTCATGGTTTTCGAGGGTGTTGAAACCGATGTTGCAGTCAAAACGTAAATCTAAGATGGCAGCTGCATAAATTTATCGAGGTCTTCGTTCCATCCGGGTGTCCCTTGACACCTCTCAAGTTTTTTTATTTTTTTTATATACACCCCCAAACATAACCGTTTAGATGGTAGAGGGGGGGACACTCGAGTCGAGCAAAAATTAGCACTTTAAAGCTTAATATTTCACAAACGAATCTTTTTGTCAAAAAATTGTTAATGGAACATATCAATATTTTAACTTTTTTTATTTATTTAATAATAGAAAAAATTGTTTTCTTATCGGTCACCACGCTCAAAAAGTGTAACTTGAATTAATATCAAAGAAAAAGCAATACTGCATGAATAAAATAAATAAATAAAATTATAATTGCATAAGTTGATACAAAATGCTCTGCAATAGCTTTACCGCGGCAGTCCCCGAGTGCCACACGTCTTTTTTTTTATATTTTTTAATCAGAATACATAGTAGGTAAATTAAAATATTAAAAAAATGTGAGAGAAAAAAATATAAATAAAAGCGCTTATGTAACTCCAGGGTGGAGGCAATTGTTATACATTATGTATAAAGCCCACATACACACCACATGGACCCATAACTGCCACTGCTTTTAGCCTACATGACAAGGGTAAGAACACTACTCTAGGGAAATTACCATGATCAAAGTATAACGTAAACCAAATATAGGCAGAAACTATATTTAGACTTCACTATGATGACAATTTTTCTATTATTATAGGGGCGAAACAAAATGAACAGAAAGACTGGACTAGTCAACAAGTTTGGCAGAGACTCTTTCAAAAGAACAAAAAAATCTAATAGGATATCCGCAGACTAGTGATTCTGATAAGAGCATAAAAAAACTGGCAGAACTCGATCTCTGGTCCAGAAGATAGCTTCACACGCTACGACACGCGCGATCAGTTCGCTCCAATATTAATAGATTCATAGTAAGCGGTGAGAACGGACGATATACCGCTAGACACGGGTAAACAGTAGAATGTGCGAGTGCTTGAAAATTTTACACGCTCGTGTAGGTAACAGAACGATTTGGTTTAAAATATAAAACAATATTCCAGAGACTAACGATCTCTGAGAAGGTGGATTAGATTTCGGCAAATAAAGCAGAGACCTCAGTTAAAGAACTAAATCAGACAGACAGTCAGTCAAAGTAAATCACTTCACTGTGCATTACAAATAACATCAATAAAACAGTTGTTAAACTAACAGCACATAATAAAACAGAACCAGTACAAGACCCAAATGAAATAGATAAGATTGAAACAACTAATACAAAGAATCGTGTGAAAGGCTTCTTAGCCGGCACACAAACAGCTCTTATTACTCGTAATATTACCGGCCCCGCCTCGAGGCATCGTGTGGAGCCGTCCTTAATGCACAGCTTTCTTGGGAAAGTTACAAAAAATAAAGTAGGTGTAAGAAGTTACAAACGAACTCCAGTAAGGATTAATAATGTAGACGCCTGCGGGTAGGTGATGGTTCTTAGAAAATTTTGGTGTGTTTCGTGCTGTATATATATAAGCTTTACGATGAACCTGTTCCACAGTATCTGAACTCTTCATAATTTAAAAGAAAGTTTTAAAGGGTTGATGAAAGCAACTGAAGTGGATGAAAAAAATACAGGTGCTGAAGTGCAACTTTGCCGTCTTTCATTAGACGGTACTGATATTATAACAGAAATTAAATAAGTGAGGGTAACGATGCAGTTCTGATTACACAAAATCGTACCTATTAAAATAAAGAGGTTATTAGAATAAATGCTACAAGTTAAACATTTCATGCTAAAACGATTTGTTTTATACTTGTAAGATGTGATGAATGTGTCATGGAAGTACATGAATGTACTGAATAACAAAAACAACCCACACAGGATCCTAACATGGCATTATGATTTTTTAATATTGAGTAAGTACCAATTATTTGGGCCATCAATCAAATTCTCCGTATAACTGCGGTGACTGCACTTTTATTACCTACACACAGACGTACATTATTTATAAGTTACAAGTCATATTTACTTTACGAGTAATTATAAGAATGGCTTGACGTCACGTTGCCGACGTTAACGTGAATCCACCACGTCACGATTCATTGGAATCTTTGGTGTTCCAGTTTGAAGACAATCTTACTTTCAATGTCCAGAGTTTTTGGCTTCAAAAATATCACATAACATTTAATGTTACGAAGTGTCCCGATGCGATGCTCCAAAAAAGTGATTTTAAGGATTATTTTGAAAGATAGTGTACTCTCTAGTAAAAATAGTACATGATGACAAAAACAACAGACGACAAATATGTATAAAATTATAGCATTATGATTTTGACAATTAGAAAGTTAACGATTTTTGAGCAAACACATTAATATAAGTTTCAGAGATACATAACACTTTTACTTTAACACTAATAATTAATTAGATGCATATAATCCTCAAGACATAATTAATGTTGATATCTCCTGGTAAATTAAAAATTACTGTTTTCTTGACCAAAGAGAAAAGAAAAAAGTCAACGAACTAAAAAGAGCAATACGAAAAACGATTAACAGAAACCATGAGAAAGAAAAATGTGAAGAAAGTAATTATAGAATTTAATAGTGAAACTATTAAAGATAATTCTAATAAAATTACAACCATTAGAGAAGAGAAAGATTTCCACTAAAAATTGCAACCAAATCTGGGACACAACAGTGTAGTCTGCGATCACATGGTCTGGGAAATACCTGTTAGAAGTACTAGTCATGTTGAACTACTTGATATAATATCACACTTCACTTGTAACGGGTTCAGCCAAGTTAAAATGAATGCCAAAGAACTTGAAAGTGTTTTCTATAAATATGAAACAGTTCCGTGTTTGATTGATTGGGTTGGTTAACTGGTTGATAAAAAGCTTAAAAAGATATAAACTGAGTATAAAAAGGTCCACAAGTATTTTCTACCATTAGATTTTGGAAGATAATAATATTATGTTTTATATGATTGAGAAGGATTTTTCCAAGGTGAAGCTCTAAGCATTTTGGGAAAAGCATGACTACATGTCTACGATAACTGCATTAGAAATCTTCATTTAAGTTCATAAAAGATATAATTTGCCACAGGGGTACTTTGTTAGGTTTATGTTATAATACCCTTCGGGAATTACAGTAGTGACGTTATGATTACAAAGCCAAGGGATCTCTGGGATTTCAATATTATCATCTTCTTCTCTGTTATTTTTATTTATTATGACTACAGAACCATCATCATCTGACACTTTCATCCAATCATCATTTAGTTTAAAAGCAAATATTTTCTCAAATTCAACAAAAAATATAACGTTACTGACTGACGTTGCTACTTATGTTTGCTACATCTCGATATGAGTACACAACTGGGGCGCAGACTACCTCATGCAATAGTTTCTTTGCTGTTACAATTACCACATACGCCACATTTAGTTCCTTAGTCTTAACTTCTTAACACCTGTGCAAATCGTCGTCACTCACGTTAGCTGGTAATATTTCATTTTTATCGTTTATTCTAAGAATATTGACAGTAGGGTTTTTTGTGCAGGATTTGGCGTTTTTATGACAAAGAGAATATTTAAGGTGGATTATTGAGTACATTGAAGTAGCCGTTAATCCTGTACGAACTTTGGATTATCGTACAATATCTCACACAGAGAAGATTAGGTAACAGGCAGGTAGGCATCCCCGTGGGAACGTAAAAGCTAACTGTACTAGGTTTAATGCACCCTGTTTGGTATGGGTGCCCTCTATCTGGCAGAAACTTGTTTCTCCGAAACCTATTTGGCAGAACTCACTTGGCAGAAACTTTTTTAAACGAACATTGTTATGGTATAATTTTTTTTTAATATAATTGTTTTTTGCCTAATGTTTTTATGTCCGAATTTAAATTGGGATACTTTTAAGATGGCAGAATTGTATTGGGCATAATTACTTTTGTCAGAGTTACAATTTTGCATATTTTCATTTAGCATAACGTTTATTTAGAGCGCCGATTATTTGGAATAATTTGACTTGGTATACTTCGAAGATCACAGAATTTCAGAATAGAAATAATTTAATAGTCATAATGAAAAATAAATAAATTGTTTTATAAAATCAATATGGTGTGCTACAAAAGTTAGTGACAGAAATGAATCGCTGCAAAACCGACTTCACGTAGTCTTTTCTGCCCTACCCCTAGAGTGTAATTTATAATCGCGTAGGCGCGGAGGGGCGTGGGACCGCCAGAGACCCGCAGCGCCGGAGCCGTGACAGAAGCCATGCCTGCTGCATGACATGTGCTGAATGCTTGCTGTATGCTTACTGCATCATCTTACTGTCTGGGAAATAAAAACCACACAATTATGCAAAAGATGATTCTGGTTGTGAACTTTCTACGAAATGATGGTTATACTTATTGATTATTATGGAAATGAAATTTATGCCTAAAGATGATTCTGACTTACAAAATTATGGGTTTCGGTGTTATGGTAAATGAGTGTATGCCAAACGATTTTCTGCGAAAAGAGGTTTATGCTATCCGTTGCTATGCAAAATAAAATTATGACGTAAAAAGTTCTGCTATAAAGGGTGGACCCGTTTGGTATTGCCATACACGCTATAATTCTAACTTTTCAATATGTTGACTATGAATGAACCAATAAGATCGCGCATTAACTGCATAAAATAAATAGGATATACCTAAAATTGCCATGCTCTCTTGAAAGAGAAAACAATTAAATGACTCTCTATCTCTCTTCTGTAATGTTATCTTTTGCTAATGTAAAGGAAGTAACAGATGATCATACAATTAGGTGGAGAGAGTTTATTCGGCTAGGGAATGCTCAGTCCATGCTTTATTTCGATGATTGAACCTATAATTTACACATTTACTTTGCAGAAGAAGATTGTTTCAAAGATTTCTTGCCATAATAGCATCTCCAAATTAAGCACTGTATTTCATAACACTTCGTTGCTTTAACTTAACGTTTCTTACTTATATTACCTCAGTATCTACTTGTAATTTGCACATCCTGTAAGCGTGTATCGTGGGAATCATTTCTGTAATGCCTAGCAATCAAAGAAAATAACTAGTTATCGCTAGATTACATATCAATGGAGCTGTGGCTAGTATTTTATAATTACAAATATATTATATTTCAGGAAACGATTGTGGAATATTGACCTGAATAACTTTAGAAGGTAATACTATAAATAACTTATTGACAAGGGTATAGCTGTAGGTAATCATGAATTTGTTAATGAAAACAATCAAGGATAGGTCGGTTATAAAAAGGAAGAAAAAGTTATCCCAAAGATGTTACTAAAGAATAAGAAACAAACATAACGTTACCATTTTTTCAGGAATTTAAAATAATAAAGCTACCATTCCAATTGTTTCTATCTTCAAAAACGATTCAAACACTCATAGTAAAATCCAGGACCGCTTGTAATTTTCCAGACATTCACACAACGCTTACTAAGTTACCACATAATCCTTGTTTAGTTAACAAACTGGCAGGAAACAATGATCTCAAAGGCTGCGCTTAACGACTTGAAAACTTCGCCCCGGGACCTCATCACAACTTCATCCCACCGAACATTAGCTACAAACTTAGTTAAATACTGTAAACAATCATCAACATTACCTCTTAAACAACTGCTTGTAATGCATCCTAGATCCACACAATGCACATCACAGCACAACACAAAACAAGGCACTAAAGAATTCCAAAACACTCGAAAAAAACCACGCGTCCAGCGGCGGGTATCACAAAAAAATTCTAAACACAAAATACTGGAATGCGTGGGAGTTGCGACGCGGGCGACACCGGGGGGGGACGTAACGGACAGGTGGGGGCAGGTATGCACCCTATCCTTAACTTGCGACAAGTGCTGCTCCGGCAAGTGCCGGCGATTGACTGAATCAGAGTGATCTACCTGGGTGCGCGCGCGCAAGGCTGCTCGATCTATTGTTGTAGCGTAGTAGCGTATAACGGATGAAAAGTTTGAATTTTCCCTATGGGAATTTGTGGTTACATTAGACTATACTTACCTAATGTATGAATGGATTAGTCAGTTATTGTTTTTGAAAATATCATTGTTCTTGTTAAGTATGGATTGCCTACTTAAAATGCATGTGAGTAGGTACACTAGTAAGTATTGTTAGTTGTTCTACTATCGCTTTTCAAATAAACCCATACCTAATACATTATGCACAGCATAATAAAAAGTCGATTAAATATTATTTTGTTTGTAGCAAAACCATAGAAAAACTCATGTAACTCATTAATCTTCCAGGAGTACCAGAATTAATTGCTTACAAAATAAATATCATTTACACTCCAAGAAACATTACGTCGGTAATTCCTTTTTCTACAACTTTCTTAATCCTCGAGGTATTTAAGAATTGTAGTTTTGGGAATTAAATTTTAATTTCCAAAACTACAATTATTTTCTCTCATACAGCCAGATTTTTTACCGGTACACAATTCATAAAAAAAATGAGCCCACTTTCCGATGAAATTGGCCACACTTCAATAACTACCCGAATTCATATCCATTGTGGCAACATTACACACATGAATTACATCGAACATGGGAAGGCCTAGCGGCCATTGTGTGAGGGCACCACCATGCATGGCGAGGGTGGGCTCCGACCATGCGGAACAGTGATGATTGGACCGAGACCGGTGCTGATCTAGATTCACTTGCTTTTTTATAGCTTCATAGGACAAGTGGCAATCCATCTATATGCAGGTAAAAACATGCTTTGAGAAGTTGTCGTATAATATTAATGTGTAGTAAAATTTTATTATACTTACATAATCATGTTCATTTTTACCAATAGACCGAGAAAGCTTACACAAAAAAAAAAAAAAAAAGCTTTCGCCTTGAAAACTTTCAAGGCGAAAGCTTTTTATTTTATTTTTTTATAATACTCGGTCTAGGTTCTAGAAATTTAGACCTCATCTTCAGCAATCTAGATTGTTGAATAAATACGAATTATTTATTGCTGCTTATATTCGTATTCTTCCTTATATCTTGAATCCTAAAAAATCTGATTTGTAATTTGAACTCAAAATCCAGCACAACACGCTTCTAAATCCAACCAGGTCAGTTTCATTCACCAAAATATAGATTTCAGATCTAGATAGCGTTTCATCGTTTACAAACGTCCTAGAATTTGAGTACAAGCAACAGTGCTGCCATCTATCGAAGAATGGTGGAGATAACGCGTCTCATACGTAATTGGCATCAAGTAGTGCGTCTTCGTCAATCAACGGACAGGAAAATTAACTTGTTTTTGGGTTCCGTAAAATAAAAGAATCCGTCTTACCACAAAAAAATTAAACACCCGTTGAACACTTGTCTAAACAAATCGACAACGTCAAAACGACATTTCTCCTTGATATAAGGGTCGTTATGCAGTTACCCTTTTTTTAGACAAGCGTTTAACGGGTGTTTATCTTTTTGTGGTATGGCGGTAATGGATTAAAAAAGTGTTTAAGAGGGATCAGAAGTCCCTAGCATGAATTTTCAGGGCTTTTCGAATTAAACGGGAACTTAGAGGTTAATTAGATGAAAAAAAAATATTTCCTCGTTCGTGCACTAGAGGCGCTTTTTCATTTCCCATAAAATTAACGCCGTTAATACTTCCAATAATATACGGAAATCTATCTGTGCTAAGGCTCCTGGACTTAACTTTTTTCAACGACTGTCAATGTATAATGACCTAATTATTTAAGAGAGTAACCATGGAGTTCTTGCCTATTTTTCGACGTTTTAGATGTGA
Organism: Agrotis clavis; assembly: GCA_954870645.1. NCBI lineage: Eukaryota > Metazoa > Arthropoda > Insecta > Lepidoptera > Noctuidae > Agrotis > Agrotis clavis. Next base: position 23,020,747 of record OX940930.1, read on the forward strand.
AACATTCAGTATAAAATATTTTTATTTTGATTAATTGCATCTCGATGTCTTTTATTTACCTTTCCTAAATGCTTACAGCTGTTCCTATATGCATAGCAGCATCTTCAGTTTATATGTGTAAATCGGAGTTTGCTAATAGCATTGATATTACCCAGGCTGTAAAAAAAACGTCTGTCTAAACCAATATACACCCTATCAAATCATAGTTCAAATGAAAATTCGAATAGTCAAATCTGTCCGAACATCAAACATCATCCGGCAAATGCTGGGATGAAAGGCCGTGTAATAAAATTAAAATGAAACTTTTAGTTTGCTCTGTAGTTTCCCTCAGGCGTTCGTAGTGGCAAAATGAAGGTGTCAGCGGAACTAACTCGGAGGGTGTCTGCGCAAATTGGCCTTTGAATTGGTTGCAACTTCAGGGGAAATGTGGAGTTTGATGCAATTTGTGCCTTATTCATCCGGCATCTGACACCTAGCTTCGCAAATGGATTCATGAATTCAAACGCCTTCTGCACGTGTATACGATAAAGACGATATCAAAAACTAACTCACTTTTTGTTTGACTTTCATTAGGAATCATATTATTATTAATCTCGTTTATTCATTAAAACACATTATGTACAAAAATTCTAATATTTAAATATTAAAAAAAGTAAAACAATACAAAACATTTTTATATGGGTATACATATATAAATAGTAATTTGCCGGTGTGGGAGAGACTTCAACTATCTTAAATAAAACTGAAAACAAACAAAGAAAGACAGACTTACCGTCTTACTACAAAAAGTTAAACATCTGTTGAACACTTATGTAAAAAATTGTATCTGCATAACGACCCATATATCCACGTCAAATTCCGTTTTGCAGGTGACGCTTGTTTTCGACATATGCTTAACAGGTGTTTAACTTTTTTGTAGTAAGACGGTAACTGGGGTGCGTCTCATTTCATATAAAGTTATTTGATATATTTTCATTTTAATAACGTTCACATGATATAATCAACGTGAGATATACCAACAGTTGATATAATTTCTTTACACATAATGTTTGTGTTACTCTTAATCTCATTTCATGTAATTTTATTTGATATAACGTTTATTTAAGCGTTTGAAACATATAATTTAACGTTTAAACTATTTTATTTGATGACTTCGTCTTATCCTTTGAGCTTTGATTGTTTTCCTTCAATATTGCTATTGTTATTGGAAAAATTTAGTATCCAAGAGCGAGCGAAGCGAGCTCGGGACCTGGGGCACCCCGACACGGACAGGTTAGGTTCGAAGGGGATGGCGGGGTCTGAAGGACCCCGCCATCCCCTTCGTGTTAGGTTACTTTAAACCTTGCACCCAGAAATAGGAGCCCCGCGGAGCGGGGCTCCGTCGAGCCAGCATGACAGGTAGTAATCAGTTATTTGACCTAGGATGCAAGAGCGAGCGAAGCGAGCTCGGGACTTGGGGCACCCCGACACGGACAGGTTAGGTTCGAAGGGGATGGCGGGGTCTGAAAGACCCCGCCATCCCCTTCGTGTTAGGTTACTTTAAACCCTGTACGCAGAAATAGGAGCCCCGCGAAGCGGGGCTCCGTCGTACATTCATGGCAGGTGGTACTATTACTAAGTACATCAGTGTTAGATTACTAGCCAAAACGAATTTATATTCATTGATTGTTATGCTTATAGAAATTAGTCATTATAAAATTATGTCAATCGTTTATTATGTAAACAGATCGTTATATCAAATAAAATTATATATTCAGTTGTTATCTCTTGTAAATTTTAGAGATTTTGTAGTTATATCATATATTACTTACCCCGGTAACTGTGTTGACCAGACCGGACGTATATCTCCGGTACAACCTCTCCAAGTATACCTTCACTAGGACAGGACAGGCTATTTTACCTACATTCACTGTGGTATTAATTCTCATGCTACAAGAGGAAGTCAATTAAATTAAAGACATGCTCAATGAAAGTCATGGACTAAATAAATATTGCATCGTACAGTCACGAGCGAACAAATCTTTGCATTTATCAAAAGGGTTCTATCTAAAGCTACTTTTATCAAATAGCATTATTTTTCCACTAAAAAGTACATTGGCTACAAAATTAGGTACTACTAAACTAGTTAAAAGAACCAAATAAATAGATTGTTCAAAAAATGAACAAAAAGTCTATTTCAGTCTGCAGGGTTTAAAGGAACTTGGACCCTCTAGAGGGCCAAACCTGCCAGGGTCGCGGGACTTTTCTAATTACCGTAACCCTGTGACGTGAAACGTATTTGAATTTTTAGGGTTCCGTAGTCAACAAGGAACCCTTATAGTTTCGCCATGTCCGTCCGTCCGTCCGTCCGTCCGTCCGTCTGTCCGCAGTTTAGCTCAGAGACGGGGATGTTTTTTTTATTTCTCGCGTACCCCTTAGTGTGGGGTATCATTAAATAGGTCTTTAAAAAATATTGATAGTTTCCATAAACAATTTTTTGATAAAAATATTCGTTTGTAAAATATTAAGCTTTAAAGTGCTAATTTTTGCTCGACTCGAGTGTCCCCCCCCTCTACCAGCTAAACGGTTATGTTTGGGGGTGTGAAAAAATTCACAATAGTAGTATATATAACGAAGTTTGAAGGAAAATTATCATGACTAAGTAGGCTTTACAAGTTTACGAGTAATAACGACCAACTTATAAAACGTACTTGGATAGCATATTTTCCTAAACAAAATGTATGGCAGAACATGTTCTTCAACTGCAAATGTAAGTTTGTAAACTTTATTTTTACAGCTATAATAGGTGGGTATGTTTTGGGGATAGGTAGGTTTTTATTGTCAACTATTTTTAACTAACTTCAAAAAAAGGAGGAGGTTCTCAATTCGCCGTAATCTTTTTTTTATGTATTTTCCCCGATTTCTCAAAGACGCCTGGACCGATTTTGAAAATTCTTCTTTTTAAAATTAAATTCAGCGAATCAGTTTAATTAGTTCGCATAAGTATTTTGATGGGCAACTACGGAACCCTACACTGTGCGTGGCCCGACACGCACTTGGCCGGTTTTTTAGTTCTAGGACATATCGGTTTCCTCACGAAGTTTTCCTTCACCGTTAGCCTGGCCATAGTATGGTTCCCAAAATAATATGATTTATAGAACGAAAAATGTTGATTATTTCAATGCTCCTAAGTGTACGGAACCCACCAGTTCATTAAGAAACTGTAGGCCAACATAGATACGCAACGCCTACCTCCACGCACTCGATACTCAGCAACTGACAGATCTGCGCATCACCTAGATCTTATCGTAGTTAATTACGTTATACCAATCATTTGCATCAGCAAGTAGCAGGGTTGGAAAAAAAACAGTTTTTTTTAAATTATATAAAACAAACAGTTCAAAATGTTTTAAACAAGTGTTTTTTTTGTTTTTTTTTTAGTTAAGGGCATTATTTCAAATTAATTCGACTATGTTTCTTTCCTAGGCTAGATCTTTATAAACTCGCCCTAATAAATTAAATATTTACAAAAAAACGATCAATAGATAACATTTATTTGTATGTTGGCGTAATCAAACGCTTCACATTCACCCGGTAGGTATGTTTTAATGTTGATTTTATATTGGGCGACACGTAGGGACTTTCCTAGCGGGACAGGCGGCGCGCCTCCTATTCGTTCGTAGAATAGTTCATTGTTCATAAGGTATATCCCCGCGCCACGGTGCGGGGCTTTACCTTATGAACAATGGACCGAGAAACACCGATCTACATAGATGTCTAAAAAATAGGGGAATTACCAAATTTCTTTCGACAGCCGACATTAGGGATCGAAGTTTACGTTTTTTATTTATGACTAATGTTGTTTATTATTTAAAATTGTTACAATTTTAATTGTTTTGAAATTATTATGATAATGTTTCAAAAAAAATAGGTGCTATCTTGTCCCATACAAATCCTGGTACTTAGATATTTGTTTGATTGAATGAAATACCTATATAACATAAAAACAATGTTGGCGGCATGTTTGAGTTTATATGTTTGTAAACGCACCCACGACACAGTAGAAATTCCTAGTGTGGGGCAACGTTTTATAAAAAAAAATGATTAAGTCAATTACAATGCCATTGAAAGTTCAAAAATATAACAGCAATAGAGACTCGATTGGTTTTATGTTGAACTATTCAGACTCAAATACTTATTATTTTATTTTCATTTTATATTCAGTTATTGCGACATGAAAAGTAGTTTTAAAACATGTTTTTTTCGTACTGTTTTATACAATGTTTTAAACTTGTTTTAATCTTTGTTTTTAAACATGTAATAAAAAACACTGTTTAATTTCAAACTGTTTTAAACACTGTTTTAAACATGTGTTTTAAAACAACTTGTTTTAATCATGCCAACCCTGGCAAGTAGTATGGGAATAAATATAGAAGTTTCTATTGGTCTAGATTTAAGTCGGTCTAACATTTATGTGAACGGTATAGGAAAACATCATGATGGAAACCGGCATGTCCTAGAACCAATGAGAGATGTGAAATCTACCAAAATGCACTGAGCCCACGTGAAGGATCCCTTTCATAGAGAAGAGGTCTGTGTCCCAGACCACAGACCAGAGCTGGGAGGGACCCAGCAGTAGGAACATTAAAGGATGATGATATATTTTGTACCTATTGAAATTGAATTATACAATAAAGTCTGAATAAGTAAAAGATGATACGGGAAGAAAAGAGACAACTACGAGATGAAGTGATGGTGAAGAGAGAAAAAGATATGAAAGAAGAAGACTTATGAGAGAAACACAGCTAGGAGAATAATGACAACAGCGCGATAATTATCCCAGTCATGTTAATTTCATTCATGATCATGAGACAACTTAATGATTTCGTATTATATGACCTTAATACGCGACTATAATAGTCTACTTACTACAATTTAGCTGCCAGTTTCAGCCTCATCTTAATTTTAAAAAGAAACGTTGATCTAGAGTTAGACGATTAACCTTGTTAGATTTTTTGTACAGCGTGATCAAGAAGCGACTTCGAAGGTTGCAAGCAAGGACGATGATGAGAAGAATTTACGAGCGTGATAATTGCGAAACTTGAAAAAAAAAAAAAAACCAGCTGAATCTAACACAAATGAAACTAGAAATCAAAGACTCAAAGTCCAAAGAATAAATACAAATGAATGTAAACATTACACACGTTTACAAAATAATTGCTAACTCGTCGGAATATTATTTATTTTTACAATAACAGACATTTAATTGATGACTCAAGCAATCATAGAATTCATAGATCATAGAACAATTACTATTCTATGACGTCAATCAGCGCCAGGGATTGCCCAAGACAATAATTAAAACTTTATACCTACATGCAAGTATTTTTCACTACTCAAAATTCTACAGTATTTCAATAAACATACAGGCTAGATTCCCGTGAACAAATCTACAACGATGATGCTTTTTGCAACTGGTGTAAAATCGTAGATGAATAATTAAAATTGATGATGAACTATTCAGTAGTTAGTTATTACATCTGTGGGAGACCGACATATTGGACTGGTAATGTGGTGTTTATGTCGATCTGTAATAAATTATACTGCGTGTTGAATTACTTCTTCCGAATAATAATCTGGAACCACAAAAATCGCACTAAAAGTATGAAAAAGGCAGTGAAAGATGAAGTGCTTCTAAATATGAACAAGCTCTAAATAAAAATTCAATTATTAGTATAAATACAAATGGTTAGGCAGGAATCAAGGAACAATAGTATGAAATGTGATAAATTATTATTCTTCAATTGGTCTGCGGACACAGTAAATATTATGAAATAGTTAATCTGTCTATGTTAATTTAATGAATTTCTCATTTATGATCAATGATTTTGCTTAAGCGGCTCTTAGAGATGTAATAGCCCTTTAGATCTTTGAACTCACCAACAGAACATTCCTCATCATGCTTGCTTTCGTCGAAAAACGAGCAAAGAAAACTAACTTTACTGTCAGCCCCTTAGTAGCAATAATTATGATGGTAATGTAAAAAAGAATTGAACTGATGAAAAGCTATAAAAACTCTTTAGAAAATCCTTTTGAAAGTCGCAGAAATACAAAACAATCACCTCTCGTCTAGGCCCTTTGGTCACGTCTTTGTTGCTTTTGCTTACTATTCATTGTGAATAAACATTCTCCAATGGACATCTTTCGATACCAATCTTCAGATCGTTGAACAAGTGAACACGGAAGATACGTGCATGCAATAACAATCATTACTACTCATATTAATAGATATTAGATTAGCATAAAATTGTATCATGAACATTCCATTTAATTGACGATACCCATAAAAGGTCCTCTGAACACAGAATTATAATAGACAATTAAAATTTGCAATCCATTAAAGTTGAATAACATTCTTACTAGAAATTGAAATATACCAGTAATTATAGGAGACCATATTTTGCAAACATGACTTTGATTTTAAACCTCTAACGGTTTCCATGTTTCTTGTCAAAGCCCTTTTATTTAACCAAGATGGCGGATACAAAGTCTAGTATTTCTGGGCAGGCCGCCAAATAAGGAACAAACGAGTATAGTTTCTATCGAGTTACTTGGTTACCCCATCATAATTTCACTATTGGCACAGCAAGCATATTTCTTCGTCATTCTAGTAGCTACTAAAGAGACCGGTAACAGGTAGGCAAAAAAACAGGCCAGTTCTAAATCTTCTAGAATCAGGCCGACCTCGCCATAAAATCCATGATAGCTCTGTCATCCGTCATCCTCACAAGAGTTGATCTATCTTTTATTTGGTCTTCCCTTCAATCCCTCATTTAAACAGATGATGAAAGAGATGACAATCAAAAGAGAAGTATTGCAATAGAAGACATGCTGCAGTATCATCAAAAGTTTTTTTGTTGAAAGTAATTCCACAGAAGGTTACTAGCAGGGTGACTACTGAGGTAATGACTGGGATAAGTACTAGAGTACCTAAGGCAGCAGAGCATTTTCTACAACACCAAAAATCTTGAGATAAGGGCAAGAGAAAGATAATTAAATAACAGTACCTAACTACACAAGTTACTCGCACGGTCAAATTCGACACATCATTAAACTTCACGAACAGCAAAGACCCACTAGAGACGTCTAATAACGAAATTAAGAACATAACCAAGATACTGTTACCATTATGAGCCTGTAAGTTGATAGCTGTGATATATGTTCAGCTTACAGAGATAGGAGTGACCTTGGACCGTACAGCCGAATGGCAATGTTACTGCTTCCTAGGTTGTTTCACTTTCTAAGACAATATTTTTAACGGTAATGAGTTTCATTGTTTTAAAGTTTTTGTAAATGCTAAAGTAATTTAACTGAGTTTCAGCATAGAATTAGTCAAAATCTCATCTCACTGAAAACTCAAACCGGTTTCGATTCGATGAGATGCCAACTCTAAACGATAGAAGATAGATAAGATCTATAGCTTTAGGTGATTTCTAAGGTATAAAATTGATGTTATAAGTAAATAACAGGTCAACAATAAAAGCATTACAAATAATCGAAGACGGATGGCAACAACTCAATGAGAACTAGGTACTGAAAATTAATTCTTATGAGTATACATGGTCAACAATCCGGAACGCCTAGGTACCTAATAAACACGATAAAAAGAAAATTGCACCTGCAATCGTAACACATCTGTACGTGCAATTTAGATGGTTACAAAAAATGGGGAAAACAGACTCTGCTTACAATGATATAATTAATAATAGGTTAAACCAAATCCGTTTTGAATGTTGGTCAATTTATGTGAAGCAGAGGCTGTTTATGATAACAAATCAGTTATTTCAACTGACCTTTAAAGGAGACAATTTTTTTTTAATACATTTATCTTCATATACAAATACAGCCTACATTTTAAACAATCTCCAAATATTAGCTGGCTATCGCCAAAGTGTTCAATCACACGAGACAATCCAAAATAAACAGACTTTGAAGTCCAGGTATAATCAATCTAGTCAATAATGTTTTGAAACCCTCAAAACCAACATATGAATTTACCACGATAATGTTACCTCCGAATATGTTTCGGCTTTTTGTTACAGAGCAGTCAGATACATATCAAAAAGTCTTTCTTTTAACAACATCTAGTTCTAAAATATAGAAAATATCATCTAAAACTCACCGGTTCTCTCCAGGTCCAAGTTTATTGTTCTCAACAATAGCTGTAGCCCTGATCCTATGGTCAGGCTGTTCCCCAATCAGTTTCTCACTCCTACCGTTGTTCAGATGCTCCCTAGCCACACTGTACGATACGTCACAAATATCCCTATCAACAACAACACCACTATCACTTTCACAAATCACTTTAACTTTCTCACTCGTGTCAACTTCGTGTTTCTCCGGCTCTACTTTTTCTTCTTCTTTTATTATGTCCTTCTCTTTCTTTTTGTCGATGCCGTTGGCTATGACGGGCGCTGGCTTCGCCTGGAGGGATTTGGGTTGGGCTTTTGGAGAGGAGATGGTGGGTTTGCTCTCGATGGCTCCGTTTTCGTTTATAGATGTCACGTAGACTGTAGAGTTTGCTATGTAGCCGTTGAGCTCTTGTCTGTTTTCTGGTTGAGTTCGTTTTCGACGGTTTAGCTGTAACAAAGGTAAAAACAAGTCAATTCATGTCCTTCGCTTTCATATGGATTTAAAGTGCAATACTCGCAACCGGTGTGGTAATATCACTAGATTTGGGAACATGGAAGACACGAGAGGAGTTTGTAAGGATGATGAAGAATAAACGTTGGGGGAAAAGTCGCGTATTTATTTATGGAACTACTAGCGACCCGCCCCGGCTCCGCAAGGGTGCAATATCTATTATGTTATGCATGTTATCATATAAATATAACCTTTCTCTTGAATAGCTCGATCTGTTAAAAAAAAAAACCGCATCAAAATACGTAGTTTTTAAGATCTAAGCAAGATGTATGTATATAGAGACCGACGGGCAATTTGTAGTGATATTGTCTATGTTCTGAACAGTCATGCCTATGCAATCAAATTATAGACAATTAATCGCACGACAATATCGTCTTGACCTGATTACGACAGACATTAGATAATAAACTTAACTATCGCTATCTCGTAGCTAACATGCAATATTGATGACATCAAAACTACATTAGTCGTAGTACTTTAAGTAATGATGTTTGAACACAAGAACAGCATAATATTGTACTGGCTCCAGATAGCTCTATTTGCAATGATGTTGAACTTAACTAGCGTAAGGTACCGGTCCTACTGTTAGCGAAGAAGCGGCTAGCTATCGCTTAAGAACCATACAAAGATATAGGGTCAGTTAATGAGATATTTACTTATAGTAGGTTCTAAGTACGATAAAAGTCTTTCACACAAAAACTATTGAATAGATTTTGATGAAATTTTAGTGTAGTTTTTACAACAGAAGCTTGTCAGTATTTATCAAATATATCCAGCTGAATCCAGTAAGAGTGGAAGTCAAACTCAACATGGTTTGGGGAAAGGCTGATCGTCTAGGTACACTAGCAGCATGATCTCTCAAAAAGTCGGTTTAAAAATCAACTAGCTCCTATTTGCAAGCTCTACTTCCCACTCGCTAATCGCTACATGTGAAACCAGTGCTCAAGAAACAGTTTCTCAAATTCAAAATCTGCAGAATTGCAACCGGATACATATAATAAATCAATTGAATCACATTTCAATTTCAAATAAGATATTTGAAAAAAAAATCAACACAAGACATTATTAATACTGCAATGTCAGACAAACGCCAGTATAAGTTGACCGTTCATTATGCGTAAAGATCTTGTAAGGCGAGGCCAAGATAAACTGGCTTTTATAGCTTGATGTGTAGTGTAGCCGTGTGTACTTTTTAATAGAATGAAATTAATTAAAGACTCATATCAAACCTTTGATTGTGTTTATTAGCTTGCTTTAGAATGTACTCAAGGTTCTAGAACGTGTAACGTTAATAGCGCAAAACCTCTCGTGGGGTAACTCAGCCCATGTTACTGAACAATGTTTGCTCTAAAACTTTTGGAAAAAAATAAATAAAAAAAAATATATTTTTGCCCATGTTACTGAACAATGTTTGTTCTAAAACTTTTGGAAAAAAAAATAAAAAATAAAAATTTTCATACAAAATGAGAAATTGATCGAGCCCATCAGTATGAAAAATATTTTTTCTTTCCAAAAGTTTTAGAACAAACATTGTTCAGTAACATGGGCTGAGTTACCCCACGAGAGGTTTTGCGCTTTTAACGTTACACGTTGTATACATATAATAAAGAAATATATATTATTCTTTAAATAATAAAACAATAAAAAGTGTTCCTATTTAGATACTTAAACAGACTCACCCATGACAACTACTTGTAGATCATACAAAAACTTATTTCGTGCGGGAATCGAACCCGCCACACGCAGCTTAGCAGTCTCACTTTTCTATATCTATAATATAAAAACCAATTGCTCGCTAAAACTCGAAAACGGCTGGACCGATTTGGCTAATTTTTGTTTTGAATTATTTTTGGAAGTCCAGGGAAGGTTTAGAAGGTGATTTTGAGGCAGTACGAAGTTTGCCGGATCAGCTAGTTTGAAATACTTTTAACTCCCAGTACAAACCCGTCTACATAGAGCTTTAGCCATGTAATTTTATTTTTTATCACCGTCTTGAACGGTACGGAAACCCACACTCCAGTAATCGTGTTAAATGTGCTGCGAACGATGATAAGTGGCTGTCAGATGGCTTGCTTTAGCTTGGATGGTTTCGCATGCCGCAAAGCCCCATCGTACACAAGGCGACGCAAGTCTCCGATACTTTACGACTTTGACATATGACGCGTGGCTGTGTACGAGTACGTAAACACGTACGTGTTAGTCACCTGGATACTAAAGTCGTAAGCTCCGTTACCTTACGACTTTGGTATGAGGATACCAAAGTCGTAATAGGATACCCAACGACGATATAATACTAGACTCCGCATGCATGATCTAAGGAACAAAAATTATTCTGTCAACTCGCTGAGGTACTACGTAAGCGAGGGGGACGGGGTACTGCGTTGTGATTGGCTAACTCAAGGTCTGTTCTGTCTCAACGTATGTTTACGACTCACAGGATTGGTCGAAATGAGACGAATAATATAAGACTTTTTTGCCTTATGTGTTGACAGACATCGGTCGCCTGTTATTATGAGTCTAGTATTATATCGTCGTTGGGTATCCTATTATAGTATTCCAGACTTGCGTCGCCTAGTGTACGAAGGGGATAACAATTTAGTATTTTTGCAGAGTTGCTGTGACACAGTATCCCACACGTCTTGATGAAGGACAAGCCTTTTTCATCACTATGTTGTCTTTCAGCATATTGAGAGCAGGAGAGATGAAATAATTGGGCAGGTGGCCAATAATTGCAAAACATAATTTCTTTAAAAGGACACTTTATTAAAGACTCGAGATTACGATTAATTATTATCGATTTTTAGTACCTTTATTCGAAAGGTACTAAATATTTTTAGATCTACGCACGGAACAAATATTTTTATGACCCGCAAGTAAATAGTTGCTCCGGGTCTGGGTTTTTGTGTTTTTCTATGTTTGTAAACGCACTCACGACACAGGAGAAATTCGTAGCGTGGAGTAAGGCTTATAAAAAAAAGAAAAATATGGGTGAGTCGCATTTTGACAGCTCATAAAAAGTATATCAATGATTGGTGGTATCTAATACGAGTACCCTATTTCCACAAAATGAAAATCTAACCAAATCGCAACTGGTGCCTAGTAAAAAATAATGAGTTTTAACGACAGAAGAATTACAAACAAAAACGAAAATTAAATCAAAAATTGCAAATAAGATTCCAACAAAGGGTGCTATCATGTTGAACAATCTCCTCGTAACGCCCACAGATGGCAGTGTCATGGTTTTTTATGAAAAATGCTAATGGTTCTAGACACAATATGTCAGCACGGTATGCGACCCCAATTAGCAGCAAAAACACCACTTGAGTTAACGTACGGTTTTAAAACGTGAAATGCAACAAGTGGGTCCTTGATGTGCCATTATTATTGTGGCGCTATCATTTTGTGGGAAAAGATTTTTTATGAGAACCAAAATCTGAAGGTTAAAATGCACATTTGGTCTGAATTTTCGGATAAAGTTCCAACACTCATGATATTTTTGCTAACTTCATCGATTATTCGTTAAGATATTAACAAAATTCTTTCATAATCTTTTTGATTTTTTGTTACACCATCAAAAAAAGCATTCTGTTGTTCAGCGCATAGCGATGCGGAAATTCATTACCTATTAAAATTGAGCTGCTTCAAATAAAAAGACTATGAGGACACAATAAAAATTACATAGATAATTTCACGTAGAATATTTATAAGCTCTTTATTCGTCAACAATTAAATCATTGTATAATGTTTGTCACATCAATTACCGATTACAGGTTCTCGTAAGCAGTAAGGAAGAGTCACGAAAAATAATGAAAACGATTTTCTCAAAAATTCGATGGTGAAATTGAAATATCTAAAAAATAAACCCATTCAACATATTTTGATGCAGACGAAGAAGCTGAAAGAGAAATATTTCCACCTGTTTTAACTGCAAATGATATTGAAATAATGTGAACCGAGCGAGTGAATCAAGTGCTCTCCAACTGGGAGTGAAGTAACGAATCGTCCGGAGATGACGGTACAAAGAGTTTGTTGTGCGGGACAAGTCAGAGGCGGTAGCAGTTAGCCACTTTTGGAACGAAGTTCCTTATCGCGCGTTGTGAAAGGGGGCTGGACGGAAAAAATTCTTACGAAAAGTTGGCACGACACTTTTATCCGACTGCGCGACGCAAAGGAGGGTAATGTGTTTATTACCATGGAATGGAATGGACTGGACTGGACTGGACTGGACTGGACTGGACTGGACTGGACCGGACCGGACCGGACCGGACCGGACCGGACCGGACCGGACTGGACTGGAGTGGAGTGGAGTGGAGTGGGGTGGAGAGGAGTGGAGTGGAGTCGCGACGATTATTTTTGTTGAGTGTATACAGTAACTTCGTTCCATCCGGGTGTCCCTTGACACCTCTCAAGTTTTTTTTTTTAGCGTGGTAAAATCATCAAATGATTCCTCCCACCCCGGGCAGGGCGGAAGGGACTGTCAGACTCGTACTGACAGCGAGTTGCCCTTTACTCGCCGCCCGCATGCCCGCGCCTACGGTGGCCGGAGGTTGTCTTGCGACGTCCGTCGCCGTGGGCGTCCACCACCGCGGTTGGGGCGGAGGGAGGACATTGTCCTCTCCCTCACGCGGCCCGCCTCCTCCTTCGCGAGCATGACTGCTTCGCAGAAGGAGGTAGCAGTTAGCCACTTTAAGTTTAATAAGCAAATTATATGTATAGGAAAGGAGTATTATACATTTTAAAATCGCAGTATCAACTTGATACTGTGATTTTAAAATTAAAATACTCGTTTCCTATACATACTTATAATATCTAATCGATGTTATGATAAAGGTTACTGATTGTGCTTTTTTATTTGACTGCTTTATACCATAAATTGGACCTAAGTAAATGCCAACGACTATATATTACTAGACTACGCATTGCACGATCTAACGAACAAAACTATTCTGCCAACTCGCTGAGGTACTACGTAAGCAAGGGGGACGGGGTACTGCGTTGTGATTGGCTAGCTTAAGGTCTGTTCTGTCTCAACGTATGTTTACGGCTCACAGGATTGGTCGAAATGAGACGGATATAAGACTTTTTTGCCTAATGTGTTGGCAGACATCGGTCGCCTGTTATTAGGAGTCTAGTACTATATCGTCGTTGGTAAATGCATACGTATTTAGTTTACGTTTAGGTCACTCACTCGTGCTAGCGCTTGAGAAACGAAAACATTTCTAAAGATTTGTTTGCTATCTTGGCTTCACATTTATTTTGTTGTTCGTGTTTTCAAACCTAGCCTTTTCAAATCCATTAAAACCAAATTGGATATAAAAGTCAAAATAAAACTTTAAAATAAACACAGCGAAGTTGTTATTACAACAATTTCTCACAGCTTGCACCATCATAGTTTTAAGTGGCCTCGCCAAGCAGAGTTGAACTGAATGTAGCCTAGCTCAGTAGCTCGCATTGTCCTAGCTAAATCTATTGTACGCTTTCTATTATACGCCCGCCATATACACGCTGTGTCTCCCAACTTGAGCCATCGACTCGAGTGGTCTCAAGTGGTGGACTGGATGCAGGCCAACTCGCTCGCAAACATTGTCCTGGCAATTTATTGTGTGTAGTGTATGTATGTACTCTACAACCTTATGTAAACCTACTGCATTTTACAACTTGCGGCCTGGAGTCGAGTGGCCTAGTCTAGTGGACCAGTCGAGTGCTGGACTCAGGACAGGCCAGCTTCCCTGTTGTTACTTTGCTACTACGTTCTCTACAGTATTATATTAACACGCTAGGGTGCTATAACTTGCACCTGGAGTCAAGTGGTTTTGTTAAGTGGAGTACACAGCGGTCCAAAAGTCGGGCCAGCTTTGCGAACATTGTCCAGGCTTATTTATAATTATTTTGGATGCATGTTTAATTAACTGTGTGGTACTACTTCTCATGATTTAGAGTCTGGACAGTCTGCTAAGCTTGCTCCAGTTTGCCACAATGTTGTCCCTTAACTAAGCCACTTTTGGCGATTTTCCATCCTAAACTAAAACGCCTACACTACTGGAATCCAGTCCTATCTTGAATCCTTAGAAATCTGATAATGATATGCATAATAAATTAATAACACAAATATATTTTCATGTGAATGTTTCGTCAGCAAAAACGCACATTTTTTTTTCATTTTCTCACACTAGGTATTTCTCTTGTATCGTAGGTGCGTTCACAAACATAGAAACCCACATACACAAACACCTAGACCCAGATCAACTACTTGTAGGTCATACAAATATTTCAGTGCCATTAGGTATATTTACAAGCTGTAGTCTTACAACTTGGGCCACAGAGTCAAGTGGCCTCGTCAAGTTGAGTGTTGGACTGAATACAGGCCAGCTAGCTCGTACACAATGTCCTAGCTAATTTATATTATGTTCTATTTAACTGTATGTAAGTATCTAACAAAGATATTTCTATGTGTTCTTGAGAGGTATGGGGCAAAACGTCGTTGTCTATACCTAAATTATAACCAATCGGTTACTAGCGTTAAAAGAGGAGCTCGTGGTCGTGGCTAAATAATTACGCCGCGCTTGCCGAGGTTGGTCTGTGGATAGGTGACCATCTGTCATTGCGAGTTTCCTCCGTGCCTCTGAAAGCACGTAAAGCCGCTAACTACTACAAAGAGTTAAACAACTGTTGAACATTTGACTAGAAAAAGTGTAATTGCAAAACGACCCTTATGTCAACGTCAGAAGCCGTTTTGCAGTTGACACTTATTAGACTTATTAGACAAGTGTTCAACTTTTTTCAAAATGTTTAACTTTTTTTTAGTAAGACAGAGAGAGTTTTTACTGTTAGTCACTTTAGTCAGAAACGCGAAAGTCTGACAATCAGTCTCAGCAAGGGGTATCATGCAGATCAGATAGGTAAGTAAATAATCGCTTCCTATTAAATATTGATTTTCAGCTCCGTTCCAAACATAGATGGGAAAAAGCTAAGTAGACAGACGACAGACTTTTTCTAGAATTCTAGACTGCTGAGCGAATAACGAGAGAAAATATATGCAAGGGATAATATAAAACATCTTGAGATTCCAATTTAAAAGCCCTGATG
Source organism: Agrotis clavis (assembly GCA_954870645.1). Classification (NCBI taxonomy): domain Eukaryota; kingdom Metazoa; phylum Arthropoda; class Insecta; order Lepidoptera; family Noctuidae; genus Agrotis; species Agrotis clavis. The sequence goes on from OX940930.1 coordinate 23,036,515, forward strand.
ATTATGGCATATCATTGTTTACTTTCATAAGGGCTCGCACCCATTGCTCTTAATAATTCCATGACGCGCGTCCAAACGCGTAACGTTACTCGCGCGAACTGATCGCGCATTCATCAGTGTCTCGTATATTAACACCTTGGATACCTACGTAAGGTATCTGCATATATTACGCAAGTAAACAAGACTAGTGCATTAACATGTAGGACATGTCGCTTTATCCTTATGTCTACAGACAGTTCAGACATGTCACGTTGAGAGGCGCGATTCGCTTGAGCGACGATGACCGCTGCGAACGCTGTCGGACATTTGAAGCGGTTTTGCTGGTATATGATGCGTTGGAATTAGGGTTTTATTGCGAGATATTTTGAACAAGTGCAATCGCTACAGCTATTTATGTTCTATTTTCTGCCTAACCTCTTCCAAAATTTGTCGACATGTATGATGTTAATGTGGATTTCAGGAGGCAGTCGATTTATCGTAAATATTGATATTCTATATAATGCTTTATTCAATGCGACATCCTTTGAAAAAACTGGTTGTCAAACTTTCGGGCTTCTGAACCCATGTAACCGTTAAAAATCTCTTAATGACAGCCGACTGAAATGGCTTAAGTAACGTGTTTTCCAGTGCACATAGTTACTTATGTTAGAACTGATCATCAATTAAAACGAATTGTGAATGAGTTACCCAACCGCTCAGGCCTTGCCATCACGAGGGCCTACTGCTAAACAATTACTTATTATTAATGAATAATTACTGTCGTACCACAAAAACTTTTAAAAGTCTGTTGAACATTTGTTTAAAAAATGTCAGATTATGACGTTGAAATAAGGTCTGTTTTGCAGTCACACTTTTTTTTAGACAAGTGTTCAACAGATGTTTAAGTTCTTGTAGTAAGGCTGTTAGTGTTTACTCTTACCTCTACAGACAACTTGGACATGTCGACAGGCGTGATCCGCTTGAGGGCTGACAGCCGCTGCAAGCGCTGCCGCGCCTGCTCCTCCACGGCGATGAGGAACGCATCCTGGATGATGTTGTGACCGATGTCTGATACTGTGGACAAGAAAGCGTTTGGTTAGTATTTTTTTTTTTGTAGGTATACCTACTCGTATGTAGAATAATGTTTCTTTGCAAAAAAATCTGTCTCCCCGCAGTAAGAACATTATAAGCAGAAAATTTTTGCTTAAAATCGGAGTTATATTTAACACGCGTCAATGGATAAGTCTAGTAAGTAGTCAAAGGTATCGGGGACTTGTGTCGCTTTGTGTACGAAGGAGGTAACTTCATAAGATTTTATTATAGCTAATTATATATAATTATTATATAGAAGTATTCGAATTATTATTTGTACATCGTAAACACCAATGTGTACGCACCCTTAAATGCGTTGAATTAGCTAATGCAGCCGCACAACGTCCGATAGATTGGATTAAGAGCTTACCTACTTCATTAAGCGGGTTCAAAGTAATCCTTAACATAAAATACATTTATATGACAGTGTCGCACATAACAAAATGAAACACAACAAAATAGAAATCATCAAATCACCATAAACAATACCTATATTATTCAAGTAAATACCTTTACTTGAGTACTTTATGACCCTAGGGCGGAATTAGGTAGAGTTATTTTGGTACCTACTTGCATCGAAATGTTGATAATAATATGGATCTTCCCGGGATTTCTAATAAACAATCTCGTGTGGAAACAGCACTTATAACAAATAAATAGTAATTATAAAAACATCAGAGATAGATTACATAATGAAATTGTGTGAAAGTAAAATCTTTTCTATATCTTCTATCTATCTATCTATATCTATCTATATCTATATCTATACTTATAATAAATCTGTAGAGAGATCAATTCTGTACATGAAATATATTTCCAAAATAACTATCAGGGGGTGATTAGGGATCGATACTGATGCCAAAAATGCAATTAAAAAAATTATTGTCTGTCTGTCTGTCTGTCTGTCTGTCTGTCTGTCTGTCTGTCTGTATAACCGTTATAGAAACAAAAACTACTCGACGGATTTTGACGAAACTTGGTACAATTATTTTTCATACTCCTGGGCAGGTTATAGAATACTTTTCATCACGCTACAATCAATAGGAGCAGAGCAGTGAAGGGAAATGTTAGGAAAACGGGAGAAGTTACTCCATGCACGCTAATCTTCGGAACTACTGGACGGATTTGATTGTTTTTTTTTATGTATAGCTATTAAGTCTGGGCAACATATAGGCAAAAATTTATCTTGGAAACTTGAACACCTGATGCAGAACTGCAATAGATCAGCTAAACTATAAGAGATACATAAATAGCGCAACAGCAAAAAATGTTCCACGTGATGAGCACTTTCTGCTGAGAAAATATATTTGAAGACATGGAACACCTGATGTGGAACTCCAAGAGCCCAGCTAAACTATTACATATACAATAATGACGTCTTAGCAAGAGATGTTCAACCTGATGAGCACTCCCTGTTGTCGTATAAAAACTGAAGATCTGGAACACCTGATGTGGAACTCCAAGAGCCCAGCTACACTATTACATATACAGTAATAACGTCTTAGCAAGAGTTGTTCAGCCTGATGAGCACTCCCTGTTGTCGTATAAAAACTGAAGATCTGGAACACCTGATGTGGAACTCCAAGAGCCCAGCTACACTATTACATATACAGTAATAACGTCTTAGCAAGAGTTGTTCAGCCTGATGAGCACTCCCTGTTGTCGTATAAAAACTGAAGATCTGGAACACCTGATGTAGAACTCCAAGAGCCCAGCTACACTATAACATATATAGGAATGACGTCTGAGCAAGAGTTGTTCAGCCTAATGAGCATTCTCTGTTGACGTATGAAAATTGAGATCTGGAACAACTGATGTGGAATTCCAAGAGCCCAGCTACACTATAACATAAATATGAATAATATCTTAGCAAGAGTTGTTTAGTCTGATGGGCATTTCCTGATGACTTACAAAAATTAAGGATCTGGAACGTCTGGAATCGTCATGCGCGTCCCGTTGTTTTCACGTCCCCAGGCTCTAAGAATTCGACATCAGACGTTTCAGATCTTCGATTTTGACGACCCCATTTTCGCTGGCATAAGCAACAGGATCCGCGTACGAAGTCGCTGGCAGAAGCTAGTTAAATAATAAGATAAGATGTTAAAACGGATTTTTTCTGCTCTTTAAAAGTAATTCTGAGATTTCGGGCATATCCACTTTATTCTTTCGCTGTATCTGTATTTAAAGTGAATAACTCTACCTAATTCCGACCAATGTTTATGACACAAAAAAACCTACAATCACGGCTAAACTTATAAAGTCCGTTTGTACTACAGACGCCTGCACAACAACCTACCCCAGTGTGTATCTTTAATAGATTTTCAACTTTAACACAAAAGCAGAAAATTTATTTAATAATTGACAGATCTGTTGGTGATCGTGTCGCTAGCAAAAATGACACATCTATACATTAATAGTTTATACCTGAAGAATTTGTTTGGTTAAACGCGCTAATCTCAGGAACTGGTTGGAATTGAAAAAATCTTTTTCCATTCGATAGTTTATTTATCGAGGAAGGCAATAGACTATACAACATCACGGTACGACCAATAGTAGCCGAGCAGTGGAGGTGAAACGACGGGGAATAGCTTGTTTTTTTTTTAATCTTTGTTTAAAGAGATTTTTCGCCAAAGCGAATATGACACTCTGTATGTATACAAAAATTATTACATCAAACATAAATGTTTGTATATGCGTATTAGTCGTATTACTACATACTGAGTCTATTTTTCAAGGCGAACTTCACCATATTTAGTATCGCAACTATCCTTGTATTATCCGATGTTTCATTATTATTTTTTTACTCTAGATGGTGAATCTCTCCACTAAATATCTAACTACACACCAACGTCTAATTCTATAATCTAAAATCAATTGCGCTGTTCGTTATTTTTCTTTCTCAATTTTCCTTTATATTCTACCACATATAGGTATTTTGGTAGGTATTTCTATTTTTACAGAGGCTTTTTTTTAATTATAAAATTAACTAACCTAATATAATTGCTGTTCGTTAGTGTCGCTAAACTAGAGAACGGCAGGACCGATTTGGCTAATTTTGATTTGGAATTATTTTTGGAAGAACAGGGAAGGTTTAAAAGGTGAGTAAATATGAAAAACACTGATTCTGAGGCGTTACGAAGTTTGCCGGGTCAGCTAGTTTAAAATAAAATATCATCGAGTAATATCGTCAAATTATTCTCAACTCAAGCCACGTGTCTAGATCGATTGAAACAATTCGCGTGCGGATACCGATGGTGCAATTAATATTCAGCCGGCAATCGAGGGCCTCTCTGATGAGTCAGTCATTGCGATTGTGAATGTATTATGGTTAGGTAGGACTGCAGGACTTGAGATACTAACACGAGAGCGTGGTGAGAACGTAATGTAATTCATAATCTGCCTGCCTTTTCCCAACTATATCGGGGTCGGCTTCCAGTCAAACCGGATGCAGCTGAATATTCCACAACCCAGTAACTGGGCTATACGATACCCCATGGTAAGACTAGTTGTCAGACTTATGAGCTTCTGACTAACAGTAACGACTGTCAAAGATCTACAAATGACAGCCGGGACCAACGGCTTTACGTGCTTTCAGAGGCACCGGAAGAAACTCGTTATGACAGATGGTCACCTATCCACAGACCAACCTCGGCAAGCGCGGCTTAACCCAGAAGATCGGCCTGTGCGGCTGTTATTACTTAGCCACGAGCTCCTAATAACGTAATGTTATATAATTAATAAGGAAATTAACACAAATATTGGCAACGCGCCCACAAGCAATTTCTTAGGGTGTTACGTCTCAGGGGGTACCATAAACCAGACCAAAAATATATACAAATGTAGCTTTTGGGATACAAACCTCCAGAAATCTCTGACACCCTGTAAAGAAACCAAACCAAAACGAGGCAAAATGCTTAAATTTTCTAGCTCGCTACGCTCGCTATTGCTCATAGTTGGATTTGTAGTGTATAACATTTTCAATACAATGTAAAAATGTTTGGAAAATGAAATAGAGCGGTATACAAATATTCCCTTAGTTCTCAAAAAGTTTCTTCTTTACTTACTAAACGCAGTACTGCCCTACATAACACCTTCCCCATCACCAATGTTTACCGTGGGCACCATATTCTTGGTTATTATTTTAACTCAGAGTTAGTTGCTAACACAAGGATAAATTGACAGTTTGTCATACAATATTGTCAATTTAACCTCGTGTTAGCAACTAACTCTGAGTTCAAAAGATAACTCGGGTTCGTGCAAGCGGGCCTTAGGGCATCAAAAAATCTTGTATGTCACTGACCACGCCCCTGTAGAACAAAGGGCATGTAAAGGAATAGGGTGGTTTTTAACAAGTATAGAGTCTGGCAATCCTTTACTTTCCTCCACCCAGGACGGAACAACGCATTTGAAACGCGAGTTTTTTGCAATTTTAAATACACAATTTACTCACACGTTTCCAGTTAAAACTAAAACTATCGTCACAAAATTCTTATTTAGTGATTGGGCGACACCTGGAATTCGTAAGAGCAGAGAAAGGCTTTTTGAACTTTATGGTCTAAAGAAACACATTGTGAATGATACCTTTCATCAGTATGTTGCTAAATATTCTAAAACTTTTAAAAATGTATGCAAAACAGCTAAAGCTATTCATATTAGTAATAAAATTAAATCAGCCGATGATAAAATTAAAACAACTTGGAAAATTATAAATAATGAGACAGGTAGGAATGAACAGCGCAATAACGAATTTAATTTAGAAACTGCACATGGCCCTATAAGCACAGACGTAGAAGTAGCTCAGGAATTTGAAAAGTTTTTTTCGAATATACCTCTTAAGACGACTGCGTCTTTAAATTCGTCACCCGCACTCTCTGCTGCCTTACTTAGAAATAATGTAAAGGCCTGCCCGAAGGAGTTTAGGTTTCAGCACACGAACCCCCAAGCTGTGATTAAAGCATTCAAGGATCTTAAAATTAAGTCAACAGAAGATCTCTGGGGAATGTCTGTAAAGGCCTGTAAATCTATAATAGAAACCGTGGCACCTTATTTAGCTTTAATATTTAATAGCAGTATAGACCAAGGAGTGTTTCCGGATCTCATGAAGCATAGTAAGGTTGCTCCACTTTTCAAATCGGGTGATTGTAAAGAACCGAACAATTATAGGCCTGTGTCAATTTTGCCAGTCTTCAGTAAAGTGTTTGAAAAGTTAATGCTTGCACAACTGCTATGTCACTTCAATAGAAACTCCATCTTTCATGATCAACAGTTCGGTTTCACCAAAGGTCGTTGTACAACTGACGCCGGTGTTACCCTATTGAAGAACATTTTTAACTCCTGGGAGGAAGCACAGGATGCCATAGGAATCTTTTGCGACCTCTCAAAAGCATTCGATTGCGTTAACCACGAAACGCTTTTGCTGAAGTTAGAACATTATGGTATTAAAAATAAAGCCCTTGATTTACTAAATTCATACTTAAAAGATAGACAGGTTAAAGTTCAGATAAACGGTACAAACTCATTGGGGGCTGAAATGACTATGGGAGTGCCTCAAGGTTCTATTTTGGGTCCATTCCTCTTCTTAGTCTATATTAATGATTTACCTCATTTACTAAAAAATCAACCACAGATGGTGTTATTTGCTGATGATACATCTTTAATTTTTAAAATTGACAGACGTGCACAAAATCTAGACACTGTTAATGACTGTATTCTTAAGGTTCAAAATTGGTTTACTGTTAATAATTTAGTTCTTAATGAAAAGAAAACAAAATGTATTAGATTCACTTTACCAAATGTTAGAAGTAGCGAATGTGACATCTTATTGAACGGAAAAAAATTGGAATTTATTGATCAGACAGTTTTTCTAGGAATCACGTTAGACGACAAATTACAACGGGGCCCCCATATAGCATCTCTAGCAGGGCGACTAAGCTCAGCCGCTTATGCTGTTAGAAAGATAAGGCAGTTAACAGACGTCGAAACTGCGCGTTTGGTTTACTTCAGCTACTTTCACAGCATTATGTCATATGGCATCCTATTGTGGGGCCGGGCAGCTGACATTGAATCTATCTTTATTTTGCAAAAAAGAGCTGTCAGAGCAATTTACAATCTACGTCGTCGCGAATCTCTTAGGGAATTATTCAAAAAGATTAATATAATGACAGTGCCTTGTCAATTTATTTATGAAAATATAATGCATGTTAGGAAAAATCTTCATCTTTTTAACAAAATAAGCGACAGACATAACTTTAATACGAGAAATAAAGATAAAATTGATCAACCATATTTTAGATTGTCTAAAGTACAAAAATCTTTTATGGGGTTCTGTGTTTTTTTTTTTTTTTTTTTTTTTCTCTTTATTTAAGGGGACTCGGTCAACAATGACGATGTCGCCCCGTAATTCTAATTATAGTATAACTCCTATGGCTTAATAACATAAATCTTATCTCCTCTAAAATCTTATCAATATTTAATTACAACAATGGAGTGGAAGGAAGGCCCAGCTATTGTTGGGTGGTGCTTACGCTCCGTAAATGGCACATGTATAATGCACACAGCTTTCTGGCCTCTTCGGAAAAAGGGAAGGCCAAGAAGCTGCTACACAACCCTATGTTGTACTGCGAATCCCCGAGTGTTTGTCGCCGCTGACCCTCATTCCGGGCACATTCGAGCAAAACATGGTGAACATCCTCGATCGTGTTACACTCCGTGCAATTAGGTGAGTCTGTTTTACCCATTAAATGTGCAAATTTATTTGATGGAATGTGCCCGGACCGAAGTCTAAGCAGTGTCACAATATATTGTCTATGGGCTTCCATCTCCTGGAACCATGGGCAACGAAGAGTTCCAGCCTGTATAGTCCTGTACCATATGCCTTTGGTGAGCGACCTCTCATCAAAATATTCCTGCCACAGGTCTTTACAAATCTTTTTGACTACCTGAATCTGATCTGTGTGTAGCGGTAAACAAGTGTATGTGATCCCTTCCGATAAAGCTGATTTTGCTGCCTGATCCGCTTTTTCATTGCCCATGATGCCAATATGAGATGGAATCCACTGTAGAATTATAGATTTATTAGTCTTACGCAGCTCTAAAATGGTTTGGAGGATAACAAGGGCTATCGGGGAACCTCGAGAATTCGAGGGAAGCCGAGCCAGATGCAATAAAGCACTTTTAGAGTCAGTTAAAACCACAATATGTTGAGTTTCAAGAGTTAGCGCGTAAGACAGGGCTTCGGAAATAGCTATCAGTTCTAAGTACATTATAGAAATATTAACCTCAATTTTAAATTTGAACGTAGTATTTGACTGAGGGTCGAATACAGCCGCTCCCGCATATTGCGCCTCTTTAGATCCGTCTGTATATAGTTGATAGAACGAACCGTAATTATCATTCAAGTATTTGGCACATTTTTGTTTTAAATCTAATATATCCATTGCTCTCTTTGGAATACGTACATTCGGGATATCGTAAGAGATGTTCTTTGATAGATCAATACTGGACAGCCATATATCCAACGAGAATATACCCAGTATGGAACTAGAATAAATAGGTAAATCTTGGATTTGTCTATGCGTGTCTACTAATAATGGAATCTTTTTATTTCTCCAGTATTGACCCTCACACAGGTTTGACAATTCATCAATAATTTTTATAGTAACATTATTCTTTACCGACCTAGATTTTAGCCAAAATTTTCCCGCTAGATATCTTCTTCGAATTGGTAGCGGCTGTAAGCACAGTTCGTTCTCCATGACGTGAATTGGGGTGCTCCTAATGAAACCCCCAATCACCCTCATACATAAATTTTGGATTCCGTCAAGTTTATTCAATTGACTTTTAGCGTAATTACCAAATAAAAAACTACAATAATCAAATCTACTTCGTATCATTGAAATATACAGACGTCTCAAATGTTTCGGGTGGACACCCCATTTGGATCCAGCAAGCACTTTAAATATGTTTAATAATCTTGAGCACTTTTCCCGTAATTCGTTAATATGCCTTTTCCACTTCAAAGATCTGTCTAGCCACATACCTAGATATTTTACAATATCCACCTGTTGTATGTTATGATTGTTAATATTTACCGAAACTATTTTCCTATTTCTACCCCTACTAAATAAAATTATTTTTGTTTTATTGCATGAGATCTGTAATCCTACTTCTTCTATCAAACACTGAAATAATTTCAAAGAATTTTGGATATCGGTAACGGAGTCAGAAATTTGTTTTCTAGCTGTATATAATACGAAGTCGTCTGCATATTGAGACACAAACACATCAACTATATTGTGACAAATCCTTGAAGTGGCTGCATTAAATAACAGTGGGGATAGCGGATCGCCCTGTGCAATTCCTGTACCAGTGGTCCTTACTCCTGTGCTACCATCACTAGTTTGAACTGATAGATGTCTGTCATGTAAGAATTCCCATAAATATCTGCACAACACCGCTCCCACTCCCAACCCATCTAACATTTTTAACAGGGCTACTAAGTTTATATTGTTATAAGCGTTATCAATGTCAACAAAACATCCCAAAGTACTAATGCCCTTCGAGAACCCTTCCTGAATGCGTGATACCAATCTAGTCAAGTTATCAGCACAAGACCGTGTTCTTCTAAATCCGGTTGTTTCATGTGAGAAACAGTTATTTCTTTCAAGAAACCATTCAAGTCTACGGTTTATGATTGTGTGTAGGACTTTACAAAGACATGACAATAAAGCAATTGGTCTGATACCTGATACAGAGCTAGCATCCCGACCTGGTTTTGGTATGGGCACTATTTTTACCTCTCTCCACTGATTCGGGACAAAGCCCGAAGATAGAAATCTATTGTAAAGTGAAACTAAAACTATTTTTCCTACTTCTGGTAAGTGCCTGATCATGGAATAGGACATATTATCTCCACCGGGAGCGGTATCAGTCTTTTTAATACAGTTATTAAGCTCTTGGATCGAAATTGGGCTGCTCAGTTGTTCATTTTCTGATATAAAATTAGGTAAAGGGGGGCTCACGTAATCTGGTGTTAAGCTATGTAATAGATGTTTCGTTTGTTCCTGATCCACGTTACTTCTTGCTGTCTTATAGCCTTTGAGCCACTTCATTCGTCTATACACTTCAGCTGCTGACATTGTGTTATCTATGCTGTCACAGAATTTTTTAAACGAACTGAATTTGCTATTCCGAATCAATCTTTGGGCATCACTAGTTCTTCTTTGGATTTTGTCTAAATTTTGTGGCGTAGGGTTTTTCCTGAATTCGGCTAAGGCCAGGCGTCGCTCCGCAACTATGCGTGATAAGTCCTGTCCCCAATATGGTTTAGGTTTAAACATCTGTTGTCGAATTGGGTTATCACAAATTTTTATTTTAGGTATGCTTTGATCCGCTGCAGTGTTGATGGCTTCAATAAAATTATCGTATGCTTTTTGGTTATCTAAGTGTATGTCTAAATCTTTTAATTTTTCATTAATAATCTGTCTATATTTTGTCCAATCTGCCTTTTTATAATTTCTTTTTAATTTGTACGTATTTATATTATTAATTTCTGTTTTAATTTTAAGAATTAGGTGATCGCTCCCTAAGTTCTCATTCATAACTTGCCAAATAAACTTCATTGCCAAATCCAGGGATGCTACGGTCAAATCAGGCGAGGTACTTTGTAGTACACCATTAACCAGTTTAACACGTGTGGAAGTGCCATCATTAAGAGTAATGTAATTGTTTTCGAAAATGGAGTCGAACAGCTGCATTCCCCTTGCGTCCGTCTTAGATGACCAGTTTGTATGGTGTCCATTGAAGTCTCCGGCTATTAGTGTTCTTTCTTGCTTTAGAGAAAAGATTTGGTCCCAGTCTCTTTTACTAGAGTATGTTGAAGGAGGACAATAAATGGTAATCACGTTTTCTAGATGTTCGCAATTAGATATCTTTACATGTAATAGCTGTATACCTGGATTGCTAATATTAGTGTTACAGCGACTTGCTCTTAGGGACCAATGAGTTAATATTGCAACGCCGCCATATCCATCATAACGGTCTTCTCTGAATAAATTATAACCACTTATACGAAAATTACTTTCAGGATCAAACCACGTTTCATTTATTATTGCAATATGCACTTTCTCTTGATTTAATAACGCTTCGAACTCAATAGCTTTAGGCCGAAGGCTTTGAGCATTCCATTGCAAGATATTGATTATTGAGGGTCTGTTAATCCGTTGATCCATTGTTTAAAGTTAATAAGAATTGGCACTTCTAAAATGTATTTCATGATAATAGATTTGATCCATTCAAATAGTATACCTGCACAGCTCTTTATTTTATTCTCCCACGATAACTGTGTATCCAACATTCTTTTTTTTAATTGGCGCCATATCCCTCCAATATTTGATCTTCTACTCTTTGAACGGTTCCCTATAAAATTGCCTTCTGAATTTTTACTTTCGTTGTCGCTGTCTAACTCTTGAGAACAATCTATTGCTATATCTTCCGAACTATGTTGTTGATGGGGGGGAAGGGGGGTGCTGCTTCTTCCTTTAACTTTCTTCTTCTTCTTTGAGTTTTTGTTACCTTGATTACCTCTTACTATATCTGCATAGGTATTCTTACTTTCAGAGGAGCGAGCTAAGGTATGATCTTCACTTGACTTCTGCTTCTCTTCACTTGATAGAATATATTGATTCTCTTCTCTATAAGCAGGTTTTGCTGTAGGGTGCTCTGGCGGGACATATATGGTAAGGGCCCGCTTATAAGTACAATTGAATTCTGCCATCAGATCTCTGATCTTTTTCTCTTTAATATATACCGGACACTTCCTTGCTAGAGTCATGTGGGGGCCAGAACAATTATTACACTTGTAATCCACCGTATCGCAATTAGGATGGTTCTTGCTACATTTTGGACATATCACCTTATTGGATGGGCATAATTTAATTGTGTGTCCAAATCGCCAGCACCGCGCACATTGCGTTACTGGATATATATAGGGGGTAACTTCTGCTCTTGTGTTAAATATATTTATGTAGGTGGGCAACGACGACCCCATAAAACATATACGAACTGCCTCTGATGGCTCCCATCGAGCATCTAAACTACTTCTGCGTTTTAACCTTTTCACTCCTATTATCTGAATATTACTCTCCAAACCTTCCACTATTTCTTCTTCAGTTAAATCCAGGTCAATATATTTCACTACGCCGTAAGACTGAACTGTTTCCAAAGTTCTTTGACATTTATAGCCCTCATTCTTAAAAAATTGGGAGTTAATCAATTGATCACAACTATCCTCATTATTAAATATAATCAGTACTTTGTGAGGGTTAACGTATTTTATTCGTGTGATACCTCCTATGTTCTCAGATTTAAAAATCTTTGCCAATTTAAATTGCTTCGGGAGTACACTTGTCGATGAAACGCAAACTTCGATTCTGTCCTCTGCTATTCTGATTGTATCATGTATCTCACTCCCTCTAGCATATCTTTTACCTCTTCTGTTGACTGTTGTCCAAATCTCGTCCTGACTTATTTCTCGGTTCCTCTTGTTATTAGTAGATCCATCTGTTGTCAAATGTTGTTGAGACACAACGCCCGACATGTCTACCACGTGATCATCTCCCACTTGATTTAATTCTTCCATACTACTTGTCATCTCACTGTTTTCTCTCGTCGTTCTGCTCACATTATCACAATCGTTAAAAGCTGTACTATCTAACTCATTGCTAGCCATTCTTAAATAACATCGTAATGAGTTTCTTATGTACAAACAATAACACTCGAGCCGTGGTTGAGTGATTCAAACCGGTTTGGCGTTGTGCGAACAGCGCGTTCAATGAGACGTACTTATACTTATTTATTAAAATATCTCCGATAACAGTGCGCGCGCGCTCGCGTCGTGACCGAGACTGGGGTTCTGTGTTAAATGTTACAATAAAATCCCGAGTGAAATCTTAAATCTAAATGAAAAAAAATTTAAAAGTTACATAAAAAGCACACTTAGTAAACAAGCATATTATAAATTAGAAGATTATATTCAAGATAAAAATGTTTGGAAACATGCTGGTCCTACTCCATAGTACAATGTAGGGCTTAAACAAAGTCAAGCTGGTTGAAATTTGAATGCTCACACACATAAATTATATTTGTAAATTGTGTAATTTCAATATTTTGTTAAAATGTGAACGCCATGTACCTTTTTGCTCTTATTATTTTTTTAATTTTAGTCTAGATTTTCAAGGTGCATTGCTTTGACATTAATATTATTTCAAACGCTGTTAAAAAATATTGTAAAACATTTTTTTAAAAAGAGTAAGTATGGAGTTTCTTGCCCATTCTTCTCCATACAACCTACCTTAGCGAATGGGTGTAGAATCAATCCCTTCCCTTCCTATTCCCTTTAAATTTAAATATCGACGTTCAAAAGTGCCTCTTTGATGGCCTAATTGGAATAAATGATTTGACTTTGACTTTGACTTTGAAAATTTTATAACCAAAAAAAACCGACACAATAGAATAGTCACTCCCAATCTCCGCAAAAAGGCGTAATTTTATAGTAACAACCCGGATGAAAGGTCCCTACAATGATCAACCGCACCCCTGGGGGTAACTAACTTATTTACTATGGCTGAAAGTACACTGGAAGGGGACGATCATAAAAATGAAAAATGTTCCTCCCTCCAGCACTTTAGTGTACGGAAATACGCAAAATTTTCAGGGATTTTTGAGTTCCTTAAAAAGGTCGTTTGATGTGGAATCCCGGGTGTGGATAGTACTGTGAATGTGGGCTTTGGGATTTGAATCTGAGTTGGAGTAAAAGAATTTGGTTGGTCTGGGATTTCTTCAGTGTTAATCTTTTTTTAAACATACATCATCGTACCACAAAAAGTTAAACATAATTATGTTGAACATTTTTTTAAAAAAAGTGTTATGTCAAAACGACCCTTATATCAACGTCAAATGCCGTTGTAGTTGCCACTTTTTTTAAGACAAGTGTTCAACAGATGTTCAACTTCTTTGAGTTTGTAATAAGACGATTATAACTCTCATACACAAACAGTCACACAGAGGAACAAGTCTCTACATGCTATAAAAATATAAGTTCCATTCGGAAATCGAACCCCCGACACGCAGAACAGCAGTCAATTGCTCAGTTACTGTGCAAATAGGATTTCCACGAGTTTTACAGATCCTCGTCTAATTCATAAACGGACAAAATACATTAAACTAGTAGGTAATTAAAGACAGTTGTTAGTTTAACCTTAATTAAGGCTCGATTCTCGTTAAACTGCAGGTGGTCTACATCAAGATGACATTGGTACGGGAAACATTGATCTGTTATTCTTGACCCATTAGGGCTGACAGAAACTATACCGCCACCTTTTCAATCAATCAATGATTTATTTGCTATAAACATGGTATTTAATGGTGTAAATATATTAACAGAAGGTAGGTCAAGCATGCTAAGATACAACATTTTGACGACACGGTTGGCCCAGTGGTTGATCGTGGATCTTAGTCAGTACGAGTCTGACAGTCCCTCCCGCCCTGCCCTGAGTAGGATTGATGATTTTACCGCAATAAAAAAGACCTCACTTATTGCATTCAATAAACTAATATGAAAAACTGACATGTTTGATTGATGATGATTTGATTTCTTGTTAAACATTTTTCTGTAACTACTTTTTGTGGCTTCAAGTCTCCGTTAGCTGGAATATTTGGACTGAAATCCAACCATTACAATTTATGAAAGAAAGCCACCTAAAAATAATCCTTTGCTATTACGTGGATCATTATCTTGTATCCCCCAACATAATTTCTCAGCGACTTCCAAAAGAAATTATTCAGTTTATGTTTTTTTTTGATAGTGTATTTGACATTTTTATGATCGTTATCGAATACAACTTTGACTACTTACGCAAATGCTTCGAAATCGACAGCATTTTATATTCTACTGACCCAAAACGTCTAGTTTTTCATGTGTAACAGGGATATTCTTTTGTAGCAACTTCAAAAAGGCAGACATCAGCGGTGACCACAGACAACGACACATCGTCCTTGTATAGAAACTAGACCTCAAGAGCCCTAGACCAGACACAAGTACCTATAATAAGTACCGTTCAACCATTTGCACTGGAATGTATATTAAAAACTGGTTCCGTACTAACCAGAGTACAAGATGACCAACTTGTCGGATAAAACAATTGATTTTCTACTCTATTACTTGAAAACTTGGTTTTAGTTTAGTTTGTGGTAAGTTGTGGTCGCTTTCTGATGTCCAAGATAGGAAACATCATCATTAGTGATGTTTTGAGGGGATTTGATGGTTGTGTGGTGGGTTCAAGGTTTATAGTTGCTTGTTTGAGTTTGTTATTTGGGAGCAAGTTTTTTCTCTGTTTCAATAGATTCTATATTGCAGGATATTTCCTGCACAGCAGAAGCATGAATTTCTTGTGACGTAAAGTAAATACAAAACAAGTACGAAATTCACACAGGCCCAGTGACGAACAATAGCTTGACATATACAAAAAAAATCAACTAAAATCCTCAAGTTATTCAATACAATTCGATAAAAATGTTACGTCAAGAATTTCCTATAACATTCGATTTCAATTTGCATTAATAAATAATAAACAAATAACTTAAATATGGAAAAGCTACTAGTAGGCTACTACTAATACTATAAATGTTGCATAATTAAATACTAGTTCTTTATAATTATGATCGGAATCATTTCATAAAACTTTGAAAATGGTTTCGTGATAGACACTTTAGAATTTCACTCGGAGAAGTAACAAATAGTTCCCTGATGTGCGATAAACTTTTTAATTAATGTGTTTAAAATTTATATCACTTTTTTTCAGCTAAAACAATGCTGAAAATGTCAAAAGTATTCACATTGACAGAAGCTACCGAGAAAGAAAAGTCCTTGTAGAAATCATAAAACATTTTGAAAACAAATTATTGTCACTATTATTTTAGTCCCATAAAGACGTAGTAATTTTCTAATTATCTACTCTAAGCGTGTATTCACACGTACCACAACCACACCACGTCGCAGCGACAAAATGTGGTCAAGCTGTGGTTACGTGTGAATAGTGTCGCAGCGGCTTTTTGCAGTTGCGTTGTGGTACCGACAAAATGTCGATTTGGTTGCGTACCTAGTCGCTGTCGTTGCGATGTGGTAACCACGTGGTCATGTGCAGTATACTCCGGCTTTCGTAGAGGAAACACGGCTTGACTGAACGTGTCATGGAGTCATGGAGGAAAGATTGTTGTCGCGGTGGTCGATGTGGCCGCGGTGCCGCCGCCGGTGGCGGCGCGCGTTGCCGTCGCGATGTGGTCGTATTACACAGGTGGTCGATAACAACGGCAAAATGTGGTGCGTGTAAATTGTAATGTTCATTTTCAATACAAAATATACGTCCGACCACATCGCGTCGTTGTGGTGTGGTTGTGGCTGTGGTGTGGTTGTGGTACGTGTGAATTGACTCTAATTATAAATGATGATGAGTTGAGATCAAGAGTTAGCTAGCCAGCCTGAGTTTGATGATAAAAGTTCTTGCGCTGTAATGTTCTCAGATAGTATAGGAAGAGGTTTAGGAAAGTTGATAAGTAATAACCTGAGCTATTCCTGTAAAAATTATTGCATGCCAGGCTCAACATTTAAGCAGATAATGGCATCAGTTTCTAATAATAAATACAACCAGAATACTGATATCACTATATTTGTAGGAAATAGTTCCAACATTAGAAAGAAGGACTTAACTAATAGCATAACCGAGTTGTTGAAGTTAAATTGCAGAAAAATAGTATTGTGTGCTTTCCCATATTTTGACAAATTGTCTACTAGTCAAAATAATTATATTTATATGCTGAATAAACACCTTCATTTTTTAGTTAGTCACTATTGTGATAAACTTATGTATTTTGATACCAACAGTTGTATAGAAAAACTTTGGTCTACACGAGATACTGTATATCTGCCTTATATGTATAGACACGAAATAGCTAGGCTTTTAGTATTTTATATTCACACAGACATAACTAGTATGTCTAAGTATAGTAGTATAGGTATCACTGATAGTATTAGTAATAGTAGTAATATTAGGGTGGTGACCACTGACATTAGCATTTCTGCTAATAGTGGAGTTTCTTTAAACTAATAAGCAAGACAACAGAAGATGTATTAGCTAAAACCAAGGTATCTTCTTGCTCACAATCAGTTAAATGCAAAAATAAGTCTAAGCAGAATTCTTTGACAATATATCACCAAAACATTCAAGGTTTCTCATCTAAACAGCTAGAAATTGAATTATTTTTAGAAAAAACTATGTTTGAAATTGTTTGCTTCACAGAACATTGGTTAAAAGACTGTGAAATGCTAATTAATTATGAAAATTACAATGTCGGCAGTTGTTTTAACAGAAAATCTAAGATACGTGGAGGTTCTTTAATCTTAGTTAAAAATGATATTAAGTATAAGTCTCGTAATGATATAGTTGATCTATCAGTCGAGCATAGCATAGAATTGTCTTGTGTAGAGCTGGATAGGCATATTATAGTGTGCGTTTACAGACCCCCAAATTACTTGAACTACTCGATATTTGAGTCAGTAATGGAAGATGTTTTGGCAAAACTTGAAACCGGTACTAAATCCATTGTTGTCTGTGGTGACTTTAATGTTAATATCTTGGAAAATAATGTTAATAGCAGTAGATTGTTAAGCCTTTTTAAATCATTTAATTTGTCGAATGTTTTTACAGAACCAACCCGTATCACCACAAATTCTGCTACATGTATCGATAATATTTTTTGTTGCTGCGATTACTTAGATAAATTGATTGTAAATTACCTACCTTCAGATCATAGTGGTCAGACCGTAGCTTTCACATATAATAAGCAAGTACAAAAAATTCAAATACAATCTAGAATAATAACACCCAGCAATTTAGATAGATTTAATAACAATTTAAAAAGTAAATTAAGTATTTCTGGAAATTTTACTGAAATAAATAATGCAAATAAATTATATGAAGAGTTGTTTGAGGTAGTGCATACAGAGTTCAGTAAAACTTTAAAAAAGAAAACTAAAACTATTACCCCGAAGTTTATATTCAGCGACTGGGCAACACAGGGTATTAGGAAAAGTAGGGAACGCTTATTTGAGCTTTACGGCCTTAAGCCTCATATCAATACAGAGAGTTTTAATAAATATGTAAGTACTTACTCGAAAATTTTTAAAAACGTTTGTCAGGCAGCTAAATCATTCTATATTAGCAAGAAGATTAAGTCAGCTGATAATAAGATAAAAACGGTGTGGAAAATTATCAATAATGAAACCAATAGAAATAAAAAACATGTTGATTTCACACTGGAGACCTCGCATGGTGTCGTGAAGTCCAACATAGGTATTGCTCAGGAATTTGTAAATTTCTTTACTAGTATCCCAATAAAAACAACGGAAGCGATAAATTCCTCACCCTTGCTTTCTTTCGATTTACTACGAGAAAACGTTCCAGCCTGTCCTAATGAATTTAAATTTAAGCATATAAACCCCATGACAGTTATGAAAGCTTTTAAGCAAATCAAGGTAAAATTAACCGAAGATCTGTGGGGTATTTCTATTAAAGTTTGTTCCTCAATTATTGAAACTATTGCACCGTATTTAGCCATAATATTTAATTTGTGCGTAGATCAAGGGGTCTTTCCAGATCTGATGAAATACAGTAAGGTAATTCCGCTTTTTAAATCCGGGGATAGTAAAGACTGTAATAACTATAGGCCCGTTTCCGTTCTGCCTGTCTTTAGCAAGGTGTTCGAAAAAGTTATGCTCAATCAAATGCTCACTCATTTCAACACCAATAAAATCTTGCACGAGCAACAGTATGGTTTCACCAAAGGGCGTTGTACGACTGATGCCGGTGTTACCTTATTGAAACACATATTTACTGCGTGGGAAGAAGGTCAAGATGCCATTGGGATCTTCTGTGATCTCTCGAAAGCATTTGATTGCGTAAATCACGAAACTTTGCTCATGAAACTTCAGCATTACGGATTAGGTAAACTTGCGCTAGACTTAGTGAAATCATATTTAAATGATAGGCAACAGCAAGTTCAAATAAATGGTGTCAATTCAGCGGGTTTAAAAGTTAAAATGGGGGTACCACAAGGTTCGATATTGGGCCCTTTTCTCTTTTTAGTATATATAAATGATCTGCCCCATTTATTTAAAAACCAACCGCAAATGGTGTTGTTTGCGGATGATACTTCTTTAATATTTAAGATGAATAGACGTGCCTCAAATGTTGACGATGTAAATATTGCCCTACAGCAGGTCCATTCTTGGTTCAGTGCCAATAATTTAGTATTGAATGCAAAAAAAACTAAATGTGTAAGATTCGCTCTACCGAATGTCAAAAGTAATGACTGTGACATAGTATTGAATCAAGAGAAATTAGAATTCGTCGACAAAACTGTTTTCCTGGGAATGACGCTCGACTCGAGGCTGCAATGGGGTCCGCATTTAACATCTCTTGCAGGACGCCTGAGCTCAGCAGCATTTGCTGTTAGAAAAATCCGTCAATATACTGACATAGATACCGCGAGACTGGTCTATTTTAGTTACTTTCATAGTATTATGTCTTACGGTATTTTGCTATGGGGACGTGCTGCAGACATCGAATCAATATTTATTCTGCAGAAAAGAGCTATCAGAGCCATATACAATCTACGCAGGCGCGATTCTTTAAGGGAACGGTTTAAGGATATAAACATCATGACTGTACCTTGTCAATACATCTACGAAAACATCATGTACGTTAGAAAGAATCTGCATCTATTTAGTAAGAGAGGTGAAAGGCACAATTATAGTACTAGAACAAGGGACCAATTAGTTCAACCAGGTTTCAGGTTAGCCAAAGTAGACTCATCCTTCATGGGGTACTGTTTAAAATGTTACAATAAGATACCTCCTCACATACTCCAACTGAATGAGACGAAATTTAAGACTTCCATTAAACGCACACTATGTAGTAAAGCGTATTATAAGTTGGGGGATTACATTGCTGATAAAAATGCTTGGCTTAATGCTGGTCCTGCTCCACAAACACAGGGGAAACTGGTGGATTAGTATGTGAAATTATTCTAGGAGCTGCAGAAGATCGTTGGACTATTTTTGCATTGTATACATGTGATTTATTAGTTTTAACTTCCGGACGAGTTATATGAGTCCATATAACTGTTTATTTATTTTATATTTTTATCTGACTTTATTAAGTCATTACGTTTTTTATTTTATTTTTATGTGTTTGTATTTGTTTTATTTTATATTGATTAACGGACATTATTGTCCTATTTTATTTTAGTTTTTATTTTCTTTGTGCATTTTTTTTTTTAAATGTCTGTGGGGACATTTGTTATGTAGGTTATCTTTTTATTAATATTTTCGAAGCGGATGAAAACTGTTGGAACTGTCTTTGCATTGTATAGAGTCAATCTGCCTAGTATTATATAACTTCATAGCCAGCATTGTGTGAGAGCTATCATTGACTAGATACCTACGTCTTTATTGACTTGAATGACTCTGGCGGTTGAGAGTATGTCATGCTCACTCAAATGTCTCGCTGATGGTGGCATGTGTGTCGGATCATTTAGTTCCCTTCAAAATGGTTGAGCTGAATGGTGCTGATATATGTGTCATGTTCGTGAACGGGCGCTGTCAGTTGGGACTGGTCATCTCTTAGCTGCCACGGTCTATTTTAATTATTAATAACTTTATTTTTGAATTGTCTTTTTATATTTACTATGGACACTAATAACTTGCCACATCGTTCTCACATAATGTACCATCTGATGATGAATGATGTAACAAAAGATCTGTAATAATTTTGGCGATTGAAAAAGAGTGTCCATGGAGTTTCTTGCTCATTCTTCTCCATAGAGATCTACGCTTTGGAATGAGCACCTACGGTACTTTCACAGTTTTTATGTCTTGTGACTGGGACTGTAGCACCATAACTATTTTCTAGTACTAGTTTTATTTTATGTCTCTTGACAATTCAAAAGTGCCTGTAATTGGCTTAGTTGAAATAAATTATTTGATTTGATTTGATTTGATTTGATGATGCTTGAAACTCAGACCTTGACAGAAGTCACATTGACATCTTCGCTTACCATCAGGCGAGGTAGTGGTCAAACGTCGGTCAACGCAAAACGATCGTTAAACAAAAAAAAATGTGGAGCTGAAACTATTACTCAGTATACCATTTTTAAGACATGGATCTATAACTACCGGAGTTGTCAGTTGCTATGATGTAAGATTTATTTTCGTTTATGTTGAAAATAATATTGATATGGATGGATTGTAGGTATACGAAATGATATGAATGAAAAAGGAGTAAATGATACTATGACGTCTGATAGGAGAGAATGGAAGAAGAAAACGTGTTGCGCCGACCCCAAGTAAAAAGGGATAAGGTCAGGAAGATGATGATGATGATGATGATGATGATGATGATGTTGAAAATAATATTAATACCTAGTACAACGACGATATAATACTAGACTCCTAATAACAGGCGACCGATGTCTGTCAACACATTAGACAAAAAAGTCTTATATTCGTCTCATTTCGACCAATCCTGTGAGCCGTAAACATACGTTGAGACAGAACAGACCTTGAGTTAGCCAATCACAACGCAGTACCTCAGCGAGTTGACAGAATAATTTTTGTTCCTTAGATCGTGCATGCGGAGTCTAGTATTATATCGTCGTTGACCTAGTACTATGTAACATATAAATAAATAGCTAACCCTGTCTCTGTATCTGATATCATCTTAGCACGCATAAAAGAAAAAAGCGAAGTGCCGACTGCTGATTATCCAGATAACGCAAGGTACTTCGAGGCAAGTTACCGTGGCGTCAACATTCCTCTTTACACGATTCAGTATGAGAATTTAACCCAAGTCGTGATGGGGAGATTTGTAAGCAAGATCGATAGAAACAACTGAAAACTAAGGATTCTTAAAGAGACTTAAGACAAAGTGATGGAATCTCTCACTCCGATTTCACGCGATCCTGAGTGCTTAATAACTAGTTAAGAATAATAAAAATGGTACCATTTTAAAGGTTTAACTGTTAAACTTTAAATTGATACCAAATTCATTTAAATTTTGCCAGTATGAAAGGAGCTATTTCGGATCAATCCCAAGTACTTGATTCCATACAATTGCTCGCGAGTGAATAGTCAGAAGTCACCATGGACATTTTGGTACCGACAAGCCAAAACACTAACCTGCCACTAGTGAAATTCAAGGAAGTATTAACTTGAGTATCGTAGTTTAGAGACCATTCATTATTCAGTTAAAACGAAATCAAAATCCATTAAGCAGTTTTTGTATGCAAGCAACAAAGATACATCTTACAAGCTTACGCATTTATAATATTTAGTAGTATAGTTAAGACTTATACTTACTTATGGTTTAATGATATAAGGATAGACGGCATAGTGATGAAAGCTTCGATGAAAGAGGTAGCTTATAAGTTAATGTTTCTTCAGAGAATTTCAACTCACAGACTAATAACTATTAGGTGCTAGCAACAAACCTTAAATAGCTACCAACTCTTACAAATAAATCAATTAAGACACTCCACTATTGACATTAGTCCATTGGCTGAGTGCAAACAAAACTTTTCTTTTTCAACTAACTCGATATGTTCCTAATGCGGAATCCAAAAAGTTCTCATTACTATCAAATATTAAGTTAGTAAGTTAGCACTAAGTTGGGAAGTAGTCATTAAGAGGAATCTGTTAGTTGACAGTTATGTTAGAAAAGACAGGAGAATTCCACTGGAGATGATGAAGATGGTCAGTTGACTGACGGAGAGGTCTTTGGAAGTTTTACCGGGAAATAGGCTGTTTTTGTTGTTTGTCTCTATGGTAATTTGTTAATTATTAAATTTCTACCTACTAGCTATTGCCAGCGACTTAGCCTGAGTTTATAAATACCCCACGGCAACGTACTATTACTGGTGGTTTCATCCAAATTCGTTCAGTAGTTTTGCGTGAAAAAGTAACGAACATCCTAATAAATATTCATCGTCTTACCACAAAAAAGTTAAACATCTGTGAAACACTTATCTAAAATAGTATAACTGCAAAATGAACCTTAAATCAATCAACGTCATATGTCATTTTTCAGTTGACAATTTTTTTTTGACAAATGTTCAACCGATATTTTACTGTAGTAAGACGGTTTATGTCAATTCTACAGTTCCCGGAAGTGTAAAAAGGCTTATTATTATTACTAGCCTGTACTGTCCCACTGCTGGGCAATTTGAGGAACGGATCCCTAAAATATAATCAGAGAACTAGATTTAAAATATTTATCATCAGATGGAGACAAGGAAAGTTATTTAAAATCAGATACGAGTAGTCTTGCGTGCATAAGCAGATACAAATCTAAACTTCTAATAAACCCGCTACTTAGAATAGTTAGAAACGTGATAACATCTATAATTTTAAATACTCAGCTTAATAACCATACGTGCGTTTATTAGGTAACACAGACGCACTCGGTTGAGTCACTGTTGTGTCGCAAGAGCCTGCGGATTGTCGCAGTCTGACGCGATTTGTCGCAACGCACAATGGAATGACAATCTCTATTCATTGTGATTGGGGGATCGAGAGAGCGGCAAGACGAATGATGTTTAAAACTATAGAGGGCGAGACGTGTTTGACATGTTTTGAGATATCTATTCATGTCATTTGATACAATGAAGTTTACGAGCTTAGATTAGGAAGGGAAAGACGCTGCTTTCTCGCTATCTAATTTAAGTGAACAGACAAAGATTGATAAAAGTAAGTGCTAGGAAGGTGCTAGGGTATAAAAATGCTAAGTATATTGGAACATCACGCTTGTTTTGTTCAATTAGATAGGGCCTATAAAAAACTGGGCTGGAGCTACGAGCTTAAAACTTGTTCAATAATTCTTCAATTTGTAAACACTGAAATATAAACCTGACTGAGAATTCGTACAACATAGGACATAATTCCTAGACTATCACCACTGCTGCGCATAGTCCTATAATGATTGATAAACTCGAAACCATACAGGACCAATGAACGAATAACCAAATCCTTTGAAACAGAGGAATTTACTCGAAATAAGTCAGTTTTCTACTTCGATAATTATGCCAAAAGTGAAGTGAGTGAAATGCCAATTAACAACATTAGCAAAGATTCTAACATTACATAGGTCCAAACCACGCCTTGCTTTGTAAATCATTGCAACAAAGAAGAATTTGTTGCCAACATTCCGTAAAAACTATATAATTGGCCCATCATTGATTAACTCCAGCAATTACTTGGAAATTCCAATTACTGGTCGATTGGTTGTGGAGCAATATATGTTACCTACTGGGCTTGGACGGATGAAAAGCAATATTAACCATGATTTATTAGACCTGTAACAGAGGCTCGCCCCCTGTTACATGATACTTAAATATTTCTGAAGAAATCTAGGTGTACTATCAGGTACACCTCTATTTAAGCCCTAAGGGTAAATGTGTGACATTTTTTGTCATTTCATGAGCAAAAAATGACGGGTCACCAGTTTCAACCCAAGATGGTGCGATCACTGAAGCTCCTGCGCATCAACGTAATACAGTAAAACTCTTTGGCACCGAACTCCAATAGGATGGTGGTCAGTGTAGTCACGAGGCAATCAGTTCTATCCATCCACCGCCAGTGGGATTGTTCAGCCGGGTCCAGGCAGCTGTTGGTTTCATTGCCCAGAGAGGACCGCTAGAACTGTATCTCACTTACCCCTAATTTTATGATTTCAAACCTGTATGGTCAACCATAGAAAGACGTAAGAGAAACAAAAGTAATCAAATTCGAGAGGGATAATAAAATTGGTCTATCAAATTATTTGGAGCCGAAACCTTAATATGTGACTGTGTGCTATAGGCGTAACTATTGAGATAGCGACTGAGTAGATACCTAATTATGGAAGGAGACAAAGGGGAAAATCCTCATAAAAGATTAACTCAAGAACCCCCCCCCCCCCTCCCGTGTCATCACCTGCCTAGCCTTTTCCCAACTATATTGGGGTCGGGTTCCAATCTAAACAAATGCAGCTGAATATCAATATTTAACTGCTTATCGGACCTCTAAAACCCATGGTAAGACTGGTTGTCACACTTTAGAGATTTTGACTAATAGTAACGACTGTCCAAGATCTACTTACAAATGACAGCCGAGAACCCCCCGTGTAATGCCATAAATTCAGGGTATATCTATGGATGCCATAGTACACCCAGATGACAAGCACGAAAGTAACGGTTCCGTTGACAAACTTCGGTTACAGATCTCTAAAAAAACTAACAATCACACCTCCAAACTTTCGGCTAGACAATGATCCGCCCACACGTGGTCTCAGAGCGACATTATAATCGTCAGCCATCGTGACGTAACGGCTTACGGCAGTGATGGCCGGTGGTTAAAACCGTACATTGTACAAGCATGAAGATGAAGAAACAGAAGATTTACTAGTGCGGTCGTTGGACTATTTGTCAACCAAAGACTATGACCAATGGATCAAAAGACAATCCAGCTACCAATGGACATATTTCATTTCTGCGTGTAGTGCTTTGCAATAGTATCGCTTCCTGTTAGTTAAGACTTCGAATTCTATTCCGATATCGGCCAGCAATTGCTTTCGACGGTTTTCTAGTATGGTGCGGTATGCTACTCTGACATGAGACAGTCCAGTGACAGTCATATCGTCGTTTAAGTTCTTCCACTACCCAGTTGTACCCTCTGATTCACAAAATATTAAATTGAATTGATATATTGTAGTCACACAAACTATTTGAACGTGTGCAAATGCATGATTATGTTTGTAAGTTGTTTTTTGACAGTTGTGAGTTTTTGATACCATTAATTGCAAGATGCATAGTTTCAGCCTATCAGAATTCAGACACCGCTGTTTTGTGTTTAAATCTAATCTACAATCTACAAATTATTGAATCTAGATAATGAAATTATGCAGATTTATGTCTTACGCGGTCGTAGGGAATTTTTTCTATGGCAAACTCTATCCCTTAAAGAATTACAGATGTATTATCACGTTATATCCCGAGTGGATCTTCTGCCTCCGTTAACTTCTTTACCAGCAGACCACTATTGTCATTACGACGATTCGCGACCGTTACTCTAGACCCCATTGTTCTCAAGACATATGTTTAAATAACACTCGACGTAAATCTTTGAGCTCTTTCATTTACGGAGTAAGAAGGATTAAGAATTTATGATATAGATGATGTCGTCTGTTACTACTTATGAACGCGCCTAAATGAAGGAGGAATAATTAAATCAAAGAAGGCCGAAAATCTAAAATGTTTATAAATCAATAATTAAAGTATCATTTATATCTCTTTCATTCTCGTCTTATATTTCATCGTTTTTAACACAAATACCCAGTATGAAAAGAAACATCTATTGTCCTCCTCAAGATCGCCAGGCTTGATATCAGACTATAACCATCAATTCAACGCTGATCATCTCCTTCCTGCCCTTATTCCATTTTACTTGGGGTCAGCACAACACATTCTCTTCTTCTGTTCTCCTCTGCCACAGCATCACTTACGCCTTTTCCTTTTTTACCATTTCAAACAATCCATTCATCTTTTCTTTGGCCTTCCTCTACCTCCCGTCATTTATAGACCTCACTCTTTTAGTATGTATCACCCAGTGGTATGACTTATGAGTGTTCATCGTTAGACAAACAATTATTTTATTTACTCATTACCTTGTTTTGATCATTATCTATGTAAATTTGAACTTCTTCATATTTTGTTAGATATTCTAGATGAAATAAAAAGATAAATTAAAATAATTGAACGTATTCCGGATACAACTTTGCCCTGACAAAATGTTTTTCATATTATTGCCCCAGCACGCGTAGCATGGCGATTCTACCTCTATTCTACGAAGAAAAGACGAAAGTTATTTCATCATTATTCCTATACAAATCGACTGTTTTTTTGCACAAGTATGACACGATTCGTACACCATTAAAGAATAGAAACATATCTTTTCTATATTTTACACATTGCTATGCATAAATCGATAAAAATCTTTAACGTTGTGTCATTTTGTCTATTCTCACGTCGACAAAAGTCGTTTCTACGGCGCCATGCTACGTATAGTTACGTCTTCACGTCAAAATCGCATGAGGCAAAAAGTCAACGGACAAACACACAGAACAAAATAATAAACCTCACAAACGCTTTCCTAACGGCAACGTAATCAAAAGGGATAAGGATCGTCATAAACTTCACGACCCTTAAATCCCTAATTCCTAAATCTTGAAAATACCTGCACAAGTCTGCACAACTCATCTTAAATCAACATGGCATTAGTTAAGACTCTCACACACAGTGGGATAGGCCGTGTTTTGAGAATCAGCTTAAGCCGGGGAAGAATAATACAGTCTCGTAAAGTCTGAAGCCTGCTTATAAAATATAGGGCAAAGAGGAAATAATTTCACGATAATGTCGCACTATGGTCGTAGGTTTTGAGGCGCTTTAAATAATTTCTTGGCCTAGTTTCTAGTAAGGAACGAGGTTTACTTCTTTTTTTTTACTGTTTTCTTCAGAGCCGCGTACTGTAATATGAGCATCTTAAGGCTGGAATATAGATCTCTCGCAGTCCAAGCGGATCAAGCACGTGTTTGCGATTTGTAATAGAATCTTCACTCACTGGACATATGCTCTCGTCTCTTCCAATGTGTTTTCTTTGACCAAATAGTGTTTAAAGTAGTGGCAAACGTTAATATTGACACTACATCTACTAATACTAACACTGAAAGATCAAAAGCTTAACCCAAATTCATTCACGAATTCCAATTCATAATTACTAAATTCAATCATTAAAAAAAAACATCAGAAACGGCGATATAATAGTGATTACGTTAAAGTATGTGAGAAGAATAATTAGCGCCACAGATTACTACATAAGTATGTACTACATGGTATGTGAAGTATTGCCTCAACGTGATACAACGGATACCTAATCTACTTGATGACTAATCATCGGTTCTGTGATGTTTATCCGCAAATTACGTAGTATCTCAAGCAGGTACTATATGGTTTTCCACATGACATGTTTACAGGCGTGTGTTCTTGTTGGATTTTACTCACTATATAATATAGAATAGCAATAATAAAGAATTGCTGGACACGGGGCTCCCAATCGGCATTCAGATGCACCGGCGAATATAAAAAGGGCACTGTTCGACAAAGGCTTTAAAACACTGTAGTTGACTGTCCAGATCGAATGTACGTGCATGCACGTATTCCAGAATCACGTATTCCGATTTGATAAAGATTTCAACCAGGTATCACTGTCACTATGGTATCAAACTGAGACTTTGGGAACCCCACACACTGATACCGATCACCCCATTGCTGGGCATAGGCCTGCCCCAATGATTATCTCAATGGTCATTGGTCTTCGACCTAAATCCATGAACACATAATAGTGTCCGTATTTTATTAAAGAACCCATATCTTTAGTGCATGTCTTTTATTGACAACAAACTATGTTCTTGCCCTAATAATGGCAATAGGAACGATTCATATAACATTTGCAGTTATCTATTCAGCCACTAAAACTATTGACTAGGACCTAGACAATCTAACCGGTCGTCTTGTCAGGTTTCTACAGCCTATATAACCGGTTGATGTTTTACATTGACCATGTCACAATGATTGGCAATGTACCTATAATATAACATTTAATAGTTATCGATTCCTTTATAAGACACCAAACCATTTTGATCACTGCTACAAAATATAAAGCATGAAGTAGTTAAAGAGATGCGAGAATGAAATGTATAGGAACTACGGAACGCCTCCTGAGACGATCATTTCATACTCCTTTCGAATCGTTTACATTCATGAATGTAACATATTGTTTTAAAGCACGCCGGTTGCCAAAATTACCACCAATGGGATCAGTGTATGTCCAAAGCAAAGATGGTACGTAAGCAGTCGATGAATGAAACACACACATGAATGAAACACACACTGAATCAATCCAAATAATAAATGAATAAAGATTGCACTTCGATGATAAACGACGAAATAAGAACGCTAATAATTGCAGAAGCTATTGTAAATGATAAATATGAACTATTCATAATACGCCTCACGATATTGCTCCTAGCTCATGACGCAATACTTACAGACAATTATCACGGCATCAATTAGATTGTATATAGACACGACTTTTGAGAATATGTTTCCTTATTGCTGAATCAGTTACACTTTGAAGACAAGTTTATGTGACTGATGAATAAATGCATTTTAGTTGGGGTCAGTGCAACATGATTTCTTCTCCTATTATCTGCTGTCTGAATTCACAGCATCATTTAATCCTTTTTCTTTCATATTATCCCTAACACAATTAGTTTATCTTTTCTTTAGCCTCTTCATCTTCATTCATCAACATGTGCAATAACAAATGAGAAATAAACGAAATGAATGGCATCAAACAACTCCTCCTCAACGATGGCAATTGGTACTGTGCCCAAGGGTCTAGTATCGTACTTCTTGGTTAAAATTACATGTGTAGAGATTGGATTGTAGTCCTAGTTCAAAATGATTGGGTGATAGCAAGAAACCAAGAAGCATTACGACGGTCTGAAGAAGATTTGCATTCAAAATAAAAACTCACCCTATGCACATATTTTATATTCGAATTCATCAGGACTGGTGGAACTGGATTCCAGACTTCA
The DNA here is from genome assembly GCA_954870645.1 of Agrotis clavis. Classification (NCBI taxonomy): domain Eukaryota; kingdom Metazoa; phylum Arthropoda; class Insecta; order Lepidoptera; family Noctuidae; genus Agrotis; species Agrotis clavis. The sequence goes on from OX940930.1 coordinate 23,066,385, forward strand.
AAATTCAGCATTGTTGGCAAAAGGCTAGTCTGATATATTCATATTCATACAAGTAACACACATAACTATACTGCTCAAGACTTCGTCGACAAGGCCAGCGGGTTTTTTGCGACCCGATTGTTCGGGTTACGCCAAGGAAGATGAAATCCTTGGAAGAATCTGCCGGTATTAAAACGATAATTATTCATTTTAATTTGATAGTAATTGAGAATTTTAATTGAACTGATACACGTTTTATGTTCGTATTTATTGGCGCTGGAATTTGAGGTCAGGTTGTTATGAATGTAAAATCTCTTTTTCATTTAAAGCTAAATGCTTCTGATCTATTTCACCATTGTGAGACGGCTGTTATCAGAGATTCACAGACACCTGACAAATTGTAGATTTCAAGGACACATTTAACATTTGCCTTGAAAGAACAAATAGTGAAAACAAACGTAATATATTTAGGATATCTGGATGCATCTGTAAGAATGATTTTCCTTGAATTGGGACAATAATAGATACAGGCACGGAAATTGAAAAGAGACAGAGAGTTTTGCTAAATTAGGTGTCTGTTAATTTTGAACACAAAAGGTTGTGAGCCAAGCTCTCAATTGACAGTTCAATGCACAGATATTAAAGAATAAAGGCAAGATTGGCTGCAGGATTTTTTGCAACTTCAACTAACGATAACCTCACAGCGGGGTTCAAACTTGAACTTGTCTAATTCGTTTTATTTTCTACTCATAACACGTTTGTCATTAAATATTATGGAAGTTATAGAGTTTATTCAACATTATGCATATATTAAGAGCTATATTATGTTTAATGGCCGGAGATATGGTAATTTCTAATTTTCACTTTTGTGAAATGGTGGCTAGAAAGATACCTACGATGAAATGTCAATAAAAGTGAATTTAAAGAACACTGGCGATAAAAGTGACACCAGAGAAACGGTGGATGACCTGAGTGAAAGATTAAATGGCTAGTTGTTTAACCATAAAATATCAGAAGATTACGATAATGACCATCTTCAAATAAATAGGGTAGATGATGAAAATTATGATAAAAAACATTACTGCTATAGTCCCAGAATAAGGAAACCAAGATGAATGTATAGTAGGTAGATACACACAGTTCTTCCAGAAGAAGAAGAAATTCCTAATTAAGGCTGTTCGCGACGAAGAGTTCCCCGTCGAGACAGAGCCCTACGATAGTGACACATCGCGGTTAGTAGCTTAGTGAATACCAAACTGTAGATTTATAATTACTGGGGCAACGAGACAACACAGTGTTCCTAATAGAATAGTACTGGAGAAGCCTTCAAATCCAGGAAAGGAATTCAAAACAATGCTTGGTAGTAATATTGCAATCACAAGAATATATATAATGAAGAATACGTATAAGAATTAGAAAATACTTTGTTTTTAGTTAATTATGTAGTAGTCACGTAAATACAAAACATACACATATTTGAACGTACATAATTGTAAGGACGCGGGACGTAATCACTTTTTAATAGCTATGCGATTTGAGAATGTTCCACGTCTTATTGATGTGCAGTTTTTTACTGATGCAATGTAGAACAGGGTCATTACCAAATTCTTTAGTTTATGCTAAGGAAGTTTTAAACGACGCGTCGTGTCTTTGAGGACGTTCGGTGCAAGGTGAGTGCATTGTGTAACAGTTTTTGGTCGAAACTACGATCGAGTGTAAGTTAAATACTTTCCAAATTAGAAACTGGATAAGAGTAACATAGGAGTGTCGAGATTGGTTGAAGAAAAGATACAACTTGGAATAAAATAACCACTTTGTGTAGCCCAGACACAGCCAGAATGCGGCAAACCTCGTAGAAGATGGCGGGACGAGCTTGAGAAAACCAACGATCACTGGTCCACTTTGGCCCTGGATCGTGGAAACTGTGAGTAATGGGGAAGGGGTTTGCCCAGCAGTGTGGTGAAGTAGGCGAGCAATATCAGTATCAGTACTACTTAGTACTTAGAAACTGAAGGCCAGGGCATTGTGACATAACTTCAGAGAAGCCTATATCCAAGTTACAACCGCGATATGGCAGTAGTGTATAAATCAGGCTAGGGATGATGATGATGATAATACGCTACGTAGGAGAAAACGACATGAATAAGAGAAGAAATGACTGGCTGGCTGAAAGTATTGCTGTTGTATTTTAAAATGAAGCAAAGAGCAAAGACCCAATAGATATTGATCGTCAAATAGTAGAGTAACAACCAAGAAGCAAGGTAAGTTTTAACTTCACTTGACTAAGTTAAATCTTACGTAAGTTCTTTAGAGTTTCTGAATTGAAGATTGGATTAATGAATGTCTGACCAGATACGTGATGAATGTTCAAATGTATGTAAATGAAAATCACTTTGTTAGTCATTCGCAATTCATCACAATTGGCAGAAATGACTGCGATGTATTGCCAAAAACTGTGTTTCGCATGAACTTTGGCAAGATTCACGTTAAATACCATTGAGTGCTGTCCTGTCACCTGTTAACCCTCTGGCATTGGAACAACCTGTTGAATATTTTTTGCCCAATGACGAGAGGTGACTTTATAATTCATTTAAAAATTAAAATGTATCTTTCACATAAATGTTTACAGTAAAATTAAAACTAAATTAGTCACAAAAAAAAACATTATAACTCTCTATTTTCGTTACTTTCGTGATAGATACAGTGAAATTCATAGCAATTAAAAAAAAAACAATTAATTTTATAAATTAGAGGAAACCTCAGTAACTGATCTTTTAGTGAATGGTAAATATTTAGCTATTAGTAATGTCTAGCTAACTAGAACTAGAAATATTGATTCAATGGCTTCAAACATTTTAATAATTACAAGCTCCGTCATTACAGCGAAGTCTCAGAGGATAGTTGGCTACAATACTGGACATTAACCCTGATATCATGATGATACAGACAAAAAAAAGCAAAGAACTATACAGGTATCAAGACCGGATCCAACAGCCGATGCCTTCACATCCCATACAACGCTAAATAATTTCACAATATCATCTTTCTGGTAAGAAAACGTCTAAGAAATTTTAACACTGACAGTATCGCACAGAAAACGACCATCGACAACGACGATGGCCACTCCAGAATCCAGAAGCAAAGGGCAAAAGCCTTACTGCGTCTAAGTTCACTCACCTCTGACAACCTCCTTGTTGAAACTGTCACTATTTCAACACTGAACACTAACTACACCACATATTGTTGAAGGAAACGTATCGGTTCATAACAGGAGATTGTTATTAAATATTATTTGACGATGTTTTAAGTGAACACTACACGTAAGTCGTGAATGCTAACAAACCTGTTACGTTCTTTCTCACTCTAGGCTGTATGGCGGGTTGCCGTGCGCTAACTTACGTTTTACCGTAATGTCAGTGAGTCATCGAGTGTCTGGTTTAAAAAAAAGTAGCTGTCAATTTGGGTTTGAACATGGAACGCGTGTGTTTTGTTTTTAAGATCTTTCTTATTATAAATGTCATTGATTCTAGTTGGTTTCTTATTAGAAAGAACGTTTAACGAAGTTTCTCGTGAATTTATACTCAACATAGTGATCTTCCTTTTTATTTTTTTATCTCCTGTGAATTTTCATAATTGAAAGGGGTTTGAACTTTTTTGTATGGGCCGTGTACCAGATGCCATCCGCCATTTTGTTTTTTTTTTCAAAACAGCGTACACCAATGAAACTTTGATAAATCGATAGATAAAATCAATACAAACATAAAATGTAAGCGGCAAAACCTCGTAAAGCGTCACGTTTCCGAGTTATGAAATGTCAAACATGTAAAATTAGTGACACATTTTTTCTTATTTTTTTAATATTTGGATATTTATTGATCAAAAAGGATACTTCCGCAATAAAACTAATTGAATATTAGTTTTTACACGCATTTTAAATGCTGAAATTGCGTTAAACGAAATAATCCTATGTAAAAGCATTTGAAATGCGTGAAAAACTAATATTCAATTTGTTTTATTGCGGAAGTATCCTTTTTGATCAATAAATATCCAAATATTAAAAAATAAGAAAAAATGTGTCACTAATTTTACATGTTTGACATTTCATAACTCGGAAACGTGACGCTTTACGAGGTTTTGCCGCTTACATTTTATGTTTGTATTGATTTTATCTATCGATTTATCAAAGTTTCATTGGTGTACGCTGTTTTGAAAAAAAAACAAAATGGCGGACAAGGAATTGGTACAAAAAGCACAAAGCCCTTTTATGGTTCTCATTCTTTTTACACGTTTAAATCTGTATAGTTTTGATGTAAGTAATGAGAACTACTTCCTTTAGATTGAAGAAAGTCTACTGTGTGTATGTTTGAGTGCAAGATAAAAATAGGGAAACCAATTATCCACAAATGTTTCCATTCAAATGACCATTGGTACCTTTCTTGTATCCTTTATTCCCAAATATTGTTTTACTCTTAAAGCAGCCACTCTGACGTCAAGACCGCTTGATTACCCAGTTAAAAGTACCCAAGACCCAAGCAAAGTTTCTAAATATGGCAACACTAAAAATATAACCTCAAAGGCTGCCATGTCCGAGCGAAAACGCGGCGAGCGCGTTCAAAACCACGATCGGGCAATACAGTTACACGAGCGAATGTGACAAGGTTCCATAAAGTCGAATACTCAACGACATTAGAACCATGTCATAATAACACACATTCGTTGTTTTACGAGCACAATACCGGAGTGGAATGACGTACTGAAACTTATTCGCCGTCGTTTGGTAATTAAGTAAAGGATTATAGACTTTAATGTGTGGTGTTAAGGTTGTGGGAAAAGTTGGGAATTCGAAGTTGCATTTGGTAGAGTTGCAGAAGCCATTCGGACTGGCCGTAATCATATTACTGCAAAGAGAAGTACAATCGCACTAAACGTGGAACAGCATATATTACATTAGGAAATGTAATATAATGTGTTTCGCTTTCTAGATGGCTTTTTCTTTTGATATATGGGTTAATACTGATTGCAGCCAAACTTGTCTACACAAAGCCATCTCACGTTCGTAAATATAATTATTTTACTGATGGCGGGACGGGACGAGCTGGACAAAAGTAACGATCAGTGGTTCGCAGTCACAAGAGCCTTCGACCGGCAGTGGTTTAGTACACGCTAACAGTAATAGTAACTGTCAATTTAATATTCAGCATTGCTTTATCGATTTGTTCAAATCCGATGGGATAACCTGCAACATAACATTGTGTTATCATTTTAGTTTCAACTTTCCCTTCCTCCTCTTCCACAAGTCGTGTTCTTCATTACTGAGGGTCCTGATCCTGCCTTGAATACTGTCTTATAATGTTACACCATTTCGGTCTATCCTTGGCCAAGTGAAATGGAACGTAAAAAGTCCCATTGAGAGGAGAGTTTATAGATCAGGAATTCAGGACCATCGCAATGGGGTACGACCGATAGGTCGTTTCGCGTCCAACTTGCTGGTAACCATCAATTGTTCGAGATTGTTGCCGTCTTTTCTCGCTATATGGCTGAAAAATACCAAAACTCAGCGGAGACATACTTTTCTGTTTCAGTCGCTTCACGTGCCAAACGTGTCCTGGATAGTGATGGGTTTTTATCCGGATAAATACTCAAAATGGATAAATACTCAATAAAGGACAATGGGCAAAAATGTATGAAACTTGGTCCAAGATCCTCCACTGATGACACTTATGGTAAATGAAAGAATATGGTTGTGACATCATTCTGGCAAGAGATTATCAAAATCCGTCCGGGAGTTCTTTTTTTATGTCCATTTAAGTGACTACTAACCTAACCTAACCTTACCTATTCAAACCTAACCTAACCTAACTTGTTTTGTTAAGCTGTAAATGATGCCCGATGCATATTGAACCATCTGGGAAGGCGGTTAGCTTATGCGGGCCTTAGACCCACTAAAAATACCAACAAGACCTTAAATAGCTAACCTAACCTAACTTTTTTCATTCAGCTAAAAATGATGCCCGACGCATACTGAACCATCTGGGAAGGCGGTTGGCTTATGTTTGACTTACACCGACATAAAATACCGCAATGAGACCTTATATAGCTAACCTAACCTAACTTTTTTTATTCAGCTAAAAATGATGCCCGACGCACAGTGAACTATCTGGGAAGAGGGTTGGCTTATGTGTGACTTGGACCCACCAAAAATACCAATGAGACCATAAATAAATAGCTAACCTAACCTAACTTTTTTTGTTCAGCTAAACATAATGCCCGACGTATACTGAACTATCTAGGAAGGCGGTTGGCTTATGTGTGACTTGGACCCACTAAAATACCAACGAGACCTTAAGGTCTGCTGAAGCTGAACAAAAAAAGTTAGGTTAGGTTAGCTTTTTAAATAGCTAATTAAGCTCTCGTTGGTATTTTAAGTGGGTCGAAGTCACACATAAGCCAACCGCCTTCCCAGATAGTTCAGTATACACGTCGGGCATCATTTTTAGCTGAACAAAAGAAGTTAGGTTAGGTTAGCTATTTAAGGTTTTGTTCGTACTTTTAGTGGGTCGAAGTCACACATAAGCCAACCGCCTTCTCAGATGATTCAGTATACGTCGGGCATCATTTTAGCTGAACAAAAAAAGTTAAGTTAGGTTAGCTATTTAAGGTCTGGTTGGTATTTTTAGTGGGTCGAAGTCACACATAAGCCAACCGCCTTCTCAGATGGTTCAGTATGCGTCGGGCATCATTTACAGCTGAACAAAAAAAGTTAGGTTAGGTTAGCTATTTAAGGTCTCGTTGGTATTTTTAGTGGGTCCAAGTCACACATAAGTCAACCGTCTTCCCAGATGGTTCGCTGTGCGTAGGGCATCATTTGTAGCTGAACAAAAAAAGTTAGGTTAGGTTAGCTGTTTAAGGTCTCATTGGTATTTTTAGTGGGTCCAAGTCACACATAAGCCAACCGTCTTCCCAGATGGTTCACTATGCGTCGGGCATCATTTGTAGCTGAACAAAAAAAGTTAGGTTAGGTTAGCTATTTAAGGTCTCATTGGTATTTTTAGTGGGTCCAAGTCACTCATAAGCCAACCGTCTTCCCAGATGGTTCACTGTGCGTCGGGCATCATTTTTAGCTGAACAAAAAAAGTTAGGTTAGGTTAGCTATTTAAGGTCTCATTGGTATTTTTAGTGGGTCCAAGTCACACATAAGCCAACCGCCTTCCCAGATGGTTCAGTATGCATCGGGCAACATTTTTAGCTGAACAAAAAAAGTTAGATTAGGTTAGCTATTTAAGGTCTCATTGCGGTATTTTTTGTCGGTGTAAGTCAAACATAAGCCAACCGCCTTCCCAAATGGTTCAGTATGCGTCGGGCATCATTTACAGCTGAACAAAAAAAGTTAGGTTAGGTTAGCTATTTAAGGTCTCATTGGTATTTTTAGTGGGTCCAAGTCACTCATAAGCCAACCGTCTTCCCAGATGGTTCACTGTGCGTCGGGCATCATTTTTAGCTGAACAAAAAAAGTTAGATTAGGTTAGCTATTTAAGGTCTCATTGGTATTTTTAGTGGGTCCAAGTCACTCATAAGCCAACCGTCTTCCCAGATGGTTCACTGTGCGTCGGGCATCATTTGTAGCTGAACAAAAAAAGTTAGGTTAGGTTAGCTATTTAAGGTCTCATTGGTATTTTTAGTGGGTCCAAGTCACTCATAAGCCAACCGTCTTCCCAGATGGTTCACTGTGCGTCGGGCATCATTTTTAGCTGAACAAAAAAAGTTAGATTAGGTTAGCTATTTAAGGTCTCGTTGGTATTTTTAGTGGGTCCAAGTCACACATAAGTCAACCGTCTTCCCAGATGGTTCGCTGTGCGTAGGGCATCATTTGTAGCTGAACAAAAAAAGTTAGGTTAGGTTAGATTAGGTAGTCACTTTTAAACGGAAATAAAAAAAGAACCCCAGGACAGATTTCGATAATCTTTTGCCAGAATGATGTCACAACTATGTTCTTTCATTTCCCATAAGTGTCATAAGTGGAGGATCTTGGACCGCTTTTGCCCATTGTCATTTCCATTTTTACTCGAGTTTTTATCCAAAACAGTGGATAAATACTACTTACAGTGTAAGTTACATTGTTCATCGTAAATTTTGTTATTTTTACAAGAAAAATGATTGAAATACATGAAAATCTGTAAATATAGATTTGTAACGTACTTTTTTAATCACTTTAATAATTACAATTACTATACGCTTTGAAAAAAGGAGGAAATATTCACGTTTTTTCATAATTCGTTGTTTTCTTTTTTTCAATTTTTCAATCAAAACTTAAATAAAACATAATTTTCAGTTTCTAATTAATTATGAAGTAGGACTGAAGCGGACACGCGACCACACATTTGTCTGATCAAATCTAACCGAGTCTAACTGAGTGTAACCGTCAGACACTCAGACTGACTCCGATTCTGATGGAGTCTGACTCCGAGTCTGAGTCTGACCGAACCTAATACCGAGTATGACTGAGTCTTAACGAGTTTTACGGAGTCTTAACGAGCATGACTTCGAGTTCGAACAAGTTTGACCGAGACTTATAAAGTCTTACCGAGTCTTACGGAGTCTTAGCGAGTATGATTTCAAGTCTGACCGAGTGTGACTGAGTCCGACTGATTCTTACTGAGTCTTAGCGAGTATGATTTCGAGTCTGAACGAGTCGAGATGACTGACTCTGACCGTCTTACTGAGTCTGACCCAGTCTTACGGAGTCTTAACGAGCATGACTTCGAGTTCGAACAAGTTTGACCGAGACTTATAAAGTCTTACCGAGTCTTACGGAGTCTTAGCGAGTATGATTTCGAGTCTGACCGAGTGTGACTGAGTCCGACTGATTCTTACTGAGTCTTAGCGAGTATGATTTCGAGTCTGAACGAGTCGAGATGACTGACTCTGACCGTCTTACTGAGTCTGACCCAGTCTTACGGAGTCTTAACGAGCATGACATCGAGTTCGAACAAGTTTGACCGAGTCTTATAAAGTCTTACCGAGTCTTACGGAGTCTTAGCGAGCATGATTTCGAGTCTGACCGAGTGTGACGTAGTCCGACTGATTCTTACTGAGTCTTAGCGAGTATGATTTCGAGTCTGAACGAGTCGGGATGACTGACTCTGACCGTCTTACTGAGTCTGACCCAGTCTTACGGAGTCTTAACGAGCATGACATCGAGTTCGAACAAGTTTGACCGAGTGTTATAAAGTCTTACCGAGTCTTACGGAGTCTTAGCGAGCATGATTTCGAGTCTGACCGAGTGTGACGTAGTCCGACTGATTCTTACTGAGTCTTAGCGAGTATGATTTCGAGTCTGAACGAGTCGGGATGACTGACTCTGACCGTCTTACTGAGTCTGACCCAGTCTTACGGAGTCTTAACGAGCATGACTCCGAGTTCGAACAAGTCTGACCGAGTCTGACGGAGTCGTAGCGAGTATGATTTCGAGTCTGACCGAGTGTGACTGAGTCCGACCGATTCTTACTGAATCTTAGCGAGTATGATTTCGAGTCTGGACGAGTCTGACTGACTCTGACCGATTCTTACTGAGTCTGAGCGAGTCTTACGGAGTCTTAACGAGCATGACTCCGAGTTCGAACAAGTCTGACCGAGTCTTACCGAGTCTTACGAAGTCGTAGCGAGTATGATTTTGAGTCTGAACGAGTCTGACTGAGTCTGACCGATTCTTACTGAGTCTGACCGAGTCTTACGGAGTCTTAACGAGTATGATTCCGAGTCTGACCGAGTTTTACCAAGTCTGACTCCGATCCTAACTAAGTCTGACCGATTCTTACTGAGTCTTACCGAGTCTGACCGAGTCTTACCAAGTCCGACCGTGTCTTATCGAGTCTTACGGAGTCTTAGTGAGTATGATTCCGAGTCTGACTGAGTCCTACCAAGGCTGACCGAATCTGATTCTGAATCTGACTGAGTCTAACCGAGTCTTACCGAATCTTAGAATCTTACGGAGTCTTACTAAGTCTGACCGAGTCTTACCGAGTCTGCCCGAGTATGACTGAGTCTAAACAAGTCTTACTGAGTCTAACCGTATTCGACACCGGGTCTTACTCCGAGATTTGATCTATTTTTTCATATTAAACGGTTTACCTATTAAAAAACATGTCAACAAAACTTGTTTTCAACCCTACCTAACATAGGGCTTTGGCCTTGTTGACGTCATCTCAAGGCCTAATTGCCGTGTCTGTGGCAGGACCTATTCAACCCCTGCCCTGCAGGCAGTTATCAGTAGTGACTAGTCACGGTACGTCCTCCCCACTTCGTTAAGAAGAAAGAAAATATATTTATTTTACAGTCAAACATGTCATCGGCGTAGCAGAGAACGTCGATACCATGGAGGATTGTACCACGTAGCGCTCGGTCAAGTAGAAACAGTGTGCCAGGTTCCAAATGCGACGGTGCACCGTAGATGGTTTGAATTCGAAACTTCATAATAGCGGAGCGCTTCCTTAATTCAACTCTAGGGCAAAGTCTGGAAGACGTTCGTCATGACGAGAGACTCTGCCAAGATGTCCTCACCCTGAGCGATTGCTTCCTCAGCCAAAGCCCTTTTTTTTACGAGGATAAACTGTCAAATGAGTCGTCCAGACTTGTACTGACTAAAATTCACGGTGTTTCTTCAATGGCCATTTACGTTTCAAGGTCACTGTTACCTGTTTAGACAGTCTCGCAACCCCGCCAGGCGTTTGGCCCACCATGGGGGCCTCGTCAGTCAGTCAATACACTTACATGCACGTTTGGCAGAAGCCAAACAGGATATCTACAGATCCAAGATACGCAAACAAGATAAACTGCATATAAAATGAGGCCGAGTTAGGCTGCAGTGAGAAACAAATTGCTCCTCCTTGACTGGAGAGACTTCTGAGACCTAATAATACAATAATATCATTTTTGGAAAGCCCAAGTAACAATACTTGTCATTGAATTTGTAAAAATAACCATTTTATTCGCAAAAAATATAAATATCCATCATTTTGAGTAAATATCCGATAAAAACGAGAAAAAACGAGTATTTATCCGTTTCGGATAAATACTCGAGTATTTATCTTCTGAGTATTTATCCTCCGCCCATCACTAGTCCTGGAAAAATCAGCTGATGGCAAGATGATTTTGAAGTCCACAGGCAGTGTTTGGCAACACTGCTTCTAGTAGAAAAGATTGGAAGGGAAACAATTAAAAAAGAGACAACAATGGCTGAAAATAATTAATTATGATCTTCTAAACTTCATATATTTTCTATAAGGAGAACCAGATTTTTATTTCTGTACCTATTTCTTGAAGGAACAAAAAAAAACGAAAAATACCCATTTTCATATTTCCGGGTCACGTTTTTAGAATCGGTTAAGGAAAATTGCAAAAGATTAAACTCATAGTGCGTCTATAAAGACGTAGGTGAGACGACATCTCGATACCTTTGAAAAGGGGTTTATGGAATCATGGATAGGTAAACATGTATCCAATATTCCAAATAAACAAAAATATTTTTTTTTTTTCATGGAAATGGAAAAGATTTTTGAATTTCCTATCAGAAAAAATGCGATTTTACTTAAATTGCATCTCTTTTTCAAGTTTTTTGTTTGTCATTATGTCTTGAAAGCGATAGGTTGAAACCGTATCAGCTCGACGAAACCGAACCTACTTAGTTCTCATTTCACTATTCATATTTTGGAACTCTTCATTTCAGAATTTAATTTCTAGCCTCATCGTGCGGTACTCAACGGTACAGACTGTGCGTTGTCAGTGTTCGTATTATTATTTTTGCCCCCAAGTTATTTTACCAAACTGAAAAGAAAATTGTGAACTTAGAACCCAAACAAAAATACAAATCAACTTTCTATGAATCCATCTTCAGTAAAGGGGTCACAAAAGTCAACAATTATAATGAAAATATCTGGAAAACTTTTTCTTTTATACTCTTTTTTAAGCCGGCCATACACGTACCAGTATACTTGCGCAAGTTTAGAATTGCGCAAGTATTTGACGGTGTTCTTTTTTAAACGGCCGTATTTCCATTACATAGACTGTTCCTGCCTTTTTTGGGGTGGTAAGATCATCAAATGTGTCCCCAGCGTGAAATGAAAGGGCTCTTACTGATTTAAAATGCACCCTTATTGTTCCAGGATATCCGTGTCCTATAAGACAGTACCGCGACTGTCTTTATTACTGACTGGGTCTATGCAGCTCCTGCCATAACACGCCGAAAGACGCTAACTCTGCGATGCGCCTTTTTGTATTTTTATACCATAATATAGCTAAAACTTTCACATCAAATGATATAAGCGTAATAACGTTAAGTTAGTAAAACACTACTGCCCAAAAAAGGAATCGTTTGTGTCTCAATTTTTCTTTAAATAAAACTTTTCGACAATTTTCGGTAATTATAGGAAATTGAAATCATATTTCAATAAACAGCCTATTATATCCACTTATATACAGGGTGATTTTTTAGTCACCATCCAAATTTTAATATATTAATCTTTGGCGAAAATCATTGAATACGTGTTTTTTTCTTTTTGTATCAATCAATACAAAAATATCGAGATATCACGTCTCAATGTTATCTATAAAAAGTTGATGAATCTGGACACCGCGCTGTGATGTGTCGCTCAGGTGTAGCGGGGCGGGGCGGGGGTTCAGCGGGGTGCGCTCTGCCCGTTTCATGCGTCGACAAGTGTATATTAATTAACGTTTAGCTTAGTGACCACACAGAGCGGATGAGAAAATGATTTAATATGACAATTTGACGTAGGTATCGATTTTTTTTCAAAAATGGGTTTAGTGATTGATACCTAATGCATAAAAAAATTTTGGACGGTGGAAAAAAAGTCATCTTGTATACCATTCGTCACCTGGCTTCTGAATGCAAGATACGGAAACAGCAAGAAGCTAAACTCTCCTGAACCGCATTCCACCTATTTCTGATTTCTTTCTAATAGTTTTATTGAGTTTTAAAGTAAGGTTCTCATATCTTCGTTTATTGAATCATGACCAGGAGATGCTTATTTCAAACTGGCAACTTTGACGTTGACTTTTTTTATTTCGATGCGTTTTAATTCTGAGATGAAGTTCAGATAATTAAGAAATTACAAGGTTCCAAAAGTAAAAGAAAATATTGTACGAAAGTGTTTCGGCTGGCTTTTTTGTAAATTTTAACATTTTGAAAATAAAAATTCATGTATGAAATTCCTAGTGTAGCACTACGCTTTGAAAAAAGAAAATAATCTTTTATTCTTACTTAAACTTCACAGATAACCACGACTAACTAACTTCACGACCAACTCTAAGTCGTTTCAGGAAATAGCAGCATACACGTCATATAATACTTTCAAACGATTTACAAACCGATTTCGTTTAAAGGAATACCAAGAATCCTACATTATTAAACATCTCATAAAATATTTGTAGTGCCTCGCTATTCCACTATCGCTTAATAAAATATGCATCTAGCAGGTGATCACATAGAAAGAATCCGAAGCATCTCTTATTTATATTTAAATCTCAATATGAATCAACACACTGTGTCTTTGTAAACAAGAGAAGGTGAACGACAAAGGTGTGCAACTATAATATTCTTTAACACGTAGTGTGATACCAGGTCTATACATCTTGTAAACGCTTCGCTTAAAGTGCGGCTAAAAAAGTATCAAACTTGTCGTGCGAAAGGCATAAATCCAATTTGTTTCGATGTTGGAAAGAAATTAATATGCCAAAAAAACGACTAGGCATTTTTGTTACAGGGTCTATAAGCCTTGTGCAGCCACAATGGAAGTTTTATTACCAGGTGTATAGACCTTTTACAGCAGGAATGGAAGGTGTAAAAAAATCACTGCCGCAGTGAACATGCTACAAGGCAATTAATTTTCCCATGATTTTATACACTCACTTTTCTTTTATTCTGTAAACCATGACCAGCTCATCGTCTAATCAGAGCCGAGCGATGGTGCCGCGACACGTCGCTGTCTACTGACAGATCTGGAACTTGATCCAGATCCAAGTCTTCGCTGAACGTAGGTTTTACTGGAGTTTCCTATGCCAGATTTAGCGGGAGGGCACGCCCTGGGGTGTCGCTACAATAACGACTGTCAAAGATCTAGAAGAGTCTACGGCTTTGTGAGCTTTCCGCCACACCCAGGAAACTTGCTATAATAGATGGTCAGTTGGTCACTCATACCTATACACATATTAACCTCGGCAAGCGTGGCTAACCCTAAAGTCGAAGTCGTAGGACGTCCACTAGAGCTCCCCCATAGATTTCCAATAGGACCGATTGGAAGCGATTTGCAGCTTGCTAGAGGAAAATTATCTTACGCTATTTTGTGAGAGCAGTGGTGGCCCAGTGGTATCGGTCCCGACTTACGAGTTGTAAGGTCGTGGGTTCGAACCCCGACAGGCACATTACTTTGTGTAATTTATTTCATCACCACTGCTCTCAAAACGGTGAAGGAAAACATCGTGATGAAACCGGCATGTCCTAGAACCAATAATTCGAAGACATGCGACATCCACCAACCCGTACTAGACCCGCGTGGTGGATTTTGGCCCACTCCTTCTCACAGAGAGGAGGCCTGTGTCCCAGCAGTGGAAACATTATAGGCTGATGATGATGATGATTTTGTACGCTAACAGCAGCCATCTTCGCGTACGTGGTTCTGAGAAGTAAAGTTTGAACGCTATAATGATGGGGCGTTTTATCAACTAGGGCTAGGTATTACCTCAGTCTAATAATCCTGATTTTTATACTGTGGTTTTACCAAGCTTTTCAATATTTAGCCGCCAGCTCTATTAGGTTTAAGCCAGCTTGACCTAAAACCTAGATCGGTGTAGAAATATACAATTTCCCAAAGTGAGGTTCGCAACAGAGTTTGGATTCTGCCATTTATAATAATTATAAATATGTTACGTGTGCCACAATTAGTATTGTATATCTTTCGGCAAATGAGGAGAAATGGTCAGCGGGAAATTGTAATGATGATGATTAAAAATGATATTGTAGAAATTAATGTTGGTAAGCAAATATGTTGGAATCAGCAATTATCTCTGTTGAAATGATATTATGTTGAAATGTTGCTTCATTATTTTGAGAGTACAACATAATGTCAGTTTCATAGTAGCCATGTACACCATCCTGCCTATAGACGATCGATTTGACGCTTGCCATTGTTTTGTTGTATTCGATGGCATGACATGCCAATTTGATAGGTCATCAAATCGATTTGACACAACGTCAAATCGGCAGCAGTGATGCATTTGGCTATTATTCGGTGACGACAACTACAATTTTATAAATTTGTAGCATATCGGTTACCGAATAATAGCTAGATCTAGCTATAAAGTTGCTAAGTTGGCATCGCTGCTGCAGATTTGAAGTTGTGTCAAATCGATCGTACGATAGGCAGTATGGTGTATGGTGTATATGGACGAACTGCCAATTTGAAACAATTGCAAGCGTCATACGATAGGCAGGATGGTGTATGGCTACCTTATATTCTCCAAAGGTTGTGGGTGTGGGAACGTACATGCTTTAGTGCATACGCCCATAGTTTGCCATTTCCTTGCCATAGGGGTAAAACCTATTGCCTTAATACAAAGAGCAGACTCTGGCCTACTGCAGATAAATGTACGTATTTAAATTATTTTAGGTACCGTTCTTTTCCCGATTTAATAATATTTATAAATTAAACAATATTTACAAAGATAAAACGCATCAAAATTCGTGGCTCGTGACGTCACAAGTAAATAAAAACTGTACTTGATTCACTTGCTTGTGATACGTTTTGGACTTTTGGATATTTTAAAAGTGTCGTTTATTATTTTTGTTTACGTAACAAAATAAAAAATACGTGTCAAATATTTTTTGATAATATCAGTGATGGACTAATTAGATTTATTCAGTCCAAACCCTGTAATAACAATAAGGCCAGCCACATAAATCAGTTTTCCTGATCAGGGATCCTAATCTGTTTTTCGAAATCTGTACGGGAAGTTATCGAATGTGAACAGTACACACAAAACATGCACACCCATTTATATGAATTCACTGTGTTCGGATAGAAAGCGGATCAGGCAACGACGATATAATACTAGACTCCGCATGCACGATCTAAGGAACAAAAATTATTCTGCCAACTCGCTGAGGTACTATACGTAAGCGAGGGGGACGGGGTACTGCGTTGTGATTGGCTAACTCAAGGTCTGTTTTGTCTCAACGTATGTTTACGGCTCACAGGAGTGGTCGAAATGAGACGAATATAAGACTTTTTTGCCTAATGTGTTGACAGACATCGGTCGCCTGTTATTAGGAGTCTAGTATTATATCGTCGTTGGGATCAGGATTCCTGATCAGGAAAACTGATGTATGTGGCCACCCTAAAAGTACTCACATAATTTGGTCTCGCTTCGTCGCTTCACCCGCAGTTTGATGACGCACGACGAAATGCACTGCAACAAACAACACTATTGTTGTTAACTGTCCAAATATTGGTCGAGTTCTGTTGTTATAAGTACTACACACTGCTGGATGATCAACTGAAGGGTGTTTGTATTCCCAACAGGTTTTGCCCCATAATTTATCGACTTCAGCACTGGGAATATTCTGGGAGTAAAATGAAACTTCGTGAAAAAAGAAGTAACTTTTCGAGAGGAAGAAAAAATAACGTGCTGTAAATTTTTTGTACGATTAATGCTGTATGTTTTCTTGTCATATTAATTCATATATATCTTTTATATTTAAAAGGGTTTTTTCGATATTTTAGTGTGTCCGAAATGCATAAATTCTACACGAGGTATACGTACAAAAGACTAGGCAAAAAAACGCAAAAACTAGGGCATAAAATATACATAAAAATTACCCTGAAGCTTAAATACACGTGATTTGGAAATCACCTTTTAAGCAAGAAAATGTTCGTTTTAGATGACTTGGTGTTAGTGAAAATTGCAGGTCTAAAAAGGCCATATAGCAATACCCCAAAACAATAATGGTATTTTAAAACCCAAAATTAATTAATCTCAGTTAAAATGACAGTGTTTTTAGACATAGGAAGTTTTTATAACTTACAGGCTCAAAATCACTCGGATCCAAACTACACCAGACAGATGCTCTACCACTGCGCCATTTAGATCGTCATTTATTTAAGTACCCTCCTATTTTCTACCAAGGCACCCTCTCGGAGGGCGGAAAAGCGCCCCAATGGCTAGCTCTTTAAAAATAGATTGATTGAACGACTCCTCGGTGTGTTTTCCACCACGTAAAATCGTTGAGGTTGAAATATAATAACTAGCTGTCAACCAAGCTTTACTTTAACATACATTGCTAGGTAGTTTTTCACCACAATACACTTAAAACAGAAATGATATTACGTAGAAGTCTCCTTGTCCTAAAACCACCTTTTTGTTTTTTTTTTAATCGTGGTAAAATCATTAACCCTTTAGTTCGCAAGGAAACAAAATCTGTATTTTTGTGTTTTTTTTTAGTTTATATGTATATAAATAGTGTATATATGTACAGAAAAATGTGTTAAAAAATCTAGCTTGTGTAGTCTTTGGAAAAACCTACGTTAAAAATACTTAACGTTGCGATGTATTGAAGAAATAAGGTGGTAAAATGAACGTTGAGTATTTTCGACATCGCGATGTATGTAGGTTTTTATGAATTTAATAAAAAAAACCCTTATTCACAATTATCACGCATTTTATATAAAAAATACAATTAAAAAGGACATAAAAAGAACAATCAGTCATGACAATTATAAAAATGAACGATAAATCACCTTAGGTATCTACTGTAACACATGATAGTTACCTATAAGAACTGTACCCTTAGCACGAATTTTCAGTATTTGAGACGTAAAGTAAACTGGAACTTTGACAATTTCAAACTGACAATTTTCAATGAAAAATTTAGTTCCTTCTCCGCACACCAGAGGCGCTGTTCCGTTTTTTCATACAAAAACGCTGTAAATACTGGAAAGATGCTGTAAAGCAAAAGAGTGAAAATTCGTGCTAAGGGTACTGTTCCTTTTTGATACAAAAAAAAATTCGTAAGATAAGATTTTTTCTGATTTTTTCGTACATTTTGACCGGCATGATATCTGCAATCGGAAGATATTTTAATTCACGACTCCAATAATCCTATATGATAATATTTCTACTATGCCCATCATAAGAGTTATGGCTAAAAAATCCCGATAGAGATATTTGTCCCCGTTAGAGATATTTGGCAGCATAATTTTGTACAGAATTTAAGTATGTATGTTGTATGATATTTAATCAATTATTGCCAACATCTTCTGAAAAAAAAAAACCTGTAAAAGTAGTCTAAAGGGGACATCGCTCTTGAATCCAGCGGAACTTCAAGTACACTGTTAGTTCTAAATGTGCTGCATGTCTTAATTTTTCAGCAGTTTTCCATTTACCCGTTTTCCACGACAATTTTCTCGCTTACTTGTTGTTTTATAAGCTTCAATTTTAGGTATTGTATTCGTTCGCCTTTTGGAGCGATATATTTGTAGAAACTTGTGGCGATAAGACAGATGAAACTTAGGTGACAAAATAGATGAAACTTGAGGTGATCAAATAGGCGAAACTGACTGGAGAACTGGAAAGTGATGTGAAGTTTTATATGGAGGGAACATGTTATTCATGACGAGTCTTATCCGATGAAAAAACTGTTCCATCGACCAGTTTTTTCATCGGATAAGACAGGCGGGAGAGACTCATTTGTAGAACTATCAAGGTCCAAGTTATTTAGTGACTAAGGCTATGACCAGGGTTTGGAGCTAGAATAAGAGGTTTCACGTTCTTTCGTCCTGTCTTCAAATAACTTCATCGTCAGTACTAGTAGGTACTGCTACTTTCTGATGGGGCATTCTTTGGCGAAAATAGTGACATAACTTTCAGCGTTCTTTGCCATATTGGCTTAAGTCTGAAGCTAGCAGAACAAAAAAATATGAAAACACATCCATAGCATGTCAGTAAATAAAATATATTGGACAAAACACTAATATATACAGGCTGTATCAAAAACCCTGTTGTTCCTTTTAGGGACGTATACATATACCTATAAGGATAACATTTATGAAAATAGAATTAAAAAAAAAACAATATTTACTAGTCCATTTGTCATAATCAAATAACTATTAAAATCGACATATTCAAAAAAATGTTTACAGTCTCTGACTTTAAAAACACATTTTTAATAATAAATAGCCAACGAGCTCAGCGGCTGTCTTTGACTTTGACAAAAAATGCCGACAAACGCTACCGCGGGCGGCGCACGTGCCTAACTAACCCTTTATCCCCCCGCCCTCCGCCCCGCAAATCACTTCCTAGTTCCTTCTTCCTTAGTCTCTTGCGCAACTTCCTATCGAACGGATGTGATTGTTGACCCGCGTAGTGAGTGACTTGTGTTTTGTTTACGTAAACATGTCTTTTTCTAACGCAGAATATTTTAATAATTATGTTGATGTGTCTTGGGAAATGTGATTACTATTATGCAGCAGCACGCAGACTCTACCAAGAACGTTTTGCGAGTTTACCATTACCGTCGGCGATGGCATTCCAACGTTTGCACATGCGCCAGTTCAATACCGGCAGTGTCCACGGACGAGACCAACATCGAGCTGACGCAGGCAGACCTGTGTAGAGGCAGAAGGTGGTCACATCGAACAGCATCTCCGTGGCCGTCAAGTTGATATAATAATAAATTAATAGGTACATTCGACACACACACTCGACGACATTTTAAGTGTAGTGAAAGTGTTAAATGTAATTTTAAAAATTAATCAATTGTGCATAAAAATACCGCCTACTAATCCAACATTTTCAAAAACTGGTTCGTAAAAGTGATTATAGCAACTTGTGTAGAAAAATTGTTGGATACCTATTTGCGCCAGCGGCGCGCGGCGGCGGCTCAGCGGCATCGATCAAAGAGAGTGGCGCGGGCGGTAGCGTTATATCTCTTTGTAGTTTCGCGACATCGCTTCATGCAGTATTGCAGCAGAGGTAACAAACCAGTTAAATATTACAAACATTAATAATTAAATATTTATTTTAATTAATTTTATTATTAGTTTTTCATAAATTACTCACTTTATTACGTTTGTATACCAATTCTTAAAACGTAGGTAGAAGGAACAACAGAGTTTTTGATACAGCCTGTATATATATTTTAAATATATATTCATGCTAAGTAAATCATTAGCAAAGCCGCAATGTTGAACATGCTCAACATGCATATTACGAAGTACTTTTCCGGTTAAGGCGCAACGTTGAGAATATTCAACATATCACTTTATGAACTCTGTGCTCGCAAGTTAGTCAATACAATGTAGTAATTAGTAATTATAATAATACAATAGCCTTCTAGAAATAAAATGACGGTGTCCACTATCAGAAAAAACACTCAAAAATATTTTTTATGCAATTAAATTATTTGTAATCCGCGGTGTCACTGCGACAGTGATGCCATTTTGCAAAAACCTGACGTAAAATGTCTACAGAAATGTCAAACTATTTTCTTTTTACAATTGCTTTTAGTTATTAATTGTGGGCATCAAATAAAAACTTATAAAAAGTGTCTAATTTTTTATCACCATTTTTTTAAAGTGAGCGTTGAGCCGGCTTGTCGTTGCGAGCTAAAGGGTTAATTAAGTCCTCCCCCCAGGGTGGGACGGGAGTGACTGTCAGTTTTTTAATAGCTCTTTCCTAAAGTCTCTTTACAATAGCTCTTTACGTTCCAGACGACATTAACCGTACTTAATGAGACAGTCCCGCGAACGTACCTGGACCTCAAGTTTGATAATCAATAGTGTTAGAGTTGTCTATCGCTGATTAGATAATGGTTGATTTTGGCAAGTTTGGTCATCTAGGTACTAATTATAATGGCGTCAATATATTATGACTTACCAATGGTCAACCATTTTCGCCCTCTCGAAAAAAAAAGGCCCTACACTTGAAGACACGAAACACATCAGGCTGCTAATGAGACATTACTTTTCTACTAAACTCCTAAGCCTTTTTGAGTTTGTCCCTGTTCTGAAAACCACAAGGGGTCGAAAGAGTAGGACTTTAAAACAAACAATCTGTGTGTTCTGTTTAAGCCTCTGGTCATTCTTACCTACAGAAGCATAACAGAGCTGGGCCATGTTTATTTTCACTCCAAAAAGTTTTAATGTGGTTGATATTGCGATTTACTTACTTGACAAACATGAATATAGCTTCCTACTGTAAATCTTGTTTTAAAATCGCGGGTTCACTCTTGGATATGTATGTTGTACATCATAGCTTTATACTGATTTTTTTTTTCTTACAGCTTACTAAAGTAGAGTTTAATTAAAGACTCTCAAAATGAATTAAAATGGGTTTTTATAACACAGTTATTTCAAAATTCATTGACATCATCATCACCATCATCATTTTATTAGACACACACAGGACAGAACAACAACATAAAACTAAACAAAACGTAATAATTTATGAAAAACAGTAAAAAATAAATAAACTACCTACCTAAATAAGTTTGGCAGGACCAAACTTATTATGAGGCTAAAAGGTAAGTTATCTCAGCATGAGCGGTGACATTTTAAAAAGAGTCACAGAAATCAGAAGTACTTACAAGTTTTTTTTTAATTTGAAACAGATTTTCTTGACTTTAACAGTCTAGGCCAGAGTTGACAGCGACAAAGTCGAGGATGAAGCGAGACAAAGACCTACCCAGACGAAGCCTTTTCACTCTAACATTGAAGAGATAAGAGAGGTTGTATTAATTGCATGCACGAAACGGACTGTTGATGTCGCAAGATTTTGCGTCAATGTTTCTCGTCAACATTATAATTATCGCACAAGTTTCCTCACCTCATGTATATGTCCAAGCACCTCCGCCCTGGACATGTCCTCGAGCCGGGTCTCATTCACGTCCATGATTTCGTCAGCCAACTCCAAGTTGTCCCAGTTTCCAGCTGATGGTGACCCTAGGGAATTAAAGAATAATTTCATTAGGATATTGGATGTTCAGCACACTTTCTTCAAGATTATAACGAAGTTACCGTTATGGCTTTGCACGTGGGTAAGTTCTGGTCGAGTAGAATATTATTACATTCCATCAATAGCTACGCAAAGATAAAAAAACTGTAGATCTTGAACAGTCAATGAATCAATCTCGCCGACTAACTGGATTTCCGAAGACAGATCAAGAAGAACTGGTAGGTTTTCAGCTGTTTCTGATTATATTGGAAGAAGATACCATTATTGTAGGAAAAAGAAAGGCAGATGATTATTGGATGCAAAGAGATTGTCAGCCCACCTGATTATTTGTGTCATCGAGGGTATCATCTGTATAGCAGATACGTAATCATTTTTTTTATTATTATGTGTATTATGAGTCCTGATAGACGGTATAGATGTCATATATTATGCGGACAGGCTTTTATACAGAATGCCAGTATGAAGTCTCAAATATAAAAAGTCATGATCCTGAGTGTGATATAGAAGGATGCTACTTTTAACTTTGTACAGTTACGTAGTTGTTAATTTGGTGGTACGTATAACAGTATACAAGACAATATTGAATAATTTATGTTTAAAAAGAAGCCGGGAGCAGTGGTATCGACCCCGACTTACGAGTGTTAGGTCGTGGGTTCGAATCAAGCCAAGCGCATTACTTTGTGTAATTTATTTCGTCACCACTGCTCTCAAAACGGTGAAGGAAAACTTCGCGAGAAAACCGGAATGTCCTAGAACCATCAAATTCGAAACCCGCACTGGGCTCGCGTGGTGGATTATGGCCCTTTCCCTCTCACAGAGAGGAGGCTTATGTCCCATCAGTGGGAACATTGAAGGCTGATGATGATTATGAGTCCTAACTAATTCATACGTACAGAATGTCGTATAGCTGCAAATATTAAAATAATGCGTTCAACCAATCTCCTCTTCATATGTCTCCTCCTTGTTAGAGGGAGAGGATCTAACATAGACCTAATAGCGTACCGAGTGCGAGTTGCTAAGTGAGGATATTTAATACCTCTACAAAGTACACAAAACGAAGGCTTTTGTAATCCTGCCTTTTCCCAACTTTTGCCACTCTTTTGAACTTTGTTGCGTAACGTAATTTCGAAAAAGGGTTGTTGCTACCGTGTCTACCTTCTTGGACATGTACATCTATTTAACCAGAAAACTAAAGATTCTGTATCTTCTGCTCATTTTTTTTTTCTGTTAGCCTTATTCCTCGCGTGTATGTAGGTAATATTCTGATAATGTCAGTACGTATTCTTATTTGAAAAATGAAGATCAAAAATTCAACATCAACATTAATCATCAATTCTCTATCCTTATGATAATTCATTTGTGGTCTTGCTGTGGTTTTATGTTATTCCAATATTGAAATTCTTTTAGAATTTTCTTCTCTTCTTTGCAACCAACATAGATATTTAGGGAGATTTTCTCAGCCGCATTATTATCTACCTGTATTTTGAATATCATCGAAGTGTATTCAACCTTCAGATAAGGCGTGAAACAGTCCGATGGACAGATACCTGCCTAAACGGATCTACTATTGCTATTTTAGGAAGTCACTATGGGACAAGCCCGCCATATGATTTCCAACGACTCTTGAAAGCCAGAATCAACAGTTGTGACCACCAGAAAAGACTTTTTTTTTAATGATACGTTTCTCCAAACTAGGAATTTCTGCTGTGCCGTGGGTGCATTTACAAATATAGAAACACACACCCAGACCAGGGACAGCTACTTATGTAGGTCTGAATACAAATATTTGTTCCGTACGGGAACCGAACACGCGACGCGCTGCACAGCAGTCGATCGGTCAGTTGCGATGCTGAGAATTTAACTGTTTTGGATCTTGATTCAGAAAAAATGGATGAGACACACAGACTACCACCCCAGATGTTGGTAACGTTTTTAAAAATCCCTGACCACTAGTTATATGGCAATCAAGCAAATCCACTTGGTATGAAATTAAACCATCTCACTTTTACAGTTTCTCTGCACCTTAATAATAAATGAACTAGCCTAATGAAATGACATAGCCTCGCGATCCGGAGGGTGTCTTTGTGAAAGCAATGTAAATAATGGAGTGCTCTGCTAACAGCCTCTTCCTACTTCCCTAGGTAGTCTGAAATTAATCAATCTTCTACTCTTTAAACTTGGCGGTTTGCCCAGATGTAGCTGATCTAGGTACTCTTCTTTAGATCTTCAGGGCGGGTGGTTTTTGATGTTATTGTTGGTTACCTACACTAGCGAGCAAAATTATGGAATCACTTATTTGGAATAGATCCGGGATAGCTAAGAGGCTTATCGGTAACGATGCTCTGGTCGATTCAAAGCTCCAGGAGCCTTGAACATCGACGCCGTGTTGCCAGCCTGTCGGTTTTTTATCGGTTACATTTCGGAGAGTGTGCGTTGGAACTGGTTCTCTATTGTGTTACCTAACTTTTTTATACATAATCTAATGTGACATAATTTTTTTTGTCCTAATCATCATTTGTCCGAATGATAACTTGCCCGAACTTAATACCACATAATTTAAAATGCCATAACATTGAAAGTCCTAAATACTGTATGTCCTAAATTCGTTTGGCATAAATATAACAATCAATAATATACAAAATACATAAAACCGATTGCCATAAAATACATAAGTCCTAAAGTTTGTTTTGTTACTGATTACCACCCAATAAGGAATATCGACGGAGCCCCGCTTCGCGGGGCTCCTATTTCTGCGTGCAAGGTTTAAAGTAACCTAACACGAAGGGGATGGCGGGGTCTTTCAGACCCCGCCATCCCCTTCGAACCTAACCTGTCCGTGTCGGGGTGCCCACAAGTCCCGAGCTCGCTTCGCTCGCTCTTGGATCCCAATATCTTCGGTTTCTAAACAATTTAATGAAATATCAGTTTTACTATACCTAATTGAACATTCGGAATAATACACATTATGTAATACAATGATTAGGACATATGACTTTATTTCATACAAAATTAGGAGATTCAATTATTATGATACTCGATATTTATGCCAGAACAGCTTTAGAAGTGAAGATAAATTATGTAAAACAATATTTAGAACTTTTGATCATTATGGTTACTGAATTTTATAGCAAACGTGTTATGGATAATGATTTTCGGACAAACAGTTTTAGGTGACGAAAAGGGATACCGTTGGAACTGCATAAATTGATTCCGCCTGACCCTTTCCATCTTCGGACTACTAGACGTACGGCAATGCGCCATCGACATAAGGTGGACATCTCTCCGTCCGCCGTCCGGTACGTACAAAGCGTTTTGGCAATAACTTTATTGTACGCAAAGCTAAGGAGTGGAATTCGCTGCGCATCTGTATTTCCCGACAGCTATAACCTTGGGGTCTTCAAGTCAAGAGTGAACAGGTTACTTCTAGGCAAGCGTGCTTCATCGTCGACCACATCTTTGCTTACCGTCAGGCGAGATAGTGGTCAAACGCGAAACTGTCATTAAATAAAAAAAAAAGGCCAAGTGCGTGTCGGGCCACGCACAGTGTAGGGTTCCGTAGTTGCCCATCAAAATACTTATGAGAACTAACTAAACTGATTCGCTGAATTTAATTTTAAAAAGAAATATTTTCAAAATCGGTCCAGGCGTCTTTGAGAAATCGGGGAAATCACATTTAAATAAAAACGACGAATTGAGAACCTCCTCCTTTTTTTGAAGTTAGTTAAAAATAGTTGACAATAAAAACCTACCTATCCCCAAAACATACCCACCTATTATAGCTGTAAAAATAAAGTTGACAAACTTACATTTGCAGTTGAAGAACATGTTCTCCGATACATTTTGTTTAGGAAAATATGTTATCCAAGTACGTTTTATAAGTTGGTCGACTATTACTCGTAAACTTGTAAAGCCTACTTAGTCATGATAATTTTCTTTTCAACTTCGTTATATATACTACTATTTTGAATTTTTTCACACCCTCACACAGAACCGTTTAGCTGGTAGAGGGGGGGGACACTCGAGTCGAGCAAAAATTAGCACTTTAAAGCTTAATATTTCACAAACTAATCTTTTTATCAAAAAATTGTTAATGGAAACTATCAATATTTTTTAAAGACCTATTTAATGATACCCCACACTAAGGGGTACGCGAGAAAAAAAAAAAACATCCCCACTTTACGTGTACAGGAGGTACCCTAAAAAAAAAATATTTTACGAGATTTTATTTTATCACTTTTTCGGCACAACAAATCCGTATATTTACACCAAATTACAGCTTTCTAGTACTGGGCGTCTCTGAGCTAAGCTGCGGACAGACGGACGGACGGACATGGCGAAACTATAAGGGTTCCTTGTTGACTACGGAACCCTAAAAATGGCGTGATTTGAACGAATTTGGTATCAATTTATAGTTAACAGTAAAACCGTCGAAATGGAACCATTTTTCTTATTCATAACTAGTTATCAAGTTCTCAAGATCGCGCGGAATCGGAGTGAGTGATTCCATATTTATGCTCAAGAGTGTGTCTTGGCTAAGTTAAATTCAATGTTTCCAATTCCCATTTTTCAGATTTTGTCTGATTTATCCCCAAAACATCATCATCATCAGCTTACTATGTTCCCACTGCTGGGACACAGGCCTCCTCTCTGTGAGATAGTGGGCCATAATCCACCACGCGGGCCCAGTGCGGATTGATGGATGTCACATGTCTTCGAATTTTTGGTTCCAGGACATGCCGGTTTCCTCACGATGTTTTCCTTCACCGTAAGTCGGGACCGATACCACTGGTCCACCACTGCTCTCCCAAAATATAACTGTATAATACACTTCTCATCAAAAAAATCGAAACACTTTCGTTTTTATTGTTTTTGTCCTAATTTTTTACAAAAGAGAATTAATTCCATGAAAAAAAAAACATTATTGTGTAGCTGGCAGTTTGGTCATTACAGTAAGAAGAAAAAAATCAAAATTCGAAATAATTTCATTTGTTTATCCTATAAATGAAATTAATCACTGTTTTGAGACAAATGTGTATTTAGGGTTGGAGTACGTTTCTCGTTTAAAAACTAAAAATTAGCGCTTGTCCCTAAACTTTCTGTTTCTTATTTCATTTACTGTGACTTTGGGACGTCTGAAAAAACTTTTTTTTCTTAAACATATGGATACTTCGCCCGCAGAAGCCGCCCAAGTGGTGGCATTGCTGGATTCTGGACTTAGTCAGCGTGTTGTGGCTGCAAGATTGCATCTAAGCTTATCATCTGTTCATAGAGTCTACAAACGCTATCGGGAGACTGGTTCGTTCACGCGCCGTTCAGGATCTGGCAGGAATCGGGTCACTTCTGAGCGAGATGATCGATTTATTGTAACAACTTCTTTACGAAATCGACGCCTTAACGCTTTTCAACTGCAGCAGCAGCTTCGCGTTGTACGAAGAGTAGCTGTAAGTGACTCTACAATAAGAAGAAGGTTGAAGGAACGCGGATTGGCACCGCATAAGCCAGCGAATGGGCCGAAATTAACTGCAGACCATCGAAGAGCGCGCCTTAACTTTGCACGCGAGCACCTAACTTGGTCATACCTTCAGTGGAGCAAAGTACTGTTTTCTGATGAGTGTAAAATTATGCTGTATGGTAACGACGGAAGGAACAAGGTCTACAGAAGAGATGGAGAACGCTTTGCACAATGCTGCATTGAAGAAAAGGTCAGCTATGGTGGCGGTTCGTGGACGGTTTGGGGAGGAATCAGCGCCGACGGTAAGACAGAACTTGCCTTTGTGTCTGGGCCACGGCTGCCTGCACTAAACTCTCATCGGTACATCGAACAGTGTCTTGAACCTCATGTGATGCCCTATGCACATTTTATTGGCAACGACTTCATATTCATGCACGACAATGCTAGAGCTCACACCGCGGGCGTCGTACGAGATTATCTTACCGAAGTCGGTATCTCCATTATGGTATGGCCAGCAAGAAGCCCGGACATGAATCCCATTGAACATCTATGGGATGAATTAAAGAGACGAATTCGAGCAAGAGATCCAGCCCCAGAAACACTTAGCCAGCTGCAAAATGCAATCCAAGAGGAATGGGATAATATACCACAACATGTGATCGTGACTCTCATCCGATCGATGAAGAACCGTATGGAAGCAGTAATAAGAGCTCGCGGAGGGAATACAAGTTATTAAATAAACGTTTCTTACATTTTTTTTTCATTTACGCGTGTTGTTTTACCCATTTCCTTCATATTCCATACAGGGTAAAAATTACTCATTATACAAAATACGAAACCTATGAAGACTTAATTTGAATTTAGAACATTAACATTAGGATTTAAAAACCTCATACTACTCACTATTAAATGACATTTTACATTTATTCCTAAATATACACATTTTTCTGATAATCCTTATCAAATCATAAACTGCGAGGTGTTTCGATTTTTTTGATGAGAAGTGTATATTTATGTGGCTGCATACTGAACGAATGATACTTAAAAAATAAACAGCAATTTTGATCTTGTAATTTAGCCCGTTTTGTGTGTATAAACGTGTATTTAAGTGCTAACCTATCTGCGAAACAAAAGCAGCATTTTTCAAATTAACGAAAACAAGAGGTTTTTGCCAACCTCTATGACTAGACCACGAAGATATAATAGGTACTACACATTCCACTCAAATATCATTGTAATCTCACATAAGTTTACAGAATCGACAAAAAAGGCCTGGAAAACTCAGGTCATGACCTCGCTCCAACTAGGGCCCAGGAAAAAAGGGCCTAGCTGATTCCGAAATTAGTCGGGTATGCCTGAAATGTGCACATGAGTTAAGCTGATAGACATGGAGGTTTCACGAAATTAGTAGAAATTGAAGAAACTATAATGGATATAGAGGACAATAACAAGTTAGAAATGTAATTTCTAGCAATGTACAGACATCGCAATTGGAGTTGAATTTAAAATTGAAAAACCTTTTTCCAAAGACAATATTACTACATATCTACGAGACTACGCGAAATACTTACGTTTTTTTTTTTCGAAAAGAAAATAATATAGGTATTAGCAAGCATACTCGGTCGATTGAAAGCTGAAAACTGGGGGAAATTCATATCCGTGTGGTCTGTTCTAATACTTCATAACTTTAAGTAAATGTTTATCAATGAAAACATAAATAAAAAAAAAGAAGAATTATTGATAGTTACGCTAAATAGTTTAGTAGGATTTTTTCAGAAATCTTTAAGCGTACTTACAGAAAGCGTTTTGCGGGTAAAATACACGAGTGAAAGCAGGGAAAAGCCTGTATTCTAAATGAAATTTGATCAAGTGGAGCTGATAAATCAATCTTTATTAATTTAAAAAGAAGAAGAGTCACAACTTACCGTATAACTTGATTTTATTATCCTTAGTTTGCACCACTATAATAACATAGCCTTCTAAGTCAACAGATTTGCATTTCACCGTTGTCATTTTATCAATCGCATTTATTTGCGTGGTTGGCGCGTTAAAAGTATTCATTTTGCTATATTATTTAATTAATTACTATGTCTAAACACAAAATAGCTATGAAAAAGATCCATTCACGCCCCCGGCGTAAGAATCAATGATTATTTTTTTAATTTCATGCCAACGTTTACGCCAACGCCACTTCAGACACAGCCCACTTTTTGAACAACTATTCATTTTTATTATTTTCCACATTATTTTTAAATTCTAACCCGGAGATAGTAAATCGGCCATTATTATTTTTGATTCTCACTCGTTACGAACTTAAACACTGCTTTGACATCTAAATAATAATTATCACAGTTGATTAAAAGTCTGTGTTAACGTAATTTCACATGATTCCCGTGTATTGTCGAAGTAGAGGCGAATTTCAGAGCATTTTCACAGTGACAAGTCACGTTATGGTGTTTAGAGTAAACGCGATCGGTTTATCACACTCCCTAAATGTTTAGTACATTTTCTTATTCACTTGTACGTAAATTAGTTGTTTTTAGACATTTATTCGGTTATTAATCTAATATTTAAGGCGTATCAACGTGTTTTTGAGAGTGAAAAACCGGTCCCACGTCCGCGGGCTGGGTGGTCGCCGCGAATGGATACGACTATCCCATTTTCGCGCGATCAATAATGCTCCCTACCCAGCATCCCTTCAGACTCCCACAGACTATCGTTCTATTTTCTTCATTTATATTAACCCGGGCTTTTTTTCCTGGTTTTGTTCTACATTACAGTTAATAACACATTTTAACTGCAAAAAAATGTTGAGATTATAATTAAAAGCTACTAAAATCCAAAAAAAGAGATTGCGCAAGGTCCCACCGAGATTTGAACTCGGATCGCTGGATTCAAAGTCCAGAGTGCTAACCATTACACCATGGGACCGCTTGAGATCCACTCTGAAATTACCGTCAACTACGCTGCAATAGTAATAACATAAGAGGTAATACGTTAAAAATGTAATATTCAATACTCAACAAGAACTAAAATCAAACTTTTCTTTAATAGAGACTCGCAACACCTTCTCAATGTTAATTCAATACTTCAACCAAAAAAGTCACATTAGATGGCGGTACGAAACGCTGTCAATGACTTGTGAAAACTTGTGAAAGCGCCATCTACAAATTGACATAGGTATTATAACTGATCATATGTTTTGAAAACGTTGTCAATGAAATGTTAGTTTATAAAACAAATAATAAATTAGTGACCATCTAAATAAAAGAAAAATAGCAGTCCTTTTACTTCAAATTATTATTTGATATCATGACATTCATAATTTTTGCAAAAATATTTTTCAATGCTATTTTTTACACTTGCAATAATTATAATTGTGCAATAAGTTTCTAGCAACACCAAATGTCAGTTTGTCACTGACTTCGCTACGGTATGGTTGTCATTTCGTCCGTCTATCAAATAACGTGATAGATGAATGGAAAATAATTAACTTTATCGCAGCGAAGACGCCTCTCGTATCTCCTCGAAACGTAACGTCGCGCGTGTTACAACACATTAGTGATTTTATAAGGGTGCTCGCTTTGATACAACACCGCCATGATCGATGTTAGAAACAAAGATGGCGGAATAATACGGTGATCATAACCAAACGCGTTGTTTTGTCGTGTGTAGCGTTATGTGCTGTGGTGGGCGGCGGCTGCAGCAGTGTCGGGGTGCGTGAGTGAGGAGGAGAGGCGCGATGGGGGCGCGGCCGGGGTGATGCCGCCGCGGCCAGCGGCCGGCCGCGCGGCCATGGCGGCCGACAGCGAACGCCCGCCGCTCGCTCTGTTCACCGCCGTGTACGACTATGTGGCGCAGGGAGAGGACGAGCTCTCCCTGCGCCGCGGCGAGATCGTCGAGGTGCTGTCGAAGGACGCCAACATCTCGGGGGACGAGGGATGGTGGACGGGAAAGATCGGCGACCGCGTCGGTATATTCCCCGCCATGTACGTGACGGAGGAGGACCCCCTGGCCGTGGAGCCGCCGCGCGTGTCGTTCTCCGAGCTGAAGCTGGAGGAAGTGATCGGTGTGGGCGGTTTCGGGAAAGTGTACCGCGGCTATTGGAATGGTGAGGTGGTGGCGGTGAAGGCGGCGCGCCAGGACGCGAACGAAGACATCGAAGTTATAAAAGAGAGTGTGTTGCAAGAGGCGAGACTGTTCTGGGTGTTGCAGCATGAGAATATAGTGTCGTTGAAGGGTGTATGTTTGGGGGAGCCGAACTTCTGCCTGGTGATGGAGTACGCGCGCGGCGGACCGCTGAACCGGGTGCTGTCGGGTCGGAAGATCCGGCCGGACATCCTGGTGGACTGGGCCATCCAGGTGGCGCAGGGCATGGCGTACCTGCACGTTGGTGCGCCCATGTCCCTCATCCATCGAGACCTCAAGAGCTCTAATGGTAAGTTGTTATTTTATCTCATTCCATTGACTGAACAGCTGTTTTTATTTAGAACAACAAACATTTATCACCACTCTCAGGTTGTTTGATTTAAATAATAATAATAATAATATTCCACAACTATCACACAACGTCATCTAGTCCCAAGCTAAGCAGAGCTTGTGTTATGGGTACTAGACAACTGATAAACATACTTATAATTATATTTCTAAATACATTTGTCCTGGGTGGGAATCAAACCCACGACCCCCGGCATAGCAGTCAGGGTCACTAACCACTAGACCAACAGGCCAGTCAAATGTTTTAATAACTCTTTACTACTCTTATCTATGCCATTACATTCAGGTCTCCCGACAACGCATGTCAGGAGACCTAAACCTAATCCGTACATAATAATTTTTAATGGCACTGCCATGGGTTTTAGACAACAGATTCCAATAAGAGTGTCATTATTCTCTATAAATTTTTTTGAGGTAAACTATCTAAGGAGAACAAATAAGTGGACCTAGCAAGAGTTATTAACTAGTACTGTTTAGTCCTCTGTTTATGTATGTACGTGACGATTCAAAGTTGAAGTATTTATTTTCACCAATATTTTACATTAAAAAAGACTAGATTTTTGAACTGAAAACTACAGACCGATTTAAGAACATGTGGCACATAAAGCTACATTATCAGCAAGGAGCATGTTGATAATATTTATAAATACCATGGTTATGGGCGTAGTGCTAGTTTCAAATAGACCGTTTACAGGTACAATGAGAAAATCAAAAACATAACGCTCCTTTTTTTGGGTTGTTAGTGTCAAAAATACAACTACCCAAAAAAAAGTGTTGCTACCGAGCTATGTACACACAGCCTCAGGCATAACTGAAAGCGTTGATCTGATAGAAAAAAATGGGCAAGAAACGCCACAAACACATTTGAAAATGAGACAAAAATAATGGATTTCCTATCTTTGTCATCTGCAAAAACTTAAACCTGAACTTTGAAGCATTTATTTAATGTTTCTTGCCTCTACGTTTTCATATTTATTTTAATGTAATCAAACAATAGAAAACCTAGTCTTCTGTATCTCCGCTATCTTAGAATTTAGTTTAAATGTCATTAACCTACATCATTATCAGTTGCCAAATATCCTTGAATGTAATCCCAAGGTCATATCTACAGCTGTGTTATCAATTATCAAACGGAAACTATCCACATTCCAATAGAGATAGTTCTATTGACTGATTGATAATTCCTTTCAGCTGTCATTGCCCAAATTGAAACAATTTTCTTATCTATTTTGGACAAACCCTAGCGAGATTAGTTTTGTTTGCTCTTTCAATTGTGTTAAGTTTATTTTAGGCTGGGTAGGGTATTTATACTTAATGGAATTAAATAATGTTATTTTACCAACTTTTTTCTCTGGACTTTTTTTATTTTGTTAATCATCAAATGTGTTCTCCCACCTAGGGCGAGACTGGAAGGACTGTCAGACTTGTACTGACTAAAATCCACCCTGATAGCCCTGTCTGGTGACCCTAGAAAGTAAAGGACTATTGAAGGATCGCTTTCAATAGTCCTTTATGTTCCTGGGTCACCTGATGAGACAGTTCAGCGACCCCCGCAGGCTTCAGTCCTCTAACCGAGGCCCTGTCGAACTTGTCTGGACTCAAAGTGATCTTTGGACCCAATCTCGTAGAGACATGAGGCATGACCTCAGTCTACAAGAAAAAGAAACCAGGAAAAATTGTTTATATCATACCTTATTGATAATCCAGAACTACATATTTAGTTAATGATTAAATTAAACCTACATTCAAACTAGATTTATCTAGGTCTTTAATTTCCAAAGCATTCATAATTTAAGAGGGCTTTCACACGTTTCGTTGTTTTTGTGCGACTTTTGGAACCTGATTCTGGGTATGTCATTGCCACAAATAAAAAAAAGATATATACTCGTGAAAGTTTGATTATTTCTGTGTGGAGTGCTTTAAACAAATTTTTAGATTTGTTTACATACATGAGTAAAAACCTTGTCTCTGCAAAGGATGTTTCATAAAATTCTACTTTTTGTCATACTTTGGTACCGAATTACATAGAAGGTATAATAGTAAAATAATATTTGAAAATGTCCATGGTACATCTGAAAGATTATATTTGGACTGCATTAATCACTTTTTTATTTTCCATTCAGAAATACACCAAAAATAATTTTTCAAAACCGGAAGAATTTGACATTTTTTCGTCCGAAATTATATTTTTTATCTATCAATGTTTACTGAATATTCAATCAAAAAGTATTGAATAACTAAGGTTACTATCTTAGCTTGCATTAAAAAAATAATTAGCTCATTTAAAAGTAAAATAATAGTATTAAACAATTATAATATGCAATGACAAAATTCAACATAAAACCAAGAACGGTTTGTTCTTTGATTTAGACGGCGCGGGGCGCCTTTTGAGGGAGGACGTATCGCTCGCAACCATTTTGACATTAGTCACGTAATTATTAAATTTTAAAATACACGCCACCATTCATGACCTTCATACGCGGCGCTAGTGTCTTTGTCATGACATCAAATTCCATGTGAAAAATGTAGTACCTCGAATTTTCCGCAGGTCATGAGTGGTGGCCAGTAATTTTCCCAATCGCCAAGAATACAGCATAACCTACCTTTCTTGATACAAGCTAATATTTTGAATTAATTTAATTTTGATCTGTTTGCAATGTAAATATATATATAAATGTGTTGATTGTATTTTCCTACTATATTCGAATGTGGATATAATTTGTAGATAATAAAATAATGTAAATAATTCTGATAGCTTTTTTTCGGAATTGGTAATTAAATGTAATTTTAGACTTGCTAACTTCCCAAACATTCCAGTTCGTTTGGATAATATAGCTCGCTGCGGGAACCACATACCACCGACCATGCCCCTGGTGGTATGTCTTTTTATTACGTGGTAAAATCGTCAGATCAGCCCTTCCACCCAGGGAAGGACAGGACTACAGGAAGGACATACAAACTTGTACTGACACTACTGACTAAAATCTACGGTGTCCTTCAATAACCCATTGCGATCCGGGGCCATGGATACCTGATAAGACAGTCCCACGACGCCGGCAGGATTTGGCTCTCTAACGTGCGCCCCGAAAATCCGTGAAAAATTGATCTGATCGTTTTGAGGTAGCGGTTAACCCAGAGAAAAGTAACTTTAAAAAAAAAAAAACTTTTTGACAAAAGTACCGACTTCAAAAACGAATACAAAAAAGTTTAAAATAACTTTTCTTTTGGAAGTCGGTGGCAATAGTCAATGAAATATATAACAAAGCCACCGACTTCCAAAAGAAAATTTATTTTAACTTTTTCGTTCAAAATAACTTTTCTGAATACAAAAAAGTTTAAAATAACTTTTCTTTTGGAAGTCGATGGCAATAGTCAATGAAATAAATAACAAAGCCACCGATTTCCAAAAGAAAAGTTATATTATTCGTTTTTGAAGTCGGTACTTTTTTTCAAAAAGTTTTTTTTATCAGTCGATTTCTTGTTATTAGGTTTGATCGAAGAGAGTTGAAGTCTTGTATCAGGTTCGGCATCCAGTCAATTGCGGTATTCCGTTTTGGCAGCTGCATTGTATTTTTTTTTTTTTGGTAAAATCATCAAATGTGTCCTCTCGAGTGGGACGGGATTTATTACCAGACTCGTACTGACTTATATCCATGGTGATCCTTCAGTAGCCCTTTACGTTCCAGGGTCACCGTTACCTGATAAGACAGTCCAGTGACCAAGACAAGCTCCGGCCCTCCAAGGCGTACCTCTCTGATTGGAAATCGCTTCTCGGCGGCGTAGGTCACGCGACTGTCCACTCCCTCACGTGTTCCACCTCCTACTTCGCTAGCATGACTACTTTGCATAATGATTCGAGGACTACTTCCCATTCCGTCTCGCCCCGCAGATCGTGGCCTCAATTGCATCGAGTTGGGATTTGGCAAACCTGTACCACTCCATGTACCTAACTTTTTTGCAGCCAACTCAATAAGTGGACTAATATTGTGGGTCGATGTCAACGGCACCCCAAAAAGGTCAAGATGGCCTGTCATTTTTACGGTTACACCTCAGAAAGATAGAACCGGGTCGGATTGGCTCCTTTTTGCGGAAAAATTCACGTCTTAGCAGCATTGAAGTTCAAGCACTCAGCCGGCCATGGCTCTTTCGCCTGATATTATTTTGTGAATTTTATTCATGAATACAGATACTACTCAGAACAAAACATACAAAAAAATAAGTTAGCATTCCAATAAATCGTAAAAATAAGCGAAATTGAATGAAAAGTGAGAAATTACAGGAATGTGTCAAGTTTCATAAATAAAATAATGAAATCGAAAAAATAATGTTTTCAATGTTCCAGAGAGTTCTTTTTTCTCTTAAACCCTGTGTTATTTTACTGAAGGTGAAATGTTCTGTATTAAATAACGAACATTTTCTATACCATTTCAATAGAAATCAGGTAAAAAGCCTGAGTGACCAATTGTAGCATCGTAATTCGAGCATAAACGAATCTATGCACTGTTAGTCGCGATTGATCGAAGATGAAATCAGGTACTATTTGCTGTGCAAATGAAATAATGTGGAGTTGAACCACATTTTCTACGCAATTTTGAGCAGTTACGTACCTTCGTTAGGAAGTGAAAGCTCAGTTTTGCGAGATAGAGATTATAATTTAAAGCTCACCAAAACATTCTGTTTCAAGAGTGAAATGATCCGAAACCTGTTGAACTCTGATAGATCTGTCTTTATTAAAAAAATAATCCAGCTGTAACCCAGTAGGTATATGAAGCACTGAAGCCCAGTCAAAACAGTTCAATAAATTTTCTCCTTTGCAAATGTTTAACGATTTGCACCATCCGCTCACAGTTAACTGCAGGCGAACCAAGAATCTTCTTGAATATTAATTTTTAATCTTCATGGTGCCGATTCGAAATTGTCTTATCAATTATAGGGGAGCTTGTGGCTGGTCGCAATGGAGTTTGTATGATCCGCGCAGTAGATTATCGCTCTCTTTGCGCGGTTTAACGAACTTGATGGTCTTCTTGGGCCTTACTCACTTTCTTCCTGGATCACGGCGTTTGGTGATATTACCCGTCTCTTTTGACAAATATTTTGTACCACAGCTGGTTGGAAATATTCGAGCATTAAACCGACCACTTCTGGCTATATCTCCTTATCTATGTCACCGTAATCACCCCAAGTGGCTGGTTTTGCGTCCATAATTATGTCTCTGAATAGATGGCATAAATGACTGTTTGATGTATAAGTCAAAGAAAAAGTTTGAAAAATTTTAAACACCAAATCGTAAATTCTAAATAATTTCAAAAATCTAATTAAATAAGTTATGAATTCAAATTAGCCACTAGAAACAAAATTAACACTTGAAAGATATCATAACAAGATAATTTACTCGTATTATAGAATGGAATTAATTAATCTTTATAATGCACACTTTGTAAATTACAAATATATCCAATTCGTAGTGTGACACAATGTGCGGTTTAAAGTGTAATATAATGAATGGCCCTTATTTTATTTTGATAGGTAACATACATTTATCATATTATCCATTCGTTTAAGAATACAAGTAGTGTCTAGAAGCTCGGGATCTTACTTTGTTTATTCGAAAGAAAAGTGGCAAAAGCTCATGTTGTTTTCTTCCTGGTATACGAGGCATAGCTGTTTCGTTAGTGTTTTGTTTTTATGCGGGGGGCATCACGATGTCAATTTGACAGAAACTGTGTTCTTTCAGTATGTATAATAGCGCTCTTAAATATTCAATGACCCTTACGCAAGACTTTGACATCTCTACCCACATTCTCTTTTTACGAACTCGCCTACAGAGATCAAAAACTGTCTAATATTATATTGCCGCACACACAAACCCATAATCAGCTAATAATATTGTCATTGCTGGGACATGTGCCTCCCAGCTTTGAGAGGGAGTGGGTACACGTCATTTTCATGATTTTTCTCAGTGTTTACACTTTTTTGTGGTAAAATTATCAAGATAATGCTTCCTCCCACCCAGGGCGGGACAGGAGTGACAGTCAGACTTGTACTGACTAAAACCATGGTGACCTTCAATAGCCCTTTATGTTACCTGATAAGAGTCCCGCGACTTGTTTTTGCACATGGTGTAATAATTTCTTAACACCTACAATTATTTACAACCATAAAAGTTCCAGCTATTCACTATTGTATGCTTTAAATGGCGCCAAAGCAGCAGATGTCAATCAGAATTTTTCTCACCTTTTGGGGACTGCATAATTGACACTTCTTGAAACTGTACTTAATTGGATGCTTAATTAAAGCTCTTTTTATTGGTTACTGTAATGAGCTTGTTAAAAAGTGTTGTAATGTAATTTTGTTACTTGTCACGTATTTGAAGGCATGATTTGAGCCTTGCTTATAGGAAGTCCAAATGCATTTAACATAAATGGCAAGTGGCAAATTGTGTGAATACCACATGCACACCTTTCTGGGGCATAGGCGTCATTTTATCCATGTATTCATATTGTTTTCTGCCATAAAAATAGCAGTTGTCAGAGTTCAACTAAAGATGAACCTAGTCAAACGAAATGATTATTTTTTTTGTTGAAAAATCTAAAAACCAACCTGTTCCTGCTGTTGCCTGGCTTGGTTCTTGATCGGACGGTGAGCTACCCCTTACTTGCTTATGGTAATCGGAAATTGTTTCAGTACTCTTAACCGCGAATATCTCAATCTTGTTTGATATTATGTAGTTTGGAATCAAAACGAAGTACCTACTCTGTTTTTACCTAGGATACTAGTATTAAAAAAAAACTATATACCTACTACTATTAGTTACTTACCTAACATAATACATTTTACTGAAGTGAACTGGGCCACGAGTGTCATTCTGCCTGCTCTAGGGTCTGTGACCTCTTTTCGTACGATTTACACAATTCAACAAATTATATTTGTACGCAGTTTTTGTCGCGTACTCCTTACCGGTTGGATTATTGTGCAATTGTAGTAATACCTATGTTTACCTAAGATTCTTTTTATGGGGTAATTTGAACCGTAGTTACTAATATGTAAAACTCTTTAGCTTTATAAAGCTCTATATAAGCACTAGATAATCATTGATTCTGATGACTAAGCCCCTGCGTACACTAGGCGACGAAAGTCTCCGATACCTTACGACTTTGGTATCTCATACTGTAAGTAAGAAGGGGCTTATACCTAAAATAAATGTGGCGATGAAGTTAACATAGTTCATACGCTATCTACGCCGCGGGTACGCAACTTAATTGACACAGTCACTTCTACGCCACTCTGATGGCGCTTTAGCGACGTCAACGCTCTTGCCACACGTCGCAAACAATTATGACGAAACAATTAAACTCAAGAATTTTACTATTTATATAAAGTTCTCAGATACATACTGTTGACAGATATGGTAAACGCCATTACTTATAAGGCTATGACGTTATAAAATAGCAGATTTTTGGATTTTATTCTTTTTGTCATAAATGACACAGGCGATGCCCCGGCGCATGCATAGCAACCATGTCATAATTTTTAATGCGGTATTAGCAATAAAATACTAATAAATCTAATATTTATTGACATCCATTGTGTTGGCATGACCACAAAGTGGTTTGATTTGCGTAAATCCCTAATATAATTTATGACTGCATTTCATTTAGTTAATCTTCTTCGTCGTGTCGATGATTCCTTAGGTAAAAAATTAGCTAATAATATTGCTATTTTATTTAGTTAGTGCCTGTTAACACAAACATTAGCTGACACCTTATTGATGCCCAAATAAAAGAAATAACACAGAATTTAAGCCCTTTGCGAGGCGCGGAGCGTTCAAATTCCAAAAGTTCAATAATATTAAGGAGTCGCATACTGTTAGTGAAAACGGGCAATAAGTCTGTCGCCAATATTGAAATAACCTTAAGTTCATCGATCCACGCTTGTAAACAAAGGTTACATTTGAAATGTCACTAACCCTATTAACAAACGCGGAATAAACGACAGGCACATTACTAACAATATACACAGCTAAACATACGTTAATCGTCCTTGATTGAGTGTTTTAATAAAAAGGCTTAATGGTTTCGCAAAACTACTGTTTAATTGCATACAGATGCTAATTATCTGGGTGGAACTCTACCTTAATTGCGATATTCGCTCGTTATCGCATTCATTTTTGACAAATACAAACTAAAAAATGCAGGGCTTTACATGTTTGAACAGTTCAGTTAATCTACTCAGCATAATATCACAGTCCATTGCTGAACTTAGGCCTCTGGTTTTTGGGGCCGCGGAACCTTCCGAAAAGTACTGTGTGGCGCTTGAAAGCAGAGGGCAACTGAAGAAACAGAGTGGACCATTGAACTGTCAAAAGGTGGGGGAAGGTAGGAGTTTTTAATTATGAAACAGACACTTCTTTTGATGGTATGGCAACGCATGTAAATAACGTTGTCACATGTCCAGTTGACGAACAAAAACGTCGTTCGTACTAACCTACGTCAGTTTTGTGACGTAAAATTAAAACATGGCGTCAAATGCCTGCATCAAGTTGCATGCATTTGCGTTGCAAATTACACCTTATAGACGTTTTCGATACCTCGTGGATAAGTGTGTATCAGATAAATTTAATAACAGCTGCACAGATCGATCTTGAGGCTGGACAGTAGGTGGGTGACCATTTATCATAGCGAGTTTCCTCCGTACCCCGGAAGCGTATTTACAAAGGCTATACCATTTTAGTCACGAGTCAGACTCTACTCGATGAGCTTTTGTTTCTGTATATTTCTCTACAATACCTAATCTATCTCAGGAAAGCACGTCAAGCCGTTCGGGCTGATATTTGTGACAGTCTTCAGTTGCTGTTAGAAGCTCGAAAGTCCGATAACCAGTCTTACCAAGGATTTGGTGTAGATCTTTGACAGTCTTCAGTTACTGTTAGGCAGATGCTCGAAAGTCTGATAAACCAGCCTTACCAAGGAGTTGAATAAGCAGTCCTGATACTGATATTCAGGTTGTAGCCAATCTTGATATACTTGGGATAAGCTAGGATGAAAGGTAGCTCTGCATTAGACCTGCTGCCACCGAGTAAGCTTGGCATAAAAGGAAGACTTTGGGCAGATTGGAACTTTGGCATAAAAGCAATGATATTGGCGTTTATAATTCCTGACCTTCTTAAATATTATTTAAATAAAGCACGTAATGCTTACATGATGAATAGTGCACAATCAACGCATTAGTAGTCAAAGAAATACTGAGCTAAGCTAGCCTACTTTTTTTTTTCTTTAGTTGTATTTTGCAACGTGTTCAGAATAGACAATCGAGCAAGTAGGCCTCTTAATTTGTTTGGACTCTAAAAGAATTATACTTAGCTAAATACATTTTAATTCAAAGTTTTACTAAGAATTGAAATATTACAATAAATACGCACATTTCATTTTAACCAGGGTATCGTAGAAAATCCTTTGACAAAATGTAAAATCCATCAAATAGTTTTTAAAAATCCTTAGAATTAGAAAAAAAACAATGCTTTGCAAGATTTCCAATCTTCAGTTTCGTCGCCAAGAAACGCTTCAACTAACTGAGAGGTGAAAATTCCAATTTATCAATCTCCCCTCCGACGAGCCCCTACGGATGGGGCGCTAACCCTTTTACACCGTCCAATCAGCTGAAAGCTTCCTGTCATCGTAGCTGCCACGTAATTGGACGGTATTAAACATAAATACGGAT
Source organism: Agrotis clavis (assembly GCA_954870645.1). Lineage (NCBI taxonomy): Eukaryota > Metazoa > Arthropoda > Insecta > Lepidoptera > Noctuidae > Agrotis > Agrotis clavis. Next base: position 23,108,047 of record OX940930.1, read on the forward strand.
TTCCACCGTAATCGCACATTTCTGGGCAACATTTTGAACGGATTTTCATTTCCGTATTCTGATGTTGTGGCGATTATTACACGATGCTTTTGAAAACTGTGTTTGATTAAACCAGTTTGTTTGTTTGGGCACTAAATTTTTGAAAGCTAAGGATTTGGATGAAGGATACAAAACAAAAGTAGGTAGAGATCATCCCCAGACCCCATCATAATTCACAGTCCGACATGCTACAGACCCCACTCCCGATAGCCAATATCCCTAAGTACTGCTGAACTTTGTGTCTCTCATTCTGTTTTCCTCTATTTAATTCCAGGTTCTACCCACAATGGTAGCATTATCGTCCACCACTGCTTATCCAAAAGCTTTTTAAATATCATCATCTTATTTAATGAACAAAATCAGTAAGCCTCTAATTTCATAACATATCGTGAACATTTCTCATTTCTGCACAACCTTGTCTGTATGTCACGGCCCCATTTCCGTTCAATCTCCTGTTCGTATCCGTTGTTTCATAAGATTCACATCCTTCACCATTAGCCTTGGAATTTAATAAACACCTTGTAAAGCTTTATGAATAAACTTTCTGTAATTCGTCTAGAATTTATTGTTTTTACGTGTATTAGCGACACGGTAGTCACTTGAAGATCTAATTGTCAGCGTTACTTTTACTGCCAGCCTGTATCAAACGCCAAGGCCTCTGCCTATGACTTCCAAGTACTCGATCTAGGGCTAATGTGAGCCACTGGTTATTAGTTTTGTCTACCTCATCCCCCCCATCTTCTACGAGGTCTGTCGCGACGCCTGCCTGTGTCAATAATCAACGTCGTTGTTAATTTGGCCTACAGTTCATTGGGCATCCGGCAGATGTGGCCTTCGAAATGCCGGGTACTACGAATCATTGTTTGACCTGGAAATTAAACCCCGATCATTATGAACGGAAGTTTCGGATATGATAGCTATCAGCCACAATCGATGTCAATGGGAAGGTCAAGTATTTTGTGTATCAATGTATTTGAACATTCTGCAACTTTTGATTGAATAAACTTCCCTAGGCGCTTCTTGTTCTTCGACTGTAGACTGCATAGCTAAGTAGTGGAATCCTTGTCGGGTGCTTTTTTTCCTATAGCTAAATTCTTTGGGTCTTTCAAGTCAAGAGTGTATTATATTACTTCTAGGCAAGCGTGCTTCAACTTCGACCATCGTTGCATCATTAGAAGAGATAGTGGTCAAACGTGAATATACCGTTAAATTACTTTGATTCCGCCGTGGATATTTTTGCAATTCAGGTATACTTTTCACTAAAAACAATTCCTCAGTAATTACAAAAAACTGTGTTAAACTTTCACTTGTCAACTTGTTATTGAAATTCATAATGTCGCTTATAATTGATCGTGCCAAAAGGCCTGCTTGCTTGGATTTTGTTAAAATAATATTAATTCAGAATGCTCTTTATGGTGTCATGGTTTCGGAACCACATGTGGTGTTGGAGTGACGTGGTAATGATTGAGGGTACACCTGGTTATTACGACTCTGACATTTGATGCGACCTGGCTGCAATGGATGTCGTAACGAGTTGAGACGTGTGTTTAAACAATACTGAGTGTGTATGAATTCTTGGTTACTATCAATAGACTGGATAATAAAGCATTATATGTGTTGTTCATATTCTACATATAATAAACCTTGCCTCTCTAGTATTGATTTTCTTTGCTGGGAAAAGCAATCAATCCCATGTTGCGCCACAAGTCACAACACACACCCCCCTGTCTTCCTCCTTCAACATCCAATTATTTGATCCAGGCACGTTTAAAGACCAAATTCTGGCTAAATATTCTTCCCCAATGCTCCATCAATTGTCTAACAATACTTAGCGTTAGTTAAAACTAAATTTGATCCTTATGAAGAAACACTTAGTGTCCGTATTACGTATGCACGAAATGGGACATCGACGTCCGCGAGCTAAGGCCAATTGTATCCGTTTGTGCGCAACTTTGAGCATGTGTGACGCAAACTGCCGCCGTATCTGCTTCGGGGTTTCTCTAAAGCCTTTATGTTACAGTATCTGTCATGTCTATTTTATAGCCTGTGATCCCTTCCGTCAGGAAAGGCTTATCTGGAATGTTATTGACATCCTGCGGCAAGCGAGACCCTTGAAAAGAGGTTTAACGGTTAAATTCATACTCCACCTTATTGAAAAGGCGATTTTTGTGATAGGACCTCTAATAACTTCGTAATTTTTGTACTATATCCACAATATTGGGGTTCATAATCTTCCTATATTCATATGAATTTAACATCTGATTTGAAATTAAGACTCGAGCAACACAATCATGATTGCCAAGATCCACAAACATTCAAGATACATTTCGTTTCATAGTGTCAAAACTTCGTCCTCTCTCCGAAACTACTCTAGTTTTCAAATTAATTGTTCTCTCTTTTACTATGTTGCCTTGATGTTGACCTCTCGGAAGTTTTAAATTGAGTTCGAGACCGTTTATCTTGAAGTTTACCGAAGATTTTATCATAGTCTTCTATTATTTTTGGGTTCGATAGTAACCCAGTTTTATTCGAGGGTTCTTTGATAGTATGGATACGTTATAAAAGGAGCATGGTCATCGAAGTAATCATATTAGTAACAATAACAGGAAAGTCATGATGGATGGGAGTCCCCCAAACGTATTAAGATGTGTTCTAGATATACCTATTGTAACTTTTATAGTAAATGATCCTATTTATTCCGTTCTTAGTACTTATTCGAGATTTGGAATAATGTTAAAGCTAATAATAACCAATCTCATTGTTCGCTGTTATAAAATTAGTGCGCTATCAAATGTATGATCTTTCTTCTAAAGCATGTGGCTTGCTTTATCTAAAAGATCATTAATCTTCGAAACGGCGACCATTACCCGCTAAATAACCTTATTTGTGGAATACCGACCGACGGAAGAAAAGCGGATACCGATCGACTTTCGTTTTACCGTGAGAATATTGCGACATTCTAGCCATTACTGTTTTTAATTAAAATACCGATTTTGTAACTCGCTTTGCCACTTGGTAGCAATTTGTGCGTGCGAATTGACCGCGATTAATCTTTAAAATCGAAATGTTACAGAAATTAGTTTTGATTAACTGAAAGCTTGATCGATTGAAACATTTGTTCTGTAATGTATTAAGGTGGTGTGCTGCATAATATTCCCTTATGTTTCTACTATGTTCTAAGTTAAAGTCTTGTCTTTTAGATTGGGAACATACTAAGTCGGTTATGTAGGTTCGCATTTGCTGACTGCTTTCTTAAAAAAATATCACTCCAGACACCCCAGTCCTTGACCCAAAAGAAAAATTTCACCCTTTCCAATCTAATCCACCATTAATTTCATAGAAAACACAATACCAACAGAGCAGACCATCAACGCAACAATCGAGTCCATCAAGGCAACAATCTTGATGAAATCAACTTAAAACAATACATTGATTGATGTTACAATAAATCAAGACTGATTGAAGTATAGTGGACCTCGCGATTGCGGTACCACTTCTGATAACCTTATCTTCATCCATCATTCTCTTGTCACTACGAATTTATTTTGTGTCTGCGCAGCATTCCATGTACTTTTTTTTCTTTTTCTTTTAATATAAAATTTTCTATTTGTAGCTATCGTACTTTTATTTCGGCTTTGAGACAAGCTGTCAAAACTCGACCAAGAAGAGAAGCGGGAAAATATTCAACCTATAATTTTTTTTTGTCTTAAAAAATGTTCTTGAAGCACTAAGGTTTATGCGTAGAAAGCCTACTTCGCTAAATGGCAACCGAGGCGCAAAAGGACAAGTTCTCAAAATGGTAAACCCTCAAAAATCTCTCGAGTCTCAAAATGGCTAATTCTTGATGAGCTAATTTTCAAAATGGCATAATGATAATATGGACAATTTACTACAAGTGGAAGTATTTTCTTATCAATAAAAAAAAATCTACTCTGCCATTTCACTAGTTGTTTCATGTTATGCGAAAAAATTGCGGTCTTGTTATAATTTTTACTGGTACAAATTATACCAACACCTGAATTGGCCTAGGTCAAATTACACAAATATTGACAATGTTAATCTGCCAAACTAACACTGTTTTTATGCTAAGAGTCTAACAACCTGATGCAATTAAGAGCGCTCCCTCACCGCGAGCATTCACCTGTAATGTAACGTTACAGATTCGAACATTCGAAGACAATAGAGCATCAAATTGCGCACTTTTACGTACATAACAGGTGAATGCTCGCGAAGAGGGAGCGCCTTAACAGATAAACCGACAAAAAACAAATCTATGTCCATATAACCACGGTGTTTTCGTGAGATACCCGCATTGCGGCACCACCGTGCACTGTAATTAAAAGGGGTATTTAAGATGAAGGGAAAACTAAAATCGTGGTTAAGATTAATGGGCTATTAACCTAAAATGTTACCGTTAACTTAATGTAGCTGGAAACTGAGTTAACTTTGTTAAAATGATATTTTACTGCTTCTTAATTTTCTCATGGGAAATGAATAGGAAATTGCTCGTTTGTTTGTACTAATGGTTGTGTTCGTATTTGTGTTATTTCGTTTCAAACGCTTTATCACTATGAAAGAGATACTGTACTTTCTTCTTATTTAAACTTGGCTCACACTACACCATAACAGTATTTATCCTGTACTGTGGGCGAGTTTACAAAAAAATCTCATTACACAAACAACCAGTCGGAATAACTACCTATTTGTAGTACAAATCCTCGACACAGTTTGTTTTGTTAGGCGACACTCGAATGGTGTAATAATACATACAGGGTGTCCTTTTTTTCCCCAAAATGACACTGTTTATTCCTGGCCAGGTTTATTGATTTTTCTAAAATCCAATGAGGTAGTTTTAGTTTTTGTCAAAATCCGTCCTCGAGTCGAGACTCGTTTCAATATTTTTCGATATTCCTTATAGTTTCGGATAAAGCCATCTACGCCCAGTTGAAAAATTAATGCTGTATAGGTACTTATAAAATAATTGATCTTGGTTAAACATAATCTTCGTAATTCATGGAGTTCTATAGTTTCTGCTTCTTAAGAAAAATCATCGTTTATGCTCCACGTTTCTAAATAATCGTCCTCATTCCAAAATCCAAGCTTTTCACATAGTCTCTAAAATTCTTAATAGTACCTCTAAATCATTTTCAGTAAATTAAGTACATATCTCGGTTAGTTTGGCAAGAAGCCATATTCGCTGACCGTACAAAACGCATTGGCATACAAAGTTAAATAAAGGATAGCTTTAATACATAGTTACGATTCATTGCAAAGCCCACTCCATTCAAAAATTCTTGAAGATCTCAGCTCTATTCATTGAATATAAAAAAAAGATTAAGACGCGTTAAGTTCAATAAGAAATATTTATTCTCTATTGATCATAATTATATTATCTTATACCAAGTGCATTGAAACGTATTTACTTTAAAAATGTTGTTTTGAAACAATGTATCCTGCTTATGCGTGTGATGTTTCATTAATATCAGTTTAGTCAATCATTTCGACAAATAAAAATCATCAGACTGCATTTGTCCACTGCTGGACATAGACCTTTCCCAATGTACGCCACTAAGCTCGATCCTGAGCTTTCTTTTCGGTTGCCTTTCGCAGGTCGTCGATCCACCTAGCCTGAGGGTGAACTACTTTTGCCTAGTCGGGGTCTCCACTCAAGGATTCGTCTACTCCGACGGTTGTCTGAATAGGACAAATAGGAGTCCTTCAAAAATTGTATCAAATGCCGTCCAGCGAACACGCTCTTAGTACTTCTCTTAGAGGGTATTTGACTAAAAAAATTAATTGACGAACATACGACACTTAAAATTGGCAAACGGGCAATCACAACAAAATTGGCAACGTCACAAGCAAGTACAGTTTTTACTTGCTATTGACGTCAAGGGGCGCTCGTGACGTCAATAGCAAGTACTCTCGATTTTTGATACGTTACGTTATTAACCCTCCACCCGTCGCGCCTTTTTTATTACGTGATCCGTCGCGTGGGGTCTTAAGAGACCCCAAAAATAAATATTTAATCAATTAGTATTGTAACATAATTATTGACATTATTTTGGCGTCTCGCATTTGGATAGGACTTCATTGAAACAAAAAAGAAAATATAAGCAAATCAGACATTTGTTTCTATTAAAAAAACATCAAAGTATTAGAAATAACATTTTTTTCTTATATTTTTACTGAGTCATCTTAAAATTAACTTAAAAATAAAAAACAGGGGACAACTTCTTCCTTTTATATAATTATTTGTGATCAATGAACTAAAGATAATAATCAAACATATATCAGCTAAAAATCATCAAAAAATATACATATTATACTTTTCATGTCTATGTAACCCTAACCATTTCTTTGGACACAATCAGTGCATATAGCTCTGCTCTGGTATGAGTTTCATGGGATGTTATGGACGTTACTGATGTAGTAATTTATTCACAATGACCATCTTCTTTGTATTCCAGTTTTGACTCCGTGCCTTTTTCACTAACTTTATCCGGATAATCAACATTTTCTTCATCACACTGTTCACCACCAACAACCTCCACATCTTCTTCCAACCATCTTAAAATACGATGACTTTGTCTATTATCCATTTTTACTCATTTAACAAATATCCTGGAACCAAAATATATCAAAATAAAAATTATCACAAAAAAAAACTATTAAGTCACTAGTAAAAATTTACTTACGCCAGTCGTCGCGTGGGGTCCCTGAGAGCCTTGTGTAGAAATACACGTCCATTCCTCGAAGGGCGCACGCGCATTCTTAATTTTGATGGTGGGAGGGTGAAGTGTAATCCTTCTTAGGAGGGTACCTTAAGTAAGAGATTCGAAAAGGTATTCTAAGTCTTTTTATTTTCCAATTTTCTAAGTCTTTTTATTTTCCAATTTTCTAAACCCTGGGCTTTGAAAGACCCCACGCGACGGTTCGAGGGTTAAGTAACGTCAAAATCAATGAATATACCAAGATTACCTTAAGTAAGAGATTCGAAAAGGTATTCTAAGTCTTTTTATTTTCCAATTTTCTAAACCCTGGGCTTTGAAAGACCCCACGCGACGGTTCGAGGGTTAAGTAACGTCAAAATCAATGAATATACCAAGATTACCTTAAGTAAGAGATTCGAAAAGGTATTCTAAGTCTTTTTATTTTCCAATTTTCTAAACCCTGGACTTTGAAAGACCCCACGCGACGGTTCGAGGGTTAAGTAACGTCAAAATCAATGAATATACCAAGATATAAACAAATTTTGTTTATATCTTGGTATATTCATTGATTTCACAAAAGAAAAAATACGTATCCATTTTTTTCAAAATTCTAAATGACGGACTAATTAGATTTGCAATTTATTAATGCTGTCACATTAATAAATTGACATGTTTAAAGTATATTTCATTATACTTTAAACATGACCGGTGAAATGTGACGTGCATTATTTTAATCCTTAATACCTTTCAGACGTAATGTGTCAAATTATAATTATAAACAGCGCGGTTACCCGAGACATGGTTGGTGTCTGCGCGCGCGCCACTCGTGTCAACCATGTTATTGTAACACAAGATGTTTTACCAAAAGTGGGCAAAATGAAACCAGTTGTAATGCCGCTGTTCTGCTTTCAGTACAATGTGGAATATGCAAGTGATATTTAATATTTACGCTTGTAATTTTCGTTTGATATTTTTTTTATGACATAAAGAAAGTGCGCATGCCTTTTGGTAAATAAACTGTCAGATGCTAGACTGATAGATCATAGATTTTATTTGGTTATTTTGCCTAGTTACTCCTTAGTTGTGCACGTACAATAAAGGTATTGGCAAAACGTACGTACCGGAGGGATGTCCACATTGTCCACCATATATCGATGGCGAATTGCCGTACGTCTTGTTGTCCGATGATGGAAAGGGCCAAGCGGAATCAGTGATATATCAATTTAGTTGTGGACAATGGACATTCACAAGCTGGATATACCTATTATCTGGATAAGTTGGTTCTCGCTACATGTTTGTGTAGTGTGTTGTGTGTGGGTCGCTTAGCCTGTACTGTCCCACTGCTTGGCAAAGACCTTCCTCAATTCCTTCCAAGATATCCTTTCTGTTCAATTCTTTCCTTTTTCCTGGGCAGCTTCGAACCAGCCCTCGTTGTAAGCGTCTAGGTCGTCTCGCCACCTTTTTCTGGGCCGAATTCGACGGTCCTGTCCATCTGACTCACTACATGTAAAATGATTTTATTCAACAAGACAGGTTAGACTGGATACCAACCCCATCAGTTTCGGGAAAAGGAAAGCAAGCAGATCATGTGGTATTTTGTAAAACATGAGGGAAAATTGATATTGTGGTCACGGGTCATGCTTATTTGATTAACATTGTAATTAGGGATGCATCGATACGCCTTTTCACCGATACGATACCGATACTCTTATAAAAATATCGGCGATACCGATACGCTTATTTTGAATAAAAAAAAACTTTTTAAAAAAAAGGGAACCGACTTCAAACCCAAACACAAAAAAACTATAAAATAACTTTTCTTTCGGAAGTCGGTGGCTTTGTTTTTTTTTATTTCATTGACATATATGGCCACCGACTTCCGAAAGAAAAGTTATTTTATAGTTTTTTTGTGTTTGGTTTTGAAGTCGGTTCCCTTTTTTTTAAAAAGTTTTTTATTTTTCCCTTTTTAGTTGAGATAATCAACAAAAATCTTCATTAAATCGGCGTCTTTGAAAATCTACAAACCTATTAAGCAAAACGGATCTATGTGAGCAACTTCACGAGATATCCATTAGGATATCTCGTGAAGTTGCTCACATAGATCCGTATAGATTGTTATATACTAAAACATTCCCCAGAATGTAACAAATACTTTTCTGAAAACTGTATCAAAATCGGTTCAGCCAAACGCGAGATAATTGCGGACAAACATGCAATCGTCCCTTAAAATCTACGATCCAAGTAAGCAAATCGAATCCACGCGGGCAACGTCACGGGATACCTATTAGTGTTATTTATACTAAAACCTTCTCTAGAATGTAATGAACACTTTCCTGAAAACTGCATCAAAATCCGTTCAGCCGAACGCGAGATATTTGCGGACAAACATGCAATCGTCCCTTAAAATGTACGACCCAAGTAAGCAATTCGGATCCACGCGGGCAACGTCACGGGATATCTATAAGTGTTATATACTAAAACCTTCTCCAGAATGTAATGAACACTTTCCTGAAAACTGCATCAAAATCAGTTCAACCAAACGCGAGATAATCGCGGACAAACATACATACATACATACATACATACAGGTCGAACTGAGAACCTACTTTTTTTTTTGAAGTCGGTTAAAATAAGATAAATAAATCACAAGTCAGATATTTTTTTAACATAAAAAGTAGTGATATAGGTTGATATTAGATAATTATAAATACATTTTAGTCATTAAAATTGACATTAATAAGATTTTTGTTTAAAAAACAAAGTAATCTTATTTCTTCGGAGAGAGGCGATTTCGCAAGTCTGTTTGGCAATGGTTTCCCCGGGCATAGTTCGTGGCTCGTTTGCAACGAAATAGACGAGACAACACGCTCATTTACACAACATTTTTAAATTAAAAATTATCGTTGAATCGGTCATAAAAATATCGTCGATACCGATATATCGGCTAAGCCGAAGTATCGCCGATATATCGGTATCGGTATCGGATGCATCGCTAATTGTAATAAACCTTTACTTAACCCACCTTATAAATATTCAAAAGTCTAACATTTTTTAAGCCTTTATGGGTCGTAATGAACAAGCAACGCAACCAAACGTGGTCACGTTTTCCATACCGTTAAGCACGGTTAATTAATGGTAAAAAGATTAAGTTGTTAAATCGATCATTTTACTCATGAACGAACTTGCGTCACTAGGCCTCGCTTCATGTAATATATTTTTACACGTAAAACATAAAAATGTCTATTTAAAACCACTCAAATGTTGCCCAATTACATTTTGTGTTGTTAACGCAAGTTAACTGTAAGTTACACTGATTATAATGAATGGGATAATTTTTTAAATTAAAAATTATCGTTGAATCGGTCATAAAAATATCGTCGATACCGATATATCGGCTAAGCCGAAGTATCGCCGATATATCGGTATCGGTATCGGATGCATCGCTAATTGTAATAAACCTTTACTTAACCCACCTTATAAATATTCAAAAGTCTAACATTTTTTAAGCCTTTATGGGTCGTAATGAACAAGCAACGCAACCAAACGTGGTCACGTTTTCCATACCGTTAAGCACGGTTAATTAATGGTAAAAAGATTAAGTTGTTAAATCGATCATTTTACTCATGAACGGACTTGCGTCACTAGGCCTCGCTTCATGTAATACATTTTTACACGTAAAACATAAAAATGTCTATTTAAAACCACTCAAATGTTGCCCAATTACATTTTGTGTTGTTAACGCAAGTTAACTGTAAGTTACACTGATTATAACGAATGGGATAATTTTAAAGATGACCTTGTTTACAGAGATCTGACAGTGTAGGATATGGCCAATTAACACAGATTAAATTTTTTCCAATTTTTTAAATCAATTGCATATAGAACTCGTAGAACTGACAACCGATGGGGAAGAAAAGTTCTCGAGTGGCGACCACGGACCGGAAAACGCAGCGTAAGCAGGCCTCCCACTAGGTGGACCGACGACATCGTGAGGGTCGCGGGCAGCCGATGGATGCAAGTGGCGAATTGTCGTTCGGCGTGGCGGTCTAAGGGGGAGGCCTATGTTCAGCAGTGGACGTCCTCCGGTTGATGATGATGATATAGTCTCCGTGTGAAAAGGTTTTTTTGTCATTTAAATATGATATATGGACAAACAATATGACGATTCCGTTGTCATATTGCAAGTAATTTACATAATTAAAAAATTGAGATAACCACGAAGAAGGGTAATATTTTCACATGATAGTTGGCAAAAAGTTCGTATAATTCGTCACAAGTCCCTATAATCCTTTTCCTTGGTCATACGTTCGACTATACACGTGTGCCAGACCTTATGTGCTTTTAAAACATTGAGCAAGCATGTCCTCATTGTAAATTCCAAAGAAACTGATACGGTGCACTGATAACTGACCGTCGGCCGACTAGATCGTAAAACAGGTTAATTGTGAAACGCCCAGTAACGAGTGCGTTTAGGTTATACGCCCTTTGTTGACTTTATCACCGTGGCTTTACGGCTTGGTGAAAGCTTTAACACTGTTCCCCGTCACATTACCTTTAATCTTTTCAGTTTAACGATACGGTATAAATTGTACGGTGCTAGGGCTTGGCTGCATAAGATCCGCTACCAGTGCTATTCCCTATAAACACTGCCTTGCACTCACACCACGCTGTGAGTAAAGTTTGCCACTCACTAAGCTACTGACAGCGATCACAAAGCCGTCGCGTCGAAGAACACATCATAGAGTCCAGGGATGACGTTTCTTATGACCAGGGTTGCCATCTCTAAAATTTGGAAACCTTGACAAGACGCTTGTAAACCCCGTGGTGGACAGTGAAGTGTGCATGTTGTGTCGCGGGCGGCCCAAGACTTTTAATTTTTAAACCCGGACTATAAATGAAGCCCCGGTCCGGACGCTCCCCAGATGTCCTCAAAACTAGGACAAATCCGGGAAACCCGGACGGATGGCAATCCTACTTACTTATGAAGTTATGACGAAAGCGTCCTTCACTTTTGCAGAATTATTTGGTTGCTTTTTTCTGTGGGAAAAGATCACCAGCCTATTTTCGATTACTAATGAACTGTCTCAGAAAAGTACCGTAGCAATCAAGTTTACGAGTTTGATTGTTATTTCTGAAACTGCGTAAAACTTGAGGCTGTTGCAATATGTTCCGACTCTAATAAGTACTAGAAAACCAGGATCCGACCAGCAATAGTAAAATTGCAGTAGACAAATCGGCACTAAAAAGTTAGAAAAGAACAAAGTGATGAAGAAAATCCATCAATCCATTGTCCTTTAAATACCGAATAGTAACTTTTAACACTTGACCAATAAAAATACAAGCAAAGGGCCGTGGGAAAATATATCTATTCTCAGTACTTTGTTGTTTTTTCTAAGAAAAAAACTACGTCATACGTTGTCATGTTGTACCATAATAGCACATTGTAGATTGATCTCGGAAGGCTGACGATTTTCAATGTCATTAGACTCATACTCGTATAATTCTGAACGACATAGGACATTTGTCTATTGAGTTCACTCGTTTTTCAAGATTGATAATGTTTTTTCTTAATTGAGACAGCCCTTCTAGCTAACCAGTTTTCCGAGTCGTAGACGCAGTAAAGCAAGGTCAAGCAACTAGTAATTTGCTAGTGTGTATCTTTATTCTCTTAGGTGAGTGACGTACTGTGCAATTTAACGGCGGCGTGTATTCCGTCAATATTCTTATCCTTTACAAAGACTTTTGTTACAATATTGCAGCTTTAAAAGGCGAACTTAACGCAGAATTACGTTTTATGACAGCAAATCTTATTTCTGTGTTTTACTTTCTGTGACGCTCGCATTTGAACTTGATCCAAAGGCTGCAGTATCCAGGAACCCCCTAAAGTTCCCTGTAACTGTATCTATCTATGTCATTCGCACCTTATTTACGTAACTGGGGCTCAGTCTACCAAGCAAGTTACAGTGCCGCCACAGTTAGACCGCCCAGTGCGTCTACAGCCTAGATTTAAAGCAGTTAGAGATTGAGATATTCTATATTTCTCCATAATTCTCAGAACAACCAGAACCAATCGGTTGCAATAATTCGTTTCGGAACGAGGCCTCCATACTTTAGTATACTATTCCGTAAACAGATATGTTGGAAAACAATTCACCAGTTTCAAGCTTTTGTTTTTTAATTACCGTTATGTACTTAAACATACAATGTATCCGTTCTGTTCTTTAATTTTTCCGAAAACAAAAATTTGATGATGGCAGAATTTGAAAAATATGAAAAGTATGTTTTTTTATGGTAATTTTATTATATCCACCACCTGTAAAACCGCCGTTATTTCATAGTATTGATGGTTTCACAATTTTAAAGTTCTTCATTACAAAGAAAGAAATGCATCAGGTCCAAAAATATTAGAGTCAACAATATCAATACTTTACTACACGAAGTTGATGTTAAAGCCAACATGTTTGTTCAAAAACAAAGCAAACCAAAAAACACAAAACCTCAATTTTACATATAACATCAAATTTTATGTAAATAAACCCATTGATATCTACAGCCGATACTCCGTCTAATATTGTTTTGCGTATAGAATAGTAATGTAAACTAATGTACCAACAGTTATTTGCCTTATCGGCCACGCTTCCTCAAAACATGTTTAGCATGCGCCAATGTTATGCAAAATGAACGATTATGGGTAAAACCCGGTACTGTTGTGCCGGCAGACGATCGGTGGACACAGTAACAAAGATTCGGTACATTTATGACAACAGTGTTGGCATAAGTATAGGTAATTAGTTATTGTTATTGTGAAATATTTTTTAAGAATTGCGGTGAGATGACATCGATTTTAGTTAAACTTGATCGTGGAAGTAGGTAATGTCAAAGAAGATTCAATAGGAGATGTACGCATCTGGGCTCTTCTAGAATTAATTGAGATTTAAGAACATAAAAGCTCATGTACATCCTTATAATTATCAGCTGTAGGGTGTCCATTTTTTTTTAAACATAGGCCTCCTCTATAGATTTCAAATAAGACAGGTTTGAAGAGAGCGCGATCCTGTGGTCTACATCAGATCACGCGCACACATGGTTTACGGATGCCTACATATTATGAGCAAGTGATAATGAACGTAAATAAAACATAATTTCAAGTATAATTAATTAATTAATTAATGTGGTTTTAATAATCAAATAGGGAAAATATTCACATTGGGAGATTCTTTGTGCTTTTCCTTACAACCTTGAAGTGAAAATACTGCACGCGATTAGGTACTTAAAATAAAGAGCATTCAATTGAAGTCCCTGCCAAAGAATTACTTGTACTAAGTTTCTAACAAAGAAAAAGTCGTTGCGTTTAATTTTAAACACACTTCAAATTAACTTAAACGCCCACATACCATCACTAGTGGGTGACTGACCCAGTCAGTGTGATTGCTCGCAGAACAATAAAACACTTAATTACGATGCCATTAACGCTTCATTTCGTTTGTCACTTACCCGCCCTTCAATCCAATTCCTTTTGCGACTCTCCAATACCTTTTCTAATTCAAATAATTCTCATCAGATTTCTTAACAAACAACAATATTTTTGGCATTGTTTATTCACACGTAATCTTTAGAGCACAAAGTTCAATTTCAATTAAACAACAAGTATGCTAATTACGACCTAAATAGTTTGACATATGTGAACAGGCGACAGGCAATCTTAATTGTCGAAATAATGTCATGCAACGTTGCAAATGCGACTGAAGGTACCGTGCAACGACGATATAATACTAGACTACGCATTGCACGATTTATCGAACAAAACTATTCTGCCAACTCGCTGAGGTACTACGTAAGCGAGGGAGGCGGGGTACTGCGTTGTGATTGGCTAACTCAAGGTCGGTTCTGTCTCAACGTATGTTTACGGCTCACAGGATTGGTCGAAATGAGACGGATATAAGACTTTTTTGCCTAATGTGTTGGCAGACATCGGTCGCCTGTTATTACCAGTCTAGTATTATATCGTCGTTGGTACCGTGGGATCCAAATACTTGATCTTTAATCCGATTACTATTTATGTTATGGATCGGATGAATATGCATGAGCCTGAGCTTTTATGTACACCGGTAATACTGGATTACGAAAGAGATGTTTATCAGTAGACACGAACAGTAATCGCACGAAATAATGAAATGCAGAAGGCCTGTCCAAGTGTCCATAGATTTTGCTTTGCAAAGTCTTAAATTAAGAATTTCAGGATAGAAAAATTCAGCTGCGAGAGGCACCCGACTCCCTGTCTTCTGAATAAGTACTCCAAATCTGAAATTGGTCCTGGCATTCCGAATTCTCTTTAACAGCACTGGAAAGGAAACCATCAGTCTTTTAGCTCTAGAATCAATATTTTCTGGCTATCCCGAAGATTTGGTTATTAAATTCTTGTATCAAGCCATAAAAGCCTTATACGGGTTAAACATCAGGAGGTTGTTACTGAAGGGTTCATAAATTAATCTCCATAGATACCTACCTTCGTGCAGACTCTGCTGAAATTGTCAGTGGATCTTCTGTACCTACTTCACAGTAACATGTTGGATGTAATGCGGATCTGACCGTTCATTACGGATGTGCTAGTCTAGGTTTTCGTTTTGCTTTATTGCCATTCTGCGGTACAACTGTTTGTTTCGCCCACGCTTTTATCTTTAACGGATAATCAGTTTCTAAACAGTGGGTTGGTGATAAAGTACATTCGGACATGTGTTTAGGCTTGAACACATTGTGAAGACTACTTCGTTATATCCAATGTTGTTCATCTCAAGGATATTTCCAAATTATGGAAGTTCAATGTCTCCAGGTTTCAAATTGACATAAAATTGGACATCATACCGTTAACTTTTTGATGAAGGGGCATCGAAACCGGAGTCGATAAGGTATCATAAAACAATCTTATCCGCTGCCAGAAGTCAAATTGGGCGACAAAAACAGAAATTGGCGTTGATTAAAAAGTAAACGGAGTTCGGGGTCCTTAATTGAATTTTTACGACCTTTTAATGGACCAGAATTTCTTCGGGTATTTCAATATTCAATTTTCCTTGATCATTTGCTAAATTGCGAGCCGTGTCGTTGTTAGGTGATCTCGTTTAGGAACCGCACCAGCTCCTTTAAGTTCGTCGTGAAATTTTAATGCGGTTATGATTGTTGGCTTCTTAGCATATTATGCCGTACTTAATTGTATCATTTTTCTACTTCACTGCAACGTAACAATGAAAGTCCAAAAGTACGTTCATCGGATAACTAGTATAACCAGAAATGCCAAAAAATCTAAATATTCAGCGATCTTACTTTCTGATGTAGATATGCGAGTTCTCCGAATTAATTTAATAATTCTTATTAACCAATTAAAACAAGGAACTGTAATAGTAACCACGGAGGCACGGACTAAGCCCGTGACACATATTCAATTTGTACTAGTCTTTTGTATAATCTATAAATAACCAGTTAGTGACCACAATCGTACAGGGGCTCAAGTGGTCCAAATGTACGAAACCTGCCTAGCTTGACTGCCTGAGTCACGCAGAAAGCGTTGTTTTTAAATCTTGATGATTCATCGCGGAAGAAATCACTTTCGACTGGCCAATCTTGCAAAGTTTGGCAAGGTTGATGCATAGAATTTATAATTTGATCATGCATAGAACTGCTTTGGGCCTCTTGTATCAGTTTTAAATGGGGTGTGTCACTAGCGATATCAAATGTTGATAGTATTATGTTGTTTGTTTTCAACCAGTTCCGACTAATGTGATACATGCATATTATAGCTTTCTAATTGTAAATGTCCAAGGTTCATTCTACTTCGTAGTATTTAGTATTTTCCAAAGTTTGTTTGATAATTAATATTCCAAACGACGAAGTAATGAGTCAATTTGTCCTTCAGACAAGTCAACAACCCAGTATCAATTACTCGTTTCTTATTAATATTATCGATCAGTAATCGTGTTTATATTGAAAAGTTACCGTATATTATTACTGTATTAGTAAACGAATGATAGATTACTTCTCTTGATTTCTTTCATCGGTAAAAAATTAGCATCATTACTATAATGAATCCGACAAACATCGTTATCTTTGATATTGACCAGAAATATTTGCACAGTTCACACGGTATCTCTAACTTGTTTACTTCTTTTGTATCAAATTCTTGGAATCCTTTACCGTTAAGATCGTACGATTTTAATGTATAACCTTGACTACGGCGAGACAAGGTGTAGACGACCCCATAGTTGTCATTTATAGCCTATCCAAAACAAATTCAACTAGTATATTAGGCAATATAAGTATTCCGACTAAACGGGAATATATTTTATCTTTATGTTAGCGAATTTGGCAACTTTTATTGCTTAGGAAAACATATTATTATCTTTATCGTGATTGAGTTAGGTTTCGAGTTGAAAATAATATTGAAGTGAGTACTTTGTCTTCAGAATGACCCGCGTAAGAAGAATCAATTACCCAATTGCTTTCTGTAGTACGGTAGTCATGAGGAGGTGAGTTAACGATTATATTAGGAACGTGAGCGGTATCCACTTGTATACTGGAGCCTTTTATGTTTTCATCAGCTCTAATGTCAGGAACTATGATCATTTTTTGAAGTGGTCTCTTAGGAACAGCTTCATGCATTGTGCTATTGTGGATGATATCATCATCAGCCTTTATTGGTGGATATCAGACACTCCAAATATCAAACCTGGGTTTTATTCTCATCTCTTTATCTTCAGTCGTATGATGCATCGTACGTTTATTGTATGTTTTGCTCATCGTGTGTTTCTAAGGTCAAGTGAATTTTAAATACTAATTGTTTTATAGGTTTTCCCCATATCGAAATTGATTCAATGTTCGAGGTCGCCGTTAGTTTGTAGACATGCGTTGTTTGTTCACGTATTGTTGGGTATTTTGCGTTCGGCCCATAATGTTGGTGAACCTGTGTGGATGTGTTTATATCCTTGAGTTGGCGATAGATGACTTGAAAATTTTTCTTTTTCATTTCAGGTGCTGGGTTTAAATATTGTTTTATCTCCTGAGTTCAATAAATATTAGAATTTGCTCTAATATTCAATCACACTTTTATCATGTAGGTAGAATTTGAATATGACTACGTTAAAAATAAGATAGTTTCATACCGGTAGGTTATTTCCGACTACTGCTGGTTCTTCCAACTATGCAACGTAATTGATTTTTATTTAAATTCCTAACAATTTTAATTCTACTCACGTTATCGGGCTTCCCCAAAACGTTTTTTGACTGGAACTGATCATGTGGTTATATCGTGAACCGAAACGTTTGAATGATAATAAATCCCAGTACAGTGTATTATTGTTTTATTTCATGTATATTTGTTAGTATCCCTCGCCCAATCAGGAAACGTATCATCCACTCGTTAGTAATGTGTAATGAGTTGTGATAAATTGGTTTCCTCTTCACCATTATCGGCTTATTCTTTCTCTATCTCTTCCGTATCCTTATTGGGTGTATTATTTATATTCAGTAATAGAGGATTTATGTAATACTGAGCTATATTTTCGGACATGTTATTTTCTGCTTCTTCATTCATCTTTGTGTTTTAAAAACAACCTGCTTCAAGATCTGGCTTGTTTGATATCAGCTACAAAGCTTTCAATTTCTTTTTAGGGTGATTGTTGAAAGCATTGTTGTGTCTTCCACATGCCTTCCAGGGTTCTGTGTGGTTTATAGTAAAATATAAAGCATTGAGCGATAGTAAAACCACAATCGTGCCTATTACAAAACAATTAATACCTAAACTTTACATAGTGACAGCTTTGCAATTACGAACAATAGGCTCTAAAATCCAAGTTCCAAAGTACAGAAAATTGCACATAAACAATTAAAAAAGTTATTGTAACCTCAGATTATTTACGGTTGGTAAGCTAAAACCTAATGTCATGGTGACTCTCGGTTTTGTGGCACCGTTCTGTGTCGTTGGCCTGACTTCCGAAAACCGTGTGGAGTGGTGTTAGCAAATATTGTTATCAGACCTTGTGCAAACAATCTTTTGTTTTTCTTTGTACACCTTTTTGCAAGTAGACTATCGTCATTATCCACCCCTTGTCCCATTTTAATTGGGTTCGTTGCAACACGCTTTTGTAATCACTCCACCCCGTCAATTTTCGTCTCAATTTTCTTTTATATTCTTTGGTCTTCCTCTTCATGCATCAGAGTATAAATATTGATATACAAACTTGTAGAATATTCAGGCGCGGAGTTTCATTTGGATCAGAAAGATAAACAGCACTGAGGTTGCTTGAGAAGTGGTATATTCACAGTTTCTTCACGTACCTATACATAATGTCTGCGCATTTTTGGTTAGCTGTAACAAGCCGGCCGGTTACCTCTTGATGAAAAGGATCTGTGGTGGCCCAGTGTTCACTCTGCTTTCGAAAATGTAGATTAAACTAAATCCTACTTATAAGTAATTAAACTTACAGCCTGTACTGTCCAGTGGCCACTGCTGAGCCTAAAAAGCCTCCCTCCATTCTTTCAAACGCTCATGACTGTGCGCCGCCTCCTTTCAATTCCGAGGTTTGCAATTGACGGGGTCACCCTAAGAGGGCCAAGCCTGCAGGGGTTGCGGGACTATCTCATCAGGTAACCGTGACCCTGAAACGTAAAGGGCTATTGAAGGATCACCGTGGATTTTATGCAGTAGGAATCTATAAGTCCCCGATAAAAAAGGGGGTTTACAATATTTATTTCATCACAACTGCTCTCAGAAAGGTGAAGGAGTGTTGTTGGGGTTTGTTGAACTTGGATTAACACGTCATAGGATACTTTTCATCCCGGTATGATGTTCCAGTCAATTTTCGAGTTACACATCGGTGAAGTCAATGGCAACAGCTAGTTGTCCAATAAATGTGATTTTGAAATATTTTGTAGTCAACTTCACACCTCGTTTTAAACTACATAGCTAGCTTATGTATTGCCCGAGTACACCTGTGCTACCTTTGAATTATCTAGAATTCTAGAACCAGTTAATTCCATCTGTATTTGCATATCTTGATCCGAGTAAATACCTGCACGGCAGAAGATAACTATAATTGCCATGGACTTTTAGACAACCGGATTGATTCCTGATAAGGTATCGACATGGAAGATTATGTGATTTGATTGATAATAGTGATAGCTTATCGGTAATATATCGATGTCAGTTTGGAGGGCTTTTTTTTTTTTTTTTTTTTTTTTGTTTTTTTTTTTTTTTTTTTTTAGCGTGGTAAAATCATCAAATGAGTCCTCCAACCCCGGGCAGGGCGGGAGGGACTGTCAGACTTCTACTGACTAAAATCCACGGTGTCCTTCAATAGCCCTTTCTGTTCCAGGGTCACGGTAAGGAAATAATCCCGCGACCCCGGCAGGCTTTGGCCCTCTGAGAGGGGGGCCCCGTCATTATGCTGACGCTCTTTGAGGCGCGCGTGGGACACAACGCGCCGTCGACCCGGGCATGGTCCTTGGTCAGGCAGCGAGTTGCCCTTTACTCGCTGCCCGCATGCCCGCGCCTACGGTGGCCGGAGATCATCTAGCGACGTCCGTCGCCGTGGGCGTCTACTACCGCGGATGGGGCGGAGGGAGGACTCTGTCCTCTCTCGCTCGCGGCCCGCCTCCTCCTTCACGAGCATTACTGCCTCGCAGAAGGAGGCGACCGCTTCCCACTCCGTCTCGCCCCGCAGCATGGCCGCGACCAATGCTGGGCGCGAGAGGTCTCCGAGAGTTTGGAGGGCTAACAGATGTTTTTATCATGTTAAAATAATTAGTTATTACACCATTATTTTGTTGAATTATGTTTCATTTTAATGTCCAGTGCAACTTAGTACTTGAATTCTTATGGTTTGTTCATTGATAGCCTTTACCTCCGCATTGTTGCGAGACTGTCTTTTAAGGATACTGTGACCCTAGAACGCAATGCCAACCGAAGGAACAGAGACCTTACCACGAGCTCTTAACGCGATCCAGTTTAGGCTGTGGGAAAGAAACAGAGCTATACAAGTCGCCTAGCGCCATCCCTTTACACAGCCTAAAGACTCACGCTTTAAGAGTTCATGGTAGGCCACCAGGGTGGGTTTCTAATCAGTAAGAGTCTGTTAGTCTCTTCTGCTCCCACCTCCCACCCAGGGCGGGCTCACCATGACGGTCCAACCACCCCAAATAAGTGGTCCCACTGTTAGTCAAAACACATACCCCTCTTCAAGTATAGTTCGTGACCAATTACAAAAGAACGACCACAAAGTTTTAAAATAATTGCCCTTCACAAAAACGCTGAGACAGCTTAAACTGGCATACAATTGAGCTACTTATAATATAACTTTCGAAATGACACTAACTACGGAAACACTGTCATATTCCACCCAACAATCCTCAATCCATCTAAAACTGAAACGTGACGAGCGGTAGTCTTGCCACTGCGGTACCAGTAACCTTGGCCGGTCGTGCCATGCTCGGCCCGGCACTGGTGGCGAGCCGGTCCGCGCTAGTGATGTAAAATGTCTTCTAGTCGACTACTACTGTACCTACTATACCCGACTTTTGACACGGCTTGAACGAGGCTCGGATATGTTGTGTGACAGCGAAAGTTGTGTTTTACAGACTGGTATAAAATAATGCCTCGGGGTCTGTCTAGGTAGTATGTTGGATTGACAACGTTTGGATATTTGTTGCTTAACTTTACTGACTGGAGATTTATAGCCTTTGTGTCATTAAAAAAAGTAACATCAACTGACGAACTTAGTATTATTTTCTTGAAAATAAAACCATCAACATTACTCGCCAAAATTGGCAAAATTTTGTATCCCAAACTAGCATTGTTTTTGATAAAATTTTAACTATTGAAGCTGTAGCCTGAGACATATTTAAGCTAATTACAACCAGTACCCTGTATCACCTACTTGTTCCTATTTTCTTCTGTCTTACTTGCTTCTGTCGTCACGGGCCAACTCTTAAATTTTGATGCGTAAAACATGTCATTGTAAATTATGCATTGCTTTGACGACAGAAAAAATACGTAACCAGTATTTTTCAAAACTCTTTCTGACGGACTAATTTCTATTTATTGATGCTGTCAACTTGCCTATTGTGGAAGTAGTATTCTCAACACTAGTTGTTGGCTGTGCCGTGTGAAAATGTCACCAACAGCAGTCTGCCGCGAATGTTTTGCATTTCTCTAGCTAGACGTGTTAATTTCGACTCTATTTTGTTATAATTCAATTTCTGCAAGCTATTTATTACTAGCCGTTTTCTGAGGTTAGATGTTAGCGAATTATAATGCGCTGTTGTTGAAGATCTTCTTTTAATTTTAGGTTCTTGGGTTTATAAGCATAATAACTGTCTTTGTCTTCCATAAGGAGTTGGAAAGAAGTGTAAAATACTCAGATTTCTTAAGTTAGGTTTTAAGGCCGTGTGTCAAAGCGAAAGCGTCGTTTGATGAGTCGGGAAAGTTGCCACGCACCGCCACCAGCAGGCGCCACTATCGCGAAATGATTGCAATCCAAAGTTTTATGTATTTCATTTCGTCAACTTCAACATTTCATAAAGTGTTCCCTTTACGCAAAACACAATGTGTTTTGCGTAAAGGGAACACTTTATGAAATGTTGAATTACTCTAGTAGAAATATTTTAATATAAGGATGTTGAAACATTTACTAAAACAAAATGATAGAAATACTTATTGATGTGGATAAATATTTTGTAATTATTTTTATCATTCACAGTCTTAAATTTATTTTATAACATTTTGACACAGATTTTGACGTCCCGAGATAACGAAAAAAACTACTATTTGGTAGAAAATTAATAAAATTGGCACACTTTGCGAAAGTGACAATTCCCAATTATCTAAAGCCCCAAACACACTGGCATAGGCATGTGCGTTGTGTTCCACGCGCGCCTGAAAGAGTGTCAGCATAATAACGGGGCTCCCCCTTAGAGGGTCTACCCTCCCGGGACTAACGAATACCGTGACCCCAGAACGTAAAGTTCTATTGAAAGACATCGTAGATTTTAGTAAGTATTACGTCTGACAGTCCCTCCCGCCCTGCCCTGGGTAAGAGGACTCATTTGATTATTTTACCACGTTAAAAAAAGCCCCTAACACACGCTCCTTTTATTGACGTCCGTTCACAAAGCCAGTTGCGTGATATCTTTATATGTTCGAGAATGTAAAGCTAAGGGTGGTGTTGGTACTAATTTTTGATGCATTTTGATGTAATGACAGACACTTATAGCGCCGCGTAAAAGGGACTTAGTAGTTTTTTACTCATATATTATGAGGTACAGGTACACAGATTATTGTAGTACAATGGGCATGGTCTTAATATCACTTTTCTGATAAATGAAACCTTTGAGAGATATTATCTATCGGCTCCAAAAGAATGAGCCCAGTGCTAATCATTTTTTTTGCCTCCAAAGCAATAAATAGAGCGAGAAGCAACTTGTACCGAACACGCGGTGAGACAGCAATGACCACCAATTTTTCATCTCAGTCGCAGCATTATACTATAGGCGATATTTAACAGGGTGGTGGGTGCTATGCCTTATTTGTAGTTGACATGTAATTTTGAAGTATTCAAAATTTTGACAATAGCAGTTTTCATTTAATTTATTTTAATCCTGTTTCTTCGAAATTGTTATAAATCTGTGACGAAACTAAATAAATAATAATAAAAGTGAAGTGCTTCTTATCCTATATCGCAGTTTGATACGATTAGAAGTTGTTTTCAGTTACATATTGTCTCAAATTGTTGACTGCAAATCAGTGCATTTATCATTATTTCATGTGAAATGGTATTTGGATGCATAAAGATTAGATGGGAGGAGGATGGACACAGAGAAAGCATCCGACAAAAATAGTACGATATCACGATGGCATTGATATAATTATCACTGTGAGTAATTTATTATATTGATAGGAACAATTCGTAATGTATAGTATCATACGTATTCTAACATTTCCCTTGTTTGCTCTGAAGGGGTCGTCAGGAATTTCCTGCGATGATATTCAGTAAGTTTAGTTTATTTTATTCTTGATTTATTAATGAAAATAATGTGTTATTGAAAAAAGAAAGTTTACGTGACTTATTTACAGTCATGTCCGATTAATCACGTCCCATTGAACACAGCGAAACATAGTTTTGAATAATCTATAAGCCTACGTATCATTCGTTTTTATTTTCTCGATCTTTTTGTCCATTTCCAATTTTATTATTACGAAAATCTGACAGCCGCGATCTGAAAAAAAGTGTTATAGGTCTAGCCTGTAAGAGCCACGCTGGCTGACTGATTCGTCAAGGAACGAAAGTAATGACACTACTTTTAAAAGGCAAAAGATGAGAGGACGATAGTGAATGTGTGCTCAGAATAAAACGGCGTATGTGCCCAAACATATTGACGTCTTTTTATAAATTAAAATTGTTATTAATTAAAAAACTGTCTTTACAGAATTTAGATACTAGTATTTTCTACAATTTAAAACAACTTCCTTTCAATAACTCATAGGAGTTATGCCATAAAGTCCAAAAAATGAAAAACATAGACCGAACTTTGCATTTTTTTTGTATCGAGAAAATTTAATTGAATCGTGTTTTCAACTTTGTGAGAATTTAGATCATAATATAGTCAATAACTATATTCCAAGTTGTAAGATCTGTAGTCCAGTCATGTACGACAGAAAGTTAAATATAAAAACCGTATAAGTACTTACGTAGCCCGTTAAGCAATGCCGTTAATTTAGGCGCCCTGTACGAGCTTTTTAGCCGCGCCGTGGTCTGGCCAATTCTGGTCCTGGTCTGGCCATCCCTGTTCCCCTCCAGGGTCTGTGTGGGCACCGCGTTGGTACACCCTATTTTTGTCATTGGTTTTAAGTCCCATTTAATCGGGGGTTTTATGATCAAATTATAGTTTACAGGTACACCTGTAGAGTTAGACAGTCTCGCGAGCTATAGGGTACACCCTATAGCTCGCGAGACTGTCTAACTCTAAAGTAACTGAAAGAACAGGTTCGTTTTTAGTCAGACAGTCGATGATTTTCCACCTCAAAAAAAATGTGATATTGTATAATTCTTTGCACATCATAAAACATTTCTTAATAAATAAAGTTTTATTTTTTTTGTTACAGGTAAGACATCAAAACTTGTCGACTAATCAATCATCATTACTCAGTAAGATGACCCCGACATAATCTGCAACTTCGTACACGAGGTCCACGAGCTTTACGACTGGCGATTTCTTTTTAATCTTAACGGTTCAACAACAGACCAATGACCTGCTCAAAGATTTAAATATATTCTAAATCAACTCTACAGTTTCAAGTGGAGTATAATGTTCGAAGAGATGTCAATAAATATACAGACAAGCTTTTACGTAACACACTTGGACATTTAAACGCACTTAACATCAACCATTTTCACGGTTGTCACCCTCCACCTTGCATAACAAACTAATTAGTTAAACAATTCTCTAAGATACAATAACTTACAACAGTTACAACCCATCGAAGGGGTCTCACTACTCGGAATGCATGTTCTTTCGTCATGCTCATACACGTCACAAAACATACACAACCTTGAATGTAAAACTGTAAGATCGATTTTGCATTGACGACGCATATTGTTTACGTTCTCGGGTGAAACCTGACGAAATGTTGGAGTGCCCCATAAGGTATGTGGTAGACAGGCCTTGTCTAAAGGTGTGTTGACACGATACGGGTGTGCTCGGTCTCATTTGTTGATTTGCGAGAACAGGACTTGGTAACTGATGTTCTAATTCCATTTGTAACGGAATTTCCACAATGATACACCCAAATATCTATCTGAATTGGCCGTGTGGTCGTTCATGTGTACGAGCCTTTAAGAATTTGAAGATAGAAATCTTTGTACCTACATATTAGCCGTTCAAAGGATTTCGTTTGTCTGCGTAATTAGTGGAAGATTTAAAGCCTGAGCACGGTGAGCACGTTGGTTGGGTAAACCTATTAATAGTTCAATGATTTCGAATGTTTCGTAGATAGGTTTGGGGATAAATGATGTTGTTTTCGTCAATAATTCCTAGAAATAACTTATAATATCGCGGTTATTCTTGATTGCTTAGGTACAATTAACTTTTATAACTTTTCTGAAGGCAAATCATCGTAACCGATCAACATCAAGTAATAACGAAATAATCTCAATATCTGCAAAAGCCAGATGAAACAAAATATTATGAGCACAATTAAGATAAGACTTCATAAGACCTGTATAAGGTCTGATCGTGGCTCACCCAGAACTATTAACTTTCGACCGTAGACTATTTATGGCGATTGTAATCACCTCGATGGACTGTCCGGTGATTATTTACCAATTAAGAGGCCATTAACATTTATACGTCTATTTGATGGGCCAAAGAAATGTCTAATGACGTGGTATATGACAGAAAAGGCCTCGTTTTTTGTGAACCTAGAACAATTTGAGTAAATGGTGCTAATAACTCTAAGATTGAAATATACAAAAAGGTCAATAAGTCTGCTTGTGCAATTCCTAGAACGTTACAGGTATACTAAGACTAGCCTATCTAATTACCATAAAACATTGTTGAAGAAACAAACCAGTCTCATTTATAGCACATTGATCTTCGTCTCGTTTCTCAGAAACATTAGAGCTGGTGACCACGCACGTAAACAGCATTTTTACGCACGTGATGACTTTTGCGTCTTTTTGCACGCATCGTGTGAGTCCTAATCGTGTATCGAGGTGGCAGAATTCGTGTATAAACGTTTAAGGTAATGTTATTAAAGCCGTAACTGCCATATTAGATTACTATGCAAGATACTACCATTTTTGCTGCGTTTTAAAGAGGCGTTTATTGATTTTATGGGCAGTGATTCGGAACGTTGATGCCTATTGCTATTTTGTTGGGTGAATTTATGGCTCAGCGTTTTGAAGTTGATTTAGAATAGTGGAATAACTCTCCAAATCATCATTTTCTTTTACCTAACACTTTTTGCATTTCCTCACTTTTATAGATAAAGCCTTCTTTATCCCGGCAATATTCCTTCTGTCGCGGTCGCAATAAAGAAAAATTATCCAAACAGAAAACACCTTCCTCAACAGCATTCCGTAATGTATTTAAAGTAGGTTGTTAAAAACAAAGTGAACATTTAAATTCCGATTTCTCAAGATTTAAAAGCAGACACAATTTGCAAGGATTTTCTTAAGTTTCACGCTTTGCAAGCGAAGCGAGGTAATCGGGAGCGGACGTAAAATTGTTGAGGAATATTATGATAAGGTAGACTTGGTTCTCTGGGAAAGCTTCTGAATACATCAACATGTCGCAGAATGAACACAGAAGCACAATAATTTAGAATAACGCCATCTATTATCATGCTGCGGAATCAAAACAGAAACAATTTGGTATCTCTATTCATTATTGTTAATTTAGAATAACGCCATCTATTATCGTTGGCTTGGAATCAAAACAGATACTCAATTTAGAATCTCTATAGATTATTGTTAATTTAGAATAACGCCATCTATCTCTCATTGGAGTAACTATTAAGTTAGAATTGACAGATTGTTTAGGAGCGTCAAATTAGTGATAATTTGGAGATGGTTAGCATGGGGAGCAAATGGCAACACCGAGCGAATAGTCGAGTCAAATGTCGATTCGGAAGTTTAATCAGCTATTCGAAGTTGACAGGTAGTGACGTTGACAGATGTTGGCTAACCTGTGTGGGGTAGGCCACTTGGGCGGACAGTTTAGTGAAGTGAACACTTTGAATCGGTCCTGCAAGCTGGGTAGACATCTTGGTTGCTCCGCCATGTTAAACTTCTCGCGTTCCTAAGTTTTTAATCGAGCGATATCTCGGACATCCTTGACTATTTTGTATTCAGTGTGTGTTAGCAAGTAATTAAAAGTGTTAACGAAGATTTTCTGACTGTTTTTTCCGATATCCCAACCCCTCTGATAACGATTCTCCGTTATCAGAAGTGGGATTGGACCACGACGACCCACGTGTTCGAAATAAAGACTATAGTGATGAAAAATGGATGTGTTTGTTGGAACCGCAATTTTCTGACACTGATTCAAGCCGTGAAAACACCTACTACGTCACCACATGGCTTTCGTTTACCGAATTTCGAGCCTGAGAAAAAAGATGTGGATGCACGTGCTTGAGTGACGACTACAGTGATGTGCTTTCGTACCAAGATCAACATGGCGCCCCGCTTATGGTCGCTATAAGCCGCGCCTTGAAGGGAGGAGCTTCTTTCTGCCTGGCTGCCTACCGTATCGTTTCCTGGTATGACGTGGACTGATTTTAAGCGACTTTTTATTGCAAGACACGTGGCCAGCTACAACAAGAGCTGCAAGCGTTTCTTTTGTGAAGAAAAAGCGAAAAGTGTTGTGAAACCTCTGAAGTGTTTTACCTGCTGCAAGCCGGGTCATGAATCCATGCAATGCTACCGCATAGACGTGAAACAGGATATTCGAGCTACGCCGAAGCACCACAACCACAGCGATGGCAACGAGAGGGGTCCATCGACAACTGCGAAGCCTCATGCATCCGGGATCACCTGCTTCAACTGCCACGGCGACATGAGAGGAGCGGCGCCGACTCCGGGGCGTCGAAGCCTGTTATTGAGGAGAGGGTTGACCTGTGCCTCCTGAGCGCGTCGACTGGGATTATCCGGTGAGCAATTTTCATTTTGTTTACGACTCTGTTGCCTTGTGTTCTTTATTAAAGTCTGTAGCCTATAGATTTTCGACTTTGATGGAGATCTGTGACATTAGTATTGAGATTTGTTTTCATGTGTTGCCTGATTGTAGCGGGCACTTGATGGATTGTGGAGAATGCCTGAGGGTCAAGTACCATTTGAAGTAGAGGCTTTGAGTTGGATGAATAAGTGTGGAATCTTAGGTCGGTTGGTCAGACCGTACCAGTAGCTGTTTCGTAGCCGTAGTCCGTATCTTATTGACATCCCGGTGGTGTCCATGGATGCGCGGTGTGCGGGTGGCACTGGTGGAGGTCGTGTATTGTGCGTTCATGATGAACGGTGTGAAACAAACAGAGGTTTGTTGGTGGGGCTAGTGTTAGCCAAAGGCCACGAATTTGATGATTAGTTTCTTGCATTGTAATGGTACAAATTGCAAAGGTACTTGGTTGCTCTAGGATTTTCGGTCAGTCTTAATTGTGTTATGTTTAGTGTTTGAACTTAAACTTTACTTGGCTATTGCTGGTTAAGCGGTAGTGATGTTATCGCTGGTTAAGCGGTAGTGGCGTAATCGCTGGTTAAGCGGATTACGTTGGCTTTCGCTGGTTAAGCGTTTGCTGTGTTGACTATCGCTGGTTAAGCGTTAATAGTGTAATCGCTGGTTAAGCGAATTACGTTGGCTTTCGCTGGATAAGCGTTAGCTGTTGAATCGCTGGTTAAGCGAGTTGAGTTGACTATCGCTGGTTAAGCGTTAGTGGTGTAATCGCTGGTTAAGCGTATTACATGGGCTTTCGCTGGTTAAGCGTTGGCTGTTTTATCGCTGGTTAAGCGAGTTGAGTTGACTATCGCTGATTAAGCGTTAGTGGTGTGATCGCTGGTTAAGCGGATTACATGGGCTTTCACTGGTTAAGCGTCAGCTGTTGAATCGCTGGTTAAGCGAGTTGTGTTGACTATCGCTGGTTAAGCGTTAGTGGTGTAATCGCTGGATAAGCGGATTACATGGGCTTTCGCTGGTTAAGCGTCAGCTGTTGAATCGCTGGTTAAGCGAGTTGTGTTGACTATCGCTGGTTAAGCGTTAGTAGTGTAATCGCTGGTTAAGCGGATTACGTGGGCTTTCGCTGGTTAAGCGTTAGCTGTTGAATCGCTGGTTAAGCGAGTTGTGTTAACTATCGCTGGTTAAGCGTTAGTAGTGTGATCGCTGGTTAAGCGGATTACGTGGGCTTTCGCTGGTTAAGCGTTAGCTATTAAATCGCTGGTTAAGCGTGTTATGATGTGGGCTTTCGCTGGTTAAGCGTTAGCTGTTGAATCACTGGTTAAGGGTGTTATGTTGTGTGCTTTCGCTGGTTAAGCGTTAGAGGGTTAATATCGCTGGGTAAGCGTTATTATTATCACTGGTTAAGTGATAGGATTTGTTACGCTGGTTAAGCACTACAATGTTAAGTACCTACTGGTTAAGTACTTCAGTGACTAGGTAAGTAGTGATGCATGGTGCTGGTTAAGTGCCGTGGATATGTTTGGTAGAGTCATAATGCTTTCTTAATTTTGTGCCAATTTCTATTATGTGCCTTATTCTTTCATTTTAGTTTGTTTTGTTTTGGTTTGGCAGTAGTCAACTTAACATTTAAAGTATCTAGCATAGTAAGAGTTTTCTTATAATCTGTAACGTTATTAGAAAAATAAGGTAACATGTTGAACAAACCTTCTTAAAATTATTTTGATAAAGGCTCGAAATGATTATCTTGATGGTGTTGTGTTTGTAACCGGATGGAGGTTACGTTTTGAAGACCGGATGGAGGTCGATAGATTTCATGCTTATGACCGGATGGAGGTTATAATGTGTGATGATGAAGACCGGATGGAGGTCAGAGTATGAGCACTGCAATATTTTAATGAGTTCCCTTCATTGAATGAGTATGGGTGTTGTTCGACATGTCAGCTTTGAGATAAAAAGTTTTTTTTTTGTGATTTTTATTAGACCCTGTAATTATTTTGATGAGAATACCTTTTCCATTTGGGTCAGGAATGGCCGAACGGTTAGAATGATTACTGTTCGAGATTTTTTTCTCATTCCAGATTCCTCACACGAGGATGTGATGTCTCACACGAGGACGAATGTCTCACACGAGGACGTGTGAATTGTCAGAATGGCCGTGTCGCAGAATGAACACAGAAGCACAATAATTTAGAATAACGCCATCTATTATCATGCTGCGGAA
The DNA here is from genome assembly GCA_954870645.1 of Agrotis clavis. Classification (NCBI taxonomy): domain Eukaryota; kingdom Metazoa; phylum Arthropoda; class Insecta; order Lepidoptera; family Noctuidae; genus Agrotis; species Agrotis clavis. Next base: position 23,138,728 of record OX940930.1, read on the forward strand.
TCAAAACAGAAACAATTTGGTATCTCTATTCATTATTGTTAATTTAGAATAACGCCATCTATTATCGTTGGCTTGGAATCAAAACAGATACTCAATTTAGAATCTCTATAGATTATTGTTAATTTAGAATAACGCCATCTATCTCTCATTGGAGTAACTATTAAGTTAGAATTGACAGATTGTTTAGGAGCGTCAAATTAGTGATAATTTGGAGATGGTTAGCATGGGGAGCAAATGGCAACACCGAGCGAATAGTCGAGTCAAATGTCGATTCGGAAGTTTAATCAGCTATTCGAAGTTGACAGGTAGTGACGTTGACAGATGTTGGCTAACCTGTGTGGGGTAGGCCACTTGGGCGGACAGTTTAGTGAAGTGAACACTTTGAATCGGTCCGGCAAGCTGGGTAGACATCTTGGTTGCTCCGCCATGTTAAACTTCTCGCGTTCCTAAGTTTTTAATCGAGCGATATCTCGGACATCCTTGACTATTTTGTATTCAGTGTGTGTTAGCAAGTAATTAAAAGTGTTAACGAAGATTTTCTGACTGTTTTTTCCGATATCCCAACCCCTCTGATAACGATTCTCCGTTAAACATGAGAAATGATCCATTCAAATAGGCTGAAACTGAAAAGCACTTTTAAAGATACTTCATCGTAACGTAGTTTTATCATCTTGCTATTATGAAGCATCGATGAATTTTGACACTAATCTGCAACAAAATTATTTCATTTGGTGCTTTCTTATCATTTGGTTAAAGTCGTATTACCACGTATCCGAGATATGGGTGTCAGGTAGTCAGTGTAGTCACTCTATGTAAAATATTGCTCAACTGCATAATACCTACCATATACTTATCATACTAGAAGTAGGAACCAATTAGTTCAGCCGGGCTTCAGACTCGCCAAAGTAGATTCTTCTTTCATGGGGTACTGTTTAAAATGCTATAATAAGCTACCACAAAACGTTCTCGAACTGAATGAAACGAAATTCAAAACATGCATTAAACGCACACTGTGTAAGCAGGCATATTATAAACTGAGCGACTATATCGCTGATGAAAATGCTTGGCTCCATACTGGTCCTGCTCCATGAGACAGTGAATGTATAAATAAATTGATAGTGGAAGTATACTTAATACCATTGTTGGAGCTGCTGAAGACTGTACAACTGTATTTGCATTGTATAGATTCAATCTTCCTTGTATTATATAGTTTCATAGCCGGCATTGTGTGAGTACTATGTACTTCAGAGCTGTCATTCACTGAGTACCTACGTCTCTTGTTGACTTGAATGACCCTGGCGGCTGAGAGTGTGTCATGCTCACTCAAATGTCTCGCTGATGGTGGCGCGTGTGTCGGATCATTTAGCTCCCTCCAAAATGGTTGAGCTGAATGGTGCTGATGCATGTGTCATGTTCGTGAACGGGCGCTGTCAGTTGAGACTGGTCATCTCTTAGCTGCCACGGTTTATTTTAATAATTATTGATCATTTTGTTTTTGAATTGTCTTTGTTTTAATTGTTACTCTGGACACTTTTAATCAAAAACTTGCTACATCGTTCTCACATAATGTACCACCTCAAACGAATGATGTAACAAAGGTTCTGTAATTATTCTGGCGATCTAAAAAGAGTGTCCATGGAGTTTCTTGCACGTTCTTCTCCATAGAGATCTACTTCTTGGAACGGGCATCTACGGTACTTTCACAGTTTTTATGTCTTGTGACTGGGACTGTAGCACCATAACTTTTGTAGTGTTTAATAATATTCCTTTGATTGTCTATGACAATTCAAAAGTGCCTGTAACTGGCCTACTTGAAATAAATACTTTGATTTTGATTTTGATACATATATATACCAGAATCCGACTCCGAAAAGTTACGAGAAAGATTAAGATGGTCAGCATTTAGTTCGAAGTCTAAAAAAATTTTCGTCCACATAATTTTTTTTTAAATACAATATTATGCATCTATGCACATATCCAATCATAGCAAACAGGTTCGAAATACAGCAAAGCATTCGTCGTCAGCGGAATTACCAGCATTTCCGTTCCCCGTTTTTTAAATTGCAAAAACTCTACGTGTGAACGCTCAACCGTCCCGATGGTAACTGTCATTTTAAAATGCGGTAATCTTTTTCCAATAGATTGTCGTACGATCCTCCACTCACGCTTTACCTGTTCTTGAAACTGGGTAGGGTATAGGAAATATCTTTACGATTAATACGACCACTCTTGCCTAGATTCTTCATCATCATCATCATTGGCAGCCCTGTTCTACCCACTGCTAAGTATAGGCCTCCTCTTTGTGATATAATTCCCTGATTTGCGCAAGTGTCTATACCACCGTATTTTTAACCGCAATCTTAAAAAATATCGTCCACCCACCGGGCCTTTGGTCTGCTAACAATTCTTTTATTGCCTCTCGATAACCATGTTAGCAGAAGGCTTCTTATATGAGAATATTAACGCTGAAGAATTAGGCTATACTTTTATATTTCAATAAATCTACGTATACGAATCACCACGATTCTCTTAATAAAATAACAGTTACTGTGTCCATAACGGGGATTACCTCAGTTGTCAGGTCCTAGCAGAATATTATAATATACACACATCAAAAGTGTCTAGGGATCAACATATATTTTTGCAATAACTTTTCTCCTGATTGATATTAATTAAAATGTTCTTTAAGGATTCATCAAATAAAGTGTTATCGTTTGTCACAGTAACGATAAACCAAGTCACCTTTGCATTCATAAAGAAATTTGCCATTTTCCTAATAAAGGGATTTTTGACATTTGAACCACTAACATTAAAGTTCGAAAAAAAGACTGAAATAACAGTTTTCTTTAAAATTTTATTGGGTAACTTAAACAATTAATAATCCGTGTTTCTACCGCGAACACTAACAACACAAGAACATCGGTTTGGCATACTCAAAATGAGTTCATCCAAATCACGCTGTGGAATGGCCGCCCATGTTCGTTGCAACAACAAAAAAAGGTCTTCTTGCGACTGGATACCCTCCATATTCGGCAGAGCTCTTCTCTGTAGCATATCCCATGCATGCTCAATCGGGTTCAAGTCTGGCGACTGAGCAGGCCAGGGCAGGACATTGATGTTAGCTGCGGCGAGAGTCTGTCTTACAACTCTTGCGGTGTGCGGTCATGCATTATCATGCATTAACTGAAATAAGGGACCGATTTACACTTGTAGAGGAACGATGACGTCTGATACAATCGTCTCAGCATAAATTTGAGCGTTGAGGTTGCCTCTGATCCAAATCAACTCAGTTCTTCCGCCGATCCAAATACCCGCCCATACCATGATGGTTCCACCACTATAAGGATGGACTTCCTGGCAGGATTTTAATCGCTGTTGGCGTCCAGGGGTTCTCCAGTGTCGTATACGTCTTGTATCCGGTCTCATACCAAAACGAGACTCATCAGAAAAGCACACGAAACGCCATTGTTCTTCTGCCCAATTTCTGTGTTCAAGAGCCCATTGATATCGAATCCTACGATTGTGCATTGCTATAGGTGGTACCCGTAGCGGTCTTCGGGAATGAAGGTTCACTTCATGCAAGCGGTTTCTGACTGTTTGGTCGCTAATTAAGTTCCCTGAAGAGTGATGAAGCCTCACGGCTAACATCATGGCGGTTATTGTTGGAGCTCTTCGAGTTAAGATTTGAATGTATCGGTCTTGTCTCCGTGTGGTGCAGCGATACCGTCCTCCATGGCGCTCAGCCACGGTACCAGTGCTTCGGTAACGTGTCCAAAGTCGACTGATAACACTCTGACTTGTATTCAGAGCTAAAGCCACAGTACGTTGCCGGGAACCAGCTTCTATCATTCCCACGGCTCTGAGCATTTCTTCCCTGCTTAAATGACGTCGCCGCTCCATAATAACGTTGGTTTTAATCAGTAGTAGGGAAACAGTAGCACTAATAATGTCTTCAATGCGTTGTATGTTTTTATAGGGAAAATATTGACAGCTGATTTTCATCTTTTACTCGAATTTGATTTACAGTTCCTGATTCAAATTATGAAATGCACCAAAAAGGATCCATATAAATTTATAAAATCATAAATTTATTACAAAGCCACATCTCAATCTCAAGAAATCCGCATAAAAATGCTTGATCCCTAGACACTTTTGATGTGTGTATTATTCTCTTAAATGTTCAGATCCTCGCTCAGCAACTCGAATTCTGTTACTGACGCTTCAAGACTATTTGCCAGGCATGGTTTATAAACACGGTGGTCTTGCTTCAGCCATTATAATCTGGCAAAACACAATAATAGCCAGAGAAATGCTCGTATTTCCTAGAACATTTTTCCACCCACGCCATCTTGGAACCGGTACCTAGCTATGCCCGAATATGTTTACGTTTAATAGCCATACTTACTACTGTTCCAACGATTATTATAGAGCTAACGTTGACGGAGTAAAGGCTCGTAAAACTGCTATCGCTTACTTACACGATGCTTTGTGATACTATAATGGACTTTGTCATCGACCTGTCTGGCTGTCTCGTGTAGAAAGCTTTGTTTTTTTACCTGTAGAAAAGTTGGATAGTAGGGAATCGAGAACCGGTCCTTGTTGGAAGTCCCGGGATTTTCGGGACAGGCGTCCAAGGAACCGGGAAATCCCGGGATTTTCGGGAATTTCGGGACAAAAACGCATTTTTTCCATGGCATTAGAAAACAATGAAAATAATAAGATAACTTTATGGTGCAGTATTTATTCTGATTAAAATCATACAACCAACTTATTCGACGGCCTCATGGACATGGGTTTGCTCTAGCCTCTTTTCTATTCAGAGGTGGCAAATCTATTCACTCTAACTGTACTAACTATGGAAACTTGCAGTTCATCTAGATGTCCAATACTGGACATTAGATGTACCTAATGCAAGTAGGCCGGTGGAAAGAGGTTGTAGAATTCATGAGTTCGACCTATTTTAAGTCTCATCTTAGCACGAGCGAACCAATAAAAAAAACGAAAAGAGGGAGGGCTTCACACACAGCAGCTATAATGTATATTAATGTACATTACATCCCGGGATGTATAGCTTTAAATTATCTTGATGTATCACACACACAACAGGTAATGTAATGTATATTTCCCTACATTTCATAACATCCTTTTCGAAGAGAGATATACGGAAATGTATTGAGATGTATAGGTGTATCAAATATAAATGTATATTTTCGTATATTTTCGTGTTCAGTACCTTAGATTCGAAGATGTAAAAATATACATTATTGCTGCAGTGTGTGGTCTCCTGACGATTTCTATGGAAAGATGTAATGAGATGTATCGTGCTATAATGTACATCTTTACATTATTATTATTCCTTAAGCTTGCGTCGATAAGATGAGCTAAGCTGTAGAGTAACCATCCACCAGTTTCACGTTGCCAATTAGTCTAAGGAGCTCTGCATTCCACTGGGTCTAGTGCAGTAAGTTGTATTTATCTGAGCCATCCCAATGATTAAGTTGAATAAGGTTGCTGCAATACTCCGTTAGAAAAAACATAAGAAATTTTGAATTTCGCGGGCTACTACGACGCAATCAATGCAGAAATGGGCTTGCACATATCCAGGTGTAAGGTATCGCTTCACTCTATTTAGGATGCCCACGTCAAAGTTGACACTGGATGTCAGTTCCATGCCCAAAAGCTCAAGGTCATCAGTTACAGAAACAGTAAAAATAGGAATTGGTCGAAATTACTCTATAAAAGATTTGATAGTAGTAGTTTTGATTTACTCCTACTTCACTAAGGAAATATACGCCTGTATGTTGGTGGCGATAAAAGAGAGAAGTTTCTTGTGTGAGCGAACAAGAAACTTCTCTCTTTTATGGGATACTAAATATCAAATCTGTTTGCTCTACCATGGTCTCTCTGAAGCAATGAATTTCATCCCCACTGGATTTTGCAGTGGGCAAGTATGTCACTGAAACAGTACTGTTATCTACCTATCCAACAATACCAGGCTGAAGTGGGTAAGAAATGTGCAGCAAAATAAGAGTTGCAAAGAAAACAGATAACTGTTGAACTCCAGAGTCAATAACCAAAAGCTCAAAGGATCAGTCATCAACGACAACTCTGATTGATCGTTCACTAAGAAAGTCTGATATCCAGCTACAAAAATTGAGATACCAAAAGCAAGGAAGCTTTTTGTCTCGAGACCCTGTCAAAGGCTTTCGAGATATAACCAGTACTACATTATCAACTTTTCTTCTCTGTCAACAACACTTGTATCTGAACATGTTATTCCGTATTTATCGGCGAAGTGAATAAATACCTTACATCCAATTTGATTCTTTGGTTCTATAAAAGAATTAACAAGTTTAAACAAATTATTTATACTGTTTTTCTGAGTCCCGAAAATCCCGAATTTCCCGGTTCTCAGTCGCATGTCCCGGGTTTTAAAATATACTCCAAGAACCGGGAAATCCCGGGATTTTCGGGACCGGGATTTCCCGGTTCGATACCCTATTGGATAGGAAACTTTAGGTTCAATGCGAATATTTTTTGAAAAACTGGGGGATTTTTTTGGTCGGTTTTGTTCAAATTGTGGAAAATCATTTGACATAATTTGCAGTCTTTTAATCCTTTTTGGGTATATAATTTTAAGAGTTTATGCAAAAAAGTTTTGGTCGTTTCGTAGCAGTACGAAATGCGATATCGATTTCAAATTCAATTACCACCACGACAGCTGAAATTGCCTCTTAAACTGACCACTCAATTCAGACCCACCAAGTTTCAAACGGCACCGAAACAACACCAACATAAAGGGAAAACTATGAATTTATTACATTAGAAACCTATTTACATGTACAAAGGCGGGCTATAAATAATAGCGACTTAGTGACAACTGGCTTCGAATTCAATGACCGACGGAACAGAAGCACAGAACATATAATAGTACTACGCACAAGAAATGACACTTCCAAAAAAAATCAAACAAATTTAAAATCTATGTACGAGCGAATAAAGTACATTTTTACTTGCAGCTGTACCGCCCACCTACTTTTATAATAGCCTAAACTTCCCGTGCGCAAGCAAAAATGTACTGAATGGTGACGCGCGAGAGTTTATTTTAGTTTAGCTGACGCCAACGGCATAAAAAGGTTACTGTCGGTCAAGCTCAATAGGGTTGCGACTCGCGAGTTTACGCACAGTTGGGTAGGTATACGTTTTTTATGCATTTGTTAAATTACGTTATTAACATAAATACTTATGTTCTTCAAGGATTTTTGGTTTTTTATCATCAGCCTACATATTTTTGGATTCGTCATCGATTACATCATACATTATCGATTGGTAGCACAGAATGTTAATAGTAGGTACATACACATACCTACGGAACCTTACGTGAGGAATAATCTTACTAATTTCGTTCTATAATGATAAAATTACATAAGTAGGTACCTATAACTACTTCAAAATGTAAAAGTAAGGTGACTTGGATTATTTTGAACAAAAATTATTTAATTATGTACATAGTTAAGTTTTCAAAATTGTTTTCAAATAAAAATATTTAACGTAGGTAGTAGACAGTATTGAAACGCAAAGAAGCGACGTTGCCGTTCCGCTTGTTATTTAGTGGCCCGGTCGGTATCGTAGCTAGGTACTAAATAAATTATCAGGAAGTTTGACACTTTATCCGTAACCTGTGAAATTGGCCAGTTATTATCATTTTGCCCTTAGAGGCTTTCTGCACCACCCAAACCGTCCGCCGACAAAGATGACCTTGGTCCCGTCAACCAACGCTCTCCCGTCGGCCGAAAGCGTTCCAGACGGTTAATTGAGTCCGAACTCCGACCACGTACGCAGCCTGTCGGGATGGGTGCACTCTCGACCAAGGCCATCCAAAGGTCGTTTGACTCCGCCTATATCTGGTCGGTCGACCAACGTCCTCACGGTAGATTTTCGCACCAACTGGACCAAGGTCACCCCTGTTAGCGGTCGGTTTGGAATTTTGATCGAGTAGAATGCCTTTAAACCTAGTGTGTTGCGGGTCTTTGTAAATGGTAAAAAAGTCGCGCAACGAATTACGATCGCTGACCTTGAATGCGTAGTATGGCCATTTTCTGAGTTTGAACGTGAGTTTTAAACAACAATGTAATATATAATCTTTCTACTTTCTACCGAGCGATAAGGTGAGTGAGAGTGATGTCAGGTTTGATATTCGTCTATTTTTCTGGCTCAGGCTCGCATCCCGAGTAGGTAGGTACCTACCTATCTCGATCATAGATATAATTTAATATGTAGTACTACGCACTCTCGATACATTTCCGAACTTGTAACTTAGGTAGGTACCTACCTAATCGTGTTCTGTTAAGCGGAACTTAAGTAAGTACCTACTTGAAAGACATAATAAATAAGCGTATCACAAGTAGGTAGATAGGTAATTGATACTCGTAATTAACCCTAGATTCATAAACATAATTATGTACGAATAACACTGTTCATAAACATTCGATATTATCACTTGTTTTTCTTACCTTTCGACGTCACGCGGTAGTGTATGAAACGTGAGGCTCTAGTCTCTGTTGTCGTTTAGGCAACCAAAAGCTATGCAGTATTTGCTTGTCTTCATATTTTCCCACGTTTTTATTAAATAAGTTCACTTTTAGGTTGTACTGTGGTTGTACAAATAATTACGACACGGAGCGCGTGCGATACGGGCAGCGAGCGAAAGCCATCTGTGGCGACCCGTGAACGGTGTGCGCGTGTGTGCGTGCCGTTTTATACCTACACCGCGGAGTGACCCAGGCCTGACAGAAGCCTGTTTATCCGTCTGTCACCGCTGGCGCCTGATTATAAATACGACTTCGTAGGTACGAGCGCAGCTATTAATAAAGCCCGGTTTTGTTCAGACGCTTAAACCTCCCTTTATGGGTGAAGAGGTTTTTTTTTTTGTTAGCTTTTACGGCTGTTAATTGGCAATAGATAGTTGTAGGTTGTTGTTGAAAGTTTTGTTGAACTTTTTATAATAAAAATATATTGTTGTTTGGATCTTGTTCGATTGATGTTATCTTAATGTTATTGTGAATGTCAACACTAAAATGAATAAATTACTAACGAAAGCGGTTTCACTGTCTTTAGTTTCTAGGTCAAAAGTGCACATAAAAAGCAAAGTTTTCTTGGCTGGAGCCTAATGGTAATGGGTTTATAAAATTGAATAGTTCCACTTACAGTTTTGCATCCAGCAATTCTTTTGTTGACCTTAAACTTATCCAAGTTACGACATAATGCATCTTGCTTATTATACTACTTAACAGTAGCATCGTAAATAATCCTATCAGGATATATTACACACTTTACAACTCGAACACGAATGCTTACATAAAGTCGTAAACGCACAGTGAGCCACTATTCCCTCGTCATAAAAAAGATCAACGCACAGACAGCAATTCAGATGTATATCAAACATGTAATATTGTATGGTGGTGCAAGTCGTAGGTGGTCTACTCACGAGGCGCCGCGGTGCAAGCCAATGATGTTTCAACATTTTTGATAAACAACTATTATAGAAGTTTTATTGCTATTACTAATACTGTTGTTATTTTGTTTTAATTGTTCTATTCGAACATCTGTTCTTGTTGTATTTCCTTTGACAGATGGTTAATTGGTTTATTTTATTTGCTATTTAGTATATATATTTTGTTTTCCTGTTGCCAGGCGAAGGAAGCGTGAAATATATAAATATGTAATAATATTTCTAGACAGTAATATTGTTTGATAGTGAAAATTTATTAAATTACTTCTTAAGTACCAAATCTTGTGTTATGTTATGAAGTCATATAAGTTCGTCTTAATGTGAAAAACATTCCTACTGAATTCCGTAAACCGTATATTAATTCGACATTTGCATATCTTAGTTACCATAGAAATTAAATTTCATAAGTTTTCTCACGGTAACACCATAATATTTACATTACGTATGACATTGTATTTTCCTGTAGTATTTTCCGCAAGCCACGGCAATCAGCATATTATACCGACGTCCGTCCCATTCCGTTAGTTTCCTACCCGCAATCTGTCATTATACTTATTTGCATTGCAAGTATGGGTTCCAAGTTTACATGATAAATGTTAGCTTTTACATGTAACGGTTGTATGTTATGCATGACCATGGATACTATGATTAATTGTGGTGAAAGGGTCTTGCTTGGAACTTCTCAGGTTACAAATTGCTAGGAAGGACTGGATTTTACATGCGTATTTTAATTGCGAGGACGGATTGAAATGTAGTGTAAAACTTATTAAAAACTTGAGTTGAAACATTCTCACACGACAATGATTATCCGCATAATCTCTCATTTCAATAAGACATTTTATAGAACCAAACAAACTCGAGAATGATTCTAGAAAAAGAACATATTGTGACAAAAGTCTTGGATATGGCTTTACGTAAAAACTAGGTCACATGTGCTGTATTTTCAATTTCGAGTCTCCATTTTCTTAGACGTATATTACCCTAAACCTACGGACTTAGTCTTGCCTCACACTTCGAAAATTGATATTCCTACAAGCTCGGATCTGCAGACTTTTCTCGTACGAAACATTCTAAGCCTAGATAAAAGCTTTTAGGAAATAATAAAGCGAGTAATTTTATGGCCAATGTAGTTTTTTACAATAATACTATTAAATAAAGCTTCTTTAAATAGTTTTTACTTTACATGACAAAAAAAAAACTTGAGAGGTGTCAAGGGGCACCCGGATGGAACGCAGTTACTGTATACACTCAACAAAAATAATCGTCGCGACTCCACTCCGCTCCGCTCAGCTCCGCTCAGCTCCACTCCACTCCACTCCGCACCGCTCCACTCCACTCCACTCCACTCCACTCTTTGAGCTCTAGCACTCTTTCGCAACGCGCGATAAGGAACTTCGTTCCAAAGTGTCGTGCCAACTTTTCGTAAGAATTTTTTCCGTCTAGCCCCCTTTCACAACACGCGATAAGGAACTTCGTTCCAAAAAAAAGTTTATGTTGAAAACAAAGTTACATCGCAAAACATACAGCTATGGCGAAAGCTTAGTGATAAATATAATATCGTATGATCCTATCGCTATAGTACAGCTAGATAGTAATAAAGCCTGTACTAAACATATTTTCTATCTAACGCAAGCGAAATCCTTCAAAACATGTCTAGCTAGGATTCCACCAAACAATAGCGTCTGAGATCCATGCACGGCTCCACAGCTCGTTAATACAAGGGCCCACAGTCTGTTTAATTGAAGACCTACTCATCTCCACTTGTTTTTGTCTCCCTGGTACTAGAAGCTCCCGGGCTCTGAAATGTTCCTGCGGCATAATTAATGCTGCACTCCCAACGTGCTAATTGTGGTAGACGTGTGTTGTTTGCGAATTAATAAGAACTCTATTAGCAACTAAGAGCTTAGAGAGTAATTAAGTGGAATGTTTGGGTTAAGCAAGGTTGAAACTTCTCTGGAATTTACGACGTTTAAACCTTTTCGGACCGATAAACTTCGTAGAAAAGACTCTTCCGAAGTTCTTAAAGATCAAGAAGGTATTCTTCAAGATTGAATGCGTCAGCTTCTTCAATAAATCCACTTCGCAAAGGAAACCCTCATAATAGGCAAATGTTACCGGCAATAAAACAAGGATCCCAAGTCCATTTACAGGGACGACAGACAAACTGTTTCTCCAGGGAACAAAGAAAGAAAGTAATAGCACAAGATTGTTGCCATCAATAACATTTCCGAACGCAAGTTTTATTTTAGGAAGTCGTTTGTCAATGTCGCCATGACACCCCCCTGCTTCAACAAAAAGCCAAGGTGTTATGAATTTATAACTTGTATCGTATAGTTTTAGGACGAAAGTAACTCATAACTTTTGTGGACGAGAATTTTATATGCGGTCGTTTGGGACAGACCCTAAAAATTATTTACTACGTTCCATTCCTTTCAGAAGTTCTTTTATGAAAAAATGTATATCAGGTCTCGACGCACGGATAAATTGCCATCAGCGGATATTAGAAACAAATATACGAGGGTGTTCGGTCCCTCAAGGGTCTTACTTTGTCGGCAAAATAAATTCTGGTTACGAAATAACTTTCCTGCTGAGCTTGTAACTCGACAAACGCAAAGATATATAAAACGAATACTCTTATAACACGGGAAATGTTCATGCTTTAAAAATACTTACACTGCAACAGAAAAATGCAGTTGAAATCGAATTTCCGCATTTTCTCCGTCAGCCTGTCTATTCCCACCAGTTACTACTGCAAAGCGCTGATTAAATTTTAACCTGGGTTTAGAAGTCTCTAGTCGGATCTTAGATGCATTTTATTTCTAAGTAACAGTGCTGCTGAAAATTTAAGTATTCTTGGTGCCATTGCTTGGAAAGAACAGGAAGAAAATCGGGTCCGCTTCTTTCGAAGAATCCATTACAATTCTGTGCTCTCATAAAGTTGGAAAAGTTAGAGATACTATCGCATCCCGAATTGTCTGGCTCAGTGAGATATTATACCCAACTGACCTAGGTTATGTAAAAAGACTGCAAACAAAAGACGTGAACGTAAACTGCCGTCTGGAAAATATTCAAATAAGTTCATATTTATTCAGGAACAAGTAGAGAAATAAGTAAAAGCAACACGGCATCGCGTTATATGAATTTGGCAAGCATAAATGTGATGGTTACGTCTGGCCGTCCGCCGCAGTAATGTGAGCAATAAAAATATTTTCGTAGCAGCCGAGGAATTCGATTGCGAAGTTACCAAGCTTCCCTTTCAGTTTGTAACATGTTTTCTAAAAGGAATGAACGTATTTATGATATACTAGCGATGGTCCGGATTCACATTAGTACCTACTAATATGAGTGCTTCCTCTTGAATCACTCTGTCTATTGATGAGAATCGCATCAAAATCAGTTGTACAGTTTGAAAAGTCTAAACAAACGGCAAGAAACAAATTATACTATGTAGAGATAAAGATTTGGACTCCCGTTTCATAATACTTTTCGTATCGATCTGAACCTGAAAGTAACTTAATCTCATTTAGGGAAGACTCCACAACCGAACCATTTCTTGCATACTTTGATCATGAAATACCTAACAAACTTTAGAAGTATTTTGCCAAATAAACTTAACTTTCTCTTAATGCCCGAAACTTTGGTATTAATAATACAGTTTATAGGATATTTGCAAACGTTGAAACCACTTACACTGCGGAGGGATTCTAAACTTATTGTTTGGGAGTTCTTTGGAAATATTTTTATAAAGATATTTTACGAGACCTGTCACAACTTTTGTGTGAAAAATAACCCTTTGCCGCGACTGGTACCGGTTTAACGACATTTTCAGAAAACTTTTTAACCTTCTGTCAATGACAAAAAGTCTTTCGAGCCATAGAATTATAATAAAAACGAATCTCACCAGAAACTCATTAGGGTAGAATGGTACGGAAGTTTGAAACAAAGCCCTTTATTCTTCCATCGTACGCCAAATTTCACTTCAAACATGCCGAACACGCCTCTATTTCCATATTATCTACCCTTTCGGTACATAAAATTTGCTCGGCGCGTATAAGGTGATACAAACAATGCACCCTCGCGTCCCTCGCCCTTTCCATGTAAATGCCACGGTAAGACCATTTTCGATCCGACAGACGGGGTATTTTAGGGTACAACATTATACCGAACAAATTCTATAACTCAGCTAGAAATAGCAGACGCTAGGGATTAAACTGCAAGATATGATCCTAAAGTTTTCCGTCTAATCTATTTTACAAATAGGGCAGCGTCTGCCTTTGGGATTATCTTTGAACCGCTAAATTCAGCATTTTTAAAATTCTTTCCCGCTGTTTTTAGATTGAATCCCTCTACAGTTTAGATAGTACTTAAACGGGTGCAATCCTGGCAGCTTGGAAACTATAAACGACTGTTAAGACACACGTGTGTACATATTGGTTTTCTAAGGATGCAAGTGTAACAGGGAGCAGTAGCTAGTATTAAAGTAATGTTTTCGTGTTCTGTTATGGCTTGGTGTAAGAAAACACCGTGTCGGCTGTTAATCATCAGGAGTGGTGTCAAGTGAGACGCGTGTGGGTTACTAATGGCCCTCGTAAGTAGGCTTGTCACGACTTGAGAGCTTTATTAGTTTTGGTGTTATTTCAAGAGTTAACTGTTACAAAATGTTTTGAATATTTATTATACTCAAAACATGGTAGTACTTAACTACGCTTAAAAAAAAAACAGGGTTAGAAAATAAGCGACCGTGTCACCCCACTGCTGCAATAAAATACTAAGACATTTTTACTGCAGTAATGAGGTGACAGTTATAATTGGAAGATTGCTTTATAGATCTTTATAGACTTTCATCAAATTTATAGTCTTTCGTTCTCAAATTTTGTATGCTAACACTGAAATCAACTAATACTTATTATTTTTTTTAATTTTTGGTTCACCTTGCTGACTGGCGTTTATATAAATTATTTGAAAAAACAAACTGACAGAAATAATATCGCAAAAGAAAGCTAGCTTAAACAGAAATAAACGAATAAATTCAATGATAGTATTTAAATGAAAGACTAGTGATCCGCTCCGGCTTCGCACGACTCCACCTGTCAGGTCCCAAAAGTACCTTTGAAGTATTCATTGAAATCGGTTAAGTGGTTTTGGAGATTAGCGTATACGAATACAGAGGCATGTGATCAGGCTAATTTGTTTCGGCAGTACATAAACTAAAATTGGAACGATACAGAGAAGATTAGGATGGATATATTAAGATACAATAACGACATCTTTTCAATGAATAAATAAATTAGACCTTCCGTTATATATTTATTAATAAAGCTTACTTATTCAATCTACTTCAGATAAGCGCGATTTAAAAATAGACCTTAGCTGTAATAAGGTAACCCTTATCTACAAAGTCTAAGGTCACTTCTAGATGTAATACAACTGTTTTCTGGAACTAAAAACGTCATGAACATACATTTTCTGCGAGATAGACAACGTACGTAATTTAAACTAGCCTTTTCCCGTGGCTTCTCTCGCGTCAATATGCGATGTGTTTGGGTGAAACTAGACCTTATTTGTAGATACCAAACTTTTAAGTTTTTTCGGAAATTTTCCACCTCTTCTCATTAAGCGCTTATTGTTAGAAAATAACGACGGTCACCACTTTTGGTTTGTAGTTGTAGTTTAATCTGATAGTCAATTTATAGAAACGATTCAGCCATCATTTCAAAAATTATTCAGGGATTTAGAATTGAAAGCGTAACAACAAACTCGTTTTTTTATATTACTGGTAAGCATAACTTCTGTCTCAATCTTCCCTAGAATATTATAAAATAAGTCTTCAACCAGTGCCGTGATCTTCGTTCTTATTGGATTATTTAGAAATAGTCGCAAAACAATGTTGTATGGCTTTCTTGTTTATGCCTCAAGTAGGGATCTAGCTGACGAGAGTCCTTGGAGAATAGGGTACCTGACTGAAAAAATCTAATATCAGTCTAATCTAATCAGTCAGATAATCAAAAAATATTTGACATGTATTTTTTATTTTGTCACATAAACCAATATTGACGAAGATACGCTGTATTTTTCTCAGCAATGTCTACATTATATATCTTGTCGTGGAACCACTTGTGTATTCACTTCAGAGGAAACATTACGTATGCACACAGGTAGATCCCACCGCCGCTGTTTCACGTGTCCCGAATCAATACGACACAAATACGATGTCGATTTGTATCCTAATTTAACACTGCTTCGACTGTATGTCAAGTAGTTTAGTTTTATACCCATATTCTGATTGAATAGACAAGTGTACTGCTAGGATGTTTCTTAGGCCTTGTTTTCTTCCTGACTGTAACACCAATGGGACGGCCTTTATACTGGGCGGCATTTGCCGTGCGGGTTTGCTCTCCCATTGTCATCCCATTACTCAATAGCTGCCAGGCAAGCGGATTGATGTTTCGGGAATACCGATTGATGCACCGGAAATGCCGCCGGCATGGCACCATGTCCCGCAGGTGGAAACATCAGGCCTCATTATGTCTGTAATTTTTAACTTAACAAAGCGTTCATTATACGCCTAACCTGTTCCATTTTCAGTAACTTTCAAATGTTTAGTTTTTTTTTTACCTCATTAACTTAATTAAAACTTCGTCCATGAACTTTCTGTAATCCGGGCTTCTGGAATCTGGGTCAAATTCAAGTATTGTTCGTATTAAAATACGCAAATTAACAAAATAGTTTGACTCGGAATACTATTCGGTCAAATGTCAATGGTCCTTGTTTAGTAATTTACCCAATTGATGGACAGGGGCACGTGTGACGCAAATCGTGTGTTTTACCTAGATAAAGTAAATTTCGGTGTTTACTAATAATTTTTAGGTTAAATGAACTCCTTTTTCTGCAATCAGTCGAAATCTTTCTCCGTAAAAAACCTTTTACGGAAAAAGATTTCGACTTGCAAACATGCTTTTGTCTGCGTCGGCGTCGTCTCTCTCGTTACCTGGAAAATGTCTCCCGGGAAAGTTTTAAATAAAGCCTACTACGACACTCCAAATGCAGTTTCAAATTAATGGAAGTTTTTTGGAATAGACAAAACTATTATATTCTCAAATCTACCCCTATCGTCAAAAATTATAAACTTAAACTCAGTATAGAAGAAGATGGAAGATGGGGCAGGAAATATTTGAAGTGGAGACCACGAATTGGAAAGAGGAATGTTGGGAGACAACCGACTAGGTGGACAGACAATCTTGTTAAAGTGGCCGGAAGAAACCGGATAGCCATAACACAAAACCGCCAGAAGTGGAGAGATTTGGAAGAGACCTACACTCAGCATTGGGTAACTAAAGGTTGAAGAAGAAAAGATTTCGTTCAATCCGATTACATAACTCACTATCCATAAAACCTGTCTACGACTTCCATTAATTTACTTCCTCAATACATTTCTTCAAAGATCTCCCGAACAGAGGAACCGGAACTATATCCTGCCGTTGGTTCCCGCGCTGAATAATTCATGACGCGTCGAGTCGCGTGCGCAACGCATCGATTGACGGTGGATCGGTGAAACTGATTCTTTGGACGATGACATCAGTGGGGCTAACTCTATATCGCAGGAAAATGATGTGACCGTTACAAATGGGTTTGGGAGCGTCCTTGAAAACTGTATATGATTACTAAAAATGAGAAGTAATGACGTCAGAGGAATTTTCAGAAGAATTCAGTGAATATTTAAATCAAATGGAAAGGAAGGCTATTTTCTGTGCAGACTCCAAAAATCACTGAACGTTAATAGCAAAAAGTGGATGTGTCGTCGGAAATGGGTACTGTATAATACATATAACAAGGTTATATACTTCCAACTAACAACTAATAAGCCTGCATATGAATCCCATACACAAAAATCTCATGTGTGTTTAAGATTTCTTGTGAGTGGTATGAACATGTAGAAATGATATCAAGCTATTTTTTTGTTCTGGTCATTTTGAGTAACTGAATTTCATTGAATATTTTAATCAGACAGGACATTTTCAGAGAAAAGATTTGTGATAATTATTATCTCTTTTTTCTACTGACGTCACAATGAAACAGATTCCTTGAACGATGACTGATTTTGGTAACTGGGAGTTCCCAGTTCCTGTCTTGATAGTAATCTTCGGCCAGTCATTGGTATATCGGTGAATCAATTCAATACTGTTGAAAAACTGAAATCACTCATCGTTCATATTCCATCTGAAATTAATGCTGATGTTTTCCCGTTTCTGAAAGTAGGTATAGTATCTTAGTTTTAGAGTACTCTTCAAAGATTTAGTTGTCGAAACTTGGCATCTGCCACCGTATCTAGTTTTATACGTAGTGATACTTAGAAGCAGATATAACGGGGACACTACATAAGTGTTCTAGATAAGCCTTTAAAATTCCGACTTCACTCTAACCACGGAATAATTTATCGGTAAAATCGATTGTTGGAAAGACGGTAGTTGTAGGAAAATTGAATTTGAGAACCTGTTTTGACTATTCAGTGCGTGAGTCTCATTCATTGGTGGATATCGTTCTTAGAAAGGAGGTAACTATACGAAGAGTTGAGTTTGAGTCTACATAGAGAGAAGATAAATCATTAGATGAAAATGTATTGATATATCCAAGATTTCTTTGTCTATCATGTTTAGGCGGAGTCTTCAAATCCTTGGGATTTTGATCCTTTGTTACAGTAATAATACTGGACGTTATGCCACGTAGATATTGATTAAACTTTACAAAAAAAAATACACTTTTTACAATTATTCAAAACACTTCTACACCAATCTGTATTGTACTACAAAAACAGAACTTATGGACGTCACTTATCAAGTTATCACCTACCAATGAATACGTTACGGAAAATATTGAAGTTGTTCTTGACAGATTTATCATCATCATCATCATCATTATTTCAACCGACAAATAGTACATTAGCCGGTCCCATTTACTTGACATAATAATGACTGAACACCGACAAACGAATAATGACTACTTAAACCAAATTATTTTCTGTCAACTCAACAGAAATATTGCCAGCGATTTATCCGCGAAGCCAGCAACAATATAGTCATGTCACCGTTTTCGTACAAATTGCTCATCAAAATATCACCGTTTAATCCTCATTACTGCTGCTACAATCGGCTGTCAGTCGCCTGACAAGCCTGTCTGTCCCTTAGTGTCTGATGGACGTATGAATTGACTGTGTGATCGCTTGTGTGTGTGCTGTGAGATGGTAATGTCATGTACCCACAGTGAATGCTTTTGAGAAATATCTGTTGCTGAGTTCAACTTAATGTAAAGTGAATTAAACATTTTCAATTCTTGTAATAATCAGGAAACTTCTCGAAAAGGAACTAAGTACAGACAGCGTCACGATGTGGTTACCAGGGTCTCTTGAAAGCGTAATTGCTTTCAAATGGTAACCTATACAAATAAAGGGTAAACTATCATTTAATTCTATAGGGATGACGAGATGTTTGGACGCGGACGAGGTGAAAGAACTATGTAAGGATCAAAGAAGCGTGAATTTATGTCTATTTAAGGAACTACTGTATTAAATGCAATGTAATAAGTGGACCTTATTATCATATTTACATGCCGGCTGATACATTGCATCACTAATTTTCCTATTTACCACTACTTTCACGATGTCAGAGAAGGATCATTTGGAATTATTCTTCCTTCGTGCTTTAAGGAATAAGTACCCCAAAAATGTGTTATTGCTTTTGTTTCAATTGCAGCATGGTATGTAGTAACCCAAATTATAGTTAACCGAATTAATCATAGAACATTCTATCATGGCAAACAGATGTGTTGATGGAACTTTGCGTGGCCGCCGTTTTGAGGTACTAAGCTACAAAATTGGTATCGTAAAAATCCCAAAAGTTAACTTTGAATAAAAGATGTTAACAAAACAGGTAACCAAAATATTTCTGCAAAAAGGGGACATTGAAAAATCTTCCACGACATAATAAATTCAACGCAAGAGGGGTTAATAATTAACCATCGTCGATGCAAGTCTGATGAAACCCGCTTCAAGCCTCCAAGCATAATTTCGTTCAAGACTAGTCGTTATGTCGCAGAGGCGTGGCCGGTGCCTATATATCATCAGAGGATATAAAGACCCGGCGACATTTTCCTTTAAAATTACTTCGTGTGCTCGTTTTTCAGTTATTGGTACTTAGCCGAGTAGGCGTGGTTTAAAATACTCCTATTAGAAAGCTCTGTAGTCAAGAGGATTGGCTTTTGAATGTACATACTTCTATGTTTCAAGGCTATTTTGCTAGGGTTTATTGAAGTTGAAGTTTACGACTTCAGGCGAACTCCGGTCTTAGGAATTGCTCAAGGTCATTCGATACCTTCACCCCGGAATACGACCTGAAATGGGACTTAACGACAAGAAATATGCTGTAGTAAAAGATGCGGGTAGTGAATTCTTCAAAGTACACGTTTATTTATATATCTTGGCCTGAAGGCGAATTCGGAATGAATTCTAAAGCAGTTCCAATTGTGTATATTGATCGTAGATGAAAATACCATAGTAGAAGAGCAGAAACAGCATACCCTTTGCTTTATTTTTAGTTTAATCAATATTAAGGGCACGTGAAACCCTCATTTTATCGTGAGAGTAATAAAATTCTGAGGCGATATCTACAAAATAAAAAGTAAATATCCAATTTTGAGAGAAAGCTTTTCAAAAAAAGGTTAAGATAGGAATTGCAAGAATCAAGAAGAAAATCATTGCAAGATGGTGTTTTAAAATTAAGGATTCATGCATGAGAGTCGATTTAAAATCGTTTTCAGCAAGAAATAGCAATCCTATTTGCAAAATCACCCCATTATTATTTCCCGCAAAAACTAGTTACAAGAAAATCATTCATAACTTGGAAAACATATTATTATAATCATATATTATATATGTTATACGCAGAAATACAAGATCATGCCCATGGAACCCAATTTCAGTGGCTTATCCAAAGTAAGGTCACATATTCCCTGAAATACTGCTCCAACACAATGTCAGAATACAATTCGTGCGTATCTTATACCATTCTTTATTGCTACTTCTCCAATGTTTATGCACTCTCTGGCTTTGCCTGAAGGGGTCTCAATTTTCAATGAGTTCGTTACGTAGTCAGTATTTGAGTATTTGTGATGTCGGTCACGTCTGCACACCTTATGGGTACGGTAGGACGGTGTGGCATGGGAAATACGTTGTGAAGGTCGTTTTTCGATTGCTATAGATTTTGAAATATTTTGTATGTGTTTAGGTACGGTTTGGGAGCAGTTTGAGCTGATAAAAGGCCATGTCAGGTCATCACCATCTGCCTAGCCTTTTCACCTTTTCACAACTATTTTGAGGTCGGCTTGCAGTAAAACCAGATGCAGCTGAATATCAGTATTTTACATGGAGCGATTACCATTATACGCAGTCTACACGCTCGTTCTAAGGGCGCCTTCACAATACGTCGCAAGCAGCGCGACAGCAGCGCGGCAGAAGCACATTCCTTTACATTTTACGCTGCTTTCACATTTGGGCGACAGTCGCGCGACAGACGCTGCTTTTGCGCGGCTGTTCATATAAAATGTGAAGAAATGTACTTCTGTCGCGTTACTGTCGCGCTGCTAACGTCTTAATGTGAAAGCGACCTTATATGAACAGCCGCGCTTATGCAGCGTCTGTCGCGCGACTGTCGCCCAAATGTGAAGGCAGCGTAAGTTGTACCTGTTATCAATTCAAGGGCCGAGGGAATACCTGCAACCACTCGTAGATAAAATTGTATAGCACTGCATATACAGGGTGTTTCTTTAAAATGGGACAAAAGGGAGAAATCCGAATCCATAAGAGATACGGGAAAACTTTCTTAGAAACCTTTAGCTCTTTTTTGATGTTGACAATTTTGGCGTTTTTATTTTGTTGGTCAAGTGTGAGTTGTCCACAGAAATGAGTTGACAATTTTGGCGTTTTTATTTTTTTGGTCGTCTTGACCAAAAAAATAAAAACGCCAAAATTGTCAATATCAAAAAAGAGCTAAAGGTTTCTAAGAAAGTTTTCCCGTATCTCTTATGGATTCGGATTTCTCCCTTTTGTCCCATTTTAAAGAAACACCCTGTATAATAATAATCTAGATAGCGTAAACGATAAGCTAGGAGTTCTATTAAGTGAGAAATTGAACATGTGTATTTTATTTTGTATGTCAAGTAACAATAACCATTTAGACATGATTTCACAACTAATCGAAATATTGCGCATTGTAACATACATAATATCTAAACTAACGCCTTTTTCCCTTGTAGACAGAACCTAGGTTTTTCAAATTCGTGATAACAAAACATTGTGAAACATTTTTGAAAAAGACTAAGTAGGAGTTTCTTGCCCATTCTTCTCCATACAAACATACCCTGAATGGGTGCAGAATCAATCTCATTCTGGATGAGATGGGATTGATTCTACGTGATTAAAAATCACCGTGGATTTTAGTTAGTACAATTTTTAACAGTCTTTCCCGTCGCGCCCTCGGTAGGAGGACTCTTGATGTTTTTACCCTAAATAAAAATTTACGCAACGCTAAACTAGTGATAAATAGATACGTTTTGGCGACCTCCACCAAGAATAAAGTTTATTCCAAGCTTCTCGGTTCGTTTGTCTTACATTGTCGATTTTCTTCCTGTTTTTTATTCGAAACAGGCCAGATTTGGGCGGATTTCCATAAATCATTGATTCTCTATTTTGGCGCACTGTGGGTATTGGCAGCGAGATATCGGTGCTATTCTTATGGTAATCCTTTTTTTTTTCTGGGTCAGAGGTTGAAAGGAGATGTATTTAAGCTGGAATATTTCCGGCAATGTTCATGTTAGCTAAGTGAAATGTATCAAAGTTATACTATCAACTTTGTGTTAGAATTCTCTAACTAATATCGACACGATATGGCAGTGCGATCTGATCGCATCTCTGTAGCAACTGAACGTTATTTGACGCCGGCAGTGAGAAAGCATAGATGGACATCCATAGGTTACAGAAATAGCATGCGATTAGATCGTATCGCCAGAACGGATCGCGCTCTATGGGTAAAGGCCTTAAATCGTTATCCTTTTAAATCTTCATTAAGTTAAAGATAGCCTTGTCCGATTGAATGATGAAGAGATCAATTAATTGGTGCCCGCGACGATTGCAGCAATTGTTGTGCAATCATAGTTGATTTTGATTGATTCCGTACTTATTTCTTAACAAAAATACTTGCATCAATTTACAGTTGATGGCTTTTACCTCTATCCTAATTGAATTACGATCTAGTGGACAATACATATGCGATCACTTTGATAAATAGAAATCTTTTTTTGTTACGATGGATTATATTATGATATCTTCTTTTTTTTTGATTCTTTATACCTATAAAAATATAGGTATAGAATATAAAAAATACAACAGTTCAATAGTTTTTCCATAAAATAAATAAAAAATAGTCTGAGCTTACTCAGCTTAGTGATCACAAACTTTTTTTATGTGTGTGTGACATACGGGCGATTATTTCTTTCAATGATTGAAGACAGCTAAATTAAGTAACGACTAAGCACTAAACGATAAAAATGGAGTGCTGATTAATGTTTTTGTCACCCGTAATGACAGTTCCATTTAAGTTGTTTTTAGTTTTTATTTACCAAGTTTATTTTCCGCCAAAATTATTACCTCACCCAACTGGATATTGTTGATAATCTTGTATTGGAAACTTGTTTTGTTATTATTGTCATATATTTTTTGTTTACTTCTAAAATCTATTTATTGATGTTTTATACATATATTCTTGGGACAGAATTCGTTATGGTATAACAAACTCGACCAATACTTATGTAGATGTGATTTAAAAGCAATCAGTAGGAACTCCAATAATAGCAGAATTCATTGGAAGATGGTTACAGAATAAATTGTAAAGAATAATGCCCAAAACGTCCCCACCCTTGTAGCACCTTAAAACCTATGTTAATCGAAGGATCATAACCGTCTTATCATTTTATTGTTCTACGGCGAAACTGAAATGTGCGTCCGAAAAAAGTTATATCGACATGAAGGAACCAGATTCAGTCACAATACCATGTTCCCGATCACGATGGTTTTCTCTTTAATTATTACCGTGGAATGATTTTGTTCGTTCGTGGCTAATTGAGAAGCTCGCGGCCAAATAATTACAGCCGCACAGGCCGATCATTCGGGTTAAGCCGTGCTTACTGAGGTCGGTCTGTGGATGGGTAACAATCTGTCATTGTAGTTTCCTTCGTGCCTCGGAAAGCACGTAAAGCCGTTGGTCCCGGTCATCATTGTAGATCTTTGACAGTCTTTACAGTCAGAAGCCCTAAAATCTGACCACTAGTCTTACCATGGGGTATCGTATTACCCAGTTACTGGGTTGTGGAGGTCCGATAGGCAGTCGCTCTATGTAAAATACTGATAGGTATTCAGCTGCATCTGAATCAACTGGAAGCCGACCTCAATATAGTTGGGAAAAGGCTAGGAAGGTGGTGGATGATTTTGTTCGGAGTTTTCAAACAACTCTTTGGAACTAAATGGTGACTTCCGCACGGAAACAACTCACGGAGCAGAAAGAAGTTCAATAATCTAATGACTATCGTTATTGTGAAGTAATCATTGACCGTTTTTAGGAGTATTCAAATAAAAATATATTTTTTAAATACGAATGAAATCGTTTACTTTTTATCGCAACAAATACATTATTCGTTGTTTTCAGTGTCTATTGCAATATTGTCCCAGGCACTGGCTAGCCCAACGAAATTCTCTTAATGCCTTCCAACCCTACAGTACCAAACGAAACTGACGACATGCGCGCAGCCACCAACTGTCGAAAACCGGTTCCTCAAGAAAGTCAGGAGATCTTCTTAAGGAACCGGTTCTTTGAATTTTGCTGCAAACCCCTAATCGCATCGGCTGCCCGATACGACCCATCGCGTATTAGTACAAGTCGCTGGCCCAGGCATACCCTCATCACTCCGGGCACGCCGCGAACGCGGCGGCAAGACCCTTTTTGAGGAATGGCTGGAGAGGCGCCACGGGCGGCGGCCTCACCTTCCGCTTGACGCAGGTCTTCACCGGATATATAAGTTTCGAGAGGTTCCTGTGTCTGATAGGGAAGGAACAATTGACTGGGTGTCGTCACTACGAGGTTCGCTCGGAGGATACGGTGCAGGTCTAACCTTTTTTTTTTTTTAGCTTGGTAAAATCATCAAATGAATCCTCTCACCACTGGCAGGGCGAGAGGGACTGTCAGACTTTTATTGACTAAAATCCACGGTGTCCTTCAATAGCTCTTTATGTTCCGAGGTCACGGTAAGGAAATAATCCCGCGACCCCGGCAGGCTTTGGCCTTATGAGAGGGGGCCCCGTCAGTATGCTGACGCTCTTTGAGGCGCGCGTGGGACACAACGCGCCGTCGACCCGGGCATGGTCCATGGTCGAGCAGCGAGTTGCCCTTTACTCGCTGCCCGCATGCCCGCGCCTACGGTGGCCGGAGATCGTCTGCTGACGTCCGACGCCGCGGGCGCCTACCACTGCGGTTGGGGCGGAGGGAGGACGCTGTCCTCTCTCTCAAGCGGCCCGCCTCCTCCTTCACTAGCATTACTGCTTCGCAGAAGGAGGAGACCGCTTCCCACTCCGTCTGGCCCCGCAGCATGGCCGCAACCAATGCCGGGCGCGAGAGATCGCCGCCGTGAGGACACGTCGGTGCTCTGCCTAAGCGGGGCAGTTTTGTACCGTATGCTCTACTGTGTCCTCCGGGCGATCTTCGCAGTGGTGGCACCCGGGCGTTTCCTCCTTCCCTATCAGACACAGGAACCTCCCGAAACTTCCGTCTCCGGTGAGGACCTGCGTCATCCGATAGGTCAGGATGCCGTGACGTCTCTCCAGCCACTCCTCAAAGAGGGGTCTTACCGCCGCAATTGCGGCGTGCCCAGCAGGTCTACCCTTGGGCAAAGCATCACCGTGTCCTCAGCGATAAGCGCCGCAGGGACAGGACAGCTCGATCCCACAACCGAAAAATGTATTTGTTGTGATAAAAAGTAACGATTTTATTTGTATTTAAAAATATATTTTTATTTGAATACTCCTAAAAACGGTTAATGGTTACTTCACAATAACGATATTCATTAGAATTCTTCATTGAACTTTTTTCTGCTCCGTGAGTTGTTTCCGTGCGGAAGTTACCATTTAGTTCCAAAGAGTTGTTTGAAAACTCCGAACAAAATCATCCACCACCTTCCTAGCCTTTTCCTAACTATATTGGGGTCGGTTTCCAGTTGAACCAGTTGCAGCTGAATATCAGTATTTTACATAGAGCGACTGCCTATCGGACCTCCACAACCCAGTGACTGGGTAATACGATACCCCATGGTATGACTGGTGGTCAGATTTTAGAGCTTCTGACTGTTAAGACTGTCAAATATCTACAATGATGGCCGGAACCAACGGCTTTACGTGCTTTCCGAGGCACGTAGGAAACTACAATGACAGATTGTTACCCATCCACAGACCGACCTCGGTAAGCGCGGCTTAACCCGAATGATTGGCCTGTACGGCTGTAATTATTTAGTCGCGAGCTTCTCAATTAGCCACGAGCGAACAAAATCATTCCACGGTAATAATTAAAGAGAAAACCATCGTGATCGGGAACATGGTATTGTGACTGAATCCGGTTCCTTCATGTCGATATAACTTTTTTCGGATGCACATTTCAGTTTCGCCGTAGAGTAATAAAATGATAAGACGGTTATGATCCTTCGATTAACATAGGTTCTAACGTGCTACAAGGGTGGGGACGGTATCCATACATTTTTGAACCTTGTTCTTTTCTAATGAAACAAAATCTTGAAAAAGATTAAGAATTCTTCTTGTGCAGCCGAGATTGGGATTGATTTCACCTGTAGGGTGGACAAAACTTCTAGACCAAGTTTAAGGTTGAATCAGTCTCATCAATGTTTTAGTATAATAACACTGACAGCTTTTGTAAGTGGTTTCGATGCTCATTGCAGTTTTATCGGTGAAATAGTCCCTAAACAGTCTACCATCCAAATAGCTCCTTCCAAAAACGACTGGAATGTATTTGTGTGGCCCAACTCCGGTCTATATTTGGCTTAACACTTCTAAAAGTCGGCCAGACGTCGCGGATAAAGCGGATCGATTTATGTTGCTTTTGCATGTGAACTACTTTGAACACGAGATGGAATTTGTGGGTAATGTACCATGGTGCTGACGGGGAGGGGGTCAAAGGTTGGTTTATTGTGTTTCCATGCAAATGAGCAAAGGTTTACACTGGCTATTTTTAAATGTGCAGGCGGAAATGGATATTTAGTTGCATAGATTTTCAAGATAGGCCTTACAGTATTAGGAGCATTTTTGTTAAAGGCTACCAAAATACTCAATACGAAGACCTTAGACACATACCTAAATCACAACTTTTTATCAATACTTAAATAATTAATCTGAATAGTTTTTACTGTGTGTTTGTCTCGCTAATTTTGGAAACGGCCAGTCGGAATATTTCTGCTTTGATAGCCCGATTGAGGAAGGTTAAAGGTTTTTTAATATCACTTTCGACCGTTAGAAGCGAGGTGAAGTCATAGACCACAGCCAGTTTTATTTATAACATAATCCTAAAAGATTCACTATGCCCTTATTGCTTCAGACAACAATCCTCCTGATATTAAAGTATGCTCTTTCTCAAATTCCAGTGCTACTGAGCGAGGCTATCCTGCCGGATGACCAGTTGGAGGACAAGACTCTCAAGATCACGGACTTCGGTCTGGCCCGGGAGGTGTATAAGACCACCAGAATGTCCGCCGCGGGAACGTACGCATGGATGCCACCTGAGGTGAGAAATACTTTTGAAAAGTTGAAGATCCAGGAGTTAATGTAGTCAAATACCGATATTTATCTTAAACCAATCAACGGGCAAGTTTGCCAATAAGAGCCTTTGCGAGAACGAATCACAAGCAGCCGTCAAAAACTTCGGAAATCCATGAGAAACTTTATTAATTTCGATCGTAGCTAAAATCTACTTATGTATTTATTTCCAACAACTTTACGAGTTACAGAACACTAGTTTTGAGTACAGGCTGCTCTTCCTGGTGTTAATATGGCTCTTGAAGTTGTGAACCTTCAAGAGCCCTTCGATGTTCTGGAGGGAGAGCCCTTCGATGTTCCAGAAAGAGGAACCAACAAACATCCATCCTTCCTCACACATTAATTAAATAGTAGAAAGATGTAGGATTGAAGGATTATGTCTTCTAACCAACCTAAAGTTAAGCTTATGATGTCAGAACTAGA
The DNA here is from genome assembly GCA_954870645.1 of Agrotis clavis. NCBI lineage: Eukaryota > Metazoa > Arthropoda > Insecta > Lepidoptera > Noctuidae > Agrotis > Agrotis clavis. The sequence continues at coordinate 23,166,573 of OX940930.1, forward strand.
GATGTGCCTGTTGGCAATATTCCCACTGCCGGCAATATTCCCAATATTGCCACTGCCGGTAAAATACCAAAATTGCCGGCAACTTTGGCAATATTGCCAAAGTTGCCAGTCAAATAACACCAGTATATTTTATTAATACTGGTTTATATTACTGTAGATAATACGTTGCGGCATTAAGTCCGCCTTATAAAAACTACTAAGTTGTTACTCTAAACGGTGATTTACTCATTATGTAAGAATTACCGAAACAAATGCATTAAAATAATGTTATTTTTGTTGATTATTTGTAGTTTTGACAGAGATTTATACTTCCATATTGTATAGGTACTTATACTCGTTGTTTTTGCTATGTGATTTTGCATGAAAAACTAGTAGCCCACTCAACGAACAGTTATAGAGGGAAATTCTTGGAACACGATTTTGGACTACGTTACTTTGTTTGAACTAGTTAGGAGGTGAATATAATTATCATAAGTCCCCGCCACTAGCCCTTGAGCTGTGGGGGAGGGGGGTTTAAAGGTTCCATTTTTTGATTTTTCACTTATAACTCGGAAACCATGCCTCCTAGCGGCATGGTTTGTATGAATAAAACAAAGGCTGAATAAATTTCCTATAAGTTTTATTTAGTAACCATTTCGATATCTTGTATAGTTTTCAAAAAACCATATTTACCGTTTTGCATTCGGAAAGTCTTATTTAATATTGCCATAAATCCAGAAAGTAGCAGCAGTCTTTTCAGGCTCTCCCTGTAGTACCTACTCCTCCATGTATTTTTGTGGGCAACTCACACTTGACCAAAAATTAATACCTACCTATACGAAAATTCTTTACAACAAAAAAGAACTAAAGTTTCCAAAGATAGTTTTTCCGCATCTCTTATGGGTGCGGATTTCCTCCTACATAGTACAGTCCTACCTAGTCTGTAAGTACCTAGTATAATTTAAATGAGTTTCTAAGCTATTTTTTACTGCTCCCTCGGTGGGGGAAGACAAGACATATCAAGCTTGATGGTGGTCACCGAATTTAAGAACTACTTATACCTGGTGGACATTGAGAGATACCCGAAGGGGTCTCTCTCAATATCCGTGGGCCTCCAGATAAAGATCTGGAGGCCCATATCACCTCAAGATGCAGCATGCTGGCTCTGTTCATCGCAGGTGGTGAAGAGAGTGTCTGAATCAACTGCTACTGCTTTCTGGATCTATGGCGATATCAAATACAACTTTCCAAATGCGCGAAACTAAAAATGTAAAAATAAATACATCCTAAATTACAGACTTTCAAAAGCGGATACCTCGAAAAGTATGAAAACTCGAAAACTTACAAGATATTGAAATGCTTACTGAGTAAAACTTACGGAAAATTGATTTAGTTTTTTATTTTGTTCACTCACGCTATGCTGCTAGAACGCATGGTTTTCCGAGATGTAAGCGAAAAACCAAAAAATGGTACCTTCAACCCCCCCCCAGAGCTCATGGTTTTGATATGTTCACCTCCTAACTAGTCCAAACAAAGTTACGTAGTAAAAAATGTGTTTCTAGAATTTCCCTCTATGCTTTGAGCATTCGTTGACTAGATTAAACTACAACATTAAAATAAATTATTCGAATTTATGCCTTTTTATTCAATATTTATTCAATATACAATGATCGTAAATTCTTATCTTAAAATGTATGTGTAATTTCTTAGATTCACAGTCGTGTGCGGCAACAATGGGCAATATTGCCGGTAAAATACCGGGAATATTGCCAAAATTGCCGGCAACTTTGGCAATTTTCCAAAAAAAAAATTTTTTTTTGTAAATAATGTATACCATGATCTGTAAATGCTAATTTTAAGTGTGTTACATAGTTTTCGCACTCACTTTGACTTAAAATTAAGCAATATTCCCAAATATTTCCACTCCCGGCAATATTGCCGGCAATATTTCCACCTATATTCCCACCTTGGGCAATATTGCCGGCAACGGCACATCTCTAGTCAGAACTCAAACCTAATTAGAATAAAACATGTCAGAGTCAGTACATGTCAAATAACTATGTTACTCCTACGAAAACCAAGGTGAGACGGGCAGATCGAAATCAATGCCCACACCGCGTGACCGTGAACTAAAATACGTTACTTATGAATTAATTACTGTCGAAGTGCCGATACACTGTAGATAGTTCTTTCATCGTTTGGTACCGTGTGGGGCTGTCGTAGTATTGATCTGATGCAGCCCGGTAATAGAACGAAAGTAGACAGGTCCAGGGAAGTAGAAGTTCTCCAACTGCACTCGGGGTATGTCTTACATTAGTTCATATTATCTTTGTGCCATGCTTGATTCACCTTACCATGTCTCGTTACTTCTGGCGGATAAATCATGTCATGTGAATGTGAGAAACAGTTAATCTACAACCAGAGACGATCAGTTAAAATAAAAACAACACTGATGGCAAACAGTCGGGTAGTGTTTCTGCTCGTTAGAAATTTAGGTCGACACGGGAAAAAAACTGAATGCCTCGAGAACTCGAGAAATCAATTATGTGCACTACGTAACTGAAAGGAATATCGCATGTAACAAGTGACATGGCTTGACAGTACAACCAGGACTCGAAACTTCAAAGTTAAATTTCATTGTTCAAAGTTTTGATCCTGCGTTTTGATAAGCGTAACTTAGACAAAAACTGAAAGGCTTATTTTTTTAAGTAACGTTGTTCTAATACCACGTACCTAACCGTCTCCCTTCACTTTCCAGGTGATAAAACACTCAACATTCTCCCACGCATCAGACGTGTGGTCCTACGGCGTGTTGCTATGGGAACTCCTCACGGGAGAGACTCCATACAAAGGCATCGACGCGCTGGCAGTGGCCTACGGAGTTGCAGTCAACAAGCTAACGCTGCCAATACCCAGTACCTGTCCTGAACCCTGGCGGGTGTTGATGGAAGGTAGGTCTGTAGATGTGGGAGGGGTATGTTCAAGACAAAGACCCCATACAACATGGAATCTTTAGTAGATAAGCTTTTTTTAAAAAAAAATAAGATTGCGAGCAGGACTTAAACCTGACCCACTCAAACGTCACCCAAATGTCACTGTCAGCTGTCAATTCTGACAGAACAGCCATTATGTCAATGATGTTTGGCTTGGCGGCAAATCTTCACAGTGAATGGCGTTTAAGAACTTTTGATACCCGGCCTTCGGATTCAGTAAACCAGACGCTATATTAACTGGAGCATCGCTTCCATGTAGTAGCCTACAGAGTTGCCGTTAACGAGCTCAGGCTGACCATACCCAACCACCTGGCCTGAACCATGGTGGATGTTAATGGAAGGTAGGTCTGTAGATGTGGGAGGGGTATTTTTAAGGAAAAGACCCCTTATAATATGGACTCGTCAGTAGTAAACCGCTGCGATCAGGACTTAACCTGACCCGGCCTTGTGATTCAGTACCAGACGCCTTACCAATTAGGCCATGGTAGTCATGTAGAAGTATTAGCCTACGCAGTTTTCGTCAACAAGCTCACGTTGTCCGTACCCAGCACCTGTTCCAAAACCTGTCGGTTGTTGATGGAAGGTAGACTTGAGCTGTAGGATCAAAGATAGATGAGGGTTTGAAGATTTGTTCAAACTTTATAGATGTGCAGTTTGTCACTTGCTTTTAGACTTACCTAATAATGGAAATGCTTCATGCTGCCAAGGGATCTCCCCAAACCCAACTAAAAAGTGATTTCAAACTATCCACCGTTATCCAAGTCGATTACAGACTGAGGTCACAGAACACCAGAATACAATAGCTTCAATAAGTTAGCGCTTCAACTGTTTTTATTGATAATACTGTATACCACTTTGTCAACTATCATTTTAATTCAATGTTTGGGTTTGGAAGTCGAGGTTTATTCATGGTCAAAATCACCTGGTGTCAAACAAAACTTAGTTCCAAAACCAATTAATAACGTTTCCGTCTCTTTCTCCACAGCGTGCTGGCGCTCAAACCCTCGCGAGAGGCCCCTGTTCCCTGAGATCCTGGAACAACTGGAGAGGATCAGACAATCTGAGTTCACGCGTGCACCCCACGAGTCCTTCCACACCATGCAGGACGGCTGGCGGTTGGAGATCGAGGAGGTGCTGCGAGATCTCCGGAGAAAGGAGAAGGTATGGTTAAGTGGAGGAGGATGTATCTTCAAGTGCGCTGGTAGTCTCGCCCATAAAATCCTTTGGAAACTATCAATCAATCACCACACGCCATGAATTTGGAGGCACGCCATGACTAACTCCTCTTAATCTCTTGCCTGTTAACATTCTATTAAATCCCCGGAATTAATAATCTGTCTTGATCCTAATCTATTTCGATTTCTTTGGCGGCTGTTCGTGATCTTTGACACACGGATAGGCAAATTCGGGCGTTGAATGGTTACAGAAAATATTGCGACCGAGATAGACAATTAATTTAAGACGGCATCGGCAGACTTTACCTAATGTTTTTGGCACTATTAGCAGCATGGGTGCTCAACGCTGCTAATAGTGCCACAAACATTAGGTAAAGTGACTTCATCACAAACCGTTCCCTCAAAAATTATAAGGACCGGGATTGTTAGTCCTTTGCTAAGTCTAGGCTTTAATTCACCAGCCATTTAATACAAACTTACGACTCATCTTCCAAAAACGCTGGCTGTAATCACTTGCACCATAACAATGTCAAAATAGGTCAGTTTACTGACAATTTACAGATCAAAGCACTGCTAACTTTGTAGCGTTCCAGAGAAGCTGTTTGCTGCTCTGAATAGTTTTTGTTTGAAATTGAACACTTCACCATCATCATCATCATAGCAGTTTTTCGAAAGTTATCCCACTTGGCTGTAATGCCAGGTGAAAAGCATTATATCCTATATGTTATTCCAAGAATATCTATCCCTGAACCAAATCCGTTCACCTGTTCTGACGTGAATTTATTTATTTACACTTCATGCAACACAAAAGGTACATAAGCGGATTTAATGCCTGAGGCATCCATCAGGAATCCATTCATCCATCACGATTAGACGAAACTTGTTAACATTTATTTACCAAGGGAAGATTTACCAGAATGCATAATTTAAAAATTGTGAATCTATCTATTTATTTATTATTGTATCTTTTGTAGTCATAACAAACTAACCTAGTTTTTATTCTATCTATTATTACTTATTACTAGGTACTAATACATTGTATTTTCTCACAATGCTTGCGGATAGGAATGCAAAACTATAGAAGAGGTTAGTGTTTGATGTTATAGATTTCGTGTGCCTTTTTAATTTATAATTATTCTGCTTTTTTATCTTTAACCTTTAGATTTTTTATATATTTTATTTTTAAACAAAATGCTGAGCAAATGCAGTATGAGTCTGACATCCCCTCCCATCTCACCCCAGTTGGAGGACTCATTTGATGATTTTACCATGTTAAAAAAGCTTTTTATTGTTTTTTTTTTTTTTTAACTAAATGCAGAGCTTGGGTCCTACAACAAGGAATCCTAGTGTGGGATCTAGAGCCCTAACTAACATTGTAAAATATTATTACATATAAAAACAAACAACATTATCAGTGTGCTATTGCATATTGTTATCTGCTATATTATGTTTCTTTGTTTTAAAGCCTTTTAATTTATATTTCTAGCCAGCTATTTCTATGCTTCTATTATAATTTAAAAGTTTAATCAATTAATTTTGTAGTTTACATAAAAATCAACTGTACATTATTAAAAATTACCTGAGCTAAATTGTTTCTTTATTTTATTATGTATTATTACCGTACCGCATGTGAACTGAGGAAGTCCGCTTAAAGCGTGTCATTTTTGCAAAGCAGTGGCAAGTCTCCCTGTTTCAGAAATACCTTGAAATAATGGAAAAGAACGAAAAACGCTCTGTGCTCTCATGTGTTTTAGAATTGTCGTAACAAAAGTTGAGTAATGGTAATTTTTACCCTTAATTCCCATCCACCACCTTCGAGCTTGCTACCGGTGGTTTATTCCAATTACTTCTACTGCTGATAATGTCCAATACGAAATGCGAATAAATCTCTATTGTAATAACGAAGGGGGCAGATGAATCTAAGCAGGTACTGGTACATTGACCACTAGGGTGGTAAACGCCACCTATTAGTGCTAACCACCACCCCGGTGGCAAGCTCGAAGGCGGCAGATGGGAATAAATTATTATTACTTACACTAATGTGCACTAAAACAGCAACTCTGTTTTATGTAGCCATCCATTTCCATATAGCCAAGTGTGAAACGGACATCAATATAATATTGACCTTTTGCTTCTCAGTATGTACCCAAACATTTCATAATCTCCTCTTCATCTTTCCAGGAGCTCCGCTGTCGTGAAGAAGAATTAACACGAGCTCAGCTGCAGCAACGACTGATGGAACAGAACCTCGCGCAGAAGGAGAGAGAGTTAGAGATGAGAGAGATCGACCTTGTTGCCCGGGAGCTGCATATACTGATCTTCGCGAGCAATATGTCCGCTAATCAGCCGCCACAGCCTAATAAACGAAAAGGTAATACATAATTCTTCGGTGAGTGTGCCCAAGAACTCCACGACCTCATTCCACCAGCCTATCATCGCAAATCTAGACGCACGGCAAATTACCATCCTTACCTCATTGCTATACCATCAATTCGCACTAAGCGTTTCCAAACGTCTTATAATACGGGCAGCAAAGGAGTGGAACTCTCTGCCTGAGTCCGTGTTTCCGAACACATACAACCCCAATCTCTTTAAAGTTAGAGTGAACAGGCTTCTTCTGGGTAAGCTCGCTCCATCGTCGACCTTGTCTTAGTCACTCCTGACCTCGACTAAGGTCAAGAGCAAACCGATTACACATGTCATAAAAAAAAAAACAAAGATTGACAAGTCATTTATTTATTTAAAATCTTCCTCACAACTCATTACAGGTTCTTTAGGTACCTCACTAGGTCATCAGTCGTTTCAGTTTAAAGGCGTCCTCTGCTAGATATGAGCCTCTCCTATACTGGAGATTACTAAACTAAACTATATCTCAGTTACTTGGATCTTTGTCTCTAAACAATCGGCGACCGAAATTGCCTACCCGAGTGTTAAAGATGTCGGCTTTAATAAAAAAAATCTACTATTAGAAGTATAATTCTTGTAAATACACGATTTTTTCGCGTGACATGACGCAAAAAAAAATGCTCTATTACCCAGCTGTCAAAAACCAAATTATAACTCTTTGTTGTCATTTCTTTTCGGCAAGAATTCTTTGCCTTTTCCTTTGTTTGTGGAACATATTTATCAACTACAATGCTTGTGGCCCAGCCCACACCGCTGGAGGCGCGGCGGAGCGCATTTTAAGATAACAATTTAATATAAACCTTATCTTCCTTGAAATACGGTCGCGCGCATTCTCTTGTGGTAGCTTGAGGGTGCTCCGACACCGGGACCGAATTTATTCTTAAATTGACCGTATGTCAAGGTAGTTAAGGTTTATATTAAATTGTTTTCTTAAAGTGTATTCTTCCAGCGGTGTGCGCTGGGCCTGTTTGTTACTTCAATGCTTTTACTCAAAAGTACTGCAATATTAACCGTATAGTTCGGTACCGCCCCCGAAATGGGCGCGACAAGTAAACCTACGCTGGCTCAATAGTGGGTCCAAAAGGGGCAGACGTTGTAGTCATACGACATCCTCATTATAAATTAAAAAAATATAATATTCCCTGCGTAAAATCCTATGAGTGCGCATTAATTAAGAATGTTCAATAAAAATCTGATTTATTCACGAAATTTAAACTTCTACATTTAGCGCTTATTTTCTTAATTTACCGTAACAAAATCCAAAAGTGTAAATACGATCTTCGCCATTTTGATGGCTGTGCTGGGTAGGGCTAAAAATCATAAAAAACGTGGTTTTCGGACATCCAACGGATAATTATAGGAGGAATGAATAACTTCTAGACATGGGAAAAATGTATCATTGAAAAGAAAAGATTGATATGTATCTTTCGATCACTGAGATATGTATCACTCTTTTATATCTTTGTATCCTTTCGAATCCGCGCATCACACGGAGCGACATTGCACTTTTGCTCATTTGCTCAACGTGTCTTTTGATCACTGAGATATACGTATCACTCTTTATCTTCATATCCTTTCGAATCCGCGCATGATGCGACATTGCACTGCCTGTTGCTCACTTGCTCAGCTAAATATTACCGATTCCGATCGAGCTTAAACTAAAGTAAATGATACTGATATTTTGTTTAATTTTGTAAATCGCTAAACCCTTTTTTCTATCTTGATCCTAAAACGATAGATTTATGACCGAACCGAAATTAGTTTGCATAGTTTAATAAATCTTTAGGTTGGTTTAGGCACTTGAAGTAAAGTGCACGACAAAACCAAATCAGTATAATGCTTGAAATGTTCAAGTACTGCTTTACTACTTTATGCTCTAGTCACTAGTAATAGAGTTATCAATTTAGGTATAGTTTTGTGAGAATCTTAGATCAGTTTATAATGGTCAGTCAACTCATTCTCTCGGCCTTGCGAAAACGCGACATATCATCCATAGGGAGGTGCGAAAGAGACGTAGGTATATACTTTCCGAAGAGGACCGCGTCGCCGGTCACAGACTAAGTAGAGAGTCGCCGGTGTAGCGTGCGACGCATCACACAGATACAAAAAGACAAAGATTGAACAAGTTGTAAAAAGATACACTGATACATTCGGATTCGAAGTGATACAAAGAGTGATTGAGTGAGACGGAACGATACATATCTTTTGTATCTATCTCTCCTGAGTTACCCATCTCTAATAACTTCTCATTTAGTATTGTAACGAATTCATACATCATTCAACATAAATTAGCAGTGGTAATGAAGAATTTGATATCTGAACTCGAACTTTCGCGCCACTTTTGTTTGTTTACATTTTTATTTTTCACTTTGATCACATACGCGTGCTTATACTCAATAACTATTATGATATATATCATGCCAAATGTTATAAATAACGTAAAAAAGTACAGATCTTGGCGTAATTCTCTAATAAAGGGCCAATAACACGTATTTTTCATTACCACTACTCAATTTGTGTTCGTAAACGACAACCATGTTTATTTTTTTTAATCGTAATGATGTGTGAAAGCGAGTATTCTAATCGATTCCATAATTGATTTTTTTGTCAACTCGAGTGAAAAAAATAAGGAAACTAGGAAATCGATTAATAAAAATTAAAATAAATTTGTTTTAAGCTTAGAATACAATTATTATCTATTATAATATTGTTTAAAGCTTTTATAATAGGTAATATTACGTACATTCCCAAAAAACAATAATAGACAAAGGAACAATGTCAGAAATGTTTGAATGCGCGGCAATTATTTAATTCTAAAATTTTGAATTAGGAATGCGCTCGCTGTGGTACAGTCGAGTTCAATAATATGTTGGCAATGTCAGTGATTCAAAATATTGTGAGCATTGGTAAGCACAATAACTTCTACACAACTATAGATCAAAAATATGTCCTCATGTGAACGGTTCAATAATATATAATTTACTTGACGCAATAATATCTGATCACCTTTTAAAAAATATATATCTATACTGTATTAACTTCAATAATATCTGAGCAGGGTAAGCTTCATAATTATCTGTACATGCATAGGAAAGTATATCATTTGATCGAATGAATAAGATCCAGTTTACATTGTTACAGAAATGTCAGTATTTCAATTGTTTTCCGCGCGAATCATTTTTAGGTATTTTAAAATGTGTTTTTCAATGCCGCATCTTTTCGTGCCGCTCGGTCATTTAAGAATGGTGAAAAAAAAGCCATCTGTCATTTATCTATCTATCTATACATATAATAAAATAGTAGGAAAGTCAAAACTGTACATTGAATATTTATTTAAAAGAATACTTGGGGTGTGATCTACAATCGATACCGAAGCCAAAAATATAGTTTTTAGAATTTTTGTCTGTTTGTCTGTATGTATGTCCGGGATAAACTCAAAAAGTACTGGACGGATTTGAATGATTCTTTTTTTGTTGTATAGGTATTAAGTCTGGTCAAAACATAGGCTATAATTTATTTTGAAAACTTGAACAACTGGCGCAGAACCGCAACAGACCAGCTAAACTATAAGAGATACAAAAATGGTGCCATAGCATAAATTGTTCCACGTGATGAGCATTTTCTGCTAAGAAAATTAGTTTGAAGATCTGGAACACCTGATGTGAAACTCCAAGAGCCCGGCTACACTATAACATTATACAGGAATAACGTCTCAGCAAAGTTGTTCGGCCTAATGAGCACTCTCTGTGGACATATAAAAATTGAAGATCTGGAACACCTGATGTGGAACTCCAAGAGCCCAGTTACACTATAACATATACAGGAATGACGTCTTAGCAAGAGTTGTTCAGCGTGATGAGCAGTCTCTGTTGACGTATAAAAATTGAAGATCTAGAACACCTAATGTGGAACTCCAAGAGCCCAGCTACCCCGCGGTGGTGGACGCCCACGGTGTCGGACGTCACAAGACGATCTCCGGCCACCATAGGCGCGGGCAAGCGGGCGGCGAGTAAAGGGCAACTCGCCGTCCGGTGTCGCTGGCATAAGCAACAAGATCCGCGTACGAAGTCGCGGGCAGAAGCTAGTATAGCAATATGATTCGACCTGAAGTTAAACAACTTTGGCACCACTTTTAAAGGACTTTTTTTTTCGTGTTAAAATCATTAAAATAATGAGTCCTCGCACCCAGGGTAAAGCATGAGGGACTGTCAGACTCGTACTGATTTAAATCCTCGGTCTCCTTCAATAGCCTTTTGCGTCCCAGGGTCACGGTAATCCGAAAAGATCCACGACCCCTGCAAGCTTTGTCCCTCTAATGGGGGGCCCTGTCATTACGCTGACACTCTTTGAGGCGCGCGTGGAACGCGCCATCGACCCGGGCATAGTACATGGGCAGTCGCCCATTACTCGCCACCCATCGACGATCGCCACAACCAACGCCATCGCCTGCCGACCTCTGTCGCCGTGGGCGTGTACCACTGCGGCTGGGGTGGAGGGAGGATGCTGTCCTCTCCCTCACGCAGCGCGCCTCCTTCTGCGAGCATGAATGCTTCGCAGAAGGAGGCGACTGCGATTCCCATTCCGTCTCGCCCCGCAGTATGGCCTCGACCAATGCCGGGCGCGAGAGGTCCCCGCCTATCGCCGTCGTGAGAACACGGCAGTGCTCTGCCCTAACGGGGCAGTCCTGCACCGTATGCTCCACCGTGTCCTACGGGCGATCCTCGCTGACCTTTAAAAGACTAACGAAATTATAGATGAGAATTGAATGGAAAAGAAAAGAATATCAAACTATACTTTTTATTTGACAAGTATAACTAAGAAAATAGTACAGTAATGTGCAAACAAACATTGACTAACTTCCGTTAAAATAAAAAATAAAAGCAATATTTTTATCTTGAACTAAAACTAATCTTAGTTATTAATTGTATAAAACGTGTCTTCTTAAATCAACAAAGGACCATACAAAAGATATTAACTATAATTTGAAATTGGTCGCCATTTAGTTAATCCATAATATCCATAACATTATCTATTGGCGGGCCTAAGTTAATATTTTGTGTATGACCCGTTCGCATCAATTACAGCTTGTAATCGAGCTCTCATCGACTGTACCATATTGTGGCAATAATCTCTATTTCTATAACTATTCCAGATTGCATGTGCATGAGCCTTTAAATTCTCTTCCGTGCGAGTTTCGTTACTGTCCCAATTCTGGACCATTAATCCCCACAGATTCTCTATGGGGTTAAGATCCGGGCTTTTCGGTGGAATTTTTATTAATTCCAAGTCATCTTGCTCAGATATCCAATTTTGTACTCGTCTGGCGTTGTGAACGGAACTGTTGTCCTGAATGAATGTTATTCTGTGATGATCAGGATAAACAATTCTTGCACTTGGTAAAAACACGTCTTTCAAAATATCTAAATAGGCATCACTCCCCATTCGGCCAGCTATTTCGCACAACTCTATGGGTCCACCCGAATTCATCCACCCCCAAAACCCGATCGAAATGCGTCCACTACGACGATTTGGCAAAACATTGTTTTCTTCATATCGTGTATTGTTTGCACGATACAAAGAGACTCGCCCGTCCGCTGAAGAAACAAAAACTTTCTCATCCATAAAAGCGACGTGTTCAAAGTCATAATTTAAATATCTGACGGCAAATTGTAAACGTAACATTTTATGCCTTTCCGTTAATACAATTTTTTTAGCTGGAATCCGATGACGAATTCCGACATCATTAAGCCTTCGTCGTACAGTTAAACTAGAAACAGCCAGCTCAGCTGCAAATGAAGACGTTCTTATAAATCGTGCATTTCGAACACTTTCAACTAGTTGCACATCTTGATCATGGGTTGTTTTTCTAGGTCGGCCACAAGACACATGGTTTCTAAGATTTCCTTCATCTTGCCACCTTTTCCACCATAATGTTACAGTATTTCTCTGTTAAAGAACGATTTTATTTAATGACCATATTATAGGTTAGATGAAAACATAATTATAAACGAATACCTAAAATTGCTTACCGATATGCCTAATTCTAGTGCAATGTCTGATTTCGGAATACCATCCTCACACATGTAAACAATTTTATGTTTTGTGTGCTCGTCAATTCTATACATTTTTTTTTTCAAATTCGTAGATGTATACTAAAGTAATAAAATTGCAACGAGCGCAAATTGTATAATTTTATATGAATGACGTGTGCGTCAGTTATAACTTTTTAATAAAAAAAATGCGTTTGAAGGAAAAAAACAGGCCAGTGATACATAAATAATTTTGCAAACTCCTTGATCAAGAAATTTTAAGATTGCTAGTTATCTCTATGACGTAGTAATAGGGTTGAATTTTAATTACATTTACTTGTTCAGATATTATTGTATTCATGTGTGCTCACATAATTATTGTGAATCTTACACTGTTCAGATAATTATGGTCTTAAAGTTGTTCAGATAAAAATGTCCCTTTGGCTGTATACATGTTATTGAGAAAAAGTAGTCACATATTAATGAATCTGAATCTTGATCACAATTTAATGATGCTTGTAGTTGTCACAATATTTTGAAATATTTTGATGTTCATATATTTTTGAAGCCTAGACGTGCCAACATGTTAATGAACGCGACTGTACTTGCTATTCAAAATATGTAATAACATTTTAATTTATTAGCTAATTTTTACTGTACATTTTATTTTGTACAATTAACCCTTTGCGTGCCAGCTACGAGATAACTCGTAGTGCGGGATTTCACCATGGTGCCGACTACGAATATATTCGTAGATTTTGTAGGTCCTTCTACACAAAAAACTATTTATTGGCACTACAGGTAAGGTCGGATATTGAACGTTTGGCATTAGCAAAGAAAACGCATGGTAATTTCAAACTTCAAACTTTTAGTGGGAAAAAGTTATGATATGACAAACATAAGGTACTGAGTAGTAGTATAAACAAACAAAAGAAGACATAATTCCGTCTTTTCAACAGTAGAAATATTATAATGTTTAGTTGTGATAAGCTTTGAAACAATCAACTACACATAAAGCTAGAGTTTTTGAACACAATGGGCAAAAATACCTTGTTTCTTTTCGAGTCTTATTTTTGGTACACACAACACAAGGTTTAGTAGGCTTGCTTTTCTTTTCTGTAGGTGGTATATATTCCAAATAATGTTGATTTGCATTATGTATGTATAAACATCAGAAGCTCTAAAGTCTGACAACCAGTCTTACCATGGAGTATCGTATTACCCAGTTACTGGGTTGTGGAGGTCCGATAGGCAGCTACTCCACGTAAAATACTGATATTCAGCTGCATCTGGTTCGACTGGAAGCTGACCCCAATATAGTTGGGAAAAGGCTAGGCAGATGATGATGATGTATAAACATTTGAAAAATGTGAATAGCGAACTTTTTGTACCAGTATTTATACGAATATACTCGTAGTCGGCATAGTCGAATGGATTTATGTTCAACTATGCCAAGTACGATTTATCTCGTAGCTGCTTATATGTACGACGGCATACAGCATAAACATACCAAAATATTCTGGCGCTGAAAGGGTTAATATAATTTTTAAGGTTGAATGAATATAGAATGCCTTGGATCTTGATAGGCTTTTTATAAATGAGTTTGTTTCTTACCAAATAAAAGTTTTTTGTTTTTTATCGTGGTAATCTATAATGATATCGTGGTAATCGTGGTAATAAAAATCATCAAATGAGTCCTCCCACCCCGAGCAGGGCGGGAGTCGGGAGGGACTGTCAGACTTGTACTGACTAAAATCCACGGTGTCCTTCAATAGCCCTTTATGTTCCGGGGTCACGGTAATGAAATAACTCCCGCGACCCCGGCAGGCTTTGGCCCTCTAAGTCATTATGCTGACGCTCTATGAGGCGCGTGTGGAACACGACGCGCTGTCGACCCGGGCATGGTCCATGGTCCATGGTCGGGCATGGTGGCATGCCGCATGCCGTGCCTACGGTGGCCGGAACTCGTCGTCTGCCGACTTCCGACGCCGCGGGCGTCTACCACTGCGGTTGGGGCGGAGGGAGGACGCTGTCCTCTCCCTCTCGAAAGATAGCCAAATTAATTATTTTATTGTACAAAATTGTTTCGTGAGATTGGTTTGGTCATGCAAGTATTACACGTCAGAAATCGAGCTTTTGAATTAAAAAAAGAAAATGCTAGGTATATTTTTACACTATTCGATGTCGCTGTTAAGGATCAAATTCGGTGAAGTAATGATAATTTGGTAAATATGAACTAATATACAAACAATAATTTAGTCATTGTACAGCAGATCAAAATCAAAATTCGCGCAAACTCACTTAAAGTTCGAATTTCAAAAAATTATTTAATGTATTTGCACCGCGAAGTGATAATAAAAAATTGAAATGAGAACAGTATGTTGTGAACATGTAGCGAAATTTTATTTAATGGAATAATATATGATTCCATCCCTCGTAAAAATCGAATTATTAAAAAAAAATCCTTATACCTCAAGTTTGTCGCATGTTACTACTTCACAGAATATTGATAGTTTGATTGCTGAATTTATATTTCAAAAATTTATTTTTCATGGTGTTATTTAATTTTTATCAAATCGACTTCGAGACTTCCTTCAGGATTTTTCGCTATTCCTCATAGTTCAAAATTTAGCCATCCACGCCCCGTTGGAAATTCTAATTGTTTATTACTGCAAGGAATCATTTAGAAGTACTCCCATCTCTCAGCATTAGATCCGAACCCGGTGTTTGTCTTTTCACGTATTTTAGATCCGTTGTAAAAAGATAAATTTAAATTAATTAACGAAAACACAAAATGGGTATAGGTAAAACCTTATGATTGAATTTATGTTTAGAAGACACACATGTTTAGCCTCCAATGAAACACCGAAATTTATTACTATATAAAACATAAAATTAAATAAATTATTGCGTAAACGACAATACTTGAAATATTATAACATGATTCAGATTTAGTTTCATAGACTTATTGCATGGACTGAGCTTTCTATAGTCAAATAAGCGGATAAATCAGTCCATGCTCTTGTTTTACTTTTTTTCCATGTTCGATTATGTTGCGAGTATCGATTAGGCTGAATGAACGTTTTTAATCGTTTTGTGAACATTGGGTTTACGGTCAGCACTAAAAAGAGTCATGTTGAAACATAGTTTTTGCTAATTTTTATCCAGACTTTGATCGTTATTATTTATAAAATTATGTATGAACACTAGCAAATCTAATAATGTATATAGTAAGTTATTTTATTTATTTCACTGTGTAACTATTATTATCATGTGATAAGCTTGTTTATGTACATATTTTTCTGCACATCTAAATTACGTAGTTTTTGGAACGGTGTAGCATTTTGTATGTTACACACATTTTACAACAGAATGAGGCAGTTTTATTGACCTCAACATGTTCTTAGAGATATTGCTCACAAACTTATCGCATGAAATAGCTGTAGTAACATATTTTTGATCAAAAATTGGATGCTGAAAGTTGACAAAAAATCTTGTGTAATAGCTCAAATTTCGAATCACCCGGTCGACTCAGCTGATGTGTCATGTGTCAAAATGTTGTCGTGCAGAGTGGTTAATCACAAAGCTTACAATACAATACAATACTATGTATTTCATACCTCATCATCATATCAGTCGTAGGACGAGCACTGCTCAACATAGGCCTCCCCCATAAATTACCAGTAGGACCGGTTAAAGCGGCTTGCATCCAGCGTGATCCTGTGATCTTCATCAGGACGATCGTTCTATCCACCATAAAGGTGATATTTCACACCTGAAAAAGAAAAATATTTCCAGGCTTGCCTTGACCAATCCTTACAAGCAACTCATTCTAAAACCACAACCTTGTATATCCACTCCTTACTTGTCTAACGACATAAATAAGTACTACGGGTTTTCTCCAATGGTTCATGTGTGTCATCTCAATGACCCAGTGACACAATTCAAGGTTCGACGTGATGATTTCGTTAATGGCCTTGACTATGACAGGCATAATGTGAAGTTGTGAAATCCTATGAAGTTATGAATATCCAATGAGTTTTTATTTCACAGTAGTGGTCCAGTTTTAACTTACGAGTTCTAAGTGGCGGTTTTGATCCCAGCCAGGTGCATTACTTTGTGTATTTATTTCACTACTGCTCTCAAAACGGTGAAGAAAAATGACGTGAGACATGTCCTAGAACTAAAAACTCGAAGACATGTTACATCTACCATGGGGCCATACCGCACTGAGCCCGTGTGGTTGATTATGGCAACATTATAGGCTTATAAGACGTGTGTTGTCACTGACAAGTCTAACTGCTTTTATGTGTTCCTGTGTCATGTAATGCCAAGAAATGAATAATCCAAAGCCACATAATTTAGATTTCTAATAATTGTTTTTTTAAAAAAAACCTGATGTATGATTTTGAGTTTAGGGCATAGAAGCAGTCATTACTGGCAAAGTTTGCAATTAAAATAATATACCATTTTAAGGAGTCACTGTGACGTGTACATAATTATAGATAACAGCTGTTTTATGCAATTTCTTCTGATACCCTCTCAAAATATATTGGGAACAAACACTAACTATTCAAATATAACTAGTGAACTAACATAAAAACTCCTTTGTTCCAGGCAAATTCAGTAAGATAAAGCTCCTGAAGAAGGACACGATCTCGTCGCCCCTAGACTTCCGGCACACCCTCACCGTGCGACCTTCGGAGGACGAGTCCAGCGTCAAGCAGCTGGTGGCCGTGGCCAAGGACACGCCGCCGGGATCACCCGCCATCATGAGGGCTATTGCCCGTAGGTCTCATTTTATTACTACTACTTTTTTGAGCGATTTCGAAGAAAGGAGATTCTCAATTCATCGGAATATTACTTTTTATTTATATATTTCCCCGATTTCTCGATGACGCCCGGAATTATTGAGAACAGGGGTTCCCAAACTGTGCGTCGTAGAGAGTATACAGCGAGGCGTCGTGAGAGGCGAGGGTCGACCATTCTCCGGATTGATATTGCATGGAACCAACATTCGGTACTCTGATGTCGTGGAGTTCGGGACCAGGTATTATTGTTTTATTATTCACCTGGTATCAACTAGCTAGGGGAGGGCGCCGAGAAAAATTCTTAACCTGTGTGCATCGCGAGCTGAAAAAGTTTGGGATTCCCTGATTTAGAAAATTCTTCTTTTGTTTGCAAGGGTATACTTAACAGATGGTCCTTAGGTAAACAGGTCAGGATCTGGTGACAGGACTTTAGAGAAATCAAGGGAACTCTATAAATTACAGCAAATCAACGGTGTTTTCTGATATTGTTACCCACTGAAAAGGGTAAAATAAAAACATTAAAAAAATGAAACCAAAAAAAAACATGATGAGGTAATTTAGAATCATAAATTCAAAAAGCTGTGTTCAATGGTCTTGCATAATTATGATTTGTAAAATATATCTTAGAAAGATATGAAAAGTTTTGTGAAGTAGGATATCTGATTCTCACTACGTGTTCACTAATTCACTAAGAAGTGAAAAAGAATCTGAAAACGAAATTTTTGACGAGTTCTTGATATTAATCACGTTAAAGATTCTTGTTTTATCAAAGTAAATTTCGTGATTTTACGTCTACGTTCATACATCTGACACGCACGCCGGTGCTCTTGCGGACCAGACCTGTTGGATGAACATCATCTTACAAATGGTGACATTATGTATTCCAGTGCCAGCAGACGGCGTGAAAGGGAAGACGTGGGGCCCCTCCACGGTGCACCAGCGCTCCCGCACGCAGCTGCCGCTGTCGCACGCGGCCGCCGCCCCGCTGCCGCGCCCCAGACACGCGCGCTTCTCCAGCTCCGCGCCCGACCTGCCGCCGCACACGCGCACAGGTAACGTCACCCGCCGCCCCGACACAGCGCACGACACGCACGTGTCGCACGTCACGCACGTGCCGCGCCAGCCCGAGCGCGCCGCCCGGCCCGAGCTCCCGCGCAAGCGCAGCGGCAGCCACGACGACCTCCTCTACGAGAACACCTCTCCGCGACGTAACCGCTTCCTCCTCTGCCCCATGTTCACGTCCACGGCCGACATCCCTCACCAGTACGACACGGTATTCGACGTCCCGCTAGAACGCGGCCGCCGTAAAGGCAGTCACGGTGACGTCAAACGCAGCTTCCTCAAAAGTATCCGCTCTAACAGTCTCGCTGGCTTACTAGCCGTCGCGGGTAACCTCTCCTCCGAAACGACAGAACTCCTTCGAGACGACTAGTTTGGGCTAAAGTTCGTATACACACCGTCCAGGCAAGAATGTTCGAGAAAATAGGAAAAGTAAAAAAAAAAACGAAAAATTCGAAAATATTAATTCCGTGGACGGTGTTGCAGTTTTTTGTTTTCGAAGCGGAATATTTTCAATACTTTTTTGATACTACCTTCTGTGGACAGTACAAAAATGTTGCCATATTAAAGACATATCATTTCTTACTAACACATTCCTCCACATTGCATTTGACAGATTTAATTTCTTTTTATTTTAGTAAATTAGAAAAATATAAGTTTAAAGTAAAACAACAAAACTTTATCCCAAACTAGAAATCGATACTTTATTTACTATTCTCTCATAGTCTTTGCGAAAAACGAGTTCCCATAAAATTCGATTATACTTCGACGCGAACTAATTTATTTTTCGAAAGAGACGAATATTATCTCGAAATAAATCGGCTGATACATCTTTCTATCTGTAAATAATGTTACTTATTAGATATTGAAGTTCCAAGGATTTGAATATAGTGTGTAAGCATAGTTTATAAGGATTTAAAAAGACTTATTTTTTTAGTGTGTATTGTTTAGTTGTTATCGTAAATACCAGTGTCTGTCTTTTACGTAAAATTGTACCGCGGTAAACTACGGTAAAAAAATGTAAAAAATATGTTTTAGATAGTTTTTTAAATAAAATTGTAACATATTAGGCATTTATTTCGTTAAAAAATATAGTTTACCGTGGTATATAATCATTTTTTACACGCAAACATTGACAATGAAACGATTTTATTTGAGATCTGTTAATTTTTACTGTAACGAATCTATTTTTCAGCTTATTTAACTTTACGTGTTGATTGGCCATTTCGTGGTTTCTTTTAAACTTATGAAAGTGAACGATATATTTTCTTTTTTTATTGGTAACATACATACACACATTTAGACACCCACATTATATAGGTACACACACACACTGACTATACAATTATATATCCTCATCATCATAATTCATCAGCCGTAGAACATTCACTGCCTTATGCCTATAGGCCTCCCATACAGATATCCAATAGGACTGGTTGGAAGCGGCTTGCATCCACAAAGATCTTGTGGTCTTCATCACTTTTTAGGTGGATATCCTACGGTACACTTATCCTATACACATACACTATACATACTAATCATTCAAAAACGACTCGTATTTATTAGTACTCTCTCGAATTATGAATCTGCTATTCTTACAATTTTTTTTTTCTGTTAAATTTCTTAAGGGTGCTTCCATGTTTGGCCAAACAACAGTAAAAGTTAAACAACCAATATCAGCATTTAAAGGAAGGTATCGACGATAGACGAACTAGTAAATAATTTATATTGTAGTTAGTAAATTATTAAGAAACATCTATTTAAATTAAAAGACTACGTTTACTGTGAATTGTTTCGACTGACCGCAAATTTTTAATTTTGGATCTTGCCAAATTGTGTAATAAAAAATCACAATAAATTAATCACAAAAAAAAATATTACAATAATACTTTTTCTTTATGATTTATTTATAGTGATAAAAGGAAAAGATAGCCAATTGTATGAATGTTCTTTTTAGTAAATTATTTGTTTTAACGTCAGCCATTTTGTCTGTTTATTTGCTGCGCTAAAGGAACCTCTCAAGACAACTTACTATATCCTTGTGAGTATGTTTTTATTACCAAACCCATTAAGAACGCGTTCTAATTAAAAGTCTCCATTTATAAAGTGCTATTGAGACTTGCAAGTAACTGCTAAAGCTAAACATCGTTTTTTTGTAAGTATGTAGCGATTTTTTGTAGATATTTATTTTTTATGCTTGAATTTTATCGGATGTAGATTTTTTAAATCAATATTGCATGTTTTATATCAATTTGACTATAGTAAAGGCTAACTTTTCTGGCAGGCGTGTTCCTAACACGTGCAATCGAGATAGAGCGGGCTATTATCATAGATAAAGAGCTTGGATCGAGTCTTCCCTAACCAAATGTCAAATAAAATTTACAAACCTTCTCTCTACTAGAAAGAGCAAAAACAGATAAAGAGTCATTATCTACATCTTACAGGAAAAAGATAGAAGTATGATATAGGATGATAAGTACGGCAACTTTATACAGATAATGCTCGATCCATGCTGTATGTCTTTGGCTTTTATAAATGTTGCGTCCTACATTCACACCGGGCGGCCGCGACTGTCAAAAGCTTTGGCCTATTATAGTCTTTTTCCAGTACAAAAATATCGTATGCTATTAGTTGCTAGTCTCAGTTCTAAGTCTCGATTAGAACGCGTTCTCGCCATGTCACAAACCTTTGGCAATTGTGGCTAATGTAAGGGAACACTAGTATAAGTTAGTTATTACTGTTTGGAATTGATTTGATTGTATATTATCGTTGAGTCGAGAGTGTGATACTCAAGTGTGCTAAGTATAGTCCTTTTTTATTTAATTTTACGATGGCACGGCCAATCAACGATGAGAATGACCACATAAATAGTTGGACCCCCTATTAAAGTCAATAGAGGTGTACACATATTATTTTTCGGTAAAAAACGGTAACTCTAAGATGCTGTTCGGTTATTTCTTTAAAAAGTTTGTCGATTATTGGCCGTATCATCCTGCACAGTT
Source organism: Agrotis clavis (assembly GCA_954870645.1). Classification (NCBI taxonomy): domain Eukaryota; kingdom Metazoa; phylum Arthropoda; class Insecta; order Lepidoptera; family Noctuidae; genus Agrotis; species Agrotis clavis. The sequence continues at coordinate 23,188,027 of OX940930.1, forward strand.
TGTAATTTTTATCATTACAGTAATCTAGTATCCGTTTTGACATTTTTTGATATGTATCTCTTTTTGTTTGTAAATTGTAAGCATTTGTTTGCTTTCAGCCAAGTTTTTTTTTTAATTAATTTTAAACACTATATATAAGTGCTATGCATGCTTACCAGTTCATAGTATATGCTATATACAGTTTTAAGGTATATATGTATCTGTTGTACTTACTTATTTGTTAGTTATTATTGTATTTCGCTTTTATCACCACGTCATTATGGCACGCTTTCAAATGTTTACAATGATTCCGATATCTAATAACGTGTATTTGGGTGATTATATGATTTTTGATTTACGCATCCGTAGATATTGTTTTAATTTGCGTAGATAGATTTTTATTTTTTAAATGTTGACTGCCAGTAAATTGTCCCCCTCAAAAAGTATAACTTTCTCATAGACAATAGAATCTCAATGGGGATGGCAACTGGGAAACGAATGGCGCTAGTATAGCAAGTTCCAAGCATCGTCATTGGTTCAAATCTTATAGGTACTTCAAAATAGTACTACCTCATTGGTCGGTTTAGGACTTAGCTATGGTCGCGCCATCTACAATTAGCTTTGACCGGCCTTCCCCATTCTTATAAACAAAATCATATATTCGTCCAAGTTTAGTAGCGACTATGTACAGAGTACAAATTGTATCCCCTGTAACAATCAGTAACAATGTTCCTGAGGGTGGTGGAATAGTATTACTTTACGATATACCTGACCGAGAGGCTCGCGTCGCATGAGACGTCCGAGTGCTGGACTGCCTGTATGTCCCAGATTTGGGACATTCACGACGTAAATCGGACATCTGTGACGCAATTGTGACATTAGTGACGCAATTTGGACATTCGTGACTTAGTTGAAACATTAATAAAAAACTCTGCTATAAAAATAGAAAAATATTTTTTTTTAATTTTAATAACATTAAAGTTCAGAAAAAATATCGCGTTTTTTAGTGTAAGTTTCCAGTAAAGTCAGGTTTATTCAGTACATAGTAATTAAAATAGATACCGGGACATACGGCAGCCCTAACCTCGATAATTATAAGACGCTCGAAAAACAATTTGTAAAAAAAAAAGATTATAGCTCTTCGGTGATCTGGTTCTTTCATAGTTATATAGATTCTTTTTTATATATCAAATAAACCTTTTCCATAAAATCGAAATTGGTGTATTTTTTTAACATGGGTTTACTAATCATTTAGTTACTAACGATCCCTTTAACATTTAAAAAATAAAGAAAAAAAGAGCCATAGAGTTTTAAAAATACAGATAATAAAGATTAGATACAGATTAAAAATCGGTGTTGGATGACGCGCTTTCGCTTGCTCACTATGGCTATCCTAATTCGGGAAAAAGGTTGAAAATGATAACAAGTTTATTATTAACAATGATATTTTGATTTGTTATAAGTTTTTAAAGTGCTATCAAGTATTATTTGCACAATGTAAGTATAATAGAACCTTTGTTTTATTTTTGTTTGTTATATTTTCTAGATTTTTTTGGCTTTTATTGAATGAACTGTTTGGCATGTATAGTATGAGAATTTATTTATTTTTTCTTGCATGAATTAAAAAAAATAGAGGAAGAATGAATGGTTCAATATTATTTAGCCGACTATGGCGTAGACCTATGATTTTATTTTTATGATAATTTCCTTAAACATATTGCATTTTTCCTCTATTTTCATTCATTATCGTTTATTAATTAATTTTATACACTGTTTACTTCATACTTTGTTATTGATATAACTAATATTATGTTTATTTCCTCATTTATAAACAGTGTTTATATAGCTATAATGTACGGATTGCGTAGTTTTGATGTGAAATCATTTTAGACTTTATTCCAATCGGAATGAGACTCATTTTCATTAGTGGTATTTGAAAGGTAATTGACCTTCAAGAAATATACATATTTTTTGTTTATCTTGTAGATTTTTAGTGCCTGTTACTGTCTCTCAGTGCATACTAAATAAACTAATGGTATTATTAATTTATAGAAAGAATACTTATGTTATTAATACCTACGTATTCTGAATACACAATATAAAATATTACATATTAAGAATACAAACAATACTACAGCATTATTTAAACGAGTTTAACATAATTTATTAACGTTATTTAGTAACGAACATTTTCGAAAATCGTCATCCAGTAAAAATAACGAAGGATACAAAAATTGGGTTTAATATTTTGCTGGAGTGAGATGTCGCTAATCATAAGCTCGTGGCTAAGTAATAAAAAAAAAAAGGTTGCACTCCAGGAGTGCCGGTAGAAGTGAAAACTTTTTTGTTACTATGTTTTATTTTAAAACTGGAGTAGTACAGATATGAAATTAACTAATTTGAATGACGTCTTACTCATTTTCGATCAGGGTCACGTGACCCTGACGCGAGTTTTAAATTTTTTACCCATTACAGAAAAAGTGTACAACGCCGCTAAAGAAGTTTTCACTTCAAAAACACAAAATTTGATCTTCAAGGTTAAGCCGCATTCCCAAGGTTGGTCTATGGATTGTTTCTGTTAGTCAGAACGTCAAATGAAAATTACCCTCGTCGTTCAATTCCTACGTAAAACAAGTGAACATCTCCAAGGAAAACATTTGAATGTGTGCGTGGCGCTCACACACACATTTATAAAAAAGTGGCTTCACTAATAACGTAACGTTTTGTTTCGAACATTAAATCTGGACATATTATGATCTTAGGCCGGGAAGTTTAAAAAAATGGATAGATTATACATATTTATGTAAGTACATACTTTGATTTTCTCAATAATTCTTAGGTAAACAATAGCTGTAGGTAAAATAAATGAGATAAAAACAATTTAAACGCGCAGTATTTCACATCGAACCTTCGTACCCGTAGTGAGTCACGCACGCACACAAACACACTAATACCTATGTTTTCATTCACATAGGTTGTTTTCTTCCTTACACAGACTTCAGTCCGGACGATTGGGGCCCAGAGTTCCCGCTGTCGTCGGCCTCGCGGTACTCCGTGCCAATGCCCACCTTATATAGCACTGAAGGTATGGTCTTTATATGAAATGGGATATACGCTATGTGCTGGCCCAGTGGTACGCTATGTGCTGGCCCAGTGGTACGCTATGTGCTGGCCCAGAGGTACGCTATGTGCTGGCCCAGTGGTACGCTATGTGCAAGGCACATTACTTTGTGTAATTTATTTCATCACCACTGCTCTAAAAACGGTGAAGGAAAACATCGTGAGGAAAGCGGCATGTACTAGAACCAAAAATTCAGACATGTGACATCTACCAACCCGCACAGGGCCCGCGTGGTGGATGGCCCACTCCCTCTCACAGAGAGGAGGCCTATGTCTCGGCAGTGGGAACATAGATAGGTTGATGATATAGATACCAGCGTCTCATAGTGACCACATGATTCGGGCCATAAGATTGCCAATAGGCATGTTGACGGCATCAATAAATTGCAAGTTTAATAAGTCCGTCAGCTAGTTTTGAAAAATAGTGGATATGTATCTGGGGGCACGGCAGTGCCCCGCCAAGTCTCGAGCAAAACGGGCACGGCCGTACCATCTTTTCTCGAAGCGATTCGCGGCTGTTTCGCCCCCCCTATAACTTCGACGTGGGCAAAGCTAGGAGTTTAGGTTTTCGGTGAATAATAGTAGGCATTAGAACAAGCTTAAGTTCGAAATTACATGCCAATTGAATGAATAGTTTAGGAGTTACGGTCGATCAAAGTTACACCATTTTGTCACTCACTCACTGACCGATCATCAAAAATCTAAGGTACTTCTAGCAGACTTAGAAACTTCAAATTTTGCACCAAGATAGGTCATTAGCCACATATAAAGGAAAAATTATAAAAACATTAAAAAATAATATACCATAGAAAACAATTTTATATTTGCGGTTTGGCAAGAACATTGTGTATGGATTTTGACTGCATTGTTAACTTTGTTCGTTGTTTAAGTTAGTATTCAATTGGATGAATACATACATAGAATAGAAAGGAATAATATAAATGTAATACATAGACTATAATTAATATATATTAATACATAAAGTTCATAATTCATTAAATTAATAAAGCTAAAACTCCATTGTATTGCGATAAATATTGTATGCGCGCTCGATAGATGGCGTTGTACCTGTCTGAATCGCGCTATGGTTTCGTTACAGAGCGCAGTCTAAGTAGTACTTTAAAATAATTCAACAAATTTCATTTGATAGCGCCATCTATCTATGAACAACCATTTCGAAACTAAAAAAATATTGTAGTGATATTCGGAGTAGATTTATTATTGTTACTGAAATAGTTATTTAGGAAAATAGTTTATTAATATAACATCCCAACTAGCAAAATAATCCTGGCATGCGATTATATAATGCTACGTGGACTTATAAAGCTCCTATGAAGGTTTTGGTAGGTGCTACTACGCTTTTTACAGCATAAATACATGCTGTTTTTACTCAAGTACGTTGTATCCTATAATTTGTACTTATATCCGTATATAAAACCATACTTCCTGACAAATTTAGGATCAGGACTCCTATAAAAGCATGAAATAAGAGTAGTTACACTCAAGAGCATTTACTCCGGTAAGTTAGACTTATATGCGCCTATAAGATAACATTTGCGGGCTATTTAAATCCTCATACTCCTATACGAGCATGTACCAGGAAGATATGAACTGAGGAGCAATTACTCTTGTTATTTTTGCTTTTAGCCTCATATAAGCTAATATTTTGTGGCCAATATAAGTAAATTAAAGTTAAATTACTGCAAGTCATTTATGTTTCCGGTATGGTTTAACATAAGCTTAGAAGTAACTGTTAAATGAATTTCATATCCACGTTTTATGAATAATAAAACACCAAGATTATAACAGCACTCGGTAGGACAAAATATTTTCTGTATATATTTTTTTAGTTTTATCTTATGCCGTTTTAAACCTAAACATATTTATATAGGCATTCCACAGTAGTGTTATAGTCTAAGTAATCTCAAACAATCCTGGTTAAAACTCTTATGAGGCCACTTTTGCTTGTAACGACCATTACAGGCGAAAACACGCTTTAAATAGTTTTAAAAATTCTATTGTAGGACTTGACATCAGCCATTTTGATTACAACAGTGTTTGTCTACAAATATTGAAAAATGGATTTAAATAAGTGGAAACGGTTTAAAAAAAGTGGATCTAATAAAAGAAAAGTTAAAAAAACATATAAGGGAATAGTTACCTCAGTGGGCACCGATTTTTTTAATTTAACTGGTGACGACCGTATTGCGAATTTTAGCGAGGGTTCCGGACATGATACATTTAGGCGAAGTTCGGACTACGAAAGTACCAAGTCTATGAGCGATATTGAAAGTGAGGAAGAACTTTCGGATTATAAAAAAAATTTAGAACTGTGTCATTCTATTAAAAACTGGGCTTTAGAGTTCAATATTTCTCATTCTGCATTAAACTCTTTACTTACAATTTTAAACATGAGATTAAACTATATATAATTAAAATATCAATCGATTTCATCTGGGCATTGCGGAACCCTAATTGGTAACAATGGCGAATATTCTTCGGTTTTGAGATAACCCAATATAGAACCAACATACTTATATTGGCACTATATTACACTTGGACATGCTAAAAATACTTATTTTAGGACTATATTACACTTGGAAATGCTTACTAAGAAAATGGCGGCTGCCTTCATAATATAAATTTAATATTAATTAATACTAAAATGTAAATAAGCAAATTTCAAGAGGCGCTTTAAAATTGTAACCTAAACCACCACAGATTTCACAGAAAATTCATATTCCCCTATGAATAAGCTATAAGACTAATTTGACAACAATATTTTTTTCTATTGTGGTCGACATTAATAAATTCTGATTCAAATAAATAATTACCCACAAGAAGTTAAAAATATTTTTCACAGAGCACAACTTCCGATACTCTCTTCGACTGTTCTCAATATGAGCTTACAGCAGCATTTCTAGGAGCGTATTAATCCAAATTTTGACTATAACTTACTTATATTGAGATTAACAGGAGTAATTGTATTGACGTAATTCTATTTATATGGTATTTCAGCGGACTAATATAAATACGTTATAAGTAAAAGTAGACTTATAAAGTGGGCCCTTTTCGCGACTTATATGTGGATATAAGTCTCATATAGTCCTCGATAAATGTGGTTCTAGGATAGAATTAAAACCACTTTTTGCTAGTTGGGATAGACATAGTTACATATCTAGTTGTTTACGTGTTATTTAGTTTAGTTATATTTAGTTTGTAAGTCAGCAGATATATATTTATTTAGTTATTTGTTAGTTAGTTTAGTTCTATTTAGTTTGTTAGATAGAGAATGGGTCCTAAGCAAAAAAGTAGCTGAAGTCCAAGAAATTATGAGGACACCTAAAAAAAAGAAAGAAATACACTTACAAAAAATAAATGAGATCCCACCAAAAACATTAAATGTAAAAAATGCCAAGTCTCTCGATGCAGTCTTTCAATCGTAAAAAGTTTTGAGATCTCACAGAAGCCAAGTCCTATTCAAATTATTTTGTAGTTATAAATCAACATTTAGTAATTATATCAATAGTTTTCTTTACATTATAACTATAGTGACTTGGCAATGAGCACAAATTAACTTGCTGCCTGGAATTATGTGCAAATGTTACTGACGAGACCTGTGATCAGATTATTAATTGTTGTGTGTGTGAATCATGATGGTCACTACCGACTACATGTTCCAATACAATAATTAAGAATACCTTACGGGCCATCGCTTTACGGGCCATCCTCCAAATATGCCGTTTTATTTGTTTTTACTTGTGCTCATTGCCAAGTCACTATAGTTATAATGTAAAGAAAACTATTGATATAATTACTAAATGTTGATTTATAACTACAAAATAATTTGAATAGGACTTGGCTTCTGTGAGATCTCAAAACTTTTTACGATGGAAAGACTGCATCGAGAGACTTGGCATTTTTTACATTTAATGTTTTTGGTGGGATTTTTCTTTTGTGGAATTAATGCATATTCACAAAGATATAACGCATCAAAACTCGAGAGTCGGCTCGTGACGTCAGAAGCAAGTGAAAACTGTACTTGTTTGTGACGTATTGACAATTTTAAGTGTCGTGTCTTCATCAGTAACAAAAATAAAATAAGTTTCAAATATTCTTTGATAATCTAAGTGACGTACTAATTACATTTTTTCAGTCAAATACCCTCATCATAAACACTTTTGGCTTGTTTTTAAATAGAAATTAAATAAAACATGAAAAAGTAAAAATTTTAGGTGTGGTCCAAATTAAACTTTACTTTGTAAAAAGCCAGTGTTAATTAGTTTTCTCAGGAAATTTCTTTGCAATCTTTTTGTTATAAATGATTAACATTCTTAGATAAAAATCATATTGATAATGCAATAGGTGAAACACCTCTTTGTGTTTTACTTACAAAACTTATAAAAATTCTGCTCACGGTAGAGCGGAAGAGAATGTCACTTTTGACCGACTAAAAACCAATGAGTTCCAGTGTCGCTCTAGCCTTTTAAAGTACTAGACTTGTTTTTCATTTACTGCATAGTTTAAGGATAATAAAAATGTGTAATCAAACAATCTGTAACATTTCAGGTTATAAGTTCAAAAAGCCTAGTATAATCGAGCTAGTCCTGTACAATATGGCGGCGCTGCTGGGCGGCGTGGCGGCCGGATATGACGTCAGAGTGTCTAATGTTAGCCCGCTGCATCCTACCTTACAACCGCATAGGTAAGAAACCTCATCATTTCAATAATATCTAAAGACAACACATTTTTTTTTTAGTGTATTGCTCCAGCCTTTTTTTTTTTCTTTTACGTCATGAAATCATTAAATGACCTTCCACGCAGGGCAGGATGTCAAGTTCGTTATGTAAGGATCACCTTACATATTCCGTTCGCCTCATCCACATTCATTATTGTTGTTATTTTAAAAAAGAAAAGAAAAACGTCGCTCACAAACATAATATAAACTCATACCTAAACGCCCGGACCCGGAACAACTACTTGTAGATCACATATTTGCTCCGTGCAGGAATCGAACCCGCGACACGGAATTACTCAGTCACTGCGCCAAACGTGCCGTCAAATTATGAGTTTCAATTGTAGTTTGTTAATTTCAGAGCGGAAATAGAACCGGATCCTCTAAGTTCTTCTGTGTACGAGGGGTTTGGTTACGCGCATAACACATACCACGGACCTACGAGACATTTGCGGGCGCCGCTCAATGCCATCACTGGCTCTCCTGTAAGTATCATACATACATAACTTCGGGCCTGTGACCTATGAGGGTTTAGCCAGAGTTCTACCATGAAGTACAGTATTCCGTTATTTGTAAGTCCGTTATTTGCAGTAAAGGGCGAGCCTTTTGCCATCAAAGGTCAATATCAGCCAGTATCATAAGTTCTTGATGTTTGTTGTTGGTCGGCGAGTCAATCTGACATTTCTGAGATGAAAGCAAGTAAAATATCGTAATCACAAAACTTGACTATTCACTTCGACAAACATTGATTACAATTTTATCATTTATGAGCTTTGGTGGATAATTGCTTTTTTTATACCTATTCCAGATATCAGGCATCCAACCAGACGAACAAAAACCGATGAGGTTCACCGACTCCCCAACTCACTACGCACACCCGTCTTCCTCGTCGGGCTACGGTCACTCTGCACAGCCTCTGTCCGGTACGTCGGGGCTGGGGACCAACTACACGTCCACCCAGCCCCCCACACCTTCACCCAGAAGAACTTCGTCATCCACCTCCGACCATCTCGCAGATCTCTACCACAACTACAGAGAAAACTTTCAACCTTCACCCTCTCAAGATAGAGACTACTTTTACCGAGCAGAACCTTACGCCTACGACAGAACAGCGGACTACGTTGTCAAACACCCCCCCTACTACGGCTATGACGAGTGCTCCTTCGATTACAGAGAACCGACCCCCGACTACAGACCCTCACCACCGCAGTACCTCACACACAGAAGAACACCCTCAAACTCCTCCGCATCCAACTCCCACCCAGAAGAATTCTCCCCCTCCAGACAATACAGAAGTAAAGAGAAGAGAGAAGAATATAGACCCAAGACTGAGTTCCCTCGTAAATCTAACGACTATTCCTTACCAAGAGACTTTTACAGACAGGAGTCTCAAGAAAAAAGCGAGGTCGAGCGGCCCGCGAACTTAGGACTAGAATTAGCATCGACGAAATTGAGATCAAGCTTGAAGAAATACAATAAGAAGTCCAGTGCGTCCGGCGGGAGCTCGGGAGGTGGCACGCCGACCAACCCCACTCCTCCGGACAGTTTGACAAGCGAGACCGACAGTTCCTACGTGTCGGCGAGAGACGCGTCCAGCGGCTCCCAGTCCCGCGTGCGGTTCAGTCCGGAGACCATGGAGGGCCCCGTGCTGGAGCGCAGGCCCTCGCGGCACACGTAGCGAAGGCTGAAGAAGTTCGACGACTACCTTGTTTGACGCAAACTGTACATACGCTTGCGGGTAGTCCGAACGCTTCGCTTCATAGTTGTTCATTTCAAATGACTGTACGCAGTTCTGAAGTTAGTGGACGTAGCCAAGGAGGGCTTGTGAGTGTGGTTTTAATAAAATTATAAGGTTGTATCTGCATTTAGTTGAATTGTAATTTCGAAAGCATTTAATGTAAAGAGAAGACTAAAATATTTGTACTTATATCAGAGTTCTTCGATCATTGACTCTAATCGTATTTAAATATTTAATACTTACATATCCTCAGTAGAAAATTTGACATTTCAGAGGATTTTTCTTTTCATTAGAGGTTTCTAGAATGTGTCATGAATGTTGGTCCAACTTAGATGTTGATAGGGAAGTCTTTGGCTACGAATAACTGCAATAAGCTAATGTATAAACGCGATTGTGTTCATTATTTAATGTATGCGTAGTTTCCATTGTACATTTTGTATGATACGTCGTCATAATAAGATGTATTTAGCCGTCAATGTAAAGCGAATCGCTCTTTCACAGTGCCTATCGCGCGGAAATATTATTATTAATTCCTAATTGCGTGATGTAGTGAATAAATATGATTATTTGGAGATTTTCTTTGGTGAAGGCAGCTTCGTGAGGCAATGAAGCAATTAAAAATTTTCTATATAATATTGTAGCGGGAGTTCACTAGAGTTAAAAAGTTTTATATTGCCTTCTTCGCCTCTCTCACATCGAAGCTTCCTTGCACCATATAAGATCTACATTTATCTCTAATTGGTTTTATATTAAATTCTGGTTTGATGTTAGCAATGAGGAATAGAATAGGCACAAAATAAGCATTGTACAAATTGTAAATATCTGATCATAAGCCGACGGCAGTCACCTAGTAAGTTTCGTTTACGTGCGAGTTTTTTTTTTTTACTTTCGTTAAATTATAAATAGTACAAATGTATTTGTAAGTGTCATCGTGTTCGAACGCGTGACGAAGATAAAAACATATTTTTAATTCAACGTAATCAGTGTATATTTTGAAACTAACAATTAATATATTATGTAACTTATATCACTAAGTTGTATGCATTTTGTACAAAACGTTAGATATTTTTTACTGAAATATATCAGTAACATTAGTACCTAGTATTGTGAGCAGCTTTTATATCCCACAATTAAATAATGTAAATTAGGTAAAAAATACTAGTCGGAAGTTTGCAGAAATCCTAAATATTGCATATCCAGCTAAAAATGATATTATATATTCGATATTACGCTTCCCCTACCCGAGAAACACTGGATTACTTTCCAATCGATCGATATATTACAGTTTTTTCCGTTCAAATGATGGCCTATAATCGGGAAGCTTGAAATTACCACTTAAATTAGCGTATAAAAATTAAAACGTAAGATGTATATCGGAAACATTCGAATAATAATTAGCTTTGATAATTATTGTTAGCCCGAATCAGTGCCTAATGTTTGCTGGAACGGTACTTAGAGATTAGCTATGGAGTGAATCGATTTTATCAAAACGAATTATTTTTTTTTTACAATTTATTAAGGCCAGTACAATCAGATGCGACAACTGGAAAGTTGTAGGCTTATTTATTTTTTCAATTTTTATTTTCATGTGCAATATGTGAAATTATTTTGCGTCCATATTTAATTTAATTATATTATTATTATTTATGAAACAAATCGTCGTGAATGTAACAGTATTTTATACAGTATTCGAAGTATTGTATATTCGGAAAGATATAATGTATGGTTGTATGTAGTATAATTTATTAAGTTAGCTTGAACCAGTGCCAATGTCGTCCAGTGTTTTACATCGTCTTTTATTTCCATTTTAGTACAAACCAAATCCTAACCAAATTATCGTAAGAATCTCTTGTAAAATTAAGTTTCAGTTTAACAAGTCACAAATTCTGAGTCAACGATTAAAAAAATGATATGATGTAAATATTTATCTGAGATTCACGGCGCGTTTACTTAAAAAAACTCTAGTCTGAATTTTTTATTTTATTTTAATATCTGGCTTGTAATCGAGTGGTTACGAACGACTGGCGAACGTACTTCGAATGAAAAATGTAGTTTATTGGGCATTCCTGTGTTTTGTATACATTCCATATGTTTTGAAGTGATATTATTGTAATCAGTGATGTGTTTAAGACGAATGTAAAGGTTTTGTGTGCCAATAACATGAGGTGGGAGGATGCCTTACGTCTGTACGTTGAATCGACAAATAAAAATCTAGATTAAGCTTTTTATGAAGTCTTATTATTCCTTCTCCTTCCTCACCTATCAAACTTAAGTCTATCAAATACTAAACACCAATTCGGGAGGGGGTACTTTGTAAATGTACTATGAGTGGAGGTAAGTTGGAATCAAATTTTGATGAGATGAACAGTGTTGACACATAAAGGGATTCAAGGCAAATGCAAAAAAAAAATGCGTTGGGTAAAAAAGCATGGTCAAGTTGTTTGTATAATGTTGAAAGAAATCTTTTTGAAACTATATTTTATAAAAAAACTGTTAATATAATTGATCATAAGAAAAACAATATAAAGGGGTAAGACGAAATGCCCAAAGGGTAAGATTGAAATAGTGACAAAAATCGTCTTTATGGTAATGACCACAAATACGATTTTAGTCATGCATCAAGCGGGGTAAGATTAAAATTTCCTAGGTACATTTTCGCGGGTAAAGGTGTCCTTACGGAAACTGTCAAAAAACACGAAAATGCTCTCACTTAGCGACTGACGCAGACTGCGATGCGGGGCAAGACAAAACGATGTTGACAGCATTAAAAGATTTCCTTTATATTCGGCGTTATTGAGTCTTGCCCCGTTTTTCATCTTACCCCCACTCACCCTAGGTGAAATGTAAATTAGCAATATTTCAATGTTGTAACTGTCCATCATTTAGATGCAAAACTTGTTAAAAGAATTCACACGGCATACACAACTGGACTCTTTCCTGCCTAGCAATTTTTAATGTGTTAGACATAAATTCAGTAAAAATAACTCGTTTATAACGGTTTTGCAGTTGGGGTCATCGGAAAGCATATTCAAGATGTAGACCTAGTTGTTTCATGGTCTGGTTTTAATTTTAATTGTTCACATTCCACTAACTTTTTGATCCACGCCTGTAGTGACGAAAATGTTTGAATGAATAATGCAGTTCCAAGACATAACAGTTCTACAAACACGCTACTTCATTCGTGACTAAAGTGTTAAAGGCAATGTTTTTTTTTCTCATTACGAAAACACGTCATGACTATCTTTGAAAAATATTAAGCCTAATACATAGTTTCAGTCTTTCATACTTTTCTTAAAATTAGGAAAACCACACAAAAACTTGTTCGGTTTCAAGGAGCTCGCAAAAATAATATGGTAGCTTCATTCTAGTCAACCGCGTAGTTGCTCCACTACCCTGAGTTTGAATGACACGTCATAAAACGAACAAGGTCAATTTTTCTCCGAGGAAAACATGACCAACCTTCGTGAACTTTTAATTTACTGGGAATTACTGTCACCTGGTCATGAACACGATAAATAATAATTACCTATTAACTTTGAGAATTGAGTACATACTAGAAATAATCTAAATAAAATATGCGTACTGCAACGACACGATAAGCCCCAATCCGGGTAAAGTACCAGTCTTAATTTCAGTCGTCTTAAATTCGTTATCAAAACTATATTATTCTACTCGAGGATAGAATAGTGTTGGCGTAGTAATTTATCAGCTCCACACTCAATGAAACAACCTGTGTTTACTTAAGAAAACTGCAAATAAACAGCTCCATTGAATAGCAGGTCGTGTTCATGAACTCCATCGAGTCGATTGCAGCCAATTAAATGTTCATTACACTCAAACTTATCACTTTCTCTATATCTTTTTACAAGGGTAACAAATGAGACGGGGACTTTATATAAAAACAATTTATTCAATACTGCATAACTAAAATACTATGTCAGTGCCATGTAAAAATATACTTAATCAGTAAATAGTGCTCTTAAAGGCTAAAATATTTACAGAACAAAAGCTTCTGTCCACCAAGGTGTACCTATTATCTTCATACAAATACATCGAAATTATTACTGTTTAATTGCATCGAAATTCTACGGAAAGTAGAAGTGGATCGTTTTAAAATAGTTTTATTGTTCTCTTTATTGAAGCCTATGGCATAGTAATGATACGTCCAAGTAGACAGAATACTTCAAACATTTCTGTGGTAAGACGGGATTGTTGCCTGCTGCAATTTAGCTAAGAGCACTTTTGACAAATCGATCGCACATTCACTTTATACAATAGACGGGAAATCCCTAGGTTGCTCATTTCTCACGGCACTTGCGTAATTTTCTATACCCGTTACAGTTCATCTTCAAGTAGAACTTTCTTAAAAAATTATCACATTGTAACACTAATTACATCTGCAACATTTTAATATCATGTCGAATCAATTCGCAAAAGTGCCATTGCTAACTTAGGTGGTCACGAACATTTATTTTAATAGCTGTAAAAGAATTTATTGAAACTGATATTTCTTAAATAATGCCTTTATCAACAAAAAATAGTCTTACATTACAAGAACTATGTTCCATATGTGCACAGGGTAAAGAATTTATAATTCAATCGGATGAAGAATTGATTAAAAAAGATGCATATCAAAAAACACCCTGTGACAATAATCCAATAAGCATCAATAATTTAGGTTTAGAACCAAAGTTCTTATGTCTAAGTACTGGAAATTACCAGAAATATCACAATAAAATGTCCTTACTTCCTTCTAATCTCTATTTCGTCTTATTTCTAGAGAAGTTGAGTCCATTTGACTAGTGAGACAACTGTGTTTTATGTTCTTAGAAAGGAAAGATCTTATTATGTAGTTCCCTATGTAGTAAAATTATTCTCTCGCCTTAGCTTCCGATTCTAAGGACATAACTTTTTAAATATTCTGCTTACCTTTCCATCTCTCGCTTTGAAAAATATAAAATAACTTAATTTTCATGTTTCAGCTTTTATCTCCAAATAATTTTCATGCATGTACTAGAATACGATCAGTCTGTCGAACGGAAATATTCCGAAATCGCCTGCTACCAATATTATTTCATACGCCACACATAACTTCTTCACAAGATAATTTATCGTACATACGTACATGCAGAATGTGAGCATAAATCCAAACTATCAAGTCTTTTTAAAACATTACTGACCTCGAATTATGACATTCGAAGCGCAACTCATGTTTATCTTGAACATTAGGAAGCAATATTTTTTTTAATAATAGTTCAGATCGACGCAAAATCTGCACAATCTCAATAAAAAAGTTATCGCACCTTCGAAATATGTTAATGCTCCATCTAAACACTATTACTATTCTAATATTCTTATACTGGTCAAACAACCCAGTTCCTCTGTACCAATATTAGAATACCTACTTTTGGTCATGACGAAAATTAAAACTATGTTGTCGGTTGCATATTTGCCAAGGGGTCCCCTACCTCCATCCATTCAACCTGTCTTTACGTACATCGCTCGTGTGGCAAGAGGCCAATTATATTACACTCTTATTAGTCAATCTGGCGTATCATCAAACTGGAAAATTTTCATAACACGACCATCAACGCAATACTCTTTTCAAGTGTTACAAGTAGAGATGTGCCGTTGCCGGCAATATTGCCCAAGGTGGGAATATAGGTGGAAATATTGCCGGCAATATTGCCGGGAGTGGAAATATTTGGGAATATTGCTTAATTTTAAGTCAAATTGAGTACGAAAACTATGTAACACACTTAAAATTAGCATTTACAGATCATGGTATACATTATATACAAAAAAAAAAATTTTTTTTGTAAAATTGCCAAAATTGCCGGCAATTTTGGCAATATTCCCGGTATTTTACCGGCAATATTGCCCATTGTTGCCGCACACGACTGTGAATATAAGAAATTACACATACATTTTAAGATAAGAATTGACCATTATTGTATATTGAATAAATATTGAATAAAAAGGCATAAATTCGAATAATTTATTTTAATGTTGTAGTTTAATCTAGTCAACGAATGCTCAAAGCATAAAGGGAAATTCTAGAAACACATTTTTTACAACGTAACTTTGTTTGGACTAGTTAGGAGGTGAACATATCAAAACCATGAGCTCTGGGGGGGGGGGGGTTGAAGGTACCATTTTTTGGTGTTTCGCTTACATCTCGGAAAACCATGCGTTCTAGCAGCATAGCGTGTGTGAACAAAATAAAAACTAAATCAATTTTCCGTAAGTTTAACTCAGTAAGCATTTCAATATCTTGTAAGTTTTCGAGTTTTCATACTTTTCGAGGTTTCCGCTTTTGAAAGTCTGTAATTTAGGGGAAAAAACATTTTTAGTTTCGCGCATTTGGAAAGTTGTATTTGATATCGCCATAGATCCAGAAAGCAGTAGCAGTTGATTCAGACCCTCCCTTCACCACCTGCGATGAACAGAGCCAGCATGCTGCATCTTGAGGTGATATGGGCCTCCAGATCTTTATCTGGAGGCCCACGGACATTGAGAGAGATCCCTTCGGGTATCTCTCAATGTCCACCAGGTATAAGTAGTTCTTAAATTCGGTGACCACCATCAAGCTTGATATGTTTTGTCTTCCCCCACCGAGGGTGCAGTAAAAAATTAGCTTAGAAACTCATTTAAATTATACTAGGTACTTACAGACTAGGTAGGACTGTACTATGTAGGAGGAAATCCGCACCCATAAGAGATGCGGAAAAACTATCTTTGGAAACTTTAGTTTTTTTTGTTGTAAACAATTTTCGTATAGGTAGGTATTAATTTTTGGTCAAGTGTGAGTTGCCCACAAAAATACACGGAGGAGTAGGTACTACAGGGAGAGCCTGAAAAGACTGCTGCTGCTTTCTGGATTTATGGCAATATTAAATAAGACTTTCCGAATGCAAAAAGGTAAATATGGTTTTTTGAAAACTATACAAGATATCGAAATGGTTATTAAATAAAACTTATAGGAAATTTATTCAGCCTTTGTTTTATTCATACAAACCATGCCGCTAGGAGGCATGGTTTCCGAGTTATAAGTGAAAAATCAAAAAATGGAACCTTTAAACCCCCCTCCCCCACAGCTCAAGGGCTAGTGGCGGGGACTTTTGATAATTATATTCACCTCCTAACTAGTTCAAACAAAGTAACGTAGTCCAAAATCGTGTTCCAAGAATTTCCCTCTATAACTGTAATTCGTTGAGTGGGCTACTAGTTTTTCATGCAAAATCACATAGCAAAAACAACGAGTATAAGTACCTATACAATATGGAAGTATAAATCTCTGTCAAAACTACAAATAATCAACAAAATAACATTATTTTAATGCATTTGTTTCGGTAATTCTTACATAATCAGTAAATCACCGTTTAGAGTAACAACTTAGTAGTTTTTATAAGGCGGACTTAATGCCGCAACATATTATCTACAGTAATATAAACTGCACCTGCAGTAATAATAAAATATACTGGTGTTATTTGACTGGCAACTTTGGCAATATTGCCAAAGTTGCCGGCAATTTTGGTATTTTACCGGCAGTGGCAATATTGGGAATATTGCCGGCAGTGGGAATATTGCCATCAGGCACATCTCTAGTTAGGTACAAGTACTTACTGTCGGTACTATCGCTTCCGGGACGTTAACAACGCATATTTTAATTACTCAGTTAATGCAGAATGATAGGTTTATCGATAACACGAAATTCTGGCAAGTCAAATTCAAAATTACAAAACGAAATTAACGTTATTTTTTGTTTCATACCAGTCTCAATACCGAGTTTTCCGCTGTCTTCTAACCAAGTAAACAATCCTGAACACCTAAACACACATTTTGGTGCGCATTGTTCGCCCAATGCTTGCTTACATTTTCAGTTTCAGAATATCAATGAGTGATATTTATTTTTATCGCCCGTATTGTAGTTTCAACACGATCTAAAACCGGTCTCCCTATGCTCGCTTGATTTTACAATTAAAATCTTGTTTGCGAATACATTTATCAGAATCTTTTAAAATTTAGATTGTTCCGCATTTATTTTGTGTTCTTTCAGAGACGCGAGTGTTGCAACCTTGACCTTTAGCGTTACGTTCATGTGGTTCTGTATCGTTTTTTGAACATTATAAGCTTGTTATCGCTAATTAAATCATATGAAATGAAGTTATCGTTCGGCCACAAGTTTATTAAAACTAGGGAGTATTAAATGAGCAATTTGTCGTTCATTGTTTAGGTCCTGCAATCTATTTCGGTGTACTCGCGTGGCTTGTGCCCACAACAGCTTCCGCCGCTATAAATCTCGGATAACGGGAACAGGGAACACGTCATAACATTTTAATAACCGAAGCTTGATAGATATCGCAATGAGAATCTACTGCCTACATGAAAATAAGACTCTGTTACAAAAAAATACTCTCCGTCCAAATACTAGTCATTTTTATTCACGCGACTTCTTGCCTTCGAAATTAAATCCTCAGACAGCAAACGAGCTGAAGCAATCAATGAGATTAACTAGACAAGTATCGACTCGAATTGAGATAAATTGCAACCACTAAACCAATAACAAAGACATACAATGCAAACAAAAAGGATTTCGTAGCGTGATTTGCTTACGAGAACAGTATTGGCATTTTGCTTTGTAGACTATTCGAGGAAGATGGACCTTTTAGGTGTCCGGTTTTTAACATTATTCAGATTGTAACCGGTGATGAAGAAATAAAACTTGCTCGACTGTTTTGCCACACGGCTCATTAGCATAGCACCTGAGCGATAAACATAAAAGCATAAAAAAAAGCTGAACAGCGTCCTTCGTTTCTGCGTAAATGCATGGCTGACCGCGTGTCAAGTCTAATGTTAACACGCTTCTAAATAATTGTTTTAATACTGACTCATGGGAATCCATCAACCTAGCAACAGTTCGAGGGGCATTCACGCCGACGCGGTAGCACCCATTACGACGGAATTTAAGGGGATTATTTCGAAATTCGACCCTCAAAAACACGAAATGTGAAATATACTTTTACGAGCTCCTATTACTTTGCACTGAAAATTTCTCATTTCAAAGGCTTCGCGGTTTGGCTGGGAAATTCTTAAATCTGAAAGACTATCTGACTATTTATGATACGTGCGTATCTAATTCGTATACCTACGTTGTAACAAAATTGCGTGCACGATTTTAGCAGATGATATAACTTAAGTGCTATGTATCGTATGAGCTATTGTAGTGCACGTGATAATAAAAGCGAAATTGAATAAATATTGATCAGAATTTGAGCAAGAAACATTCTTACATTTCCCCGTACATTGCCGGACTACTAATAAGTTTCTAACATTATTTTAATTGACTGCAAAATGAACGTATGTATTCTTGGAAAAATGTGAGACTATGAGGTGGGCCTTTACGCTACGGTTATTCAAATCATTACGCGAAACCGCTATAACTCTGGTGTTGCAAAGTAAAAATACAAATTACTTGATTATTTATCTAGCTTGTTGATAACGGTAGTTGAGTTTTACCAAATTTACAACATGTTATATCGCCTTCGACAACTGAATTTGCATAATATCTTCCACGTTTACTGTCAATGAAATTTAGTAACGTTTTCTGTATATTTTCGACTTTTCTTTTTTTTTCTTTTTGCGACGTTATATTATTAATAGTTATATAACAGTCTGACTTCGTTATTCATTAGACGCCCTGCTGCGTCGCTAGTCTAATCCTTATGAAAAATCAATACATACCTACCTACTCAAGTCTCGACCCAAAATGCGAAAAGAATTTTTAGCTGCAAAGTCTAACATTCTGTATCCAATATTTTAAAATACCTCGAATTAAATGCAAAAAAAAAAGATTCTTAATAAATGGCATTGAAATCTAGAAAATCAAGTAGGTAGGTAATTTAGATTTTGTGGATTTACATATTAAGTAAAATATGAGTCCTCTCGGCTCGAGACTAGTCTGGCGTCAGACATGGGAAAGAGGTCGTCGATTCTTAGTAAATATTTATATGTACTTTGCCCTTGAAAGGACGCAGAGTCCTAAACTCATTGCCCGAGAGTTCGCACACATGCGTCTCGAGACATTTCCACTTTATTTTACGAAAACATGACAAACAAAATCTATACCCCTAGGTCCCCTATGCACTTCACCTTTAAAGTAACGATTTAGTTTTATTTCGTTGACGTTGCAGACGTATTGAGTCGATATAATTTTATCCTCATAAGTTTATTAAGATTCAAGGCAGGATCCACCTAGTCAGGACTTTAGGCCCGTCTATTTTTGGCAAGGACGACACGACAGTATCCTCAATACACTTCGTTAACTATAGGTTATACAAACTAATATTTCAAAAGTTTAGGAGACCAAGTAGCTATCAGATCCTTACTTAGAACTTTCTAGAATCCTTGATGAAAAAATCAATCGAGCCAAAACCAGGCGATACATTAGGCAAGTTTTCGCATTTCATCTCGTGACGTCAATGAACAGGGAAAATGGCGGGAAAGGCCGTGTGGCCAGAATTTATTAATACTTATGTACACAACACTCAGGGACGATATATCAATAGACCACTTAGCTGTCGAGTTTAGTAAGCCTTAATTATCAGTGCATTGGACCGAGTTATCTCTATTCTCTACAAACTACAGTTACGTCATGTGGATAACAATATGCGTGTTACCGCGACCACCTAACTTACTGATCGTTGTCAGATATTCAGATCTTTGAAGCTCCAATTACTTTAACAGAAACACGCTTGCCACATGTTTTGGCAACATTTTCATGTGCATTCAATAGCACGACGACGGTTGCGAAAAACTAATAAAATGTCTCGTCAATAGCAGCAACAAAGAAAAAGAAATATTCAGGTATTATTTACCTATAGAGAACATCGATGGCCAAATTAAAATAAACATTTAGGTCAACTTCCACGATGTCCAGAAATTGTTAACGATCGATGAGTCAGTTTGGTAGCAATGTAACGCAAAATACTGTTGCTGTACTTTTGAAGTTGGGGACGTATGACTCACGGGTTTTATTGATACGAACGGTTACTGATATGGGGCATGGAAGATATTATTTTGACTTTGCAATTATTTCGCCGAATTTAAAAGTCAGCGGTTACACAAGGTAACGAACACGTGCCGAAGTTTATAGTATTTCTTATATTAGAACTTAGAATTTATCGCAAGAAAGGCATAAAACTTAACAATTTATAGCTGATGGATTATTGTACCTACCCAAAATCTGATAACAGAACACAATCAACATGAAACTACTAAAGTATCAAAATTACTTAATTCAAACAACGCTAAGCTATCCCTACCGGACTAGAATTAAGACTGACAAATACGTTACTTTGAAAAATATACATCATTACTCACCATCTAGATGACACGGCGCAATACTTACTTTCTACTTTCGCTCCTAAAACCGTTGTTTGGTACATAATTGTCCAAGAGGCACGGAGGGACAGGCACCTAGTGCTTTTACTCTAATTTGTGGCAGTCTGTTATGAGTAGGAAAATTAGTTTGGACCACATCAGTGTTGGTATTTCAGTATTATCTTATCGGCTTCCTATGCTCTGGCGTGTCCCCAAAGATAACACGTATCCTTGTCCGGCACAGGCCTGCGAGTCCGCGTGGCCAGCACGCCCTCAACGCCTACCTACACTACCCTAATGGACTGACTCGAAGCCTTAAAAATGTATAAGAGATTAAAGCTCACTTTTCATTCGTCCACGACGGTATTAAATAATAAATACATTCACACGGTTTGTAATGCTACGTTTTAGAAATTAGAAGGCCTGACTTGCTACTGCGCCAAAAATAATATTGAATATGTAACTAATGACGGGATAAAACAATAACGGGAACCATAAACCCTGAGGTAACATAAACAAATAAAAACTTATTTCTGATCTCTCACTACGTACACAACATGCAATATTGAAGCGGTTTACACAGCCGACCTGCCGCCGACAGACAATACACACATATATTATTATGTACATGTTAAACTACTGCCACAAATAATTATATTATGTATTATTACGTATTATATGTAAGTAAATAAAGGACACGACAGGGCGGGGATAAGTATATAGAAAAAAAATAGAGAAATATACAATAAACTCTATTTAAACATGAAATTTATTAAAGATAAAAACATACAATGTTTTGTTTTACACAAAATAAAATACCTGGAGGGTTATTGTCGGGCGCCGGGGCGGCATTAGCTGAGGCGGGGCGCGCCCAGGCGCCCGCGGCAGATATACATAGTGCGACAGGTCCATATATAGTCCAATAATATAATACCATAGCATATGATAAAAAGTGTACACATATATGATACTGTCAAGCCAACTAAAACTCACAAAAAGTCATGTCGCGCTCTCGCGAATATAAAACTATGTTAAATCTTACAAAAATACTTATGTGACTAATTTGAAATGCACATATAGGATCTCGCTTTCCGTCTACAAAAATAATCTGGAATTGGAATGAAAATCTTTCTTAAGCATTCGGCCTGGGAACGATCACAGTTACGGCGTTCACAACGTCCGTACACATCTTAATTATTTCTCTTCTGAGTCTTAAAGCTAACCGATAGAACCTGTCCGTTGAGCGTGTATCCATTGAGCGCCTGGATGGCCATAGCGGCCTCATCATACTCACGCATATTCACAAAAGCAAAACCTTTGTTCTTCTTTGTCTCGGGATCTTTGATCACTTTTATGGAGTCGATTGCACCGTAGGGACCGAAGAGTTGCCATAGAGCCAGCTCCTCGGTGTCCTCACCGATGTTGTATACATACACTGTGGTCTGATGGGGCGCGGGCGCCGCACCAAGCAGCGGCACGGGGCTGGCGGGCGCGCCCAGCAGCGGGAGCGGTGTGTGGTTGGTAGCAGCCATCGGGTTGAACCTCTGTTGACCCTTGTTGATGAACGGTAGCGCCTTACCAGGCGACGGCAGCAGTGGCGGCGGAGAGGCCTGTGGGAAACCAGGAGCGAAGGCGGCCGGCCGCGCGCCGAACGCCGCGCTGAGGTTCGTTCCGTTGAAGGCGGCGGGCGCGGTGCCGTTGAACACAGCAGCAGCGCCGTTGTATGCCAGCGGCGCAGCGCCCACCGCGACGCGGGGCGTCGGCCGTGGCGCGTTCTTATTTGCATTTGGTTTGTTGGCGAACTTGACGACGATGGCACCCGCGGCCGGTATCGGAGACTGTCCGTTCATGTGTTTGATTGCTTCCTCGGCCTGTGGCCGCGTCTCGTAGCACACGAACCCAATGCCTTGCGACACCCGACTGTTCGTTATCACACCGAACTGACTGAATAAACTATTTAGACGTTCTAACGTCATGTCTGGAGGAAGATTGCTAATATAAAGGTTCGATTCCGTGTCAGGTTTATGGCTGACCTTATTTTCGGGGTTGAGTAGTGCAAATGACACTTTGAGAGTTTTGCCTTGCATGAGGAGGCCGTTGAACGCCGCCCGCGCCTTCTCGGCATCCTCGTGTTTCTCGTATTCCACGAAGCCGTATCCTCTGTTTGCTATGAGCTTGCAACTCTCTATCTTGCCCATGGCGGAAAAGAGCGCGTACATCATGTCCCGCGTCATCAGCTCGGGTATGTAATTGACCATGAGTTTGGTCGGTGACACATTGTTGGCGTCGCCGCCGCCATTCTCCATTTCGTTTTTTATCATTGTTCTTTATTTGTGAAAACTACACTACAGAAACCAAAATACTAATAAAACTCACACTACGGATTGTTGTTTACTTCATTTGCGACATCTATTAAGAACAAAGAACGAACACAAAAGTCCCAGTCACACTAAAATGCCACAGCGTCGCCGGTTCACAAGTTCATCATCACACGAACGAGTTTGTTTTTGGAATGTTACCAGGTTTTGCCCTTTTTGTTTGGCAACCATGGACCTAAAAAAAAAGTCGGACGGAACTTCACGAAGAAACAAGTGAAGCACCCATAGTAAGTCACACACACAGTAAGAACACACACATTCATACCATAGTAAGTCAGCCGTCGGCCATTACGCTTCGAACGACACTCGCGGTTTTATACGGTGTTATTTTGTCTACTAAAAATCAAACTATGCCGTCATGTGTTGTGAAAAGTTGCCAAAACCACAGTGGTTCAATCAAAAAAAGCCAGGGGATCACTTTTCATAGGTAAGCATGTCAATTTGAAGCTTATTTCTCGATTTTACGTCAATAAATTTAATAAACATCTCGAAATCAATCAGTGTTGCAACTATTTCAAGGTTCAAATTATTTTAAAATGGGGAGATTTATATTTTATGTTACTATTTATCGCTACCTATTGTATTCTTCTATATTTTTACAGATTTCCCTCAAATGATGATTGGAAAAATGATTGGATTAAAATAATAAGGGAGTGTAGACGTGAAAATAATTGGAATCCATCAAAATCTAGTGTAATCTGCAGTATACATTTTGAGAAGCATTGTTTGTACTCAACTAAAGGCGGACTTCTTCGCGTTGTTGCTTACGCCGTACCAACAAAGGTAATTAAAATTTCAATTAATTTAAGGTCCTCTTCTTACAACCTAACCTCTTAGTTATAAACTTTAATATTTTGACACTTAACAGTTTAATAACAGTTGAACTTTTTTTTTAGTTTTTATTCGATACGTCAACAATTCAAGATCTACCGACTGAAGTAATTACCTCCAGCGTTTCTGATGAGGTGTGTGTTTTTTTTTACTGAAACGCTATTTTATTCTAAATAAAGTTATGCTTTAGAATCGTTTCTAACCTGATTTTATTATTTATTTTAGAGTTCACTAGTGATTGAAGCAGTAGCCACAGGTTCCGGGCAGCAAAAAAAAATAGAACAGCCTTTCTCTCAAAATTTAAAGACGACTTTGACACAAGTGAGTAGCCTAACCTACTGAAAATCTGATGATATTTTATAAGATTGATTTACCTAGTTACAGAAATTTTATTCATTTTCTTAGAGTTCATCAGTGATTGAAGGAATTTCTGTACAAGAATCGACAGTGCAACCGTCTTGCTTATTGAACACGAATTCGTCCTTGCAAAATGTAAGTATTTATAAAAAAATGAGTATTTCAAGTTTATTATTCAAAAAAATGTATATATTAAAAATAATACGTAAAGTTAATGTTCGTTAATTATTTTTAGGAGCCACCCGAAACTGCAATATCTGGAGTTGAATTGGATCAACCATTGTCAATACTATTTACTCCCCGAAAACGACGTATGAAGAAAGAACTGATGAAAATGCGTGCCTTGATGCAAAATCAAAAAAAGAAAATAAAAGTTTTAAATCAAAAAGTTAGACGTCTCCAAGATAGGAACAAAACTTTGAAAGGTATTTTAAAAACCCTTAAAGAAGAAAATTATGTTGATTCTGATCTTTTTAACAGATTAAATGAAGACATTGTTGCTGCTAACATTTTAAAAATATTACTTTGTCATACAATCTACTATTATTTTAATCTTGTTTTAATTATTTTACCTTTATTTTAACAATAGGTATACGTCACAAAAACTTGTAATTAAACACATGGACCTTTTTTTTAGGTCCATGATTAAAACTAAGTTCGAGGGGAGATCTTATTAAAATATTGTTTGAAAATGGGTAATTTTTTCCTTCATCTGGCAACCCTTTAGAAACCCACACATAGTAAAGCAGACGCCATTTTGGTGCTTCACTTGTTTCTTAGTGAAGTTCCGTCCGGCTTTTTTTTTTGGTCCATGTTGGCAACTATGAAATGCAACTAGTACCTAGTTACTTTGCATTATTACATTTCACTTCATTTATTTCCGTTATTTGTCCAATTTTTATGGACGATTAATTAATTTGGCACGTGTTTGAATATTTGGTTACTGTCAAATTATTAATTTTATAAATTTTTGATCGCGTGGCACATTTTTATTTTATTGTCTATGATGCAAATAACCGTTAAAAAACCTGTACCACAGAATGTAATATGCGTGTACGTAAAAAGATAAAACAGCTTTAGTGACCAAACAAAGGTCGAAAGGTCAAAATTTTGTATGTAAATTATTTTAAAAACCACTATTGAAAATACATGGTTGTATGGTTCTGTTTTATGTACCTAAATAACACATAAATTGTTCGTCTTAGCCAACTGTAAATTAATGTGACATGGCATCTCAAGAAATTACCCAGAATTATTAAAATAATGATATTTTTATAAAAATTTAGAGAATTTATTTTTTAGCAAATTATTTTTTAGCACAGTACACACAAATTCGTTGTGGTCTATGGTTCAGATAGGTATAAAAAAAAAAACCATTTTATAAATTGTATCGATAACGATTGTTTGTATCCCATTCTTTTTGTGAGAGGTGGATATGAAATCGTTAAACCCCTTCTACACGGTCAGACCTGACCGCCTGACAGAGGTGACCTTGGTCCGGTGTGCGACCAAATATGGGCGGAGTCAGTCGGGAGCGCAGCCGTCCCGACAGGCTGCGTCCGCGGTGGGACCCGACCGTCAGCCGACAGCGTTCCAGACGGTGGGGTACTGTTGACACGACCAAGTTCACCTCTGTCAGGCGGTCAGGTCTGACCGTGTAGAAGGGGTTTTACATATTATCGGACGCGTACGGACGCGTCCGATAATTTGTTCGCAGCTTTATAGTCCTATTTTCAGACGCTCGAACTTGGTCCGGACCGCACCACGCATCGGACGCTGCTGCGGTCGTTGTGTCCAGACGATCGAACTTGGTTCGGACCACAGACTACAGTTCGGACCGCACCTCGCACCGGACAGCGCGACTGCGCAACGACGACCGCACCACACTCCGAACCATCCAGTATTGCCAACTTTTCCACTAAAACTGGTGGTTTCGAACCCCCTTTTAGTGGCGGAATATTGCTTTTAGAGGTTTTTTACTGGTGGTTTTTTTAGTTTTTTTCTAGTGGTTTAGGTGTCACTAAAACGACGTTTTGGAATATTATTTTTATTTCATTTAATGGGAGTATCTACTTTTACTGAAGAATACGATATGGTATAAGACGCTGCAAAAAATGTTGAAATTCCAATAAAAGTTATAAAACAAATGGGGACTAAATTGTATAAAAGTGAAACAGACGATAGGGCAGACAAAAATCATTGTAGAAAACGAATTTTAGAATATCACTTTATTTTTTAGATATTGTTATATTGAATAATTTTTATGTGCTTCATTTTGACTTGTTGGTTTACTAATAATATTATTTGTTGATTTACTGTATTTCAATATTTTATTACGTAATAATAAATAACATTTTTACTAATTTAACTATTTACTGGTATTTCGTGAAAACCAAAAATTTTTGTCTGCCCCATCGTCTGTTTCACATTATGATTCTTTGGTCCCGATTTGTTTTTTAACTTTTATTGAAACATAATCTTTGCAGTATTTTCCTTCCAATCATAAACTTCAGCGTATTTGTAAGTAAATTCTCCTGACAGTTAAATGAAGTAAAAATAACATATTTCGTAACGTTTCATTATTTTTTTGGTTGAGTGATAGCATTTTAGTAACTAAAAGTAAATTCTACTAAACCACTACAAAAAACCACCAGCCACTAAAAGCAATATTACGCAACCAAAAGGGGAGTTGGCAACACTGTGTTTGGTGCGCCGTCACGTCCACACGATCGAACTTGGTCCGGACTGCACCGCGTTCTGGACCGAACCAGCCGTACCGATAGTAAGGCTGAGACTCCACCAAAACTGTGTCGAGCTGTGCGGAGTCGAGACGTGTTTTGAACAACCAATAGAATTGCGTTATTGACACAGCTCCACGCCGCACAGCTTCAGTGGAGACCGTTGTGCTGGCTGTGTCATATTTGTATGGCGAGACGTGAGATGTGAGCGGCGGCGGCGGCGTGCTGTGTGCAGCGAGCGGCGTGCTGTGTTTTAAAACAAAAAAAAAACATTAGATGTTTTTTCCATTGATAATATTTTGTTAATATTTCATTACAAAACGGTGAATTTGAAAAGATCTAGTCTTGAAATGAAATATATAATTTATTTATAAGAATTTTTCATCGGTTTTTTCCTAACTTTTGTTTTTTTTTTACCTACTACTTCAGACTGTTGATAATCGTTATTCTTAACTAATCTAATGACATTTTTAATAAAAAAGTAATTAATTACCAGGTAGCAAGTGACGTCGGCGACTAAAAAATGACGACATTCTTATGTCAATTTAGGGTCACCACAGTTACGTCATTATTGTACGTCATACTTACGTACTATTATAGTACTGTACTGTACGTACTGTATAGGTCATAAATGATACCTCCTAACAACGTCATTTTACAGTCTGTCCCTTATTAGTCTAAATCTGCCCTCAGGTTGACGACTGTTGTATGACATAATATCTGGTCCTAAAGTGACCCAAAGAGCTAAAGATTGGTGAAAGAACAGTTTATGGAATGCATCTGACTGACATAATTCCACGAGTGAAGTCGACCACCAACATAGCGAATATTATGGGCAAATACTAATCATTATAACAAGGATTTGTATAGCCGGTACATTAATCCAGTCAACGAGGATTTTTTTTGTATGAAGACTTTCGAAAAATTCCTCCGGCGCTGAAATTTGGCATATGATGAGAGTAGGTGATACAGATTACAGATGCACAATAATCCAAACAATTTTTAGCCAAGAAGTTCCGTTTTTTTATCAAAACATGAAAATTGCTTATAACTCTTTGTGAAAAATTCCTCAGCCTCAAATTCTTTTTGTATTTGTTTAAATGTATTAGTTAGAATAGGGAAGTATAAAATCCAACAAAATTTCGATTTCAGTGTCACTCCAAATTAACTTTTTACATAACGCGCTCTAACTTCTAGTGAAAAATTGCCCAGCCTATTTTTATTTTTTATGTTATTTCTTATCCTTAAATACGTAGGTTTTGTTACGTAATCCAAAACTTTTTCCTTTTTAAACAACATTATTTGATGTCAAATCAATCAAATAATGACGTTTGAAAATGAAAAAGGTAAAAAACCTATGTATTTAAGGATAAGATAACACATAAAAATATAAAAATCGGCAGAGCAATTTTTACTAGAAGTTACAGCGAGAACGGAATCACAGCGATCAATATTTATTTAAAGTTTCGAAAAATAGTACCGCCTAGCTCGATAGATGGCGTTGTAGTCGAAATAGAAGTCGCTATGGTTTCGTTACCGCCGATAGTATAAGGTCTGAACAATTAATTTTGTTTTGTTGAGAAGTTATTGAGAGCAATGCATCGGTACAGTGAATAGAAGTGTCAAGTTTACCAGTGTTAACAGTGTTCCAATAACAACCCACTCCAAAGAGACCTGCGGATTTATACATGGTTTTGCACGTCATTGGCTGCCCTAATATGTACGGCCCAGTAACGTCCCTATGAATTCAGTATATGATGTCACTCCAACGTCAGTGGCTGTCCTGATACGTACGGCCCAGTAACGTCCCTATAAATTCAGTATATGACGTCTCTGTAACGTCTGTAAACTGACGTCTTGAGGCTGTGACAAATTGACGACATCTGATGGGACCCCCCGACGTCAAGACATGTCGTCTCTCACGTCGAGCAGTACCGTAAACTGACGACATAATGACGTAAAAATGCTACCTGGGTCACTACTTTCACTAAACGTAGCAATGTAAATAAAACTAGAAATGGTGTCTTCTCAACTATTGATAATAGTTCAAATGAAAGGTCATTGTACCACAGTACCTGCTTCAACCGCGAGCCTCGCACTTAAAGTCGAACCGCCTAGCTAAAATCTTAACCAAACGAAATTAATATTTATGTGATATTATTGTTGTTCTCAATTTATTATTGTTGTACTCAACGCCTCGCACCCGAGCTGAAAAATATCTCTTCTCGCACAGCACACAGCACACCGCACACAGCACACAGTACACCGCTCGCAGCTCATGTCTTATAGCATACGTCTCACAGCACGCCGCTCGCCGCACACCGTACACAGCTTTGGTGGTGTCACCCGAGCTGTAAAAACAGCTCTGCGCACACAGCACACGTCTCAGCTTTGGTGGAGTGTCGGCCTAATAATAATTATGTCCGCCGGACCGTGCGCCACACGTTCGAATTTGGTCCGGAGCGCACCAAGTCCGTGGTGCGGGCCGGACCAAGTTCGAGCGTCTGGATACACGAAGGAATACTGTTGATTAGTTGAAACCACAGACTTCGAAACCGGAAACAATGGACCTAAAAAAAAAGGCGGACGGAACTTCACTAAGAAACAATTGAAGCACCCATAGTAAGTCAGTGCGCTAATGTGGACAAGCCAGCACGCACACATTCACACCATAGTAAGTCAGCCGTCGGCCATTACGCTTCGAACGACACTCGCGGTTTTATACGGTGTTATTTTGTCTAATAAAAACCAAAGTATGCCGTCATAAGTTGCAAAAAGTTGTCTAAACTATAGTAGTTTAATTAAAAAAGCCAGGGGATCACTTTTCATAGTTAAGCATGTCAATTTGAAGCTTATTTCTCGATTTTACGTCAATAAATTTAATAAACATCTCGAAATCAATCAGTGTTGCAACTATTTCAAGGTTCAAATTATTTTAAAATTGGGTGTTTTATATTTTATGTTACTATTTATCGTTTATGTATTCTTCTATATTTTTACAGATTTCCCCACGGCAAATGATGCATGGAAAAATGATTGTATAAAAATAATAAGGGAGTGTAGACATGGAATAGGAATGTAGACGTGTAGGAATGGAACATAAAATAGCTTTAATTAAATATTTATAGCCGAAAAATACTTAAACATTCGTTTTCACCACTTCAGTAAATTAGAAGGGATTTCTAGATGTGTCGATAGCAAAAGACAAGTCTACAAAAATTTGAATCACCAAAAGGGATTGTAAAACTTTATTAACATTAAACGAGTTGTAAATATTTTAATATCCAATGTGCTTAAATGATTTTACCTTTATTTTAAAAATAGGTATCCGTCACAAAAAAATTGTAATTAAACTTAAGTTCAAGGGAGATCTTAATTAAATATTGTTTAAAAATGGGTAATCTTTTTCCTTCATCTGGCATCCCTATACACACTCACACATATTTACGCCGCCGCCATTGTGGTGCTTCAATCGTTTCTTAAAACCCCTTCTACACGGTCAGGCGGTCAGGTCTGACAGAGGTGACCTTGGTCGTGTCACAGTACCCCACCGTCTGGAACGCTGTCGGCTGACGACGGTCCGGTCGACCGCGCACCGCGGACGCAGCCTGTCGGCTGACGGTCCGGTCGACGGTCGGGAGGGATGCGCTACGGTCGGAAAACTTGTCAGTTCGGTCCGGCGTTCACCATTTTTAGGGTTCCGTAGTCAACAAGGAACCCTTATAGTTTCGCCATGTCCGTCCGTCCGTCCGTCTGTCCGCAGCTTAGCTCAGAGACGCCCAGTACTAGAAAGCTGTAATTTGGTGTAAATATACGGATTTGTTGTGCCGAAAATGTGGTAAAAGAAAATCTCGTAAAATATTTTTTTTTAGGGTACCTCCTGTACACGTAAAGTGGGGATGTTTTTTTTTTCTCGCGTACCCCTTAGTGTGGGGTATCAATTAATAGGTCTTTAAAAAATATTGATAGTTTCCATTAACATTTTTTTGATAAAAAGATTCGTTTGTGAAATATTAAGCTTTAAAGTGCTAATTTTTGCTCGACTCGAGTGTCCCCCCCCTCTACCAGCTAAACGGTTATGTTTGAGGGTGTGAAAAAAATCACAATAGTAGTATACCTATATAACGAAGTTTAAAAGAAAATTATCATGAATAAGTGGGCTTTACAAGTTTACGAGTAATAGTCGACCAACTTATAAAACGTACTTGGATAATATATTTTCCTAAACAAAATGTATCGGAGAACATGTTCTTCAACTGCAAATGTAAGTTTGTCAACTTTATTTTTACAGCTATAATAGGTGGGTATGTTTTGGGGATAGGTAGGTTTTTATTCTCAACTATTTTTAACTAAATTCAAAAAAAGGAGGAAGTTCTCAATTCTTCGTATTTTTTTTTTATGTATTTTCCCCGATTTCTCAAAGACGCTTGGACCGATTTTGAAAATTCTTCTTCTTAAAATTAAATTCAGCGAATCAGTTTAGTTAGTTCGCATAAGTATTTTGATGGGCAACTACGGAACCCTCCACTGTGCGTGGCCCGACACGCACTTGGCCGGTTTTCAAAATTCGACGTGCACCCGCATTGACTGACAACTGCACACTGACGCGGTCCCGTCGTGCGACGGCGTTCCAAACGGTCGGGTTCGACCGCGGACGCGGCCTGTCGGGACGGATGCGCTCCCGACCAAGGCTCGACTGACTCCGCCCATATTTGGTCGCACGACCAACGTCTACACGGTAGATTTTCATTCCCACCGGACCAAGGTCACCTCTGTCAGACCTGACCACCTGACCGTGTAGAAGGGGTTTAAACCCCTTCTACACGCCACACACGCTACACGGTCAGGTGGTCAGACCTGACCACCTGACCGTGTAGAAGGGGTTTAAACCCCTTCTACACGGTCAGGTGGTCAGGTCTGACGGAGGTGACCTTGGTCCGGTGGGAATGAGCTAAGCTGCGGACAGATGGACGGACGGACGGACATGGCGAAACTATAAGGGTTCCTTGTTGACTACGGAACCCTAAAAATGGTGAACGCCGGACCGAACTGACAAGTTTTCCGACCGTAGCGCATCCCTCCCGACCGTCGACCGGACCGTCGTCAGCCGACAGCGTTCCAGACGGTGGGGTACTGTGACACGACCAAGGTCACCTCTGTCAGACCTGACCACCTGACCGTGTAGAAGGGGTTTTAGTGAAGTTCCGTCCGCCTTTTTTTTTAGGTCCATGCCGGAAACCCTGTCTCAGCAAACAGCTGGACTTGTCAAATGATAACTTATCTTAAAGTGACAGATGGTCGATCATTCGTCCCGTAATGTCACTGTCATTAGTGTCAATTGCACTGAATTTCAATGGTGTTTTCCTACATTTTTGTGAATATTTATGAATTAATTTCACTGATTCTCTTATTACAGGGGGTTCTAAGATTTTAACCATGTTCCTTACAAATGTCTTGTTGAAAAAAGCCAAGAGCAAGTCCGTGTTTCACTTACATATTCATAGCCTAACCAATAAAAATATTGGACCTAATACCTACCATTTATCATTTTCAGGATGATTATGGTGCTAATGGAAAGTGTGGTATCGGGTCACCAAATTACGAAGATAAGGGAGCGTTTGGCTGATAAACTGGAATTTATCCGTTTTGATCCATACAGTGAGTAATTTTTTCAACTTTTATTAACCTCAAAATTCAATGTTGATAATTATTAATTAGTGGTTTGGAGTTTTTAAAAAATCTTTGTTTGGTTTCTCATAATATAATAATAATAATAATTTATTTTATATATATCCTGAAAAAAAATTGCTAATCATAAACATAATTACAAACCAAATTATAAAAAAAACCAAATAAATATTCCTCAACTCCGACTTGCCTTTATTCAATGAATGTCCACGAAAAGAATATCTCTTTAGATTTGCTAGACTTCGATTGATTTAGCTATCCTTAGTCCACTGCTAGGCCCTTTTCATTTCATCAAACTGGAGTCAGTCATCTCTTAGCAGCCAACATGTGGATATTGTTACATTTGGAAGGTAGTCAGGGTATCCTATCGGGTCTTACTTAATTGCAAGTGGCATATGGTATAGTAGATGAAATGGAATTTATTGCGATACAACCTTTTATCGCCAATCTACACCTTAACTTGAAGACCATCCAGGTTGAGGATTTTGTGTCTCTTTAGGCAATTCAGTGTGTCAGGAGTGTCTATGTACACAATGAGCTAAAAATAAAAACTACTGCACCAAACTAAATGAACATTTTTTTGGGACCAAATGGCAGATAATATACTGTATCGAACATAAAAAGAATCATCGAAATCGGACCAGAAACCTCGGAGTAATCGGTGTAGACAAAGTTGAAAACTTCTTAGGTTTTTGTTGATTTTTCAAAAAGTGCTAGTCCGATTTCGATAAAATTTTAATGGGACCATTCCGGAAGTATACCCTATCCAACAAAAAGAGAACTTTTCAAATCGGTTGTTAAACGACGGAGTTACGCCCGAACAAATATATAAAAAAAAAATACAAACATCTGATTTGAGAACCTCCTCCTTTTGGAAGTCGGTTAAAAAAAATTATGTTTTCTTTTGTCAAAAGGTTTAAAAACGTGGTGTGCATAGGCTCTAAAAAACCCCGATTTTATGTTAATTGACATTTTTTACCGATAACCATAGAACACCTATTATTACTACGTACCGATAACACTCTTATGTAAGCCGTCAGAATAGTTAACGGTAGCAACTCTTGTAGTCTTTGTATGGTGAGCAATATTAAGAAATGCTTGTCTATGTCTGTCTTTAGATGGGTCACCAAAGTCAGGCAATTACATTTTTTTGTAGTTGTTTCTGAAGTTGGTTCCCTGTGTTTTTTAAAGGTAGTTTATTTGCAGGTATATTTTTGTCCCACAGCAATATACTTGCCTGCTACCTACCGGTCACAGTCCACTAGGTACTGGATGTAAAGGGTGTCCCAGAAGTAAAGAGACATTTTTTAAAATCTTACTGGCCGAAAATTTTATAAGAAAGAAAAAAAGATTAGGTGTTATGGCGTCTGTGCTTTTGTTATCTGTCAGTTAAAGCGGGAATTTCATTATTGCGGAATATTTTTTCGAAATGAAGCGTCAAGAATATGTAGTATTTGCTAACAGAGTTGACCCTGGTATCCGTTTCGACCGCGCGGCCATGACGTTTTTTTAAAATAAAAACCATCCCAAGTTTTTGTAAAAAAATGTAAAAGTCGATTCCCAAAAACCATAAATTTGTCAAAGCAATGGTTAAAAATTTATAAGGGTTTGAACGTGGCCGCGCCATCGAAACTTTCCGAACCGCGCGGCCATGGAGATCTTTAAAACTAAGAGTCGCAGAGACCTGAAATTTTGGGAAATAGTAGATTGAATTTGTAAACCAAATGTAAAAATATAGAAAAAAATCCTGTGTTTGTATTTTAGGAGTTGTAAGGATAAAACCTCATGGCCGCGCCATTGAAACGGTGTCAAAAACGTTATAGCCGATATCTCACTGAAAAAGAATCTCAGACGTCTGAAATTTTTTGTAAAACACAGATTTGAATTTGTCGAAACTAGTAAAAATACAACAAAAAATCCTAGGTTTATATTTCAGGAGCTGTAAGACTAAAACGCCATGGCCGCGCCATCGAAACGTTGAAAATTTCGTTTTTCGCCAATATCTCGCTGAAAAAGCATCGCAGAGGTCTGAAGTTTTTTGTAAAACACAGATTTGAATTTGTCAAAACTAGTAAAAATACAACAAAAAATCCTAGGTTTATATTTGAGGAGCTGTTGAAGAAAATCTTCAATGCGTCTTGAATATGTCGATTAGGGTGACCACGGATTATTATTTACAGAGAAATTTCCACCTCTTTTTATAAGAAATGATATCCCAAGGATTCGTCGAACAATGAGGAGCAATAATATGGCTATATCTTTAAAAATCACATAATTTAGAGATTGTTCTATGTTGAGTGCTCCATTTAAAGACGCCCCGTCTTTAAATGGAGCTTATTCTCACTATAGTTTTTAAAATTCTCCTGTTGTTTAATATCTTAATAGTCATCGATTAAACCATATGTTAAATTATGTATCGTCTTACACCGACCTGAAACCGACCTGATTTTTTTATTTAATAATTACTTTTTTTTAAAACATATATGTACCAACAATCGAACAATCTCTAATTATGTGATGTTTTAAAATTTTGTTCAACGAATCCTTGGGATATCATTTTTTATAAAAAAGGTGGAAATTTCTCTGTAAATACGTAGGTCACGGCATAAGTTTTGTCGTTGAGCACTTAAACATACCGCAGCGTTGATTTGTTTACGTTATTACAAAGTACCCTCTTTGTTTAGTCTAAGTACAAAATATAGACTGTTAACTATTGACTCAATTTATTCAGTGATTTTTTTAATACGACGCTATGGAGTCGTTCCCAGCTGTCGGATATCGCGCTATTATTTTCTACAACTTTCGCCGCGGATTATCTACTAAACAGTGTGAAGAGGAAATGAAAAAAGTGTTTGATAGGGATTGCCCGTCCTTAAGAACTATTGAGAGATGGTATTTAAATTTTAAGCGTGGGCTGTTTAATTTAGAAGACGATCCTCGTTCAGGCCGGCCGACAGAAATCATGACCGAAAAAAACATTGAACTTGTGAGAAAAGCTATAATCAAAGACAGACGAATAACTTATAAACAATTAGCTGAAACTCTGAAGATCTCTGAACGAAGTATTGGAAGAATTATATCAAACCATTTAAATGTTAGAAAACTTTGTACCCTGTGGATACCTCACGAGCTAACCGACGCTCAACGGGAGGCACGCGTAATTTGGTGCAAAAAAATGTTGAAAGATTTCAAATCGGGAGAACATGGTGCTGTAAATTCAATCATCACAGGTGACGAAAGCTGGCTGTATTTTTTTGATGTACCATCTAAATCACAGAGCAAGGTATGGGTCTTCGAAGATGAAGATCAACCGATACAAGTGAAAAAATCACGGTCGGTCGGAAGAAGAATGATTGTGTCTTTTTTTCGTAAAACGGGTTTAGTGGCCAATGTTGTGCTAGGTAAGCAGAAGACAGTCACAGCTCGTTGGTATACTGAAGTTTGTTTGCCACAGTTATTTAGAGCGTTGAAAAATCTCAGACTAAGTCCCCTATGCGCTCGTGGTAGGTACCTTCATATCGACAACGCTCCAGCGCATCGTGCCCAGCTAACTCAACAGACTTTTCAAGAAACTGGAATCCGAGTATTGGACCATCCACCTTACAGTCCTGACTTGGCACCATGCGACTTTGGTCTTTTTCCGTTTGCAAAATCACAACTAAAAGGACGTAAGTTTGCTTCGGAGGAGCAGTTAATCGAGGCGTGGGAAGCAATATGTGATTCCATTGAAAAAGAAAAATGGGAGCATTGGTTTAATGACTGGTTCTTGCGTATGAGAAAGTGTATTGAGTGTGGTGGAAAATATTTCGAAAAACAGTAAATACTTTTTTCATACGACAAGACTTATGCCGTGACCTACGTAATAATCCGTGGTCACCCTAATCGACATATTCAAGACGCATTGAAGATTTTCTTCAACAGCTCCTCAAATATAAACCTAGGATTTTTTGTTGTATTTTTACTAGTTTTGACAAATTCAAATCTGTGTTTTACAAAAAACTTCAGACCTCTGCGATGCTTTTTCAGCGAGATATTGGCGAAAAACGAAATTTTCAACGTTTCGATGGCGCGGCCATGGCGTTTTAGTCTTACAGCTCCTGAAATATAAACCTAGGATTTTTTGTTGTATTTTTACTAGTTTCGACAAATTCAAATCTGTGTTTTACAAAAAATTTCAGACGTCTGAGATTCTTTTTCAGTGAGATATCGGCTATAACGTTTTTGACACCGTTTCAATGGCGCGGCCATGAGGTTTTATCCTTACAACTCCTAAAATACAAACACATGATTTTTTTCTATATTTTTACATTTGGTTTACAAATTCAATCTACTATTTCCCAAAATTTCAGGTCTCTGCGACTCTTAGTTTTAAAGATCTCCATGGCCGCGCGGTTCGGAAAGTTTCGATGGCGCGGCCACGTTCAAACCCTTATAACTTTTTAACCATTGCTTTGACAAATTTATGGTTTTTGGGAATCGACTTTTACATTTTTTTACAAAAACTTGGGATGGTTTTAATTTAAAAAAAACGTCATGGCCGCGCGGTCGAAACGGACACGTTCTATTTTACGAGTCTCATAATAAAAAGGATACAGTAAACCACTTTCTTCAAGAAGGTGCTAGGCGAACTAGTTTAAATAGAATAATAAGACGTTACGACCAAACGGGTGAGACTAGTTTTAAGAAGATTCCGGGAAGAAATAGGACAGTGGCGGTACCTCGTAATATA
Source organism: Agrotis clavis (assembly GCA_954870645.1). Lineage (NCBI taxonomy): Eukaryota > Metazoa > Arthropoda > Insecta > Lepidoptera > Noctuidae > Agrotis > Agrotis clavis. The sequence continues at coordinate 23,225,702 of OX940930.1, forward strand.
AATCGGGTTAAATCAATTTTTGACAAGACTCCTTCGACGTCCGTCAGAGTGGCAGCTGATAAATTGAAAATACCTAAGTCGTCTGTCTCCAGAATAAAGAAGAATGATCTAGGTTTGAAAGCATATGTAAAACAATCAGCTCCTAAATACATAAAGGACCAAGAGCAACGTGCAAAACGAGGTTGCCGAAGAGTTTACAACAGTCAGCTGAGCAAAGTACTCGTTATTGACGATGAAACTTATGTTCCGGTGGATCCCAACGATTTTCCTGGAAAGCAGTGTTTCCATTGTACCAGTCGTAAAGATGTAGCTTACGACCAAAAAGTTGCACCAAAAGCCAAATTTTTCTCAAAATATTTAGTATGGCAAGCTATAGACCAATTTGGCAATGTCTCCGAACCATACATTTCGTCAGCCTCCATGAACGCAAAAGTGTATCTGAACGAATGCATTATGAAACGGTTGATACCTTTTATAGACAAGCATCATTCCAGGGATAAGGTTATCTTTTGGGCGGACATGGCGACGTGTCACTACGCTACTTATGTTACTCGGTACTTAGAGTGCGAAGACATCGACTTTGTACGTAAAGAAAAAAACGCTCCGAATGTACCACAAGCTCGTGGTATCGAAATGTTTTGGTCCCTGTGCAAAAGGGAGTACAAGAAACGACCAGAAAAACCTAAATCCATAAAAGCTTTCAAGCAAATATGGAACAAATTGTCCAAAGAAGTGGCTGCAAAATCAGGAACAGTCGTTATGCGGCGGTCCTCCGAAAATTTAAGAAAAATTGCTTACAAAGGTGTTGCCAACGCAAATTTAATATAAACATAATAATTTAATTACTTTTGCCATTACTTTCAACCAAAATTATTACCTTTGATGTTTACTTTATATTAAAAAACTTGAAAATAAATATGTCTCTTTACTTCTGGGACACCCCATTAGATCCCTCCCCAGTTGCAGTGCAATACCCCAATTCAGTCTGACCTAGCAACCTTTTTTGTTTAAGGTTGTCACATCTAGTTGTGGGTAGGACTTAATGTTCAAGATATGGGTACCTACATAAATTAAGAGCGCGTATGCTGAAAGTTGGCAATGTCGCAAATAGTTGTCAAATATTAACAGGTTTTAATTTATTTGGCCAAGTTACTGTATGGAAGTAAGAATTATGGCTCTGTAGTGTACTAAAAAAATGATAAGGGAATGTAATAATTAATATCGTAACACCGAACATATAGTTTTAGATGTAAAAAAAGGATTTGGAAACTTTCCAAATGCCTTTTTTACACCTGAAACGGTCACAACATGAAATTCAGTGTTTTAATTGCATTCCTTTATCAATTTTTGCAGTGCACTATACAGAGCCATAATATTTCTAATTTTCATACAGTTTTACCAAATTAATTAAAACTTATAAAAATTTGACAGTTAGTTGCGACATTGCTAATTTTCTGGTTACGCGCCCTTAAGGGGGGTTCTAAACTGGGTTGGGATTCTGTTATATCTGAATATTACCTACATCAAAAACTATTTTTAAAATATCTTATTTTGTTTTTGTTTCAGTCCAACAAGAAAGCTTGTACAAGGAGAGGAAGAAGATCAGGAGTATCAAGTCATCATAGGTGTGTAGTATTTAATATTTTTGTGTAGGTATTAGGATAAAATAATATACAACATATTTTAAATGTTATAATTTAGTTATTGTACTTTAAACAATAAACAAATCTTTGGATACAATGTGTTTTACTATAATTACTAAAAAAAATATGAAACCTCTGTAATTAAGTACCACATGTTACAATTTGCTACCAAATGTAATTGTACAGAGCAGAGTCTCAAATATGTTCAATATAATGAGTTTAGAATATATGCTTTACTTTCCAACTTCTTATGGCTAAGTCCGATACTGTATGCAATTGAAATATCCTTCGAAATTACATGTAGTTACGTGCTTCTTTCGTCCAATGTGCCTTATTCAGACAAAAAGTGCTAAGAGTGCTAATTTAAATAAATTACAACGTAAAACACCCATTATTTTAACATTAATTTTTGTCACTACTGCGTAGGACCCAGCCCAGATAATATCTAACTCTAATAAATTTTTCAAAAGAGAATTTAAAATTTATATAATATAGGCCAAATATTGATTAAATACATAATATTTCTCATATCACAATACAAGAACCTAATAATTTAAAATTTCGTTTATGATAATTTTATAATTAAAATGATTTTTTCTACATTTTCATGTTTTAATATATGAATAATTTAATTATTCTCAATTTTTAATAAAGTGCAATTCCGATAATTTTTCAACATTCAGTTTCCAATAGATGTAAATATTTTTTTCAAACAATAAACATTTTTTTTTCAAACACTTATAATTTACTCTCACTGTATTCTTTAAATCTATCTCGAAATTTACTAGAAGGTTAAATTTATGACTTACACCCTTAAAATACCTTTTAAGGCTTTATCTATAAGGTCTAATACTGTGGCAACATACAATGCAACCATGATGATATTATTGAAAAGAAATAAATTGAATGAAATTGACTAGAATGTAACATTAATGTACTTAGGCAGCTAAAAGAATCTCTTTATGTTATGAAATATTCCAATATAATTGAATACAGCAGTTATAAATTTTGTTTATAATTAAAGTATTTACACATACAGATGACATAATTTTGAAAATTTAATATTGACATCAAAAGAGTCCCTAATTGATTTAAAATCAAATAAAACTTATATTCTACTTACGGTAAATGTACATAATGAGGAAATTCTTTGGCTTACGATAGTTTTACAAAGTACAATTAAGATTAAAAAGATTTGAAATTATAGGAAGTTGGTCCTCTAATGACAAGGTAATGGAGTAGGTATAAAATTTTAATGGAATGATATTATTTTTTTATTTCTTTGTAGTTTAACATAAACTGTTTCATTAGTGAAATATTCTGTGACTGGCCCTAAGCTTGAGAACTATTTGATATAATGAGTACCTATTCTTAATGATGAATTTTATAGAGATAAAATAGAGTCACAGAGTAACAATACACGGGAAGACAACATATAGGCACATAATGCACTTCCAAATGTCCTACCTGCTTCTTCTATGTAATTTATTCATGCACAATATCAGAATTTCTTAGTTTCTAAGGAGATTTCTCTCCGTAACCTAAATATATCCCTATCTTTAATGATTTTGATTTAATATAACAGAAAGATACAATTTATAACTCTTAGAACAATCGAAAAAAGTATGATTGATCCCATATCAACGATTTGAAGTATAAATAAATAATAGGATAAAAATTAGACAATACATGTCATGGAATAGACAAGAAGAATTAATAAGAATAATACTCTAATTGGAAAACATTTACGTATAAATTATAATATAAATAAAGAAAAAAAAAAATAGTAAAACAGTACCTAAAAGACTAGAGTGACACTGAATAGTTACATAAATATTAATAAAATTGCACTGGAAATAGTTTGAAAATTCTTAATAGTGAATATTATATGATTTAAATTATTTTAGTTGTTACCTAGAACGATTATTCTGTTCAGTTCAATGTCTAATTCTCAGATATTCTAATAGAATGTGTTTATTATAAGTTTATTTAGAATATTTCTACATAAACATAATTTAATGTATACCCGTAAATATAATTAACTGAATTCGACGGACACTGACAATTTCGGTTTTACCGCCAAGGTTTCAAGAACTGTCAATCTATATTTTTTGTGGCAATCAGAATATAAATTATCAGCAATCCCTCTTTACTCAAGTGATAATTTACTTAATAACTTAGAAACTATAATTTTGAAAGGCCGAAAAATCACGTTTTTTTTATCTCGTTAATTTAATCGTTCCAATTTTTCGATAAAATTAATAGATATACAGCTACCAACTTGGCCCAATTTGGCCTTGTCAACAATTCCTTTCTTGGTCTGAGACCCACCCTTTATTCCAACGATCCTATATTTCAATCCTTAACTGTAAATACATGAATCAATAATAGAATCAAAGAATCCAATAATATATTAGGTACTTAATTTTAATAACGGCACGCATTACGAAATATGAAAAATATAATTCTTAAATTAAAAATGGCGGTTATCGCGCCAATCGTGCCGTCGAATCAATCTAAAAATTACATAAAACGCTTTGATTACAATTTGAAAATAATTTAATTTTTTCTTCAATAAAATCTTACAATCTAGGTACCAATTATTATTTAAAATGTTGAATTGAATAGTTTATTCTAGAGAGATCACTTATTCACTCACTTTTCAAGTCATTCGCTCTAACAGAGGAGCTATGTCGGGATACTTTCATGCAAAGAACTCCGTTTTTGTTGTCATGTCGAACTCGGATTCTTCCATTTTGTACATCTCGATCAGCTGGAACAAATACAATGATATCACACACACATGAGATTGTTAGAAAACTAAAGTTTTATATTTCAGCTCTTTTTTGTGAAAAGAAACATTCGATTACGAGCAGGACTTGAACCTGTGACCTGAGGGTCTACCGTTAACGAAGACACCGGTACGGATGTACGAACGTTACTAAATCTTGCGGACGGATAATACCGCCACGACTGAAGTCCTTGTGAAGCGGCGCTAGTGTCTATATGTCATTATCAAATTGTAGCACCACGAATTGTCTGCAGGTCTGTGGAGGCGCGGACTCAAGTCTAAGGAGCTATCTGTCATAATTGTAATATCTTTAATTCTTAGTTCGGCGTTTTCTACGCCTCTCGATGGCACGAGGCGTCGAAAACGCCCGTAACTATCGCCGAAACTACGGGTTTCGTGCTTGCAGTCCAACACTTTTTTCCTGTCCGTTACCATTCTTACCAATGCTTCCGTTATTTATAAAAGTATACATATAATTGTACATACATTGTCGATATCCTTGGAGAGCTCCTCCATCTGCTTGTCGTGGGTCACCTTCAACTTCTCCTTCTCGCGGTTCTGTTTTATGGTCTGGGTCTGAAAAACATTGTCAGAATGTGAGAGTTAGTATTTTTTTGTTTCCAATGAATTCTAAGTTCTGTTCTATGATTCTGAATTGTTTAAAGGTAAATTTTATTTCAAAATAAAGTTTGATTTTGATTGATCGAAGTCACGTTTATTAACTCAAAGGGTTCCCTTTTTTTTCATTCGGATGTCCGAAATCCTAAAATTATCAATATAATGTTTTTTTACGGAACCAAATGAAAAATATACTGCATCGAAAAAAAAAGAATCACACAAATCGAACCAGAAAAAACCGACCGAATTGAGAACCTCTTCCTTTTTGAACTCGGTTAAAAAGGACCGTTTTTTTCCTAGCCTGTTCTGCCCCACTCCTGGGCAAAGGCCTCCCTCCACTCTTTTCCCTTTTCACGACACTGCGTCCTCCTTCCAGTTCGGACAGAACCTGTCCAGTTCTTCCCGTCATCTCCTACGTGGTCTGCCTCGACCTCGCCTCACTGTGTCAGGAACCAGTATTGTGCTATTTTGGCCCACAGTTCGTCCGGCATGCGGGAGATATGTCCTGCCTAGTCCCATTTCAATAACATGTAAGTATCGTAGAAAGAAAATTGAAACGGGTTATTGCATTGCATTGAAAAGCGGGCCTCCCCGCTTTTTAGTGTTAAGATGCTTACCTTCCTCTCATCCAAGAACTTCTTGGTATTGTTCTGCTTCTTCTCTCGCAGCCGGCGGTCTTTCTCCTGCTTGGTCTTCAAGGTCTTGTCGTTAGCAACCTCCTTGCTGGTCTCCATGCTTATCTTGGCTTGGCGGGCGTTCATCTCTTTCAGCTCCCTGGAATATCAGATGTAGAAAATTAGATATCTGTTATGATATTTTTTTTTGTTATTTTAGCCTGCTACAGGTCTTCTAATTAATCTAATTTTAATCTATCAACATCATATTTTCTCAAAGCCATACCTCTCATGTTTTCCCTCCAGCTGCTTCATCTGTGCCAGCTGTGTAGCTTCCATCATCTTCTTGAGCAGGTCCCTCTGCTCGTTGAGCCGGCTGCGGGCGGTGGTCCACTCCTCGACGCGGTGCTTCGCCACCAGCTCGCTCCAGGCTGCGGCCTGCTCACTCACCAGCTTGCGGAAGGCTGCGTCGTTGCTGAGCTGGTCCTTACTGAAATATTAGAAATTTATGGATAGAGGAATGTTTACATGTATTTTTTAATTTATGCGTGTATTATAAAGGTAAGGTAATGTAAGGTTCTCGTATGGACTCCACGAACCTGTGACTCCACCCACAACGTGGACAGATGATCTTATGAAGACCACAGGATCACGCTGGATGCACGCCGCTTCCAACCGGTCATATTGGAAGTCTATAGGGGAGGCTCATGTTCAGCAGTGGACGTCTTACGGATGTTACGATGAATATTAAAAAGCTGAAGAATTTGTTTGGTCTGTGTTTTGGTTGAACGCGCAAAGGAATTTTTAGTTTGAATTGAAAAAATCTTTTTTTGTGTTGCATAGTCCATTTATCTAGGAAGGCTATAGGCTATATAACATCACGCTACGACTGATAGGAGCCGAGCAGCGGGAGTGACACCAGGGATCAGTTAGTTTTTTTTATAAAAAAGTATATTTTATAAAACAAGGGAGTTAACTCACAAAAAACTAAGATTAATTAACGTTTCTCTAACAACGAAATCAACTAGAAAAAAAAATATCGAATAGATACGAAGTCGCTATAATATCGATTGCAGCGCGCTATGAGGCAGAGATACCTACAAGTAACTAGGGAAACCCGCGGAGTGATGTTGTCAAGTTTAATAATTATGCACCACAAACTTTTTAAGTACTCGTATGTCCCTGCCTACTTTTTTAAGTTTTATTTATTAAGCCGACAATGTATATCAAAATATAATTATCTTGTTGGCAAGAATTAGCTGATTGTATTTTCCCCAATCACTAAGTGCTTGTCATCGTGCATACAGCGTACATAATACATTCTGCGCCGGCGCATAATAAAATGGAATAAGGGGCGGGAGAATGATGCATCACGATCTCAAACCAAATTTGATAGAGGCCACGGATATTGACATTGAAATCTGTAATTTTTTCAAACAAAGACATGAAATTCCTGTTTACCTTATTTCTTATTTTTTTGATCATTGTTTACGAATTTTCGGAAAACTGATTTCGTTTCTTCAACAAACGTAGGAATACACACAATGAAATAGCGGTAAACATTTCTCCGTATTTCCCGTTTAGAGCATTTGGCTCTCATTTAGTAACACATGAAGTGAACACTAAACAGAAATCCGGGTGTCTGACTAAAGACAACGTCATTTGAAAGGAATTTCACGTAGCATACTTAGCTGTTTTAGTTTTTTATCCTACTCTACTACTTGTGAAACTGAATAGTTTGTTTGATTGCAGGCGCTTAACTGAAGAAGTACGGGTTTGAATTGAAAAAATACTTTGGTGTTGGATAGTCCATAAATCGAGAAAGCCTATAAGCTATAGAAAATCCGAGTAGCGGAGTTAATAATAATAATAATAATAATAATAATATTCCACAACTATCACACAACGCCATCTAGTCCCAAGCTAAGCAGAGCTTGTGTTATGGGTACTAGACAACTGATAAACATACTTATATATTTCTAAATACATACATATTATAGATAAATTACACCCAGACACAGAACAAATGATCGTGCTCATCACACAAACATTTGTCCTGGGTGGGAATCGAACCCACGACCTCCGGCATAGCAGTAGACCAACAACTTCACTAACCACTAGACCAACAGGCCTGTCAAGTCAGGGAGTTGAAACCAAGGGAACAGCTAGTAGGTAAATACTTGGGAGTGGACTGAACAGCAACTGTTGCAGTTATTGAACTAGAATTAGTCTCACAAATATTTTAACTTTATGACCTTTAAATATTAAGGAATTTCTATTTTTTTTTTTAATTTTGTGGTCTGATCCTGTTTGAAATATTTTCTCAAATGAAAACCAGAATTATGTTCAATGTACCTATGTATCGCACTCAAAGCGTTATGCATGTAATTCTATATCGCCTTTAATAAAACAGCAGCTTTGGAATTGAATTGGAAGACAATTGTTTGTTACTATAGTTGGTGCCAGTTAAGATGGCAATAGCGGTCATTGACCTTTACCTAATAAGTCCTCGTATAATGACATAAGATCAGAATTAGCATTTTTCTGTGAAATGATAGTGTTTACTTGTGAGTCTTAAATATAAAAATAATATAAAATCTTAGTTATAGGTGAAATATTTTTACCATTTTGATATCTTATAAATTATAAGATACTTATATCCTTACAATATACTTACTAATTTATTCGGTACCTATTTTATAAAAATGCTAATTCTGAGTTATGTCATTATACGAGGACTTATTAGGTAGGGGTCAAAGTCCGCTATTGCCATCTTAACTGGCACCAACTATAATACCCTGTACTTTTCCATCATCATTATTGCGGTACAAATTCACTTTGTCCGTCAGGCCTTATCTTGCACGGCCGCATGCGAGGCGAGTAATGGGTGGCTCACCGGCCAATCATGGACCATGTCCGGGTCGGGTCACGGCGCGTCGTGTTCTACGCGCACTTCAAAGAACTGTCAACAATCTGATGGGGCCGCCCCCCTTAGAGGCCCGAAGCCCGCAGGGGCCAATAAAAATCTATCTTGACAAGACCGAAATGACTAATAGTGACTACTAACTTTTTCCCCTTAATCATCTTCTCCAACGCGGAGCACTGCGTCTTCTGTAGCGCCATCTTCTCCTTGGAGTGGCGCTTCCTCATGGCTTCCAGCTCCTTCTGCTGCTTTCTGCCAGTCTTCACGAAGCCCTTCTCCTGGCGGAGGGACTCTACGGTGATTGGCTCGAACACGAGAGGAGGTTCTAGAACAAAGAGAAAGAGATGTCAAAATACGATCCGGATTTATTTAGATGTGATTTGATTTTGGTAATTTAGAAGATTGAGATTATTTGAGATAAGGACAGGATAATTATGGTTTTGGTAATTTGGTACAAGTTAAACTAAAGATTTTCTATGGAAAACAAAATTTGAACCGCGTGCAGGGTTTGAACTTGAGACATTTAGTCAGTACATCCGACGCTCTTTCAAACCGAGCCATCGAGCTTCCTAAAAGAGTCAAGTCTTTATATGTAGATCTTTAACAGTCGTTACAGATAAGTAGGTAGAAAGTGACCCACAATGGTCTAGCAACCAGTCTTACCACGGGATCTAAAATCAGATCATGTCAAAGAGGTATGGAGAGAAGCATGTTAAAAATTAAAAAAATTCAAAAGATTCCACATGCAAACATAAGAAAAAAACAAAGGTTACGGATGCCCTTTATCATATCAAAAAACTGAAATGGCGCTGGGCTGGTCATATAGCCAGACTAACAGACAGTCGATGGACTCAAAAAATAACATCTTGGAAGGGACCACCAGGCGTCAGAATGAGAGGCAGACCGGCTGCTCGGTGGGCTGATGACATTATTAAAGTGGCTGGCGAAAACTGGATGGAGACAGCGAAAGATAGGGAGAAATGGAAATCTCTAGAGGAGGCCTTCACCTTCGAGAACGAGGGGTTCTTACATGCGCCGTAGTTAGATTAATATTTGTCAAACATAGTAGATACGTTTTTTTACATAAAATACCTAATTTACATTTATGTTTTTTTAGTTTTAGTAAGAAATATAAGGCTTTTTTATTTTTAGTTTATTTATTTTACAGGTAAGTAGGTAGAAAGTGACCCTCAATGGGCTAACAACTAGTACTACCACGGGTACCGTATTGCCTTATATCAAATGGATTAAGAAGGTCAGATAGTAGTCAGTCCATTTAAAATACTGGTATTCAACTCCATATTGACAGTTAGACTGAAAACCGAGGCCAATATATGTAGTTGGGAAAAGGCTAGGCAAGCACGGTATGAGCTAAACTTTCAGAATTAAAACTTCATTGGATTTCTCAAGGAGTTTGGCCAGGCGAGATTTGTTTCGTTTTGCATGTAAAAGCTATACCTACTTGTTTTTAAACTGACAGTGCAATATATATGATAGATTGATGTTTCTATTCTGGCAGACGTACTTATGGATGTAAGAAGCGGTTTGACGAGGAATTATAATATTATGTTCCGCAAAGATATCATAGCAATCCACATTCCGGCGAGATTGCCAGAAAATCCTACTAATATTATAAAGGCGAAAGTTTGTATGTATGGATGTATGGATGTATGGATGTATGGATGTTTGTTACTCTTTCACGCAAAAACCACTGAACGGATTTGGCTAAAATTTGGTACACAGATAGTTTATAACCTGGATTAACACATAGGATAGTTTTTATCCCGATTTTATGTTCCCGTGGGATAATTTTCGAGTTGTAGCGGGTGAAGCCGCTGGCAACAGCTAGTAATACATAAAACGATACAAAACTGACTTTTAATGTCGAAATCTGGCACTAAACAGTTTTTATTGTGTGCTGCGCAGGAGTTTCAGTTCCTTCTATGCGAGCTTCCTATATTTTAGGCCTCGTCTTTGCCTCTGGGCTAATTTAAGCCCTAGTGAAGCCTGTCATAAATAAATAAAAAACTAAGCACATAAAACCAAAAAAAATGCATACCTATTCACAGAAACAACACTGCAGTTCTTTCGAGCCATCACTTAACAAAGAACTAAAGCCATACAAATAATAAGTAAAAACAAGATAATACCTAAACAGAACGAAACTGGGCTCATTTTGCTTGGCACACTCACGCGCAGCCTACGAGTATGAAACTCGGCGTATGGAAGATATCTGATACGATAACGAAACATCGGTATCTTGAAATGTTTAAGGTACGTTTAGTGGGGGTATCTGGTACAAGCGGAGCGCGTTTTTGAAGAATGCTGGTAATTAACAAAGGCAATCAAATGATGAATATTATCAGGAAATAATTTAAAGTATTCTTTAAGGGAGGGAATTTGAAAATAACTTCTTTTAAAAAAGTGTCAACAGTTCTTTTTACCCGACTGCGCCAGGAGGGTTATGTTTTTCGAGTGTATGTATGTATGTTTCTTTGTGTTGCTCTGCAGCCTAAACGGCTTGATGGATTTTAACTTGAGAGGTGTCGTTAGATTCGTCTTAAACGTGAGAGTGTCACTGGGTACATAAAACTGGCCAAGTGCGAGTCGAACTCGTGTGCAAAGGGTATTCCGAACTAAAAATATTTTTTTTTAATCTCTCACATTCTATCAAGTGGGGTATCAAATTATAGGATTTTAAACATGGTTTACCAAAATATATATAACTTATATGTTTCAATTTAATTTGGACTGATAAATGCTAACAAAAACTAAAAATGGTAAAATAAAATAAATATTTAAAAAAACAAAAAACCCGACTGCGTAAAAAAACTAAAAAGAAAGAAACAAGCTCAGTAGTTTAGAATTCACTCATTCACATTCACAGTCGGGGCCCCTTGGGAAGATTTGATTGGTATAATTTGAATGGGCCCCGACTGTGAGTGTGAATGAGTGAATTCTAAGCTACTGGGCTTGTTTCTTTCTTTTTAGTTTTTTTACGCAGTCGGGTTTTTTGTTTTTTTTTTTTAATATTTTTCTATATCTGTCCCTTTAAGATTTGTATAGATTGATATGTCAGTGAAGATGATTGATGATGAAACAGTAGCTGAGTAGAATGCAATATAATTATTAGATACTAGCTGACCCGGCGAACTCCGTACCGCCTGAGAAACGATTAAAAAAAAAAAACCTTTTAAACCTTCCCTGGACTTTCCAAAATAATTCAAAACCAAAATCAGCCAAATCGGCCCAGCCGTTCTCGAGTTTTAATCAGACTAACGAACAACAATTCATTTTTATTTATATATATTAGATAATACAGATGTAACAATTTATCTTTTTTTTTTTTTAACTTTGCCCGAAACTAAAAATTTCTTCTTGTATTGTGGGTGCGTTTAAAAACATTGAAAGACACACACACAAACACCCAGACCCGGAACAACTAGTTGCAGATCGTACAAAATACAAATATGTATTTGTTCCGTGCGGGGATCGAACCCGCGACACGCTGCACAGCTGTCGATAGCTCAGCCACTGCGCCAACCGTGTCGTCAAAAATCTTAGAAACACAAACGACATTTCGATTTTACTATCTTGAAAAAAAATAACCATGTGCAGATAACACGTGGTTATTCGATGCAATAGAACTTTACTTGATATTACGTAGTACAAAATAATATTTCTGGACATGGCCTTCACTTACTCAAATATATGCGCCATTCCCGCTCCAAGCGATTCCCAACCCGCTACCTCTTATACCCTAACCCAAACCCCAGCATGGAATGATTCTTAAAATATCTGCTGCATATCATATACTCAGCGGATTAGTTAGGTTAAGCTCTGCGTAAATACAGGTCAGAATTATGAATCCATATTCTATTTGTAGCTTTGCAGATCCCGATAAACTAAACATACGGCTAAAAATCTCCCGTTTAAATCTGACACATGATTTAGCTTGGAATTTACTGAAGAAGTTTATACAGAAAACCGGATTTGTTTATGGAATTGTAATGTTTATGTTGGGCATACTGAGGTGTTGGGTAGAATGGCATGTCGTGAATGAACGGGGAACAGAATTTGCTGATTCTATTTGACAGATTGACAGTTGATTATTATCTTTGTTTGGGTATTGTTTGCTAGTTATTGAACATTAATTGTCCGTTGTTTCCAGACTTAACAACTCGTACGCTTGATGGGTAGGTATTTCCATCATCAAATGACGCATGGAAATAGAGTTTCATTTCATTTACCTACTTTTTGGGAGATTAATTTGTGGAATTCTTTTCTTATTGCTCATCCATACGTAATGAATTAGGATTGTAAATTCTGGAAAATGATTTCACGGGAAATACCGGGATAAGGCTGCGTTTCCACCAGAGATGTGCGAGGATGTGTAGCGAGGAATGTGTTTGTAAAGAACCAATAGAATCGCTTCATTTACCTCGCCTCGGTCAGCACAGCTCTGGTGGAAACGGCTCAGCGGAGCTAGATTTTTGCGATGATTCCCGATGTCCACCCCCAGCTTGTCCCCCGCTGGGGGACAGCGCAACTTTTTCTAAAAAAAATCCCAATGTCCACCCCGGGGTGGACATTAGGAACTTTTTTTAGAAAAAGTTGCACTGTCCCCCAGCGGGGGACAGTGATACGATTTTTTAAAAATATTTTCGTTGTCCCCCACTAACACACACGTAATTTAAAAAATGAGAATTCTCAGTGTTCACCGCGGGTGGACGGAGATACTTTTTTTTACTTATTCCCGGTAGCGGGCCCCCTTTTAACTATTTTTAATACTTTGACTGAAAAAAAAAACTAGTAATGAAATATAAAGATTGTAAATGTAAGCTTAGTTATGAAAAAATACTATTTTAACAATTTCACATACTTAGATCATTTTGTTTAAAACCATATCTTAGTTTGTACACACATATCTTAGTTTGTTTGGCTACACATCAAACTATGCAAAACCAATATAAGCTGACCGTTGAGTGTGCGGAAAGATTTCACAAACTAACTACTACACAAACAAACAAACTGACTAGCCGTGTGTACTAGTAAAGTTTTAGTTAGCATTCTTCTGGGCTCGTTTTATTATAAGTTTGTTAGATGAAAACTTTTAATAAAGCGAGCCTGTAAAATTGGATTAGAAAAATTGGTATAATGTTACTCTACCTTGTATGAACATTTTAAATGATTAAATACTTTTCAGGTGTATATAATTAGAAATAAATGTCATATCCTAGTCAATTTCAAAAGAAAATTTTAAAACAAAATTATTACAACAAATAAACGTACTTTTGAATTTTTAATTATGGTGTTAATTAGAAGATTTTTTTTTTAATAAACGTTGATTTTAAAATGCATAATTTGTTTTTATTATTATTTTAATAATCTCATCATCTTCCTTCTAAAGTCTTTAATCTGTAACGAGTCTTCACTCAAAGTTTACAAAAAAAATTAAAAGGGAATAAATAAAAAAAAGTATCTCCGTCCACCCGCGGTGGACACTGAGAATTCTCATTTTTAAAATTGTAGCGCTGTCCACCCGTGGGGGACAACGAAAATATTTTTAAAAAATCGTATCACTGTCCCCCTCTGGGGGACAGCGCAACTTTTTCTAAAAAAAGTTCCTAATGTCCACCCCGGGGTGGACATTGGGAACATTTTTTAGAAAAAGTTGCGCTGTCCCCCAGCGGGGGACAAGCTGGGGGTGGCCATCGGGAATCATCGGATTTTTGCGCATACAAAACAAGTGAAGGATGCGTGCGAGGGATGTGTACGAGGAATGTGTGCGAGGAATGTGTACGAGGAATGTGTTGCGAGGGATGTGTACGAGGGATGTGTTGCGAGGGATATTTTGTGTCTCGGCTCCCACTACACCGCACCCTCGTCGACACATTTCACAGCTGCGCAACGCATCCGCGCACCACACATTAATGCTCATTTTCACAGCTCCGCTACACATCCTCGTAGGCACATTTTCATCGCACAGCTTTGGTGGAAACGCCCACACATTTTCACAGCACAGCTAGACATCCTCGCACGACACATTTCCTCGGCACATCTCTGGTGGAAACGCAGCCTAAACGGTAACCTGTGTCTAATACAGGGTTGGAAAAAAAACAGTTTTTTTTAAATTATATAAAACAAACAGTTCAAAATGTTTTAAACAAGTGTTTTTTTTGTTTTTTTTAGTTTAGGGCATTATTTCAAATTAATTCGACTATGTTTCTTTTCTAGGCTAGACTCGCCCTAAAAAATTAACTATTTACAAAAAAACGATCAATAGATAACATTTATTTGTACCTATGTTGCGTAATTAAACGCTTCACATTCACCCGGTAGGTATGTTCTAATGTTGATTTTATATTGGGCGACACGTAGGGACTTTCCTAGCGGGACAGGCGGCGCGCCTCCTATTCGTTCGTAGAATAGTTCATTGTTCATAAGGTATATCCCCGCGCCACGGTGCGGGGCTTTACCTTATGAACAATGGACTGAGAAACACCGATCTACTTATAATATGTCTAAAAAATAGGGGGAATTACTATATTTCTTTCGACAGCCGACATTAGGGGTCGAAGTTTACGTTTTTTATTTATGACTAATGTTGTTTATTAATTAAAATTGTTACAATTTTAATTGTTTTGAAATTATTATGATAATGTTTCAAAAATAGGTGCTATCTTGTCCCGTACAAATCCTGGTACTTAGATATTTGTTTGATTGAATGAAATACCTACATAACATAAAAATAATGTTGGCGGCATGTTTGACTTTATATGCAATTTTATATGTTTGTAAACGCACCCACGACACAGTAGAAATTCTTAGTGTGGGGCAACGTTTTATAAAAAAAAAATGATTAAGTGAATTACAATGCCATTGAAAGTTCAAAAATATAACAGCAATAGAGACTCGATTGGTTTTATGTTGAACTATTCAGACTCAAATACTTATTATTTTATTTTCATTTTATATTCAGTTATTGCGACATGAAAAGTAGTTTTAAAACATGTTTTTTTTCGTACTGTTTTATACAATGTTTTAAACTTGTTTTAATCTTTGTTTTTAAACATGTAATAAAAAACACTGTTTAATTTAAAACTGTTTTAAACACTGTTTTAAACATGTGTTTTAATACAACTTGTTTTAATCATGCCAACCCTGGTCTAATACGAAAGTTTGTGAGGATGGATGGATTTAATATGTTTGTTTTTTACTCTTTCATGCAAAAACTAGATGCTAAACGGATTTTGATGAAACGTTACATTGATAATTTTTATGTTAACGTGGGATAATTTTTGAGTTGAAGCGGGTAAATAAAATAGAATAGAATACTCTTTATTAGGCACACCATACAAATTACAGATATTATATCCAATACACAATATCTTTTAAATAGGGCACTCAATGGGACGTCTTATCGCTAAAAGCGATCTCTTCAAGACCAACTTTGGATGGATTTGAAATAGAAAGGAGAAACAATACTGTAAGTAGTTTACGGTGTACAATTTACCAACAAACAAACATACACAAAATATATAAACGCAAAACAGCGGCGAAGCCGTTGGCAACAGCTAGTAGTATAGATGTTCTTCATCTACGTATATTTTTGTTACACGTTCTGAGATCACTGCTGAAACTCATCATTTTATGAGCACCTCACGTCAATAAATAAAAATTAAGGTAAACAATATTCTACCTAGTTTTTTCTTGCCTTTATTTTACACAAACAAAGCATACTCTTTCTTACCACAGGTTTGAGCATAAAAATATTTATGATCCCAACACCTACGTAAAAACGTGCATAGTGAAAACGTGATTTTCTGGTAGATAAAGAACTTGATCTATGTGATCTGTCAAGTGCCGGATCTAGGGGGAGGGCAGACAGCTTCCGCTCGCTCATGAGCAGGGGAGGGGGCGCCGAAGACATAAACATGATTGCTTGCTTGTAAACAAAAGTCTAAAATTCCGGAGAAAGGAGCAAAAAATTTGCAAAATTTGAGCTCGCTTCGCTCGTTGTTACATTGCTCTTATCCCTAGATGCCTATAATGTAAAAAGCGGCAATAATCACCCTTCAGGCATTTAACTCCTGCCTAGTTCACAAGTCAGTTGTAACAAATTCAGGATAAGATCAGGACTAGCAGAAACATTTTTTTTTAAATACGTCTCATACATTGTGGAGACTTATTTGATCGAATACATAAGTTTTAAAACATCCTCTCCAAATCTGACACAAGTGTTGTGGCCGTATCGACTGCCGATATGCTAAGTTATTATCAAGTCATAAAATCCACTGTATTTTTTCTATATTTAATATTATTTTCTTTAGCCAAACATAAAGTTACAGTGCCCGAGCGATTGACTGTTGTGTTGCGTGTCACAGGTTCTATTCTCACACGGTAGCACCAAAAATTCCTAGTGAAGAGGCAAAAAATATACCTACATGTTTTTTCTACAACCAAAATTAAACCCTGTATCAAAGCATTAAGGTCTTACCAGCTTTCTTCTCCTCGATCTGCACCTTCTTCTCGGGCCCGGTCTCCTCGATGCCCAGCTGCTTCACCTTGTCGTTGCGCGCGTCTGCAGCGCCCATGAACGCGCGAGGGTCCGACAGCGCAGCCATGAAATCTGGGAAGAGGAATCAGAATAAGTCTGAGTGTAATATTGGACTGCAACGTCACCCCGCTGTCCATTTTGACATATGACAGCTGTCATATATACAGTGTGAATTTTTCAACTGGGCGTAGATGGCTAAATACGAAACTATGAGGAATATCGTAAAACGTTGAAAGGAGTCTCGATATATATTATTTTATTTGGGATAAAAAGCCCCATTGGTGACTTCCAAGAAGGTTTTGCTAACTAATATTTTTAAGTTGGTTTGAGAAATTCTGAGGCGCTACTATAAGAGCAACTTAACTTCGAGAAAACACTTTGATTACAAAATGTTAATATTTTTTTGATTTTCTCTCTGTAAACTCAATATTTTGAATTTATTTATGTCTATGAAGGATACTATAGTATATTTTGCCAAAAAAAGATTAAAGATTTTGTGCTCTTCCATTGCTATGGTTTTTCCCTTACGCCTTTAGCTAAGTGCATAAACAAATATACCTTCAAATCCATCAGGCACGTAGATCTTCAGCTCGATATTACAGAACAGCATGGGCAGAGACATGGGGAAGTTGGCCTCCGTGCGGAGCGAGATGTGTCTGTAGCCAGCCTGCAGACCGTCCAGCGGCAGGATGCGCTGCCCGAGGAGCTTGCCGTTCTCGTCGTACACGCCGAAACGAAGGACGGCAAGGTCGGGGAGGACGACCTGGTGGACAGAAAGATGCATTAGAATTCTTCTTAGTCGCTACGTTCTTGGCAGAGTGGTCGCGGTCGTCAGGGGTGGTGGCTCGCTTTACAATTGGCCACCATTCCTCTCGCACGGCTGTCTTCCTGGTACATTCGTGTAAGTGACCATTCAATGCAGCCTCGATTTGGTCTGTCCAGCGCATTGATGATTAGGTTCAGAATACTAATCTTATAAAACACTTTTGCAATCTTATATAGAGACAGTGAATTCCTTTGCGCTGCATAGTGTTCCAATAGCATTGACAGATAGTGCAGCATCGTTCTTTTCTTTAATCATATTTTCAGAATGGCACTGTATAAGTGTATACGTAAAATCGGTATTTGTTTTCTGTGGTGGCATCGGGTCAAAGTGCATAGCTTAAACCTTTTACCGACAGAACGCGATCCGTCCCGGCAACACGATCAAGCGATACGATCTGTTCGCATGCGATATTTGTAACCTATGGATGTTCATAATACTTATGTGCTTTTTAACACGTTCGCGCGCGGGGCTCACTTTTTCGAAACATGTGATGGAGCACTGTTTTCCCCCATACATTTTTTTTAGACGTATGGTGACGTTCTGCAATATATAATCATTTTTAATTTTTTTTATTAAACACTACTTCTCGATACGTCGACGTGCAGTTACGTTCTGCCACATTTTATCCTTAAAAACGCATTAAATTATACAAAACGTATAATTTAATGCGTAACATTCGTTTGTTGAGTTTCATCAAATTCGTTTCTATCTACAACAAATAAATGAAATTAATTAAAGTAAGTGTAATTATCGGTATATAAATATTTTATATATACATACACATGAAATACACACACATGAAATATTATTTCAATCAGCCAACAGGACGTAGGTCAAATGTAATTTACTAGATTTTATTACAGACACACACAAACTGTCTTGGCGACACTGTAATGGTTGGACATAAATAAAAGCTAGTCAAATTACCATTACTAGTCAAAAAGTGTTTAAATCTTATATAAACAAGATTTAGTATTTACTGTAATGCCCGAAGAACATGGTTGTGATGGATCCGAGTTTGTATTGTCACTTTTTTAATGTTTTTCTTCCTTCTTGCTCGCTTTGTTTTGTTCATCTAAAACAATGGAATTTCTATGATTAGAACTAAAATAAAACTACTCTAGTTGCTCAAATATAAAAAAAAATATTGTATTTTATATAATTCACACTCTATTATTTAAATCCAGTATAAAATATGTGATAACTTACGATTTTAAAGTTTCGT
Organism: Agrotis clavis; assembly: GCA_954870645.1. Lineage (NCBI taxonomy): Eukaryota > Metazoa > Arthropoda > Insecta > Lepidoptera > Noctuidae > Agrotis > Agrotis clavis. Next base: position 23,244,902 of record OX940930.1, read on the forward strand.
CACCCTGGAGCTCACACTACTGTACACGTGGGTTGCGTAACAGCGCACAGCCCGGCAGACAGTATGGCGGAGCATACTCCAGTTGACGACTATGGACGTTCTGCGTTTGTGGGTAGGTGTCTTTGTATGTGTGAGAAGCACCCACAAAACGCTTTCAAATGTCGATGCTGTGTGACACTACGAAATCAAGATTTTGATATGTTGTGGCACTGTGACGTCACTATACGAGCATTCAATGAGAATTGGACGTTTCCTTACGTACTGAATGATAGAAAAATATAAAATTTGACGTATCGATACGTTGTGCGACATCGTATCTCGGTTTTTTTACGTATCCATACGTTGTGAACGCGAATGTGTTAACTGTCGGCGTCAGATCGCGTTCAGGCTTTACGGAGATCACATATGCGATCAGGGGGCGTATTACAAGCTCTTAATTCCTGTCAGTTTACGCCTTAAAGTGAACTGCCTTGCTTAGTCGTATTACGATCACACAATGACGGCCAGTAAAACGGTCACGTGACCTCATACCGACTTCTGCCTGTGCTTGTGCCTGGAAATTTCGTATTACAAGCTACATAATGACATTTCAAGGCCGGATTAACTGTCAAAATTGGTATCTCCAAAATCATTCAGTTTACGCCACTTTTTTGTAACTTTTACTGACTTGTTTCTTTTAATTTGTCTTTATACAGTTGAAACTATCTAAATTAAACTTTGGTATTAATAATGGAGGCACTACAGAATATCTGGAGAGTGCATACACGATATAATCTCAGCTGACGAGCTTTACATAAAAAGACGACAAAGTTTTTACCTTTTACGACACATATACACTCATTTAATGAACGCTAAGCAATAAATAGATTCATATACGTAAACATTTACTCTTAAAGTAATATATTGTTCTAAATAAAAAACATGTTACTCCTGAAAAAATTGTTTTATTTGTCGTAGTTCCATCAGAGTAAGAAAAAAAATATACAGAGCTTAGATTTGAGACATGGTGACGAGAAATGGTATTGTACAGTCCAATGGAGCCAAAACTTGTGTTCAATATTTATTTGGGTACATTGGGCAGTCTTCAATGTATCAGCAGACATTTTTAATTTCACTTCCTCGATTGCTTCTGGTACCACAATTTCGCAGCCAATCAATTCAAGAGAACTAGGTACACTGTCTTTCGGTTTGAATAAACGTCCTAGGTTTTATCATTCCTTCACTTGTTGAAACATTTCTAGCTCTTGCTTTAAAAATTAGAACATTGTTGTGTTGGAACAGCTCCATTTTTCAAAATTTTCCGCTCATGACTTAGTCCATTTTGTTTCCTTACCTTCTCTGCGGTAGGAAAACGGTGTGCTTCTTTATTAATGCAGTAAAAAGCACTACATAGTGGCATTATAAATAAATAAAATACGATAATCTTGTTTGTTTTGGTAAACAAAACCGCCACAGACTAAAAAGTATCGCAATACGATCGTTCAGAAACAAACCCCTTTGTGAGAGTTTTATTTGGTATTAAGTTTTTGCACAAAATGACACTAAATGTTGCTCAATTTGATTGTATATATTTAAATTGTTATTAAAATACAGTTTAACTTAAATATCTCCTAAATTTACAATGAAAAAGATTTTTTTCACACACAATTTACAAAACCGGTAATCATCGGTAAATTGTCGATTCGATTTTTGAACGAATTCGCTAGCCCGTCGTAATCATCCAGAGACAAGCAATCCAGGATGATTCCTTGCAGAATTACATACGTCATAATACGAAATAGAACAAACCTGCTTAAGACCGTAAATTCAACTGCCCGAAAACTGCAAGGAATTAAAAAAGGTTGTAATACCCCCCCAGGTCGGATCACCGGAACAGATCAAGCTCTGTCAGTAAAGGCCAACCAATTAATAAAAAATTGCGGTGCGGATCGCCAACTTGATACTAGCTGCAGTCATTTTGCATTTCTGGGATTTTATTATAAATCTGACCTTACCTACTATCGTCTCCGTCGTTTTCTTAATTCGGAAGATTTTAAGACAAACCTGCATCAACAGAATACTATATTTCTGCGCAACAAAATAAAAATCAATGCGCACCTTTCTGAACAAGAAGGCCTCCTCATTATAGACGGGATTCAGTCCGTTGGCCGGCACCATGCGTGTCCTGAACTCCTTGCGGATGGTGTCTGATGGTAGACCGTACATGTCCACCTCCACGTATGTGCCGATTTTCTTGTCTGACAAGAACTGGCCGGCGATCACCTGGGAACAATTAATAAATGCTTAGAAAATGCTTAGTTTTACAAAATGTTAATCGGCAGGCCACATCGCTCGTAGAACTGTACCCCTAGCACGAATCACTTTCGAAAAAGTATTCTTATCGTCTTGGAAAGCATTTTGTATGGGAACTTGAACAGCGCCTCTGGTGAGCGTAATTTAAACTAATTTTCAGAACATAATACACATAATTAACAAAACTAATAGTTTAATTTACGCTCACCAGAGGCGCTGTTCAAGTTCCCATACAAAATGTTTTCCAAGACGATACGAATACTTTTTCGAAAGTGATTCGTGCTAGGGGTACTGATAACCGCTGGGGAAGAAAAGTTCTGTCACGGTGACCACGGACCGGAAGACGCAGCGTAGGCCTCCCACTAGGTGGACCGACGACATCGTGAGGGTCGCGGGCAGCCGATGGATGCAAGTGGCGAATTGTCGTTCGGCGTGGCGGTCTAAGGGGGAGGCCTATGTTCAGCAGTGGACGTCTTCTGGCTGATGATGATTAATCGGTCATCCATGGTAGAATTTATTGTTTCTTCTACCAAAAAACTCAAAAAAAAAAAGAAAAATTCCATCTTATCTTTTTAATACAAACTCAGAAATGTTTTCTAATTATGTTTGGCGACCGTTCAAAGAATATTTCTTAGCGTAAATCTATGTGGAACTACTTATTTTCCCATTTTCGGGTACAAATAAAAAATAAACCTAATTACCTGCACAGAACACTGAGCAGCAATGACCCCGTCTACGGGAGCATCAGCAAATGGGTCGAAGCTCCTGTCAGCTCGTCGCATGAAGTCCGGCTTCAGCAGGTAGCCACAGTTACCGTTGTACTCGAACTTGCCCTGGTTCAGCTGCATCGGCAGATCTGACGTCTGGAAGTTCAGCGACACCATCTGACAGCCGGCGTTCCAGAACACCTGGGGAGAAAGGTTTGGTTTAATTTCTGTATGATATGCCCAGAAAAAGATGAGACAACCTTGAATAATACCAGGAGAGCTGGTTTAAATAAAGCGACCCAGGAACGGAGCTCATATAAGGAAATGCCTCCCGCATTGGCCCAGAAGTAGAACAGTTAAATAGAAAACAAAAAAGGATATGCTTTCTTATTTATATTATAGGTATTAGGTACTGTTATGGTCTTTTAATTAGTGACAAAGAAGTACACATGGTTTATCCACTTGGTGGTAAGAGACTTAAAGGAGATGGCTCAGACATGGTCTACGGTGGATATGTCGTGGCGCAGCTTCCAGAGGCCTAAGGGCGTTAGTTCTTTCATATGGGGCGTCCCAAACTATACTCGTACTCGTCAATATGGGGTAGGAATAAAAAAAACCTCATTCTGGTCGGCCTGCTTAATGCGATCTCAAAGAACGCGATACAATCTGATCGCATGCAATCTCTGCAACCTATGGAAGTCCATATATATGCTTTCTCACTACGTCAGATCGCATCGCGTTCAGCCTTTACAGAGATTACATGCGATCAGATCGCATCGCCAGATTGTGTCGCCGGGACGGATTGCGCTCTGTCGTTAAAGGCCTTTAGATCTTCTATGACCTGGGGGATATTAGTGGTATTACAACATCTTAACCAGGCTTGTTCCGCCGAGTGAAAGTGACAGAGCTATTCAAGTCGTCTAGCGCCATCTCGTTCACTCACTGGAACAAGCCTGGTTTTAAGACGTTGTAATACCCCCCCCTGGTAGCCTACAATGACGTCTTAAACCCAGAGAAGTTCCAGTGAGGGAAAGAGACAGAGCTCTACAAGTCGTCTAGCGCCATCTCGTTCGCTCTCTAGCTTTAAGATGTCATGGTAAGCCACCTGATAAAGACGCTATTTACTAAAGTTGTATTCTGCTCAGTTTTAGTACCTGTGGCATGTAGTTGGAGGAATCAGCTCGGGTGCCTTTGGGGTAGATCCTGGACATCTGCCGCTTGTTGTAGTTCACGAAGTCGATGGCTTGTGTCTTCAGGTAGTTCATGCCGGTGGTCTCCGCGAACGAGGACATGTTGTGGTAGATGTTCTTTTCTATAAAAAAATATAGAGTTGAAATATGTCGTACGAGTATGTATGGGTATGGTGAAATACGAGTATGTAGTGAGAGACGCAAGAAATACGTAGACGGTTTGTAATCATTTAGTTTAGTTATATTTTATTTTTGTATTTATTATTTCTATAGTAAATTCGGTTTTATGTTTAAATAACATTGAAATTACAAATAACATTGGTTATAAGAACAGGGCCTGTAAGGATAGTTTTAGGAAATTCAATAAATAAACTCACTGTCGGCCTCCTCAAAGCCCTGGAACTTGATGGGCTGCGCGTAGTTGACCATGGAGGACAACCAGGGGTGCACGTTGGTGGTGGAGCCCGTGTACGCTACTGGAGGAGGGGCGTCGTCTCCTGCTGACGCTGCTTCTGCTACTATCTCCTCGGGCTGGGAGGGAGAGACAAAATAAATTTAGGTGCGAAAAATCATGAGAAAACATCTTAAGGAGTTCAACTCTATTTGGTAATGATACTCTATATGGAAACGCCAAAAGGCGATAAACTAAGCATGAAGAAGCAATAAATGCTTCAAGCGATGGCGATATTATGGCCGCCTATTGGCGTTTCCATACAGTATAACAGTATATACTAAGTACCTCACTGACAGGTCATTCTCCTTCAATTCCTCTTATTTTTATTGTCATATTGATGTAAAATCGACTTTGATCTTTGACCCACCATAAGCTTATTTTCGTAGACATTCAAATACAATTAGGTCCACATCCGCGTAAACATACATAATGTAACGACCTTGATTTTTGTTATTTTGAAGTAGGTACTTATTCAAACGATTTATTGTCATAATGGGTCATGATTCAACTTTGTCGATTGTACCTATACTCTAAATTAGTCGAAGTGATTGCGCAGATTTGACATTTCTAATGCCTATAAAACTTGTTTTTTTTCAGAAACCAATAAGGTGCTTGAAATAGCCACATACCTAAACAAAATTTTTGAGTAATCTAATATCTTTAAACGAGCATTTCTTGTATATTTATTTATTTATAATTATAAAATCAGGATCTCGAAAACGGCTCCAAGGATTTTCATGAAAGTTACAGATTAGGGGTTTTTCGGCTCAAGGAATCGATTTATCAAGGTCCCAGGTTCGAGAAAAGCTCGGTTCCCAAGATATAGACATTTTAAAAACCGAGCGAAGCTCGGTCAACCAGATATTGTAATTTTAATTAAAGTAATTAGATTTCAGATCGAGAACACTGGTAGGTACTTAACCTTTTAAGTATCTACCTAAATGTATGTCAACAACATAAGTAAATCACTTTTAAACCTCCGTAAATATCCCATTGTCTACCAACCTTCTTATCAGTGATGACAACAGCACTGGCATCCTCTTTCTCCTCATCCTCAATGACAAACTGTCCCTGACGGAACAGCTCCAACTCCTGCTTCTCAACCTCGGGCTTCAAACGCTTGTTCTTGATCAGGATCTTGCGCCGCAGCGCTGAGGGGGGTGGCAACGGGACTCCAGGTTCCAGCTGGAATTTCAGGGACTTTGTATTTAGGAACAGTTGTTGACCATCTGCCTAGCCTTTTCCCAACTACCTATATTGGGGTCGGCTTCCAGTCGAACCAGATGCAGCTGAATATCAGTATTTTATATGGAGCGACTGCCCATCGGACCTCCACAACCCAGTAACTGGGTAATACGATACCCCATGGTAAGACTGGTTATCAGACTTCTGACTAATAGTAACGACTGTCAAAGATCTACTAATGACAGCCGAGGCCAACGGCTTTACGTGCTTTCCGAGGCACGGACGAAACTCGCTATGACAAATGGTCACCCATCCACAGACCAACCATGGCAAGCGCAGCTTAACCCGGAAGATCGGCCTGTGCGGCTGTAATAATTTAGCCACGAGCTCCTAGGAACAGTTGTCACAGTATAATTACGAGTAGGGTGGGTAGTATTTTCTCTGCGCTGTGTGGGAGGTGGAAATCACACTGGAATGTACTTTCGGGGTAAAAAGTAAGTGTTCCCCAGGGCATGATCTACCTGTGTGCCAAATTTCGTCGAATTCTGCTGCGTGAAAAGAAGATAGACAGAGTTATTTTTGCTTTTTAATAATTGTTGTTGTGTAGTTATACAACCCACTCCAATTGATCAAATTGGTTTAATAGATTTCAACTCCATCATTAAAGAAGAAGGTTCATATTCAAGCTTGAGGTAGATCGGCATATGTGACGATGGCTATAGTGATGTTTTTGGGGGTTTGTGTCGAAACTACAAGTTTATTGTAATAACAACAGGTTGTTCCATTTGTAAGGTTTTTCCCAATAATAGACTGAAAAAATCTAATTAGTCCGTAAGTCAGAAAAAAAAACACGTATGTTTTCCTTTGTTACGTAAAACAAAATTGATGAAGATACGACACTATTATAATTGGCAAAACGTCACAAGGAAGTACAATTTTTATTTGCTTCTGATGTCACAAACCGACTCTCGAATTTTGATGCGTTATATCTTTCTAAATATGTAATTGTTTAACAAAGGAATAAATACGTGTCCATTATTTTCCAAAACTTTAGCTCTGACGGACTAATTACATTTTTAATTTATAATTACTGTCAAATTGCCAATACTCACAGGGTGTTCGGGCAGTGCCTCTTTCAACAGCAAATCCCCGAGGATTTCATCGCAGTACTTCGCCAGCTTATATTGCTGGGCTTTGCAGCAATGGTTCTCAAACGACAGGATCACTGGGTAATCTGACGTGACGAAGGCCGTGTCTCTGAGGGCGTAGATCACGTCTTTGAAGAGGATGTCGGTGCACATGGCCATGCCGTGGGTTATGATTGGCTCCTCGTCTTCCCCTTTTCCGTCCCAGCAGTCGAGTTCCACGCATCTGGAAGGTAATGGTAGTGGTTTAAAAGATTTGCAGGGGTTTGCTATCGAAGGGGTGAAAATTACTTATTTTGTCCTGAGACGGGGTTTGGCGCCCGTAACGTAGTGAGCGCGCTAATAGTTACTTAACAGGGACTGCGAACTGAGGATGGCTAATAAGGACCTACTTTCAGAGTATGAGTAATGAAAAATGGTTTTTGAAATCGCTTTATTCAATTTAGAATGAATTGTAGTCAATTTATGAAAATCAGTGGGGTTATATTTATCATAGCGTTGCAATTTATGAAGAAAAAAAGAAAACAATAACCTTTAAGTAGTAAAAGGTACCGATAAGATAAACTTAAAATTAAGTTGGTTTTCTCTCTTGCAGTACTTAGACATTTTTAATCAGATTTTTAGTAATGATAGTCCTCCTAACCGATTTCCGCCATACGGCCAATCTCAGCTGAGATTAGCCAGAATTCCCTCAAGAAAAACTAAAAATAAACACGAAGACCTATAGCCAGAAAACTCTCAATCAAAGGCAACACCTTGCCGCAACATGAAACCAATTACTAATACATCATCAGAGATTAAGAAACAACCAAATTTATAAACTCAATAATTAATAACCGCGATCAATTTGTATGAAGTCTTGGATCCCAGATTTATATGTTGCCTGCCAGATAAACTTGACACGAGAAGCAATAAACTTTTAATGGGCGAAAGTAGGATTTACGAGGAACTTTAAAACCGAAATTTACATAACATGAACATCACGCATGTGTTCCCCGAAGGGTTAGGGCAGAGGGGTACCAAATGTATCTTGCAAGTTATGTTTTTAAGCTCTATTGCACGGGAGTCATTTTCCATGGAGGTAACTCCCTCATTTCTATCAATAAAATTATTCTACACGTGGTATCGGAAAACAACCCTCCCAGCATGGTAGCCATTTTGTTTACCACTCGTCGCCTCTTTTTGACGAAAAAATTCATATTCATAATCATCGTCATCAACCTATATTAATGTACCCAATGTTGGGACACAGGCCTCCTCTCTGTGAGAGGGAGTGCGCCATAATCCACCACGCCGACCCAGTTCGGGTTGGTAAAAGTCACAAGTTTTCGGATTTTTGAACTGTATATTTTCGTTCCCTGACTATCTTTTACTTCATCGTTTTGAGAGCAGTGTTATTGAAATAATTTACACAAAGTAAGACGCCTGGCTGGTTTCGAACCAAGACTTATAACTCGTAAGTCGGGGCCGATACCAATGGACCACCACTGCTCCCCGATACCATTGCACCATTTACAGTGTTGTTTCAACAACATAACAAAACATTCAATTAAAAACATTATCCAAGTTACGCCTTGAGCTCAAGTAGCATTGGGCTCAACTTAATTAAGTTCCGAAGTTGGTTCTCAGATCGTGCAAGTGTGAAGACAAAGCGGATAAGATGTAGCTGAAAGTTTCAGTAAGCGTCTACTTTGTTAAGCTTTCGATGAGTAACTTAACCTGTCATTCAAATAAGAGCCTTAAATCATGTGTCATATAATATATTTCATAATGTCAATATGAAAAAGCCAACGGCGGGAAGTCGGCGCGCTTACCGCTACCGTACAACTCGCCTCGCAGCCCGCACGCTGCAAGCGAGCTGACGGCGTGCTTACGGCGCAGCGGCCGACTTCGAGTTGCTAGCGAAACAAATGCCTTATAACAATTATGCACACGGTGACAGCAAGCTGCACCTCGCAGACGGCGCGCGAACTGCGAGCTTACACCTCGTGGACAACGCTCAGTTAGCGCGCTAACGGCTAGCCGTTGTCTAAATTCAAGGTGACGCCGTGCTGCAGCTGTGCAGTGCGGTGCTGGTATAATGTGCTATGACCTTTAAGCTTCAGCAGTTTAACGCAATCTTCGGTTATGCGATGGAATTTATTATATTAGTTACATGAAAATTTAATTGTCTTAGTTATTTTGTGGAACATGATTTAGGCTAAGTAACGGGTTTGAAGATTTTTGTATGGAAGGGTGGTCCTAACGGTCACCCAATTTTTTTTTCAGAATCGCGATTCACAACGTAAGTATATTTCGATAGAGGACACTAAGGTAGGCCGCATACTCGTACACACGTTTTCCGAATTTCTTTTCCTAATCTGGAATTATGATTCGAATCTCCGTGAGACTAGCGCAGAAGTTGGATTTTTCCATTTGGAAAATATACGAACGTGTGCTCCACATAGAACACTTTGCATAAAATATGAGCAGTTCAGCAGTCTGGTTTTCAAAATAGGGAAAACAAGGGTCATTGTCTAATCTAAGGAGTTCCCGTCATTGGTGATTTTGGCCTAGTGAGTGGTAGTTAAAAAAAAACTAGGCAATGACTACACACCTGCAACCAGCCAGCAGGACCTGTCGATACATCTCCACGGAACTCTTGCCGCCGAACTGCCTTCCAGACAAGTAGGTGTTGTGTGAGGAGTTGATGTAGTAGTGGGCGAGGGGCTGGTCCATGTCCATATAGTTGTCCAGGCGGTCAAGGAACACTGGAGCGTTCTCGTCCGACATCAGGTAGCGGATCAGACCGTCTTTCGTGAGGCATTCTGGAAAGAATGAAGATATTATAGGCAAAGTATAGTCAAACCATCATGGCCCTCGTAAGACTTTACCAATATAATGTCAATAAATGAGTCAATAATGAGTTCAGCTGTTTCTTCTCAAAATAGTCAGGTACGAAAAACCGGCGTCATCTACATACAAAAGATGACGTGTAAAAGTGTTGATATTAAACTACTTGCAAAAATAAGTATCATTTCATTTCATCAATTAATTTTTTTTGGGACAGGCGCACCACAGTATTCCCAAACCACTGCAACTCCTAAAAGCCAGAATCAACAGTGGCAACCACCAGAAAAGCACCGAGACAATGAAGCTCGACGTGTCCCGGAGAATGAATTTACCTGTCTTGGATCCAATCAAGTCGCCAGTTAAATCATGAAAAATATTCACATATATTTTTTCTTTTGTTACGTTAACCAAAATTAACGAAAAAACGCCACTTTTAAAATTACGTCACAAGTTTTTACTTGTTTCTGACGTCACGAGAGAAAGATATCACGCATCAAAACTCGAGAGTTGGGGATCTCGAATTTTGATGCGTTATATTTTTGGCGTCCATTATTTTTCAAAACTCTAGCTGACAGACTTAAAGATTTTGGAGGCTTCCAAAGCTTTTCATAAACAATTTACATCTGCATTGAAAACGGTTTAACCTGCAGCGTAGCCAAATCGCAACCAAATTGCGCGTATCTGCATTTTGGCATCTTCACAGACATCTACTCGGACCAATTGAATATTAAGAACCTTCTTTGTTGTTCAGCTGCCAAAATGCCGTCTAGCTTAAATTAATTGTAACTATAAAGTGGCCAAAATGCAGATTTTCCTAGAATGTCAATTTATGTTAAAATTACATCTTTTAGGTAAGAAACACGACAAAAAGGCATTAGCTCTTTGACAGGTTATGTAACGAAGTTTCTAGAGTTATTAATTGCACACTACTTGTTGGTTGATCAACAATTTACTGATAAACGCTTTAATCCTAGATTTAAGTTGTTCCAACCAAAATGAGTAGAATTATGGCCAAAATGAGTAGAATAGAGATGAGTACAATTATGGCCGTCGGTTTTAAGGCCTGACGCTTTCGGGAGCCCTGATGAAACCCCTACTAAGCACCTTGCTATGTTCGACCTGTTGTTAAATGCACAACTTTAAAAGGAATTGAGGTATCAGACGAAACAAAATGGTGCGATAACTAGTCCTTCGGCAAAGATCATCACTCACTGGAAGCCTGAGGGAGGACATCGCCGTCGAAGTCGACCGCGGCGGAGGTGATATTTATGACGATCTGATCATGTTCGCAGGGTAGGCATGGCCGGAAATTGCCCAAAAAAGAGAGGTTTGGAAGGAAAACGGGGAGGTCTTTGCCCAGCAGTAGCACACAAACTAGGCTACTAAAGAAAACAAACTATATTACTTGAGCAGATCGTGACAAAAATAGTGAAACATTAAGATACTCACTGTCAGTCTTCGCCTCATCGCACTGTTCATAGGTGTTGATGATCTCAGCAGCTCGCTTCTCATCGTACAGCGGGTACAGGATCTCGTTCAGTCGAGGGTCTCGCTGCTTCTCATTCAGGAAGTTCACGAACTGTTCCAAGTTGATGCGGTCAGACTTGCCTTGTGTGCTGTAGGGGTTAAAGTTATTGGTTGATAAGAACTATTAGTAAAAAAGGTGAGAGTCAGAATGGCGGGTGTACTTTAGCGAATCAAATCGGACTTAAAGCTCCATCGTGCAATTAAATCGTAAAACATCCAATCGTAGATAATCCGTTAAAGGCAGAGGGTCTCATCAATAAATAAAGTGCTAACACTGATGAAAGTAAGGTAGGTGTAAATCTTAGGCTTAGGTCCCAGTGTTGACAAGAAAGCGAGTAACTAAGTAGGGTATAGGTATATGGAATATTTTCTCGTTAAAAAAACTCTCAAATGAAGAAACAGTGATCACCTTTCTTTTTTTGGGTGGTAAATTCATGTAATGACTCATTAGATGAATTTACCACTTTAGGGCGGGAGGACTCATTAGTAATGAGTCCTCCCGCCCTAAAGTCGGAGCGGAAGGGATTATCAGACTCTTGCTGACTGAAATATCACCTTGTTCCTTCAGTTTTTTCTTTCTGTTTCTAGTGCCACGGTGTCCTTATGTTTATAAGGAAAATAAGCACCGCGTTTTTTTTTGAGGTGACCACTCGCATCACTTTAGAGAATTGTTACATCAATGAATGTAACTATTCTCTAAAGTTGATACTGCTTAAACGGGCAAATCCTGTGGTGACCGAAAATTACCAGCCAGGACTTATAAACTAAATTCATAATTAAATGAACGTCACTAAGGGCACCCACGGGCTTTTAGGAGCACTAAGCCGAGGCCCGAACCCACAGCCGTTCGGGCCTCGGCTTAGTGCTCCTAAAACCAAACATACGATGTCATATGACATCTACTACCAAAAAAATACCAGTATCAACCCGCATGAGCACGTTTGATGGATACGCAAGCAACCTATATGCCAGCAGTGGAAACATTTTAGGCTAAATATTGTATTGCTAGTTGCTATTACGACATGCTTACCGCCATCCGCTGGCGGTGGGACGTTAACCTTAGTAGAGCTAACCGGGGTCGTGGTCCCTCTTCCCCGGAGGACGATAAAACAGGGCTTAGGGAGGTATCAAGTGGATGGACATAGATTAGTTGAGTGTTTCTTTGGCATACTGATTTTTTATGAGGATTTATTTTGATAGCATCTTCTGTAAATTGGTTAGAAGAGTGAATTGTTTACACTGGCGAGCGAAAAATCCATTTTGAAGGTTTAACTGTTAACTTTAAATTGAAATAAATTCATTCAAATCACGCCATTATTTGAGGAGCTATCGCGAATCAATTCCAGTGATTGACTCCATACTTTTGCTCGTTAGTTTAATAAGTATTGGTACTTACATAGATCTAAACAGCTCCTCAATATCATTTCTAGGGCAGATCTTATGGTACAGTGCATAGAACTTGTCAAAAGTGAAGGCTTCCTTCTCCATAGCTTCATTCTTCCCTGAAGGTAGACCCAGTTCTGACAGGCATTGGTAGACCAGCTTCTCCGTTTTGCCTGACGCGAAGGTTCGGGCTACTACCTTTACTGGGACCTTGCCTCGAGGGTCCGTCAAGAAACAGAGGCGCATCCAACTGGAAAATAAATAAGTGATTAGTAAATGAATTTTGAGGGATTAAAAAAATAGGCAAAAAATTTGACAGCATCAATAAATTGCAAATTTAATTAGTCCGTCCGCGTCAGCTAGAGATTTGAAAATAATGGACAGTTGGACACGTATTATTTATTTCGTTAAACCAATACATATTTACAAAGATATAACGCATCAAAATTCGAGAGTGAAGGCTCGTGACGCCAGAAGCAAGTAATTCTATAATAGTTTGTGACGTTTTCTTCGTCAATTTTTGGTTAACGTAATACTAGAAAAAATACATGGCAAATCTTTTTTGATAATCTAACTGGCGGACTTATTACATTTTTTCAGTCACATGGGCTATTTGGAGGTGGTTCTATTGACTGTTCAAAGAGTAGACAGCGTCCAAACCAAAGCAATCATCGCGCGTATTTTTGAACGTCGCATTCATGTTCGGCGAACGCGAACGCTAGGTCACTCTGAAGATTCATTTTATCATATAATTGACACTATAATTATTTGTTTTATCAGCACAGCCAAATTTACCTCTGGTTATATCGATATTTAGTTGTTAAAAGTTGTATTACTTAATTCTGCCGAATGACGAAAAAGAAAGCATAGCCCATGCACATAAAGGACAAGACACCACAACCACAGATAACCTCCTAAGTTCTCCAGAATAATATCTTACTAGGACATCCTAAAGATCCTAACTTATTACGGGCCTAGTGCTTACCTACACTGTAAGTCTAAAAGTCTAGATTCATCAACAAAGATACGGGCCCATGAAAGTAACTCGAAACATTTGAGCGTTTAGTCTCTATTATTTTAGCATTCAAGTTTTGAAATACGACTGTCCAATTGTGTTTTGTTCTTGCTCCTAACTAATATTGATGGTTTAGGGGCAAAAATTCCGGATTCACAAAATGGCAATTGAGTCGCAAAAGGACAAATTATCAAAATGGCAAATTCTTTAGAACAAATGGTACCTAGTTATAGTATAATATTGAACTAGAGCAAATGGCAGTTATTAGGCCTATTCTTAAAATCCCTATCCCATCTATGTTCAAGTTTGATTGGTACCTATATACCCAAAATATTCCATAGGTATTCAGGACAAGTACAAACCTATGAACACCTTCCTATATCGTATTCAAAATCACATATTCATTGTCCATTCATTATATAAAGACATCCGTACATATCTACATAGCAAACGACCAGGTTCCATTGAAAAGCGCCACATTGAAAGCGTTGAAATGATACAGTATTGAATACAAGTCCCATCTCGTTCTATTCAGCTCCATGACATGTGAACTGAGAACTCCATATTAATTTATAATGACATCCACGCTGAATACGTCGGTACGTCGCCTATACAGATGACACATCAACCTACACACCAAATCTGTCTATAATTTATAATCAACTTTATCACACAAGCAATATGTTTAGATTCGATTGAAAAATTTAAGCTACAGATGAGTTGATAATGGTTTTCATTTCAATGGTGTTTTATAAATTTATACAAAGTAACAGAGTGTATTTTCAGTCCCTTTTTTATGAATATCTGACCTGCAATTAATCAATCATTGAATTAATGCGTAATTCCTCTTGTTTAGACTATTTGTCAGACTTTATAGGCAACAGCATAAAATAATATAATCAAAAACTATTTATGTAAGTAGGTACTATTTTTTTGCCAATATTTACGTGATCATGGCCTACCACCACAGGTGCAGTAAGAAAAATTAATTTTCACGTTTATTTCATCTTTAATTATTTGAAATATTGAGCGAACGATATGAAAGCAATATTAATGCACACGCAGGCCTCTTCTCTGTGAGAGGGAGTGGGCCTTAATCCACCACACGGGCCTAGTGTGAGTTGGTAGATGTTACATGTCTTTTTTGGTTATATATAGAACACTATATTTCACGTTTTAGTAAGGTCTTTGCCCTAACAAATTTTTTCTTACCTACCATGAACTAAAACAAACAGATGTGTATCATTATACAATGGAAAAAATGTTGAAGATTGATGTTATTTCAATTCAGTAACGAGATACGATCACGATAGATAAACATCTATCGTCTAAAGAAATACGAGTAAACACTCGTATTTCTCTTTTTGAAATGACGAACATTAATAAAATGTTTGTGGATCAATGACTGTTGTTGCTAAGCTAAATTAAACCTACTTACAGTTTCCAATTAAAGGACTAAAAAGTCATACTGAGATAAGTAAACAATTTAATTATGTACTAGTCATCAAACATCATCATTTCAGCCTATTGCAGTCCACTGCTGAAGAGCGCCACAGCGCACGATCTCCAGCTTTTTTCATCCAGCCACTGCCAGCCACCTTCTTCAGGTCATCGGTCCATCTTGCCGGGGGGCGTCCCACCCTACGCTTACCTACACGCGGTCTCCGTTCGAGAACCTTCCTACTCCACCTTTTTCATGTATTAGTGGAAGATAATTATAAACTACCTAAGAGCAGTGGTGGCCCAGTGGTATCAGTCCCGACTTACGAATTGTAGGTCGTGGGTTCGAACCCCGCCGGGCGCATTACTTTTATCGCGCAATTTATTAAATCACCACTGCTCTCAAAAAGGTGAAGGAAAATATCGTGAAGAAACCGGCATGTACTAGAACCAAAAATTCGGAAACATGTGACATCTACCAACCCGCACTGGGCCCGCGTGGTGGATTATGCCCCACTCCCTCTCACAGAGAGGAGGCCTGTGTCCCAGCAGTGGGAACATTATAGGCTGATGATGATGATAAACTACCTATCTGTGTACCAAACACCAAAATCCGTTCAGTAGTTTTCATGAGAGAATAACAAATATTCAGTCATCTTTCCCCACAAACTGTTGTATTTGGTAAAGAAAGAAGTACAATGGAATTGTAAAAAACCGCATATTGTGCGCACAGCTAATGAATTGAACTATCCTGTATTTTCTGATAGCTAAAACCTTGGTGTCTTCAGGTCAAAAGAAAATAGGTTACTTCTAGGCAAGTGTACTTTTTGCCAACCCGCACTGGACCCGCGTGGTGGATTATGGCCCACTCCCTCTCACAGAGAGGAGGCCTGTGCCCCAGCAGTGGGAACATTATAGGATGATGATGATGATGAAGTGTACTTCACCGTCGACCATGTCTTCGCTTTCCATTAGACGAGATAGTGGTCAAAGGCGAGCCAACCGCTAAAAAAAGAAATCATCGACTAAACGATTTAGCAACACAAACACAAAGTCAAAATCACAAAAACATCCATTTATTAGAATTACCCCTAGATTAGCACTAAAAGCTTGCTTGCAACTCCATTTAATAACCATAAATCAATTAGGTAATACCTCCTTATATATTGATAAATCATAGAGGGTCATTCTACATGATTTATAACTTCAGTAATTGGTATTAAGAAGAAAAATTACGGTTGGAAGTTAATTTGCAGAATGGCGATGGCTAATCTATGGGAGTGCATGTTCCGAGGTCTTGGGGGTGGGAACCTTTTTATTTTATTAGTATTAATGTATATTTTTAATTGTGTGGGGGCAAATTACCCCCACATGACAACCACAGAAACCAGGCCCCCAGTCCCCGGCAGCTCCGCTATCCCTGGCGCGGGTAGCGGTCAAGGTAACGGCGGAGCAGGGGGTGCTAAGAATCTCCGGAAGAGATCCGGCTACCCACCCCCACGACGACTGGCCCTGGTAACACACAACATACGCACATTGAGGACTGACGAAAAGATCTGCGAGCTGGAAGAGGAGCTGAGCAAGTTACACTGGGACATTATGGGGTTATGCGAAGTCCGTAGAGAGGGGGAGGACACCGTAACCCTGAAGTCTGGTAACTTGCTCTACTACCGGGAGGGCGACCAACAGTCCCAAGGTGGTGTCGGGTTTCTCGTTCACAAGTCCCTCGTAAACAACATAATAACCATCGACAGTGTGTCGAGCAGGGTGGTATACCTAATACTCAGAATATCCAAAAGATATTCGCTGAAGGTCATTCAGGTATACGCACCGACCTCGTCACACTCCGATGATGAAGTGGAGACTATGTATGAGGACGTAAGTAGGGCCATACATAGCTCCAAAACCCACTTCACTGTTGTTATGGGGGACTTTAACGCAAAGTTGGGTAAGAAAAGCGGTGATGAGTTGAGAGTGGGGCAATTTGGGTATGGGCAACGGAACCCTAGGGGACAGAGGCTGGCCGACTTTCTGGAGAAAGAGGAACTCTTCATGATGAACTCTTTCTTCCAGAAGCCGCCTCACAGGAAATGGACCTGGCTGAGTCCCGATGGTTTTACGAGAAATGAGATAGACTTCTTCATGACCGACAAGAAACGGATATTCAGTGATGTCTCTGTGATCAACAGGGTAAAAACCGGTAGCGATCACCGAATCGTAAGAGGCTCGCTGAATATCAATGTTAAACTTGAAAGGTCCAGCCTGATGAAGTCTACGCTCCGACCTACTCGGCCCCATATTCAAAACCCCGAAAGCTTTCAACTCGAGCTCTCTAATCGCTTTGCTTGCCTTGAGAACTTAGTGTCAGTGGACGAGATCAACGACGGGCTAGTGGAAACTGTCCGCACAGTAGGGTCTAAGTTTTTTAGACCCTGCCGTAAAGATAGACCTCAGAAATTGACCGAGCAAACCCTAAACCTCATGGCTGAACGACGTTTGCTACAGTTGCAGTCTTCCGATGACGCGAAGTCATATAGGCAGCTCAATAGACGTATATCTAAGTCCTTGCGACACGATCTGCGTCTCTTTAATACGAATCGTGTTAAAGAGACCATACAGCGAAACCAAGGCTCTAAAGTGTTCGCAAAGGACAAGTCTATTGGGCAAAGCCAGATGACAAAGCTGAAACGGGAGGATGGCAGCATAGCGTCGACCAAAGCAGAGGTTTTAGGCGAGATCGAGAGGTTCTATGGACAGTTATACACGGTCGCAAAGCCCGTTGACAGCTTGGTAGGAGATCCAAGAGCCAAGCTGTCCCGACATTATACCGAAGATATCCCGAACATCAGTCTGTACGAGATTAGGATGGCCCTGAAGCAGCTTAAGAACAACAAGGCGCCGGGCGAGGACTGAATCACTTCAGAGCTTCTGAGAGCGGGTGGTACACCGGTACTTAAAGTCCTCCAGAAACTCTTTAATTCCGTCCTCTCCGAGGGCAAAACGCCTGAAACATGGAGTAGAGGTGATGTGGTGCTGTTCTTCAAAAAAGGTGATAACAGCCTATTGAAGAACTACAGACCCATCACGCTTCTAAGTCATGTTTACAAGCTGTTTTCAAGGGTTATCACGAACCGTCTCGAACACAGACTTGATGACTTCCAGCCTCCCGAACAAGCCGGTTTCCGAAGAGGCTATAGTACCATAGACCACATCCATACGCTGCGGCAAGTTATACAGAAGACCGAAGAGTATAACTTGCCATTATGCTTAGCGTTTGTGGACTATGAGAAAGCCTTTGATTCGGTGGAAACATGGGCGGTACTTAAGTCACTCCAGCGATGCCGTATTGACTATCGGTACGTCGAGGTGTTGAAGTGCTTGTATAATAACGCCACCATGTCGGTCCGAGTACAGGAGCAGAGCACGAAGGCGATTCCATTGAGAAGAGGCGTAAGACAGGGGGACGTTATCTCTCCGAAACTGTTTACTGCCGCAATGGAAGACGCCTTCAAGCTCCTGGAATGGCAAGGACTTGGCATCAACATCAATGGCGAATACATCACTCACCTTCGGTTTGCCGACGACATCGTAGTCATGGCAAAGTCGATGGAGGAACCCAGCATGATGCTCGATGGCCTCGACCGAGTTTCACAACGGGTGGGCTTGAAAATGAACATGGACAAGACGAAAATTATGTCAAATGCCAATGTTGTGCCCACCCCAGTCTCTGTTGGAAACTCGGTACTCGAAGTTGTTGACTCATATATCTACTTAGGACAAGTAGTCCAGTTAGGTAGGTCCAACTTCGAGAAAGAGGTCAACCGCCGAATCCAACTCGGTTGGGCAGCGTTCGGGAAACTGCGCAATGTCTTTTCGTCCGACATACCTCAGTGCCTCAAGACGAAAGTCTTCAACCAATGTGTGTTACCAGTGATGAGTTACGGCACCGAAACGTGGTCTTTCACTATCGGCCTCATCTCAAAGCTCAAAGTCGCTCAACGAGCTATGGAGAGGGCTATGCTCGGTGTTTCTCTACGTGATCGAATCCGAAATGAGGAGATCCGTAGACGAACTAAAGTCACCGATATAGCCCACCGGATTAGCAAGCTGAAGTGGCAATGGGCAGGCCATATTGCTCGCAGAGCGGATGGCCGATGGGGTCGAAAAGTACTAGAGTGGAGACCACTAACCAGCAAGCGCAGCGTAGGACGTCCACCAGCAAGGTGGACAGACGACCTTATAAAGGTCGCCGGAAGACGCTGGATGCAGGTCGCTTCCAACCGGTTTAAGTGGAAATCAAAAGGGGAGGCCTATGTTCAGCAGTGGACGTCCTACGGCTGAGATGATGATGATGATATTTTTAATTAATAAAAGAGTGACCTATATTTTAAGTCAGGCTTTTAAAATAGATACTATTCGACTGGTTATTTTCCCGTTCCCGTACCTTGTACGTTCAGTATAAGGTACATTTTGTGGAATATTTATTAGGTATTATTATTAATTAACCTGTACTGTCCCACAGCTGGGCAAAGGCCTCCGTCCATTCCTTCCAATGTTCATGACTTTGCGACACCTCCTTCCAATTCTCCAGGAAGGCATCCAGTTCGTCCCGCCATCTCCTTCGAGGTCTACCGCGGCCACGTGTCGCTGTTTCAGGGCATCAAACGAATGGAATAATTGGGAGAATTTAACTGATTAAAATATCACCTAGTTCCTTTGG
Organism: Agrotis clavis; assembly: GCA_954870645.1. Lineage (NCBI taxonomy): Eukaryota > Metazoa > Arthropoda > Insecta > Lepidoptera > Noctuidae > Agrotis > Agrotis clavis. The sequence continues at coordinate 23,264,792 of OX940930.1, forward strand.
TTGTCCTTTTCGTTCCAGCGTGCCACAGTGTCCTTGTTCAATTACAATCGGCAAATAACAATGAGAAACTAAACATCTACTAATTGTTTTCTTTCGCTTTTGTTAGTTCGTTGCCCTATTTCTCATACAAAACAGAAATCACAGTCAAATAAACAATTTACATTTACCTAACATTACAAATACAATGGATTCCATTTTCTCGAGACATCTAAAACAAGGTTGTCTTGTACCTAATATTTATCCATTTATCCCGACGAACGTGGGAGTATATAACCAACGTCAAAACTTGGTTAAGTAGGACAACACTAGTTAGTGAATATATTAGTGTTTTTACTCTTGGCAGCTGGGTGTAAGTGAATTATGAAATGGTGAATATTTTGGGAAAGGGACCTGTTGGTGGGAAACTTTCATAATGTGTTCTGTCGTTAGGTTAGGTTAGGTAGTTTTTGTTGCGTTTTTGTCTGAAGTTTTAACATAATATTTTAACATCCACTGCTTGGCACCTATTGGTTATAGCGTGATGTTATATTTATAGCTTATAGCCTTCCTCAATAAATAGGCTATCCAACAAGAAAAGCTTTTTTTCAATTCAGTTTTTGATAAGGTTTTGTCAGTTTGCTTACTCTGCTGGCTATCCCCTTTACGGTGCCGCCATTTTTTGTTTTTAGCTATTGTCAAACAAGCAGGCGAGGCGAACGCGAAGCGAGGAGTTTTTGTTTGTAATGTATGGAATTGTTTGAAGCCAGTCACATAGATAGACTATCGGATCGCTTTCGCTTTTCTGTGTGACTGGATTCGGACAATTCCATACATTACAAATAAAACGCTTCGGATCGTATTCGCTTCGCCTGTCTGTCAAACACAATAGCTTTATTATCAGCCCACATTTCGGAAACTTATGTCATAACGAGCAGGACGCACTGGTTGAAGACCTTAGCCTTACCTTCTTCAAGCATTGAATTCATCTAAATCAACAAAAATAAGCTTTGAAGAATATTATGTTAGGTACCTACTTTCCCGGCGTCAGCTTTACTGGTGGTCGCGCGAGCTAGCATCGCTGCGCGAGGCGTGCGTTGCCGCGCGACGCCGGTACTCCAGGCTCCGCAGGCGCCGCACCCGACCTCCGGATGCGGCCGCCGTGGAGGCGGAGCTGCACGAGGGCTACAGGGCAGCGAAGGCCGCCCTCCGCGACGCAATCTTGCGGGCCAAGGAACAGGCCCGCAAGGAGTTGCTGGAGACTCTGGACAGGGACCCATGGGGCTGGCCGTACAGGTGGGTGCGCGGAAAGCTCCGCCCCTGGGCCCCCCCGTTGACGCAGAGTCTCCAGCCTCAGTTCGTGGAGGACGTGGTGAGCGCCCTGTTCCCATCGCGAGGGGAGCATGCTCCCCCGCCCATGGCAGCTCCGCCTCGGACGGAGTCTGATAGTGAGGGCGAAGCTGACGCGAACGCGGACCACAGCGACGACGACGTCTACGATGCTCCAGAGGTGACCGAGGTAGACCTGAGAGTGGCGGTACAACGGCTCAAAGCCAAAAATACCGCCCCAGGACCCGACGGCCTGCCAGGAAAAGCCTGGGTCCTGGCCTTCGGGACTCTCGGGCCTCGACTGGGGGGGCTCTTTAGCGCGTGTTTGGCGAGGGGCCAGTTCCCGCTTCGTTGGAAGACGGGGAAACTGGTCCTCATCCAGAAGCCCGGGCGCCCTGCGGACTCTCCGTCCGCATTCCGGCCCATCGTGCTGCTCGACGAGGTGGGCAAGCTCTTTGAGAGAGTAATTGCAGACCGCCTCGTCGGGCACCTAAATCGGGTGGGCCCGAACCTGTCGGAGAGCCAGTTTGGCTTCCGCAGGGGGCGCTCGACGGTGGACGCCATCATGCGCGTTAGAGCCCTCACGACGGGGGATGCAGTGGCCCGGGGCAGGGTCGTCGTGGCGGTGTCCTTGGACATCTCCAACGCCTTCAACACCCTGCCCTGGAGTTGCATCAGGGAGGCACTCCGGTATCACCGGGTGCCGACCTACCTCCGTCGCACAGTCGAGGACTACCTGACGGACAGAGCCGTCATCTACCCCGGTCACCGGGGAGAGTGGAACCGGCGAGAGAAGTCGTGCGGTGTCCCACAGGGATCGGTCTTGGGACCGCACCTGTGGGACATCGGTTTCGACTGGGTGCTGCGCGGCGACCTCCCTCTAGACGTCAGCGTAATATGTTACGCTGACGACACGCTCGTCCTGGCGGAGGGAGTGTCGCACCAGGCGGCGGCCGACTTGGCGACGCGGGCGGTTGCGATAGTCGTCGAAAGGATCCGGCAGTTGGGACTCGAAGTGGCGCTGCACAAGACAGAGGCCATGTGTTTTCATGGCCATCTGAATGCGCCACTGACAGAGTCCCACATAACGGTGGGGGGGGTTCGCATCGGCGTCGGGGGTACGATGAAGTACCTGGGACTCGTCCTCGACAGCCGATGGAACTTCGGGGAGCATTTCTCCCGTTTGGCCCCAAGGCTGAACCGGGCATCAGCCGCCCTCGGGCGGCTCCTGCCCAATATCGGCGGGCCAAACGCCCCCTGCCGGAGGTTGCACGCTGGCGTCGTGCGGTCCATGGCCCTCTACGGGGCCCCCGTGTGGGCCCTGAGCATTCGGACGCGGCCGGCAAAGCTGGTCGCATGCCAGAGGGTCATGGCAATCCGAATGATCCGAGGATACCGCACGATCGCCGGCGAATCGGCCAACCTTCTTGCCGGATCACTGCCCTGGGATCTGGAGGCGACTGCCCTCCTGCGCGTCTATGAGTGGCGCGTGGAGGCGCAGCGTCGGGGTGTATCCCCGCTGCCTCGAGAGGTCGAGGCGCGGCGGGAAGAGCTCCGGCGCGATCTCAGGGCAGTTTGGAGAGAACGACTATCGCAACCGAGGTACGGGCTAGCCGCAATCGCGGCTGTAAGACCCCTCTTTGAGGAGTGGCTGGATAGGTCCCACGGCGTCCTCACCTACCGCATGACACAGGTCCTCACCGGACATGGCAGCTTCGGGAGGTACCTGTGCATGATAAAAAAGGAGGAAACGCCCGGGTGTCACCACTGCGAGGATCGCCCGGAGGACACGGTGGAGCATACGGTGCAGGACTGCCCAGCTTGGGCGGAGCACCGCCGTGTCCTCACTGCGGCGATAGGCGGAGACCTCTCGCGCCCGGCATTGGTTGCGGCCATGCTGCGGGGCGAGACGGAGTGGGAGGCGGTCGCCTCCTTCTGCGAAGCAGTCATGCTCGCGAAGGAGGAGGCGGGCCGCTTGAGGGAGAGGATACCGTCCTCCCTCCGCCCGAGACGCAGTGGTAGACGCCCACGGCGACGGATGTCGCGGGACGATCTCCGGCCACCGTAGGCGCGGGCATGCGGGCGGCGAGTAAAGGGCAACTCGCTGTCCGACCATGGACCATGCCCGGGTCGACGGCGCGTTGTGTCCCACGCGCGCCTCAAGGAGCGTCAGCATGATGACGGGGCCCCCCTATAGAGGGCCACAGTCCTGCCGGGGTTGCGGGACATACGTATACCGCGACTCCGGCACACAAAGGGCTAACGAAGGACACCGTGGATTTTAGTCAGTACAAGTCTGACAGTCCCTCCCGCCCTGCCCGGGGTTGGAGGACTCATTTGATGATTTTGCCACGTAAAAAAAAAAAAAAAAAAAAAAAAGGTACCTACTTTCAAATGTTGAGAATGTTTTCAGACTCAAGTATCTAGCTTCACTTATAAAGTATTAAATCTTTTAAACGCCTAAATTGTACCACGCACTGAGGGCTGTGTAGCAATTTAGGTTTAATTACCTTTAAGAACTCTTTGAAACTTTAGAGCATTGTTGGCACTTTTACCAGTTTCCCTTTATAACCGAAAAATGGAGGAGGTAGGAAGCAATACCTGCCATGTGGTTCGATAAAAATCATTTAGTTTAGTTCAGAACTTTTTATTTACCTAATGAGCATTTTTCGCTTAATGTGTGCACTGTGCATGGACGATGTTATTACCGGTGCGGTGCTACGGATAACAAAATTCTAGTAGGCACACATGTAAGAAAATTATGTATTTGACAAGAATTTGAGTTGAATACTACACCTATCATTTTCCTCGCTGTGATGAGGGGAAAAGTTGTGTGTTGCGCTCGGCAGCAAAGTACCTTTAAAACTCTCGCTACGCTCAGGATTTTTTCTACCTAGTTTTACGCGATTTACCGTGGCCAAGTCACCTGTATATTTAATCCTAGTCGTCTAAAACACAAGTGAGTAAGGGCCAGTCATTACCATCATAAACGGAGGGTCATTAAGTCATGTTCCACACAGTTGAGTCCGAACAGAGCACGTCACATTGAACCGTCTCTCTTTCTTTTGCGCCACGATATACGAACAGAAAATGACGCAATATAAAGATGTAGGTAACGTGAATAAACAGGATATAAATCTTTGGTTCTGTAATGTCAAAACTTTACTAATGAAATAGTATAGCCGTATAGGATTGTTTATATTTTTTATTAATCGTTACTTAACTACATAGCTAGTATAAAACAAATTAAGTTCCCGCTGTCTGTCTGTCCCTATGCTTAGATCTTTAAAACTACGCAACGGATTTTGATGCGTTTTTTTTAATCGATAGAGTGATTCAAAAGGAAGGTTTAGATGTATACATATAACAAGCATAATATAGCAGAGATTTCACCTGTGCGGAGCCGGGGCGGGTCGCTAGTAATATTGTAATTTGTCTTTGCCTAATGTAAATATTAAAAAAAAAATGAAACGGCCATTTTAAAATATAGATTTATCAAATGAGCCCTATTATTTTCCATGGCGATCCTTAAATAGCTCTTTACGTTCGAGGGTCATGGTGACCTAATAAGACAGTCCCGCCACCCTGGCAGGCCTGGCCTTCTAAGGGCCACGGCACATTGCTCACAGCTCTTTGAGGCGCGGGTGAAGCAGGACGCGCCCCGTCGACGCGTCCCTATGTTCTGTGATTGGACGGCAAGTCACCCGTTAAACCCCCTACATACGCTTGCCGTGTTTGCCGAACACAAAGAGACGGCGCTATACTAAGAAAAGAGATAGAATTATTTGCGTCTTGCTTTCTGGTATAGCGCCGTCTCTTGTTCGGCAAACACGGCAAGCGTGTGTAGGGGGTTTCACTCGCTGTGCATGCGGATAATTAGATGTGCTCACGGCACATCTAATTATCTAAGTCTTTAAGCATGGAGAAGGTTCAAGGCGCCATGAATAGTGCTACCTTAGAACCTCCCACTGGCAAGTTGCCAAACCGAAGTTAAAGTTGCTACTTAACGGACACAATGCGTCGTAAACTTACGTTTAATGACGTCTGCCGGTTTAACGACAATCTTGGTTTAGTAGTTCTTTAAGAAAAGTTGTTATAAGTTCTACTGATTGTCAAAGTATGTTCTTAACTTGCGCGGGCATGCGGACGGCGGTACCTAATGGGTGACTTGCCGTTCGATCATGGACCATGCTCGTCGTATTCCACATACGCCTCAAAGAGCTGTCAGTAATCTGACGGGGCCCCCCTTGGAGGGCCAATGCCTGCCGGGGTCGCGGAACTGTCTCACCGAACGTAAAGGGCTAATGATCCATGGCAGCGGAGATTTGAAAGTACGAGTCTGACTGGATTGACACGTACCAGGTACCTATTGATACTTCTTGTCCCGATGCAACATTCCTGTAAAATAGTTACTGAACTTCACGCTAGTCACTACTCTCTACCTACCTACATTTAACTACAAAGCTTAACACTTAAATTCTTTGTAATCAGTTCATTTTCAAACAATATTTCATCAACGTCAGAGATTTTTTTGCTCGAATGGATTACCAAATCATCCAAAAACGCTCGTTAGTGAGTTCAAAACCATTAGAGGGTGTGGGGGGGTGTTTTGATTGAAAGCCTTCCGCTTCATTAACCTTGGGAACCAGCGAGCAGTTAAAGATCACTTAAAGTTCAGCAAGGCTTGGGGAATCTATGGCGGGGTCGATGACATTGCGATGGGGAAAATTGAAAAACAGAGGGTTAAATTACGGTAGTTTTCAGGCCTTTATACAAAGCGCGACCCGTCCTGGAGCGGGGGACACGATCTAGCGATGCGATCTGGCGATCTCTGTAAAGGCTGAACGCGATATACGCACTGAACCACTTATGGACATCCACAGGTTACAGAGATCGCTTACGATCGGGTGGTAATCACTTACGATCAGAGCTATACAAGTCTTCTAGCGCCATCTCTATCACACAGTTGAACTACTCTCGCGATGTGATAATAAAACGTCATGGAAGCCCCCCAGATCGTTTCGCCGAAACGGATCACACTCTGTCGATAAAGGCCTTTAGTGCCATGTCTGGATTATTCAATCATTCCCTCTGATTTTTTCTGAATGATTGCTGAGTCAGGTAAAATTTGTTTGTGTTTTAGACCATCCAGAACGCCAAACAAAAGAATTACCATTTAGTACAGCGCGAGATAAAAGGAAAGGCAGAAAGCATATATGCAGCAATCTGCTGAACAAACCTATTATATCTGACGATGAAGATCCTGGTTGATATTACTTTCGGGAAAGAAAAAGAGAATAAAGCTGTAGAATATTGAAAAACGTCACTTCAATATCATACCAAACCAATACTCAACAGCAAAAAACTAATTTCGTCGAACTTGATATAAAATTGATTTAAAAGAAGTTGAACCTTCTCGGCGAGACGTGCCACATGTTAGATATTAATATTTCTTCTTCGATGGCAGCGCGTGCAATATCCTGCAATCTTGAACGGAAACTAAGTTGCTGTAGTTACTTTTATGAAGGCCATTACCCACAGTGCTAGATCCGTGCCACTAATACGATCTGACGATAATTATGATCAGCAGTGCTAGTCTCTATAAACACAGCCTTGTGACGGCGCGGCCGAAGAGCTCACGCCACGCTGGGACTAAAGTTTGCCATTCACTAAGCTACTGACAGCGGCACTATCCATTACACCGTCGTATTGACAGCTACTGTCAGCTGTCAAATCTGACAGAGTGACGTCAAATTTAGCTGCGTTAACTGTTGACGTTTCTTAGTTCGCCGATGTAATGGGGACTAAAGTCCCCAATGGCATTTGTGAACTTTTAAGACCTTTGAAAGTTATGACAGTTTGGAGACAAAAGTCCCCATTGGCGTTTCACCAATCGTGCAGTGCGAGCGGTGAGATCTCTCGCTGTATGATTGGATGATCTCAAAGCCTTCGCGTAAAAGAACACAACGTAGAGATCCCAGCGATGTGATTTCTTTTAGTAACCAAACACTTTTAGTAAACAAAGGCTGCTCGTAGGTATGTGATCCACCTGTCTCCGGTGACAGAGATCGCGTGATCGAACGGGCAACAGTAGTGATATTCGGTATTATTTACGAGTTCACTTCACACAAGTGAGTATTATAATTTCTTTGACATTATTTATTGCATAATGTACACATGCTTACAGCTTGGCTCAAGCTAGTGGATGCGTTACCCTGTTAGGGCGCAGCAAAAGAACTTGAAACTAGAAAATAAAATGTCTAAGTAATTAAAAGAAATATCTACTACTGTTTATTGTACCTATATTTTATAGGAACTACATTATATTGATAATTGATTTGAATTTTTTGATTGATGACTAAAATAGTTCGGATCAGAGTCAGTGCAAGACCCTTGCGATTCCCTTGCGAAACGGATCTTTGGATCGAATCCGGTCGATACGATCCTAGAACTAGGATCGTATCGACCGGCACGGATCGGGCTATGTGGGTACGGGCCTTTACTCTTATATGGATCGGAACGATTAAATGTCAAAGGTAGAATAGGGTTACGACTAAAGGAAAAATTCTTACTTTGCAAGCATTTTCTTCCTTTTTTTTTAAATTCAGTTTTGTTTTTGTTATGAGTTTTAGCTTTTTCCTCTTCGTCAAAATTCTAGTTTTTATAACGAATTTTTGTATTTATTCCATGATCGTATTATTTTTTGCTTCTTCTGTAAAGGTTTTTTGAAATTAACTGCTTAGCATTGCTTTCTCAAATAAATGAATAAATAAATGTCATTACAAACTAAACAGAAACAAGGAAGACTATCTTTGACGCAGTAGTGTGTTGTAATGTCTACAATTAAACATTGCGTGTTTCATATAATTACTTGCCTTTGTCATGCAATTACTTATCCAAGAATAGTAGCTACCTTTTAAACGGACTTCTAAAAAAAGATGTAGGTATATCAGTTCAACCTGTATGTTTGAATGTATGTTTATCCGCGATTATCTCGCGTTTGCCTGCACCGTTTTCGATGCGGTTTTCAGAAAAGTGTTCGTTACATTCTGGAGAAGGTTTAACTATACTACAATAATCCACAGTTACTTGCCCTATATGTTTAAGCTACAAGCCTACAATCACCACTCAATTTTCTATCTCGCTTCTTCATTGTCTTAGTGACATTTATAATAACAGAATATACGACGATATTTCCTTTTTTAGGCCACTAAAACAAACGAAAACCCTTCAAACTTTTGATAGGTATCCTACCTAACTTAGGACCCTAGGGTGCTCTAGGGCTCAGGTCTATAGCTGCTACCACAAACGAGTCCTCCAACCCAGGGCCTGTCAGACTTGTACTGACTAAAATTAACGGTGATCTTTCAATAGCCCTTTACATTCTAGGGTCACGGTTACCCGATGAAAAAGTCCCGCGACCCTACGCTACTGCTTGAAACTGTGGTTTGGTACAACTTTTCGTAAATCTATTGTGGTTATAATATGTGGGTAGTTTGGTCCATGTGCAATAGTTCTATGTTCGTATTAATAATAATAATATTCCACAACTATCACACAACGCCATCTAGTCCCAAGCTAAGCAGAGCTTGTGTTATGGGTACTAGACAACTGATAAACATACTTATATGTATATTTCTAAATACATACATATAGATAAATTACACCCAGACACAACAAATGATCGTGCTCATCACACAAACATTTGTCCTGGGTGGGAATCGAACCCACGACCTCCGGCATAGCAGTCAGGGTCACTAACCACTAGACCAACAAGCCAGTCAATATATGTATTATCTTAATACGATTCATAATATACTCAGAACCTTAAAATGGTGTAGGTACTGCAAAAGTACCGCAATAAATATAACGAAATAAATGACGAATATCTAATGACATTTATAATTGACGCTTTAGAATTTAATAAAAATAGTGACGATAGTTTTAAAATATCTACAAAACCAAAGGCTAAGCGTTAAAGATTTGTTTCAATTCCGAACGAATTCAAATACTGATAAAACAAATGACATTTGAAGTTGTTAAAGAAAATAATGCATATTACCAAATTCTCACAAATTAAGTAAAATAAGCCAATAGTAAACACTACTGAATGAATGATGCAATTTCACTTTTTTTTTAATCAGTGTAAGAATTTACTAAAACGCATTAATGTTTATTGCGCAAAAATAATATCTTTGCCCGTCACCACAGACTATTAGAAAATACATATAGATGAGAACCTAAAACAAAAAAGCAAAATTAAATCAACTACGTACTGTTTCATGAGGTTGGTCCTGGGGCAGGTGTTGCTAATTTTGTTGTTGTGGAATATCTCCCGAATGGCTTCTTTCCATGCCTTTGACAATAAAAGCGAATGAACGAATGGCATGCAGAAAATCGTGCAGAATAACTTGTGAACTTTCCAAGGGTCTTTCCAGAGGTTTATTTTAAAATTATTCTATATTATCTTTCCTTTCCCAACGATACTGGGGTGGGCTTACGGCCTATCCGGGTGGAGTATGGAAAAGAATGCCTCTCATTCATATTAACCTTCAAAAAAAGGAGGAGGTTCTAAAACATAAGTGAGTCCTCCAGGAAGTCGCTTTTATAAAAGTCTAGCGGCCCGGTACGTGCTTCGCTACGTATAACATCCCCATTAACAAAATGATCCGCCATTTAGAATTCATTTGTTACAAAAATGTGATAAACGAAGAACCGCCCGACCGATTTTGTGCAAACTTCACATAAACCATCTACCTACTAAATAGTCCGAACAAAACCTAAATATTTGGTTTGGATAGGTCAGCCCGTTCTTGAGTTATGAAATTACAACGAAAAGTGGCATTGATTTTTTTATATATTGATTTAAAGAAAACATAGGTTTAATTTAGCTTGCAGTTCTAAAATATTTATTGTGTCAGTGGTGTGTATAAACTTTTAAGTACTTACATACTTCCATATCCATCATACAATTTCAAAGATTTCTTGGAAACATTCATAATTGAAAAAGAGTTCATTAGCTTAAGAATTTATTAGTCACATCCACGGCATAAACATAAAACTTTAGCTATCCAGTAATGAAGATTGAAAACAATTAGCACAATTTTTAACTTCGTTCAAAACCAAATATTTTTGAGAGACAGTAAGTTATTACAAAGTACGGTACATAAACAATGGAATAAGTCTAAATATTATTGTTCAATTGTTTTTAACGGACGTCACCTTGGAAAGTTCACAAGTCATTTACATTGACACGAAAATAATAATCACAACATAAATATTAGAAGCCTTAAAGCAAGTCGAAAATGGGACGAAACTCTTTCCTTTGTTAGTAAAACAGGTCAAATGATAAATCAGCTTAAAGCGCGTTGCTGCCTTCAACTGTTAATGCACTACAAGTTACAACATACTCGTTCGAAATTCCAGAAAGCGCTTAACTTGCTTCAAAGCCTCCGTCTGCCTCATTTTCGCTGCCTCGAAAATGGCAATTTATTTCTTTAAAATTTTAAGACCTTGACGGGAGTTGTTTAAGGCCTTTACCGACAAAAGCGCGATCCGTTTCGGCGATCCGATCTGGCGATGCGATCTAATGGAATGCGGTCTCTGTAAAGGCGCGATGCGATCTCACGCCGGGCAGTGAGAAACCACATATGGACATCCGAATGTTACAGAGATCGAATAGGTTCAGATCGGATCGCCGGAACGGATTGCGCTCTGTAGATAAAGTCGTAAAAAACGTTTGTCTTGCACAATCCGAGGCATAGAAAATAAAGTAGTATTTCTAAAATAGTCACCAACACTGATACCACAACATTAATAATTAAATTGAAATCGCCGTGAATCCAAGTCTATTGAAGCCATGCCTCGTAAGCTTTGCTATGAACTTACTGCTTCTTTAGACATGTCATGGGACACACGTTGTTCGCTTTCACATTGTGGGTGATCCTCCTGAGTCCTTGCAACCATACCTTTTTGGAAATACATCAGTTATTTTTAGAACTATTCGAAAAAATGTGACATCATTTGATGTCTGCCTTGTGAGAAGCAATGCTGGTGCCTCGAAGTGAGTAATAATGCACTTTCAGTGAGGCGTAGTGGGCAAAGGCAGGCCAGTGTTGATGATTTGTTATGAAAGGCCTGTTGTTGTAGGTATTGCTGGACTTTACTCCTTGAAGTTTTAATGAGTAAAATAAAAACTGTATGGCGTGTTGCCACCATACGTACACACTGTGTGTTTGCGCCTTTGTAAAGCGTGCGTTTGTCAGCGCCCAATGTGTACGCCCTATTAGGGCCTTTAAAAACAGCGCGATCCGTTCCGGCGATCCGATCTGGCAATGCGATCTCTGTAAAGGCAGAACGCAATGCGATCTGACGCCGGCAGTGGGAAAGCATAATATCCATAGGTTACAGAGATCGCATCGGTTCATGTCGCATCGCCAGATCGGATCACCGGAACGGATCGCGCTCTGTCAGTAAAGGCGTTTATAATTGTCACCAAATATTTAGTTATATCTAGATGAAACTGGATCCAGTTCAAACTGACCTTGGCAGTAGCAGCGTCAGGACACACCACGTGCTGGTAGTTGATGTTGATGTAATCAGTGCCGCTGCAAATCGTTAATGACTTTTCTTCTAGATTTTCGCCATGTTTGTTAACCAGATTCATACTAAGTTTTGAGTCCTGTGGAAAAAATAATGACATGTTAATGAGGATATTAGGTAATGAATGACCCACGTTACGTTACAATAGTCATAATTAAAAATCATTCAATCGATAATGATCAATCAAAATCAAAGCATTTATGATTGTCAAGTAAGTCAGTTACAGAAACTTCAACCATCGAAAAAAGTTCAAAAATAATACAATGGTTCAGTGACTGAAAGTTTTGTAGTGGCCCACTTCTAACCAAAGATATCTATAGAGAAGAATGAGCTCGAAATTCCATGAACACTATTTTTCTTCTAACAGCCTATTTTTTTTTGTTACTGATGTAAAGCCTTTCTTACAAATTGAATGTTATTTTTCACAATCTCTTACTTCGTGAACACGATTCTAAATTAATCACTTCCCCAAAACATTTCTCTTTAGGGGATTGTTTTGTTTCCATTTCCGACTCATTACATTTGGAAGAACGCCCTCAGTCAACCAAAACATAGCCTTAAATACGACCCGTGTATAACCTCAAGCGATGCTACTTGCGACTGGAGTTATGAATCTCCTCCATAAAAGCCGGATAATTTACATTTAATATAAACGGCTGCCGTCTTACTCAGAAAGTTTTTTTAATTTTTCTTGAACACTTGTCGCTGCAAAACGACCCTTAATACCGTTTTACAATTGACACTTTTTGATAAGACATGTGTTCAACAGATATTTAACTTTTTTTACCGACTTCTAATGTGGTAAGACGGTTTTTATCGGACTTCCACGTCACGGTTATTGCAGAATTATTACAACCGTGAAGCCTTACTGTTGCGGGACGACAGCTTCGAAAATCGTCGTAAATTGAAGAGGTACGCGCCGTCTCGCGTCCGTTTGAATTTTTGTGATTACCATCAAAACCGATCTCAGTTGATGTTGACGCAGTAGTGAACGGACTGCTCTGGTACAGTCTAAATTGAAAGTGGCATAAAACTTGGTATCATAAACCTGGGTATGTCCATAAAAAGGCCTGCTGCACGTCTTGCAACGTGACACATGCCCTTTGTTGTGTCTTACACATGATACCTATCCGTTCTCTTTTTGTCGACTTCGCTGTCGCAGCGCATCGTATCGGCGCGTGGCCAAGGGATTAGCTCTTAGGCCCTTCGTACATTAGGCGACTCGGGTATCCGATACTCCAGTCGAATACCCAAGTCGCGCGACTCTAGTAGCGCACGATCCGTACACAGCGGCGACTCGAGTCGTAAGACTCAAATCGTCTATTCGGCCACCATTCTATATTCAACCTAAATAATACATTGTACAAAACACAAAATGTACATCTCTTAACATAAATTAAAATGCTTCTATTTTAAAAATGACGAGCGCATTCCTATTTCAAATTTTTGGAATTAAAAATTGGCGCGTATAGAGGAAAAAAATCAATCTAGAAAGAATATGGTTCATAATTTCGCCGCGCCAACTGGCTACGAGGTAGCTCGATTTGTTCAAGCTTTGACTTTCAAGGTGGTGACCATGGGTTCAATCCCCAGGTAAACATAGAATTTTTCTTTTTCGTGTTTCAGTTGTTTTTTAGAGGTTTATTCAATTTTTTTTCTAGGTTTTTTTTTTATAGTTTTCTTTTATTTGCACCGGAACGCTGACGCCCTTACTGCTATGATGATGACCGTGGTTTCAAATTTCAGATTTTAATAGGTTTTTTTTAATGTTTTCGTTTTCTTAATTACTTTATTTTTGTCGTATGTGCAAGTACATGACGAAGCTAGGTTAAAGTAGTAATGTTTGTAACGAAACCATAATTATAAAAGTGCAAAAAGTTTGACACCATGCTCGATAGATGGCGCTGTCGTCGAGTTAGATCGCGCTATCGTTTTGTTAGGTTCTATTGAAGGACACCGTGGATTTTAGTTAGTACGAGTCTGACAGTCCCTCCCGCCCTGCCCGGGGTGGGAGGACTCATTTAATATGATGATTTTACCACTTAAAAAAAAAAGCTTATTCCATGCTAATTATCTATTAGAATATTCTTTTGAATTTGACAAGCCTATTTGGTCTAGTCGTTAGTGACCCTGACTGCTATGCCGGAGGACGTGGGTTCGATTCCCACCCAGGACAAATGTTTGTTTGATGAGCACGATCATTTGTTCTGTGTCTGGGTGTAATTTATATATTATATTTATGTATTTAGAAATATATAAGTATGTTTATCAGTTGTTTAGTACCCATAACACAAGCTCTGCTTAGCTTGGGACAAGATGGCGTTGTGTGATAGTTGTGGAATATTATTATTATTAATTGTAATGATACAAACAAGGATATTTTTCTACCTCAGATACTTTAATAATAAATTTTAAAATAATAGATACAAATTTTTCGTCGGTTAAAAATCGCGAAGACTTGGGTATCGGCGATCTTGATAGATGAGTAGCGAGCGACTAGAGTCGGCGACGCATGTCGGCGACGCGACCTGTGTACGAGCCTCTATGGATTTGTATTGCGATAGTCGCCTGGAAACCAAAATCGTAAGGTATCGGAAACTTGCGTCGCCTCGTGTACGAACCTTCGTACACGAGGCGACGCAAGTTTCCGATACTAGAGTTTCGCCACTACTCATGACCTGCGGAAAATTCGAGGTACTAAATTTTTATAATGCAATTTGATGTAACGACATAGACACTAGCGCCGCGTCAAAAGGTCATGATGGGTGGTCAAGAATATGAATTTATAAAATGGCTGACACATGACTGTGACGTTCAAAGTATATTTTTTAGGGTTCCGAAGGTTCAAAAAAAAAACGGAATCTTTATAAGATCAGTCGTGTGACAGTCCGTCCTTCACAGTTAATTTCCTGGGAACCTAACATTAATCCAAATCCAAATACTATAACATAATTTAAATTTTTTATTATTGAATAAAAAAAAATTTATTGAAAATAGAAAAAAAACCATCTCTCCCAACTTTTTAATAAAACTGCATACAAAATTATGATTTGATAGAGGATTGTAAATATTTTTCTATCGTTTTAAAATAATTACTTTCCAAAAATGATTCAAGAATATGCTACGGAACCCTTTATTCTGTGAATAAAATTAAAAATGGTAAATAAATTGTTCCGCCATCTTGAAAGTCGCGGAAACTCAAGTCGCCGCGATGTCAGCAGATAGGTAGCGCGCGATTGGCGTCGCGCGTCGCGTGCATGTGTACGAACGTATATGCATTTCTATTGCGAGAGTCGCCTGGATACTGAAGTCGTAAGGTATCGGAAACTTGAGTTTCCGAATGTACGAAGGGCCTTACTATGACGTCAGATGTTATAAGGCTTTTCGATTAATGTTTACACACAATGTTTGTTAGCGTGGTCCTACATTGTTTTCGATTTCGGCTCGGGTTACATATTTTTTAGGCCATAATGTTGTTTTGTTATCTATACTTGGGAAAAATAGGAGTTTTTTTTAGGAGCTCACTCATTAGCTCTATAAGGCGTACAACCTAGAAATTGTCTTTTAGAGAATGTCGTAGTTGATCGCGTTGAGTAAAGGTGTGAAATACACCTTAGCTATTACGCAAGCACAAAATCTAGATTAAATTTGCCCAATAGCACTTATCTGCTGATAATTTCATACAAATATTTACTATTTATATAATCTCTATGTCTTCTTTTTCCTTCGCTAAACCTGCTCAAAATTCAACCCATGTTCGCACAAACGCATTGAACATAATCTTCCAAATTCGTGTTTCATGTCTCAGTACAAAAAAAAAATTGTATAACGGAGAGGTACGTACGACCCATTTCCATTTAAATTTTATCAAATAAATACTAAAAGTACTACTAGAATGTACTAAAGTTATAATTTACTGAAGACGTTTATTTTGTAATAACCTATTTCAAAATAAACGTTATTTGTCCCGCGCTTGCGATACTTGTTTTCCCGAATGCGTATGACGATTTACTGATTCTGAAACGCATAGTTACATCGTATCAGTCTTACCTTTGGCACTCCTCCGGACCTGACGTCACTGACTTGGCATAGTTCGATGACGTCACCATCCTGGAACAAAGAAAAGGTTGGGTTAATGGAGGGTACTGTGAAACTAGCGACCCGTCCTGGCTTCGCACAGGTCCAATTTGAAAACACAATGCTTAATATATAACATAGGCTATGTTGTTAATATTTATAAAATGTAGTAGTGAAAGAATTTTGAAGATTGGAATAGTAGTTTTATAGCCTGGTGACAGACACACAGACACATATACAGGGAAGTCTTGGTAATAGTTTACCGTTTTACCCTTTGGAAACGGAACTCTATTAAGTACTAAGACTTCGCTGTCCGTGTGTCTGTCTGTCACCAACTCACCAGCCTGGATCTCATAAACCTTGATAGTTTTTTACAGATCATGATGTATTACTGTTGCCGCTCTAATTATACGTACAAATACTAAAAATAAAAAACTTTTTGAAAAAAAAGGGAACCGACTTCAAAACCAAACACTAAAATAACTATAAAATAACTTTTCTTTCGGAAGTCGGTGGCTTTGTTTTTTTTTTTTATTTCATTGACATAATATGGCCACCGACTTCCTAAATAAAAGTTATTTTATGTTTTTTTGTGTTTGGTTTTGAAATCGGTTCCCTTTTTAGTTGAGATAATCAACAAAAATCTTCATAAAATCGGCGTCTTTGAAAATCTACAATCCTATTCAGCAAAAAAACTTTTTGAAAAAAAGGGAACCGACTTCAAAACCAAACACAAAAAAACTATAAAATAACTTTTCTTTCGGAAGTCGGTGGCTTTGTTTTTTTTTTATTTCATTGACATAATTATGGCCACCGACTTCCGAAAGAAAAGTTATTTTATAGTTTTTTTGTGTTTGGTTTTGAAGTCGGTTCCCTTTTTTTCAAAAAGTTTTTTATTTCTCCCTTTTTAGTTGAGATAATCAACAACAAAAATCTTCATAAAATCGGCGTCTTTGAAAATCTACAATTCTATTATGAAAAACGGATCTATGTAAGCAACTTCACGAGATATCCATTATACCTTCCCCAAAATGTAACAAACACTTTTCTGAAAACTGCATCAAAATTGGTTCAGCCATACGCGAGATACTTGCGGACAAACATGCAATCGTCCCTGAAAATCTACGATCCAAGTAAGCAAAACGGATCCACGCGGGCAACGTCACGGGATATCTATTAGTGTTATATACTAAAACCTTCTCCAGAATATAATGAACATTTTCCTGAAAACTTCATCAAAATCGGTTCAGCCAAACGCGAGATAATTGCGGACAAACATGCAATCGTCCCTGAAAATCTACGATCCAAGTAAGCAAAACGGATCCACGTGGGCAACGTCACGGGATATCTATTAGTGTTATACAACATTATTTTTTGTTTATGCGAAACCCGATACACCAGTCCAATATTTTTTTGTGTAAAGAATCTATGTACAAAATTTTAACACCGTATCGTAAAAAATCACAAAGTTATAAGCTTGTATATTACCTGGGTGTCGAGTCTGCTAATTATTAGTCAGAATGGCGCCACAATGGCGTTTCAATTGTAGTGCTTATTCGAACCATTTTTTACTGCTGGTTCGAATAAGCACTACAATTGAAACGCCATTATGGCGCCATAATGGCGTTTCAATTGTAGTGCTTATTCGAACCATTTTTTACTCCTGGTTCGAATAAGCACTACAATTGAAACGCCATTGTGGCGCCATTCTGACTAATAATTAGCAGACTCGACACCCTGGTTGTCCGTTCAAAAAACATGCTCAATCGCGGTACACCCGCCTAAACCGCGTCTACTGTGTTATACACTCGTGATAATAGTTTGGCAATAGGTACCTAACCGTACGGTGATTGCATTGTAATTAGCTGGTAATAAAATTTAGTTAAAATATTTTTGAAAAAAAATATTACATGGTGTAAAAATCATTGGAATCGAATCAGTTACTGATTCTGAACAAACTATATTCAGGTTTCGCATATACTAAAAATAATGTTGTATACTAAAACCTTCTCCAGAATGTAATGAACACTTTCCTGAAAACTGCATCAAAATCCGTTCAGCCAAACGCGAGAACCTACTTTTTTTTTTGAAGTCGGTTAAAAATAGAATAATAAAATACATAGTTTAAGGGGGCTCCCATTCAACAAACATGATTTTTATGTTTTGCCGACTCAAATCGAACTTATTTAATTATTTATTTATCTAAGGGTGAAGTCAAACGAGCGTGATTTTGTGACCGACTTTTTCTATGAAAGCGACCGAAATTCTGTGTCTCACGACTCACAAACTTACGCTCGTTTCTCATTTTCCAGTATCGTCACGTCCAGTGTGTACTGGCCCTTATTCGTAAAGCTTACACATAAAATCTCGCAATAAATTCGCGAATCTTCGTAACAGAATAAGCCCCACTATAATTTAAATCGTGCATAATTCAAATTGAATTCCTGTTCCCCTCGTTAACTGGAGGATAAAGGATCGCTCTGATGATGTAAAGCTTCTGGCACTTTGTAAGGTAAGCTTATTATTGCGGTAATTTGCCTTCAGCTGTCAGGATCGTTGACTGTAAGACTAATTTAAATGCGGTTTTAGTTAAACTGTAGTAAGTAATTATTTTGAAAATACGGAGCTTCGTTATAATGTGTTTTTATTCACTGCTACGTCCCCTTGACAGTCCGGCGGAAATCCGGTCGAACGCATAACCAAAATCAAGAACCGTCAACAGTCCAAGCCGCGTCGGTTGTACGTATAAGCAGTGATTTACTAGACTGTATCGACTGAAGACATTATTTTTGTTTTGGTCTAGCTATAACAGTTAGCCCGCTATAAGCTAATTTGCGATTTATTTATTTTCTAGCGCACCCACGCGCGCCGTCGCGTCGGACTGTCAAGCGTTTTTGAGGCAGCTCTATGGACAGTTGGGTCACCTCAGCAGTTAGAGGAGCATAATAATCAATAATATGTTATCTCTCCATCACCCATGGTTGACTAGTAGAGACTGCCTCATGAATTGAGAATCCGAATCATCAAATGAGTCCTCCCACTCAGTGTGGGACGAGAGGGACTATCAGACTCGTACTGACTTAAATCCACGGTGATCCTTCAAGAGCCCTTTACGTTCCATGCTCACGGTTACCTGATGAGACAGGCCCCCGGCAGACTTTGGCTCTCAGTTTGATTGCTTACAGCTCTTTGAGGCGCGAGTGGAACTCGAAGCGTCCCGGGCATGGTCCATGATCGGACGGCTAATGCTAGACGCTTCACTTTTATAATCACGTTTGTCTTTCATTCGGGATCTTTCACTCAAAGTGAAACGGGTTTCGACGTCACAATTTGGATCGCAGGACTGTGTGGGACGCGTGACTCTTAAGTCGCTGGAAGGACACCATATGGCCTTCAAACGCAAAGGGCTTCCGAAGGAATTTTGAGTAAAGAAGAGTCTAACAGTGACAGAGCGGAAGGGCTCACTCACTTCAAAACAATTCACAAT
The DNA here is from genome assembly GCA_954870645.1 of Agrotis clavis. Lineage (NCBI taxonomy): Eukaryota > Metazoa > Arthropoda > Insecta > Lepidoptera > Noctuidae > Agrotis > Agrotis clavis. Next base: position 23,284,263 of record OX940930.1, read on the forward strand.
ATGAATTAAAAATGAAAAATACAAGTTTAATAAAAGTGGATTTTCGACTTAGGCACTTTTCATATTTCACTTGCTGAATGATCGAAAAATGAAATAATGAAGCAGATGAATATTCCGTAGGATAATTCCGATGATACAGAAGTTCTTATGGATCGCTCTGACTATGAAGTTTGTAAATTAAGCTTATTATTATAGTAGGTACGGCAATTTGCCCTCAGCCGCCATGATTGTTGTTGTAGTAGTAATTGACTTTCGTTACATCTGCGTTATTATTTTAGAATATATGGACATACTAATAACACAGCCACATTTACGTGTTTTCAGTTTTGAATGAAGAAATTATTTAAAATTTGAGATTCTTCATTTGTTGTAGTTTACAACATATTTTAGTTTCCATGAAGCTCTGAGCATGAGAATTGTAAAGGAGGAATAAAAATGGATGGTATTTAAAAGTACTTCAATTTATTCCCATTTCATTTACCTAATTTTGCCTGTGTTCCACCAAATAATTATACTGAATGTGAACCAAAATAATTATGTTCATTAAAATATGTCATAACGAGGTGTAATAAAATAAAAAATCTACCTAAGCAGGGTCGAGGAAGCCCCGCTTGGCGGGGCTTCTATTTCTGTGTACAAGGTTTAAAGGAACCTAACCAAACCCAACTTCGGGGTGTCCCTGAAATATCCATTTTGGTGTACAAAAAGAATTATTGATGCGCATTTAAATTTTAGCCAATAAAAATTAACAGGTAATAAAAAATAAAAACCATGAAAAGTTAATCAATAGGAAGAAAACCCATCTATACCTATGGGACTGATTGTAGATAAGCACAAACGTTTGATTTTGACGTTGATATAAGGTTCGTTTTGCAGTTACACTTTTTTAAGACAAGTGTTTAACACATGTTTAACTTTTTGTGGCACGACGGTTAATGATTCAGTTTCGTCTTCTTCTACATAATCTTTATTCATAAATCTAAGGAAAATAGGTATACGATTGTAACAAACAATAACAAAAACTAAATACATAAAGATGTCAGTAGTTCAATGGTTCCCACATAAAATAGGACAATGCTAATTCTTCATCCTTTCCAGAAACTTCTAACCCACGCTGTAAGAACCTTTGTTCAGTGGCATGGAAATAATACCTACTTAATTATGTCGACTCGACAGAAGAATTTGTAATAGAAGACAAGTATTCTTGTTTTAGTTACAATAATTATTACAAGCTTGTAGTTTCCAATAGCGTAGTTTACAGCATTCATGAATTGCAAATCTGTTTAGTACGTCAGATAGTTTAAAAAAAATGGACTCTTATTTTTTTCTTTTATTGAAGCAAGATTACTAAGATTTTTATCTTAGTAAGTACCTATTCATTGCAGCAGAGAGTGAGGGCTCGTCACAAGCAAGTGAAAACTGTAGTTGCTTGTGACGTTTTCCAATTTTTGAAGTGTCAATTATGGTTAAAGAAAAAGTACGTGTCAAATATTTTTGATAATCTAAAATCTTAATGACGGACAATTTTTTTTTTTTGAAAATTACCTATTTATTTGTGAAATGGAACGCATTATTGAATTATTGACATGTGGGAGGATAAATTTACTGAAAAGTAATAAATGTTGTATTGATTTCACAGTTGGCAGTTGGCAAAGTGGCTGAGCGATTAGCTGGTGTCCTACCCGTAACGGGTTCAACTGTTTCTGTATGTGAGTGAAAACACAGGCGCGGAAAAAAATCATAAAGTGGGTTCAAATATTATTTAAAATAAAAGAAGCCTCAGAATTCCATTCCAAAAAACATTGAGTGTAAGATGATAACATATTCGAATATCTGATAATAATTTAAATTCTGAAAATCACATATATCACAATACATTTCTAAGACAAAAGTCTGCATCAAAAGTATTAAATCAGCGAACGTTCAAAGACCCTGGAAAATAACGAATTTTCCACAAATAAAAACCCTCTATAATTAAAAAAAAAGTTAATCCTTATTTAATTCTAGTCACATCTTCAACCTTCCAATACAGACCAATCAACCACAAAGCCCCTGCGAATCTCCCACAACCCTTTCACCCCCTTTTCCTGCACACGACACAGAACGCCCCCTGAGCATTTAAATCATAATAAGTACCCTTCAGCGCTGACCTTTTCAAGTACAAGTCTTGAACACTCGTGAGTCGTGCGACAAAGGAAACGTTTCTCGATAGGAAATGAAGATTCTAACTACGTCCTTATTGGCAGTACTAAGAAACTGAGGCTGAATGTACTGTAATTGTACTCCATTGTACTTTGGCATAATTAGCTATTTGACTGAACATTTTGGTTAGATTATCAAGAAATACTCAACCATTTTTTTTTGGCACGAGAACCAAAATTGACGGAGATACGACGCTTTCAAAATTGTCAATACATCATAATTGTGTACAATTTCTATTGAATGCGTCGTAATAATATCTTTGTAAATAATGTAAATAATAAATATCTTTGTAAATATTATACAATTCTTCATTGATTTTACAAAAGAAAAATTTGCCTGGTGAGAGTTTCCACCAGCAAAAATGTGGAACTTACATACAAAAATATAAAAATAGTCTTCCTTAATTGGTTGGCGCAATGGCTGAGCCATCGACTACCGCACAGCGTGTCGCGGGTTCGATCTAAGTACAGTACAAATATATGTATGAATGTAAGTAGTTCTGGGCCTGGGTGTTTGTGTATGTGAGTATGTATGTTTGTAAACACACCCACGATACAGGAGAAAATTATAGTGCGCCGCAACATTAAAAAAAAAGAATGTTCTCATCTTCATTATAAGTAGTCTGAGTACGTATTTGAAAACCTAGCAGTTTAGGCATTGTCTATCATCATCTATGAATGTATTTAAGTTCTTACTAAGACAACCTTAACTTTGAAGATGCATATATTATTATTTATTAACTTTGGGAGATCGACAGTTCAAAAGTTTCCCAACACGACACACCGCAGATGTCCAACTTTCTAATTGTCAATTTAGTTTACCTATGTCTGGAGTTAGAGGAATAGTGTTAGAAATAGTCTAGGCTGTAAAGTTTAGGCTTCATAAATGACAGAGTGGATACAAGTTTAGAGTGTACGAAACTGGTTGAAATTCAGCCAGTAAGTTGGCTTTGTTAATCTAGATGTCTCGACAGGTACTGATACTCATGAGGTTCTGTATTTAATTCCTAGATTGACTAACGGGTTTTTTTTTGAGCCTAAGTTTTTCCACTGCAGGCAAAGGCCTCCCACTCCCATCCCTCCTGGCATCTCTTTCAGGGCATTTCCTGCTAGTTGGGCTCATTTAGCCGACTTTTATTTCCCTGTGTTATTAAGAACAAACTTCTTAATAAAATTAATTACGATCTAGCCTGAAAGACTAATAAGTAATTTAACTCTAACTTAATATGCTACGTTATACATTATTTTAAAACTAAGAATAGTGTCCATTAGCACTTTTACACAAGTCCATAGCACTTTCTTAGAGTCTCTATCATTTTATAAAAACACTATGTTCGTGTGTTATTGTATAGCACAACACTGTTACTATTATTCACTCACATTACACACTACACTAATTCAAATGGTTTAGTTCTTTTTAGCCTACGCACTAAGTCTGTGTTGTCTAGGAGCTGGATAGCTTCAACGTTCACGTGTCGGTGTAATCTGTGTTTGTGGGCTTCAGCAAATTTTTGGATGATGGTGGTGACGAACTCCATTTTAAGGTCACGGTGAAGGTCGTCATTTCTTATGCACCAGGGTGCATTCACAGCTTCCCTGAGTACTTTACTTTGGAATCGTTGAATTATTTTGACGTTGCTTGGTTTAGTACAGCCCCAAAGTTGGATACCATACGTCCAAATTGGCATCAGTATTTGCTTGTATATGGTAATTTTATTATGTATTGATAGACAAGATTTCCTTCCAAGTAACCAATACATACTTTTATAACGTATGTCGAGTTTCTTTCTTTTTCTTTTTGACATGAGCTTTCCACCGCAACTTGGCATCGAGAGTCATGCCAAGGTATTTGGCCGTATTGGCATAAGGCACTTGCATACCATTTATGTATATTGATTGATAGTCTAGATTTTTATTTGTGAAGTCAATGTGAATTGATTTTGATTCATTCAGTTTGATCTTCCATTTTTGTATTTTTTGTGTACAGTCATAGACTTTGTTAACAGCTAATTGGACTTTTTCTACTGCTTCTCAGTGGCTTGCTGCCGTTGCCATAATTGCAGTGTCGTCTGCAAAGGTCGCAATGGTGTTGTTTTCCAGTTCTGGAATGTCACAAGTGTATAGCAAATACAAAATTGGACCTAGCACACTTCCTTGTGGTACACATGGTATTTAGCCGACTGCTCCACCGACATGCACATAGGTGGATATGCCCAGCCCAGTTCCGCTATTGGGTTTGTTCTTGACTCTAGTCCAGGTAAAAGGTGACTGAGATGCCAACGATGAAGAGAGATTACCCAGAAGAAGACTGTTCACTCTAACTTTGAAGAGAACCTAGCAGCTATGAAGCCAGCATTTGTGTTTTGGGACGAAGTATGGATTTTTTGATATGGCCCGAAAGTTTGAAATCGGGAAGTGAAGAATTTACCAAGATAAAAAAAAACACACCCACATTTACTGGTATATGCATTCAAAATTTAGCCTTAAAACCCGGTATCATCGTTCAAAAGGAAGTGTAGCTGAATAGGAAATGGACTTCCTAACTAACTCAATTTCGCGTAGGACGAAACACCAGCGTGATATTGCACGCGACACTATTACCCAGTTAGCTACCAAACTTGTTCCATGCAGTTCTTTGTCGCTAGAGACGTTAAATAGTAAATTTCAATCTAAGTGGGGAAAGTTTGTTATATTGCATTTAAGGAGGAATATTGTCAGCCGAGCACTAGGCGAGACCGATAAGGAATCCAGAACAGCGATAACAAATGATGCTCACGGGTATCAAACGACATTTTTTTACATTATAGGTACACTTTTTTATCATGGTAAAATCATCAAATGAGTCCGGGCACCCAGGGCAGAGGACTGTCAGACTCGTACTAACTAAAATCGACGGTGTCCTTCAATAGCCTTTATGTTCCGGGGTCACGGTAATTCGTAAGTCCCGCTACCCAGGCAGGCTTTAGCCCTCTACAGGTCATTATTACATTATTATTATTATAAAATAAATAATTTTGATTATTGCTGAAAGACCAGACTGCCCTTTCCTGGCGCACTGGACCCGTAGGCATGCCTGCTGGCCCGGTGCAGAGGGAAAGTTTTTGAATTAAAGGTTTGTAATTGTTGATTAAGTTATTTTAACATCCTTAGTTGTAAGTTTTTCTGTTACTAACTCATTATTGATTTTTAAATGTCCGAATTTAATGATAATTTTATTATAAATAATAGAACGAAACATATTTTTTGTATAATTATTAGCAAGCCATGGTTTAAATTTCCTTTTTTTTTCGCTCTTTGCTTTCGTTGAAGGAGAAGAAAAAGTACGAAGCTGCGCTGTCCCTTTTTACCATTTGCGTGCGGTACCCTAAAAAACAACGTGCAGGTTCTCCCAGTGTGAAAGTTTAATAAATATGTGAAACAATTCATGCGCCAGGCGCTCATTTCCAATTTCAGTAACACTTGGGGAATTCCGCTAACATTCCACATCGGAAATTAAATAAAGAGTGGAATAAAAGAGACTACTTAGGGACTTATTAGATCTACTTTGCCTCAGGATATGTTCTTTTTGAATGAAACGGGGCATGTAATGTAATCTTCTTAATATTGAAATTCGTTCGTTCAGTTCCCAATGAACCAAGTTACGTAGAACGGTTTATGATATTGAAATTTTCTCCAACAGTTGACAATTCAGTCTAATTATAAAAATTAGCAAACGTTCTTGGGCTGAAAGTACTTATATGTATGATTATAAAAAAAAACTTTTAGTATGTATAAACCTAAGTTTAAGTATGTTTTAAAAAAATAATGGATAAGACTTTTTCGTTTGATAAATTAATGCATATATAAAGAACAACACATAAAAATTCGAGAGTGGGGGCTCGTGATGTCAGAAGCAAGTGAAAACTACACTAATTGCTTGTGACATATTGGCAATTTGAAAAGCGTCGTATCTTCATCAATTTTGGTTTACATTACAAAAGTAAAAGTCCAGGCCAATATTGTTTGATAATCTACTGACGGACTAATTAGATGTGGCCCAGTGGTATCGGTCCCGACTTACGAGTTGTAGGTCGTGGGTTCGAACCCCGCCAGGCGCATTACTTTGTGTAATTTATTTCATCACCACTACTCTCAAAAACGGTGAAGGAAAACATAGTGAGGAAACCAGCATGTCCTAGAACCAAAAATTCGAAGACATGATGTGTCATCCACCAATCCGCACTGGGCCCGCGTGGTGGATTATGGCCCACTCCCTCTCACAGAGAGGCGGCCTGTGTCCCAGCAGTGGGAACATTATAGGCTGATGCTGATATCCCTAAATAATTTATCAATTGAAGGCGCTATTACCGCCTACACTCCATATATTTTAAAGTCGTATGGTCCTTCCCCATCTTCCAAATCTCCAGCAAATAATCAAATTAGTTTACTACTAACATTAATTCAACCCGATCCTCTCAGGGGGCTTCCAAGAAGTGTTTGTACCGTTGACCCGGCATCAAGGGTTGTCGGCACCCATTACAGGGTGATTAGGGTCACTCGTCGTGTTGAAGGTAGTACGCAAATCTGCCCCGGAATGGTACCTAATATGATGACTAGAGTGTTTGAGGGTGTCATGATTTAATATCGGAGGCAGAGCTTTTACGGTTAGAAGTAAAGATTTAAGACCAAAACGTTATGTACTAATGTTGCTTTATTTTCTATATTTAAATACCCATTCAGATAATAATTAATATGATGCCAGTTATTAAGTTGCAAACCATGTGTTTGTTTTTTTTTGTACACAGGGTGATTGTTAATGGGGTTCCATATCTCCAAAACAATACAGTTTGGACTTATTGTAGCCGGGGTTGAACTGTTGAAAAAGGAGTGCATCCAATTACCAATCACGCTGTAAATCGTTTGCTATCTACTTAGTAACTGGCCTGTTACACAGTACCCTTTCTGGATTGTGAGAACCATGCCAGAAAGACGATCATTAGTCAACTGCACCCAGCAACCGATCCTAATAGCTAAAAAGTGTCTTTCTAAACTTACATGTTGATAACCTTCTATTTCATGTCTATCAAGATACAACAAAAAAGGTATAAAAATAACTAATTAAAAAAAATGTGTAATAGTTATCTTGTGCGATTAATTGTGTACGCCATAAATAGTAAAACATGTAGCTACCTTCTTTTATTTGAAAGACCTGTAATCTGAAGTCATGTTTTACGAAATAAATATTTTGTATCTTGTATCTAAAACATTAGCATTCCATAAACTTCTTGAGAAGAACTTTTTACCTACGTAAAAGTTACGGCAATGTTGTCGCCAAACACTACATGAAGCAATTTGGGCGAATCTCGTCATGATAAACAGCTGACGACGTGTACTACATCAACTCTAAAGCCAGCTGTACACTCGCGGCGCGAACGGTCGCGAAAGCCCGCGACAACTGCGAATCACGGGTGTAATAGTCCAGTCATTAAAGCCTAAACCCGAAAATAATTAGTAACTTGCTGAAATTTTAAGGGGTTCTTAAGGAAGGTAAAATAAGATACCGGGTGATTTTGCAGCGTTCTGGGGTGTACGGAAAGGGTTGAAAAGGGGTGAAAAGGGGTTTTTTGCTAATAACATTGCCAAAAAAATTAGTAACACGCTGCAAATTTGGAATAAGGTTGTTCTTACGGTTTTGTAACGTGTATTAAATTTGCAGCGTTTTGCAACATACGGAACATTGTTTTTTTTCAAAACAGTGCAATTAGTTAAAAACAGGGGTAAGAAAATTAGTAACACGCTGCAAATTTGGAATTAGGTTGTTTTTACCGTTTTGTAACGTGTATGAAATTTGCAGCGTTTTGCAACATACGGAACATTGTCTATTATTAAAAAAACAATGAAATTATTTAATCACACGGGTTAAAAAAAATTGTAACTCACTGTAAATTTTGTAATTAAGTTGTTTTTACCGTTTCGTAAGGTATATCACATTTGCAGCGTTTTACAACAAATTGAACATTGTTTATTATTAAAAAAACAGTGCAATATACGTTACGAAATGGTAAAAACAACTTAATTACAAATTTACAGCGAGTTACAAATTTTTTTCACCCGTGTGATTAAATAATTTCATTGTTTTTTCAATAATAGACAATGTTCCGTATGTTGCAAAACGCTGCAAATTTGATACACGTTACAAAACGGTAAGAACAACCTAATTCCAAATTTGCAGCGTGTTACTAATTTTCTTACCCCTGTTTTTAACTAATTGCACTGTTTTTAAAAAAAAACAATGTTCCGTATGTTGCAAAACGCTGCAAATTTAATACACGTTACAAAACCGTAAGAACAACCTTATTCCAAATTTGCAGCGTGTTACTAATTTTTTTGGCAATGTTATTAGCAAAAAACACCTTTTCACCCCTTTTCAACCCTTTCCGTACACCCCAGAACGCTGCAAAATCACCCGGTATGTTATTTTACCTTCCTTAAGAACCCCCTAAAATTTCAGCAAGTTACTAATTATTTTCGGGTTTGGGCTTTAATGACTGGACTATAAATGTTGTTCGCGCGCGCTTCTCGTTCGCGGTTAGCACCGTTCCCCGATCGGTGTCAGTTTTTGACCTGCGACGAAGGGTTTGCGGATCCATCCAACAAGACTGAATCGTCGATCTTTGCGAGTGTGGAGGGACACAGTTCGCGCGCGGATCACTGCGTTTCACGGCGCGAAGTCGCACGCAGTGTAGAGCCGGCTTAACAAAATGGCGTGAAGTGTGTCGAGATTTATTCGCAATAAAGTTTGAAAGACGTGACAAGACGGATTCGACTTGATTTTACTTTGTTTCTGTTTATTTGTCGCCTTGTTTTTGTTATTGAAGTTGAGTTCGTATCAATATGCTTGGAGCGTCTGTTACTCTGTTGTCTCATTACTTTACCAAAGTTCAAAATTATTCTTTTGTTGTGGCACGTGACGCATGTTCTAGTAGGTATTTTCTTTTTTATAACTTCGTCCCACCCTAGGAATAGGAAGATCATAGAAAATATTTGATCCGTGCTGGAATCCAACCGTCACACGCAGCGCTGAGTCCAATCTCTCGTCTAAATTTTAAGTCTTCCTGTCAGACTATAACTGACTAAAAATCCACCCTGTTCCTACAGTTGCTCTTTGCGTTGCAGGCTCACGGTTACCATTAAAGACGGTCCCACGACCACTGACTTAGTATACAGCCAACAGCTAAGATTTATCCGAAAACTCGAAAAGCAAAGCAGAAATTCTACAATATTATAAACAGCTTTTTAAATAAAACTCTTATAACAAAATTCATCTTACAAAACTTCCTGATATTAAATCTGCATTTCACGAAGCTCCTGAAAGTCTTTTTCAGAAATTAATATCACATTTCACGAGAACTCGAGAAGCTACCTCACAAAAATTCAAATACCTTTCGGGTAGCAAACATCTTGAGTTCTCAAGCTGAAGTGTGCTCTGTATGGAGGGTACAGGGTCCACTTTGGGTTGTCGTTAGGGGTGAGTGAGCAAGGTCGAGTATGAGGGATGGGCCTAAAGGCCTCTTGAGAGAGAATCGTGGACTTTATAATGAGCTGGTGATTATAGGAGCAGTCATTAGTAACACTGACCTTCTTTAAGACTTGAGGAAAGTTGGAGGCCTTTGGATCTCAGAAACTGTGTCAGTAAGTACAAGTCGTTTGCTGAAGATCGATACTACACTACTTAGCGAGCAAAAGTATGGAATCAGTTACTCCGATTCTGCTCGATCTTGAGTTCTTAATAACTAGTTTACATTAATAAAAATGGTACCATTTTAAAGGTTTTAACTGTTAACTTTAAATTGATTCCAAATTCATTAAAATCACGCCATTATTGAAGGATCAATTCCAAGAAAGTGATTCTATAACTTTGCTGGCGCGAGTTTATGAAAACACATGACAATTTATTTGATGTAGCTGCAAATACCATTTTCGTTGTCCTTATATGATTATGGGATGGCTGAAAAGCTATTGTTTTCCTTGCAAAGAGCTTTAATATTTAACCTTGACATATCCAGGTTACGACAATATTCGCTACGGGGGGCGCTGTTATCGCCGTTGAGGTGAATCAAACTTTCGTTTTCTTTCTTACCATATTTTCGAATAAATAGGAAAAGTTTGGAGGAAAACGAACATATTTATTTTGACAGTGTCGCGTAATGAATAATGGCGTCTGGATTTTTATGGCGCTTTCCTGAAGGGATTACTTTGTCGAGGGTGATACTAATTTTCATTATGTAAATGTATGTAGCATCATGCTGATATTTTTTTTTATCACTGTTGTGTTTTCATTTTTAGGGTTTCGTACCCAAAGAGTAAAACGGGACCCCATTACTAAGGCGCCGCTCTCCATCTGTCTGTTTGTCTGTCACCAAGCTGTAGGTATCTCATGCACCAGGATAGTTAAACAGTTGAACAAAAACACAGATGATGTATTTCTGTTGTCACAGACAAACAGTCTTCCTATTTACAAAATTTCAAAACATAATGTACACATTGTTCCCCAAAACGCGATACTTAGGACCATCTCATATTTAACCTGTATACTATATACTACATATACTGTACGTGTACAGTATATGTAGTATACTGAATAGCCTATCCATACAGTTTAGTTGAGTATACAGGATGAATTTTTCAACTAGGCGTGGATGGCTGTATCCGAAACTAAGAGGAATATCGAAAAACACTGAAAGGAGTTTCGAACCCGATTTCGACAAAAACTAAAACGGCATCATTGGATTTTAGAAAAATCAATAATCTTGGCCAGGAATCGAACACGCTGATTTTGAAAAAAAATCACCACATTATATTATTACACCATTCGATAGTATTGCTAATAAGGATCAAATTCTGGGAAGTAAACATATACGGCAAACTTAAGGAAATAGCATTTATGTTTATGAAATTGCTATTTTTCTATGTTACTTTACCCTGTGTAGTATACAGTATTCACTTTGAATTCGGCTCATGTATACAACATCATACATGAACCAAAATCAAAGGGAACGATGTTCGGGGCGTTGCAGCGTTGTCTTGTCTACACTAGTTAATTTATCAGCTAAATCGCACCCCAGTCTATTCACCCCGGGGATTTCATGAGGGGCAAGTGACCCCGAGGTTAGTACTCAATTAGAAGTAATGGGGGTTCTCAGGGAGATTATTTTGTTGATTTTGTTTTACACAGTAGACTTGCGTATGTTGTCCATGATAGACAGTGGACAGCTTATAAGATACTAGCTCTTGCCAGCGCCGTTGTCCGCGTACATCGAAAATTTTACATGAGTATCCTACGTTTCATCATCCATATCTCGTTCAGATCTGGCGTGTTAAAGTAACAAACATCCATCACTTTCGTAAGATTTTTAAAAATTCATAATATTTTTTTTAGTTCAACGTAATTAATAGTATTTTAATAAGGACCAACGGACCAGATGCAGCTGGATATCAGCATTTTACATGGAGCGACTGCCTATTGGACCTCAACAACCCAGTAACTGGGTAATACGATAACCCATGGTAAGACTGGTTGTTAGACTTATAGTAACGACTGTCAAACATCTACTATAATAATTATATACTATTATAACAGCCGGGACCAACGACTTTACGTGCTTACGAAATTCGCTATGATAGTCACCCATCCACAGATCAGTATTTATATCTTCTATGATCTACGTATTTAATTTTAAAAATTCAATAATTTCAAATTCAGTTCTAAAAATAACCTACGAGTATCTTCCCAGCCTATTCATTCCCACAGTGCTACGCAAGATCTATTTAAAACCCAACTCAAATCAAATCTAGTACTTCAATCACAATTCTAGTTGCCTGAAAATATAAACCTTAGTCTACACAACCTTCAAAGCTATCTAGCTCACAACATAATACCCCCTTTAGAACAGATAATGCCTTTGCAAACCCTTGGGCGGAAACTACTGGCAACTTATCATAGAACTGAAGTACTAGAGGATGTCTATTGTCCCACATCTACCTTTGTTAGGGACTTCGACCCATTGTGTCCTGTTGTGGGCGAAATGGGACACATGATAGCCGTTTAGTGGTAAATGGTTGTCTTTGTCTCGATAATGTGTTTTTGGCTTTATATTGTGATGGGCAGTTGTTTTATGAGTGTGGAGGCGAATGGACTTGTGTAGACGTTTCAAAAAAAATGTTATTGATACTCATCATTTTCCTGCCATTATCCCATTTTAGGCAGTGGTCCGAATAACGGCGAGAGAACGAGTAACTCTCGGCGATTTTCTCTCTCAAGAAACGCACAATAAATGTACATTTCGTGTAAACGAAAGAGATGCATATTTTAATAGTTGCTCTCTGACTGTTCACACTGCCGGCGACGACTCGTTTTACTCGTTCTGTCGCTGAACGACGAGCTTTCAAAAATTAACTCGCTCAGCGATACTCGTTCAGCGATGCTCGCTCACTCGTTGCTCGCGTTCGGTACAGTGAATGAAATGTCACATAAAGCGACCGCGGGCGAGTTGCGCGAGTAATCGCTCGTCGCACTTGAACACTCTCTGTCGCCCGGCGACAAAACTATCGAAACTACACTCGCTTCCCGCCGATCGCCAACTCTTTTTAGAGTGTATACTGTATAGTTCTACTCGTTACTCGTTCATCGTCGGCGGTCGGACCACTGCCTTACTTGGGGTCAGCGCAACACGTTTTTTTTCTTCCATTCTCCTCTATCAGACCTCACAGTATCATTTTACTCCTTTTCCTTCACTTCATTCCTTAGAAAATCCATCCATCGATCCATCCAATGATAAGCTGTACTATTCTATTATTATCACTAGCTTTTTCCCTCCACTCCACTCGTTTTTGTCGCTGTAGATTACGGACGAGTGCCTGAATTACAAGGGTTTCGCCGTGTGTATATCAAAAATCTTTACGGTGCGCGTCGCAAGTTTATGCATTTTTAAAATAATTAATTAGGTAGTGCGAAGTAGGCATAACGCGACAAAACCGGTGAATGATGTTGGTGCTCTTTAATTTCTATCTACCTTTAACATTGACAACTCAGTAACTCCTTTAAATCTGTACTACACAAAACAAAAACCTATTCAACAAGTAAATAAAGGCCCTCACTCACTGTCATTGTATTGAATGCGCCAGCGCGCCCCACTGCATCGCCGCGTGTATCTGTTCAATCTAGATCGCCTGTCAACTGCACTGGTGACAAGCGACAAGCCTGTAGAAGTGGGGGGAGGGGTTGAAGGGGGTGCAGTGGTATTGACAGGCTTCAAGTAGACCGTGGTAACGGGCCTTTATGAAGGGGGAAAAGGGGGAGTAATGACGTTATGGGTTCAAATGGGTTGCCATTGTCTGTGTTATGCTGAGTTTGCAACTGGGGCAAGTATCGATATAGAAGTGTTTAGATGAAATAATTAGTAGTGACCGACCGAAATTTCGGTTTCGGTTTCGGTTTCGGCCGGTTTCGGCCAAAAAATCTAGTTTCGGCCTTAGTTTCGGTTTCGGCCAAAATATAGCCGAAACTTTCGGCCCTGCCGAAACTCAAGTGTTTGTGCATTTTCGTGCGTCGTTCGGTAAAATTCGTTGCTAACATGTGCTTGCTCGACGACGAGGTCCGGGCACAGTTCGACACCGTCCATTTAATCGTGAGTTGAGATTATGTTTTTGAGTTTACTGCCAAGAATAATTCTTGTATATTCATGACATAATACAATATATTTGTTACGTACGTTAATGATTAAAAAACTTCAATCGTCAAGGCAGTGACTGTATTTGAAACATAAGTTAACGGTTTCTTCTTTGAAATAATGCTATTTTTTTTTCAACTCAGTAATTTCGTATTTCTGAATAAAGTGCGATTGTTGAGACTACAAATCCAGTGAAAAATTGAAAACTATGAATTTTTATAATTTCGAATAGATTATGGCTCAGTAGAAGTTAATTAATTAAATAGCTAGTGACATTGATTTGTTTCATTGTTCTCTGAGTGAATTTACAAGAAATGCTTTATTTGTAATTAGTTACAAAATGTAGATAGTACGAGTAGTTAAATCATAAAACTGTGTGTACACTATCGCACTAAGTTGTCATCCTGTAATGATAGTTGTAAAATGGAAAAAAAAAAAACATAGAAAAATAGAATTTCTTAAAAAACTGCTATTTCCATAAGTTTGCCGTATACTTTCCAAAATTGGATCCTTATGAGCAACACTATCGAATGGTGTAATAATACAGGGTGTGGTTTTTTTTTCCAAAATCTGCGGTTGCGATTCCTAGCCAGGATTATTTATTTTTCTAAAATCCAATGATGAGGTTTTAGTTTTTGTCAAAATCGGTCTTCAGTCATCCTAATACACTTTTTCTTATGTGTTAACAAAATATTAAAAAAAAAACCTTAAATAGAAAATAATCGAAATTTTAAATGTTACTTAAAAAGTTTCGGTTTCGGTTTCGGTTTCGGCCGAAACTGAGTGCAAGGCCGAAGGTTCGGTTTCGGTTTCGGTTTCGGCTGAAAAATCAGTTTCGGTCGGACGCTAATAATTAGTTTTTAAGCTATTGCATAGCTTTTATCGCGGGCACTGAGCGCGGCGCGGCGTGGCGACCGGATGTAGAATTTTCCCAAAAACCTAACGAAAAAACCTGACACCACGCATCGTCTAACGTCGTTTCAGTTCGGGAGACTTCTGCAATCATAAAAATATCCGTCAAGACAATTTACTTTTTCTCACTGATTCTAAACGACCAGCTACAAAGTTTTCACAATGAAACCTACATAGAAAATTCTCCTACAACAAAGAAGTTCTTTATTACAGTAGTGCACCACAAACATTTTAAATGAATTATATTCTCGTTAAATATACGCGGTAAGCGATTAAAAAAAAAATACTTTTAATCAAAAACCTAAAAAAACTATGCTTCCTGACAATTAATGGTTTTTTAAGGTGAAGACAAATAGGTACTAGTAATTTATGAGTAGATAAAGACCATCAAACTAAAGGAACTGACCAACATTACAATCTCGAAAAAAAGTTCCTAAGGAGCTGATGATTTTTTTGTAGCAATGTTTATTCTAATAACAAAGTAATTTACTATATCAAAGACACCAGAGAACTTAAAGACGTTAATTTGGTTGAAAAATAGTGCCATTTCGTACACTACAGGCGCTTTATCAATTTTCCATACAATACGCAGTAGCAGTAAGTTTAAGTACGCTGGGTATAAAATACAAAAATCTTGTGGTTAGGCCTCCGGTAATACATAAGCTTTGTGGGCCAAACTTTGTGCAGTTTTCGATTCTCACATAATATTATCTATTCTTAGCTCAATATCTAATTTAATAAAGTAAAGATTCCTTATTGGCAAGCTCTTAATTAATAACCATTATTATTGTAAAATAGAACGGTTTATTACTTGCTGATATCCGTAACATATTTTAGAAAGCTAATAAAATTTTAATAAGATATCTATTATTAGATGGTCTTCGTAGAATTAGTTCCAATTTAATAATGTTTCGATTCTAGGTACTATAGAAAACCCGGTGGTTTTTCCACTTGGCTAATAATGTATGTTTTTTTCTTCTTTTGTGCAATTCCAATACCTATACTTATTGGTGACATTATGATTATGACAGAAACATCCTTCTTACTCATTTTTGTTCGGATTTACCTTGTGATTAACACTCGGATAAAAATCCTAAAATGCAAACCATTTATGTAGGTATAGTTTTGAACAATCTGTCTAAAATAAAATTGTGAAAAGTTCTAAGAGTCTTCAACTGATCAAAATTTAAAATTGCAAGAAAAGCAGAAAGGACACAAGCCACACTATATAAATGACAATAATTTCAAAGAGGCAAACAATATTCGTGATCATCCGTAAGTAAATTCGAAAAAAGATCACGGACCGTTTTTGCTGAGTGATAAAACAAACCTTTGGAGACACTCTAAATAAATAACTCAGTTTTTGACCGTAATGTGGGTTGAGTCCTTTCTGTTGGACAAAAATAACTGAATAGACACACACGAAAACATGTCAATCATGTTGAAAGTATATAAAACGAATGCTATCGTCATTTCATCATCATCATCATCTCAGCCATAGGACGTCCACTGCTGAACATAGGCCTCCCCAATGATATTATAAAGTCATAGATATGTTATCACGTACAAAAACAACGGAAAAAAGTGTTCCGAGCACACATACACACTTTTATTTACACACATTACATTTCACGACAAGTAAAAAGGATAGCTTGATAAAACCAATAAGAAAAAAAGTGACAGCTAGATCGCCACGCGTCATCAATCCCCCCGCACGTCAGCGTCTCCTCTCACTCGCACCCGTGCTCGCACTCTTTCTTTTACGACGCCATATTTATAAAAACGTAATGTTTTATTTGTGAAAATATTAAAGTTATATAGTATATTTACGAATGTTATGTGATTCCTTGACTTTTAGAAGTCGTGCATGTTTAATTTGTACAATATCTCATCACACACGACGGAATTTTCGGTAGTTTTGAGTCACTTTTACTTTTGATTCAGTCGGTGGTACGTGAAGTGCCGCTGGCAACGTCGCACTGAGATCAAGATGTGTGAATCAGCCTCATTTGAGCGCATAAGTTATTGAGCGCGTATGACGTATCTACACCTTTTTTACTTATAATATCATTGGGCCTCCCCTTTTGATCTCCACAGATACCGGTTGGAAGCGACCTGCATCCAGCGTCTTCCGGCGACCTTTATAAGATCGTCTGTCCACGTTGCTGGTGGACGTCCTACGCTGCGCTTGCTAGTTCGTGGTCTCCACTCTAGTCGTCATTTGTCTTTTTAGTATTGCTTACATCACGTAGTCACAGTTTTAACATTCAGGTGTATAAAAATGAGCCATCCCACATAAAAACCATCGTGAAAGTGGTTCACATTTTACTTTTATGAAGAAAAGTACGTACACCTTTTAAGAGTGGAAGTATTTTGCATACTTCTGAAACTTTTGACGTCTTCACTCTGAAACTTACGTTATCCCGACCTTTTTTTATTTGACGACAGGAGACACTTTGTCGGGCCCTCGATGGATATTATGTGAAAATGGAATTTCGAGTAATGGAATAAGACGACTTTCATAGATGTGCCTTTTCCACAACGATTTGCAATTTATGCGACTGCAATCAGCGAAGGGTTAGCAGAGTTGTTACCATGTTAGGCTGTATTTAAAATATTGATAACATTCGTTTAAGTATGACGATTATATCAACAGAAAAATGTCATTTGACGTTGATATAAGGGGAGTTTTACAGTTACACTACTTTTAGACAAGTGTTCAACAGATGTTTAACTTATTTGTAGTTAGACAGTATTAATACAAATACAACATACAAATTTTTATTTGCTAAAACATGTGTGTACATACAGATGCATGCAAGATGGTACATTGCTCGTTATTATTTTGGTGCTACATGTTTGCCATATTAATGACGTGAAAATTTTACAGTCACAGGTTCTAACATTAACTTAACGCAACTTACAGCTTTTCTCATTAAGTTAGATTATGATCCCGATTAAGCATTACAATTACACAACATAATCATAAAATATAATTAACACATCATGTACATTTCAATAATTCAAAGTTTTAATGTCAACAGATAGAAAATAAAATGGTAATTTTCTATCATTTGTTTTTCCTCTGCAAAATAAGAAATGCTAACCTAGACTGTAGCTTAAATCTGGCTAAAATCACTGACTATTTCCTTTAAGTAGGTACTGAAAACATTGAATTTACTTTTCCCCTAGATCACTAGATTTTGATGTCATTCATTATTTGACCCGAGCACTAATTAACCAGTTTTATTATTTAATAATCCAAGTCCCACTGAAACTTCATTTTAGTTTCATGCCCCAATTCTGCAACATTACCCAAGTACTGGGAAAGAGTTGGAACTGTGTCTACATATCGAGATTTCCCCAGGGATCCTACCTATACAGTACAAACAATAGTTTCACTAGCAAATCGATTAAAAAACTTATTAATTATATTTCGCGCTTCATTCTTCAGATATGAGATAAAAAACCATGTAGTACCCCTAATTACTTGGTAACACTCACACAATATTTAGAGTAATTCGACGACTTGAGTTTGTTTCCGGCCCTAGTCCGCCATCTATACCCTTGCTCATTCCCTTTTTGTGCTCGGTAACGCTCGCACGCGCACTTGACACTACGTCACTATGCCGAAAAGAAGTGCGCAATCTCGGATAGAACGTTACGAACGTAAAATCAGAAAATTAACTGAAAAGCAAAAACGCCGAAGAGTTATAATTCCGTTGAGTTCATCAGAATCCGACAATGAAGGTAGGTCACCTACATAAAATATACTTTTTATTTAAGTA
The DNA here is from genome assembly GCA_954870645.1 of Agrotis clavis. Classification (NCBI taxonomy): domain Eukaryota; kingdom Metazoa; phylum Arthropoda; class Insecta; order Lepidoptera; family Noctuidae; genus Agrotis; species Agrotis clavis. The sequence continues at coordinate 23,302,872 of OX940930.1, forward strand.
TTGTGATGTAATTAATAAGTGATAACTAGTATTTTTTGACGAAAATTCGTTTCGGATGTGCTTTGGGATTGACTGCGAGTCAATAACACTGACATTTATCCAAAACTCAAAGAATCTTCGTCGTTATTTTTTGCATCGGGGTTGACCGCGAGTCATCAACGATGACAATAAGCAGAAAATACGAACACTCTAAACAGATTTGTATCGTTAGTCTGCAAATTATTCCTAAAAAGGAAACATGTCTAACCTCAAAAAAAAAAAAAAAAAAAAAATGTTCCTTCATAAACCTAATATACAAAATGTATTTTTAGGTAATGAACACTATTCTGAGGAGAATTATGAAGAATTGTGCCAAAAAGAGACGCCAGAAGTATTGGACGCCGTATCGACCGAACCCGTCATCGACACTGAACCGAACACCGACCAGTCGAATTCTAACCAACAGGGGGAGGTTACCACTGGCAACGATTTAGACCCAGATCTTTTGTCTGCCCTTGGGGAAACAACATCGGATTCCCCCGAATACGGGGATAATATTCACGATAATTTAACAAAATTATGGTTACCTCTTCTGAAAAGAGGACTGCAAGGAGATTCGAAACAAAAACTCTTAAAAGAGTATTTGGTGCCGGATAATTGTAGGTTATTGCAGGCACCAAAGCTAAACGCAGAGATTTCTGCAGCTGTCCCTGATATGGTACGCAACCGCGATAAGACAATTGCGTCTTCGCAACAACAATTAGGTCTGGGCATCACTGCCATTAATAAAGCCATGGATATCCTTTTAAAGACTGACGATAAAGTGCAGGTCTTGAAACACCTGAGCAATGGGTGCCGAATATTATGTGATTCTCATAATTTAATCACAAATAATCGCATAAAACTTATCACACCTAGCTTGGATAAATCGGTTTTGCACATGATAAATGAATCAGAAAGGGACGAGACATTGTTTGGTTCGTCACTCTCGGAAAAAATAAAAGCCACCAAGGCGATTGAAAAACAAGGCCTTCAAATAAAGAAGCCTTCATCAAAACCTAAGGCAGCAGTCTCTCAAGCTAGTTCCCGTACAGCATCGTTCCAGGGAAACTGGACAATGCCTCCCCGGTACCCGCAGGGGAACAGGGGGGGGGCGAGGAGCTTACAGGAAGCCTACGTCAGCGTCGTTTGCCCGTCGCCCATACAACTCGACATCACTGCCACCACGAGCTCCGAATCAAGAGAAATCACGTGCACCAGCGCAAAATCACCGCTAGCACAGGTACATGCGGGTAGACTTACCCATTTTTACGATTGTTGGTTAAAAATAACAAACAATAAAGTAGTGCTAAATTGGATTAAAAACGGTTACATGATACCATTTAAATCGACGGTAACTCAATGTCATATCCCACAGAATAACTTTTCAGCCAATGAAAAACACGATATGTTAACTGCAATAGAAAAATTAAAAGATCTAGGAGCTATTACTGAGTCTAAACCAACGACAGATCAGTTTATCTCGAAAATTTTCCTTACTCCGAAGCCGAATGGTGATAAGCGGTTTATATTAAATCTAAAATCTTTAAATAAACATATTCATATCGAACATTTTAAAATGGAAGATTACCGTACCGCCTGCAGATTAATACCACGCGACGGATATCTAGCTACCATCGATTTAAAGGACGCATACTTTCTTATACCTATAAATCCTATGCATCGCAGATATTTAAAATTTCAATTCCAACCTTACAAAGCCTCTAAGCCTATCACTTACGAATTCTGTGCCCTACCTTTCGGGTTATGTGTGGCCCCCCGTGTTTACACTAAAGTCATGAGAGAAGTTATGACATGTCTCAGATATCGCGGTCATAAATCTGTTTATTATTTAGACGATATTTTGTGCGTAGGCGACACGTATGACCAGTGTCGTCATAACGTAAAAGAAACATTAAAACTTCTTAATTGTCTAGGATTTATAGTTAATTATAACAAGAGTAACTTGTCTCCTCAAAAAACTTGCAAGTTCCTTGGTTTTTGCTACGACACAACTAACCTGACGATAAGTCTACCGTCAGACAAACGTAGAAAAATTACAGAGTTGGTTATAAAATTCATTAAACTAAAGTCCTGTTCCATACGTGAATTCGCTCAATTGATAGGGGTTTTAGTATCTGCATGCCCAGCCGTAAAATACGGGTGGCTATATACTAAGATCTTAGAAAGGCAAAAATACTTAGCGCTAATTAACCACAACAGTTATCAAAGTAGATTTAATTTACCGAAAATAATATTGGAAGACCTTTTTTGGTGGTCATCGAATATCGAGACCACTAGTAACTCATTTAGGCAATTAAATTTTAAATTAGAACTATATACTGACGCATCCCAAACGGGTTGGGGGGCTGTTTTTAAAAATCTGAAAATAAACGGATATTGGAAAGAAACTGAGAAGTTACACCACATTAATTATTTGGAGTTGATGGCGGTTTTCTTAGGGCTCAAATCTTTCGCGGACAAAGTGACCAACTGTTCAATTTTACTACGCATCGACAATACCACGGCAATCAGTTACATAAATAGGATGGGTGGTATTAAATATCCCCATCTGAATGATCTGGCGAGGACAATCTGGCAGTGGTGCGAAGCACGCCGCATATGGTTATTCGCATCATATGTGAATACAAAAGAGAATCGTGCAGATGCCGCATCCAGAATAGTCAACCCGGATACGGAATGGACTCTTTCCGATGATGCCTTTCAAAACATTACTGACCTTTTTGGACAGCCTGACATTGATTTATTCGCATCACGTGACAACGCAAAATGCAACAAATTCGTGTCTTGGAAACAAGACCCAGATGCTGAATTCGTAGACGCTTTTACTTTAAATTGGCAGTCTTATTTTTTTTATGCATTTCCTCCTTTCGCTTTAATATTGAAATGCCTTCGAAAAATTATTGATGATAAAGCAAACGGTGTTCTCGTTTACCCACATTGGCCGTCACAGGCCTGGTTCCCTTTATTACAAAGTCTTATAGTGTCAGAGGTTCTTCACTTGAGTTCAGATAAAAATATCTTACAATCTCATTTCAGAAAATACCATCCATTGCACAAGAACCTTATCCTGGGTGTCGCGAGGCTCTGCGGCAGTCATTTCACCGACGGGGAATCTGCGCAGAGTCAACGACACTGATGTTGGCCTCATTTTCTGACAGTACTCTTAAGCAGTATAATACCTCTCTTAAACTATGGTGGCAATTTTGTATTTCAAACAAAGTACACATATTTGAACCTTCTAAACAATCTATTTTATCTTTTTTAAGTATTTGCTTCAATAACGGTTGCAGTTACGGAACATTAAATTCTCATCGCTCTGCCTTATCTTCTTTTATAGGAAACAACGTAGGATCTGATGAATGCATAAAACGTCTGCTAAAAGGTGCATATAAATTAAAACCTACAAAACCTAAGTATAGTAATACATGGAATCCTCAGCTGGTTTTAAATCATATTTCAAAATGGTTTCCAAATAATGATATTTCGCTTGAAAAATTGACCAAAAAACTAGTTATGCTTCTCGCAATCTGTACAGCTCATAGAATGCAGACGTTTTCCTTACTAAAACTTGAAAATATACATTTCCAAGATGATGGAATTAAAATTTATGTTATAGACATTATAAAAACATCCGCCCCAGGTAGGGATCAACCTGTACTATATTTGCCATATTTCAGGGAAAATGTAAGCATTTGTCCTGCTAAAACGCTCTTAGACTACTTTTCTATTACTAAAAACTTAAGAACTGAGGGCGTCAGTAACCTTTTATTAACTTACAAAGCACCAAATAAACCTGCGACTACACAATCCCTCAGTAGATGGATTAAACAAGTCCTGTCAGAATGTGGGGTGGACATCAGCGTTTTTGGCGCACACAGCACGCGCCACGCGTCTACCTCAGCCGCTAGTCTTGCTGGTGTCAATATTGAGACAATACGAAAGACCGCTGGTTGGACCAATTCTTCCAATTGTTTTGCCCGATTCTATAATAGACACATTCTAAAAGAAGGTGAATATGCAAAATCTGTTTGCTTATCATCAGAGACCTAATCGGATCGCGACTTATTAATCTAAGATTGTTTAAACATTATCATGTTATTAAAACCATGATTAAGATTATACTTTTAATGGCTGTAATGGTTATGTTATGTTTCTTGATTAATAGAATATTATTATTTGTTATGGAGCAACATGCAAATAAAACTACATAAACAATTGTTATTGCGTTTTAATTTCAAAACTTTCCTCTCTGAACATCTACATGGTTTTTTATCTCATATCTGAAGAATGAAGCGCGAAATATAATATATGATCAAACGAACTTCCTGAAGTGAAGTTCGATCATTATTATATGAGTCGCTTCATTCGAAGATATGAGCACCCGCCCATCCCGATCCCTTACTGGGAAAGTTTTGTATAAAAATTAATTAAAAGGCTCTAAAAAATGAGCAAGGGTATAGATGGCGGACTAGGGCCGGAAACAAACTCAAGTCGTCGAATTACTCTAAATATTGTGTGGGTGTTACCAAGTAATTAGGGGTACTACATGGTTTTTTATCTCATATCTTCGAATGAAGCGACTCATATAATAATGATCGAACTTCACTTCAGGAAGTTCGTTTGATCATATATTATTCCAGAGTGTGGGCTGGGAGACTCGCTCCATTAACTTTCATTTTGTACTATGCGACAAACTTAACGGTGAAGGTGTAACGGCGCCATCTTGTGACGTCATTCACTGTTATCTAAAACCATAATAATTTGCAACAAAGCATTGTTTTGCTAAACATAATTTTCAAATGACAGCTGACACATGGTGAACGTTGTCGCACAATATTCTAAATGATCATGTGGAATAGTGCTGGTCCAATGGTAAGCGACTCGGTAAGTTATTGGTTGTGAATCCAGCCAGTGGGGGTATTACAACGTCTTAAAACCAGGCTTGTAAGTGACAGAGCTATACAAGTCGTCTAGCGCCATCTCGTTCACTCACTGGAACAAGCCTGGTTCAAAGACGTTGTAATACCCCCAGGCCCCTATTTTTGTGTCCCACTGCTGGACAAAGGCCCCTTTCACATTCGAAAGGTCCCCTTTCTCCTTCTAAAACTCTCTATTACAAGGCCAGACTCGATGCAGCAAAGGAATTGAGGGTGTAAAAATACCTGTAGCTCTACCAAATCTATACAATGACGAAGTACTTATAAAAACTAAGGGGGCTTTGAGTCTTACCATTGGAGGTCGAATTTTCAGCTTTTCAGGGTTCCGTAACAAAAAGGTGCCAGGGGAAATCCTGTTGATAACGTTGGGCTGTTGGCCCGGCCATTAGATTTCAAAGGGTGAAAAATAATAATGGTTCAAATAGGCAATTTTTCCTCTACGGGTATTTAGGTCAGGGGTTTGTAGTTAGGCAGTAGGTAAAACCTATAAATAAGTATTTAGTTCATACCCGTGACTTAGCCCGATAATTATCCCATCATATCGCATTATTGGAATAAAAAGTATCCCATGTATTTATGAACCTACGCCGCGTTGTGTTCCACGCGCGCCTCAAAGAGTGTCAGCATTATGACGGGGCCCTCTAGAGGGCCAAAGTCTGCCGTGGTCGCGGGACTAACGAATTACCGTGACCCCGGAACGTAAGGGCTATTGAAGGACACCGTGGATTTTAGTCAGTACGAATCTGACAGTCCCTCCCGCTCTGCTCTGGGTTCCCAGGACTCATTTGATGATTTTTCCACGCTGAATGTATTTATAACCTAGATAATAATAATATTCAGGTTATAGTCAGACTCCCTTCAATAATAACTATTGTAGCTATTGCAAAAGACTGTCGAGACAGTCCCGCGACCCCGGCAGGCTTTGATCGTCTAAGAGGGGGGGGGGGGGGGGGGGGCAGATTGCTGACCTCTCTCTGAAGCGCGTGAGAAACACGACGCGCCGCCCGGGCATAGTCCATGATCGAACAGCGAGTCGCCCATTACTCGCATACCGCAAACCCGCGAAAGAGAAACCATGTAGTACGTTCTCAAATAACGTGTTGTAGGGATAAAACAGATGTAGATATACATAATGCAATGTCTATCTTTTTTATGACTATTTTTCTGAGGACAACTCTATCCACATTTGACTGGACTACAGTTAAATATTTCATACGGATGCATAAATCATTGCCATTCTGACCCAAGTTGGGCTGAAAATGTGCGAAAGGTTGTGTCTCGTATGATTTAGTGGGGGTGGAATGAACTACGGGCTTTTTTGTGCAGGTTTTTGAGTAAAGGGTTGAAATATGTAGAACCTCGTTGCGGTTGATTGAGATGCTGGTGGTACGAGACATAATATTAAGACTAAAATTGTATTTTATAAGGGGTATTCTTAACCTATTCCTTGGCCTCAGAGCTTGAAACCTTTTTGAATGCTCTTCTGATTTTATATAAAAAAAAACAAACTACATTTCTTTAGAACATTGGTATGTCTCATATGGTTTAGTCAGCTTACGCCATGTAAGCTCTTGGAAATCGATATTTCTGATGAAATAGGTTTACTTAAAAAATGCTTTATGTTTATCAACAGCCAGAATTCTTAGGAAAACAACCGAAAAAGAATTATGACAGCGATCGAAAAGATTCAATTTACCAAAATCAATAAGATTGCACATGATAGAATTGTCCGATCAAACGAGCCCGCCGAAGGCGGGCGAAGTTTGATCGAAATTATACGAAGCGTCTCGTTCGAAGATGATAGATGAACTGTAGTACTGTTAAGTATGTATCAACTACACAACGTTTAGAGATTTGAATTTGAAAAAATTCCCGCGCGCGCCACTTTAGCATTCCTGCACCTCACGCGCGCCTCTAGCGGCTGTCATATATTTTAGAGTAATTATGATAAACAAAGCGATATCATCGTTTTATGGAAGATGATTACAGGGATGGGAATTCACTTGTTACAATAGTAATTTTTGAGATGTAGCTTGTTTTTTACGGGTGGGAAGTGATCATCTTCGAACGAGACGCTTCGTATAATTTCGATCAAACTTCGCCCGCCTTCGGCGGGCTCGTTTGATCGGACAATTATACTACGCGTCTCGTTCTCGATGATAGATGAACTGTAGAATTTCAGAGCCTGTGATAGAGCTTTGTTTATAGGTATAAATTAAATAATACAATAATTAGTATTAATTAATTTTTATTCTTAACTTGGCTTAGTAGGAGCCTTAATACAATATTCGTTGATTATGCCTAATCATGATACATAACATAGTCCTTTAAAAAAGAATCACTGGAATGTGTCTATAATTAAATAACACTTAATTATCTTTTGGACAAAATACTAATAGCATATCTATCATTTGGTTCTGTAACAGGTCTGTTGTAAAAACGAGCGAATGTCTTGGACCCCTCTGTCCAGCCCGCTGTTCTCCTAATTGTATCAATATCTATGCCTTTTCTATAGGCAGTGGATACTGAGGCGTGTTTTGTGCTATATGCGCTAAACTTGTTGGTATCAATACCTGCTTTGCTAAGTAAAGACTTGATCCAATGGCCAATTGTCTGAGAACTAACTGGCCTGTGAGGTTTTACAGATGTTAGAAATAGTTTCTTATTTTCTGCTCTTAATGGTTCTGTTATTTTCAAATAGTGAAGAATTATGGATGCTACACAAACTTTAGGACGCTCTCTGAAAAAAGGAATTATAAGTAACGGTTGATTTTTTCCCAATTTTGTAGTTTTAATCCTGTCAGAAATTTTAATTTGGAGGCCTGATGAACTCATGGCTATGTCATCTATCTTGATTAAGGCTATTGTTTGCAACCTATGGGCTGTAATCAGAACTAATAGTGTTGTAGCTATTTCTGATATTATTTTTAAGTTTTGATTTTCTATATTATCTTGATTTTCAATATATTCTAAAACCTGCTCTGTATTCCAAGTCTCAGAGTATTTTGGTGCAGAAGGACGTCTCCTGAAAATGCCTTTGAAGAATCTGGATATGATAACATCTTTAGATATATCACTTTTTGTTATCAGAGAAATTGCTGACCTAGATGAGTTTAAAGTACCATAACTTGCATTCTCCTTGAACCTCATTGTTAAAAATTCTATTATATTAGCGGTGGTAGGATCAAATATGTCATATTTATTTCTTGTGGCAAAAATTACCCATTTTTTGAGGCATCCTTCATGTTGCTTAATAGTGGATTGTGATAGAGAGTCGACAATAAAATCAATAGACATCTCTGGAACTCCTTTTCTTAAGTATGCCTCCCTGATAATTTCCCTACCACTAGAGAAAGCTTGTGGGACAGAGGGTGCATTCTGCTCCTGCAAGGAGAAAGTAGTAGATTATTGGAAGGCCCTAAAATCAAAGGAGCTTCACATAGAAGTGATGTAAACATTGGATACCATGCTTGCGTGGGCCAATTTGGAACAACTACTATCCCAGTTGCTTTATCATTGACTATTTTCCTTAGTACTGGCAATATTATTGCAAAAGGTGGAAAAGCGTAGAAACATTCTTTTTCCCACGAAATTGTAAAAGCATCTATTACTGATGCTTCTGGATCAGGATAGCGTGAGCAAAAAATTTTGCACTTGGTGTTAATTCTGGATGCAAACAAATCTATACTACAAGAACCAAATTTATGTACGATTTGTTTAAAATATTTGTCCGCTAGTTCCCACTCAGTGTCTAAGTTGGTATCACGTGAAGCAGTATCAGCGTCGATATTTTCTTTGGAAGCAATGTATGAAGCTACAATCCATATCTTTTTGTTCTCACACCACTGCCATATTTCGCGGGCTAGTTCACTTAAGTGGAGAAATTTGACACCTCCGGCCTTATTAATGTAAGCAATAGCTGTAGTATTGTCTATACGTAATAGAATTTCGCAATTACAGAGATCAGACGCAAAGCATTTTAATCCGAAAAAAGCAGCTAATAGCTCAAGATAATTAATGTGGAATATTTTATCATTTTGATTCCAGAATCCACGGGTGGTTATTGAATTACATTCTGCACCCCAACCCGATCCAGATGCATCTGAAGAAATGATTATTTTGTATTTCTTATTCCGTATGGGGTTAGAGCCAGTCAATACATTATTATTCCACCAAGCAAGATCTTCTAATACATAGTCAGAAATCTTCATGTAACCTTCAAAATCCTCATTATTTACAGTTAATGCTAGCCATTTAGCCCTTTCTAGTCTTTTACAATATATTTTACTATATTCAACTGCATGTGATGCTGCAACTAAAACGCCTAGTAATTGCGCGAAAAGGCGGATTTTGTACTTTTTTCCTACCTCAAAATGTTTTATTAAGTTTATAATTTGGATTTTCTTATTTTCTGGTAAATCTACTGAATATTTTTCTGAGTCCAAAAAGAAGCCAAGGTATTTGCATCTTTTACTTGGATTTGTTTGACTTTTCTTATAATTTATAATAAAACCTAGCTTTTCTAATAATAAAATAATATTTTTTACATTACTTTTGCAGGACTCATATGTATTATTAATACACAGTAGATCGTCTAAGTAGATCAATGATAACATGCCATTTAAGCGTATATTATTCATGACAGGTTTCATGATCTTGGTAAAAATGTAAGGACTGGTTGATAACCCAAATGGAAGACATGTAAATTGATATAATATACCGTTAAATCTAAATCTTAAATATTTCCTACTATTCTTACTCATTGGGACTAAAAAATAGGCATCTTTCAAGTCCAATGTTGCCATATATGAATTTAATGAAATTAAGTCTCTGGCTGCTCTAAGGTCCTCCATTTTAAAGTGAGGTGGTTGAATGAACTCATTCAATTTTTGTAAATTAATAATAAACCTGTAAGTCATTATATCTGGTTTTGTAACTAAAAAGTAGGATGACACAAATTGTCCGTTGCATTCTGTACATTTTTCAATGGCTCCTTTGGATAGAAGTGTGGAAATTTCGAATTTAATTTTTTTAAATTCGTCCGGGTACCAGTTTGGGGAACTTGGCTCCTGAATTTGAAATGGTTTGTTTTTGAAAATTATTTCATAACCTTTAATGCAGTTTATAATGAAATCATCAGTTGTTATATTTTTCCACATTTCTACAAAATGTTGGAGTCTACCTGCAGTATAATTTACCTTGTTTATTTCTTTGGTGGAGGTCGGTATGGTTTTTGAGATGTTGGGCGTCCTGGATTCTGTGCATATCTCGTCTGGAATGGCTTCGGTTTGAACTTCACATTGGTGAATTGTCTCCGAGGAAAATAGCCCACCTGTCTGGTCCTCGCAGGTGGGCCTCTCCAGTTTACCTGGTTGATGGTTTTCTTGCCTGATGGTTTTTCTGAAGTTTTAAGTGCTGCAGCAGCCTTCCTAATGTTCTTGGCATCCTTTACCTGGTCAGTCAGTTTCGCACCATAAAGCCATTCATCTGAGTCTGTAGCTTCAAGTGTGGATTTTATATCCTTGTCAAGGTTCGGAGTAATAAAAGATTTTCTTGCCACGGAGTGTTGATGGAAAATGTCTGTGAGGATTTTTCCAGAGTCCCATAGGTACTTCATGAGCTGCATCTGGTCTACTCCATCTTCAGGATTTTCAATCAGTAATGTGATTGCTGCCCCGAGTGAAATCAGGCTTGTACCCACACAGTTCTGGGTATCGGTGAAATGTTGGTCCCTTTTTTTGGCTATTTCTGTCAAATGACTTAGCACTTCCAGGTTGACCTTGGGTGCCTCAGTGCGGAAAGTACCTTCTCTAGAGTATTTTTTGAGTAGGTCCTTCCTGGTCTCATCTGTCAGGCCTTTAGTCATCCACTGAGACCATTGTTTTTGGATAGTTTCATCAATGTTGGTTGTTGAAGAAGTAGAAGGTAATTCTTCTCCCATTATTTCAAGAAATTCCTGATTCCAGTCCTGACGAGCTTGAATTGGCTCTTGATCATTTTTATCAGGTGTGTCCATATCAGATATTTCATAATCACAATTATTTGGAGAATTTTCAGAGTCCTTATTAGATATCTCTGGTATATTTTCTTTATTAAACTCCGCATCATCTGTAATTGATGAGGTGATGAGTAAGATAGTGTATAGTTAGGTAAATGTATGGTGCGCCATTTTGTCAACGCAATTTTTTATGTTAGGTACTTTAGGTACTTTTTGTACAAAGAGCTTGTTCTTATTGAAACTTCGCTCAAATAAGGCAAGGTTTATCATATTATAACGAAACTATGTACACTAATAATGAAATGGGACACAAAAGGAAGCCAAGTTATTGTTCGTATGGAACTGAGCGCGCTCGTGTGGAGCGGCCCAATGTAATATGATGTTCGTATAGAACATTCATATTGGTAATTATTTCAAGAAAAACACACATGTTTCGTTTACGTGTATTAATCTTTTCCTTTTGGCTTTGAATAAAGTCCGTCATACATTTTGTTAGGTTATCAATTTGTTCCTGCAATGACTTCAGTTTTTTACTGGTTTTTCGATCGTCCCGATCTCTTTCTCTGGATCGCGAACGTGACCTCTTTTTTGGCATGGTTGAAAAAGAACACAATAAAAACCCACTTAAAACACTTTTCACCGCTTTTAACAATATTATTTAATTTATTAAAAATTCTTACGTCGAGAGTTGATTGCACAACAAAACAATATGACAGCCGCTAGAGGCGCGCGTGAGGTGCAGGAATGCTAAAGTGGCGCGCGCGGGAATTTTTTCAAATTCAAATCTCTAAACGTTGTGTAGTTGATACATACTTAACAGTACTACAGTTCATCTATCATCGAGAACGAGACGCGTAGTATAATTGAAATGGAAATCGAATGCGGGCCGATCGACTTGTGCTACCTACTACGTAATAGAAACGTTTACGTGAAATGACGTCACGTCACTAACCCCCTCACTGACGTCTGTTGTCGTCGGTATCCCAGTAGGTAACAGGTTTTATAGATATTTGCTAAGGGTAAAAATGTGTCAAATCAATGACTTCTCAAATTTTAAGTTTGTTTTGAATACATGTGTAGGTAGTTTATTTTTTAAATAACCTGCAAAATAAATGGCGTTCGTATATTTATTATAATAATATTTTTAGATTATACCTATATAGAATAGATTTTTATGATTTGGCAATCTAGTTATGTCCAGACTTCTAGTACGCCATTGAGCATTGAAGCCAAACACAAGGTAGAAAAATTACCCCGTTGTTCGATTTTACTCATATAGCTAGTGAGCCTCTACTCGACAAGGTTTTGTTCGTACGTAATATTTAATAAGACCTCGCCAAAAGTTTAGCTATTCGAGTGATATGAATTATATAGAACTAGATTTTGTCCGTGCATTTTCTTTGAAAATATCAGATCAAAAGCTAATCTATTTGAGTCAAGTTTTTTACTGAGATAGATTAGGTATTGTTGAGAAATATGCACAAACAAAAGCTCATCGATTAGAGTCCGACTCGTGACTGAAATAGTATAGGCTTTGGAAATACGCGGACGGCACACGAGCCTTACCTGCATGAGTAATGATTTTAGTGCCGTCCACGCCTAGAATTCGCGTTACATTACACGGTGGATTACATTACACGTTACACCAGTCTAGACCCGGCTTTACGTTTTGCTTCGAACACGGAATCTGGACGTTTATAATCTATGCTAGTTTCATTCAGTGCTGAGAGTTTCCACCAAAAATAATCAAGGATAAGTATTTTTTTGACGTTTTGAATCCATTTGTAACCCATAACTATTCTCATGGGCAACATAGAAAGGGCCTATTCTCTGAAAAACAAACGCAATTAATTTTATAAGTTTGTTGAAACTAGGGTACCTATCATAAAAGTAATGACTCTAGGGATACCACCCGTTTGTAATTATCCGTCGTACGTCGTACGTCAAATTATAATAATAAAATAATTATTTTTATGTTTTTAACTCAAGAACGGGCTCACCTATCCAAACCAAATGTTAAAGGCTTTGTTCGGAGTAACTATTTAGTAGATGGTTTATGTGAAATTTGCACAAAATCGTTCGAGCGGTTCTTCATTTATCACATTTTTTTTATATATTTCACTTTACACGTAGCGAAGCACGTACCGGGCCGCCAGTAAATAATAAATAAAGCCTCGTTAAATGGAAAAAAATAAATAAGGGAAATCTAAATCTTGAAGTTTTTGCAAATGTCTGTACTTTAAATTTCTATTGCTTATCTTTTGTAAAACTTAGTTTTCGTACAGAAATGGAGGGTCATCAACCCTGAAAATAGTTTTATTACAATATTGGCATAATAAATAATTTGTTATACTAACTGAAACCTTACTGAAACAACTGAAGTTATGAAAACAATCGAGAAGTTTCAGTTACTAAGGAAACTTGTAGAATCCATAATGGTCAGAATTAGATCAGCGGCTGTATTATGGCGTCTTAAAACAAAACCAAAAGTTCCAGTGAGTAAACGAGGTGGCGCTAGACGACTTGAATAGCTCTGTCTCTTTTACTCACTGGAACAAGCCTGGTTTTAAGACGTCATAATACGGCACCAGTAGTTTCAAGAGGATTGTAGCAATTTTTTTTAATAGAGATTTCTGATCTGGTCTTTACTCAAGTCTAGGTCTGACTGAGGTGACCTGAGGTGACAGGTCACCGACGGTTGGCGTAGTGGCGGAGCAACCGACTGCTGTGCAGCGTGTCGCAGGTGGGTAAGTAATATATGATATAACTACAAAATCTCTAAAATTTACAAGAGATAACAACTGAATATATAATTTTATTTGATATAACGATCTGTTATTATAATAAACGATTGACATAATTTTATTATGACTAATTTCTATAAGCATAACAATCAATGAATATAAATTCATTTTGTATACCACTCAAAAGACATAAAACTTATTTGCTCTAATTTTTTTTCTTCCTAGAAAGTAATCTGGGTCACCCTTGTTTGGCAGAACAACGTTTCGTCGAAAATCACTCCGGCTAATTTTGGTTACAATAAAGTCGTTTCGTAGAATTATTCATTTCACCGAATAATTAATTGTTATATGTTTATTTAGCCTATTTATTTCTTTAAAATAATTTCATTTGTCCGAATTTTCAAATGCACTAATTTTATTTAAACTAATGTTTTACTAGACTAATAATGATTTAGTCGAAATATCGCATCGAATATTCAGTTAATTAATTATTCGTTTCCTTTCATTGTCTATAAAAAATCGGGCTCCGCCGAGCTACCTTGGTAGGTGGTAATCAGCAATTTCACCAAGGATGCAAGAGCGAGCGAAGCGAGCTCGGAACCTGGGGCACCCCGACTCGGATAGGTTAGGTTCGAAGGGGATGGCGGGGTCTGAAAGACCCCGCCATCCCCTTCGTGTTAGGTTACTTTAAACCTTGCAAACAGAAATAGGAGCCCCGCGAAGCGGGGCTCCGTCGAGCTACCTCGGTAGGTAGTAATCGGCAATTTGACTAAGGATACAAGGGCGAGCGTATATTACTGATAACCACCTACCGAGGTAGCTTGAGGGAGCCCCGCTTCGCGGGGCTCCCATTTCTGTTTGCAAGGTTTACAGTAACCTAACACGAAGGGGATGGCGGGGTCTTTCAGACCCCGCCATCCCCTTCCAACCTAACCTGTCCGAGTCGGGGTGCACCAAGTCCCGAGCTCGCTTCGCTCGCTCTTGCATCCTTAGTTTAGTTAATGATTACTACCTACCAAGGTAGATCGACGGAACAAATATTTACAATGTTTTCTTTTCTGCATTACATTACACCAATCGAATATTCGATAAACTAAATGTTATACCACCTGAATATTATATCAAATGAATATTATACATTTTGAGCAATAGCGCAAATGTTGTTATCGCAAATAAATATTCGATGAAATGAAAATTAAGTTAACCGATATTATACAAACTGATTATTTTCTCAAACGTTGATCGAATTAGTAAAATTATATCAAAAGTTGTTCTACCAAACAAGGGTAACCCAAGTAATCTAACACTGATGTGCCTAGTAATAGTACCCCTGCCATGAATGTTGGACGGAGCCCCGCTTCGCGGGGCTCCTATTTCTGCGTACAGGGTTTAAAGTAACCTAACAGAAGGGGATGGCGGGGTCTTTCAGACCCCGCCATCCCCTTCGAACCTAACCTGTCCGTGTCGGGGTGCCCCAAGTCCCGAGCTCGCTTCGCTCGCTCTTGCATCCTAGGTCAAATAACTGATTACTACCTGTCATGCTGGCTCGACGGAGCCCCGCTTCGCGGGGCTCCTATTTCTAGGTGCAAGGTTTAAAGCAACCGTGTCGGGGTGTCCCAAGTCTCGAGCTCGCTTCGCTCGCTCTTGGATACTAAATTTTTCTAATAACAATAGCAATCGTGAAGGCAAACAATCAAAGTTCAAAGGGATAAGCCAAAGTCATCAAAGAAAATAGTTTAAACGTTAAATTATATGTTTCAAACGTTATATGTAATGATCTTCGCATAAATAAACGTTATATCAAATAAAATGATATGAAATGAGTTTTAGAGTAACACAAACATTATTTGTAAAGAAATTATATCAACCGTTGGTATATCTCACGTTGATTATATCATGTGAACGTTATTGAAATGAAAATATATCAAATAAGTTTATATGAAATGAGACGCACCCGTCGCAGGTTCGATCCTCGCACGGAACAAATAATATTTGAATGATCTGCAAGTACCTAGTTGTTCCGGGTCTGGGTGTTTGTGTATGTGAGTTTCTATGTTTGTAAACGCACCCACGATACATGAGAAATGTCTAATGTGAAGCAACGTTTTTCTAAAAAAACCCAGAAGCTTGGTCACTCTAGCTTTTTACAAGAAATAAATCATGATGCGTATTAAATGTTTGTTTAAAAAAGACGCTTTTAATAAATTGGTGCGTCAATGAAGAGTCATGACGCAAACTGAAGCTTTAATAATGTAAATAGAAATGTTGGCAATTAATTTACATGATTGTCTTGTAACTGTCAGAATGTTCCCTTCCTTCCACTGAGAAACAAAAACTTTTAGTATTTATTATTATTTTATTTAGTATAAATTAATGTTACCTGCTGAACGAATTAACATTGCCTAAAAGATAGAATAAAATTGAGAAAGATAAAAAACTTTAAAAAATATTGTTAGTATTCAAAAACCACCAGAAAAAGTGTAAAGTAACTTTTCTTTCAGAAGTCGGTTTCTTTATTTTTTATTCATTTATAGACTTATTTGCCACTGACTTCCGAAAGAAAAGTTATATTCAAGCTGAATTAGTGTATTTTCATTATACATAAAACAGCCTAGAGATCATTATTAGTATTTATTTTAACTAATTAATAAGGTTACTGCTTCATTTAACTAATGAGAACTACAAATAATTGCGAGTGCACGACCATTAAACCTCATCGGCTGAATATGTTGGTTAATTATTTGCTAGTAATTTGTAATCACGGCGATATTAAAGCTCTTATTACCAATGTGGAATTCATTAATACAAATTATTTAAATAACAGTAGCGGGAAAACTAGGTAATACGCCTGTAAAATATAGTATCTATCTAATATCTTTAAACGAGCAATTCTTGTATATTTATATATAATCAGGATCTCGGAAACGGCTCCAAGGATTTTCATGAAAGTTACAGATTAGGGGTTTTTCGGCTCAAGGAATCGATTTATCAAGGTCCCAGGTTCGAGAAAAGCTCGGTTCCCAAGATATCGTACCCAGATATTGTAATATGAAACACCAACCATTCACAGATGACCGGTTCATTCTATGACTGAAACTTACTGCTCGGAATTTCACGCGAGTGTAGGAGCCGAGCAGCGGGGTTTAAGCAACGGGAAACAGCTAACCATAATATTGACACTGATAACATAAATAATAACACATGATGAAATAATTACTAACACATCACTAACACTTAGGAGGCGACCTCTCGCGCCCGGCATTGGTAGAGGCCATTAGTGACCGACCGAAATTTCGGTTTCGGTTTCGGTTTCGGCCGGTTTCGGCCAAAAAATCTAGTTTCGGCCTTAGTTTCGGTTTCGGCCAAAATATAGCCGAAACTTTCGGCCTCGCCGAAACTCAAGAGTTCGTGCATTTTCGTGTGTCGTTCGGTAAAATTCGTAGCTAACACGTGCTTGCTCGCCGGGCGGGGGCCCCGGCTCAGTTTGCCACCGTCCATTTAATCGTGAGTTGAGGTTATGTTTTTGAGTTTACTGCCAAGAGTAAGTCTAGTATATTCATGTCATAATAAAATATATACTTGTTACGTACGGTGATGATTAAAAAACTTATCAATTGTCAAGGCGATTAGGATTAGGCGCCGGCGGTATTCACTTATGTTATATAATATTTATAATTATGTTAACGGTTTCTTCTTTGAAATAATGCTATTTTTTAATATAGTGCGATTGTTGATACCTCAAATCTATTGAAACATTGGAAACAATGATTTTTTATAATTTCCAATAGATTATGGCTCAGTAGAAGTTAAATAACATAGAAAAATAGCAATTTCTTAAAATCATCTATACTCTTGACGTATTTCATTACTTCCCAGGATTTGATCCTTATTAGCAACACTATCGAATGGTGTGATAATACAGGTTGTGATTTTTTTCCAAAATTAGCGGGTTCGATTCCTGGCCAGGATTAATGTTTTTTCTAAAATCCAATGATGCAGTTTTAGTTTTCAGCAAAATCGGTCTCGAGACTCTATTCAACGTTTTTCGATATTTCTCATAGTTAAGAATATAGCCATCCAAGCCCAGTCGAAAAATTCGCCCTGTATATTGACACTTTTTCTTATAAAAAATATTAAATGTAAAAAAACAATAAATTTCAGAAAAAAATCGTAATTTTAAATGTTTCAAAAAGTTTCGGTTTCGGTTTCGGCCGAAACTGAGAGCAAGGCCGAAAGTTCGGTTTCGGTTTCGGTTTCGGCTGAAAAATCAGTTTCGGTCGGACACTAGAGGCCATGCTGCAGGGCGAGACAGAAAAAGACAGGAACCGGTCGCCTCTTTCTACGAAGCAGTCATGATAGCGAAGGAGGAGGTGGGCGCCTTGAGGGAGAGGATAGCCTCAACCTCACAACGCAGCCGCAGCGGGAGGTGCCCCCGGCATCTGACGCCGCGAGGCGACTTCCGGTCACCGTAGTAATGGCTGACTCCCCGTCCTGATCATGGACCATTGCCCAGGACGACGGCGCGTCGTGTTCTTCGCGCGCCTCAAAGAGCTGTCAGCAATCTGACGGGGCCCCCTAAGAGGTCCAAAGCCTGCCGGGGTCGCGGGACTGTCTCATCAGGTAACCATGGCCCTGGAACGTTAAGGGCTATTGAAGGATCATCGTGGATTTTAGTCAGTACAAATCTTACAGACCCTCCCGTACCACCCTAGGTGGGTGCATTTGATGTGGTGCATTTGATGGTGCATTTGATGATTTTACCACCCATAAATATTTCGTTCTGTTAATAAGAGAAGAATTTTCGCTATCTCCTGAAGATAGCGTGGAAATTAATAACACATCACCAACACATATTTACTAAGTAATTGCATCTACAACGGTTGATTTCCCAGGCGATATACATATGGAACTAGAAGGAGAAATTATTAATTTATTAGCCATCGTCTACAAGTGGTTGTCAAGGTCTCACTGGCCGCAGGGAGCTGGGGTTTCCTTGCAGCATCGATATTAATTGGTCTACTTCAAGGGTGGCTGCTCGGTCTCAAATTGTTTTCTATAGCCTCGGTGTTTTGAAGGTTGGCACTTGGCCAGAAATTATACTTACATTTATTTTAGGTTCGGTAGATTAGATGTTTACACAGCACAAAGATTATGTTCACTATAGTTTTGTAATCTGGGTAATAAATGCTTTTACAGATTGTTTCTTTTCTTCGCATATATTCACGAACTATACGATAGATCATGTCGTGAGTAGCATCAGGTCAAAGAGACATCAAGGTTTTTTTAAAGACACCGCTGTTCGTCTGTCCGTCAGTCCGTCTGTGTTTAAGAGCGTATATTCCGAAAGCTGGCAACGTCGCAAATGGTTGTCAAATATTAACAAGTTTTAATTAATTTAGCATTGTTACTGTATGAAAATAAGAAATATGGCTCTGTAGTGCACTAAAAAATTTATAAGGGAATGCAATAATTAATACCGTAACACCGAATATATAGTTTTAGATGTAGAAAAAGCATTTGGAAGCTTTCCAAATGCCTTTTATACACCGGAAACGGTTACAACATCAAATTCAATGTTTTAATTGCATTCCTATATCAATTTTTTAGTGCACTACAGAGCGATATTTCTTGTTTTCATACAGAAAATTTGCCAAATTAATTAAAACTTGTAAATATTTGACAGCTTCTTGCGACGTTGCCAACTTTCAGAATATGCAGCCTTAAATAGAGGGCCAAAGCCTGCCGGGGTCGCGGGACTCTCTTATCAGCAAACAGTGACTCTGGAACGTAAGGGGCTATTGAAGGACACCGTGGATTTCAGTCAGTACGAGTCTGTCAGTCCCTCCCATCATACCCTTGGGCGGGAGGACTCGTTTGATAGGTACCAAATTTGTAAGGTATCGGAGACTTGCATCTCGTTGTGTACATCGTCAGCATAATGTTTCCACTAATGGGACACAAGTCTCCTCTCTGTTAGAGGGAGTGGACCATAATCCACCACGCGGGCCCAGTGCGTGTCGGTGGATGTCACATGTCTTCGAATTTTTGTTTCTAGGACCTAGGACATGGCGGTTTCCTCACGATGTTTTCCTTCACCGTTTTGAGAGCAGTGGTGATGAAATAAATTAGACAAAGTAATGCGCCTGGCTGGATGCGAACCTACGACTTACAACTCGTAAGTCGGGGCCAATACCACTGGTCGTCACTGCTCTCCACTTCGCTCCCACTTCTCTCACCCTTGTGCACGAAGGGTCTGAATCTACTTCTGGTCTATAAACAAAGCTAGAGCTGAGACCCCTTGCAAAACCTGGCCCCCTAGCCAAGTCACAACAAGTCGCAAACGATAATCGTAAACGCTCGGTACTCCCCAATAGATTTTCAACTCTATAGCCTAGAGCCTAAAGTTGAAAATCTATTTAAGATTTCTGAGCGTTAGCGACTGGAAAGATCGAAAACGCTATGCAATCTTCACTATAGATCTTCAACTTTAAACCCAAGCACATTAAGTTGAAAATCTATTGGAACCTTCCCAGCGTTTGCGTTTATAGTTTGTTACATGGCTAAAGGGCCTGCTTCATGATAGAATGTTGGCCGATTTAAATTTGTCATCCCGTCACATTATGTAGGGGTCGAAATTAGTTTCCAACTCGACAGGCTGACGGTAGACCTATGTCAAAGTTGACGGAGGAAAGAAATGTGTTTTATTTAAAAAGGGGTTTTAGTTAGTTACCTGGTGAAAAATGATTGGGTAAGTGTCGTTGGTCTAGAAAGGTATGGATTTGGACTGCTTATAAGCCTAGAGGGTAGATGAACTTTGTTGTAAAGCGTTTCTAAGAGCCAATTGTTACACAGGCTTCTTAGGGCCTGCTGTTTTGAGTTGTTAAACTTTTTGTTAAATCCTATCATTAATGATTTGTTAAAAAAAATATGTAAAATGGATGAGATTTTATATTACCTACAATAGTATAAGAGAGATTGACTGCTGCGCAGAGCGTAATATAGCGGGTTCGATCCCCGCATGGAACAATTATTTGTACGATCTGCAAGTCGTTGTTCCACTTTATTTTTTCGGTGAAAGAAAACATCGCGAGAAAACTGGCATGTCCTAGAGCAAAAAATTCGAAGATATATGTACATCTACCAACCCGTACGACCGCCACCCGTTTTGGATTGTAGCCCACTCCCTCTCACAGAGAGGACGCCTGTGTCCCAGCAGTGGGAACATAATAGGCTTATGATGACGATGATGATACTTACAAGAACTTACAACGAGAAATGTCTATTGACTGTTAGTTCTCCAGATTTACAAAGCGTTTGAGGATAAAGAGACATATTAAAGGACTATTATGTAAAGTAATTGGATGCAACGTAACACACCCTTTGAAGAGAGCTTTGAGTCACAGAATTCCTTGCTTTACAGATAAAGCTGCGAAATGCAGTGTATATTAGGGTTATTCCACAAAATAACCTCCTCTAGTTCCCGCAGTAGTGCATTTGCCATTACATAAATTGTTATTCGTTCTTCATCCCCTCTGTGTCGACTGTACACACTACACAGTACACTAAAGCCTTGGTGATACTAACAGTTGCTAGCAATCTACTTTAGACTTGAGCTTGAGAATTTAAACTTATTTGATAGAAGACGTTATATGTATTTAGACATGAAACAGTAAAAGAAGAACTTTAGTAATGGCAAATAATTTGACGAGGATAGAGGGCCAAAGCCTGCAGGGGTCCTGTCTTACCAGGTAACCCTAGATCGTAAAGGGCTATTAAAGGATCACCATGGATTTTAGTCAGTGCGCGTCTGATAGGCCCTCCTGTCCCGTCGTTGGCGGGAGGAGTCATTTGAATTTACCACGATAAAAAAAGTA
This sequence comes from Agrotis clavis, assembly GCA_954870645.1. Classification (NCBI taxonomy): domain Eukaryota; kingdom Metazoa; phylum Arthropoda; class Insecta; order Lepidoptera; family Noctuidae; genus Agrotis; species Agrotis clavis. Next base: position 23,324,467 of record OX940930.1, read on the forward strand.
TAATTATGCACTAACGTGTGGCATGCATAGGTTTCCCTGAATCTAGGGGAGGTATCCATGTATGAGTTACCGACTAACTTTGCATGTGCGGGCTGAAGGGAACCTTGTATGTCCAATGTGCGGGCTGTGATGTGCTAATCCCAATTTTAAAGTTTTAATTAATTTGCGAGGATAGTCTCGTAGAAAGTTATGAGCGTGCGGAAAAAGGCTGTAACAGATTATCTTCATTCTGAGGTGGATTATCATATTTATGAGTACCTGATCAGATAAAAATGCAGCTTTAACTATAACGATAACCGAAGAATTTTAGAACTCAGCGCGTGCCTTTCGCAAAAATGCAAGCAACTCTTAGGCCCGGACGAGAGGAGATATTATGTTTAAATAACCAATCAGATTCCTAGCGAAGCTAAGCGGAGAGGAGATGTGGATTTCTGATTGGTTATTCAAACACATCTCCTCGAGAGGAGACGACGCCCCGGTTTGGTGGAGCGGAGACGAGTCTCCGCTTTGGTGGAGTCCGGGCCTTAGACAGGTGGCTTCATAAAGAATGCATGTATTCGGTACACCGATTGGTACGTATCGGTACTGATCGGGGCAGGAAAATATTGTGAAAAAACCGTATGCGAGTGTATAAGATAGTATGGGTCAATTTTGTCTGTACTGATCTGTAACTATGAGTATCGACAAACTTTTTTTATAATAGCACCCCTTTTTTTGTTTTTTTTTTTAATTTTTTTTTGCGTGGTTAAAGCATTATTCTGACTTCGTCGTAAACCTTTAATCTAATTATTACTAAGTGGTAGATATAATTAATAAGTAGACTTACCTTGCCCTCACTCTTCCAGTAAATAAAGAAGCCATATTCGTCCACTTTGAACACGCAGTTCTGTTCAAACTCTGTGTTGTCCTTTTCTTCCGTCCATCGGTCGAAGGTGGCACCCTGTAGGGGGAAAAACAACAATTTGATTAAGAACTAGAAGTAAGTACCTAATACTATGCAAATCACCAAACATGTTCATAGATAAACATCGTTCCATTGTGTAAAGAACCCGTTAAATAAGGAGGAGACTCGTTGTTAAGTAACTACAGCCGCACAGGCTGATCTTCCGGGGTTGAGCCACGCTTGGATAGGTTGGTCTGTGGATGGGTGACCACCTTTCATAGCGAGTTTTTAGTAAAGCTGTTAGTCCCGACTGTCATTTGTAGATCTTTGACAGTCCTTAATATTAGTTTGAAGCTCTTAAATCTAACAACGAGCCAATAACATGGGGTATCGAATTACTCAGTTACAGGGTTGTGGAGGTCCGACAGGCAGTCGCTCCATGTAAAATTCTAATATTCAGCTGCATTTGGTTCGACTAGAAGCCGACCCTAATATTGTTGGGAAAAGGGTAGGTAGATGATGTGCCGTTAAAAAAATAATTAGATTTCATTTCGGTCGAAAAACGATATTCTTTTTTCATCGCACATTTTTATGTCTCCATTTAACTACCCGTTTCATTCTCTATGGCTCTAAAGTGTAGCTTTTAACAGTCAATTAAAACCGCGGGTTCCGATAAAGGGTCCATAAAGTTCGAGCCGTTTATTGGCTGGGGCTATTCCGTCGTGTCAATATCGCTACTGTCATTGGTAACTTGAGGATCGCAGCAGGAGCGCTGCGTGTTATAAAATTGAGCTGTTTGTAGATCGTAAAAAGGCGTTGTGGTTCCAATTAGTAGTCAGTTTAAAGTGCGTTAGACGGGATGTGTGTGGGTAGTAAAGATGATAATATTTATTTGCTGCAAGACGTACAAAAAAGTCTCTCAGTATTTAGCTTTTATTTTGTTCATATAAATGCTATGCCGCTAGCACGCATGGTTTTCCGTGATATAAGCGAAAAACAAAAAGTGGTACCTTCAAACCCTCCCTCCCCCACAGCTCAAGGGCTAGGGGCGGAGACTTTTGAAATGTTGACCTCCTAACTAGTCCAAACAAAGTTACGCAGTCAAAAATGAGTTCCAAGAATTTCCCTCTATAACTGTTCGTTGACTGGGCTAGATTGTGTGATTTTACCAACCACCAACCACGACATAAAGAAATTTGGGTGCCGGTGTCAAAAAACTATAAAACTTATCAAATGAGTCCTCCCATCCAGAGCGGGACGGGAGGCACTGTCAGACTCGTACTGACGGTGGTCCTTCAATAGCCCTTTACATTCCAGGGTCACGGTTACTTGATGAGACAGTCCCGCGACCCCGGCAGGCTCTGGCATTCTAAAGATTTTCCGTCAGAATTTTATTCAGCTGACGTTCTTGTTCACACAATAAACCTCGTAAGAATTGAAACCACAAATAAAACAATGTTAGGTAATCTGTGCACAAATCAAATGGAACAGACATTAAACCCGTGATGTTTGTCTGTTGAAGCAGGGACGAGGGTGAGAGGATTATGTGAGGGAACCTCGACTGAGAGGCTTACGATACGGCGCCGGCGGAGGCACTGACAGTTACTGGAGAACGGCGTTGGTACCACAGCGAGCGGACAGCGGGTTGATACCTGTCTTTGGTGCAAGTGTGATACTCGAAAGAATTACTATAACTCTTACCAAGGGAAATTTTATCCATTCATTACGTAACAGAACTGTGTTGATCAAAACAAATGGTCCATGTAAAATAATATTTATGTAAATAGCGGGTAGGAAGCGGATTTTTTTCTTTTCCTGTAATTAAAAAAAAAACAAGAGATCTCACACTAGAACTTCTCCTGTGGGTTGATATACAAACCCTTAAACTTACAGACTCGAATAACTATTTGTTCCGTATCGCGGTTTCGATTCACGCAACAATCAATCGCTAATCCGCCAAAACGGCTTGATCTTCTAAACTAGTGATGTCTTCAGAGTTAAAATTCCGTAACTATTTTAACAGCTCTTTATCTCAGTTATGTGCTGACTGCTGATATCATTCGAAATCTTTAGCGATTTCGCCAGCTCTCCGTTCTCCGCTAGCACTGCCACCACACCCTTATGAACGTTCAGTAAACTTGTGCGATCGACTCTGATTTACGACGAGATCGGTACATGGACCGACTCGCAGGCGCCTCACAGGTATTTTTGTAACGGACTTTATATAGGGACTGATGAAATTGATGGTAGGTAGTTACCGATCGAAATTGGACGAATTCTTTATTTTTTAAATTATTTAACACAATGCAATGTGTCCTGTTTCGTTCTGTACAAACTTAAAGGGGAGATCGAATAAAATCCCTTCCATTAAGTGGGGGTTAGTGTATTTGACTGAGAAAATCTAATAATCCGTCAGTAAATCAGCAGATTACCAAAAAATATTTGACATGTGTATTTTTACTTGCGTAAACCAAAATGTATGAAGATGCGACACTTTTATAATTGGCAAAACGTCAAAACAAAGAAAGTAAAGTTTTTACTTGCTTCTGACGTCACAACCCCCATTCTCGAATTTTGATGCGTTGTATCTTTGTAAAGATGCATTGTATTTAACAAAAGAAGAAACATTTGCCCATTATTGTCAAAACTATAGCTGACGGTTTAATTCAAATTGCAATTTATTGATGCTGTCAAATCAATTTTATTGACAAAATTGAGCAAGCTACCTCTTAACTTAAGCTCTTCAAGTTTGTACGGATTGAAACCGGACACATTGTATATGAATATTTACCTGAAGCAGTAGATCAGGGACTGGGATCTGCCAGTTGAACTCAAACTTCTTGGTCATGGTGCTCGCGATACAACACCGTCCCGCTCAAAGGTTCAGCATGCGGACATCCTTGACGCCCTGCGGACAAGAAGACACATCAAGTTAATATTATTATTAGTTTCTAGATTAGCGTGGCAAATTAAATAACAATGTTTAAAGTTCAGCACCGTTTGAAGAGGTTAGAACGTTTCTATAATTTCGGAATCCTCTCCGTTCCTTGATAGACAAGTTGAACAGGTGAACCCGCTTGTCTCGGTAGCTCTTTGAAATGAAATGATATTTATTTTTGCAAGTAGGTTAATATCAACACTTTTACACGTCGTCTTTTACAAACTAGATGTAAGTAGCCGGTGTTTCGTACCTGATTAGGTACTCTGAGAAGAAACAGCCGAAACAAACTCAGAGGTCACAGTCTCTTTTGAAGTCCAGACATTAAATTGGTAGTCATACGAGGGCCATGTAGGTTAATGTCTGAGATGGACTTTTGAAGAAAGAACGACACAGATTTGAGTGGACCTGTCCAGTCAGTGCAAGCATTTGTCAGTTATCGTGTAGCTCGACTTTCAAGGAGCTCAACGTAACGACGAACAATACCAAAGAAAGGACATTTGTGTAGGCCGCATAAGTTACTCAAATTGTCGGACAATCAATGTACCTAAATAAACTGGAAATAAAAAAAAGCATGACCCACCTAAGTCCTCGCATTCACACATACCTAACAGTAATAGTATTAACTTTGACTCTCGATTCGGTTGATTGAAATCTAGAAAGGCAGCAACTCATTACTAAGGAATATTGTGTTACCCGTGCGATTGACGGCGCCGTACCCACCAGTAATATCTAGGCATTTCCCCACGTTTCTAAGATAAATGCCTAAACAAAAAGTCTACTAAATAGGACGGAGATAATTTGTCAAGTGACAAGCACAGATCAGCGTTAGGCCGGCAAAACACTTAACGAGATAACTTCACGCTATCACTGCTGTGCAGAGGAGTAAATAGTTGTGTTATCTTGTTAGGTCAGCTTTGTTTTGGTTCTTAAAACCTTTCACTAAGATTATGTCATTAGAGGCCGATGTTTTTTTTTTTTTTTTTGAAAACGTTGCCTCACACACGGAATTTCTCCTGTATCTTGGGTGCGTTTACAAACATAGAAACTCACATACACAAACGCCCAGACCCGGAACAACTGCTTGTAGATCATACAAATAATTGCTCCGTGCGGGAATAGAACCCGCGACACGCAGCGCAACAGTCCAGTCGCTCAGCCACTGCGCTAACTATGCCGTACCGTGCCGTTAGAGTCCCTTTTAACTACTGGTAATTCATGGTAGATCTTCTACCACCCTTGCCACCGGCACCGTGCTAAAATTATTCGGTTTGGCGATTACTCGTATAATTATTTTCAAGTTTCATATACCTATTTATTTTCACACAAATAATAAATGGTGGGTGTTACTAATGCCATTCGCATCGACTCGTTTCGGACGACGCGAGCCGATGTGAATAGTATTAGTAACATTCTTATTACGTTGACATAAAGGATTTTTTGACCGCCTTATTAAGAGGATCGTCTACCGAGCGCTCGTCCATACTAAAAGAGAAAACGTTTTCCTATGTTATCCTATTATATCTCAATGATATTTTAGAATGCTTCTGACACAGTAAAAAACTAGGTTTATAAGTCTTCTTTTTTTCAAAAGTAACTCTTAGGCGCCTGTAACTTTCAAACTATTATAAATTTTGAAAAAAAGAATACATATAAACCTAGTTTTTTACTGTGTAGGAAGCATTCTAAAAAAATCATTGAGATAGGATAATATTTAGGGCTAGGTAAACGTTTTGTCTTTTAGTATGGACGAGCGCTCGGTAGACGATCCTCTGCCGATTCCGCGTCGATAAAAAATGTGGGAGCACCCTAAAACTCTATGACGGGATAAACCCGGAAAGAGACGGCGCGTAAATCTAAAACATTCAGCTTATAAATATCTCAAGTTCAGTAGTTATAATAAATATTGAAGTTTTCATTAGAAAATAAACACATAAAACATGCCCACCAACTCCAGTTAGTTGACACAATAGTGCAACGAATTTGAACTCCTGACCTTAATCGTCAATCAACGCCCTGAGCCGTCGTCAGGCGTCGCGACCATAGACCAGTAGAGCTCAGGGATCATAGATTAATCGAGCATAGACTAACATAGACTAGTGATGGCTTGGATCATGTATCACAGGGACAAGGGGTCTAAGAAAGATTGATTCTAGTGAAACTAGAAACCTTCCTAGGAGGTTTTATTTGACTGAAAGTCTACTAAATAATTGGTCTATTAATGGAATTATCAAAAAATATTTAGCCCGTATTTATTTTTTTATACCATTCCCACTTTAAAAAGTTACTTTTTCTCAACGCACCTTTGTCTTTTTTTTCTTCGTTAAATACCTATCTATTATCGCTTAATTATTATTTTTCTTGTGGTCATGGTATAAAGTATCGTATGTAACTCGTGAATAAAACGGATTTAAATCGAGGGCCTGAATCACTCGCGTCGCTCAGGATTTAAATACTTGAATCACTCGCTTCGCTCGTGATTCAATCATCATGAATCACTCCCTGCGGTCGTGATTCAGTCATTAAAATCCTTCGCTTGCTCTTGATTATATGGCCCTCGCTTTAAATCCGCTCTTTATTCACTCGTTGCATAATATACTATTGTTACGAAAACCAAAATTGACCAAGACATGACACTTTTAAAAATGGCAAAACGTCACAAACATGTACAGTTTTTACTTGCTTCTGACGGCAGGAACCCCTTTTCTCGAATTTTGATGAGTTATAATATCTATCTTTGTAAATATGCATTGGTTTAGAAAGAATAAATACGAGTACATACACGGTGTCCATTGTTTATTGATGTTGTCAAAGGTTACCTTCATAATGATTTTGACTATTTTTCCTTCCACTAAGCCGATAAAAACCTTTTCAGGTCTTCAAAGTATGAACAGATGCCAGCACATCAACCTACTTCAATATGTCAAAGCTTTAAGAGTACTGTGAGCTGAAAGAGTTTGGGAAACCCTGCCCTATTTGGTTCCAAAGCAAAAAATACCACTGTTACCCACTCCCATCTCTATTTAGGTCAATGCTACCCTCAACGATCGCATGTCAAGCCAGACTGACTCAATATCTTTCCCCAATATTTCTTGTCAAGCCCAATTTGCCCAGATTGAGTTCCTCAGTCGTTGTTAACTATCTTATCTAGGGTCTATCGGGGTCGTACGCTGACCCGGTATTAAGCTCGTTTACGAAGCAACTTGAGCCCTTCGTAATCTGTTCTATTGTAAGCGATTAGCGATAATTCAGTGGAGTTACGAGTAGCAACTACACTCCCGAGTAAATGTATGGAATCACTAACTCCGATTCCGCGCGATCTTGAGTATTTAATAAAAACCGGCCAAGTGCGTGTCGGGCCACGCACAGTGTAGGGTTCCGTAGTTGCCCATCAAAATACTTATGCGAACTAACTAAACTGATTCGCTGAATTTAATTTTAAAAAGAAGAATTTTCAAAATCGGTCCAGGAGTCTTTGAGAAATCGGGCAAAATACATTTAAAAAAAGATTACGACGAATTTAGAACCTTTTTTTTTTTGAAGTTAGTTAAAAATAGTTGACGATAAAAACCTACCTATCCCCAAAAAACATACCGTAAAACATACCTATTAAAGCTGTAAAAATAAAGTTGACAAACTTACATTTGCAGTTGAATAACATGTTCTCCGATACATTTTGTTTAAGAAAAATATTATCCAAGTACATTTTATAAGTTGGTCGACTATAACTCGTAAAGTTGTAAAGCCTACTAAGTCATGACAATTTTCTTTTAAACTTCGTTATATATACTACTATTGTGAATTTTTTCATACCCCCACACATAACCGTTTAGCTGGTAGAGGGGGGGGACACTCGAGTCGAGCAAAATTTAGCACTTTAAAGCTTAATATTTCACAAACCAATTTTTTTATCAAAAAATTGTTAATGGAAACTGTCAATATTTTTTAAAGACCTATTTAATGATACCCCACACTATGGGGTACGCGAGAAAAAAAAATAACATCCCCACTTTACGTGTACAGGAGATACCCTAAAAAAAAATATTTTACGAGATTTTATTTTACCACTTTTTCGGCACAACAAATCCATATATTTACACCAAATTACAGCTCTCTAGTACTGTGCGTCTCTGAGCTAAACTGCGGACAGACGGACGGACGGACGGACGGACGGACGGACGGACGGACATGGCGAAACTATAAGGGTTCCTTGTTGACTACGGAACCCTAAAAATGGTACCATTTTAAAGGGATTGAACTCGCTTCTGTCGGCAAAGCGAGCTTCTTTTTGATTTGACCCAAAATCATAAAATCGAATTCCCTTTTCTTTTTAATTTCATTTTTCCGTAGGAGTAGGACCGAAGGAAAAAAAAGCCAAGTATTTCAAAGGCTTTACTCGTCTTGCCTTAGGGAGAGGTTTTTGCGCAATTTGAAAAAATATTTCTAAAGTTTTCTCCAGTTTAAGAAAAGTTTGAGATTGTCGAAATTATAGGGATGTTATTAGTTGCTGAGGGTGGATTTTAATGGCCGCTTGTACTTAATTTATTAACTCTAATATTAGCTGTAGGGATGACAAACTGGCCTGGTTGAGTCCATTTATTAATTAGTATGATTTGTGTCGATGGATGGAGAGTACGAGGAAGTCAGAAGATATTAAAGAAGAAAGATTTCTGACAGGGGAGAAAGGAAGAAGAAAATCGAACCGAAAAGAAGGGAGGTAGATAATGATGTCACCTTGAAACGTTAGAAATGGATTGAAGATGAGAAGCTTGGATAATGATTTGCCTAATGCAGAGTAGAGTAAGCTTTTACAATGACATAGTTTCAGCCTTTATGGACTGCATACAGACAGATACTACAGAACGCGACTTGTTACGACCGTTGCATGCTTCTTTCATTTCGTTCTCATTCATATATCTGGTAAAACAAGTACGTCGACTGCGAGTACCTGACCTTTCTGACAAACTTCACCAATAAAGTCAACGTTGATTCCTGGTAAAGTATAATTATGATATACAGCTACTAGTTTTTGTGAGAATTAACTGACATTTCGCATAAATTACAAAAAAAGATTGCAATTTATTTATTAAGTTTTCCAACAGCTTCTGTGCTAAGATAAATAATTATAAAACTACTAGGACTTACACAGATGCCAATTATAGGTTAACCGGCCTAGCAATGCTGTCTTGCCGAGATTGGTCTGTGGATGGGTGACCATCTGTCATAGCGAGTTTCCTCCGTGCCTCGGAAAGCACGTAAAGCCGTAACTTCCGGCTGTCATTTGTAGATCTTTGACAGTCGTTACCTAAAAGTCTGACAACCAGTCTTTTTATGGGGTATCGTATTACCCAGTTACTGGGTTGTGGAGGTTCGAAAGGCAGTCGTTCCATGTAAAAATACTGATATTCAGCTGCACCTAGTTCGACTGGAAGTCGATCCCAATATAGTTGGGAAAAGGCTAGGCAGGTGATACTGTCTTTATGTTCGCAAAAATACTGGTTATCGTTTTAAAAATTCTACACAGGTCCTACGTAAAGGTAAAATAAAGTGCGGGCATGCGGGCAGCGAGTAAAGGGCAACTCGCTGCCCGACACAGGACCATGCCCGGGCCGACGGCGCGTTGTGTCCCACGCGCGCCTCAAAGAGCGTCAGCATAATGACGGGGCCCCCCTCTCCGAGGGCCAAAGCCTGCCGGGGTCGCGGGATTATTTCCTTACCGTGACCCCGGAACAGAAAGGGCTATTGAAGGACACCGTGGATTTTAGTCAGTAGAAGTCTGACAGTCCCTCCCGCCCTGCCCGGGGTTGGAGGACTCATTTGATGATTTTACCACGCTAAAAAAAAAAAGGTAAAATAAAGTAATATCCTCTACCTGACCTTACAATTCCAGTTTGTGATGTAAACAAATCAAGGTGTTTTCAGAAAATCATAGAAATGCGAGGGAGAACTTTCTACCGCTCTTTCTACGGCTTCCTAAAGAAACTTGTTTATTACTCAATTCAAATTCAAATACTGCTCACGTTCCTAAACTCGTTCAGAAACGTGACCGAGCTTCAAATGATTTGTTTAAAAGTTGCCAAGATTAAAAATTGAAATGCTTTTAGTAGTTTCTTACTAGAAGTTGGAATAGCGTATGAAAATAGGCGCCCGGGATATTTTATGAGATGAAAAGGAGTTATTTTTGTAGAAAGAAAAAGTGCTTAACAAAAACCGAATCTTTGAAGAAGTTTCACCACAAAGTTATTTAGTTGAAATGAAATATTTCCTGTTTCAATATTCCTCTGTTAAACCTTGAATCACCTTTTTTCAAGATCGCCTTATAAGAGTCCCTCCACGTACTCGTACGTATCAAGATAGAAAAATAACTATAGACGTCAAGACGAATCAAACGAGTCAAAACTCGATGGGTTTCCGCGTTCCATTCCAGAGCTCCTACGGCCACCTTCCAGCTCCATCATCAGATCAGCTCCATGTCCTCACAATATTGCAATGTCACGCGATATACATATACGTGCAAAATATCAGCTCAATCGGAAACCGGAAAGTGGATCAAATTTCACTTGCAACAATTGATCACAGACAACGGGAGAGGTGAAACTAAATAAAAGTAAGTAAAAACGATTCTTTCAAATAAAGTAAGAACTTGCCCCCATCCTTGAAAGATGTAAAACAATAGTCTATGCCTGGAGTTCAAACTTTATCAGCTCTCGCGGCGAAAAAAATTCTAAGCCACTAAGTGTGGTTTAGAATTTTTTCGCGACGCCCTATCTACTTGATACCAGGTGAATAATAAAACAATAATATCTGGTTCCGAACTCCACGAAATCAGAACACATGAATCTGGGTTTGTTGCTGCAAAAGAAATCAATGAGACTATCCTCTTCTTTCTGGTGGACCATTTATACATACAAGTAGAATCTTGATTCCACGCAATATCATTCCGGAGAATGGTCGACCCTCGCGTCTCACGACGCGACGCCCCTCTGTACTCTCTGCGACGCACCAGGGCGTTGCGATGCACAGTTTGGGAACCCCTGGTCTATGCAATAGTACCTTACGAAATTACAAAACATTCAAGATTACGCAATGGACTTTGTCTATGTGATACGAATGATATGCCTTTCCACATAATATAAGGATGGCCAATTAGGTAGGTACATGTGCGCTTTGATCTCTGCTGACCTAACTACCATTATGTGATAACCTTTGTCATACTATTTAGTAGGTATTTGATAATAGTGTGTTTTCTGTGTAGTAAATAGGTATTTGTTAGCTATTTGGAGAGTTGTTGTTGAGGTGAATAAATTAAAAAAAACTGATTTTTTATTTAACTTATCTATGCATTGTTTTTTTTTTTTTTTTTTTTATTAATGATAGGTATATTAGTTTACGCAATCACACAAAATAATATTACGCCTGTAACCACTAAAATGTTTTAAAATAAGAAAAAACTTAAAAAAAGAAACATAAAAGGCAAGCAGATAAGAAACAAAACCACCGACTTCCGAAAGAAAAGTTATTTTCCACTTTTTGTGTATTTTTTTTAGAAGTCACTTCAATATTTTTTTAAAGTTTTTCTCGCCTAATGAACCACTGAACCGTGAATCTCTAAACTAGTTGTCCACTAACATGCATTTCGTTAGCATGCTAATTTGTAAAGAAGGATGTTGCGTGAAAATTCCCATCTGTTTTGCTAAATGTTAACAAATGATTCAAATTCCCATTCAAATTGATTGACAATAACAAATGATCGCGAACTAATTTGAAAACGTTTTATTATAATTGTGCTGAATAGGAAAACATTAATTATTATTTTAAGGAGTAGAACCTCTTTAAAATAATTGATGTTTCGTTTTTCAGCTGAGCTTGCATTGCTACACTGAGCTAAGGTAACAGTTCTAATGAGTCGAGCTACACGGTAACTCACAAATGCTTGCACTGACTGGACAGGTCCACTCTTTGTGTGGTTCTTTCTTCAAAAGAACATTTCAGACATAGACCTGCATGGTCCTCGTATAAACTGTTCTACATTTATATGTCTGGACTTTAAAAGAGACAGTGACCTCTGAGTTTGTTTCGGCTGTTTCTTCTCAGAGTAGTCAGGTACGAAACACCGGCCCCTTCTAGTTTTATGAACAGACGTGTAGAAGTGTTGATATAACCTACTTGCATAAATAAACATAATTTTCATTCATTCATTTAAAATGGCCTTATAAGTTGTAGCCCAAAATCTGTTGGTTTTTTTAATTACCTGATCTTTTTGTTTCTGAATTATCTTTTTTTTTTACTAGGGACACTTGCTACTTCTTTCTCACATCAATGTACCATCTCAAAATGAATGATGTAACAAAGGTTCTGTAATCATTTTGGCGATTTAAAAAGAGTGTCAAGTTTGAAATGCGTGAAAGACACGTGTGGTGGATAAGAATCCACTCCTTATCTTGTGATTAGGACTGTAGCACCATAATTTTGTAATTTTTAACTAATTTTTTTTTATCATTGACAATTTAAAAGTGCCTGTAACTCAACTACTTTAAATAAATGCTTTGATTTTTCAAAAAATGAGACTATTTTCATCTTCATGATCAACGCAACACAATTAACAGTATTCTCCTAATCCAGTTTCCAAGCCCCAAGTTATCTATTAACTCGTAAATCGTGAAGTGTCGCGAGAGTGATGAGACTAAGTGGCAAGTTGCTTCAACACGGACACCAGTGTCAGACACTAATGGATTGCGGACATAGGCCTCAGTAATGTGGTAATGGCTGTTGGTGAACGGAGAAAACTTTGTTAGGGAACTTTATAGAGTCGTAGACTTTTAAAAGACTCATGGTGAGTTGGAGTTTTCTTTATTGGAAAACTAGCACTTCTTCCACGAGAATTTCGTATTTTCCTCTATGATTTTCAACTACCCATTTGGGGAGCAATGGTGGCCCAGTGGTATCGGTCCCGACTAACGAGATGTAGGTCGTGGGTTCACCACTGCTCACAAAACGGTAAAGGAAAACATCGTTAGGAAACCGGCAAGACCTAGAACCAAAAATTCTTATAACTGTGACATCTACCAACCCGCGCTGGGCCCGCCTGCATGGTGGATTATGGCCCACTCCTTCACACAGAGAGGAGACCTTACTTAATGTGCATTTATGTCATTTTAAGGAACGATATGTAAAAAAATGTGCACTTGACGTATTAAAAAAAATTTAGTACAACGGATTTTTCGGTAGAACGGTCTCTCAGGAGCTATGTGTCAAATTGTAATATCATTTACATATTTATCTTATTTCAGGCTCGATGTAACTAAGGCTGAAACCACGGATTACGTGCTTAGAGATTAAAGCCGGAAACACATTATTAACACCCGACGCCACCCGACGAAACGTGATGCGTGTTGAGTCAAATCAAATGTATTGTTTTCTATGACCAGAATCACACTATGAACACCCGACGCGACGACATGCGCACGGTGCACATCGGGTGTCGACACGTTGCGTCGCATGGCGTGTTAAATAATGTGTTTCCGGCTTAAACCCCCTGATACAGCTATCCAACCAATCCATACTCACATTTAACAGTAATCAACTTATATATCTCACTACAAACAACGACAAACAAACACACATTACCCAACAGTATTCTACCTACGTCCGAACAGCCTACATGAGACTGTCGCTCACGCGGGCACGTGTTCGTGAATGTACAATGAGTACCTTTTCAAAGGGTGGAATACCCTTTTTGTATCTATGACGCATCTACTTACATGAGGCATGTGAGCTACCGTGAACGAGGAAGCAGGGAATGTAGAAAAAATAGTTGGGTTAAAGATTTACGTACGACACATTTTTTTAATTTTACCCTTTTCAGTGGATACAGGCGTAATATTTTGGGGTTGTTGTAAGTTAGCCACAAAAATAATTCCCCACAAAAAAAAAAGAAAGAAGTATTTTTGTGAATTTGAGCGGTTTTTTTCCGCATAGCATAGCAGAATAATTAAATTATAAAATCCAGCACAAAACTACTGAAAACAGGGACACAATGTGGAATCTGAACAGAAAGTACTAGGAGAACAGGATAAAATCTTTTTTTTCGAGGGGAATAATTTTTGTGGCGAATTTCTATTTTGTTAGGAGTTTGTGTAAAGCGATAGCAGGCAATCGCCGTTGATTTGCTGTAATTTATTGAAGAGATCCCTCGATTTCTCTAAGATCCTGTCATCAAATCCTGACCTGATTACCATGGGACCATCTGTAAAGTATACCCTTTCAAACGAAATAAACGTTTTCCAAATCGGTCGAGCCGTTATTGAGAAATCGGGAAACATTTATATTTATAGCGTGGTAAAATCTTCACATGAGTCCTCCCACCTAGGGCAGGGTAGGGACTGTCGATCAGATTCGTACTGACTAAAATCCACGGTGTCCTTCAATAGCCCTTACGTTCCGGGGTCACGGTAATTCGTTAGTCCCGCGACCCCGGCAGGCTTTGGCCCTCTATAGAGGGGCCCCGTTATAATACTGACACTCTTTAAGGCGCACGTCGCATGGTCCAGTACAGCGACCCGGGCATGGTACAGTATAAAAAATATTCTGACGAATAGAAAACCTCCTCCTTTTTGAAGTCGGCTAAAAGGTGAAAATTATGTTTTTTCTTTTTTAAATAAAAAATCGTTGCCCCAACGATTTTTTATTTAAAAAAATCACTTTACAGGAATTTCTCCTGTAAAGTGGATGTGTTTACAAACTTGGAAACTCACATATTATTATATTAGGATCATGAAAGGAGATTCTTGGAAATATAGATTTTCAATGTACCGTCGTGTTTATCGAATGGTTCTACATTTCTCGGTAAATGCCACGTGGAGGAGATTATTTTGATTGTGCTTTTGTGACAAGAGTTTCCACAATTTTGAGAACTTCCTTTGTATCATATTTGTGTCCTTCGTAGAATAGGAAACCTTTGATTTATCTGTCCTAAATTGAGGCGAATGATTCTCATGTTATTTGTTTTATCTGTATGTATGCACTGCGTGTTCAATTCCTGCTTTAAAAATGTGTTTTTTTTTTCGCTGGCTGTAGGTATGCGTTGTTCCTAATCCTCTCTTGTCCTTTTATAAAATGAATGTCTCATTCATCATAATAAATAAGTTTCTTGCAGCATTTTTTCCACCCTTCGCAAAAAATATGTAACAGGTACTATCTCCAGGTTTACTCGCGATCTTTTCGGTCTCCAAAGTCAATACATACCAATTTGAACTTATGCTAGTCTAGTACTTTTGCTGATTAGTAATGAACATGTGACCATTTCACCGAATTTTCAGGTAAGTTGAAACATCAAACACTAGAGTTGTTTGGACGTAGAGTCTCATCGTAGCTCTATAACGGTGGCGACAAACGGGAATTTATGTGTTCGTTTGTCACCAGTGCAGTGGTGACAAACGGGAGTTTTTGCCCTGCTCGTCGCCAGTGGTGACAATGGGAATAGACGGAGGCGGCCAAGATAAACTTAGGAAGTACATTTGATTTGAAAGAGACAAATTGGTACTCCTTTTTTTATCGTGGTAAAATAATCAATCAAACGAGTCCTCCCACCCAGAGCAGAGCGGGAGGGACTGTCAGACTCCTACTGACTAAAATCCACGGTGTCCTTCAATAGCCCGATCACTTCTTCGATCGATTCTTCGTTTCACGATAATTCGTAGGTCCCCCGGCAGGCACACATTGGTACTTGCCTGGGTTTGAATTCAAACTCGCAGCCTCATTGCATGACAAGCTATAGGTCCTAAACCCTCGTGCGTGCGGTGCATGCTCCTGATGACGAACAAACTATTTAGACAAACCTTTATAGCTTAAGGGTACCGGCACTCTGTCGCTACAAAGAGTAACCGACACAAACTACAAAAGCGACAAGTAGCAACTACTTGACTCTCACTAATTAAGGTATTTTGTTTCAAAAGCATTTGCCAGAAGCTGGCGATCTCTCAGAATGGTCCATCAATGATGTTTTGTTTCACTGCGGGATCAAATTGTAGCTTTTGTTAGTTTCGTGGGTAGTTAAACAATGACTCTCGTAAGTGGGACGAAGAAAATCTTTATAGAAAGATTCGATTGAGTGTCATTTTGTGTGGAATATGCTTACCTTGCCCTTGTCATCTTTAGGAACAGGTGGCCTACACACGACAGAGCTATATAAGTCGTCTAAGGCCATCTCGTTCCCTCAATGAAACAACTCTGGCTTTAACGACATGGTAGGCCACCAGATTCCTTGGTGCGGTGATTGAGCAAGTGGCATAAGGCAGTAGAGGACACCGTGTGGCTTTAGTCAGTCGAGTCTGACATGCCCCTCTATCTTCTCCAAGTGGAGGAAGTCAATGAGGATTTTCACACCATCAAAAAGAGGAACAGATCCCTTGTGATATTCCCTCTGTTGAAATGGGTCATGGTTTTTGAAGAATGGAAAGTCACGGACGTTGATAAGTTGAAATTTCAAAAGTAAACAGTACACAACAGAAAATCCGTGCTTCTATGCTTGGAATTTCACAGCGCGATTGAATCAGAAATAAAAAGACCCTAAAGAAAATCAATTTTTAATTTTATATAAGGGACATTTTTGAGCTACATAATGGAGTAAAGATTCCTGGGAGCTCTTGGATTTACCTAAAGACTTCTAAACCCTAATCCTTAAGGGTCCTATCAATTTTGCAGACTAAAACCACATAATTCCATTGTTTCAGCGCATATTTCCCAATAACTTTAGGAACTTTACAATAGTGTTTTTTGAAATGTATGTGTGTGCTTCAATCATGGTTCAGATAATGAAATTGCCGCTCGGAGCATGTATTACACTGACCTATTACTTATCTACTAGTCTACCTGTGACATTATCAGCCTTACTACAAAAACTTAAACATCTATTGAACACTTGTCTAAAAAAAGTGTGACAGAAAAACGGACCTTATTTCAACGTCATAATCTGACATTTTTTTAGACAAGTGTTCAACAGACGTTTAAAAGTTTTTGTGGTACGACCGTATATGTTAGTAAATGCACCCCAAAATGCAGCAGAAATTCCTACCACGTTGGAACATTATTTAAAAACTCTCTCGAAAGCGTTCCAGTATTTTCCTCCCAGCTGCTACATCGCTTTGCATACAGAAGCGGCTCGTAAACTATCAAGCGCTCCAGCTAATTTATTTACAATGTGACCTGGTTTAACTTGGACTAGGTAGTGAGTTGTGACCTGTGCTTGTTTAGCCCTAGGGAGGAATGGCTTACTGTGTGTGTGTTCACGACATTAATTAAGGGGGAAACTGTGATTTTGAATCCGTAATTTTATAGTTCATATTGTTTGTTTTGCATCAAATCAAGGCAATATAGATGTAGTTTCCTTAACACTTTTTAACATATTTTGCTGGTCTTTTGGTCCCTTATACTCTCCAAAGGTTTAAATGTACTGGGTGAATTTTGCAACTGGGCGTGGATG
Source organism: Agrotis clavis (assembly GCA_954870645.1). Taxonomy (NCBI): domain Eukaryota; kingdom Metazoa; phylum Arthropoda; class Insecta; order Lepidoptera; family Noctuidae; genus Agrotis; species Agrotis clavis. The sequence goes on from OX940930.1 coordinate 23,341,768, forward strand.
GCTATATCCGTAACTGTAAGAAATATTGAAAGGAGTCTCGAGGCCGATTTTGACAAAAACTAAAACTTCCCAGAATTTGATCCTTATTAGCAACACTATCGAATAGTGTAATAATACAGGATGTTATTTTTTCAGCGGGTTCGATCCCTGGCCAGGATTATTGATTTTTCTAAAATCCAATGATTCTGTATTAGTTTTGGTCAGAATTGGCCTCGAGACTCCTTTCAAAGTTTTTTGATATTCCTCATAGTTTCGGATATAGCCAACCACGTCCAGTTGAAAAATTCACCCTGTATAAGATTACATTTGATTTTACCACGATGAAAAAAAGGTAATAATGCAGTATATTATATAAATAATATCAGACACTAGCTAGACATTCACATTGTGTAAAGAAGAACTAGAACCTGCGATCTAGTTCTTCTGTGAGTTAATTAAGTTATCAGCTGAACTAATTAAATAAAACGAGCAATTCTTATTGATCGGAAGCCGGGACTATCTAGTTTGAATAATCTAGTTCTCGTGTAAATGTGTATAAAAAATAAGTTAAAAATAACTAAAACCCGACTACGACAAAAACGTGCACTGCAAAGTATAAAACAAGAACAATATTAATTTGACCGATATTGTGCTAGCCGTGGTCGTGTGCCACCTACCTAACGAAGATTGTGTGAAACAACCGCAGGTGGCACACGACCACGGCTAGCACAATATCGGTCAAATTAATATTGTTCTTGTTTTATACTTTTCAGTGCACGTTTTTGTCGTAGTCGGGTTTTAGTTATTTTTTAGCTTATTTTTTATTTACACTATTTTGGGGTTTGGTATATTATTAATTATTTGATAAGTATATAATAATAAAAGCATAGTAGCGAGTAAATTTCAAATGTACTCATTAAGCCTTTTCATTTGATATCCATGTTGACACTGTTAGAAATAGGCAAAGTAGCTATCAATATATATAAAAGCTATATAATGTATATATATTTCAAATGTGCACATCAAGCCCTTTAATTTGATACCCATGTCGATACTGTGCGAAAAAATTTTGTTTTTTCGGTCACGACTTTACATCACCTAGAGGGCGCCATATTGGATTTGGTGACACGTCACCTACCCTATAACCAGCGGACAACTGAGACGCTTCTAACGACACCTCATTTGTCATGTAATGATAAGTAGTTTAGAAGATATGAGGGAACAGACAAACATACATACATACATACATACATACATACATACATCCCTCCCTTTGGCTTTGCCGTAGTCGGGTAAAAAATAAGTATAGAATAGTGAAAATACTAATTTAATTCCAAAATACTTTGACAGCATCAACATAATAATTACAAATTAAATTATTCCGTCAGTAAGGGACTTTACTCATGGCGCGATACTACGCAATGCGATGCGATTCGAACGAATTCCAAGTACAAGTGAAAATCAACCTTGTGTGGGTAACACCAACAGGAACAGGAACAGGTCGTAGCAGAATAACGATGCACACTTGAGGGTTGAACTGTCTTATATTTCTTTACAACAAGATCACTATTTATTTTAATACTTGGTATACTTATTCACAGTCTAATATAACTAAATAACTTGCACAACTTATAGCGTCGAGTCCGATAACAGAATGGATGCGCATCCCGCCAAACGTTTTTAAATCAACTTCCAAGAGCCCCCGTTTTAGCGCGAAGAAACGAGACTGTCATTGGTTCCCGCCATTTTTTTCTCAACCAATCACGGAGCGACCATAAATTAAATAAAACGGTAATGTTGCCAACATAAAATATTAATGCAAACTCAAAAATAGTGAATGTTAATTAAAAAAATAGATAAGCGGAAGTCAAAACTCACAAACCCTAACACTTGCCACTAAGAAATAAAGATGCAATTCGATTGACTTGACGTTGTCATGGCCATCGTGTTTTGTTTTTTATCTACCCATAGATATCAACGTGTTTTATGTCTTACGAAAGAAGAAAAGGGAAGAAAAGTTCTCGAGTGGCGACCACGGACCGGAAAACGCAGCGTAGGCAGGCCTCCCACTAGGTGGACCGACGACATCGTGAGGGTTGCGGGCAGCCGATGGATGCAAGTGGCGAATTGTCATTCGGCGTGGCGGTCTAAGGGGGAGGCCTATGTTCAGCAGTGGACGTCTTCCGGCTGATAATGATGATGATGATGATGTCTTATGTCATAGTGGTAAGGTTGCTTTTCACTTGTAGTTGGAATTCGTTCGAATCGCGTTGCATTGCGTCGCATCGCGCAGTGTGTAAAGTCCCTTAGAGTTTTAAAAAATCAAGTGCACTCTTGGGTACCTCTTGGTAAGACTGGTTGTCAAATTTTCGAGCTTCTGACTAAAAGTAACAGATATCAAAGATGGACCAACAGATGTAGAAGGAAACTCGCTATGATAAATGGTAACCCATTCACAAACCAACCTCAGCAAGGAAAAGCGTGGCTTACAGCTTGGCCAGAACGGGTTGAAACGGAACTAAAATTTTTATTTCTGACAGCAATTTAAAATCTTTGATATTTGATGTAAACAAAGACCGCAGGTTTGTTAGATTTATTATTGTGCCATAAAACTAACGTAATAAGTGAAAAAAAAAAAAATCATTCAAAGTGCTGGTAGCGCGAAGACAGTGGCGACTTCCGGTTTTCTACATTTTTATGACAAGCTGTAAAAGTAAACAGAAGAAATTCCAAATAATTTTATATGGCTGATCTGATCAAAAATAGTATACTCGTAGGTACCTAGTAGTCCAATCCAAAATGATCGAAAATTTTAAAAAGATCGTATACGTTACAAGTATAACTGGGGGGCCCATTTATAGAGGGCCAAAGCCTGCCGGGGTCGCGGTACTGTCTCATCAGGTAACTGTGACCCTGGAAGTCCTGGAACGTAAAGGGTTATTTAAGGATCATCTTGGATTCTAGTAAGTACAAGTCTGACAGTGCCTGTCGTCCCGCCCTATGCGGGAGGACTCATTCGATTATTTTACCACGATACAAGTACACAGATCAATAAAATGCGTTTAATTCCGGTGGCGCAAACATCTTTAACGTAGATATTTACATCGGTCGCGGGACTTATTCCATCACCGTGACCCCGGAACATAAAGGGCTATTGAAGGACACCGTGGATTTTAGTCAGTACAAGTCTGACAGTCCCTCCCGCCCTGCCCGGGGTGGGAGGACTCATTTGATGTTTTTACCACGTTTAAAAAAAAATAAGATATTTACATCACCTGTTCACCAAACAAGCCTGAAAAAAGCCATTCAAATCTAATTTCCACAATGACATTAAAGAAGCCTGTCCTCACTAATGTCATTATAGTATTATGACGTAAGGCCCCTGGGCCAGTGGCCCCCGGGCTACATGCGGGGGCCACGCTAATTGGATTTATAAACAACTCGTGCGCAAGGTTGGATTTATCAAGAAGGGTGACTACAAGGGTGTTTTGTACTTGTTTGTCGTATTCAATAAAATGTCGGTGAAACCTGTCAATAAAATTATGCCAGTGGAATAAATTGGGGCAGTGATAAATAAGATTTTGTAGGCGTACGAAAAATAGAAGCCGTACCTAGCTCCTGTAAGACTTTTATTTCTTTTCGAGGGTCTTTGTTTAGTATTGTAGGTTGCCAATACATTTATTATGAAAATAATGACAACGTTCAAGAAGTTTCGCAAAATGTCCACAGACAAAAAAATGTCGTACACTAAAATACACAAATGTACAATTTATTTTAGTGTTCTAAAAAATCTGTTAAGTGGAAAGAAGTTCGTAAATAGCAAAAAAAATTGTGCGAGATTATCATTTTAGTCGGTGACAAAAAGTCAATGAAATAAAAAATAAAGTCACCGACTTTCGAAAGACAAGTTTTTTTGTAGGTTATTTTGAACTTTTTTGTGGTTGTTTTTTTTTGCATAGAGTGTCAGTGGTAGTCCATTGGAACTTTCCAATAATAACGCCATTGTATTAATAGATTAATCAAAATCAATAATAGACTATTCTGCCACTATTCATAAAGAAGCCTTGAGGCCCATGATTCAGACGCTTTAACTACATTCCAAAGCTGTCAATAAACCAAAAATAACATATCAGCTTCCGCACACATATTCAGCACAATCACTATGATAAAAATAGTAGGTAGTTTATCTGAAACAAATCCACAAGTATATAAATAATTTAGGTTACTGAAATCAGCGTCAACAACCGATAACAGCGGTGACAAGGTCACACTGGGACGCTGGCACAGACTATGTTGTAGACATTTTGTCGACGTATCGGACTAATTTTATATTGTCCGTATCATCATTTTAATATACCAAAGAGTCTTTTCAGGAACCTACTGTCAAAGTCAAATCATTTATTCCAATAAGGTCATCAAAGAGGCACTTTTGAACCTCGATTTATAAATATAAAGGAAATGGGAAGGGATGGGATTGATTCCACACCCATTCGCAAGGGGAGGTATAAATGGGCAAGAATCAATACTGATGAAGAATAAAGCCCTTTTGACGATGCAAAGATGCTATAGACTAGCGCCTCAAGTGTCAAAATTATAAAGCAGTCTAAGAACGACTCAGTTTCAATCGATTGTAGAGGAAAAATATAATCTTCTTTCACTCTCTTTCTATACACTTTCACACGCGCTGCTCACGTCTGACATGGGTCTGACGGATAAGACGTAACTTTTTAATTTTTAATTTTGTTTGAAATTAATTTATTGATTAAGATAAGCTATGAACTATTAAAAGAACACCTAATCAGTCTGTGTAAAACATTTTAAAATATCATAGCCGTTTATAAGGGAAAACTATCTATATACAGTCGCACTCTAAAACCCTGTGTAAAATGTAAAGTGCGTGAATTCATAGTCAATTTATATTTTTTTTCGAGGAGTTTGCTTATAAAATCACGTACTGTTTCACGACACAAATAGGATGTACCCATTTGGCCATTCTTTGAAATGTCAAATACTCCACATTGCCAACAGCACAGTAATTAAAACAAATGTATCGCACTCTGTGCACTTCATTATGCATTTAGTGTCGGAACCAATTTAAATAGTTTGAAGTTTTAAGTGGTTTTAGTTACCAACTAAATTATATAATTTGATTTAGGAATTGGACGAGAGTGCAAAACTAGCGACAACTGTTACTGAACAGGGGGTACTGGTTTGTTTTGGAACTGTCTAAACTGAGTACTGCGGCCTTGGAACGCATAGGGCAGCTGAACGATTTGGGTGGTTTGTAAGTATCAGTCTAAAAGTCACTTCCCAATGGGAAATATCAAATCTTAAGCCATCTCGAAAGATTCCGAAAACGCAATTGACGAGTGGGTAAAATCAATCACCTTAAATAAATGCAACGACGGATTCATTCCAGGAAATTGCAAGGAAGGGAAAACTAGCACTTAGCCGGTTTTTGTAACAAAATTATGCGAATTATTTTTATTTTATTAGCGAAAAGTATACAGAAAGAATGTTTTTTTTAGCTTTAACAGCCAAGATTCTCCTTTCTATGGATAGAAAGAAATCCGACCTTAATGCTAAGTCACTGACGAGAAAATCAATGTTTGTAATATAAGTACATATTTACTCCGAAAAGTATTTTCATGTCACTTCCCAGTTGTATGTCACGCTTCGTGACGCTGTTCGTAACATGGCCATTTCATCAATACCGTGACGAATTGCTACATCACAGGCGCGGCAAAATCTGTTTACCTGTTTGTAAGTATATGATAAAATTGGTGACGAGGAAAAGCGTGTGTATTTGTGACGAAAATCTGAGTATCTTTCTGGGTTTCCTCAAAAAAAAACGGATCTCTTATACTATCTATAATTATGTTGTCCGACTCTCCGTATGTCATAATATGTCCTGAGAAAAGGGTGGTGCCTTTTTTCAGTTAGTGGAGGCATCATTCTGAAACTAATGTCAAATAAACTACCTTACTCAGGTATTTAATCCATTCCCTTGCATCAGAGAAAAAACTCTGTAAAATTAGTCGTTGAAACGAAACAGGTACTCTTTGAAATCCTCCCAATTTTTATTCATAACTCTTCCTTGCCATTTATTGCATGAAATTCAGGAGAAAACATACTGCCAGAGCGTGCCAAAGCCGCCATATAAAAAGATTCGCATGCCACAAAACTCGTATAACGCCACATAACGCAGAAACTGATTTCGCGACGAACCTCCAAATGGGCGAAATCCTGTAAAACACGCTTTTTTCATTTTTACAGGCCTTGTTATTTATCGGTTTTTCTTTTGACTCGGTATATTCGAGCCGTGTAAAAGTTTCAGGCTGAAATATGCGCTGTTTCAGCGTTGTTTATGAACTGAAGTCGTAAGGTATATCTATGTTCTAGGTCACGTGGAATGTTTCATCTGCATAGGTCGTGTGCTGATTACATAAAGGTTTATGTTATATTTTGTTTCCTAATTTGGTAGAAAAGGTTCATGTTTATTTACATTTATGGTTGATTTTTAAAATCTGAACATCTTATATTAGTGTTCCCACTTCTTGCACACAGGTCACGTTTACGTTAAAAAAAATCGTGTCAAATATTTTTTTGATAATCGAACTGACTATAGATTTTTCAGTCAAATCACCATTGTTTTACAGGAAAACAATACCGCGGTAAATAGGTACCTATCTTCGAGCCAGTTTTAGCTGTTCTGACGTGATAACATTACATTGATCCATTCATCCATCCATAAAATTAGCACTTAGTAGGTACTGTTCCCTAGATAAACAAAAGTTAAATTCTTTTGTTATTTGGTGGCGCCACGTGTATGTAGTGACATACTTGTTTTTTAAATGCTATTCGAAAAACTTCCGTGTTGCTATCGGCAACTTTATTTAATTATGCAATAAAACCAGTACTTCTTGACGCGTTTTATTTTATTGACAAATACTTAATTTACAGCGTACAACCATTAGTCATGACAATTTAACACCTCAGTAAAACTTGTAATAACTGTGTTTACGCACTCAAGAAGCTTTTCGTAAAATCATAGATATTAGCTTCCTTTGAACTTCATCTCATCATCATCATCATCAGCCTATAATGTTCCCACTGCTGGGACACAGGCCTTCTCTCTGTGAGAGGGAGTGGGCCACGCGGGCCCAGTGCGGGTTGGTAGATGTCACATGTCTTCGAATTTTTGATTCTAGGACATTTCTTTCTATTTATTCTATCTTCTATTTTCTATTTATTCTAGGACGTTTCTTCACGATGTTTTCCTTCACCGTTTTGAGAGCAGTGGTGATGAAATAAATTACACAAAGTAATGCGCCTGGCGGGGTTCGAACCCACGACCACCACTGCTCTCATCATCATCATCTGCCTTGCCTTATTCTCCAAATATATCGGAATCGGCTCCCAGTCGAACCAGATGCATCTGAATCAGTATTTTACATGGAGCGACTGCCTATCGAACCTCCACAACCCAGCAAACTGGGTAATACGATAGCCCATGGTAAGACACGTACTGGTTGTCAGAGTTTCGACCTACTAACAGCAGGGACCTACCACGGCTTTAAGAGCTTTCTGAGGCAAGGAGGAAACTCGCTACGACAGATGGTCTCCTATCCATAGACCAACCTGATGCAGGACTTAGAATACCTTCGTATCAATAAGAAACTTAATTTCCAATAATTACTTACGATGAAACACACAATTGTAGCCCTCTTACAAAGACGTTTAATTGTACTCAGGTACTCTGTACTATTTATGATTGACTGGACAAAGCGACTAACATACGTAATTAATAGCGTAACGTGTTTTCTATAGCTTCCGTAAGATTGATTTCTTAAAAGGAAACGGAAGTGTGTGAAAAAAATGTCAACTGCAAAATTGTATTTGACGTTGTTAAAGGGTCGTTTCGCAGTTACACTTTTTTTTAAGCAAGTGTTCAACAGTTGTTTAACTTTTTTGTAGTAAGACGGTTGAACTTTATCATTACCACGTTTATTATTTATTATATTAAGTTTACCATCCGTTCAGTAGTCTTTGTGTGAAAGAGTAACTAAATTCCATCCATCCTTACAAACTTTCGGATTCAAATATTATTTAGATTAGATAAGCAATAAATTAATTTCTTTATCAGACGAACTCTAAAGATGTATCCATTGAAAGAAACCTTAGTGTTTCAAGTTCGATTTAGCATTTCAACGCTCCGTCAAGATAATTTAATAAACAAACTAGTATAATGAATGATTTTCTGTTATAACTAAAAATAATTTATGCGTTTCCCTGTTTGAAGTTATAAAATATAACTTTTAAAGCAGGTCACGAGAAAAAATTATCTGCCAATTAAAGTACGATCAAAGAAATAAAATAAAACGTTATTAGATAAAGAAACTTCCTTGTTGTGATCGCGTTTAAAAAGAAAAGAACATTTAATGCTCAGTTTACGAGTCCTTTTGATGTGTTAATAGAACTACAACTACAACGTAGGTACTTACCGAGTTACATTCGTGGTTTAGATTTGTTTTACTCATTTTAATTTTTACACAGCAGAGGATTGGCAATTATTAGTTTTTGTTTTTTTTAATAATTATTGGGTCAATGATTTCCTCATTTTTTTTATATTAAAAAAAAATTAAGTAAATCCTCTGCTTTATTAATATTTTTTTGTGCTCATTAACACCTACTTACAATATCTGTGTCGAAATATCATTAAATAATAAATTGTTTTAAGTTTTATTATCTGTCGTTAAAACGTCAATTAAAAATAATTTTTCACGTAATATTTTTCCCCACACTTGCGGGTTATAAAAGTCCTCAATTTCCATAGTGTCGTGAATGTCTAGATACTATTCCTCTGCTCAAACTTGTGGATAATATTATATAAACGTGATATTTAGTTTTCCCAGTCGCAATTTTTCCGCCAGTCGAACATCACCCCATGAAAATTTATGACTGCTGCTTAGGGTTGCCATGCGGTTGTATTTGTCCGGACATCGCTGTTCTTTTGGCCCCCAGTCTTAACTTTCCACAGCCATAATATTTATACAAGGGGCCAAACGCCTACCAATGTCGCGGAACCATCTTGGAAAACAAGGCCGAATATGAAACGAGTTCTTTTTTTAAAAAAAAAAATAATTTAAAAAAGGTTGCTCTAAACTACAGTTTCTCCTGTATCGTGAGTGCTTTTACAAGCATAGAAATTCACATACACAAACACCCAGACCCGGATTAACTACTTGCAGATCGTACAAATAATTACTTCCGTGCGTTTTTTTTTCAGTAAGGCCAGGTTCACACGGTGAATATTTTCCCGTTTACCGTATAAACGATTTTATCGAATAGAGGAGTGACAACAGAATATATATGAAAACTTAAAAATTGTTTATACGGCGTTCATACGGGAAAATCCCGTGTTCGAGAAATATATTTTACCGTATACCGTGCGAAGGTGTCACCAGAACGCCGCGTCTCGAAACGATTTTATCGAATACGACACGCAGTGGCGCTTATGTTCATGTTGTCTCGTTCACACGACTCGCCCATTCGAGAATCGTACGCACTCGCATGCGTGGCCCGAAAAAATCGAATCGAATGGTTGCCGTGTGAACGACTGCATCGTATACGGTAAAACCGTATACGTGAAAAAATCGAATCGAATGGACGCCGTGTGAACCTGGCCTAAGAGCTTCGATCAATATTGCTTTTATTGCTATTTTTACCGCCCAGGGCTCCGGGAGGACTCATTTGATGTATATAGCCAAAAAAAAAAAAAGAACGGCTATACCTTTTAGAATAATGGCCGGGCCATTTATTCATAGCATAATATATATTATACAGGGTGAATTTTTCAACTGGGTTTGGATAGCTAAATCTGAAACTATGACGAATATTGAAAGGATTCTCACACCCTGGATCATTACACCATTCGATGGTGTTGCTAATAAGGATCAAATTCTAGGAAGTAATCATATACGGCAAACTTGCCAGTTGCTGATTTGCCATTATAATTTGGGGTTTTAAATTTAGGCTTTGTGCCTAAATAATTCTACTTCTACTTTTGCCAGGACTTATCATATTTGTAAACATGGCTACCCTACTCACGGCAGCCAGATCTCGTTTACAATGCGACATAAATCATCTCACACGTAGTTTGACAGAGGCCTTGAATCTCGGTTTTTTAATAGAAATTATACTAAACAACATACCTAACACAATAAATAATATCTAAAATAGCCCGTGTGTGTATGTTCCCTGTTTCCTCTCAAGACGGTTTACAAGAAAAACTTCGTGGATAATTGTTATCATCTCTGGGAAAAGTATAGACAGCACATCAAGGTTTCGTCGAACATGAACCTTCTTGTTTTGTAATACCGTTAAAAATGTATTGAACAAAATTGACAGATTGACAGATTTACAGCGTTGTATGAAAAAATGGAACAGCGCCTCTGGTGTGCGAAGAAGGAACTAAATTTTCCTTGAAAATTGTCAATTTGAAATTGTCAAAGTTTCAGTTTACTTTACGTCTCAAATACTGAAAACTCGTGCTAAGGGTACTGATATGTGGTCGCGGGATTATTTCCTTACTACTAAACTACAAAAAAAAAGGGTACTGATATTGTAGGCGTCTAGTCTGTACGTTTTGTGTAAACAACGGCTTTGTTGATTGATAAGTAGGTAGACTGGCAATGATTTCAATCGTAACACTTCATATAGTTTATTTATTTTTATCCGACTTTGAAAAAGGGTTCTCAATTCGTTGGATTTGTTCCCCGATTTCTCGATTGGTCCCATGGTAATCAGGTCAGGATCTTAGAGAAATCGAGGGAACTCTTCAATAAATTACAGCAAAACAACGGCGATTGCTGTTACATAATCTATGCATTGTTTATACAACCACACAAGAAAACGTACCCACTAAAAAGGGTGAAATAAAAAACTTTTTGAAAACGTTCGTACATCCGTATCGTGTCCGTATCCGTGTTTTCATTAACGGGCTTGGAAAGTAGACCCCCCTGGTGTCCCTTTAATAGGGTTGCCATCTCTAAAATTTGGAAACCAAGACAAGACGCGTGAAAACCCCGGATTTTAGAGCTCAGAACCCGGATATGAGTCGAAGTGCGCACCGTGGCAACTGCGTCGGGAGGAGTGGGGGACGGTGAAGTGTGTGTGTCGCGGGCGGCCCAAGACTTAAAATTTTTAAACTCGGATCTTCGCCCCCCGGACGCTCCCCGGATGACGACTAAACTAGGACAAATCCGAGGCAACCCAGACGGATGGCAACCCTATCCTTTTAGAACCCGGCAAGAATGTCATCCATCCTTATCAGGTTGTCGGCCAACCATCTGCTTCACTGCAATTACAACAAGTAAGATCTAATCTCCATCGATCAAAGAATTAAATTATAAGTTAAAACTCACGATTTGCTACTAGAATATAAAACGATCACGTGTTATTTTCAAGGTAAGTAACATAAATGCTAAATAACAAGCTCATTATAATATCTGGAACACGTAAGCGAGTGTGTAAGTAACTATACATTTTTGTGGTAATAAAGTATTGCTAAGTGTCAGTTCACATCGAGACGCGACGCGACGCGTCATGTGAAGTGACGAATTCATGGGCGTAGCCAGCCATGTGTACAGGGTGGGGCAAAATTCTAGATATGTTCTCAGGGTGGGGCAAAATTCTGGATTTTTCTTGTGTCATCTGACGATTGTCGAGTGTGAGGTTTCTTACGGATATTAAGTAGGTATTGTATTAGGTAAGTACCTACATTATTTAATTTTGGTTAAAAGACACCTAACAAGTCGGAGTCAGGGTGGGGCAAGTACCCCACCCTGCCCCACCGTGGCTACGCCCATGGACGAATTGACGATACTAGAAAAGATACACATCTTTTCGTGTAGTAAAGTTAGATTTTGAGTTGCTATTAAAAACTACGCGCAGCGTCTCCGTCTGTCTGTCTATAAGTATACCTAAAAAATGTATTTTTTTTTAACTGCTCCACATTAAGAATTTCTCCTGTACCATGGGTGCGATTACAAACATAGAAACTCACATGAATGAACAAACACCTCTGGGTGAACAGTCACCTGAGTGTGTGGCCGATAGCGATCGACTGTTGCGCAGCGTGTCTCGGGCTCGATCCCCGCATGGAAATATTTGTGTGATCTACAAATTATTGTTCCGGATCTGGGTGTTTGTGTTTATGTGAGATTTTACCTACGTTTTTAAACACACCCACGATACAAGAAGAAATTCCTAGCATGCGACAAAGTTAAAAAAAGAGAAAATTTACTCAAAAGTCTCATAACAGCTCATGATTAATTCCTAGAAATCAATGAATGAAAAAGGATAAAAAAAGTGAAAATGTAAGAAAGATAATACATAATTTCTATTTCCGGAACTTGTTAAGAAAAGATAAAGAATCAATATGTACTTGACGAGTAGACAGCGTACTTGCTGCCGAGGACCGAGAAAATGTAGGTACTCCGAAGAAAAAAATTTCAAATCCCAACTTACCGTGCGAGATTGCAAATTTTTTCCTTGAATTGGCTGGAAGCCGGATTAATTTGAAATTGAAATCATACCATCACCTTTGAAGAGTCTGCGGAGGAAGAAGAAAAGATGAATCGATGGAGCAGTGCTGTGAGTCTTGGGTGCCCCAGACAGATGCATAATTTTGAGTAATTTATTCCATCAGCATTGCTTTTAAAAAATTAATTGAAACATTTTGAGGAAACCACAATGTCCTAGATGCAAATAGATAGTTAAAGTGCTGATAAACTTGAGCATTCGCTTGTAATGACCATTCTTACGAATGTTACATTACAAAAAAACAAGCGAGAGCCTGCATTTCATTGCATTCGGTAGCGAGCATTCATTTTGAATTTAGAACACAAATAAAAGATAATTTAAGTTTTAAAAAGTATGGTCTGAAAGGAAAATTAAATTATTAAAAATTAAATATAAGGGCAACAGCGGTCCTAAAACGACCACTTGGCAATATTCCCAATGAATTCACTTCGGAAATTAATAACAGAAGAATAGCCAATGTCGTTTGCTGGACATTCTCGAATTGAATGATTAAGAATATTGCTAGAACTAACCAACAAATCACTTGTCACAATCCGAGGTCGCGGGACTTTCTTATCAGGTAACCATTGGCCCTGGAACGTAAAGGGCTATCGAAGAAACTCAGTTGATTTTAGTCAGTACTAGTCTAACAGTCCCTCTCGCCCCGCACTGGGTGGGGCAAAAACCTTCAATGATGAAGTACTTCGGTAGAGACATGTTATTAATCTGAAGTCTGAAGGTTCGCAACCATCAGAATACTAATGTTCTCCAATGATGTGCGGAAACTGCGAAGGGTCTCAGCTTTCCTGTTGGCTGATGTTGAAGGACAGTTTGAAGGTGGAAGTTTATGAAGGGATACCCGGTATTTGTGTGTTATAAACTTTCTGGTCGGATATTGTGAATGGTAAACAAAGTTGCAACAGTACCCTTAGCACGAATTTTCACTCTTTTACTTTACAGTATTTACAGCATTTCTTGTATGAAAAAATGGAACAGCGCCTCTGGTGCGCGAAGCCGGAACTAATTTTTTCCTTGAAAAATGTCAACTTGAAATTGTCAAAGTTCCAGTTTACTTTACGTCTCAAATACTGAAAATTCGTGCTAAGGGTGCAGGTGGAAAGATTGCATCAGTGTTTGAAACCTCTGCGTTGAAACCTTCAGCCTAACTTTATAATACTTGTTATTTTACTTTATCATAACAACCTTGTGAAATATTCTTTGTAATAATGGTCCATGCTGTCTTATTTTCGTGTTGTTTAATTGTCTTGTAAATAACTACATCTCTATCCTAATTTAACATTTTACTACAATTGAAATGTCATACCTATCCAATTTTGAGGTTTATTTATGTTTTCGAATCGAGTTATTTTTATTTCGTGAGAGTAACAGTGATCCAGTAGTATTGGATAATGGTCTCGATTTTGTATGGCAATAACAATATGTGAGGTCACTACTACTGAACTCAATGATCCTATTTTTTTTTTATTTGAGAACTACAAAAAAATAATTTAACAGTTTCTTTAGATCCGTTGACATAAGGGTTGTTTTCCAGTTCCACTCCTTAAGACAAGTGTTCAACAGATGTTTAACTTTTTGTGGTCAACGGTATGTGTTTTCAGGTTTAAAATAAAGTGTGTTTTCGAAGAAATTGTGTTTTGGATTTTTTAAAGTGTCAAATACCAAATTATGTGCCATTACAAGAACCGAATACTTTCTTACCATTTCAAGTTTTCCATTTCAAACTCATTACCACAAATAAAACGCATAAAATGGTACGTGCCGGCTCGCCACTTATAAATTCAATCCTTGTTCATGATTACTTGTCTCAAGTTGACACGTTTACGCTGTTCTGCATCAGTAATCACGACAAGGCTACAGTGTATTAGTTATAGGTACCACGCGCATGTGACGTGGAGTTGCGGATACCAGCCCCTTATACAATACAAATTATACAATAGGTACAATGAGTCCTCCCATCCAGGTCAGAGCAGGAGGGACTGTCAGTCTTGTACTGACCAAAATCCACGGTGTCCTTCAATAGCCCTTTATGTTCCGGGGTCACGGTTACTTGCTAAGACAGTCCGGCGACCCTCAGTCTTTGCCCCTCTAAGCTCCGGGACCCCGTCATATTGCTGATAGATCTCTTTGAGGCGCGCGTGGAGCACGACGCGTCGTCGTGTCGTCGACAGTCGTCGGACATAGTCCTTGATCAGACGGCAAGTTACCCATTACTTGCCGTCCGCATGCCCGCACCTACTTTTGTTATAACTGATGTAAATATTAAAAAAAAGAAATTTTAAAACACGCAGTCCTCCACTCACTCCAATTTGTGTTTTACATAAGAATTCTAGCGAATAATTAATGAAATGAAACTTTCGGGAAATTGGTTTTCATTTATATTTTATCTCGCCTGAACATCTTTGCGGTCCACCCACGTCAATTCCAATTATGAAAGTATTTTCGCAATTAAAATGGTCTCAGTTATGAAATCACGCTCGTAATCTCTCAGAGCCTATGCAGACCACGTTTTTTAAACGCGCCGGTGCAGCGCGTTTGTAGCGATACAGACGCGATAATGATACGCACGCAAGTCAGACGCAGCTTAAAACAAACGACAACAAACTACTCTGATGAAAACGCGATACGCACGCAAGTCAAACGCGCCGACGACGCGCGTTTCTAAAACGCGCTGCACCGGCGCGTTTAAAAAACGTGGTGTGCATAGGCTCTCATGAGGCAGAAGTACACTGGGTGTTATACAATGTTTTTTTTTTGGGACAAACCCAACACTCTATTCCCAAACCGCTGCAGCTCCTGTAAGCCAGAATCAACAGTGGCGACCACCAAAAAACTCGGACAATGAAGCTCGACGTGTCCCGGAAAATGATTTTGTACCTGTCTTTGATCCTGCAACGAATTAATCAGAAAAGAATACGAGTAGTGGAGGAGTAGGAAAGAATACGTTTCCACTTCCCTCCATGTCAAGCAGGAGACAGAACAAAACGAGGTCAATATGCACAAAATACTTTACAACTGGGAGAAGCCCAGTGTTAAACAATGTATCTTATTTCGATACCTACAAACTGAAAGGGGAAGCTTAGCTTGCTCTATACTAAAAAAAATATTCAGCATGACGTGTCGGAACCCAATCCCCCTGAATACCTAGTAGCCATTTTTGTTTTTGTAATAGGGAGCGGTGCCATTGACTCTGGGCAAATAAAAAGGAATTCTTGGTGGGATAATCTTGGGCCAAAGCCTGCCGGGGTCGCGGGATTATTTCCTTATCGTGACCCCGGAACATAACAGGCTACTGAAGGACACCGTGGATTTTAGTCAGTAGAAGTCTGACAGTCCCTCCCGCCCTGCCCGGGGTGGGAGGACTCATTTGATGATGTTACCACGCTAAAAAAAAAAAAAAAAAGTTGCGTAGTCATAGTCTGTATGGAACATGTTGTTTATCACCTTTACGTGTCTATTCTGATGGATTAAATAGACTTTCGATTTATTTTGATGCTGTAATCATGCTTATTTTTATTATTAGTAAGTTTTCCTAAATAGTCTCAATAATATATTTCGATAGTCAGTAATGATAATATTATCCGCAATAATAATAATACGATCGCCTCCCTAGCGTGACATACTTAGCTTATGCCACGACAAATTGATCGTAATAATGTGGGCCTGTAATGTCCGATAATATCGCTCGTATCTATTATAGCCTAATGGATTTATCATACGGTAGCCTTGTCTTTATGGCTTTGCTATTTATTACTTTTTTTCCTCTATTTTAGTTACTGTTTGGAATTTTAAGGTGCAACGACAATAAATGTCAATTAAAGTATTAAAAAGTTTTATTCTGCAAGCTTAATGTAAAAAAACAATGTTTTACATATCGCACCTTCGGTGCAACAAAGACAAATAACAGCTCATTTTTAAATTTTACAGATGTTTTTCCTCAGTTCTGGATAACTATCTAAAGAAGGTTTGAAATCTTTACATAATTAATTGTTTATTTAGTTGGCTATAGTTATACGTAAAAATCTTGTATTTAATTACCAAAGAAATCCTAATAAAGACATAACAAAAAAAAGTGTCCTGAATTGTGACTTTGTTGCACCAGGAGTTATTTAGTTTTATGACTGTTGTTTTATGCCTTTGTAGCTCCAAGATTTTGAGCGAAAAAAAGACCTCAATAGAAATAATGTTGAGGTCGTAAAAACGTTTTTGTTGCTCCAACGTACATCAAACAGTCGCTGGCGCGGGGGCACTACTTACAATGAAACGTTGTCGGCCCAAAACGCATGGAATAACCGCCAATAACCACAAAGGCACTTGGCCCATCTAGTATAATTTCGAGATACTTTCGCGGATGTCTTTGTTGCCTCAAGTAAAGGCATGGTTTAGAAACAATTTGGCATACTTAGGTCGATTTTGCAGTTTTGGCTATTTGTGACTTTGTTGCACCGAAGGTGCGATATACCTACATAGATAAGACATCCTTTATTTGGGTCAAGCATCATCAAACATAATAATTATGTTTGTTCACTAATTTTTATAGTAAAGTCGAAACGAAACGTTTCACTTTCTGCTAATTTTTGGTCTTTCATTCGTCAATATCTTTTACTCGAACTGAATCGATTGTAGATATTTTTATGGTGTGTAAATAATAAAGAGTATTCTACCTATCTATCTATTTATAAAATTAAATAAAAATGAATATAGAAAAAAAGAAAAGTGAGTATTAACTCGAGGGTATCGTGTCTTTTTTTATCGTAATTATAAAACCATCAAATGAGTCCTTCCGTTCAGGGCGGGACGGGAGGGTCTGTGAGACTCGTATTGAATAAAATCCACGGTGATCCTTCAAAAGCCCTTTACGTTCCAGGGTAACGGTTACCTGATGAGACAGTACCGCGACCCAGGGTTTATGTCTGACGTCGGATTTAAGATGATCAAAGCTGAAATAGGATATTGCGGTTTGAGACTAATTGCCTTACTGAACTACTGTGGTAAACCACTAAACAGTTCTCGTACAAATATACTACTCTGCTACACAGTTATAAGGAGGTGATATACAATGTGTTCAGCTGGTCTGTGAAAACTTATAGGAGAGGTAGCTTGATCAGTTCAGTCACTAAAATTATTCAAGAATTGTGTGATCGGAACCCAACTTAGGGTACAGTACAGAAGCCGGACACATTGTATTTTTGTGTATCACAGTGTTTCTGTTTAGGGAAAGGTCACTCACTAACTCAATCATCATAATAATATGACATCTCAGAAACTATAGTGCTGGGAGTTTCAAATTGTGCATGGAGGTTCTTTTTCGGGCGCAGGTGCTCTGTAGACGTAGGGTGTAGTAGGATTTTGCTAAATTCGTAGTTTGTATGAAAAACTAAAAGCGGGGGCGGGCTATGTGATGCGGCGCGGTGGGTCTAGACTCAAAACTTTAGGCGAACGAAGTCGTGTGCAGCACTATTGCTCTCAAATCAGTGAATAAAAACATAGTAAGGAAACCGGCATGTCCTAGAATGTCCAATCAGCACTAGCCCCATGTGTTGCGATTACCCAGTCGCTGTCCGAGCAGTGGGAATTAAGCAATTTATAAACATCGTCCAAAGACTTCTTCCACTTTGGATAGAGCATAAGGGAGTGTCACTTTTACTGATTTAACCTCACCCTGTTCTTTCATTCGGTTTTTACGTTCCATAGCAGCAAAAGCTCTTTTGAACAATCCCGCAAAGGCAGGTGACTATACTCTGCTGAACCCTCAGGGCCCTTTTCCTGTCACGCGTATTTTAGTCCGCACGCGGGTCTCGTCCGCATGCGGGTGATAGCACGCTCTGGGCCACACGCAGGACAAAGATTTCGTTTGCTGCAGCAGTGTTGTGCGTGTCGCCAGTGGGTAAACTCTGGTAAAACTTTGCGATTATATGCGGACTATGAGCTTGCGTGCAACCCGCTTCACAGTAAAAATAACACTGAAGGCAGAAGATCACCGTCCGCATCCGGATAGCGCGCACGCGGTCTGCGCGCTCGAAGCCAATTCGCGTTCCGCGCGCGTGCGCTACCCGCATGTTAGGAAAAACATGTATCAAATGATAGGATGTGGGCAGTCCGCATGCAGGCGAGACCCTCGTGCGGGCTAGAATACGCGTGACAGGAAAAGGGCCTTATGTCTACTAAATTGCGCTAAATAACGCAAGAATTTTAAAAGATTTCTGTATATTTAGTTTGTCAGTTTAAGTATCTAAGTAAAATTTATTTCCATCACAGAATACCCTGGCATTATATTGAATTATTGAGAAAATATAGACTAGTTTTGGGCTGAGCAGTGTTATTAATTTGACAACAATAAGCCGTATGATGTACTGCGATCGACGCCCTAACGACCTTAGTATCAGTAAACCAGCTCTATTTCAAACTATCGGTTTGATTATGTATTGTGACGTGTTAACTAGAATGTGTCTACATAATATTACGGTAAATAAATTCTGCTATCTGCAATGATAAATAAATGTCAACTAAACACAAAAGCGCTTTGGTCCACAAAGTGCGTCGCTAGCAAAGTTACTTATAAAATATTCAACAACCCACGTCAGCATTCAGAAAGAAAACGCTGAAGCTTTCAGCATTCAACTGAACAAAAGTGTTATTTACCCACTTGTGGAGTCTGCCTTTAAATGAGCCTCGAAACAGGACAATGAAACTGACAGTTTGTGTAGGGGAAGTGTCATGGCGGCCGTGTTGGCGGGAAAACGTTCCGGTTACGGCGCCATCTTGTATTGTTTTCCCTGAAAACATCTTTAAATAATACTCTGTGGAAGATACAAATGTACTGAATTTATTGTGGGTGTTTTTACATGTTTTTCTAGTACAATGCCCAAGTCCTATTGTAACTTTTGTATTAAAAATTTTTCGTTGTTTTACTCTCGGCCAAAAATAAACCGTCCCTTTTCTTCCCACACTTTCATAAAGAGTAAGTGAACTTCGCATGGAGTAATGTTTGCTGTATACACCCACGTGCAGTCAAGCTTTTGACGTAATTGGTCACTATGGACCGAAATGCGAGCACTTTCTGCGTACATTTATTGACCCTAAAAGAACGTCAGCTTTAAACGCCTCTGAAATTAAATTTTACACAAAATAATAACCCAAAATATGGAGGAGATTAGCCTAAAATCATATAAGGTAAGCAAAGGCTTCTCTTTACACTTTTCAAAGTTCAAAGGCCCTCAGTAAAACAAAATATGCTCATCATCATTTATTAAAGAGCTTTTAACCTATAGCTTATGAACCTTAAATCAAAACGTGGTATCGCTTAGAGATAACCTTGCTTCATTTACGAGTAGTATCAGTTTACTTGCGCAGTGTACAATGAAAACAGTAAGCCATTTCCTTAATTGACTGCCCGACTCGGTAAACAGTAAAACAGCCTTGTTGTTACACTAAAGAGCTTTCGAAGTTCTGAGTCCATTATTTAATGTTACTTTTACTTTTAGTGGCGTTTATATTGTACGGCAAACAAATAATGCATCTCATTTTCTTTTTCCTGTTTTTTCGCCGTTTTGGGTAACTTTTTCTTCGTGGTAGGAAATAGTCTAATTGGTAATTGCAACATAAATACTTAACTAACACGACATACCAATGTAGCCGAAAATTTAAATGACGTTAAGAATTTTTAAGGAACCCTTACGGGTTTTAATTAATTTCAAAGAAAACAGCGTGGCGTAACGTATATACTCAGCAGCTTGGCAAGTACCTAAATGAAAGTCTATAGACTATGTAAACACGTCTAAAGATACAGAAATGTGGCCCATTCACAGCGCCACCTGCTGTTTGAATCATGAAACTGTGTAAGTTGTTGTTTAACTTGTTAACTCATGTTAACCGTCCGGTATTTATGTTATAACTTACATGTATTTTCTTAGGTATTATTTCCAATGTTTACTGTGCTAGAAATATTATTATGCGAAGTAGGTATATTCCTGTACTTGGCTATACGTACCTAGTTAGGCTAATGCGGGTTTTTTGTAATTGTGGCTTGTAATTTCACATTGTTTTGTGAAAAAGAATCAATCTATAACTGTCTAGGAAGTAAATATAATTAGGAAAAAAAATAGTAAGTTCACAAAATATAACCATCATAATATACAAGCTACTGATAAATTATATATATTTATCAAAGAAATATAGTGCACTAAATCTAGTCAAAAATATATAAAACAGATGCATACCACAGTAATACATATAAATAAATAACATCAACATTATTGTGCAACACGTTTATAATACAGTTAAAATACACTTGTACCTTTACATTTGCTTCAGCTGAATTCAGGTTAATATCGTGGTAATGAGAGGATTATCCCAACGTAAAACACGGAATTGCGATACCAACTCCGAATCTGTTCGCTATAAAAATGTTTATTGTAATTTAACCCTGATTTACTGTACAGTACAGTAACAAAATTATTCAAATTAGCTTTCGTAATAACATTAAAATAATAAGATCCAGCCGTACCTACTGACTTCATTGTAAACCATTTTGGTAGGTAGATAACGATTTGGTTGTACGTCATCAGTGACAACATGACGTATGATAAGTGTGTTTTTTAGTATATTACCTATATCTGTACAGTGGGAGTCAATAATAGGATAAAAGTAAATTTTATCCGATCAAATGGCGCGTGTAGTCGAGTTTCAAGAAATAGAAATAATAAGTATTTGACTGGAAAAATCTAATTAGTCCGTCAATAGGGTTGCCATCCGTCCGGGTTTCCCCGGATTTGTCCTAGTTTAGAGAGCATCCGGGGAGCGTCCGGGGGGGGGGGCTTCATATGTAGTCCGGGTTTTAAAATTTATAGTCTTGGGCCGCCCGCGACACACGCACACTTCTCCATCCCCCCACCCCTCCCGACGTAGTTGCCACGGTGCGCACTTCGACTCATGTCCGGGTTCTGGACTCTAAAATCCGGGGTTTTTACGCGTCTTGTCCTGATTTCCAAATTTTACAGATGGCAATCTTAGTCCGTCAGATAGATTATTGAAACAAAAAATGACCCGTATTTTTTCTTTGAAGTAAACCAAAATTGACGGAGTTATGATACTTTTAAATGACAATAATGTACGTCACAAGCAAGTGCAATTTTCACTTGCTTTTAAAGTCACGAGCCCCCGCTCTACATCCATCCAACCTCAGAAACTTTGGCATTTGTTATTAGTAAGAAAGATTCCTTCCTTCCCTGCCGTTTTCGGCTACGGCGACTGTTTCATCACTAACTTACTGGTGTCTATCATGGGCTCTCATGTGGCTAGAAAAACCGTCTTTGTTTACAAACAAGGAAGAAACATTATAGGTAGTTATGCATGGCCAACCACTACCCCGAACTGTATTCGTAAACTAGGATCACGTCATACCACTCATCAGTTTTAAGAAGCTGTAAATATTTGTAGATTATCAATTAGCAAGTATTTTAATCATTGCCAAAACAGCTTCAAGTATGATCTGACATACGGACGCCTTCCTGTTGACTCCCTGGTCCAGCACACAGACACACACATACAAAACCTCCCGTATATAAGTTCCTGTAACTTAGATTTAAGCGTTCCTCTTATTATAGTGCTAATGCTGAGCTCACGTGTATTAATTAAATAAATATATTTTTTTAAACAAGTTTTGCGCGTTCGTATTTGACCAGGTACGAAAAAGCTTGTATCATAAGATTTTAAGCTCTCCGTAGTTTTGACGTCATACCTATATGAATAAGAAATGCGTCATAGTAATCTTCTCAATATAATTTAAAGTTCATTTGGGGTTAGGGTTACCATGCACCCGGATTTGTTGAGACAAGTCCAGCTTTTTGGCCCCCCATTCCGACTGTTTTCTTTAATGCAAGCAGCATGGTTGGTGGAGTGACTGAGCAATCTACTACTGTGCTGCGTGTCTCAGGTTCGAATCACGCAAGGAAAAAATATTACTTTTATTCTTACAGTTGCTATGGGTCTGACTGTTTGTTTATGTGATTTAAAATATTTGTAAAGGTTCCTTTTTTCCACAGTGTTCCTTCAATAGTCCTTTACGTTCCAGGGTCACGGTTTACCTGATGAGACAGTACCGCGAACACAGTAAAGGTCCCTACGATACATTCAATATTTCAAATACGGGGACCACGTATCATAAAAGATTACAGTATAATATATATTTATGATATTTTTGCCGTTGTTGATGTTTCCAAACTTCTTTTTTTTTTTTAAATAAGTTCATTTTCGAATCCATCCAAAGGTTGTTTTTTAAAGATCACTTTACGATACATTCAATATTTCAAATACGGGGACCACGTATCATAAAAGATTACAGTATAATATAGATAGATCATTATTTTTGCCGTTGTTGATGTTTCCAAACTTCTTATTTTTTTTTTTTAATAAGTTCTTTTTCGAATCCATCCAAAGGTTGTCTTTTAAAGATCACTTTTAGCGATAGGACCGCCCCTAGTGTTATCCTATTGTTAGGATGTCTTTGTTAATAAAATACCTGTAATGTGTATAAAGTACATAATAAAGAGAATTCTATATTTCTATCACATATTACAATCTTTCTATCAAAGATAAGCGTAAGCCTCCTCTGGCGGACTTTTCCCTTATTAAAAAATAAGTGGTAACCCTACTTATATTTGACATTTACCTACCGGTGAATTTTTGCAGTTCACAAATGTGATTGTTAACATAATGGTGAGATATACGAGTATTTGCTTACGTCTGTGAATATGATGTTACGTCAATAAATTCATATTATTAGTTTATCTGACGTAAATATTAGTAGCTACGTAATATTTACGTCGTAGATAACTGTTTGAATGGTATTATCTCTGGAGTTAGGTACCTACTTATCCACAGACAAAAAGATTTAGGTAAAACTAACCTTACTACAAAAAAGTTAAACATCTGTTGAACACTTGCCTACAAAAGTGTCAACTGCAAAATGAAATGATAAGGGTCATTTTTTGTAGTAAGACCGTAACCGTCTTACCACAAAAAGTTAAACATCGGTTAAACACTTTTCTAAAAAGCTGCATGAGTGACATAGGCAATAAGGGAGAGGGGGGGGGGAGCGTAGCCGCTATGTATTATAAAGCTGAAGAGTATGTTTGTTTGGCGCTAATCTCAGAAATCAAAGACAAAAATTCTTTTTGTAATCCAATACCAAAATTGATTTTGTGTAGGATAGTTGGTTTGTATGTAGGTACATTTATCGAGGAAGGCTATTGACTTCAATAGGAGCTGAACAGCGGGTGAAACCGCAAGGTAAAGCTAGTTCTTCATACATTATAATAACATTAAAACTATCGCACAAAAAACCGTTATTCAAAAGCTACTTTTTCAAATATTTCTTTACACAAACAAATCTGTGACGTAGCAGAGAGCAGAACGTTTCAATTTGGTTGCCATTATCCTTGTTATGCGGTCTTTTGATGTTTCTGTCTTTTGATGTCGGCCATTGTTTAGTAAAATTACATCTCTCTAATTATTTTGCTTTTCCTTGAATCTTAATGTTGTGATTTTTTGGACAAACAAAACGTAAATGTTTTTCCTTTTGTATTGAGATTTCTGTTAGATGTGGTGAGCTCTTGCCTCGTGTAACTGTTTTCTAAGAAAGGTACAATTATGTTTTGGTTTGGGTATAGATAGGTTAACCACTCGAGTACAAGTTTCACATTTAAACCAAATGTAGGTATAATAGAGGTTGATGTTGCTATAGCGACTATGGGAATAATAAAATTAAAGACATTTGTATCGAATTTACACAGGACACATCATCATCATCAGCCGGAAGACGTCCACTGCTGAACATAGGCCTCCCCCTTAGACCGCCACGCCAATCGACAATTCGCCACTTGCATCCATCGGTTGCCCGCGACCCTCACGATGTCGTCGGTCCTCCTAGTGGGAGGCCTGCCTACGCTGCGTCACAGGACACATAAAATAATTATAATTTTAATTACTAGGCTACTCAAGTAACGGTTTACACACTCACATTTTTATTAACCTTTAATCAAGATCTATCTAGCTCCAGTAGTTAATGTGACGACGTCATCCAATTTGTCAAGAAATCAAACCTTCGTATCGTTAAACGAAATCAAATCGTCATGGATTTCGTCAAAGAATCAAATCTTCGTCCACTTCGTCAAGAAATCTAATTTTCGACCATCTTTTCAAGAAAAGAATCGTCGGGAATTTCGTCAAAAAATCAAATCGTCCTGAAATTCGTCAAGAAATCAAATCGTTGCGAATTTCATCAAATCTTTGTCCATTTAGTCAAGAAATTAAATCGTCATTCTAGCGCCTTAAAACATTGGTCCTAAATTACCTAGCTCCAAAAACATAGTTCTGCATTTGTGTAATTGCTTGATAAGTTGAGTACCTGAAAAAAACAAACACATAGTTAAGTCACGAAGAACAACCTTTACACAGAAAGATGACGAGGTATAAAAAATACAAAAAGCACTTAAGTATTTATTATTGATTGGCAAGAATTAAATTGAAGAGCATCTCCGACAAACGGCATTTAAAAAAAATATAATTGGAAATATGTTTCCATGGAAACCGAAAAGCCGTCTAATTTTGCTGTAACAATATTTTCCAAAAACTTTTAAGTCCTTCACCGACTTACTACAAAAAAGTTAAACATTTGACTATAAAACTGTCAACTTAAAAACTACATTTGATGTTGATATAAGGGTCGTTTTGCAGTTACACTTTAAGCAAGTGTTCAACGGATGTTTAACTTTTTGTATCTTTAAAAATTTATTTTTGAAGTGAAAACTTCTTTAGCGGCGTTGTACACTTTTTCTGTAATGGGTAAAAAATTTAAAACTCGCGTCAGGGTCACGTGACCCTGATCGAAAATGAGTAAGACGTCATTCAAATTAGTTAATTTCATATCTGTACTACTCCAGTTTTAAAATAAAACATAGTAACAAAAAAGTTTTCACTTCTACCGGCACTCCTGGAGTGCAACCTTTTTTTTTAGTCCACGTTGTCCGTAATGTGCGTATGTAGATTCATTAAAATCAGAGGGTCTAAAACTACCACTTAGAAATATCCTAAATGATTCATTGAAATCATTTGGGATATTGCTAGCTTGTTTAGTTTGCTTAGTTCGTTGGCTCTGATGACAGTAAAAAAGACCCTCAGAACAGTAAAAAAATAATGACCTGAAAGTTTGTTTGCAAAATTGTTCGGCATTCAAGCTCTGATGATTCCTCCACATAATGGCCGAGTTACTTGGCAAAGAACATTGTTTGCACCCAACCAAGTCTCATCTCCACAGCAGATTATATAACGTTCTCTAATATTTGAATAGGTGCCCGATTGTCGGCTCTCCGGCCATTTCTATGGGCCATACGGACGCACCTAACCGTCACTCGTAATCCCTCTGGGACCCAGGCTTAAGCTTAGAGCACACAGTTGATATAATCTCTTTGAATGGATCCTGCAAATCGCTATACGACACATTAGGAGATAAAGTTGATATTTAAGCTGTGATTTTCATATTAATGTGGGTCTACGCTAAGGGTTCCTTTCCACCAGAGATGTGCTATGCAGCTGTGCAGCGAGAATGTAAAAGCTGAGCTACGAAACTGTGTGACCGTTTCCAGTGATGCTACGCTATGTAGCGGTGCGAGTAAGATGTGCTAAGAAGATGCGCCGCCGCAAAGTAGCTGCGCTATGAAGATGCGCAGCTCGAGCTATGTGACGTATCGATAGTAGGGAAGACCACCCATAGCACGCATCCATAGCACGCCTCCATAGCACGCATCCACATAGCAAGCAGCCGTAGCACGCATCCTTCCATATAAAAAACGACACATCTTAGTTGAACCCGTTTCCACCAGTGCTGTGCTATGTAAACCAATGAATATGAATGGTGGATATCAAACACATCCGCAGCAACGTTGCATAGCACATCTCTGGTGGAAAAGCAGCCTAAGGAGCCGAGCACTTGACAGTCCCTTCCGTCCTACCCTGGGCGGGAAGACTAATATTTTGATGATAAGGTGCCATAATAAACATCTTACTATCAGGGGCTCAAACCTGCTATTTTTATAAATTAGTCATTCCAACACGATCTCATTGTCATTTTCCTAAAAGTTCGTGATCTGCTAAATTCATGTGTCGATCATTGGTTGATCAATGGTGTCGTAATAGAATTGTGTTCTATTGACAGTTGGACATTTTATTCCAGATTTACAAATTATTTAAATACCATTACCATAGCTATTTTACGCCATTTCTTTCAATGGAGCGTCTGTGTTTGACCATTGGAAAGTCATAATGACGTCATTATATTTATTAATTTGATTACCAAACTTGATAAAATCAACAATTATGAAATCAATGAAAGACCATTTTGACACTTTTGTCATAGCAGACTTGGGGCCCTGAGTTTTTTTGAATTGGTTTTGTGTAAAATGTTATATTTATGTGTACTGATTACAAACGAAATAAAGCCAAAGCTTAGGCCCTAAGTGATCGAGAATAAATCATAGGTAGGTATATTTATCAATAAATCCTTTGAAGTACAACAAAAGAATCTATCAAGCTCGCCCAGGGGGTCTAACAAGCGTATAACACGGGGTCCAACTGAGCTATAAATAATCAATGTTCCCTCGGCCACGCCACATTAACTAAGATCTTGGGTCACTTCACATCTAGTTTATTTATTAACGATAGAACGCGTATGGGTCACAGGACTTAGCGTTGTGGCTCGACGTCATTATTATTTATTTATTTATTTTATGTAACGTAAGCTGAGTGTAATTTTAGGATTCCGTACCTGAAGGGTAAAACGGAACCTTATTACTAAGACTCTGCTTTCAGTCCGTCTGTAACCGGGCTGTATCAAGTCCGTCGTACCACAAAATGTTAAACATCTGTTGAACACTTGTCAAAAAAAAGTGTAATGCCGTATTGAATTCAACAGTTTTTTTAGACAAGTGTTCAACAATATGATTTACTTTTTTTGTAGTAAGAAGTTTTTTTTTTATTTCAGGTTGTTTTCTTCGTCCTACATGATTACCTCTTCATTGCCACTGTTTTCCCAATCATTACTGAAAAAGGTGCCGATTGAAATAAACAAGACGGGTTTTCGGCGAATCTTGCATATTTATTCGCACATAATCCATGTAAGTATACTAATAATTAAAACTTTGTTTGGTTGAACGTCACTCTAATCTCAGGAACTATAAGTGGTTCGAATTGAAAAATATTTGCAAAAATTAATTAAAACACAATATATGAATGCATATAATAAAAGTTAAATAATAAAAAAAAAACACCATGTCGCCAACTTCCGAAACGTTTTTGTGGTGGTTTTCGAAAGCGGTTAGTATTATTATTGACCTTGAATAACGAAAATGACTTAAAAATCATGGAAATGGAGCTGTCCACGTCTAGTATTTATTTTCGTATTAGCTACCTAGTTAGTCTATGTAATGAATGGTTATAGCTATCAACAATAGCGTTGTCGATGTTCTCCCAACCATGACCAATAACGACGCAGCACGTGATAATGAGGAGCACGTGACACTGATGATACCTCTTAACAAATGTACAGTACCCATAACACGAGTTTACACTTTTTTACTTTACAGCGTCTTTCCGGTATTTCCAGCGTTTCTTGTTTGGAAAAATGGAACAGCGCCTCTGGTGTGCGAAGAAGGAACTAGTCAATTTGAAGTTTACTTTACGTCAGAATAAACTAAAAACTCATGTTAAGGCCTCGTAGAGCCATCATGACTTTACTGCACTTGAAGTATTATGACGTTTATTGTATGGAAAATGAAAAAGCGCTTCTATCTACGACCGAGTAACTAATTGTGTCTATCAAATTAACGTTTTAAAACTCCCTTACGTCATTTGCTTTACGTCTCAAAACTTGAGAAGGTAGGGCTAAAATTCAAACACATTTCTGACATTCAATTTTAGAAAAGACTACGACTGAGGTAAGTAACCTTTTTTAACGTGGTTTTTTGGGCGGAGCGGAAGAGACAGTCAGACTTGTACTGACTAAAATTCATCGTGCTTCTTTACGTTTCAGGGTCACGGTAACCAGATAAATAAGACAATCAAGCGACCCCGGAGACAGTCTTGCGACCCTGGACTAAAAGGCTGCTCTGGACTAGGGTTACAGATCAAAAAATCTAAATTCCGGAGAAAATTCCAAACATCGGATGAAATATCCGGATTTCTTCGCAATAAATCGTGCATGTGTAAAGCGAAACAAAATTTTGAATTTTTTACGCGGGCGCGCCTACAAACTGTGATTTTATTTTTACTATTTATTGATTTGTTAAGGTTTTTATTTTGGATTGTAGAAATTCCTGGCGGCTTAGGATTCCCTCCGCATTCCGGGCAAAGCAGTATATTACCGGACACGTCCGGAAAATTCCGGACGTGTGGCAACCCTACTCTGGACTAACCTGCATAAGTATATGGGATACTTTTTATCCCCATGACCATTTTTCGGACAATATATATCAATAATATTACAGTAATATTCATCAATGTAATTGCCCGAGGAGCAGCACTAATAATAAAATCAGTATACCGGCCTCAGTTTATTTCGGAAACACAAATGAACTGATTGACGCGATAACTGATTCATATCAGTAGCCATTCGTTTACACGTCACAACTGATTATTATTAAGTAGCGTGGAAACAAAATATCCGACTGTTACTGTTACGTCTGTTACACGGTTTACGTTCTTTCAATTTAGTTGTAGGCGTAGCGTATTTATCATAACAGGTATAAAAAATAACAGGTATCTTGAAATAGCTGGCTGTAACAGGGCAAATAAATTGATAGAACAGGTGGCCTACCATTACGTCTTAAAGCGAGAGTAAATTATGGTTAATTATACGCTAGGTATAATTAACCAAAATTTTTACTAGTATTATAAAGAGGTATTTGTTTGTTTGTATGTGGGGGTCATCTCCGGAAGTAATGAACCGATTTTAAAAATTGTTTCACTGGTCGAAAGCTACATTATTTGTGAGTGCAATAGGCTATAAATTATAAAGATATCCGGTATATTTTATCGCCCAACGAAGTGGGCACGGGTCAGCTAGTAAAATTATAAAGTAAGGAAAATATTGGATGAGATGTATAATTATTATAGTTTTAAGTTATTTGTTGCGCTCTAACAGGGTAATGTATCCATTAGTTGTAGGTACATTGTGCAATAAATAAATAAATAATTCCAGTGTGGGAAAGAGGTGGCGCTAGACGATTTGTATAGCTCTGTCTCTTTCCCACACTGAATTTACTTTCGCTTTAAGACGTCATCGTAGGCCAGAGGCCTGCAACGCGTTTCACGTTAACAAATCCATTTTATGATAGTCATATAAATTTTCTTTATATAAGACAGTTACCAGTTAGTAGAACAAAAAAATCTTACTGTTACACTGTTACATCCTGTTACTGTAGTCACACAAGCTTCCCTTTTCTCACATAGCTTCAATACCTTAATTAGAAGAACCAAATTATAGTGAACCACACTTTGTAACAGCTGCTCATTGTTCTAACGTAAAATAAGACTTATTTTGTACCTAACAGGTTTTTGGAACAGGAATAGGCGGAACAGATTTTCATGGATGATATTTTTACCTGTTACAGCCAACTGTTACAATATAAATGTTAGAAGCAACAAAATTCAATCGTATTACCGAAAAAGTGAGTCATTCAATGCCGACCTTGCTTTTTTTATCTTCTTTACATAGTATAAAACTAAGTAGCTTACGCCTCTGTACTATGTATTAATTATCTTTGAAACAGTGCAATGGATTTAAATGCGGTTTTCATCAATAGAGTGATTCAAGAAGAAGGTTTAAATCCTAACTAAAATTATAAAAAACACAAACTTTTCTGTTTTTATATCAATAAATATTGACAAAGTATGGGTAACGCATTTTACCTTTTTAGACAGGCGCTCATGACCGCGTCAGAACCATGGTATTTTTATTGTTTTTAAACTTTGCCCCACACTCGGAACTTCTCCTGGAACGTGGGTCTGTTAACAAACGGAACATGTACCTAGTTTTCATAAAAATATTTTGTACCTTGCGGGGATCGAACCCACTTCACGTTGCGCAGCCACTGCGGAAACCATGTGAATTGCGTATCGTCCCTTAGCTTACAACACCGCTCAAGTCGAAAATTGGCGGTTTTTACATTTGAATGCCTTTAGATAGAGCTGCTCATTGCGCGTCTAACCATTGGTCACATGATATAGATTTCAGCCAATCAGAACCCGTAATTCGAAAAGTAGTGACAGCGCGCAAGTCGGTTGGCCTCGCAACACCGCACTAGTCGTTAATTTGTCATACTTTTCTCGTACAAGTACCTCGCGCTCCGTGATTTTTTTATTTTTATGTGAGTTTTATCGCTGAAAGTTCTATGCAAGAAGTTTTAATAGAAGATTGATAGGTAAGCTTAATAATAAAGTAATGTGAATTGATTTACGCTTATTAATATAGAAAGAAATGATACCTAAAAAAATATCTTCACTTAAGCGGTGTTTACTAACTATCTTTTTTTAACTTAGGCGGTGTTTCAAAATGTATTTCATTTCTTTTAGGAAACTAAATATAATAACCTATGTTTTCACGTTTTTTAATTATTCTTGAAATATTTCTTAATAAACAATTCTTTGAAAATCATCTATTAATGCCTTACTCCCTAACATTTCCGCAAACAACACCGCCTTAATCCAATAAAATAGTCAGTCAACACAGCTCAAGTCATAAAATAAAAGTTAAAATAAAGTAAATCGTCAAAGTAAGTATAAATAATTATTTCTGAACCGCTAACTAGGGTATTTATTAAGTAATAACAGAAAAAATCCACCGATTTTTTTAAATAGACAGTTTTTCTCGTCTCCTGTAAAGTTGATAAAAATGACTTATGCGGTGTTGTAAGCTAAGGGACGGTATTGTGAATTTTTAAAGCGTCGTCTAGGTCGTCAACTTTGGACTTCAATGTTGACAAAAGAAAAATTACGGGTCGCATAGTTTTGATATCTGATTAACGAACTAATTAGATTTTTCAGTCATGTTGCCGATTGAAGTCCTATAAATAGGTACGTAATGTTAAATTTTCTGAAAAAAATTAAACAACTTTCTGCTACTACAGTAGTAGGTAGAGGTACCTACTGTTATTTCAATAAGTTCAAACCATGATTCGTCGTCCAGAAATACTTTAACTGGTCACACGGTACTATGACTAACGTATTATCGGCCGCTTATCACCCGTTATCTACATAACAATGTTAGTTGTGTTGGTCCACTGTGTTTATTTTATTTCGTTTTACAAAACGAAACTGTATGTTTCCGTGTTAACATTATTGGAAATATTCGGATTTTTTAAATGCATTTCAGGTACAGAATAGGCAAGCTGAAGTGGCAATGGGCCGGCCATATTAGTCGTAGAAACCATGACCATTGGGGTAGACGCGTTCTCGAGTGGAGACCGCGAATCGGCAAACGTAAGCGCTCATGCTGCACACGAGACGGTTTTGCGCCGGAGCTAAGCCCGGCGTCAAACCGGGTCTACGGGCGGTCGTCAGTCGTGTATCCTATGAAGCTAACCACACGACGCCGGCGCTAGAGCCGGCTCCGGTACCTCTACCATGAGTTGTCATCGGAAACTTACTCGCTAGCGTTGAAATCGCTAGCGTACTAACTTGGATCAAATAGATTTCGATATTGCTGGCACCATGAGATTAATTGAATCTTACGCAGGCGATAATGTAAGCTCGATAGATGATGTCGTGTTGCTAACTTCACTACTTATGTTTTCTTTCTTTCTTTCTCACAAATAAGAGGAGAGAACGGCTTATAATACGTCACTGTCGTCTATTGTTCGTTGACCTTGCTCTTGTATCACTGACACCTCATTGCTGACACTGCGTTGTGTGGTTTGAAAGTTTCTATTAATAGATTATTTGGATTATTAACTACAAAGTGCCTCACTGTTTCAATTATTGGTGGATATCATGAGATAGAATGTTTCTACTTGGTATTCAATTATTTAAAAAACGTAAAGTGATAAAATTCCAAAATAGTTCCCTATAAACGCAGTTAAATGTGTAAAAATATGAAAATGTGGAAGTGTAGTACCTATTAAGACAACCAAGTTTAAGTGTCAGTGTTCAAGTGTAACCAAGCAAGACGTGAGAATCGCAACAACCAAACGCTTCTTTAGAGGGTCCCTAAATTTTAAGATATTTTTTTTCACTTATATTTTAGCTTGAAATTCATGTTGTAGTTCCCAAATTAAGCGGCCACTAACATATTTCATGTTAAAAAGCTCTTGTAAGCATTATTTTGACTTTTTATACTCAATAACGTTAATAATTTTAACGTGAATACATGTTTCACACGCCAAAATGCTAGTGAGCTACGTAACTACTATCGTAAGCGTATCGTTCGCTAGCGCCTGTAGTATTAGTGACTCATGGTACCGTTTTATATGGTGACAGCTGAAAAACGTTAGTGACTGTCGTGTAGATTACGGTAGGTTTTTAACCAATCGTAATCTACAGTGCTCATGGTATGAATTTTAATTCTCACTGTGACCGCTAGGGACGCTGT
Organism: Agrotis clavis; assembly: GCA_954870645.1. NCBI lineage: Eukaryota > Metazoa > Arthropoda > Insecta > Lepidoptera > Noctuidae > Agrotis > Agrotis clavis. The sequence goes on from OX940930.1 coordinate 23,374,988, forward strand.
ACAATATTTCATACAAATAAATTACGGAGACGCTAGCGAGTTTTGACTGTGTAAACTCATGGTAGAGGTACGGGTCTACGGGCGGTCGTCAGTCGTGTATGAAACTCTATGAAGCTAACCACACGACGCGACGCCGCCGGCGCTAGAGCCGGCTCAAAAAACCGTGCCGTGTTAAAACCGTCACGTGTACATGAGCGCTAAAGCGCCCATTAGACGGTAAGTTTTGCCAGGGCAAAACCATGGCAGAGATTTTGATTGATGAAAAACCTACCGTCTGTAAACCTAACGATGATTGACGTTTGCATAACGAAATTTGTAGGCGTATAAAATTCCGTCATTCAACCATCATTCATGATTGATAGAAATGATTGACGCTTGCAAGACCGTGTAATGTAACGCGTAAGGTGGGACGTCCTCAAGCAAGTTGGAACGACGATCTTCGCAAGGTGGCCGCCGTGGCCGGTAACAGCTGGATGAGAGTGGCCGGTGATGAAGTGAAATGGCGTGACATTGGTGAGGTCTATGTTCAGCAGTGGCCTGCTATCTATGGGCTGATGATGTGCGTCGGATATGTGGGGGGGCTATCATGCAAAGGGTTTCCACACTTTTTATTCGGTGGTAAAACCGTCAAACGAGTCCTCCGAGCCCAGGGTGGAGCGGAATGGACTCTCAGTCTGACTGATTGTGTTTGTGAGCTTAAATGTTTGGAAACGCATCACAATGAACCTCCAGGTGTATTGAATAAAAAAATGGTGTGAGGTGCATAAATGAGATGCTGCTGGTAAAAGGAAAAATGCTGCATATATTACAAGAGATTTTAACGATTCCAAATAAATATTTATTGACATTGGAAACACTTCTTCGAACTCAAATATTTATGTGTTTCGTGACGCTTACTAAACAGAGAATCGTTTTAGTACGTCTCTACGTAATAGACAACTTGTGACTTTAAATTCTTTTTTATCCTCATGGCGATAATATTAAACATCCAGTGGTTTTTAGGGTTCCGTAGTCAACAAGGAACCCTTATAGTTTCGCCATGTCCGTCCGTCCGTCCGTCCGTCCGTCTGTCCGCAGTTTAGCTCAGAGACGCACAGTACTAGAGAGCTGTAATTTGGTGTAAATATACGGATTTGTTGTGCCGAAAAAGTGGTAAAATAAAATCACATAAAATATTTTTTTTTAGGGTACCTCCTGTACACGTAAAGTGGGGATGTTTTTTTTTTTTCTCGCGTACCCCTTAGTGTGGGGTATCATTAAATAGGTCTTTAAAAAATATTGATAGTTTTCATTAACAATTTTTTGATAAAAAAATTCGTTTGTGAAATATTAAGCTTTAAAGTGCTAAATTTTGCTCGATTCGAGTGTCCCCCCCCTCTACCAGCTAAACGGTTATGTTTGGGGGTGTGAAAAAATTCACAATAGTAGTATATATAACGAAGTTTAAAAGAAAATTATCATGACTAAGTAGGCTTTACAACTTTACGAGTAATAGTCGACCAACTTATAAAATGTACTTGGATAACATATTTTCTTAAACAAAATGTATCGGAGAACATCTTCTTCAACTGCATATGTAAGTTTGTCAACTTTATTTTTACAGCTTTAATAGGTATGTTTTTACGGTATGTTTTTTGGGGATAGGTAGGTTTTTATCGTCAACTATTTTTAACTAACTTCAAAAAAAGGAGGAGGTTCTAAATTCGTCGTAATCTTTTTTTTTATGTGTTTTCCCCGATTTCTCAAAGACTCCTGGACCGATTTTGAAAATTCTTCTTTTTAAAATTAAATTCAGCGAATCAGTGTGGGCAACTACGGAACCCTACACTGTGCGTGGCCCGACACGCACTTGTTTCATAATAATTTAAAAATAGCACTTGTTTATCAAATTTTTATTTTAGTAAGTCACGGTTGAATTCCTTTAAAAAATATGGTTTGGATCAGTCATATCATATCTTTCAAAGGAATTTAGGCGCGGCACAAATACAAGTGGCGACTGGCGGTGGCGAGGCGCGGGCGTGGTGCGGGTGCGACGCCACTTCATTGATATTTCATACAAAATGTATAGAAGTGGCGAGACATACTGAGATGGCGGGTGCGGCGGGCGCGGGCGTGGCGCGGGCGCCACTTCTATACATTTTGTATGAAATATCAAAGAAGTGGCGTCACACCCGCACCACACCCGCGCCGCGCCGTCGCCATCTCAGTATGTCTTGCGCTGCAGTCGAAACTGCACCACTTTTAAATTTGGTCACTTATTTTTGGTACCTACCTATTTCAAAAAAAACGATATTATATTCTATTGCTCAAGCAATTAAACACGAACTAAGTATAATTATGTATAGTAAATAATAGATAAAAAATATTTCATTTCCCAATAATATGATTCTGCAGAAGTGGCCTTTTTACACCCCAGAAACTACCGGTCCGAATTGTTTTTTTTTTTTGTTGGATTAGTTGGATAGTCCATTTATCGAGGAACGCTATAGACTTATTAACATCACGTTTCGGCCAATAGGAGTCAAGCAGCGGGGTTGGAACCAAGGGGCACAGCTTGTCAGTTATGGTGAAGTGAAGTCCCATGTCGAGATGTATTTCCATAAACCGTCCACTTATTCCAGAACCCTGGTGGCCTACCACGAGCTCTTAACGCGATCCAGTTTACGCTCAGGGAACGAGATGGCGCTAGACGACTTGTATAGCTCTGTCTCTTTCCCACAGTCTAAACTGGATCGCTTTAAGAACTCGTGGTAAGGCCTCTGCTACTAAGAACTTTTTGATGAAAAACTACATGTTTCTCGTTCGTATGTATACGCTGATCGCTGCGAAGTAGGTATATTTAAATCTCTACCAAACTAATAAACAGCGAGATTACATGATTTTCAACAGATCAGGAAATATAAATGAAGTGGAGTTGTTTTAAAACAATGAGCTGTTGTTATAAAAGTAGGATATTTCTGAAGAAAGACTGCTGAAGATCTGTCTCGTTGGTGTAGGAAGCCAATCTGTAGGGTTGCTGTACCTATAAACTTTATTCATCGCTGGGGCAGCGCTGCTCAAGGCTGTATCCCTAGAGATTAGCGCTGTGGGTCATTCGTAGGCAGGAATTTTTAACGACACATGCACGGAAAATTAGCGTCAATTCCGCCTGAAGGTGCAACCTCGATTTTTTCAAGAAGTCTAGGTTGAGTTATTTAGTATATTACTTATATTTATTATTTTCTTTGCTTCTTAATTTTTTTATACGGTTTTTATGTGTTTCTCTGCTCACATCTCACTTTAAGTCAATACGTGAGGACCTGTAATTGACTCTCTGTTGACTACAGTCCTTTTTTAATCTATATTTATTAGTTGGAGCTCGTGGTAAATACCTAATTATTTAGCCGCGCTTGCCGAGGTTGGTCTGTGGATAGGTGACCTTTACTGCCGACCATCTATCATAGCGAGTTTCCTCCGTGCCTCGGAAAGCACGTAAAGGCGTTGGTCCCGGCTGTCATTTGTAGATTTGTGAGTAGTTACTATTAGTCAGAAGCTCTAAAACTTTGACCACCAGTTTTACCATGGGGTATCGTATTGCTCAGTTACAGGGTTGTAGGGGTCCGATAAGCAGTCGCTCCATGTAAAATACTGTAAGTCCTCCATATACCAAAATAAATTATAAGTAGTACCCCTCTTTGGCAACCTTACACATTATCAATAGTTCTTCTTTCGTTAATTAATAGTGAAGATGGAAAGTGTCATATAGCTCAAGGTTCATTAAAGAAACTTTAATTAGAAAGGTCTCAAACGTCATTGGAGTAAGGAGGTAGGTAGTGTTAGTACTTATTTGACTTGGTACTAATTGAAAACTGGAGAAATTGAAAGACTGCTCGATCGGAAACTTTTGTAATTAATCAATTACAGTTGCAGTTTAAAATCGTCAACTGATTCCTCCCGCCCATACTATCAGACTTGTACTGACTAAAATCCACGGTGATCTTTCAATAGCCCTTTACGTTCCAGGGTCACGGATAACTGATGAGACAGACTTTGGCTCTCTAAAGGGGAAATACGACACTTCGTTCCCTGGGCATGGACGGTGATCCTTCAATAGCCCTTTGCGTCCCAGGGTCACGGTAAGCTGGTGAGACAGTTTCGCTACCGGCAAGCTTAGGCCCGTTAATTTTTTTTAGAAAAAATTGCGCTGTCCCCCGGGGGTCCCGGACAGATGGCTGACAGCTCTTTGACGGGTTTATTCCACTTTGTTCACCTGGGTGATATCACCTGGGTGAACAAAGTGGACCACTTGGTGTCCTCAATTCACCTAGGAAAAATATCACCTGAGTGATATCACCCAGGTGAATTGCGGCCACCAAAGTTGCCCACTTTGTTCACCTCGGAAAAATATCTGGGTGAACAAAGGCGACTTTTCTTACGCGATTTAGTGAACTTTGGTGTCCGCAATTCACCTGGATGATATCACTCAGGTGATATTTTTCCGAGGTGAATTGAGGACACCAATGCTGTCCACTTTGTTCACCCAGGTGATATCACCCAGGTGAACAAAGTGGAATAAACCCTTTGAGGCACGCGTGGAGCATAACGGTCCGACGCGACGACGCGGGCATCATGGTCCATGATCGAACGGCGAGTCGCCCATTACCTACTAGCCGTCCGCATTCCCAAAGGCAACGTGAAACTTTTAGCAGCAGTTAAGAAGTGTCGATATCTCTAAGATTTTAGATATTAATTAATTCCAAATGCCAAAACAAATCGAACATTGAAGTTTCATTTTTGTGATCCCAAGATATGAAACCGGTTGGTACCGGGTTTCTGTGCATTTCATAACCAGATTCTGATTTAAAATGTGGCCAATGTTAATATATAAAAAGTATAGATAAACAATGGGAATATGTACAAAAAGTAATAGACCGGAAGCCAGATCAAAATATCGTTAGTGATTTCTTCTCAAGCCATAATTAGTAGACTACATAAGGGAGTCGGATCATAAAGATTTGTGGAAGTCAGCTGCTGTTCCGTTGGTGGGATAAGCAGCAATAGCCGTTCAAACACGTAGAAAAAATAATATTTTTTTTTTATTTCCTCCCAACTGAAACCTGGTTTATATTGAAGATTACCTTATATCACGAAGAATAAAACCAATCAGCTGTCTGTAACATGGTGGAATACACGTCTGCTGGTCACTCGAACATGTAATTTTTTATATTATTTTCAGTGATTTCCTCTCGACTCAAATTTTACCTGATGAAAGTTTACATGAAGATATGGATAAAAGCAAACGTCAGCTGGCTGTATCTCGGTGTTTCCACCGAGATACAGCCTTTAGATTCCTGATATCTAAAACTTGACAATAAAGTCGATATTAATATCAATAAAACCAGAAATACACACTCTATGCATCACACAAACACCCTATATTTCTATTTTTTTATTATCTTTCGATCGTAAAATAAAATATGAAGAAACAAATATTTTATTAAACCTGAATAACTAAACGTAATTTATTTGCAATATCAAAACGGACATAAGGGAAACGAGTGTCTGTCATAATGACACATAGAAGAAGCCATAAAAAAATAATATTTGGAAAAAAAACTTGTGTCATCCTTAATGTCTAATCTTGTCAAATCATTCTGCTGTCATAAGGTTTCAAATCAATATTAAATGATTTTGTTGTTGTATTTCGTTATTTTGTTTAAGTTATGGAACTGTTCTTACTGGAGTGAATAAGTAATTGACACCCTGATCAAGAAGGTCCGTTAACCGGTTCAACAGAATCGGAAGGATTCCCGCACGATCTTCAATGATGAGACAAGGCTCTCGCTTAGAGATTACGTGAAGAGCTTCTTGATCCGGCTTGCATTATGAAGAAATTCCTATCTTTGAGGTCCGAACTAGATATCCATTGATATATGTTTCATAACAACATGTTTATTTTGTATTTTTAATTGTTTTATATGTAATGTAAATGAAAAATGTAAATGACAATAACATCAAACAATGAATCAAGCAATGATTGGGGGTTTTCTTTATAGAAAAGCTTTTTATTTCTTATACTTTTCACTAATTGAGAAAATAAATCAATAGACCCATTTATACGTTTTTTCAAGAGTTCATTATGATCGTTTTGCATATTCGTGCAAAGAATGGGCAGATAACCTTAGACCCATCGCATACGGCGTATTCTAAACGCGCAGAAGACGCGCGTTTCAGGAACGCGCCTCTTCGGCGCCGTAGACGCTGATTTGTTATTGCGTTTGGATTGATGATACAAGCGCGCGTATAAAGAAGCGGAGTAGAGGAGAGAGTCTTATATGTATGAGTTATTAAGTAATCATTCAGACATAACCGCGCGGTTAGTCAACCGCCAGAAAATAGAATCGCGCTGCTCCCTCGCGTTTCTATTACTATGGAGTCTTTACTTTGCGTTCAGTTGCGTGGCGGTTACCGCGCGGTTAGCACATCACAGCTCGTGAGTTTGGCACGGTTCGTTTCGACACTGAACTGTTTATTGATGAAGTGGAGAAGAGAAATGCAATATGGGATATTCAGTGTGAGGATTACTCAAATAAAACTATCATAACCAAGCTTGGCAAGAGTTAGTGGAGATATTTGGAAATTGTGAAAATACGTTGGAAACTTGGTTGGTTACTTAATATTGGATGCACCCATTTGCATTGCATACCGCATTTTTCTTATCGTTTTTTTAAGGAGCAACAACCACAGTAAATCGATTTTTCGCTAACCTCCTTTTTCAAACGGACGTTATCCCTGTACGATAATCACATATAACCGCCGGAGTCTGATTGCATAACAATGTTGCGGTTTCGAACCGCGCGATTCATGAACGCGCGGTTTCCGCAAGTCTGTACTAGCCCTTAGTCCTGCTTGTACAATAATTTTCAAAGTATCAGTTGACGACCTTTCCACCGAGATACAGCCAGCTGACGTCTGTTTTTAGCCATATCTTCATGTAAACTTTCATCAGGCAAAATTTGGGTTGAGAGGAAATCACTGAAAATAAAATAAAAAATTACATGTTCGAGTGACCAGCTGACGTGTATTCCACCATGGTACCGTCGGCTGATTGGTTTTATTCTTCGTGATACAAGGTAATCTTCAATATAAACCAGGTTTCAATTGAGAGGAAATGACTAAAAAAAAATATTTTTTCTACGTGTTTGAACGGCGATTGCTGCTTATCCCACCAACGGAATCGCAGCTGACTTCCACGAATGTTCATGATACGACTCCCTCATGTAGTCTGCTAATTATCGCTTGAGAGGAAATTGGTCACGGACATCTGTTACGGGCTCCCGCTCTATAACCATTCAAATGTCGTCAAAGAATACGTCCACATCCATTGCCGCATTGCCACTTTGTATGGCAATGCTGATCTTTGATCTAGGAATAGGCCAGCCCTCTGGTCTAGTGTTTCAACCCCAAACGGCTCAATTATACATAGCTGTAGTAGTACTACTCACTCGTAGTATGCAATCTATTTGGCGACTACGACGATGACAGTATACTATGTTAGTTGTATTAAATACATAGTTACAATGTATAAGACTAATTTATAAATAAATGTAGCCACCGTAAACTCCCGCTGTTACCTACTAAAACTTTAGCTATCGAGACATTAAACTTTGAGAACAAAGCTTTTTTTTTTTTTTTTTTAAGGTGGTAAAATCATCAAATGAGTCCTCCCGCCCTGGGCGGGGCGGAAGGGACTGTCAGACTCTTACTGACTAAAATCCACCCGTGTTCCTTCGGATGCCCTTTACGTTCTGGGGCCACGGTATCCTGGGTTAAGAAAAAACCCGCGACCCCAGCAGGCATTTGGCGCGAAACACGACGCGCCACCGACCCGGGCTTGGTCCTTGGTCGGACGGCGAGCTACCCATTACTCACCGTCCGCAAGCCCGCTCCGCCGCTGTGCCCTCTGCTATTCAGAGGGACACGCGTTGGAGCGTCCACCTGACAGGCTATTCGCATACGGGCAAAGAGACCCCTTAGGCACACAGTGCCTAAGAAAGAGTTTTTGCCCGCATCCCAGGGTGCCCCGGCCCGAAAAACTGGTCTTCCCCCCGGACGTATCCGAGAGGGAACTCCAGTCCACGGGCGCACGTGGAGGTTTCCTGTCTTAGCACCCCTGAGAACAAAGCTTAGCTACTCATTTACTTATTGAGGCAATCTACTTACAGGAGACTACTTAAAGTGGTTTTGGGTCCAAATTAAAAACATGGACCCTCTTTCTTGATCCAAGGTGTTATGAGACCAGAGTTAGTACTTGAAATTACACCCGAGTTAGCCTCTCCGTATACAAGGCAACGCAAGTCTCTATCACAATAAGACTTTGGTATCCAGGTGTCTACCGTAATGCAAATCCATAGAGGTTCGTACACAGGCACGCGCCAATGGATACCAAAGTCGTAAGCTTTCGGCGTCGCGTTGTGTGCGAAGGGGCTTAGTTTCGTCTAGAAGGGAATGAACTCTGCTGGACCCGCAGTACTCGTAGTTTAAGGCCGAAGTATTTGTTTCCTGTTAGCTATTAACCTAGAAGTCTTTAAGTCAAGTCAAGAGTGAATAGGTTACTTCTGGACTTTGCTTACCACCAGGCGAAGATAGTGGCAAAAGCAAAGTTATTGTTGAAAAACAAAGCTCAATTTGCTTTGTCCTGTAATTTGGCTTTCCATGAAGTTAGTTTCAGCATAATAAACCTTCTGCTTATTGTGTAACGTACATACTAGAAGCGACCCGAAAAACATCGCGCGTCTCCCGCAGAATTCTCGCGCAATCCCGGGAATTTTCATTAAGATCTCTTATCTCATTTATTATCATCATCATCAGCCTATACTGTTCCCACTGCTGGGATACAGGCCTCTGACTCAGACTCTGTGAGAGGGTGCGGGCCACAATCTATCCACGCGGGCCCAGTGCGGGTTGGTTGATGTCATGTCACATAATTATTATGTCTTCGAATTATTGGTTCTAGTACATGCCGGTTTCCCCGCGATGTTTTCCTTCACCGTTTTGAGAGCAGTGGTGATGAAATAAATTACACAAAGTAATGCGCCTGGCTGGCTTCGAACCGACGGCCTACTCGTAAGGCGGGTCCGATACTACTGGGCCACTGCTCTAGTTTATTATGCAAGTGATATAATGTTCAATAGGGTTTCTATGAACTTTTACAAAATATCATTTCCATGCCATTAAAAGGCCATTTAAATTGAACTGCCTCCTCAGTCCAGTCGTAGGGAAAGTAGTAACACCAGCTCAAGTGGCTTACCATGACGCAAGCAAGGGCGGATCCAGCTTTTAAATCAGGGGGGGGTCACCATGTCGCAGACAGCTTGTCTCCGTAGTTTAGTTCAGACAGATATAGCTATTAGTAGGTATACTAAGCAGGGTGGCAAACCCGAAAACCGTGACCCTGGAACGTAAAAGGCTATTGAAGGACATCGTGGATTTTAGTCAGTACAAGTCTGACAGTCCCTCCTGCCCTGCCCTAGGAGGACTCAATTGATGATGTTACCACGATAAAAAAAGGGGTGGCCAACGGGTCGATCGCGACTATTGGCCCAGTGGCAAGGCAAAAAATATAAACAATATTATAGGACCTATACCAAACACATACAGGATCTTTCTTTCAAATTGGCCAAAAGGGAGACATCTGCATCCATATGAGATACGGGAAAACTTTCTTAGAAACCTTTGGCTATTTTTTAATGTTGATAATTTTGGCGTTTTTATTTTTTGGTCAAGTGTGAGTGGTCCACAAAAATGAGTGAAGTTGGGCAATTTTTTTAGTGCCATAGAAAATTGCAGTGGCCATCTATAGAGCCACATATATCGTCTAGAGCCACATCGTTCCCCCACTGGAACTACTCTGGCTTTAAGACGTCTCATGGTAAGCCCCACCAGGTCGGTCTGTGGATGTGGCCCAGGACGAAGGCCGAATTGCAACCGTAGAGTGCTAAGCACACGATATAAAGGTAAAAAACACTATAAAGGTATACCACCAAAATAGGTTTCTAAACGTGTTTCTAAAAAAGGTTTCTAAAAATCTTCATTGGTTTACTATTGTTTTGTTGTGAATTCATTTTGTTTATCGCCACTCTTCGACTATTATAGCAGGATAGGATAAATGATATTGAACACCATTCTATTAAAGTAGCTCATTGTTGTGATTGTAGGTACTAAGTTTTAATTATCGATTAACAATCAACTGGTATACCTATTTATTGGCCGTAAAAATAAATAGTAGGTACACATTGTTATGTAAATAACAATGTGTACCTCCGGAGTATGCATTAGTAACACTCAAATCAATTGTTACTACCATTATGAATTTCTTGTGTAACAGGAATGTTTGTATTTCAGACCAATCAGTTCTAAAATTAGATACTTATTCATAAAATAATCTACCTACTCTGTGGTTAAAATAGTTTATGGTAGGCTCTGTTCGTTTTCGGATTTTAAATCGTAATCGATTTGCTGGCTGTCAAAATTTTGACAGCCCGACCTGCGTTTCTCAACCTTTTGTTTCAGTCATTAAAACTATTTATTTTTCTTGAAATTCACAGATCTTGTTTACGCTAGAAGCTGTGCCTCGCCTAAATAAACGGTAGACTAAATAAAGCACTGTTTAGAAAAAGAAATCCTTCAGTTTCGATGGAATTTTAAGTGTAAATCAAGTAGAAGCACTCGTAAAAAGACACCATTACAACTGCTGCTGCCATGCAATAAAAAACTAACGATCCACAGTCCGATCGCAACTATACATCAACAAACAGACAGACAAACAAACCGGGTATAGATTGAACCTATTAACAGCGCATTGAATTGTCGAAACGTGACAGCTTAAAAGATTATCGAAATACTAACCTTTAAAATAGTGGATGTGGTGTTCCTGGGGTCACGACACTAACAATAACAACTGTCCACGTCGCGATTGATATACGAATGGTGTTTATTTGATTTAGGTGAGGTTTTTTGTGTTATCACGCGGCCGCGGTTTCGCGCACTCGCGATGTGAGACACTACCGCGGCGGAGCGCTGTCGCGGACTGTCGAGCGTTTCCAAAGTGCGGCTGGATGGGTCGGCAGGCCGCGATACCGCGCATGCGCGCACTCAAGGTCATGCGCGAGAATTCCGTTTGTGTACTCCCGCCGTGTTTACACACCAACTATGACCACTACTAATAATGCAGCCACCATTGCGCATAAAGTACCCGCGTTGTTTGGAATATGAGTTTTATAGCGCGCAGTGTATAGTATCAACAGTCCCCTACATTGTAATGACTCACGATTTAAGTTATCAGCTGCACTGGGAGGTGACGACTGTAATCACCACGCCCACCGCTACCGGTGATTACCACACGACATGTGTGGTAAAAGGAAGCCAGACCTAGGTGATAAGGCTTAACATAATCTAAGTCAAATGTTTGTTGATACTGGCATACTTAATCATTTCGCAACTAATTCGTTTGACCAAAAAGAGTTCTAGCTACATTAGTAGCTAAGTAATAATAGATTAGGTAAACATAGACAAGGTGATAAAAAAATACACTTTTATGTAGGTACAAGTGGTAGGTACACATTCTGGTTTAGATGAGGAACAAGCACCTAAATTAGTTTTGAATATAAAACAGTGTTTTAATTAAAATAAAACTAAAACAAACAACATCAACGTTTATTGAAATATCTCTTAAGACCACTAATAATGCCTTCTAAAACAGACATTAAGAAATAATTAATAATACGACCTCATAAATTTGGAAAAGTAACGAAAACACTAGGTATCTAAATAAATGTCTTTGATAAGGAAACTTCATGATTTCTCAGCAGTGATTGTAGAATAAAATGTATGTTCTTTTAATAAATACTTATTTTAAATAATGTAACCTCCACCAAAAGCCAATATAAAAATATCAAAAGTATTAAATTATTAACATAAAATGTTTCATACTCCTTGAACAAACTGTTCAGTAAACAAATATTTCTAACAAAACCATAACAAAGTTTTCAACTAATTATAATTTACAGTTTAAGTTTAAACTTAATAACAATATCTACTTAACAAATTAACTTAAAACATAATAATATAAATAAATATTACCCTAAAAAAGTTTGAGATCCACAGGCTTTAAGTCTGGACTTTTTAGTAATTTATGAAAAGTGTAAGTCTTACTTAATTATAATAAACACTTAGATACACATTTTTAACAAAAAACAAAAAAAAAAATATTATATAAAAAGAAACAGTCTTGCTACATCAGCCTTTAACGATTAGAAAAAAAAGGCACTTCGGCTTAACCTTAATTTATTAAAAATACTTTTTTTTTTACTGATTTCATGTTATAAGGATCCGGTTAGTGGTTACCAGTAACTTATTATTACTAATAGAGGGCCTCGACAAAAATTACAATAGCTTCAAAAGCGTTTCGTATTTATGCACCCTACAAAAAAACAAAACATGGCCCAGCCATTTACAACTGATCCTCAATCATTTTCAACTTTCTATTCTTTTTCCATCTTAGCAATCTTTTAGCTGGAGGTATGACTGTATCATGCTCTTCCGTACAATGTCTCTTCAACTCCGAATATTTTCTAAACCTGGAGCCGCAGACCAGACAGTCCACAATCATCTTCCTTACATTATGAACTGTCCACTCATGGTCCCATTTCTCCTTCAGACTCCTAAAGTATTGTCGGCAGAACCTACATCTAGATTTGCTCGTGGTAACTTTGGTATGCGAGCACCTGATATGCTTATTCAGCATCGACTCAAAATGGAATGTTTTATCGCAATACTGACACTGGATAGGTCGATTTTTGTTGTGATATTCCATGTGTTGAGTTATCATTTTCTTAGAGTTGAATTTACGTTGACACATGTCACATTGGAAGTACGTGGTGCCATGAATTTTTTTGTGCTTTGAAAAGTTACTTGAATCACTAAAGGATTTGTCGCAAAAGGTGCATTTATACAGAGTCAGTTTTGCGTGTTCTCTCAAGTGAGCTTTATATCTATCGATCTTTGTAAATACCTTCTCTTGACAGATCTCACATCGGATGTTGAGGACCCCGAACTTGTTCACTGGGTTCTTGGCAAGGGTGCTCCTGATCACGTGCTCGATTAAATGTCTCTTGAGGTCACCGATACGGTCGAACTTCTTGAGACACACTTCGCAGGTCTGGAAATATAATTTAAGAACATTAGATAGCTCATAGGTACAAACAAATGGGGGTAAGGTAGACACGATAAAGGGAAACAGACAATTTTCAATTAGGGGACGGACCTACTGTTATCAACCAGGTACAAATCCAGATTTGTAGCGGCTACTGACTAAACACGGCGCATGTCAGAAACCGAGAACCGGTTTTTAATTTGTAAAGGTGACATATCATTTTTATTCTGCCTGGCGAAATAGGCATACCTACAGCAGTTGCGTAGCGTCGACGATACTAAGTAGGGAATAACAATGGACAGTTAAGATCATATTAAATCACATCAGGCTTTATAGCCGCACTGCTGAACATGGGTTTGATAATAGCGACGGCTACAATGACCTGGCATCAAAGAAAACGGTCAAAACATCTCGTTTTGCAAACAGGAACTGAGAGAGAGAAAACACTGAATGTTGCAGAAAGAAACTATCCAAAATCAGGTTTTAAAAGTAGTTACTTAAAAGTGAATACAAGGTATTCACAAAGTCGCCAACCAACCATTTTTACGCACTGCGTAAAAAAAGTTGCTGGGCAAATAGCTACTGGGTGGGTTTTTTTTGGTGTGAAAAATCAAGTGTTATTAATTTTAAAGTTATGCCACACTAGAAATGTCTGCTGTGATGTGGGTGCGTTTACAAACATTGAAACTCACATTAAACAAACAGCCACACTAGGAACAACTATTAAAGATCATAATATTTTTTCCGCGCGGAAATTGAACCCGCGACATGCACCACTGCAGTCGATCGCTAGGTATCGTTGTCGCAGTAGCCAACCAACTATGAATGTAACGCACTTAAAACATTGTGCTTGTGAATGTAAATGATATGGAAGTATTAAAGGTAAGGTAAATAATCAGCTGGCTTAATTTTATACCTGTGTATGTGTGTTAATTTGAGTAGTTGTTAGCTGTTCAGTATTATCAATTATTTCAATTCTGTAAAATACTATGATAAGTCGTACCTTGTTATATTTCCTCTGTTTCTTATTCGTCTCGCTGTGAGTTCGAAATATCTTGTTGGACATCACCTTCGCGATGACGGAGTCAGGGGTTTGAAGATGCTCGTCTTTCTCTTGCTTCACCAACTCTTCTGTCACCGATATATCACTGATCCCGTCAAAAACGCCTTCAGCGAAGTCAGATTCACTGGAAGGCTTGGAAGATGTCTGCTCATTCTTATGACCTTCTTTGTGGGCCGACAATTCCTCTAATGAATCACAGATAAATGAACACAGTTCGCACATTAAAGAGAAGTGAAATTTCGACGAATGTGCTTGCAACTCCTGGACAGTTGAAAATTTTCTTGAGCAGTACCCACAGGGGAACATTCGAGAATGTATCTTACGGTGATTGCGTAAGGTGAATTTTGATGCGAACACTTTGTGGCACTTGTTACATTCTAGGTCTGGGTCGCCGTGTCCGAGACAGTGTTGCTCAAACTTTTCTTGGTTTTTCAAGTTTTTGCCACAGTCTGAGCACATGAACGTGAGGTTGCCGGAGACGGAAAGCCTGTGGTTGCTGACCATATGCTGTTTGAAGGCTGATAGTTGGTCGAATATTTGTTTGCATTTATTGCACTGGTATTTTTTAGCTCCAGGGTTGTTTGTACAGGTCTTCGTTGAGTCGTCTAAAATAAAATTATTGCATGATTAATGTAATGTTACCTAATAAAAAGTTTGAGAACCATTGACTTGAGATGTCCTAACAGTAAAATAATTAAAAGATCTTTAAATGCAGCTGATTCATACCTACCACACCAATTATAGGTACCTACATAATGTAGGTTCCTATGTAAAAACAAACAAAATTAAACATTAGTTACCTACTGTTTGCTAAAATTGAAATTAAATAACCACTTTAATTTTCATTATGGTAGTAAAATATTTTGTTGTTTTTAACCGACTTCCAAAAGGAGGAGGTTCTCAATTCGGATGTTTGTATTTTTTTTTTTATAGGTAATAGGTATTTATAGTTTTAATAAAGAATGATGAACTTGATTTTTTTACAGGTAAATTATAATTATGTTAAAGAAAAAATAAATAAAAATAATAACATACCTAATGTTTATGTAATTTTAATTAGCTATTGTATTTAAATGGATTTTTAATATTTTAAGTAAAAAAAATTATAACTAAGTAATCTACTTATGAACAGAAATACTGTATGATATCATTTATTATCATGAATAACTCAGAGTGTGGCAGTAGTGTAACTACTCATAGGTATAATATAATCCACATTTTGCTAGTCAGTAAAATTAAAAGTCCCTTAATAAGAGAAACAAATTCAGACTCCAAGGCTGCTACTGATGAATTCTTAATGAAAAACCCAATAACACTGGCCAACCTGGGAACTGAACCCAGCACCTCATGCTCAGAAGTTGCACTGTCAATCACTAGACCAACTTGACAGAGTATTAAATAACTTACCAAGGGTAACTTCACTTTCCACTTCGCCAGCTCCAACACACTCCAGCGTAGGATCATTGATAGCAATATTTTGTACCGTTTGTCCAGACCCTGAATCATGTCCTAAAAATAGTATAGTCTTCTGTTGTTTTGACACAGACTGTATATTAGTAGACATCAGCTGTTTCAACGCTCCATTATCCGTTTGAAGACCGATAAACTTCCTCTCATCTCTGGTCCTAGCTTCTTTTTCATTAATTTCTTCAGATAACTGTGTCAGGAACACACCACATTCGAACTCATCTTCCTCATACAAATTATAGCCGTCTGAAGTCTGTCCGTTCTCTTGTATCTTCTTCACCGTCTTTTGTTCTTCAACGGGGGAGTACCGAATAGCTTCATTGTAACTGTACACATTCTGTGTTATGTATGTATTATGCTGCTCAATAGTAACATGGTTTTCATTAGACTCATGTATGGTGTAAGTCTCCAAAGGTGGTGAATCACAACGGTTGTACACAAACGGACTCCTAGCCGGATCAATCCAGACTTGAGAGTCATTGTAAGCTGGTATAGTTATCTGATTAGCTTCAGTCAGAATCACAGGTATGTTCTCTAGGCTTGAGAAACTGTTTGGTGCTGCGTACCTGATGTTGATATCTCTTCCATCCATGACCTTCACGTTGCAGAAACCCTTGTATATAGCAGTTTCATTGCCTTCTGTGTCCGGTGATGATATGTTCAAGTGTATAAACACATTTTCTGACACCTCGCAGTTGGTCTCCAATGTTGTACACACCTTTGGTATGAACAGTATTGGGTAAGGTCCTTGGACACTCAAGTCACACTCTTCGCCTTCCATTTTCGAAATTTAAATCTGGAATATACCGAGAGATACATTACAAGACAGTCTAGTTCAAGTTCAACAAAATGAAGGTAAATCAAGAAAATTATTAATCATGAAAATGGGTTTTTATTAAATTGAAGGCGTACATACCTCGTGTAGCTTTGGTGCCTGCCAAGAAAAGGGTGAGCGGAGGTAGAAGTAACAGACGAGTATTTTGAATAAATGCCAACATACCCTCCATTTTTCGCTTTTCATTCATTCTGATCACTTTTGTAGGTAAGCTAATAAAAATGTATGAAATAAGATCGTTATTTGATATAGAAGCACTATTACGGAAAAACAAAGGTTTTAATTGGACATTAATTTTGAATCATTTTGAATATAGATTCCCACAAAATAAAATCGATCTGTTTTGCTATTTGAATTTGTTTTGATTTAAATGCAAACTTATCAATGCTGTCAAGTTAATACAAAACCGCCGTTATTGCTTTGAGTTAAAGTTTATAATGCTAGAATGGAGTGTCACTATAAAAGTTACACTATGACAACCGGTGCGTTCGGATTTACGCAACTTTGAACACAGTGAAAATGATGACAGTTATAAATTGAATACTTCTTGTTAAACAGTGTGAAGGTCAATTTTGTTTTGTGTGCCTATTGATTTTTTTTTTGCGGTGGAATAGCCGAAAATTCAATTAATTTTCCATTCCGTTTCCTTGCTTCGTAATGCAGGCTGCTGCCCTGGTAGGAGCTAAATTCATAAACAAAACAGCCCATTGTTTTATTATTATTTTTTAACCGACTTCCAAAAGGAGGAGGTTCTCAATTCGGATGTTTGTATTTTTTTTTTTTTTTTTTTTATGTTTGTTCGGGCATAACTCCGTCGTTTAACAACCGATTTGAAAAATTCTTTTTTTGTTGGATAGGGTATCCTTCCGAAATGGTCCCATTAAAATTTCATCGAAATCGGACTACACCTTTTTGAAAAATCATCAAAAATCAACAAAAACCTAAAAAGTTTTCAACTTTGTCTACACCGATTACTCCGAGGTTTCTGGTCCGATTTCGATGATTCTTTTTTTGTTCGATACAGTATATCTGCCATTTGGTCCCATCAAATTTTCATTTAGTTTAGTGCAGTAGTTTTTATTTTTAGCTCATTATGTACATAGTACATACATACATGGGCGTTGTTATTACCGGTGCTACGGATTACAAAATTTTAGTGCACATGTAAGAAAATTATGTATTTGACAATAATTTGGGTTGAATAGTGAAACTGAAAAGGATAAAATAAAAAACTTTTTCAAAAAAAAATGTAACCGACTTCAAAACACCAACAAAAAAGTTCAAAATAACCTACAAAAAAACTTTTCTTTCGAAAGTCGGTGACAAAAAGTCAATAACATAAAAAATAAAGTCACCGACTTTCGAAAGAAAAGTTTTTTTGTAGGTTATTTTGAACTTTTTTGTTGGTGTTTTGAAGTCGGTTACATTTTTTTTTGAAAAAGTTTTTTATTACTTAAAAAATAAGTGTTTTTAAAATAAATTAATAAAGCTAAGCTAAGCCGCTAAGCGAGGGGTGCTATGACAGGAAACCTCCACGTGCGCCCGTGGACTGGAATTCCCTCTCGGATACGTCCGGGGGGAAGACCAGTTTTTAGGGCCGGTGCACCCTGGGATGGGATGCTCTTTGCCCCTATGCAAATAGCCTGTCGTGTCGTGTGGACGGTCCAACGCGTGACTTCTAATTTTTTCCGTAACGCCATCTATCGAAGAGAGAAGCAAACTTTTGTAAGATGACTGATGAAATAAGTTACGAAAATTCTTTGCTTGGAAAAGAATAGTAATATTTAATCATTATTATCACCATTTATGTACAATTTCCCTTCACGTATATCTAATATCTATAAACGAGCAATTCTTGTATATTTATTTATATATAATCAGGATCTCGGAAACGGCTCCAAGGATTTTCATGAAAGTATTACAGATTAGGAGTTTTTCGGCTCAAGGAATCGATTTATCAAGGTCCCAGGTTCGAGAAAAGCTCGGTTCCCAAGATATAGACATTTTAAAAACCGAGCGAAGCTCGGTCATCCAGATATTCTATATTGTATACGATACAAAAAATAATGGCTTGTGTTTAAACACCACCCAAAAAAGTACCTATTTTACTACTACCAAAAAAATTCTAAACGGTTACCAAAATGGATAAATGGTCACCAAATAACGTTTCCTAAGTAATAAAGAAATAAACCTATTATGAGTAATAAAAAAAAATCTACCTAGGCAGGGTCGACGAAGCCCCGCTTCGCGCGGGGCTTCTATTTCTGTGTACAAGGTTTAAAGGAACCTAAACAAACCGAACTTCGGGGTGTCCCTGAAATCTTGCTAAAGCGAGTTTTAGATTTGTTGACCATTTATCCATTTTGGTATACAAAAAGAATTATTGATGCGCATTTTTTTAGCCAAAAATAATAATTATTGCAGTCAGATTAGTGGCCAAAGGCTTTCTACAACCATGTTTAAAAATAAATCAATTGTGTTAGGTACTTATAAATAAAATAACAATTTTATTTAACTCTAACAGACAACAGCTTAGTATAATCTTAAAATTACTTAAATTGAAATAACATCAGATCTTGTTTTTTTTTCGAAGTCAATGATAGTTATTAGTGTTCTTTTTCACTAACTACCTACTGATAAATAGCCATGATGTCTTTAATATAGTGTTCAAATGAACTGAGCCTAGTGTGCATATCTGGTACTCCAAGGGCACAAGGGAAGGCCCACGATGTGATGGCGATTTGGGAACCACTCACTCTTGACATCAGAGGACTGCCGGAATCACCCTGAAACGTAGAATATCAGAATTTGAATGTCGTGGATTGGTCCGATAGCTTGAAAAGGTAACAAACAAACAACACATTGGTCATTCGTAACATGGGTGCTATTTAAAGGTAAAAGCGTCCACCGGTCGGCATCGTACGTATCGGACGCATTGCATCAAACGGATTTCTGTATCGGCAGCGATCGGATTGCCGACGCGAGTATTGACAGCAATCGGATTGCCGATGCCACCTTCATTTGGATTTTTTTAGTGATCGTACATTCGGAAAATGTTTGTGAGAAAGGAGGAAAGCGATGCAGAAGTTGTTATTGCTTGTTTTTTAGCAGAAGAGGAATGCAAGAAAGAAAAAGAACAAATGATTCAGTAAACGTGCGGGGCGCGACCACTGATGGCATTCCGTATGACGTCATCGGTACGCATCGCATGTAGGCATTGCCGATGAGCCGTCCGTACGATGCGGATCAGTGGACGCAGTTGTATGTGAGTTTAAATACAAGGCTAACCAAAATCCGTTACGTACAATACGTCCGATACGTGCGATGCGGACCTGTGGACGCTTACCATTATAAAGCAGCTTCTAAAAATTAGCATTATTGTCCACTAAAAAACTTCACTGGCCAATAAAAGTAGTACCTACCCTACCTACTTAGAAAGGTTCTGGTGCCTAACGGCTAAAAACTTGACACACGAGAGTCCGAGTTCACATCTCTAGGGCCTTAAGGCTGTGGGAAAGAGACAGAGCTATACAAGTCGTCTAGCGCCATCTCTTTCCCACAGCCTAAATTTGATCGCGTTAAGAGTTCATGGTAGGCCACCTGTTGTTTTTTGAAACTCTTCATCACCTACTTCGCACATAGCATAGGTATACTAGGTATTCATCTTGAATCACTCTGTATTTTGATGAGAAACTTTTTGAAATCCATAGTGTACCTATTTAAAAAAAATACGCGTAGAGACTTTGTGAAGCGACTTTGTGTTACACTATTAAAAAAAATAGGTTTAATAAGTAAGTTAGGAGAGCAGTGGTGGCCCAGTGGTATCGGTCCCGACTTTCGAGTTGTAGGTTGTGGTTAGGTTGTGGTTGTGGAACCCCTCCAGGCGCATTACTTTATGCAATTTATTTCATCACCACACAGAGACCACCACTGCTCTCAAAACGGTGAAGGAAAAGATCGTGAAGAAACCGGCATGTCCTTGAAACCAAAAATTCGAAGACATGTGACATCTGCCAACCAGCATTGGGCTCGCGTGGTGGATGACCCACTCCCACTCACAGAGAGGAGCTAGGCCTGTGTCCCAGCAGTGGGAACATTATAGGCTGATGATGATGATGATGATGAAGTTAGGACACTCACATAGCATAATCCAGCAGGTACTTGACCGCCATTCGAGTGGAACGAACAGATTTCAAGCTTCGGGTCGACAGTTGGTGCATCTGGCCACATGACAGCAGAAGCAGCGCTGACTCTGTCCACGCAGTCCTGTGGTTCGAGGGTGTCCACCTCGAGGATCTGGAGGTTGAATGGAGTAATGGATGGCCGCGTCTGGACAGAAAAGTGAAGATGGTTTTTAGTTTCTACGTTATATTGCTATTGAAAATTCACTAGGCACTTGACTCATGCAGGCATGCGAGCGGCCAGTACCTAAATAGGCGACTCGCATGGACCATGTCTGATGTCCGGGTCAACGGGGCGCGATGTGTTCCACGCGTGTCAAAAAGAGTGTCAGCACAATGACATAGAGGGAATGCCGGGCTCGCGTGACAAACAAGCTTCCGTGTCTCCGGAACGTAAAGGGCAGTCCCTCCTGTCCTGCCTAGGGGGTGAGAGGTCTCATCAAACCACGTAAAAAAAAGGTGGATAATACCTAAAGCATCGATCTACCACAAGAATACGGCACGTTTAGCAGGTAGAAGATTGGGATATCTTACACTTATAAATAAGTACCTATAACGAAAATATGGGAGGACATGGTTATCATCTTCAAAGCTCTTCAGGCTGTATGCAAACGGTCACATTGGGTGCTGTTAGTGTACAAGGATGTTTTCACACCTCGAATGACTGAGTGATTAAACATTTTTTAATTGTTTTATGCAAAGTGCTAAAAACAAGATGATAGCAATTCCAATTCGGGTCATTTGACCCAAGTGCACGTTCGTTCAAGGACAAAAAAAAAGTATCATCTGACAGAAATCTCAGGTCTTTTAATGGATTTGGAATTCTGACTTATGGAGGCCTTGAGACAATAAAACCCTGGAAAGGTCACATAACTCACTTCCGCCACAGATACGTACCTACCTTTAAGGAATGTAATCAGATCCACATCTTTAAGCCATAAAACATGGCCAAGGTCACCATAATATTCGCATCACTGAGACAGAATAGGGTGGCCATAACTCCCTTTTACGGCTATAATCTTAATAACCCAAAATGTTCGTTAAATATTATTTCTAACTGCGTAAATAGCCCGTGGCTTCGCCAACCCAAAGCTAACGTTTGTTCAAACAAAAGTTGTAGATTTGATTTCACAAAACCGTTGTTACAATTAATTACAAGGGTAATAGAATTTTAATTGAGGATCCTACCCAAGTAACAAAAATTGGTACTATAAAAGACCTGAGAACGTTTTGGAGCGTGCTAAAAAGCTCCACAATAACAAAACAATAGTACTATAATGGTGTTGTAAACGTTTACAAAACCCCAAATAGGCCGGAGTTTTATCACTAATTTATTCTATAAACATTACATAAAGGCTCTCACGGTGATAAATCAGCTCGATAGTTGAGATGTAAAAGTGTAATGAAACGCTTTTTAGTACTAAAATAGTGCCACAAGTGCAATAATGTCACGAATTTGCACTATAAAAGTAACCAAAACATGTTTAAAGTGCTATTTTGCACTGTTAACGATTTGAGAGATCTTTCTTGACACTTATATTATTCATAATTTTTTGTTTGTGTTGTGTCAGTCGTGTTCTTCAAGATAAGTTTTAAGACTCATGTCATTTGCCATGTTGCCTAACGTATCATTGTAATAAAAAAGACATGCAACTCTGCCATAACTGCCATAACTTGCACTTGCGAAAATAATTGTATCGTTAAAATCAATATGCTGATTTCGAATTTGACAATGCGCCCTCATTATTTTCGTGTTTTAATTAAATTTTAATTAATAAAATAAGGACTTGTCCCGAATACGGATCCTATAGTACACATTGGCTCCAGCTGTGCTACTAATGTGCTATCGCGGCAGAAAATAGCGGCCATATTTTCCAATTAGGGGTCCTTGTCCAAATATAAAACAGTGTAGTCAAAATAAATTTCTTTGCATGGAATTGCATTAAATACACACTAGGGCATAATTTGGGATTGCAGTTGGTATACTGTAAGTGACGCACCATCTTCTTAGGTCACTGTATAATTGGTCATTGCTCTCCTCCTCTGAACATTCCGATGTTTGGGAACTTTGAAGACAGGTGCTCTCACTGTATTCTTCAGCCTTATTACAACCTTGAGCAAAAGGAACATTAATACTACAGCCCTGTTGTGATTTAAAACAAATATTTTGTGCAGAACCATGTGCTATATTTTCTGGACCCGCTTGACCAGTATTTACATTTTGAGCATGAGCCTGTTGTATTGATGATAATGCTTGTGTATATCGATTCTTTACCTTTTTTTTATAACTACCACTCTCATTATACTGACGCAGCGATCTTAAATCCATTATCAAACCTTTACTTAAAACTTTACCAGAACACAATCGACATTAAGAAATACTAGTGATGTAATTGTTACTGAAAAGCCATTAAAGGTCCAATTAGTCCATTAATGATGAATTTTAGTGTTTTTTTGTCACGCTTTAGTCTCGTTTCAGTAACACCAACTCACTTTAAGAGCTATTTGAATTTAAGTATTTAGCAATTGCGCCAGGAGTCGCTATGGTACTATTTAGTACTATAGAAGAGTTTTCATGATTTTTACAGAACTAGCCCCTTAGCGATGTTGAGGGAGCTTTTATGAAGCTAAACGGTTACGTAATGGTTGTGTAAGTTACTTTTATAGTGCAAATTGATCCTGTAATACGTAATGGTTGTGTATGGTACTTTTATAGTGCAAATTGATCCTGTAATAGTGTTTTCGATACTGCTACAGTCCTAGTACTGTAAAAATTATTTTGACGCATTATTAGAGCAAAATAGATACATAAAAGTGTCAGTAAGGTTGTCTATAGTACTAAATAGTACCAAAATCGTTTTTCTCATTTCTATTACAGTGCAACACTTTAAAGATTCTTTTGAATGGCCCTGTAAGCGTTCTAAGAGCTAAATAATAGAACTTAAATGCTCTTTAATCTTATAGAACCAAAATGCTTTGTTATAAACCTTTATAGTACATGCAGTCACAATGGTTACTGTTAAAGGCCTACTATATCACTCTTTGGTGATAAAACGCCTAGGTTATAGAACCTATTGTTACTTGGGTAGCTTGACCTGGATTTAAGAGTTATTTAAATACGAGAATATTTTTGTTCGTCCACTTTGGGGTTAGTTTGAAGGGATTTATTTAAAGTTCAAGTAGCCATGAAATTGAGAAATGTGACCACAGAACTTAGAATTACATTATATTGTATGTACATACGCCAGCACATCAACCTACCACAAACTGTCAAACTTTAATAATTTTGAAACATTATCATTATTATATACAGTGGTGGTCGAGGGACTTAAATAGGTCGCGGGACTTATTCCATCACCGTGACCCCGGAACATAAAGGGCTATTGCAGGACACCGTGGATTTTAGTCAGTACGAGTATGACAGTCCCTCCCGCCCTGCCCGGGGCGGGAGGACTCATTTGATGATTTTACCACGTTAAAATAAAAATATATATATATACACATTGGAATATTAATATTAGATTGGTATTGTATTTGACAGATTCGGGTAGGTTGACCTGATAGCGAGTGGGCCATAATCCACCACGCGGACCCAGTGCGGGTTGGTAGATGTCACATGTCTTCGTATTTTTGGTTCTAGGACATGCCGGTTTCCTCACGATGTTTTCCTTCACCGTTTTGAGAGCAGTGGTGATGAAATAAATTACACAAAGTAATGCGCCTGGTGGGGTTCGAACCCACGACCTACAACTCGTAAGTCGGGACCGATACCACTGGGCCACCACTGCCCATGTTTGTATGTACAGTCACGAGCAATAGTATGTATACACTAAGCAGTATTCAAAACCGATGTTCTGCTACCATATTTAATAAACTTTTGCCTTTTCATTAGAGTTCTATTTTGGAAGCTATACTATTACGAAATAGGTCTTATTTCAAAGTGGAAACCAGTATTTCACCAGTAAATTGCGTTTGAACTTTGATAAGTGTATACATGTTAATGCTCGTGACTGTACATAACCGGGAAAGAAAAAAAAAATAACTAAGCATTCAGGAACATGTTTTAGCAGTTTTTGGTAAAAGCAGTGTTAGCAAAGGTACAAAATCAATAAGCTGATTGCCGAGTGACCTCATTACGTTTATTTTTACCTGATTATAGCCGCGTGTGTCATTTTATAAGGTTACCTGCTGAAAATATAAGCATAAGTGCCCTACAAGCGTCACTGATATCGGCATGCGTCATAAGGCTTTCATAAGAATTTATCGATCGATTCTCAAGATTTTTCTGAAAAAGACTTACCTAGACATGTTTTAGTGAATTATCGCTATCTGAATAACGAGACACTTTCGAAGTAAATAAACTTAATGTGATAAAACCTTCTCAATAAAAAATGTTTCTGTACACATCCTTCCTACTTAAATAGTTATTAGGTTTTCCACTATCTTTTTTGGTTTTGTAATGAATCATCGAAGGAGTTCTCCCGTTCGGGGTGTTGGGGAACTGACTAAAAACCACCCTGCGTTATGAGTAGCCCTTTGCATTTCATGTGACTCTGGTTCTTCGCCGAATATCCATGTTCCGGATTTTATCCCGCAAAGAAACTCCGAGCATAGCTCTTTCCATTGCTCGTTGAGTGACTCTTAGTCTCTCTAAAAGGCCAGCAGTCAAAGACCACGTTTCAGAGCCATATTATGTCATCACTGGCAACACACTATCCAAAATATACTATCCAACAAGAAAAAAAAATAACCAGTACTTTCTGAGATTACCACGTCCAACCAAAACCCTTCAGCTTTATAATATTTATTAGAAATTGACTTACCGTAATCAGTCCCCATCCCACGACAAAACTGGGTTCCACTCGATCAATAAAGTCGAAGTTCAATGCCACCAGCTGAACCTTCTCATTCAGAACAAACTTCTCCTCCAGGCGGAGGCACCCAATGTCGTTTTTCATGGAGACTTGGTTCCAGTCTGGGTGGATGTGGTAGCCTCCAAACTCGACTTTAATGCCTCCTGATTTGAAGTTGTTGGATCCTACAACTGCATGAAACGAGCTGGAATGCGAAGTGAAGATTAGTGAGGTAGTTGATGGAAAAGAATTTTAAAAGAACAACTTTAAAATTTTTACACGGCTCAGGGTTGAATTGTGCGCCAAAACGTTGCCCTGCACTAGGAATTTCTCCTGTGTAGTGGGTGCGTAATTACGAACATAGAAACTCACATAACTACGCAAACAACCCAGATCCGGAACAACTACTTTTAGGTGCGAAGATCGAACCCGCAACACGATGCGGGTTTCCAATCCATGTAATTTCCACAAATATCAAGCTTTTTTTTTACGTGGTTAAATCAGGGCAGGGCGGGAGCGTCCTTTAGACTTGTACTGTCTAAAATCCACGGTGTCCTTCAAAAGTCCTTTATGTTCCGGGGTCACGGTAATGAGATAAGTCCCGCGACCCCGGCAGGCTTTGGCCCTCCAGAGAGGGGCCCCGTCATTATGCTGACGCTCTTTGAGGCGCGCGTGGAACACAATGCGCCGTCGACCCGGGCATGGTCCATGGTCGGACAGCGATTATCCCTTTACTCGCCGCCCGCATGCCCGCCCCTACAGTGGCCGGAGATCGTCTTGCGACGTCCGTTGCCGTGGGCGTCCACCACTGCGGGTGGGGCAGAGGGAGGACATTGTCCTCTCCCTCACGCGGCCCGCCTCCTCCTTCGCGAGCATGACTGCTTCGCAGAAGGAGGCGACCGCTTCCCACTCCGTCTCGCCCCGCAGCATGGCCTCGACCAATGCCGGGCGCGAGAGGTCTCCGCCTATCGCCGCCGTGAGAACACGTCGGTGCTCTGCCCAAGCGGGGCAGTCTTGCACCGTATGCTCTACTGTGTCCGGGCGATCCTCGCAGTGGTGACACCCCAGGCGTTTCCTCCTTTCTCATCAGACACAGGTACCTCGCCGATCGCCGTGACGCCTATCCAGCCACTCCTCAAAGAGGGGTCTTACCGCCGCGATTGCGGCGTGCCCGGGGAAAGACAAGCTTGGGATATAATTAAACTACAATTAAACAACCTCGATTTGCTTACCTCATCAATCCATCACCATCAGGTGTCTGATACACAGCAATGCAATGCGCTGCAGTCAGGATGAGATTCGGCAGCGCCATGGTGCCTCCACAAGCGAGCAAGGTGATGTCCTCCCCGATCAAAATCGCTGCCATGTAGGGGAACTGACCCTGAGGGGCTTGTGAGCCGCCTATGATGCGGTTGCCGAAGTATCTAGTTAAGGACGGCGCTGTTTCTTCTATGGGGACTCCTGGAGTTACAGAGTTAGTTTCTATTACATCAAATGAAACTAGTAGCGCCATCTGTTATAGACTTGATTACTCAAGTCTATAACAGATGGCGCTATTATCTGTAGTAAATAAGAGTTCCTTATTCTTTCATTCATTGTTCTGAACGAACGAATGTTGTGTATGTAATAAGTTTATTCATTCCGCATTATACTGTTCGCTGGCTCACTGTGGCTCACACCAAAAATGAATGTTGACTTTTATTTTATAATAGTTTCTTTAGGCGGGTAGGTATTTACAAAACCGAAAAAGAGGATAACATTCAATGATATATATAAACTATAGATACGTTGTCCGCATTCTAAAATGACAACAAAAAATGAAGCCAATTGGCCACATCGCGCTTAGTTACGCACCAACCTGTCGCGCGACGCTACGTTTATTTTTAATTTATTATATCGTGTGACGTAACGGGACCTTATTATTAAGACTGCTGTCCGTCTGTCTGTCCGTCCTTCTGCCACCAGGCTGTATCACGTGAACCGTGATAGTTCATCATCATCATCAGCCTATTATGTTCCCACTGCTCGGACAGTACAGGTCTCCTCTCTGTGAGAGGGAGGGAATGGGCCATATCCACCACGCGGACGCAGTGCGGGTTGGTAGATGTCACATGTCTTCGAATTATTGTTCTAGGACATGCCGGTTTCCTGACAATGTTTTCGTTCACCGTTTTGAGAGCAGTGGTGATGAAATAAATTACACAAAGTAATGCGCCTGGCGGGGTTCGAACCCACGACCTGCAACCGTGAAATTTTTACAGCTA
Source organism: Agrotis clavis (assembly GCA_954870645.1). NCBI lineage: Eukaryota > Metazoa > Arthropoda > Insecta > Lepidoptera > Noctuidae > Agrotis > Agrotis clavis. The sequence continues at coordinate 23,402,843 of OX940930.1, forward strand.
TATAACATCATCATCTGCCTAGACTTTTCCCAACTATATTGGGGTCAGCTTCCAGTCGAACCAGATGCAGCTGAATATTGTATTTTACGTGGAGCGACTACCTATCGGAGTTATCGGACCTCCACAACTTTACTCAGTAGCTCGGTAATACGGTACTTCACGGTAAGACTGGTTGTCAGACAGCAGACTTTTAGAGCTTATGATCGTCTGTCAAAGATCTATTTGCTGTGCGCAATAGCAGGTAGGTACTATTATATATTCTGTGGCAATAGGAAGGAAGATTGAAAGCGCCTGGTGCGAATTGGTGGAATGGCAACTAAGAATGGAATAGCACTTACCACTAACGCAATAGCTCACAACAAAAAACAGAATCATCACTTTGAACTGCATTTTCACATTTTTTTGTGAACCCTTTAGATAACTTATGAAGCCCTTTCTAACTACACTTTGTCACTATAACTGATACAAAACAAAAAAAAATAAATAATATTTATACTAAAATAAATAATCTCCTAAGTCCGCAAGTCCGTTGACTGATAAAAAAAATCATACTAAACGCAAAATTAAGTGAAGACTTTGACTTTGAAACTGTTAATTTGGTTTTAGTTCAAAACAAGTCACTTTTCCTGAAGGTTAATGCCGAGACGATAAGGAATTCACTTTCAAGTTCAACAACAATAAGTCACAAGGTTACTAATTTTTACAAGCCTGCTGAACGCGTTTTGTGAGAATCTTAATTGTTTTTTGAGTGTTGTTTATTATTATTTTTTTACTTGGTAAAATCCAAATGAGACCTCAGACCCAGAGCGGGACGGGAGGACTCATTAGATCAGACTCGTAGATACTGCCTTAAATCCACGGTGTCCTTTAATAACCCTTTACCTACGTTCTGGGGTCACGGTTATTTGATTAGGACAGTACCGCGACTTCGGCAAGCTTGGCCCTTAAGATTGCTGACAGCTCAGAGAGGCACGTGTTAGATTTATTTATGATACATAGCCCTTATGTAATTAAAAATAGTAATTTAATTAAAACAACAATGATCTGATTTCCGAACGAAATCAGTTAATAGTCAAATATTGTATCGAAATTTATAAAGGTTGCAAATAAATCAAAACTAAATTTCTAATTTAAGTAATCAAGTTTTAAAAAGGTTCTACTACATAAGATTTGTTTATTATTGCTTGTTTCGTTAGTTATTTAGCTAAAATGTATAACAATCTGCCATTGGTCAATTATGGCGGCAATATTTGTTGGAAGTGGTACAATTCTAAGTTTATAAAAACAGATGTACCCTCACATTCGTGGTCATTATTATCCAATCGTTTAATAAGGTGAAAGCCGTGCTGTGAGTGTTGTTCTGTTTAATCAATGTGATTTAATAATTGAGAATCCAACTGTGTGATGCTGAAAGTTATAATTAGTGTTCTAATGTTCTACAATGAAAATGTAAGTTAATTGATATTTATTATGATGAGAATATTGATGTATTTTATAAATGTGTGACAGTGTACTGATAAAATATGTTGCCGTGGAGTTTCTTTCTCCGTTCTTCTCCACGAGGACCTAGGGTTTGCGAACGGAGGTAGCTTGGTAATAAATACCTAGTCTTGATTTTGTGCTTTTCTTTATAAACCCATTCCTGTACAAAAGTCCTAAGAGATACTTTACATACAGTAAATAACTAACATTAACCATCCTGATATCTAAAACTTGACAATAAAGTCTATATTAATGTCAATAAAACCAGAAATACACATTCTATTCATCACACCAACATCCTTATATTTTTAACACACGCGTGAAAGACGACGTGCCGTCGACTCGGGCATCGGCCATGATCAGACGGCGACACACAAACTAGCCGTCCGCATTCTCGCGCCTTCTCTTCCGGAAATCGCCTCGAGTGCGAGTGAGAGCTATTCCGTTGCCGATAGGTTAGTTAAATATGTGCCTACACTGATTTTCAGGAAAACCCATTTAAAACCGACTGACTGTATGCCTCGCTGCTCGGAAGCTGTAGGATTTGATGCTGATGTTGATAACGCGACGTTGCTCGAAGGTCGCGCTGACGTCCATTTTAAGGTCACCTGCAGTCTACAGAAAGAAAAAAAAACTTTTTGAAAAAAGGAAACCGACTTCAAAACCAAACAAAAAATCTATAAAATAACTTTTCTTTCGGAAGTCTGTGGCTTTGTTTTTTATTTCATTGACATTTATGGCCACCGACTTCCGAAACAAAAGTAATTTTATAGATTTTTTGTGTTTGGTTTTGAAGTCGGTTTCCTTTTTTTCAAAAAGTTTTTTATTTTTTCCCTTTTTAGTTGATATATCCAACATAAATCTTCATAAAATCGGCGTCTTTGAAAATCTAACAATCCTAGTAAGTACCTAAATTACAAAAACGGATCTATGCGAGCAACTTTACGAGATATCCTTTATTGTTATATACTAAAACCTTCTCCAGAATGTAATGAACAATTTCCTGAAAACCGCATCAAAATCCGTTCAGCCAAACGCGAGATAATCGCGGACAAACATACATACATACATACAAACATACATACCTACAGGTCGAACTGAGAACCTATTTTTTTTAAGTCGGTTAAAAACTGAATCTAAAGCTCGTATACTTAGACCATAGTGACAAATCAATGAGTGCAGTACCTTGGCTTTCCCGCCATCACTGCTGTTACAAGAAAGAGAAACACGTACCTACTTAACTGCAAATTCACCATGGCAGTTGCTACTGCTATTGAGTAGATGTGTTGCTGGGGAGTATGTTTCGCCACTTCTTCTTCCCAACCAAAACACTAGGAAGTGTCGAAGGGGGGAGGGACGCTTTGGGGGACACTTATGTAAAAATTGACCTTCAAAATATGCTGATTAAACAGTCTATTTTGAATAAATGACTTGATTAACTTGATTTAGATTGATTAAAATGTACTTACCTAAATAAACCTATCTTGGCTTAAAGTTTAACAACCTGTACTGTTACAAATAGATTTGTTAAATCAGATATAATAATTATTATCGTAGGAAGGTCACTTGAGGAGTAGTGCATCGTGAGTGCAGATAATTAGCAGACAAGAAGGCTCCATTGTCAATTTTAAATATAAATTTTGGTTTGAATGTCCTTTTTTGTTATCCGACTCAGGGGGTCTAGTCTCTTTAGTCCGTCAACGAAAATCCGTACCTTTTGAATAACCTACTCCCTATTACTCGTAATTCTGAATTCATAGGATCTGACAACACATCGAGAGTCGGGACAACTGTACAATCATGTTGTCAACAATTTTTAGTTCGTATCACTAACTAATCTTAAGTTCGTTAGTGATCAACGACTAGGTAAGGTTGATTTCTTCGCCCCTAGACTAATAGGAGCCGTAAAAGTAGGATAAGTGCTTACAAATCATTATTTAATTAAGGTGATTGCGTCGATGTAGCCCGCAAAATTCAAATTTTCTTACGTTTTTTGCAATTTGCAGGCCAGTGACATGTTGTAACTTTATCAAAATTTGAACTGCGGTAATAACAAGTATAATTTTACATATAAAAATTATCAAAACATTCACTCCATCAGCTCTTGACATAGAAAAGCTGCATGTAAGTTAGATTTCGGAGATTTTAACAATATGCACCTTTCCTATGTGAGAGCTGGTGGAGCGAATGTTTTGATCATTTTTTTATTTAAAATTATACTTGTTATTGCCGCGAATCATATTTTGATAAAGTTACAACATGTCACTGGCCTGCAAATTGCAAAAAACGTAAGAAAATTTGAATTTCGCGGGCTGGTTGGAGCATTCACCTTACTTACATTCGCACTACACTACAAAGGTTTCACATAATTCCCATCAAATGTAACACTAATAATATTTACTTTAAGGGGCTCCCTCACCGCGAGCATTCACCTGTAATGTAACGTTACAGTACCCTTAGCACGAGTTTTTAGTATTTGAGACGTAAAGTAAACTGGAACTTTGAAAATTTCAAATTAACAATTTTCAAGGAATAAATTAGTTCCTTCTTCGCACACCAGAGGCGCTGTTCCATTTTTTCATACAAGAAACGCTGTAAATACTGGAACGAGGACGCTGTAAAGTAAAAGAGTGAAAATTCGTGCTAAGGGTACAGATTCGAGCATTTCATCGGTGAGGGATAACAATTGAGCATAACAATCAAATCTATACCTATAACTCAATGTACGCGAATGCTCGTCAGTCAGGGAGGTAAGTACTGTAATGTAATGCTCAAAGTCGAATCTATACTGTTACATTACACGTGAATGCTCTCAGTCAGTGAGGGAGCGCCTTTAAGCAATTTTCTGTTCAAGCAATTCCGTTGCAAAGTTCTGCAATTCCGTTTTCGTAAATGTTTCTTTATCACATGAAGAAGTGACAATATAATACCCATCAAGATTATGTAAAGTGCAACAAACTGATTACTCAAATTTTGTAAATTTACTAATTATGTTAAGTTATTGTCTCTATGAATCGTAATATTTTGAATGCCAAGGGCGAAGCTGAAGTTTAAACGAAAGTCGGAAGGTTATTAACCAAATATTATCAGTAACAGACTTGAAAAGATTGTTTTGTATAAATAGTTATTGATTAATTGGTAATGCATCAGTTGACATCGATTTGTTAGAGGGTGAAGTGAATAAGTGTAAAATGGAGACCTTGGCATATTATTTGTTGTTTAGTCTAATAGCGAGAGAAGCATTCGGTAAGGATATTTTATTTAGTAGTCACCGATCCACAGACCAACCTCGGTAAGCGTGGCTTATCCTGGAAGATCCGCCTGTGCGGCTGTAATTTAGCCACGAGCCTCTTCAACTTTAGGTCACAAAAACGGGAAAAGTTTAAGGCGCGGGCCACATAGTAAAGACGTAAGACGCAGACGGGGCGGAGACATGTCTCTTCGACGTCTCTTTCATACAAAATGTATAGAAGCGTCGCGACATAAAACACACAGAAGAAACGGGGCGTGGACGCGACTTTCATACATTTTCGCACGTCCGCGACGCGTCCTCCTCGTCTTACGTCTTTTCTATGTATCCCGCGCCTTAGTAATACGGTCCTGTTTTATCTTTTATATCCAAACGGAATTAGTTAGATCTTTAGTTATTTTTTTCAGCATTACCGCTACTACCTTCAGACCCTAAGCCCTTCATATATGGTGGAGAGGACGCGCCAGCAGGGTTCGCTCCCCACATGGCCGCCCTGCTCGTTGGCGGCAGTCTTAAAATGCAAGTCTGTGGTGGTTCCATCATCTCTCAAACTTCTATACTAACTACCGCCCACTGTGTGGTATCGGTATTGATGCCAGATGGCAGTTTGTTGAAGTAAGTGGCCAATATTTTATGTTCAGCGAACATAATTATATTATATATATTTTATTTATTGTTATATTATTACCAGCGAATGGTAACTCCTACAGTACTTTCACAGTTAAAACGTCTTGTGACTGGGATTGTTGCACCAATTTTTGTAATTAAACAATTTAAAAGTGCCTGTAAAGGGTTTTCTTGGAATGAATGATTTGAATTTTTGTCCCCATTGGATAACTTGACTAAGAATTTTTTCTCGTAAATGAAAAGTATATCCGACATACCATACAAGCTTGGCAACTGATTCCTACAGACAAGACGCCAGCAGGTCAACCCACCCAAATCCGTCATTTTTACCATTCGAACATTGTAACCTTCCACCATCCTTCCACTATTGTGATAAGGTTGAAAATCTATTAAATAAATTTAACAGATAGAGATAGGTTGATGTGCTGGTGTCTGTACATTTTGTATGGAAAGTTGCTGTCAAATACACCTTGTATTAATATAGGAACTATAAAAAATAACTAACATTTAACCCCACAGTACCTTCGAAATCCGAGTAGGATCAAACCAATGGTACTCAGGAGGTACAATACTCAGGATCAAAGGGTACCAAGTGCATCCAAGCTTTGACTCCGTGAACCACAAATATGATGTAGCAGTATTCAACGTAGAAGATATTGTGAGGTCGGCTATAGTGGCCCCCATTGGGATATCCTTTGACAACGTGGGAGAAAATGAGGAGTGCTTAATAACTGGATGGGGAAAGACTGAACCGAGATGGGAAGGAGATGTTTTGGTGAGTAGTATTGGTATAGTTTTAATGGGCTACAATTTAAGGCTCCATAGTACTTCAATATAATCTTACTCGCTCGCATTTGCACGTACCACGCACTATTGCTTGCTCTTTCTTTTAGCTGTCTACACGCATGATCTATTTATTATACGGCGAAAAAAAAGAAAATTCAAAAAAATAAATAACATAAGACCTGCTAACTACCTATAAATAGTTCAGTTAGTATAAAAAGTTTCATGATCTAATTTTAAGTATTTTCTGATTGCCAGCGGTTTATTGTTCAATTTAGAGGTAACTTTGGGATTTTTTTCTATCGAGAAAATTTTACGGAATCATGTTTTCGCCAAAGATAAGACCTAACATTCCTCAACTTTACCATATATTTATTTCAAAATTAATGCTGCAGTATTTTCGACGTATCACAGGATTCTGCTAAGCTATTTGAGGTAGTATGGGCTCTTAAATCATCGTCATCATCATCAGCCGGAAGACATTATTATTACACATTCATCGTGAGGGTCGCGGGCAACCGATGGATGCAAGTGGCGAATTGTCGTTCGGCGTGGCGGTCTAAGGGGGAGGCCTATGTTCAGCAGTCGACAGTTTAAATGGTCATCAATAATTCTTTTTGTATAGGTAATACTACCAAAATGGATAAATAAATAGTCATCAAATGTAAAACTAACTTTAGCAAGTTTGGTTTGGTTAGGTACCTTTAAACCCTGAAATAGAAACCCCGCGAAGAGTGGCTTCGTCGACCCTGCTCAGGTTGATTTTTTTATTAGGTACCTATTACAGAAAATAGGTTGATTTTTACAACACTTTACTGGGATGCAAAATTGATGAACATAATATTATTATTATACATTCTGGCAGGTATTTCTAGCAGCACTCGCCAACTCACCACGCCATCCCTGCGAGAGCGCCATGTTTTGTGCCAAATAATAAAATAATTAATAGATTTAAAAAATCTAAAAAGCCATTTTTTTAAATTTCCTAAAAATAAGAAAATAACCCTACGGGGCTGAGAGAGGGGCCACTCAAAACGTAGGGGCGTATCTGCAAGTTACACCCACGACCTATACACGTCATGCAAATATATCCCATAAATAAATCCCCTAAATAATAATATACGCCCCCACGTTTTGAGTGGCCCCTCTCTCAGCCCCGTAGGGTTATTTTCTTATTTTTAGGAAATTTAAAAACGTGGGTTTTTAGATTTTTAAATCCATTAATTATTTCAAAAGTAATTTTCAAGACGTGACAGTGGCAGATGGAGGTCTTTAACGCTTTTGTATTATTTATGTACTGTAATAACTGCTAAGCTCTGTGAAATCTCTTCCAGCACTTGCAACCGACACCTGACGACCTGCAATTCTTATACACAGCCACTATGAGCCATAAACAGTGCAAGAAACAGATGGCTGAAGTCACAGGAGGACACTCGCCACCAATACGAGATGACATTGAGATCTGCACCTTCCATTCTGTAGGACATGGCATGTGTTTGGTAAGTAGTTTAGTACTAAAGAGATCTTGTGTATGTTAGATGTAGGGTGAGTGGGGGTAAGTTGGAATGAAAATTTGATGAGATGAACAGTGTTGATTTGAAACTGTTGTCACACAAAGGGATTCTAGGCAAATGCAAGAAAAAATGTTTTGGGTAAATAAACATGGTCAAGTTGTTTCTATAATGTTGAAAGAAATCTTTTTCAAATTATATTTTATGAAAAAACTGTTAATAAAATTGGTCATAAGAAAAACATTATGCAGGGGTAAGACGAAATGCCCAAAGGGTAAGATTGAAATAGTTATTAAAATCGCCTTTATGGTAATGACCATAAATAGGTACGATTTTGGTCATGCATCAAGCGGGGTAAGATTAAAATTCCTACATTTTCGCGGGAAAAGGTGTTTTTTATCTTCCCCGTTTTTCATCTTACCCCCACTCATCCTAGAGTAAATTATATTCTAGCGAGCAAAAGTATGGAATCACTTATATTCCGTAAATAACTAGTCAAGAACAATAGAAAATAATGGTACTATTTTAAGGGTTTCACTGTTAAATTGATACCAAACTCATTAAAATCTCGCCATTATTTAAGGAGCTCGTGGCTAAATAATTACAGCCGCACAGGCCGATCTTACGGGTTAAGCCGTGCTTGCCGAGGTTGGTCTGTGGATGGGTGATCATAATATGTCATAACGAGTTTCCTCCGTGCCTCGGAAAACACGTAAAGCCGTTGGTCCCGGTTGTCATTTGTAGATCTTTGACAGTCGTTACTATTAGTCAGAAGCTCTGAAGTCTGACAACCAGTCTTACCATGGGGTATCGTATCACCCAATAACTGGGTTGGGAGGTCGGATATGCAGTCGCTCCATGTAAAATACTGATATTCAGCTGCATCTGGTTCGACTGGAAGCCGAACCCAATAGAGTTGAGAAAAACCTGGGCAGATGATGATTAGCAGTTTCAAAAATCTGTTCGAAAGTAATATTCTTTTCATAAATATTTGAAGGAAATCTTTTTCTTCACAAAATTTTCTTCGAACACTAAATCCTAAATTCATTATTACAGGGTGACGCTGGTAATTCCGTCGTTAGACTTAGTACTGGAGAAATGATCTCCATCATATCTTGGGGCTTCGACTGTGCTGCTGGGGCCCCAGACATTGGCGTCAAGTTGAGTGGAGCGTCCATCAAGAAATTTTTACAACCATACTTACACTTATAAATTTATATACATACCTACCTTCGTACTTTATCTCCTGAATAAATTAGGTAATTTATGTCATTCAATTTATTTGTATTTTCTTTTTTTTATTCCTATGATAATCTAATTTTAATGTTAAGATCACCTATGAATTTATTAACCATATTAATGGCACGTCACGTCGCAATGGCCGAGTGATCGACTACCTTGCAGCGTGTCGTGGGTTCCATCCCCGCTCTGAACATATGTATATAGGGTGACTGGCAATTAGTATACGATACTTAAACCCGTGATTGTGCTCATGATATCAAACAATTTTTATTATGGGAGCAAAGCCGAAATCGTGAAAAAAATATCAGCTGTTCAGTACATTAGGCAAACATAAATGTACTGAACAGCTGTTTTTTTTTGCGTTTTCAGGTTTGTTCCCATAGTAAAAGTTGTTGGTTATCATGAGCACAATCACGTGTTTAAGTATCGTACACTAATTACCAGTCACCCTATATATTCGTATGATCTGTCAGTAGTTGTTCCGGGTCTGAAACCCCTTCTACACGATCAACCCGACCGCCTGACAGAGGTGAACTTGGTCGTGTCAACAGTACCCCACCGTCTGGAACGCTGTCGGCTGACGGTCGGGTCCCACCGCGGACGCAGCCTGTCGGGACGGCTGCGCTCCCGACTGACTCCGCCCATATTTGGTCGCACACCGGACCAAGGTCACCTCTGTCAGGCGGTCAGGTCTGACCGTGTAGAAGGGGTTTGAGTGTTTGTGTATGTGAGTTGTTTGTAAACGCACCCACGATGCAGGAGGAAACTCTTGGCACAACGTTTAAACAAAGGAATTCAACAAATAAATAAATAACAGCACAGATAGCTCAGTGGTTGAGTGGTCGACTGCTGCGCGTACGAGCGCGTACGATGTGAGTTTCTATGTTTGTAAACGTACCCACGATACAGGAGAAATTCGTAGTGTAGGAAACTTTTATTTTAATTTTATATTAATTAACTTATATTGGTTAACTCATGTGTGGCGGGAGTCTCAGTTTCAGTATGTTCCGGCATTGTGTCACCTGAAGTACATCACAAACCTTTAGATATATCCATTAATATAAACACGCCTTATGCCAGTCCGACCAATTATGACACCCACACCCACTGTTTAAACAATTCAACCACTAATACAAGATTGACGCGAAACTTTCGTAAGGCAGACTTTCTGTCATTATACACAGAACTAGCTGCTATAGACTGGGAACCAGTGCGCTCTTGTGATGATGTAAATATCGCTGTTGAAACCTTTTATGGGTTAATTAATAATGTTATCTGTCGAACCGTCCCTCTTAAACAGAATAAAGCAGTAAGATTGCGCTACCCAAAATGGTTTACCCCTGCCTCTATTAAACTAAATAACCTAAAAAATCATTATCACAAACTTTACAAACAAAATAATAAAAACCAATTATATTATGCATTTTTTTTCCTATTACAGACGTTTATTAAAGAGGAATACGGAGGTAGATTATGCCTCTTATACTGATCGCATCCAATCTAACATCAAGCGCGATCCGAAAACTTTTTGGACGTTTGTAAAAAATAATGGACAAAACAATGAGCAGGCTACTTTTGGTGACATGTCGCCGACGCAAGTAGCGGACGCATTTTCTAAATATTTTAGCAGCGTTTTCTTGCCTAATTTACCATCATTAGATCCCGAAGTCGCTCTTGCGGCGGCAAATGAATCTCTTAACTGCGCATCTCAGCAGGTGAATGTGGAACATATACTGGAATCAGATGTGCGTGGTGCTATAGCTCGGCTACCCCCCAAATCAACTGAAGGACCGGACGGTATACCTCAGTTCATAGTTAAGGATGGGTGCGAAATCTTTAAACAGCCTTTAACATTTATTTTCAACCTATCTATTTCTTCCACTATTTATCCAACTGAGTGGAAAACATCTAGAGTGCTCCCAGTTCATAAAAGCGGTCCTAAAGGTGAAATAAAAAATTACAGACCTATAGCAGTATTATCCATATTCGGTAAAATATTTGAGTCAGTCATTTACAAAAAAATATATAAACAACTTCGACGGTGGTTCGTCGACGACCAGCATGGATTTCTGCCAAATCGTTCAACCACGTCCAATTTGCTCAATATAACTACACTATTAGCAGAAAATGTTTGTCACAAAAAGCAAATTGATGTAGCCTATTTTGACTTCCAGAAGGCTTTTGACCGGGTTGATAACGACATTCTTCTAAATAAATTAGCATTGGCGGGTTTCTCCGCATCACTGCTTAAATTTTTTGCTAATTACCTAAATAGACGCAAGCAATATGTAACATATCAAAATGCCATTTCCGAGCACTACTCGGTCACTTCTGACATAGGACAGGGCACTAATCTCGGGCCTCTACAATTTCTAATAGTTATTAATGACCTACCTACATATATAAAACATTCCACCGTTTTAATGTACGCTGATGATCTCAAAGTAGCTTTTCCAATAGTTAACCCTAGTGATACAGCCATGCTACAGCTTGACATCGATAATATTCACGCTTGGAGTATGGTGAACAACCTCAACCTTAATGTTAGTAAATGCGCTATCATGACGTTCTCAAAATCCACACAACCCATAAACTACACCTACACCTTAAATAACGAACCCTTAAAACGTGTTACAACCGTACGTGACCTAGGTACAAATTTTGATCCACACCTAACTTTCAACCAACACATACTTCAGACATGTAAAAAATCTTGCAAAAACCTAGGTTTTGTTTTACGTGAGGCTAAAATTTTCAGCAATAGACAAGCTATAACCCTCTTATACAACTCATACATTCGTAGTATACTTGAAACCAATAGTATAATCTGGAACCCGCATGAGAAAACCTATAAATTAGTCATTGAGAAGGTCCAAAAGTCTTTTATACGCTATCTTTATTTAAAACTGTATGGGTATTATCCGTACCTGTATCCTACACAATTTGTGCTAGGTATGGTAACCTACCAATGTTTGGAAGTCAGGCGAAATCTTGCCACGGTTAAATATTTCATCCGCCTTATTCGTGGTTTCCACTTCAACTCTTCGCTATTGCAGTACATTTCCTTCAATATTCCTCTACCTATCCGTCGTACACTTCGCCCTCGGCAACGTCCTTTATTTTCTGTGCCCCAAACATCCAAATCCCTCAAGACCAGTCCATTATACGTTGCACTCACCCTCATAAACAACATTTTATTATTTGATGACACTTTGGATATCTTTGCGACCACTGAGCTGACGTTCCTTAGCACTGCTACTCGTTACCTGGAGTCTATTGTTGCCTCTAGTACAATTCCTCATTAAATATGTTAATTATTAATAAGTTTGATTTTTATTATTCTTTTTTTTTTTTTTTTTTTTGGCTACATAATTAAACTTAATTGATTATTGTTATTATTACTTTTTTTATTATATTACTATTTTATTTTTAATGTGCATGCATAATAATTTCTCTGTGACATGATGATTATTATTATTTCTATTGTTCTGTTTTTATATTTATTTCAGTATGTTCAATTTGTTCTTTTTAAATGATTTATGTTCTTTTGTACAGACCAATAACTTGTATGTGTGGTTTTAAGCTGTAAATTCAAGTTGGTTATTATAAATAAATTAAAAAAAATAAAAAAAAAAAATAAAATTTAAGAAAAATGGTACCCGTCAGATTGTCGTCAGCTCTTTGAGCGCTGTTGTGTTGACTCGGGCATGGTCCATGATCGAACGGCGAGTCTTCCATTATTCATCGTCGCCTGCGCCTACGAGACCGGAAATAGCCAATTACGAGTTATGGAGTAAAGCAAGATTGATTTTGATTAGTCTTAAATCTTCCAAATAATTTTGAAGTAAAAAACTACTCAAGATAACTTTCAAAATATTTATTTAAACTTTAAAAAAGTATTTACAGTCCAATTCGCAAAGCAGTTTGAAATCCAAATGAAGCAGTCGTTTTAGATCATCTAAGGTGGTCCATCTTCTTAGTTCTTCAAACAATGACTGAACTCAGCCAGTTCTGGTAAGCGCTGACCCTGACGAACATGTCGGGTGCACCGCGGGCGCAGGGGAAGCCCCACGACACGATACCGAACTGCTGGCCGTTGTCGGCGCGGCGCAGGGCACTGCCGGAGTCACCCTGGAAGAAGAAAGAGAGATGGTTAGAAATAGCAATGTTAGACATCCTAATAGAAAGATTAAAGAAGAGACATAAGAAGAGATTGAGAATAAGTGAACTAAGGAAGAGAGAAAGTAAACATTGGAAGATGCCAACTGAATAAATGAAAGAGAAACATGGGTGATTGAATATCAAATCGACATCAAGCAAATAGATGTAAGAAGGCTGATGTCAGTTGTTTGGGATAACGACATCACAATAGATCGTTTTATCATAGTCAATGCAACTCTAGAGCACTCTTATGCTGTTATTACAGAATAAACTATAAAGGCGGGTAATGTAACATATTTAAGGTGCTCTCTCACCGCAAGCATTCACCTGTAATGTAACATACAAGTGCGCAATTTGATGCTCTATTGTCTTCGAATGTTCGAATCTGTAACGTTACATTACAGGTGAATGCTCGCGGTGAGGGAGCGCCCTTATAGATTCAACTTTGAGCATTACATTACAGTACTATCTCCCAGACTAACGAGCATTCGCGTAGGTACATTTAGTATAGATTTGATACAAGGTCCGTGATACTCGATTGTTCTCCCTCACCGATGAAATGCTCGAATATGTACCCTTTTTTAGGGTTCCGTAGTCAACAAGGAACCCTTATAGTTTCGCCATGTCCGTCCGTCCGTCCGTCCGTCTGTCCGCAGCTTATATAGCTCAGAGACGCCCAGTACTAGAAAGCTGTAATTTGGTGTAAATATACGAATTTGTTGCGCCGAAAAAGTGGTAAAATAAAATCTCGTAAAATATTTTTTTTTAGGGTACCTCCAGTACACGTAAAGTGGGGATGTTTTTTTTTTTCTCGCGTACCCCTTAGTGTGGGGTATCATTAAATAGGTCTTTAAAAAATATTGATAGTTTTCATTAACAATTTTTTGATAAAAAGATTCGTTTGTGAAATATTAAGCTATAAAGTGCTAATTTTTGCTCGACTCGAGTGTCCCCCCCCTCTACCAGCTAAACGGTTATGTTTGGGGGTGTGAAAAAATTACCAATAGTAGTATATATAACGAAATTTAAAATAAAATTATCACGACTAAGTAGGCTTTACAAGTTTACGAGTAATAGTCGACCAACTTATAAAACGTACTTGGATAACATATTTTCCTAAACAAAATGTTTCGGAGAACATGTTCTTCAACTGCAAATGTAAGTTTGTCAACTTTATTTTTACAGCTGTAATAGGTGGGTATGTTTTGGGGATAGGTAGGTTTTTATTGTCAACTATTTTTAACTAACTTCAAAAAAAGGAGGAGGTTCTCAATTCGTCGTAATCTTTTTTTTTATGTATTTTCCCCGATTTCTCAAAGACGTCTGGACCGATTTTGAAAATTCTTCTTTTTAAAATTAAATTCAGCGAATCAGTTTAGTTAGTTTGCATAAGTATTTTGATGGGCAACTACGGAACCCTACACTGTGCGTGGCCCGATACGCACTTGGCCGGTTTTTTATCGTGGTAAAGTCATCAAATGAGTCCTCTCACCCCGGGCAGGGCGGGAAGGACTGTCAGACTTGTACTGACTAAAATCCACGGTGTCCTTCAATAGCCCTTTATGTTCCGGGGTCACGGTGATGGAAATAAGTCCCGCGACCCCGGCAGGCTTTGGCCCTCTTATAGTCGTCATTTTGCTGACGCTCTTTGAGGCGCGCGTGGAACACGACGCGCTGTCGACCCGGGCATGGTTCATGGTCGGACAGCGAGTTCGTTCAATCGGTGAACGATTGAATGTTCGAATCTGTAACGTTACATTACAGGTGAATGCTCGCGGTGAGGGATCGCCTTTAGTGTAATTTAGAGAGTTGCAAACACCTGTAGTTATTGATAGTAGGCAATTTAACAGCATCAATAAAAAGCAAATAATTATTAGTCCGTCAGGTAGTTATGAAAATTATGGACTCGTATTTTTTGTTTCGATAAACCAATGCATTTTTACAAAGATATAACGCATCAAAAATCGACAGTAGGGGCTCATGACATCAGAAACAAAGTAAAAACTGTACTTGTTTGTGACGTTTTCCCAATCTTAAAAGTGTCGTATCTTTGTCTATTTTGATTAACGTAACAACAGAAAAAATAGGTTTCAAATATTTTTTGGAAATCTAATTGACAAACTAATTTCGACGACATGGTTGGCGCAGTACGAGTAGCTGAGCCGTCGACTGCTACGTGTTACGAATTCGACCCCCGCACGGAACAAATATCTGTATGATCTGCAAGCAGTTGTTCCAGGTCTGTGTGTTGTGAGTTTCTATGTTTAAAAACTGTTAATGGCAACATAAGAAATTAAAAAAGTTTAAGATGTCATATTCATAATCTATGGCACTGTGCATCTATAGTGTCTATGCTCCCTTGTTTGACGCACTGTATCAGTCTACGTATTTGGGTTTGGATACGGCAAAGTACCTATCTAGGGCATACCGATCCTACTCAAACCTGCACAAAGTGTAGGGAAATGAACGAGAAAGGCATAGGTATATAATTTCACATGCTGAACATCCAACAATAATTCGCTACGGAATGTTGCACGCTATATAGTCTGTGGTGAGAAATCATTTTTACGAACGAACGCGACTGGTGATTTATCAAGACTGTACATGTGTGTACAAAATACTCACGTTGCAAGTACCGAATCCAGCGGAGTGGAAGGTGCAGACCTCGATGTGGGGCTCTACGGGAGGAGCACGTACGTTGAAGTCCACGGAAGCGCGAGCAACACGGGCGACGCAATCATTGCCTTCAAGGGTGGTAGCTTCCAGCTCCAGAAGGTTAGCGGACAGAGCACCGCCAGACTGGAAAGAGAAGACTTATATTATTAAGATTGTTATTTCTCCACTACCCTTGGGTGACTGGTAGAGAATGTCTCAGGCATTAAGTCGTCGCCGCGTATGTAAGTACCTTTGGTGTTGCATGAAGTTTTATAGATTAAATAAATCAATTGATACGAAAGTTTGAAATTTTCTATCGACGGTACGGTATCTTAACCATGATAGACAGTTTGAAATTTTCACAAATAGGTACTAACTGAATAAAATAAATGTTTAATGAATGATTATAGAATGATTTTCGTAAATGCTTTTGAAAATAATGATAGGAAATTGTTTTTTTATTATATTTTGCGCCTGGCGAGGATTAAAAACCAACTAAATGATCTGGCTCATTATAAATTTTCATTTTCCCTCTGTTTAATTATTCAATTTTCAAGGGGTTTCGAAATGCCTACAACCCTTTTTTGTGAACAAAAAAATCGCATCAAAATGTTTCAAAATCAGTTTCTCACAGCCAGGCCAGCATTTCTGTGTTTAAGGATAATTGAAGAAGTATTGAGCAAGCTTTTAGCGTACCTCAAGCACTTTCGCAAAAATTCATAGAGCTCTCCTTAGTATTTGTGCCACACACTCAAAAGTTGGTTCATTGTAGCTTGTGAAGCTACTAAGCATTAACATAGGTAGGAGAACAGTGTATAAGACAAGGACGCGAGGTTTAATGGGGACATGCACTCTTTAGGCATACTTAACACAACACTAACGTATCGCAAGCGCCATCAGGACGTCATTTGCAAGCGGCCATTAACAAATGGCGTCCTGTTGGCGCTTGCGCTACGTTTAAGTTTGCCTTAGGTGTGTGATTTACCATCATACCTCAGGTGGGTACACTGATCCCCTACATTCTAATAAAATTCTTAATTTATTGTTAACTCACCCTGATCCTGCCCCATCCCGCGACCCTGGACCTAACTCCACCACCGATGAAGGAGTAAGTAACGGGCACGGTTTTGACAAAGTTGTTCAGGACAACATTGTTATTGGTGATGAGAATTCCGATGTCGTTCTTGATGGTGGCGGAGACGTAGTTGGGGTGGGTGACGTTACGGGCCAAAGTGTAGAGGGTGGCGTCGTTCCAGCGGTTGCTGCCGACTCCAATGCGCAGAGAGCTGTAGGACACACATTTTGGCGATGAGCGAGATAAACAAAAACCCTGTTATTACAAAATGGGGTTTAACTAAAAACCCAGGTTTAAATCTCGTAAAGCTACGGTTTACACACACAATCGTTTTGCGATAAAGCATGGTCTAACAGTCGTAGCTGTTAAAAGGTGTGTCAAAGTTTCTTATAGCAACTTTTTCATTTTGTTGTTGATTTTTTTGTTATTTTCACCCAAAATGGATTAAAACGTGGTAGATTTATTGTTTAGACAATGGGTAAAATTACGGTCGATAAATAAAACAGAGGTGTCAAAAAGTCTTTTGTCAAAAACTTTTGAGACATACTTGACGGTGGCAATCAACAACAGGATCTGTCGGACTGGGGTTCCCCCAGACGAAATCTATTTTTTGATCTCACTTATTTGTATTCATAGCAACCATAGAATCAAATTGACTAAGTCACCAGTTCACACATGTTGTCCTAAGTTGATGTCAAAAGTACTCTATTTTTTTTTTTTATTATGGCAAGCATAGGCTGGGTGGGTCTACTGTCAGTACACTGCCCTTTACAGATTATAGGCTTGTTAAAACACTTCACAGAAACGCTAGCACTTACTTGGTCAAAGAACCACCGCTGAAGACAGCAGCGATACAATGAGCTGCAGTCAGGACCGTGCGCTGGGTGATTAGAGATCCTCCGCAGAGGAAGCTCCTCACCAACAGTCCGCTGGACATGGCCACCATGTGAGGGTGGCTGCCGATGGCTGCCTGCGAACCACCGACAATGCGAGCATTGACGTCGGTGTGGTCGAAGAAGATGGACATGTCATCTTCGGGCGTTGGGAGGGCTGGAATCGAAAAGTAAGAAATCAGAATGATGATTGGTCCAATGTTAGAAAGCTTTTAGAAGACGTTAAGTACCTTCATTTGTTTTTTGAGAAGTGATTCTTAAGGTGCGTAGAGACAATATAATTATAACATAACATGTTATATAACATTGCTATACAACATGTTTCAGATGATGTGGACACAAAATGTTATATAACATTGCTATATAACATGTTTCAGATGATGTGGACACAGAATTTTATATAACATTGTGGGAAGCACTGATATGAAGAACGACAAACGACAATTGTTATATAACATTGTTACACTAATGTGTACGGTATTGTTTTATGTTGCAATGTTATATAACAATGTTACATGGTGTGGACGTGTTATATTGTTTAAAAAAAGTGTAACTGCAAAACGGACCTTATATCAACGTCAGAACACTTTTTTAGTTTTGAATTTCAAGTGTTCAACAGACGTTTAACTTTTTTACGACGGTTTGTTTGTTTTGATTGCGTCAAATTAAACTGTACAAAACATGATTCTTTAAACTTCGGATGTTTAACTTAAAATCTTTGTCTTGTTTGAATTCATATTTGGCTTCGGTTACAAACGGCACGAATACAATCTAGTAATGACGGAGAATTAATCAGATTTATTTAGATATCAGATTAAAGTAATAATACTTTTAAATCTGATTCGGTCTGACTAATATTAGATTAAAGTCTTATTAGATAAGTCAATAATTATTCGAGCTAATTGTTATAATTATCGCCCGCACGTGAATAAATAATTTAATTATTACATATTATATTCATCGAACTTTAGCGTGGTAAAATCATCAAATGAGTCCTCCCACCCAGGGCAGGGCGGGAGGGATTGGACTGTCAGACTCGTACTGACAAAAATCCACGGTGTCCTTCAATAGCCTTTATGTTCCGGCGTCACGGTAATGAGATAAGTCCCGCGACCATATTCATCGAACTTGGATAACTATTTATTGTATGTAAGCTGGCCCAAATGAAGTTACGAACGTAGGCATATTTTGTAGTGTCTCATATATATGGTCGACCGGTAGTCCGTAGTTAAAATGCAACCACAATATAATAAAAAATTTTAGGTAAAAAGTTTTGAATAATCCTCTAGTATGGAATGTCCCCTGTGTGATGGTGTTTCGTGTTGGCAACAAAATGTGTGTTTGAGTACGTTTGCACAGCGCCTAAGTCCGTTTGCACGCGTATAAATTCCGAGCAACTGTACCGAATTGGATAATTCTTTATTGTGTTAGTTATTGTCTAGACAAATAGATGCACAAATTAAGAAAGAAAATTTTCGGTAAATCGACCTGGCAGTTCTTTAAGACCCCGCGCCGCAATAAGCCTCAAAAGCTCTCGAACGGAACCATCAAGTTGATGCAAGACCGGTCCGAGATGAGGCTGCAATCTTCAGCTGATATGTCGGAATATGGCAAACTCAATAGACGAATCTCTAAATCAATGCGACGTGACCTGCGCTCCTTTAGTGCGGCACGGATCAAAGAGGCAATCGAGCGGAACCAGGGCTCAAAAGTCTTCGCAAAGAATTCGTCTATTGGGCAGAGCCAAATGACTAAGCTGAAGATTAACGACGGCAGCATCATTTCGACGAAACCGGAGATCCTAAGAGAGCTTGAGAGGTTTTACGGACAGTTATACACATCAACACGACAACCCAGTGTCGGTACAGCTCGAGACGCAAGAGCTAAACTGACTCGACACTACACTGAGGACATCCCGGACATCAGCCTGTACGAGATTAGAATGGCTCTTAAACAGCTCAAGAATAACAAGGCGCCGGGTGAGGACGGAATCACAACAGAACTTCTGAGAGCGGGTGGAAAACCGGTACTTCTAGTCCTCCAGAAGTTATTTAATTCCGTCATACTCGAAGGTTCTACGCCAGAAGCATGGCACAGGAGTGTGGTTGTTCTTTTCTTCAAAAAGGGTGACAACACCTTGTTGAAGAACTACAGGCCAATCTCACTTCTGAGCCATGTGTACAAGCTGTTCTCAAGAGTCATTACGAACCGTCTCGAACGCAGGTTTGATGACTTCCAGCCTCCCGAACAAGCCGGTTTCCGAAAAGGTTTTAGTACTATAGACCACATACACACGCTCCGCCAGATTATACAGAAGACAGAGGAGTATAATCGGCCATTGTGTTTAGCGTTTGTGGACTATGAAAAAGCCTTCGATTCAATCGAAACCTGGGCAGTATTGCAGTCCCTCCAACGATGTCATATCGACTATAGGTATATCGAAGTGTTGAAGTGTTTGTATAGGAACGCCACCATGTCCATCCGACTTCAGGAAGAGAGCACGAAACCAATCCAATTGCAGAAAGGCGTGAGACAGGGAGACGTTATTTCTCCGAAACTGTTCACGAACGCGTTGGAGGACGTTTTCAAGCTCTTGGAATGGAACGGACTCGGCATCAACATCAATGGCGAATACATCACTCACCTTCGTTTTGCCGATGATATAGTCATCATGGCAGAATCGTTGGAGCACCTCAATGCTATGCTCAGCGACCTCAGTATCGTTTCCCAACGGGTCGGCCTTAAAATGAACATGGACAAGACGAAAGTCATGTCGAATGTCCATGTGGCACCCGTACCGGTTGTTGTTGGGAACGATACTCTCGAAGTTGTAGACCATTATACTTACCTTGGACAGATTGTTCAGTTAGGTAGGTCCAACTTCGAGAAAGAGGTCGCCCGAAGAATCCAACTCGGATGGGCAGCGTTTGGGAAGCTACGTGATATCTTCTCATCGAGAATCCCACAGTGTCTCAAGACAAGGGTGTTTAACCAGTGTGTGTTGCCAGTGATGATTTATGGCTCTGAAACGTGGTCTTTGACTGCTGGCCTTTTAGAGAGACTGAGAGTCACTCAACGAGCAATGGAAAGAGCTATGCTCGGAGTTTCTTTGCGGGATAAAATCCGGAACATGGATATTCGGCGAAGAACCAGAGTCACCGACATAGCTCATAAAATTTGCAAGTTGAAGTGGCAATGGGCAGGCCACATCGCTCGTAGAACTGACAACCGATGGGGAAGAAAAGTTCTCGAGTGGCGACCACGGACCGGAAGGCGCAGCGTAGGCAGGCCTCTCACTAGGTGGACCGACGACATCGTGAGGGTCGCGGGCAACGGATGGATGCAAGTGGCGAATTGTCGTTCGGCGTGGCGGTCTAAGGGGGAGGCCTATGTTCAGCAGTGGACGTCTTCCGGCTGATGATGATGATGATGACCTGGCAGGTCGAATATTAGAACACGTGCTTAGCCGAGGCGAGATCAAAGATTAGAGTAATACGCTGATTTCAGTAGGCATTGTAATGGCAATGAAAAATAAATGTTAGTAATGTTCTATCTTATCGTTTTGCTGAAACCTGATCAAATACAACGTGAGATAAGATGTTCATTAGTAATTAATTGATTGATGATCGTTATTGAGCAACTTTTGTTCGTGTTTAAAGATTCAAATCTAATTTGACCATGAAAGTATTTAGTTTAACTGAGAAGCTAATTCTTAAAGAAATTGTTGTCGAGATTACGGATGGCGTTAACTTTAGGAGGAACTGAAATAATTTCGTTTATGAAAACGAATGCATGAATCAGGGGTTGTCAGCAAACGGGGCTACCTATAGGACCGAACGCCTGCCGGAGTTACGGTACCGCGGTTTTGGATCGCAAAAGACACATGAACGAACGGGTGACAAGTTTCTGAAAGTCCCGTCCTCTCCACTCAGGGTGGGAGGTCTTTAACACTCAATTAAGTAAAGCATCTTACTTACCATGTGGCGATCTAATAAAAATGCAATGTTAAACA
The DNA here is from genome assembly GCA_954870645.1 of Agrotis clavis. Classification (NCBI taxonomy): domain Eukaryota; kingdom Metazoa; phylum Arthropoda; class Insecta; order Lepidoptera; family Noctuidae; genus Agrotis; species Agrotis clavis. The sequence continues at coordinate 23,424,534 of OX940930.1, forward strand.
CGACGATGACATTATGCAGCATATAGAAGAGTGAAAGAGTAAGTGATAAAAAAGTAGGTACAATAAAAACTTGTTTGACGAGTAGATCGGACATCCGTATTACTAAAAAAAAGTAAACAATCGAATCGCATAAGGCGTTGTGGCTACGTATTGATTGGATACAATTTGAATATATCGAGACGCAAAGAAGAAGAATTATAATAAAAACCGTAGCTGCAAATACAAAGCTTTAAGAAACAGAAATTAGAGAAATACCAAATGATTTTAAAACTTACCTAAGCACCCAACCAGGAGCGTGAACACCAGAAGTCCGGTTTTAATGTCCATTTTTGTTAACGCCCGAAGACTGTTTGACAATATTACGATACTTACTCATTTTTATAATAGTGATTAGAGAGATAATCATTAACACTGATTGATTATTTGATAAGCCCTACAAAATAGTACGCAATAGTACCGTCATCGAAGTGTTATCAGTGATGGTGATTTGTGACGGCCGAATATGAGGAACCTACATTGAAATTAGAAGAATAATGTAACAAACTAGCAACAAAAACATAATTATAGGGAAAAAGCACAAACAAGAAGAGAAAGGACCGGAGAATAAAATATTTATTGAAGCAAGAATGAATTTAAAGTTTTAAAGACGACGAAATCAGAAACAGGGCAGCAGGTCAAAAACGGCATTTAGCCTCCGTGTCCACCGGCAGTATTGTAATTCAGTATAGAATTTTGACATCTTGTACGACGATTCGGCCGAGCCACAAGAAAAAAGTACGATGTTCAGATTTTATTTTATTTTATATCATTTGTTATGGTTGGCTAATCATTTTTAACTGTACTCTAACTCTTTGGATTGAGTTGGTATTTGAAAAAAATCTTGCAGATTTGTAGCATTCTGATTTTGGGTTACAAGTTGAGTAATTTCATGAGAAAGATGAGATGTTTAACTACTATGATATTAAAATAATAAACTGTTGACAAAATTCCTTCTTACGCAAATGGGAAAACCTGTGTTTAATAAAACAGAAATAATCTTAATCCGAGATAATGATCTAATGATTTTAATTTTTTGTAATGAATTAATTTTGTTGTACTTACGCCAATGAAATGCTATAAAAAGTAGATAGATAATTAAAAATTATCTGTATAATAAGTGTATATCGCATGTGGTTGATCATCAGTTACAAAATACTAAGTATTAAGCGGATGCAGTACTGTCCATTCAATTTTAATCTATTTATGAATATGCCCGCGACTTCGTTCGCGTGGATGTCGGAACTCAACAATGTATTTTTTTTAATAAAAGCCTAAGTAACTCCTTATTACATCAGCTACCTGCCAATAGAATTCCCGTCAAAATCGGCCCAGCCATTTCAGAGATTAGCCATTACAAACAGACAGACAAAAATTGTAATAAATGTTATTTTGGTGTATGTACCGTAAATATATTCGTATGCATGTAGTAAAAAACGGATATTTCAATTTTACAAACAGACACTCCAATTTTATTTATATGTATGTATAGATGTATAGATTATATGTATAGATATTAGCAACTTCATAGTAAGGCGAACGAAGTTTACTATCGTCAGACTAGTCTGTGGGAATAACCCGAGAGCGGCTTTATTGTAATGATAGTAAAAGTGACTATCATAATTGAAGGATTTGTCAATGGCCCCTAAAACAAAACCAGTCTTATTGTGTCATAGGCAAGGAAAACTGCGATGTTGACAATGATGCGAGGTCAGAGGAGGTAAAGAGGAAGAAGAAGAAAGAGGCAGTCACGAGGTTATTCTTTGAGCTTTAACAATCTCAACCCATCATTAAAGACTTCTTTCTTTCTTTTGAAACACTACAGCTGGATGTGATTTACAAAGAAGAGGTTTTCACCTTCATGGGCAAAGCCAGCCCAGGATGTGGAAGCAGTCTAAAATAATATGTAATTAGCAAACTACGAGTATTTCCGTGGTCGTACTATATCCGTGGTCGTGGTCTAATCCGAGTTAACAGAAAATATACAGTTGAGTTTGCCTATAAAAACAACCTCTTGTGGTGATTTAGCGGATCTCAAATGAAATCCCCACTGAGGACATTCTCATTGACCTCAAGGCCTAGAACATTCCCATTTCTGCTGTCTATCGCCTTAACAAGGCAAGGGGTGGCAGCCATGTACTGCTTGTTTGTGACCAAGGCGTAACTTTTTTTCGTCGAAAAAGAGTCAATTTCCATCGGCTCCATCTTTCTGGGGTGTGAACGTGTCCCTATAACGGACTATCTTGATTTTAAGTACTGTTATTAGTACCTAGACAATTTAGTTTTTAATTTTTAGTCCGCCTTGCACTACCGTGTCTACGCCCATATTCCACACCTTGTAGCATGTTTAAAGGATTTCCTTTTATCCTACTGCGCTAGGACCTGATAAGGGTATTGAAGAACCCAAAAAGTGACATTCCCTTTTGAAATGGCTTGTATTTGTGACCAGCAGGCGTAGCATGGCGCCGTAGAAACTGGTTTTGTCGACGCGAGAATAGACAAAATGACAGAACGTAAAAGATTTTTATCGAGCATGCAATGTTTAAAATATAGGTAGAAGAGATATGTTTCTATTCTTTAATGGTGTACGAATCGTGTCATACTTGTGCAAATAAACAGTCGATTTGTATAGGAATAACGATGAAAAAACTTTGTCTTTTCTTGGTAGAATAGAGATAGAATCGCCATGCTACGCGTGCAGGAGGGTATAAAGTAAAAAGAAGTCATACATTTTTAATATTAATGATTAGAACTTTTATTCTTTATGATATCATTTACAGCGGAAACCACGGCAAAAATCTTAAATTCAAGAGAAACACGACACATTTTTATTGATGTGTTTAATTCATCATGTTTTGCTGTATCCAGGACTGGTGAGCGCTGACTCTGACGTACACGTCGGGGAAGCCGCGGGCGCAGGGGAACATCCACGAGACGATACCGATCTGTTGGCCGTTGTCGACACGGATCAGTGGACTGCCGGAGTCATGCTGGAAAAAAATTAACGTTGCTGAGATGGGATTCCTAAGAGGTCTGTGGTATTACGCAAATGGAAGAAAGTGTAAATGAGGAAGTCTTAAAAGTCACAGGCAACTGAACGAGTGAAAATTGATGAAAGTGGTAGGTAGGGCATTTCCCGCGGTACCTATACCAAACTAATTATGAATAAATTATTGAAATTAGAAATAGCTATGAGTTTTAATAAACACATAGCAGAAACACAGAAATAATCCTATTTTGACCTTAATATGATAATAATACTCACGTGGCAAAATCCATGGCCATTGGAGTGGAAGGTACAGATCTCGGTATTTGGGTCTACGGGTGGAGGGTTCATGGCAGCGGCAGCAGACCAGCGGTTGATACAGTCATTGCCGTCGATGGTAGTGGTCGTGAGCTCCATGAGAGTCACAGCGCTAACCCCTCCGAACTGGAACGTTGGGAGCAGAACTTAGAGTTACACATCAGAAAGACAATCATTCGTCTTAAAACGGAGCCTTTGCAGAAACACATAATTTTAAAATGTCAAATCACAAAATGTTTTGTTATAAGATGCGCTATTTACAAAGATGAGCTTACTTACCTCTCGGCACAATGGAAACGAGCATGGATATTGACCCATATTCCGAAATATAAGTCAGAAGTAGACAACAGCAGACGATGAGCCAGCGAAACAAGTTAACCTAATCTAATGGGCCCTTTGTAAATAATATAAAGTATAACTCACCGAGGTCCTGCCCCAACCCGCTACCCTAGCGCGAACTCCCCCGGGGACGAATGAGAAGCCGAGGGCAGCTGGCCGCACACGATTGTTGAAAACCACATTTGTTGTGGTATAGAGGAGGGCGATATCGTTCGCGTAGATGGGGTCAGGCCTGTAATTGGGGTGAACCACACCGCGGGAGATACTATAGGAGGTACCGTCGAAGTTCCAGCGGTTGGTGCCGACAATTGCGGTCAAAGTTCTGTAGAAAAAAATGATGATCGATGTATAGCCGTTTAGCCGGTTGTTGTGCATAACGAAAAATATAGATTTTCTTTCCAAATTGTTAAAGGCTTAGTTTAATAATTTCCTTACTGAACATTCATGAATTCAATACAATGTGCAGCAGTCAGAACAGTTCGTTGGCTGATCAAGGAAGCCCCACAGACTAAACCCCGGACTGACACACCCATGATCAAAGCCACCATGTGGGGGTGGCTGCCGACGGCAGCCTCAGTGCCGCCGACGATACGAGAACTAGCGCCATCGTACTCGAAGAACCTAGAGAGATCATCTTGGGGTCCTGGGAGCATTGGTAAGGCTGCAAAAAGAAAAAAAATATACGTTTGCTTTCCTTCGATTGAATTTGTTTTTCACCAGGTGGCCACCATGACGTCTTAAAGCGTGTGTCTTAAGGCTGTGGGAAAGAGACAGAGCTAAACAAGTCGTCTAACCCCATCTCGTTTCCTGAGCGGAACCACTCACGCTGACGCGACGTCATGGTAACCTGGATTTCAGTTTAAATCTCTGACAATCTTAAAATAATCTTTTTTGAATTAGTTTCAAGTTTCGCTAAATTATAATTTTCAGCTCACCTATGCATCCAGCCAGGAGTGTGAACAACAGAAGTCCGATTTTTGTGTTCATGGTTTGACTACGCCTAAAAAGACTATTTGAATTTTTAAAATCCCACTACTATTTATAAAATCGTTATCTTATTATTAGCGATTAACTGATTGATTGGCTAGAAGACAAAAACCCCAACATACATTGATGAGTCCAATGTACTGAGGTGATAATTATAAAGATTCATAAAAATAACGCTCGGAAACCTAATTATTTTAAATAGGTACTTTAGATAGGTGCGGGTGTTCAATCACTAAGGGGCTCCGTCGACTTGCTCCAGTGAAGGAAGGATATTACATCTAAGTTTAACCGCATATGGTCGGCTGCACCTAGTTGTAGCCGGCTAAAACTTAGTGTACCTGCACTTCGGCTTTTAGCCGTAACATTTACACAACGAAAGAGAGAGAGCTGTTACGTTGTCCATAAACTTTTCAGAGGCCTTTGACAGAGTCGTTCATGCTTAAAATTAATAAGGTTCCCGTATGAACTTCGTATTTGGGTTCCCTTTTTATCGGATGCAACTGTATTCGTAACTTTTTGAGTGATATGGCCAATAAAAGTTGCACTTTGTGCTTTTTAATTTCGGCGTTCCGCAAGGGTCTATACTTTGTCTAACTCTTATCCTGCAGTATAAAAAGACTTTATTCAGCTAGAATTTATTCGCTTCGGCCGTCTATGGAACCAGAGTTTTGGAACTGGCCATTCGAGACTTTTCTTTTACTTGTATGGAACTGGTTCCCATCGACGCTTTTAATTTTATTTCTACGGAACTACTAGACCTCGGTCACGGGAAGAACGCTTGACATGAAGGTCGTAACTACCAATGCAGTTTTTTATCCATGGAGGAAAACCCTTTCATGATAACAGAGGCCTTACCACGAGCTCTTAACGCGATCCACTTTAGGCTGTGGGAAAGAGACAGAGCTATGCAAGTCGTCCAGCTCCATCTCTTTCCCACAGCCTAAAGACCCACGCTTTAAGAGTTCATGGTGGCCACCTGGCCAGTAAAATAACTTTTTTTTTTTGAAAACTCTGCTTCACTCTAGGAATTTCTCCTGTATCGAACCCGCAACACGTTGCGTAGGTAGCAGTCGATTTTATTATTATTCGAAGCGGGTTTATTGGTTACCATCAGTGTCAGTGAGATCTGTCCAAGTGTCCAGCGCAAGAGACGTCAAATATTTTTATTAGTCTTAGTGGGAAAACCTAAGATGATAAAAAGATATGATACATGGAATAATTATCTTATGTTTTCATAATTTTATTATCTCTTAATGACACTGATTTGATAAATACTTCCTTCTTAAGAAACTTCTTTCAAAAACTCGGCGAACTCTATCCTACATGGATATTTTTTTACCTTGGGTGCAGTGCCGGATTAAGATTACTTGATGCCCTAAGGCCCTAAGTAATCCAAGCCTATGGTACACCTTATCCACCGTAAAGTAGTTTCTGCCTTTAATTTTTACTAACGTATTTATTAGTGACTAGCTTCTGCCAGCGACTTCGTACGCGGATCCTGTTGCTTATGCCAGCGACAATGGGGTCGTCAAAATCGAAGATCTGAAACGTCTGATGTCTAATTCCTGGGGACGGGAAAACAACGGGACACGCATGACGACTCCATACGTTCCAGATCTTTCATTTTTGTAAGTCAACAAGAAATGCCCATCAGACTAAACAACTCTTGCTAAGATGTTATTACTTATTCATATATATGTTATAGTGTAGCTGGGCTCTTGGAATTCCACATCAGTTGTTCCAGATCTCAATTTTCATACATCAACAGAGAGTGCTCAATAAGTTGAACAACTCTTGCTAAGACGTCATTCCGATTTAAGTGTAGCTGGGCTCTTGGAGTTCCACATCAGGTGTTCCAGATCTTTAGTTTTTATACGACAACAGGGATAGGGAATCGAGAACCGGTCCTTGTTGGAAGTCCCGGGATTTTCGGGACAGGCGTCCAAGGAACCGGGAAATCCCGGGATTTTCGGGACTTTCGGGACAAAAAGGCATTTTTTCCATGGCATTAGAAAACAATGAAAATAATAAGATAACTTTAGGACATATAGTATTTATTCTGATTAAAATCATACAACCAACTTATTCGTCGGCTTCATGGACATGGGTTGGCTCTAGCCCCTTAACTATTCAGAGGTGGCAAATCTATTCACTCTAACTGTATTAACTATAATAATTTAAATGGATGGAACTTGCAGTTCATCTAGATGTCCAATACTGGACATTAGATGTAATGCAAGTAGGCCGGTGGAAAGAGGTTGTAGAATTCATGAGTTCGACTTATTTTGGGTCCCATCTTAGCCACGAGCGAACTCAATAAAAAAAAAAACGAAAAGAGGGTAAGCTTGCGTCGATGAGATGAGCTAAGCTGTAGAGTAACCATCCACCAGTTTCACGTTGCCAATTAGTCTAAGAAGCTCTGCGTTCCACTGGGTCTAGTGCAGTAAGTTGTATTTATCTGAGCCATCCCAATGATTAAGTTGAGTAAGGTTGCTGCAATACTCCGTAAGAAAAAACATAAGAAAATTTGAATTTCGCGGGCTACTACTACGCAATCACCTTATGCAAAAATGGGCTTGCACATAGGCTATCCAGGTGTAAGGTATCGCTTCACTCTATTTAGGATGCCCACGTTAAAGTTGACACTGGATGTCAGCTCTATGCCCAGAAGCTCAAGGTCATCAGTTAAAGAAACAGGAAAAATAGGAGGTGGTCCAAATTACTCTATAAGAGATGTAGTTTCGATTTACTCCTACTTCACTAAGGAAATATACGCCTGTATGTTGGTGGCGTTAAAAGAGAGAAGTTTCTTGTTCGCTCGCTGGGATACTAAGTATCAAATCTGTTCGCTCTACCATGGTCTCTCTGAAGCAATGAACTTCATCCCCACTGGCCTAAAAACAAAAAGTACTGTCACAATAACTGGGCGGAATATTTTAATGAGAGATCTCTGGTAAAAGGAATTTGTTACAGAACAATACAAAGTGAGCCTCCTCGAATACCGTAGTTCATTAATGTAAGTTTGAGTAAGTCTTTAATTGTAACAGCACTCAGGTTAAGATCTGGTCACGTTCCACTAAACAAGTTTGCATACATGATGAGAAAATCAGATTCTCCAAATTTTGATGTGTGCGGTGTTATTGAAGACGTGCATCACTTGTTGGTGGAATGTGTCCGTTACAATACCGATCGAGATCTCTTAATAAGAAGTTACAACTTGAGCAGAACTAATGTGGGTATGCTCCACGAGACGTTGTCCTCTCCGTTGTCTGAAACCGGCAAAGCGCTGTTTATGTTATTTAGTCGTAGGTGAGCCATAACTAGTAAGTAGATGTAGTTTAAGTTAGGTTACGATGGAATTGACATGTACTTTATGTATAAAAATCCTTAAATAAATAGAAAAAAAAACCCACTGGATTTTGCAGTGGGTAAGTATGAAACAGTACTGTTATCTACCTATCCAACAATACCAGGCTGAAGTGGGTAAGAAATGTGCAGCAAAATAAGAGTTGCAAAGAAAACTGATAACTGTTGAACTCCAGAGTCAATAACCAAAAGCTCAAAGGATCAGTCATCAACGACAACTCTGATTGATCGTTCACTAAGAAAGTCTGATATCCAGCTACAAAAATCAACTGGGATACCAAAAGCAAGGAAGCTATTTGTCTCGAGACCCTGTCAAAGGCTTTCGAGATATAACCAGTACTACTATCAACTTTTCTTCTCTGTCAACCACACCTGTATCTAAACATGTTATCCCGTATATAACGACGAAGTGAATAAATACCTTACATCCAATTTGATTATTTTGTTCTATAAAAGAATTAACAAGTTTAAACAAATTATTTATACTGTTTTTCTGAGTCCCGAAAATCCCGAATTTCCCGGTTCTCAGTCGCATGTCCCGGGATTTAAAATATACTTCAAGAACCGGGAAATCCCGGGATTTTCGGGACCGGGATTTCCCGGTTCGATACCCTAAACAGGGAGTGCTCATCAGGCTGAACAACTCTTGCTAAGACGTCCTTACTGCCTAAGTAATAGCTTAGCTGGGCTCTTGGAGTTCCACATCAGGCGTTCCATATCTTCAAATTTATTTTCTAAGCAGAAATGGCTCATCACGCGGAACAATTTTTGCTATGGCGCTATTTTTGTATCTCTTATAGTTTAGCTGATCTATTGCAGTTCTGCATCAGGTGTTCAAGTTTCCAAGATAAATATAGCCTATATGTTGCCCAGACTTAATAGCAATATAACAAAAAAAAAAAACAATCAAATCCGTCCAGTAGTTCTGAAGATTAGCATGTATGGAGTAACTTCTCCCGTTTTCCTAACATTTCCCTTCACTGCTCTGCTCCTATTGATTGTAGCGTGATGAAAAGTATACTATAACCAGCGCAGGAGTATGAAAAATAATTGTACCAAGTTTCGTCAAAATCCGTCGAGTAGTTTTTGTTTCTATAACCGTTATACAGACAGACAGACAATAATTTTATTAATTGCCTTTTTGGCATCAGTATCGATCCCTAATCACCCCCTGATAGTTATTTTGGAAATATATTTAATGTACAGAATTGATCTCTCTACAGATTTATTATAAGTATAAGTAGGTAGGGTTGATTCCCTTTATGTCGGTCCCGTTACGTCGAGCCGAAAACCTTGTCTCGCTTCTATTACCCCTACTATGTCGAGTTTAGTTTTCTTTCCCGTTTCTATTCCCTTTATGCCGAGTTTATTTACCACGCTTCTATTACCTTTATGTCGAGTTTAATTATATCATATTTTAGAAGTACAGTCACGTCCAATGAAATGAATACATGCACATAATTTAGAATTATTAATGATTGGAATTGTTAATATGAGAACTTGGGATCCAAGAGCGAGCGAAGCGAGCTCGGGACTTGTAGGCACCCCGACACGGACAGGTTAGGTTCGAAGGGGATCCCCTTCGTGTTAGGTTACTTTAAACCATGCACGCAGAAATAGGAGCCCCGCGGAGCGGGGCTCCGTTGAGCTTCCTTTTTTAGGTAATCTTCACCTATACTTGTATTAATATTATTATGTTTTTATGCCATTGGCTTTTAATTTACATTCCTGACTGTACTTGTTCACCAAACTCGACATAAAGGTAATAGAAAGCGTAAAATATCAATACTTTGGAGAACAATAGACTTCCAGACTCGACGTAACGGGACTCGACATAAAGGGAATATATCGTAGATAGATAGAAGAAGATAGAATAGAAGATGAGGAAGGTGTTTTATAAGAAAGTACTTCTAGTCCAGTCAACGAGGATATTTTTGTTTGAAGACTTTCGAAAAATTCCTCCGGCGCTGAAATTTGGCATATGATGAGATTAGGTGATACAGATTACAGATGCACAATAATCAAAAATTTTTTTAGCCGAGATGTTCCGTTTTTTTACCAAAACATGAAAATTGCTTATAACTCTGCCAAACAATTCCTCAGCCTCAAATTCTTTTTGTATTTGTTTAAATGTATAAGTTAGAATAGGTAAGTATAAAAATCCAACAAATTTTCGATTTCAGTGTCACTCCAAATTAACTTTTACATAACGCGCTCTAACTTCTAGTGAAAAATTGCTCTGCCGATTTTTATTTTTTTTATGTGATTTCTTATCCTTAAATACATACGTTTAATTTGGATTTTTATACTTACCTATTTCCTTACCTTCTTTCATCATATGACAAATTTCAGTGCCGGAGGAATTTTTCGTACCACATATTATAGTTAGTGACCCTGACTGCTATGCCGGAGGTCGTGGGTTCGATTCCCACCCAGGACAAAGGTTTGTGTGATGAGCACGATCATTTGTTCTGTGTCTGGGTGTAATTTATCTATAATATGTATGTATTTAGAAATATATAAGTATGTTTATCAGTTGTCTAGTACCCATAACACAAGCTCTGCTTAGCTTGGGACTAGATGGCGTTGTGTGATAGTTGTGGAATATTATTATTATTATTATTATTATATGCCTCGTTGACTGGACTATTCGTTTAGTAAGTAAAGCAGAAAACTTTGGAGAGCTAAGGGAATAATTATTATTTGCACCTTTCCAAAAACAATAAATGATGAAACCAAACCTAATTCGTTTAGTAGGTATTTTTTTTTTTTTTAGCGTGGTAAAATCATCAAATGAGTCCTCCAACCCCGGGCAGGGCGGGAGGGACTGTCAGACTTCTACTGACTAAAATCCACGGTGTCCTTCAATAGCCTGTTACGTTCCGGGGTCACGGTAAGGAAATAATCCCGCGACCCCGGCAGGCTTTGGCCCTCTGAGAGGGGGGCCCCGTCATTATGCTGACGCTCTTTGAGGCGCGCGTGGGACACAACGCGCCGTCGACCCGGGCATGGTCCTTGGTCGGGCAGCGAGTTACCCTTTACTCGCTGCCCGCATGCCCGCGCCTACGGTGGCCGGAGATCATCTGCTGACGTCCGACGCCGCGGGCGCCTACCACTGCGGTTGGGGCGGAGGGAGGACGCTGTCCTCTCTCGCTCGCGGCCCGCCTCCTCCTTCACGAGCATTACTGCCTCGCAGAAGGAGCAGACCGCTTCCCACTCCGTCTCGCCCCGCAGCATAGCCGCAACCAATGCCGGGCGCGAGAGGTCTCCGCCTATCGCCGCCGTGAGGACACGTCGGTGCACCGCCCAAGCTGGGCAGTCTTGCACCGTATGCTCTAATGTGTCCTCCGGGCGATCGTCGCAGTGGTGGCACCCGGGCGTTTCCTCCTTCCCTATCAGGCACAGGTACCTCCCGAAACTTCCGTGTCCGGTGAGGACCTGCGTCATCCGATAGGTCAGGACCCCGTGACGTCTCTCCAGCCACTCCTCAAAGAGGGGTCTTACCGCCGCAATTGCGGCGTGCCCGGTTTAGTAGGTATAGCAGAAAACTTTGGAGAGCTAAGGGAATATTATTATTTGCACCTTTCCAAAAACAATAAATGATGAAACCAAACCTAATTCGTTTAGTAGGTAAAGCAGAAAACTTTGGAGAGCTAAGGGAATATTATTATTTGCACCTTTCCAAAAACAATAAATGATGAAACCAAACCTAATTCGTTTAGTAGGTAAAGCAGAAAACTTTGGAGAGCTAAGGGAATATTATTATTTGCACCTTTCCAAAAACAATAAATGATGAAACCAAACCTAATTCGTTTAGTACCTAGGTAAAGCAGAAAACTTTGGAGAGCTAAGGGAATATTATTATTTGCACCTTTCCAAAAACAATAAATGATGAAACCAAACCTATCTGAGGCAGAATGCGAAATTCTAGCCCGCTCGCACTTGTATCGTGGGCGTATTCCCGTTCGTCCCCTCGACTTCGTCCCCCGAGAGGGACGAACGGGAATTTACAAAAATAATATTTAATTTGTTCCCGATCGTCCCAATCCTAATTCAAGAGGGGACGAATGGGAATATGTTCTTCGATTAGTGCCATTCGTCCCACTAAAAAGATTTGTGCAGAAATATGTTTATTCGTTGTTTCGTAGTTTACTTTTAAATTAGTTACTTCGTTAGATTTAATCATTATTTTACAAAATTCTTCTCTATTTTTTTATGAATTATAAAACGTATCCTAAGTTTATCATTGTTTCATTATGTTTACCTACACTAAATATAACAACTCTGGCGGGAAGCGCGCCGGCCGATAACATTAAAAGAGTGCCGATAACATTGGGTTATTTGCGTAAATCCTATTGGTTTACCTGACATTCTCTACCTTTCCTATCCTTAAATTAGACCTTTTTAAATCATAATTTTTAGTTATAAGGAGATATTTATTCTTAATTAAAAAAAATATTATGTAAAAATTTTTTCGTACCACTTGCTCAAAAAAGTGACATTCTATGCCACAAAAAGCGTACATAACAATAGTCATTATTAATCTGTTAGAAACAGCTTTCCCTAGGGAAAGAAAGTTGTACTGAATTTCATTCATCCTCTAGGGAGAGAATGTGATTTGAATTTGGAATACTTACCGATACTGAACTACATCAGTCTGTCTTTACAACATTGAGTTTGTATTTAAAGCATTATACAACTTTTTGAAAAAGGAATACGCATTTATTATGCAGTTATGATTATTCAATACAATTACGAAAACCGTCGAGGCCGTATGAGCTTGATGCCTTTGCTTTTCCGACAAAAAAATATTAGTCTAGGAATTTGCCGCGTTTTTGTTTTTTTAAATACAATTTTAATTTATTTTTATGAATAAATTAATATTCTAATATATAAAAACGTGGAAAAAATAAGTTACGATGTTAAATCAAAGCGACAGTGACAGTGACTTGTCTGATTCCATCAGTGCAAAATGCTGCCGCAATTATAAATAATTTGCTTCCAACAAAATCCAAGGAAAATTATTTAAAAACTTATGAAGAATTTTCAACGTGGAGAAGTGCGAAAGGCCTATCAATTTCAGAATCAGTACTTCTTGTCTATTTTGATTATTTATCCAAGACAAAGAATCCGAATACACTTTGGTGCATATACTCAAAACTGAAAGCTACAATAAGCATCAAACACAGCATTGAAATAAACAGATTTACGAAATTGCTGGCTTTTTTAAAAAGAAAATCAGAAGGGCATTGCGCAAAGAAGTCTAAAATTTTTACGACTCAAAATGTGGAAAAATTTCTTAATGAAGCTCCTGACGAAGTTTATCTGGCCACAAAAGTAAGTGTACATGATATAACTATGAATATTTCGTATCTTAGTAATGGTAATTATTCTATATATTTACCTGTTTTTTATCTTTGTTATAGGTGGCCTTAATTTTTGGACTCAATGGTGCCTGCCGCGGATGTGAACTTGTAAACTTAAAGGTGGAGGACGTTGAAAATCATTCCAATGAGTTGCTGCTGATTAATGTAAAGGAAACTAAGACAAAGAAAAATCGCTCATTCATTGTACAAGGAGAATATACTAAAATCATTCACAAATACCAAGCATTACGTCCCACCAACATGGAAAACAGTAGATTTTTTATAAACTATCGGAATGGGAAATGTACTCGACAAGCCATCGGCAAAAATAAAATTAGCAACATGCCAAAGGATATTGCAAAATATCTACAACTTAAAGATGTTGAACTCTACACCGGTCACTGCTTTAGAAGAACTTCGGCGACTTTCTTGGCGGATTCAGGGGCGGATATTACGTCAATAAAAAGACACGGTGGTTGGAGCTCTGATGGAGTAGCTGAGGGGTATATTGAAAGTTCAATGGCGAATAAAACTATGTTAAGCAGTCAAATTAACAAAAACATAAAATTTAATCCATCAGAGCCACAACCATCAACTTCTGGCATCTTATCTTCGTCCGTAACTGACATTGCACCACCACCACTATCTCCGACGTTTACTAGCTGCAATGAAACGCAAGTTCCTCAGACGCAACTTGAACAGAGAAATACTCAAATTAACTCATCAACAATAAATGTACCCAACAAAAATATTACTCTTTCAATAAATAATTGGACCAATGTTTCAAATTTTTACTTTTAATTTTCATTATTTTTATTAAATGCTTATCTTATATTATTATTGTGTTATTTTTTTCGCAAATGGTACGAAAAGTAGAGTATTTTCCTCGGTGATAAAGCTGTCTTAGTCTTGGGTGAACTTAAATCCCTCGCTACACTCAGGACTCGTCTTAAATCCCTCGCTTCGCTCGTGATTTAAGGTTTTAACACCCTCGCTACGCTCGGGAGTAAACCTCGAGTCCTTCGTGACGCTCGCGATTTAAATCGTCACCCGCGACAGAAGACACTGCTTTATCCCCTTGGTTAATAATCTACTATTGCGAGTTATCGCAAAGTTGATTCTATGATTTTTATCTATCTATATCTAAACTTATAATAAATCTGTAGAGAGGTCAATTCTGTACTATACTTATAATAAATCTGTAGAGAGGTCAATTCTGTACATTAAATATATTTCCAAAATAACTATCAGGGGGTGATTTTTTTTTTTTAGGTGGTAAAATCATCAAATAAGTCCTAGTCTATGTATGTATGTATGTTTGTTTCTATGTGGCGTTCTAGAGACCAAATGCCTTGCGAGAGTCACTAAAGACATGCCAGGGGGCCAATTCTCGATTTTCGCCATTTTTCTCGAGTTCGAGATTGTAAGTCTATCTCTATGTCTAATAAAAATATCTCTATCTCTACCAAAAAATGTCGAATTGAGCAGAAATCCGTATTCTCAGTCAAAATAGAAATAAATGTCACGAAAATGTCGAGTCGAGTGAAGATAATGTTACCATTATGAAGAATCGCACGTTCCGTTTTAGGTAACTATAGGTTAATGAATGATTTTGTTTAAAACGCTGACTAAATCTAATTATTTAAGGATGAAACGAAACGTTTTGTGTAAAAATAATCAGTTTGACAGTTGATTGTCTGTCAGGTCAGTGTCAGAATTTGCGTCTTTTGTTATGTTTACATGGACTCTGTGTTTATAAATCATTAGTGGGCTGCGCTGTTTTACATTTCATGATTTTTATTTTAACATGTAGGGGAATTATTTTAATGCCTTCTGTTTCGCTCAAATCGTAAATATCGACGGCGGGATAAGTGCGCTGTTGTCGCCGTGTATTGGCCAGTTGCTCGCCACTTTCCAACAACTCCGAGACAAAAATGCTATTGTTATTGTGATAAAAATGCTAATAAAGTCGTCCATTTTCAGTGGTTTCTAGTCCAATCGTGGGTACACAAATTACAGAATTTGTTATTTGCGCGAAGGTCGTCGTTTCAAGAAAACACAATACAAAAATCAAGAGTTTATCGAATTTCCAGTAGGTATGACATGCCAAGCCGTATTTTATTTAAAAACTAAAGAAAAGAAAACAGTGTACAATCCAAAACTCAACAAATTCACTCAGAAATGACGTATCTCTACAATCGACATTACATCTCTACTGCTCAGAAGCACTCGACATGAATTCTAACGTTAGCCTTCGACAAATGTCGAATCCGACATCCCCAGAATAGCAACTTTTAAAATTTGTCGAAAAAATGACGTCATTAGAATTTTTTGTCGAGTTCGACACCATCTCTAAAGCCGAGAATTGGCCCCCAGTAATCAAAATTCACCACAGCGACAACCAGAGGCCATATTGTCAAAAAAGAGTCGATGAACTATGTCATGTGGGGTATCGTTGAATAGATATTTTAATCATGCTTAGGTTCCCTTTATCATTTTTCATTTTAAATAATAGTTTAAGATATATAACGATTTAAAGTTGTTTAACAAGACAATAATTCTCGCTAATTTTCTCACTTATTGATTTAAGTTTTTATTTCTCGTACTCTTATATAAACGATATACAAACAAAAAAAAACAGTGAATAAGCATGAAGAACAAATATTCTTAACCGATTTCAAAAAGTTGGACCCAACGAGTTATGGAGAGGGCTAGTCTCTCTACGTCATCAAATAAGAAATGAGGAGATTCGTAGAGGAACATTCGCCGACATAGCCCAGCGAATAAGCATGTTGAAGTGGCAGTGGGCAGGCCACATATCACGGAAAACGATGGCCGATGGGGCCGTAAGGTTCTCGAATGAAGACCACGTATCGGCAAGCGCAACGTGCGACGTCCACCTGCTAGGTTGACAGACGATGTGATGAAAATCACAGAATCGCGCTAGATGCAATTAAGCCGCTTCCAACCTGTCCTATTCGAAACCTATGAGGGATATGGGGCATAAGTTCAGCAGTGGACTACGGCTGATACACCTATTATGATAAATAATGACTGTGAAGTGGTAATTCTTCTTTCTGTTTTCTTAGCTTAGAAAGTAATGTAACGATCAATTGATTTTCGAACATACCAATGCACCCAGCTATGAGAGTGACAAGAAGTCCGGTTTTGAAGTCCATATTGAATAACGCCCAAAGAGAATTTGATAGTTCACAAAATCTAGGTACCTACTGGTTTTATAGTGAGTTAATCTTTTTAACGCTGATTTTATTCGTTGATAAGCTGATGACAAAAATCCCAATAGACAGTAATGAGTAAGAGATTTTTTTCGGGTATTTTCAATCGGATAATCATTTGTTATGTGCTGCATTGGGGTAGTCCTTATGCTGTAGTGTGTAGTATCTTCAGCGATTACTATGACAATAAGTACAGTCAGCTGCAGAGAAAATGAACCTATACTTTGGTAGTAATGCGTCACTAACAAAGCCGATTCCTTTTCTCTGCAGTTTAGCCTACAATTCTGGCTTTCAGGAGTTGCAGTAGTATGGGAAATGGGAATACTGCAGTGGGATTGTCCCAATAAAAATCTAGCCCTTGATACACTGTCTCATCTACACAGCCGGCTTCTTTCTGCCCACTTCTTCAGGGGATAAATGTTACGGTTACCAACGAGATAAGTCTTTGTTTTTTGCGTATCACTGGTGGCTGTTAAGCTACATTCGTAACAAAGTCAAAGTCAAAGTCAAATCGTTTATTCCAATTAGGCCATCTGAGGCACTTTTGAACGTCGATTTTTAAATTTAAAGGGAATAGGAACGGATGGGATTGATTTTACACCCATTCGCTAAGGTAGGTTGTATGGAGAAGAATGGGCAAGAAACTCCATACTTACTCTTTTTCAAAAATGTTTCACAATGTTTTGAAATAACAATTAAAAAAAATAAAAAATAAATGTGAAAGCGATGTACTCAAGTCAAGATCATTAAATCATTTAAAGGATAAAAAAACAATAATTATCAGCTAAAAGGTACACGGTGTTCACACTTTCACAAAATAATGCAATTATAACTTTTATAAAATAAAGGCAGTGTGCGAGCATTAAAATTTCAACCAAGCTCAAGCCCTACATTGTACTATGGAGCAGGACCAGCATGTTTCCAAGCATTTTTATCTTGAATATAATCTTCTAATTTATAATATGCTTGTTTACTTAGAGTATTTTTGATATAAGTTTTAAATTTTCTTTCATTTAGTTTTAAGACCTCATTATGTATTTTGTTGGGGTGCGTCCACATCTGACGAATGCGCCGCAAATGCGCAGCTCACGCACCGTTTGCGAGCTGCACGCGTGCAGATCGCACGCCTCGCGCGCGCCTTTTGGCGTACCAACCCATTGCTGTTACTGCGCGCGTGCAGCTCGCGCGCCGCTCGCAAACCGCGTACGAGCTGCGCATTCGCGGCGCATTCGCCAGATGTGGACGCACCCAACATTTAACACAGTACCCCATAAAAGATTTTTGTACCTTTGACAATCTAAAATAAGGTTGATCAATTTTATCTTTATTTCTAGTATTAAAATTATGCCTGTCACTAATTTTTTTGAAAAGATGAATATTTTTCCTAACGTACATTATATTTTCATAAATAAATTGACAAGGCACTGTCATTATATTAATCTTTTTAAATAGTTCCCTAAGAGATTCGTGACGATTTAGATTGTAAATTGCTCTAATGGCTCTCTTTTGCAAAATAAAAATAGATTCAATGTCGGCCGCCCGGCCCCACAGTAGAATGCCGTAAGACATTATGCTGTGAAAGTAGCTGAAGTAAACCAAGCGTGCAGTTTCAACATCTGTTAACTGTCTTATCTTTCTAACAGCATAAGCGGCTAAGCTGATTCGAGTCGCCCCGCTAGAGATGCTATATGGGGGCCCCATTGTAATTTATCGTCTAACGTGATTCCTAGGAAAACTGTCTGCTCAATAAAATCCAATTTTTCTCCGTTCAATAAAATGTCGCAATAGCTACTTCTAACATTTGGCAAAGTGAATCTAATACATTTTGTTTTCTTTTCATTAAGAACTAAATTATTTAGAGTAAACCAATTTTGAACCTTAGAAATACAGTCATTAATAGTGTAACTCGTAATTAGTCCTTCCACCCTGGTTGAGCGAACGAGAATATCGGACACTTACTGCTTAAAAATATACCCTGTTCCTTAAGTTTCCCTTTTCGTTCCAGGGTCACGATGTAAAGCCATGTAATACCCCGTCGTTTTCCTGTCAGCTTCTTGAAGCGCGCCATTACTCGTCACACGCTAGCCCAAATATGATGACACCATTGAGGTGTTACATCTAAAAAATTCTGCATATTCAGCATGCAAATATTATTTTATGGAAAACTACCATTTCCCCGTGGTTTCGCCCCCGCTGCTCGGCTCTGACAGGTCGTAGCGTGATGTTTTATAACCTACTAGCAACCCGCCCCGGCTCCGCACGGGTATACAATCTCTGCTATATTATGCATGTTATGTACGATTATAAACCTTCCTCTGAATATATACATAAATAAATTTATATGAATCACACTATCTATCAAAAAAAAACTTCATCAAACTCCGTTTCTTAGTTTTAAAGATTTAAGCATACAAAGGGACAGACAGCGGGAAGCGACTTTGTTCTATACCTACTATGTAACCTAATAATATAAGCCTTACTCGATAAATGGACTACACAACACAAAAAAAAGTTTCAATTTAAACTAGTAGTTTCTGAAATTAGCGCGTTTCACCAAACACTTCAGCTTTACAGGGTGCAATCGAAATCATGGGCAATATTTTAATCTAAGGCTCTACTCACGATGCTGATTGCATTACGGCTAATAAACCTCAAATCAAAAATATTACTAATGTAATTATGGACACCCTTAAAAGTGTAGTATGTTAGATTGCAAAGGCTTATTATTGCAAATAAACACTAAAAGTAGTTTAAAAAAATCATAAACCCCAAAAGTCCTAAAGTATCAACAATTTAAAACGCAGTACACCGCGCGCGGAACGAAAAGTAAACAAACATCAAATAATATTAAGCGAAGATACTTGCATTAATAATGTTTTTGAGTTCCGTAATACGATTATTATCGTTAGTAATGCCCGAGGATAAAATATTGCTCATTAATAAAATTTCACCCTGTTTATTAGTTTATACAAACAAATTGAAATAATATCTTGTCAATATCGGGAAAATAAAGAGTTTCATAAGGAAGAATACATAAAAGTAAACATATTTACAAAAAATACCAATTGTATTTGTAAAAAACCTTTTGTATAAACAAAAACCTAATATTGGGGGAAACTTGATTCGTGTTTTCTTAATCTGGAAATGTAATTAATTATGTGATTGTAATCAGACAGATTCGTTTTGAATGTAATGATAACAGTAGTCGTTTAGCGACATCTATGTATCTATAAAGCCACGGATACACTAGGGGACAAATGAAGCAACATGTTGCGGAACATGTTCCTCAACAACTACGTGGAATGTGCCGACATACATGTCGCGGAACATTTTGTAGACCACACTTCTCAGTGTTTATAGAAATGTCGCCCGAGGAGGTTGTGGCTATTAGTGCTGCGTACATAGTAATTATATCGAGTGTGTTGAAACGTAGAAGAAAGAGAAGGTGGTAACACTAAAGCCATGTTAAGAGGCACGTTGCGTACGCGACTACACTTGGTGACAAATGGCGCGACACTGACGCGGGACACGTGCGCTCGCTCTCGAGGCGGGAGCAAGCAACATGCCCCGCATCACGTAAAATGTTTCGGGTCATGTTGCGGCACACTATACAAGGTTTCAGCGTCACGTATATTGAGTGTTGCGCGTCGTGTTTCGGGACAAAATGTTCCCTAGTGTATCCCAGGCTTAATAGGGCTATGAAACATTTAATTTATGTAGTCATATAAGTACTGTAGGGATCGGCGTGTGATTTATTAAATAAAAGGGAATATTTGCGAATTAAAATTGTATTCATTGACATGCACACTGTGACGTCCCAGTACTGGCGTCACAGGGGTAAGTAAAACAAACACTGGATTTCCAAGTGGTCGTGCCGCACGCACGTCCGTCTAGGCCGACGGCTGAGTAACGAATGCCCGTGCGCCACGACCTAGTTTATTAGTATACGTCACACCTCTCCTTTCTTAACAAAATCACAATTATTGTATTGTCGTGCACGGTTCGCGTTAGTAGATTCCATGGAGAAGAACCGGCAAGAAACTCCATGGTTACTCTTTTGAAATGGGTATTAGTTGTTTACAAAATCATATTTTTACAGAGTACAAATAGGTAAATTATCGTGATAGAACACATTACGTATGACAGGAAGACATTAAATGACGAACATGTCCAAAATTCAGATTTTATACAAATATGAGCATTTTGAATTTAAGTTACAATTTTCTAAATTACAAATCTAGGCCTAAAATAGAAATTAAAATCTAATCACTATCTGACCTAACTCGCTTGTTTTTCGGACTCAGAATTTTAGTATCTTCGCACACTTTCCATTGTCCCTCCACCCATTTGAGGTGGATTATATTCCTTCACCATATTCTTTCCAAATACTTTTTCACCAATTCCTATATTCATATTTGCGGCTTTCCTATTTCTGTCCTCATACTCTTTCCCCTTTTCATTCGTTATTTTATCTTTGTACCTAAATTCTGAAATAAAAGGATTAGCATCTTTGTCTGGGATGGTATTATATCTCTGAGATACTAACTGGTGTACCAAATCTTGCCGCCGAGCGCAGCACACAAATCCCCACCTCAGTAAGCGAGGAAATGCAGTGCGGCTCACCTGTCAGTGCAGAAAACAATTTAGCACAAGGCGTGTTCGAACACTAAAAGACAATTTGCGCCCCAGCGCGCAAAGTGGCGCCCCGCGCCCAGATTCCGAATGAGAAACAGAATCCCGCCGAGCGTGTGAGGCGAAAAATCTATTTCGATATCTTCCCAAGCCTGTGAGGACATACTTACGACGCTTACCAAAATACAACCCTTGCAACATTTAACAATTTTTTCGGCGTCGCATCAATTTTAGCCCACCATACTTTGGCACGTAGACACGCTTTCATCGCCAACTCCAACATCCTCTCAACAAAAGTCACCGTGGGTCCTGTCTGGAGTTCTGTCTGGAATATTCTAAAGTAATATCTTAAATTTTGGAATAGGTAGCGACATGCTTGCTAAAAGTTTCAGTATTAATGTAAGGCTTAAGGCCTTATGGTTGAAAAAAGGCTTTCCCTACTTTTCCTAATACCTCTAGTTGTCCAGTCACTAAATATAAATTTCGGGCAACTATTCTTTGTTTTCTTTTCATTTTTTAATTCACTGAACTATTGAAAATAAATATTCTTATTGATTGTCATTCATTTCGTCTATATTAGGACTTATTACACTTAACTTGTTGTCTAAGGAACTATTAAATCTATTTAATTTAAGTATTTGTCGTTATTGGTCTAAATTTAATCTGATCTTGTTGCTCAATTTTGTTACACTTAGAAGTTACCGTCTGTCCACTGTGATCCGACGGCAAACAACTTACTATGGTTTTATCAAAATAATCACAATTTCAGAAAATATTATCAATACAAGTAGCACATGTTTGAGTAACTCTAGTAGGTTCTGCAAATAAATTTGTTATTTAAAAAGATTTAATAACCTACTACTATTACAGTTTTTTTTTTTTCCAAAATATTGACATTTAAATCACCACAATTAATTGCTGTTTTATTGCTTACTGAAACCTTAGCCAGAACATCTTCCATTATTGATTTAAATTAGGAAAAAGTTTGCTAGTTAGGGGTTCTATAAGCACACACATGCTTATCTAGCTCTTTTTTTTTTTTTTAACGAATTAGGTTTTTTGCTAGAGGATACACTGTTACTTGTGGATGTTAAATTTCGACTGGTATCTTCTGTTGTCCTACTGACTAGTTTAAAGGACTATTATCCGGAGTGAGCCAGAATAGATGCCATCACCAGGCAAAATAACCTACTACCAGTAGTCTCACCTTGTGATTGAGAATCCTCCATGGCGACACATGGATCCTTCTTTGCACTACTGATACTACAGCTAATAGGTACTACAATTACTCCTACTATAAATATGTGAACACGATGAAAACATATTACTTATGTCCGAGTAAATCTTCACCAGTCTAGCCTTTTCCCAACTATACTGGGGTCGGCTTCCAGTCAACCAGACGCTGAAACGACTGCTTATCGGACCTCCACAACCCAGTTACTGGGTAATACGATACCCCTGGTTGTCAGACTTTAGTTTGTCGCTATATGACTTGCCAAAAAATGTACATGCTTATTCAGCATGTCTAACTGTTTTTCTATCAGACATTTTTCAAAATATTGAAAAACACACAAAATAATTTTATTATAATCTAATTCCAACAACTTTGGTATTTAAGTACACTATGTACAGTGAGTTATGTCTTGTTTACTAATCTTGGAACTATTTCCAATAAATACAGTAATGGTAGTATTGGAACAACACACATTTTTAGTGAGTGATGTCATTTCCAACCAGCAAAAACTAGGCTTACAACTATCTCAAGACTACTGTTTTGTTGCTCTTACATCACTCCTATATAATGATATAAGCCTGGATTTGGGCAGTGCCGTAACTTGAAAAGTGCCGTAACTTTAGTATAAGAGTTATAAGGTAAATAATCGTATTGGAATTTATTATTTACTGTTAATTAGACCTCGTTTTATACTTCAAAATTCATGCGCCTTGTTAAATAAGGTATTTTCTGTTTTCGTTTAATTATTTTATTTGTCAATTTATATTGATAGTGTCGCCATTAGTATAGCTGCATTTTACAAGCGCACTATAAAACTCCCTCTCACAGAGAGGAGGCCTGTGTCCCAGCAGTGGGAACATTATAGGCTGATAATGATGATGATGACTATAAAACCAATGTAAGATTGTTTACTCTAATTTTAGCATTCGGTACTTATACTAAAGATAACTCCATTATTGGAATAAATTAGGGTTTCATTGTACTTTTTTACAATTTTCCTCCTGTAGTTTTAGTTTCTTTAAAGTTTTCATAAATCTTTTCCAGTTTTTGTAACCCATTATTACTATTTTTAAAACTTAAAATAAAATATGGCCCGCAAAATTACTCTTAAAACCATTAAAATTATGTAGTTATTCCCAAAATCGATCAAAGATCAAACGCTCTTATATGGGTCTTGCCTTTTGTATTGCAAATATAAAATATGTTGAACTAAAATCACTCCAATATCACACTCATCCAGCGGTATTGATCTCATATTAGTTCCAGACAAGATCAGAAATGCACGTACTCACAGTACTCTTATGCTATGCTGATATTAGTCTGACATCTTACAATAGCATTTAGCAAGTCTAATATAAAATCAAACGAGCTTAGAAAATACCGATACAAGAGCAAGTCCTTTTTTAAGTGCAACTAGTCTTAGTAAATGCTCCTATATATGTATCCACATATATGAGACTTGGTTATGAGACTGAGCATTCTTGAGGCCATACCGGCCTATCCAAAAGTGATATAGGATCGATGGTATGATCAAAACAAATATAAGAGCGCATTAAGTCTACTACTCTTAGAAAGTGCGAGTTCTGAGACTGTTTTGCTAGTTGGGTTATCTGTTTGTAATTTGAACCGGGCATAAAATAATTTTGAGTATTTACAATAACTCATTTGATTACCTATTAAACCACCCCTCTACCTATGTTTACTGTTAGAAAACATAACTGACGAACACTCATCATGATTATAAGAAATAAAACTATTGCTACCGCATGCTATTCTTTCGTATAACGTCAGGTATTACTTCCTAGCTGGTGATACAGTCCTGAGCACTAACAGCTTGGAACGGGTCCTCCGTTGCCTGAAGCTGAAGGAAACTGCACTAGGTTCCCTCTGATAGGAACCGAACATCGAGTGTTGCCGAGAGTCAGCAACACCGAGTGTTGTTGAGAGTCAGCAAGTCCACTTTGTCCACCAACTCATTAAGAATAATTATGCTCTTTGACTTGATTTTTTAGAGCTTTTATATTTTTTGGTTATAGATTTAGGTGACTGATTCAATACCTGTATCAGACTGTACTTTTACTGTTTTTTTTTTTTGGTCTTGCTTCGTTCCTCTTTTTTCTCTTTTTTTTTTTTCTTTTAAACCCTTCAAAGGTGAAATATGTGACATTTTGGGTGACCTATAACAACAGTTTTTTGTACCAACCGATAGATCCACATCAGTTTACTACTTTTTTTTTTTTTTTTTTGTTTTTGCTAGTACCAACTGACAAATTATTCAATTCAATTCAATTCAATTCAAATTATGTCAGTTTACTACTTAATGTACCTAAATGTAACATTACATTGTTACTTTTGTGATTCCATTGATTCACATTAAATTTTATTGTTAGTACGAACTGACAAATTATGTCAGTTTACTACTTAGGTATTTAAATGTAACACTACATTGTTACCTTTGTGATTCCATTGACACATTTTTTTATTGTTAGTACCAACTGACAAATCATGTCAGTTTACTACTTAATGTACCCAAATGTAACATTATGTTGTTACTTTTGTGATTCCATTGATTCACATTAAATTTTATTGTTAGTACCAACTGACAAATTATGTCAGTTTACTACTTAGGTATTTAAATGTAACACTATATTGTTACTTTTGTGATTCCATTGATTCACATTAAATTTTATTGTTAGTACCAACTGAACACTATGTCAGTTTACTACTTGGGTACTTAAATGTAACACTACATTGTTACTTTTGTGATTCCATTGATTCACATTTTTTTATTGTTAGTACCAACTGACAAATTATGTCAGTTTACTACTTAGGTATTTAAATGTAACACTACCTACACTGCTACTTTAGTGATTCTTTGATTCACATTTCGTTAGCACCAACTGACATTATCATGTCAGTTTACTACTTTCAGACCCCATTGTTACTTTTGATTTCTTTGATTCACTTAAGTAGGTACCACCCAAATCTGTTTACTGCTTCATATATAATTTCCAAAGAATTTGGAATCAAAATCATGATAGTATCCACCGACAAAATTGGTTGATACTACCCAAGATAAATACTTTAGTTTCGAGAATACCACCCCGACACTACTAAGTAAGTACATATACGTCACAACTGGAACATATACGTCACCCAGTTTAAATCCAGACTCCATGCTACTGAGAATTCCTAATGGAATAGTCAACAACACTGCTCGACCCGAGAATTGAACCCGAGACCCCAAACTTAACAGTTACGCTTGCAACTGCTAGACCGAGGCAGTCAAATCTAATATTATGATTAGGGTGGGTACCTTTTTCTATCTTAGAAATGTTAGTTGAACCAACATAATTTTTTTTTTTTGGGGGTATTCTGTTTATTATACTATAAGTAGGACTTAACGTCTGTATAAACTTTGTTTACTTGCGAACAAATTATGTTCATTTTTAGATTGTGATATAACAATGTAGGCAGTCCCACACATATTCCCAACACTAATACCCGTAGGTATCTTGTTTTTTTTTTTTTTTTTTTTATATTGTCAATGACATTTTAACTAAATTACGGTTTATCTATAACTTTTAGTGCTTAAAAGTAACAAACTCTTTAGTGCCGGTTATCGATCAACCTACTACTGGAATTATTATGGAATAGGAATTAGGAATTAATCATTCTTTCGGAATGCGTAGGTATCATAATATTATGATTTGATAACATCTTCGTGCCCCGGGTACTTACAATTTGTATATCATAATCGTCGTACGGTCTAACAGACAAACAAAACAAAATGTAGTATATATCTTAATCTAAAATAGGTAACTAATTACATATGCAAAGTTCATTTAAATTATTTGTTTATGTACGTCTTATTTTTTTTTATTTTTTAGCAATGTACCTTCGAGTTTACGCACATTTCTTATCCTTTCCTTCCCATAATAATTATTATGATAGATCAGGTGCTTACCTACCCGTAGACTCGTCGCCACTTGTGACGTCCCAGTACTGGCGTCACAGGGGTAAGTAAAACAAACACTGGATTTCCAAGTGGTCGTGCCGCACGCACGTCCGTCTAGGCCGACGGCTGAGTAACGAATGCCCGTGCGCCACGACCTAGTTTATTAGTATACGTCACACACACATAACAACTTGTTTCTCTGGAACGTACTAGACAGTTCTACGTCTTAATTTTAATATTTGAAATCATTGAGCGGCTTGATCCAGCCAGCGCTTACAAAACTGTTTGAGGTTAGTCCTCACAGTAAAACCTCTACAGTACATGGTCCTATAACAGTATTTTTTTTTCTTTTGTAAATTACAAACTTATAAATAACAAAATTCATCCATTCCAAGATCATTTATTAGCTTCCACCTTCTAAAGTGTTCAAACTATGACTGATCTCAGCCAGTTCTGGTAAGCGCTGACCCTGACGAACATGTCGGGTGCTCCGCGGGCGCAGGAGAAGCCCCACGACACGATACCGAACTGCTGGCCGTTGTCGGCGCGGCGCAGAGCACTGCCGGAGTCACCCTGGAATACATAGAAAGAGATTTCAAGCTGGATCTATACCAACATTATGAAGCTGATGAGTTTGTTTTTAACCGACTTCAAAAAGAAGGAGGTAATCAATTCAACGGTATGTTTTTTTTTTTTTTTTTGTGTTTTTACGCGATTACTCCGCCAATTGTGGACCGATTTTCAAAATTCTTTTTTTGTTCGAAAGGAGATACTTCAGGAGTGGTCCCATTGTCACCATGTCAGGATCTGATGATTGGATCCTGGAGAAATCGAGGGAAACCCTCAAATTTTATAGGCCTACACATCGTTTTTCGCAAATTTTATGAAGTAATTTAAGTACGATAGCTTGCCTTTTAAGTTCTGTCGTTTAAATGTTTGCCGCGAATTTCGAATTTGGAATTGTTCAATATTCAAAATTATTGGAATTTAGAATATCGAATCAATTGAAAATTTTAAAATAAATTCAATTGTTTAGTCACAGCGTTGTTTTGAACCTGTTATAGTACAGGATCCGTATATAGAACGACCTTCACCGATCGAGTAACCGGACGAAATGTGTTTTTTATGAATTAAAATATGTTGAAGAATATGACGGTGATGGGTTGCCTCATAAAATCCTGTCAAGGATATTTTTAATTAATTTTATAAAAGGTTATTTTTTTTCAATACCTTCACCGATAGAGTAACCAAAGAAAATTAACACCAATTGAAAGTCCGAAGTCTACAGAATATGCTAACGTAGGGTTGCCTACCTTTTTCTTGTCAAGGGTATAGGGTTGCCTAATTTGAACAGGTGATAAAAAAATGCTACCTTCACCGATCGAGTAACCAAATAAATTATATATCAAAATAAAGACATTTTTTTTACGAATACGATGGTATACGGTTGCCTATGAAAAACTTGTCAGAAATTAGGGTTGCCAAGCGTTGAAGTTTCAAAATTTTAGACGGTTGGAAGCACATGAGTAGATAAACGGACTAAGCTTCTTAAGAACGAGCAAAATTGTTACCTATTTTGGTAGGGTTGTCACAATAGGGTAGACAAATTAAACAAAAATATATTAAATAGCTTTATTATTCAGTATGATAGAATTGAATCAAATAATTTAATTCAACTAAGCCAATTACAGGCAATTTTGAATTGTCAAAAGACATTTTTAAAGGTGTTTGGTCACCAATATATTAGAGACCAAACACCTACCTTCAAGAGGGCGCGCATTGTCAAATAGACCGCGCTTCGTACCACTTTATATACCGCCCGTTCTTACCTTATAGTAGCCATACACCATCCTGCCTATCGTACGATCGCGGATCGATTTGACGCTTGTAATTGTTTCAAATTGGCAGTTCGTCCATATACACCATACACTATACTGCCTATCGTACGATCGATTTGACACAACTTCAAATCACTTTCTACTTCAACTTTATAGCTAGATCTGGCTATTATTCGGTGACGACAGCTACAATTTTATAAAATTTGTGGCTAAAGTTTTTAGCTACTTTTTCTAGCACCATTTCATTTGTATTTCCATACAAGTACAGACCAGTAAATAGGCAACGAAGGATGAATAACAGACCGAACAGACCGAATAATTTTCGACCTTATCGACATTTAAAATTTAGTTTGTTTTTCTCACATTCTCGTTAGCTAACATTGCTCCTTCATTAAAATCCGGTGTTTGCATATATGTCAATAAGGTCGAAAATCGCTTGAAGGTCGGAAAACATTTGCTTAACGATAGCAAGTTAAAAAACAGGTGCAAGGGATTTTCGACCTTATCGACATTTAAAATTTAGTTTGTTTTTCTCACATTCTCGTTAGCTAAAATTGCTCTTTCATTAAAATCCGGTGTTTGAATTAGTGTCAATAAGGTCGAAAATCGCTTGAAGGTCGGAAAACATTCGCTTAACGATAGCAAGTTAAAAAAAAGTGGTGCAAGCAATTTTCGACCTTATCGACATTTAAAATTTAGTTTGTTTTTCTCACATTCTCATACGTTAACATTGCTTCTTCATTAAAATCAGGTGTTTGCATAAATGTCAATAAGGTCGAAAATCGCTTGAACCTTTTTTTAACTTGCTATCGTGGTCCCTTGACACCTCTCAAGTTTTTAATCGTATTTTGGTTTAAAATAAAATGAATAACACTTTTTTTATAAAAAAAAATCCTAGAACTAAAACTATTTAAGTTCATCATCATCATCATCAGCCGGAAGACGTCCACTGCTGAACATAGGCCTCCCCCTTAGACCGCCACGCCGAACGACAATTCGCCACTTGCATCCATCGGCTGCCCGCGACCCTCACGACGTCGTCGGTCCACCTAGTGGGAGGCCTGCCTACGCTGCGTTTTCCGGTCCGTGGTCGCCACTCGAGAACTTTTCTTCCCCATCGGTTGTCAGTAAACTATTAAAGTTACACAAGAACAAAAGTTTGATTTCACAAAAATTGCAATAACTTGAAAACTACTAGACCGATCTTCATGAAACAACTTGTGAATCTATTTTTGTAATGAAACACAGCCCTTTTAAATACTTTAATTGAAAAACATACGTAAACAAAAAAGTGAGTTTTCAAGTTACGTAATAATCTAAGTTTTAAACTTTTACAATTTTCCACTAAAAAACTTATCTAATTAGAAACTAATAAGAACGTACAAGATAATCTAATAAGAATCGAATATATACACAACACAATCACTGGATTCTGATTAGAAAACACTTGTCTTAAAAAAATCACCTTACAAATCACACTTGCACCCCTTGTCGTTGCGTGGGTCTCGTCGCCGACAATCACCTTCATCATATGCCAAATTTCAGTTCCAGAGGAGGAATTTTTCGGACCACATAATATGCCTCGTTGACTGGACTATTGGAATGGGTATCTACGGTACTTTCACAGTTATTATTTCTTGTGACTGGGCACCATAACTATTTTTGTACTAACTTTATTTTATGTCTTTTGACAATTCGAAATTGCCTGTAATTGGCTTAGTTCAATTAAATTATTTGATTCGATTCTATCATACTGAATAATAAAGCTATTTAATATTTTTTTGTTTAATTTGTCTACCCTATTGTGACAACCCTACCAAAATAGGTAACAATTTTGCTCGTTCTTAAGAAGCTTAGTCCGTTTATCTACTCATGTGCTTCCATACCGTCTAAAATTTTGAAACTTCAACGCTTGGCAACCCTAATTTCTGACAAGTTTTTCATAGGCAACCGTATACCATCGTATTCGTAAAAAAAATGTCTTTATTTTGATACATAATTTATTTGGTTACTCGATCGGTGAAGGTAGCATTTTTTTATCACCTGTTCAAATTAGGCAACCCTATACCCTTGACAAGAAAAAGGTAGGCAACCCTACGTTAGCATATTCTGTAGACTTCGGACTTTCAATTGGTGTTAATTTTCTTTGGTTACTCTATCGGTGAAGGTATTGAAAAAAAATAACCTTTTAAAAAATTAATTAAAAATATCCTTGACAGGATTTTATGAGGCAACCCATCACCGTCATATTCTTCAACATATTTTAATTCATAAAAAACACATTTCGACCGGTTACTCGATCGGTGAAGGTCGTTCTATATACGTATCTTAGACTATTAGGTCACCTATAAAAATGAATTTGACTAAGGAAAACGTCCGCGCAATAATTTTCTACAACTTCCGAAGAGGCCTAACGCGGTTTCAATGTTTCGAAGAGGTAAAATCTGTGTTCTATGACGAAGCCCCATGCCTGCGGACGGTCGAACGCTGGTATTTGGAATTTCAGCGTGGACATACCAGTTTTAATGACAAATCACGTGAAGGACGTCCAAAATCCGCATTCACTGAAGATAACATCGTTGCTGTGAGAAAACTAATACTCGAAGATCGTCATGTGACATATCGGGAGATAGAGGCGGTATTAAGCATTTCAGGGACAACTATTCAGAAGATCTTGCATGACGCTCTTGGTGTGAGAAAGCTAGTTTCCCGTTGGATTCCGCATTCACTATCTGATGATCATAAGGCGACCCGCGTTAGTTGGTGTAAGAGAACTCTTTAAAGGTTCAACCGAGGAGAGTCAAATCACGTCTACGACATTATCAGTGGTGATGAATCTTGGATATATGCCTACGATCCTGATTCCAAACAACAATCCACAATCTGGGTCTTTCAAGACGAGCCTAAGCCGACGAAAGTTGTTTGCTCTCGAAGCACTTCAAAGAAGATGGTGGCTACTTTCGTAGCAAAAACCGGTCATGTTGCGACGATTGTTTTTGAAGATCGTAGAACAGTTAATGCAGAGTGGTATACCACAGTTTGCTTACCCCAAGTCATCGCCGAACTTCGAAAGTCCAACCCCAAGCGTCGCATCATCCTACATCACGACAACGCAAGCTCACACAGCGCTCGTCAAACAATTGAGTATTTGAAGCAGGAAAACGTAGAAATTCTTGATCATCCTCCATACAGTCCTGACCTAAGCCCTAACGATTTCTTTACATTTCCCACATTTAAAAAATCTCTTCGTGGTCAAAGGTTCCAGTCCGGTGATGAAGCTGTCGACGCTTTCAAATCAGCTGTAGTGAACACCCCTACTTTGGAGTGGAATAAATGCTTTAATAACTGGTTCGAGCGAATGGAAAAGTGTATAAAACTACGTGGTGAATACTTTGAAAAGCAATGAAAGGTATTATAAGGTTCTATTTGTTTTTTTTTCTTCAAACGACAAAACTTAAAAGGCACGCCACGTATTTGCGTATTGTAATCATCATCTCGTGTAGCTGAGCTGATGATGGAAGGTACAACTCCTCTAGTAAGGACTTGGCATCGACTGATATAATAAATTAAGTTTGTGTTCGCATATCTCTGCTCAGTAATTCTTTTTTTGTTGTACCTACTAGGTATCGCTCAACTTAGGGAATACTGCAAGTTTCATCAAAATCGGTTCAGTAGTTTTTGAGATAGGGAATTATGAATGTAAGAGATTTTAACGATGTTACGAGTATTACCGGTATTACGGATTACAAATTTCTAGTGCTCATTTATGAAAATGATGTACTCGTATTTGACAAGAATTGTGGTTGAATATTTAAAGTAAAAAGAATAAAATAAAAACTTTTTCAAAAAAAAAATGTAACCGCCTTCAAAAGCAACCACAAAAAAGGGTAAAATAACCTTCAAAACTTTTCTTTCGGAAGTCGGTGGCAAAAAGACAATGAAATTAATAAAAAAAAGTCACCGACTTCCGAAAGAAAAGTTTTGAAGGTTATTTTACCCTTTTTTGTGGTTGTTTTTGAAGGCGGTTACATTTTTTTTTTAAGTTTTTATGTTGAATGCGCTAATCTAAGGAACTACTGGTTCGAATTGCAAAATTCTTTTGTGTTGGATAGTCTATTTAAAGAGGAAGGCTATAGGCTATATACAGGATGAATTTTTCAACTGGGCGTGGATGGCTATATCCGAAACTATGAAGAATATCGAAAAACGTTGAAATGAGTCTCGAGACATCAGATTTTTATGAAATCGCTTCTTTTCTAGGTTACTTCTAAACATTCGCAGTTTGGATGGATGTTACATGTTAGTAATTCAAACACGTCAGAATGGCTGAACGGATTTGGATGAAAGGCGATCGGCAGGGTTGTATGGGAGTTTCGTACACCTAATAAAATATCGTGTTTTGAGATATTTTTTGTTTTAATTGGTAGTCAATACGATAGGCAAGCCCTTATAAAATTCTTAGATTTTTAGAAGTTGGTACCTAAAAGTTATTACAAGTTTTATTTTTGAGGTTAAGTCCCAATAAATATTATTACGTGTAAGGACATAAACATTGTTTTGGTGAAAAAGGGTGTTGTAGATAGCTGGTGCTATTTTTGTAGTGTGTTACTTATCCTTACATTGGAAAATTGACATGAGAATTGTATCTATTCAGTAGGGTGCTTTAGGTGAAACCTACGTCCAGCAGCGGTCTGCAATAGTTTGATGAATGATGATGTGCTGATGGAGTTTTGAGTGTGGGTAAATAAATAAAGCAACTTTGTTTTTGTAGAAACATACATTTATTTTATTGTACTTAGAGTTACTTAATTTATTCTTAATATTACTTCATCTAGGAATGGGGCAAGTCGGGTCATATGTTTTCGTTTAATAAATTATTAATTATGGTGGCACTATCGTTTGTAGTGGCACTATATGGTCCGCTTACATCTATAATGTATCCATCAGAGGCACAGAGGATAAATGGCTTTAATAAATTCCTTTATTTATGAAGGGAATATGTATCCTTTTGGAACAAGTGATTAAGTACTACTTTTTTTGTGTATAATTATATACACAAAAAAAGGTGCATTAGACTCACCAAAAATGTGATCGGCAATGTATGTATTTCTTGCTGCCACTTGCTCCCTTCTTAAATGAGCAAAACCAAGAAATAATCAGTTAGCAATATATTTCTTGCTACAGACATTAATGTCTCTAGGGTCCTTCTCGGAACTTGAAATATACATGACAATCTGTCCCCTGAATCCCCAGTTCTTAATTTACATAATAAGACTGTTAATACAAAACTACCCCGATGCATATTCTTAAGCCTCGGTGTTACATCTAATATTTGATGATGTTGTTGTTTATTTATGCCTATATAATACTGAACTTGGTCATCGGGGTAGTTTTGAATATTCTCATAAGAGATGTTACATAACCCTTCCATTAATATAAAAATGATCAATATGTGTGTGGAAGTAAAATCAAAATCAAAGTATTTATTTCAAGTAGGCCAGTTACAGGCACTTTTGAATTGTCATAGACAATCAAAGGAATATTATTAAACACTACAAAAGTTATGGTGCTACAGTCCCAGTCACAAGACATAAAAACTGTGAAAGTACCGTAGATGCCCGTTCCAAGAAGTAGATCTCTATGGAGAAGAACGTGCAAGAAACTCCATGGACACTCTTTTTAGATCGCCAGAATAATTACAGAACCTTTGTTACATCATTCATTTGAGGTGGTACATTATGTGAGAACGATGTAGCAAGTTTTTGATTAAAAGTGTCCAGAGTAACAATTAAAACAAAGACAATTCAAAAACAAAATGATCAATAATTATTAAAATAAACCGTGGCAACTAAGAGATGACCAGTCTCAACTGACAGCGCCCGTTCACGAACATGACACATGCATCAGCACCATTCAGCTCAACCATTTTGGAGGGAGCTAAATGATCCGACACACGCGCCACCATCAGCGAGACATTTGAGTGAGCATGACACACTCTCAGCCGCCAGGGTCATTCAAGTCAACAAGAGACGTAGGTACTCAGTGAATGACAGCTCTGAAGTACATAGTACTCACACAATGCCGTAAAGCTATTAAGGCTATACTCAACAGTATAAAGGTTTTCATAATTAGCCTCCTGTCTATGTAAGGAGC
This sequence comes from Agrotis clavis, assembly GCA_954870645.1. Lineage (NCBI taxonomy): Eukaryota > Metazoa > Arthropoda > Insecta > Lepidoptera > Noctuidae > Agrotis > Agrotis clavis. The sequence continues at coordinate 23,458,983 of OX940930.1, forward strand.
AAATACAAGCACCTCTTGGTATAAAATATTGATACCTAACCAATACATATTGCCTGGTTTCTTCAGGCACAATAATTCGCTCTGGTTCCATGCACTCTCGGAAAATGCAATGCCTTGGTGTCTCAGCTGCTCTTCTTATATTGGGCAACACAATATGTTGGGGTCTTTCTTCTGGTTCTTCTGGAACATTGAAGCTCAAATCTCGAGCTTGGCCCCAGCAAACTCCACAAACTTCATTCATGGATAACATCTGTAAATATAAATAACATTGATGAAACAAAAATTAAACACCTGTGTGTAGTGTTTAATTTTTGTTAAACTTATTTTAAGACATAAATTGCGCCCATCATGGCCAAGTTACAAAATAGTTCTTGACATACAATTATTGATTTTCACCTTTCAGAAAACCTTTACCAAACATATCGATGCTTCCGACAACAAAGGTCGTAAACACCAAAATAGCACTTTTGGTAATCAACGAAAAACAAAAAATAATTTCATTTTTGGCTTATATCTTTATAACTTTAAAAGTTGTAAAATTGTGTTCTATACAAGAAATACGTAAAATACGATGGTGTTTCATAATATATTATTGCTATTTATGTCAAAGCCTTATTTTAAAAGTTAGCTTGGACATACACCCCAGAAAATTCAAGAAGTTGGTATTTACGACCACTAACAAATCAATGGAGAACGATTTGTCTAACGGAAGTTAGAAGTATGCACCAGTTTTTAAATACAATAGTTCTGGGTTTGGTTTTAAAAACCATATACTGAAATAAAAATGAGTGTAAACACCACGATCTGATGCGATGGTATGTAACAAACATGGAAATATCTGAAGCAAATCAATGAATTTAAGACTGTAAGTTGAGTTTTCATTACTTGTAATAAAAACAATAAAATAAAACACAAATTGACATAATTAAAAATTATACCTTTAGGACCTGGCAGGTCCTAAAGGTATAAAAAACACTTAAGTAAGTATATTATAGGCATCGTCCCGTATAATTTAATCAAGCGTTTGTTACAAGATGCCTATAGTGTTCTACCTCCAACGGCGTACCTAACCAGCTAGACGTAATTCAAAATGTTAAGTAATCATTTTGTTTCATTGATTTCAAGAAGATTTTATAATCGCGACAATTTTTTAAAACGTATTGATAATGAATTACAAAAAAAATATAAGTAAACATTCTACCAAGCTTACTGCTCTAATAATTTTAATAAACAATACCCATTTTCACCAACACCCTTAAAAATTTAGGTAGTTCATCTTTCTAGATCTTGTTTGTTCGGAAAGCTTCTGTACTATGGTCTACCTAACTTTTAGTGTCGTTGGTGAAAATGGGAAAGTGTTATCGACAAGATAATAAAAAAGTAGATGCAAAACATAATACGACGACGAGTTATAGAAAATCAGGTCTTCAAATTTCTGATTAATAATCTTCTGTCATTGGATAGAAGATTATTAACCAGAAATTTGAAGACCTGATTTTCTGATAGAAGATAATTAATCAGAAATTTCATCTTCCTCGTCAGTCTCAGGAAGAGTATCAATGACATTATGAGACTGACAAGGAAGCTGTTTGTATTCGGCATGAAACCGTTTGTGTATTGTCCCCTGATCACACTATCGTTGCAGATCTTTGTATTTAGCTGCGGTAATTGGTAGTTTATCCGTATATAGCTGTTTTGGAGTCAACTGCTTTACTTGATTATATTGCAATTCTACATTTCTTCTGTATTTTCTTTTGATTTATTCTTCCCTTTTCCCTTTCTTTTACGCTTGACATCTTCGAACAACTTGATTCGATGTGTAATTGCATCTTCTTTCATTGAATACTTGAGTTCTATTTGGTTTAAATTGGTCTTTCTGAAAGTTGCTACTCTAATGTTTCTCCAATTAATATTCTTTAAGGTTTCCCAAAGTATAGTATTTCTTTCTTTTTTCTTATAGTACGACCTACATAATTCAATTTTCAAACTAATTCTCCAAGACCAAGTGACATTACGACAATTGTTTCTCAGCAGAGCTTACGTTTTAAAAATGATTGTGGGGTGTAATTACAATTAATTATGTATTCATGTTTTTACGACCGACAGCTGTTTGTACGTTGCATTATACGACCTGCACGGTTATTCGGTTCTAAGCAATATGAGTTATACATACCCTCTTTTCTAAAAAATCTTGATTATACTAGTAAAAATTTTGGGTGTAAAAGTATTTTTTTTAGGCGAATATTTTTTTCACATTTTTAGATCGACGCAGCGCCAAAAATTAAGTAGGGCTGCATTCCTAACTCATTTTCGCCAAAATGGCGTTTACGACATTTGTTGCCGGAAGCATCGATATATTATCTATGTTGTGTTAATATGAGTGAATAGATTTATTGCTCACTGAAGTAGAGAAGAAGGGCTATGTGACAATCGAAAAATCAGTATCCTTTTGTTGTTAGTAACAAGCCAACATCATGACTGTCCCAGATTTAGCAACGTAAAATAGTATGAAAAAAAAAATTGCCCACACTAGGAATTTCTCCTGCCGTGGGTGCGTTTACAAACATAGAAACTCACATACACAAACATTCAAACCCGGAAAAACTACTTATAGATCATTCAAATATTTGTTCCGTGCGGGGATTGAACCCGTGACACACAGCACAGCAGTCCAATTGCCCTTTGCATGACACGTATTTCTAAGCTAATTACTATTAATATAATTATTATTTCATAATATACCTGCTGGTGCTCCAACAAACGAGCAGTATTATCGGGATTCCACTCTTGATCTGATGTTGGAGAGGATAGACTCTGACCACATACAGCACACATAAAATCAGAATGATCACCCTCCAGATGGTCAGGTTCAACGGGTTGAATATCTTCATTTGGTGAAACAACCCTTGTTCTTCTAGCTCTTAGCCAACACGGCACACAAGCTTCATCTTCAGAATGAAGCTAAAATAAAAAATATAAATAAAGAAAAGCTTGCATTTAAAAATACATGGTATTAGTGAAAAAATATTTACATTCACTTATTTCTTAGTTTAAATCAAATCAAGATACCTAATTGTTATAGTTATAATAGGTACATGTTATTATACCTCTCGTGGTTGGATCCAAGTAGCAACTGTGTTAGCCATTCTTTGTTCTTCTTCATTTGCACCTTCAATCAAAATCCTGCGTCGACTGATTCTTAGTATGGACCGTCCGCATACAACACAAACACTTTGATGGCCTATGCATCTCCTCGTCATATTATCAGAAGAATGTGGATGAGTAGCCAGCTGCCAACGTGCATGGCAAACATGGTCAGCAGGTGTTATCTGGAAATAATGAAGTGACTTTGAGTATGGTTCAACATTGCTTTATATGACTATGACAATCATACTAACAGAGAAATAACTATTACAACAGTGTTATGCAAACCAAGTTAGGCAACCAAGTGTTAGGCAAGTAAACAATACATGTAAAAGATCACTTATGTGTTTGATAATGTACAAACACAAATGGTCGTTTACAGGACAAATTGTATACATTTTCAACAGTGTTTGTTTCTTTTTTTTTCAAATAATGTTTAGATTAGTTTTAGTTACATACATTTACTATGTGATCGCGTAGTCTATACGGCAAGTCTACGTTTTAAAACGTAAAAGTTATCACTTCGTAACTTGCACACTCGTACGCAAAATGTTATTTGGAAACTACTTACATCTTTAGGATATGTCCACAGCCGAATAGTATTGACATGTCTTCACTCTCATCAGATAAAGCGTGCCTTCTTATTCGCGACAAGCGAACGTTGCAATTGATGCATTGTAAACTCGTCATTTTAAAGCACGTTCGCACACAGCACAATTAATAAAGCGTCCTTTCACGAAAGTACTATCAACAGATAGAGTACGGAGGAGCAGCGGCTCGATTCATCGTAAAAATGGCCAGATAATTTGCTAAATTGCTCAGATGCAGTTACAAAACACAGACCAAAACAGCAAAAAACTGAACAGACCATGGATGACAGATGACAGAGACTTAAAAAGATTTCCGTAACCTGTCAAAAAAATAATTGCCAACACAAAAAAATACTGATGGTAAAAAGATTCCTTTCATTAAATAGTTAATTATTAAGATTGTATGCAATAATTATTCATTTTAAGGTATAATGTGTAATTGGTTAATTATATTTACTATTATTTCTATTTTTAAATAATTATTTATCATTTCGAGCCTCGTTATATTTTACAAATGGCAATTTCTAAAAACAGAACTACTATTAGTTGCGTTTAGTTTATGATTATATTACGTTTAATTACTTGAATCTTTTAATTGATATAATTCATTAATGCAGACTTCTAAAAACACTAATGTGTCATGAAAATGAATGGTTTAGTTGCCTTAATAAATGGTAAAAATTCTAACACAAAACACCAAAAAAGTATGTTGTACGAATCCTGCCGATTGCCTTTGGTACTGGACTTATCTCAGCATACTTTAGATTATCATCTCAGTGTTACATATCAGGATAATTCCCGATATTTGCGCGGATAACGCCACGCGCATAAACTACACTCGTGAGCAAAAGTATAGAATCACTTTCTTGGAATAAATCCGGGATAGTTCCTTAAATAAATTTTAAGATAATGAAGGAAATACTCACGTTGCAAACACCAACCCCAGTGGAGTGCAGGGTGCAGATCTCAATGTGAGGCTCCACGTGCAAGCTACTGTTGAACTCGACGGAGGCGCGCACCACGCGGTCCACACAATCATAGCCTCCGATGGTTTTCAGCTGCAGTTCCAGGAGACTAGCAGAAGAGGCAGCGTTGGCCTGGACCAGTGCCGGATTTATGTTTTTTATGAGTGTAGGCTACTTTATTTCCGCCGCCCCATGTACTTACATACCTTTCAAAAATAATAATTTTCCATTTTTAGTAAAGAAGGCCTTACAGTTATATAAAATTAGAATTAGTCATTAAGAAGGAGCGTAATGAAATAAAAATCAAGATATACATTTTTTTTACGGGCCTTTTTATTAGCAAAATCATTAATAATATCATCATAGTTTATGGTGTTCATAGTCTCGGCTTCTATGTAGAGAAGAGCTAGAGAATTCATTTTTTCTTGAGACAATGAAGACCTTTGATAATTCTTTACGCGTTTTAAACAGGAAAAAAACCGGCCAAGAGCGTGTCGGGCCACGCACAGTGTAGGGTTCCGTAGTTGCCACCATGGCCACCTTCCAGCTCCATCATTAGACCCTGGAAAACATCGAGTGCCAAAGTCCATGCGAAGAAAAATCAAATGACCCTAAACTCGAAGGGATTGTGTTATTGTATTACAAAGATCCCATGGCCACCTTCCAGCTCCATCATCAAAACCTTTTATAATATCCAGCACCAAAGTCTATGTAAAGACGAATCAAATGAGCCCAAACTCGATGGGATTGCGATATTGTATTACAAAGATCCCATGGCTACCTTCCAGCTCCATCATAAGAGCCTGGAAAACATCCAGTACAAAAGCTTATGTAAAGACGAATCAAATGACCCTAAGCTCAGTAGGATTGAGTTGTTGTATAAGAAAGAACTCATGGTTACCTTCCAGCTCTATCATCAGACCATGGACATCATCCATCCAGTATCAATGTCTATTTAATAAAGACGACTCTAGTGAGCCGAAACTCGACGGGATTGAGTTGTTATCAAATCGCTTCAAGAATGATTTAAAATTTAAAGAGTTCCCACGACTTCTCCAGGATTCCATCATCAGATCCTGACTTGATCATGGGACCGATTGGAAGGTGTACTCTTTCAATGAAAAGAAGAATTTTCAAAATCGGTCCAGGCGTCTTTGAGAAATCGGGGAAAATACATAAAAAAAAGATTACGACGAATTGAGAACCTCCTCCTTTTTTTGAAGTTAGTTATAAACAGTTGACAATAAAAACCTACCTATCCCCAAAACATACCCACCTATTATAGCTGTAAAAATAAACTTGACAAACTTAGATTTGCAGTTGAAGAACATGTTCTCCGATACATTTTGTTTAGGAAAATATGTTATCCAAGTACGTTTTATAAGTTGGTCGATTATTACTCGTAAACTTATAAAGCCTACTTAGTCATGATAATTTTCTTTTAAATTTCGTTTTAATACTACTATCGTGAATTTTTTCACACCCCCAAATATAACCGTTTAGCTGGTAGAGGGGGGGGGGACACTCGAGTCGAGCAAAAATTTGCACTTTAAAGCTTAATATTTCACAAACGAATCTTTTATCAAAAACCGGCCAAGTGCCTGTCGGGCCACGCACAGTGTACTGTTCCGTAGTTGCCCATCAAAATACTTATGCGAACTAACTAAACTGATTCGCTGAATTTAATTTTAAGAAAAAGAATTTTCAAAATCGGTGCAGGAGTCTTTGAGAAATCGGGGAAAACACATAAAAAAAAAGATGACGACGAATTTAGAACCTCCTCCTTTTTTTGAAGTTAGTTAATAATAGTTGACGATAAAAACCTACCTATCCCCAAAAAACATACCGTAAAAACATACCTATTAAAGCTGTAAAAATAAAGTTGACAAACTTACATTTGCAGTTGAAGAACATGTTCTCCGATACATTTTGTTTAAGAAAATATGTTATCCAAGTACATTTTATAAGTTGGTCGACTATTACTCGTAAAGTTGTAAAGCCTACTTAAACATGATAATTTTCTTTTAAACTTCGTTATAATTATATACTACTATTGTGAATTTTTTCACACCCCCAAACATAACCGTTTAGCTGGTAGAGGGGGGGGACACTCGAGTCGAGCAAAATTTAGCACTTTAAAGCTTAATATTTCACAAACGAATTTTTTTATCAAAAAATTACAGCTTTCTAGTACTGGGCGTCTCTGAGCTAAGCTGCGGACAGACGGACGGACGGACCGACGGACATGTCGAAACTATAAGGGTTCCTTGTTGACTACGGAACCCTAAAAACTCCTTTCCCCAGAACAATTTGTAGCAGGAGTGGAAAGTGCAATGCGGAGAGCTATATCCAAGTTAGGGTATACATTAGGCAGACTTTGATTCCTCAAAAAAGTTGAGAGACTGAGTAGTGAGTTTGATTCAGGCTTCACTGCACACTCTGCAGTTTTATCAGAGGAAATGTGACTTTGAAAATGCACACATTCTTGAATCAAATCGTCCTCTAAATCATTGGTATAATATTTTACGAGAGACTGAGCTTTTTCTGTAACTGAGAGAATCATGAGAAAATCAGTGGACGTGTTTGACTTTTATCCTCTTAAATCGAGTGACCGTCCTCTGAAATCTGCCGCCCCTAGGACGCTGCCGCCCCTAGGCCGCGGCCTATGCGGCCTATTTATAAATCCAGGACTGGCCTGGACAAAGAATTTATTTAAGAATTGACCGTTGACAGCAAGGTTAATACAAATTATTGAAAGGAGTGTTTCCAAAGCAATTTTGATAACACTGAATTCAGTTTTTGGCCCTCGATATTTGGAACATAACTTCTTTGAATGATAAATTCAGTCATTATGCCATGAAATCAGGTTACATCAAAGCCGCAATGGTTTGAAACTTAGCAACAGAGGGTACGGAAACCCAATCTTTAATATTATGGTCGTTAAATCATTTATTCCTTATGTCCATAATGTGCTTTCTCACATGCCGCGTCAGATCGCACCACGTTGCCTTTACAGAGATTGCATCGACAGATCCTGTCGCCGGGACGGATCGCGCTCTGTGGGTTATGGCCTTAAATTACTGATGAGCCCTCCTAGAGCAGGGCAGGAGGGACTGTCAGACTTGTACTGACTAAAATCCACGGTGTCCTTCAATAGCCCTAACGTTCCGGTATTCATTCGTTCTACGACAGCGAAGGTTTTAAATTACTTAGATTTAACTCACACTAGTCCTGCCCCAACCAGCAACTACAGACCGGACACCATTGCCGATGAAGGAGTACGTGATGGGCACGGTCTTTACACGCTTCGTGAGGGCCACTTTGAAGGAGGTGATGAGGATGCCCAGGTCGTTCTTGATGGTGGTCGCGACGTAGTGGGGGTGGGTGATGTTGCGTTGTATTCTGTAGGTGGTGCCGCCCCTGTTCCAGTGGTTGGTGCCCACTATGGCACGGAGGGAGCTGCGGGGAGAGGAATAGAAATGATCTAACTAGTTTCTACGACAGGTTGGATATTTGGACTTGGACAGATGGATGTAACTCAATAACGTCAGAGCGGCAGAACGAATCTTGGTGTTTGGCACAGAGGTACCTATGTAGATTATAGTTTCGATTAACACACTAACGTTTATCACGATAATACGATCCTGTGGTATATTTTGTGAATTAACTAAGTAGGTTAATTATAATTTTTAATACGTTTTTTTAACGAGGTTAATCCTTCTTCATCCAACGCGGGACGGCAAGTAACACAGAAGTCTGAATAAGAGCTGATTATGTGCAATCATCAAGATTAAAATCTGAATAAAGAACTGAGTAACGTCTGAGTAAACACCTATTCAGACTTTATTCAAGCAAAATAGGCCCCAAATTCAAATGCATAAAGCTATTAATAACTTCTGAGTAACATCTGAGCAGGAGCTTTTTAATGGTGAAATCATCTTAATAACTTCTGATTAACAGCTGATATCGCTTTTATTAAGCTCTTACTCATACAATATTCAGTTTATATGCCAATTTCGTTACTGGATTCAGAATTTATTCAGCATTATTTTATTGTTAACAATAATACAGATTTTATTCATACAAATTGTGAAATTAGACAGTCAGAAAATTTTAATGTCGGTTATGGAGTCATTGCATGACAATAAATGGCGAATTTATTAAAACGGTTAGCTAAAGTTTCATTAATTAAGTTATAGGTTTGCTACATGTTAATTCTTAGTGCGAAAATTATTTTGTCGTAAATAGTTTATGATTTTTCCGATTATTTTTAACGCGCCGCTTGAATAATCAAGATAAGTGATTGTAAATATTAATTTCGTAAATGCATGCGCGGTCTGACTAAAATACTTATGGCGAAATTTCTAATTTTAGCAATTCCAATGGAACATATGATAAATCGGATTGAAAATGTTGTAGTTGTAAGATTCAGCATTCAAGTAATCTTGGTGAATTCCTTGTAATTATAATTATTCACAAAAAAAAAATGGCGATCGCATGTTTTGCTTTCATTTTGCTGAATAAAAGTGAACAAAAATCAAGTTAATCAGATCTTGAATAGACTCATTTCAATACGCTAACTTCTGAATAACACTTGAATAGTTGACCACATTTCTAAATTAATTCTAATTTTTAGGGTTCTACATTCAGTGGAATAATCGCTACGAAATAATAATTATAATTCTTTTGTTGTAGATCGATCCTGCAGCGAACTTTATAGTACCTAGCCCATAAAATGAAAACATCATTCTTAACCAGTAAAACATCTACCTAATCATGTAATTGGTAAAAATGAAGGTTTATGCATGCAATAGTCTTGGAAAAATGCCACACTACAATCAATTGGTGCTGATGGACATCAGATGGGAATCCATAATATTTTTGCGATACGACAACTTATTGACAATATACTTTGAGTGATGTTGTGGAAAAGTGAAAAACGTTAAACTAAATTTTTTTGTAGTAAATTTTTCAATCCTATGAATGAGTTGTAATTTATACCTCTCTTGCGCACAGTATCTATAAGTTAAGTTCCAAATGAAAACAAAGTAAAATTAAGTAAATAAATGTATAATATATTTCATTTATTTTAATACAAAAAAACCGAGGGCTACTGAAGTGGCAAACACGCATCCGCAAACACCGCTACTCGAATTTACTCGTAGAAGTGAGTGCTGTGGCTGAAGCGCGCGTCATAGGCGGCGGCCACGTTTTTTGCGCTCTTCAGCCACAGCAGTCGCTTCAACATTCGTATCAAGACAATTGGGAATCAAAAACAATCTGTTTGATTTATTTGATGTACGGAATCCACTTCATTGCACGACAGCTACTCATACTGGCTGAAACTCGGCTCACTTTTTTTTCATACTATTACCACAAATCTTGAACGTTTGCTACTATTGATACTCAAATATATTTTCTTTTAATGTTACCGTGTCAGGTGTCTTTTAAGTTGTTTCCATGATTTTTGCCCCATCTTGATGTAAACAACATGAAAAATATAGCTTACAAATGATTTTAACAAACCTGATATTAAGCTATTTGCGCTGATAAAACGTACCTGCGGTCTTTAATTTGAATAAGAGCCTTAATAGATTTTAAATAAGCTCATATTAAGTTATTTGCGCTAATAAAAATACCTGTGGTGGGTTAATTTGAATACCTAAGTTAGTTTAAAACACACTGTTATGCCGGTGAAAACTTAATAAAAGCCCAAATAATCTTTTCTATTCAGCAGCTGTAAAACATGGCAACTTATCTAGTTAAAGCATGAAATAGTTATTTCACCGTACAATTATTCAGTATCAAGCTGTAAAACGGCATTATCTAATAACTTTATTCAGATTGTTATACATTATTCAGCAATTAGCTGAATCAAATGCTACTAGCTTAGTAATTATTGAATATTAGCAAATCTGATGATTATTCAGATACATGCTTCCATAGAGACTAATAAAGTTCACGTTACATCAAGCTTTAAAACAGCATTATCTAATACCTTTATTCAGATTGTTATACATTATGCAGCAATCAGCTGAAGCAAACGCTACTAGCTTAGTAATTATTGAATAATAGAAATACTGATTATTATTATTCAGATAAATGCTTCCATAGGGACTTTTTTTCAGCTTAACAATACATAGAACGCGTAATACTTAATAATGTTTGTATAATTGTGTAACATATCTTAATAATAAGTTTAAACAAATAAAGTACAAATATTCAGCACCTATTAAGCATTAAGAATTTTACGAGTCCGAATTCAAATTAATACAACATTTAGCTATTTCTAAGGCTCTTATACAAAGGATATCCATTTTTAAACCGTATAGTTTTACAAATGTGTACTGTTATAACGCTTGTGTGTTACTTGGGGAGGGACTGTCAGACTTGTACTGACTAAAATCCACGGTGGCCCTTCAATAGCCCTTTACGTTCCAGGGTCACGGTTACTTGATGAGACAGTCCAGCCAATGTATTATGTATGATAAGATAAATTACATAATCTGATTTAGAATTGATTCTTTATCACAATTATTTCTTACCTTGTAAGAGATCCCCCGGTGTAAACAAAGTTGATACAATGAGCTGCGGTCAAGATCGTACGCTGCGTGATGAGAGAACCTCCGCAGAATAAACTCCTGATCCTGGCACCAGTTGTCAAGGCCACCATGTGTGGGTGGCTACCAACAGCTGCCTGGGAGCCGCCGACAATGCGAACTCTAGCGTCGGTGAGGTCGAAGAAGATGGACATGTCATCGTCAGGTGACAGACTTGGGAGTGCTGTAGAATTGATGGAGGAAGATTAGACTTGTCTTTAGTGCTTATAAGTATTTATTTTTGACAACCAGTCTGTCCAATGGGTATCGTATTACCCAGTTACTGGGTTGTGGAGCTCAGAGTGGCAGTCGCTCGAAATAGAAGTTGTCAACACGTTTGGCGCAGTAGTCGGGACAAAAGTTAAGATTTTCACGATATTATAGTATGTTGCAAACAAAGTCTCAAAATAATGAAGAATTATTCAATTAATAAAATTGAGTAGTCACTGGTCCTACCAAATTAATTCAACATTCAAATCTATGCTGTTAAAGTTTTTATAACACATTTGCTCGTAAAAGGTCTCTTACTGCACCTATTTCAGTATCGTAATGTATCTTATTACGTTAGTGCGTAATGGTAGAGTAAAACGCACGGTTCATCAAGATGCTCCGTCTAAAACGAACGGTACTTTTTTAAATCTTAGCAAAGAGTTTTTATGTCAGAAAAGTCGTCAACGTTTTATGAATAAAATTAACTTTGGGAGATGGAATATAATAAATAAACATTTTATTCTTTAATTTAATTAATTTTGACAATTAATTACAACCATTTATTTGTAATAAAAACACAAAAGTATGAATTTACTATAATAGTAATACTGGCTGTTTTTGTGCCGTTGCCATAAACAAAAGACGCTGATGCGCGCATCGCTAATTTGTGAAAAAGTAAAAATTGTTCCGCGTGCTTTTTCTTTTTGCTGTAATTATTTTATTTATTTACTCACAAATGTGTTATAAAACGTCGTATGACATACGTGCGGTTTGATAATTACAGCCTCTGCTTTCGTATAGCACTCACCTTACGGCTCGTGCTAGCAATATCGCCTCAGCTGTAATTATCAACTTACCGCACTTATATCATAATGTACTATTTCAACACATTTGCTCGAAAAATGCATTTACGAAGCCTGTATACATTGTTCGAAAGTTAAAAATTACGCACCATACGAGCGTGCGGTAAAATAGGTACTCTCACCTAAGTACCTATTTTACGCCACACCCCGTTGTATAGCACCGTGCGTTTTCTTTTTTAATAAAAAAAAAAAATAAGAATTCCACCAAAGAGTTTTACATTATGAGAATAAACAACCTGACTGATCGAACCTCCTTGGAAGCGCTTTTGCTCAATACGTTGTCTCACTTTAACACTAAAGAGTAAATGAGACGAAGGATGTAGTTCAATTTTTCACCTCGTGCATGTGGCGCCATTTGCAAATTCGCGCCATTTTCAAAAATTGTTGCGACTTTCCCACTGATAAATAAACAAAATAATTATATGAGTTCAAGCGAGGAATCTGATATTAATAAGTATGCAATCTAGTTTAGGTACCTTTTTTTTTCTTTTTTAGCGTGGTAAAATCATCAAATGAGTCCTCCAACCCCGGGCAGGGCGGGAGGGACTGTCAGACTTCTACTGACTAAAATCCACGGTGTCCTTCAATAGCCTGTTACGTTCCGGGGTCACGGTAAGGAAATAATCCCGCGACCCCGGCAGGCTTTGGCCCTCTGAGAGGGGGGCCCCGTCATTATGCTGACGCTCTTTGAGGCGCGCGTGGGACACAACGCGCCGTCGACCCAGTTTAGGTACCTGATATTTTGAATGAGGCGCAAATTGCAGAAAACGGTTGTTTTGTTAAAAATAGTCAAATGAAAAAGTTTGTTTATTTACATATTGTACTGTTTCCTCGCAAATGTGTTGAAAAACATTGTATGACACACGTGCAGCAATTGGTATTTACAAACTCGTAACTATGGTAAGCCCTCGGCTTTGCCTCGGGCTTACACTCGTCTACTCGTTTGTAAAAACCAACTTACCGCACTAGTATCATAAATAACTATTATGATAACAGTACATTAAGTAATAAAACAAAATTTATTTAACAGTAGAAAAGTCGCAACAATATTTGAAGTTCCTAATATGAAAATGTCGCGAATTTGCAAATGGCGCCACCTGCACGTGGTGGAAATTAGAACTACATCTTTCGTCTCATTTACTCATAAGTATTAAAGTGAGACAACGTATTGAGCAAAAGCGCTTCCAAAGAGGTTCGATCAGTCAGGCTGTTTATTCTCATAATGTGAAACTCTTTGGTGGAATTCTTATTTTTTTTTATGGAAATTAAAAAAAAACCGTAAAGAAAACGCACGGTGCTATACAACGGGGTGTGCGGTAAAATAGGTACTTAGGTGAGAGTACCTATTTTACCGCACGCTCCGTTGTATGGTGCGTAATTTTTAACTTTCGAACAATGTATACAGGCTTCGTAAATGCATTTTTCGAGCAAATGTGTTGAAAATAACTATAATAACACATTTGCTCGTAAAAGGTACTCTTACTGCACCAATTTCAGTATCGTAATGTATCTTATTACGAATACGCACTAGTGCGTAATGGTAATGTAAAACGCACGGTTATCAAGATGTTCCGTCTAAAACGACCGGTACTTTTTTATATCTTAGCAAAAAGTTTTTATGTCAGAAAAGTCGTCAACATTTTATGAATAAAATTAATTTTAAAATTAAATATTTTATTCTTTAATTTAATTAATTTTGACAATTAATTACAACCATTTATCTTCTATCTATCTATCTTCTATCTATCTATACTTATAATAAATCTGTAGAGAGGTCAATTCTGTACATGAAATATATTTCCAAAATAACTATCAGGGGGTGATTAGGGATCGATACTGATGCCAAAAATACAATTTTTAAAATTATTGTCTGTCTGTCTGTCTGTCTGTCTGTCTGTCTGTCTGTCTGTCTGTCTGTATAACCGTTATAGAAACAGAAACTACTCGACGGATTTTGACGAAACTTGGTACAATTATTTTTCATACTCCTGCGCTGGTTATAGTATACTTTTCATCACGCTACAATCAATAGGAGCAGAGCAGTGAAGGGAAATGTTAGGAAAACGGGAGAAGTTACTCCATACACGCTAATCTTCGGAACTACTGAACGGATTTGATTGTTTTTTTTTTGTTGTATAGCTATTAAGTCTGGGCAACATATAGTTTATAATTTATCTTGGAAACTTGAACACATGATGCAGAACTGCAATAGATCAGCTAAACTATAAGAGATGCAAAAATAGCGCCATAGCAAAAATTGTTCCGCGTGATGAGCATTTTCTGCTAAGAAAATAAATTTCAAGATATGGAACACCTGATGTGGAACTCCAAGAGCCCAGCTACACTATTACAAATAGGGTCGGGTGTCTCACAGTGAACCAGGCAGCTACATTTAACCACCTCCGAATCTCGAAAATGCGACGTTACCAAACTGCGCTAATATGAGTGAAAGAGAGGTATTTATGTTCCGTTCCTGCCCACTAGTTTGCGTGGCGATCGCGTGTCAAGTGGTTGTGTGAGGAGCATTCGAAAGCAAACTGACTCAAAAAGTAAGTATTTTTTGCCGATTTCATTTTTTTTTAGCTTTTTTCATTTAAGTAATATCGATATCTTTATATATATACTGTTTTCTACGGTTATTTAGCAATTAAAACGGGTATAATTCGTGTTTTTACGAGATTGATTTACCGGTAAAATTTTGAGGTTTGTTATCAAAACGTGGTGTGTCTCACAGTGAACCACCTGAGGGTGGTACACATTGAACCATGGTTCATTGTGTACACCCCAGTCGTTAAAATAGTGTGATTTTTACAATTATTTTAATTTGTTATAGAATGGCGCGAAACAAAGTGATGATAAGAAAAAGAGGGGAGCATTCGGCTGCCAACATGCTTAAGGCCATGCCTAATTTATGCCACCACTTAAAGCTAGTCCCCGATCTAGTTACAGGAAAGTTAGGAAACCAGGAAAAAGCAGAATCGCAACAGACACTCCGGAAAAAAATGAAATTATAGACAGCAAGAAGAAGCGTAAAGAAACTAAAATTAGAGTAAAAGAAGTTAAACGTACCGTGCTTTCTGATAAAAAAGTCAAAATAAATACCCTAAAGAAAAAGAAAATGAAAAAGGTAGATAGAGATGAATCTACTTCTGATGAAGAACTTGAAACGGTGCTAGAAGACAGCGAAACTGAAATTAGTGAGATAGATGAGTCCGTAGATGAAGAAGAAATGTTTGTTGTGAGAGGAAATTTCGATAAATTGACCCGTAATCCCGTTGAAGATGACTACGTTCTCGTGGTTTTTGATGCAAAAAAATATAAAGGTTTATTATATAGCCAAGATCATTGAAGTAGACAAACCTTACTATGGAGTTTCATTCATGCGGTTAATGAACAAAGAAACCATGAAGTTCCGGATGCCTTTGGAACCCGATTTGGCTAATGTCCAATTAAAGGATATCAAAATGATTTTGCCACCACCCAAAATCAATGGCACCCAAAACCGAAACTCTACATATAACTTTCCAATCCGCGTTGCTCCAACTATTAACTTGCGCTAAGTTGAAGGAAAGTTATATGTCGAGTTTCGGTTTCGACTTTCGTAAAGTTTTTTGCTCAAATTGTAAAGATTTAAAGTGATTGTAACAAAATATAAGACTGATTATTATTATTACTGTTTTTTTTTATTATTGTTACAAAGTATTTGTATTAAAAATTTAACTAGAAGACATAGTAAAAAAGGTGGCTCAATGTGGACGTCACCCTGGTTAAATGTGTACCACCTGGAGTACTCATTGAACCAAAAATCATTTTTTATAAAAACCTGTTTTACACTGAAACTAAAAGGAATATGAGAAATTAATGTTCTACAAAATTGAAGCTAAATAAATATGCTAACTATAAACAAAAAATTAAAGGCATTTATTGAAAATCCAGCCCACTATGAGACTTTGAAATTTACCTGGTTCAATGTGAGACAACTTACCCTACAGTAATGACGTCTTAGCAAGAGTTGTTCAGCCTGATGAGCACTCCCTGTTGTCGTATAAAACCTGAAGATCTGGAACACCTGATGTGGAATTCCAAGAGCCCAGCTACACTATAACATATATAATGAATAACATCTTAGCAAGAGTTGTTTAGTCTGATGGGCATTTCCTGTTGACTTACAAAAATGAAAGATCTGGAACGTCTGGAATCGTCATACGCGTCCCGCTGTTTTCCCGTCCCCAGGCTCTATGAATTCGACATCAGACGTTTCAGATCTTTGATTTTGACGACCCCATTGTCGCTGGCATAAGCAACAGGATCCGCGTACGAAGTCGCTGGCAGAAGCTAGTCTGTAATAAAAACACAAAAGTATGAATTTACTTTGTTAATAATACTGGCTGTTTTTGTGCCTTTGCCATAAACAAAAGACGTTGATGCGCGCGCATCGCTAATTTGTGTGAAAGTAAAAATTATTCCGCGTGCTTTTTCTTTTCGCTGTAATGATTTTATTATTTCCTCGCAGATGTGTTATAAAACGTCGTATGACATACGTGCGGTTTGATAATTACAGCCTCTGCTTTTTTATAGCCCTCCCCTGCGGGTCGGGCTTCAATATCGCCTCAGCTGTAATTATCAACTTACCGCACTTATACCATAATGTACTATTTCTGTCTGTACTATTTCTATTGCTGTCGCGCAGTGCCCACAACAGAGTTACAGAGCGTGATAGACAACTGCATGTTGGACCGAAAATACCTTACTAAATGGCACAAAATCAACGATTCGTAGTCCCCTGATTACTCCTCCAAAACTTAACCGATTTAACTAGGTACTTTTTTTTTTAAATAAAGAAAGGCATTGGCCGTGTTCCTATGTTTTCCTTTTATTATATAATCTTGTCAAATGACAATGGGCAAAAGCGGTCCAAGATCCTCCACTTATGACACTTATGGGAAATGAAAGAACATAGTTGTGACATCATTCTGGCAAAAGATTATCGAAATCTGTCCTGGGGTTCTTTTTTTATTTCCGTTTAAAAGTGACTACCTAATCTAACCTAACCCAACTTTTTTCATTCAGCTGTAAATGATGCCCGACGCATACTGAACCATCTGGGAAGGCGGTTGGCTTATGTTTGACTTACACCGACTGAAATACCAATGAGACCTTAAATAGCTAACCTAACCTAACTTTTTTTGTTCAGCTACTAATGATGCCCGACGCACAGTGAACCATCTCGTAAGACGGTTGACTTATGTGTGACTTGGACCCACTAAAAATACCAATGAGACAATAAATAGCTAACCTAACCTAACTTTTTTTGTTCAGGTAAAAATGATGCCCGACGCACAGTGAACCATCTGGGAAGACGATTGGCTTATGTGTGACTTGGACCCACTAAAAATACCAATGAGACCTTAAATAGATAACCTAACCTAACTTTTTTTGTTCAGCTACAAATAATGGCCGACGCACAGTGAACCATCTGGGAAGACGGTTGACTTATGTGTGACTTGGACCCACTAAAAATACCAATGAGACCATAAATAGCTAACCTAACCTAACTTTTTTTGTTCAGCTTCAGCAGACCTTAAGGTCTTGTTGGTATTTTAGTGGGTCCAAGTCATACATAAGCCAAACGCCTTCCCAGATAGTTCAGTATACGTCGGACATCATGTTTAGCTGAACAAAAAAGTTAGGTTAGGTTAGCTATTTATTTATGGTCTCATTGGTATTTTTAGTGGGTCCAAGTCACACATAAGCCAACCTTCTTCCCAGATGGTTCACTGTGCGTCGGGCATCATTTTTAGCTGAACAAAAATAGTTAGGTTGGGTTAGCTATTTAAGGTCTCATTGCGGTATTTTTTGTCGGTGTAAGTCAAACATAAGCCAACCGCCTTCCCAGATGGTTCAGTATGCGTCGGGCATCATTTACAGCTGAATGAAAAAAGTTAGGTTAGGTTAGCTATTTAAGGTCTCGCTGGTATTTTTAGTGGGTCCAATTCACACATAAGCTAACCGCCTTCCCAGATGGTTCAGTATACGTCGGGCATCATTTTTAGCGAACAAAAAAAGTTAGGTTAGGTTAGCTATTTAAGCTTTTGTTGGTATTTTTAGTGGGTCGAAATCACACATAAGCCAACCGCCTTCCCAGATGGTTCAATATACGTCGGGCATCATTTTTAGCTGGACAGAAAAAGTTAGGTTAGATTAGGTAATTAAGGTCTGGTTGGTATTTTTAGTGGGTCCAAGTCACACATAAACCAACGTCTTCCCAGATGGTTCAATATGCGTCGGGCATCATTTACAGCTTAACAAAACAAGTTAGGTTAGGTTAGGTTTGAATGGGTGGCGAGGGCCTACCGGGTGGCGAGGGCCTACCGCTCGGTGGGCTTCTCGGCGGCGTGCGCTCTGGCCGGCACCCCTCCTTGGGAGTTGGAGGCTTGGGTGCTGGCCAGAGTTTATGAGTGGACGGCTCGCCGGAAGGCGCTCGGGGAGCGCCCCGTCGCCGAGGAGCGTGAGGCCGTGCGGCGGGAGGCGAAGGACGCCATCGTCCTCCATTGGACGGAGGACCTCGCCGCCGCCGCCTTTGGCCGCCGGACGTTGGACGCGCTCGGTCCGGTTCTGCAGAGCTGGCTCGAGCGGTCCCACGGTTTCCTCTCATTCCGTCTGGTGCAGGTGTTGTCCGGACATGGCTGTTTCGGAACGCACCTGCACCGGATCGGGAGGGAGGAAACCCCGGTGTGCCACGACTGCGGCGCAGCGGAGGACACGGCACAGCACACCCTCGAGGTGTGCCCAACGTGGTCCGAACTGCGCCGCGGTCTGACTGCGGTAATTGGGCAGGACCTCTCGCTTCCAGCCGTGGTCGAAGCCATGCTGGAGAGCGGGGAGTCCTGGACAGCGGTCGCCTCCTTTTGCGAGGACGTGATGTCGCAAAAGGAGGAGGCGGAGCGCGTGCGGGAGGACGATCCTCTCGCGGCGCCGCTCCGCAGACGAAGAGGTCGGAGAAGGCGCCGACCTCTCGGTGGCGACGGGCAGGCGACAGGCGCGGGGGCGCCTTCGCCTGCATTGCACCCGTCACCACCTTCGTAAGCATTCCCGGGCCCGCGTGAGGGCCCGGCCTGAAGAGCATTCGTCGGCGGAGGGCTGGAAGTGATGGCTGTGCCAGTGATTTCCCAGCCCCCCGCCACTAGGACGAAGCGGGAATGCCGCTGGGTTGTTTTAGTGGGTATACCGGGTCAGACCGGGGAGTCCCACATAACCCTCCCATCCCCCCCGGTGGGAGGGTATGCGTAATGCATTTTTTCCCAGCGCAAAAAAAAAAAAAAAAAAAAAAAAGGTTAGGTTTGAATAGGTAAGGCTAGGTTAGGTTAGTAGTTACTTAAATGGACATAAAAAAAGAACTTCCGGACGGATTTTGATAATCTCTTGCCAGAATGATGTCACAACCATATTCTTTCATTTCCCATAAGTGTCATCAGTGGAGGATCTTGGACCAAGTTCCATACATTTTTGCCCATTGTCCTTTCTTTTCTGGATATTTGAACACAGCGGAAAATCTGGCCATTTTTTTAGGATTTTGAATGTTCATATCTCTTTTAATAATTAATTTATGGAAAAAAGGATAACATAGAGACATGCCAATAGTGGTCATAGATTTTTTGTAAAAAAAATATTGCTGTACTGGCATTATCCAGGGAGAAAACAGGGGACTACGTTTGTATGGAAAAACGGCCGTGGTGTTTCCTCTTAATAGTATACTAGTGTTTGCCCGCGGCTTCGCTTGCGTTAATTTAGAATTTGAGAAACAATACGGATCGTGTAAGTGGCGCCATCTGGAATATGAACGTAATTGTTTTCTCGGCAACAGCTCTCTTCTGTTATTCGGGATGAAATATACCCTATATCCGTGTCTATACTCCTGAAAACGTATATGCTAAATTTTGGGACGATCGATTCAGTAGGTAGTAATGCGTGAAAAGGTAAAAAAACAAACATACTTGGGCCATTATTTTTTTCCAGGGCCCATAATCGGTCTCTCAAGAACAGAGCCTACTAAATTAAAAAAAAACTATGATTACTGAAATAAAATCGCTACGTTTCTACCAGAAACGTAATTATAATATCTCTCTAAAAAGACAAAAACATTAGTGGAAAATGTTATAATTTGACGTAAATCATGGTAACTCAGCTGCTTTTCGCGGTAACTCAGTCGTATTTCATACAAAATCCGTCTGTCCCAACAAGCAACTCGCTTCAAACACATTGACATTACATTAAAATTCTTCACGGTACTATAAAATGAAAATATCTAAGAAAATTTAATTAAGTATGAACTTTGTTAACAGGCTCATAAGTTTATCTTTTCTTTGACCGTGTATTATTTACGAAATATTTCTTGTCTTGTCCCTGTTGAAGAAAGAAAACGTAAGTACCCTATGTTACCAAGCAAAAGTGATCCTTAAATTTGACTTTTTTGTGTATTTTCGACTAAGTTCTTTTGATTTAATGTAAATTCCTGGTGGGGTAAGGCGGGTGTTCGTGGCTTTGACGCTGGCCGCGTCGGTCGAGCTCGAGTTGTCCGAAGAGGCGCGAGTGTTTATTGTGCGACCGCTGAGTTACCGACAGCAAACGGTAAGTTTTTTAGATATTTGATTGTTTTTTTATTGCGTTTTATATTAGAATAAGTAAATATTTGAATGCCCTCAAAAATATTATGTAATTTATTATCATATGATCCTAATGCTAGGGTAAACGTTATTTTTACAACTGCGTTACCACTACACTGCGTTACCTCGAGAAGTAACGCAGTTGTAGGTGCAGTAACGCAGTTGTAAAGTAAACAGTGTTTTAAGTGTATTTATCTTTTTTACAGTTATTTTGTTACAGTATATTATTTTCAATTTAGTGGGGCGTAAACACCAGTAGAATAACAACGGGTTTTACGGAAAAAATCAAACAGGACCCTGTAAAAAATGCTGAAGCTAAAAGAAAACATCTTCAGAAATATCATGATACTAAAAAACGTGTAAAGCATATGACAAAGAGAGAAAATGAATCTGCAAAGCTTAAACGGATGGTGACAAACAAAAGACATCGAGAAAGTCAGAAAAGAGTGCAAGTTATTCTAGATAATACGCCGGCTTAAACACCACGATCAGGAACTGCAGTTTCTCCAAGGTCAAGAGAAGAAACCGTGACTTTCAAAAAAAATAAAGAGCAAAAGAAGTATATCTGCTTGATACAATGAAGTTTTTTTTTTCATTTTTTTCAAGAGAAAAGAGAGAATCCTATAGAGAGTTGCTCATACTCTCATTTCACCAAGCATAGACCATTCTACGTAAAACCCCCACCAGTTGATGGCAAAGATACATGTCAATGTAAAACGCAGGTACCAATACACAATAATGTGTGCTAAATGCTCTTACTTGGTTGGACAAGTAACGCAGTAGTTGGCTCCTGCGTTACTTGTCCCTCTTTTTCTGAATACGTTAAGAGCTATAAAGCTTAAATATAATTTTGAACCAGCACAAATTTTATATTTTTTTGTTTATCTACCATATTTCAACCTATACTGTAAAGATTGAGCTTAAATTGGTACTATTAAGGCATATTTTGAGAAAATACAGTAGCTTAAATTAAAGTAACGTAACGCAGTGGTAAACTTAATTAGAAAATAACATATTAGACTGAGATGATCGTGATTTTACATTTTATGATTATTGTAATTCTTGTCTAAGTTTATGTCTGAAAGGTTTTTAAAATTGAGGTAAAAGTTCCTACCAATAAAACTGATTATTTTAAGTAAGTAACACAGTTGTTGTTTTTCTACTCCTTTCCTTGTATTAACATAAAAAAAAACAATAAATACTAAAAAATCATCGCTGCTAATAACTGTACTGTTTACTTTAAATATTGATAAAACTAAATTAACATAAATAAATAAAAGAAAACGAATTTGTTAAAAAATATTTTTTACGACATAGTAAGTCAGTTTGGGCCCTGGAAAAAAATAATGGCCCACTTGCATTTTTATTATTAGTTTAGATCAATAATGTTGTACATAGTTTGCATAGGAAACATCCTTATTTGAGCGACATTAATTTCAAAGATCCGTGTTTATGACATTTTTTTTCCGGACCATGCCCGACGGCGCGTTGTGTCCCACGCGCGCCTCAAGGAGCGTCAGCATAGTGACGGGGCCCCCCTATAGAGGGCCACAGTCCTGCCGGGGTTGCGGGACATACGTATACCGCGACTCCGGCCCACAAAGGCTACCGAAGGACACCGTGGATTTTAGTCAGTACAAGTCTGACAGTCCCTCCCGCCCTGCCCGGGGCTGGAGGACTCATTTGATGATTTTGCCGCGTAAAAAAAAAAAACCGTGTTTATCTTAAACATTAGACCATAATTTTTTGGTCGATTAACAGTATCGCTGCAAATTGAACGTACGATAGCATTGCTCTGCTCCCTTTAGCATACCGCGTGATACTTAAAAAATAACTAATTAGGTATTTGACTCGATGAGTACAACTTGTCGTCGTTTCAAACAGAATCTATGCACTGGTTTGAGCACCAATTCAGAACATAAATAAACACAAAATAATAGAAACACTGATTGTTTTCGAATCTTTCAAATTCCTACACCTCGAAACGAAACAATTACAGTTTAAAAAAAAAAAACAACTTACTACCTACAATTTAAATCACTGTAGATTTATATCCTTGAGAACTATTGAAAAAAAATAGTAATGAATTAAAATTGCGAATAATATTGAAGTAAAAGTACGCACAATTTTTTTTTTATTATTTGAAACTCTTAGGACAAATAAAATGAAACACAAAAAGTGAAAAAGAAAATTGCAAGATTTGATCCTGAGACCCCTTGCACGAAAGTCAAGCAGGTTACCAACCAGACTGGCTAGTACGCTGACAGCAGTTTTCAAATAGGGGTTCTTATACAAATGTCAACAATGACTGAAAATCAACATATTATAACATTGATAATCCCCCAAGGAGAACAGCGTAATTATACATATCCTATTAATTGAAGAGCAGTTTAAGGAATATTTGAGAAAAAATTGAATAAATAATATCCAGTGGTTTAGCTTCCAACTCCAAACAAACATTAAAAACAACAAAATTCAAAATTGCTTATCTCCCAGGGAAAATAGCGTAATAATACATAGCCTATTAACAGAAGGATATTATTAGAAACATTTGAGGATTTGATCGACAACTTTACAGTAGTTTAGGAGATAGATCAAATCAAAAAAACATAAAAAATTTCGAAAAAAAAAAAAGTTGATTTGGCATCAGAATCGACCCCTTATCTCGAAAAAAATACAAAAAGAAAAAAATATTCAATGTACAGGAATGACAGCTCTACGATTTTATTATATGTAATAAAGATTGTATTTTAACTCACCAATGCACCCACTTAGCAGTATAAACACCAGTAAACCGGTTTTGACGTCCATTATCAACAATGCCTGAAGACAGTCTACTATCTTAGTAAAACCACAGTATAAACAGTATTGGATCTCCCTACAAACGGACGAAACGCGAGCTATACCTACGCGCCTCGATGTCGGGGCGCGCTCGAGGCGCAGACAGTCACGGCCGTACCGTAGTGATGAACGGACGGTGCGTTGTTTTTTATTTAGCAAATATGACAAGTAGAAAATATTGTGCTGTGTTTGGGTGTTTAACGTCAACAATAACGCATCCAGACATAAGTTTTTTTAAATTACCTGCAACCTCTGAAAGGTGAGTACTAACTATAAAATAATTTTACTTACTAGTAGCTAGTAGCCGTGCTAGTAGGTAGGTACATAATGTGTGACTTTTTAATGGTTATGTATTTTCCTTTATCTCACTAAAAAAAGGGTATTTGGGTTAATAAATACAGTAAAATGAATAAAGTAAAGGAAAGTTACTGAGGCAAGTTAAATAGTTAAGTTATAGGCGGTTCTGAATGAATCATGATACGGTAGGTACTTACTCTTGTGTTAAAACTCCAGTGCATGTGTGTTTTGTTAGTTTGTATTATTCAAAGTAAAGTCATGGTGTAACGGCGCGGTGGGATTGTCGGCGGGCACGGAAATGAAGCAGTGAGCTTCATTTACCTACGGTACGGTGTACAATCAACGTATATTCAGTGTACTACATAAACTTTAACACAGTCATGAATCTTGGAACGTAAGAGTTAGTAGCATTAGGCCGACTGCCTGCGCGAGCGATGCGCTGTACGAGGTAGCGCGAGCGGCGCACTGACCTTGAAGGAGCGGTTGACGCGAATCCACACGACGACGTAATCAGACCCTTGTTATATCGTCACGGGTGCGTTTTACGTAACGGCCGCGGCGCTACAGTAATATTAGTTTATTATCTGTGTTTTGTGTATGAATAATACTAGAAAAACCGGCCAAGTGCGTGTCGGGCCACGCACAGTGTAGGGTTCCGTAGTTGCCCATCAAAATACTTATGCGAACTAACTTAAACTGAGTCGCTGAATTTAATTTTAAAAAGAAGAAAGCTTTTTATTAGAATGCGAGAAGCTTTTTATTAGAATGCGAGTTTATTATACTTTAAAATTCAATAATAAAGCATTTCGTACGAGTCAGTCAAGGCGCAAATATTTTTCGGTCGCAAATTTATAAGCACAATTTGTTTTTCAAACAAACATTTGTTTTTAAATTAAATCTATTAATGTAAAACAACACGCATTTTTATTGAACACTTCCTTTTCAATATACAAAGTATTTTATTTGTTTACTTAAATATAAGAAAAGTATATTTACAATCACAACATTATATAGAAACAGAAAGTAGGCAAATGTAATTAAAATGCTGGAGACGGGCGTCGGACAGCCCTAACGCATGTTTACGTACCGCGCGGCTGTAGGTATTTATTTCTATCATGCGGCCGAGAGCCACTACTGTAGATATTTATACTGTGGTAAAACCTACTGATATTTATAAAATGTACTACACTAGCGAGCAAATGTATCGACACCGGAAGTATCAATTATTAACGTAGTTAAGGGATAATTTTTGCGAAAATGAGTTATAATATATATCATTGGATTCAGAATTTTGCGCTCTATCGATTGGTATTACTAAAAAAATCTATCTTACAGATAGATTAAAAATGTCCCTTACAGTAGGTACAAAAATTTTGACCGAAAAACGATTTCTGAAAAAAAATGTGATGTAACAGTCATTAATATTTTTTCTTCTCAAAAAATTGAAGTAAGACCCCGTACTAAATAATTTATACCCTTACCTTAGTCAAAAATAAGTCGATTTAAATGACAATGTCCCTTACTTTAAATAAAATTTCTCTCACTGTAAGCAACATGTCCCTTACTTTAAAAAATTGTTTGACGAAATCTGAAGTTTATATAAAATATTAGGGATCGGTGACACTTACGACATCAAAAATCCGAAGAATTACCTCGAAACAATTTAAATGCAACAGAAAAGGTAAAGGGATTTGGAAAATTACGGCTGTTAGACATAGAAATAAACTATAGACAACACAAATCAATCTGCAGGTGAAATTCATCATCATTATCATTTCTAAATATTAAAGACCACTTTTGGACACAGGCTTCACCCAAGGAGCACCACAGTGCACGATCTCCATTCTAAGTCGAAATGAGGTGAAATTACTGCAGATGAAATACGTCAAACAAATATTTATTGCTTCATCTTTCACACAACCCATGCACCTTTTATTCTATCTTTTCCCCTTACGTCCTCTCTACTCGTCACTTCTACTTTCATTGCCATCCTACTAATATCATGTTTCGCACAATTCCTATGCCTTAATTCATCGACCTTTCGTTTCCATTATATTCATTCAATATCGGCTCTGAAGAAGATAGGTATCCTCTTCAGAGCCGCTACGAGGTGGAGAAAAAGTGGGAGGTAGCAATAAATTCCAAGAAAACTTAAATTGATTTAATAAATATTATAATTTGCAATTGATTAATTATAATAAAATTATAAAGCCAATTAAAGCCGCGTTGACGCGGTCAGAGTGTGCTCAGACCGAGTGGGCTCACGAGTAAGTTGCATACAAAGTATACTCGGATAGTGGTTAATACTGTTAAATTTTTTATAGTCAACAAAGAAAAATGAACGGATTTTATTTTAAATAGTATCTGAATTGTCGGAGACATGTAAATCGAAGAGTTAAGACGTGAAAAACTAAAGTCTTTTATAGCAAAAGGATAGTAATCTGTGAAAGGAGAAGAATTTAGACTATTCCTTTGATTCAGCGATCACAAAGAACATCGCACATTTAGCAATTTTCTCCGAGAAAGTGAATAGGTAAATCCTGCTTCATAAATATCTAAAACTATGTAGAACTACTCTGAGCCTAGTAACCGAGCTAGCTCGGAGCAGTAGGATGCGGTCCGACTCGAATCAGACTTAAATCTGCGATAGCTAGCAGTAAAACCTGAAACTGAACTCATTTACTCTTTAATCTCATTTCCATAGTGCTAAAATAGTATGAGTTTTAGTAGATAATCTATTGTTACATTAAATTGCAACACTGATAAAGTCCTTTACAATAAAATTTCGTATAATTTTCTATTTCTCTTGCTGCTTACACTATGTTCGACGGATTATCTATAAAATAACAGTAACGTAACGGTCATGGGGTGCTAAGACAGGAAACCTCCACGTGCGCCCGTGGACTGGAGTTCCCTCTCGGATACGTCCGGGGGGAAGACCAGTTTTTCGGGCCGGTGCACCCTGGGATGCGGGCAAAAACTCTTTCTTAGGCACTGTGTGCCTAAGGGGTCTCTTTGCCCGTATGCGAATAGCCTGTCAGGTGGACGCTCCAACGCTTGTCCCTCTGAATAGCAGAGGGCACAGCGGCGGAGCGGGCTTGCGGACGGTGAGTAATGGGTAGCTCGCCGTCCGACCAGGGACCAAGCCCGGGTCGGTGGCGCGTCGTGTTTCGCGCCAAATGCCTGCTGGGGTCGCGGGTTTTTTCTTAACCCAGGATACCGTGGCCCCAGAACGTAAAGGGCATCCGAAGGAACACGGGTGGATTTTAGTCAGTAAGAGTCTGACAGTCCCTTCCGCCCCACCCAGGGCGGGAGGACTCATTTGATGATTTTACCACCTAAAAAAAAAAAAAAAAAACGTAACGGTCATCTAAACATTTTTTTAATGTAAAGGACATGCTATTTTTGAAACTACTGGGTATTCCTAAATCTTTCGTATAAAACAAGAAAGAAGGGGAAATTCTAAGAAACTTTGCTCTGAACATCATAAAAACTGGACCAGACAGTAAAAAGACCAGAAGACAAAATAAAAAAATAAAAATCGTTTTTTGGCTCTCCTTAAAAGTCGTATTTTGTCCCTTACGTTAATTGATACTTCCGGTGTCGGTATGGAAACACGTACTTGTAATAATTGATCCCGGATAACTCCTTCATAATGGCGTGATTTGAATGAATTTGGCATCAATTTAAAGGTGACTGTTAAACCTCTAGAATGGTAGGGACAATTTTTTTTATTCTTTACTAGTTATTAACTTAGTTTACTAATCAGATTCCATACTTATGCTCGCGATTGTAGTACTTAATTATTTTCAAATCCTTCACATGTTTATCACATTATTGTGTTGTTTGCCTGCTGATTGACTAAGAAAACAATGACTGGTACTTAATGCCCGATAATGATGAGTGTTTATTAGTGTCGTAATAGTTCCTAAGACTCTTGTACCAAACACTTTGCACAACCATCAGAAACATAGCACGATTAGATCGATTTAAAAAAAAAACCGGCCAAGTGCGTGTCGGGCCATGCACAGTGTAGGGTTTCGTAGTTGCCACCATGGCCACCTTCCAGCTCCATCATTAGACCCTGGAAAACATCAAGTGCCAAAGTCCATGCAAAGAAAAATCAAATGACCCTAAACTCGAAGGGATTGTGTTATTGTAAGTACAAAACACAATCCCTACAAGACAGTACTGGGCGTCTCTGAGCTAAGCTGCGGACAGACGGACGGACGGACGGAGGGACGGACGGACGGACGGACATGGCGAAACTATAAGGGTTCCTTGTTGACTACGGAACCCTAAAAAGGAGGTTTTTAACCGACTTCAAAAAAAGGAGGAGGTTATCAATTCGACTGTAATTTTTTTTTATGTTTGTTACCTGTTGTTACCTCATAACTTGCAACTGGGTGAACTGATTTTCAAAATTCTTTTTTTATTTGAAAGCTAGTGCTTCCCGTGTGGTCCCATTGTCCCACCATTTCAGTATCTGATGATTGGATTTTGGAGAAATCGAGGGCAACCCTCAAATTTTATATTGGCTCACACATAGATTTTCGCAAATCTTATGAAGTAATTTAAGTACTTGCGTATGGAAATCATCATCTCATATAGCTGAGCTGATGATGGAAGGTACAACTCGTCTAGTGGGGATTCGGCATCGACTGATTTAGTAAATAATTTTTGTCTTCGCATATCTCCGGAACTACAAGTCTGATTTAAGTGATTCTTTTTTTTGTTGTACTAGGTATTGTTCAACTAAGAGAATACTGCAAGTTTCATCAAAATCGGTTCAGTAGTTTTTGAGATAGGGAATGAATGAGAGATGTTAACCGGTGATGTCATTGCCGGTGCTACGGATTACAAAATTCTAGTGCACATGTAAGAAAATGATGTATTTGACAAGAATTGTGGTTCAATATTTAAACTAAAAAGAGTAAAATAAAAACTTTTTCTAAAAAATGTGACCGCCTTCAAAAACAACCACAAAAAAGGGTAAAATAACCTACAAAACTTTTCTTTCGGAAGTCGGTGGCAAAAGAGACAATGAATTTAATAAAAAAAGTCACCGACTTCCGAAAGAAAAGTTTTGTAGGTTATTTTACCCTATTTTGTGGTTGTTTTTGAAGGCGGTCACATTTTTTAGAAAAAGTTTTAGTTCGACAAGTGTTTGTTTGATCGCGATAATCTCGCGTTTGGCTGAGCCGATTTTGATGCGTTGTTAAAAAAGTGTTTGTTACATTCTGAAGAAGGTTTTAGTTTACAACAATAATGGATATCCCGTGCCGTTGTCCGCATGGATCTGATTGCTTACTTGGATAGCTCATTTTTAAAGTCGACGATTTTTTAACTAAAAAGGGTAAAATTGAAATCTTTATTTTAAAAAAGAAACCGGCTTCAAATACAAACCCAAACCACAGCCCAAACAGAGTATAATAACTTTACTGTTTTTTCGGAAGTCGGTGGAAATGTAAAACAACTTTGCTATCAGAAGGCTTTTTTTAAAAAAAGCCTTCTGAAAGCAAAGTTGTTTTACATTTTTCGAATAATCGGAGTTGTAAGTCTCATTGAATTATGGTAACATTCGTTCATGTGTTAAATTGTCCACATGTCATTACGTAAAAAAGTCAAAAAAATTGTTATAAAGATCAAGTGACAAAATGTCCATACGACAAAAAGTGAAAATGATTTAATATTTACACATTAAATTGTTTGACGACATTGGAACGGAAAGGGCTTTTGAAATAAAAAAATAATGAAATTTGTTCTATTACCTATCTAAAAAAAAAAACCAGGCGTTGTTTTATCACAAAACCTAGGATTTTAAGCCATGTACAATATGACTTTTGGACATTATAACACTTGTTGACTGTTGCAAAACTTCATTGTGACCAAATAGAATTATAACATTAGGTTATTCTGACATGTGGACATTTTAAGTTTTAGCGTGGTAAAATCATCAAATGAGTCCTCCCACCCCGGGCAGGGCGGGAGGGACTGTCAGACTTGTACTGACTAAAATCCACGGTGTTCTTCAATAGCCCTTTATGTTCCGGGGTCACGGTGAGGAAATTAAATCCCGCGACCCCGGCAGGCTTTGGCCCTCCGAGAGGGGGCCCCGTCATTTTTGCTGACGCTCTTAGAGGCGCGCGTGGAACACGACGCGCCGTCGACCCGGGCATGGTCCATGGTCGGACAGCGAGTTGCCCGTTACTCGCTGTCCGCATGCCCGCGCCTACGGTGGCCGGAGATCGTCTGCCGACGTCCGACGCCGCGGGCGTCTAACACTGCGGTTGGGGCGAAGGGAGGACGCTGTCCTCTCTCTCTCGCGGCCCGCCTCCTCCTTCACGAGCATTACTGCTTCGCAGAAGGAGGCGACCGCTTCCCACTCCGTCTCGCCCCGCAGCATGGCCGCAAAGTCTCCGCCTATCGCCGCCGTGAGGACACGTCGGTGCGAGGCCCAAGCGGGGCAGTCTTGCACCGTATGCTCTACTGTGTCCTCCGGGCGATCTTCGCAGTGGTGACACCCGGGCGTTTCTTCCCTCCCTATCCGACAATGGTACCTCCCGAAACTTCCGTGTCCGGTGAGGACCTGCGTCATCCAATAGGTCAGGACGCCGTGACGTCTCTCCAGCCACTCCTCAAAGAGGGGTCTTACCGCTGCGATTGCGGCGAGCCCGAACCTCGGTTGCGACAGCGTTGTCTCCATACTGTCGCAACCGAGGTTCGGGCTCGACATTTTAACACTTGGACGAATATTACCATAAACCGTCTCATTTTTATGTAATAAGATTATTGTATTTGTGTTTTCCATTAGTCAAGTAATTAGTGGATGGCTGGATTCCTCACACAGAAAAGAGGCTTATTTTACTAAAGATTGAAAAATATAAAGAAATTTTCCATGTTTTCATCCAGTTTATTTCCTTGTTTTCCTTGTACGGCGATAATACAATAACATTACATTGTTTTCAGACGTAAGCATACCCAGAAATACTTAACATTATCAATGTTAAAAATAACTGTTATACTAACAAAGTACACTCACCGGCACGGAATCTTGGCCAAGCGCGTATTTCGCGATAACAAGAGCTTTAAGTGTTTCCTATGATTATTTATGATGAAGAGTGATCTAAAAAATGTTTACCCTTAGTTCAAGAGGGTAATTTATCATGTTTGAGTGCAATATGACGTTATTTTCAAGTTTTAGTTGAACCCGGTCATCTGAACGACTAAGTTGCTGTTTTAAATTTGTGTATTGTGAAAGTCTATTGTCAGGTTATTCAATTATTGTGATATCGTACTGTTACTTCAATAACTAAAGGTGATTTAAATCCAATAAAAATGCCATTAACACCATCACAGGTTGCACAAGCTGTAGCGTTGATCAAACAAGGGCTGATACAGCGAGAAGTTGCTGTTATAACAGTTTTCATGGATAAGATACAAATTCATGATAGGAGATTCCTGAAATATCTATTTTTTTTAAACATGAGGATGCAGCTTAGCACATACCTAAGATTTCACTTCGATGGCAAATTCTGTAAATTTTCTGAGATCTTCATTTAAAAAAAATACTGCAAGAATTTCATGTACGTACTCGGTATCAAAAACCACATATAATTCCAAATTTTTATTACCAAGCATTTAAAAAAAAAAAAAAAAATTTGATTTTTGATACCGAGTACGTATAGTACGTACACGTTATTCTTTTACTTATTTCTTTAACATCTATAAATTCCTAATGATAAATTTCATGATTCGTGAATGAATAATACAAGAGTAGCCAATGACGTTGCTGAAAATCGGAACGCCATTCACAAGAAGGTGAATTGTTTGGGATATTGTTATGTGGTTGTTTAAGACCCTCTGAACATGATGTTAAAGGGGATCATGAGATCCAAGTACAGACAGATCATCAACCTAATCCAAAATTGTTATCCATAATTGTAATTGTGTAATTGTAATTGTTATAACAGCAGGAGATTCATCTTAAGAAAATTTTACAGATTGTGGAAGGTTAAAATTGTTCAACCAGTCTTACCATAGGGTCGTATTACCCAGTTACTGGGTTGTGGAGGTCCGATAGTCAGTAGCTCCATGTGAAATACTGATATTCAGCTGCATCTGGTTCGACTGGAAGCCGACCCCAATATAGTTGGGAAAATGCAGACAGACTGATGATGACAGATTGTGGAAGGTTGTGTGTGTGTGTGTTGTGTGTGTGTGTGTGTTGTGTGTGTGTGTGTGTGTGTGTGTGTGTGTGTTGTGTGTGTGTGTGAGTGCAGTGTGTGCGTTGGTCCCTGCAATGTGTTTGGCTGCCAATTTCAGCCTCATTTCAAAAACAGCTGCACAGCAGTTTCATTAAGTAATACGAGTACATAAACAAATATGTTATAAACAATCTAGTTTTACTAATAATCACACCAGTTGGGCACATTGTAATGCAGTATAAACATTGTATTTTAAGCCTTAAATTAACATAGTCAAGCCAGACTTTACCAATGGCAGTGCATAAGCTAGTCGTGTAAAGGAACTCACTGTAATATACATCTTATATTTTAGCGCTTAAGTCACACATCTCTAATGAGTCAGTGACGATGATATTCTGAGAGCTACTCCATTGTAGTTTATATCTTATAATAATATGAACGTTCTATCATAATTTCTCAACGGTCACGTGAGTTACTGATGCAAAGTTTGGGTTCATTGTAATTTAAACCATAGCTAGTCGTCCTTAAGTGTGGTATCTTAATGCATGCACCAGTCGGTGACACAGTGTCCCCGGCAGTGCGAGCGCATGACGCGCGCCCGCAGCGACCGCGATCATCTGAGCAGCTCGCACAGAGCGCGGTGCGCGTCGGCCGACAGGCCGGCCAGGGCCAGCAGGATTGATAGCTCGTCGTCTCCTGAGGAATGAAAGGTCAAAATACTCAGGAAATATGAAAACACATTAGGTATATAGAAGATTCAATGACGGAGTCTCGCTAAGCGGGGCTCCTTTTTTTATTTGCAGCTTTAAAGGAGCTTAAACTAATAAAAGCAGTAGCATTCTAAAACTTTTTTTTATTTTCTATTGCCACTAAATTATAGTCAGTAAAACTCTAAAAGAAATTTAAAAAAAAATAAAAACAGATTTAGGTGAACTATTTCAGCGTGCATACTGTTACGCAAAAACTAAGTGCGGACACAATAAACGATTTAAATCAACACGACTACACTTGTGCGGTGAAAAAATTAGCATTTCCCTCATTGTAGTACCTTTGGAAACCTCGCGACGCTCAGGATTCAATATTTGACCTACTCACTTTGCTCATGGTTCAATCCTAGAACCATTCGCTCAGTTTTCAATTCAAGTACTCGCGCCAAAAAAACTACTTTGCAGCTTTGCATTACAAATACCTTTTGTTAATCTACACGTTCGTACAGCTTGGCCAGAACGTCTTGAAACGAAACTAATCGTTTTGTTTGTTGACAAACGTATTAAAATCTTTGACATTGTAAACAACGCAGGTTTGTTAGATTATTATTGTGCCATAAAACTAACGTAATAAGTGAAAAAAAACATTCAAAGTGCTGGTAGCGAGAGCACAGTGGCGACTTCCGGTTTTCTACTCTAATTTGCCCAGCTGTAGTTATTCCGACTGCTTGTGTAGGCGAGTGAAAATGAAAAGACACTCAAGATACAAGAATTAAAATAATAAACAAAAAAAAACTTACCAACAGAATCCTTCAAAACACCTTTGGGTATATCATAGTACACTAGAAAGCCACTCAGAATCTTCTTAACATCATCGTCACATGTACTGATCTTCCTGCTGCTAGGCAGACCGAGATACTTCCTCAAGAACGGAGTTAATCTAGCTTCTGACGAATCAAATATGTTGGATACTTTCTGCTTGATTGCTAGAGTGAATTCGCTAGATATTAATGGCTCGCTTGATGACTCCTGACCATCGATCTTCATTTCATTCATTGCTCTTTTGTTGTGGTTTTCTATTTGTGATAAAAGGAGCTTTATTTGCCAAACGTGGTACGATGAGGGGTCTGGTTTCATTGATTTTATTATCTGTTAGAAGAAAGGCAAGTAATATTAATTTATCTTTTTTAAGTTAATTTTGTCTAATCTACATAGTTCTCAGATCATCTGATTGAGATTGGATTTGGACTTTAAAATAAACTGTGTGGTCTGAGTTTATTTCTTAACTTGGATAAGAAGCACCTGGCAAGACATTTTTTTTTATAACTTCAATATTTTAGTTATTTATGCAACTGTTGTATAATCAGGGGTATTAAAACAGGAATGTGGGTTTATCACACGAGGCGTAGCCGAGTGTGATAATAGTATCACATGAGTGTTTTAATACCTAATTATAACAGTTGCATACAAGACTTTATCTACAATCATGATGTGAATCCTCTTTATAAGATTCTCATACCATAGGGTGTTGTACAGTGTTGTAAGAACTATATAAATTCAAGAAAAGTCTAATTGCGAAGCATGTAAAATAAACAAACCTTTATAAGTAAAAGAATTATTGTTCTGTTTTCAAAATTTTAGCGATCTGGTGGTGAAATGTCATTGCATGAGAATGTTCTTTTTTTGAAATTCATAATATCACGCGTTTGGATGATATAATGATCATAATAATATCATTAAGGGCTGGTTTTTCAATGGTCAGTTAACCGTTAACTGAGGAATAAAAATGGCGGTTTGACAGCTTATCTATGGAAAATATGTCATACCGTTATTTTTATTACTCAGGTAACGCTTAACTGACTATTGAAAAACCAGCCCTAAGTGTTGGCAATGTTGGCAATAAGCTAATTGTTATAGGTTCTTTTATAGAGGATTATAGCATGATAGTAGATGAAAAAATACTGAGGTCTGACCTGCTGTATCTGTACTAATATTATAAAGAGAAAAAATGTATTTATACCGTTGTACGTGTATACAGGAGGTATACTTCTGAACTAATGATACTATATTTTTCCTGGTTTGAAGCCCAATTATTTTATTTGCATCATGCATATTAGTCGAGCTAACAACTCTTGTATAGCAATTCGAAAAAGGTGTGATTGTGATAGTGGGGGGAATATGGTATAGAATAATAATATGACAAATCTCACCTTCA
The DNA here is from genome assembly GCA_954870645.1 of Agrotis clavis. Classification (NCBI taxonomy): domain Eukaryota; kingdom Metazoa; phylum Arthropoda; class Insecta; order Lepidoptera; family Noctuidae; genus Agrotis; species Agrotis clavis. The sequence continues at coordinate 23,494,284 of OX940930.1, forward strand.
AAAACGTGGTCCAAATCGGCAGAGCACACAGAATGTCCTTGACGATACACTCATAGGTGACCATGCCCAAGGTCTGCAGATGTTCGCGCTCCTCCCTGGTATACCTCCTGCACACACACTGCCTGTTCAGCACCACCTCCTTCACTCCCTTCCTCCTCTTCGACAGCACCAAGCAATCAGCGCAAACCTCCCGATCTACATCCTTATTCAAGTACTGCTTCACGAAATTTCGGACCTTATCGTCGTTGGTAAAGAGTTCAATACTGTCTGTGTTTGTGAGCCAGATGTTTGCTTTGTCAAGGGTTAGTGTTCGTGCTAGGATGGTGAGGTAGCCGAGAGGGTCGTCGTTGTAGGAGAGGCAGCCGGCGCGCTGTTTTATGTCAATGCACCACGAGTACTCCAGGAATAGCCTGGAATTTATACAAGAAGTTATATTGTATTAGGAGTAAATAGCTTAACATTATGCTTACACGTGAAAATGAAAAACTTTTGCGAAAAAAACTGTTTCGACTTATAAAAAAATCACAAATAAGTGTAAAATAACTTTTGAATATAATAATATTATTGGAAGTCTGTGACAAAAAAGTAAGGAAATAAAAAACATAGTCACTGTCGAACCCATGTGTGATAAAAATTTATTTACGATCAAAAGTCAAAATTTTCAAAGAATGCTCAAAATAAGGTATAGGGAAGGGCTAAAGGCGGGGACTTTTGATAATTATGTTTACCTCATAACTAGTCTAAACAAAGTAGTTATGAAGTCAAAAATTGTGTTCCAAGGCTTTCCCTCTAAAATCATTCGTTGACAATTGGTTGACCTTGACTGGACTAGTTAATAGTCTTGTGTAGTTCGCGAACGAACTAGTTCGAAAGAACTGCTCCCACAGATGAACTAGTGAACTAGCTCCCACATTTTCCACTCCATAGTTCAGTAGTTCGGGACAGAATGAAAGAGATCGACTGAACTAAGATCGTTGCACGGGAGCGGGACAGCACTACACTATAATACTCCCGTTCGCTCACCGATCATGCGCGCATCCCGTTTCGTACACTTTACACAAATTGTCGCATGCAGCAGGAACCGTATTAAAACGAGCGAACAAAGAAAACCTAAATCTGAAATCTCTTTGCGAGCGAACGATTTGATCGCTCTTGATCGGTCGGTCTCTATTACGAGCTAGGAACTAACGAACTAGAAGAACGAACTAGTTCGTTCGAGCGGAGAACTAAATTGAGCGCTCTCAGTAGTGAACTAGAATGCCCAAGACTACTAGTTAAGTAGGCTGCTAGCGCGCGAGCATAAGATCGAAACAAAAAAAGCTTCGATCTTTTAAAAAAAATTTACATTAATCGTCAGATCCGACTATTGTTATTCTTCAAGTCCACAGTAATGGGGATGGCAACTCAAAGCTAATCGTAGATGGCGCTGCGATAGTTGGTCCCCACGTCAGATTACTGTCTACCTTGTATAAAAAACAAACAAGATTTATTGTTATAAAAATTGAGTATAAATACAAAACAAATATGGAAAATTATTCGTCAATGCAAGTGCATATACTAAAAGAAGAATTAGACGCCGCGGTGCATCTACAAGAGGAAAAAAAGTGATTTAATTGAGTTGTAATACATTTGATTTTACCGTAATAAGTACACAATTACTTGTAGTTGAGGTTTCAATTTTTGAGTTTAGGTATGTTTTACCTGTCCTCTCCTTTAACAAGAAAGAATATAATGCTGCTTCTGACTTTCTATTTTGATAAAATATCATAATGTTTTAAGTCAGTAATTTTACCCCTTTTTAGGGTTCCGTAGTCAACAAGGAACCCTTATAGTTTCGCCATGTCCGTCCGTCCGTCCGTCCGTCTGTCCGCAGTTTAGCTCAGAGACGCCCAGTACTAGAGAGCTGTAATTTGGTGTAAATATACGGATTTGTTGTGCCGAAAAAGTGGTAAAATAAAATCTCGTAAAATATTTTTTTTAGGGTACCTCCTGTACACGTAAAGAGGGGATGTTTTTTTTTTTCTCGCGTACCCCTTAGTGTGGGGTATCATTAAATAGGTCTTTAAAAAATATTGATAGCTTCTATTAACAATTTTTTGATAAAAAATTTCGTTTGTGAAATATTAAGGTTTAAAGTGCTAAATTTTGCTCGACTCGAGTGTCCCCCCCCTCTACCAGCTAAACGGTTATGTTTGGGGGTGTGAAAAAATTCACAACAGTAGTATATATAACGAAGTTTAAAAGAAAATTATCATGACAAAGTAGGCTTTACAACTTTACGAGTAATAGTCGACCAACTTATAAAATGTACTTGGATAATATATTTTCTTAAACAAAATGTATCGGAGAACATGTTCTTCAACTGCAAATGTAAGTTTGTCAACTTTATTTTTACAGCTTTAATAGATTTTTTACGGTATGTTTTTTGGGGATAGGTAGGTTTTCATCGTCAACTATTTTTAACTAACTTCAAAAAAAGGAGGAGGTTCTAAATTCGTCGTAATCTTTTTTTTATGTATTTTCCCCGATTTCTCAGACTCCTGGACCGATTTTGAAAATTCTTCTTTTAAAATAAAATTCAGCGAATCAGTTTAGTTAGTTCGCATAAGTATTTTGATGGGCAACTACGGAACCCTACACTGTGCGTGGCCCGACACGCACTTGGCCGGTTTTTCTATTTAGATTCGAGAAATATCACAATATATTTAATTTCTTAACACCACAACTATCACAAAACTCGTTTTAGGTGATAATTCTTCCGCCAGACGAACCATTTCATGATTTATGGAGCAAAGCAATACTGGTACTTAACCTCCAATAGAAAAGTAGATATTATTTTGAAAAGTGTATTCGATTGTTTAGTTATGGTATAATCATAGAATTTCATTAATAAACTCAACTAACGGCCTGTCTCGGCTTCGCAAGGCTGGATATTTGTTTATTATATAGCTTTTCAGTGCAGCAGTGGTGGACGCCCACGGCGACGGATGTCGCGGGATGGCTTCCGGCCACGGTAGGCGCGGGCATGCGGGCGGCGAGTAAAGGGCAACTCGCTGTCCGACCATGGACCATGCCCGGGTCGACGGCGCGTTGTGTCCCACGCGCGCCTCAAGGAGCGTCAGCATGATGACGGGGCCCCCCTATAGAGGGCCACAGTCCTGCCGGGGTTGCCGGACATACGTATACCGCGACTCCGGCACACAAAGGGCTACCGAAGGACACCGTGGATTTTGCCACGTAAAAAAAAATGGCCTTTATATGTCTATTGCAGTCAGGTACTTTATACAGGGTATAAGTTTTTAGACTGACATGGTCACAACAGCTATTATTTAGATTTAAAACGGGATATTTACCATGTTTACTATTTGTTTTGAGTTTCCGATATTTCGGCACTGTTGCAAGCGCCATGATCACGGATGAACTGAAGAAATTGCGGGTGGATGTTTAAGAGCAGACAAAACGGTCTACCCTCCTTCTCGATCGTTTTTTGCGTTCGACACCACTACTATAAATTGTTACTGGTCTCACTCACAACTAGAGATGTGCCTGATGGCAATATTCCCACTGCCGGCAATATTCCCAATATTGCCACTGCCGGTAAAATACCAAAATTGCCGGCAACTTTGGCAATATTGCCAAAGTTGCCAGTCAAATAACACCAGTATATTTTATTATTACTGCAGGTGCAGTTTATGTAGATAATACGTTGCGGCATTAAGTCCGCCTTATAAAAACTACTAAGTTGTTACTCTAAACGGTGATTTACTGATTATGTAAGAATTACCGAAACAAATGCATTAAAATAATGTTATTTTGTTGATTATTTGTAGTTTTGACAAAGATTTATACTTCCATATTGTATAGGTACTTATACTCGTTGTTTTTGCTATGTGATTTTGCATGAAAAACTAGTAGCCCACTCAACGAACAGTTATAGAGGGAAATTCTTGGAACACGATTTTGGACTACGTTACTTTGTTTGAACTAGTTAGGAGGTGAATATAATTATCAAAAGTCCCCGCCACTAGCCCTTGAGCTGTGGGGGAGGGGGGTTTAAAGGTTCCATTTTTTGATTTTTCACTTATAACTCGGAAACCATGCCTCCTAGCGGCATGGTTTGTATGAATAAAACAAAGGCTGAATAAATTTCCTATAAGTTTTATTTAGTAACCATTTCGATATCTTGTATAGTTTTCAAAAAACCATATTTACCTTTTTGCATTCGGAAAGTCTTATTTAATATTGCCATAAATCCAGAAAGCAGCAGCAGTCTTTTTAGGCTCTCCCTGTAGTACCTATTTCTCCGTGTATTTTTGTGGGCAACTCACACTTGACCAAAAATTAATACCTACCTATACGAAAATTGTTTACAACAAAAAAGAACTAAAGTTTCCAAAGATAGTTTTTCCGCATCTCTTATGGGTGCGGATTTCCTCCTACATAGTACAGTCCTACCTAGTCTGTAAGTACCTAGTATAATTTAAATGAGTCTCTAAGCTAATTTTTACTGCTCCCTCGGTGGGGGAAGACAAGACATATCAAGCTTGATGGTGGTCACCGAATTTAAGAACTACTTATACCTGGTGGACATTGAGAGATACCCGAAGGGGTCTCTCTCAATGTCCGTGGGCCTCCAGATAAAGATCTGGATTCCCATATCACCTCAAGATGCAGCATGCTGGCTCTGTTCATCGCAGGTGGTGAAGGGAGGGTCCGAATCAACTGCTACTGCTTTCTGGATCTATGGCGATATCAAATACAACTTTCCAAATGCGCGAAACTAAAAATGTTTTTTCCCCTAAATTACAAACTTTCAAAAGCGGATACCTCGAAAACTATGAAAACTCGAAAACTTACAAGATATTAAAATGCTTACTGAGTAAAACTTACGGAAAATTGATTTAGTTTTTTATTTTGTTCACACACGCTATGCTGCTAGAACGCATGGTTTTCCGAGATGTAAGCGAAACACCAAAAAATGGTACCTTCCACCCCCCCCCCCCCAGAGCTCATGGTTTTGATATGTTCACCTCCTAACTAGTCCAAACAAAGTTACGTTGTAAAAAATGTGTTTCTAGAATTTCCCTCTATACTTTGAGCATTCGTTGACTAGATTAAACTACAACATTAAAATAAATTATTCGAATTTATGCCTTTTTATTCAATATTTATTCAATATACAATGATCGTCAATTCTTATCTTAAAATGTATGTGTAATTTCTTATATTCACAATCGTGTGCGGCAACAATGGGCAATATTGCCGGTAAAATACCGGGAATATTGCCAAAATTGCCGGAAATTTTGGCAATTTTACAAAAAAAAATTTTTTTTGTATATAATGTATACCATGATCTGTAAATGCTAATTTTGAGTGTGTTACATAGTTTTCGCACTCACTTTGATTTAAAATTAAGCAATATTCCCAAATATTTCCACTCCCGGCAATATTGCCGGCAATATTTCCACCTATATTCCCACCTTGGGCAATATTGCCGGCAACGGCACATCTCTACTCACAACACGATTTTGTTCCCGACACACAAAACTCACTGTATCCGCTCGCGAACTAGTTTCCGTGCTTTTTCGGTTTTTACATAATTGAACCACTGGGTTCCAGGCCCTCGACAGTTGAAACCCATCCTCACGATTGAAATTTTTATATTTCGTGATTTCGATCGCTTCTCGAACCAATCTCGGTATGTAATGGCGTTCTGTCGAGATGACCTGAGGGTTATGTAACTCGATCCAGTGGTTAGGACCCGATTCCAACAGATGTTGAGCTATTGCGGATTTTCGGATATCATTGTTTTTCACGGCCCTAATATGTTCCGAAATTCTGCAAGCTACAGTTCGTTTAGTCTGCCCGATGTATGCCTTTCCACAGCTGCAATCTACTTTATAAACACCGGGTTTTTCTAACGGGAAATTTTCCCTCGGCGAACGCAACATTTGAGATACCTTCTTGAATGGAGTGAAGATAGTTTTCACGGCGTATTTACGAAGAATGTTTGCAACCTTATCTGTCACTCCCTTCACGTATGGTAAAAAATGCCGGTTGCCTCTCAACCCCGCACTTCCGATGTTTATGGCTAGTTTTTTGCTTACGCTGTTCAATATTCACCGTATAGCCATTCCTCTGTAGGACCTTCTGTACGTGTGCTAGCTCACCTCGTAAATGTTCTTCGTAACATAAATCATATGCGCGGTTTGTGAGTGACGTCACTACAGAGTTCAGCTGTCTGGGATGGTGGTGTGAATCGGCGTGTAGGTATCGATCCGTGTGAATGGATTTTCGGTAGACTGAGTGGCCTAGAGAACCATCAGTACGTACCTGTATCATCACGTCCAAGAAAGGAATTGTCCTCTCGCTTTCCAACTCGTAGGTAAATTTTATTTTGCTGTATATGCTGTTAAGGTGTGTCAAGCATACTTTTGCCTCTTCTTCATCTCCTTCGATTATACAAAACACGTCATCAACATACCGCTTCCATAATTTGATAGGTGTGGGTGCAGTGGAGATAGCCAGCTCTTCAAAATGCTCCATCCAAATGTTGGCTACCACAGGAGCTACTGGACTGCCCATGGCCACACCATCAATCTGCAGGTAGTACTGACCGTGGTAGATGAAATAGCTGGTAGACAAACAGTGATACAATAATTTAACGTATTCTACCGGGATGTTCTTTTCAATTTAACCTTTACAACCTCCATACAATCCACCACAGGTACGTTCGTAAATAAGGACTCAACATCAAAACTGACCATTACGTCATTTGATTGGAGTTCAATGGACTGCAGGATATCAATGAAATGCCGAGAGTCTTTTACGTACGATGTTGAGTGTCCAACTATTGGTTGAAGCACACCAGCTACATGTTTCGCTAGATCATATGTGGGCGAGTCAATCTGACTGACTATGGGACGTAACGGAACACTTTGCTTGTGCACTTTTGGCAAACCATATAATTTGGGCGGCTGTACATTTCTTGGACGGAGCAAGTATTTTACGGTATCCTCAGGAATAACATGTTGACACTCTTTTATTATTTTGTGTGTACTACGATTTGTTCGTGCCGTCGGGTTATAGTTTACTTGCTTGTAGGTTTTCACGTCACTCAATAAATTAAGAATCTTCACATCATGTTCAGTGACGTTCATGACTACGGTGGCATTCGAGTAACTATGATAACTCACAAGTTACTCGAACGGTTGTTAATTTGTCCAACAAAGAATTGTCGCAAAGTGTTTTAAAAGTACTTGAGAAAGGGTTGAATTTTGCTCCTACTCCAAAACGCATCCCTTATGAACAGGTGATCGGAAGTGTAGAGGAAGTAATAAGACGGAATACGATACCAGCGAGTGATGCTGAAGTGCTGAGGCAAGATACCGCCGTAGCGTTACGTCACGCTACACCTCCAACACAGAATATCACCGCTGATGAACTAGCCGCACTTCGTGATCTCCGCAATGATGAGGACGTATTAATACTTAAAGCGGACAAAGGGAATGCCACCGTAGTCATGAACGTCACTGAATATGATGTGAAGATTCTTAATTTATTGAGTGACGTGAAAACCTACAAGCAAGTAAACTATAACCCGACGGCACGAACAAATCGTAGTACACACAAAATAATAAAAGAGTGTCAACATGTTATTCCTGAGGATACCGTAAAATACTTGCTCCGTCCAAGAAATGTACAGCCGCCCAAATTATATGGTTTGCCAAAAGTGCACAAGCAAACTGTTCCGTTACGTCCCATAGTCAGTCAGATTGACTCGCCCACATATGATCTAGCGAAACATGTAGCTGGTGTGCTTTAACCAATAGTTGGACACTCAACATCGTACGTAAAAGACTCTCGGCATTTCATTGATATCCTGCAGTCCATTGAACTCCAATCAAATGACGTAATGGTCAGTTTTGATGTTGAGTCCTTATTTACGAACGTACCTGTGGTGGATTGTATGGAGGTTGTAAAGGTTAAATTGCTAGAAAAGAACATCCCGGTAGAATACGTTAAATTATTGTATCACTGTTTGTCTACCAGCTATTTTATCTACCACGGTCAGTACTACCTGCAGATTGATGGTGTGGCCATGGGCAGTCCAGTAGCTCCTGTGGTAGCCAACATTTGGATGGAGCATTTTGAAGAGCTGGCTATCTCCACTGCACCCACACCTATCAAATTATGGAAGCGGTATGTTGATGACGTGTTTTGTATAATCGAAGGAGATGAAGAAGAGGCAAAAGTATGCTTGACACACCTTAACAGCATACACAGCAAAATAAAATTTACCTACGAGTTGGAAAGCGAGAGGACAATTCCTTTCTTGGACGTGATGATACAGGTACGTACTGATGGTTCTCTAGGCCACTCAGTCTACCGAAAATCCACTCACACGGATCGATACCTACACGCCGATTCACACCACCATCCCAGACAGCTGAACTCTGTAGTGACGTCACTCACAAACCGCGCATATGATTTATGTGACGAAGAACATTTACGAGGTGAGCTAGCACACGTACAGAAGGTCCTACAGAGGAATGGCTATACGGTGAATATTGAACAGCGTAAGCAAAAAACTAGCCATAAACATCGGAAGTGCGGGGTTGAGAGGCAACCGGCATTTTTTGCCATACGTGAAGGGAGTGACAGATAAGGTTGCAAACATTCTTCGTAAATACGCCGTGAAAACTATCTTCACTCCATTCAAGAAGGTATCTCAAATGTTGCGTTCGCCGAGGGAAAATTTCCCGTTAGAAAAACCCGGTGTTTATAAAGTAGATTGCAGCTGTGGAAAGGCATACATCGGGCAGACTAAACGAACTGTAGCTTGCAGAATTTCGGAACATATTAGGGCCGTGAAAAACAATGATATCCGAAAATCCGCAATAGCTCAACATCTGTTGGAATCGGGTCCTAACCACTGGATCGAGTTACATAACCCTCAGGTCATCTCGACAGAACGCCATTACATACCGAGATTGGTTCGAGAAGCGATCGAAATCACGAAATATAAAAATTTCAATCGTGAGGATGGGTTTCAACTGTCGAGGGCCTGGAACCCAGTGGTTCAATTATGTAAAAACCGAAAAAGCACGGAAACTAGTTCGCGAGCGGATACAGTGAGTTTTGTGTGTCGGAAACAAAATCGTGTTGTGAGTGAGACCAGTAACAATTTATAGTAGTGGTGTCGAACGCAAAAAACGATCGAGAAGGAGGGTAGACCGTTTTGTCTGCTCTTAAACATCCACCCGCAATTTCTTCAGTTCATCCGTGATCATGGCGCTTGCAACAGTGCCGAAATATCGGAAACTCAAAACAAATAGTAAACATGGTAAATATCCCGTTTATACAGGGTGTTTCTTTAAAATGGGACAAAACGCAGAAATACGAATCCATAAGAGATACGGGAAAAATTTCTTAGAAACCTTTAGCTCTTTTTTGATGTTGACAATTTTGGCGTTTTTATTTTTTGGTCAAGTGTGAGTTGTCCACAGAAATGAGTGAAATTGGCTAAAATTTTTTTTAGTGCCGTTCGACTCTGTTTCATGTAAGGATCATTTCATTGTATCACAAGAAAAAAATCGGGACGGCGGAAGTTGGTCTTTGGCAAAATATTTTTTCATACAAATTGTTTGAACGAAAAAATTATCACTTTTTTTTATGATGTTATTTTATTTAATGTCTATTAAGGATCATTTCATTGTATGGGAAGGAAAATACCTGGGCAACAGAAGTGGGTCAAAAGAACAGTAAAGTTTCTTCTAACAGCATACAGTTTATCAGTAGTAGTCAGTATTTCATTAGATTTGACCCACTTCTGTTGCCCAGACATTTTCCTTCCCATACAATGAAATGATCCTTAATAGACACTAAATCAAATAACATAATAAAAAAAGTGATAATTTTTTCGTTCAAACAATTTGGCCCCGCGCGTGGCCCCGCGCGTGGCTCCGCGCGGGCCCCGTTGCGTGGGTGCGGGGTGCACCTCCCCGCGACGGACGCCCGCGCGGGTCCCCGCACGGGTCCCCTCGACGGAGCACTTTTGTATAGAACCGCGCGGGCATCCGCTTAACGCAGCGTCGGGCCTAATACTTCTTGACAATCTAAATGACAGACTCGTTATAGCGGCTCCACATTAGTGCCGTGAATTCACGCCGCAAATTCTCGCCGTGATTCTCGGCACAATACCGACACTGATAGGAGAACACGCACGACCGCGCGTGATCCCCGCGAAAACCATCCACATTCTCGTTCGCGCCTGTTCACGGGGTTTCATGGCACTAATGTGGAGCCGGCATTAGATTCTTTCAGTCAAATACGTATTTGTTTAAATAAATGTGTGCTCACTTCAGCTGATCCCAATTCCGGTCTCGCTGGAAGGTGATGGGCCAGTACCGTTCGTCGTTGATCTTCACTTCTTTCAGCGTGTTAAGTTCCGGTATGATGCAAGGAGCTTTCATCTCTTTTACTACACCGTTAAGGTCGATAACCTGTGAGCAAAAAATAATTTTAGAAAGGTTAAGCTCTGTTAATCAACTTACCCCAATCTGTCAAATTTTCTCATTCAAATATAAACTTTCTCCGTGGTACCACAAAAACTTTTAAACGTCTGTTGAACACTTGTCTAAAAAAATGACAGAATATGATGTTGACATAAGGTGCGTTTTGCAGTCACACTTTTTTTAGACAAGTGTTCAACATATGTTTAAGTTTTTGTAGTAAGGCTGCTGTGAATGTTTGTGACAGATTTGTAAATATCATCATCTACCTGGCTTTTCCCAGCTATATTGGGGTCGGCTTCCAGTCGAACCAGATGCAGCTGAATATCAGTATTTTACATGGAGCAACTGACTATCGGACCTCGACATCCCAGTAACTGAGTACTACGATACCCCATGGTAACACTGGTTTTTAGACTTTAGAGTTTCTGACTAACAGTAAAGACTGTCAAAGATCTACAAATAACAGTCGGGACCAACGGGTTTACGTGCTTTCCGAGACACGGAGGAAACTCGCTATGACAGGTGGTCACCCATCCACAGACCAACCTCGACAAGCGCGGCTTAATCCGGAAGATCGGCCAGTGCGGCTGTAATTATTTAGCCACGAGCTCTAAAAAGAAATTTCAGCAGATTGGAGTAGGTAAATTTCCATAAAGAAGTGATTATTTACCTGTATGTGCGCGTAGCAAAGTTTTTCCGTAGTGATATCTCTGGGTAATATCAACCTCGCTTCAACAGCCAAGACGTAAAGATGTCTGAACGCTTGCAAGTGATACCTGTAAATTATTATTTATTCTTATTAGACATACATAAAAATAAAATTGCGGAAGACGCAGCGTAGGCAGGCCTCCCACTAGGTGGACCGACGATATCGTGAGGGTCGTGGGCAGCCGTGCGATGCGAGTGGCATATAGTCATTCGATGTGGTGATCTAAGGGGGAGGTCTATGTTCACCAGTGGACGTCTTCCGGCTGATGATGATGATTAGACAAACACACTTACATAAACTCACGTCTTCTTCCCATAGTGGTAGGCAGAAACTACAGCGCGCCACCTGTTACGATTCTTACATACCTACTCCTTTCGCTTCATTAAAATTCATACATCTGGTCATACAATGGTCTCATAGGCGTAATAAAAAAATAAACTACTTGTAAGCAAAACTCCAAAATTTGTATTTTCAGATCATTCAAATTGTTTTTTTATTCTATTTATTTTTGTTATATACTAAAGAAACTGTAGACAATCAAAGTTTTGAAGAAACTCCTTTTAATTTCAGTATCTCGATAAAAATGACTCAAAGAATCGATGTTCAAGATGTTACACTGGTTACACATCAAATTGTAAGTATTGGTGATTAATAGAATAAGACTACTGGTGACATTTTCGTTGTTTTGTTGAAACTGTCCTTACGATATAAGGGCCGAAACCAGGGAATCGAGAACCGGTCCTTGTTGGAAGACCCGGGATTTTCGGGACAGGCGTCAAAGGAACCGGGAAATCCCGGGATTTTCGGGACTTTCGGGACAAAAATGCATTTTTTCCATGGCATTAGAAAACAATGAAAATAATAAGATAACTTGAGGGTATAGTATTTATTCTGATTAAAATCATACAACCAACTTATTTGTCGGCCTCATGGACATGGGTTTGCTCTTGCCTCTTTTCTATTCAGAGGTGGCAAATCTATTCACTCTAACTGTACTAACTATAATAATTTAAATGGATGGAAACTTGCAGTTCATCTAGATGTCCAATACTGGACATTAGATGTAATGCAAGTAGGCCTGTGGAAAGAGGTTGTAGAATTTATGAGTTCGACCTATTTTAGGTCTCATCTTAGCCACGAGCGAACCCAATAAAAACGAAAAGAGGGTAAGCTTGCGTCGATGAGATGAGCTAAGCTGTAGAGTAACAAGCCTGCCGGGGTCGCGGGACTTATTTCCTTACCGTGACCCCGGAACATAAAGGGTTATTGAAGAACACCGTGGATTTTAGTCAGTACAAGTCTGACAGTCCCTCCCACCCTGCCCGGGATGGGGGGACTCATTTGATGATTTTACCAAATTTTTTTATAATAAGATTTAAAAAAAAGCTGTAGAGTAACCATCCACCAGTTTCACGTTGCCAATTAGTCTAAGAAGCTCTGCGTTCCACTGGGTCTAGTACAGTAAGTTGTATTTATCTGAGCCATCCCAATGATTAAATTGAGTAAGGTTGCTGCAATACTCCGTAAGGAAAAACATAAGAAAAATTGAATTTCGCGGGCTACTACGACGCAATCACCTTATGCAGAAATGGGCTCGCACATAGGCTATCCAGGTGTAAGGTATCACTTCACTCTATTTAGGATGCCCACGTCAAAGTTGACACTGGATGTCAGCTCCATGCCCAGAAGCTCAAGTTCATCAGTTACAGAAACAGGAAAAATAGGAGTTGGCCCAAATTACTCTATAAAAGATGTAGTTTTGATTTACTCCTACTTCACTAAGGAAATATACGCCTGTATGTTGGTGGCGTTAAAAGAGAGAAGTTTCTTGTTCGCTCACTGGGATACTAAATATCATACCACTAAATATCATGTCACTGAAACAATACTGTGTAGTGTACAGTGGTAAGAAATGTGCAGCAAAATAAGAGTTGCAAAGAAAACAGATACCTGTTGAACTCCAGAGCCAATAACCAAAAGCTCAAAGGATCAGTCATCAACGACAACTCTGATTGATCGTTCACTAAGAAAGTCTGATATCCAGCTACAAAAATCAACTGGGATACCAAAAGCAAGGAAGCCTTTTGTCTCGAGACCCTGTCAAAGGCTTTCGAGAGATAATCAGTACTGCATTATCAACTTTTCTTCTCTGTCAACCACACCTGTATCTGAACATGTTATCCCGTATATAACGACGAAATGAATAAATACCTTACATCCAATTTGATTCTTTTGTTCTATAAAAGAATTAACAAGTTTAAACAAATTATTTATACTGTTTTTCTGAGTCCCGAAAATCCCGAATTTCCCGGTTCTCAGTCGCATGTCCCGGGTTTTAAAATATACTTCAAGAACCGGGAAATCCCGGGATTTTCGGGACCGGGATTTCCCGGTTCGATACCCTACGAAACTGCGTTAAGCGGATGCCCGCGCGGTTCTATACAAAAGTGCCCCGTCGCGGAGACCCACGCGGGGCCCCGAGCGGGCGTCCGTCGCGGGTCGGTACGCCCCGCACCCACGCAACGGGCACCCACGCAACGGGGCCCGCATCCGTGCGACGGACGCCCGCGCGGGTGTCCGTCGCGGGTCGGTACGCCCCGCACCCACGCAACGGGGCCCGCATCCGTGCGACGGACGCCCGCGCGGCGCCCCGCGCGGGTGTCCGTCGCGGGTCGGTACGCCCCGCACCCACGCAACGGGGCCCGCATCCGTGCGACGGACGCCCGCGCGGCGCCCCGCGCGGGTGTCCGTCGCGGGTCGGTACGCCCCGCACCCACGCAACGGGGCCCGCATCCGTGCGACGGACGCTTGTGCGGGGCCCCGCGCGGGCGTCCGTCGCGGGTCGGTACGCCCCGCACCCACGCAACGGGGCCCGCATCCGTGCGACGGACGCTTGTGCGGGGCCCCGCGCGGGCGTCCGTCGCGGGTCGGTACGCCCCGCACCCACGCAACGGGGCCCGCATCCGTGCGACGGACGCCCGCGCGGGCCAACGCGCGGTGTCACACGCGGGCTTTTTCAGACAATAAGGGTTCCTTGTTGACTACGGAATCCTAATAAAAATCTTCAAATTTAACTAGCGACACTGCGTAAATCGGTCTCCGCGACGGGGACCGTCGCATACCCACGGAGCCCAGCCGCGTGCCATGCGACGGTCGCCCGTCGCGGTCGCCCGCTTAACGCAGTTTCAAGCCTAAGTCAATGGTTCTAGGACATGCCGGTCTCCTCACGATGTTTTCCTTCCTGCCTTGGCCATGTTGTACGTCAACTAGTCCGTATTACCTAGTTTTCCCCTACTTACCTATTATCTTCGCTATGTGTTGGGAACTTAGGGAAGAAGGCAGCCAGTAGCGCGGCCACCGCGGTGGGAGTTGTACTGAGGGTCGCGCGACCGCCGCCCAGGAACAACAGGCCGATCGTGCAGTGGACTGCCATCTGGAAGGGATCATTTGTGAGCTTATCTAATTAGGCTGATTTATCAGTACTTTTTGAACGTCAATAATTTTTAATAATCAGGTCCGTGAGTTAGATTAATAAAACTATTTGACGCGTATTTTTATTTTTTTTATAAGTAAACAAATATTGACGAAGATGCGACACTTTAAAAAAAAAATTGCCTCTACGTCCCAAGCAGGTAAAGATTTTTAGGGTTCCGTAGTCAACAAGGAACCCTTATAGTTTCGCCATGTCCGTCCGTCCGTCTGTGTGGGCCCTGAGCATCTGGACGCGACCACAGAAGCTGGTCGCATGCCAGAGGGTCATGGCTATCCGAATGATCCGGGGATACCGCACGATTGCCGGCGAATCGGCCAACCTGCTTGCCGGATTGCTGCCCTGGGATCTGGAGGCGACTGCCCTCCAGCGCGTCTATGAGTGGCGCGTGGAGGCGCAGCGCCGCGGCGTGACCCCGCTGCCTCGAGAAGTCGAGGCGCGGCGAGAAGACCTCCGGCGCGATCTCAGGGCAGTATGGAAGGAACGACTGTCGCGACCGACGGCCGGGCACGCCGCAATTGCGGCGGTAAGACCCCTCTTTGAGGAGTGGCTGGAGAGAAGTCATGGCGTCCTTACCTTCCGCCTGACGCAGGTCCTCACCGGGCACGGGTGCTTCGGGAGGTACCTGTGTCTAATGCGGAAGGAGGAAACGTCTGGGTGTCACCACTGCGAAGATCGCCCGGAGGACACGGTGGAGCATACGGTGCAGGACTGCCCAGCTTGGGCAGTGCACCGACGTGTCCTCACGGCTGCGATAGGCGGAGACCTCTCGCGCCCGGCATTGGTTGCGGCCATGCTGCGGGGCGAGACGGAGTGGGAAGCGGTCGCCTCCTTCTGCGAAGCAGTAATGCTCGCGAAGGAGGAGGCGCGCCGCGAGCGAGAGAGGACAGAGTCCTCCCTCCGCCCCAACCGCGGTGTAGGACGCCCACGGCGACGGACGTCGCGAGACGATCTCCGGCCACCGTAGGCGCGGGCATGCGGGCAGCGAGTAAAGGGCAACTCGCTGCCCGACCAAGGACCATGCCCGGGTCGACGGCGCGTTGTGTCCCACGCGCGCCTCAAAGAGCGTCAGCATAATGACGGGGCCCCCCTCTCAGAGGGCCAAAGCCTGCCGGGGTCGCGGGATTATTCCCTTACCGTAACCCCGGAACATAACAGGCTATGAAGGACACCGTGGATTTTAGTCAGTAGAAGTCTGACAGTCCCTCCCGCCCTGCCCGGGGTTGGAGGACTCATTTGATGATTTTACCACGCTAAAAAAAAAAAAAAAAAATGTCCGTCCGTCCGTCCGTCCGTCTGTCCGCAGTTTAGCTCAGAGACGCACAGTACTAGAGAGCTGTAATTTGGTGTAAATATACGGATTTGTTGTGCCGAAAAAGTGGTAAAATAAAATCTCGTAAAATATTTTTTTTTAGGGTACCTCCTGTACACGTAAAGTGGGGATGTTTTTTTTTTCTCGCGTACCCCTTTGTGTGGGGTATCATTAAATAGGTCTTAAAAAAATATTGATAGTTTCCATTAACAAATTTTTGATAAAAAATTCGTTTGTGAAATATTAAGCTTTAAGGCTTCCGTCTTCTTTTGACAAAATTGAATCGCGTTTGGCCAGTCGATCGTACGTCAAATTTCGGGCTCCCTTCCCGCAACCCCCCGCATACATCCTGCCTACTGAATTATTATAAAACAATTTTGATGCGGTAAGAACATTGCTCTACTAAGGATTATTTAAAAGGAGTTATAGAAATTGTTGCTTAATAAGTAGTTTTAATATGACTTGGTTTGTAATAATACGAGTATCACACAAGTGTTTTAATAATAATAATAACAATCGTGTTTAACTAATTAAACCTAAAAAAAGGTCAGTGCAGCAGTGATGCTGGCGAAGGAAGAGGCGGGACGCGTGAGAGAGAGGACAGCGTAAACCTTACATCCCAGCCACAGTGGTAGACGCCCACGGTGACTCGGTCATGGTCATCTCTGGCCATCGTAAGCGCGTAATGGGCGACTCACTGTCCGACCATGGACCATGTCCGAGTCGACGGCGCTTTGTATACCCTTTGTAAACCGAGAACGTAAAAGGCTATTGAAGAACACCGTGAATTTAAGTCAGTACAAGTCTGACAGTCCCTTCCGCTTAACCTGGGGTGGGAGGACTCATTTGATGATTTTACCATGATAAATAAAATAAATATTTAAAAAAACAAAAAACCCAACTGCGTAAAAAAACTAAAAAGAAAGAAACAAGCCCAGTAGTTTAGAATTGACTCATTCACACTCACAGTCGGGGCCCATTCAAATTATACCAATCAATTCTTCCCAAGGGGCCCCGACTGTGAGTGCGAATGAGTGAATTCTAAACTACTGGGCTTGTTACTTTCTTTTTAGTTTTTTTACGCAGTTGGGTTTTTTGTTTTTTTTTTAATATTTATTTTATTTTACTTTTTTTAGTTTTTGTTAGCATTTATCAGTCCAAATTAAATTGAAACATATGTTATATATACATTTTGGTAAACCATTTTTAAAATCCTTTGATTTGACACCCCACTTGATAGAGTGTGAGAGATCTTAAAAAAATATTTTTAGTTACGAACCCTTTGCACGCGAGTTCGACTCGCACTTGGCCAGTTTTATGTACCCAGTGACACTCTCACGTTTAAGACGAATCTAACGACACCTCTCAAGTTAAACTCCATCAAGCCGTTTAGGCTGCAGAGCAACACAAAGAAATATACATACATACATACACTCGAAAAACATAACCCTCCAGGCGCAGTCGGGTATAAAAAGTCCGGGGCCATGCCCGGGTCGACGGCGCGTTGTGTTCTACGAGCGCCTCAAATAGCGTCAGCATGATGACGGGGTCCCCCTCTAGAGGGCTAAAGCCTGCTGGCGTCGCGGTACTTATCTCATTACCGTGACCCCGGAACATGAAAGGGTTATTTGAAGGACACCGTGGATTTTAGTCAGTACAAGTCTGACAGACCCTCCCGCCCTGGCCGGGGTACCACAGTAACATCCAAGGACTGCACTCCTTGTCATAGGCACAGTCCATTACCACCTGGAGACAGAGTAACCAACGCTTTTGTTCATTGCTGGATTTTAATGAAGGAGCAATGTTAGCGAACGTGAATGTGATACAATAACTTGCTATCGTTAGGCAATTTAAAAAACAGGTTCAAACGATTTTCGACTTTATTGACATTTATGCAAAAACCGTATTTTAATGAAGGAGCAATGTTAGCGAACGTGAATGTGAGAAAAAACAAATCAAATTTTAAATGTTAATAAGGTCGAAAATCGCTTGAAGCTGTTTTTTTAACTTGCTATCGTTAAGCAATTTAAAAAACAGGTTCAAACGATTTTCGACCTTACTGACATTTATTCAAAAACCGGATTTTAATGAAGGAGCAATGTTAGCAAACGTGAATGTGAGAAAAAAACAAACTAAATTTTAAATGTCAATAAGGTCGAAAATCGCTTGAAGCTGTTTTTTTAACTTGCTATCGTTAAGCAATTTATAAAACAGGTTCAAACGATTTTCGACCTTACTGACATTTATGCAAAAACCGGATTTTAATGAAGGAGCAATGTTAGCAAACGTGAATGTGAGAAAAAACAAACTAAATTTTTAAATGTCATTAAGGTCGGAATTCGCTCGAACCTGTTTAGTTACTTCTCCATATCTCTGCTATATAGTATAATTATAATGTCCTCAGGACTACAGTCATTATGTTAACTTTATTTCAACAGAATCGGTTCACAACTGAAAATTCTGTAGGAAAATTGACAATTAATTCCTTTTTTTCTACCCATATAGGCCGCGTTTAGTTTTGATATTTAAATGGGACCAACTTTCAGATACACTACGTACAACAAAAAAAAAAAATGAATTTTTGAAATTGGACCACGTAAGAAAAAGTAATGAATGGTCATAAATAAAATATATATATAGGTATATACATGTCGAATTGAGAACCTCCTCCTTTTTTTCCGTCGGTTAAAAAATATATTTTAATTTAATCAAGTAGAGCAACCTGAGATGCGTAACTGTGCGTAATCACCGTTAGAGCGAGAGAAGGTGCGAGCGAGAGGGACCAATAAAAATTCGTCGTGGACCTCACGTCCGATCGCTCCGGCCGTCCACCGGCCACTAAGGAATTTCTCTTGCAATTCTCGTTTATAAACACTTTTTGAGAGGTTATTTGAGATATTTTTTATTGTTGAAAAAAAGTGCTTTAGGTACATTTTTTTTTTTGTATTTGCTTTATTGATCTGTCGACATCAAAATAATCTAAATATTACATACCTACGATGCATAGTTCATATGAAAAAAACTATTTATTGAGAGATAAAATCCGAGAATTTTGATAATATTCTGCCATCTTAATTTAGAAAATGAAAGATAAATATAAAAAACTAATCAGCGCAGTTTGAAGACGAGGATATTGCGGTCATTATGCGCTGCTCAGATTTTTAAATTAATTCTTCATTGTCTCAGATTGAGTGCACCAACGTAACTCGAAATGACGTTGGGCAGGAAAGAGCTGATTTGAACGCTTGATTTACCGTATATAATCCACTTAAATCAACTTAAAAAAAATAACTAGCTGTTACTTATATTATGGTTATTTATGTGCAATAATAATATTTCAAGCTATTGCACTATTTTGTTCAAAAATCACAAACAAAGTTACGCAAATAATTCGGCGCGAGTGAATTTTACAAGACCTGAGCCTTAAAGTGCTAAATTTTGCTCGACTCGAGTGTCCCCCCCCCCTCTACCAGCTAAACGGTTATGTTTGGGGGTGTGAAAAAATTCACAATAGTAGCATATATAACGAAGTTTAAAAGAAAATTATCATGACTAAGTAGGCTTTACAACTTTACGAGTAATAGTCGACCAACTTATAAAATGTACTTGAATAATATGTTTTCTTAAACAAAATGTATCGGAGAACATGCTCTTCAACTGCAAATGTAAGTTTGTCAACTTTATTTTACAGCTTTAATAGGTATGTTTTTACGGTATGTTTTTTGGGGATAGGTAGGTTTTTATCGTCAACTATTTTTAACTAACTTCAAAAAAAGGAGGAGGTTCTAAATTCGTCGTAATCTTTTTTTTTATGTATTTTCCTCGATTTCTCAAAGACTCCTGGACCGATTTAGAAAATTCTTCTTTTTAAAATTAAATTCAGCGAATCAGTTTACTTAGTTCGCATAAGTATTTTGATGGGCAACTACGGAACCCTACACTGTGCGTGGCCCGACACGCACTTGGCCGGTTTTTTCTTGCTTCTGATTTCACGAGAACCATTCTCGAATTTTGATGCGTTATGTCTTTGTAAATATGTCTTTTTCAAAACTCTACCTGACGATATAATTAGCAATTTATTGATGCTGTCAAAATGCCAATAGCACACGATCGAAAGAAATGAGAAGAATGGGGGTAGGTAGGCCTTCAATAAGGAGTACGATATTAGAGCGCTCCCTCTCTGCGAGCATTCACCTGTGATGTAACGTTACAGATTCAAACATTCGAAGACAATAGAGCATCAAATTGCGCATTTTTGTATTACATTACAGGTGAATGCTCGCGGTGAGGGAGTGCCTTTAACTATACGGTGATAAGCTAACAAAAACAATGTTGTATAAAATGTTTGCATGGTAAATGTCCCCCGCAATAAACTTAATCACGGTTGATTTCGCTGTCAAAAAAAAATCTGTTTAGTAGCGTCAGAGACATTAACTACAAGGTAGTGGTCGGTTATTTAATTTATAACACATTTGCTCGTAAAAGGTCTCTTACTGCACCTATTTCAGTATCGTAATGTATCTTATTACGCACTAGTGCGTAATGGTAAAGTAAAACGCACTAGTGCGGTAATGGTAAAGTAAATCGCACGGTTTATCAAGACGCTCCGTCTAAAACGAACGGTACTTTTTTAAATCTTAGCAAAGAGTTTTTATGTCAGAAAAGCGGTCAACATTTTATTATTAATAATTAAATTTGGGAGATGAAATATAATAAATAAACATTTTATTCTTTAATTTAATTAATTTTGACAATTAATTACAACCATTTATCTGTAATAAAACCACAAAAGAATTAATTTACTTTATTAGTAATACTGGCTGTTTTTTGTGCCTTTGCCATAAACAAAAGATGCTGGTGCGCGCGCATCGCTAATTTGTGAAAAAGTAAAAATTATTCCGCTTGCTTTTCCTTTTCGATGTAATGATTTTATTTATTTACTCACAAATGTGTTATAAAACGTCGTATGACATACGTGCGGTTTGATAATTACAGCCTCTGCTTTCTTATAGCACTCGCCTTACGGCTCGTGTTACCAATATCGCCTCAGCTGTAATGATCAACTTACCGCACTTATATCATAATGTACTATAATAGCACAGTGAATATTTAATTATTTAGCCAAAGTTATGAAAATTAATATTACAATGCTCAAGAACTTGTTTGTACCTACATAATAAACCGAGCCACAATATTACTTACTCAGCGACGAATATTACAACTCGGTAACAATTTTAGTATTGAAAGCACCTAGAGGTTCGGTTTAGTTAGGTTACTTTAAACCCTGCAGACAGAAATAGGAGCCCCGCAGCGGGGCATCATTCAATTTATTTGATTCATCGCTGACTTAGTAATTTTGTGGCTAATGTAGTTTTTTAGTGGATAACAATGTTATTTGTGAAAATTTGTAACTGGCCATAATTTTTATTTATTCTACTGTGTGTGTGTGTGTAAATTTTCCAAAAATAGTAAAATAAAATATAATACAATTAATAGAAGTTGTTGAAAGAATATTTTCGAGGAAAGGAGAAAAGGAAAAAAAAATACAGATAATAATATGGTAACCCTTGGTTGCTAAGTTGGTAATACCCTTTTGGTCTGGACATGCTCAATCAGAATTCTTATTGTGTGTATTTTTAATTATATTATTTCTATTATGTTCTATTATGGTGAGATGTCTTTGTACCACCCATCAATTTTAACAGCTTTGTAAAACCATCTCTAGCGAATAAATGATTCTATTCTATTCTATTCCAATATCAAATAAATGTTTTTCTATTCTGTTCTATATGAATAAATAAACAGTCCAGTACCTGTCCGCCGTGTGTGAGCGCGGGCGCGGGCGCGGGCGCGGCGTGCGCGGGCGTGCGCGCGCGCAGGCGGCGACACACGCGCAGCACGCTGAGGTCACCGCGACCTGCCATTATCTGGGACAGAACACGACACCACGTTATAAACGCTATAGGAAACTCAAGTCAAAACAGCCACATCAAACCGTATTCGCCAAATTACCCCAAACTGAATCCAAAACGGAATAACGAATTTTCTTTAAAAAAACGTAACACTGGGAATTTCTGTTGTGTCATGGACCCGTTTTAACATAGCGTTACTCACATACAGTAACACCTAGATCTGGAACAACTGATCATTCAAATATTTATTCTTCACGAAAATGGAACCGGCAACCCGCTGCGCAGCAAACGATTGCTCAATCACTGCACCAACCATGCCATCAATGGGTCGTGCTTCGAATGGAAAGATAACAATTTTTTTCTAAAAAAAACAATTTTTTAGTCCTTCGATGCTATTCCAGTGATCGTTGAAATTGGACCTTCGAGTATTTTCGAATTTGGCTACCCCAACACAAATTTCAAAAATATTTAGTTTACGAAAATATTTCTGGATAACATAACGTACCATCCCGGCCGCCAACAGACACACACACAGACACGTCTCCAGCGTGGACCGGCCGGCCAGCTCGGCCACACTCTTCCCTCCCACGGCCAGGAACAGGCGCGCGTACTGCAGCGCGGTGTCGCGCGCGTCCTCGTCGCCGGAGCCCGCGAAACGGAGACCCATCGCGAAACAGGCGCCCGCTATTATGTTGCAGTATGCTTGGCTAGAAGAAAATTACAGAAATAAAGGTACCAAAATATAAAAAAAAAATGGCTGCGTCGCGAATTATAACGTTTTTTGTGAAATGAAAATTCGTATTCGATAAAAATAACAAAAGAACCAGAGACTAATAGAATGGACGCCTTCCCTAGCCAACTGACAAATAAAATTCAACCAGAGACCACTAACCAACGACGATATAATACAAGACTCCGCATGCACGATCTAAGGTACAAAAACTATTCTGTCAACTCGCTGAGGTACTACGTAAGCGAGGGGGACGGGGTACTGCGTTGTGATTGGCTAACGCAAGGTCTGTTCTGTCTCAACGTATGTTTACGGCTCACAGGATTGGTCGAAATGAGACGGATATAAGCAACGACGATATAATACTAGACTACGCATTGCACGATCTAACGAACAAAACTATTCTGCCAACTCGCTGAGGTACTACGTAAGCGAGGGGGGCAGGGTACTGCGTTGTGATTGGCTAACTCAAGGTCTGTTCTGTCTCAACGTATGTTTACGGCTCACAGGATTGGTCGAAATGAGACGGATATAAGACTTTTTTGCCTAATGTGTTGGCAGACATCGGTCGCCTGTTATTAGGAGTCTAGTATTATATCGTCGTTGGATATAAGACTTTTTAGACATCGGTCGCCTGTTATTAGGAGTCTAGTAGTATATCGTCGTTGCCACTAACTATCTCTTTCATGCAACAGAAAAGTGGTAGGTAGTGCCACTTTCTCGCTCTCTAGATTCTATCTATGGTTTTATTGTTTCCCTAGAAGTTATAATAAGAGTTTCTACTTACTAATAAAAATAGATTGATTATAAGCTATACATAAATGTTTAATCATTATATAAACAGAAAATAATCATTATCATTCAGAACAGCGCTTTGGACATTAAGGGCTTCACACACAGCAGCTATAATGTAAAGATGTATATTATAGCACGATACATCTCATTACATATTTCCATAGAAATCGTCAGGAGACCACACACGACAGCTATAATGTATATTTTTACATCTTCGAATCTCTATGGAAAGATGTAATGAGATGTATCGTGCTATAATGTAACATCTTTATAGTATGTGCCATTTAACACGGCAATAGCGGTCATTGCTCCGACTTTCATCCCGATATCTCAATATTAGCGATACTTCCTCTTCACCCGTACAAATCTGTCGCAAACAGTCGCAAAACTGACATCGCTTGAGTCTCATAATACATAAAAAAATTACCACAAAAACAACACAATGCACAACCCAAAATAATAGAAAATCTAGCAAACGTACCCCACGAAATATTTTTTTAAAAATATTGTATTTTCGTTTTTACACAAGTTTATCACACTGAGACAATTTAACAAAAGTAAATATATTATTATGCATCATATAATTTTGCATTAACCTATAATACAATACTGAGTAATTATAAAGTTAGTGCATATTGTATGGATATAAGTATATTAATATTCTTTTGATATCAGGATGGTAAAAACACCTTATTTTTCCTAAAATAAATTACAAAAACTATTTCATCACAGAAAATGCTAATTTTGATCTTATGTCGTTTTTGTTTTACGAGGTCATCGCGTCAGGGGTGCAGCACCCCCGGCAGCAGCCACCATTTAGATTTAACATTCCGTGTGGAAGTTCGCTTGCATTCGGTCTGTGCAAAGACATTAAACTAAATACGAGCAATACTACTACTAATAATACCACTAGGTAAAAAGTCGCTCAGTCTAGTAGTCGCGTTGCTATGCAACGCTAGATTGTGCTACTGACACACGGCATCAATAATTTTGTATGACAATTTTCCCAATGCCCGCTCTATAGGTTCTTTTAAATCTCTTTGGGTCTGTGCTATAATTTCTTTGCTTTTATTGTTATCGTTAATGAGTTTGTTACAGTTTTGTTTTTGTGTTCTGTGTTGTTATTGTTACTTCATTTGTTGCTTGTAAAGAGGCATGGAACCAGAAGCTGGAACATCTACTGGTGAAACCAGTAAACGCCGTCGTCGTCCAAACATATTCCAACCTCAAGAAGGTTCGGAATCGATACCGTTCACATCGCCGCCAGCAAAAAGACAGAAGACAATTCTCACCAGCGGAGAACGTCTTATGATTATTAATATTTTTAAATATGTCCAAAACACAAAGCCCGAGGATAAATTTATATTTAACTAACCATGATCTTGTCAAACGTACGTCAGAAATATGTGGGGTGAGTGAGAGATCGATATATCGGGTATTACGTGAATACAGAAATACTCATAAAATAACGCAACCTGAAGGTAAAAGGAGTAGACCAAACGTTCTCCAAAAAGTTGATGATTTTGATAAATCGGCAATTACTAAAACTTTTGGAAAAAAAAAAAAAGGTTGCACTCCAGGAGTGCCGGTAGAAGTGAAAACTTTTTTGTTACTATGTTTTATTTTTAATTTGAATGACGTCTTACTCATTTTCGATCAGGGTCACGTGACCCTGACGGTCACGTGACCCTGACGCGAGTTTTAAATTTTTTACCCATTACAGAAAAAGTGTACAACGCCGCTAAAGAAGTTTTCACTTCAAAAATGATTTTTCACAAAATGAGAAAATGATCGAGCCCCTCAGTATGAAAAATCATTTTTTTTTAATTTTTTTTTCCAAAAGTTTTTGAACAAACATTGTTCAGTAACATGGGCTGAGTTACTCCACAAGAGGTATTGCGCTATTAACGTTACACGTTGTATATACATAATTATATACATTTGATTCTTTTGATGCCTGCGCATTCCACATTTTTTTATGATGATTCTTTCACAGTCCAGGCTGTCGTTTGTGGAATGCATTGCTTGTACCAGTAAGACAAGCCAAGTCACTGGTTTCTTTTTTTTAACAGCTTAGTCTTAAATCATTTCCTTTAGATCTAATAATACATTTATTTATATTTATGTATATATGTGTATTTTATTTTATTATTAATGTTTGTGTGTATTGTATTTATATTATAGGTTATCTATTATTTGATGTGCATCACTGTCTACACTAATTTTTTTTTAAAGTTCTTCTTGTCCATCATAATTGTCTGGAAGATATCGCTATTAGCGATAAGACCGCCGTTGTACCCTTAGTAATAATAAAAACTTTTTTTTAAAAGTACCGACTTCAAAAACAAATACAAAAAAGTGTAAAATAACTTTTCTTTCGGAAGTCGGTGGCTTTTGATTTTTATGTCATTGACTATTGCCACCGACTTCCGAAAGAAAATTATTTTACACTTTTTTGTATTTGTTTTTGAAGTCGGTATTTTTTAAAAAATAGTTTTTATTTTACCCTTTTTAGTTCAGACATTCAACAAAAATCTTCGTATAATCGGCAACTTTAGAAATTTATATCCAATAGGGCAACAAAAACGGATCTATGCGGGCAACGTCACAAGACATCCATTATTATTGTATATTAAAACCTTCCCTAGACTGTAATAAACATTTTTCCGTAAACCGCATGAAAATCGGTTCAGACAAACGCGAGATAATCGTGAACAAACATACAATCGACTTTGAAAATCTACTATGATCCGCGCGCGGACGAAAATACATATGACGGGAAAAGGACCGTTACCTATCACTACATCCATTAAATCCGTCACACACAGTGGAACATTTTTTACGTCCCACGTAAATTTATAAGCACACAATTTGATTTCTAGAAATAAAATATAATAATTTTGAATTAGAGCAACACAAGATTCACAACCCCTGTATGTCAAGCAGGCTGGTACCACGATACTGTAGCGATAGAAGCAACTATCGCTTATTAGTAGTTTTAGGTAACAATAAGTGTCATTATCGCTTAGTGATGAAAAACTTGGTAGGAGGGAGTGAATGACCTCTATTGCCATGTTAAATGGTACATACTATACATTATAGCTGCTGTGTGTGAAGCCCTTTACCATAGACATTATCTGTAAGTAGCGGCCACTAGTTTTTTTATTTATCTTTTTGCTCAGTCCATACTTTAAGTCTATGAATAGAACCACCAAGCGAGGCAGTAGTCGAACGCGAGCCCATCTAATACTCACTTCATAGCTTCATAATCGATGTTATCCTCAGTAGGTTTGACGAAGCAGTATGGCTTGATAGTAGCCGGCACTTGACCCTCCACCCATTCTTCAGTCGGCTCTATACTGTCCCATAACACTAAACCTGAAAATATGACCGAGATTAAATGAAAAGGCAACTTTTTTTAACGTTGTGAAGTTTTATTTTATTTTATTTTATTTTTTTTGGAAAACTTACAGCTAGTCAGAGACAGTAGTAAAGACAATAACAACAATATGGCCAATTACAAGTTTTCACAAGTAGGTAACTAATTTGGCTGAAAAGAATTAAACTGAAAGAATTGAAACTAACAAAACAGTGGTAAGGATTAGTACAAAAAATTATAAGAATTGAAGTTTTCCTGTATATTGGGTGCGTTTGCAAACATTCAAAACTTAAATCACTGATTTAAAATGGGGAATAATAAGCTGAGTCACATAATTACTAACTCAGCCACGAATATTGTAACTCGGTTACAAATTTAGTTTTAGGGGCATCCCGAGGTTCGGTTTGGTTAAGTTCCGCAGGGCTGACAGAAATAGGAGACCCGCGCAGCGAGGCTCTGCCAACGACTTGGCTGTGCTAATGTTTTGTGCATTTTCTGATCAATCAATTTATTTGGTTCGTAGCTGACTTAGTAATTTACATGTGGCGCAACAAGTTTTGCCACTTTTTTGTCTTAAAATTACATGGTAAACAGTTTTGTTTTATTGTGGTAAAATCATCATTATGAGTCCTACCGCCCAGGGAGGGACTGTCAGACTCGTACTGACTAAAATCCACGGTGATCCTTCAACCTACACGTTCCAGAGCCACGTTTATCTGATGAGACATTCCAGGGACCCCGGATTTGATTCTGACTTGGTAATTTAATTATGGCGCCACAAGGCATGCCACTTTTTTTGTGTTTAATTAGATGGTTTTCATTCAAAGTAAATTTATTTGTGGACGTCCACCCATAAGGTGGGCAGACGATCTTATGAGGACCACAGGATCACGCTGGATGCAAGCCGCTTCCAACCGGTCCTATTGGAAGTCTATAGCTCCCCTATAGACTTCCAATAGGACCGGTTGGAAGCGGCCTTTGTTCAGCAGTGGACGTATAACGGCTGATAATATGATGATGATGATATTATTGATGTTTGTTGACTGTACCTCTCGCAATAATCCTGAGCATCAGCAGGTCTGGCCTCACGAAGTCCAGCTGGTATGCCGTGCGGGGCGGCTCCAGCCAGCTGGCCAGCGCCGCGCTGTCCGAGCGGAGGAACATGAGGCCCAGCGCCAGGGTCGCGCCAGGAGACGTCACGTCCAGGTTCACGGTAGCACCCTCGCGGATGGCGAACGAACCTTGCTTGTACTTCTCTTTTTGGGTACCTTTGAATGAAAAGAGAGGAGTTTGTAGCTTTTAAATGCGTTACTTTCCGCAAATTTAAACGCTAGATTATACCAGGAGTTATCAGTTTTTTTTTTTAGTTGCCCAATAATTTATAGAAAAAAATTGTAGGTCCGCAGCTTGCTGGCCGTGCGCGCGACCTGCGCCCCCGTACTCACCAGTAAGTGGATGCTTGTCTCCGCCCAGCATGTAGGTCCGCAGCTTGCTGGCCGTGCGCGCGACCTGCGCCCCCGTACTCACCAGTAAGTGGATGCTTGTCTCCGCCCAGCATGTAGGTCCGCAGCTTGCTGGCCGTGCGCGCGACCTGCGCCCCCGTACTCACCAGTAAGTGGATGCTTGTCTCCGCCCAGCATGTAGGTCCGCAGCTTGCTGGCCGTGCGCGCGACCTGCGCCCCCGTACTCACCAGTAAGTGGATGCTTGTCTCCGCCCAGCATGTAGGTCCGCAGCTTGCTGGCCGTGCGCGCGACCTGCGCCCCCGTACTCACCAGTAAGTGGATGCTTGTCTTCGCCCAGCATGTAGGTCCGCAGCTTGCTGGCCGTGCGCGCGACCTGCGCCCCCATACTCACCAGTAAGTGGATGCTTGTCTCCGCCCAGCATGTAGGTCCGCAGCTTGCTGGCCGTGCGCGCGACCTGCGCCCCCGTACTCACCAGTAAGTGGATGCTTGTCTCCGCCCAGCATGTAGGTCCGCAGCTTGCTGGCCGTGCGCGCGACCTGCGCCCCCGTACTCACAAGTAAGTGGATGCTTGTCTCCGCCCAGCATGTAGGTCCGCAGCTTGCTGGCCGTGCGCGCGACCTGCGCCCCCGTACTCACCAGTAAGTGGATGCTTGTCTCCGCCCAGCATGTAGGTCCGCAGCTTGCTGGCCGTGCGCGCGACCTGCGCCCCCGTACTCACCAGTAAGTGGATGCTTGTCTCCGCCCAGCATGTAGGTCCGCAGCTTGCTGGCCGTGCGCGCGACCTGCGCCCCCGTACTCACAAGTAAGTGGATGCTTGTCTCCGCCCAGCATGTAGGTCCGCAGCTTGCTGGCCGTGCGCGCGACCTGCGCCCCCGTACTCACCAGTAAGTGGATGCTTGTCTCCGCCCAGCATGTAGGTCCGCAGCTTGCTGGCCGTGCGCGCGACCTGCGCCCCCGTACTCACCAGTAAGTGGATGCTTGTCTCCGCCCAGCATGTAGGTCCGCAGCTTGCTGGCCGTGCGCGCGACCTGCGCCCCCGTACTCACCAGTAAGTGGATGCTTGTCTCCGCCCAGCATGTAGGTCCGCAGCTTGCTGGCCGTGCGCGCGACCTGCGCCCCCGTACTCACCAGTAAGTGGATGCTTGTCTCCGCCCAGCATGTAGGTCCGCAGCTTGCTGGCCGTGCGCGCGACCTGCGCCCCCGTACTCACCAGTAAGTGGATGCTTGTCTCCGCCCAGCATGTAGGTCCGCAGCTTGCTGGCCGTGCGCGCGACCTGCGCCCCCGTACTCACCAGTAAGTGGATGCTTGTCTCCGCCCAGCATGTAGGTCCGCAGCTTGCTGGCCGTGCGCGCGACCTGCGCCCCCGTACTCACCAGTAAGTGGATGCTTGTCTCCGCCCAGCATGTAGGTCCGCAGCTTGCTGGCCGTGCGCGCGACCTGCGCCCCCGTACTCACCAGTAAGTGGATGCTTGTCTCCGCCCAGCATGTAGGTCCGCAGCTTGCTGGCCGTGCGCGCGACCTGCGCCCCCGTACTCACCAGTAAGTGGATGCTTGTCTCCGCCCAGCATGTAGGTCCGCAGCTTGCTGGCCGTGCGCGCGACCTGCGCCCCCGTACTCACCAGTAAGTGGATGCTTGTCTCCGCCCAGCATGTAGGTCCGCAGCTTGCTGGCCGTGCGCGCGACCTGCGCCCCCGTACTCACCAGTAAGTGGATGCTTGTCTCCGCCCAGCATGTAGGTCCGCAGCTTGCTGGCCGTGCGCGCGACCTGCGCCCCCGTACTCACCAGTAAGTGGATGCTTGTCTCCGCCCAGCATGTAGGTCCGCAGCTTGCTGGCCGTGCGCGCGACCTGCGCCCCCGCCCGCGCGGCCCCCGCGTGCACCATCCCGAGCGCGAGGCCGGCAGCTAACGCGTATCCCTCGCGCTCCACACAGTTCTCCATCTCTGGCCCAGGTGGCTTGCCTAAGGAAGTATACAATTTGCTTTACCAAATGTCAAAGTACAAAAGTATGGCATTTTATTGTGGGGACGGGCTGCACAGTATTTTTTTTTTTTTAATATACTACAACGTATTCTATTCTCGTCAACGTGGGTTGCGCGGGACTGTGTCTTGTTTGCGGCCCAATTGATACGCTAAATGTACATGATAATTAATTTTATAGCAGTAAGGCGAGTTATACAATTTTCTGTACGCTTAAACTTCATGATCACAATTTTTGTAAAGTAGAATAAAAAATATATATTGAAAAAGACAGCACAGTTAAGACTACTACTATCCTATTTTTGTAATATTATTATGTTCGCTACATTCGCAAAGACTTTGTTGTTTATTTTATGTTATGCCGCGGCCGCACTCATCGCGATAACCCGAATATTCGCGTTATCGCGATATGTGTAGCCAAGTATTCGCGAACCCTTCGGCACTTCGGGCGAAGCTTCGGGCTTATCGCTCCGCTGTCGGTAAATTCTCGCACATCAAAGGGTTTTATCTCGATGAACTTCGCGGTGCGCGGCCACACTTCAGTCGGCCCGTACGCATCGGCCAAGCGGACGTGTTAACGCTAGTGTTACACTTTTTACCACAGTGCTGAACGAACATGGATTGGAGCAACGAAAAAATTTTAGAATGCATTGCGAATTATAAGGCTTTATTTGACGAAGATTTTTTATTTGACATAGATGTAAAAAATAATTATTTGCTGCCATAAAATACAGAGCAACCGCGGCGTCCATGTTGTTTTTGCGTTTGTACATCGCGATAACATTCCGGCGATAAACTTCATCTATTATATGTGGCCGCGAAGATTCGCCGTAGCCCGAAGACGAAGTTTATCGCCCGAATGTTATCGCGATGAGTGCGGCCGCGGCATTATAGAGACTAGTATAGACAGGTAGTTTCTTTCATTGTTGTTTATATTGTTTTTTTAATTGTAATTTGTGTTTTGACTGTCCTATAATTTTTAACCTTATTGTAAAGTTCCTTGTTATGTTTTATATTGTTTATTTTTTATTTATATACTGATGTTATTAATTTAATAATAAGTAAGTAAGCCACACTATCGCATTAGCTACCTAACGAACCTGTAATGATAGTTGAAAGGAAGATTTGAAATAGGTAAATAAATACATACCGATCTCATTGAGCAACACCTGCGCGTAGTGCGTGTGCGCAGTCCCCTGGTAGATGAGGCCCACGCCCAGCAGCGCGGCCACCAGGATGTTCTGCTGGATGTCCAGCTCGATGGACGTGGGCGGCAGCAGGGGCTCCAGGTGGATGCTCATCATCTTTGTGGCTTGGACATCCATAGTTCCTGGAGGAGGAAGAAAAGGTTTCGAGTAAGCGGCGGCGGCGCCGCACGCACCACTCCCCGCTCCGCTACCGCCCCGCCCCCTCGAAATTCGAAGGAGGGAAGGGGCTTTTATGTTCATAAAGGGTATCTCCTATCGCAGGTGACCGTACAAACCTAGCGCCTTCAGGAAGCCTTACGTGCTTACTCTATACTAATGTAGACCACTATAGCATGAACTATCAGGGTGTCGCTGTTTTCCGGAGAAGGATGCGTCCGGTAAGCAACCGCCGTGGCACCTAATATGCCGAAAGCCCGTCCTCATAATGTAAGGCAGGCGGGCCTTCGAGTTCGAGGGCCTTCAGAGTTGGGACTCTGTTCGCTCACCAAGAGATCTCATGGGAAACGGTAGTACTGTGATCACGTGCTTCCGAGCACTGCGAGGCTCAGGAAAGACATATTTAGTCTTTCCGAGAATGTGCCATAACAGGCGTTGAACAGGAGTCCTCTGGAGGTGGTCTTTTAAGCGGTCCCGGTTCCATCTTCCATATACTGATGGTGATCACCGGGGTGGTTTAGTGAGTTACAAATCCCACATTCTCCGGTCTTATCCCCGGACCGAAAGACTGGGCGCCTTTTGAAAGTTTGCCCCCAACACCAAAAAAAACATGTCGAAGAAAAATGTCTAATCCAGTACATTTATGCACAGTTCCACTTTCTGCCGCGTCTTACATTGTGTACCTAGGTATCACCTTTATTGCAGTATCTCACCTCTATAAGTAGCAGCTAGTCCCAGCAGCAGTCCAACGCTGATCATCTCGTTACACTTGACGAGGTACTCGTAGATGTTCATGAAGGGCATGTCTCGCAGATGACCGTTCAGTCCTAGAGCCATGAGGAACCCTGCATGTTCCGTTGACATTTCTGTAGTGCCCTGTTGGGAAAAAACGTACATTACGCCTGCTGTCTTCGATAAGTTGTTGTTATAGCCTCGATGGACTAGTGGTCGCAAGCGCGGCTGTTGAATCTACAGTGACTTATATTCTCAGGTCAGACAGTGTAATTGGGTTATTGAAGTGAAAACTTCTTTAGCGGCGTTGTACACTTTTTCTGTAATGGGTAAAAAATTTAAAACTCGCGTCAGGGTCACGTGACCCTGATCGAAAATGAGTAAGACGTCATTCAAATTAGTTAATTTCATATCTGTACTACTCCAGTTTTAAAATAAAACATAGTAACAAAAAAGTTTTCACTTCTACCGGCACTCCTGGAGTGCAACCTTTTTTCCATTAGGATGGATGCCTGACACCGACTGACGGATTTTAGTGATTTATTGTGCCCGGTTGAAAGAAAGTAGTAGTAGTAGGATCGATTATTACATGGCATTTAAGCATAGCTGATAAATAAGGGGTGGTGTACGATTAGGTACACCTCTGCTTTTCACTTCGGGAGTTACACACACACACACTCACCCGCGGCTTGTTATAGATGACCCACTCGGAGTCAATAGTGAACCCGGACAGCGGCACCAGCGCCAGGCCGGCCGCGGCCCCGTTGTGGAAGCACGGCCAGGCGGTGGGCGCGGGCGCCGCGTCCCCCGCCCCCGCGCCCCGCCCGCGCCACCTGCCCCACACACACACTCGCGGCACCTCCACTGCTTCTGTGGCCGGGCACGGCACTGTGCGTAGTGTGGCCATGCCTCTGTGAGGGACACAATGACAGAATAAGTGCATACTGTGCACATACATGTCAATGACTTCCTACGGACCTACCTATAGACTCTCATCTGTCACTTGAAAATTACAAAAATTACGTCACACGGTTTTGCCTGCTGCACAGCGAGTCGCGAGTCCTATGCCCGCATGGAACAAATATTTTTGCGCGCATATCAATAGGGCGACTAAAAAGTTATTTTACGCTTTTGTGTTTGTTTTGAAGTCGGTTTTTTTTACAAAAAGTAGTTATTTTTATTTTGCCCTTTTTAACCGACTTCAAAAAAGGGGTTCTCAATTCAACTGCTTTTTATGTTTGTTACGTCATGGTCATAACTTACAACTGTGTGATCCTATTTTGATGTTTTTTTTTTATTCGATATCTGCCATTTGGTACCACAAAAATGTCTTTCAGTTTTGTTCAGTAGTTTTTATTTTATGAGGATTTCTTATAGTGTACTTAGACGATGTTATTACTCGTATGTTTGTTACCTCATAACCAAATGACTGGGTGAACCGTTTTTGATGATTATTATTTTGTTCGATGCAGCATATCTGTCATTTGGTCGCACATTTATCTTTGTAGTCCCAACAAGCTGAATTTCTGTGAAGTTGTTCAAAACATAATTATAAACAATGTCTAGAAGTTCCCCATCATTCCCCTGTAAGGAAAAAAATTAATTCAAGGTCAAAGGTAAAAAAAATGAGTTTTTCGCGATTTTCAGCAAAACGGTAAGTTTTATCATAAAAGTACCTCAGACAAAAATTGCAGATCATAAAATTATCTGTAAAAATGTTTCAATACTTCTTTTCTTACGAGCCACCGTTTCTGAGAATAACGATTCAAAAAGTTATAAAAGTTGTTATCGTCATAATATGCACACGATCCCACGCCACCTATGAGGTAGTGTACTTAACCTCAGTTGCTGCTCACCAACATCTTTTTCGAGTATATTACCAAGTTCAAGTGTGGCTTGGTTATCAGTTAGACCCTACAGACTGGGGTTGGAAGTTGGTCAACAATATATTAGAGCCAGTTCAAACTTTACTTCCACCTGCGCCGGAAAAACTGCTGAACACTATTTTTGCAACTGCAAAAAGGGATGCAGTGCTAAATGTGGTTGCAAAAAAGTCGGACTGTCTTGTTCTTTGGCATGCACAAATTGTCAAGGCTGGTCGTGCTCTAATATTGAATCACAAACAATGGAGGATTCGTTTGACTCCGACGAAGTATTATGCGATACATCGCTATTGACGCAATTTACTTGCATCCAAAATGAAGATGAAGAAGAAGCAGGAGAAGAAGAACAAGAGAAGATCAAGAAGAAGAACAAGAATTTGAAACTTACGAATAAGACGAATAAACTTCAACACTTTTTTTTTTATTTACATCGCTTTTATCTTTCCCAATCTTTGAAAATTTCCGTTATTCCCACGTTTTTATAAACTCACTTTTCTTGTTTGTTTATTTGTTTGTTTGCTTGTCGTTCCGGTTGGACTTTTGCAACTCAATTTTGAGGCACTTCCCGATAAGCTAGAAGGCTGAAATTTTGCACACGTTCTGAATTCTGATGACAATACATGACTAGCTAACAAACGTCATAACAAATCCAATATGGCGGCCTCCCCAAGATGGCGGACTGACTGTTTGAAACCCTACCCCACGATATGGGTATGCGGTCAGAAATACGAAAAAAAATAGTCACGTGACTTAAATCCAATATGGCGGACGTCCAAGATGGCAGACAGGCTATTTGAAATGCACCCCTATGATATGGATATGAAATGAAAGGGTTTGCTGTCAGGAGTACGAAAAAAATAGTCACGTGACTTAAATCCAATATGGCGGACGTCCAAGATGGCAGACTGGCTGTTTGAAATACACCCCCATGATATGGGTATCACATGAAAGGGTTTGCTGTCAGGAATACGAAAAAAATAGTCATGAGGCTTAAATCCAATATGGTGGACGTCCAAGATGGTGGACAGGCTTTGAGGCACTTCCCGATAAGTTAGCAGGCTGAAATTTTCAGGGTAGCTTCAAACCCGATGTTCATCGATATAAAGATAAAAATAATAAAATAATTAATAGATTAAAAAAAATCTAAAAACCCACGTTTTTAAATATCCTAAAAATAAAAAAATAACCCTACGGGGTTGAGAGAGGGGCCACTCAAAACGTGGGTGCGCGTCTCTCAACCCCGTAGGGTTATTTTCTTATTTTTAGGATATTTAAAAACGTGGGTTTTTAGATTTTTTAAATCTATTAATTATTTTTTTTTTGCAATAGTTTTACATTAAACAGGATCACAACTGACCCGTGGAGTAAGCCTACTGGGGAAACCACGTTAAAAAAAACGTGCTAAGTACCTACACTACCTCATAGGTGGCGTGGAAACGTGTGCATATTATGACGATAACAACTTTTATAACTTTTTGAATCGTTATTCTCAGAAACGGTGGCTCGTAAGAAAAGAAGTATTGAAACATTTTTATAGATAATTTTATGATCTACAATTTTTGTCTGAGGTACTTTTATGATAAAACTTACCGTTTTGTTGAAAATCGCGAAAAACTCATTTTTTTTACCTTTGACCTTGAATTAATTTTTTTCCTTACAGGGGAATGATGGGGAACTTCTAGACATTGTTTATAATTATGTTTTGAACAACTTCACAGAAATTCAGCTTGTTGGGACTTTATGTAACTTCGAATGTCTAAATTGACCGGACTATTGGTTCAGTAGTCTTTTTTTTACGAACATTTTTAACCGACTTCAAAAAACAAGTAGGTTCTCAGTTTGACCTGTATGTTCGTATGTATGTTTGTCCGCGATCATCTCGCGTTTGGCTGAAACGATTTTTATGCGGTTTTCAGAACTAATCCTTACATTCTGGAGAAGGTTTCAGAGCAGTCGAGAAGAATTTTGAGAGTCGTTTTATTGAAAAATATTCGTCTTGACGAGATTTATCAAATGGCAACATATTATAATCTTAGGATATAGAATGTTCAGATTCTTAGTAGCCACTTAGAATTGAAGCCAAAAAAAAAGAAGATAAATAATTATTCAATTCGTGCGCTTGCTATCGAAAAAAAAACTACGTGAGGCGTGACGCTTACTCACTCACGCATTTATAAAAAAGTGGCTTCACCAAAAACATTACGATTTTGTTTTGATTGAACACGGAATCTGGACATTTTATAATCTATAAGACTATAATAATATTGGCCATTGGGTTAACCCATTCTTGTTTGTCGATAATACTTCTAGCAATTTTTTAAGATTGTGGTTTTAATTAATAACCCTTTGGGTGCTCCCACATCTATCGAATCGGCTTTTTCCGTCGCCCTTTCTCTTTCTGTCGCTTAGAACTGCCATTTGCTAGACCGAGACAATGCGATAGCACGCGGCCGCCTCGAGGATTCCACCGCGTGCTATCGAATTATGCTTTCTGTCCTACTTACTCCTTTCAGGAGTCTCGAGGCCGATTTTGACGAAAACTAAAGTTGCATCATTCGATTTTAGAAAAAGCAATAATCCTGGCCGGGAATCGAACCCGTTGGTTATGGAAAAAAAATCACACCCTGTGTTACTACACCATTCGATAGTGATGGTAATAAGGGTCAAATTCTGTAAAGTAATGATGTACGGCAAACTTAAGGAAAACGTATAATTTAAAAAAAAAAAAACTGATCCATCTTCAAGGCAAACTGCTCAAAACAGGACATTTTATTGTACATACTCCATTTCGACCGATCAAAAAACTAAAATGGCCGCCATTCGCGAGGCGTTGGAGTAAGAATTTTTTTATATGCAGTTTTGTCGATGAAAATGAGCCTATATAATATCCCTTTCAAGTATCGGTAGTTCGAAACCCAACACGGTTCACCCTTGTTTGGTAGAACAACTTTTGATATAATTTTACTAATTCGAACAACGTTTGAGAAGGGAACACCCAAATACGTCGAAATATTTTATTCCGAATTTCGATATTCCGATTTTCAAAACTCCGAATATCATAATACCTAAAAATTACAATATCTAATATTAAGAATCTCGAAATTTATTTGACCGAAAGTCGTATGTCCGATTTCTTCTTTTTCCGATTTTCACATATTCGAAAAATGTAATGCTCGATGAGTTCTCATTCCGAAAAACGAAATTCCGAATTTAAATATTCCGAATAAACTGATTTTTTCGGAATATTGAAAATCGGAATTTCGTTTCTCATTCCACAAAGTCAGTGACAGAACGAATTGGTGCAAAACCGGCTCCACGTAATTTTGTCTACCAGTACGGTAGACAAAATTACGTGGAGCCGGTTTGTTATTTAAACCCGTGTAGGCACGGAGTGGCGAGGCGTATCCTCTTAACTTTCACTGTTTGCCTTCAGGATTTCTATTGTTATTAGGAGAACTTAGAATTCAAGAGCGAGCGAAGTGAGCTCTGGACTTGGGGCACCCCGACTCGGACAGGTTAGGTTCGAAGGGGATGGCGGGGTCTGAAAGACCCCGCCATCCCCTTCGTGTTAGGTTACTTTAAACCTTGCTGACAGAAATAGGAGCCCCGCGAAGCGGGGTTCCGTCGACCTACCTTGGTAGGTGGTAGTCAACAAATCGACCAAGGATGTAAGAGCGAGCGAAGCGAGCTCGGGACTGGGGACACCCCGACACAGACAGGTTAGGTTCGAAGGGGATGGCGGGGTCTGAAAGACCCCGCCATCCCCTTCGTGTTAGGTTACTTTAAACCTTTCTCACAGAAATAGGAGCCCCGCGAAGCGGGGCTCCGTCGACCTACCTTGGTAGGTTGTAGTCAACAAATCGACCAAGGATGTAAGAGCGAGCGAAGCGAGCTCGAGACTGGGGACACCCCGACACGGACAGGTTAGGTTCGAAGGGGATGGCGGGGTCTTTCAGACCCCGTAGCTACGTAGCTACCTTGTACCTTGTTACCTTGGTTGCCGATTACTATCTACCAAGGTAGCTCGACGGAGCCCCGCTTCGCGGGGCTCATATTTCTGTTTGCAAGGTTAAAAGTAAACTAACACGAAGGGGATGGCGGGGTCTTTCAGACCCCGCCATCCCCTTCGAACCTAACCTGTCCGAGTCGGGGTGCCCCAAGTCCCGAGCTCGCTTCGCTCGCTCTTGCATCCTTAGTAAAATTGCTGATACCACCTACCGAGGTATCTCGACGGAGCCCGATTTTTTAATAGACAATGAAAGGAAACGAGTTATTAATTAACTGAATATTCGGCACGATATTTCGACTAAATCATTATTAGTCTAGTGGAACATTAGTTAAAATAAAATTAGTGCATTTGAAAATTCGGTCAAATGAAATTATTTCAAAGAAATAAATATGCTAAATAAAAATTTACCAATTAATTATTCGGTGCAATGAATAATTCTACGAAACGGCTAAAGTGTAACCAAAATTAGCCGGAGTGATTTTCGACGAAATGTTGTTCTACCAAACAAGGGTGAACCACCCAACACACTGGATATACAAATTATGGCAACAAAAGTAAAACAAAACAAGTAAATAAACCTCACCTGGCTATCGGCAACGCCATAGTCCTAGTACTAATAGCGAAAAGATACTTCTCCTGCTCCTCTATAAAATCGTGGTCGGACACTTCGGGACGTTGAGTCAAGTTGATGGTCACAGGGATCGAAGATTGAAGCAGGTTTATTACTTCTGTCATTCTGAAAAGGAATATTTTTGATAATTTAATTAACTGAGGTCTATAAAACTAAGTAATTAAAGTAGTGTTTTATGCTATAAATGATGATTCACGCTACACCGGTCTGTGAGCCGTCCGGGTCTCGGACGGGGCACGGTCGAACATTGTGGTGTACTTTTTGTATGGTGATTCATGCTTGCAGCCCGGACTGGGCACGTCTGGGTCACGGACATGACACGGTAACGGTAGCGGACGCGTGTCATATTAGTATGACACGCGTTTTGAGTCATGTACAATATGACTTTTGGACATTCTAATACTTGACTTTTGCAAAACTACATTTTCAACCAAATAGAAAATATAACATTAGGTTATTATGACATGTGGACATTTGAAAGCCAGTGTAATGTAACGCAAATTCTACGATGGACGAGACTCGAGCGTAACATGTAACGCTCGTAGTGCCGCCCACACGTAGAATTCGCGTTACATTACACGGTAGATTACATTACGCGGTACACCAGTCTGGACCCGGCTTAACACTTGGAAGATGGTTACCATAAACGGCCACCGCCATATCATCCTCACCTATGATCCCTCGGGTACAGCAAGCTCAGCAGCTGCGTGTTGAGGTTCTCCATGCCTGTGATAATCTCTTCATCCTCAGGGTTGCTCCTCGTCGGCTCTACCTGTCTCTTCGCTAGCGTGTATACCGTGTCTTTTTCCAGTACCTCCAGGGCTATGACTGATACAAATAGATAAAAAAAAAATTACTTTGTGATCTTCTTTTTTCATTGTCAAGATGTAGGCATTCTTTAGTATTCATCAGCCTATAAGTGTTCCCACAGCTGGGACACAGGCCTGGGAGAGACACAGGAGAGGGAGTGGGCAATAATCCAACACACGGGCCCAGTGCGAGTTGGTAAATTGTGTTTTTTAAAGTGTCCATGGCGTATCTTCGTCAATTGTATAAAGAACTTTCAACTGCAAAACGGCATTTTAACGTTGAAGTATAGATCGATTTGCATATTCACTTTTTTAAGAAAAGTGTTCAACAGATGTTAAATTTTTTTTTAATAAGACGGCAAGTATTTAAATGCAGTAGTCATCAGTACCTGTACCATGAGTTGTCAATACGATGCTCGATCATACGCATCGATCGCGTTTGGCGCTCTCATTGGTTGAGAGTTCATGCAACCTTGGAGCGGGCCAATGAGAGCGCCAAACGCGGTCGATATTGATAATCGAGTATCGTAATGACAACTCGCGGTCTGGGTACAGGTTGCCTGCCACGGCGTCTTAAACCCAGAATAGTTCCAGTGAGAGAACGAGATGGCGCTATACAACTCGTATAGCTCTCTCTCTTTCCGTCACTTGAACGACTCTGGCTTTAAGACCACCAGTTCATTAGTACTCACACTCCATATAATCGGAGGCTGTCTTCATAGTGTGCGCGACCTCCGCCTGGTGGGCCAGGTCCTCCCTCATCACCAGTGTGTATGCCTGCGGGGGCCAGGCGGCCGGGGGACTGCTCTTGCAGCGGCTGAACAGAGTCAGCAGCACCAGGCCCAGCGCAGGAGGGAGGTTGTCGATCTCACGGAGGGTTATACCTGGAGGGAGACTGTTATGAAGAGACGAGGAAGGTATGCACTTCGGGTATCTTCGGAAATACGAACACTCTGAGATGAGGTCATATATTTGGAAGAGCTGTTGTAACCATGAAGGTACAATCGAAGTGGAATTATGACCCCATTTTGACAATAAATTGTTTGAATCCGTCAAATTCACAAAGATCAAAGTCGTTACCATGGATATGTATGTTTACGCGAATGTGGACCTTGTATTTGAATGTCTGTAGGAAAATAAGCTTATTGTGGGTCGTAATTCCACTTTGCCCATTGTACATTCATATTTTAACCGACTTTGAAAAAGGCTACAATTTAAATGCTCATCAATAATTCTTTTTGTATACCAAAATGGATAAATGATCACCAAATTTAAAATTCGTAAGATTTCAGGAACACCCCGAAGTTGGGTTTGGGTCTAAAGGAACCTAAATTCCTATAGACCCTGCAAATAGTAATAGAAGCCCCGCAACGCAGGGCTTCGTCGACCCTTCTTAGGACATTTATTTTCATTTTTACTGAAAGTTGGTTAATTTCTACAAAACTTTATGATCACAATTTCTAAATTAAAGATAATTCATAACATAAAACATATAACTACCTATATGAGAATAAGATGCAAAGAAACATTTAATTTAAATAGTCATTTAAAAGTTTATTTTATATTAATTGTTAAAGTTAGATTGTAGTGAGTGGTCAACTCCGGTACTTTTTATGGAAATCTAATTATACCTTAAAAATCTATAATCGTTTTCCTTTTTTATGATAATTATATGGTTCATCTTTGTTGGGTTTATGGGCCGAGGTTTCAAGCGAAACTTGGCAATATCTTTTTCGTATTTCTAATATTTAGTAAGATTGTACCTTTTTCACAGGCCAACATGACCGCTTGGCAGTAAGGGGAGCTGTCGTTGTTATTATCACGTCTCGCCCGAGGGGTGCTGCTAGCGGTCACAGTGTCGCGACTTGAAATAGTTTGTATGCCGGCAGAACGTCCACAACCTACTGTATTTAGTATCTGAAAATGGACAACACAATAATAATAGCATGGTTTTATCAAAAATTCCATAAATATTGAATTTGGATTTTATATCTTTACTCCATTATAAGCATAGATTGGAATAGGAAGAGCTATTTAGGGTCATTGACCGCAAACATTGATGTTAATATGGATATTCCGACTGATACTAGAAACACAATAGCGGGGTGTTTCTGTCACTAGAGTGACGCACCGGTTTATGTCTCTTTCTGCGCCACTAGAACTCAATTCTTTACCAACAGTATCTTGTTGTCTCACTCCAAATCCCAGGACTCAGGGAATATCCATATTATTCTTACATAAAATGGAAAGTAGCTCAAATAAATTCATACATACCTCAATAATATCCCTGGACATATTATTAACCTCGGCCAAATACGGGTAGTATCCCACATCCAAATCTTTGAGCATGGAGTTCAAATAAGAATACACATTGGGCGGGTCCCGGCTAAAGTACACAGGCTCACACAACTTCTGTAAACTACCCTCATTTATCTGCGAATCATCTTCATATTCCAAATTCAAATCCGTAGGGAAATCCAGCCAGTAATGGTTCACATAAGCATCGAGTTTCAAATCCTTCGCAATTTGATACAAAAAGGTTGAAAGTGGTTTCAAGTTGCTCCACAAAAGAGTATTTAGTTTTATTTCTTCGTAAACTAAATGTAAAGAGTATAGTATTTGTAAAACGTAAGGGAATAAGATTGAATTTGAATTGAATAAGTTAGATTTTTCTGGTTCTTGGCTTGTACGTTTCGCTTTGCGATAACCATCGGAGTTTGGTATGGGTAGTTTGAGCATGCTAAGAGAATGGCCTATGGCTTTGTGCATTTTGGAGTTCAGGAGATATTCCCAGTCGTCTGATGTACCATCGCTTGATGTTCTTTGTTTTTTAGAGGCGACCTGAAGGAAATAAATAAATTTAATGAAAATCACAAAATCAATTAACAGAGTTGTTCACTTTCAGGCGCGGGGTTGCATTTGATCAGGGAAAATAATAACGCTTGAGGCTTCTTGAAAAACACACACACTTTATTCTTCCTTTCCTCGGTTCACAAAGGCTTCTTAATTCACTATACAGGGAGCTTGCTTGGAGGCTTGTTTTCTCGGCGGCGGACGACGCTGGACTACAGCCGTGGCGCGCAACCGCCCCTCTTTTATTTACGCGAGCGCAGGTGGCTTGCGTGGGAGTACCGCGCCCACACATCTTTCTCGCTCTAGCCAATCGCCTGCGCCCCGTGCTCACACGCACACATAGGCATTGCGCACCACGTCTGCTTCGTTCGTCCGCCGTTCACAGTACATTTTACTTATTTGAAAGCTTTATTAATTTACATATTGAACATTTATCATAAAAACTTAACTAAATACAGAGGACAATAGTCAAAAGAGGGTGTAAAAGTATATACTAGCTTAACCTGACTTAAAACTATACATAGTACAATCAAATTATACTCTATTTACAGGATATTGTGGTAGGTTGTTGCACTCCTGACTGTGCTCCTCAACATCTCCACCCCCCGTATGAGGGTTCAACCGATCATACTACTATCGGTCGGGAGCACAACAACCTTTACAACGGGACGGCGTAGAGTCCCATGATTGGTCTTTACATCTACCACTCTTATAATACCGTCCGCGCCGGGAAAAACGTTTTCCACAATACCTTTCGACCACTGATTTCGCGTTTTATTATCGTCCACTATTAACACCACGTCACCAACTTTTACATTTGACACGTTCGCCGACCACTTATTCCGGCGCTGTAGCGTCGGCAGGTATTCTCGTAGCCACCGCTTCCAGAAGATGTCGGCCAGCGCATTCACCTTGCGCCACATACGGCGCGAGTCCTCGTCGAGCGCGTGGCCTCGTGTGCACGGAGCATCTCCCGCGGCTGTGCCCAGCAGGAGATGGTTGGGGGTCAGCACCACTGGCTGATCAACGTCGTTGCTCACGTAGGCGAGAGGCCGGCTGTTAATGACCAGCTCGGCTTCCAGGAGGAGAGTGTATAGTACCTCCTCGCGGGGGGCGCGCTCGCGCAGCGTCGCCTTGAGTGCGTTTTTGACTGAACGCACTAACCTCTCCCAGCACCCACCCATGTGTGGGGACGCCGGGGGATTGAAGTGCCAAGCAATGCCACGGCCAGTTGCTTCGCTCTCCACTTTCGAATGGTCCAGTTCACGAAGGGCGGCGCGGAGCTCTGAGTGAGCCCCGACGAAGTTCGTGCCTCGATCGGAGTATATGTCCGATGGTCGCCCGCGGCGCGCAATGAGGCGCCGCAGGGCTAAAATCGCAGAGTCAGCGCTGAGAGATGCTGCCAGCTCCAAGTGCACGGCGCGTGTGGTGAGGCATGTAAACAACACGCCCCATCGCTTCTCTCGTCGTCGCCCGATGGCCACCTCCATGGGGCCGAAGTAATCGACCCCGCAGTGTACAAAGGCCCTCCGCGTCACCTCCAGTCTAGCGGTAGGAAGGTCGCCCATCTTGGGTGTTCTGGGTTTCGCCTTTTCGTTTTTGCAGCGCTGACACGCCGCGGCGACTGCCTTTACAGACGACCGTAAATTCGTAACCCAGTA
Source organism: Agrotis clavis (assembly GCA_954870645.1). NCBI lineage: Eukaryota > Metazoa > Arthropoda > Insecta > Lepidoptera > Noctuidae > Agrotis > Agrotis clavis. The sequence continues at coordinate 23,538,515 of OX940930.1, forward strand.
TGACTCACGGATACGATTTACCACGGCCTCTTGGTTTGCGTGCATAGCCTCTTCGTGATAGTGTCGGATGAGACGGCGTGTGAGCTCGTGTTTGCCGTCTAGGATGATGGGGTGTCGCTCACCGAAGCTCAACTCATCGCAGGCTCTCAGTCGACCACGCACCCGTAGTAAGCCGTCTTCAAATATCATCGGGTCCAGCGCGCGTAGCCTGCTGCTGGTGGGCAGCGGGCGAGCGTCCCGCAGCGCTGCGAGGTCCGTCGCGTAGCTCTCCGCCTGTATCAGACGTAGCAGGCGAAGTCTCGCCTCGTCGAGGTCGACAGCGGTCACGTCAGGGGACCGTCGTCGCTTGCGGCAGCGTTCTGCGAAAATTAATAGTCTAGCCACTACATATAGGGCTCGTGTCCACGTTGGCAACCGGGCGTATGTCAACACCGGCTCGGGGGAAGTGCTCGTCGCGTGCACCCGTTGTACCCGCTCCAGGTCAGCTTCCACCACTCCGTCAGGGTCGTCGCTCGCCGGCCACTGCTCCTGCGGACAACGAAGAAACGAAGGGCCCTCCAGCCACTCGCTACAGTTACCAGGCCAGTCTGACCGGGTGGCCTTGTCAGCCGGGTTCATCGTCGACGGAACCCAGCGCCAGTGTGACCTCTTTGACCTTGTATCTATCTCGGCTAATCGATGAGAAACATACCGTTGGAACTCAGTTGCCTCCGAGTTGATCCATTTTAAAACGGTCTTACTATCTGTCCATAAATATTTTTCTTGTATGGTAGCTCCTAGCTCTCTTTGCACGGTGTCGGCTAATCTGCAAGCTAATACGGCCGCTTGTAATTCTAACCGTGGGATGGATACTACCTTTTGGGGGGCTACCCTAGCCTTTCCTATTATCATCGCGACGTCTCTGTCCCCGGAGGTGTTTGTACCTACTATGTATACCACTGCCGCGTAGGCAGATTCGCTTGCGTCACCGAAAGCATGTAACTCCAAGTGGTCTGTGTTCAACCCGTACCACCTGGTGACGGAGACGTCCGCGAGGTATTGTAGATTGCTCAACCACTGGAACCAACAGTGGGCTTCTGCTTCCTTTAGAGGCTCGTCCCAGCCTATGTTGGTCTGCCATATCTTCCTCATCAGGACCCGGGACTGAATAACGCACGGGTACAAAAAACCCAATGGGTCGAAGATAGACATGATAAACCTTAAGAATTCGCGTTTCGTGGGTACCACCCGCCCCTCAGTGATCTCTTTCGGCAAACGTTTGAAAGAGAGGTCGAAGGCCAATCTATCAGCTGCGGGTGACCACGTTAGACCGAGCGTCCGTTCAATGCCGTCTTCACCTTTGTCTAATGACACCTTATCTGGAATTTCAGCGCACAGTCTGTCGCGTAGCTCTTGAGAGTTCGTGACCCACCCCCGTATTACGAATCCGCCCTTAGCGTGGATTTGGGTCACATCTTCAATTAGTTGACTGGCTTGTGCGACTGACCATGCGCTGTCCAGATAGTCGTCCATATAGTGTTTATCGTGTATCGCCGCGACTGCACTCGGGTGCGTATCTATGTATTTGTCAGCGTTCTTATTTAATACATAGATCGCTGAGGTCGGCGATGACACTGCTCCGAAAATCATTGAATTCATTCGATAGGTACTCGGTTCCTCGTCGCCTTTCTGTGCCCACAGAAATAGCTGAGCGCCGCGGTCCTGCTCTCGAATTTTAACTCGCAGGAACATATCGGCTATGTCTGCTGTAAAGGCGACGGGACCTAACCTAAATTTAAACAAGACCCCTAACAGCGGGTTCAGTAGGTCGGGTCCTGTGAGGAGTTGGTCATTTAATGACGTCCCGTTATATTTCGCGGCGGCGTCAAAGACCAAGCGTAATTTGCCCGGTTTATTGGGGTTAGTGACCCCGAAGTGTGGCAGGTACCATACTGGCTCGGTACTAACTCCGCCCTCTACTCGACTCGCGTATCCCTCCGAGAGTAATCTATTTATTTGCGACGCGTATGCCTCTGCGTAGGCACTATCTTTTTCAAAGCGGCGCATTATGCCCGCCAAGCGATGGCGTGCGTTTATATAGTTGTCGGGTAATTGAGGGTTGTCCCTCCGCCACAACAGGCCCACCTCCCATGCTCCGTCCTCCGATTGACGGCTGGTGGTGTCTAGGATACGCTTGGCGCGTTCTACGTCCTCGTGCTTGCGCGGCGTTTCTGTTATGCCTATAGCTTCTAGTTCAAATTGTTTTTTCACTAGATTGTGTAAGTCTACGTCTGAAGTTACAACACAATTTACAGAATGATTAGCGCGACTAACTGTACCTAAGGGCCCGTGCACGACCCAACCTAACGAGGTCAAAGAGGCCACTGGCTTACCGGATTTTCCTCGACGAGTCTCCCTGCCGATCAGCAGCTCCCAGTTGTCCTGACCCAGCAGCAGCAAGGGCCTAGCTCCCTCCATCGCTTCGCAGCCCAAGTCGCGTAGGTGGGCGTGCTCTGACAAGACGGCGGCGGGCACTGACTGGGCGGGTAAGTCCATATTCACTAAGGTGCGACACTTAACTTGGTGTGTTTGTCCGTTAGGTCCACGCACTTCTACGCACAGCACTCGCGACGTACTATCAGTAATTTCTTGTCCTCGCGCACTACGTATGGTTATGGGCACTCGCTTGCCCTTCGCGTTCCCGGCCAGAGAGCTGTCGATAAGGGACACGGTGGCGCCGTCGTCCAGTAGCGCGTAGCAGGGTTGCTCTTTTCCCTCGATGATGACGTGTACAGGGAGTATCTTGAGTAGCGCCTTTCCATTGTAGTCCCTCACGTTCGTGACTATCTCTGGCTTTTGTTGGTGGAGTAACACGTGGTGCGCGTAGTTGCATTTGGTGCATCTCTTACGGCGGCAGGTCCTTTTTGAGTGCCTCGCACTTAGGCAATTGAAGCACAGTCTCTTTTCCTTGACGATTGCCCACCGGTCGTTCACCTCGAGGTCATTAAACTTCTTGCAGGTCACGATGGTGTGTTTCTCTTGGCACAGGTGACACTGCTCGTCAGCGGTCTGGGGGCACGCGTCGTTCTCTCTGTTCGCGTGGACGTGCAAGCGCTGAACGTTTTTCATTGTCTTTGCAGGTGGCGCACTGACCTGAGGTTTGCTCGTTGTGACTGTCTGGCCGAGGTCCATTTGGGTGTAAAATGAAGAGGCGCGTGCCAGGTGACCGAGGAATTCTGACAACATTTCCAAGCTCGGAGACACTCTCATGTCTAGGCCCCGGCTGGTTGCCACTCCCATGGCAAAGTCACCGTATTGTGCGCGCTGGACGGGTGTAAGTTTGTTCAATAACTCACTTACCAGTTGTGGATTGTTCAAGTATCCATTTGCTTGCACACTTTTCAACAGCGAAACACAATTTCTCACCGTACTGGAGAAATTTCGCAACTCGCGGCCACTATCCGTCACTCTTGGCAATCCTCGAACTTTCTTGAGCGCGCACTCGAGTATTAAGTTGGGGTGCCCGAACTCTTCGTCCAATGTTTTAATAATGTCCATCGGGCTAGCTGATGCGCGTAACAAATCTTCGACCACCAGTCTTGCATCTCCTTGCAAAGACGTCTTGAGTCGAGCGAGGTTTTCATGTGGCTTGAACTCATATAATGTTGTGGTGTCAAAGTACATATTCTTGTACGAAAGCCACTCTGCCGGGTCGCCTCTGAACACCGGCAACTCGTACGCTTGTCTGGGTATCGGTCGCGGACGCGCAATGTTTGCGATTGCTTCTGCCAACTGGTCAATCTTCCTGTCCCGCGTTGTCCTTGTTCTGTCCGCTTCTTCAACACCCGTATCCCACTCAATCGGGTCACGAGTTGGCGCGCGCGCGGTGCCAACGTGAACAGCCGTGTTTGCTGCGTGTGCGGTATTACGAAACGGAACGGACGCGGGCGCACAAATAGGAGGCGCAGGTACTTGTTCGAGCGGCGGCAGTGGCACATTCGCGGGCACGTTCGCGGGCACACTCGTGGTCACGTTCGTAGGCACTTCACTTAACACTTGTGGCTGTTGTTGACGGTGCGGCGACATGTCTTGACTTTCTCGGACTTGATCTCTACTGGTAGCGGCGGGTGTGGTATGTGTCACCCATTCTTCAACACGGTGGGCAGTGTCGTCCGCCTCCGAGTACAATTCCTCTTCGGCGACGGCATCTATCTCTGCCAAGTCCGCTTCCAGTTTCTTCTGCACCAATTTTTCTTTCATGCGGACCAACTCCTTTTCGGCCTCGTACTCGGCCCGTCGTCGCAGGTACTCGGCGCTCTTCTGGCCGCTCCTCGATGACGCAACGCTTGTACCGGATCTTCCTTTCCTCGCAGGCACCGAACGCACTGGCGTCGACATGTCCCGGTAGTCTATAACTCTACCGGGCCCCGTCAGTGGGATGACTTGCGTTTGATCCGCCGTTTGTAGAGTTGGCGCGATGGATGGTGAACCCGGAGCCCTGTCCGACGGTACTCCGGAGTCCGCTTCTAACGCCCGCCTTCTTAAAGCATCTTCTTTCCGCCTCATCTGGCTCCTTGTTGTGATGGTGCTTTTCTCACTCATGGTGCGCTGTTCTTGCTTGTTCCCTGATCCGGCTGACGAAGGACCAACAATTGTTCACTTTCAGGCGCGGGGTTGCATTTGATCAGGGAAAATAATAACGCTTGAGGCTTCTTGAAAAACACACACACTTTATTCTTCCTTTCCTCGGTTCACAAAGGCTTCTTAATTCACTATACAGGGAGCTTGCTTGGAGGCTTGTTTTCTCGGCGGCGGACGACGCTGGACTACAGCCGTGGCGCGCAACCGCCCCTCTTTTATTTACGCGAGCGCAGGTGGCTTGCGTGGGAGTACCGCGCCCACACATCTTTCTCGCTCTAGCCAATCGCCTGCGCCCCGTGCTCACACGCACACATAGGCATTGCGCACCACGTCTGCTTCGTTCGTCCGCCGTTCACAGTACATTTTACTTATTTGAAAGCTTTATTAATTTACATATTGAACATTTATCATAAAAACTTAACTAAATACAGAGGACAATAGTCAAAAGAGGGTGTAAAAGTATATACTAGCTTAACCTGACTTAAAACTATACATAGTACAATCAAATTATACTCTATTTACAGGATATTGTGGTAGGTTGTTGCACTCCTGACTGTGCTCCTCAACAGAGTATAGCAGTTGATTAGATTCTCTTCAAGAATTAATTATTGTGTTAATTTATTTTCGTTATTGTGTCAATATCAATAGTACACTCACTAGAAAAAGTATGGGATCACTTAACTTTAAACTGATACCAAATTCATGCATATCACGCCATTATTAACGAAGCTATTCCGGATCAATTCAAGTGATACCGTACTTTTGCTTGCGATGTCGATATAGTTATAGTGAAAAATGTACCTACTGCACTGCGTCCCACCTGTTATATTCGCCAACTCTTACGTGGTGTCCTGCGTGAGCGACGAATACGATGCGACGCGACGCGACACGAAGTAAATTTTAAAATAATATTGTAATAGCAGTTGAAATTGTTTGAATCGCGTCGCGTCGCGTCGTATTTGTCGCTCACGCAGGACACCGCCTTAGGGACTTAACAGATGGCGCGACGCGATTGCAATCCGATCAATTCCAACTACAAAGTCAAAATCAACCCTACCACTACGACATGTGACATAAAACACGTTGTTATCTACGGGTAAATGAAAAACAAAACACGATCGCCACCACGACGCGGACGTCAAGTCAATCGAATTGTATCATTATTTCTTAGCAGCAAGATTGATTTTCACTTAGGTACATCTTGTTGAAAGCAAATGCATATTGTTTTCTATCTCTTTCCTTACCTCTGCATTGTCGACGTTATCATCGGTCTGCTTGGCGTGCAGTCGCTCGACGTCGTATCCAATGAGCGAGAGGAGAAGGTTCGAGAACATCGACCACTCTTGTTCGGGCGTTAGATCTTGAGTTCCGGGGGCGTTTCGAACACCATACCATTTTATTATAACCTGAGGAAGAAAGGTCTAGGTCTAGATTAACCAGAGTAAACATTTCAATATAATATCGACATATTTATTGGTACCCAGATATACGAGTAGCAAAGGAGCGCTTCTCATCATTCTCAGCCTGTAATGTTCCCACTGCTGGGACATAGGCCTCCTCTCTGTGACAGGGAATGGGCCATAATCCACCACGCGGGCTGGTAGATGTCACATGTCTTCGAATTTGATGGTTCTAGAACATGCCAGTTTCTTCACGATGTTTTCCTTCGCCGTTTTGAGAAAAGTGGTGATGAAATTACACAAAGTAATGCGCCTGGTTGGGATCGAACCCACGACCTACAATTCGTAAGTCGGGGCTGATACCACTGGGCCAACACTGAGTTTACCGTATATGATTACTTCGCAGAATTTGATCCTTATTAGGAACACTATCGAATGATGTAATAATACAGGGTGTGATTTTTTTTTCCCGAAATCAGCGGGTTCGATTCCTGGCCAGGATTATTGATTTTTTTTTAATCCAATGACGCAGTTTTAGTTTTCGTCAAAATCGGCCTCGAGACTCCTTTCGACGTTTTTCGATATTCCTCATAGTTTTGGATATAGCCGCACCTAGTTGAAAAATTCACCATGTATAGAAGCCGGTTTAAAAAAATTAAACTAAATAATCTCACCTGCATAGTAACATCTTTAGGTAGAATCGCTCTCAAGGCAGTATAACATCGAGTGACAAGCGTGGAACATGTCAGTGGTGGCAACGATATCCGGTACATTGAACCTGCTTCGAATTGCAGCGTCAGACGGTTACCGGAAGCGTCGCAGAGCCCGCACAGACCTGAAAATTATGGGAGGTGTTTAATCTGCATAATGTTGAATCTTACAGTGACAAAAATAATTGAGTTTTATGTATGAAGTATAAGGCAATGGTGAGACATCTAGTCTCACCATAGTAGTGGTGAAAGTTGGAGATTTCATCACTACTTAGTAACAACAAACTGCAAACAAAAATATTCCCTAAAACATCTCACCTAAGCTCTCTTTTTGTTCGATCCTAGCCGCCGCGGAAGTATGAGGCACCGGCGACAGAAGATGTAACGCTGAGTCATCAAAGTTGGATGTTTCATTACATCGGCTTGGTAACAGACTGCTTCGACGAGGGAATGGGGACTGGAAGGTAGCTCGCTTAGTGTACGGCGAGTCTATTAGGCGGGCTAGGACCCCGCCTACGTGCACCTTGAAAATAGAAGACAAATTGAATGACAAAAGTCAAGTTAGACTGTTTTTAATATTATTTTTTTGAGTAAAGCTAGCAAACTTACCTTCCCAACAACATAATTTCCAGACTGCAATATTATATTCCCAGCCTCATCGATCAACGCGATCATATTCAAATGTTCCAACACCACAGCATCCTTAGCCAATACCGTAGAAACCGCACCAACCATCAGATTGGTCTTAGATGTCTGTCCGAGGGAGTGGGAACGTTGTAACCTCACTATCTGCAACCTACTTACACCTCCCACTTTGACAATATAGCAAAGATAATCATGACCAACTAGATCAGTATGTAGGAATGTCTTTATTTCACTCGCTGACTCTATTGGATCTCTACGGATAGTATGAATATCTGTCCATATATGATCGAGACAAATATCTGGATAAAGAGGCAGCGATGGAGGGTTTTGCGCTCCATTATTTGCCATCATAGAAGTGTAGGATGCTTGACCGATAGAAGCGTGAGGTGAAAGGCCTTGTTGATGGAACACGTTAGCCATCGGACTGTTGATTCTTGAACGAGACATTGTTGGTGTAGTCGGCAGCTTCTTTGACTGGTATGGACTCCCCAACCCAGTAGCCCAGCTTGTTATGTTTCTCTGGCTTTGCATCGGACTACCAATATAGTCACAGGACTGGCTAAAGACTGTTGTTGTTGAGTTCATATTCGGACACATGGACAAACATTCATCTCGGACAGTTTTCCTGATTTTCCATAAAGAATGACTTCCCATTTTCCAGTCATAGATTAGAATTATACTGGGGTTTGAACTCACAAACATAATTTGCATATCTCCATCATTATAATAATGAAGACCTTGGGAAGGTGACTTCATCAGAACAGGAGTAACCTCATCCAAGGGATGGGTCAAAGAGAAGCAGGTTGGTAAAGAAACATCCTGGTCATAACCAGACACAGATTCTTGACGCAACTTAGAACTCATATTAAACGGGAAGTTGGTCTTTGATTTAGAAAATGTACTGTTCTGAGAGTCATTGAATTTCAAAAAAGAGTTTGGTAGTATAGAGTTTTGATTCAATGGTGATGCTTCTTTTTCTAGTAAAACTCCGTATCTCATTGGCCAGACTTTTTTGACTTGGAATGGAATACTAGTTATGTATTCTCTACCTTCATTTGCATATACTTTCATGCATTTATTATCTATTAACAGTATAGCTGGCATAGTTTTAGTCTGTATATGTTCTGTGGTATCTTCAATCTTAATGTTTTTCTTTACGTCTCCTATTTGGGTGTTCAATGCATCTATAAGCATGGTATTCTTGATGTCAACATGGAATTTGCAGAATGCTGCATGTTTTATGGGGTTTTCTATGGTGTAGCAGGCGATGGTTTCTCTATGTTCTGGGTCTGATAACTTTGTTGCAGGAGTTGAGATGAGACCTGAAAGATAAAAAGAAGTGACCAAAAACCAAAATTGTAAGAATTGAATACTTCTTTTTTATTGACTTGAGCTTTAGTCGTTTTCGAAGTCTTATTAAGAGAGTAGAACAGAAAATTGTAAAGCCTAGTCAATGTTAAAATACTTTCGGCCAGTTATTGCAATATTAAAAACTCTTCTCTTACCTTTCGACCAAACAGCAGTACACCCCTTAACATACAGCTCCTCCTCGTAAGAGCTATCAGTCTTCGGATTTATTTTAGCTTTAGAGGTCTTACTTGGCCCAGAATTCAAGTTAAATTTCTTGGACATATTACTTGAGCTGTTTGCGCTACTACCGCGTGAGGGCCCAGCAGAGTTCAAGCCTTCAGCGTCCATCTTTTTCATCCCGCTAATGAGTTCTGATTTGATAGATATGTTGAAATCATTTTTGAGACGACTTGGGGCACGAAAAGATTCGGAGTTGTATTCATATTTGGAGTCTTTTGTTTGCTGCGGTTCGTTTTCCAAATCTGTAAATAATTAAAAAATGTCCCTAATTTTAGTTGCTGCTAAACGAAACAAGTTTTGTTTAGTTATTGTTGCCGAATGTGAACCTAAACCTTAAATGTCAATGAAACCTTGGATGTCTACCTCATGTATTGGCAAAATGAAGCAAATGATGGCCATTGCTCAAGAGTGGGACTAAGACTATCGCCATCATTCTGACAAAAAAAAAATCTCAAAAAAAATAAAAAATACAAACCATCACAACTTTTATAGAACACTTCACGGATACACCACCACTCCTGGTCCTCGGCCTCTCGAGCTTCCAATAGACTCTCATCTTTGATGGCAAAGTTAGTGAGCTTGTACAGAAGGGAGTTCTCTGACGCTGATGTGTTGTGCTTGCTGTAGATCTGACCTGGGTGCTTCGCCAGCACTGTTCTGCCGTGCGGCACAAACTCCTGGAGAACCAGACAAGGGAGATTTTATAATCTATTTTTTTTGTATAAAAAGTAGGAAAACACAGAGCAGTGGTGCCTCAGTGGTATCGGCCCCGACTTACGAGTTGTCTTTGTGTTATTTATTTCATCACCACTGCTCTCAAAACGGTGAAGGAAAACATCGTGAGGAAACCGGCATTTCCTAAAATTCGAAGACATGTGACATCCACCGACCCGCACTGGGCCCGCGAGGTGGATTATGGTCCACTCCCTCTCTCAGAGAGGAGGCCTGGTGTCCCAGCAGTGGGAACATTTATAGGCTGACGATGAATGGAAAACCATTTTAAGACTGTCTTGTCATTGCCTCATTTGTTGACTAGGCCCATGTAGGTCTTAGAAAATGAGATAGGTACATTTTGGGGCTCTTTGGACCACATGAGGAATACTACAAAAGCTACCGGTGCCTTTTGAAAGAAAAACAATAACATACCAGAGGCTCAGACGCAGCGATCATAGTATCTTCATCCAGATTTGCAACAATATTTGTAACTACAAACACACGTGAGCATAAAATGATGTAGAGTTATTTGTTAACACTAATGAGTAGTGAGCTATTAAATTTAATTCGTTGGTTTTTAGACTTTTCCAACGAACGAATTCCAACGAATTTTCATGCAAGCATCATAGAAGTTTTGATTGACTTGACATTGACAGCCGAAACCGAACGACTTTGTTTGACAGATGACAGCCGGTAGCCGAAATCATAGACTACTTAAGGCTGCTTATTCTGAAAGTTGGCAACGTCGCAAAAAGCTGTCAAATATTTACAAGTTTTAATTAATTTGGCAATTTTTCTGTATGAAAACAAGAAATATCGCTCTGTAGTGCACTAAAAAAATGATATAGGAATGCAATTAAAACACTGAATTTGATGTTGTAACCGTTTCAGGTGTATGAAAAGCATTTGGAAAGCTTCCAAATGCTTTTTTTACATTTAAAAGTAGATATTCAGTGTTATGATATTAATGATTGCATTCCCTTATCAATTTCTTAGTGCACTACAGAGCCATATTTCTTTTTTTCATTCAGTAACAATGCTAAATTAATTAAAACTTGTTAATATTTGACAACCATTTGCAACGTTGCCAACTTTCGGAATATACGCTCTTAAAGATACTACGTATGCCGAAATCATTGAGATAAAATTGTATGGAGGCCCCCCAATGTTCTATACATACATTTTGCTTATACAAATACGAGTTAAATACGAAACAGAGAGTGAAATATTCGTTTGTCTCTTTCTTTCTAAAGCAGTAATCATATTTGAGAAAAGAGACAACAATATTTCAGTTGTTGCTCAAAATGGGAATATTTTGTTGGCACAAATGCCACGATTAGAAAAACGTGCTGGTTTCGCCATTTTACGTGCCAAGTTTTGTGGTAGTGGTGGTAGTTCTGCTGTTAAACAGTTGTTTACTTTTTGTTGATTTTCGATTTATGAGTAAATTACGGAGTATTTTCTTTTAAAAGTGCGTGTTACAATTAAAAAAACTGTAATTCAACCATGGACCTAAAAAAAAAGGCGGACGGAACTTCACTAAGAAACAATTGAAGCACCCATAGTAAGTCAGTGCGCTAATGTGGACAAGCCAGCACGCACACATTCACACCATAGTATTAGTAAGTCAGCCGTCGGCAGGGGGTGTCAACTTTGCATGGGCAAATGTTAGACAGGTACCCGGGGCAGAAATACTTCATTGCCAGCATAAAAAAATGATGAAGTATTATGAAAGACCCAGAGAATTCGGTCTTTAATGATACCAAATAATACTTTATTTTACAAGTTGGTAACACAGGAGCAATTTATGTGACTAGTTTTTGTTTTTTTTTCTAAATGGTAGTTTTTAACCTGTAATAGTCCATGTTTAAGATTATGCAAATATTTATTAGATAATTTTTAATGACTGAAGTTTTTATGATTTTCATTTATCCAGTAAAATAACTGAACGAATAATAGTCTGAAATTAAAAGTCGAAAATATAGTAGTAATTTTATAATTCATACTACAACACATGCCCGATATCAACAAAAACCTGAAAAAAACAAAAACTTCCTATCTTGAAACTTTCTTGATTTTGTTTTCAAGTTTCATTTGCTGCAAATATTCAGTATTTCTGCACTTGTTTTGCCTTTATCTTTGAGTTGAGGTTTCGTTCCTTCGTTCAGTATTTATAAAATGTTTCACAAGTTCTGAGACAGTGACTCTATTGTGATCTAAAAGATACTTTGTGTGCTTTGAAACTTTGTAAAATGGATGAAAATAGAACGAAATCTTATAAATGTGGCTATGTGGCTGTTCCCCAGCCGAACATAATGTGAAACTATTCCGCTTTCCTAAACCCGGAGTTCGTAACCTTATTCGGTAAGTAATACATAACACCTAAAAGCTACATAAAGTTGTTCTTCCGTTCGTTTTATATAGTACGCCCTAGTCATAGTTCTAGGGAAATTTTGAGACAAAGTATTGTTCTCGTAAACTAATTGACCTAACAGCAGTAATGACCGAGTGACACTGGGTTGATTTTCTTCATCTGTAGTTATTTTCGATTGTTCATAAAATGCTTATTACAAGATTAATGGAAGGGTTATCCTTTTTCAATCTAGTCTTGTAGATATTCATGTCCTCATCCTTAGATAATTGCATATAAATATTTCAGCAGTTTGCAGAACTGTTAATGTGTTAATGTTTTCACTTTCAGTTGTCTGCTGTGGGCAAAGTACATTTTTCCAGAAGGACAGTATAAATCTTTGGAAAATCAGATAAAAATGTACAATGAACATAGAATGCTGTGTGAAAGGCAGACTTTAAAGATATCAGAAAAGCGCAGTTACTTCGAACTGCTGTTCCATGTGATGTAAGAACTCATAATGCACAATGGAGCAGTTGATTCTTTTTGCGATTTCAGGTTTGTTCCTATGTATTAATGAGTACTCATTAAATAAATAATGGTGGTATACAAAATTGAATTAATGGAATAAAACTTTATTTCAGATTGATAATGAACTTATTGATCCGGCCAAACTACAAGCTGATCCATTTAAGGACGTGACAAATATCCAGTATCCCAATACACCTGAAACATCATCAAAAAAATTCTATGTTGTGATTGTATTTTCTAAATTGTCTGTTTCTAAAAATCTGATTTATTCTTTAGCAGAATACAGACTTAATCACTTGACTTGAACTAAAGCAATTGAAGCTAAAACATGAACACAATATGATTATTATGAAACTTTTGAAATAAATAATTTAATAATATGACACTACATTATTTACTGTTTTATTTTGCACTTTCCAATATTCACTCTTAGGTTTTTTGGTAGGTTCATTCTCAATTAAGAAAATTCAAAATTGAGTTTTCTTAATTATTGAGAATGAACCTACCAAAAAACCTAAGAGTAAATTTTTAAAAATAATCCGGGATGGTACTCAACCGTTTGAAATTCCCGCGATATTGAGTGTTTTCTCTGGGCTACATATAGATGGCGCTGGCTGAAACTGTTCTACGAAATAATGTATGGAGTTAGCATTCTTCTCCGTTAGGAGTATATATGTTCTGTGGCCGTCGGCCATTACGCTTCGAACGACACTCGCGGTTTTATATGGTGATATTTTGTCTAATAAAAATCAAAGTATGCCGTCATGTGTTGCAAAAAGTTGTCTAAACCATAGTAGTTCAATTAAAAAAGCCAGGGGATCACTTTTCATAGTTAAGCATGTCAATTTGAAGCTTATTTCTCGATTTTACGTCAATAAATATAATAAACATCTCGAAATCAATCAGTGTTGCAACTATTTCAAGGTTCAAATTATTTTAAAATTGGGAGATTTATATTTTATGTTACTATTTATCTTTATTGTATTCTTCTATATTTTTACAGATTTCCCACGGCAAATGATGCATGGAAAAATGATTGTATAAAAATAATAAGGGAGTGTAGACATGGAATAGGAATGTAGTCGTGTAGGAATGGAACATCAAATAGCTTTAATTAAATATTTATAGCCGAAAAATACTTAAACATTCGTTTTCACCACTTAAGTAAATTAGAAGGGATTTCTAGATGTGTCGATAGCAAAAGACAAGTCTACAAAAATTTGAATCACCAAAAGGGATTGTAAAACTTTATTAACATTAAACGAGTTGTAAATATTTTAATATCCAATGTGCTTAAATTATTTTACCTTTATTTTAAAAATAGGTATCCGTCACAAAAAAATTGTAATTAAACTTTAGTTCAAGGGAGATCTTAATTAAATATTGTTTAAAAATGGGTAATTTTTTCCTTCATCTGGCATCCCTATACACACGCACACATATTTACGCCGCCGCCATTGTGGTGCTTCAATCGTTTCTTAGTGAAGTTCCGTCCGCCTTTTTTTTTAGGTCCATGAATTCAACATGCCTGAATGTTCAATTGTGTCTTGTGATCTTGTCGTGCCAGAAAAAGGAAAAATCAGCCTGAATAGACTTCGCACAGGTTAGTAACAGATTTTCATGCAAAACTACATGAAATAGAACAATTTCGGTAAAGAAATCGCTAATTGATCATATTTTCATGGTTAGAGAATTACTATTTGATTTTATTTAGACAGTATTTTTCATTTTATATTTTCGTTCGTTTGTATACAATAATAATAGTGTTGTGCCGTTCTGTAATAGTTCCCGATACTAGTCCCTTCGTTACACCGAAACTGTTACCAAATTTTAATGATATTATATTGATACATAAATACTAATCTTTTATAGGTTTCCCGAAATTGAACCACTGAAGAAAAAATTGGTTGGACTCTATCGTTGAGGAAACTATTAGTCATCGAAGTAAAGACTGTTAAATTATGTTCACTTCACTTTGAAGACTGTTTTTTCGCCTAAGTTATATAGATAGTAATGTGTATTTCATTTTTTTTCAGACATACAGCAAAAAACAACTTCCAGAGCCATTTCGACCTGTAGTCATTAGACAAAAAAAATATGGCAAGTAGAGTGGTAGTGGTGGTAGAGGTTGTCCACGGCGTAGATCTCTATGGAGAAGAAACTCCATGGACAAGACAATATTTTTGAATCGTCATTTAAACAGGACCTTTGTTACATCATTCATCTTGAGATGGGATTTTTAATAGACAATCTCGTGTGTAAAACAGTGTTACGAATAAATAATACCATAATAAAAATATCAGAGACAGAATATATGAATAAATTGTGTAAAAGTTAAAACTTTGTTATTTAATAAATGACGGATTTTTTCTGCTCTTTAAAAGTAATTCCAAGATTCCGGCATATCCACTTTATTCTTTCGCTGTATAAGTAGAAGTACATGAATAAACTCTACCTTCCGACCTATGCTAATGACAATTGAAAACGTAAATTTAACTGGCCTGCTTGAAGTAAATAATTTGAATTTTGTATAGGGAATACACAACTATTACAAATACAGCTATGTAGTACCTATACAAATTCAAATAAGCTTAATTTTTAAATCATTTTATTTTAACCAATAAACAAAAAAAAAAACTTTTTTTTAATGTTACTTAGTTCATCATAATAATTATTAAAACCGGCCAAGTGCGTGTCGGGCCACGCACAGTGTAGGGTTCCGTAGTTGCCCATCAAAATACTTATGCGAACTAACTAAACTGATTCGCTGAAAATATTTTAAAAAGAAGAATTTTCAAAATCGGTCCAGGCGTCTTTGAGAAATCGGGGAAAATACATTAAAAAAAAAGATTACGACGAATTAAGAACCTCATCCTTTTTTTGAATTTAGTTAAAAATAGTTGACAATAAAAACCTACCTATCCCCAAAACATACCCACCTATTATTGCTGTAAAAATAAAGTTGACAAACTTACATTTGCAGTTGAAGCACATGTTCTCCGATACATTTTGTTTAGGAAAATATGTTATCCAAGTACGTTTAATAAGTTGGTCGACTATTACTCGTAAACTTGTAAAGCCTACTTAGTCATGATAATTTTCTTTTAAACTTCGTTATATATGCTACTATTCTGAATTTTTTCACACCCCCAAACATAACCGTTTGGCTGGTAGAGGGGGGGGACACTCGAGTCAAGCAAAAATTTGCACTTTAAAGCTTAATATTTCACAAACGAATCTTTTTATCAAAAAATTGTTAATGAAAACTATCAATATTTTTAAAGACCTATTTAATGATACCCCACACTAAGGGGTACGCGAGAAAAAAAAAAACGTCCCCGCTTTACGTGTACAGGAGGTACCCTAAAAAAAATATTTTACGAAATTTTATTTTACCACTTTTTCGGCACAACAAATCCGTATATTTACACCAAATTACAGCTTTCTAGTACTGGGCGTCTCTGAGCTAAGCTGCGGACAGACGGACGGACGGACGGACATGGCGAAACTATAAGGGTTCCTTGTTGACTACGGAACCCTAAAAATCACATTATTTTCACGTAACTACATGGATTATAATTATTCAATCGTGTGAATCATTGTATCTAGTCGTAATACTATATAGTATGATTTTATGTAATCCTTAAAGTACTAGCGATACTAGTATCGATACTCGTAACAGTAACATAACACTATGTTTCTTGATTAGCACAACCCTATCATTGGCCGCCATTTTATGTGCGCGGCTAACTTGTACAGCTTGACATAAAAATGTAGAAAACCGGAAGTCGCCACTGTCTTCGCGCTACCAGCACTTTGAATGAAACGGAACTAAAATTTTTATTTCTGACAGCGTTTTAAAATCTTTGATATTTGATGTAAACAAAGACCGCAGGTTTGTTAGATTTATTATTGTGCCATATAACTAACGTAATAAGTGAAATAAAATAAAATAAAATCATTCAAAGTGATGGTAGCGCGAAGACAGTGGCGACTTCCGGTTTTCTACATTTTTATGTCAAGCTGTATACACGTTTTTTGTGTAGGTATATCTTATTTATATGATTTTATGTCTATGGCCAAAATGAAATAACACGTTTCGTTTCATTTGAAATCCTTCATTACCTATTTAATTGAAACTGGTAGTTTATGAATTAAATCAAATCATTATTTTAACTACACTAAGGTACGATTCACACCAACCGGCCGGGCCCGTCGGCATTTTACAATGCGGTAAAGAATATTGAAATCTATCAACAGTAAATACAGTTCATATTTGCTTGCAAAGTTATCTCCGTCGGCATTCCGCGACACGCGACCTGTCCCGTAAGTTGCATGCAAATATGAACTGTATTTACTGTTGATAGATTTCAATGTTCTTTACCGCATTGTCAAATGCCGCCGGGCCCCCGGCCGGTTGGTGCGAATCGTACCTAACAGAGTTGTATCCTTTATATACGGTTGGGTGGCAGGGCTGCAGGGGTATCTGACTATTTCGATCTTATTATTTATAGTCAAATGGGTAGGGTGAGTGGGGGTAAGTTGGAATGAAAAATTGATGAGATGAACAGTGTTGATTTGAAACTGTTGTCACACAAAGGGATTCCATGCAAATGCAAAAAAAATTGTTTTGGGTAAAAAAGCATGGTCAAGTTGTTTCTATAATGTTGAAAGAAATCTTTGTGAAACAATTATTTATGAAAAAACTGTAATTAAAATTGGTCTTAATGAAGAAAAGATGTAGGGGTAAGACGAAATGCCCAAGGGGTAAGACTGAAATAGTGACTAATAAAAATAGTCCTTATGGTTATGACCATAAGTACGTTTTTATTCTTACCCCGCTTGATGGAAGACTAAAATTTCAATTTTACGCGGATAATGTGTCCGTACGGAAAATGTCAAAAAACACACAAATGCTCTCACTTAGCGACTGACGCAGACTGCGGTGTGGGGCAAGATAAAACGGTGTCTACAATGATGTTGCCAGCATTAAAAGATTTCCTTTATATTCGGCGTTATTGTATCTTTTTTATCTTTCCCCGTTTTTCATCTTACCCCCACTCACCCTACGGTTAGCCGATACAAAATTTGGACAGAAAATGCTGAACAGTCAGCTATCTCGCTCTGTCGCTCTCATCTGAACTCAGCATGGTTTCAGCTCAGCATAGCTGACTGTTCAGCATTCTAAGGCATTTTCTGTCCAGATTTTGTATCGGCTAACCGTACCCAATGTGTCCGGTTTCGGTCCAGCCGTCCAGCGACATTATCGGGTGTATCGGGTAACAGTTAAGTATTAATATTGAATACACCGAGTGTTGTTTTTTTCAAAATCAACAGTTTCGATTCCTGGACAGGAGTACAGCTTGGCCAGAACGGATTGAAACGGAACTAAAATTTTTATTTCCGACAGCGTTTTAAAATCTTTGATATTTGATGTAAACAAAGACCGCAGGTTTGTTAGATTTATTATTGTGCCATAAAACTAACGTAATAAGTGAAAAAAATAAAAAAAAACCATTGAAAGTGCTGGTAGCGCGAAGACAGTGGCGACTTCCGGTTTTCTACATTTTTATGTCAAGCTGTACTTACGGTCAGCTCAGACCGAGACGTGACGCTGCGCGCACTTTTCAATAGAGTTATTCAAAATGTAACTCTATTTTAAAAAACAAAAGATACACCTTTCGCAACGCAGCTCGACGCCGCGCTGCGCAGCGCGGCGCCGCGCACGTCGTTCAAAATCTGACTTTGTTTACTACAAGAAAAGATACGAATTTGAAGTATCGTTGCGTCACGTCGCTTCGCGTCGCGTCTCGGTGTGAACTGACGCTTACAGATTTTTCAAAACCTTTAGTTTTCATCAAATCGGCCTCGTGAAATCTTTGAGCATTTTTCGATATTTCTCGTACTTTCGAATTTAGTCATCCACCACCACCCCCAATTGAAAAATCAGCCTATAAAACTTTGAATCTCTTTTCTTTGTATCCGTATCAATTGCTCGGCCAGTGTCGTAGAACGACTACCTACGCCTAAGCGCAGATCCACCGTCAGACGCCATTCGCACGGTGAACGCTTTTTGCTTGCGTTAAAAAAGCGCGGCAATAGAACAATGGCTTCCCATATCTGTTCACACGTCAGAGCTTTTAAAGCGTGGCGCTTTTTTTTCGAACTAGGTATATCTGATTTTAAGTCCTGGGCGATGAGATTTAAGTTCTAGTTCCAAGGTTCCAACTCAGCGCATTTGAACGCCCAAAAAAAAAGCGCTGATGATTGAAAAGAAAAGCTTTTATTTTTCGAGTCCCTTAGATCGAAACTTATATTTTTGTTAATTATTCAGTCATAAACCATGTTTCTACAGACCATACGCTCAGATCAATTGATCTGAGACCATACGATAAGAAATAAGTAAAACAAAAGCATTGTTAATATGAATAAACTTTATTACTACAATAAAAGGATATAGATTGAACCGCGGTTTGTAACAAAACATTCAACAATATACTTTGGAACCGAACAGGTAAACACTTTGGGTACCGACTTATTATGCCCTAACTTATATTAAAAACAGACCAGTGTTTCTCAAACTACATAAAATTTCCCGTACCGATACCAAAAACATCAACAATCAGTTTGCGCTAAAACAATGTACCTTTTGTTCCGGAAATTCCATATAAATACATAGCACAAATTGATTGCGATTATCTTAAAAATAACGATAATAATTCATTACAATACCTACTTTGACTTGCAGTCCCCCGCGAACAGTAAGGACTGCGCTTAAAATAATTTAATACAGATCTTCCAGCACCATATTTATTTAAATCGGGTCCTACAGGTTTTATTTTAGAGATTTCTTTTTTAATCTCAACTATTCCGTAAATATATCTGTGAGGGTTTAATAATAATATAATTTTAAAACTGTGTGATTACTCCTAATTACCTTTTCAGATACTGGCCCCCCTCTATTAGCCTTAATACTAAATTATTTTTCAATTTAAAATAAGGCTCTATCTTGACAAGGCAAAATATATATTT
Organism: Agrotis clavis; assembly: GCA_954870645.1. Taxonomy (NCBI): domain Eukaryota; kingdom Metazoa; phylum Arthropoda; class Insecta; order Lepidoptera; family Noctuidae; genus Agrotis; species Agrotis clavis. The sequence continues at coordinate 23,558,107 of OX940930.1, forward strand.
TTCATAAGTAATCTGTAATTTGTGTAAACATTTTACCAACTTATTTTACCATTGATATAGTAAAGCCCTGTAAAGCTCATCATTAAAAATCTCGTATAGGAACCGTCAAAAGCTCTCCTTTCTAATAAAACGTAACAATCAATTAAACTTTACATAAAAATCAACAATTATTTAGTTTAAAATCTATGTGAAAATAAAAATGTTTGAAACACAAAAAAAAATGCAACAAATGAAATAATAAAGAGTAACATGATAATTTCGACATTTGGAATGCCACATTATTGACGAGTTGTTTAGATAATTATACATAATATTTTATATATATCACCTATATTATTACATATACAATATCTACAGCCTAGCTTTTCTATTCTAAATACATTTGGTCTTTGGATGAGCATGTCACATTATGGCTTGTGTCATCGTTTGTAACTTTAAAAAATATAAGTGCACTTTTCGAATTTCGTACTTGATCATATTTTTTTTCATTATAAATCCTAATCTAGACTAGACCTGCAAACGAAATCTTCACGCCAGCAACCTTAACATAGGAGATAGTATAAAATCACAGAAACCCCTTAAAATCCATTACAAAAATAAACAAGAACAAAAATTTGAGAAACACTGTTCTTAAAACATGTAATCTATTACATTTATATTGACATTTATTATTTTATAACTTAAAATGGTTTCAAAATGATCTTAAACATTTTAGTTCTTTTTTTTGCTTTTTCTCACAAGAAATTCGTGAATTTTTCGATAAACTCAGGTACCTAATAGGGACAAGATTAATCTAATCAGTGTACGTTTAATCGAAATGATATTTTTTTTTAGTTTTTTTTTTTGTAAAACTTTTTTGATGACATTCGATAAATAATAATTGTGAAACAATGATGATATATTTTTAAGTTAAAACTAACAACACCTAGTCATACATTTTATCACAAAGAAAAGTTTGGCGAGTTTGACTCGCGTGATACGGCCGGTACTCTGAGGCCTCATCTGGCAACTATAAAAATTACTATCATCCTCTTTCGCCAATTGCTCCATCTTCTTTATAAATAACATCACGTTTTCTTACTACAAAAGATTTTCCAATACCCCAATCAGTTGTTCCTTTATTAAACTTCAGGTAGGTAAGTATAAAATCTTCCAAAAAGATAAATATAATTATCTTTTTAATTAATATACTCTTTTAGATTGGGACTCAAGTTTAGCTATTGACTTTAACATTTAGTGAATATAATATGTAAGTTGTTTAATAAATATGTACAAGGAATTGCACGGGTTCTATATTTAGGGTTTCTACAATAGTTTGAATAGAGGTCCCAATTCTAGGCTGGAAATAGTTTCCCATAAAGTTGGTTATACTGGCCTTACACGATCCAAAGAGGTTGACTGTCAGTCACAATACTTGATAATAATTGTGATTTGATGATTCTAGATACTTCTAATTACCAGCTTACTATGATGAAATCTGTCAGGCTTCAAAATATAGCTATTAGATGTGACCTATTTTAATTTATTTTGGTCTGTGCGAAGCCAAGTAGCAGTTCACTCATTTGATTATTATTTGCTAGTACACGCGCGATGGAATGCCAAATATGGTGTTACAATTCGTTACTTAATGAGTCAATTTCGATGATGGTATGTCGTGTTTCTGACAGTCACCCACAATGACCTAATTTATACACCAATGTCAAGCCACATTTCATTTAAAGCTACTGATATAATTTTATATTCCCAGCCTTGTTCAAAATTTAACATTTTGTTTCCTTCCTCCAGTTGCCATAACATTAGTTGTGATAAATTCGCTTTATACAAAAACATGTGACTCTCGCCACTAATGTATAATACAATAATATTATATAAATGATAATCATTGCACGTGTGCAATTAAACGAGAAATAAGTCACCTTAAAAATGCAATGCAGTCTATGCATGTATTGTGGTGTCTTACCTTTTCTTTACTCTAAATTATTAAGGCGATTCAAATAACCTAGCTTTACACATAATGAGGTTTACAATTATCTTAACTTATTTGTTTGGCGTTTTATTACCGTTATGATGTGATGAAAATGACGTCGACTAATCCCACGACACCTTATGATATCATAATTGTAATTTATTTGTATCTCTTCTTACTATAAGTAAAATTCATTATGCTTTGTTGTTATTCGTGAGGACATAAATCTATCACTCTTACCTTTTCTAGTTCTAACAAAGCAATATTTAGCAGCCTAAATGACGTAACTAAAATAAGGTGTACATATAGTTCTTTTTTTTTCTATTTTCAATATAAATAGATCTATAGCTACGTTATAAAAACTACGTTTAAAAGTGTACAATAATATTAATTTTATGCGTATAATGTAAAATTAGATCTATATATAAATATTATCTGATTACAAAGTAAATAATATTTGGAATTTTTGTTAAGGCTAGTTGGGTTGGTAGGTTATACCATGGAAGCGTGGGAGTCGCTCGCTTTGGCGGTCATGTTCTGTATCACGGAGGAGTCGTCCAGCTTGGACGTGTGGGAGGCCACCTCGGCCAGCGTGGCCAGCGCCATCAGGTCCACGTTCTGCTGCGACTGCTCGCACAGCTCCATGTGGTGCAGGGCCGTGCGCGGCGCCTCCGTGGCGATCATGATCTCGGGGCTGGTGTTGTTGGTGTGCAGGTCGACCGCGGACACCATGCTGTTGATCTCGAAGCGCGCGATGCTGACCTTGCGCGGCTTGCGCTTCTGGCTGCCGCTGACCTGCTCGCGCCAGTGCTCCGCCATCTGCCGCCGCTCCTCCAACATGGACCTAGGAACTGAATTGACTATCTGCGATGACTCCAGCACTTTCGGTTTCAAGTTGACGGTTTTCTTCTTGCGTTTGTTTTCACGTTTCTTTTGCTGAAATTTCTCTAAGCTAAGTGAGGGCAGAGCTCGTATCTTGGCGTCCAGGTCGAAGTCCGCAGCCTTGAATGTTTTGTTACCATTATTGTCGGGTTCAGGCGTGTCGGCCGATTCGGTTTTGTCGTCGCTATCGGCCGGCTTGTCGTGTGTCGAGTTGTGATACTTGGGCTCGTCATCCGCGGCGTCATCCCGCAGACTGCCAGGATCCCAGCTACAGGCCGCGCTGTAGTTCTCGTCTGGCTTGTCTGAGTCTCTCTTCTGTCGTTTGTTCACTATGAGTCCCCCAACAGCCATAAACTCCTGGTACCTCTTCCCCTTGCACGATCTACCAGACCTCATGTTCTTTTCGTCATCGGAATAGTTCCTCTGATAACCATACTCGTCTTCTTTAGAAGAATATCTCTTATCAACTATTTGGTCTATCACATCTTGGTTAGTGAACTGGTCGTTGGGTACACCGTAGTATATCCTCTTCTTGGGTTCATCAAAGTCTTCCTCGAACAGGCGGGAGGTCTCGGTGAGTGCGTTCTGCAACTCACGTATGGTCTCTTCGTTCCGAGGACCTTTCGCCCTGGCCCTCTCTATTAAGTTATGAGATCTGTATTCGTTTGGTGTTGAGATCGCGTTGAACTTAAAGCATGGGGGTGAGTAGTAAGGGTTTGTGGTTTGAGTTTCAGTCTTAGTGGCTAGGAGGCTGCTTAGGCCTCCCATTTGGGCTTCGTCGGCGAGTTTCCCGGGAGTGAACATGGAGAGTGGTTTAGATTCAGCTTCGTGGGGTTCTTCTTTAGACTTCTTGTTGAAGTCTACTTTGGTGGAGTTGTTGTTTGTTTTCTCCAGTTCCTCGTGGTGTTCACTGTTGGGGGAGCCGACCGGCTTGTCGGATTCCCTGGGCCGGGAGGACAGCGTGCGGAGCGGTGGCGCGGGCAGCTTGTACCACTTGAAGTCGGGGTTAGCGCTGAAGAAGGCGTCTTTGTACTGGACAGACAAATATCAACAGTTAATATAAGGTCTCCATATCAAAACATATGTATTAGCAAATGGTCCGGTCCTACGGGTAAGCTAAACTTAACGACGATTAACGAGACCTAATCAACTAATTAGCAAATCTTACTTAATGAGAAATCATTATCGGTTTATCGTCATAAAGCATTATTTATCATTTATATTTATTTTGATATTTGATCGAAACCCCGATGATGTAGTTAGTTTTCATCAAGCCATGGACAGAAAATACATAAAATAAATAAAAAATGGTCCTAGTGATGGCGATGGCGTTCAAAAGTGTCGGTTGTATGCGTTCGGGAACACAGATGTTTCCACTTTTGACTATACAATTTCCATGCTTTTATTTATAGAACCATTTCCTCATAGGTCTATTTCCTTACAGGTAATTTGATGAAGGTCGTTTAGCTAATAGGACCATTTGCTAATAATTTGTTATATTAGTTTTAAATTAGCAGTGTGCCTCCTTTAAGGAATTTCTCTAGTATCGTGGAAGCATTTACAGTTAACACTCACATACTCAAACAGCCAGCTCAGGAACAATTACCTGTAGGGCGTACATTTGTTCCGTATGGGATTCGAACCCGCGACACGCAGCGCAGCAGCCTATCGATCAGCCATTGCTATCCTAACATTCCGTTAATAGCTAGCTAGATAACTAAAAAGTTATAAAAAAAATTTGTTGTAAATAAGAATAAAATTGTTTGGGACGTGGACTCGGCAATCATTGTACCGATTGTCATTACGGTCAATGGACTAATTTCGAAGAGCCTCGACCAACACCTCTCCTCTCATTGTGCAGCTGGTTCAAGGGCTTGATGCAGAAAGCAGTTCTCTTGGACACGGCGCGCATAGTGAGGAGGTTCCTCTCTCTGGAGCCCTAACCACCGGAAACTTGGACCCTGTTCCCGATGTAGGCCACTATGTTTTCAGTGTTTTTTTTTAAATATTTAAAAATGTAATAAGTATGCAAAAAAAATGAAAAGATGAGAAAGTTGTTTAAAGGCTTCCTGTGCAAACCAAAAATGATTTGGGTTAATGGCAGGGTAATGATGATCGAATTTTGACCTCACCTGTTTAGCAAGACCTGTGTAACAAGCCTTTTCCTCCTTGTCCAAGTTTGCCCACCACTCGCCGAGGATTTTAGTTATGGACCTGTAAGGAAATGATTACTATTAGAGTATAAAATCGTGTAAACTGTTACATATCTTATCAGCTTCATCGAATGTTTTAGGCACTTGTAAGCGTTTCTATGGGAGTATAATATCTTGCACTACTCGTAATGTTCAATCTTCGATAAGTAGATTGTATGCTTTGCTGTGACAGATGGACAGATTGACTGATCATCAAGGGTTTCGTTTTTCGTTCGGACTCTCTAACGGAGCAGAAGCTTGAAAATTATGCACTTAGAATTTCCCTGTTGCATAATATATTATCATGTTTTTCGTCTTCCAGGGTGATATCCTTGCTACTTATTTGGATTATGTGCAGAAATTCAGTTTTTTAACTTATTAACATAAAAATAACGGCAGAAAATGTACTCCTAGCCTTGTTTAGCTGCCTCTGGGTTGCTTAGATTCTTGTGATATCTCTGGAAGTGCAGATATCAGGGGACAGGGACCATATTAGCGAGATGGACACCTGTTTATTTCCTGATTTCCCAAAACATACTTGTTGTCATCGTCAGCCTATGTTCCCACTACTGGGACACAGGCCTCCTCTATATGAGAGGGAGTGTGCCATAATCCATCACTCGGGCCCAGTGCGGGTTGGTAGATCTCACAAGTCTTCGAATTTTTGGTTCTACGACATGCCGGTTTCCTCACGATGTTTTTCTTCGCCGTTTTGAGAGCAGTGGTGATGAAATAAATTACTGTGTTCTTTTACTCCGGTTCCTGTAGGATCATTCTCATCTGGTGTAAATCCCAACTAAATGATCTGACTTATTAACCCACGACCTATAACTCGTAAGTCGGGACCCATCCTACTGGGCCACCACTGCTGCTACCAGTTCTCATGATAAGGTTATTTATGGAGCTCAACGCTCCTGTGTCGCTCGCAGATGAGGAAGAGCTGGAGGTCTACCATGATGTCTTGACGACATGGTAGTTTCCCTGGAGGACATGTATGTTGGCCAATTGACAAAAGCTGGTTTACAAGAAGTAGAAATGACACACGTACCTGTTTTCAAGATTAGGATATTTATCGCGCACGACGCTTCTGTGTCGTTTGCAGAAGATGAGGAAGGCATTCATAGGCCGACGCGCGTGGTGCGCCGGCTCACCGTCTTGCTCCTGATCGTGCATTTTAAACTATCTGAAACAATGAATTAGTACAATTAAAATAAATTGAATTATATCCTGAAGATAAGCCAAGTTCCAAAACTTGGATTTGGATTAGAGAGCGCACTTATACCTAGTAGATCTCAAGAAAGTTCCAAGATGTTAAGATAAAAATTTTAAATTTACGACACTAAATTCACAGTTCACGTTGGACGATGATCATCAATAATGTTGTGATCCAAAGATTCATGTTTAAATAAGATATATTGCTGCTAGTTCAATGATTGTACACAAAATAGGAGTATTTTAGACCATGTGACGTTCTGTAAACGTAAACCCGTACGATGAATTTTCGAAGTGAGCGTGGATAGCAAATTTATGAGGCAAATACTCAAAAGGGGTCTTGTATGTATGCTTCATGACGGGCAAGAAAGTAAGTAATTCATTGTTGTTATTTTTGAGCATACAACTTTGTATGTTTACCATCTTTAGTAGAATCGTCATCCCTACATTTTCTATTGCTGACGCACACATTGTGGCGTACGTAGTAATTTTCGTAGACTCTGCAAATAGATTGTAGTCACTTTTCGTGGGATGCGACTAAGGTAATTTATTCAACCTGTAATAGTCATTGCGAGAAATATGCTTGAAAAGCGAGATCCTTGATTTTTATTGAAGCACCTATTGTAGTTGAATAGGGACCCATGTTCAAAAATATGGCCATTATCATCACCTTATGTGTTCTGTTAAATAAAGTGTTTCATCGATCCTTCGGTACGGCAGTAGATTCTGTAATAACTATTTTTAAACGCATTAACGGCGTATGGCAAAGCGAAAGCATCGTTTGATGAGTCGGAAAAGTTGCCACGCACCGCCACCAGTAGGCGCCCGTATCGCGAAATTAACGCAATCCAAAGTTTTATGTATTTCATTTCGTCAACTTCGACATTTCATAAATTAGTGTTCCCTTTACGCAAAATACATGTATTACTCTAGTAGAAATAATTTGATATAAAGATATTGAAACATTTACTAAAACAAAATGATAGAAATACTTATTGATGTGGATAAATATTTTGTAAATATTTTCATCATTCACAGTCTTAAATTTATTTTATAACACTTGGACACAGATTTTGACGTCCCGAGATAACGAAAAAAACTACTATTTGGTAGAAAATTAATAAAATTGGCACACTTTGCGAAAGTGACAATTCCCAATTATCTAAAGCCCCAAACACATGCGCGCACGGGCAAAGGCATGTGAGCATAATGACGTCGCTCCTCCTTAGAGGGCCTACCAGGGTCCCGGGACTAACGAATACCGTGACCCCAGAACGTAAAGGTCTATTGAAAGACATCGTAGATTTTAGTATATACCCGCCCTGCCCTGGGTAGGAGGACTCATTTGATTATTTTACCACACTAAAAAAAGCCCCAAACACACGCTTCTTTTATTAACGTCCGTTCAGAAAGCTAGTTGCGTGTGATGCATTTTGTTATAATGACAGACACTAGCGCCGCGTAAAAGGGACGTAATAGTTTTTACTCGTATATTATGAGGTACAGGTACACAGATTATTGTAGTACAACAATTTTATTGTCTGTAACTTCTTTATAATTGAATCTTCATTCTATAATATCCTATCAATTTTTTTTGGGACAAGGTCTTAATATCACTTTTCTGATAAATGAAACCTTTGAGAGATATCTATCGGCTCCAAAAGAATGAGCCCAGTGCTAATCATTTTTTTTTGCCTCCAAAGCAATAACTAGTGCGAGAGCAACTTGTACCGAACACGCGGTGAGACAGCAATGACCACAAATTTTTCATCGCAGTCGCAGCATTATACTATAGGCGATATTTAACAGGGTGGTGGGTGCTATGCCTTATATGTAGTTGACATGTAATTTTGAAGTATTCAAAATTTTGACAATACCAATTTTCATTTAATTTATTTTAATCCTGTTTCTTCGAAATTGTTATAAATCTGTGACGAAACTAAATAAATAATAATAAGAGTGAAGTGTTTCTTATCCTATATCGCAGTTTGATACGATTACAAGTTGTTTTCAGTTACATATTGTCTCAAATTGTTGACTGCAAATCAGTGCATTTATCATTAGTTCATGTGAAATGGTATTTGGATGCATAAAGATTAGATGGAAGGAAGATGGACACAGAGGAACCATCCGACAACAATAGTACGATATCACGATAGCATTGATAAAATTATCACTGTGAGTAATTTAATAAATTGATAGGAACAATTCGTAATGTATAGTATCATACGTATTCTAAACATTTCCCTTGTTTGCTCTGTAGGGGTCGTCAGGAATTTCCTGCGATGATATTCAGTATGTTTAGTTTATTTTAATACTTCATTTATTAATGAAAATAAAGTGTTATTGAAAAATGAAAGTTTACGTGACTTATTTACAGTCATGTCCGTTTAATCACGTCCCATTGAACACATCGAAACATAGTTTTGAATAATCTATAAGCCTACGTATCATTCGTTTTTATTTTCTCGATCTTTTTATACATTTCCAATTTTATTATTACGAAAATCTGACAGCCGCGATCTGAAAAAAAGTGTCACAGGTCTAGCCTGTAAGAGCCACGCTGGCTGACTGATCTGTCAAGGAACGAAAGTGATGACACTACTTTTAAAAGGCAAAAGATGAGAGGACGATAGTGAATGTGTGCTCAGAATAAAATGGCGTATGTGCCCAAACATATTGACGCCTTTTTATGAATTAAAATTGTTATTAATTGAAAAACTGTATTTACAGAATTTAGATACTAGTATTTTCTACAATTTAAAACAACATCCTTTCAATAACTCATAGTAGTTACGTCGTAACGTCCAAAAAATAAAAAACATAGACTGAACTTTGCAATTTTTTTGTATCGAGAAAATTTAATTGAATCGTGTTTTCAACTTTGTGAGAATTTAGATCATATAGTTAATAACTGTATTCCAAGTTGTAAGATCTGTAGTCCAGTCATGTACGACAGAAAGTAAAATATAAAAACCGTATAAGTACTGACTTAGCCCCTTAACGCATGCGACGCGCATCGTAAAGATGATTTTTGAGGAAAGAAAAATTGTCAGATATCCAGAAGACGCGGGTTCGAATCCCACTTGTAATCTGACAATTTTTCTTTCTTCAAAAGTCATTTTTTTCTGTAATAACTATTGAGTAATCTGATCTTCCATAAGCTGGTGCAGTGCTATCGTATAAGGAAAGGTAAGGCGCCATGTATGCAGTGTTCAAGTCATTTTTTTTTTCAACTTTATGCTCTCGAGACTAGAGTACACAAAGACGCATCCTTAGAGATTAGCATTGCACGTCGTGCGCTACTGCAGTGGTCGATTTGGAAAACAAACATGCTCCTTACTTAGATAGAATAGAACGCATCAAAGATAAATCTGCATCAGATCTTCACTAATAGGATTCGGATGACTGAAACTCTGAACCTACATTTAATAAGCTCCATAAACATTATTTTTGTTTGTCTACTATATCGCATGATGGTAAACGATGATGACGGCGGACGGTGATGCACGCTTGCCTAGAAGTGACCCCAAGGTTGTAGCTATCAGGAAACGAAGAATATAAAAGACAGTACATATTATATGACTGATTCACCTTTATAATCAACTACGTGTAAGACTTATCATACAATATCAATATGATTACAATGTAATTACAAATCGTGCAAGTCCGTGATAGGAACATTAAATTTTAAAACCAGTTCAGTGTGTCTTGTGGGGTTTGATAATAAGTTGTTGAGGAAAACCAGTACCGGTGTATGAGAGCAAAAAATAAAAATAAACATCATCACTGTCCAAAAAGATTATTGCCGTTGTCAGACTTCTCCTGACTAAAATCCATGGTGTCTTTCAAAAGCCCTTTACGTTCATTTTCTTTGAAAATTTCAAAACAAAAAGCTAATCTATTTGAGTCAAGTTTTTTACTGAGATAGATTAGGTATTGTTGAGAAATATGCACAAACAAAAGCTCATCGAGTAGTCTGACTCGTGACTGAAATAGTATAGGCTTTGGAAATAGGCACCCGGGCATGGTCCATGATAGGACGGCGAGTCACCCATAACTCACAGCCCCAATGCCCGCGCATACGGGGCCGGAAATCGTCTCGCGACGTCCGTTGCCTTGGGTGTCTCCCGCGGCGGCTGGGTCGTTAGGTGGACGCTGTCCACTCCCTCACGCATCCCGCCTCCTCCTTTGCTAGCATGACTGCTTCGCAGAAGGAGGCGACCGCTTCCCATGTGCCGGGCGCTCCTTCAATAACCCTTTACGTTCCATTCGAGTCTGACATAGGCAGAGGAAGTCCATGAGGGAAAAAAGCAGAACTGAAAGTGTTAAGATGTCTTTTTCTAAACTATTTTAAATGAACCACTCTAATAAGAAAAAAGAAGAAACAAAATATCTCAAATATTGGCGCACGAGGTTGTCGACATGTGGAATGTGAGTTCGGCTATCATTGTGCTAATATTCGTTACCAACGGCTTGATGCCCAACAGCCTCGACAGCCCAAAAGCCTCGACAAACATTTCTCGAAGCTCTCCTTAAGCGGTTGTATCAAGAGACACAGAAAGCATTTCTTTTCTATACCGCTCGCATTGTAAGGAGGTTCCTGTCTCCGGAATAATCCTTGGTAGCTTGGACCTTGCTCCAGATAGATCGACTTGATACTAATTTAAATACTTTAAAATGAAAATATTAATGAACGAAATCATGCTGTACACAAATACCAGTCAGGAGAGCAAACGTCAGTTCACTGTATCACCTGTTATCAGCAGTATCAGGTTTCTTTGCCAAGTGCAGTTTCCTAACATGATAACGATAACGGGGGTCGATGATCGCTGGCTGTAGGTTACTTTGCTATGTTATTGTTCAATCTTGTTTTTCTTTTGTAAAGATGTTACCGATGTTAGATTATATGTCATTGCCTCATTGGACTAGCTTAGAAGTCAATTGAAACAGGTTTATTAGGTATTAATTAATAAAATTATCTATGTGCGTCTGAATGCCTAGGTCTTTGGCGGGCGCGGTGGTGTAACGGTCCGTCTGTCCGTTTATCTCATGAACCGTGACAGACAGTTGAAAATTTCACAGATGATGTATTTCTGTTGATGCTAACAAAAAATACTAAAAACAGAATACTTAAAATATATTTTTAAGGGGGGCGGGCTCCCATACCTACAACTAGGGTTGCCATTCGTCCGGAATTTTCCGGACATGTCCGGTAATATAGCGCTTTGTCCGGAATGCGGGGGGAATCCTAAGCCGCCAGGAATTTCTACAATTTAAGTAAAAACCAAAATAAAAACCTCATATTTAGTGCTCCCTTTTATATTATTTATCATTTCTGAATATTCACAAAACAAAGGTATGCGCGCCCGCGTAAAAAAATCAAAAATTTGTTTCGCTTTACACAAGCACGATTTATTGCGAAGAAATCTGGAAATTTCATCCGATGTCCGGAATTTGCTCCGGAATTTCGAGTTTTCGATCTGAGAATCCTACATACAACAGACATGTATGACTTATTTGCCTTTTTTATAGTTAAAATGGTACACAACTCTTCATGCGTAAGTTTAACTCGCGCTTGGCCGGTTTCAAACTTGAAATAAGTAAAAAAGAAGTATGGTCAAATCTCGATCACTAGGCTATTTTAGGAGGGCTATAAAACAACTAGCAATTAGGTATATTTCGTACATAGATTTTTATCCGGTTTCAAGAACAATCTCTCAAAGCTACAATGGAGCTTGAGCAGACCCCACTTGAAGTCTTAAGACTATCGTCTACCGAGCGCTCGTCCATACTAAAAGAGAAAACGTTTTCCTACCCCTAAATGTTATCCTATCTCAATGATTTTTTAGAGTGCTTCTGACACTGTAAAAAACTAGGTTTACAGGTTTTCTTTTTTTCAAAATTTATAATAGTTTGAAAGTAACAGGCGCCTAAAAGTTACTATTTTTATGACAAAATCTTCATTGAAGTAAAACCTTTGTATTTTAAAAACAAAGAAGTTTTAGAAAAAAAGTAAAACCTACAAACCTAGAATATAATATGCTGAAACGATTGACACTAGAATCTAAGAGATTGGACGTGAATTAGTATGTGAAAAACGTTTTCTCCCGAGAGACAAATTTCACATAAAAAATACTCACAGTCAGTCGCGAGCTGCAACGCTCTCTATCGCACGATCGGGGGTTTTTCAACGAGCGAGAGGGACAGCACGAGTTTTTCTAAATACCTATTTTTTGAAAAGGCAGCCGCTATACAATCCTCTTAAGGGGACACGATAATAAAGCCGCTAGAAAGCCGTTGTACTTAGCCTGGTAGGTCTTATTACCCGACTGTGTTTCAAAAGAAGACAGGGTTATGTTTTGTCATGGAGTTGTACCTATGCCAATTAATGTTTTAGACGTACAAAGATGTTTTTGAAGTAGTTTATCTACCCTATCGCGGGTGAACAAAAAAGTCTTCGTCAAATCAGGTCAGATTGGTCAGAAGTTCGCATTTCCACTAGAATTATCTCACAACATTCCCCCTTTAACCAACGTTCCCGCTATTACTGATATCGGCTATTACTTAGGTCAAAAAAGCCCACTGGCCATAATCTTCAATGGTGCAGTCCGGGTCGTGGGTGGTTGTCACATTGTTTCTGAACTTTTCGTTCTGGATCTACCAGGTCAGTCTTTTGATCTTTTCAGATAGGTAATTATGTCTTTGTAATCTAGTCTCGGTTGGTGGGCAAAAACAACAACCAATGATTACAGTCTGTTTTGAATCTAAAAATTGGCCAGTCATGGCTTAGTCAAACTCGACGCGAAGATAAATAAACAAATATCATTTTTTTTTATCTAAAAGAAGTAAAACATAAACAAGTTATCTAGTGACGATTGAGATAAACAAAGCAGGGGGCATAAACATGTAACATGACGTGTAGACACAGATTTGTCAACGCGTGTTTCAAAACGTGATAATATGACTGTAACACGGGATTTATCTAGTTTTAGTTTAGTTGAGATTGTTAGGATCGGATTGCATAAATATATTCGGCTTTGTAGTCCCAGTCGGTTCCACGAGACCGGATTTGCTAAACTTTGAAGTTTTTTTTTACTACTAACGCAAACCAAAAATGTTATTTTTTAAATACGAATTTAGATAAATACTGAAAAAAATAGTTTAAAAAGTCGAATAGGCTATAAATACGCATCTGCCTAACCGTTCATTACAGACGTGATGCTATTGCTATACCAAAAGAAAAAATAATTAACATTATCCGTTATTTTATTTTTATTGATGAAAATTGTTCAAATTCTAAAATGGTTGCGGTGTCTTGAGTAATTGAGGCTGGTGGCAGAAAATATCCGTCTACATTGTAATCTGTAAAATTTCGTTTGTAAATTTTAATGAATTTAATGTAATGAATGTAATGAATGACTGTGTAAAAAAATACTTAATATGGATCCCTGGACATCTGAATTAAATGATTTTATTATTATTTATTTATTTAAATACATATCTTACTGACACTGCTGTAAGTATCGAAGGTATCAAAATTAGGTTAATACATCAATGATTCAACACGAGTGAGCAGTTTGAAAACGATAACGAGGTTTTAGGGTTGCCAAAGCGATAATGAATTGAAGAAACGTCCAATAAATTGTACAGTTAAAAAACCAGCATCAAACAAGATAAGGTTCTTCAAAATCTTTAAAAAAAACAAGCTATTATTACTTGTTAATAAAAATAAATATTATATAAAGATTAAATACTTTTCAAGACGAATTAATTTCATTATCACATTACGGAGTTCTTATGGCAACCTCCCAGCTCCATCATCATATTGCAAAATTTCAGCTCAATCGGAAACTGGGAAGTTTGTCAAATTCAACTTACAAGATTTAATTACAGAGAGACAACGAGACTAATTAATAAAAGTTGGTAATAAAATAACCTAAACCTTGACAGCGAAATGCAGAATATTTTGTTAGATTCTTGATACTCAACTTCTAAGTTTAAAATGAGCACTGACAATTATTGCATTGCTTCTGGACACTTAAAAGGACATGAGCAATATAACAATACCCACTTATCTCTTTGTATCCGTATCTGACAAGACTGTGACAACCCTAACAAGCGCGGAATGTGTGTTAATTATGCGTTCACGATATTCTTTTTCTGAAGCGAATTAGCCAAGTTAAACCTGCCATAACAAGAGTGCATCGTTTCTTCTATTCTATGCTGTTGAAGTAACCTCACGTAAATCTTAAGTCGTTTGAAACAAGAGTTGTCATCTTAATTCTCTTATCCAAAAATATCCCAATTTGTGGTCTGCGTAGCATGTCCGCTTAAAAAGTTTCCTAAAATTTAGATCTCCACTCTCCAGCCTTCCCCATTAGTAAATCCTTACGGAACTTTTCAGAACATGCAAGAAATTAAGAATATCGCAGACCTCCTCGTCCATGAAGAAGCATGGAGGTTAAATTAGCAAACATAAATCAGTTTTACAGCAAGTATTAACTGCCAATAATGCCATAAAATGACTACCATAAAATCCGACGCAAAAATAAAATAAAAATTCTCATGTCGTCCCGAATCCGATGGTCATGTCCCCATATCACATCAAAATCCCGTCCGTCCAACCTTGACCCAAAGAGCCGAAGTGTGCCGAGGTTGGCCGAAGGGGCAACGGCCCGTGAAAGTGAAAACTCGTGCGCACCGACCGCAGGTCGCATGAGCAGGCGCACCGCGAAGCTTTCGAGTTTTTAAAGTGAGTGGAATCGCAAGAATTTAGGTTACGTCATTTTGTAGTAAGTACTGTGAGAAAATGTTCAGGTTTTAGAGAAGAATTTGGAGTTTTTTGCGCACTTTTAAAGAGTTTTCGCCAGTTGAAAATCTTTTTAGTTAATCTTAAGACAGAACTGATTTAAATCAACTAATTAATCATTCGAAGAAGATTGAAGTAGGTAGTGCAAAGTGCCAAAACATAATTTCCTTGGCAGCAAATCAGCAACAAAATGCATTGATTGCACTCAATAAACTAGTTAATACTAATACTAGTAATAAACAGGATAGGTACATCGCGTTTAACAAAGTAATTAAATGCACCGGGTTCTGTTAAAAAATTGTTTCTAAAGACAAGGTTATCTCCCCCCCTTTTAGTTTTAAAACTGCAGTTACTTTAGCACCGTAACCGTAATACTCAACGGTTGGTTGGTGTTTGTTTGGGCAGTCAACCAGGTAACTTGAGGTAACTTGGTTCCAGCTAACCGTATCGTGAAGTAATGAGAAGGCATTATCAACTATTATTTAATTTTTATTAAGAAGGGAACAGAAGAGAGTGGGGAGAAGAGTTTGGCATTTCTTTTTTTTTAATCTCTTTTGCTGGTGTTAAAAGGACTAGAGTCCGTGCCTGCGTCGACTGAAGTTCTGTAGAAAATTCGTGGTACCTACCTACTACATTGGTTTTTTACCTATGCAATTTGGTGTAATGGCACTTGGCAGTATGGCACAGACAATAGCGCCGACTCAAAAGGACTTCAGTCGTGGCGCGGACTCAATTTTCTATAATTCAATACAGTACGAATAAATAAAACGAAGTCCGAATCGACATTTAAAAGTTGATTGAAACAAAAAACAATAACAAGCTATTGTTATTCAATGAGAAGTGAGAGACGATGTTCTTTACAACATTTTACATGGGCGACAAAAAGGTCAAACTTATTCTTGCGTCTCACAGAGGCGCTGTTTGTTAAGAAAACACATCACATCTGTCAAATCCAGTAATGTTAGTTTTAGTTCCATATTTCGCCACACGCACAGATAACTTTGTCATAATTCGTGTTCTGTTTGGTTATTTCACATGTTGTCATAATCCAAGGTCAGGCTTGTCAAAATGCGCGCCAAAGTCAAGGTTGTCCGCCATTTTGGCAGTGTTCATAGAGAAGGCTATTTTGTTATGAAGTAACGATATTCGCTTACATTTGGCTTACATACAAGTGCGTTAATCGTTGATTTATTTGTATCTTTTTGAGAAAACGATTTTTTCTTTTTCAATATTATTTATGTACCTAAATATTTATCTCTAAAAGATAACGTTGATTTTGAAAAGAAAACTAAAAAATAATGAAGATGTAAACCTCGTCACTCTATTGTACTATTCGTAAATTAAACCAGCCTCACCAGCCTTTATGAATCTTTCTCCACATATCTAACACGATAAATTATTACATAATGTATCAACATTATCTTGAATCACGAAACTTCTCTACAACTCCGATAATTATTTTTAATTTGTTTTAATGTACCTATTCAATTCTTTATTGCAATCACATGTAGTACCTATTTAAAAGTTCTAATGTAAAGTTCACATCCGGACCCCTTCGGGCACAACAATTAAAAAAATGACAACAGTCGTATTAAAATATGATAATGAACAAAACATCTAGCCAGTAAAAAAAACATTCACAGCTATACAAAACCGAATAGCACTATACATAACCGAATAGCAATAACACAGTTGTCACGCGGAAAAGTTGACAAATAACCCAAGTCTGCGCGTGCGCTTATCAATCAACGAAACACTAAAACAATAAGCATACGTGAGGGGTCAACAATCAGCGAGCTATGCGGCCCACACTTCCTGTTTGATAACGCTAAAGCACGAAAAGAAAGGTTGGTGGGATAAAATGACTGGAGAATTTTGTTGGAGGAAAAAATAACCATGGAGAATTCCAGGAAGGAGGAGAAGGCCAGGGTTTACCTAGATGCAGCCGGGGTCGCGGGACTGTCTCATCATTCCCTATCCATTTCCAAAACTACACTGTGTGTGCATGTGTACGGGTAAATGACATTATTCCAAAAAAGTCTGTTACACATTCATAAGACACATCATCATTATAATTTTTCTATGAATAGTATCGTCATCATCAGTCCACTTGAGTCCACTGCTGGAATGAAATGAAATGATGTTTTTTATGCAAGTAGATTATATCGATCAACACTTTTACACGTCTTTTCATAAAATTAGGAGCGGCCGGTGTTTCGTACCTGACTACTCTGAGAAGAAACAGCCGAAACAAACAAAGAGGTCATACAGGTCTCTTTTAAAGTCCAGATAATTATGTAGATCAGGTTATACGAGGATCATGCAGGTTGGTGTCTGAAATGGTCTGTTGAAGAAAGAACCACACAAATTCGAGTGGACCTGTCCAGTCAGTGCAAGCATTGGTCAGTTATCGTGTAGCTCAACTCATGCTGGACACACGCCTATCCAATCACACGCCATCTCGCACTCTCATCCAGCTGTTACCGGCCACCTTGCGAATAGTGTGGCCATAGTAAAATATTTCTACTCTTCCCACACCGTCCTATGACGCGTGCACCGCACACGTTTGCCGACTCTTCTAATAAAACCCATTTGTTCGGAACACGTGTACTTTCGTGTATTGATTTCAATACGAGCCAATACCGGTTAAACGATGTAGCTATTACTACGGGCACCGCCGCGGACGGAAGCCTAGCTATGAATAATTGAGTTACCCATTTAGTTAGAACCATGTTAGTTCTCGCCATTATTGCAGTTTCAACTTTAAACACCGCATTTTTAAGTCAACTTTTTAATGCAGGTTACGTTACATTTTTATTATGTTGCATACTGCGATAAGACAATCAATTTAGGACTCTATTACGTGTTGTTTAATCTAATATTGAGGTTGTACTATGATGTAATATTTGGAGATAGCTATGCAGATTATATTACTCGTTAAGCTTTTTAAAATGTCAGGATCTGTATGGAGCATTTGATAGTGAATAATGTCAGTTTCTCAAGTCTTAACAGTCGCAAAAAAATTCAACCTGAATTTGGAATCAAGCAATTAACAAGTTTAACAGTTTCTTCTTAAGGTCCTATTTGTCTTGAGAACATGAGCGCAAGAAACATTATGGGAATGGGTGGTGCAGTTTTGGTGTGTCCTGAATCTGAATTTAAGCAATTGGCAAGCTTAACGCCTTCAGCGTAAGGTCCTGTTTTCCTTAAGGGAACATTAGCGCAAGTTCATGGATGAAGCAGTTTTGGCGAGTTCTCAATTTGAAATGGAACGGCTGTTACGGTCATGCTGGTTAGTTGACCTTCACCTAGACTCTAAACCGTAATAGCTACTGCCAAGGACATGGTCACCTGTGGGGATCGGTATAGCCTACGTATGGCTATAGGGAGATGGAGCAGAATCTCATACATTGATTCTCATTCTCCTTTACCTGTGCCATCAGGTTACTGTTGAAATCACAATTATAGCAACTGTAAAAAGACTATAAAATATAGTAAAACAAAAAGATGGAAACTAGTTAACCTTCTACTATCATAACCCTAAATAATAAACAGGACGACCAACTAAAAGCAAAAGACAGCAAAGGAAACGAGGTATTCCACATTGGGCACCCGCTGAATGGCACCTGAGATATTCTACATACGGCACCCGTCAATATTATTCGCAAGTGTCGTTCGAGGAATAGTTTTTGATCTAGCATTTTATTCCACTTAGAAAACCTTAAAAAATATTGAGAGGTGCCGTATGTGGAATAACCCTCAGGTGCTATTTCAGCGGGTGCTCAACGTGAAATACCTAAGGAAGCATACATTGGAAAGCGCGATGTAAATACACGCATATACATTCAGGCAGCCCGGGTAGATTTCTAGGAAAAGGCTCCACTGAAAAGCTTCACATAACAAACACCTGGATTTCCACGAAGTAAAGTGCACATAAATAGGTCATAGGAGAAATACAGATTCAAACATGATTGGTGTATTTGAAATTATTGATTCCATTGCATTTCACAGGCCTTGTAATAAGCGTATGTGGTTGTGGGACATGAGAAACTTGGTTCAAATGAACCAAGTTGATGTTTTGTCTTCTGAAAGTCTATTATTTTCTCATTATACTCATCAAATGAATATAATGAGAAAATAATAATACTCTATTATATCTCTCTATAGAAAATAATAGACTTTCAGAAGACAAAACATCATCATAAACTAATAGTATTTGACTGAAAAAATCTAATTAGTCGGTCAGTTGGACTATTCAAAAATATTTGACACGTATTTTGTGTTGTTGCGTAAACCAAAATTGGCGAAAATACGACACTTTAAAAATTTCCAATTTTTGGGATTCGGCGGGTCACACTATCCAGAAGCTCAATAGTCGCTTGGCAAAAATATGCACTCGTGGGCTGCCCGAGAATGGACGACGCCGCCGAGGCCGGCCCTAGAAGAGGTGGCAGGACGATCTAGACGTGTACCTTGATGGCTGGTCCGAAGTGGCACTAGAAAATACCACTTGAGGAAGGCCTTTGCCCAGCAGTAGGATAAAAACAAAGACGAACGGACGAAGACAAAGAATAAGAGTATTTTTCTCAATGGAGTGACCCTTATCTCGGCAAATCATGTGGTTCGTGCATCACCAGTAGATAATTGCATGGTGTTAAAGTGATTAAGATAAGGTTACAATTCTATTGTCAATCCAAGATATTGTTGTTTCAGCGGGGTTGTTAATTGCAATTCATAGTTAATTAATACACTTGCGAGCAAAAGGATGGAATCACTTACTCGGATTCCGCGCGATCTTGAGTACTTAATAACTCGTTTAGAATAATAAAAATGATAACATTTTAAAGGTGTAACTGTTACGTTTAAATCGATACCAAATGGGGAAGGCAAGTGTCAAAGTGACAAGTGACAGTTTGGTCCCAAAAGAACTGTCAAATTAAAGGAATTTTCTGAAAAAAAAAAACGATTTATTGATGTAAAATGACTAGATGTTATGTAATAAGCTGTAAAAATGATGGAACATACAAAGAACAATGACCACGCTCCATACATGCGATGACCTGTCAATCAATTTTTTTATCACATGATGTATAGTGATGTGAATTATATCAAATTATAGATTTAGTCATAACTAAACCACCGTAAAAACTTGGTTTGTTTTGACAATGAGGTAAAAATGTTATAATGAAAACAATGTTTGAGGTTAGGTAGGTACAATACTTAACTGTCAAACGAACATTAGTACCTATTATCAGTATAGAACTATTGCCTATTATCTAATACCCCTTCTACACGGGTAAGTGTGCGAGGTTTCATAGAATATAAACAAAGAATGGGGAAGGCAAGTGTCAAAGTGACAAGTGACAGTTTGGTCCCCAAAGAACTGTCAAATCAAAGGAATTTTCAGAAGAAAAAACGATTTTTTGATGTAAAATGACTAGATGTCGTGTAATAAGCTGTAAAAATGATGGAACATACAAATTTCCGACAATTCACACTATCAAGAAATAATGGGTAGCTGCTGTGACTGCTGTGAGAACAAAAATTGTATTATCATTAAGGAAAATCTATATAATAAACAAATATCCAGCATTGCGAAGCCGAGACAGGCCGTTAGTTGAGTTTATTAATGAAATTCTATGATTATACCATAACTAAACAATCGAATACACTTTTCAAAATAATATCTACTTTTCTATTGGAGGTTAAGTACCAGTATTGCATCGCTCTATAAATCATGAAATGGTTCGTCTGGCGGAAGAATTATCACCTGGAACGAGTTTTGTGATAATTGTGGTGTTAAGAAATTAAATATATTGTGATATTTCTCGAATCTAAATAGAAAAAAAGGTTACAATTACTGACTTAAAACCTTATGATATTTTATCAAAATAGAAAGTCAGAACAGCATTATATTCTTGTTATAGGAGAGGACAGGTAAAACATACCTAAACTCAAAAATTGAAACCTCAACTACAAGTAATTCTGGATTTATTACGGTAAAATCAAATGTATTACCACTCAATTAAATCACTTTTTTTCCTCTTGTAGATGCACCGCGGCGTCTTAATTCTTCTTTTAGTATATGTACTTGCATGGACGAATAATTTCCCATATTTGTTTTGTATTTGTACTCAATTTTTATAACAAATAATCTTGTTTGTTTTTTGTACAAGGTAGACAGTAATCTGACGTGGGGACCAACTATCGCAGCGCCATCTACGATTAGCTTTGAGTTGCCATCCCCATTCATCCAAATCGCGCCATTATTTAAGGAGCTATCCTGGATCAATTTCAAGTTAGTGATTCCATTCTTTTGCTCGCTAGTGTAGAACATGCTGAGTCATTCATTGTAGTGTATCAACAATTCTGTTTATAGTCAAAGTCAAGGGTACTGTTACTTATCTTGATGATATGGTCTAATGATCAGAAAATGCAATAGGTGAAGCTTGCATGTTATTCAAAACTACTACGAAATAATTCACATTTGCATGATGCAAACGCAAAAATATTTGAGTTTGATTGAATACTTTAATATTTAAGGCATATTAGCAATTTCTAAACGACCACACCCCAGTTAGTCGGAGTATTATGGCAAACTATAGTACAAAAAATACTTTAAATTTCCGTGCGCAAATTGTGTGAGACAGGCATTGTTGGTTTGTGTTTCCAACTTATTAGTATTTTCAATGCATATTTAGATAGGTACTAAAATACTGTATCTATTATTAGTAAAGTGTTCAGCATCACAGTAATCAAATAATTGGGAAAATATGCATTAGATTCATCATCCCAATTTATTTTGGGGATTTACTTCCCTATTAGTAGTCAGCCCTTATTGGTATTGGCCACATACCCTTTCACACTCCTCCAATCCTATCCATCTAGAAAGATATTGTGATCACATAATAATGGTGTGTCATTGTATGTTTAAGTAATGCATTACCTGTCTGTAATATCATCATTTGCAAGAACATCGTTATCTGTCATTATAGCACGAATATTGTTAATTTGCGCTTATATTCCGATGATTGGAGAAAACAACGTGTCTATTGCTTATTTGTATGTATAACTTGAGAGATGACCATTCAAGTTATTAAATCTCAAATATAAACCTTACGTCAAGGAGAATAGAGTTCCCTGTCCTGTAAAATTAAATGGTAAAACAACAATGAAAGGACAGTATAAGTTTACTGATGTATAAAACGTCAATAATGAATATCTGATGACCCACTTTCTCAAACTAGATATAGATCAACCCCGGAGCAAATCAGTAGGATAGGAAGAGAATAGTTTTTCAAGGGACTAAAAAGTTCCTGCGTCCACATGCAGAAAAACCTTTTTTATTTCTCGTTGAAACTTGTCCATCTATCGTAAGTACGGAATATAGGTAATTCAGAGGCTGTCCTTTAAACCCATAATTTTCCCGGAGCATTCCCTTTGAAATTCTCACGTATGTTACGTAACGTTGCAATATACTATAAATACACGCCAATTTTGATCTATACATTCTTTTCGACAGTATTAGTGGAACTACAAAGACGACACGAATTAAATACAACTCATATTCGGTTTTTATTTGGTTCGAAACAATCGACAAACTTCGACAAGCATAATGAACACTGAGACATTTCCGGATTAGCTCAGCAATTCAAGCAAAGTCGCAGCTTTTCCCCAAAGTAATATCTCATACATTTAATTTCGCTGGCCAATTGAAATTTTGAATGGCGACTGAAACGATTTTGATTCCTGCAACAGCCTAGGTCAGAGGGTCTAAAACGGCCACTTTAAGCAATATTTCTAATGATTCACTTGGCAACGTTATTGGCTATTCTTCTATTATTCATTCACGATGTGAATTATGAAGAATATTGTTAAGTGGCCGTTATAAAGAGAACTTTCTTGAAAGTAGGTAGTATATTGCGGATAGGGTGCAACCTTTAATATAGTGCTTTCAAAAGGTCAAAGGTGGAACTCTGTGTCGTGATGAACGTTTAGAGTAAAATATTATATGAAACTTCAAACATAGGAGCATAATGCTCGCTGTTTTCATAGAGAGGCTTATTTTCCCAGCAGTGGGACTCTAATAGGTAACTATTTCGTAATGTGGCAATGGAAAAAAACTCATAAAATAAAAATTACTGAACCAAATTGAATGAAATTTTTAGGGGACTAAATGGCAGGTATACTGCATGGAACAAAAAAAAAAAAAAAAGAATCATACAAATCGGAAGAAAGCTGGGAATAATCGGTGCACATACTTACATAAAAAAAATACCGACCGAATAGAGAACCTCCTCCTTTTTGAAGTCGGTTCGTCACTGACAGCAACTGTCAACTGTCAAATCTGACAGAACTGTCATGTCAACATTTTGTTGCGACTGTAACTGACTGTTGTAACTGTTGACATGGGGACTCAATTAGTCCCCTTTAGCGTTTTAATGGAATGTCACACAATTACTCCACAAGAAGGTAGGTCAACAAATCTGTTTTCACATACACATACATACTTGCAAAAGAATCTTATCATGCGCGTGCGCCTTGTTTACAAACACAAGCTTGGCACATTCGCCATCTTTATTTTAGTACAATTAGTACCGTAAAACGAAGGGTCGGCCATTACTCGGATAATTACAGTCAATTATGTAATTAATTAGTTGTATACTTAGAAACTGTGATAATGAAGTGAATTGAGCTTTTGTTGGTGGGTAAGCAGAATTCTTTAATGGTTTTAGTGGCTTTTTTGTACTGAACATTAAAGTAAACACCAAAGGGTTAGCCGGAGGTGTACCTACCTAATAATTCACGCATATTTCGCCAATGGGGATGGCAACTGGGGGACTAATGGCGCTAGTATAGCTTGTTACAAGCATCGTCATTGGTTCAAATCTTATAGGTACTTCAAAATAGTACTACCACATTGGTCGGATTAGGACCTCAGACCTAGCTATGGTGGCGCCATCTACAATTAGCATTGACCGGCCTTCCCCATTATGTTTAAGGTCGCAGGACTGTCTCATTGGATAACCGTGACTCTGGAACGTAAAGGGCTATTGTAGGAACGTGGATTTCAGTCAGTATAATATAGTCTTGACAGTCCCTCCCGTCAGCTCTGGGTGGGAGGACTCATTCGATGATGTAACCACGATAAAAAAGTATTAGGTGGCGAACTGCCTAATTGGCTATTGCCATTAACATGACACAAATCCAGGCTGTACTAAAGAACCCTTAATTGAAAGAAAAAAACAATAACACTGCCGAAGCTGGGAATCAAATCAAGGCCCTCATGCTCATCAGACGCGTTTGAGTCAATTAAACCAACGAGGCTGATTATTTATTTATGTTTAATTAGAATTGGAAGTGGCATTAATATTGATTGGATATCGCATAACTGTCGGGCCATAGGTCTTTGGGGAGTGTAACGTTGAGTACCAAGTGTCATAGAATACGGGACATAAAGGGCTATTGAAGGACACCGTGGATTTCAGTCAGTACAAGTCTGACAGTCCCTCCTGTCTGGCCCTGGGTGGGAGGACTCATTCGATGATTTTACCACGCCAAAAAAAAAGGGTAAGCTTGCAAATAGATAAGCAAGTGCAGGCCCTTGGCTTTGAATCAATCGATCCTACAACCGCATTAAAATTCGAGAGTGAGGGCTCGTGACGTCAGTAGCTTCAAGTATCTTGGATTTTTTTATGACGTTTCTTAGCTAGTCATGTATTGTCATCGGAACTCAGAGGGTGTGCAAAATTTCAGCCTGCTAGCTTATCGGGAAGTGCCTCAAAATAGAGTTGCAAAAATCCAACCGGAACGACAAACAAGAAAAGTGAGTGTATAAAAACGTGGGAAAAATTGTGCTTGCTTGTGACGTATTGGCAATTTTAAAAGCGTCGTGTCTTCGTCAGTTTGGTTTACGTACCAAATGAAAAAAATCATGTCATTTTTTTTAATAATGTATCTGACAGACTGATTGGATTTTCCAGTCAAATACGCTATTAGATTAATGTATGTACGTGGTTTAATTTTATTCTAATTCATATTTTAAACACATTTACGCTTCTAAAAGTCTGATAAAAAAGTCTAAAATGGAAAAACAAGCTATCAACAGACCTAATATTCAGTGTTAACGGTTGTTACACAGCTATCTTGTGTCATTGAACCCTGTTAATTAATTCGACTGTAATTTTAATTCAATAATTAATGGCATGTATAAACAACATTTTTTAGTAGGAACGTTATCTGTTGTAAATTGTTTCAAAGCTAAAAATGTGTACATTTTGTTATGTTTTCAAGGAAACTTAACGAATAATTCGTGTACCTAATGCTAACTCCCTGGCCACGACCTAATCCCTCAAGCGACATTCGTTTTGTGTGAGCCCCTGCTAAGAAAACAAATGAAAGTACTAGTTTAGAGCATGCAACATGTCACAGAAACGCGACAGTCTCGATGCGACAGACGCAAAATCATATACCTAATTCCTTTTTCGGTCAGTCTTGTAAAATGGGAGACGCGAACGATAAAGTCGTAACACCCGATTTTGAGAACTATAGACCGCGATACACTTATGGTTAATCTGATAATTTTTAAATTAATTTTAGAGCATAAGTTTAAGGTCATCCGTTCTACAGAACGGATGACCTACTTATTAACTATGCATGTCTCAATGTCGTCTTCAATCGATATTATGAACAAAAATTACTCTCTTATTTACAATAACATCTAGTCATTTACTGTTGCAAATAATTTGATGTGATCGTCTTCGGTTGATAATTAAGAATTAAACGAACTTAAATAATAACACCAATCATAAACTCATCACCTGCATCTGCAAACATCGACAGTACGTGGATTAATTAAATCGCGGCCGGCACGTGTCGTGCGACATTCATACCTGAGTGTAGGCGACTTGCATAGTGAGGGCGTGCCTTTATAGAGCGCGTGGATCTATGCATTTATTACTGCATACTTAATTAGTCTGTTATGTGATATGAGATAGAGGAACGTGGTAAATGTCCAGTTTTAAAATTCTAAAGATACCAAGTCAGTTTAAAAACTGATAAGAGATAGTTATAGTTGAAAGAAAATATACATCAATGCATAGATATACCTCTCTAGCAGAAACTACGGATAAAATATAAGCAACCTGCTAAGATTTTTATACTTACATATTAGTACTTATATGTAATGTTCCCACTGTTGCAGGCCTCCTCTTTATGAGTAGGATCGGACTGTAATTTATCAATCTGTGTTTTTTTTTTCAGGGCATCTCTCAGTTCAACCTACGAAGGTTGGTTACTGTTCAACCTGTCTTTCCTGTGGGAGCCTTAAATGGCCTCCAGTCAAAGGCGGGAATCCGTGGCTGAGACGCAGTGCGGGTTGGTAAATGTCACATGTCTTCTTTGTTTGATTCTAGGATGTAGCTATTTCCTCACGATGATTTTTATCGTTTCAGCAGGTTCACCCTTGTTTGGTAGAACAACTTTTGATATAATTTTACTAATTCGAACAACGTTTGAGAAAATACACAGTTTGTATAATATCGGTTAACTTAATTTTCATTTCATCGAATATTTATTTGCTACCAAAGACATTAAACTATATACGAGCAATAGACGGGACATCACGAAGAGATTTTTGATCCAAAACTTCCTCAGTCTAGTAGTCGCGTTGCTATGCAACGCTAGATAGCGCTACTGACGCACGGCATCAACAATTTTGTATGACAATTTTCCCAATGCCCGCTCTATAGGTTCTTTTAAATCTCTTTGTTTGCTACATTTGCGCTATTGGTCAATAGGTATAATGTTCATTTGATGTAATGTTCAGGTGGTATAACATTTAGTTTGCCGAATATTCGATTGGTGTAAGTAATGCAGAAAACAAAACATTTTACATATTTGTTCTGTCGATCTACCTTGGTAGGAGGTAATCAGCAATTTAACTAAGGATGCAAGAGCGAGCGAAGCGAGCTCGGGGCTTGGGCACCCCGACTCGGACAGGTTAGGTTAGGTTAATCCTTAGTAAAATTGCAGATTACCATCTATCAAAGTAGCTCGACGGAGCCCGATTTTTTTATAGACAATTTAAGGAAACAAATTATTAATTAACTGAATATTTGATACGATATTTCGACTAAATCATTATTAGTCTAGTGAATCATTAGTTTAAATAAAATTAGTGCATTTGAAAATTCGGTCAAATTAAATTATTTCAAAGAAATAAATATGCTAAATAAAAATTTACCAATTAATTATTCGGTGAAATGAATAATTCTACGAAACGACTTTATTGTAACCAAAATTAGCGAGAGTGATTTTTGACGAAACGTTGTTCTACCAAACAAGGGTGAACCTTTCAGCAGTGTGTGTTATTTGCCTGGCTGGGTTACACGTACAACTTACAAGTAAAGACTAAATTAAAGGCGGTTAAGGTGATTGCTCCAACCAGCCCGCGAAATTCAAATATTCTTACGTTTTTTGCAATTTGCAGGCCAGTGACATGTTGTAACTTTAACAAAATGCAAAAGAAAACAAACACGTTAAAATCTTAATCTCTCTTAACAAACATGTTAAAATCTTCGAAATACACACATCAAAAGTGTCTAGGGATCAAGCATTTTTATGCGGATTTCTTGAGATTGAGATGTGGCTTTGTAATAAATTTATGATTTTATAAATTTATATGGATCCTTTTTGGTGCATTTCATAATTTGAATCAGGAACTGTAAATCAAATTCGAGTAAAAGATGAAAATCACCTGTCAATATTTTCCCTATAAAAACATACAACGCATTGAAGACATTATTAGTGCTACTGTTTCCCTACTACTGATTAAAACCAACGTTATTATGGAGCGGCGACGTCATTTAAGCAGGGAAGAAATGCTCAGAGCCGTGGGAATGATAGAAGCTGGTTCCCGGCAACGTACTGTGGCTTTAGCTCTGAATACAAGTCAGAGTGTTATCAGTCGACTTTGGACACGTTACCGAAGCACTGGTACCGTGGCTGAGCGCCATGGAGGACGGTATCGCTGCACCACACGGAGACAAGACCGATACATTCAAATCTTAACTCGAAGAGCTCCAACAATAACCGCCATGATGTTAGCCGTGAGGCTTCATCACTCTTCAGGGAACTTAATTAGCGACCAAACAGTCAGAAACCGCTTGCATGAAGTGAACCTTCATTCCCGAAGACCGCTACGGGCCCACCTATAGCAATGCACAATCGTAGGATTCGATATCAATGGGCTCTTGAACACAGAAATTGGGCAGAAGAACAATGGCGTTTCGTGTGCTTTTCTGATGAGTCTCGTTTTGGTATGAGACCGGATACAAGACGTATACGACACTGGAGAACCCCTGGACGCCAACAGCGATTAAAATCCTGCCAGGAAGTCCATCCTTATAGTGGTGGAACCATCATGGTATGGGCGGGTATTTGGATCGGCGGAAGAACTGAGTTGATTTGGATCAGAGGCAACCTCAACGCTCAAATTTATGCTGAGACGATTGTATCAGACGTCATCGTTCCTCTACAAGTGCAAATCGGTCCCTTATTTCAGTTAATGCATGATAATGCACGACCGCACACCGCAAGAGTTGTAAGACAGACTCTCGCCGCAGCTAACATCAATGTCCTGCCCTGGCCTGCTCAGTCGCCAGACTTGAACCCGATTGAGCATGCATGGGATATGCTACAGAGAAGAGCTCTGCCGAATATGGAGGGTATCCAGTCGCAAGAAGACCTTTTTTTGTTGTTGCAACGAACATGGGCGGCCATTCCACAGCGTGATTTGGATGAACTCATTTTGAGTATGCCAAACCGATGTTCTTGTGTTGTTAGTGTTCGCGGTAGAAACACGGATTATTAATTGTTTAAGTTACCCAATAAAATTTTAAAGAAAACTGTTATTTCAGTCTTTTTTTCGAACTTTAATGTTAGTGGTTCAAATGTCAAAAATCCCTTTATTAGGAAAATGGCAAATTTCTTTATGAATGCAAAGGTGACTTGGTTTATCGTTACTGTGACAAACGATAACACTTTATTTGATGAATCCTTAAAGAACATTTTAATTAATATCAATCAGGAGAAAAGTTATTGCAAAAATATATGTTGATCCCTAGACACTTTTGATGTGTGTATAACTACGATGCACCTTTTCTATGTGAGAGCTGATGGAGCGGATTTTTTGATAATTTTTATATTTAAAATTATACTTGTTATTACCGCAATTCATATTTTGATAAAGTTACAACATGTCACTGGCCTGCAAATTGCAAAAAACGTAAAAAAAAATGAATTTCGCGGGCTACATCGACGCAATCACCTTAACAAAAGGTCTTTACAGATGTGGCTGAAAAGGAGGGGATGCCCTAGAACATTGTACACCGACCTCATAGGTTGTGTACTTCAGAAAGGTCAGGAGTTCAGGACCGTAAGTTATCGCGTGTGCATATTTTAAATGATCTATGAAATGGGGCAAAAAAGGCAGTAAGGATCGTAACAGGTGGGTCGCGGGACTAATAACAATGACCCTGGAACGTAAAGGGCAAGTGTAGGAACACGTTTGACAGTCCCTTTCGCTCCACCCAGAATGGAATTTTGGTTTGAAGTTTTATGACTACGGCTATGAAAAGCAGGACTGAGTTAATGTTAGATCCAATGATATTCTAATATACAGATGTTATACACTTACAAAACAACAGACAAAACTGTTCCGCGCCGAGCGGCAGCACACATTCACACTTTTTTATTCACACATTACATTTCACTACAAGTAAAAAGGATAGCTTGATAAAACGCAATAAGAAAAAAAGTGACAGCTAGATAAACAATTAGCGCGTCATCAACAACAACAGGACAATTTGCTAATCTATGATGCCAACGTGCGGGGGGCACGTTGGCATCATAGACTAGCAAATTGTCCCACATAGGACATTTTCTGGTCTTCACGTTTTGCGCACTCATAACATATCTGTTTACTAAAATATCATTGGTTAGAGCTAGAGAAATTAACCCACTGCATAGTGGATACCGTGATGAAATGTATCTTGTGTGTTAATCCAAGTTATAAATTATTTCTGTAAGCCTTACAACGAAACCCGTTCAATGGTTTTTTTGATTTTGTTTGAAAACGTAACAAACATCTATCTCGCAAACTTTCGCATTAAGCAATAGCATTTCGCAATAGTAGTAAGAATATAATTATTAATTATATTACGTATTTAGTCAATAAGTATTTATGTGGTTCAAGTCATTAGTACTGTCGCAGAGAGATTTTTGCAAGCCGGTTGTTGACAATGTGATAGATGAAATTGTATGATCGATTGCCAAGTTACCTACGTCATCACGCCGTTGAGGATTCGGAGAAATCAACGCCATCTTTTTGCTACCACTGACACTACGTATTTGTAATTTTTTATAGTCTTTGTTTTTTCTTCCAACAACTTAAATATACACACAATAATTAATCGTTAGTTAATGTTTATAAATAGCACTTCATTAAATTACTGTTTGATAACGATGTTATAATTTAAGATTGTCACACACAATACTAACGCATAGAGACAGTTAAAATATGCTAATTGATTTTATCACACTAAACTACAATTTATTGATTGTTTATTAATTATTTTACTGATAATGGTAGGTCCTATTTATAACGGTCAGACACTCACTTCACAAAATACTACTAAGAAACGGATGAAAAGACACAGAATAAAAAAAACCTGTTTTTTTTTTTTATTTTATACTAGAA
The DNA here is from genome assembly GCA_954870645.1 of Agrotis clavis. Taxonomy (NCBI): domain Eukaryota; kingdom Metazoa; phylum Arthropoda; class Insecta; order Lepidoptera; family Noctuidae; genus Agrotis; species Agrotis clavis. The sequence goes on from OX940930.1 coordinate 23,588,931, forward strand.
AGTTTATTTATGCCCAATATCAACAAGTGCTACTAAGCAACAAATCCAGAATATTCTATAATCCCGAAGGCGTCCCGCGGCGCAACTGCAAACACGACCGTGCCGGACAGAACGCTGCAATAGACTGAACATTTCGATACACCCTTTGTTGTAACAGGAGATAAAATTTCCAACTACCGTCTATCTAGGTCACTCTACGTTTAAAACATATCATCGATCGAAATTCCATGAATGAAGATTGGATTATTTCCTGGAAAATGTAGGGAGAAGGCTTTTGTATGAAATACTTGGAACCCTCGGGCTGCTGCATTGCGTTACGTGACCAGATCAGGGAGCTTTAACGAGTCTGATTTAACCAATCCGACAGCTGCTGTTGGGTAGTGTTATTGAATTGGACCTGTTCATGATTCGATTAGGCAATGGAAAAGATTGGGATTGGAACTGATGCCCATTTTCTGTTCCTATTTAATTGAATTTTCATGCTGTTACGTTGCGTTGCGATATGCGATAAGTAGATGTCAAAAAGAATTATTTTGCATGAGAAACTAAAAGTAATATCTAATAGCTTAACATTACAGATTACTTGAGATTTTGCAAAGTTAAACAATTATTACAATGCAAGAAGGGTAGATCAAAAATCGTAACATGATTTTGCAGAATCCTGACGACAACACTGTAACCGACCACAATATTTTCTAGAATTTCCCTTTGCGTATAAAAGCGGAACTCTATTTTTTATCAACAATTTCCTGCGCCGGGAAACTGCTAAAGAGAAGCCAGCTACAGGCCTGTGTAATGTTACTAGATTGAAGTTTCTGGTAAGATTTTAGAGGTAGGAAAATATTGTAGAGACGCCTGCACATAAACCTATTTTAATTTGTCAAATAAAAAATAATATAGAAAATCTATAAAAAATTAATTGTCAGGGGTAGACTGATGTGCTGAAGTTTAGCGTCTGTACTTTTTATCTTTGATTCCTCGTTACATCATTGCTAGTTTTTGCATCCGGTAATACGAAACCCAAATTAGCGTAACGTTGTTAAATTGATCAATAAGCCAATACCCAACATTGCATGCAAGTACTGTTAAACATTCTATAACGAATGGTGGGACACAATATCACAGACCTTCTGTGTCTCTGTCAGAGCGAGTTGGCTATAATCCAACACGCGGGTCCAGTGCTGTTTGATATACCTAAGATAGTCAAATTAGATTCAACATTAGAAGTTGTTAAATAGACAGCAAGAAATAATAGTCGGTGTTCCTCAAGGAACTATCATGGGAACAATTCGAATCGAACTACAAACCGACGTGATTTCTCAATGAGCTATGTCTACTACAAAGCTAAGAAAGCGTACCAAACAACACTTGTATTGTAATGTAACTAATTACATAAGCTTCCGTCAATTGAGTTTTACGATTGACCGTTTAGAACGGCTGCCTCCTAACAAGGAGCATTATTTGAAAACAGTCGAATAATTTTTCTTATTGTTGAGAATTAAAATAAAGTATGAAATGTATGATTTGTTTTGGTTTCGTAATACGATACATTTAGTACAGATTCTTTAACAGAAACAGTGTTTATAGAAAATGTAGGTCAGCCATGAGCTTTTATTTTGTGAATGAAAGGAGCATCAGAGACGTTACACAATGGGTGGTGATTGGCCGTAGTAAGCAAAACACAGGGATAGTTGGAAAGGAATTATGATAAAAAGCAGGCCAGGCATGAAAAATAAAAGGGTCTGAATATAAATTCATTGCCTCACCTTCAGATCAGCAAGTTCAAGCAAATTCTAAAATGGTTAAAATTCTAAAATGCAAATTCTAAAATGGTTAAATGGTTTGGAATCATGGATATTTTCCATAGGGTTATCTTACTACCGAAGGTGAACACAAAGAAAGGGTTTTTGTACTTTATTCCTGGTAGAGCTTAAAAAAAGCTTTTGCAGTTATATTTTTGCGAATTAGGAATCTTATCAGGCATGCACTTTGTGGTATCAGAAGACATTGAGGAATTCTTCGAAGCATCTCGCTTCTACAACTTACTAAGACCATCTTCGTTTATTAAATTACCCATGGACAGGAAGCGTGTAGTGTCAACTTCCTCAAGATGGAGTTCATGCCATGTCAAGTGCTCATAAGTAAACAAAGATGGCTGCTGAATGAATGCATTTGGTGCTTTAAATTGAGAACAATATTGTATTTTCTGCTATTACACCAGTTTTACATTGCCATGTAGTAAAGGATCGATTGATGTCTTGAATTTGTCTGTACCGGTTAGATTGAACCTTAATGACATCGAGGAGTGATGTGTATCCAGGTTTTATACTATCAGTGTGTCAAATTTTATCCATATCCGATTAGTATTTTTTTGCTTGAAAATGTTTGAATATCCATGTGATGATGCTCAATTTTTTCGCATTTCGAAGATTTGCGATGAAGGATATATATATCATGTATTATTTATCAAACAAAATGTGTAATGATTCACCTAATTTCATAACAATGAGTTGTTTTTTAGATAAGATAGGACCTACTTCAGCCTGAAAAGTAGTAGCAAAATCTTCAACAACCTTATAAATTATTGCACAATGTCTCGCAAATTCATCGTGTTAGCCTTTCAGGCATATCGTATGCAGTTATTACCAGTATTTGACATGGTGAGGCCTATCATACCTCCATAACCCAATAAGTACTTTGTAATATGATAATTCTTAGTAAGACTGGTAGTCGGATGCTTTTTAAATTATATTCCTTACTAGCTTCTGCCAGCGACTTCGTACGCGTGTCCTGTTGCTTATGCCAGCGACAATGGGGTCGTCAAAAACGAAGATCTGAAACGTCTGATGTCGAATTCTTAGAGCCTGGGGACGGGAAAACAACGGGACGCGCGTGACGATTCCAGACGTTCCAGATCTTTCATTTTTGTAAGTCAACAGGAAATGCCCATCAGACTAAAAAACTCTTGCTAAGATGTTTTTCATATATATGTTATAGTATAGCTGGGCTCTTGGAATTCCACATCAGTTGTTCCAGATCTCAATTTTCATACGTCAACAGAGAGTGCTCATTAGGCTGAACAACTCTTGCTAAGACGTCATTCGTATATATGTTATAGTGTAGCTGGGCTCTTGGAGTTCCACATCAGGTGTTCCAGATCTTCAGTTTTTATACGACAACAGGGAGTGCTCATCAGGCTGAACAACTCTTGCTAAGACGTCATTACTGTATATGTAATAGTGTAGCTGGGCTCTTGGAGTTCCACATCAGGTGTTCCATATCTTCAAATTTATTTTCTTAACAGAAAATTCTCATCACGCTAAACAATTTTTGCTATGGCGCTATTTTTGTATCTCTTATAGTTTTGCTGATCTATTGCAGTTCTGCATCAGGTGTTCAAGTTTCCAAAATAAATTATAGCGTATATGTTGCCCAGACTTAATAGCTATACAACAAAAAAAAAGAACAATCAAATCCGTCCAGTAGTTCCGAAGATTAGCGTGTATGGAGTAACTTCTCCCGTTTTCCTAACATTTCCCTTCACTGCTCTGCTCCTATTGATTGTAGCGTGATGAAAAGTATACTATAACCAGCGCAGGAGTATGAAAAATAATTGTACCAAGTTTCGTCAAAATCCGTCGAGTAGTTTTTGTTTCTATAACGGTTATACAGACAGACAGACAGACAGACAATAATTTTATTGATTGCATTTTTGGCATCAGTATCGATCCCTAATCACCCCCTGATAGTTATTTTGGAAATATATTTCATGTACAGAATTGACCTCTCTACAGATTTATTATAAGTATAGATTAAGTAATTGAATTTGTAGATGTTCAGTACGGGAACTCCCAATACCGTCATCGGCAGGATTGCCAATTACATTACAAAGATCTAATACTTCGTCTTTATTGTGAGTGATTTCCTCAGGCTGAGTCATCGTGTGTTGCTTCGATATTATACTTTGCATTACTGTTACATTTTGTTAAGAACAATTTAGTTTTAACCCATTCCCTGTCCGATGAATCATATGACTGTGATCCAGGACTATTGTTTAGGTATTGTCTAATGCGCGGACAGTGAAAGTGTTAAGAATCTTATCAGTTTTGACGTCATAATGAGATCTGTTTTTGCTTCTTTATAATGTTTTTGTTTCGTTTTTTTTTATGATACTGACATCAGCATTTTTAACTTTGCTTTAAATATCATTTTAACATCATAATTTTCAATGGTATTCTGGTATATACGATGATTTGATTTTCACATTTATTTGTGATTCCAGACTTTAATTAGGCCAGATAACATATCCATACGAAGCTATACTGTCCATGACTTGAAAAAATAGACCAAAATCCAAACATAACTAGTTTTGTTGCAATTGCGGCAACCTTGTGGTTAGGAATTGAAACTAAACTACAGCAATGCTCCTGTCTAGCTGATGAATAGAGAGTTTGATGTGAAATATTTCCATCTAAAACCCGACTAGGTCATTAGGTTTCCCTTTGGGATTTTTTGCAAGGAAATTGAAACATATTTTTCTACGTCATGTCAACGCCGCGATTTCCTCTTCATGTGTCATAATTTTCAATGTATTACACAACATTAGTTAAGTATCTTCAGCATGGAGTAACAACTCATCTGCCGTGCCAAAGCATGCTTAGCGCAGTGAAAGTGGACTGATTAATTTGAATATATTTAGTCGCACGTGTAGCCATGACGATCAAAGATAGAGTGAACAGGCTTCTTGTAGGTAAGTCACCTTTGACCTAGACTTGTCAAGAACAAGCCCATTTCAAATAAAAAAGACTGAAGTGAGATTGGGTGGATCATTTAGGAAGAATGCATTGAGGCAGTGGGTGACACAAGATGGACGTCGTAACCGTCGTAATAAGTAAGACCAAGTTGCATTTGCGGTAGCCGCACAAAGGGAGAACCCGAAAGCCACGGTTAAGAGGCCAGTGAAGAGAGCTCGCAATTGCAATTCGAGGCGAGCACAAAAATCGGACGAAACATTGCTATCTCTGTCTGACTTTTCGCGGCGAAGCGCGTAGCTGTGTGAGTGCGTGTATGTGTTTGTAGCGAGTGACTGATAACATTCATTGTACAGACGCCAGCAGGTCAACCTACCCGAATCTGTCAGATTTTACCAATCAAACATTAACCTTCTACTCTTGTGATATGGTTGAAATTCTATTAAAGAAATCTGACAGATTGTGGTAGCTTGATGTGCTGGCGTCTGTACTAATTTTGTTCAATTTTTGCTTTATTTTTGTAAACTAATTTGGGGAATCGTTAGTGAACGCACAAACCAACAATGCGTTTTTTGGAAATAACTCTACAATGGCTACATTAGAAGATTTTAGGACATTATCTAAAATCTAATAAAATTAACGTCTAGTACCTAGGTATAACGTATTTATCTTGATATTTATCTGTTGTAATCTAACTACTAGTAGGAATGAAAAAAAAATATTTGGATAGTCCATATTGAGGAAGGCTTTAGGCAACGACGATATAATACTAGACTATGCATTGCACGATCTAACGAACAAAACTATTCTGCCAACTCGCTGAGGTACTACGTAAGTAGTCTTGTGTAGTCCGCGAACGAACTAGTTCGAAAGAACTGCTCCCACAGATGAACTAGTGAACTAGCTCCCACATTTTCCGCTCCGTAGTTCAGTAGTTCGGACAGAATGAAAGAGATCGACTGAACTAAGATCGTTGCACGGGAGCGGGACAGCACTACACTATAATACTCCTGTTCGCTCACCGATCATGCGCGCATCCCGTTTCGTACACTTTACACAAATTGTCGCATGCAGCAGGAACCGTATTAAAACGAGCGAACAAAGACAAACTAAATCTGAAATCTCTTTGCGAGCGAACGATTTGATCGCTCTTGATCGGTCGGTCTCTATTACGAGCTAGGAACTAACGAACTAGAAGAGCGAACTAGTTCGTTTAAGAGCGGAGAACTAAATTGAGCGCTCTCAGTAGTGAACTAGAATGCCCAAGACTATACGTAAGCGAGGGGGGCGGGGTACTGCGTTGTGATTGGCTAACTCAAGGTCTGTTCTGTCTCAACGTATGTTTACGGCTCACAGGATTGGTCGAAATGAGACGGATATAAGACTTTTTTGCCTAATGTGTTGGCAGACATCGGTCGCCTGTTATTAGGAGTCTAGTATTATATCGTCGTTGGCTTTAGGCTATGTAACATCACGCTATCACCAATAAGAGAAGAGCAGCAATGAGAAAATTTTTAAAATCTGGAACATTTTAATTGTATTCCTTATCGAAAGCTTCCGTTGCGTAAACCGTTAGAGTTACGTAAAAATTATGTACTTACTACGGAATTATTCCTGATATAGATGAAAAGTTCTAAAATAAAGTCCACGTGAGCATAATGTTAGTTGATTTTCAGTCGTTGTTGAAATTTGTATAAGAACCGCTATTTGATTATCACTGTAAGCGAACCAGCTAGTCTGGTAAGGTTTCAGGATCAAATCTTGGTAATTTGTTTTACACTTTTTTCGTGATTCTTGTTTTTGTTTTAGAGTTTTCAATATTTCAAAATAATTTTATGCATACTTTTATTTCAATATTATTTGCAATTTAATTTTTTTCTAAAAATTGTCAGTCGTTTTCTAGGATAATTCGGCGCTGATTTAAATTGTAGGTAGGTAAGTTGGATATTGGATATTATTATTGCGATTTTTGCTTTTGCTTATGCAAACATACTGAAACTTACTGACTAAAATCCACGGTGTCCTTTAATAGCCCTTTACCTTCCGGGGTCACGGTGATGAGATAAGTCCCGCGACCAAATACAGAAAATCTACCTTGAATTCTACGTACCTACCTATTTGATCGTACAGGCCGTACAGCGTAGTAGACCGGAAGCCAGACCAAAATATCGTTAGTGATTTCTTCTCAAGCCATAATTAGTAGACTACATAAGGGAGTCGGATCATAAAGATTTGTGGAAGTCAGCTGCTGTTCCGTTGGTGGAATAAGCAGCAATAGCCGTTCAAACACGTAGAAAAAATAATATTTTTTTGTCATTTCCGCTCAACTGAAACCTGGTTTATATTGAAGATTACCTTATATCACGAAGAATAAAACCAATCAGCTGTCTGTAACATGGTGGAATACACGTCTGCTGGTCACTCGAACATGTAATTTTTTATATTATTTTCAGTGATTTCCTCTCGACTCAAATTTTACCTGATGAAAGTTTACATGAAGATATGGATAAAAGCAAACGTCAGCTGGCTGTATCTCGGTGGAAAGATCGTAAAATAAAATATGTAGAAACTAATATTTTATTAAATCTGAATAACTAAACGTAATTTATTTGCAATATCAAAACGGACATAAGGGAAACGAGTGTCTGTCATAATGACACATAGAAGAAGCCATAAAAAATATTATTTGGAAAAAAAACTTGTGTCATCCCTAATGTCTAATCTTGTCAAATCATTCTGCTGTCATAAGGTTTCAAATCAATATTAAATGATTTTGTTGTTGTATTTCGTTATATTGTTCAAGTTATGGAACTGTTCTTACTGGAGTGAATAAGTAATTGACACCCTGATCAAGAAGGTCCGTTAACCGGTTCAACAGAATCAGAAGGATTCCCGCACGATCTTCAATGATGAGACAAGGCTCTCGCTTGGAGATTACGTGAAGAGCTTCTCGATCCGGCTTGCATTATGAAGAAATTCCTATCTTTGAGGTCCGAACTAGATATCCATTGATATATGTTTCATAACAACATGTTTATTTTGTATTTTTAATTGTTTTATATGTAATGTAAATGAAAAATGTAAATGACAATAACATCAAACAATGAATCGAGCAATGATTGGGGGTTTTCTATACAGAAAAGCTTTTTATTTCTTATACTTTTCACTAATTGAGAAAATAAATCCATAGACCCATTTATACGTTTTTTCAAGAGTTCATTATGATTGTTTTGCATATTCGTGCAAAGAATGGGCAGAGAACCTTAGGCCCATCGCATACGGCGTATTCTAAACGCGCAGAAGACGCGCGTTTCAGGAACGCGCCTCTTCGGCGCCGTAGACGCTGATTTGTTATTGCGTTTGGATTGATGATACAAGCGCGCGTATAAAGAAGCGGAGTAGAGGAGAGAGTCTTATATGTAAGAGTTATTAAGTATTCGTTCAGACATAACCGCGCGGTTAGTCAACCGCCAGAAAATAGAATCGCGCTGCTCCCGCGCGTTTCTATTACTATGGAGTCTTTACTTTGCGTTCAGTTGCGTGGCGGATACCGCGCGGTTAGCACATCACAGCTCGTGAGTTTGGCACGGTTCGTTTCGACACTGAACTGTTTATTGATGAAGTGGAGAAGAGAAATGCAATATGGGATATTCAGTGTGAGGATTACTCAAATAAAACTATCATAACCAAGCTTGGCAAGAGTTAGTGGAGATATTTGGAAATTGTGAAAATACGTTGGAAACTTGGTTGGTTACTTAATATTGGATGCACCCATTTGCATTGCATACCGCATTTTTCTTATCGTTTTTTTAAGGAGCAAAAACCACAGTAAATCGATTTTTCACTGACCTCCTTTTTCAAACGGACGTTATCCCTGTACGATAATCACATATAACCGCCGGAGTCTGATTGCATAACAATTTTGCGGTTTCGAACCGCGCGATTCATGAACGCGCGGTTTCGAACCGCGCGATTCATGAACGCGCGGTTTCCGCAAGTCTGTACTAGCCCTTAGTCCTGCTTGTACAATAATTTTCAAAGTATCAGCTGAGGACCTTTCCACCGAGATACAGCCAGCTGACGTCTGTTTTTAGCCATATCTTCATGTAAACTTTCATCAGGCAAAATTTGGGTTGAGAGGAAATCACTGAAAATAAAATAAAAAATTACATGTTCTAGTGACCAGCTGACGTGTATTCCACCATGGTACCGTCGGCTGATTGGTTTTATTCTTCGTGATACAAGGTAATATTCAATATAAACCAGGTTTCAATTGAGAGGAAATGACTAAAAAAAAATATTTTTTCTACGTGTTTGAACGGCGATTGCTGCTTATCCCACCAACGGAATCGCAGCTGACTTCCACGAATGTTCATGATACGACTCCCTCATGTAGTCTGCTAATTATCGCTTGAGAGGAAATTGGTCACGGACATCTGTTACGGGCTCCCGCTCTATAGGTACCTACCTGCCAATGACCAAAAATGTATGGAAACTGGTGGCTTTTTTAACTGACTTAAAAAAAAGTAAAGTAGGTTCTCAGTTCGACCTGTATTATGTATGTTTGTTTGTACAATAACGAGTATGTATGACTATGTATGTTTTTTTGTTCGCGATTATCTCACATTTGTCTGAAGCGATTTGATGTGGTTTTCAGTTTTATTTTCTGTGGATGGTTTTGGTATAAAACAATAATGCATATTAATTAAGCAACTTTGCCCGCACAGATACGTTTAAAAACTTTATTTCGAAATACACAAAAACGAAATATCCATTTCCCGAAACACTTTAATCAGAAATTCGCAAATACGATACCAATACAATACCTGTAAAAAAAAAATTCGGAACTCTGTGGCTTTAAAAAGTCAATGAAAAAATAAAAAAAGTAGGTAACATAAATAAAATAAGAAAAATATTAGAAAAACAAAATTATGCATTAAAATTATTTTTAAGTATTTAAACTCTCAGCAGGGTTGGCATGATTATCTCTGGCCACCGTAGGCGCGGGCATGCGGGCAGCGAGTAAAGGGCAACTCGCTGCCCGACCATGGACGATGCCCGGGTCGACAGCGCGTTGTGTCCCACGCGCGCCTTTAGAGGCGCGCGTGTAACGTCAGCATAATGACGGGGGCTCTCAGAGGGCCCAAGGCTTCCGGGGTCGCGGGATTATTTCCTTACCGTGACCCCGGAACATAACAGGCTACTGAAGGACACCGTGGATTTTAGTCAGTATAAGTCTGACAGTCCCTCCCGCCCTGCCCGGGGTGGGAGGACTCATTTGATGATTTTACCAAGCTAAAAAAAAAAAGGTTGGCATCTTGGCATGATTAAAACAAAGCGTTTTAAAACACCTGTTTATAACAGTTTGAAATTAAACAGTGTTTTTTTATTACCCGTTTCAATTCAACTACTTTTCAAGGCAGATGAATGCATATAAAATGAAAATAAATTAATAATTATTCAGGAGACTAAATAGTTTAACATAAAACCTTTTCGGTCTAATGCCATTGTTATGTTATATTTTTAACTTTTATTGGCATTGTAATGAAATAATGCTTAAAATTATTAGAAAAAAAAACATGTTATGTTTTTTTTCCATTGATCATTTTTCGTAAAAAATTAATTAATTTAAAAAAAAAAACCAGTTAATAAAAAAAAAAACAAAAAACACTTGTTTAAAACATTTTTATCTGTTTGTTTCATAAATTTGAAAAAAACCTTTTAATACTGTAACCCATTGCAAGATTTGATCCTGTAACCCATTGCACGAAAGGCAAGTAGCTTACTAAGCTGACTAGCTGGTTCGCTGACAGTGCTATTCAAATAGGGGTTCTTAAACAAATGTCAACAATGACTGAAAATCATATAACATTGCTAATCCCCAAGGGGAATAGCGTAATCTTAGATACCCTATTAATTGAAGCGCAGTAAGGAATATTTAAGGAAAACTTGAATAAATAATATCCAACTCAAAACATACATAAAAAAACTACAAAATTCAATATTGCTTATCTCCCAAGGACAATAATTATCGTAATAATACATAGCCTATTAACAGAAGCATTTTATTAGGAACATTAGAGGAAAATTTTACAGAAGTTTCGGAGATAGATCAAAACAAGAAAACATTACAAAAATCGAAAAAAAAAGTTTATCTGGCATCAGAATTCAGAATCGATCCCGAATCTTGAAAAAAATACAAAAAGAAAAAAAAAAACAATGTACAGGAATGACAGCTCTACGATTTTATTACAAATTTACAATGTTGTGAAAAGACAATTTCGCAAACAATAACGCACGCGTAGCACAGTCTAATAAATAACTATGTAACTTGAAAACCCAAGACCAGCGCGCGCCGCGACACAACCTTACGAAAGTGTGAGTTTCTGCGATCACCAACCACAAGCGTACACGCACACAAACACAGTTATGATAGATGCGACAGCGCGTCTGTCGTTCAAGATTTGCGATAAATTTGTTTGTGTTCCGTAATACCAAAAATTATGAATGAAAAGTTGATGTTTTTCCATTTTAGTTTTGATAATCTACAACTAGACAACATAAGCTATGTTCCTATTAAAATAATATTAGGAACATTAATGTTTTTAATACAGAATAATTAAGCTGAAAACATGCTGTTAGCGGTGTTAAAATGTACGAAATGCAATTCGCTCGCATTTCGTAAATAGTAATAATTTTTATTTAAAAGTTTAATAGGAACCTAGATAAATACCGCCTGTATCCGAATAACATAACTTTAAGTCGGTAAAATGTTCGTATCGCGAATGATTTTGGTATTACGTTTGTATGGAGAAATTTTCGTCCACCAAACCCTTAACAGTGTGATACAGGTTAATAAGGCAAAAATCCATCAACAATATCTGCCAAAATCAGTGCGGGGAAAAATGACATGATGTCGAATCGATTCGTAGATGAGCAGTCAGAAAGCTTGGTAAATTGTCTTGTTCCATTGAAGATAAATTATGTATTGCACAGTATTGCATAGTAGCGAATGTAGTTATGAATGTCATAATAATAATACTTGTATCGGACCCACGCTGTGATTTCATTTCCGGGCGCACTGGACTAAGAATAGAACAGCTTGCCAATTTCCGATGGTACCATAACTCATTTTACGATGGAATTGTGGGTAACAGGGCAGTGATAAGTGAATCGTCTATGAAGATCGGCAGTAATTTTCAAAAAGGTAAGAAGGATTTTTACAACTAGAAGGTGTAGGAGGAGAAATATGACGCACCCTGTCGCAACGTCATAGGATGCCTTATGTATATTATGCTTTGTACTAGGCCCGATTTAAGCGTCAGTGTAAACATCTTGAGTAGTTGTTTGACCTAAACAAAGTTTCGATTAAGAGACAGTGATCTCTGATATACTTTCGCCTGTTTCTTCTCAGAATAGTCATGTACGTAATAATTATTGACGTTTTGCCATCGCATGCTCGATGACAGCTGGGTAAAGGTCTCAACCATAGATATGTCTCAACACAGTGAGTGCCTGAAGATGTCCATCTTCAGGAGGAGCGCGGCGCTCGGCGCTGCCAAGGCCGGCCCAGAAAAGAATGGAGAGACAACCTGGACGCATATCGTGAGGGCTGGTTCGAGGTGGTATAAGATTCTTATCTCAATATAATAAATAATCAAGTCTTTCCAAGAGCTCTTGCTCTTGGAAGGACTTGAAGGAGGTCTTTAGCAAGGCAATTTAAAAACGCCCTTTATTGTCAGTTCTAAAACATCTCAGCTTAACAAACTGTGGCAAAGTACTATGGGTGTTATTCGCATGGTTGCTCTCAACGGAATGCTTCTATAAAATGACCAAGCCGGTATAATGACGATGATTTGATTGCGATTAGATAATAATTCATTTGTTTTGGCACGGAAGAACAGTCCAAGGTCATACATAATTATATCGGACAATGGAGTTGGTTAGTCGTGAGAAATGAAATACGTGTTCTAATGCCCCAATTCTGAATCAGTAATTTGAAAAGAGGGATTTTAAAGATTGGCAGAAGTTGCAAGGACATAATTTTCCATCTTAAGTTTTGATGTAAACAAGTCCGTGGAGGTAGTCGCTCCCTGTGAAGTAGTGATACTTAGCTGAAACCGTTAGACTTGGAGAAAAGGCTAGATAGACAGATGACGACAAGGACGATAGCCTGTTATGGCATCGTTTTTTGTCCTATGTAAGGTTATTGGAGTCCAATACATTTACTTCTTCTATTCTCTTTCTCCCCCGTCATGCTATCATTTGCCCCTTTTTATTTGAAATCATTCCTCACACACACCATCCACGATGAGACTTGATTATGACATAAAATGAAATATTGTAACTAGTCTAGGTAAATTACGCCTCAGACCGTAAACTAATTACAAATTCTCTGAGAAATGGGGCATCAGACCAAAGTGGTGAAGTTGTTGGAGCTAACTAAAGTTACCAGCTTGGCAGCCAACTGAATAATTAACGTACGGTTTGATGTCTCTCGCTAATTGTTTATTTATCTTGTGATAATACTTCGTTCTGAATCGGCAGGCATTTTACATCGTTTTATAATAGTATCATCGCCATCTCATTACCACTGTTGTCAGAGCGGCAAAGAAATATATTGTGAAGAAACCAGGATGTTCTATAATGATATAATGTGACATTCACCTACAAGCACCAGTCCGTGTGGTGGAGTATGCATTACATTTTATTAAATGACTAGCTGTTGCCAGCGGCTTCACCCGTTACAACTCGAAATTTATCCCACGGGAACATAAAATCGGGATAAAAACTATCCTATGTGTTAATCCAGGTTATAAACTATCTGTATACCAAATTTTAGCCAAATCCGTTCAGTGGTTTTTGCGTGAAAGAGTAACAAACATCCATACATCCATACTTACAAACTTTCGCCTTTATAATAGTAGTAGGATTGTTTAACCTGTAAGCCTGTTTGAAAAAGCGGAAAATTCTAAGTAGGACTGCATTTATAACTTATTTTATAACAAAATTCCGCTTGTACCTGTAACCGTGGATATGCAATACTTAATAAGTTTTTTTTAAAGAATAAAATCAGGAATAAAGGCAACCGCAAATGAACTGAAGTAACTAATTTAGCCTGCAGAGTAATCAAACTGAAGTGGCATTGAGCTGGCCATGTTTGTCGAAGGACTGTCGATGGTAGCGTACAGCAGATGAGTTCTGTAGTGGAGACGGCGTATTGGCAAGCTTAATGTGAGACATCTCTCAGCTAGATGGACCGACGACCTTAAGAAAATTGCTGGGACAGACTGGATGCGGAAGGCTGAGGACAGGGAGATGTGGCGCAGCCTGGGAGAGGCATATGTCCACAAGTGGACTGCGTAATCTGAGTTGATATTTACGGATAAAATGTATTATATACAAAAAACTTTTTTAAAAAAAGGGAACCGACTTCAAAACCAAACACAAAAAAACTATAAAATAACCTTTCTTTCGGAAGTCGGTGGCTTTGTTTTTTTTTTTATTTTTTTCATTGACATTTATTGCCACCGACTTCCGAAAGAAAGGTTATTTTATAGTTTTTTTGTGTTTGGTTTTGAAGTCGGTTCCCTTTTTTAACCGACTTCAAAAAAAAAGTAGGTTCTCAGTTCGACCTGTATGTATGTATGTATGTATGTATGTATGTATGTATGTATGTATGTATTCAAAAAAAAAAGTAGGTTCTCAGTTCGACCTGTATGTATGTATGTATGTATGTATGTATGTTTGTCCGCGATTATCTCGCGTTTGGCTGAACGGATTTTGATGTAGTTTTCACGAAAGTGTTCATTACATTCTGGAGAAGGTTTTAGTATATAACACTAATAGATATCCCGTGACATTGCCCGCGTGGATCCGTTTTGCTTACTTGGATCGTAGATTTTCAGGGACGATTGCATGTTTGTCCGCGATTATCTCGCGTTTGGCTGAACGGATTTTGATGCAGTTTTCACGAAAGTGTTCATTACATTCTGGAGAAGGTTTTAGTATATAACACTAATAGATATCCCGTGACGTTGCCCGCGTGGATCCGTTTTGCTTACTTGGATCGTAGATTTTCAGGGACGATTGCATGTTTGTCCGCGATTATCTCGCGTTTGGCTGAACCGATTTTGATGCAGTTTTCAGAAAAGTGATTGTGGATTTTCAAAGAAGCCGATTTTATGAAGATTTTTGTTGAATATCTCAACTAAAAAGGGGAAAATAAAAAACTTTTAAAAAAAAAGGGAACCGACTTCAAAACCAAACACAAAAAAACTATAAAATAACTTTTCTTTCGGAAGTCGGTGGCCATATCTCAATAAAATAAAAAAAAAAACAAAGCCACCGACTTCCGAAAGAAAAGTTATTTTATAGTTTTTTTGTGTTTGGTTTTGAAGTCGGTTCCCTTTTTTTTTAAAAGTTTTTTATTTAAAAAAGTTTTTATTTTTCCCTTTTTAGTTGAGATAATCAACAAAAATCTTCATAAAATCGGCGTCTTTGAAAATCTACAATCCTATAAAGCAAAACGGATCTATGTGAGCAACTTCACGAGATATCCATTATTGTTATATACTAAAACCTTCCCCAGAATGTAACAAATACTTTTCTGAAAACTGTATCAAAATCGGTTTAGCCAAACGCGAGATAATTGCGGACCAACATGCAATCGTCCCTTAAAATCTACGATCCAAGTAAGCAAAACGGATCCAAGCGGGCAACGTCACGGGATATCTATTAGTGTTACATATCAAAATCTTCTCGAGAATGTAATGAACACTTTCCTGAAAACTGCATCAAAATCCGTTCAGCCAAACGCGAGATAATTGCGGACAAACATGCAATCGTCCCTTAAAATCTACGATCCAAGTAAGCAAATCGGATCCACGCGGGCAACGTCACGGGATATCTATTAGTGTTATATACTAAAACCTTCTCCAGAATGTAATGAACACTTTCCTGAAAACTGCATCAAAATCCGTTCAGCCAAACGCGAGATAATCGCGGACAAACATACATACATACATACATACATACATACAGGTCGAACTGAGAACCTACTTTTTTTTTTGAAGTCGGTTAAAAATTACAAACACGGATGTGTCAGCCTGTTTGCATAGAACATTTCCCTTCTAAATTACCGAATCGATTTTAATGTGTTCTGGCAGTGACAAGCTTGGCACCCGGAGAAGGACAGAAGGTACTTTGAAGATTAAAAATCATGATTTTATGGATGGCAAACAAGACGAAGGCTTGGTCGATGCCATAGGCTAACTTTAATTGTGGACATACGAGATCGTAGAACCTTCCTTTCCGCTACACAATACATATTCAGTCACGCCCGTCATTCCCCAATGGTGAAACTGAGTTGTAACTCTAGGAGAGAAACTTTCGCCAGTTATGTTTCAGCTCCATGCAATAGGATAATATCGCGACTGCTAAACGTGATGTCCCGAATTCGATTCTTTGGTCGGGCAATGTGTAACTGGGTTTTTCCATTAGGAATTTCCCACGGAGACTGGATTTGTGACCGGGTGATAGCAATAGGCTCGTAATAAACACCTAACCCTTCGGGGATCCCAGGCGTGATGTTATGCTCCACGCAATAGGGGAAGGCTTATTGTCATTTAAATAGCCACAAAACCTGACTTTGGGCTACCTAACAATTTCATGATCAATGGAACACCCAACCATAATCATCAAACATACGGATAATCATAATCAGAAGTAAATATAATCGGGATCCATAGCAGAAAATCCATCATTTCATCCATCCAAACTAATATTATAAATGCGAAAGTAACTCTGTCTGTCTGTCTGTTACGCTTTCCCGCTTAAACCTCTCAACCGATTTTGATGAAATTTGGCACAGACAATCTTTAGACCCTGAGAAAGAACATAGGCTATCAAAACACCACGCGGGCGAAGCCGCGGGCGGAAGCTAGTACTATTATAAAGATCCCGAATAGCTAGAAAATTATCATGATATCTTTTTATTAATAACAGTAGCATACATTCAAGAAGGCCGGTTTTTTGGATCAACTCGACCAGAAGTAAAAGTTGTAATATAAAGTAAAAACTGCAGTGAGACAGGTTGCCAAATGGCCAAATGTCAGCGATCGAGTATTGCCGTATAGTCGGATGCCACAATGTCCAGCAATGGATCGACGACCGCGGACTTATTAATGAAGTAGGTAATGTGGTAAATATAATTCAGTAAACGATAATAATTCTTGTATATTTAAATATTTAATTTGACAATCGTGTGACTAAGGCCCTTCGTACACAAGGCGACTCAAGTTTCCGATACCTTACGACTTCGGTATCCAAGCGGCTATCGCAATACAAACCCATAGAGGTTCGTACACAAGCACGCGTCAATGAATACCAAAATCGTAAGGTATCGGATACTTGCGTCGCCTAGTGTACGAAGGGGCTAAGAGTGTTGACTATGAATGTTGATGGATGGAGAGGAAGACGAAGGCCAAAAAGATGGATGGATTGTCCAAGGAAAGATATGAAAGAAAAAAGAGTAAATGATGTGAATGATGACTGTGACGTCTGATAAGGAAGAATGGAAGAAAAGGTTTCCACAGTTTTCTCCAGATCGCGTTTAATTGTTAGTGTAGTGAGTTAAAACTTTAAAATGTTTGTACGCACCCACGATAGAGGAAAAATTCCGCAGAAAGGTTTTTTATTAGGAGGTTGATATAAATCCAATATCCGTGTCTGATACTAAGAAATTTCTGATGGAAATATTCCAATAACTTATTGCTCGAGACCCCGTGAATAGAAACATAGACAACGAGACTACAGAATAGAATCTAGGCACCCAAAACACTGGAGAAATTCCTAGTTTGGAGCAAAGTTTATAAAAAAAACTAGGTTGGTATAAAAATAAGCCTGAATAAGATAACGCGCTGGAATTTCATACCGATTAGCTCTGAAAATAAACGCTGAAACCAATTTAGAGGTCACGGTCTTTTCAAGTCCAGACATAATGCTACAGAATTATGCAAGTGTCACAATGTCACTGTCTGGGATGACCTTTAGAGGAAAAACCTTTCAGCTAAATAGAACAAATTTTAGTGAATCAGATGCCAAACTAGACCTGGTGAAGGCTATGGCAATTAGCTGGATGAGAAAAGCATATCGAGTGATGTGGCGAAGCTTCTTTCATCAATGAGTCCTCCGCCTTCTGCCCTGGGTGGAGCGGAAAGGACTGTCAGACTCTTACTGACTAAAAGTCTACTCCGTCTCTCTGGTAAACAGTCACGCGTATATGGCGAAGCTTGGGGGAGGCCTATGGGCAGCTATGGGCGTCGTTCAGCTGATATGAATACAAAAAAACACGAGAGCGTCGTCACAAAGACAGCCTTACACCGCGTAGTGATCCATCTGTAGTAATTTGTGACAAAGAGCCTCCCTAACTTGTCGAACTCAAGTAATTTGTAACGCACGCTTTGCAAGATAGCGCATCTGCAGATCAGTCTTGACCAGTCAGCCATAGCCAGTTAACAGGAGCCAGCTAGAATGTAACGCCTAGCCAGATATCGCCTCTGCAGCCAAGCCTTGGCCGGACCGCCATAGCCAGTTAACCGAAGGCAGCCAGCCAGCCAGCCAGCCAGCCTGCCAGCCAGCCAGCCAGCCAGCCAGGCAGCCAGCCAGCTAGCCAGCCAGCCAATGCCAAAAGCCTTTTAGCAAGCCTGCTAAGCCGCTAGCCATGCCGTCACATCCTTCCATTAGATCAGGCCTGATCTTGTGAGAGGATGTGACCAAGGAGTCTTATTTACAGGAAATGATGTGACAGTTGCTGCCACAGAGCATGTAACTTTATGGTTGCCTGTCAGACAGCCGTCACCCATGAAAAATACGAGTTGTGCCTACCATGAGATTCTGATAATTCGTTAAAGCAAAGAAATATAACCGATTGCATTTATACCGTCTACAATTATTTACCACGCCGTTATACCTGAGTTTTACATTCAGAAGTGGGATTCGAACAGTTTTCTAGAAAATCTGACAAAACAATTGAAGGCTGGAGATGAACTGAAGATCGATTTTTTTTTTCCGAAGCCTGAACTGATGATGAGGATTTCCATATTAGAGGAATGCGGCACCGGTACAAAGCCGCCGAGCAGTTGATTTTGATGAAACCACAGGACTCATGAATTGCCTGAACGTCATCAAGTGAACACTGATTGCTGGTGATCCGCCGAGAACTTATTGAGAACTGAAATACTTCATTGTTGCAATGAAAAGGGGTTGAAGAGGAAGAAAAGAAAGAGATTGATAACGTTTGGTTTATTTGGAATCAAGGGTATTCCAGAGACTGTTACCGCAGAGAGCAAGGCGATGATACAGCGAAAATAGCCGGAATATAAAATTCGAGAAGAAAAACATACAGACGTTGCCACACATCTGTACTAGCAGAGATTTTAATGTCCTTTTTATCGTTTTAGATCGGAAAACCCAGTCGGTTGCTGTAGCATACGAGCCTAGGAGTGGACCACGTCGCTAACATAGTATGATGCGAAGCATGATCTGGTGGGCACTGGGCATCATCTGGTTCGTGTCGTGCATTAGTGCGAAGTCCCAACTTCGCTGATATAGTCACGATCTTCTGCAGACGACGCCGACGTAAGCGAGCCTGTGCCTTGCTGGTAAACTGCTGCGATTAACTCGGGACCCATTTCATCGTGTGAGTCGTATTTATGTTGCACTGTTAATCTGAATTTGTGTAGTGTGCTCTAGCTGTAACGTTTATCGGTTAAACGTAGAGCTTTTATAATTGGCATTGTTGAGTGATTGATGACCCAGAGTGTAGCACCTATGTCCGTTACTGCAAGTAGTACATTCTTAGTAACCAGCAGCTAAAAATTGAAGCCCTAATATCTCTAGTTGATCAAGGGCCGTCGACCGAGTTTCCGTCGTCACATGGTGTGTTGATTGTACCACTAATCATGTTTTGTTTTCTTCATTGCGGGAGCAATGCTTACAGGATGGCCGAATGTAACGCACGCTTTGCAAGATAGCGCATCTGCAGATCAGTCTTGACCAGTCAGCCATAGCCAGTTAACAGGAGCCAGCTAGAATGTAACGCCTAGCCAGATATCGCCTCTGCAGCCAAGCCTTGGCCGGACCGCCATAGCCAGTTAACCGAAGGCAGCCAGCCAGACAGCCAGCCAGCCAGCCTGCCAGCCAGCCAGCCAGCCAGCCAGCCAGCCAGCCAGGCAGCCAGCCAGCTAGCCAGCCAGCCAATGCCAAAAGCCTTTTAGCAAGCCTGCTAAGCCGCTAGCCATGCCGTCACATCCTTCCATTAGATCAGGCCTGATCTTGTGAGAGGATGTGACCAAGGAGTCTTATTTACAGGAAATGATGTGACAGTTGCTGCCACAGAGCATGTAACTTTATGGTTGCCTGTCAGACAGCCGTCACCCATGAAAAATACGAGTTGTGCCTACCATGAGATTCTGATAATTCGTTAAAGCAAAGAAATATAACCGATTGCATTTATACCGTCTACAATTATTTACCACGCCGTTATACCTGAGTTTTACAAATTAGATATTCTTAAAATTAGGCTAAACTACTTTTTGAACTTGGAAATTCGACGTGCCCATAGAAGTAAAACAGGAAAACTTCTTTCTCATGTGTAAAAACGTGACCTTTGCCATTTTCTCTGTTTCTTGCTGGGAAGAAGTGGTAGAACGAAGGCCCGAGCTACCTACTATTACAATAGATGGAAATAGGAAGCACTTTCTCCAATTAGTAACAGTTTCTAACTCAAAATATCTGTCCCTTTTTAAGCTTGTCGCATAGTGTCAATGCGAAGGTCGGAAGAGCAGACATCGTGAGAAACGATGCACCTGACGTCACACCGTGAAGGTCATTATTTCACAACAGCCAAGGTCATCATCACGCGCATCATCAATTTGATCGTCACGTCTTTTGGCGTTATTTGTATGAAAAATGCTGTAAGTACGAGTAATATTAAATTACCTACTGGCTTGGCTGTTTTTGCAAAACTTTTCTGTGGTCGATGGCATGAATGAATGAATGTTTTTATCCGACTGTTTTCAATTTTCGAAGTCGATTCATACTTATTGTTTTGCGTCAATTTGTGTTATATAATAAAGTTTAAAAAGCGCTCATTTTCCCGTTAAAGTTAGTTCAATATTCTTAATGGATTGGCGTCCTCAATGTGGTATTGGGACAGACAATGAATTAATAAGATTAAGTACCTACCACATTAGTGCCTATGTACAGACGCCAGCACATCAAGCTACCACAATCTGTCAGATTTCTTTAATAGAATTTCAACCTTATCACATGAGTAGAAGGTTTTTGTTTGATTGGTAAAATCTGACACATTCGGCTAGGTTGACCTGCTGGCGTCTGTACCTACTCTAAAAATAACTACTTATGTATTGTTGAGTGACTATTATGTCTACTTATCAGAGTTTCATCATGTAGGTAGTGAAATATTTACGTGATATTACTAGTGTGGGTACCTACCTATTATGTTTTAATAAAGAATGCTAAGAAAACTCGTATTTACACAGTTTTTAACGACCTGCAACGCTAAGTTGCAGGCCAAATGTTTGATATTCACAAATTCACAACACTTTCAGAAGAGAAATATGCTCTAACGCCAATTGATTGCTTGAATAACATTTCGGGAACATTATCAAACTTGTTTTGTTATTATATTGACTTCGGAAACAATTCGCAAGATCCTATATCATATAGGTATCTACCTAATTACCATAAATGCGCAAAAAAACAACATTCATGTCCGACTGTGTAACGAAACCTAAGATTCTGAACAACATAGACACAAATTAGGTCGTGTGCACAACGACCGCGGTTGCTCGGCGGCACGTGATCTAATACCTACTACAATAAAAAAAGTACTTTTATGTCGATGGAATTAAAAATAATGAAGCCAATCGGATACTCGGTGTCTATTAATATCCGTACCTACCTAATTCATATAAGTAGGTAGGTAAGTTTGTATTTATTTATGTTTATTTTGTTTAGAGTTCTGTAGATACATATACAATGCTATATCAATATCACATACAACGATTGTACACTAGATACCTACCTACACAACTAAAAAATAAACTCGTGTTATTGAATAATGTTAGTTGTATGGGGAAGTACCCATACATGTATTCATGGATGATTATGAGTGACGCCCACCACTAATAAGCGTGCTATATTAGCAAGTATTACACGTAAACACTGCTAATGTAAAAATAGAGATTATGGATGGTAAAATATTTCCGATAGCAATGCAGATCTGTAAAATATCCGAACCAAATGCATGCATTACATCAATGTTCGCATTCTACCTACACAGCACACTTATATGAAAAGGAAAGCGAGAGAAAAATATGTTATTCGTGTTCTAAAGGGTTATCGTGCCGATAAACAGATATAAAATACACACTTTCGATGTTGAAGAACAATACTTTCTATGAGTCTCGAGCGTTCCATTTTTAGTCCGTGGATGTTCGTTGCTATGCGAAATGCGAAGGCAATTTCGACAAAAAAATACATCATGAATGGAACTGTGTACTGCTTCTGTTAATAAACACATAAAATAGCGGCTCAGCAACGACGCGATTTTTGCTGCATAATTTTCAAGGGCATCCGTACCCAACACAGTTCGACGCGTATGGACAACTGAAGGGGCCCCTCGAATTCCTACCGATTCATGAATGAAACAAACAACATGCACTTTTGGAAAATTACGCATCAATAACTATAAATTCATGAAATTAACACAGAAATAAAAGAAAATACTTACAAACTCGTCAGCCGCGATACGTGTATAATCACATACATGACGTCATTTGACGCAACACAAACCCGAAAAATCGAGCAAAATATATCGTAACTGCTTCGAAAACAACACCAACATGAAATATGCACGTTACTTTATTAAATACAATAAGATAGTTATGTCATTTAGAGCGATTTAGGACATTTTACAATATTTATTTGTTGTCACCGACTCAGAGTTTTGACAAGATGGTCGCGCACCGACTGTTTTGCTTTGGTTGTCAGCTGATACGAAAGACTGTTCTATTTGGTACGAAATTACAATATGCATGCTCTCGCTCTAATGCATAAAATCCGGTCTGTTGTGTGAAAGAGACAAACAACATGACTCTCCTATTTGAACAGGACTTCAAATACAACAAACGTCATTTTCTTGTTGCATTTATTATTGCAAAGGAAAAGTCGCAATTAAAACTATTTCTTCTATGTGATGAATTGAAAAGCGGTAGGATATCGGTAAAAAGATGTTTCTATTTCACAAGAACACGTAATCGTGCATCATTTAGTTATATTTGGGCGTGACATATTTTGTTGTTTTCCATGTCAGTAACGCCATCTAGTTACATAAAATGGAATTATTTTCCATTGAGTGCGGACAAGGTCATGGTTGCAATTTCTGTAGATCTTGTTATTTTAATAAATTAACAAGCTTAATGTGTGAACTGGTTACTTATTAACTTTTAAAGTGTTTCTGTATTGTTTGATGGATTGAATAAATGATGCAATTCAATAGAAAACGTGATACACGGAGACTACGTGGTAGGTTTTAACTCCATTGAAATGCAAAGGGTACTGGATAGATGGCAGCACTACCGCGTGTGAAATAAACTTTTTGTTGTCAATGGATACTAACTTGCTATCACCACAACGGAATTATAGGATAAGAATAAGTTTTTCTTTATGATGTTAGGTAGTACCGATACATAACGAATTCTAAATTATTATGTACTTAAGCAATGTCATAATTTAAAATAGTTTTATAAAAAACATTTGATATTGCTAGGTATTTGATAATTTGTTATTGTTACAAAAATTGCATGCCGAATGGACTTGGCGGAATATGAAGAGCTTTATTTGTAAGTTTACGTTTTATAATATCTGTAAAAAATACCATATTTACCTGCTGGTCGCGATGCTGTATCAGGTAACCCTGACCCGACGTTCAGTACCTACGAGTCTGACACTCCCTCCCATCCATCCCATCCTGCGTGGGAGGACTCATTTGATGATTTTACGTTGGTAGATTAAAAGAAAATTTAAAATCCCCGATTACTTTTTGTTTTAAAAACGGAAATCTTGTACTAGTGCCCCCGGTCTCTTATATTACTGTCAATTTAATATTTTAACACCCCAACTTTTAACTTCCATAAGCTGGGGCCTTACCAGGGCTGCAGGCCCTGGGGTCGCAGGATTGTCTATCTCATAAGGTAACCATGGCCCTGGATCGCAAAGAGCTATTAATGAAGGATCACCGTGGATTTCAATACAAGTCTGACAGTCCCTTCCGTCCTGCCCTGGGTTCGAGGACTCATTTGACGATTTTATCACGATTAAAAAAAAAAAAAACTACGACCCTGGCCTGTACAAGTAAGTCAAGTATTCATAAAATTTGTAAGACAGCAAATGCCTTGCCATGAGATCTAGACATGTCCCTACCTAAAATATTCCACAATAGCGTGTAGACTTGTAGAATCTGTATTATTGTTGTGGTTGTGGTCTAGCAGAATCATAAGTTAGGAGTTATGACGGTAGGGAACAATGCTGTGTGGTTTGTTTTCTTTGAATAATGGCGCTGGGGTATGTCGGAATTACTCGGAATGATTAAATTTTGCGTCCCTAATTGTGTTTTGAGCAATTCTGGGTGTGACCTAATTTTGTATAGCGTTGAAAGTGGTCTGTAGTGTTAAAGGTTGCATAGCACCCTGACATGCACTGGCAGGCTAATATTATTCTTTTTAAGTTGCTATGACAACATCAAAAACTTTTCACTAGTATGATTTGTCAATGTCTTGTCAATATGTTTCTGCAATAAAACATCGCTATTTTAATAAAAGTTTACGTTATTTATCTTCAACTGCGCTACTGCAAAGGTGAATCTTACAGGTCATGGGCCGTTGTTTACGTTAGAAGATCGATAACAAAAATAACTTCGAAAATGGATGCTATTTCGACCAAAGTGCAGATTGGTAACTTAGTGGGTACGGCGAACTGGGCCACATGGAAATATAAAATTCTATCAATGCTTCAAGGCATAGACGGCGCGAGAGAAGTTGTCGAAGGTACCCTAACTAAGCCATCTCTGGCAGGAGCAGGAGACGCACATGTCGCTGTTTTCAATTTGGCACTATCCAAATTTAAGAAAGCCGACACAAATGCACTCTTAGTCATAACGACCAACATGTCGGAGGACACACTACGGAAAGTCATGAGGTTTGAGAGCGCACGGGAAGTCTGGCTGGAACTGCACAGGCTGTTCGACGGACAGACTGAGGACAAAGCCTACTCATTATGCACAGAGTTCTTCAGTTTTTCTCGTAATAAAGAGGACGATGTTTCGACTATGATGTCAAAATTGAAAAACATCTGGAACGATCTCAATAATGAAGTTACAAAAAATGATGCCACGACGAAACTCCCTGAGCTGTTCCTAATATGTAAGATCATGGACTGTCTGGATGATCGATTTTTTGCGTTCAAATCAAGTTGGGCACTTCTATGCAAGAAAGAGCGAACAATTGAAAATTTGACAAGTCAACTTTGCGCATTTGAGAGACGATTGCAAGGCAAAGCGGAACAGACTAGTCAAGAGGCCCTAGTCACAAGAGATTCTGTGCACAGCCAAAAGCAGAAGAAAAAGATTCCAATAAAGTGCAATTATTGTTCGGAAAAAGGGCACAGGGTTCGAAACTGCCAGAAGTGGATAAAGGATGGGCGACCCCCAAAGCCAGGCACAAGCAGTTCCAATCAAGTTCACAGCACAAATATAATGACAATGGTGGTAAATACCTTAAATGATGCAACTGACCGTAACAATTGGTACGTTGACAACGGAGCTACCGTACATATCGCTGTGAGGCGTGACTTCTTCTATGATTTTGAAGAATTTAACTCAAGTCAAACGATAATGACAGCTGACGGAACAAAAATTCCAGCCTTGGGAAAAGGAACTGTGAAAATAGAGTCGACAGTGAACGGCGTTACAAACCAAATCAACTTAGCGGATGTTTGGTTGGTACCATCACTGATGAAGAATCTTTTCTCTGTATTAGCGGCACAAGACAAACTTGAGAACAGCGTTTTTTCGTCGACAATCCATGATTGCAAGCTAGCTGTTGGAAAACGCGACTGGATAGTTGGAAAGAGAGTACCGAATGGCGGACTTTACAGGTTGGCAGTAAAGACAGTACTTCAAAAACGGCATATTGAAGTGAATGCTGTGACTGGATCTAACCTGCTTCAACTATACCACGAACGCTTCGCACATCAAGACAAGAGACATGTATGCGATTTAGTCAAAAGGGAACTAGGCATAAAGTTGCGTCAAGATGATAAAAAGTGTGAAGGCTGCATCTATGGCAAGTCGCATAGACTCAAGTTCGGAACAAGGGAAAGAGCTAAATTTCCTGGAGAGTTGATACATACTGATGTTTGCGGACCATTTGAGACAAGTTTCTCAAAATACAGGTATTACGTATTATTCAAGGATGTAGATGGCTGCAGGAGCGCATCCTCACACAAGCAGAGAGATTGTGGACCTCGACACCAGGCTGCAGGCAATCCAGGGAAGCTCTGCCATCCTTAGATGGCAGGCTAACCAGGCGTCTTTTACGCCTGGACAGGACCGGCATGCGTCTGCTGACAGGGACCATAACGGGACACTGCTCCCTAAACAAACATTTCCACACAATAGGCATAACGGACAGTCCCCTGTGCAGGGCTTGCATGGAGACTGAGGAAACCGTTGCACATGTGCTCTTCGAGTGCACAGGAGTCACCCAGATCAGGACAGCGACCCTCGGGACACCCAGGACCTACACAGATGTTCTCCACAGACCAAAGAACCTAATCAACTTCTGGAGGGAGGTGGGCTGGTTGGAATAAGCCACCAAAGGCCACTATGGCCCACGCACAATGGTCCACATGAAGGACTAAGTGCGGAAACCATAACCCCTAACATAGATAGATTATTCAAGGATGATTTCACAAAATATCGCATGGTCTATTTCATGAAGAACAAGTCCGAAGTAAAGATAAAGTTAACACAAATGCTGAATGAAGTGAAAACAATTGGACATACAGTCAAGTGCATTCTCAGCGACAATGGAGGAGAATTTGACAATGAAGATGTTCGAAAGATCCTGAACAAGCACGGAATACAACAAAGGCTTACGATGCCATATACCCCGGAGCAAAATGGCTGTAGCGAACGAGAAAATCGTACACTCGTCGAGGCTGCAAGAGCCATGATGTACACGCGAGGGACATTGCCGCAAGCATTATGGGCAGAGTTGATTAATACCGCCGCATACGTACTTAACCGAACTGCACGTACACATGTAGCGGGTAAATCACCCTTCGAGTTATGGACAGGGAAGAAGCCGAAAATATCTCATCTGAGAGTAATAGGCAGCACCTGCTACGCTCACATTCCCAAGCAGAAGCGAAGGAAGATGGAGAGAAAGGCGATCAAGGGAATACTGATCGGTTATGAGAACGATGATGGCTATCGAGTCTGGACAGGTATTCAAACCATCAGGTCCAGAGATATCACCTTTGAGACGGATGTTGAATTCAGAATCACAACGTCAGCTCCGGAAAATCCTGATACTGTAATAGCAGATAGGAGTTCCGAAGTAGAGGGAGATAGAGGATACAACCACATCAGGATAGAACCTGAAGCAGAACAAGAAGTCATTGAAGGGGATTTAATGCCCGAAAATGATCTAGAGGGAGAAAGTTCAACAAGACCGGAGCCAAGCACTTTTGACAAAGGAGCAACAAGTCCAGCTCCTATTACTGTTGAAGACACTGGAGATCAAATTCGAGCCAGGACACCAGAGGATCCAATCGAAGAATTTGTCGATGCTGAAAATGGGGAAGAAATTCGCGAACCCATCGCTGATGTTAGCGATGATGACGAAGACAATCACTCTCAGCCGAGATACTACTTAAGGGATAGGAGCACTCTGAGTCGTCCTAAGAAGTACGATGACTACATCTGCTCAGTAGAAACAGAACTTTTTCCAAGAACCTACAAGGAGGCCATGGAAAGAAAGGACTGTATAAAATGGCTAGAAGCTATGAAGAATGAAATGAATTCACTGAAGGATAACAATGTTTGGACCTTATGTGAATTACCACCATATCGAAAAGCATTGCCGTACAAATGGATTTTCCGAATCAAGCGTAATCCGGATGGATCCATCGAAAAGTACAAGGCACGACTTGTGGTAAAAGGCTTCCGGCAACGAAAAGGTCTGGACTACGACCAAACCTTCAGTCCAGTCGCGAGGATGTCGACAATCAGATCGCTTCTAAGCGTTTGCGCTAAAGAAAACTTTTACATGGTCCAATTTGACGTCACGACTGCTTTCCTGAATGGAAAATTAGAAGAAGATATCTACATAAAGCAACCAGAAGGGCTTGATGATAAAACACCAAGAGTATGGAAATTAAATAAGAGCCTATATGGCTTAAAGCAAGCTCCTCGCTGCTGGAACTCTTGCTTTGAACAGATACTTCTTGATCTCAACTTCAAGCAGTGCGATGCGGATTGCTGTCTCTATACAAAACAAGTCGGAGACAAAAAGATCTTGCTCACCCTGTATGTTGATGATGGATTAGTCGCTGCATCGGATCAAAAATTGGCAGAAAGCTTTCTAGACGACTTAAAGAAGAGGCTGAAGATCACCAGCAAGCCAGCTTCTTACTACTTGGGTTTGGAGATCCATCAAGAAAAGGATTTGGTCTCAATCAACCAAACCGCTTACACCAAAAAGTTGCTAGAAAGGTTCCATATGGGCGATTACAATCCAGTAGCAACGCCTATGGATAGAAACAATGGAGATGCTACTACATCAGAGGAGAGCACTGAATCAGGGAAAGTAAGCTTCCCATACAGAGAAGCTGTAGGGGCGCTGATGTACCTTATGACGGGGACTCGACCAGATATTGCCTATGCGGTTGGTGTAGTCTCAAGAAAGCTGGAGAACCCGACACAGGCAGATTGGCTGAAAGTAAAGCGTATCTTTCGGTACCTCAAAGGTACTTTGAGCCTCGGCATTCGATATCAGGCTAACAGGATGTGCAGCATCGAAGGTTATAGCGACGCGGATCATGCAGGCGACAAAATGACCGGACGGTCCACCACGGGTGTCACGTGCCTGTTTGCCGGAGGGATCGTCTCGTGGTTAAGTCAGAGGCAACCTTCAGTTGCTATCTCCACCACAGAAGCTGAAATCTTCGCGGCAAGTGAGGCTGCTAAAGAACTGGTATGGCTGCAGAGAATTTATGGCTATCTAACCAAGTTGGATGATATACCAACTCTGCATGTTGACAACGAAGCCGCAGTCAAACTTGCACACAATCCAGAATTCCATAAAAGAACGAAACACATAAGTGTAAGACATTTCTTTGTCAGGGAAATGGTGACAGAAGGAAGACTGATTGTGAAGAGAATCGACACTGCGAATCAGCTTGCAGACATGATGACAAAAGCTGTCCCAAAACCAACACTCGTCAAAATGTTCTGTGGTTTGGGGCTGCATAATATTTTCCACCATTGAGGGAAAGTGTTAAAGGTTGCATAGCACCCTGACATGCACTGGCAGGCTAATATTATTCTTTTTAAGTTGCTATGACAACATCAAAAACTTTTCACTAGTATGATTTGTCAATGTCTTGTCAATATGTTTCTGCAATAAAACATCGCTATTTTAATAAAAGTTTACGTTATTTATCTTCAACTGCGCTACTGCAAAGGTGAATCTTACATGTAGTTGCTTTCTTTCTTTGGGTATCGTTTTGGATTCAAGGTTCCTTTGCCTTTTAGCAGTTTTGCTGGGATTAGTACAAATGTGGAGCTCGTGGCTAAATAATAGCCGCGCTTGCCGAGGTTGGTCTGTGGTTAGGTGACCATCTGTCATAGCGAGTTTCCTCCGTGTCTCGGAAAGCACGTAAAGCCGTTGGTCCCGGCTGTCATTTGTAGATCTTTGACAGTCGTTACTGTTGGTCAGAAGCTCTAAAGTCTGACAACCAGTCTTACCGAAGGGTATCATATTACCCAGTTACGGGTTGTGGAGGTCCGATAGGCAGTCGCTCCATGTAAAATATAAATATTCAGCAGCATCTGGTTCGACTGGAAGCCAATCCCAATATAGTTGGTATAAAAGGCTAGGCAGATGATGCTGAGATTAGTACAAATCACTATCGGGTAATGGGCGGTACATTTGGCACACACAGTGGCTGAGGGTTTGATTCCCGCATGGTAAAAATATTTGTATGACCTACAACTACCTACTTAGATGTTCCGGGTCTAGGTGTTTGTGTGTTTCTATGATTGTAAACGCACCTAAGTATATGTCACACGAGAAATTCCTAGTGTCCATATGGACACTAGGTAAATAAATATGAGGATTTGATCTACGACATTCACATACTTTTACAAATTGGTCCAATCAATTTCGAACAATAAAACTACGCCTCGACCAATTACGTCTGACCTGGCTTTTCGTTTGATTGAAGGCGACTGGGTAATGAAATGTTTGGATCGTTACCTATGCTGCACAGCTCGGCAATAACTGGTTGTAATATGTTTCCAGTAATTGGTCTCTGATAAAAGATGGTGCAGATTTTTGAAGGCAGAAGGAATATAATTCGAGAGGAATTATTTTGACGCAAATTAAAGAGTGGAGGCCTGTGTCCCAGCTGTGGGATCATTATTATGCTTTGCTAAATTAAAGAGGAAATAAAGGATACAAAATAAAGAAGGATAATGTGATGTGTATTTTCCTAATGCTAATGACGGCCGTCGGCCAGGCTTTCAAATCATCGACTTTTTCTTACCTAAGATGTAAAATTGCCTCGTTTGTCTCGTGGTAGCAGGATGGTTGTCATGGTTGATACAGGTGGTCGAGTGTCAGGAATAGGTTTTTCTGGTGCAATAAATAGGTACGCCCCTTTTCCATACCTTTATTATTGGACTTAAAAGGTGGAAACAAATGTTTTGGAAACATTTAGTATACCTATTTTGTTAATGCACAATGACCTAGTTAATTTTTTTTAATGCCAATTTGAACAGTACAAGTTATTTTCTATTTTATTAAAAAGGTGTTTGAAGGTTTTCTATTCGCCTGCCATTTTGACATTTTCAAAATCACGCAGTGTCGGGATAATTCCAAATAAATAAGTTGTTTCTCCAAGGTTCAGTTTTCGTCTCGTATTTCGGCGATTAATAACTTTTAAACCTGACGTTTTAGGACATAGGTAATGTCTTGTCTGGGACGGATCGCGCTCTGTGCAGTCCGCATCCATCTACTGCCAGCTAGGTATATTCTTCAAATCATCGGCCCATCTTGACGGTCTTTAGGTTTAAAATGTCACCTGGCTATTTCTACTTGTCCTGTGCCTATCAAGGTTTGGAAGCGGTATGTGGATGACGTTTTCTGCATCCTGAGAGGTGGAATACCAGAAGTTGAGAGATGTTTGAACCACTTGTATAATATCCATACGGCCATGCATTTCACAGCGGAATTGGAAAGGGATCGATCGTTAGCTTTTCTTGACGTCAAGGTCATTGCAAGGAGTGATGGGACCCTAGGCCATTCTGTGTACAGGAAGCCGACTCACACGGACCGTTATTTGCACGCCACTTCACATCATCACCCCTATCACCTCAAGTCTGTAGTCACTTCACTTACAAGTCGCGCATTTGATCTCTGTGATTCTGAACACCTTACAGATGAATTGTCTCATGTGCAGAAGGTTTTACTTGGGAATGGCTATAAAACTAATGATAGAGTAGTAAGATCCGAAAGGAAGCGGACCCGAATCCACGGTGGAGCGCCAAACAACTTACTTGCCATATCTGAGAGGAGTAACAGACAAGATAGGTCGTTTATTGAGTAAATACTCGATAAAGACTGTGTTTACTCCTCATAAGAAAATAGCACAAAGTCTGCGTTCCCCCAAGGATAAAATTCCATTTGAACATCCTGGGGTTTATAAAATTGATTGCAGCTGTGGCAGCTCATACATAGGTCAGACGAAGCGAACTGTCTCATGCCGCATTAAAGAGCACATCAAGGCTGTCAAAAACAATGATGAGCAAAAATCTGCCATAGCTGAACATCTACTGCATTCAGGGCCCAATCACTGGATCGAATTCCACAAGCCAAGTGTTTTGTCCACGGACAAACATTACATACCCAGACTGACAAGAGAAGCAATTGAAATAAGGAAGCACAAAAATTTCAATCGAGAGGATGGTTTCAAATTGTCAAGTACGTGGAATCCAGTTGTTAACATGATAAAAAGTGGGATCCGGCATCATAATAAAGACTTTCAACTTGGTGATACTGTGAGTGTGTTTTGCCGTGACTTAGTGTCGAGTTCCAGTAGTGCGCGTAACAAGAGACAGAGAAAGAGGGTAGACAGATTTGTCTGCTCTTAACAATTTATTTCCATCCACCCGCACTCTCCAGTCATCCCGCGATCATGGCGCTTGCAACAGCGTCGAAATATCGGGAACTCAAAATCATAAATAATCACGGAAGATATCCCGTAAGTGACATTTTAAATTCTGAAAATAACCGTGATAGCCTAAAACGGTCTTTAGGTTATTTAAAATATAAGATATATTTAATAAAACACTGGAACACATAATGCACCATTTATTTCAACATCAATAAATACAACTTTATTTTATGTTTTACTAATATTTATACAGATTTATATTTACAAGTTAATACATAGAGTTATATGTAAATCTTTGGCAAGATAAATCTCTGACTAGATTATTAAACAATGGTTCTTCTATGAAGGATATTGAAAATAAATAAATAATAATTTATAGCTACTATTTTAATTAATTTAATTAAAATTCATTCAACCTTTACCCTTGCCTCTTCTGGTCGCGGGATTGTTTCCTTACCGTGACCCCGGAACATAAAGGGCTATTGAAGGACACCGTGGATTTTAGTCAGTAGAAGTCTGACAGTCCCTCCCGCCCTGCCCGGGGTGGGAGGACTCATTTGATGACTTTGCCACGTTAAAAAAAAAAAAAAAAAAACCCTTGCCTCTTCTGTCATAATAGTCACGTAGATAGTTAAGACAGTATCAATAAATTCCAAGTCCAGTTAGTTCGTCAGTTAGTTGCCAATTATAATGGACACGTATTTTTTGTTATGTTGAATGTTAAAAATATAAAACGCATCAAAACTCGAGAGTTGGGTTGGGGCTCCCGATCTGAAAATTCAGTTATAAATTGGCTCACTGTTACATGTAATTACCAATTTCACAAAAGAAAAAATAAGGGTCAATTTCATTTTCATTTTTCAGTCACATCTTATTTCAAGATTTGATTTCGACAACTGATTGTATCATTGTATGATGCTCGTTGTGAATTCTTCACGTAATAAAGATGATGTGCTCGAATCTGGACAGCATAATACTTTCAGTGTAGAAGTAACTTTAAACTTTGCCTAATGAACTAGAACTTTGGACATCACCATCATCATCATCAGCTGGAAGACTGCGGAACCTAGGCCTCCCTCATAAACGGCCTTAGCGTTTCGTATTGTGTTCGAAAAAACAACATAGGCGTCAAGGCGTGTTTTTTATCTAAAATCTGTTTCTCTTGTCCTCAATCTAGCCCATAACCCAAAATGAGGGTTAAGATGGATCGGCATCACCAGAGATGAATCGGATCTCCTGAGCGATGTCAAAATATACACTTAGCTGGTATAAGTTAAGAAAGTTGACGGTCGGAAACCTGACTCAAAAAATTAAAACTTTAAAAGTTCTTTGTTAAAGTGGCTATGAATATTTTTCTGATCATTACCAAGTCAAATTCTGGTCTGAAATCTATATTTTTGCATACCAAGTCAAATTCTGATCTTGAAATGTAATTTCTTAAAATAATTTCCGCTGCGCAGTTGCGATTTCAAATTCCAGATTTCAAATTCAATTCCCCAAGAGCCTCTTACAAGAATAGTGAAGTACCTATTCTCATAACTATAGTATGAATTCACACCAAAATTGTGGGGTATTTTTATTTGTGAAAAATAAGGACAACGTAAAGGATTTTGTACTTTAAAATAAGCACACACATCACATATTTATTTGATTTTTGGTGCTAGGGTTTCCTAAAGATGATTTTGGTCATTGTTTTGATGTTGACGTAGTGGTGATGAATTAAATAACACGGTGTTCGAACCCATAACCTACGACACATGAGTCGGGGCCATTACCTACCGAGTATGACTGAAAAGTACATAATTCAAAATCACATTGAAAATTGTGCGTAAGTATATTAATGTGGTAAGGTGCTGTAAAAAATAATCTGATTATTAAGTATTTTCATTCAACCAATTTTAAACATTTTCTACAATGCTGAGCACACATCATTATTTCCATAATTGAACATTAGACTAAAATACAAGACTAAGGTCCGCTAAATCTATAAAAGTTATCTATCGCATGGTAAGGCTAATCGTAGGTATTCCCGATCACTTTTAGACAACTGTCAAACTTTAACAGCCTTACTAAGAAAAAGTTAAACATCTGTTGAACACTCATCTAAATAAAATAAATATAAAAAAAAACCCGACTGCGTAAAAAAACTAAAAAGAAAGAAACAAGCCCAGTAGTTTAGAATTCACTCATTCACACTCACAGTCGGGGCCCATTCAAATTATACCAATCAAATCTTCCCAAGGGGCCCCGACTGTGAGTGTGAATGAGTGAATTCTAAACTACTGGGCTTGTTTCTTTCTTTTTAGTTTTTTTACGCAGTCGGGTTTTTTGTTTTTTAATATTTATTTTATTTTACAATTTTTAGTTTTTGTTAGTTTTTATTAGTCCAAATAAAATTGAAACATATAAGTTATACTAGCGACCCGCCCCGGCTCCGCACGGGTGCAATCTTTATAATATTATTAAAATTGCGACTATAATTTGAGATTTAAACTATCCTATCTCTCAAGTTGGATCGAACTGCACATGGTGTGCGAATTTTATTATAATCGGTTAAGTGGTTTAGGAGTCCATTGAGGACAAACATTGTGACACGAGATTTATATATATTAAGATATATTTTGGTAAACCATTTTTAAAATCCTTTAATTTGATACCCCACTTGATAGAATGTGAGAGATTTAAAAAAAATATTTTTAGTTCGGAACCCTTTGCACACGAGTTCGACTCGCACTTGGCCAGTTTTATGTACCCAGTGACATTCTCACGTTTAAGACGAATCTAACGACAACTCTCAAGTTAAAATCCATCAAGCCGTTTAGGCTGCAGAGCAACACACAGAAACATACATACATACATACACTCGAAAAACATAACCCTCCTGGCGCAGTCGGGTAAAAAAGTGTCTTGCAGTGACCCTTATGTGAACTTCAAATGCCGTTTTGTATTTGACAGTTTTTTAGACAAGAGTTCAACAGATATTTAACTTTTTCGTATTATAAGACAGCCTGAATCATAACTAAGTAACGTTTATAGATCACAACGATGTTAATCTAACATACAGTCGTACATACATATCTCGTTCATTTATTACATTATTTACACAAATAGATTTATTGCTTCACTTGCTAAAGGAATGTCACAACCACAGGGATAAAATTAGGTAAAGTTAGAAAATCTATGTGTTCAAAGGATTCTATATCTTATTTCTCATAGGTTTAGGCTTCAAAATTCAGTGTGGATTCAAAGGTCAGAGAGTAATGTTTACTTTACCCGTGTTTTATCTACAATTACTGCGGTTTGGTTAATGTTGATACTTACATGAAAAGTTTAAAGGGCAGTGCATTGGCTTTTAATTTAGTAATAGGTACACTTGGTACATGTAATTGAAATGTATAGTTGGTATAATTTAGTGTTTAGGAAATAATTACCTACGGTATGCAATATACAGGGTGGAATTTTGTAATGCCACCTGGAGGGAAAGTACTCTTAATTATACTGCAGAAAGCAAACTGCATTCAAAGATTTTCGAAAATTTCGAAAATCTTTGAATGCAGTTTGCTTTCTATTCAAAAATAAAGGAATGTTTCCTTTGAGTAAATTTTTCTTTCTGCAGTATTAAGAGTACTTTCCCTCCAGTCGGCATTACAAAATTCCACCCTGTATAGCGTAGGTAACGTGAATTCGTTACACAATCTTTAGAAGGCACGAGAACTGATAATAAAAAATTATGTGACGAATTTTTTTTTGTGACGAAAAATTTTAATTCTGGTGAGTTTCACGACCTTTTTCTAGGTCAGGAGTGACTAAGACAAAGGTCGACGATGGAGCGAGCTTACCTAGAAGAAGACTGTTCACTCTAACATTGAAGAGATTAGGGTTGTATGCGTTCGGAATGATACTACTAAATACTTGTGTTTTGTTTTGATTTCAAAACTTCCGAATGACTTTTTATCATTTATTTTAAACATAATGATTTTATGAGGGGATATTTCAGCAACAAAATCATTTTTTAATATATTCTACGTTTAAAGCGGGATCTAAGAGAGAATCTAATTATATTTACAAGTGCGTAAAATACATGGTAATTAGTTATGTATTTCCTATTGATTAATTTATCCAAATTGACCTTTACAATAATATTATTTATATTTTTTACAGAGCAACAACGATCTTTCGGCGACTGGATGACATTGACAGCGCTATTGGTAATCTGTGAAAATACAAGATGGCGGTTTTAGTTATGAATTTGTCCACGCGCCAAAAGACCCTTGTACAGTTACAATATACACTCGATTTTTCTTTGGTTTACCTAATAGAGATTTACATACGTTTAAGAGGAATCCTTCCATTTTAATATAAGGGTATCTTTTAGACACAGCTCTATAATATACTCAGACGGATAATAATATTTATCATAGAAGAATATCAAAGCTTAATTCATTAAAAGTACAATTCGTTCACAAAACTTACCTTTAATCTAAAAAAAGGACTACGTAGTTATATCAACTTGAGCTCAGACGATAATTTACAAATAAACAATTTACAAATAATCACAACTTTACAATGGTGATTTATCATTAATCACCACTTCAAAGTGGTGATGAAGTTGACGAAACCTGCGTTTATAACTACTAGCATTGAGGAGTCAAGTCTTACACTTGATTAGGGTTAGGACTTAAGCTCCTATAGTTGTTTTAATTAAAATTCTAATCGATAACATCGGACAAAGATATATTGCAAATAGGATCTCCTTGCGATATTTAAGCGTTTTATTTATAGCATCTTTTAATGACAATTTTAAAAGGACCAATGATAGTGATTTGAGATTCAGTTTCACTGATTGGAACAAAAGAACATACTCAGTATTTTTTTGTCCTGACTTAGTGTATTTATTATTATGGAAATTAGTCCGGAGCGGTTATTGAGTGGCCTGCCAAATTTTTATAAAGAATCCTAACAAGATGACGAACTTCGCATACAATTGTCACGAGCAAGAATCCCAATAGCTTAAGAAATGACCCGAGTTAAGGTATGATTCTGATGTCGGCAGCAGTGCTGTTGAAGAACTAGGGAACAGGACAGCACCAACAGGACGCCATTTCTCAATGGCCGCTTGCAAATGACGTTCTGAAGGCCGTTAACGCTACGTTAGTGTTGTCTTCAGTTTGCCTTAAGTGCGTATGTGGTTTATTCCACTTTGTTCACCTGGGTGATATCACCTGGTCCCCATTATGCCATCCCCGTCTTATACACTGTTCCCTTACCGGTCCCCATGTATTCTCTATAGGTAATGCCATGGTAGCAATGCAGTGACAGCTCTTAGCAGCACCATAGTTGTTGCACAGTCGCTTGCTGCTGTTATCAGAATCATACCGTTTTAGAAGCAGAATCGAAATCGGTCTGAGGCGGACGGACAGTACGACTTGATACCAAGGCTGAATGTTAGCTTGATATATTCCCTTTATGTCGAGTCCCGTTACGTCGAGTCTGGAAGTCTATTGTTCTCCAAAGTATTGATATTTTACGCTTTCTATTACCTTTATGTCGAGTTTGGTGAACAAGTACAGTCAGGAATGTAAATTAAAAGCCAATGGCATAAAAACATAATAATATTAATACAAGTATAGGTGAAGATTACCTAAAAAAGGAAGCTCAACGGAGCCCCGCTCCGCGGGGCTCCTATTTCTGCGTGCATGGTTTAAAGTAACCTAACCTAACCTAACCTAACCTGTCCGTGTCGGGGTGCCCACAAGTCCCGAGCTCGCTTCGCTCGCTCTTGGATCCCAAGTTCTCCTAATAACAATTCCAATCATTAATAATTCTAAATTATGTGCATGTATTCATTTCACTGGACGTGACTGTACTTCTAAAATATGATATAATTAAACTCGACATAAAGGTAATAGAAGCGTGGTAAATAAACTCGGCATAAAGGGAATAGAAACGGGACAGAAAACTAAACTCGACATAGGGGTAATAGAAGCGAGACAAGGTTTTCGGCTCGACGTAACGGGACTCGACATAAAGGGAATCAACCGTTAGCTTTTATTGCATAGACACAAAGGATATGTGTGGTCATTCTCATAAGGGTAACGCGGTGTTCTAGTTATGACGATTCAATGCGAACGCGATGCGAAGCGGCACGAATGAAACAAAACAGTGAATCCGCACGGCATCGCGATGCGTCCGCGTTGAATCGCCCTCTTAGGACATCGCTTAAGACCTGGCATTTCACTACACTAAGAAAACAAAAGAATATCACTAAGATCTTGAGCGAGTCCATACACAAGTTCAATCATAAACTACGTAGTAATCTCCTAGCTATGTGCCGCAGTGGAGTATCTTTCTGAACGCCTTCCTGAACTCAGGGTTGAAGATAGTGTAGATGACGGGGTTCAGGAACGAGTTGATGTAGCCCAGCCACGTGGTCAGGATGAACACCGTCACTCCGGGGGTGTAGGGGAGGCCGAACTTAGAGCACATGGCGTCCAAGACTGAGCACGTGAAGAAAGGCGCCCAGCAGAAGAGGAAGACTCCTGGAAAAGAGAGAAGGAATCGGGTTTCAATAACACGTTTTACTGGATTAGGGATTACCTAGTTTTACCCTAAGCTAACATAACGGTCTATATGCAATGATATATAAACTATAGATACGTTGTCCGCACTCTAAATTGACAACATGAAATGACCACATCGCGCTTAGTTACGACGCCTATTACTTATCCTATGACGTAACTGAAGATGTGTAGAATCAATCCCATCCCATCCCTTTCCTTAATTTTAATATTCGACGTTTAAAAGTGCCTCACTGATGGCCTATTTAAAATAAATGATTTGACTTTGATGTATATTTGTCTCCCTCTAGCAACAGGTATCCCGCCGTACGGTGTCATATTTTCTTTCTCTTTCTTCACGCGTATAAGTAGTTCTAGTATTTTCGCCGTTTTTAAGCGCTGCGATGTTCGCTCATGACGTGTCTATATATAATACGTCATTGGCTATAATATGTGAGTATATTTCAGTGACATAATGGAATTTTGCATCGAGTAAGCAAAGAGACCATGACGTGGATACCCAAGAATCGTCTGGGGGACAGAATAATTCAAAACTCACCTAACACAATAGCTAGTGTCTGCGTAGCCTTCTTCTCTTTCTTGGCAAAAGACTTGGCCCTCATCTTGCCAGCCCTGTTGGCTCTGAAGATGGTGAACCTGGCCGCTGATGCCGCACTCCTGAACCGCCTCCGAGGAGTTGAGATGAGGGAGGTGGTGCTTATCCTGCTTAGTTTCTTTCTGGGGAAAAAATTGAGAATATTAGTTGGAGTTCTTTACCAATTCAGCATTGAGAGTAGGTGGGTCATTGGTAACGGGCCTCGACTTAAAATTTCTACGATCTGCTAGTAATGGGGATGGCAACTCAAAGCTAATCGTAGATGGCGCTGCGATAGTTGGTCCCCACGTCTACCTTGTACAAAAAAACAAACAAGATTATTTGTTATAAAAATTGAGTATAAATACAAAACAAATATGGAAAATTATTCGTCCATGCAAGTACTATATACTAAAAGAAGAATTAAGACGCCGCGGCGCATCTACAAGAGAAAAAAAGTGATTTAATTGAGTGGTTATACATTTGATTTTACCGTAATAAATCCACAATTACTTGTAGTTGAGGTTTCAATTTTTGAGTTTAGGTATGTTTTACCTGTCCTCTCCTTTATCAAGAATATAATGCTGCTTTTGACTTTCTATTTTGATAAAATATCATAATGTTTTAAGTCAGTAATTTTAACCTTTTTTTCTATTTAGATTCGAGAAATATCACAATATATTTAATTTCTTAACACCACAACTATTACAAAACTCGTTCCAGGTGATAATTCTTCGATTTTCGAGCGATGCAATACTGGTACATAACCTCCAAAAGAAAAGTAGATATTATTTTGAAAAGTGTATTCCATCATTTTTACAGCTTATTACACAACATCTAGTCATTTTACATCAATAAATGTTTTTTTTTTCAGAAAATTCCTTTGATTTTACAGTTCTTTGGGGACCAAACTGTCATTTTCACTTTGACACTTGCCTTCCCCATTGTTATTGGTCTGGATTTTACTGTGATAAGAATGTTTTTGCATATTATTTATTAAAAATCTCCGTTACAACAATCATCAAAGGTGTTTGTGCGCTATTGTCGTTTTCAATTACAAAATTAACAATAATAAAATAAACTTTTTTTGCCAATAATGACAAACAACTTCCAGAAAAGTCAGTAAGAAAGTCAAAAATATTTAATCCAACATATATTTTTTCAAATCTTATTTTGTTGACACCATTTGTAAGTGAACCGCTATAACATAAAACGACATCATAGCTGGCCACGATTGAAATATGACCATCAGTTAAAATAAATCTGGGTAAATTACTCAAAAGAAATGGGTTACTTCGACTCTTAAGGTGTCGACCCATCCCTGCGACATCCTGTGAGGCTGTGACCTCTCGAGGCTCCCGATAAATTGGGTCGAAAGATGGTTGCAGTATAAAATGGGTACTCTACTTCTACTATGACCACCTATAAGATACCGATTTGTTTAGCTTTGAGATGATTTTTGGGAAAATGAGGATCAGATTACGAGATTATTAGATTTTAGATTAGACCCACAGAGAGCGATCCTTCTCGGCGACACGATCTGGCGATAAGTATATATATGTATATATAGCGTTATAGACTTATAGCGTTCATCCTTTAGATATCGCATGCGATCATGGATCTGACGCCGGTAGTAAGACAGCACTGTGCTTTCTTACTAAGTACCTATGCTACCTACTATGTGATCTCTGTAACCTATAGATGTTCATATGGACATCCATAGTTTTTAGAGATAACATGCGATCATTTCGTATCGTCATATCGGATTGCTGGAACAGATCGCGCGCTGTGGGTAAAGACGATTTACTTATTTAATTAAAAGAATCTTCTTTCGGTGCGTCATATTTCTTCTTTATGCGACAGACTCTTGACCGACCAGCATGTAGGTATTTGATTAGCTTAACATTTTATATAAATGTAATAAAATCAACGTTAAAAGTTCCCACCAGGACTATTGAATTGTGAGAGCAGTGGTCATGGTAATACTCAGTGAATTAAAATGTTCTCTTGGCCATCCACAAACTGAAAATTCCTAATGGAAATTACAGACGTAAAGTGTAACTGAATCCAGCAGTATTATGAAAACAGTAAGTAAACACAATCTGTGCTGTAACTTTCAAGCTACTACTCGTATAATTGCAATCTACCTGCACCCCCTCGAATGCAGTTCTGGCAGTTTTGTTTGACTTTTGCTTGCACGAAGCGGCTTATACTATTTACTTTTATTTTTGTTTGTTTGTGTTGTTTTATGTTGTGTTAATTTTGGATCCAGTGCCGGTTTCAGCACTACCAGCGCCCTGGGCGAGATTTTCTACGGCGATGCAATACAAACCCAGAAAAAAAGAAAAGGATTTTGAAATTACCATTTATATATTATATGCATTTGTGCATGTTTGCGATGCGTTGAAATAGATGGCGTTTTACTCAATTGAGTGACGAAAAGCATGTAATTTTGCACAAACGTTCCTTGAATTATGTAAGTTTTGTGTTTTCTTTAGACGGGTTTTGGGTTTATCCCCTAAAAATGAGATG
This sequence comes from Agrotis clavis, assembly GCA_954870645.1. Taxonomy (NCBI): domain Eukaryota; kingdom Metazoa; phylum Arthropoda; class Insecta; order Lepidoptera; family Noctuidae; genus Agrotis; species Agrotis clavis. Next base: position 23,630,912 of record OX940930.1, read on the forward strand.
AAAGAAATTGGGAAATTTACGAGAAAGTAGGCCTGCGCCGCCCCTTCGTATTCGGCGCCCTGGGCGGTCGCCTAACCGCGCCTTACCCTAACCACCCTAACGATAGTGTTTAAATCCATATTTTAAAGTATTTGTTACTATAAAATAATCGCCGTATCCCAGTAGTTCAACCTCTAGTTCGATTATGGAACTACTGAGTTTTTTTTCTCCCTTTCTCGAGATATTGGGACTGGGTACTGGGACACGTTAAAAAAAGTAGTTCCATGGAACTGGCGTTCTGTTCATGCAATTATACAAAATTAGTCTCATTAATTGAATTACATTATGATATAATTTTAACAGATCTAATTATATTAGTACAAAAAGTAAACGGATACGGCGAAAATATTGACGACTTGTGACATTATCATCTTGCGATGGGCGCGCCTGGTTGCTGACATGTGTATTTTCGAGTTTTGAATAGAACTACATGACATACATACACATACTACTACATAATAGAAGTGTTTTCAATATGTATTTAGTGAAGTGCCGTAAGGTTTATAGGTACCTCGGAATCCAGGACCAGTCAATGAATCTTCATATAAATTGAAATGTGTTTTTAACAACGTAAAGAGAAAATGTTAAAAAAAATTGCCCGATCTCAATTTTTTAAATATTTTTTCATACAAATTGTACAAGTATGAACGAAAAAATTGACAATTCTTCCAATTTTTTTACGATTTCATTTGATTTAGTTTCATGTAAGAATCATTTTATTGTATGGGAAGGAAAATGTCTGTGCAACAGAAGTGGGTCAAATCTAATGAAATACTGACCACTGCTAATACGACTTTATGCTGTAAAATATTTTGGTGAATTTGACTAACTTCCGCCGTTCCGATTTATTTCTTCCGATACAATGAAATGAAATGATCCTTACATGAAACAGAGTCGAATGGCATTAAAAAAAATTACCTACCCAGTTTCACTCATTTTTGTGGACAACTTTCGACCAAAAAAATATAAACGCCGAAATTGTCAACATCAAAAATTGTTAAAGGTTCCCAAGAAAGTTTTCTCGCCACATTTCTCCCTTTTGGCCAATTTAGAAGTGATTCTATGTATAATTATTTATTTTAATAATAAAAAAAATGAGATCGGGATTTTTTTTTAACATTTTTCTATAGGCTGTTAACAACACATTTAAAAAAATTGTATGAAGATTCATTGACCTTGGATTCCGAGGTTTTACTATTTTTACGCCTAACGGCACGCGACTAAATTAACAAGTATTATTATTATTAATTTATTTACTAAAGGAAACAGAGCCCATAGAAATACGTCAATTAAGTCATTGTAAATTATTCATGATACATTTTTTTTATAAACGTCTACCTATCTAATTCTTTTATTTATTCGTTTTGTTTAAAACGTAAATAAATAAACTAAAAAGGATTAAATAAAAACTTTTTCAAAAAAAGTATCCGACTTCCGAACAACAACAAAAAAGGGTGAAATAACCTAATTAATAACTTATTTCGGAAGCCGGTGGCTATATTTTTATTTACATTGATTTTTGCCACCGACTTTATTTTAAATTAGATTTATTGTAAAATACATATTTGTCTTACATGTGCACTAATCTTGTAATCCGTCACCACATAAATATCCATATCTCAAAAACTACTGAACCGATTTTGATGAATTGCAGTGTACCCTAAGTTGAATAATACCTAGTATATAACAAAAAAAGAATTACTTAAATCGGACTTGTAGTTCCGGAGATATGCGAACACAAACATAAAAACATACATACATAGTTACATACATAACATACCTACATACATTACATACATACGCTTTCGAAATTTGGCACATTTGTTCAGACGCTTATATAGACTAACATATATTATTCGAAAACTGAAATATTACATACAAACGGGTCGAATTGATAACCTCCTTTTGAAGTCGGTAAAAAAAGAATGGGATGATTAAAGCAAAAATTATTTTGTTGTCAGTGCAGTTTACAGTCTCATTTATTTTTATCTAATAATATACTTTAATTTTCTATGTACTTATTTATTTTTCCCAAATATTCAGAAGGCAGTGCTCCTCGATATGGCTCGCATTGTGAGGGGGTTCCTGTCTCTGGAGCCATAACCACCGGTATCTTGGACACTGTTCCCACACCGGCGCCGGCGGCGGCGGCGCGGCGGACTAATATTTTTATGTTTTTTTTTGTTTTTTCTTTTTTTATATTTAAAAATTTAATGATAATATAATTGTGTAAAAATTAATAAACTGTATAATAATAGTAAAAAAACATGTCTTACAAGAATCAAAATGACTGCTAGTGTTTTTGTCTCATGTCAAAGTTGTCCACTAGCTCGATAGATGGCGTTGTCGTCGAATTAGATCTCGCTATGGTTTCGTTACCGCGCGGCTTATATAACGTTCGGAGTCAGCAACTGAGACTCTGAAGATTGAAGATCCGGCTAGAAGGACCAATATGTAGAATTTTTTTTAAGATCGAGGCCTTTTTTTAGTTTCGATCTTAATATGAGCGCACTACTCTAGCTAAGGAATTAAGGATGTCGATTCTTTGTTTTTCCGAAAAAGACCGATTTTTAAATCGATTCGAATCGTGACCTAATGAAACGATTCACAAAAAAATCAAGGCCAAAAAGATCGATCTCGGAAAAATCGATCTTTTTTCAAGTTTTTGTTTCATAAAAATCTATTTTATAAATAATGTACCTAATATAAATCTATTTTATTAAAAAGAAGATGATTATTTTAATTTAACGATCTATTTTTTGTAAAATCAGGTAAGTAATTCAATGATAAAAGATATTTTTATTACCATAACGAAACATCAGATCAGGTAAAAAACAAGACATTAATTTTTAAATGTGCTCGTTTACAAAGTTAATGGAAATAGTTAATAATATAGCATTTATAGTTCCCAATGCTTCATAACTAAACTTTTTAAAAACAACAGTCTGTCAAGTCTACACATCCAACAGGAGATTTTGCTCATCGCTTGCGATGTTTTTGAAGCACTCATATAATACAGGTACATTCAATTAACTGTAAATACTATTTTGATCTATACCAAAAAATAAAATAAAATCGAATGTCGATTTTCAGGGGAGAAGTATCGATTCACTGAATGGATTCAGTACAACATATCGATTTAAAAATCGATCTTTTTGGCTCCCAAAAATCGATTTCAGATCGACATCCCTAACTCTAGCAAGCAACTTATGGCGTAGTAAACCCTTATCACCACTCGTTATTTCAAGCCACACAATGTGTGGCTTGAAATGCGAAATGCGAAAAGTGTATAATAATGTGTGGCACACATTATTATACACTCGTAGGGGAGCTAGGTCCCCTATTAATTCGGTATTTATTTAATTGAGAATTAATAATTTTAATGAAGTTTTTTTTTATATAAAAGGCTTGATACAAATTAAACAAAATCAGTTTTATTGCTGATGTTTTAGCGAAATAAGTGCCTTTTTGGCTACAATTTTTTTTGAATTAAGTTTAGTAACGAAAATAAAAATGAAAAATAAACTTTTAAACTAAATGTCTTTTTTTCTTTCAGACACTTATCTAAAGATAAAAATAAATGTAAGTACTTAATAAATTTTCAACTTTTTGAATAACATGCAAAATCACAATAGGTATGTTTACTTATCAATCTACCTACATAGAACAATATTTTAGGAAATAGGTATGTATAATAATTATTATTATTTTACGTTATTTATTTATTTATTGAGTCAAATTGTTATCCGTTGCACTTCAAAAATCTAAAAAAAAAACACGGTAAGATAATCAAAAAAAAAATAGTAACGTAACTGCACCCGTGGGGGGCCTAAGTCCCGTTGTAACACGTAGCTCGCAAACCACAAGTGTCAGCCCATCGCAAATTCGTACCCTGCGACCTCTCGGGCAATACTGAGAATACGCAGAGCCGCGAGTGCGTAACGTCTACAATAAAAAATATTATATTTACAAAAAAATGCTTGGCAGGGGACTCTGCTCCCCCACATAATGGTGATAAGGGTTAACTACTTTTTTGAAATCTGATTACTAACTACGATTTAAAGTAGTTCAACCAGTCTAACCGATTCTGTCTGTATTTGACCCTGTGTCTGACTTTATTTGACTCGACGGCGAGTAATGGGCGATTCGCTGTCCGATCATGGACCAAGCCCGGGTCGCGTATTTTAAAAGTCACGAACTCACGAGTCAGACTCTAATCGATGAGTTTTTGTTTCTGTATATTACTCTACAATACCTAATCTATCTCAGTAATAAAATTGACTCAAATGGAATAGCTGTTTGTTTTGATATTTTCAAAGAAAATTCACGGACAAAATCTAGTACCATTTTAGTCACGCACGAGTCAAACTCATACACTCATATACATAGTACGTTATACATGTCGCAGTGAAATGAGGAAATCAGGGATTTCACGAAATCCAAATATCAAGAAAAGTATCTAGTGATAATTTTGACAAAAAATACTCTTAAGGTTAACATTTCACTAAACTAAGTAAAATGTCAGAAAACGTCGGCGGAGCATCGCTTCGCGGTGCTCCTACTTCAGGGTGGTTTAAAAAAATTAACCAAGAAGGGGATGGCGGGGTCTAAAAGACCCCGCCATCCCCTTCTAACCTAACCTGTCCGGGTTGGGGTGCCCACAGTCGTATTTACGATATACAAGTACTAAAAAATTTAAGAAAAGTTAAATTCCGAGGTAAAACTCATACAGCTAGTGATAGCCTCTACTCGACAAGGTTTTGTTTGTACATAATGTTTAAAAATAACTCACCAAAAGTTTAGCTATTCGAGTGATATGAATTAGATTTTGTCCGTGCATTTTCTTTGAATATATCAAAACAAAAAGCTATTTGAGTCAAGTTTTTTACTGAGACAGATTAGGTATTGTTGAATAATATGCACAAACAAAAGCTCATCGATTAGAGTCTGACTCGTGACTAAAGTAGTATAGCCTTTGGAAATACGCGCCCGGGTCGATGATGGCGCGTTGTGATCCACAAGCCTCAAAGAGCGTCAACACAATGACGAGACCCCCTTTTCAGGGCTATACCCCCAGAGTCGCGAGACTAAACAGCAACCTTGACCCCGGAACGTTAAGGGCTATTGAAGGACACCGTGGAATTTAGTCAGTACAAGTCTGGCAGTCCCTCCTCCCTGGTGGGAGAACTCATTAATTTGATTTTACTTCGCTAAAAAAAGAAAAAAGATAGATTACTTTTGGCAAAACTAGTTGTAACTACATGTAATCAAACTACATGTAGTTACTACTTTTACTAACTGCAGTCATGTAGTTATAACTACGTCATGTAGTTTCCAATGCTTGCGTTCTCGTCGAATTGTGTAGGTACACAATTCGACGAGAACCGGATCAGAAGGTGTCAACAAGACGAGGAAATCAGTGGAACTAATTTCGCGAAGTTTTTGACTTAATGACTTAAACGTGACCTTTACAAACGGAAGTTTAACCTTACCTTGAACTTGAAACTTTAATTTTGACGGAAATTAGACTTTAACTCTATCAATCAAGGTGAGTATTTGGTAATCCAATTTGTTTTGTAAGTTTTAATCGTCTTGTGGTTTTAATGTACTATTGTATTTTACGGAAACTAGCAGTTCGACCTGTTTTTATTTATGTACTAGCTGTTGCCAGCGGCTTCACCCGCTACAGCTCGAAAATTATCCCACGGGAACATCAAATCGGGATAAAAACTATCCTATGTGTTAATCCAGGTTATAAACTATATGTGTACCAAATTTTATCCAAATCCGTTCAGAGGTTTTTGCGTGAAAGAGTAACAAACATCCATACATCCATACTTACAAACTTTCGCCTTTATAATAGTAGTAGGATTGTCTGAAACCGGGGTCGCGGGATTATTTCCTTACCGTGACCCCGGAACATAACAGGCTACTGAAGGACACCGTGGATTTTAGTCAGTAGAAGTCTGACAGTCCCTCCTGCCCTGCCCGGGGTAGGAGGACTCATTTGATGATTTTACCTCGCTAAAAAAAAAAAAAAAAAAAAGGATTGTCTGAAAACGATTTTGACGCTGCTTTGATTATTTTTATCCAATTTATTATATCAAGTATCTAATTAACATTGTATCAACGTCAGTTATTACTTTAACTAAGTCGTCCCAGTTATTATTATTCATTAGTAAGTTCTGTGTCTTTTATTATTTTCCCTAAATTGAGTAGTTAAATTACTATTTATTATGTATAATAACTAGATTTATTACTTTGACTGCTACATACTCGTATTCCTACAAGTATAATTTAACTATAAGAATACATAGTACAATTTTATAAATGAAAGGTATATTCATCTTCAGTGGCGATATAATTTGTCTTACAATTATAATAACCTCACCGTCTCCAGGTTATAAAGGACTTACCGATAAGATCTAACGTCCTGAATAATGTCTACTCGGGATCCTCATCAAACTGCCGTTGTTAAACCTTTACTACCGTACTTGAGTCATTGATGGCCACATTATGATATTGTTATGGGTTTTCTATTCATTTGGGTACGAAATTAGGTCCTTTATTTGGTTATTCTTGAATATCAAGACTTGACAATAGATATTCAACTAGAATGTAGAATAGTTTGTACATGAAGATGAGGAAAAGAGCTTTTCTGGGAAGTAACTGTTATATAACTACCCTCGCGAGCAAAAGTATGGAATTAATTACTTGGAATTGATCCAGGATGCTCCTTATAATGTTCGAATTTTGAATGATTTTGGTGTCAATTTAAAAGGAATAATTTTTGAAGATTTTCTTCAGAAAGAATGGGTGTTCGGGAGAATGTGCGTTTTTCCATTAGCCAGCACGGCACCGGCAACGGCGACGGATCGGCGCCGTGCCGGTCCCGGGGAAGCAAAAATGTATGAAAACGTATGGCTCGCTTTTGCACCTACCGGCACCGGCGCCGGCGCGCGGCGGCCGCGTTCATGCATTTTTGCTTCCCCGCACCGGCAATGCGCCGGTGCCGGTGCCGTGCCGTCTATTGGAAAAACGCCCATTGTCAGTCTTTTAAACGCATTAACGCAAGCGACGCGCATCGTTAAGATGAAACAAAAAACACAAACAGCAAAAATCACACACAGCAAAAATCATCTTCATTTAAGGTTAACACTTGACCTTTAAAATGGTACCATTTTTATTATTCTTAACTTGTTAAGTGCTCAAGATCGCGCGAAATCGTAGTAAGTGATTCCATACTCTTGCTTGCTAGAGTGTTTAAACTTTTTTTATCGTGGTAAAATCATCAAACGAGTCCTCCCATCCCAGGGCAGGGCGGGAGGGACTGTCAGACTCGTACTGACTAAAATCCACGGTGTCCTTCAATAGCCCTTTACGTTCCACGGTCACGGTTACTCGGGAAGTCCCGTGATCCCGGCAGGCTTTGGCCCTCTAGAATGGGGCTCCGCCATTATGCTGAGACACTGTGAGGCGCGCGTGGAACACAACGCGCCGTCGACCCGGGGGAGTATTTAATTTAACTTCTAAATGTTCAAAGTAAGTCATCTCGACATTCCTCACTAATAGGCGAGCATCTTCATCATACCAGACATACAGAACACGTGATCCTCATGACCTGGAATGCCTTTGATGTAATATAGAATGCCTGACCGGTAAAATATTCTGTCAACGTAACCTACAAGTGAGCGGTGTTCCACACAACATCGGGTCGGCTTAAAATGGCACTGCCGGTCGGCAAAATCTACTTGTACTTATAATGTACTAGCCGTTGCCAGTGGCTTCGTCCGCTACAACTAGAAAATTATCCCACGGGAACATTAGGAACATATAATCGAGATAAAAACTATCCTCATGTTAATCCAGGTTATGAACCATCTGTGCACCCATCCAAATTCGTTTAGTAAAAAAAGATAGTAAAACTAAACTAAACTAACAATAAAGATGGAAAATTAAAACTATACCGATGTTGAAATGTCTTTCAGCATCAGAAATAGAAAGCTACATCATTCTTGAGTGACATTTTAAGCCATAATTATTTTATCGGACATTGAAATCCGCGGACGAAGTGGCGGGCCGATTCCTAGTTGAGAGTCAAGCAACTTTTTCCAAACACATATTTGTTTGGAAAAAGTTTCTTGACTCTCGAATATTTGACACGAACCTGTTGTGCCAAATGTGAACGCTAAACATTGGAAAGAGAAAGGTGGGACGTCTTTAGTAAATGAATTGCAGACAGTCGGATAACGACAAACTAGAGAGGCCAGCAGTTTTTTTCAAAGAACTTTGCCTTTCACTAGCATTTTTTCCTGTATTATTTAAACTCAAAACACAGTCACCTGGAACATAATTATATGTAACGATAATTATATTTTTAGGCTCTCTGCGGAATTCAAACCCGGAACGCATGGCGCAGCAAGTTATATTACTCAAATACCACGTCAATATCAATGAACTGCTGTTAGCCGATGTAAAGACGCCGAACAAAGTTAAAAAAATCGGTTCGGCATTGTTCTACTACCGAATTGAATGTGCCGACCCAATAAATAGTAAGTACCTCTCAGATTACTCGTTAACTACGGTCCAGGTAAGGGCAATTAGCATTTAAATTCGGTATCAGCGGGTTTAACATAACAATTGGGTGACAGGGGACTCGGTGCACCTATCAATGTAATAATTAATTATATGGACTAGTGATTGGCAGCCGAAATTGACGGATATTTTAAGGAGGTCAGAAAGAAAGGTTAATTTTTATTTATTTATTTTCTTAACTTACATCTATCTTTACAGGTACAAGACCCAATGCGATAAATGCGCTTATTGTACCTTAAACTAACATCTATAACTTATTATAAATAATGCATTCCTTGCGAATTCACCCAGAGTACACCAAAAAAGGTCCGTCTCATCGGCAATCAGGTTAAGAGTGCGAAGCGCGCGCGTCAGCGGTGCCTCCCTTAGCAGGTTGGTCCGACCGCGCGGATCTACCAGCAGTCGTGGTCGCCGTCGACGCCACATGTATCTGTCGGGAACACACAGGCTCATCTGCTCTAATATGGTTATATTAAGTAACCTCCCTCTCAATATTTTAAATAAATATGTACTTAGTGCCAAATCTCTGCCAATTATTTAACGATAGGCTCATGTCAGACCAACATTTTACCTGAGACCTCTAAGTTACATAAATAAAAATGTCTAAATCCGGTTGATTAAAAAAAAAGTAAGTTTTCAATTAAGCGTTGCAACACTCAAAGTTTTATTAATTGGTAACCGCTTTTAAGTAATTACTGTGTTCGCTTGCAGGCGAACCACAAAAGCAATTTGCAAAATAATTATCGGATACGGAACAGCGGAAGCTCGGTACAGTTTCAGATATCCGATAGATTTGAGGTTAGGAACATTACTAGTAATTGGGAAGCGTTTATACTCAAGTTCGTCATCATTATAACAAAGTTCTAGCATTTTCCTAGGGCCCAATTTCAATTTTTCGTAGCAGCGCGCTACGGCGTAGCAATTTGCTACGCCGTAGCTCGTTTGCTTGGTCTTCGTGATTTTGAAATGTCTCGTTTCAAAGGTATTCTTTTACCAGAATTTATCTCTCGAATTATGTTTTAAAATTTTGAAGAATTTATTGCTAAAGTTAGATAATAGTTCACTAAAACATTAACATTAAAATATTAGCCCATATTTCGAATTAAAACTAAAAATCATTTGAAAATAACAGAGTGTGAATAATATTTAAATATGTGTGGACTTGTGATTTGTTCGGGGTACACGCGGGCCTTTAAAGCAAAAGCAAAAGTCATTCATCCAAATTAGGTTGAAGCTCAGCACTTTTTGAACATCTATTACAATGTTCACAAGACGATTTTTTTTTCTGGCGTGGTGATTCATCAAATAAGTCCTCCCGCCTTGGTGGAGCGGAAGAGACTATCAGAGGCGTACTGCATAAAATTCCACCTAGTTCCTTCAATTGCCCTTTACGTTCCGGGGTCACGGTAACTTGCTCAGTCAGTCCCGCGACCCCAAGACGCTCTCCCAAAATGTAGGAAACGCTCTCTGGCTACCCCCATAGGAAAAGGGCTTGAGTTTTTTATTATTTTAACTTCGTCCCACACTAGAAGTTTCTCCTGTATCGTGGGGGCGTTCACGAACATAGAAACACACATACACAAACACCCTGACTCGGAACAACTACTTGCGGGCTATATCTCTGTGAGAGAGAGTGGGCCATCATCCACCACGCGGGCCCAGTGCGGGTTGGTAGAAGTCACAAATGTTTTCGAATTTTGAATTCTAGGACATGCCGGTTTCTTTACGACGACGTTTTCCTTTACCGTTTTGAGAGTAACACACAACAATAAAAGTTTGTGATCATTAGCATAAGCTGTTTATGTTTAATTTTATGAAAAACAATTGCACTGTTTCATTGTTTTATATGCTAAATCTATATTTTTAAATATAGAATGGAAAAAAAGACGATGAAATTATAATATAATCTACCATTACAAAAAAGATTTCGAAGTGACCGTAAACTTTTTTTGATATTTATATTTATGCGCTTGGCTGGGTTCGAACCCACCAACAACTCGTAAGTCTGGTTCGATACCACTGAGCCACCACTTTCAACATCAATTATATTTAATTGGCATCTTCACCCTCATAGGGGGTAGAGGCTAAACAGACATGATGGGATGGGATGTCATTCATCAACACGCGACGACGTCAACTGGCTGTAATGACATGTGGAAATTAAACGAAAAATTATGTGAGTTCCGGTACGGTCGCTAAAAAGAACGTTGACTTATTTTCTCAGAGTTTGCTAAATAATAACAGCTGCACTAGCTTATTTTCCAGGTTAAGTCAATGAAATTGGTCGCGGGACTGTCTCATGAGGTAACCGTGACCCTGGAACGTAAAGGGCTATTGAAGAAACACTGTGGATTTTAGTCAGTACGAATCTGACAGTCTCTTAGGTCTCGCCCTGGGCGGGAAGGAAAAAAAAAGGCAATTAAATTAAAAAGGGGTGCTAAGAAAGGAAACCTCTACGTGCGCCCGTGGACTAGAGTTCCCTCTCGTATAAGTCCGGGGGGAAGACCAGTTCTTCGGGCCGGTGCACTCTGGGATGCGGGCAAAAACTCTTCCTTAGGCACTGCGTGCCTAAGGGGTCTCTTTGCCCGTATGCGAATAGCCTGTCGTGTGGACGCTCCAACGCGTGTCCCTCTGATCAGCAGAGGGCACAGCGGCGGAGCGGGCTTGCGGACGGTGAGTAATGGGTAGCTCGCCGTCCGACCAAGGACCAAGCCCGGGTCGGTGGCGCGTCGTGTTTCGCGCCAAATGCCTGCTGGGGTTTTTTCTTAACCCAGGATACCGTGGCCCCGGAACGTAAAGGGCATCCGAAGGAACACGGGTGGAGTTTAGTCAGTAAGAGACTGACAGTCCCTTACGCCCCACCCAGGGCGGGAGGACTCATTTCATGATTTTACCACCTAAAAAAAAAATGAAATTAAAAACAAAGCTACAGATTTCCGAATGAAAAGTTTTTTTACACACCTTTGGGTTTTTATGCAGTCGGTTTCTTTTTTTTAAGTTTTTTTTTTCCAAACATAATAATAATTTCAAAATAACACCCAGAACATTCAATTTTTACTAATAATAAGTTTAGAAATTATAATGAGTGTCAAGTTTTTTTAATTAGTATAATTTAGGCGACAAACTGTCATGCGGTTTGGCAGAAGATATGTATTTTACAAACTGTGTAACTATTGTTGAATGAATAAATAAATAAAAAAGTAGGTAGGTATTTATTTTAAAATGCTGTTTAATTTAACTCATTTTATTTAATATTAATTTTATCTTAGAGTTAAAAAAAACTTTTTGAAAAAAAGGGAACCGAATTCAAAACCAAACACAAAAAAACTATAAAATAACTTTTCTTTCGGAAGTCGGTGGCTTTGTTTTTTTTTATTTCATTGACATATGATGGCCACCGACTTGCGAAAGAAAAATTATTTTATAGTTTTTTTTTGTGTTTGGTTTTGAAGTCGGTTCCCTTTTTTTCAAAAAGTTTTTTATTTTTCCCTTTTTAGTTGAGATAATCAACAAAAATCTTCATAAAATCGGCGTCTTTGAAAATCTACAATTCTATTAAGCAAAACCGATCTATGTGAACAACTTCACGAGATATCCATTATTGTTATATACTAAAACCTTCCCCAGAATGTAACAAACACTTTTCTGAAAACTGCATCAAAATCGGTTCAGCCAAACGCAAGATAATTGCGGACAAACATGCAATCGTCCCTTAAAATCTACGATCCAAGTAAGCAAAACGGATCCACGCGGGCAACGTCACGGGATATCTATTAGTGTTATATACTAAAACCTTCTCCAGAATGTAATGAACACTTTCCCGAAAACTGCATCAAAATCCGTTCAGCCAAACGCGAGATAATCGCGGACAAACATACATACATACATACATACAGGTCGAACTGAGAACCTACTTTTTTTTGAAGTCGTTTAAAAAGACTACTATTGCTATTTCAATGACTTTTACATGAAAATAGTTTAGTTTATTATTTTGTTTGTTGGCGTAGAAAAATATCACGAAAACACAAAACTTACTTTTTGTTCAGAAACTTCATTGCTGTCTGTACCAACAAAGAAAGTATAGACTCCATTTATCAACAGCCACAGTACCTCTTTCTCGTCCTTAAAAGGTTATATTCTTTGTTTGTTTTTAATTAACTGCTCTGTCAAATATTGTTACCCAGCTTCAACCCAGTTTACCCCCTTGGGGGAATTCATAAATCACCCTTTGGAGGCCTGGCTAGTTTACTCTGTAAAAATAACGCTTTTTAAAGCCCTGGCATAGTTAATGCAGAAAAGGTTAGTGTAGAACTGAAATATAATTAATGTTTGTCTTCACCTTATTAAACTTTTTTTTACCTTGGTAAAATTATCAAATGAGTCCTCCCACAAAGGGCAGAGCGGGAGGGACTGTCAGACCTGTACTGACTAAACTCCACGGTGTCCTTCAATAGCCCTTTACGTTCCAGGGTCACGGTAATTTGATTAGTCCCGCGACCCCGGCAGGCTTTGGCCCTCTGACAGAGGGGCCCCGTCAACAATCTGACTCTGACTGACTGAGGCTGACTCTATGAGGCGCGCGTGGAACACAACGCGCCGTCGACCCGGGCATGGTCAATGGTCCGCCCGCATGCCCGCGATGTGGTGGCCGGAGATCGTCAGCCGACGTCCAGCGCCGTGGGCATCTACTAATTCGTATCTTAGGGTGCTTTCATAAAGAAGCAGGTTCCTGACGTTGACAGGTCATAATGGTTACTCTATGCAGATTTTCTGGTTTCATTAGGTATACGGCACCGGCAACGGTGTCATCTCTTAGCAGACATGGTCTATTGTAACTCTGTTCAGGCACCTCCTTATAGTATTTTCACAGTTTTTATGTCTTGTGACTGTAGGATAGGACTGTAGCACCATAATTATTTTTGTACTAGTTTTATTTTATGTCTTCTGAAAATTCAAAAGTGCCTGTAATTGGCCTAGTTAAAATGAACGATTTGATTTTGATTATATTACCGGACTATTAAAATACAGCGGCCCTAGAACTTTAACCCTTTGAGGACCAACACAGCATGTTATTGTGCTACGTTAAAATCCTCAGAATACAATTGACTATGTGCGAAGTGGGTGGTGGGGAACGGCAAATCGATCGTAGCGCACGACGTGGCAGAAATGTGAATTAATTCTGGGCTGTCATGTGTCAAGTTGCTTTATTTTCATAACTTTCTTTATAATTTAATACGAAAACTTTAACTTTAACTTTTCCCGTTCGTTCTAAGCTCTTCCACTTCTCTCACATGCTGTGCTAATTTTTTCCCTTTTTGCTCAGTTTGAGGTTGGAAATGTATTTTATGCTTAACCGATTCAAATCCCGTGCGTATTATAATATCCATATTTTCCACGAGGAAGAAAATCGCTAGGTATAATATACACACTCACTTTTTACACTATTTTTTCAATTAATTTCGTTGAAAAACTAGTCGAAATTTAATATCACAAAGATATCTTATCATCTAGTTGACATGATTTGACAGATGACAAGTCCTGAATAGTTGCGGCCACTAGGGGCGCTGTCATCGCGCACACAACGAATACGTTATACCTAGTTATTTGTAGGCTTTAGCTCTACAAACATTAGCTAGCCATTTATCACGTTCTGATGTTTGCCTGGCGAGGCTATTTCCAGGCCTGTCTGATGCTATCTCGGCTTATAAATGTGAGGCCTGGCTATATGTTATGCAGATTTAAAAAAAAGTTAATTGTATGTCAACCGAGGGGAAAAGGAACATCAGTTTGCAGGTTAGCAATAAATTACTTTTCGGCCGAAATTAATATTGATCTCAATACAAATCCCGACGACTGGTTGTGATTGTACCTCCTTACGGTTTGGTTTCGAAATTTCCATACGATTTGGATTGAATATTGCGATCGATTGCTCAAATCTGTAAAACTTTACACGTACCCACATTATGCTTCGTCCAAATAATTTATCATTTGGTACATCCCATCTTATTCCCATTATATGTTAAGAACCGTCAGCTGTGCGCCCTGGTTCAGATTGAGCCGGTTTTTTCGCGGCCTAGCGATTTAAATGGCCAAGATAAAGTGCGAGCGTTTTAAATTAGATTAATTATTTCTGCTAAGTTCTTTAACATACATAAACTATCGCATTTTTATCCATGAGGTTAGCAGAAACTAAAGAACACCACTTACGATACTCCGATCTGTTTTTCTTTTCGTATCTTTGGTCTTAATCGAGCAGTGGTAGCCCAGTGGTGCCGGCCCCGACTTATTAATTGTAGGTCGTGGGTCGAACCCAGCCAGGCATATTACTTGGTGCAATTTATTTCATTCCCACTGCTCTCAAAACGGTGAAGGAAAACATCGTGAGGAAACCGGTATCTCCTAGAATCAAATTCGAAGACATGGTGACATCTACCAACCCGCACTGGGTCCGCGTGGTGGATACGGCCCACTTCCTCTCACAGAGAGGAGCCCTGTGTCAGAGCAATGGGATCATAATTATAGGCTAACGATGTGAAGAATATTGAAGATAATATTTCTCACTTACAAAGACAGTAAAGCCGGAAACACATTATTTAACACAACGTGTCGACAACCGATGTGCACCGTGCGCATGTCGTCGCGTCGGGTGTTCATAGTGTGATTCTGGTCATAGAAAACAATACATTTGATTTGACTCAACATGCATCACGTTTCGTCGGGTGTTAATAATGTGTTTCCGGCTAAAAGAATTCCATATGGAAAGAAAATATGGTGCTTCATTTTAATGGTCAACAATAATCCAGAGAAATAAAACTTCATTACATCTGCACAATTATTATATCGGTTTTTATTTCGTCTAGGAATTTAAGTGACTGCTCATTGTAGTCATTGCGTTTTACGAGCGGACGCTGGCACGTGGATTATTGTAATTTAAACTTTATGTGTGTTTATTAAAGACAGTTATCGTACGCCCAAGTTTTATGTGCGGAATAGGGTGGTCCAATGGTACAGTTGTCTGGTTTTATAGATATTTGAACTTGTAGAGAACCTCGATATATAAAAAGAAGAAAAACGTCATTAAGATATTTGTAGGTTTTTGGTCGTTTGTCCACTTTTTCTGCTGATGGTAAGTAATAATGTGGTCGATGGTGAAGTAAACTTGACTACAAGTAACCTATTCACTTTTTACTTGAAGACCCCAAGGTTTTTTTTTTTTTTTTTTTTTTTTTTTTACGTGGCAAAATCATCAAATGAGTCCTCCAACCCCGGGCAGGGCGGGAGGGACTGTCAGACTTCTACTGACTAAAATCCACGGTGTCCTTCAGTAGCCTGTTATGTTCCGGGGTCACGGTAATGAAACAATCCCGCGACCCCGGCAGGCTTTGGCCCTCTGAGAGGGGGCCCCGTCATTATGCTGACGCTCTTTGAGGCGCGCGTGGGACACAACGCGCCGTCGACCCGGGCATGGTCCATGGTCGGGCAGCGAGTTGCCCTTTACTCGCTGCCCGCATGCCCGCGCCTACGGTGGCCGGAGATCGTCTGCTGACGTCCGACGCCGCGGGGGCCTACCACTGCGGTTGGGGCGGAGGGAGGACGCTGTCCTCTCTCTCTCGCGGCCCGCCTCCTCCTTCACGAGCATTACTGCTTCGCAGAAGGAGGCGACCGCTTCCCACTCCGTCTCGCCCCGCAGCATGGCTGCGACCAATGCCGGGCGCGAGAGGTCTCCGCCTATCGCCGCCGTGAGGACACGTCGGTGCTCTGCCCAAGCTGGGCAGTCTTGCACCGTATGCTCTACTGTGTCCTCCGGGCGATCTTCGCAGTGGTGGCACCCGGGCGAAGACCCCAAGGTAGTAACTATCAAGAACACAGGCTCTAGCTGAGAATTTCACTCCTTATCTGAGCGCACATTTTATTTTTCTTTAGAAGTCCCCACACAACTAATTTCTCATGTATCGTGGGTGCGTTTACAAACAGTAACTCACATACACAAATACCCAGACCCGTATTAACAACTACTTGTAGATCATACAAATATTTGTTCAGTGCGGGAATCCAAATCGCTGCGTGTCGAAAAAAATAAACGTTTTTATTGCCTAAAAGTACAGGAAAGTTGTATATACATACTTTAATTCAGGTTTAGGCTTAGGCACCTCAGTGCCATCTTCCGTCTTCTTCTCCTCCTTCGTTGTGGGGGACGCAGGAGGTGTGTGCTCCTTCTCAGCCTCCATGTTGGAGGGGGCGTACCCCGAGTCGTTGTTCGTGTTGGGGTCCATCATCGGGATGGGGGACGCGAGGTTCGCCATTATTCTGTGGACAAGAGATGTTAGAGGTTATCGTACTAGCTCGACTTTGGTTTTGTCAGCAGATCAACCTACCCCAATCTGTCAAACTTTACCAATCGAATATTAATCTTCCACTATTGTGATATGAAATCTACTAAAGAAAGAGAAATTGAGGTAGGTTATGTGCTGGCGTTTGTACGTTAAAGTTTCTTAGGATGGATGAATGTTTGTTACCCTTTAACACAAAAACTACTTAACCAATTTAGATGAAATTTTGTATAGTTTATAGTGTGGAATAACACATAGGATAACATTTATTTGAGTACCTATAACGTTCCCGAGGAATAATAAACGCGGGCGAAGTCGTTGGCATCAGCTATTCTTCAATAATAATTACCATTTTGCACAAAACCTTAATAAGAAGACATCTAAACCTGCTTCATAATACTCTATCTATTAGCAAAAACCGCCTGAAAATCTGTTCGACAGTTTTTGTGTGTATCGCGTTCCTTCCTAGATAAATATTCTATAAAACGATTTTTTAAATTTAAACCAGTAGTTTCTGGTGTTGCGGGGTGCCAACTGAAAACCAGCCCTGGGTGTCTTTCACCCAGCAAATGCTGAGTTAGTAACACTTTTGGTGTGGACTTGCTCAACAAAATTCTTATTGTAGGTATTTTTTATTATTGTTGTGTGTCTAATATCAAATAAACTATTTTTTTCGCCTTTCCATTGCTATTCAAACAGACTTTTCAGGTTGCATAAATATCATATCATTTTATTTTTCTTAGCGAAGAAAACTGTTAGCAAACAATTTAATTCGTGTGAATGTCAAAATCAAAGTAGGTATGTCGCTTACAGAGCACGTACTGTGTTTATGAGACAAGTTTTGAATTGTTTTAGGTATCAATCTTTGGTGAGTATATTATGTGCCTGGAAAAATACCAACGGTTTTATAGAAAACTATAATTATGTGTGATGTGATGAGTAAATGAAAGTTTGATGCGTCACTTTGAACTGTTTATCAGCTACGCCCTGAAGATTTAACATATTTTTTTTTTACCGTGGCGAAATCATCAAGTTTCCTTGTGTCCTCTTGCCCAAGACGGAACGGGAGGAACAGTCAGACTCGTACAGACTTAAATCCACGGTGTCCTTCAATAGTTGTTTACGTTCCGGGGGCACGGTTAACACATGAGATAGTCCTGCTACCCCGGCAGGGTTTGGCACTGAGAGGGCCAGTCAGTACAAGACTGACAGTCCCTCCCATCCTGCTCTGGGTGGGAGGACACATGGAAACTTGGACTTGGATTTTAAGATATCTACACGAATTCATATAAAAATAAATACTCAATTTACAGCCCTAACACCAAGGAAACTCGGTTAGAAGTCCTGTAAATACTTTAGTCCAGACCGAACAAGATGGCGTCTACAAATCAAGTTAAACAAACCGGTTCCAACCAGTTCAGACTGGATTTACTATCAACAGGAGTGCTGATTATAACACTGTTTGTTTGCTCTACTGCGGTAGTAAGGTGTTTGTTTTGGTGGAGCTCCTAGATAAATACATGGAAATTTGAAAAAGGTATATAATCAGGAGGTAGGTACTTTGATCATTAATTTATTAATGAACGAAGGGTAGGTAGGTAATTTGCGGTAAACGAGATGATTTTCTATGCGAAAAAGTATGTTAAATACTAACGAAAATGAACAAAAACAGTTAGAAAATTTACTTTACTTTTTTGTTTATTTTATCACAGACAGGCATGTAAAAAAAAAAAAACAGAAAATAACAGCCAACTAAATCTAACGTAAATAATAAACGAATTACAAAAAAAAATGTATTCGCCTTCAAAAACAACCACAAAAAATGGTAAAATAACCTACAAAACTTTTCTTTCGGAAGTTGGTGACTTTTTTTTATTAGTTTCATTGTGTTTTTTGCCACCGACTTCCGAAAGAAAAGTTTTGTAGGTTATTTTACCATTTTTTGTGGTTGTTTTTGAAGGCGGTTACATTTTTTTTTGAAAAAGTTTTTATTTTACTCTTTTTAGTTTAAATACCTATTTAACCAAAATTCTTGTCAAATACATAATTTTCTTACAAATGTAAAAAATCCGTAGCACCGGTAATAACATCGTTAACATCTCTTTCATTCCTTCCCTATCTCAAAAACTACTGAACCGATTTTGATGAAACTTGCAGTATTCCTTAAGTTGAACGATACCTAGTACAACATAAAAAGAATTACTTAAATCGTACTTGTAGTTCCGGAGATATGCGAACACAAACATAATTTACTAAATCAGTCGATGCCGACTCCTTACTAGAGTTGTACCTTCCATCATCAGCTCATCCACCTGAGATGATGATTATCAGATGAAAATACTTGAACAGCTTTAGAAAATATATGAAAATGGTACTATGTGCCTATAAAATTTGAAGGTTGCCCTCGATTTCCCTGGGATCCCATCATCATAACCTGACCTGATGATCATGGGACCAATTGGAAAGTATACCCTTTCAAACAAAAGAAAAATTTTCCAAATCGGTCCAGGAGTCTTCGAGAAATCGGGGAACATACATAAAAAAAAAAAGATTCCGACGAATTGAGAACCTCCTCCTTTTTTTGAAGTCGGTTAAAAACAGCCATGCACGCCACGACTGTGAAAAGAAAGGCATGAAACAGATTTAAATGGTCACACGCTAATGACTCGTGTCGTGACACTTATTTTCCCGAGTGCGCATGAGACGTACTGATGTCTGCTCAATTATGAGCCTCAGCATCCAGCACAATACGGCATAAAAAATAAACAGGTAAGCATGTCATATCGTAGAAAATAATTTAATTGACGAGGAAAATTTATTGAAACTAAAACCTTAGTTGTTATGTCTATTTTTGAAATGATGTTTTTTCTGCACTAACTTTTGCAAAATATTTATATCTAGCCTGCGCAAATATGATCACATTTCCGAATTTCGTGTAATGCTCAAGTGGCTTTCCATGCGTCTGTTCAATCCTTTATAAGATATACGAGTATCTGTAATTTCTATGGTGTGTATAATAAAGAGTATTCTATCTAATTATCTATCTTTTGAAATTATAAATTATTTTAAGACAGATTTAAACAACTTCAGCTAGTGGCGAATGAAAATTCTTTCACTAACAACTGGACCCTAAAATAAAATCTGTTTACCTCATCGCCTAACCTTAAAGAGATCACGAACACAAGATTAAAAGTGCCAAAGAGATCGATAAGAACATTCTCAGGCTGTTGACATAATAACGCTACATATAGACAGATTTATCCCAAAGTACACCTGATACTTTCTAAATTGAACTTCAGAAGTGAAATGGCCACCAATGCGGCGATAATTTTTCGAAATCAACGAACCGTTATTGAGTGGTGCACTCGATTTACCCCGTTTGAAATTTGTTGAAGGATTTTAGATTTTCTGAGAGTATTGTGATGAAAGAAATCATAAGTGCAGGTTAATTCGAGGTTGATCGCAGGTTATTGAGTTCTAAAAGGGTAAGCTGGGTAAATAAAATATATTGAGAAAGGTAATTTGGAAAGTTTAAGATATTTTTACTTTTAGAAGCAATGCAATTTGATCTGGCCACTTTTATAGTAATTTTTACGATTGAATTGGCGAAAATACGATATTGTAATACTGCTTTTTTAAAAACTAGGCGATATGATTGTGGACGTCAATAGCAAAATCTCATGAAATAGGATTCTTATTACGATAATATCTGCCGAAAGAAGTGCTCTGCTGGGTTTAGAGCTCCGTAAATAGTCGCCATAAATACCACGCCAGGCCAACTTATGAAAGCCCGCTGTAAAATTCTAAATCACTAGGTTTTCTTTTAAAAATAAAATGAGGCTGCAGTGACCTTTTAAGACACTCGCGTTTGGGCCATTAGGCGCAGGCATGAGGACGGCGAGTCACGATGAGTAATGGGTGACTCGCCGTCCTATCATGGACCGTGCCCGGGTCGACAACGCGTCGCTCGTGCCAGCTGAGCTGTCAGCAATCTGACGGGGCCCCCTTAGAGGGCCAAAGCCTGTCTTAAGCAGGACTGCAGAACGTAAAGGGCTATCGAAGGACACCGTGGATTTTAGTCAGTACGAGTCTGACAGTCCCTCCTGCCCTGCCCTGGGTGGGAGGACTCATTTGATGATTTTAACACGCTAAAAAAAATGTGAACGCTCCATACTCATTTTGACCGCTCCTTCAGATCAACCATCTCTTCAAGGCGCTCCCTCACCGCAAGCATTCACCTGTAATGTAACATAAAAGTGGGCAATTTGATGGTCTTTGTTTCGAATGTTCGAATCTGTAACGTTACATTACAGTGAATGCACGTGGTGAGGGGGCGCCCTTATAATTCAAACAAAGTATTACAATTTACAATACAAATTCAAACGATTTTCAAGGTACTTACAGGCCGGTCTCCTCCACTACGGCTGCCAGCATGAACCTGGCAGATCTGGAGTTGACCAGCTCCTCGGCATACGCTCCCATCTCCGTCCTCCCGTAGCTGTAAGAACTATACCATAAAATTTCAGTATTACACGATTGACACTAATATTGTATGCCGCCGTGAACATAAAAGGCAAGTTCACAACATCAATACATTGCAAATATAATTATTAGTCCGTCAGTTAGAGTTTTGAAAAATAATGGACACATATTTATTTTTTTGTTGAATTCATGCGTATTTACCAGTGGCGTAGGATAATATTCTTGAAAGTGAAGCCGGACTAAAAAAAATGCTTGCCTTGGTCAAGTGTGATGCGTGAATTTCAGTAACTATAGCTGTGGCCCTGTTAAAATTATAATTGTGTCAAGGCAAGCACGGCCTTCTTCAGGGCACAGAGCATCTGTCAGGGCGGCGAATCGGCTTGTTTGATGCCTTCGGGCCTGGTTATTCAAAGATGTAAAGGTGCGTACAGACCATGTTATATGTTATATAACCTGTGTTTTATAACACGTCCACATTATGTAACCTTGTTATTCAACATTGCAACATAAAACAATACTGTACACATTAGAATAACAATGTTATAATTATAACCATTTGTCGTTTGTCGTTCTTCAGTGCTAGCCGTGACTAAGTTATATAACATTGTTGTACATTTCAATAACATGTTATTATAACAATATAACATTCAGCGTCCTCATTATATGAAACATGTTATATGGCATTGTTGTAGAACATGTTATGTTATATAGTCTGTACGCATCGCATCATAATTCAAGAGTGGCTAGTATTAATGGTGTGGTGGATATTAATTTTGAGCTACAAGTTTCATAATTTCGACGCAGTCTCTACTGTCTGAATAACTTAGTGGTATAAGCAAAGACCTTTCATTATTTTTTTAGTTTACTTTTTCTTCATTGTCTACTTACTTTTCTTCTTCCTCATCTTCATTGCTGCCTGAAGCGGTATTGGTTGGCGCGTCGTTCATGGACCCGTCCAGCCGCTGCGTCTGCGCTACATTCTCTATTACTACTGCCGCCGTACCGCTGGATACAGCGGAACTTAGCGCTGCGGATGTCTTCTTCGCTATCCGCTGCTTTTTCGCTCTTTGTCTTATTGCCTGTGGAAAAGGGAAAATTGTTTTAAGAACACGTGAAATTGCCCGAACAGACTCACGGCGAGAAGTTGCGCCGAGACGTCAAATAAAGGAAAAGAGACGTAGAGAAACCTCTTCCATTCACGGTCCTCGGGTGTTCTTGGGGTTTCTCGCCGTAAGTCTGTTTTGGGCTTTAGAATTTTTAATATAATATAGCGGAAAGTATTTTTTTTAAGTGTTTAACCACGTTTTGAATTTACAAAGGTGCGATTTCATTAAGATCCAACTATCTTTGACACTTCTTTACTAGATGCCGTAAAACAACGAACGAGACGTTTAAAAATGGAAAAAAGATATGATCTTGCTGAGCATAACTGCGATGGTCTAGTTGGCTGGGCATTTGCAGTACTAATTCAGCAGGTCAAGTCCTCCTCACGACCACTTTTTTATCACGCAACTAAATAGTTTGTTCCTCACTCTGTAAAAGACGACAACTACCTGATAAATGCTTCAATCCTTGACTAAATTAATTTAGTTGAAATCATCTGCCACTCCTAGCAAAACCTAGCCTAAGGCCAACCTACGTATACCGATAACTTTACCATAACTATTTCAAAATAAACTTCATATTCAATTCCAAAACCGACCTAAGAAAACATTGAATACAAAATACTCACTGTTCAAATATTTTTCATTGTAGAACTGACGGAGAACATAAAGAAAAACATGACTGCCAAGTTTCGTTCATTCGTCGACAGGTAAAGTTATTTTAATGCTTGAAAAAACACGGTTTTGTAACATTGTTTTGTTTCAAACTGTATTTGAAGCTAAGTGATTACTTTTCTGTTGTATTGTTATTGGTTTTTTATGTAATACAGGTACTAGGAACTATTATGATATGACTCTGATCTCCACTGCGCGCAATCGTGCTGTCGCAGCAGTATTGGTCTGTCAGTGGACTCGTAACAGAATTGTATTATACACGACGCCCCAAAGAGCTGTCAGCAATCTGCCGCGGTCCCCCTTAGAGGGGTAGATCAGTGGAACGTAAAGGGCTATTGAAGGATCACCGAGGATTTTAGTCAGTACAAGTCTGACAGTCCTACCCGTCCTGTCCTGGGTGGGAGGATTCATTTTATGATTTTACCACGATAAAAAAAGGGTATACCTCGTAAGCTTCTGAAAATTAAGCATACAAAGTACAAGAACTAACTTAAAAAATAAAAACACTCACCTTAAAAATACTATAATACAAAAACATCATGATGATGCACGGGATATAGAAGGATCCCAACGACGAGTATATAACATAGTCCTTGTTATTGAACAGGCAGTCCCCAGGCCTCCTGTCCAGTGTGTTGTTCAGGCCTAGGACGATGGGGGACCCTATGGCCCCGGACACGAGCCACGCGACCCCGATCATGGACCAGACTCGGGCGTTGCTTTTGTGCTTCGCGTATTTTATTGGTTGTGTCACTGCTATGTATCTGTGGACAAAGAAAGGTATCATTTAATTTACTTTGTTGAAAAAAAGTTTATTCGTTTAGAAATTGCTTCGCGATTGACTGCTGTGCTGTCTATCGCAGAGTCGATTCCCTCACGGAAGGCCTGATATGATTTGATTATTCGAACTCTGTTACCTATGGATGTCCAGTCACGAGCAAAAAGGTAAAGGGAGATTATTTAGTGAGACAGGTAACTCAGTGATAGAGTCTTAAAAGTCTCTCAAAACGTTTCCTGTGCATGCTGTAATGCGAAATGATGAAACTAGTTCACCACTAAAGTGGACAAGATGTAGTGACACATCATTTCGCATTACAGCATGCACAGGTAACGTTTTGAGAGACTTTTATGACTCTATCACTGAGTTACCTGTCTCACCAAATAATCTCCCTTTACCCTAATATGTTTACACAAAGCAGTATTCAAAAGCGATTTTCTGCTACCATATTGATTAAACTTTTGCCTTATCATTAGACTTTCTATTTTGGAAGCCATACTATTACGAAATAGGTCTCATTTCAAAGTTTTCACGAGTAAATTGCGTTTGAATTTTGTTAAGTATATACATGTTATTGCTCGTGACTGTCCATATTATGTGCTTTTTCACACCCGGCGTCAGATCACATCGCGTTCAGCATTTACAGAAATCCCGGACTAATTAAATTTAATGAATTAAGGACGATTAAAAAAAAAGTGAACGTCGATTGACGCAAACCGTGTCGCAATTTGCGTCGCCCAAGGCTGCTAGCTAGTGGACTACGATGCAGAACATTTTCGGAGATGAAACTTGTGTATCTGTAATGCATGTATGTTAACGTTAGCTGCATATTGCATATGCAAGCTTGACAAGCTAACGTGTGCAGCGTAGCCGAGGGGCAGTGCACGATCAATTAGATGGATAACTTTTCACACAAATATTATTCAGCAATATAAGTATAGATACTATGTTAGATCGGAATTGGTAGAGCTGTTTTACGTACTTGCCAGGTAGGAATAATATGGATATTCACGGGGCCCGAGATTCGGGGTGAGAACAAGTTACTGTTGGTAAAGAATTTAATTCTAGTGGCACAGAAAGAGTCAAAAACAGGTGGGTCACTCTAGCGACAGAAACACCTCGCCATTGTTTTCTTTTGTTTTTCTATAATGCGGCGACATTACGCGTTTTGATCCCGTGGAATGTCCATATTAACATCAATGTTTGCTGTCAATGAACTTAAATAGCTCTACCTATTCCGATTAATTATGGTCATGATTTAGGAAAATTTTTAAATCATAGAAATGTTTTGCCTTCAACAAAGTAGTTGGAACCATTGAGTGTAGCGATCAATTTGCTGTTTGAACCAACTTGACAATATCAACCTCTCAAAATTGTATAGTGTGGCTGTGGAGTACTTACCAAAATAACTTGATCAAAGCAAATATACTCGAACTAATATAACTTGACAGGGGTATGATTTTGGAATTGGTTCACATTTCACAGATGTATCAATTAATCTATGATTTGATACAACTTAGTTTAATTTTAACAACAACACTAGCTGTTTCCCGCGGTTAGACCCGCTGCTCGGCACTTATTGGTCGCAGCTTAATGTTTTATAACCTATAGCCTTCCTCGATAAATGTACTATCTAGCACAAAAATATATTTTTTTAATTCGAACTAGTAGTTCCTGAGATGAGCGCGTTCAACCATAAAAACTCTTTACAGTAATACTAGCTGACCCGTGCCCACTTCGTTGGGCGGTGAAATATATACCATGATTATCTTTATAATAATTATTGATATAGATTGCCCCCTACATACAAACAAACAAATTTAGTATAGATAAATATATCATAATAAGTATCAGCTATAAAACATTGAAGCACTGAGATAGGATCCTGAGTTTAATTCTAACAAATTCGTCGGCACTGTTGGCTCATTGGATAAGAGATTATCTGAGTAGATAGAACAAATATTTGTATATTGGTCTATTACGAGTACTTGTTCCGGGTTTTAGTGTTTGTGTTTGTAAGTTTCTATTGAGTGTAGTGTTTGTTAACGGATACACGATACAGTCGAACTTCCTAGTGTGGGGCAAAGTTAAAAGTATTATATAATGCACTAGGGAGCTCCTGAGACACATTATCTGTTACGATGATGGCTTTCTGCTGATTTTGGGCATGACCGATAAATGGATTCAAGAGTGAGGTATGACACAAAGTCTAGGCCAAATTATAGAGAATAGAATAATAATAATATATTAAACGGCGTATATTATGCCGCACGCACGAGATGTGGGCACGCAAAGCTCATGATTGGTGCCCTGAAACAGCGACGCGAGGCCGCGGTAGACCGCGAAGGAGATGGCGGGACGAGCTGGATGTCTTCCTTAAGAATTGGAAAGAGGTGGCGCAAAGTCGCGAACGTTGGAAGGAATGGAGGGAGGCCTTTGCCCAGCAGTGGGACAGTTCAGGCTAATAATAATAATATTAGACGGCATGGTTAGCGCAGTGGCTGAGCGATTTGAATGCTGCGCAGCGTATCGCGGGTTCGATTCCCGTACGGAACAAATATTTATATGACCTACATAGTTGTCCTGGGTCTGGGTGTCTGCGTATTTGAGTTTCTATGTTTGTGAACGCACTCACGACACAGCAGAAATTATTAGTGCGAGGAAAAGTTATCATAAAAAAAAACAGAATGACAGATTAAAAATTAAATGAAAAATCTCGACAACCAACGACGCTCATTCACGAACAAGATGCGTGGATCAGCACAATACAGCTCAACCATTTTGAAGCCATAACTTTACGAAACATCCCTATAACGTTTAAGTATCACTTAAGTTTTACGAGCATCAAAACAAGCTGTTCCCTAAGTCAACATCGTTATCATTAAGTTGGCCAGAAAATGGCTCTTAACCTGCCTTATTAGCGCAATTCAGATCTGCCTTAATCATCATGTTCTGCAGTTTTGGTATAGGGATTTATAAAGCAAAATGGGTACAACTATGATATTATTATAAAAGCTACCGCTGGAGCCGCCCACGACATCGGACGTCGCGAGGCGATTTCTGACCACCGTAGGCGCGGGCATGCGGATGGCGAGTACGAGTAATGAGTGACTCGCCGTCCGATCATGAATCACGCCCGGCTCGTCACTCGTCACCGTGAATTTTAGTCAGTATAAGTAATACAGTCTCTCCCGTCCTGCCCTGGGTAGGAGGACTCATTTGATGATTTTACTACTTAAAAAACATAGTTACAGGATAGGATATCTATACATATAATAAAATAGTAGGAAAGTCAAAACTGTACATTGAATATTTTTTGAAAAGAATACTTGGGGTGTGATCTACAATCGATACCGAAGCCAAAAATACAGTTTTTAGAATTTTTGTCTGTTTGTCTGTTTGTCTGTATGTATGTCCGGGATAAACTCAAAAAGTACTGGACGGATTTGAATGATTTTTTTGTTGTTGTATAGGTATTAAGTCTGGCCAACACATAGGCTATAATTTATCTTGGAAACTTGAACACCTGGTGCAGAACCGCAACGAACCAGCTAAACTATAAGAGATACAAAAATGGTGCGATAGCAAAAATTGTTCCGCGTGATGAGCATTTTCTGCTGAGGGAATAAATTTGAAGATCTGGAACACCTGATGTGGAATTCCAAGAGCCCAGCTACACTATAACATATACAGGAATGACGTTTTAGCAAAGTTGTTCACCCTGATGTACACTTTCTGTTGACATATAAAAATTGGAGATCTGGAATACCTGATGTGGAACACCAAGAGCCCAGCTACACTATAACAAATACAGAAATGACGTTTTTGCAAAGTTGTTCAGCCTGACGAGCACTCTCTGTTGACATACAAAAATTGAAGATCTCTGGAACACCTGATGTGGAACACCAAAAGCCCATCTCAACTATAACATATGTATAGGAATGAAGTCTTAGCAAGAGTTGCTCAGCCTGATAAGCACTCTCTGTTGACGTATAAAAATTGAAGATCTGGAACACCTGTTGTGAAACTCCAAGAGCCCAGCTACACTATAACATGTAAAGGAAAGACGTCTTAGCAAAGTTGTTCAGCCTGATGAGCAGTCTCTGTTGACGTATAAAAATTGAAGAACTGGAACACCTGATGTGGAACACCAAGAGCCCAGCTACACTATTACATATACAGGAATGACGTCTTTGCAAAGTTGTTCAGCCTGACGATCACTCTCTGTTGACATATAAAAACTGAAGATCTGGAACACCTGATGTGGAACACCAAAAGCCCAGCTACACTCTAACATAAATAAAGAAATGACGTTTTAGCAAAGTTGTTCAGCCTGATGAGCAGTCTCTGTTGAGGTATAAAAATTGAAGATCTGGAACACCTGTTGTGAAACTCCAAGAGCCCAGCTACACTATAACATGTAAAGGAAAGACGTCTTAGCAAAGTTGTTCAGCCTGATGAGCAGTCTCTGTTGACGTATAAAAATTGAAGAACTGGAACACCTGATGTGGAACACCAAGAGCCCAGCTACACTATTACATATACAGGAATGACGTCTTTGCAAAGTTGTTCAGCCTGACGATCACTCTCTGTTGACATATAAAAACTGAAGATCTGGAACACCTGATGTGGAACACCAAAAGCCCAGCAGCTACACTATAACATATAAAGGAATGACGTTTTAGCAAAGTTGTTCAGCCTGATGAGGAGTCTCTGTTGACGTATAAAAATTGAAAATCTTGAACACCTGATGTGGAACACTAAGAGCCCAGCATCAAAGGAATGACGTCTTAGCAAAGTTGTTCAGCCTGATGAGCAGTCTCTGTTGTACGTCACTAACAAAGTACGATGCATATTTTTTTTTTGTTTTTTGTTGTTTAAAATCCCATTTGACTAAGACAACACTGCAATACTCAACGTGTTCGTAATCATGAAACTGTGACAAAGCAAAGGTGTTTCAGGATTGTAATGTAGTCGTCTTCCCCTGGAGGCGACGGCCCTCCACCGCGTCTATCGAGGCGCATCGCCAGGAGAATGATCATCTCATCCGCACGCAAAATACGCGCATATGACGTGGAGTTGCGGATACCAGCCCGCTATACAATACAATACAATCGCCAGGATGAATCCCAGGAAAAAGCTCCGGCGCGATCACAGGGCAATATGGAGAGAGTGACTGTCCCGGTGTTCCGGGCACGCCCCAACTAGGGTTGCCAACATTTTTTTGTCGGAATATAGTATTTTTTTTGAAAAAGCCATAAAAAAATATAGTACGCTTCAAAAAAATATGGTATTTTCGTAGGGAAGAATTAAAAATAGACTAAAGTTATATTTTTACTTATTTATTTTTTTAAAACCATATTTTTTTGCACTTCTTCCATATTTTTTATATACGTGTTCGTAAATTGCAGGAAGTTTTTTTATTTTACTAATTTTAGTAATAAAATAGAAACGCAAAATATAAACATTTAGCTATTGAACGGAAATATATTATGTATTAGTACTATATATTTCTTCAAAAGTATATAGTACGGAGACCCTAAATATAGTACAATAGGTACTATATATTATAGTACGGTTGGCAACCCTAGCCCCAACCGCGGTGGTAAGACCCTTCTTTAAGGAGTGGTTGGATAGGCGTCACGGCGTCCCGCCTGACCTACCACATGATGTAGGTCCTCAACGAACACGGAAAGTTTCGGGAGGTAGCAGTGTCGGATAGGGAAGGAAGAATCGCCTGGGTGTCACCACTGCGTGGATCGCCTGGAGGACACGGTGGAGCATACGGTGCAGGACTACCCACTTGGGCAGAGAACCGCCGTGTCCTCACTACGACGATAATCGGTGACCTCTCGTGCTTAGTATTGGTCGAGACCATGATGCTGCGAGGCGAGACAGAATGGGAAGCAGTCGCCTTCTTCTGCGAAGCAGTCATGCTAGCGAAGGAGAAGGCGGGACGCATGAGGGAGAGGACAATGTCCACCTCCAGCCCAGCCGCAGCGGTAGACGCCAATGGCGACAGACGTCGCTACACGATCTCCAGCCACTGTAGGCGCGGACATGCGGGTGGCGAGTAAGAGTGCACGTTGTGTTCCACGTGATGTATTACCACGCTAAAAAAATTGTAATCGTCTGAATGTACCATGTCGAACAAAAAAGCCGTCGAGGCCGTGGACAGAACACTTTGAGACATTCGCCATGATGATAGACCCATGGACAATATCACGGTAGGTACTGTTCTCCGGAAAATTCCGGCAGACACTGCCCGTTGTAAGAATAATTGATAAGTTACGTATTCGGAGTCCCGTCAAGTATAACACTTCAGTAAAATTCTTGGCTATTAGATCGTGCGTTACTAAAAAAATGACCGAACCGCTGCAATACATGAAAACATATTAGCCGAAATTGTTGGGAATGATGTGGTTCACACGTCATACAATAACGTTGTCAATCAGGATGATGCCAGCAACTACCCACTCGAGATTTTAAATTCATTAACTGCCTGTGGTCCTCGAGCTCATAAAATAACCTAAAATTAATAATAATGCTTCTAAGAAATCTAACTCCACCAAAATTGTGCAATGGAACGCGACTAATTTTTTACTGCATTACACAGAAATTTAAGCGAAGCTGAAATTCTCACCGGATGTGGCTCAGGGGAAACTGCATTGATACCGTGAATACCACTCATCTCCAACAATTTCCTTTTCCAGTTCAAACTCACACAATTCCCGGTAGCCGCTTACTTCGCGATGACCATAAATAAGTCCCAAGGACAGACCCTGAAGGAAGCTGATGTCGTCCTAAGGTCCAACTGTTTTTCCCACGGCCAACTATATAACACATGCTCGCCTGTCAGTAATGCTGACCAGCTTTTTATTTTAGCACCCGAGGGAAAAACTACCAATGTCGTATATAAAGTGTTGTGTCTGGAAGTTTTCATTTCATTTGCTTTAAAGTTTGTTATAGATTCTATAACAAACTAAGTGGGACATCAGGTACCCTCACTTTCTCAACGAATTAAAAAAGAGAATATTGGTATAGGTGCCTTAAAACCAAATACAATGCGGACGAAGTCGCGGGCAACAGCTAGTGGAGAATAAGACATGGAGGATATTAACGTTACTGGCATATTGTGGGTACTTTACAAGTACTGTACACATTTGCCTAACCTTTCGGGGAGTAATAGACGAGCGGGATGTTATGTGTCTAAGCATTAGAAAGGGTTCTGCCGTATCACCGTCGTACAAGTTAATCGGGGTACATTGTTGTTGTCACAGGTTAATGGCTGCACTTAAGTAAGCATACGATGTTCCTTTATTTAAAGGTTGTTGTGAGAATAGAGAGGGTTTCGTTTAATGCTGATGGTGACTGTCTTTTTATACACGATTTGATATTTTTTTTACAGTTGTGAATTTCCCTTCGTGACTTACGCAATTTCCTCCCGTTTCCAATTAAAAACTTTCTATTTCGTAAACTACTGCAGTTGCACCAAAAAAAAATACCTGTCTATAGATGAATAAACACCGAAACGACGTATGTGAAAACTAAATTACTGAAACTAGATTTTTATTAATCGAAATTTGGTTAAACGTTGGAAAACATAATTGAAATTTCTGTCGATGAGAAGTAAGATAAAAGTCTTTTAACTAAAATATTGTTTATTTTACATTGACCCAACTCAAAGCGTCTGACCTACATTTTTCATAGTATATCTTAAAATATTACAATATTCTCAGCTGGTCTGGATGAATGGCACCAAATGAGGCGTGCCCTCTGCTATCGCTCGCGACCCACTGGCTTGTACCACCAATGCATATTAGAACGGATTAATTTAGACCCACAATAGGTTCGGAGGGTTATCGCAAGATGGTAATTGGAAGGATTGATCGAATATTGAGGATCAAATTCGAGAGGTAATGCGAGGAGGAAGCAGATAACGTGTTGAAAGCCATCGGTACTTTATGACCAAATTGATTTTTTTTTTTTTTTTTATTATCTTGAATATCTGCAATCAGTCTTATGTACTTTAAACAGATGTGGTAAGTGAAATTTGGCAGTTAGAGTGTGCTCTCCAGCGAGAGCAACTACTCATAGGCGTAACATGTATTTATGCTACTCAAGAGGGTAGAGACAAAATGTCTTTTCTTCTGAGACGTTTTTGATACGAGCGTCTTGTCAACCCAGCGGCAAGTTCATTTGGATGCCTCACCAGCCTTTCCATGTATGTTTTGGTTATGGTCGAGATTTCGTCTTTCACAGAGTTCATGTGTAGTAGGTTGTGTATTTCAGTATTTGTTATGAACCAAGGCCCATTGTATATTGTTCTCAGAATCATATTTTGCATTCGCTGTATGATGGAAATATTAGAGTTGCTACAGCTCCCCCATAGCTGGATGCCGTACATCCAGACAGGCTTTAAAATGGCTTTATATATAAGGAGCTTGTTGTCAATTGATAATTTACTGTTCCGCCCCAATAACCAGTGCAGGTTTTTGTAGCGCAAGTTGAGCTCATCTCTCTTGGTCTTCACGTGCTGCCTCCATGTTAAGCGGCGATCGAGGTATAGTCCTAAGTACCTCACACAATCTTTGTGTGGTAGAAAGTTGTTATTTAGCTTTACTGGAGGACAATTGCCTCTGCGTAGCGTAAAAGTGACCTGTACCGACTTAGACGGGCTGACTGCTATTCGCCACTTTTCGAGCCAGTCTGATATTTTGTCTAGACCTTTTTGCAGGGTTTGTGAAGCAATTGTGGGATCCTGGTTGCTAGTCAATATTGCTGTGTCATCAGCAAATGTAGCTGTTGTCACATTTTCCTCTGCTGGCAAGTCTGATGTGTACAACGTGTACAGAATTGGTCCCAGCACTGATCCTTGAGGGACGCCAGCCTCTATTTCCAATAAGTCCGACGTTGCTTCACCTTCCTTGACTTGAAACAGTCGATTTGTTAGGTAGCTATTCAATAGCTCATAATAGTTGTGAGGAAGGCAAGCTTTTATCTTATACAGTAAGCCCTTGTGCCAAACGCGGTCGAAAGCCTGTTGAATGTCAAGGAAGACTGAGCAACAGAACTCCTTTTCCTCTAGCGATTTCCTAATCCTATCGCACACTCTGTGAACTTGTTCGACTGTGGAATGCTCAGGTCTAAATCCAAATTGGTGACAAGGTATGGTGTTATTTTCTTTTAAGATTGGTTGTAATCTGGAGAGCAGAAGTTTCTCAAAGATTTTCGACAGTACTGGTAACAGGCTAATAGGTCTGTAGGAACTCACCAAATTGGGTGGTTTTCCTGGTTTATGCACCATGAGTATCTGTGAAACCTTCCATTCCTGTGGAAAGTACTGCACTCTAAGAATCCCATTGTAAAGTGTCGTTAAAAACACGATGGCTTTTTTTGGTAATTGCAATAAGATTTCTTTTGTGATTAGATCAAAGCCTGGCGCTTTTCTACTACCGAGGTTTTTTATTGTAGCCCAGACTTCTCTGGTGGTGATGGGCCGCGGCGGAGGTGACATTTGAAGATCTTGACATAGAAATGAGTTTATTTCTTCTTCCGATACATTATTTGTTGCCTCATTAGGACGGAATACAGCTGCCAAATGCTCGGCAAATGTATCGGCTTTTTCTTGAGGTGTTCTTGCCCAACCTTGGTTCCTTCTGAGGGGTGGTACAGCTACCTGGGGTCTAGTATAGTGCTTTGTGAACTTCCAAAGAGAGTAGTTGGTTGAGGCTGAAGGAGTGAGAGATTCAAGCTGAGCTTCTAGGGTGTTATCATGCCAGGTTCGAAGAAGTTCTTTTAGTTCTCTAGCGGCCTTACGGAAATTGTATTTATCTTCATTCAAACCACTTTGGTGCCATATCCGTCGAAGTCTTCTTTTTTCCAGCAATGCTTCTTTTATTGCCAAAGGGTAATCAGAGGATCTAGTTTTGTTTGGATATTCAGGAGTGCTGTTCCAACACGCTTCCTGGATCATATTTGTTATATACTGAGTAGCAGTATCTATATTATCTGGAGTCTTTAATGCTATTTTTAGCTCAATATTGTCGAGAATGTACTCCCTAAAACACTCCCAGTCTGTGTATTTATTGGTTAATGTCGATGGTTTGGCAATTTGAATCAGTCCCGAACTTATTGTTAATAGTACCGGTGTATGATCAGATGATGAATCATAACATGGCTCTGCCTTGAGGTAGTCCTTAGATAAACCTTTGATTATGAAAAAGTCAAGCAGGTCTGGGGTTTTTTGCGGGTCGCTTGGCCAGTATGTAGGTTCAGCAGTGGTAACTGCAGATAAGTTGTTTCCATGAATGCTCAGTTTAAGTTGTCTACCTCGAGTGGTAATTAGCCTCGAACCCCAAGATGTATGCTTCGCATTCCAATCGCCTCCTGCCACAAAGCGGTTACCAAGTGACATAAAGTAGCGTGTAAACATAGTGTCACTAATTTTATGTTTCGGGGGGCAGTAAACAGCTGACACATTCAGATAACCATTTTCTTCTTCCACGCTTATTGTTGTAGCTTGGATGTGGTCAGTTTTATATTCTGGCATTAGATGGTGTTTGATAGTCTTTTTAACTATCACTGCCGTTCCTGCATGTGCCGTCCCATCAGGGTGATTGGTTAGGTAGCATTGGTAGTCTGCAAATGTAACCTTAGAGGCTGAGGTGCAATGTGCTTCGGAAATCAGTAGAATATCTAGTTTTTGCTCCGTCATTAAAAGTTCTACTTCATTTTTATTTGGGGTTAGCCCATTTATGTTGAAGGTTCCAATTCTTAAGGCATACATTTTGTCAGTCTGTCGACGAGTTTAGCCATGAGACTCATTAGAGTACTCATTTGGTGTAAGATAGAGTCAAATTTCTCAGATTGTTGTAGTATTATTTGTTCCAGTGTTATACTTGTGTGCATAGGGTTAGTAGTGTTGTGCCGTAATGACTCTGCATAAGTTGCGAACTTGGTACCAGGCATGGTTTTGTCAGCTTCGCCGACTTGTTCAGTGGAATCATTGGCAACATACTTGTTTGGTGCTTGACGGCGGGGCTCAACTGATGTATATGAGATCTTTTTTGTTCTTCTGGCTAAGATTTCCTTGTATACTGCACAACCTCTATAGTTAGCGGGGTGCGGACCATTGCATAGTGCACACAAAGCAGGTGTTTGGCGATCAAGCTTCTGGCATTCAGATGTCTTGTGCGCCTGCCCACATTTAACGCAACGGTAGGGGCGCATACAATAGTTCTTTGAGTGCCCATATTGTTGGCACCTCTGACATTGTACAATCGTTTTCTTCTTTCTTGGATCCTCAACGATGACTGACTGGTGATAGATATAGCGAAGATCTTTTACCGCTTTGTTATTTGGTCCTGCAGCCAGATTAACAAAAAAAGTTGAAGTAGGTTTCTTCTCAGGCCCGAATTTGGCGTTGATAATTTCTCCAACCACTGTGTTCCCCGTTGCCTCTATTTCCTCTTTAATTATGGATATTGGCGTGGATGGATGGAGGTTTCGGATTACCACTCTAAAGGGTCTCGCGTCCTTTGTGTTGAAAGTATGGCCTATGAGTCCATTTTCGCGAACAAGGGCTATCAGCTTCTTGTAGACCACAACATCTGCGCTGTTTACTCGAAGTTGGTTTCTGTTAACACATTTATATGTAAATTGATCTTTTTCAGCTACTGTTCCCAACAATTCCGTCAGTTTGTTCAGGTCTTCTATTCCATATAATATTATGGGTGGAGGCTTCGTGGGTTTTTTCACTTCTAGATTAGGTTCATTTTCAGTTAGGTCGATTGGTAATTCACTGAACCTGTTGGTTGTTTGGATAGCGTTCAGGGGTGGACTGGATGATATCTTGCGCTTTTTGGGGTAACTATTTATTGGTACTCTTTGCCATGTTGGAGGGCCAGGTAATCTGCGTTCACAAGGTGGATTATCAAGCTTAGTGTTATCGAACTCATCTCTAGGCGGAGCCACCTGAGTTGTGCCACCTACTGATGAGGATCTTGGTCTTGACAAGAACAAGCTCGGATGAAAAGCTTGCTGCACTAATTTCTTATTACTGTTGTTACCAGTAGTATTCACCAACACTGGAGCTTGATCAATTACTCCAGTGTGGTTTTCCGTATCATGATCCATAATTTCTAGGGTAATTTAGATTTTTATGTGGTAACACTGATTTGAGATTGGCAACCCTTTTTTCACTGACATAAATGACATTTTAGAAATTTTGACAAGTGGCCGAGAATATAAATCAAAATGTGGGTAGATGATTTTCACTGGTTGAATTTCTTAAGTTTAAATACGCTTTATTAGAGTTATTATAAAAGGAAAACACTAGATAACAATAGCACAGTTTCTAAAGCACTTGAACTACACTTTTTTACTGTTTTGGGTCACAACATCACGGTTTTAAACATAAATCGTGAAATTAGTTTAGGAATGCGTGTGTCTCTGACAGCCACACAATGACAGGCAAATTGAATTGTGTAAACTTTCTCTCAATTAGGTAATGCTTACACATTCCTTGCATTTAATTTAGTGTGGGTGAACTGGTCAAATCTACTGACTGGGCAAACAAGAGAGTGCGATCATCATAATAAAATGCGATATCATGGCAAGTTTCCTCCGTGGCTCGGAAAGCACGTACAGCCGTTGGTCCCTGCCGTTACTGTTAGTCAATGGGCGTTTTTCCATTAGACGGCACGGCACCGGCACCGGCATCGGCGCCGACGCCGGCGTAGTGCCGGTACGGGGAAGCAAAAATGTATGAACGCCGGGCCGCCGGCGCCGATGCCGGTGCCGGTGGTCTAATGGAAAAACGCCCATTGGCTCGAAAGTCTGAAAACTAGTCTTACCAAAGCATATCGTATTACCTAGTGATTGAGTTGTGGAGGTCAGAATAGGTTCGACAGGGAATCGACCAGAACATAGTTAAACAAGACTAGGCAGATGAGATGAGATTACGATTAGTTTATCTAGCATTAATTGATCTAGCATTGACAGACACCCAAAATAACTTCGTACATTCTTAGGGTCACAGCTCACATATCAATTTGGAGAAAGATCGTCACCGTTTCGCATTGCCGCGCCGTCAAATAGGCGTCAACCTTACGTAAGCAGATAACAAAGTGGAACAGCAACTCCGACACGTCGAATCGGCTACAACTAGGGGACGAGCGACGCTGCGCTTACGGCTCGTTGACCGCTGATTTGTGGAAAAGACGTAAGCGCGGGGACGACGAATTGTAAGCGTAGACCTCTGATTGTCACAACGCGGATCGTGCTTGTCCCGAGGCGAATAATTGTTTACAAATACGTTTATTGTTTCAAAAAGTAATAGGATACAACAATGATACTCTATCACTTAAAAAAGGATTCTCTGTGCTATCAGTGACAGTAGAAATCGAAGTTGGCATAAGTAACAATTATAATTTCCAGTCCGTTTCTACAAAGTTTACATTACGTTACGATTTTAATTATTGTGCTTTTCAGTTTGGAGTTTCGTACAAATAACACTAAACGGCTCCAGCTATACGGTTACGACCCGTTTCCGATTCGATATGTGTGCTGTGACCCTCCTCACCGGGAAACCATAGATCGCTCGCAGGAATCTAATTATCTAAAACACATAGATTTTAATTAACTCATAGGCACGTGTCTGAATAACTTGCAATCTTATGGGCCTTAATTAACTTCAGTAATTAAGACCAGCCTATGGATAGTTGGGAATGGGGACAATGGGCTTACGTGTTGATCGGCTGTCGAAAGGTCACGAGTTCATAGACTGGCTGATGAACTATTCTAAACTTAGGTACAAGAGGACCGCGGGCATACGGACGGCGAGTAATCGGTAACTTGCCGTCCGATCATGGACCATACCCGGGTCGACGCGTCTCCTTAAAGGGCCAATCTGCCGGGGTCGCAGAACTGTGTTATCAGGTGACCCTGGAACGTAAAGGGCTATTGAAGGATCACCGTGGATTTCAGTCAGTACGAGCCTGATAGAACCTCCCGTCCCGCCCTAGATGGGAGGACTCATTTGATGACTATCCACAAAAAAAAAAGACATTTGAAATGTTGAACTTTTAATTTATAAATATGGTTATTTGTAAAGGTTTTTATGTTTGTTTTAATCAAATGATAGTGACATTGTTGAAAGGATCAAAGGAGAGTATTTTCATTGTTTGTAATTAATATAGTTGCGATTTTCTTTGTAACTTTGAAGAAAGGTAGCATTGTTTTAAGTATTTTTTTGTTCTAACGCAACTATTTACTTTATAAATTCGAATGTTTTTACTCGGTTTATAATATTGAATTACTAGATCAATTGTGTGTGTATGTTTTTAACTTGGTTTGCAATATACATATAATGAAAATATACAAAATACAGTACCTATAGGTATATTACGGGCAAACCGCAATCGCGGCGGTAACACCCCTCTTTGAGGAGTGGCTGGATAGGCGTCACGGCGTCCTGACCTACCGCATGACGCAGGTCCTCACCGGACACGGAAAGTTCGGGAGGTTCCTGTGTCTGATGGGGAAGGAAGAGACGCCTGGGTGTCACCACTGCGAGGATCACCCGGAGGACACGGTGGAGCATACGGTGCAGGACTGCCCAGCTTGGGCAGAGCACCGCCGTGTCCTCACGGAAGCGATAGGCGGAAACCTCTCGCGCCCGGCATTGGTCGAGGCCAAGCTGCGGGGCGAGACGGAATAAGAAGCGGTCGCCTCCTTCTGCG
Organism: Agrotis clavis; assembly: GCA_954870645.1. Lineage (NCBI taxonomy): Eukaryota > Metazoa > Arthropoda > Insecta > Lepidoptera > Noctuidae > Agrotis > Agrotis clavis. The sequence continues at coordinate 23,669,658 of OX940930.1, forward strand.
AAGCAGTTATGTTCGCGAAGGAGAAGGCGGGCCGCGAGAGGGAGAGGACAGCGCCCTCCCTCCGCCCCAACCGCAGTGGTAGACGCCCACGGCGTCGGAAGTCGGCACATGATCTCCGACCACCGTAGGCGCGGTGCATGCGGACAGCGAGTAAAGGGCAACTCGCTGTCTGACCATGGACCATGCCCGGGTCGATGGCGCGTCGTGTTCCACGCGCGCCTCAAAGAGCGTCAGCAAAAATGACGGGGCCCCCTCTCAGAGGGCCAAAGCCTGCCGGGGTCGCGGGAAAAATTAACTTCAATTTCCACATTTACTTTACGTCACTAAACCGTGAAAACTCGTGATAGGGCCTTGGTCCTTGTCATATTAAAGCAAGAATTTTTGATGTTAAACAATGGTCAACAAAGGCACTCAATTAGGGTCGAATGAAAAGAAAAATCATAATTTACACACTGATTTCTTGAAAATACAAAAACCTAACCAAACTTGGGATAAAGTGAAACTGTAGAGGTAATTTTAATCATAATAAATATTGTTAAAAAGGGAACCGACTTCAAACACGAAAAAGTGTAAAATAACTTTTCTTTAGGAAGTTGGTGGCTTTGTTTTATTTCATTGACTTATATGCCATCGATTGTACTACCTATCTACATACATAGTAAGAATTATCTATATGAATTTCTTTGCAATTTTCACACACAATATATTTTCTTAATAGATGATAGATGTCCATGGTAACGCAAGTTTTATTTGTTTTTAATCTGAGGTAAAACTGTCAATGTTCTTTCTATGCTATCTGTGTTGTGAAGTGCAATCAAGTGTTACAATGAGCACGTCATTTCAATTAATGAATCAAGCTTCCAACAGTTACACAGACAATTCACATAATTAAATACACAAAGTTAACATTGGTCCTTCGAGCTGGATATGAACTAGACTTATGAACCTGTTGTTTTCTTATTTTGTAAATAATTGTCATGTCATTCAGTGTCGTTTAACCACACATACTGCAATGAAGAAAAAAAGGATCTTTCTCGAAGATACGGATACTGAAGGAATGAACGAAAAGAATGATGAAACAGGGTGATGGACAAAATTGAATGACGAAGAACCGATACTATAAGAGTTTTTCCTTTGATTGAAACGCCTGTCTTGTACCTACTTAGATTTCTGATACAGGAAACTGTTGGTGAGAATTGGTTTAAGATATTATGACGTGGGTATGTTGAATATTAAGGGGTGTGAATATTTTCTTTTTCGTTTTTAAGCTTTTACATAGATTTTATCGCGGGCTCTGAGCGCTACGACCGAATCAAGAAAATCCGTAACAAAAATAAACCTAACACCCCGCATTGTCTAACGTCGTCTCAATTCGGCAGACTTCGGCACGGTGCTTGTTTTTCTTGACGTTACACTTGATTGAAAAATAAGATAAATATTTGATAAAAAATGCTATGCAATAGCTTTACCGCGGCTGTCCCCGAGTGCCACACGTATTGTTATTAATCTTCAATTTTATTCAATTATTTAGATTACTGGTTAAAAATACTTTAATTCTATAGGCCTGTAATGCAGATAAAAGTGAAAATACGTACGAATAACAATATATTATAAAGATACCAAACCAAAACACCTTTTCATAATGCAAATTTACAAAACACTCTAATCTTGCTATCATTATTACAAAAGTAAGTGCAAAAAAATGAGCACCTTTACTTTTCTAACCTCAAACAAAACCGTTAAAACGTGGCTACTTACGGTTTTAAGAGGTACTTAGAATCCTATTTACTACGGCTCGACGCGATAATAAATTGCTTACATAAACCTAGCGTGGTTTACTCGGAACAGATGCCAATAATTAAGGAGTTGCTCGCCAGATGGTGCTGTAATCAACGTTAGTACTTTCAGACTGGGTAACACGATGATGAAACTGAGGTAATACGAAGGTAGAAAGAGATTTATACTGATTTGTATAGATGTTAAGAGAACGCTACACGTCAATAAATATTGTGATAATTATCACGATATCCATTTATTTGGTTTATTCCACTTTGTTTACCTGGGTGATATCACCTGGGTGAACAAAGTGGACAACATTGGTGTCCTCAATTCACCTCGGAAAAATATCACCTGAGTGAAAAGAAGTGACCCAGAAATGGAACGATTAAAATATTGTGGAGGTATTCCTCATTGGGCACCTGGCACCTGAGATTTTTTTGATAGGAACCGTATGTGAAATAGTTAAGGTGCCTTTAGCTCAGGTGCTATTTCAGCGGGTACCAAATGTGGAACTGATCCGTCAATACACTATATATCCTACACGTCAATAAATATCGTGATCCGACAGTATACATTGATGGATTACAATATGGATCTTATGTGTAGCTTACTTTTCTTTCATCAATCGAACGATTACTATATGCTGCGTGTCACGGGTTTTATTCTCGCACGGAACAAATATTTTGTTTTAGGAGTAGGATCTGGGTGTTAGTATATGTGTGTTTCCATATTTTTAAATTACCCATGAGACAGGAAAATTCCTAGAGTGGGTCAACGATTTTATAAGAATCCACCATCGTCGGCATCGATGATAAAAATATTTTTAGGCCCTCTGATTTAACCAGTTCATTTATTAAATTTTGACGTTTTAACCATGCACACATGTTTTTACAATTCACTCTTGACACTGGCAGAATAGTCGACATCGTCTTGACTGGTCATTTGGAAAAAATATAATAGGATAACTAGAGGCCTTACCACGCGATCCAGTTTAGGCTGTGGGAAAGAGACAGAGCTATACAAGTCGTCTAGCGCCATCTCTTTCCCACAGCCAAAACTGGATCGCGTGGTAAGGCCTCAAGTTCACAGAAATGAGTAAACTCAAGAAAAAAGCAAACACAACCTAACTGTTTTAAAATTGAGTTGACTTTCGTTTTCCATGACAATCGGGAAAAGGAAAGAATTCTCTGAGATTATGCAAAGTAGGTGAATGGACGGTAGACTATATTCAAATCGGTTCCCGAAAGGTTTCAGAAATCGGAACGGCTAAAGGTGAGTGTGTGTGTTGAAGTGGAAAGAGGTAGGCAGGGGTTATTATTTATTACTGTTACTGATGCATTCCACTGCTGGGCAAAGACCTCCCAATGACTTCCAACTATTTCGATTTAAGGCTAGTGTGAGCCATTGGTGGTTCATTTTGTCTAGCTCATCCCGCCATATTCTGCGAGGTCTGCCACGACGCCTTTTGGCTTTGTCCGGGCTCCACATAGTGGTTATTTTGGCCCACAGTTCATTGGGCATCCAGTAGACGTGGCCAGCTCAGTCCCACTTCACCTTCGCGGCCATTTTAGCAACGTCTGTGATCTGTGTTTTGGAATGCAGTGTGGTGTTTATTAACCGACATTAAAAAAAGGAGGAGGTTCTCAATTCGTCGGAATATTTTTTTTTATGTATGTTCCCCGATTTCCCGAAGACGCCTGGACCGATTTGGAAAATTTTTCTTTTGTTTGAAAGGGTATACTTCCCAAGTGGTCCCATGATCATCAGGTCAGGATCTGATGATGGGATCCCAGAGAATCCAGAGATCCCAGAGAAATCGAGGGCAACCTTCAAATTTTATAGGCACATAGTACCATTTTCATATATTTTCTAAAGCTGTTCAAGTATTTGCATCTGATAATCATCATCTCAGGTGGATGAGCTGATGATGGAAGGTAAAACTCCTCTAGTAAGGACTCGGCATCGACTGATTTAGTAAATTATGTTTGTGTTCGCATAACTCCGAAACTGCAAGTCCGATTTAAGTAGTTCTTGTTTTGTTGTACTAGGTATCGTTCAACTTAGGGAATACTGCAAGTTTCATCAAAATCAGTTCAGTAGTTTTTGAGATAAGGTTTGAATGAAAGAGATGTTAACGATGTTATTACCGGTGGCTACGGATTAAAAAATTCTCGTGCACATGTAAGAAAATGATGTATTTGACAAGAATTGTGGTTAAATATTTAAACTAAAAAGAGTAAAATAAAAACTTTTTCAAAAAAAATTGAACCGCCTTCAAAAACAACCACAAAAAAGGGTAAAATAACCTACAAAACTTTTCTTTCGGAAGTCGGTGGCAAAAAACACAATGAAATTAATAATAAAAAAAAGTCACCGACTTCCGAAAGAAAAGTTTTGTAGGTAGGGTAGGGTATTTTACCCTTTTTTGTGGTTGTTTTTGAAGGCGGTTACCTTTTTTTTTGAAATGTTTTTTAGGTATTTATATTTCTACGTGACCACAGTAACAACAAATGTCGTTTATAGGTGCAGATAGACTTCAGTAGTCACTTGTAATAGAACAGCCTTTGCCGTTTAAAATGATGTGGAACTGAACAACAAAAAACTTTTTCTAAAAAAAATGTGACCGCCTTCAAAAACAACCACAAAAAAGGGTAAAATAACCTACAAAACTTTTCTTTCGGAAGTCGGTGACTTTTTTTATTAATTTCATTGTCTCTTTTGCCACCGACTTCCGAAAGAAAAGTTTTGTAGGTTATTTTACCCTTTTTTGTGGTTGTTTTTGAAGGCGGTCACATTTTTTTTAGAAAGTTTTTATTTTACTCTTTTTAGTTTAAATATTCAACCAAAATTCTTGTCAAATACATCATTTTCTTACATGTGCACTAGAATTTTGTAATCCGTAGCACCGGTAATAACATCGTTAACATCTCTTTAATTCATTCCCTATCTCAAAAACTACTGAACCGATTTTGATGAAATTTGCAGTATTCCCTAAGTTGAACGATACCTAGTACAACAAAAAAAGAATTACTTAAATCGGACTTGTAGTTCCGGAGATATGCGAACACAAACATAGTTTTCATACTTGAGGAGTTGTACCTTTCAAGTTCCATCATCAGCTCAGGTACATGAGATGATGATTTCCATACGCAAATACTTGAATTACATCATAAGATTTGCGAAAAACTATGTGTCAGCCAATAAAATTTGAGGGTTGCCCTCGATTTCTCCAAGATCCAATCATCAGATCCTGAAATGGTGACAATGGGACCACACGGGAAGCACCAGCTTTCGAATAAAAAATGAATCATGAAAATCGGTTCACCCAGTCGCAAGTTAAGAGGTAACAAACATAAAAAAAAAAAATACAGTCGAATTGATAACCTCCTCCTTTTTTTGAAGTCGGTTAAAAAGAGCGGAGCATAAGCTAAACATCAAATACCAATTATAATTAACAATGTAAGAAAATAGCTGAGTAACACAATGTGAGTAACAGAGAACATCGACGGTCCAGACCGGTTCCAAGAAAAATATCACCTTAATGGAGTTTGTTAGCTTTCAGAGTTTCCTAGTATTCAGACTTTTCTTGTATACCGTTAATTTGATATTAACTGCTGAAATTTGTTTATCAGACAATAAAAGCGGTTCCGCACTGCATCCGTGTAAATAAGAATACCTATAAAAAAAACTCGGTCCAATAATATTTTTTGCACTGCATTTTATTCGGTTCCGTGAAAATACAGGAACTTGATGGATATTGTTGTCGCTGTGATTAAAGCTCTGATAAAAAATATAAATAGTTTAATGGTTACTTCGGAACGTTATTTTCACGGATTTAGTGCGGAATCGCTCTTAAGAGCCAGTTCACAAAATTCGAACGCTCGAGTTTAGGTAAGAGACGGGAGCAATGTTCATGTGTGCGTAGCTATTCACACATACACAACGCAACCAGTGTAGCGCTAGTGTTGAGACGGACTAAACAATCTTGAGCCGATATAATCGTAATGCATTTTGGTTACATTTCTGAAAAAGTTTTTTTTTGTTTATTCAGTCTATTAGACTGTTAAATGGTATAGAACGGAAAGCATCTCGCACGCTGATTGGTTGAACGACATGTGCCTGGCGGCGGCGCCGCCATAATTATTTGTTAGATAATTCGTTTGATGTCGAATGTTAACAAACTGTTCTGGTGATTTTAATTAAATTTTGTGTTAAAAATAACCTGTGAGTTAAAGTTAGTTATATTTTATTGTTGTGGAAGTAAAACTGAATCTGCGATTAACCGAAGTGAAGTTTGAACAATAGTCAGATAACTTTTATCTGAAGAATAAAAATGGCGGTTCGACAGCTTATCTATAGAAAATATGTCAAACCGCTATTTTCATTCCTCAGATAAAAGTTGTCTGACTATTATAAATCAGCCCTTAGTCATCGAATATAACCTAAATTTAATATATTTTCCGTGTTTTCATATTTTTTATGAATGTGAACCTTAAACATCTACTACAAGAACACAGAACGAGCTACTGTAAGAAGTTCTGAGTGCCGCGTAAAAGAAGAGTTGCGTTTATTTCTATAAAATCACGAGTGTATTGCGTTGTGTAGGTATATGGCTGTTTGAAGTCGGCTTCATCATAACCGGAGATTTTGTTATTTAAACTCCCTGCTTATTTTGAAAGGTAAGAGTGATTTTTATCAATATCGCATTCTATATCCGCATGACCGTTTAATAAATTCGTAAATAATTTGTAAAAAATACCAACATGGTTTCTGCTACAATTTCTCATAATAGGCGTCTTTTCATAGTTTTCGTCTTCGAGGGTTTTGAATCCGATAGTGCTGACAAAATGTAAATCCAAGATGGCGGCTGCAAAAAATATCGAGGTTTCCGTCATGGGTGTCGTTTTCATGGTTTTCGAGGGTGTTGAAACCGATGGTGCAGTCAAAATGTAAATCCAAGATGGCGGCTGCATAAATTATCGAGGTTTTCGTCATGGGTGTCGTTTTCATGGTTTTCGAGGGTGTTGAAACCGATGGTGCAGTCAAAATGTAAATCCAAGATGGCGGCTGCATAAATTGTCGAGGTTTTCGTCATGGATGTCGTTTTCATAGTTTTCGAGGGTGTTGAAACCGATGGTGCAGTCAAAATGTAAATCCAATATGACGGCTGCAAAAATTATCGAGGTTTTCGTCATGGGTGTCGTTTTCATGGTTTTCGAGGGTGTTGAAACCGATGTTGCAGTCAAAATGTAAATCGAAGATGGCGGCAGCATTAATTATCGATGTTTTCGTCATGGGTGTCGTTTTCATGGTTTTCGAGGGTGTTGAAACCGATGTTGCAGTCAAAATGTAAATCCAAGATGGCGGCTGCATAAATTATCGATGTTTTCGTCATGGGTGTCGTTTTCATGGTTTTCGAGGGTGTTGAAACCGATGTTGCAGTCAAAATGTAAATCCAAGATGGCGGCTGCATAAATTATCGAGGTTTTCGTCATGGGTGTCGTTTTCATGGTTTTCGAGGGTGTTGAAACCGATGGTGCAGTCAAAATGTAAATCCAAGATGGCGGCTGCAAAACATATCGAGGTTTTCGTCATGGGTGTCGTTTTCATGGTTTCCGAGGGTGTTGAAACCGATGGTGCAGTCAAAATATGGATAGTATGGAAACTAGGCCTAATTGTAGAAATAAATACCTACGCTCTCAACTGCAGCGTTAGGGTTGTCACGAGCGCGGAGAATGGAACATAATTATGTGGCGCTGATGCTTGATTAACCCGGTGGCTGCGCACCGTACTATGCGTTTCAACTAAGTATAAGATGACCTAGGCACCATATTGTAACTGCAATTGTGTTAACGAAAAATACTTTGCGAAAATTACTTTTCAATACTTAATATTTATCTTATTCATGTTATTTTCATGTGATTTTTGTTATTTGACATCTGGGATTTCTATTTTGATAGCAATATCGGTTTCAACACCCTCAAAAACCATGAAAACGACATCCATGATGAAAACCTCGATAATTTTGGCAGCCGCCATCTTGGATTTACATTCAGACTGCACCATCAGTTTCAACAACCTCGAAAACCGTGAAAACGACACCCATGACGAAAACCTCGGTAATTTATGCAGCTGCCATCTTGGATTTACATTTTGACTGCACCATCGGTTTCAACACCCTCGAAAACCATGAAAACGACACCCATGACGAAAACTTCGATAATTTATGCAGCCGCCATCTTGGATTTACATTTTGACTGCACCATCGGTTTCAACACCCTCGAAAACCATGAAAACGACACCCATGACGAAAACTTCGATAATTTATGCAGCCGCCATCTTGGATTTACATTTTGACTGCACCATCGGTTTCAATACCCTCGATAACCATGAAAACGACACCCATGACGAAAACCTCGATAATTTATGCAGCCGCCATCTTGGATTTACATTTTGACTGCACCATCGGTTTCAACACCCTCGAAAACCATGAAAACGACACCCATGACGAAAACCTCGATATTTTTGCAGCCGCCATCTTGGATTTACATTTTGACAGCACTATCGGATTCAAAACCCTCGAAGACGAAAACTATAAAAAGACGCCTATTATGAGAAATTGTAGCAGAAACCATGTTGGTTTTTTTTACAAATTATTTACGAATTTATTAAACGGTCACGCGGATATAGAATTCGATATTGATAAAAATCATTCTTACCTTTCAAAATAAGCAGGGAGTTTAAAAAACAAAATCTCCGGTTATGATGAAGCCGAGTTCAAACAGCCATAATTATACGTAACATAAATTAACGCAACTCGTCTTTACGCGGCACTCAGAACTGACAGCACTGCGATGTCCGCTTAGAAGCCTCGTAGATGCGCGTGTTTGTGTGAGTGCACCGTTTCGAACGTTAGTACGTAATTTCCGTACTATCCATATTTTTACAGTGCTACGGGGCAAAGAAGAGCCACTCAAAGCGTGGGAGCGTATCTTTGCAAGTTACAACCACGATCTATACACGTCATGTAAATATATCCCATAAATAATATACGCCACCACGTTTTGAGTGGCCCCTCTCTCAGCCCCGTAGGGTTATTTTCTTTTTTTTTTTAAGAAAATTAAAAACGTGGGTTTTTCATATTTCTGACAGCAAACCCTTTCATTTGATACCCATATCACGGGGGTGCATTTCAAACAGCCAATCCGCCATCTTAGATGTCCGCCATGTTGGATTTAAGACACGTGACTATTTTTTTCGTATTCCTGTCAGCAAACTCTTTCATTTAATACCCATATCATGGGGGTACCTTTCAAATAGCCAATCCGCCATCTTGGATGTCCGCCATGTTGGATTTAAGACACGTGACTATTTTTTTCATATTACTGACAGCAACCCTTTCATTTGATACCCATATCATGGGGATGCATTTCAAATAGCCAATCCGCCATCTTGGATGTCCGCCATGTTGGATTTAAGACACGTGACTATTTTTTTCATATTACTGACAGCAACCCTTTCATTTGATACCCATATCATGGGGATGCATTTCAAATAGCCAATCCGCCATCTTGGATGTCCGCCATGCTGGATTTCAGGTACGTGACTATTTTTATCATATTCCTGACAGCAAACCCTTTCATTTGATACCCATATCATGGGGATGCATTTCAAATAGCCAATCCGCCATCTTGGATGTCCGCCATGTTGGATTTAAGACACGTGACTATTTTTTTCATATTACTGACAGCAACCCTTTCATTTGATACCCATATCATGGGGATGCATTTCAAATAGCCAATCCGCCATCTTGGATGTCCGCCATGCTGGATTTCAGGTACGTGACTATTTTTATCATATTCCTGACAGCAAACCCTTTCATTTGATACCCATATCATGGGGATGCATTTCAAATAGCCAATCCGCCATCTTGGATGTCCGCCATGTTGGATTTAAGACACGTGACTATTTTTTTCATATTCCTGACAGCAAACCCTTTCATTTGATACCCATATCATGGGGGTGGATTTCAAACAGCCCGACCGCGATCTTGGGGAGGCCGCCATATTGGATTTCTCACCACTCTTGCGCCCCATTGCAAAAACTAATAAAACAAAAACGGATGGCTAATTAATGCACAAATTCTACAAACTACTATTATAATTATAATAATACTTTAGTTTGATAAAGTAACGAAAATCTTACCTTATGAAAAAAATATGGAGAGAATCAAAATGTGGCAGTCGTAGTATAATATTCCGTTCACGATACGTACGCTCTATAATCAGGACGAGGAAAAAAGTGATACAGGTCCTACGTCGACGGGCGCTGGAGCCGTACTGATCGCAGCCCGGTTATGTTTCGTAATTTATACTAGTTTAGAGTGATTTTAAAAACGATAGTATGTTTAATTACATGAAGGGATTTTAATGAAATTTAGAACTTAGTTTAGTCTGTAAACATAGTTTATATTTACATCGTTTTTTTAATGTAATTACGCTTTGTTCGAACCAAAAATGGCGATAAAACAGCGATATAAAACGTAAAAATTGACCTCAGAATTTATTTTTTTACCAATTTGTGTTATTAAAAATATAAATTCTACTACGCAGTTTGACGACAAAAACGTATGTCTGATGATTTGTGTATTTTTTTTGGTTAAAATTACGAATATTAATGGTAGATGTAGGAGTCGCAAATCGACTCTGCGTTGATTTTTCAGTAAACTACTTGTCGGAGATTAATTACCACAAAGTTAATAAAAGAGTTTTTTGAAATATGTTACGTCAAATTACAACACGAAAGACTGGTCTTTCTTTTACAGGTATTCAAAAATGTTGGAGTATTACTTAATATGGTAAATTAGACGACCATAATTTTAGTTCTACGCGCAAATGGGTAAAAGGCCTCTTTCTAACAGTCAGCCAGGGGTGGTATATTTACTTGAAAGGAAATCCTCCATGGATTATTTCCCATAGTTCTTACATTATAGAATGACCAGATTCCTAACAGCCCACTGAGAAATGAAGCCGAAATCACGGGAGCAAAATTACGCCCGTCATTGGATCCCTGCACAGCTTCACCATTATCGTTATCATTATTGTGGTAAAATCGTCAAATGAGTCCTCCCACCCAGGGCAGGGCGGGAGGGACTGTCAGACTTGTACTGGTGTCCTTCAGTAGCCCCTTATGTTCCGGGGTCACGGTGATGAGATAAGTTCTGCGACCCTAGCAGGCTTCGACCCTCTAGAGCGCGCGTGGAACACAACGCGCCGTCGACCCGGGCATGGTCCATGGTAGGTCAGCGAGTCGCCCATTATCGCCGCCCGCATGCCCATTATCGTGGTCGCATAGTTTAAATTCTATTTGCTTCTGTTTATTATTAAATAAAGCAACTTAGATTATAAAATGTCCGGATTCCGTGTTCGAAACAAAACGTTACGTTATTAGTGAAGCCACTTTTTTATTAATGTGTGAGTAAGCGCTACGCACACATTTTAATCATTTCCTTGGAGATATTCACTAGTTTTACGTAGGAATCGAATGACGGGGGTAATTTTTCTTCCGTGTTTTTGGGCTTCAATTCTCTGTGGCCTACTAAGAATCTGGACATTCTATAATAATGTATAATCTAAGATTGTCGTGTTCACATAGAAGCAACGACGATATAATACTAGACTCCTAATAACAGGCGACCGATGTCTGTCAACACATTAGGCAAAAAAGTCTTATATCCGTCTCATTTCGACCAATCCTGTGAGCCGTAAACATACGTTGAGACAGAACAGACCTTGAGTTAGCCAATCACAACGCAGTACCCCGTCCCCCTCGCTTACGTAGTACCTCAGCGAGTTGCCAGAATAATTTTGTTCGTTAGATCGTGCATGCGGAGTCTAGTATTATATAGTCGTTGCATAGAAGCGATTGCAATTCGACCAATTCCAACTACAAGTAAAAATCAACCTTACCACTACGACATAATGACATAAAACACGTTGTTATCTACGGGTAAATGAAAAACAAAACACGGTCGCCCCAACGGCGCGCGGCGGCGGCGACGACGTCAAGTCAATCGAATTGTATCATTATTTCTTAGTAGCAAGGTTGATTTTCATTTGTAGTTTTAATCGCGTCGCATCGCGCCATGGGTAAAGTCCCTAAGGCTTTCTTGACATAAATACTTGAATTTAAATCATTCTTCATCATAATATGCCAAGCACAACGACTATACATTACTAGACTACGCATTGCACGATCTAACGAACAAAACTATTCTGCCAACTCGCTGAGGTACTACGTAAGCGAGGGGGACGGGGTACTGCGTTGTGATTGGCTAACTCAAGGTCTGTTCTGTCTCAACGTATGTTTACGGCTCACAGGATTGGTCGAAATGAGACGGATATAAGACTTTTTTGCCTAATGTGTTGGCAGACATCGGTCGCCTGTCATTAGGAGTCTAGTATTATATCGTCGTTGGCCAAGCATGAATAACTTAACATAAACAAGATATCTTTTAGGAGCTAGTGTTAAATTATTCCTACATTTTTCTCGACAAACACTTTGTTTTTCTCACAAAGAAAATAAATGACGTTGGAAATGTGTTCTTTCATTGTTTTACGCAAAGTGGCGTTAAAACGTTCCCTTTGAAACTTGTAGTAAATCATTATGTTTAAAAGGTTGTTATCCCTTACGTTTTTTCTTTTCATAGCCTGTCCTATGCCATTGCTGGACAAAAGCCTCCACCAATTTCCTCATACTTTCCCTTATGTTCTAGCCCTTTACGTTCCAGGTTCACCGACCTGTTAAGACAGTCTCGCGACCTGACACATTGGCGAAAGTACAATATGAATTAAAATTAAGTTTATAAAACATTGCGCCTGCAACAATAGTTATAACAAAAAACCTTCCTCTTGAATCATCACTCGGTAAAAAGCGGCAATGAAATCCATTGCGCAGCTTTAAAGATCTAAGCATACATAGAGACAAACAGACAGCGGGAAGCGACTTCCTTTTAAGCCTGCTCTACACTACTCGCGAAGTTTTCTCGACGAAGTGCTAGTCGAAGTTGATCGAAGTCCCGAAGTATGTGACTACACACTCATGCAACTTCGCGAAGAGCTCATTGAGCCCTTTGACTCGGCCGCAAAAACCGACAACAAATGGATGTCGCCCGAAGCGAGCCGAAGTTGCACGAAGCGAAGCGAAGTGCCCTTCTCATCATCATCAGCCTATAATATTCCCACTGCTGGGACACCGGCCTCCTCTCTGTGAGATGGAGTGGGCCATAAGGGCTACACCACATCTGGCAGCACGGAATCGCCTTTTTCCGTCGCCCTTTCTCTTTCTGTCGCTTAGAACTGCCATTTGCTAGACCGAGACAGAATGCATAATGCGATAGCACGCGGCGGAATCCGTCAGGCGGCCGGCTGCTGTCGCATTGTCTCGTTCTAGCAAATGGCAGTTCTAAGCGACAGAAAGAGAAAGGTCAACGGAAAAAAGCTGGTTCCGTGCTGCCAGATATGGTTCAACCCTAATCCACCACGCGAGCCCAGTGCGGATTAGTGGATGTCACATGTCTTCGAATGTTTGGTTCTAGGACATGTTGGTTTCCTCACGATGTTTTCCTTCACCGTTTTGAGAGCAGTGGTGATAAAATAAATTACACAAAGAAATGCGCCTGGGGGGGTTCGAACCCACGACCTATAACTCGTAAGTCGGGACCGATACCACTGAACCACCACTGCTCTTCAGTGCCCTTCTACACTACCGTGTTCGGTCAACTTCGACCAACTTCGCGAGTAGTGTAGAGCAGGCTTTATGTAGTGACGGTTCATGACCCGTTTAGAAAATGTAATAAAAATAATAGAAAGAGACTCACCTGTCCACAGAGATGGCGACTAAGTTGAATATGCTAGAGGTTGAGCAGATGACGTCGATCGCGATGTAGCAGTCGCACACTACCGGCGGCAGGCCCCACACGCCCGCGTTGAACTGGAACCATTAAAATAATACTGTTAAAACAAGTTATAATACTAATAATTCACTGTTTGTCATGAATCGTAATACACACATCAAAAGTGTCTAGGGATCAAGCATTTTTATGCGGATTTCTTGAGATTGAGATGTGGCTTTGTAATAAATTTATGATTTTATAAATTTATATGGATCCTTTTTGGTGCATTTCATAATTTGAATCAGGAACTGTAAATCAAATTCGAGTAAAAGATGAAAATCAGCTGTCAATATTTTCCCTATAAAAACATACAACGCATTGAAGACATTATTAGTGCTACTGTTTCCCTACTACTGATTAAAACCAACGTTATTATGGAGCGGCGACGTCATTTAAGCAGGGAAGAAATGCTCAGAGCCGTGGGAATGATAGAAGCTGGTTCCCGGCAACGTACTGTGGCTTTAGCTCTGAATACAAGTCAGAGTGTTATCAGTCGACTTTGGACACGTTACCGAAGCACTGGTACCGTGGCTGAGCGCCATGGAGGACGGTATCGCTGCACCACACGGAGACAAGACCGATACATTCAAATCTTAACTCGAAGAGCTCCAACAATAACCGCCATGATGTTAGCCGTGAGGCTTCATCACTCTTCAGGGAACTTAATTAGCGACCAAACAGTCAGAAACCGCTTGCATGAAGTGAACCTTCATTCCCGAAGACCGCTACGGGTACCACCTGTAGCAATGCACAATCGTAGGATTCGATAGAATCAATGGGCTCTTGAACACAGAAATTGGGCAGAAGAACAATGGCGTTTCGTGTGCTTTTCTGATGAGTCTCGTTTTGGTATGAGACCGGATACAAGACGTATACGACACTGGAGAACCCCTGGACGCCAACAGCGATTAAAATCCTGCCAGGAAGTCCATCCTTATAGTGGTGGAACCATCATGGTATGGGCGTGTATTTGGATCGGCGGAAGAACTGAGTTGATTTGGATCAGAGGCAACCTCAACGCTCAAATTTATGCTGAGACGATTGTATCAGACGTCATCGTTCCTCTACAAGTGCAAATCGGTCCCTTATTTCAGTTAATGCATGATAATGCACGACCGCACACCGCAAGAGTTGTAAGACAGACTCTCGCCGCAGCTAACATCAATGTCCCGCCCTGGCCTGCTCATTCGCCAGACTTGAACCCGATTGAGCATGCATGGGATATGATACAGAGAAGAGCTCTGCCGAATATGGAGGGTATCCAGTCGCAAGAAGACCTTTATTTGTTGTTGCAACGAACATGGGCGGCCATTCCACAGCGTGATTTGGATGAACTCATTTTGAGTATGCCAAACCGATGTTCTTGTGTTGTTAGTGTTCGCGGTAGAAACACGGATTATTAATTGTTTAAGTTTTTTTTTTTTTTTTTTTTTTTTTAATTAGCCATTTATGTCCCACTGCTGGGCAAAGGCCTCCCCCATATCCTTCCAAGTGCTCTTTACTAGTGCCACTTCGGACCAGCCATCGAGGTACGCATCTAGATCGTCCTGCCATCTCTTTTTGGGCCGGCCTCGGCGGCGTCGTCCATTCTCAGGCACCCATTGAGTGCATATTTTACCCAATAAAATTTTAAAGAAAACTGTTATTTCAGTCTTTTTTTCGAACTTTAATGTTAGTGGTTCAAATGTCAAAAATCCCTTTATTAGGAAAATGGCAAATTTCTTTATGAATGCAAAGGTGACTTGGTTTATCGTTACTGTGACAAACGATAACACTTTATTTGATGAATCCTTAAAGAACATTTTAATTAATATCAATCAGGAGAAAAGTTATTGCAAAAATATATGTTGATCCCTAGACACTTTTGATGTGTGTAGTTGGACAGTTGTTTTCACAAATGACGTATTTCTCTCTCTCTCTCTCTCTCAACATCTTTTTTGAAGACCTGCTCCATCCATAGATACCCCAGAGTATAACAGTATAAAAGTATGGGGTAGACTTAAATAGTTTTTTTATGTTACAGAATATAATTATCTATTATCCAAGTTTCAACAGTATAACAGTTCTTATACATATGTAGATTCGGAAAAAAAATGGCTGTGACATACGGACGGACAGACGCACAGACATGACGAATCCGTAAGGGTTCCGTTTTTTGCCGTTTGGCAACGGAACCCTAAAACAGAAACTTTTTTCTCAAGAGAAAAAACAAAAAAAACTACAACACAACCGAAATTGTTCATTTATGGCTACAAAGTTCAAGACTAACTAAAATAATTTTTGCCTTTTCTAAAGGAATTGATACATTATGTACCAGTCTGTGTCAATTAGCTGAATAGAATTCATTAGGTCCGTATAATAGGCGCCTTACAATGGGGCTAAGGCTAGGTGACGGGCTGAGACTCGAACTCCGCTCCATTGTCAACGAAACCTATTCCAAGATACCTTTGTGGCTTTAATGGAAAGACGGGATCACTTAAAATCTTTGATGGAATTTGAACTACGTATATTGGTTTATCTTTACTAATATTATTATAAGTAAAAATGCGCTATTTAGCACTTTCAACTACAATGTTCCCACTGCTGGGACACAGGCCTCATCTCATTAAAAAGTTTCAAAAATTACCCTTCAACTTCATATTTAAATATTTTGCTTCTGTACCCTTATAACCAGTACCCTTAGCACGAGTTTTCACTCTTGTACTTTACAGCGTCTTTCCAGTGTTACAGCGTTTCTTGTATGAAAAAATGGAACAGCGCCTCTGGTGTGCGCAGAGGCGGATTATCCTTAAGGCAAACTAGGCATGTGCCTAGGGGCGCGAAGGTACAAAGGGGCGCGCGGGCGGAATTGTAAAATAAAGAAAAAAAACACACCTACAATATAGCATAAAATGTATCCTGTTCAATAATTTAATTCATACGACTGGCGTGTAAAGCCGGATATTATAAGGTGTGTAAGAAATTTTATAATTTTCGAGTTTTCATGCCAGTCGTACCTTAAAGCTTTAAAATATTGCAAACGGAATTCGTACGATGTGTTCGACAACATCGATCTCATGTAAACTCATGCTCTTTTTTCTTTGGCCCCCATCTCACCGGTTTTGCCCTGGGATCTGGAGGCGTTGGCCCTCCTGGGTGTCTATCAGTGGCGCACGGAGGCGCATCGCCGGGGTAAATCCCCGCTGCCTCAACACGTCGAGGCGTGGCGGGAAGAGCTCCGGCGCGATTTCAGGGCAGTATGGAGGGAACGACTGTCGTAATAGAGCTCCGGGCACGCCGCAATCGCGGCGGTAAGACCCCTCTTTATAGGCCCCACGGCGTCCTGACCTACCGCATGACGCAGGTCCTCACCGGACACGGATGTTTCGGGAGGTACCTGTGTCTGATAAGGAAGGAGGAAACGTCTGGGTATCACCACTGCGAGAATCACCCGGAGGACACAGCATTGGTCGGGGCCATGCTGCGGGGCGAGACGGAGTGGGAAGCGGTCGCCTCCTTCTGCGGAGCAGTTATGCTCGCGAAGGAGGTGGCGGGACGCGCGAGGGAGAGGGCAGCGTCCACATCTCACCCACGCCGCAGTCGTAGACGCCCAAGGCGACGGACGTCACGAGAGTCGCGAGACTCGCTGTCCAACCATGGACCATGGCCGGGTCGACGACAGCGCGTTGTGTTCCACGCGCGCCTCAAAAATTGTCAGCACAATGACGGGGGCCCCCCTTTAGAGGGCCAAAGCCTGCCGGGGTTGCGGGACACGAATTCCGCGACTCCGATCCCCAAAGCGTTACTGAAGGACACCGTGGATTTTAGTCAGTACGAGTCTGACAGTCCCTCCCGCTCTGCCCGGGGTGGGAGGACTCATTTGATGATTTTACCACGTAAAAAAAAGGTACATCGGTTTTGGTCAAACTATAGCACGGGGGCGCCGATGAGATGCTTGCCTACGGCGCTCTCAACGTTTAATCCGCCTCTGGGTGTGCGAAGAAGGAACTAATTTTTTCCTTGAAAATTGTCAATTTGAAAATGTCTAAGTTCCAGTTTACTTTACGTCAGAATAACTGAAAACTCATGTTAAGGAATAATACTTCTGGAATGTACTATTATTGAGAGCCTTACAATGTGTTGTTCTTTCGAGTCATGTCGCGGGCCAAAACTAGTTTGTTCACAAGTAATCGCCAACTTTGAAATAACGTTCTTTCGTTCATATCTTTGGGAGTTTCTATAACAAAGTACCTAGACAGTGTATTCTTTCCATAATGCCTAAGAAAGTGGTCTTCGGATTCAAAAACTTTTAGAATGTCTACAACAACGTCTAATGGAATGAGTTTATAAAACTACTACTTTTACTTACTAAAATTAACGTTTATTACTTACTTGGGGACAGTTTTTTTATAAATGGTGTTTTTTTTGCGTCCCCCAGTCTAGGAATTTCTCCAGTATATTGGACGTTTACAAACATATAAAGTTACATACACAAACGCGGAAAAATATACTTGTAGAAATACAAATAGTGCTCAATGCAGGAAGCGAACCTGCGACACGCAGGCAAGCAGTCCAATCGCTCAGCCACTTCACTAATCGTGCCGTCTAAGTTAAACTGTTATTAAAATCACATTGTTTAACAATTGGTTAAAAATTAATAGTATTTAACAAATACATAGTTTAACTCATCATCAAAAAACGCGGTCTTAGTTATGCAAAGAGCAAGCATCCTACAGGTAATGAAGACCCGTTTCTTTTCAGCGAGGAAATAACTTTTTACCTATAAAGGACTAAGTGAACAGCCTAGCCAAAATATTCTAGCTCAAGGTCACAATACATTGAAAGTTATTCCTGGCCTCAAAACATAATATTGTTGGATCAAAGTACGGACTTACGAAAAGTTAACCCCTCATTGTCAAGATTACAAGACCTTTATCCGGATTATAAGAAATAAGAAAGAAAATGTTCTTTCTGTGTCACGGTCAAGGTCAAGGTCAACATTGGATAAATAGTTGGCATGACTTTGGTCGACTAGTTGGTTGTATCGGCTGGTTTGAGGTGGCACGAAATTGAAGCGCTTGGAAATACTTGGGGGAAGCTCGTGGCCAGAATTGAGATATCATGGTCAAGAAGAAACATAGCTTTCATGGGCTAAAAAATGTAATTAATCCGAAAGTTGGATTATAAAAAACATTTGAATCGTATTTTTCTTTCGTTACGTTATCCAAAATTGACGAAGATACAAATATTTTATTTATCACACGAACGTTATACCTAGTGGTTTTTCTCAGTACAGCAACAGTTAAGTAGACAGAGGACACTTTTACCATCTACAAATATGAACATAATGACCTAGAGTGTCAGGTTTCACAGTTATACGTCGAAGTATAAGTTTTTGGTTTTTAATCAAAAACTGAATCTTGGATAAACAACTTTTTAGAATTTTTTCGCCCTGCTGGTATGCATTTTGAATTAAGACGACAATATTACATAATGTGGCATTCAAGTATCTAGGTATACTTAGTACCTATTAATTCGTTAAAAACTAGTTAGAATTGCTTTTGAATCATTTTAGACTATTATTAACGTTCCCATCTCATGTGGTTGGAACTAAGTACATAACTCACGAGCCTCACATTTCTATTCATTATTTTCACAACTATATTCTGTTCACATTCGCAAGCCCCAAGTTATATTCAACCACAAATTGTGAAGTGTCTCTCTACCGAGGCCTATATTCAGCACACAGGTCCCCGGTTGGTAGTCTTTCATACAATTTACGACTTAGGCTGCTTTTCCAGTAAAAGCAGTTCTTAGGTACGATTTTCTTTCGTGTTTCTTCTATTTCGTGGGTGTGTTTCAAAATTTTAAACCGCTATACTAACAGTCAGTCAATCTTTAGACTCAAATACATAAACAGCCCGACCCGTCGATTGTACTTGTAGGTCATACAAAATATTTTTTGATGGAGGAATATTCTTTTTTATAGTCTGATATGCTCAGTATCCCCTGACTGAAAAAAAAAGGAGTTAGAACCGTTGCCAGACAACGGCAGCGCAGCAAATCACTGCAACATGGATGGCTATTAAAAAAATACTTTTAGGGGTTTTTGTCAACTTCGTCGTGAGATTCGGGGGCAACCGATGGATGCACGTAGTGGATTTTCCTTGGGTGTGGAGGTCTAGCCCGTCATTGGTGACTTTTTGACGCGGCGACATTTTGTCACCTAGTTGAATGTTTGAAACCGGCCGCTAGAAATTATTTGTCATCATAATCATGGGACCACTCCCATATATTGTCACTCGCGAGGAAACTAACCCTATCTATCTCTACGGGTTTGTATGACTATAGCAATACAAATCCATAGAGGTTCGTACACAGGCTCGCGTCAATGGATACCAAAGTCAGATCGGAGACTTGAGTCGCCTTGCGTATGAAGGGGCTAAAAGCCACCGCTACAAATAGTCTCCAGTAAGCGACAACTCGGCTCACTGGAGACTCATTCATTCAGCAGTGAATGCGTGACGATGCGTATTATTTGGCCTATACTGAAGGTACGTAAAGCTACGCTATAATGACATCTATCGCTATGCAGTACAGCACATGTCTCTCAGGCTTGGTGTATTTCAGACAGACGTAGCTCGTTACCGAACATTATTCCAGCCGCTTAGGCGATTGTTGCTGGACATAAGTGTGCGCCATATGGTTGGACGGATCACAAAGAGCTTTCGTTGTAATTCACTAATGTTATGCAGATAACTGTTTTGTGTTAAGCGATTTTTATACTGTTTTTATCTAACTACTAATATTATCATGAATGCGAGAGTAAGTTATTTCTTTATTATTATGACGACATAATTACATCATGTATGGTAGAGTGGTGTTAATTAATATGTTTATGTCGTATTAATGTGAGGTAATGTTTTAAAAAACAAGGATATTTATGTTTATCGTGGATGGTTACATATTACGAGTACATGATGTAATTAATTATGTTGTCGTAATTCAATAGTTCAGTTTCCGATTTCTATATCCTCTCCATTGTGTTTTTTTGTTTGTCTATGTGTCCTCTATCTAAAATATGTAACTTTGGTTGTGCAACACGATTTAGAGAAATCAAATAAAATGGCGGGCGGCCCATATAGGACCAAAACCTTAAAACCCCTTTTTATTATTCGTTTTTTAACAATTTAAAAGTGCCTGTAACTGGCCTACTTGAAAAAAAATGATTTGAATGATTTATTTGATTTACAGTAACACAAAAATAACGCATAATAACCAATATCGCAAGTTGATTGTAAATAAATTATTTCTGAAACAGTGAAAGCAATTATGAATTCATTATCATCCATCAACTCGTGTTGCAGAATACAATATCGTGTTGTGAAAAATGAATTTCATTTTAAGCTGAAGTTGGATTTTTCAGCTCGAGCAAGTCGGAAGCACCCCCCAGGGTACTCTTGGATATATTCATAAAATGCAAAAATAGAACATGATTTTGAAAAACACAGAACTCTAAGATAATAAAATGTCCAGATTCCGAGATCGAAGCACAGCGTCACGTTTTAAGTGAAGCCACTTTTTTTATAAATGTGTGAGTGAACGCCACGCACATTTTTAAATGTTTTCCTTTGAGATGTTCTCTTGTTTTACGTAAGAATGACGAAGAACGACGGGGCTATTTTTTCTAAAGTGATTATGGCAGCCATTGTACTATCTGTGCAAGCCAGATTCATTATATTTACGCGGGAGTAACAGAGACAGGTAATAATAGGTCAATGTACGAAATTCCTCCTGTTTTGTGACCGGACTTTACTGTGTTTTTGGCTTCAATTCTCAGTGGCCCTAATAGAAATCTGAACATTCTATAATCACCACCCAGGGCGGGAGAATGGTTTAATTGGTTTTATATTGTTTCAGTAGGTACATAAAAAAATAATGGTGTTTATATATGCAATCATACACAGACTGCTTGGAACAGACAGTATCGACTACTGAAGCAGTCAGTATCACCTGTGGATGCAGATGAACTACTTCGGGCAGTCAAGCAGTCGCGCACTACTTCGGGCAGTCAAGAATTCGCGCACTACTTCGGGCAGTCAAGCAGTCACGCACTACTTCGGGCAGTCAAGCAGTCGCGCACTACATCGAGCAGTCAAGCAGTCGCAGTGAAGCAGTCATCAGATAATATAATGTTCAGTTTGCTAGAGCAGTCGTGTATAGCCGCCCTTAAACAACATTATTTTATTTTCCTCGATATTTGTAATGGCATACAGGAAGGTTACTTTTGCTCCGCTAACTTTACTTCCAATTCAAGCCTCATATTATGAAGAAATAAAAAATATCCCCAGAGTCATACAATATTCAAATCTCATACCAAACAAGTAACAGATACCCTCTTCTCATACAAAATTAACCCAGCAACTCACTCACGTAGAAGAAGGTGTATAAAAAACTCGTGCCCGTGTCGTTTCTGACATTAATCTCATTACGGGGCCTGTTTGACCTCCCAAATGTACTCAAAACTAGGGTTACCATATCAAACTTTTAAGTCTAAACTCTCCTCTTTAACTTTAGTTTACCCTTTTCTCATACAAAATTAACCCAGGAACACTCACGTACAAGTAGGTAAGTAGGTATATAAAAAAACTAGTGACATATCGTACTCGTGCTGTTTCCGAAATTAATCTCATTACGGGGCCTGTTTGACCTCCCAAATGTACTCAAAACTAGGGTTACCATATCAGACTTTTAAGTCTAAACAGACTCTCCTCTGAAACTTTAGTTTAAAAGCTGGCCATTGCAAAATGAGTGAAAGGTCATTTTTTATCATGGTAAAATCATCAAATGAGTCCTCTTACCCAGGACGGGGTAAAACCCGTGATAAATTTAATGAAAGGAAAACCAGAAAATCTTAAATTAATTTAATTATTTACAACAAAATGAAAAAACAAATTAATTAGTTGCTCGAAATGGGCTCCATTTAATTTATTATGTTTGTTAGAGAGATTTCATCTAATAATTGACCCTAACGATCGATGCAATAAAAGTACAGGGTATTATAATTTTTTCAGATTTTAGCCGGTTCGATTCCCGGGTGTGGAGAAGAGAATTTTCGAAAATCTTTGAATGCAGTTTGCTTTCTATTCAAAAATAAAGGAATGTTTCCTTTATTTATTTCTATGTATTTTCTATCTGCAGTATTAAGAGTACTTTTCCTCCAGGTGGCATTACAAAATTCCACCCTGTATATTAAATCAATCGTATAGTGCGTATTTTGAAAGATCAAAAGGCGGGCAGAAACTTTAGACGAGGATTTAAAAATTCGAAAAAGTCCAAACAAATCCAAAGGAACGGTAACCCTACATGGAATATTAACAAAGTCATACACTGGCGGAAACTGATAGTACTATCTAAATATGCTTATTTCACCCTTTTTGGGGGTAAGTTAACGCTCTTTAACATATTAACATTATTAGCCAAGTTTAAGGTGTGTGATGGTGACGTATGCATGAGATGGTATCACACCCGTGTAACAACGACCGACGTGCAAAAGTGTTGATATATTAACCCACTTGAAAAAATAAATATCATTTCATGTTTTCATCATCATTTCACTTAATGAAAAAACATTTGTTTTTCGACTTTATTGTATCAGGGTACTGCATTTATTTTAAAAAAGTAGTTTGATTTATTTATCGCATAGTATTAAATTTCGGGTTTGAGTCCCAGATCGGGAAAAATATTATGATGCGACGTCAGAAGCAAGTAAAAATTGTACCTACTTGCTTGTGACGTTTTGTCAATTTTAAAAGTGTCGTATCTTCGTCAATTTTGGTTTACGTAACAAGAGAAATAAAATGGGAATGGGAATAAGAATCAAATGGGAATACGAAAATGCCCTTAAAAATGGTGCTCTGGAAAAAGTTGCTGAAATGGGAATACCTCAAAAATACTTGTGAAATATTTTTTAATGATCCAACTGACGGATTAATTCGTTTTTTTTTCAGTCAAATACTTTATTATGAAGATAGAGTACAAAAATTAAGAAAGCAACCGAATAACATCCACTAGGTACTACATAGTTTGTTTTCCCAAACTTGGTACTAAAAGTGAACGTTATTTTTGCCATGAATTTGCAGGTTTGTCGATTCAAAGGAGCTTCCTAACGTTGAATGGAATAAAAATATTATAATGTAGAACAGATAACGTCCCTTCTACATAATAACAAGTTTTTCAAGACTTTGTTATGCAGTAAAATGAGCTGATTAATTACGGATTATGTTGGAACCGTGAAAGGTATAGATATTTCAGGTTCCTATTCGATATCCAACTATTTTAAAAATGTTGTATAACAACATTATTGTTGTATACCAAAACCTTATCCAGGATTTAACCAACACTTTTCAGAAAACTGCATTAAAATTAGTTCAGCCAGTCGCCACATAATCGCGGACAAACGTACATACATACAAAAATACGGTTCAAAATGGCGGATAAAATAAAAAATAAAAAGATTTAAAAAATCTAAAAACCCACGTTTTTAAATTTCCTAAAAATAAGAAAATATAAACACTACGGGGCTGAGAGAGGGGCCACTAAAAAAGTGGGGGCGTATATTATTTGAGGGATTATTTATGGGATGCAAACCCTTTCGTTTAATACCCATATCATGGGGGTGCATTTCAAATAGTCAATCCGCCATCTTGGATGTCCGCCATGTTGGATTTAAGACACGTAACTATTTTTTTTCATTTTCCTGACAGCAAAACCTTTCATTTGATACCATTGGGGTGCATTTCAAATAGCCTGTCCTCCATCTTGGACGTCCGCCATATTGGATTTAAGTCACGTGACTATTAGGTATTTTTTCGTATTTTTGACAGCAAACCCTTTCATTTGATACCCATATCATGGGGGGGATTTCAAACAGCCCGTCCGCCATCTTGTGGAGGCCGCCATATTGGATTTGTTATGACGTTAGCTAGTAATGTATTGTCATCAGAACTTAGAGCGTGTGCAAAATTTCAGCCTGCTAGCTTATCGGGAAGTGCCTCAAAATTGAGTTGCAAAAGTCCAACCGGAACGACAAACAAACAAACAAATAAACAAACAAACAACAAGAAAAGTGAGTTTATAAAAACGTGGGAAACAAGAAAAGTGAGTTTATAAAAACGTGGGAAAAATAGGGCAGAACGGAACTTGATGAAATTTTGTTCTGAGTTAGTTAAAACTCTGTAATAACATTTATGACACCGTTTCCGGAATTAAATTCCCGTAGGACAATTTTCTAGTTATACTCTAGCCGTTTGTAACAGCTAGTAATGTATTTTCCATCTATATATCTGATACATCCAATCGCACTCCATTGACGGATTTAGGCCTCTGTCCTGCTACAAGCCACAACACCCTCCGCAATTCCCAGTTCCCTCGTCTCGAAATATGTGGTCTAATCTGGGGGTTTAATCTCTAAGCACGAAACCCGTTGTTTCGGCCTCAGTAACGAACATTTTCTACGCCCCGTGACATCGAGTCCGAATTATACAGTGTGTCCGGGCACGAGTTAGCGATATTTGAAGGGGATATTCTAAGCTCAATTTCATCGACAAAAATGCTTTAAAAAAAATTCTTACTCCAATACTTCGCGAATGGCAGCCATTTTAATTTTTTAATCCGTCGAACTGGGGTGTGTACAATAAAATGCAAATATCTTGGAATCCAACAGACCTACATTCATGAAAATGACTTTATTGCAAAGTTAAACGTTGAGGCTTATTAAAGACTTACAAAAAAATTCTAAATAATATGTAAAAATAACCAAAAAACATGGGCAAACACGAAATTGTACACAAAAATTACTGAATAATTTCACATTTTTAACTCTAGCTCGATAAGTACCCCTAAATTTTGATAAAAATTTTGCATTAAATTAAAAGTGTTTGAGTCAGGCTATAAAATGATATCAAAATGATCACTCTATGTTAATTATCTTAGGAGTTATTCTCACTTGAACATCACCCTTCCTTAGCGCACGTACCCCAATATTACAGGTGTCGCATTCTTTGGGCGAGCTAAATCGTTCCAACGAATATTTATCAGCTGGCATTATTGACCATCATAATCCATAAACTGAAATGGTACATTTTTTTTATTATATGAAACCACTTTTAGGAATTATTGCTCCGGGGCGAGACGGAAGGGTGACAAAATTCAGGGGTAATTATCGAGCTAGAGTTAAAATGTGAAATTATTCAGTAATTTTTGTGTACAATTTCGTATTTGCCCATGTTTTTTGGTTATTTTTACATATTATTTAGAAAACTTTCGTAAGTTTTTGATAAGCCTCAACGTTTAACTTTGCAATAAAGTCATTTGCATGAATGTAGGTCTCTTGGATTTAAAGATATTTGAATTTTATTGTACACACCCCAGTTCGACAGATCAAAAAATTAAAACGTCTGCCATTCGCGAAGTTTTGGAGTAAGAATTTTTTTTAAAGCATTTTTGTCGATGAAAAAGAGCCTAGAATATACCCTTCAAATATCGCTAACCCGTGCCCGGACACACTGTATATTACGTGCGACAATGAGTGATATTACGATTTGATATAATTAGCTCCTTATAATTTGCGCCACCACTCATGTGGAGTATTTGCTGTACCACAAATTCTGAATGCAATTTGATGTAATAACATAGACACTATAGCACCGCCCGCGCCGCCGCCGCCGGTCAAAAGGACGGTCGTCGTGGCGATTTTATCCGTCCGCTTTGATTTTGACGTTAGTTTTTATGTTTGTACATCCGTATCCGTACCCGTGCCTTCGTTCACGGGCTTAGAAAGTAGACCCACTGAAACTGCTGATGATGTGACGTAGTCATAAGGACTTATACACACTAGCGAGATTAAATATACTACGTATGAGTAAATGAACGGCTTTGATTGATTTATGACTTAATGAATGAAGCCTAGCTTTGATGAAGGTGCTAATTTGATATAGGGTTAATAATAGTTGATGGAGGTATGAAGTCAGATTTTAGGCCTGTTTGATACGTTCTACAGTATACTTAATCATTGAGTTAATTAGGGCTTGTGTGAACCTGATAGTATTATAGAATCGGCATATTTTTAATGTTTTATTGTAATTTTGATTTAAATTATTGTTTTGGCTTTAACTTTGATTATAATTTTGATTTTAACCTTAGCTATTTATTCCAATTGCAGTTAATGTACCTACAGTGACCTAAATTATGTAGGTAATATTTTAATGTATTTCAACGTATTTTGTACTATACCTACACGTGCTGTGTACGTACGATTATGTAATGAATTCAACACAAAACCTAACTATCTGTACCAAGTTTCTAATGATAAATTGTGAATAAGTCGTTGGTGTGTCAATTGATGAATAAATATTCATAGGTTTAGTGATGGCCGGTGGTAACGGTCCGGACTTACGAGTTGTTGGCCGTCGTTTCGACGTGCGTTACTTTGTGTAATTTATTTCATTACCAATGCTCTCAAAACGGTAACGGACAACATCGTGAGGACCGGAATTTAACACGGAGAGACTAACCATCTGACTTCACAACTCGTTTAGTAACGGGTGCTGGTGATATTTATTCTGTAAGTTGCACTTTTACATCACAAGGAGAGACTATCACCGCCTTACTACAATAAAATAAATATTTAAAAAAACAAAAAACCCGACTGCGTAAAAAAACTAAAAAGAAAGAAACAAGCCCAGTAGTTTAGAATTCACTCATTCACACTCACAGTCGGGGCCCATTCAAATTATACCAATCAAATCTTCCCAAGGGGAACTTTAACCTTTTTTAAACTTTGTTTAAACAAAATCTAAATACAGCCAGGAACAACTGCTAAAGCTTGCTTTATAACACGCACGTAACAGATGATAACCCATCCACGGATAAACCTAGGCAAGCATTCCTTAACCTTGTAGATCGATGAAACTACTATGTAGCCACGAGCTCCACACATACGACACATTCTAACAAAATGCCACAGCAACATAATATAAATTCCAAGTACCATTTCGACGGACCAGCTCAATACTCTATCATTCCGCAGATAGGTCACTCCACACAAAGTTCTGGGACATGAATGTTCCATTCATGTCCCAGAATTCTATTCAGTGCGCGTTCAAATGGCACATGTAAATAAATGACTACACAGTAAGGATCAACGCTCAGTTAGCACGGGTTCGTCTATTCCCATGTCCCCAATGGCTTGGTCACCGCTGGTGACAAATGGGAACAATATTCGAACAAGACAGTTTCAGGTAATTGACCCAGAAATATTTAAATAAATACTACTTTGAACTTATGCTTGCCTAGTACTTATGCTGCTTAGTCAATGAACAAGACAATGTCAGGTTACCTTCTTACCTAGATTTATTATAAATACATACCACTTTGAACTTAAGCTTGCCTAGTACTTTTGCTGCTTAGTAATGAACAAGACCATTTCAAGTTACTTGAAACACCAAACACTAGAGTTGTTTGGAAGTAGAGTTTCTTCTTATTACTATAACGGTAGCAAAAAATCAGAATTTGTCTACCCATTTGTCCCCAGTGCAGACAATTAGGTTTTTTTCTCATTTGTCACCAATGGTGACAAAGCCAGTCCCCGACAAATGAGAATAGACGCACGGGTTTAGTATGGCCTTAACAGGAGCTATGGGTATGTTGACTGTATCAATAAATTGCAAATGTAATTTGTCCGTTAGCTAGATTTTAAAAAAATACTGGATACGTATTGTTTCTTTTCTAAAATCAGTGCATATTTACAAAGATATAATTCATTAAAATTCGAGATTGAGGCCTCTAGGCAAGACAAAACTGTACTTGCTTGTGACGTTATGCCAATTTTAAAAGTGTCGTATCTTCGTAAATTTTTGTTTACTTTAAAAAAATACATGTCAAATATTTTTTGATAACCTAACTGATAGACTTTATAGAAATGAAATAGAGAAAAAAAGAGAGATAATATTATCTTGTGTTAATTGAAATAATCCCAACGCGTCCAGTTAAGGCGGTGGTAATCTCGTCATAGATCTCGTTCTTCTGTGCGTTGCTCTTTAGTAGTATTGTGGTGAAATTTCCAGCTTTTGACTTGGGTACGAACCTCCGGAGTTGTACCGAAGGTTGTAAAGTATTCATCGTTATTGTGTCTTTGAGCTTCTGGTGACCTCCCCACATTAGTTTAGTGTGTGTAGGGTTTAGTTTAGGTCCTATTGGCTTGTTTGTGTCAACAATTGGCTGTTACTGAACTTGTTACCTAACTTGAACTTTTATTCATGACAAGCATACGTAGTAGGAACTGTTCTTTAGTATGTTTGCGTTTAGTTTCTTGAATTTTGATATAAAAGAAAAAGAATTGAACGGTAAAGATGAAATGTAAATGAAATGGAAACTCAAATGTAGTTTTACTAAACAAATTGATGTTCATGCTGACAAGAAAAGCAATAAAATCATGTTTTTCAAAATAATATAAGGCCTCAGAGCATTTTTCATAAGCCTTCACGACGAGGTCGCAAGATAAACGAGTAACCTTAGTCCCGGAACTTATAAGGCTATTGAAGGACACTTGATTGATTTTAGTCAGTACAAGTCTGACAGTTCCTCCCGCCCTGCCCCGGGTAGGAGGACTCAACCGATGATATTATGTTAGCTTATTATAGTCTGTGCAATGTAACTTGAAAATTGACATTACTCCGTTCATTCGAAAAATGATGGCTACGTTTGTGCGATGTAATTCCTTGTTAGAATAAAATTCCAATTTAGTGAAGCAGTTATTTTATTTAAATAACATTAGGTTACGGGCACAGCACGCCCGGATATGTAAAGAAGTTACTGAAATAAGGTAAATTACCAGAAAAATACTGCGAGTGAAAAATACCGGTACGTGACGCATGAACAATTGAAACGCGAAGCGACCGGGAAGGCGTAGAAAACAGAAAACTGTTGATCACAAGCAGGAAGGAAAAGAATTAGTAACAATGGATGGTAATCTGAGCATCACGAAGTTGGAGGGACCTAAAAATTGGAATACTTGGAAATTTCAATTGAGAGATGTGTTAAGAGGCCAGGATTTATTAGATGTGGTCGAAGGTAAACAGGAAAAGACCAAGGAAAATGAGAAAGTATGGGAAATGAAAGATGCAAAAGCGCAAACGTTGATAGTCACTCGTATTAGTGACGAAGTAATGATACACATACTTTCTTGCAACACATCTGCTGAAATGTGGAAGAAACTGATAGCTTTGTATGAACAAAGGAGTGAAACAAACATACATATCATTCAGCAACGTTTCTTTCAATTCAAATACGAAGAAGGAATTCAGATGTCTATATTTTTGTCAAAAGTAAAAGAAATGCAAAACCAATTGCAACAATTGGGTGAGGAAATATCTGAAAAATTTGTGATAACAAAGGTATTGATGTCATTGCCTGATCGCTACAAGCATTTCATATCTGCTTGGGAATCGGCCCCTGATGAAAAACAAACATATGATAACTTGGTGGCAAGGTTGTTAATTGAAGAGGAACGCATGAAGGAAAAAGGTGATGAAAAGCCAGAATCGTCATCAGCATTTGTTGCGAACAAAATGGTGAATAAGAAGAATGTCAAATGCTTCAAATGCAATAAATTCGGACACTATCAATCAGAATGCAGAAGTAAAGTCAATGACAAAGATAGTGTTCCACCAAACAGGTTTGGTAAAAAATGTTTTTACTGTAATAGAATTGGACATATCAAATCTGAGTGTAGATTTCGGCTAAACAAAGAAAGCAATGCGTTTGTGATTTTGGGATCAGCTGATAATTTAGAGGAACAGTACACACATTCAAAATGGGTGGTGGATACAGGAGCGAGTGAACATATGTGTCGTGATAAACAACTGTTCACTTCATACTCGTTACTTGATAATAAATCAGTGATTGTAGGAAATGGAACGACAATAACTGCATTGGGTTGCGGACAGGTGGCAGCACAGGTATTTGATGGTCATGCGTGGATTCAAACGACCATAGACAACGTATTGTTTGTACCGGAACTTAAAGTGAATTTATTATCTGTGAATCGAGTGACAGAAAAGGGTTATGTCATGAAGACTAATCAAAACCAATGCAATTTTTACAAAAATGGAAGAATTTTTGCGGTTGCAAATCGTTGTGAAAACATGTATATAATGGATTTGCGTTTCAAATATAGTGTTGCAAATACAACCAAAGTAAAATTGAGTCTTAGTGAGTGCCACGAAAAACTCGCGCACCAGAATATTCAACATGTGAAGAAGGTGCTTGTAAACAATAACATTGAGATAAATGATGATTTTGTTGGTCAGTGTCAGGGATGTTTGCAGGGCAAGGCACACCGTTTGCCTTTCGAATCGAGTAAAACAACGACTTCAAGGACGTGTGAATTAATTCATGCGGATGTTTGCGGTCCTATGGAGGAGACATCCATTGGAGGAGCAAGGTACTTTCTGTTATTGAAGGATGATTTTTCGAATTATAGAAATGTCTATTTTTTAAAAGGGAAACATGAAGTCAAGGTGTATGTTGAAAAATTTATAAAGATGTCTGAAAACATAACTGGTAATAAGATAAAGTACTTCCGAAGTGACAATGGTTCAGAGTTTGTGAACAGGGACATTGAAAAATTGTTTTCCCAATGTGGAATTTTACATCAGACAACAGTAACTTATACTCCAGAACAGAATGGGAAAGCCGAACGTGAAAATCGGACATTAGTGGAAGCGGCTAGATCTCTATTGTATGCTGGAAAATTACCAAAGAAATTATGGGCAGAAGCTACAAATACTGCATGTTATGTACTCAATAGAACAGCATTAAGTTCTGATAAAATCAAAACTCCGTATGAGGCCTGGACGGGCAAAAGTTATAATATACAAGACTTGAAGATTTTTGGTACACCAGTGTTTGTACATACTCCACGTGAAAAGCGCACAAAGTGGGATTCAAAAGGCGAAAATGGAATATTCGTTGGGTATGGAGAGGAAACCAAAGGATATAGGGTATATTTTGAAAAGAAAAACATAGTTCAGATAAAAAGAGATATAGTTTTTCTAGAGAAGCCAAAAGAAATGAGTAATGATGCACCACTTGTTACATTGTTAGATGATAAACAAGAAGAGATTGAAATACCGAATAATAGTATGGAGGAAAGTGGTCATGAAGTGAGTATGAGAAGCTCTGACTCTTCTGAATGTTGTAGCTTGTATGAACCATATTTAACTGATGATTGCAGCAGTGATGAACCAGATGGAACAGTACAGCCTGAGAGGAGGGAGCCTAGTAAGCGCATAAAAAAGCAAACATTGTTTTACCAATGCAACAACGTGGTACTTGATGAGGATGAACCTAAGACTTATAAAGAAGCCATGGAAAGAGAAGATGCTTCAGAGTGGGAAGAGGCAATTAAAAGGGAGGTTAACACGCTATTAGAAAACAAGACATGGGAATATTGTGAAAAGCCAGAAGACTGTAAGGTAATTAGTAGTAAATGGGTATTTAAAATTAAAAATGTGAATGGTATAAAGCAATACAAGGCAAGGTTAGTGGCAAGAGGCTTCGAACAGAATGATGATTTAGATTTAAATGAGATTTATGCACCTGTGGCTAAGTTAACTACTTTCAGATTGTTTGTTTCTATTGCAAATATGTTAAAGCTACCTATTTCTCAAATGGATGTGACAGGAGCCTTTTTATATGGGGAGATTAATGAAAATGTTTATCTACAGTTACCAGAGGGGTTAGGTAATAAAAAGGGTAGTAGCAATGTTGTTAAGTTGCAAAAATCATTATATGGCTTAAAAAAATCCCCTAAGTATTGGAATGTAAAGTTTGATAGAACAATGATCAAAAATAAATTTATAAAATCAAAATGTGATCCATGTCTGTACATAAAATGTCAAGGGGAAGATAAGGTATATGTGTTATTGTATGTAGATGACATTTTGATTTTTGGAACAAATGAGAATGTTGTAAATGATTTTAAAGAAATGTTAAGCAAAGAATTTAAAATGAAAAACTTAGGTTTTATATCAGAGTTCATTGGCATTAATGTAAAGCAAGATTTGAAGACAGGTGTGACTGAATTGTCTCAGAAGGTTTATTTAGAAAACATTTTGAAACGTTTTCATATGGAAAATTGTAAACCAATTTCATCTCCCATGGATCAAAACTTTGATATGAACACAATTCAGAGTTGTAATGAAAAGTCAAATAAAACTATTGAAAATGTATGTAGGCAGATAATAGGTTGTCTTATGTATGCAGTCTGTGGCACAAGGCCTGATTTGTCTGTAGTAGTATCTATACTAAGTAGATTTCAGAATAAAGCAAACACTGCATTATTGTTAGCATTAATAGTCCAGTCATTAAAGCCTAAACCCGAAAATAATTAGTAACTTGCTGAAATTTTAAGGGGTTCTTAAGGAAGGTAAAATAAGATACCGGGTGATTTTGCAGCGTTCTGGGGTGTACGGAAAGGGTTGAAAAGGGGTGAAAAGGGGTTTTTTGCTAATAACATTGCCAAAAAAATTAGTAACACGCTGCAAATTTGGAATAAGGTTGTTCTTACGGTTTTGTAACGTGTATTAAATTTGCAGCGTTTTGCAACATACGGAACATTGTTTTTTTTCAAAACAGTGCAATTAGTTAAAAACAGGGGTAAGAAAATTAGTAACACGCTGCAAATTTGGAATTAGGTTGTTTTTACCGTTTTGTAACGTGTATGAAATTTGCAGCGTTTTGCAACATACGGAACATTGTCTATTATTGAAAAAACAATGAAATTATTTAATCACACGGCTGAAAAAAATTGTAACTCACTGTAAATTTTGTAATTAAGTTGTTTTTACCGTTTCGTAAGGTATATCACATTTGCAGCGTTTTACAACAAATTGAACATTGTTTATTATTAAAAAAACAGTGCGATATACGTTACAAAACGGTAAAAACAACTTAATTACAAATTTACAGCGAGTTATAAATTTTTTTCACCCGTGTGATTAAATAATTTCATTGTTTTTTCAATAATAGACAATGTTCCGTATGTTGCAAAACGCTGCAAATTTGATACACGTTACAAACCGGTAAGAACAACCTAATTCCAAATTTGCAGCGTGTTACTAATTTTCTTACCCCTGTTTTTAACTAATTGCACTGTTTTTAAAAAAAAACAATGTTCCGTATGTTGTAAAACGCTGCAAATTTAATACACGTTACAAAACCGTAAGAACAACCTTATTCCAAATTTGCAGCGTGTTACTAATTTTTTTGGCAATGTTATTAGCAAAAAACACTTTTTCACCCCTTTTCAACCCTTTCCGTATACCCCAGAACGCTGCAAAATCACCCGGTATGTTATTTTACCTTCCTTAAGAACCCCCTAAAATTTCAGCAAGTTACTAATTATTTTCGGGTTTGGGCTTTAATGACTGGACTATAAAAAGAGTGTTAAGATACGTCAAGTATACTTTAAATTATAAACTAATTTATAAGTGTGATGGTACTAAGTTGGTAGGATATTGTGATGCAAATTGGGGTGGAGATTTGTTGGATAGAAAATCCACAACAGGTTTTTGTTTTATGTTTAACAGTTGTCTTATTGCATGGTGTTCTAAAAAGCAGGGTTCTGTTAGTTTGTCCTCAACAGAATCAGAATATATTTCTCTAAGTATGGCCGCCAGTGAGGCATGTTGGCTAGTAAATATTCTGAAAGACTTTTTCCCTTATGAAAATATGTCTCCAGTTAAAATATTGTGCGACAATCAATCTGCTATTAAAGTAGCCATGACAGATAGTGTTAAAAGGCTGAAACATATTGATATAAGGTACCACTATATAAGAGACTTAATTAAGAAAGATAAAATTGTTATTAAATATGTAAAAACAGAGGATCAGTTAGCAGATGCTTTAACAAAGCCATTGAATGCTGTAATGTTATCAAGATTTGTTAGAAATGTGTTTAAATAGTTTATTTAAATAAATATTACATTGAAGGGGGGTGTTAGCTTATTATAGTCTGTGCAATGTAACTTGAAAATTGACATTACTCCGTTCATTCGAAAAATGATGGCTACGTTTGTGCGATGTAATTCCTTGTTAGAATAAAATTCCAATTTAGTGAAGCAGTTATTTTATTTAAATAACATTATATTACCACGTAAAAAAAAGCCTTCACAACATAATTTGTACCTAAACAGTATGAAATAATCTACCACCATTCTAAACACACCCTAACGCATTCCTACTATGGGCAGACGCAAGTGAACGGACGAGCGATACGTATCGGAAAACATTTCGCCTCCATCAAGGCTTAACAACCCTTACCCAACATTACGCGATGCGATTGTCCACTGCACAGTCCACTGCGAATGTCGCAAGTCGTGTAGCTGAGATTTCTTTCTTTCTTAAATTGTTAAGTTAGAATTATTATTGTTAACTTTTCTTTTATTTTCTTTTTATGTCGTTGTTTGAACTTAACTTCACCATAGGTTTCAACCAAAAAATTTGTACGCCATACTTAAACGGCAAAACATGCAGCTACCTCATCATTTATATTAAGACCTGTATATTGTATACCACTCATGTTTTTACAAATAAATATATCTTTATCTTTCTTTATTTTAGAGTGGGGGCTAGTGACGTCAGAAGCATGTAAGAAAAGCTGTGCTAGCTTGTGACGTATTGGCAATTTTATAAGTGTCATATCTTCGTCAATTTTGGTTTACGTACCATAATATTCTATCTGACGGACTAATCTTTGTGATCGCAACTCGCTTGTCGCTTGATCGTCCAGGTCGTGGTCAGGCCGTGCCGATCAATACCCCAGCTTACAGCCAGACTGGCTAGCTAGGTGAAAATGAAGTGCCGATGGGCTTGCTTCGTGAAATATTGAGCTAGATACGAGGGATTTATGGAGAACTTGTTTTTGGAAGCGGTTTCGTTAAAGTCCAAGGTTATTGGGTTATAAATATTACAACCTTACAACTGATTGAAGATAGGAATTATAAAAAACGAAAGTGACGAAAGTGAAGGCTTTTATTTTTTATTTTATTTAAAAAAAGTTTATTTCCAAATACTACTCTTATGTAAATCTCTTTAAGTGCTATCTTTGTAATTTTTAGAGCAAAAACATTAATGCTATTGTTGTTCGCCTTTTTTTTGTTTTTTTTGTTTTACCTTGTTTTTCAAACTAATTATTATAATTATTTTATCCTAATTAATAATTTAAATATAATTATTATATTATCACGGATGTTTTGATACCTCAGTCATTATTTTGTTAGCCGCAAGATTACAATCTTTTTTTTACCGCGTTACGAAGACGTGGCATACACTAGAAGCGTTTTTATTACTCCAAATTCGATTACAGTATAGAACCTATGTTCTATTATAAGTTTTAAATTACAACTTATAACGA
Organism: Agrotis clavis; assembly: GCA_954870645.1. Classification (NCBI taxonomy): domain Eukaryota; kingdom Metazoa; phylum Arthropoda; class Insecta; order Lepidoptera; family Noctuidae; genus Agrotis; species Agrotis clavis. Next base: position 23,705,846 of record OX940930.1, read on the forward strand.
AATACTTACTGTATATTTATTATTTGGCCAGAGATCATGGCACTTGCAACAGTACTAAAATATATATTGTCAAACAAAATTATAAATATGGAAAATATCTCGTTTCAATTTTTAATTATAACGTCCTGTACTATTTAAACAACAGATATAAATAAATTGTATGTACTGAACAAAAAATATTTTGTTTACCTTTCGCATTCATGGGTTAGGGCCACCATTACTCCTGGCGGTATGTTATGTGGGTTTCACCCAAATATTCATTATTATGAAACATAAAAAGAGGTGTCGATGAGGTTCGTACGTGAGATATAGGAGTGAAAACGGTATTAAGGTCATTTGGAGGCAAACAGGGTAATTTGTAACCAGGTAATATGAAGTATGGAGAACGTACGTGGTCTATCTTGTGTTTTCGTATATTATGACCCTGTGTAATTTAAAAATTGGGTCACAAAGATAAATATAAGATAACAAAACTGTATTTTCCAGTAAATGTGTTAATTTTTGAGAGCAGTGGTGGCCCAGTGGTATCGGCCCTGACTTGACGAGTTATAGGTTAGAACGCAGTCAGTCAGGCGCATTATTTTTTTAAATTTATTTCTTCACCACTGCTCTCAAAGCGGTGAAGGAAAACATCGTGAGGAAACCGGCATGTCTTAGAACCAAAATCTACCAACCCGCCCGCGTGGTGGATTATGGGCCACTCCCTCTCACAAAGAGGAAGCCTTTGTCCCAGCAGTGGGAACATTTAGGCTGACGACGATGATGATTTTAACTTCGCTGACAGACAACGCATGACCTAATCACTGGAGAGCATTCAAATTCAGAGGTCTAAAACTGTCACTTTAACAATGTTGCTAACGAAACTGCGATGAAATTCGAAATGGAATTTCACCATCCTGCCTATCGAACGATCGATTTGACGCTTGTAATTGTTTCAAATTGGCAGTTCGTCCATATACACCATACACCATACTGCCTATCGTACGATCGATTTGACACAACGTCAAATCTGCAGCAGCGATGCCAACTTAGCAATTTTATAGCTAGATCTAGCTATTATTCGGTGACCGATAGCTACAAATTTATAAAATTGTAGCTGTCGTCACCGAATAATAGCCAAATGCATCACTGCTGCCGATTTGACGTTGTGTCAAATCGATTTGATGATCTATTAAATTGGCATGTCATGCCATCAAATTGGCATTTTTAAACAATTGCAATTTGAAACAATTGCAAGCGTCAAATCGATCGTCGATAGACAGGATGGTGTATGGCTCAAACTAGTGTAGATAATTGATAAAGCACAATTTGCAACATTGTAAGAAAACAATATTTCTAAAGTGGTGGTTTTAGATCCGCTTATCAAAGAAATGTTTTCGTCTAATATGTACACCAAAGATTAACACGTAGGAAGGCTTTCTAAACAATAATCACTTAAAATGTTTAAGAGATCGCAATTTACGAGTTCAGAAACGTTTCAGTTTTGATTCAGAGATCCGTTTACAAGCCTACTTTAATGGTCGCGGGACTGTCTCCGGGATCGCGGGATTTATCAGGTAACCGTGGCACCGGAACGTAAAGGGCTATTGAAGTATCACCGTGGATTTTAGTAAGTACAAGTCTGACAGTCCCTCCCGTCCTGCCCTGGGTGGGAGGATATTCGATCATTATACAATGAATAAAAGAAAAGTAGCTTGAACCATGGTACTTACTTTTAAGAAATTTCCACAGAGAATTGTAGACCAAATAAGTTCTACTATTTTTGACATAATACATATATTATTTACCAATTTTTTTCCAACAAAACCTCACACAAAAGTAAAAGTTACACGCTTCATTACACCATTGATCAATGGTTTGATCACCATTGAATCACATCTTTTATCCATGGGCACCCTTTTCTATCGTCGTATTGAAGACAAGTCACTTGGAGCACTTAGTCTATTCTTAACATTACATAAAAGCAAGCGTTATTTTTCGGCTATTCTGTAAAGGCTCTTTGTGTTAAATATTTATAGTAAGTGTCTTGTGATAACGAATTACCGTGACCACGGATCGTAAAGCGCTATTGAAGGACACCGTGGATTTTTAATGATTTTACGAAGCTGAAAACAACAATTTTCTATGACTAGCCTAATGTTTTAAAAATATTTAGTGCATAATTATTAGGTATGCAGGTCCATTTATGTCCCCCAGAATTAGAACCAAATATTTTCCATAACATTTAATGTCATGGGTTTCCGCAAATAATGATTCTGTAACTTATCTGCTCCTATGGTTATGTTAAATTGAAAATGTAACGTAAAGTAATAATAGTGGCTAAAAAGTTATCGCTGAGACCAACCTTCAAAGTTTAGCAGTGTTTGCTCAGGACAGTTGGTGGATGGGTGACCATCCAGTATTATGAGCTGTTAGCAATGGTACGTCAGAAACAAATTTCTGTTAATAATAAAATAATAGTAAAATAAATTTCTGTTAACCAACTAAATCGCAAAATTGCTAGGCAGATGATGATATTTTTTCGACACTGCTTTAAATAAAACGAAGCCTAAAAGCTTATTATAAGAATATAACGAAATTACAAGAATATTTTCTTGAAGAAACACTTCAGCGCTATTTTCAGTAAAATAAGAAAACATTTATTTGACAATTTTTCATTACTTGTTTAACTACGTAGTCAGACGAATTATCTGAGCGAAAACAATAAAATCTTGTTATCCCCTTTCGATCTGAAAGCAATTACAAAGTCTTGCAGTTAGCTCAGTCGACTCAGAAAGTTTTAAGAGCCAATAGATGGTAGATAAGACAATGTAGGACATAGATCAGTGACCTATCGTTACTTGGATAGTAAATAAGTTCTTTTTCTTCAGTAAAGCTATTGTCAAACTGACAGACGAACCGAATGCGTAGCGTAGCGTTTTTGTTTGTAATGTATGGAACTGTTTGAAGCCTGTCACATAGAGTATCGGATCGCTTTCGCATTTTTATATTCGGTTCGGTTCGCTATCGTCTGTCTGTTTGACAAAGGCCTAAGTACCTCGGAGAGCACGTAAAGCCGTAGGGCCCGGCCGTCATTTGTACATCTTCGACAGTCGTTACTGTTACTCAGAAGCTCATAAGTCTAACAACCAGTCTTACCATGGAGTATCGTATTACCAAATTACTGGGTTGTGGAGGCCCGATAGGCAGTCGCTTCATATACAATACTGATATTCAGCTGCATCTGGTTCGACTGGAAGCCGACCCCGATATACTTGGGAAAAGGCTAGGCAGTTCGAATACAAGCACGCGTCAATGAATACCAAAATCGTAAGGTATCGGAGACTTGCGTCGCCTAGTGTACGAAGGGGCTTTCACGCGCGCCTCAATGAGCTGTCAGCAATCTGCCAAAGCCTGTCAGGGTCGCGGGACTGTCTCATCGGGTAACCGTGACCCTGGAACGTTTAGGGCTATTGAAGGACACCATGGCTTTCAGTCAGCACGAATCTGACAGCTCCTCTCGTTCCGCCGTGGGTGGGAGAAATTTTTGATGATTTTACCATGATAAAAAAACCTATCCGATTTCATGATGTTATAATTTCTACAGTTTGTTTTAAAAGTCATTGGCCTAGAGGAGGTGACATTCTGACAGATCAAGTAAAAAGTTGAAAATTAATTGAACTTGTAAAACTTGAGTCTTGTTTAAACTTACAAGTCGATATACGATTCTGGGAAGGACAGATTTATATTCACTATTCACTAATTTTCATAGTTACAGCCTTCAGTGTCGGGTAAAACCTTGAGGGATTACAAACATGAAAGTCATGTAACATTATACAATTTTAGGGTAACATGTTCTTAAAATATTCATCATGAACTGAGGGTAGAATGGTTTTAGTTTTACATAATGGTGTAATAAATGTTTGCGGTCTGACTGCCTGATTTAAGACCTTCAAATGGCTTTAAATAGCTAATTATTTAAAACGATTTCAAGGTCTCGAATAAATTAGACTAAAAACGTCATTTATTTGCGTGCTGTTCCACTTTGTACTGCCATGATTTTAATGTTTTTCTTTTTGACAATATTGGCTGAAAAAAATCTAATTAGTCTGTAACTTATGAAAACATATTTCACATGTATTATTTTTTGTTACGTACACCAGAATTTTGACTCTCGCGTTGTATCTTTGTAAATAGGTATGCATTGATTTTACATAAGAAAAAAACACGTGTCCATTATTTTTCAAAAATCTAGCTGACCGACTATAATTAGATTTGCAATTTATTAATACTTTCAACATGGCTATGAATATAAATACACTTTTGATAGAAAACCGGTCAATGTGCTATTAAGTTAGTCAACTTTAATAACTACAAGTTAGTACGGAACCTTCGAAGTTCGAGTCAGACTCACACTTCATCATTCATCATTAACCTATAAAGTTCCCACTGCTGGGACACATGCCTGCTCTCTGTGAGAGAGTGGGCCATAATCCACCACGCGGGCTTAGTGCGGGTTGGCAAATGTCACATGTCTTGGAATTTTGGTTCAAGGACATGTCGGTGTCTTCACGAAGTTTTCTTTCATTGTTTTGAGAGCAGTGGTAATATCAAAATCATGAATTGGTTCATTCATCCCGCGAGTCCCATCTGAGCGGGGTCAATCGACCAAAGAGCCATGGGTTCGAACCCACGACGTACAGGACCGACCTAGGTACTCATAAAACATACGTGTTCGTTACACCGTCTGCGGTCATACCCCGCTTGCTTTATACCGATCGGGATATCGACCAATGAAATTCATCGGTCGATATACAGCTTGCGGGTCTGCAACTTTTGTTAATAACTGGCGACGAACATGGAGGTTCTCTTACACCCCGCAGTCCGCAAGCGGACCCTATCAACATTAGTTGATAGGGTCCGCTTGCGGACTGCGGGGTGTTTCCATTAGGAAACGGCTGCGGCTCCCCGAATGCGGGTTCTGTGGCAAGCGTTTCTGAAATCTCTCGCACTCTATCGACTAATGAAATTGCGCCATTACTTCTTTTCTATCTATCTATCTTGACCAAATCATTCACAGACGACCAGAGTATCATTAGCCACAAAAGAATCAAACAAAAGAATAAAATTGCTATTCATAACGTGAAAAGTTTGCCGCAAAATGAATAAAGTTCATTGATCAACATCCAACTCAAACTTAAGTAATTAAGATATACTTATACTTAACATCAATCATTTTCTTTTAACGAAAGTCATTGTTTCTAAGGATGCAATAATACGGGTGTACGTAAGTGTTTTTTTTTAACCGACTTCAAAAAAAGGAGGAGGTTCTCAATTCGTCGGAATCTTTTTTTTTTTTTTTTATGTATGTCCCCCGATTTCTCGAAGACGCCTGGACCGATTTGGATTTTTTTTCTTCTGTTTGAAAGGGTATACTTTCCAATTGGTCCCATGATCATCAGGTCAGGATCTGATGATGGGATCCCAGGGAAATCGAGGGCAACCTTCAAATTTTATAGGCACATAGTACCATTTTCATATATTTTCTAAAGCTGTTCAAGTATTTGCATCTGTTAATCATCATCTCAGGTGGATGAGCTGATCATGGAAGGTACAACTCCTCTAGTAAGGAGTCGACATCGACTGTTTTAGTAAATTATGTTTGTGTTCGCATATCTCCGGAACTACAAGTCCGATTTAAGTAATTCTTTTTATGTTGTACTAGGTATCGTCAACTTAAGGAATACTGCAAGTTTCATCAAAATCGGTTCAGTAGTTTTTGAGATAGGGAAGGAATGAAAGAGATGTTAACGATGTTATTACCGGTGCTACAGATTTCTTACATAATTATGTAAGAAAATGATGTTTTTGGCAAGAATTTTGGCTGAATATTTATACTAAAAAGAGTTAAAAAAAACTTTTTAGAAAAAAATGTAACCGCCTTCAAAAATAACCACAAAAACCGGCCAAGTGCGTGTCGGGCCACGCACAGTGTAGGGTTCCGTAGTTGCCCATCAAAATACTTATGCGAATTAACTAAACTGATTCGCTGAATTTAATTTTAAAGAGAAGAATTTTCAAAATCGGTCCAGGAGTCTTTGAGAAATCGGGGAAAATACATAAAAAAAAGATTACGACGAATTTAGAACCTCCCCCTTTTTTTTTGAAGTAAGTTAAAAATAGTTGACGATAAAAACCTACCTATCCCCAAAAAACATACCGTAAAAACATACCTATTACAGCTGTAAAAATAAAGTTGACAAACTTACATTTGCAGTTGAAGAGCTTGTTCTCCGATACATTTTGTTTAGGAAAATATGTTATCCAAGTACATTTTATAAGTTGGTCGACTATTACTCGTAAAGTTGTAAAGCCTACTTAGTCGTGATAATTTTCTTTTAAACTTCGTTATATATACTACTATTGTGAATTTTTTCACACCCCCAAACATAACCGTTTAGCTGGTAGAGGGGGGGGGACACTCGAGTCGAGCAAAATTTAGCACTTTAAAGCTTAATATTTCACACACGAATTTTTTTATCAAAAAATTGTTAATGGAAACTATCAATATTTTTTAAAGACCTATTTAATGATACCCCACACTAAGGGGTACGCGAGAAAAAAAAAAAACATCCCCTCTTTACGTGTACAGGAGGTACCCTAAAAAAAATATTTTACGAGATTTTATTTTACCACTTTTTCGGCACAACAAATCCGTATATTTACACCAAATTACAGCTCTCTAGTACTGTGCGTCTCTGAGCTAAACTGCGGACAGACGGACGGACGGACGGACGGACGGACGGACGGACGGACGGACGGACATGGCGAAACTATAAGGGTTCCTTGTTGACTACGGAACCCTAAAAAGGGTAAAATAACCTACAAAACTTTTCTTTCGGAAGTCGGTGGCAAAAATACAATGCAATTAATAAAAAAACCACCGACTTCCGAAAGAAAAGTTTTGTAGGTTATTTTACCCTTTTTTGTGGTTATTTTTTACGTGGTAAAGTCATCCAATGAGACCTCCCTCCCACCCAGGACAGTACGAGAGGTACTGCCAGACTTGTACTGACTTAAAGGCTAATGAAGGACACCGAGGAGGTGTCCTTCATTAGCCCTTTACGTTTCAGGGTCATGGTTACCCCATAGTCCATTGACCCCTTAAGGCTTCGGGCCTCTAATGGGGGCACCGTTATGACGGTACAGTGTGTACGACAAAAATATTCTCACTGATCGGCTCACTCAAGCAAATACGAGCAAATTAAACAAATTGTGCACACACATTCTCTTTCATTCTAGAAATGTACGTGCAGTTCTTACTACTTTTGTACGCGCACACCTGAGTAGTGATCTCGTTATTTGGCATGCACATTGCCAAATTCAGTTGTGAAAATGTTCGCGGACAAAATGCTGCACTGTGTGCGAACAAAATTTACGCACAGCCTTGTCGGTGGACACAGAGGTTAAACGCAATATCAGCGTAGTACGCGCACTGCTGAAGTTCTGTTCAAAATATGCTCAAAATTTTGGTGGAATAGTTAAAATATCTTCGTCTATCTAATGTAACAGTAATACATATAATAGGTAAGGAATCGTACAAGATTGCAAGCTTCTAGAGTCTAGACCAAGCGTTTTTGAATTTGTATTATGAGTTAATTTTCATAACTTACATTTAACAAGTAACTACAATACTAAACAAAGTTTTATAAAACAGCCGAACGCATGTAACGAAACGAGCAAATCATCAAAACACAACAGGTTAACCCTCACCTAACATAACGTGACAACCTGCCTTTTGATCAGACATTAACCCTTATCTCGCCGCAACAACTTAATTGTTTGAGCCACCAACCCGCTGATAAATTCTAACGGTTGGTCTAAAGGACCGCTTGTGATTAGCAAGGTTAAATAATGAAGGGTTGTTTGACCAAAGTGACGGTGAGGGCATAGTATGAGGATTAAATCAGTAAATCAACTAGACCGCCTTTGTTAAATCAAACGTTAATGTGCGCTTCGTCATCTTAAAGAATAGAACATTTTTTTATACAGTGTGTCCGGGCACGAGTTAGCGATATTTGAAGAGGATATTCTAGGCTCATTTTCATCGACAAAAATGCATTAAAAAAAATTCTTACTCCAATACTTCGCGAATGGCAGCCATTTAAATTTTTTGATCTGTCGAACTGGGGTGTGTACAATAAAATGCAAATAATTATCTTTGAATCCAAGAGACCTACATTCATGCAAATGACTTTATTGCAAAGTTAATGTTGAGGCTTATCAAAAACTTACGAAAGTTTTCTAAATAATATGTAAAAATAACCAAAAAACACGGGCAAACACGAAATTGTATACAAAATTACTGAATAATTTCACATTTTTAACTCTAGCTCGATAAGTACCCTTGAATTTTGGTAGGGTTTTTGCATTAAATTAAAAGTATTTGAGTCAGGCTATAAAATGATATCAAAATTATCACTCTACATTAAGTATCTTAGGAGTTATTCTCACTTGAACATTTTTTATTGAATAACGACACACTCGTAAACCGAAACTACTTGTCATAATCGACGATTTACTCACGAGTAACCTGTTATGTAAAACATCCTTATAATTCGAACGTTTTTTTCCGATTTTAAATACTGTTGTACGTGTACTGTGGCTAGGGTCACGTTATTAGCACATCAGTGAGGTTTTCTCAGGTCATTTTTAATCACCCCTTGTAGGGTTAAAAGTATAGACGATGTTGACCGTGGGTTTCGTGTGGAGGTTCTCGGTTGAAAGTAAAACATTTTTAGGTTGAAAAGTAATTTATTTTACCTTTAAAGTGGTTCTCCAAAGATAAAGAAAAATAAGAATTTATTTTACATTTTGTTATTTTGTGCAGAAAATTCGGAATAATTTCGTATAATACCTTAAAAGTAAAAGATTTAAGAATAGATCCGAATTCTATCTTTTTTTTTTTTTTTTTTTTTTTACGTGGCTAAATCATCAAATGAGTCCTCCAACCCCGGGCAGGGCGGGAGGGACTGTCAGACTTGTACTGACTAAAATCCACGGTGTCCTTCGGTAGCCCTTTGTGTGCCGGGGTCGCGGTATACGTATGTCCCGCAACCCCGGCAGGACTGTGGCCCTCTGAGAGGGGGCCCGTCATTATGCTGACGCTCTTTGAGGCGCGCGTGGGACACAACGCGCCGTCGACCCGGGCATGGTCCATGGTCGGGCAGCGAGTTGCCCTTTACTCGCCGCCCGCATGCCCGCGCCTACGGTGGCCGGAGATCGTCCCGCGACATCCGTCGCCGTGGGCGTCTACCACTGCGTCTTGGGCGGAGGGAGGACGGTATCCTCTCCCTCAGGCGGCCCGCCTCCTCCTTCGCGAGCATGACTGCTTCGCAGAAGGAGGCGACCGCCTCCCACTCCGTCTCGCCCCGCAGCATGGCCGCAACCAATGCCGGGCGCGAGAGGTCTCCGCCTATCGCCGCAGTGAGGACACGGCGGTGCTCCGCCCAAGCTGGGCAGTCCTGCACCGTATGCTCCACCGTGTCCTCCGGGCGATCCTCGCAGTGGTGACACCCGGGCGTTTCCTCCTTTTTTATCATGCACAGGTACCTCCCGAAGCTGCCATGTCCGGTGAGGACCTGTGTCATGCGGTAGGTGAGGACGCCGTGGGACCTATCCAGCCACTCCTCAAAGAGGGGTCTTACAGCCGCGATTGCGGCTAGCCCGTACCTCGGTTGCGACAGTCGTTCTCTCCAAACTGCCCTGAGATCGCGCCGGAGCTCTTCCCGCCGCGCCTCGACTTCTCGAGGCAGCGGGCATACACCCCGACGCTGCGCCTCCACGCGCCACTCATAGACGCGCAGGAGGGCAGTCGCCTCCAGATCCCAGGGCAGTGATCCGGCAAGCAGGTTGGCCGATTCGCCGGCGATCGTGCGGTATCCTCGGATCATTCGGATTGCCATGACCCTCTGGCATGCGACCAGCTTTGCCGGCCGCGTCCGAATGCTCAGGGCCCACACGGGGGCCCCGTAGAGGGCCATGGACCGCACGACGCCAGCGTGCAACCTCCGGCAGGGGGCGTTTGGCCCGCCGATATTGGGCAGGAGCCGCCCGAGGGCGGCTGATGCCCGGTTCAGCCTTGGGGCCAAACGGGAGAAATGCTCCCCGAAGTTCCATCGGCTGTCGAGGACGAGTCCCAGGTACTTCATCGTACCCCCGACGCCGATGCGAACCCCCCCCACCGTTATGTGGGACTCTGTCAGTGGCGCATTCAGATGGCCATGAAAACACATGGCCTCTGTCTTGTGCAGCGCCACTTCGAGTCCCAACTGCCGGATCCTTTCGACGACTATCGCAACCGCCCGCGTCGCCAAGTCGGCCGCCGCCTGGTGCGACACTCCCTCCGCCAGGACGAGCGTGTCGTCAGCGTAACATATTACGCTGACGTCTAGAGGGAGGTCGCCGCGCAGCACCCAGTCGAAACCGATGTCCCACAGGTGCGGTCCCAAGACTGATCCCTGTGGGACACCGCACGACATCTCTCGCCGGTTCCACTCTCCCCGGTGACCGGGGTAGATGACGGCTCTGTCCGTCAGGTAGTCCTCGACCGTGCGACGGAGGTAGGTCGGCACCCGGTGATACCGGAGTGTCTCCCTGATGCAACTCCAGGGCAGGGTGTTGAAGGCGTTGGAGATGTCCAAGGACACCGCCACGACGACCCTGCCCCGGGCCACTGCATCCCCCGTCGTGAGGGCTCTAACGCGCATGATGGCGTCCACCGTAGAGCGCCCCCTGCGGAAGCCAAACTGGCTCTCCGACAGGTTCGGGCCCACCCGATTTAGGTGCCCGACGAGGCGGTCTGCAATTACTCTCTCAAACAGCTTGCCCACCTCGTCGAGCAGCACGATGGGCCGGAATGCGGACGGAGAGTCCGCAGGGCGCCCGGGCTTCTGGATGAGGACCAGTTTCCCCGTCTTCCAACGAAGCGGGAACTGGCCCCTCGCCAAACACGCGCTAAAGAGCCCCCCCAGTCGAGGCCCGAGAGTCCCGAAGGCCAGGACCCAGGCTTTTCCTGGCAGGCCGTCGGGTCCTGGGGCGGTATTTTTGGCTTTGAGCCGTTGTACCGCCACTCTCAGGTCTACCTCGGTCACCTCTGGAGCGTCGTAGACGTCGTCGTCGCTGTGGTCCGCGTTCGCGTCAGCTTCGCCCTCACTGTCAGACTCCGTCCGAGGCGGAGCTGCCATGGGCGGGGGAGCATGCTCCCCTCGCGATGGGAACAGGGCGCTCACCACGTCCTCCACGAACTGTGGCTGGAGACTCTGCGTCAATGGTGGGGCCCAGGGGCGGAGCTTTCCGCGCACCCACCTGTACGGCCAGCCCCATGGGTCCCTGTCCAGAGTCTCCAGCAACTCCTTACGGGCCTGTTCCTTGGCCCGCAAGATTGCGTCGCGGAGGGCGGCCTTCGCTGCCCTGTAGCCCTCGTGCAGCTCCGCCTCCACGGCGGCCGCATCCGGAGGTCGGGTGCGGCGCCTGCGGAGCCTGGAGTACCGGCGTCGCGCGGCAACGCACGCCTCGCGCAGCGATGCTAGCTCGCGCGACCACCAGTAAACTGACGCCGGGCGCGTCCTTGCCGGACCCGGGGCATGGCCACGTCGCAGATCTCCGACATGGCCTCCCGGAACCACTCGGCCTCGTCGTTTATGTCAGCAGGCCTGTCCGGTGGTGACACCCAGGCCTGCACGATCGAGGCTTCCAGGAATAGCTCCCGGTTCCAGGAATAGCTCCCGAATTCTATCTTGAATGTAAATACACAAAAACTTCGTCAAAAGTTCCAATCACTACGAGTAGTTCAGTTCAATCCTAAATAACCTAAAAAACACTTTAAAATTAATTTCTTTAAACTAGATTTATAGAAACTACCGAGTATCTCCGGTTTGCAACACCTGAAGTCGCCACAACAAAAACAATAATACTCTCTCGTCACTGTGTACACCGACCCGTGTTGCGTCTGCCATAGGCCTATGTCCCACAAATTCACTATGGACACACACTTGAAAAAAAAGAAACTATGGTTACATTCGTCCAAGTGTTAAATTGTCCACATGTCATTACGTAAACAAGTCAAAAGTTTTGTTATAAAGATCAAGTGACAAAATGTCCATACGACAAAAAGTGAAAATGATTTTACATGATTACAAATTAAATTGTTTAACGACATTGGAACGTAAAGGGCTTTTGAAATAAAAAATAATGAAATTTGTTCTATTACCTATCTAAAAAATCCAGGCGTCGTTTTATCACAAAACCTAGGATTTTGAGCCATGTACAGTATGACTTTTGGACATTATAACACTTGTTGATTTTTGCAAAACGTCATTGTAACCAAATAGAAATATGAAATTAGGATATTCTGAAATGTGGACATATTTTTAACACTTGGACGAATATTACCATAAACCGAATAAAGTAAGATAGTGCTACGGCGCCGGTGTGAGCTACGCCGTAGCAAAACCGTAGCTTATTGCTACGGCGTAGCAGAGAAAACATTCAATCAAAAAGCCTACGCAATGATGGACGGAGCATTGCTCATGTAGGTAGATTGTGTAAATGGTAATGAAACGCAATTATATTTAAATCTATCATAAACAATTTCGTGATAACATGACACTTAATATGTAAACATTTTTTTTCCTGTAATATAGGTAGTCGTTTTATGAACTGAATTTATAGGAGTCACCCATTTTCAGGTAACTGCCTCTATAGATACCGCCTGTTGCCGTCTATTTATATCTTTAGTCCAGTTATTTTAGGACATTTACGATAAAAAAAATATTAGACTTTTTTACAGTTAATTAGGTGAAAAAATGTATAAAGGTACGAAAAATCAGTAGTGCGCGATTATCTCGATCTCTCCTTTAGAGCCTATCGGGTTCACTATGACCTTGATATTACAACTTCCAATTCAACTTAGATTATCTTTACCATCGCGCGCACTCATTCTGCGTTGTCAACATATTTTTTGTCTTTTTCTATAGCGCGATAGTGTATACCTACCTTTTTTTTTACTGGGTAAATCTCCGAATGAGTCCTCCCACCCAGGGCAGACCAGGCAGGTGACTAAAATCGACGGTGTCCTTCAATAGCCATTTACGTTCCAGGGTCTCGGTAATTTCATAAGTCCAAAAGAGTGTCAGCATAATGACGGGCCCCCTCCGTCATTATGCTGACACTCTTTGAGGAGCGCGTGGAACACAACGCACCGTCAACCCTGGAACGTATACCTATATTATGTTCAGTTTAGTTATGCCTCAGAATATATAATAGTACTACGGTTATGCCATGAAACGTCATGCGTCAGCTCGACGTTCAATACATTATTTACGTGTTCTACTCGTATAGGAGTTAAACGTCCAACGATTACAAACATCGTCATTTCCTATTCATGTACATTGTCAGTCACAAAACAGTGAGCCAATGAATTATAATGACAACTAATGGCCCGACTAATCAATTATGTTGATTAAATGAACTCTAGTGCTGTTACAATAGTAAATGTTCATTAGTAAATCGTGTATGTATGGATTTTTAATGTGATTGTTCGCGGTGGCAGCTTTATGGCCATAAATGGTACTTAGGTATAAGTGGCCATATGTGGGTGTTCCCTAATTTTGTCGGTGGTAACAGAATGAATTGTTCATTACTGTATTCGATTTTATAGTGAGACAATATATAGGGTAAGGAATTCACAGTAAATTATTATCGATGTTTGAGAGCTAAATAAATGTTGTTACAAAATAAATGTATGTTTTTACAGAATGTTGTGTGTGTTTTTACAAAATAAATGTTTCTTTCTCTTAGAGCGAGTAACTATTATGAACCTTTTGTATCCTTAATCCTATTGTAAGACAATCCTTCATCATTTCTCAGTATACTAAGTTTGTTTGAAATCTTTGAACGCTTAAACGGTTTAGGCGCAGAAGGCCTATTCGCAAAATGACAACCGAATCACAAAAGGACAAGTTCTCAAAACGGCAAATTCTCTAAAAGCCTAATTTAAAAAATGGTCAATTTTCAAAAAGTCTGATTCTCAAAATAGCAAATATTTGAAAAGAATAATTCTCAAAAATGGCAAATGATCGAAATGGAAAAAAATCTTTAATTTCTTCTATTTCAAGATTTCTTCTCTTTGATTTAACTAAATAGTTTCATGTCATGCGAAAAAATCATACATTTCACAGAATTATACTACAAATTGCAAAAAAATTCAATTTTGATCATTTGCCATTATGCCTGAAACTACAGTAATACATGGCGGCAAAAAAATCTTCCAATAAAAAGAATGAAGCTCATATCAACCAATAACCGAACATTGCAATCACAACATATTGTGCGATCCTTTGTCACCGGCGTATTGTCATTGCTGAGTGCGGATTGCGATACGCCGCTGAGTACCCCGGGTCATACGCTAATTGCCTTCACTTGAGTTGTTTTTGTTAACATTGTTTTTGTATTACATTATTTTCTTTCGTTCTTCAAATGATGGAGAATAATGTTTTTTTTTTACTTTTAGTAGGTTTAATTTTCTTAGATGTCTTTGAGACAAAATTATATAAGAATACACTAGTTCATGCTAGCGGCTTAGCCCGCTTGTAACTCGAAAATTATCTCAAGATGTGTTTTCTTTTTCTGTTTGTTCAGAGATTGTGAGTTATTTTTGAGCTGAAATGCATCAAGATTCGTGCAGACGCTCCGGTACGGCCGAGTACATACATCCATACGAGCATCTAAACTTTCGTTATTTTAATATTCGTTGGTGATCATTCTTTGTCACCCGCGTATATGATTGACTACGCTAATTAACTTATTAACTGTACTTGACTTGTTGGTGAAATTAAATGAAATCTTGAATGATAGAGCTATATAAAACAGTTGTACACGCCAAATGACGGAGACTTTATTCTTCATTTAGTTGCACTGTATGATGGTGATGATATTATTTCTAGAAAAATAAATTTAGGATTTTGTCATTTGCGTATTGTATCTGGTGGATAGCGATACGCTGTTATGCCTCGGGTTATACGTCAATTAGCTTCTAATTTTCTTTTATTTTGTGTTTATAACAATGGAAACTATAACTAAATAATTATGAATGGTAAAATAAAATCATCCAGTTTTCTTTGACGATGTTATAATTTTCACTTGCGTGTTGTTAATTGTCGTCTACGGACTGCGGCACGCCACTTTGTAGATTTATAGCCTGAATTTTATTCACTGTTGTCAGCAAGAAAGCTTATCAAGTTCAAAGTCACTAAAACTCGATATTAAAAAGAATAAAGAGTTGCTGGAGAAAAATTAAGATAAACGAATTACAAAAGTTTTTGTCGCAAGGAACTTTTAAACAAGTTGGTCTTATCTATGTGTGTTCATGCATAATGTAGTTTGTTAAAAGAACTTTCTCGTTTCAGCAAATGAACTTGAAATTTAAAGTTTTCAGGTGATAAAAGTGACCCTTCTTTGGCTGTGTTGAATTATGTAATTTTTATACTGAATTAATGAAAAATGTTCACGACGAAGCGTCATCACAGCATATAAGTTATGTACACAGTGAAAATAGTTAAGTGAATCGTAATTAGTTATGTAAGAAATGGTGTTACTATAGTGCGTGAATATACAACGTGTAACGTTAAATGCGCAAAACCTCTCGTGGGGTAACTCAGCCCATGTTAGTGAACAATGTTTGTTCTAAGATTTTTGGAAATTCGCAAAAAAAAAATGGTTTTTCATACCCCGTTCCATTCAGACTCATTCATGCGCCCGATCAATTTCTCATTTCGTATGAAAAACCAATATTTTTTTTTGCGAATTTCCAAAAGTCTTAGAACAAACATTGTTCAGTAACATGGGCTGAGTTACCCCACGAGAGGTTTGCGCGTTTAACGTTACACGTTGTAGAACCTAGAATTTAAATTTGTGTTAAAAACCGTAAGAACAGTGCATTTGCGGGTGGTGAGTAATGGGCAACTCGACGCCCGACCATAGACCATGCCCGTGTCGACGGCGCGTTGTGTTCCACGCGCGCCCCAAAGAGTGTCAGCAAGATGACGGGGCCCCCCTCTAGAGGGCCAAAGCCTGCCGGGGTCGCGGGACTTATCTCATTTCCGTGACGCGTAAAGGGCTAATGAAGGACGCCGTGGATTTAGTCAGTAAAAGTTTGACAGATCCTCCCGTTCTGCTCGGGGTGGGTATAATCATTTGATGATTTTACCACGCTAAAAAAAAAGAACAGTGCATCTTGTAGTGCAGTGAGCTAATTGATGTATTCTAGTTTTGTTTTAATTCATCTAGGTAGCCTAGATTGAGACCTAGCCCTTGAACTAACTCTAAGAGTCATTAATCTTTCAAAAACCTACTTAATTTTCATTATAAGATGTTGTTTCATCGATTTAGGAGCAATTCCTAATGTGACAATATAAGAAAAAAAATGCTTAGATAACCGATTCAACTGGAATTGTGTGTTATATGTGTACAATCGTTTCCAACTAAAAAAAAACTAAAGCATATAATTTGTTTATTTGTAAAACCTTAAAGCAAAACTCGCAACTGAATAAATTATAATATCATTAATCAAGTGAGGTGATTACCCCTGGCAGCCTCATTTTAATTATGACTGTTAGTAATTAAGATAAATGTGAGTGTTTTGTTATGATTTAATTATTACTGTGCACTAAGTTTGTAGTAAATATCATTGTTTCTCTGTATTTGTAATCTCTTTCTGCCTAGCCTTTTCCCAACTATATTGGGATCGGCTTCCAGTCGAAACAGATGCAGCTGAATATCAGTATTTTACATCGAGCGACTGACTATCGGACCTCCACAACCAAGTAACTGGACCGGGAAATACGATACCCTATGGTTGTCAGACTAGAGCTTCTGATTAATAATAATAATATCCCACAACTATCACACAACGCCATCTAGTCCCAAGCTAAGCAGAACTTGTGCTATGGGTACTAGACAACTGATAAACATACTTATATATTTCTAAATACATTACATATTATAGATAAATTCCACCCAGACACAGACCAAAATAATGATCGTGCTAATCACACAAACATTTGTCCTGGGTGGGAATCGAACCCACGACCTCCGGCATAGCAGTCAGAGTCACTAACCACTAGACCAACAGGCCTGTCACTAATAGTAACGACTGTCAAAGATCTACTTATGACAGCTGGGACTAACGGCTTTACGTGCACGGAGGAAAGTCGCAATGACAGATAGTCACCCATTCACAGACCAATCTCGGCAACCGCGATAACCCAGAAGATCGGTTTTGTGTGCGGCTGTTATTAATTAGATACGAGCGTCTCAAAAAAAAAAAATATTATTTGTTCTAAATCCAAAAAACTTCAGAATCGACGATTTGCTTAGTACCATAATTTCCTTTTTTATTATAATTATTGACAAAAATCCAACTATCTATGAACACAACAAAAATGTCAGTATTTTTATCATTTTGATTTTGATGGTAAGCAAAGATATGGTCGACGGTGACGCACGCTTCCCTAGAAGTAACCTGTTCACTCTTGACTTGAAGACCCAAGGTTAAAGCTAACAGGAAACACAGTCTCCACACTTTAGCTTTGCTTTTGCGCAAAGCTAAAGTGTAGAGACTGTGTTTCCTCTTTTTTTTTTTTTTTTTAGGTGGTAAAATCATCAAATGAGTTCTCCCGCCCTGGGTGGGGCGGAAGGGACTGTCAGACTCTTACTGACTAAAATCCACCCGTGTTCCTTCCTATACCCTTTACGTTCCGGGGCCACGGTAACCTGGGTTAAGAAAAAACCCGCGACCCCAGCAGGCATTTGGCGCGAAACACGACGCGCCACCGACCCGGGCTTGGTCCTTGGTCGGACGGCGAGCTACCCATAACTCACCGTCCGCAAGCCCGCTCCACCGCTGTGCCCTCTGCTAATCAGAGGGACACGCGTTGGAGCGTCCACACGACAGGCTATTCGCATACGGGCAAAGAGACCCCTTAGGCACACAGTGCCTAAGGAAGAGTTTTTGCCCGCATCCCAGGGTGCACCGGCCCGAAAAACTGGTCTTCCCCCCGGACGTATCCGAGAGGGAACTCCAGTCCACGGGCGCACGTGGAGGTTTCCTGTCATAGCACCCCACTGTGTTTCCTCTTAGCTATATAAGTCTACAACTAAACAATATAAGAAGTAAAAGTAGGTATTATATTCCTTAATCCACCATTTATTTCTTTTTCCTTTAGTCATTGTTATAACCGAATAAAAATAATATTAACAGTAGAGAACATAAGCCCATTAGGGCGGGAATCCGTTCCTTTGTGAGGCGCGTATTGTTGTCGCGGAGTGGTAGACGCGATACTCTCCGGATCATACGGTAATTAGCGTCGGGCCAGTGATGTGACTTGCTAGATTTGGAAGGCGATTGTGGATAGCATTTTTTAATGTGTTTTGGTCAAAGTCAAAATCAAAGCATTTATTACAATTAGACCAGTCGTCGACGGCGCGTTTTTTTTAACAGAGCAGTTTGTTGTCGTTTGTTTCGCGTCAAACGCGCGGCACCGGCGCGTCTGTATCGATACAAACGCGCCGGGGCCGCGCGTTTGTAATTTATACAGGTGTGCAAAGGTGTAGGTACAGGCTGCGTCTGACTAGCGTGCGTATCGCGTCTGTATCGCTGCAAGCGCGCGTCAACGGCGCGTTTAAAAAACGTGGTGCGCATAGTCTCTTACAGGCACTTTTGAACTGTCAAAGTCAAAAATACATTATTAAATACTACAAAATTATTGTGTCTAGCCCCAGATCTTTATCCCAACCAAACGAAAAAGTAGAGATGAGGCCTAAAATGGAGCTTTACCCGAGTTTACCCGAAAGACAGTTCCTTTCGGGTAAACTACTGTGCATCAATGGAACTCAAATATTTGCCGCCGGACTCTTCTAGATCGATGGTAGCTAGCCAGGCTGTCCAGGGTGTCTACTTTCTAAGTCCGTCAACGAAAACACGGGAACGGATACAGATTTACGAACGTAACTAACGTGAAAATTAAATTGGGGATGGGTAATACCCCCCGACTGAAGTCATTTTGAAGCGGCGCTAGTGTCCATGCCAGTACATGAGATTGCTTCAAAAAAATGTAGTACCACATTTTCAGCAGGTCATGTCATGTCAGGTCTTAGCCTTTCGCCAACTATGGGGTCTGCTTCCACTCTACCAAATGCCATTTTATTTGAAGTGACTTCCTATTTGGTCTCTACAGGTTGTGATCTTCTCTGCCCTTTTTATCAGATTTTCTAATCACTCAGAACAAAAATATAAAAAAATGAGATAGGTAAGATAAAAAGATAAATTGTTATGTATTTCTTAATGAACAGTAAATCGATCCAGGCATTCGTCGATAAACTCATCAAGCCCGTGGTTCAAGAGAATAAATGAGGTTTGAATTAATTTGTTGATTCAATTAGTAAACTAAGAACTGAATAAAAATATCGTTTGTCTGCCGTCTGGGTCATATCGTCAATAAACTTTCTTATTCGACGAATAATTAATAAAACCGAGCCTGAACATGTTTTATTTCAATTAAATATTTCAAAGAAAAGCTTTATGAGAGCCATTCTTAATTATAATTCGATACTGAAATGCACAAAAAATGTTAATTCACAAGTACAGAAAGCCTCATTTAGATGGTAAACAAAACTAGCTAAGGCGGACTACGTGATTTAATGAAACCCCTAATCAAATAAGGCCAGCCATACACGATCCAGTTTACCGTCAATTTTGCGCGCGCTCGAAGCGGGCGTGCAGTGAATTTGCCAAGGCGTGCACAACGAAAGTCACATCATATTTAGATAGAAGACATTTATAAAAACAAAACAACATTAAAATAAACATTATTCCCTAAAGCGTCAGGTTTCAGAGTTATTCGCATAAATAGAAGTCGAAAACTGAACCATGGGGCAACAACTTTTTGTATTTTTTCTCCCAACAGCAGGTATGCACATTGATTAAGGCGACATAATTACATAATGTGTGCGCCGTTTCTAGCGCAGTGCAAGTTTGACGGTAAACTGGATCTTATATGGCAGGCTTTAAGGTCAAAGTTGAAGGCTAAACGGTAATATTAGTACTGAAATAGTCTATTAAATAGAGAAAATTATACATAAACTACTATATTAATAACTCACCAGATAATAAACTCCAAACGGCATCACAACCACAGCCACAAGCAAGTCGGCCACAGCCAAACTCACTATAAAATAGTTAGTAGCTGTTTGCAAACTCCTTTCTCTCGAAACACTTAATATCACTAACACATTACCGAATAACGTCAGTAAGGGAAACACTAACAGCGATAACGCCCAGTAATTATAGTCCACATCAACACACGTCCCGTTTCTGAACGTACAATTTAAATCACTAAAAGTTTCGTTGAAATAGTCGATGATGAATTCCGATTCCGAATTGTTCGAGTCCATGTAGTGATACAACAACGTAGTGTTGGGATCCGGAGGTTTTACGTCGAAAGGTATTTTCGATGAATTTTCACATTCGTTCGTGCTACATAGTTTTGATATTGTCATGTTTTTTATTATTTCGTCCCGGTGATTCATTTTAGAGCTCAGTTGGAAGCTCTAAAAGGGAATTGTTTTTCTACATTGTCCAGATATTTGTTTTTGTTGTTGTTATTTTCCTGTTTATTGTTTGTTTACTTTTGTATTACGAATTCATAGTGATGTTTCTCCATACTGAATTCTCTCGCACGATTAACTTATCGATAAATCTATCCATTCTGTCATTTATTGTTTTCCATTTTTGTTCTGTTGAACATTTTATTTTCAGTCAGCCGTTGTGTTCAGAAGCACGGTTACCTCTTTCATTGTGTCTGTACCTGTAACAAAATTGTTTTTCATTATAGATGAAACATTTTTCAAATGAAATGTTAGCTGAAGAACAAAGGTAGTGATTTCCGTTGCTCTGAGCTTCATCGGCGTTGGGATTTTATTAAAATACCTTAGCATAATTATAGCTTAGCTAAGCATAATTATGGATTTTTGAAATTGAAAATGTAGGGTTGGAGTTGATATTGAATCCTTTCGCTTTACTAATTAAGTGAAGTATTGGAGTGGAACATCAGGAAGTTTTGTACAATATATAAAAATTATTATTCTGTTAAAAAAAAACAAAATTATTTATTGAAGTAATCTGCTGGGAATTCAATCAGTTACATCCCAAGTACCTACACACGTTTACACATCAAGTTATACAAAACCAGTTTGTCCTGGACTCGCTTTATAAATGATCTCTCCGCACATTGAATGGTTATCTTCTACTAGTTTAGCAAAGCTTCATATGTAGCCGTGTGTACAACTATAGTTATAATTATGTCATACTGATAAAAAAACCGGCCAAGTGCGTGTCGGGCCACGCACAGTGTAGGGTTCCGTAGTTGCCCATCAAAATACTTATGCGAACTAATTAAACTGATTCGCTGAATTTAGTTTTAAAAAGAAGAATTTTCAAAATCGGTCCAGGCGTCTTTGAGAAATCGGGGAAAATACATAAAACAATAGATTACGACGAATTGAGAACCTCCTCCTTTTTTTAAAGTTAGTTAAAAATAGTTGACAATAAAAACCTACCTATCCCCAAAACATACCCACCTATTATAGCTGTAAAAATAAAGTTTACAAACTTACATTTGCAGTTGAAGAACATGTTCTGCGATACATTTTGTTTAGGAAAATATGCTATCCAAGTACGTTTTATAAGTTGGTCGACTATTACTCGTAAACTTGTAAAGCCTACTTAGTCATGATAATTTTCCTTCAAACTTCGTTATTTATACTAATATTGTGAATTTTTTCACACCCCCAAACATAACCGTTTAGCTGGTAGAGGGGGGGGACACTCGAGTCGAGCAAAAATTAGCACTTTAAAGCTTAATATTTCACAAACGAATCTTTTTATCAAAAAATTGTTAATGGAAACTATCAATATTTTTTAAAGACCTATTTAATGATACCCCACACTAAGGGGTACGCGAGAAATAAAAAAAACATCCCCACTTTACGTGTACAGGAGGTACCCTAAAAAAAAATATTTTACGAGATTTTATTTTACCACTTTTTCGGCACAACAAATCCGTATATTTACACCAAATTACAGCTTTCTAGTACTGGGCGTCTCTGAGCTAAACTGCGGACAGACGGACGGACGGACGGACATGGCGAAACTATAAGGGTTCCTTGTTGACTACGGAACCCTTAAAAAACTTGAGAGGTGTCAAGGGACACCCGGATGGAACGAAGTTACTGTATACACTCAACAAACCGGTCCGGTCCGGTCCAGTCCAGTCCAGTCCAGTCCAGTCCAGTCCATTCCATTCCATGGTAATAAACACATTACCCTCCTTTGCGTCGCGCAGTCGGATAAAAGTGTCGTGACAACTTTTCGTAAGAATTTTTTCCGTCCAGCCCCCTTTCACAACGCGCGATAAGGAACTTCGTTCCAAAATTAAACGTTTCTGCTATAATTTTCTGATTCGATGGCTACTAATTCGTATGAAAACATTTACGCTCCATGTAGCTGGAGAGCTACTGAACCCTGCGACTAACGGTCTTCCTGTAAGGTTAGAAATTTGTACACGTAATATTTATAGCATGCTAAGAGCAATAGCAACGACCTGGCAGGCGTCAGCCGTGCACATCATTAGACAATTTAATTTTCAAAGTGTAAAAAAAATTGAAAAAAAAAACTTGTTCCTGTAAGCTTAAAAATTTAACAGGATGTAGTTTATTTATTGTAAATCATGGAAAAAAAATGACAGGCGATTACAAGGTGCACAAGTATGTGACAGGCGAATTGAAAAGTGCAAAGTTTATAAGGAAAAATAAACTTTCTCCTGTAAGATCAAAATTATCTCGCGTTTGGCTGAACTGATTTTGATGCCGTTTTCAGAAAAGTGTGCGTTACATTCCGAGAAAGATTTTAATATACAGGGTGAATTTTTCAACTGGGCGTGGATGGCTATCTCCGAAACTATGAGGAATATCGAAAAACGTTGAAAGGAATCTCGAGGCCGATTTTGACGAAAATAAAACTGCATCGTTGAATTTTAGAAAAATCAATAATCCTGGCCAGGAATCGAACCTGCTGATTTTGGAAAAAAAATCACAGCCTGTATTATTACACCATTCGATAGTGTTGCTAATACCTGATGCTGGCCTCGTCTCACAGAACTGCCGCATTCCGTGGCAGTTTCAAGTTCGCTGCCAGTCGTTGCTGGAATGACCTTCCGCCACCGTTGCGCGCGCTAAAAACAGTTGGTACCTTCAGAATTAAGTTCAAGCACTATTTACTACAACAACAAAAAGATGCCGCTGATAACTCACTATGTTCTGGACGCAACTCTCAACGGTGACTGGAGCGTCTGGCATTAAACTTCTTCATTTATAATATTAATACTCCAGCGTCGGGTGATAATAAATCCTCTAAACCTGGATGCTTAATGTTTTGTTTCTTTTTTCTTTGGAATCAGACTACGTTTCGGTGGTGGCGATGTTTGTTCCCTTTGGTAACTTAGGTACGCGAAAATCTGTCACTTTACACGTTACATGATTACTTGTCAGTGCACACTATTTTATTTTATTAATATAAAACCATGTATATCAAGATAAAGTCTGAATAATTACATAAAACCAAAACGAAAATATAATGTTTTCCGTGTTGACATTACGTCTGCGCCCGCGTCTCATTCGCACAGATAACTATATATCTCGTTCGTCTGTGTTGCCAGCCTAACATGGCATAGACAAGCGGTGGCGTTGGTGTAGACTATCTACATATTAATTTGTTGTATGTTTATTTGTTATAAATATTTTATATTATTATATAATTCCTATATATATGTATAAGTATTTAAATATATATTTTTTGCTGTATCTATCCGTGATATCACTTAGGGCCCTATCAGAATACCAGCGCTGTGACTTTTTTTTTAAGGTCACAGCATATGCTGAGATAGTGGCCTTTTGGCCTCGTACAGGACGCATCTGCCCATCTTTGCATCATACTATGTGTTTTTTTTATATTAATATGTTTTCTGTTATTTTTTTTTATTAAGTATTCATTTTATGTTGTTGTTTTGTCCTGTGTGAGTCCAATAAAAACTTTTTCTTTCTTTCTTTCTTTCTAATAAGGATGAAATTCTGGGAAGTGATCATATAAGGCAAACTTAAGGAAATATCAGATTTTCATGAAATTGCTATATTTCTATGTTACTATGTTCTACTGAGCCATAATTTATTTATAATTGTTTTCAGTAATTCAGTGGATTTGATGTCTCAATAATCCCAGTGTATTCAGCAATGCGAAATTATTGAGTTGAACAAAAATAAGCGTTATTTCAAAGAAGAAACGGTTAACTTATGTTTCGAATACAGTTATCGTCTTGAACATTCATCAGTTTCTTTTTTCAATTATACGTTTTCCTAAAGTTTGCCGTATATGATTACTTCCCAGAATTTGATCCTTATTAGCAACACTATCGAATGGTGTAATAATACAGGCTGTGATTTTTTTTCCAAAATCAGCGGGTTCGATTCCTGGCCAGGATTATTGATTTTTCTAAAATCCAACGATGCAGTTTTATTTTCGTCAAAATCGGCCTCGAGATTCCTTTCAACTTTTTTCGATATTCCTCATTGTTTCGGAGATAACCATCCACGCCCAGTTGAAAAATTCACCCTGTATATTAAAACCTTTCTCGGAATGTAACGCACACTTTTCTGAAAACGGCATCAAAATCAGTTCAGCCAAACGCGAGATAATTTTGATCTTACAGGAGAAAGTTTATTTTTCCTCATCAACTTTGCACTTTTCAATTCGCCTGTCACATACTTGTGCACCTTGTAATCGCCTGTCATTTTTTTCCTAAGATTTACATAAATAAACTACATCCTGTTAAATTTTTAAGCTTACAGGAACAAGTTTTTTTTTTCATTTTTTTTTACACTTTGAAAATTAAATTGTCTAATGATGTGCACGGCTGACGCCTGCCAGGTCGTCGCTATTGCTCTTAGCATGCTATAAATATTACGTGTACAAATTTCTAACCTTACAGGAAGACCGTTAGTCGCAGGGTTCAGTAGCTCTTGGACTAATGCTTAACACAACACAAGAAGTCACACTGCTGCACGAAGAAGAACAAGCTTGTAATTAATGTAAACGTCACGATCATTTTCACCAAACTCAACGGCACGTTTTGCTCAGTGGCCGTGCGACCGACTGCTATTCTGTGTGTCGCAGTTTCGATACCAGCACGGAACAAATATTTGTATGATCTACAAGTCGTTATTACAGATTTGGTTGTTTTTGTATGTGAGTTTCAACGCTTTTAAATGCACACAAGAGAATACCTTCAGTCATGTAAAAATCTACCTACATGTAATTTATAGATAAAATAAGGACAGACACTTCTTCCAACAGATTCTTTTCCAACAGCGAACTCCTTGAATTTATTGATTACTTAGCTAATTAGTGACAAATGTACGAGCTGTACTGAACGGAACCAGTCTACTTCAATTACAGTGGCGTGTTCAGACGCAATAAAGGTAGTTTCCTTGCCTTGCCTGAGGACCTTCACACTGGGAAATAGGTATACTCGTATTATACTGCTTTACTCTATTTGTAGCTAATGATAAATGATATTTATTTTGCAAATAGGTTTTAGCAAACACTTTTACACGTCAAAACGCGTCGTGTTCCACTCGCGCCTCAAAGAGTGTCAGCACAATGACGGGGCCTCCCTTTAGAGGGCCAAAGCTTGCCGTGGTCGCGGGACTAACGAATACCGTGACTCCGGAACGTAAAGAGCTATTGAAGGATACCATGGATTTTGTCAGTACAAGTCTGACAGTCCCTCCTACCCTATCCTGGGTGGGAGAAAAAAGTACCTAAAAAGCATAAGTGGTGGTATGGCTATTATTGATAAATATCAGGCGTAGCCACTAAATTGTTCTCCATAAACTTTTTTTAAATATACTAATGGGTAACGCAATTAGGGGAAGGAAAATAGTTTTATTGTATCAAGGAAAACAGATTATATCGAGCTCAATTAAAGCATATTCTTTTACCAATTTGAGAGGCACTAGTTATTTTACAAACCAAGATAAATAAAGGCATTAATGTACAATTGCCAAAGAATCATGACCCATTTTGAAAATAAATCGTTTGAATCCGTTAAACTAACAAAGATCAAGGTCGATACCTTGGATAATATAATTAGGTTTGGTCATGGATGATATTTGTTTACGCGAATAATGGGCCCAACTGCATTTGAAGAAAATAAACTTAATATTGACAATGACCCAGGTGGTCATTGTCCATTGTACAATTGATATTCATCGAATCATTTTGAAGATGATGGTAGTCCAATGGTAAAGGCCCGACTTACGTGTTCGTACGGTCGTGGGTTTGTAGTTCAACCAGGCGTAGGTATAACTATGTCTCATTTATTTCATCACCACTGTTCGGCATAAAGGGCAACTCGCTGCCCGACCATGGACCATGCCCGGGTCGACGGCGCGTTGTGTCCCACGCGCGCCTCAATGAGCGTCAGCATAATGACGGGGCCCCCTCTCAGAGGGCCAAAGCCTGCCGGGGTCGCTGGATTATTTCCCTACCGTGACCCCGGAACATAACAGGCTACCGAAGGACACCGTGGATTTTAGTCAGTAGAACTCTGACAGTCCCTCCTGCCCTGCCCGGGGTGGGAGGACTCATGATGATTTTACCACGCTAAAAAAAAAAAAAACACTGTTCGGCATGTCCTAGAACCAAGATTTCAAAGACATGCGACATCTATCAACCCGCACTGGGCCCGTGTAGGGTTGCCAGGTCTTTAACCCGAAAAACCGGACAGACCAGCCAGTTTAGCCGGACATTCTGGTGAAAAGACCTGTCACCTTTAATTTTTTTAGTTCTAGTACAACACGACCATTTTTTTTTTAAAACCATGGACCATGGCAAGGTTCTGTTTAACTAAAGAAGTCTCGCCGTGTAATCAGCGCGGCTAGTGCTAGTCCGCTCACTTGCGCTAGCGATATAAGGACTTGCAGAGCAGAAACCAGATCATAAGAAATATTAAAAAAAAAAAGATCTTTAAAAAGCCTAATAAAAGCCGGACAGGCCGGACGTGGCCTAATTTGGTCGGACACGAAACCAAAAAGCCTGACTGTGTCCGGCTTTATCCGGACGCCCGGCAACGCTAAGCCCGTGTGATAGCGGGAGTGGTCCGGTGTCCCAGCAGTGGGAACATTACAGGCTGATCATTATTAGGAAACGAAAAAGCTGATTTGTCTTAAATAAATATAGGTACAAATCAACCTCATTAGAAATATCTCCACATACACACACCCGTAACTCCCATACTCTCAAACCATTGAATTTTCCGATATCAGCTGCGAAAATTTAATACAAGTGCTATCGGATTGATGTGTGGCACCCATTATGGCGGTAATTGGATCGCTCCACACGCATGTTCCGATATATCGGACTCTTATTTAGTGCCCTGAGAGGGTTGGACGGGTTAGGGTTAAATTTATATGTGCATTCGAAGCTATTTTAAGTTTGTGGTTGGTTTGTGAAGGGTTAAACAAGAACTTACTCTGAAATATCGGTTGGAAGATGGACTACTTACTACAAAAAGTGGAACATCGGTAGAACACTTGTCTAAATAAAAGTGTCAACTGGGCATTTGACGTTGACTAAGGGTCGTTATGCAATTACACTTTTTTTAGAGAAGTGTTCAACAGATGTTTAACTTTTTATAGTAAGGCCAGGAGTGTTTTGTAAAATTTTATTTGAGTAGTCAGCAGTAAATCTATCTATCTTCTATACTTATAATAAATCTGTAGAGAGGTCAATTCTGTACATGAAATATATTTCCAAAATAACTATCAGGGGGTGATTAGGGATCGATACTGATGACAAAAATGCAATTAATAAAATTATTGTCTGTCTGTCTGTCTGTATAACCGTTATAGAAACAAAAACTACTCGACGGATTTTGACGAAACTTGGTACAATTATTTTTCATAGTCCTGCGCTGGTTATAGTATACTTTTCATCACGCTACAATCAATAGGAGCAGAGCAGTGAAGGGAAATGTTAGGAAAACGGGAGAAGTTACTCCATACACGCTAATCTTCGGAACTACTGAACGGATTTGATTGTTTTTTTTTGTTGTATAGCTATTAAGTCTGGGCAACATATAGGCTATAATTTATCTTGGAAACTTGAACACCTGATGCAGAACTGCAATAGATCAGCTAACTTATAAGAGATACAAAAATAGCGCCATAGCAAAAATTGTTCCGCGTGATGAGCATTTTCTACTGAGAAAATAAATTTGAAGATTTGGAACAAACAACTCCAAGAGCCCAGCTACACTATTACATATACAGTAATGACGTCTTAGCAAAAGTTGTTCAGCCTGATGAGCACTCCCTGTTGTCGTATAAAAACTGAAGATCTGGAACACCTGATGTGGAATTCCAAGAGCCCAGCTACACTATAACATATATAGGAATGACGTCTTAGCAAGAGTTGTTCAGCCTAATGAGCACTCTCTGTTGACGTATGAAAATTGAGATCTGGAACAACTGATGTGGAATTCCAAGAGCCCAACTACACTATAACATATGTATATATGAATAACATCTTAGCAAGAGTTGTTTAGTCTGATGGCCATTTCCTGTTGACTTACAAAAATGAAAGATCTGGAACGTCTGGAATCGTCATGCGCGTCCCGTTGTTTTCCCGTCCCCAGGCTCTAGGAATTCGACATGAGACGTTTCAGATCTTCGATTTTGACGACCCCATTGTCGCTGGCATAAGCAACAGGATCCGCGTACGAAGTCGCTGGCAGAAGCTAGTTTCAAATATAATGGTGGTTTCACATTGCGCGTAATATTACGAGCCGCGTCGCGCCACCGTAGGAAGAGGTTCGGGCTGTTGCGTACAAAATTGTTGTATGAAATATCAGGCTCCAATACCATAGCCCTAGGATACAAAGTGTAATCTAAAATGGGGTTGACTTATAGTCAGAGTCTGACAGTCACTTCCACGTCACAAAGGGCTGATGACGGATGACTATGCCACTCCAAAAATATAATGAAGCTCTTGCCTGCTTAAGCATGCTTATGATACTTTCTAGCTGTTGTCGACTCGATTACCAGTTCAAATAAGTATTCAAAACATTCGGGTTATGTTTTTGAATAAGTAAAAGGCTATATATTTCAAATTTAAATTAGTCCGAAAAATAGATTAACAAAATATATTTGATCCGTTTTTTTTTGTTACGTTAACCAAAAGTGACGGAGATACTACGCTTCTGAAAATCACACAACGTCACTCGGTCGCTCGGTATAATTTTGATGGCGTTATGACGTCACAAGCCCCCACTCGGATTACGAAGCGTTTCATCTTTGTCAATATTCACTGATTAAAAAAAAATACGTGTGGCACTCGGGGACTGCCACGGTAAAGCTATTGCATAGCATTTTTTATCAACTTATGCATTTTTTTTTCTTTTTTTTTAGGTTATGGTCAGCCACGTCAATCAAGAGAAACAAACACCGTGCCAAACTCTGCCAACTGAAACGACGTTCGACGATGCGGGGTGTTAGGTTTATTTTCGGTACGGAATTTCTTGATTCGGTCGCCACGCTCAGAGCACGCGATTAAAGCTATGCAAGAGGTTAACAAAAAATATGTGTTCATCATTTTTCAATACTCAAACTGACAGACCAACCAGATTTTCAATTTATATATGTAAACTACCCTATTATACGGTTGGTACATTACTGTCGTCCATCCAAACAATAAAAGCGTGACGTTTTTAGCATAATAAAACTGAAGTCATAAACTAGTATTCTGGTTTTCATTTTTTATTGTGAACGCTTCGAATTTGCAAATAAAAGCATTTTCCATCTCGTTTGTTTTACCGTCGAAATCGTCGATAAATTACTGTGAACGATTGAAAAATGTAGGCTTACATATTGTTTACACGTGCGTCATATTTACGTATCGCTACATTTAACGCACGAAAAAATTCTGTGGGGTTTTGCAACGTATTCCATTTATGTTCCAGGGCTGCGGAGCCGGGCACGGCGCAATCGCGGCGGTAAGACCCCACTTTGAGGAGCGGCAGGAAAGGCGCCGCCCGTTGCGTCCTCACCTTTCGCATGACGCAAGTCCTCGGGAGGTTCCTGTGAGACAGGAATGGATATTATTATGTCTATGCTCAAGACAATGGGAACTGATGCGATGTGCACAATGGAGAATTCCTTTGAATGTGTAACTGATCTGACTGAGAGAGAGGACAGCCTCCGCCTCACGACCCAGTCGCCGCGGGAGACGCCCACGGCAACAGACGTCACGAGCGAAGCGTGCAGGGGTCGCGGGACTTTTTTACCTCGGAAAAAAATGGCCACAGAGCCCTTTAATGACAGTCCTGTAACTCCGCTAGGGAACAAATGAATATCTACGGCACTTCGTAGGGAAAGTAAAATAATAATTCTTCGACTACCTCGAGTTCTTAAAAAACTACTTTCATACTAAGTTTGGGCAGAGGGTTAAAACTTGGACAGTTAGACAGACATCGGCCTTAGAACTTCTTACTTTATGGCGACTTTCAAAATTAAAATTAAATTGCTAAATGAAAATTTAGAAAAAGGTACCCAGTTATTCTACTTGATTTAGTAGGTACCTGTAACTTCCATATTACTTAAATGAAATGTATTTTGAAAAGAAGAAAAAGTCAGTTTATGTAGGTAGATTCTTGACTGTAATTCTAGCCTCGTGTTTGTAACTCTGTAATTCATTATGGCTGTTTATGTGTGTGGGTTAAAATACTTTTAAATGCAACCACTATAATTTGGAGAAATTCACAAAGCATCATTTTATAACGATATTTTGCATTTCAATATACCTACCTAGTTGATCATATTTTTACGCTTTTTAGAAATATCGAAAGCATCGAACTATTACGTGAAAATACGTACGTAAACCTACCTTACTTGTAGCAAATTTGAATTGTCCCACCATAAGCTTATTTCCTTACAGACATTCAAATGCAATTAGGTCCACATTCACGTAAATGTACATAGTAAGGAACTTGATCTTTGTTATTTTGACAGATTCTAACTGTGGTAGGTACCACAAAAACTTTTAAACGTCTGTTGAACACTTGTCTAAAAGAATGTCAGATTATGACGTTGAAATAAGGTTCGTTTTGCAGTCACACTTTTTTTAGACAAGTGTTCAACAGATGTTTAAGTTTTTTTAGTAAGGCTGTAACTGTTAATTGTCAAAATGGGTCATGATTCAACTGTGTCGATTGTACCTATGTGAAATAGAACCTTAGCAAAAAAGCTGGCGAAATGGGGCATATTCCAATTTTATAATAAAAAAATTGATTTTTGACAAAAAAAAACAGCTTATCATCCAATTTATATTCCTGACACATAAGCTAGCATCGTTAACAGATCAGCAGTCACGCACAACACGACAAACACTCCACCCACACAATCCATTGCCCCTTGATTACGAATAAACATGACTGAATTGCTGAGTAATCAGTAAAGCATGTTGCGTGAAAGAATTTCACGACACATTTGTATTCATTATGTACATTGTTACCATGAGAATACCTCGTATGTCAAGGTTGGATGGCCCTGGCTCAGCCTAGAATACGTGAGGAGCGAAAATTAGACCACACGACGGCACTGTGGGCGCAGTAGCTAAGCGAATGGACTGGTACGTTACGTGTCGCGGGTTCGATCCCCGCACGGAGCAAATATTTATATGATTTGCAAGTAGTTTTTCCGGTTCTGGGCGTTTGTGTATGTGAGTTTCTATGTTTGTAAACGCACCCACGATACAGGAGAAATTCCTAGAGAGGAGCAATATTAAAAAAAAAAAAGGAATGTGTTCAAACAGGAGCCTTACCAAGAGCTCCTAACGCGATCCAGTTTAGGCTGAGGGAAAGAGACGGAGCTATAAGTCATTTAGCGCCATCTCTTTCCCACAGCCTAAACTGGATCGCGTTAAGAGTTCATGGTAGGCCAACAGATTGCGGGACTGTCTCATAGTCGCAGGACTGTTCCTTCAGGTAACCGTGACCCTGGAACGTAAAGGGCTATTGAAGGACACCGAAAATTTTAGTAAGTACGAGTCTGGTAGCCTTTCGTCCTGTCCTGACTGGAAGGACTCATTTGATGATTATATCACGGTTAAACACAAAACATACAATGTGGATGTCCCCGATGTCTGGCTAACGTTTCAAGAAATACAGGTGGAATTTCATAAATTATAACGTTAGGTACACCTGTTATTATATATATAACATCACATCTGTAATCCACAAAGTCTTAAGCTATTGTCAAACAGAGAGGCGTGCCGAAAGCGAAGCGTTTTTGTTTGTAATGTATGCAATTGTTTGAATCCAGTCACATAGAAAAGCGAAAGCGATCCGATAGTCTATGTATGGGCTTCAAACAATTGCATACATTACAAACAAAAACGCCTCGCTTCGCGTTCGTCACGCCTGTCTGTTTGACAATAGCTTTAGACAGCGTACAACCGAGCAAAATCCATGTTTCAGGCAAAGCTACTGTAATTAATTACAGATGGAAAAAGGCGATAACACTTTTTGCCTTATTAGTCGTAATAAGTCCTCAGATCGGCCGCAAGAAAGATAGTGGCATTTGCAAAGGAAATTCTAGCCAGTTTTAGTATGATTAGTTTTGTTAAAAAGGTCAAGCTACGTCCTTTCAGTTGATGTCCTTCAAAAGGTCACGGAGGTGATTTCAAAAGAGTTGCAGACGGAAGTGGGTGTAAACGAGAGTCTATGTAAACAATCTGTTAGTTCCGGTTGTGTTACCTATATAATAGGGGTAGTGCAAGCTTAGATTTATTAACTGTTCTGAAATATCACGTAGCGTGCACACCTGAAGGTGAATTAATGAAACACGGAGGTCAAATCAAACTCTGCATACGACGCTTAAATCAATGTCACATGCCGTTTTGCAATTGACACTTTTTTTAGACAAGTGTTCAACAGATTGGAGGCGACTGCCCTCCAGCGCGTCTATGAGTGGCGCGTGGAGGCGCAGCGCCGGGGCGTGACCCCGCTGCCTCGCGAAGTCGAGGCGCGGTGCGAAGACCTCCAGCGCGATCTCAGGGCAGTATGGAAGGAACGACTGTCGCGACCGACGGCCGGGCACGCCGCAATTGCGGCGGTAAGACCCCTCTTTGAGGAGTGGCTGGAGAGAAGTCATGGCGTCCTGACCTACCGCTTGACGCAGGTCCTCACCGGACACGGAAGTTTCGGGAGGTACCTGTGTCTGATGCGAAAGGAGGAGACGCCTGGGTGTCACCACTGCGAAGATCGCCCGGAGGACACGGTGGAGCATACGGTGCAAGACTGCCCAGCTTGGGCGGAGCACCGACGTGTCCTCACGGCTGCGATAGGCGGAGACCTCTCGCGCCCGGCATTGGTTGCGGCCATGCTGCGGGGCGAGACGGAGTGGGAAGCGGTCAGCTCCTTCTGCGAGGCAGTAATGCTCGTAAAGGAGGAGGCAGGCCGCGAGCGAGAGAGGACAGCGTCCTCCCTCCGCCCCAGCCGCAGTGGTAGGCGCCCATGGCGACGGACGTCGCTTGATGATCTCCGGCCACCGTAGGCGCGGGCATGCGGGCAGCGAGTAAAGGGCAACTCGCTGCCCGACCAAGGACCATGCCCGGGTCGACGGCGCGTTGTGTCCCACGCGCGCCTCAAAGAGCGTCAGCATAATGACGGGGCCCCCCTCTCAGAGGGCCAAAGCCTGCCGGGGTCGCGGGATTATTCCCTTACCGTAACCCCAGAACTTAACAGGCTATGAAGGACACCGTGGATTTTAGTCAGTAGAAGTCTGACAGTCCCTCCCGCCCTGCCCGGGGTTGGAGGACTCATTTGATGATTTTACCACGCTAAAAAAAAAAAAAAAAAAGTGTTCAACAGATGTTTAACTTGTTTGTAGTAAGACGGTATAGATCAAGCGTGATTTGTTTTTTACAAGGTTACCTTACGACTTTGAGTAAAAAAAAAATACCTACAGACTACTACAGAGTCATTACCTCTGTGCTGGTACACTTGGTTCGATACCCACACGGTACTTATAAATATTTGTATGGTAGTTGTAAGTGGCTGTTGTGTATGTGAGTCGAAACGGTGTATGAAAACGTCGTGAGGAAACCGGCATGTCTTAGAACCATCAAATTCGAAAACATGTGACATCTACCAACCCGCACTGGGGCCGAGAGGTGGATTATAGGCCTCCTCTTACAGAGAAGAGGCCTGTGTCCCAGCAGTGAAACATTCTAAGCTGATGATGATGATGAAGAACTATCATATATTTTATTTGGGAACCGATCAATTTACCGAATTTTGTTTGTTCGAATTTCATTATACCGAAAACTATTGACCGACATCCCTTTTGCTATATGCATCATTTGCCATATTTTCAGATCATCGAAGTATCATTAGCCATAAGTATTATTATACCGAAGTATGTTCCGCCGATTAACAAAATAACTTTTTACTATTGACCGAAGCCTCTTTTAAACTTTTTTCAATTGCCAACTGATTTATTTGCCATATTTTCACCATACCGAAACAACATTTTACCGAAAAATTAAATTACTGTCATAAAAATTCAATATATTATTTTGCTACAAAACATTGTGGCGGAAACGAAATGCTGCAAAGCCGACTTTACGTAGTCTTGTCTGCCCTACCCCTAGAGTGTAATTTAAAATTGCGTAGGCGCGGAGGGGTGGGGTGGCCCGCGAGCTGAGGAGCAGGTGGTTGGAACGACCGCCGCCGCGGCTGAGGCTGGCCGGCGAAGCCGGCCAGTAAGCCGAAGCTGCGGTGGTGAGCGTTCAAATCATCTGCGACGATAAGCTCGCGTGGGGCCACCCAAAACCCTGCAGCGCCGGAGCCATGACAGAAACAATGCTTGTTGCATGTTGCATGCTTGCTGGAACGCTGCGTGTTTGCTGCATGTTGCATTCTGCGTGCTTGCTTGCACGCTGCATGCTCGCTTGCATGCTGCATGCTTGCTTGCTTGCATGCTGCATGCTTGCTTGCATGCTGCATGCTGCATGTATTAACAGCAAATATCATTAATTATAATACAATACCCTTCAGAATTATATTATCGTATACGACATTTGCACAATTATTTTGTGTTGTCTACCTACATTTCAATGGCGCCTGCTAAAAATGTAACAGCAATAATTAGTGTGCAAAATTTTCTAGGCGTTCGGTGAAATAAAAATATGGCAATTAAAACAGTGGTATAATGAATGTTTGGAAACATAATACTTCGGACAACCGTCACTTCGAGTAAGTGTAACATCGGTAAAAAGTTTGTCGGCCAAATGAAATTCTGGAGAAACGAAAAAAGATGAATAGATAACAGGTTAACTGAAACAGTGGCAAACGTGACTTCGGTGAAGTAAAAAAAAACCAAAAGGTAATAGTTGAAAAGTTTTAGGGCAAATGAAATTCGGTCAACCGTTTTTCGATCTTATGATAGGTAACCATTTTATTTATCCCATGCTCTCTCCGACCAATTCAAATATCGAAACATTTCGTCGTCAAAATGAGATAAATCCTAGTCGTTCAGATCTTCCATTCGAACGAGTAGCTCTGACTGAACATTTGAATGCTATTCGAATGATTCTTGTTGATCGATTTCATTCACTCGGTCGTAGTTGACCGCTGGGTCGTCTAGCTTTTGAGACCTGGGTCGTAATGTTGATTTAATTTCATTTGGGGACCTGATACTACTGTTTGGAATCAGTTTTGGGCCAATTGCTTCCTGGAGAAATCAATGACGTTCTATTGGTAAATACACACACATTTTGCTAGTATCTACACTTATATTTACAAAGCTGAAGAGTTTGTTGGTTTGCTTGAACGCGCTAATCTAAGGAACTACAAGTAAACAATAAAAAAAATGTACAGGTAGTCCATTTATCGAGGATATAACATCATGTTAGTAGCAATAGGAGCCGAGCGAGGTTTAAAACTCGGTGAACAGCTAGTTGCATTATTAACATCTATGCATTTCATGATACCACGAAACAAAATCTTCGAAAATTTAATTTATCAAATTCAGTAATGAGGTAAAGTATAGCCACTAAAAGTTTTGGCTCTTACACAATACAGGAACAATACAACATATTTATCATGAACGGAACAATTCGGGGACCTAAATAAATATTGCCAGCTCCATAAATAAATACTGTCCTTTGTGGGTATTATGACTTTCATTTCTATTTTCTTTCCATTGGTTTTCCGCATTGTGGGTAATGGCTATGGCAAATGTCAGGTGGAGAAATAGTATCCTGTGCATTGAACCTTGAAGACATCTTACGACTCGACGTACGACGTATCTATTGAATTTCTATCTAATAAGTGATATAATAGGCAACAGGTAGGTAGGTATAGTAATAAATAAAAGTTTGCCAGGAAAGTTATAAATATTAGAGTGAAAGAAACTGCCGGAGTTGCGGGACCCTGCCGCGCCGGGGTCGCGGGACTGTCTCATCAGGGAACCGTGACCCTGGAACGTAAAAGGCTATTGAAGGATCACCGTGGATTTGATTGACCACAAGTCTGACATACCTCCCGCCCTGCCTTGGGAAGGAGGACTCATTTGATGTTTTCACTATAATAAAAAAAGAGTGAAAGAAAACGATTTAAAACTAATCTTTTGAAATCAACGAGTGATTGTGCTTGTCTTACCGAGAATGGCAATGCATCTCATAAACGGGTTGCTTTAACCGTAAACGACTGATCAACAATTTTGGTGTACCTAATGAGCAGGCATTAAAAAGTCTCAAGTTCTCCGATGACCTCAAGTGCTTTAAAGTGTTTCTTGTAGGAACTTTAAACGTTCTTAAAATGTATGATACTTAAAATTTAACTTACATTTAAAATTGGAGGCATCTCGATGTATCGAAAGAAACCGTTCAAAATAGAGAGCAAAAAATTTTATTAGACACTTTGTCCACTTTCTTTTATTTCACTGTTCATATTTATTCACTCATTTACACAAAAAGCAATTAAGTATTCCTTTCTATTTCCACACTGTCTTTGAATTCTCACAAGACTTGCCTGAAGCAGTGCACGTTGAATTAACATAGCATTTCAAATATTTTTCATCATCGCTTTAATCAAGCCAATTGTCGTTTATGACACTTCGCACTATCTGATTCATATGCACGAATTGCTCATTGTTCTGATTAATGAGAATTACACATGCTAGTTGACCAAGTATTCACTGATGATCAAATGATTTTCATTATTTATCACGTCATCATCTGTCTAGGTTTTGTGGGACGGCTTCCAATCTTACTGATTACAACAAATTTTAGAATTTGATATCGATCAATAATTGCTTATCTGATCTTCACATTTTTTCACCCATTTACTGGATAGACTGTGGTTATCAGAATTTCTGAGTATCCATAATAAAATCATTGTCAACACTATAGTCTTGCATTTTCTTTAAAAGCATCAATTAAAATAACAGTTTTCGCTTCCTTACTGAATACACTTACAAATTCTATACCAACTGAGATAGTTCTATGATAATATCTTCTGCCACCAATTAATCTTTTCAGACAATCTTATCAAACTTCCCTACTGGGTATTCCTCGTCCTGTCTGTTATTAGTTTGGCCTTTTGCTGGCGTCGGTCTTCCGTCCTTATCATTTTCCTTTCCTTAATCAATACTAGCTGTTCTTGTCATTTGAACTTGAACTTTTTGGTACCTTTATCAGGAACCAAGTTGCCAAACTTGTAGCCCTGTTCTGGGCAGACCTAATTTAGATTGGCATGGACACGCTAAGAAAAAGAAAAACCGTCTAGTAAGACGGTTTTTACAAAAAAGTAAAACATCTGTTGAACACTTGTCTAAAAAAGCTGTCAACTGCAAAACGACATTTGACGTTGATATAAGGGTCGTTTTGCAGTAACACTTTTTTAGACAAATGTTCAACAGATGTTTAACTTTTTGTGGTACAACGGTGAGTCTTTATTTAAATCGAAGAAGTAACCTCATCACACTTTGTTCTCTTTAAAATTCTCTTTTCATAGCATTGATTTGACTTGTTGCTAGGCCACTAAGTTCTGATAATAATCAATCAGATTAGTATAGGTCAGTAACCCCAAGGTTATTGCTCTACTGTTGAAACACATTTATTTATATTCACTATTTTGCTTTTACACAGTTCAAAACTTCACTTTCCACGCTTGTCTCAACACAACACGTAAACTATAACAGCTTAGTTAAATGACTTCCATTCAATGTAGATTTTAAACAAAACTAATAGACGAAAATATTTCTTAAAAACGTTCCCTGTCGGTATATTTTTAATATTTAATCAGAGGTCTACCAGGCGAGGTAAAAAACTGTGCGCGTCGACTCCCGCCGTACAATTGAATTAGATCTACTGAGACACTCTTAATGGAATACTAGCAGAGAATTGGTACAGTCAGGTGAACAAGTGGTAGAATAAAATGTAAGTACAGTACGGCACGTTGCCTTTCAAGATTATTTTTGTGGCAGCCGATATCACATGACATTTGGGAGTAATTTTTTCGTATAAAAGTGTGAACTCGTGTTTATCGTTAAAGTTGGTCTGTGGATGGGTTGAACATATATTAAAGCGAGTTTCCTCCGTGCCTCGGAAAGCGCGTGAAACCGTTAGTTCCTGCTGTTATTTGTGGATCTTTGACAGTAGTTAGTCGCACTCTGAAACCAGTCTTACTAAGGATTGTCGTGTTACCCAGTTACTGGGTTGTGGAGGTCAGATGTTCTAGGAAGTAGAAAATTAGATAAAGATGTAATTTGTTTTCATATACTAAGATTAATTAAAGTATCGATATTTATGGAAACCTCGGAAATAATTTTCTCGGAAGTAAAAATGTCGTAGGTTCGAACTCACACATGCTTTAATACTTTGTTAGATTTATTTCATCACCGTTGCTTTCAAAATAGTGAAGCAAAATAATTATCATGAAGAAGGTGACCTGTTTTCGAAGACTTCCCTCGATTTCTTCAAATCCCATCATCAGAAGATACTGAGTTTAGAGCCACCTCGAAAGTATAAACTTTCAAGCAAAAAATAACCAAATCGATCCAGGCGTCGCGTCTCTTAAAAAATCGATTTAAAAAACTTACATATAATTAAGAACCTCCTCCTTTTATGAAATCGGTTAAAATTCGAAGACACAATTGGTGACATCTTCCAACCTGTGCTGGCCCCCTTTATTAAAGCTATGTCCTTTAAAATTAAATCGTCTCACGGATTGAGAGTGTGGGTCCCAAACCCAACTGTGGGAACTGATTTATTTATGTACCTAGCTGGTTGAAAGTTTCTTTGCTAAGCAAACTTTTCCCTAACTGAGCATCATCACCTATGTTGGCAACACCAACATCAACAATTTTAATCTGTATTTTGACGTTTATATTATCTGTGGAATTTTGTATTTCGCTCTCTTCCAACCACGAACTGTGCAACAAATGGACGTGTCTATATCTCCAGATTTTTACTTCACCAAATACTGAAGCCCTCCTGCCCTACCAGCAATCTAGCAACATTCCCTACAGTCCACTGCTATCGGCCTCGTACAACCTATAATGAATATTTTTTCCAAATTCGTTGAACTACTACACTCGCGAACAAAGGTACGGAACTTATTCCGATTTCACGCGATATTGAGTACATAATAACTAGTTAAGACTAATAAAAGTGGTACCATGTTAAAGGTTTAACTGTCACCTTTAAATTGATACCAAATTAATTAAAATCACGCCATTATTTATGGAGCTATCCAGATCAATTCCAAGAAAGTGATTCGATACATTTGCTCGTTAGTGTAGTTACAGTAATTAAACGACATAAATCAACCAACAACAAAAAGTAAAAGAACAAACAACAACGTTAAACGATTAATAACACGAAGTTTTATCAATGCAATCAGCTGTACAAACTCCGGTAATCTTGGTATAAGATCTGTGACGTCACTGACAGTCGCATGGCAGGCTATGTTGGACATGTTGCGTGTATATCTATGTTGTTTATGTTTATGGTATTATATTGGTTATGTAGGACTAGGTTTTGTCAGCGGCATCGTTTGCATTTAAGTCGAAAATGATTTTATGAATTGTTCAGCCGTTTTGGTGTGATTACAAACATAAAAAATCTTTTAAAACAAACTTAAATTTACAAACTAAGCACTTTTAGGAATCTTATTTGTTAAGAAAATAATTGTTTATGGCAGCCCTCAATAGAGGAGATATTTTTACATACAAGATGCCATTGGATTCAGCTTGAGCTAATTCGAAATTCGAATGGATCCACATGCTCTTTACTATTACAGTACAAGTCTGACAGTCCCTCCCATTAAATTTGATGATTAAAAACCACTTCTCGCGGATATCTCCGACTTTTCATGAAGCGGTCCAATTCAGCTTCTTTCGACCGATTTTATTGCAATTAACAATATCCCAACTAAAACAAAATGAACACTTCGGCTATAAACAAAGTTAAGACTAATTAAACATTGTAGTTTTATTTCTCCAATCTCAGTTAACTATAAAAACCGTTAAAAACGGTAGTTTCTTGTAAATAAAAATTTAATTAAACGCTAAAAGGAAGCAAATTAAGAGCTTAGTGAGCGACAGGAAAAGTGTTGGTAATTTTCTGTGCCATATTTTTTACCAACCGGGAGAACTACTGTAGAAGTAGTTTTTTTTTGCACTGGCAACCGAGAAGTTGTTCGAAATTTAATTTTTAGCATTTGAAAGCGGTTGGTTTGGAAGAAGATTTAAATTTGTTATTTATGTGTCCGTTTTTATTAAAGGACCTCAATTTTACTTTTTCTACTTAAACAGTGCGTGAAAAGAAATGGCTGGTACGAAAAAAGTCGCTTGAATTTTAAAGTGTATTATCGTTATACGTCGACACTGTGACAAGTACAAAATATAATATTAAAAAAAAAACAACAATGTCAGGCGTTCTTGGCTTACTAAAAAACGGTTATTCAACTGCATCTGATTACACTTGAAACGGCCCCAGCTCTTGGAAAAGTTTGGACAGAATGTAAGATATGTAACAGGATGGATGATTGGGAACCGCAGAGTGCAATTGAGCTGGATGGACAGCGAATACTGGGGACTCGCCGTCCGATCATAGACCAAGCCCACGCCTACTGAGTGCGGCGAAGTGTCTTGTTCTACGCGCGCCTCAAAGATACTATCAGCAGTCTGAAGGGGCCCCCGTAGAGGGCCGAACTCCTGCCGGACTAACTAATACCGTGACCCCGGAACGTAAAGGGCTATTGAAGGACACCGTGGAGTTTAGTCAGTACAAGCTGTACAAGCTGCCCTGCCCTGGGGAGGACTCATTTGATGATTTTACCACGCTAAAAAAAAAGGCTCGTGAAACTGTCTAAATAACCCTGGACTGCAGAACTTATTTTACCACCTAAACTTAAAAAAGGGTGCAATTAACCTTGTAATGTTAATGACTCTAAAATACACACATCAAAAGTGTCTAGGGATCAAGCATTTTTATGCGGATTTCTTGAGATTGAGATGTGGCTTTGTAATAAATTTATGATTTTATAAATTTATATGGATCCTTTTTGGTGCATTTCATAATTTGAATCAGGAACTGTAAATCAAATTCGAGTAAAAGATGAAAATCAGCTGTCAATATTTTCCCTATAAAAACATACAACGCATTGAAGACATTATTAGTGCTACTGTTTCCCTACTACTGATTAAAACCAACGTTATTATGGAGCGGCGACGTCATTTAAGCAGGGAAGAAATGCTCAGAGCCGTGGGAATGATAGAAGCTGGTTCCCGGCAACGTACTGTGGCTTTAGCTCTGAATACAAGTCAGAGTGTTATCAGTCGACTTTGGACACGTTACCGAAGCACTGGTACCGTGGCTGAGCGCCATGGAGGACGGTATCGCTGCACCACACGGAGACAAGACCGATACATTCAATCTTAACTCGAAGAGCTCCAACAATAACCGCCATGATGTTAGCCGTGAGGCTTCATCACTCTTCAGGGAACTTAATTAGCGACCAAACAGTCAGAAACCGCTTGCATGAAGTGAACCTTCATTCCCGAAGACCGCTACGGGTACCACCTATAGCAATGCACAATCGTAGGATTTGATATCAATGGGCTCTTGAACACAGAAATTGGGCAGAAGAACAATGGCGTTTCGTGTGCTTTTCTGATGAGTCTCGTTTTGGTATGAGACCGGATACAAGACGTATACGACACTGGAGAACCCCTGGACGCCAACAGCGATTAAAATCCTGCCAGGAAGTCCATCCTTATAGTGGTGGAACCATCATGGTATGGGCGGGTATTTGGATCGGCGGAAGAACTGAGTTGATTTGGATCAGAGGCAACCTCAACGCTCAAATTTATGCTGAGACGATTGTATCAGACGTCATCGTTCCTCTACAAGTGCAAATCGGTCCCTTATTTCAGTTAATGCATGATAATGCACGACCGCACACCGCAAGAGTTGTAAGACAGACTCTCGCCGCAGCTAACATCAATGTCCTGCCCTGGTCTGCTCAGTCGCCAGACTTGAACCCGATTGAGCATGCATGGGATATGCTACAGAGAAGAGCTCTGCCGAATATGGAGGGTATCCAGTCGCAAGAAGACCTTTTTTTGTTGTTGCAACGAACATGGGCGGCCATTCCACAGCGTGATTTGGATCAACTCATTTTGAGTATGCCAAACCGATGTTCTTGTGTTGTTAGTGTTCGCGGTAGAAACACGGATTATTAATTGTTTAAGTTACCCAATAAAATTTTAAAGAAAACTGTTATTTCAGTCTTTTTTTCGAACTTTAATGTTAGTGGTTCAAATGTCAAAAATCCCTTTATTAGGAAAATGGCAAATTTCTTTATGAATGCAAAGGTGACTTGGTTTATCGTTACTGTGACAAACGATAACACTTTATTTGATGAATCCTTAAAGAACATTTTAATTAATATCAATCAGGAGAAAAGTTATTGCAAAAATATATGTTGATCCCTAGACACTTTTGATGTGTGTACATGTGATACAGCAAT
The DNA here is from genome assembly GCA_954870645.1 of Agrotis clavis. Lineage (NCBI taxonomy): Eukaryota > Metazoa > Arthropoda > Insecta > Lepidoptera > Noctuidae > Agrotis > Agrotis clavis. Next base: position 23,749,093 of record OX940930.1, read on the forward strand.
TATCAACTTTTTAACCATGCAGTAACGATGATAGTAATTTCGCCAACAAAAGTGAAATGTTTATTTTCGTGTAGGGCGGAGTTTAGTACCATTTGTCATGTTGGCTATTATAACAACATGTGAAACGTGTTTTGCAAAAAAACATAGTGATGGATGATTTATATAAAGTATTTTTAATTATATACTTGTATTCAAGGTCGATTTAATACAAAGAAAAACCTTTAACTTAACGTTTTAGAATCAGCAAGTAATGTCTGTTCAAGGTCTGCTGAGTGTTAAAGGAAAAGAAACCTTGAAACTTGAATTGTAAGGTAGCAATTTGTGTGTGTAGAAGATGGATGGTAAAAGTGTTTTTGTAAAACGTTTAAATCTAAGAACCATTTATCAAAACTTCGCTTTTAATATTAATTCTGTGACTTTCACAAAGAGATGGGCGGTACTCATACATACATCTGCACACAGGTGATAGAAAGAAAATCAAAGTAACTATATTTGATTGATGTTTACATCTCGCGCTTGTCTGACGTGAAAGTCAAGTAAATATTTTGATTTTGAATTGAAAATACTCGTTTGACATAAAATATTTACTTCATGTTTTAAATCATGTGAGATATTTATCGAGCTTTTCGATGTATCCGTACCGTCCGAATTAGAAAGGACAGCTAATTACATTTTTAAACAAAAAGCTTTTGTTTAAAAAAAACTTGCTTAGCGCGACTTGGTTCTCGTGGATGTCGGAACTTATAGTAGCCTAAGTTACTTACTCCTTGTCAAAATCGGTCCAGCCATTTCAGAGATTGGCCACTACAAACAGACAGACAAACAAAAATTGTAAAAATGTTATTTTGGTGTATGTACCGTAGGTATATATTTTCATTTGCATGTAGTAAAAAACGGTTACTTCTATATTACAAAGAGACACTCCAATATTTTTTTTTTATTTACATGTATAAATTAGACAATCAATTCGGATCGTACATTCTATTATCATATGAAAATAGCTGTTTCTTTCGGAAGCAGTATTTAAGTTAGGAACCCCATGTTCTTTTTTGTATGTGCAAAATTTCAGGATGACCAGTTAAATTAATATTCCAACAAACTTACTTTGGCGTTTATAAAATTATATAGTTAGCAGCCGCGCAGTATGCTTTACGCAATACTAAAATATCTTTGCTTAGTACCTTGTCACAACATTACATTTTCCAGACAAAACAAACTATCAACATTCCACGATCAACATGGAAATTGTTAAAAGCAGCATTCACTGTTTTTATTAAACTCTTTATTCACATTTTTCCAGCAATAAACTGCTCAAGTAATTCTGTTGGTGGCGAAATTAAATTCCTTTTTGTGTAAGTATTTGTGACAAATGAGCTGGTTTTGTATGATTTAGGATAGTTTATTGAACATCTTGTAATGGCCAAATACTTAACTCATGTTCAATGAGTGAATTTGATTTGAATTGTAACCGTCTTACTACAAAATAGTTAAACATCTGTTGAACACTTGTCTTAAAAACTGTCAACTTCAAAACACTGTCACACTTTTTTTAGACAAGTGTCATTTGAATTTTTGTTTTGTTTTGTTTTGTGGTATGACGGTCAATGCTTATGCTCTTTCTTATTCAGAGCGTTGCCGACCGCTGTTCTAACCAATCAAAATAAAAATATCTATGCAACTATCTCTTACGGTCAGTTGTTTGATCAATAGTTCAGCTAACTATTAGGATTTCTACAGATAGTTTACTTAGCTAATGTTGAGTAATGTAACCCTTGGACTAGTCTACTTAGACTAGAGTTCCATCACATTAAGGATTGTGTTTTAAAAAAAATCGCCTTTAAATGTGTAAAACAACCGGTGTCTTTCGGAAGTTGGTGGCAAAAAAGAATAAAAAAAAAACAAGTCCACCGACTTTTTTTACCATTTAGTTCATAAATATTCAACCCAAATTCTTGCCACATACGTTATCCGTAGCACCGGTAATAATATCGTCCAAGTAGACAATAAGAATTGCTCTTAAAATAAAAACTATGTAGGTACATAGTTTTTATTTTATGAGCAATTCTTAAAAAACTAAAAGAAATTTTCATGGGACCAAATGATAGATATACAATACAGTAGGTACTGTTTACTAAATCGAACAAAAAAAGAAGCATCAAAACTGGTTCACTCAATCGTAAGTTATGACTTTATAAGGTAAGAAACAAAAAAAATACAGTTGAGTTGAGAACCTTCTCCTTTTTTGAAGTCGGTAAAAAATAAGGATTTTTCAACTGTTCTTCGACATTGACGTACACAAATAAAGCTTTTTCTATAAAAGTACCTGCTTTAAATAAAAATTAACCTGGTGTCGCGTGCAGAGATCATAGCACCTTCCCAAGTTGTCATACCGCAAAGGAGAACAGCTGATTTACATACTTTTGACATTTAAATGTCATTCGTTTACTTTTTACTCGTGTCCCCACGATTATAAAGATGTAGACGAAAAAGCTTTGCTATGCAAACACGACTTTTGACGTGGTCATGGCTAGTTTTAAAAGTAAACCGTGTTTAAAAAAATATCATGTTGGAAAGGTGTAATTTTTAACCAATCTTTAGAAACGCAGGGTTTGACAAATAGTTTAACTTCTGTTCGAAATACGGGCTTTTTTTTTCATGGTAAAATCATCGAATCAGTCCTCGGTGTCCGCGGTGATTCTTCAACGGCCCTTCACGTTCCAGGATCACGGTTATCTGGTGAGATAGTCCTATGTCCCCGAAATAATTGTCTGTAAGTTACGTTTTACTTTTTATCTACACAAGAGCAAGTTAAAAGCACTTAACTTTGACTTTCTGATAACAATTGGTTCATTGAACTGATTTTCTTTTAAGCATAAACATGACCCTTTCATTTATTTTCCAAGTAAAACTCAGTGCCAATTAATATAAAAACAGTTTTTCAATGTTGCAATTCGATAAAGCTTTTTAACAAACAAAAAAAACTGACGAAAAAAGAACTAAAAAGCAAAAAAAAAAACATTTTGCAGACGCCTAACATCATATTTTTCAAAAGCTATCACTGTCAATATTCTTTAATAATAATGGCGTAACTTTTAATACAAATTCTCGAGCTCCTAACATCTCTGTATGCAACTGTACTTACAATTGAGCCAGCATCGTGTCTGATTGCGGCTGTCATCTGTCTCGTACGGCCGTAGATATTGATGAATGATACTTACATTACTACAGCCATTGCTTCCTGGATCCGACGTGAGAAGTTGTGGACGGTTATAAGATATTGATTCAAATGGGGTTTTCGAAAACGGGTAAGTACAGTTTTTAGGGTTCCGTAGTCAACAAGGAACCCTTATTTTTATTTAAAGATAGGTTCGCGTTTGACCACTATCTCGCCTGATGGTAAGCGAAGACGTGGTCGACGGTGAAGCACGCTTGCCTAGAAGTAACCTGTTCACTCTTGACTTGAAGACCACAAGTTTATAGCTGTCGGGAAATACAGATGCAGGGAATTCCACTCCTTAGCTGTGCGTACAATAAAGGTATTGGCAAAACGCTTTGTACGTACCGGAGGGATGTCCACCATATATCGATGGCGCATTGCCGTACGTCTTGTAGTCCGATGATGGAAAGGGCCAGGCGGAATCAAGTTATGCAGTTCCATCGCACACTCTTGTGAGATGAATGTAAGGTATATTTTTAAATACAGATGTGTTATTGGTTGATTCGATGCGTATAAAATGCGCAATATGTCACTCCTAGGTATAAAAGGCATGTTGAAAATATCAATAAATTGAAAATTTAATTAGTCTGTTATCTAGAGTTTTGAAAAACACAGCTTTTTTTTTCATTTGTTAAATCAATGCATATCTGTAACAGTTTTATCAGGATAGATGGATAGACTTTATTATAGGATAGAAAATACATGAGCGATATAAAAACACAGTCCACTACACAGTTCAGCACATTACACTGTAAGTGTACAGCACTAGGCACACTGGGTAAGGCCACAATAGCTCTCAGCAGGCAGGAACCGCAGCAGGAAGGGGCCTCAACAGGCAGGCCCGCAGCAGGCAGGGGCCCCTGAAGTCGCAGTCCTCAGCAGCAGGGAGTCTCTGAGGGCAAAATCCTCCTCAGAGTGTAAGAGCCTCCTCAGTAGCCCTCAGCAGCAGGGAGTCCCAGAGGGCAAGATCCTCCGTTAGCTTTGGTGACTCGGAGGGTAAGAGTTCCCTCAGGTAAGTGAGTCAGAGGGTAAGAGTATCCTCAGTTAACTTTGGGAACTCTTACCCTCCGAGTCACCTAAGTCTTAGTCACCAAAGATACCGCTCATTAAAATTCGAAAGTGGGTGCTCTTGACGTCAGAAGCAAGTAAAAACTGTACTTGCTTGTGACGTATTGGCAATTTTAAAAGTCTCTTCTCGTCTTAATACTCTCTTCTCTTAATTTTAAAAGCAATATTCGTCAATGTTGGTTTACGTAAGCAAAGAATAAATTCGTGTCAAATATTTTTTGATAATCTAACTAATTAGATTGTTTAAGTCATATCTGTCAACTAGAAAATATATCAAAACAGGAGAGATCAGTTTGTACCTACGGTTGTACAAACGTTCGCTTCCAGCAGTCCGAAATTCGAATTAATTAGCAAAATCTATCCGATTAGTGTTCAAACTTTAATTAAATAGTTGAATCACGCGCCCGCAGCTATTTAGCAGTTAGTGAGCTATATCGACACCGGAAGTATCAATTAACGTAAGGGACAAAATACGACTTTTCAGGAGAGCCAAAAAACGATTTTTATTTTTTTATTTTGTCTATAACTTTTTACTGTCTGGTCCAATTTTTATAGTGTTCAGGGCAAAGTTTCTTAAAATTTCTCCTTCTTTCTTGTTTTAAACGAAAGATTTAGGAATACCCAGTAGTTTCAAAAATAGCATGTCCTTTACATTAAAAAAAAATGTTTAGATGACCGTTACGTTCCTGAAATTTTATAGATATTCCATCGAGCGTAGTGTAAGCTGCAAGAAAAATAGAAAATTATACGAAATGTTATTGTAAAAGGCTTTATCAGTGTTGCAATTTAATGTAACAATAGATTATCTACTAAAATTTATACTGTTTTAGCATTATGGAAATGAGATTAAAGAGTAAATGAGTTCAGTTTCAGGTTTTACTGCTAGCTATAGCAGATTTGAGTCGGACCGCGTCCTACTGCTCCGAGCTAGCTCGGTTACTAGGCTAGTTCTACATAGTTTTAGATGTTTATGAAGCAGGATTTACCTGTTCACTTTCTCGGAGAAAATTGCTAGATGTGCGATGTCTTCGTGATCGCTGAATCAAAGGAATAGTCCAAATTCTTCTCCTTTTTACAGATTACTATCCTTTTGCTATAAAAGACTTATGTTTTTCCCGTCTTAACTCTTCGATTAACATGTCTCTGACAATTCAGATACTATTTAAAACAAAATCCGTTTTTTTTTCTCTGTTGACTATAAAATATTTAACAGAATTAATCACTTTCCGAGTATGTACACTTTGTATGCAACTTACTCGTTTGAGCCCTCTCGGTCCGAGCACACTCTGACCGTGTCAACGCGGCTTTAATTGGCTTTATAATTTTAACAATTTAAGGTTTCTTGGAATTTATTGCTACCTACCTACTTTTTCTCCACCTGGCAAGAAGTGATGATGTGTAGGTAGCGGCTCTGAAGCGGATACCTATCTTCTTCAGAGCCGATGAATGAATGAATGTAATGGAAACGAAAGGTCGATGAATTAAGGCATAGGAATTGTGCGAAACATGATATTAGTATGATAAAGTAGAAGTGACGAGTAGAGAGGACGTAAGGGGAAAAGATAGAATAAAAGGTGCATGGGTTGTGTGAAAGATGAAGCAATAAATATCTGTTTGACGTATTTCATATGCAGTAATTTTAGCTAATTTCGACTTAGAATGGAGATCGTGCGCTGTGGTGCTCCTTGGGTGAAGGAAGCCTATGTCCAAAAGTGGTCTTTCATATTTAGAAATGATAATGGTGATGAATTTCACGTGCAGATTGATTTGTGTTGTCTGTAGTTTATGTATTATTATGTCTAATAGCCGTAATTATCCAAATCCCTTCATCCTTTTCTGTTGCATTTAAATTTTTTCGAGGTAATTTTTCGGATTTTTGATGTCGTAAGTGTCACGATTCCTAACATTTTATATAAACTTCAGATTTCGTCAAACAATTTTTTAAAGTAAGGGACATATTGTTTACAGTGAGAGACATTTTATTTACAGTAAGGGACATGGTTTTTAAAGTTAGGGGCATTTTATTTAAAGTAAGGGACATTGTCATTTAAATCGACTTATTTTTGACTAAGGTAAGGGTGTAAATTATTTAGTACGGTGACTTACTTCAATTTTTTGAGAAGAAAAAATATTAATGACTGTTACATCACATTTTTTTTTCAGAAATCGTTTTTCGCGGTCAAAATGTTTGTACTGTAAGGGACATTTTTTTAAAGATAGAATTTTTTTAATAGTACCAATCGATAGAGCGCGAAATTCTGAATCCAATGATATATATAACTCATTTTCGCCAAAATGTCCCTTACGTTAATTGATACTTCCGGTGTCGATATATTGGTTTATTTTATAGAAAGGGATTGTTCTGTGGCTGGGTTTTAGTGTTTGAACTTTGATGAAATCGATTTAACATTATTTGAAATGAGTTCTTTGAGTCTTAATTTCTATTAAGAATTTTTAGGAATGAAAATCAGACCAGAAACCTCCGAGAAATCGGTGTAAAAACATTTAAAAAAAGTACCGAGACCCTGAGAAAAGAACCTGTTCCTTTTAGGAGCGGGTTAAAAAAAAAAGAAGGCATGTGGTAATTTAGATATTCAAAAATTATGATAATGTACTCAATTATGGATCTATATATTAGTCTATTGCAAGACAGTACCAGTAACATGATTTGAAAGATAGATAACACACTAGTGTTTTCAAAAATCAATGAGAACCTCGTTTTAAAAAAACAAATAAATAATAAAAAAATTAAATAGGGAACCGACTTCAAAATTAACACAAAAAAATCGGGGAACATACATAAAAAAAAAGATTCCGACGAATTGAGAACCTCCTCCTTTTTTTGAAGTCGGTTAAAAAGTATAAAATATCTTTTCTCTTGGAAGTTGGTGACTTTATTTTTTTATTTCTTTGTCACCGAATACCGACTCCTTTTTTTTAGAAATCAGTTAAAAACAAATAAAAACAATCGCATCATCGTCAAAAGTCATCGAGCATGCAATCATAGAGCTATCCATTACTCCTTACTCCTCGGTTTTTTATTACCAGTCGTTATTGGTAAGAACTACGACGTTATTGGAAAATGCTGAAGGAAAATCAGAGGTTTTCAATTACGTGAAGGTAATATTGTGGGAGTAGAATAAGATGATATTGCTCCAGATTGAGTTATCTGATTCCTGTGTTCGATTCCTGATTTCATTGAAAGGGGGAAAGGTTCGTGAAAGAATAGGTCTTTTAGTAGCAAGTTCCTTTAAGCTATTATTACAGACAGGCGAAGCGAATGCGTGCCGAGGCGTTTTTGTTTGTTAAGTATGGAATTGTTTGAAGCCTGTCACATAGACTATCGGACCGCTTTCGCTTTTCTATATGACAGGATTCGGATCGCATTCGCTTCGCCTGTCTGTTTGACAACATCTTTATAGTTATGAGTCTACACAAAAATAAATGTATAAACCAAATATCCGTGGTTGACTGATAGCTCCTTAGAGTCCACACCACCAATAATAGGCTGGTTTGAAGCGTCCCTGAAATAGAGTTCACGCAAGGAATTGATTGAAAGAAATAAAATTAATAGATTTAAAAAAATCTAAAAACCCACGTTTTTAAATTTCCTAAAAATAAGAAAATAACCCTACGGGTCTGAGAGAGGGGCCACTCAAAACGTGGGGGCGTATATTATTTAAGGGATTATTTATGGGATAAATTTACACGAAGTGTTTAGATCGTGGGTGTAACTTGCAAAGATACGCCCCCACGTTTTGAGTGGCCCCTCTCTCAGACCCGTAGGGTTATTTTCTTATTTTTAGGAAATTTAAAAACGTGGGTTTTTAGATTTTTTTAAATCTATTAATTATTTTTTTTTATTTTTATCTTTGTTCATCGGGTTTGAAGCGACCCTGAAAATTTCAGCCTGCTAGCTTATCGGGAAGTGCCTCAAAACCTGTCCGCCATCTTGGACGTCCGCCATAATGGATTCATTTGAATTCACATGACTATTTTTTTGTATTCCTGACAGCAAACCCTTTCATTTGATACCAATATCATGGGGGTGGATTTCAAACAGCCAGTCTGCCATCTTGGACGTCCGCCATATTGGATTTAAGTCACGTGATTATTTTTTTCGTACTCCTGACAGCAAACCCTTTCATTTGATATCCATATCATAGGGGTGCATTTCAAATAGCCTGTCTGCCATCTTGGACGTCCGCCATATTGGATTTAAGTCACGTGTCTATTTTTTTCGTATTCCTGACAGCAAACCCTTTCATTTGATACCCATATCATGGGGGTGGGTTTCAAACAGTCAGTCCGCCATCTTGGGGAAGCCGCCATATTGGATTTGTTATGACGTTTGTTAGCTAGTCATGTATTGTCATCAAAACTCAGAGCGTGTGCAAAATTTCAGTCTGCTAGCTTATCGGGAAGTGCCTCATAATTGAGTTGCAAAAGTCCAACCGGAACGACAAACAAACAAACAAACAAACAAACAAATAAACAAACAAGAAAAGTGAGTTTATAAAAACGTGGGAAAAACTACCTGTGCACCAAACTTCATTCAAATCCGTTTAGTAGTTTTTGTAACAAAGATCCATCCAAACAAACTTTTACCTTTAAAATATTAAGAGTAACAAAGATCCATCCATCCATACAAACTTTTACCTTTATAATATTAAGAGTAACAAAGATCCATCCATCCATCCAAACAAACTTTCACCTTTATAATATTATTAGTAGGAAGTAGGATTTTTAATAATACCTTCTCCACGTTCAAAACATGAAACATGAATATTCTTCGGAATTGCCTGTCAAAATTCATTTGACTGATCATAAATTGGGATGTAGATATCCAATATGAATTTGAAAGGAAATATTAAATGTGAGCGTCATGCACGGAACCAATTTAATGGATCATTGAGAATTGGGTTCATATACATAATATAAAATACGAGTGAACCGTTTCCAAAGGTCAAAGTAATTTAGGTTGAGATTCTCCTTTGATATGAGTCACAAATAAATCGATGATAAACTACAAATGAGTTGGATAAGGAAAAAGTCACTCCACTCCGCATTTTGAAGAACAGGATATTACACACAAAATTATATCCACACGAAAAAAAGTTTTGATTCTGTTCTCCTAGTACTTTCTGTTCAGATTCCAAATTGTGTCCTCGTTTTAGGTAGTTTTGTGCTGGATTTTATTGTTTAATTGTTCTGCTATCCGAACGGAAAAAGAAATGGGGCGAATTTACAATAAAATCAAAAATAATAAAACAAACACGTTTGGCTAATTTATACATACTTTTTTTCGTGGGGAAATATTTTTGTGGCGAATTTACAACAAGCCCATAAAAGGATAAAAGAATATAGATCTTAGGAATAGGGTCCTGTTTTAACTTTTGGGTACGTAACGCTAAAACGCTAAGTACTACTTACGTTACAACCCCAATCATCATCAGCATAGCCTTTTTCCAACTATATTGGGGTCGGCTTCCAGTCGAACCAGATGCAGCTGAATATCAGTATTTTATATGGAGCGACTGCCTATCGGACCTCCACAGCCCAGTAACTGGGTAATATGATATCCCATGGTAAGACTGGTTGTCAGACTTTAGAGCTTCTAACTCATAGTAACGACTGTCAAAGATCTACAAATGACAACCGGGAACAACGGCTTTAGGTGCTTTCCGAAGCATGGAGGAAACTCGGTATGACAGGATGGCCACAGACCAACCTCGGCAATCGTACAAACTTAGAGGAAAGGTAGCTTAGGTATTCAATGGGGGCTGGTTTCCGACGCCACATGTTGTACAATTTTAGTGACAGAATTGAACAATCTACCTCTAAGTTTGTACAGACCAAAACCGGACACATTGTATAATACGTTATAACCCCAATGTAGATGATACAAATATTTCTATTCGTCCCACAAGTTAGCAAGTAATAATCATATTTTTACGACAGCCATAAAATCTGTAGTAGAATTGATTACTCATCTACCCGGCCTAATTCAGCTGTGAAACCAATATTGCTTTAACATAATATGTCATGGGCGTACGGACGACGAGTAATGGGTGACTTGCAGTTCGATCAGGGACCATGGCCTGTGTCGACGGCGCGTTGTGTTCCATGCGCGCCTCAAAGAGCTGACAGCAATCTGAAGGCGCCCCTTTAGATGGTCAAAGCCTGAAAGGGTCGCGGAAATGTCTTATGAAGTAACCGTGACCATGGAACGTAAAGGGCTATTAAAGGAACATCGTGGATTTTAGCCAGTTCTAGTCTGACAGTCCCACCTCGGTCGTGACTCACAACGTTTTCAGAGCAGTGGTGATAAAATTACAGAAAATAACACTCTTGTCTAGGTTCGAACCCACGATCAACAACTTTATGAGTTGTGTTAGGGCTTTTATCACTAGGAATCCATTATTTGGCTTTATTGAAACCCAAAAGCCATTTACAAACGAAAGTAAATTCATATTTCGTATTAAAAGTCACGTTTTGTATATTTTTAGAGGCTCTCGGCAATTTTAGAGCTTTACAAGAGCGCTGGGAGTCAAATTATACGAATTTTGTATAATTATGTCTGTCTTGAGAGATCGCCTTATTGTTTGCTCGTTAAATTGAAATAACGAAGAGATTGTATAATTTTGTTTTTAAAGACAACAGTTATAATTATTTGAGATCTGACGGACATTGTTATAAATAGGTTGCCCAATGAAAACATTAGATTAATTGGATTAGGTACTCAAAGTAAAAATTATAGGTATTACTTTTTTAGAAGAGTAGAACATTACTTAGGGTATTATGTTCTGAATCATTGCCATACGTGATTTATATTAAATCCCATAATTCGTCAATTTACCTAATCAAAATAGGCGTAACGCCTGGCAAAATGTGAAAAAAAAACAATCATTATAATTTTGTTTATCATTGTGTGTTAAAAGTTATTTGGACTTTTAAAGAATAGGAAAATTCAATATTTTTTTGGTAGTGATGGTTCGTCAATTTCCCTCACGAAAACTCTAGCTTCTCACCACACGTCCCAAGCACCACACGTCTCAAACGCCACGGGAACAAACAAGTACCGTGACTGAAGGACAGCATACTTGATATGTTTTGACGCCGCGGCGGTCTCAGCTGCAGCAGAAGCGGTTATCGACGTTCGCAACAAACGATATAGAGCAAAGCTATTGACGCAAGTGGCGTCCCAAATAAAGCATCTGCCCCTCTGCCACGGCACCAATGTTAAACCGTGTGGCCTCTTACCGTCACACCGAGAAAGACCAGGGGCTTCCAACAAGCAAGCAATATTATAAAAAGCTGTTACTATCCTCGACACCACATAATAACGACTTATATATAATATTTATTCGCTATTCCGTGTCTGTACCAATAAATGTTATATCTTTCTTTTTTTTTATTTCTTCTATACCCTACTTCCATTCTTCCCTGTCCCCTTTAATTCTTCTCCACAATAATTCTTCAAGTTTCCCCAATAAAAGCGCAATGTTTTCCAGAGCTTTACGATGATCGGACGCAATTTAACCCGTCGTATCAACCCTTTCCACAATAAATCTCTTCTGAGCGGGTCGTCAAAACATGTTGATGTTTGGACCACTGTACGGAAAAGTTCAGAATTACCTATGCAAAGTTGCGGTACGTAGCAACTATAGTATGTGCCGTTTAACATGGCAATAGCGGTCATTGCTCCGACTTTCATCCCGATATCTCAATATTAGCGATACTTCCTCTTCACCCGTACAAATCTGTCGCAAACAGTCGCAAAACTGACATCGCTTGAGTCTCATAATACATAAAAAATTACCACAAAAACAACACAATGCGCAACTCAAAATAATAGAAAATCTAGCAAACGTACCCTACGAAATATTTTTTTTATAATATTGTATTTTCGTTTTTACACAAGTTTATCACACTGAGACAATTTAACAAAAGTAAATATATTATTATGCATCATATAATTTTGCATTAACCTATAATACAATACTGAGTAAATATAAAGTTAGTGCATATTGTATGGATATAAGTATATTAATATTCTTTTGATATCAGTACCCCTAGCACGAATATTCACTCTTTTTGACGTAAAGTAAACTGGAACTTTGCTGTAAATTTGATGGAATACTGCGATTTCTCTGTATAACTCGTGCTACCTCAGACTCTGTAAAGTAAAATACTGCAAAGTTTCTGTAAAAAATACTGGGATTATTGTCAGCCGAACTGACGTCACTGAGAAGTCACTAAAATCCGACCCACCACTCATGACTTTCGGAAATTTCGAGGTACTAATTTTTTAATGCAATTTGATGTAATGAAATAGACACTAGCGCCACGTCTAAAGGTCATGAGTGTTGGCATGGCTGCTCCATAGGATCGTTCTGAAACTCGACTTTTTGACTAATATTTATTTTAATTTTAAAATACCCAGTTCTAATCCAAATTCAGTGACTAAATAAGAAAATATTTGTACAAAATGTGTTAATTATTTAATAGATTTGAATTAAAAAACTAAACAAAAAATTTCCGCATTTCATTTCACATTTAAAGTAGTAGACAAACGTTTTCAAACGCACCATGTCTAACATGCGTACATGCAATATAAGACAGTGTTCCCACTTTATACAATTTTCCCTTTATTTAGGGTTAGGGGGTCCTTTCAAATAATGACAACTCATTATTTTAGCGAAAAAATTGTAAAAGAAAATAATAAATCAAAGGAGGTCTTTATGAAATTAACTACCCAAAAACCAATTTTCAAATCACTGCAATCCTATTGCTGGCTGGGGGGCTGCCGTGTACCATTTTTGAATTCTATCAGACAGGCTGATAGAATTTAAAAAATATACACGAAAACAAAGTTGATTTTAAGGAGAAATTTAATTTTTATATAAAAACGAGAAAACAATCAGTTACATTTTTCACAAGGATACGCGGAAATCTAAAATCAGAGGCTGACAATACGGTAACTATGACAACGAATATTCAATTAAATCAATCAATGTGTACCTAAATAAACAAACATTAAAAAAAATGTTTAAAATACGCTATGAAATTCAACAAATAAAGTTGTGTGGTTCGTTTCACTAAAATCGAGAAGCGTAGATACCTACTTAAGGGAGAAAATCATCGACGACTCAGCTCTGGAAAAATATTATTATCTGGAAAACTCGTGGTCCAATTCTGGCCCGACTTAATTTAGATTGCCATCGACATGCAGAAGAGGATCAGCACAAAATAATCGTAGAACCTGCCATTCTTCAGACATGAATAACGTGGAAGATAAAACCAGCTGACACAGTGATATACCTAGTGTGAAACCACTACTGTATGATTAAAATGTTTCCTAATTACTTCATGCAAACAATTTGATACAGAAAGTTGAGAGCCATTGGATCAATGTGTAATTCTTCATCATGGATTTAGGTACTTTGATTAACAAAAAATGTGCAATGTTATATCTCAGTGAAGTGAAATTATTCTAATATCATAATTCCTTATTGTTGTTAGTAATTGTTATTTAGTGATAAACTGTTATAACTTACAGAATGTAAATAATTAAAGTATTAAATACCAACGACTTTCATTTTGATATGATTTTAATTGTAAAAGCTAAGCAGCTCTGTCAGAGCAAAATAAATATAATTATTTTTGCATGATAACATTGGTAAAAAGGTGACTACTGACATAATGAGTAGAGAAAAATAGACGGTTGAATTAGAATAAGGGCAGGAGAACGATGAGACGACGGGTTATTTAGGCCGTGCGCTGCGTTAGGCGGACGCCCGGCGCGGGCGCCCGCGTGGCGTGCTGTTTTCATGTAATCTCATCGACGGGCGACCCGCTGCACGCAGCGCTGGTCTATGAGATTACATGAAACAGCGAGGCCACGCGGGCGCCCGCCTAACGCAGCGCACGGCCTAAGATTTGCAAATAAAATATAACTATTCATATTTCTGTATTTATTTTAAAAATTGGTTAAAACACAAAATGTACCTAATATTAGGTAAACTACTACATATTTTGTCATATAATTCAGTGTATTTTTCTTGCATGATTCACAGAGCAGCAGCGAAATTGAGAGTAATCCTTGCTCTCAGTAGAGTTACTGTCCAAAGATAAAATAATCTGTAAAAATAAAGAAATTACCATTAAATTAACCCATTTTTCTAGTGTAAAAGACTTGTAACTAAAATGGTACAGCGAAGATGCTGGCTGAGTGGTGGTGGACCTTGCTTGTGATTGTAGTTCAGTTAATTTATATAGTGTGACAGATTCAGACAAAAGTGCACACTATATAGGTATGTTTTTAATCTACCAGTACCTATAAAGGGGTAGAAATGGGTCGTGAGACTGTCTTCACCAATAAACGTAATCAAATGGTTGATAACAATATGAATGAATGAAGCGATGGTTTTGCATTTGATAGCTGTTGATGTATATCATCACATCCTGCATAAACTTATGATAGTAGTAGGTGTGGTTAATAATCTTTGGTTATTCTTACCTTAATTTCCAAGCTGATAACTGTAGTAGTTTGCTTTTTAGCATACATAAAGTTGGTCGTTTTCTGTTAGTAGAAATCCTGTTTTAAATTCGGTTTTGCACAGATTCAACACATTGAAAGTACTAGGTTGCGTTTATATGGCCCTGCGCTTGCTTATTCTGTAAGTAAGATAGGGATTTTAATAATAAAAAATAGGAAAAACTAGAATACAAAATGCAACAACAACTTTTACTAACATTGTACAAATATAACTTACCAGACGTCCCGTATATGTTTTGACTCATTGCTTGCTGGATAAAATTGACAAAGACGCGAAATATATCCATTATAACGGATTTATTTTTATTTTAACAGTATTTTCATGTTTACTAACTCGAATAACATCTGTCACAATAAATACGTGACAGATAGCATTGACATTTTACAGAATTTTTGCAGTAACGTACTCCACAGTAAATCGCTGCATGCTCGTGCTAGCATTTTTTGCTGTAAACAGCTGTAAACTTGCATATTGTATGGGATCACTGTAAAATTTACGTCCCAAACACAGCGTTCTCATAATTTACTGTGATTTACTGAAAAAATTGTTCCTGCTCTGCACACCAGAGGCGCTGTTTCATTTTTCATACAAAAAACGCTGTAAATACTGGAGCCGTTCTGTAAAGTAAAATTACTGAAAATTCGTGCTAAGGGTACAGGATGGTAAAAACACCTTATTTTTCCTAAAATAAATTACAAAAACTATTTCATCACAGAAAATGCTAATTTTGATCTTATGTCGTTTTTGTTTTACGAAGTCATCGCGTCAGGGGTGCAGCACCCCCGGCAGCAGCCGCCATTTAGATTTAACATTCCGTGTGGAAGTTCGCTTGCGTTCGGTCTGTGCAAAGACATTAAACTAAATACGAGCAATAGACGGGACATCACGAAGAAAGTTGTGATCCAAAACTTTTTACCACTAGGTAAAAAGTCGCTCAGTCTAGTAGTCGCGTTGCTATGCAACGCTAGATTGTGCTACTGACACACGGCATCAATAATTTTGTATGACAATTTTCCCAATGCCCGCTCTATAGGTTCTTTTAAATCTCTTTGGGTCTGTGCTATAATTTCTTTGCTTTTATTGTTATCGTTGTTGAGTTTGTTACAGTTTTGTTTTTGTGTTCTGTGTTGTTATTGTTACTTCATTTGTTGCTTGTAAAGAAGCATGGAACCAGAAGCTGGAACATCTACTGGTGAAACCAGTAAACGCCGTCGTCGTCCAAACATATTCCAACCTCAAGAAGGTTCGGAATCGATACCGTTCACATCGCCGCCAGCAAAAAGACAGAAGACGATTCTCACCAGCGGAGAACGTCTTATGATTATTAATATTTTTAAATATGTCCAAAACACAAAGCTCGAGGATAAATATTTAACTAACCATGATCTTGTCAAACGTACGTCAGAAATATGTGGGGTGAGTGAGAGATCGATAAATCGGGTAATACGTGAATACAGAAATACTCATAAAATAACGCAACCTGAAGGTAAAAGTAGTAGACCAAACGTTCTCCAAAAAGTTGATGATTTTGATAAATCGGCAATTACTAAAACTTTTGGAAAAAAAAAATGATTTTTCATACAAAATGAGAAAATGATCGGGCCCATCAGTATGAAAAATCTTTTTTTTGAACAAACATTGTTCAGTAACATGGGCTGAGTTACTCCACGAGAGGTTTTGCGCTATTAACGTTACTATATTTATATTTATGTATGTATGTGTATTTTATTTTATTATTAATGTTTGTGTGTATTGTATTTATATTATCGGTTATCTATTATTTGATGTGCATCACTGTCTACCCTCATTTTTTTTTTAAAGTTCTTCAAGTCCATCATAATTGTCTGGAAGATATCGCTATTTTTTTTTCGTGGCAAAATCATCAAATGAGTCCTCCAGCCCCGGGCAGGGCGGGAGGGACTGTCAGACTTCTACTGACTAAAATCCACGGTGTCCTTCAGTAGCCTGTTATGTTCCGGGGTCACGGTAAGGAAATAATCCCGCGACCCCGGCAGGCTTTGGCCCTCTGAGAGGGGGGCCCCGTCATTATGATGACGCTCTTTGAGGCGCGCGTGGGACACAACGCGCCGTCGACCCGGGCATGGTCCATGGTCGGGCAGCGAGTTGCCCTTTACTCGCTGCCCGCATGCCCGCGCCTACGGTGGCCGGAGATCGTCTTGCGACGTCCGTCGCCGCGGGCGTGCACCACCGCGGTTGGGGCGGAGGGATGACACTGTCCTCTCTCGCGCGCGGCCCGCCTCCTCCTTCGCGAGCATTACTGCTTCGCAGAAGGAGGCGACCGCCCCCCACTCCGTCTCGCCCCGCAGCATGGCCGCAACCAATGCCGGGCGCGAGAGGTAAGATATCGCTATTTGCGATAAGACCGCCGTTGTACCCTTAGTATTAATAAAAACTTTTTTTTTAAAAGTACCGACTTCAAAAACAAATACAAAAAAGTGTTAAATAACTTTTCTTTCGGAAGTCGGTGGCTTTTGATTTTTATGTCATTGACTATTGCCACCGACTTCCGAAAGAAAATTATTTTACACTTTTTTGTATTTGTTTTTGAAGTCGGTAGGTACTTTTTTTTTAAGTTTTTATTTTACCCTTTTTAGTTCAGACATTCAACAAAAATCTTCGTATAATCGGCAACTTTAGAAATTTATATCCAAGCTAGCAACAAAAACGGATCCATGCGGGCAACGTCACAAGACATCCAATATTATAGTATATTAAAACCTTCCCTAGACTGTAATAAACATTTTTCCGTAAACCGCATTAAAATCGGTTCAGACAAACGCGAGATAATCGTGAACAAACATACAATCGACTTTGAAAATCTACTATGATCCGCGCGCGGACGAAAATACATATGACGGGAAAAGGGCCGTTACCTATCACTACATCCATTAAATCCGTCACACACAGTGGAACATTTTTAACGTCACGCGTAAATTTATAAGCACACAATTTGATTTCTAGAAATAAAAAATAATAATTTTGAATTAGAGCAACACAAGATTCACAACCCCTGTATGTCAAACAGGCTGGTACCACGATACTGTAGCGACAGAAGCAACTATCGCTTATTAGTAGTTTTAGGTAACAATAAGGGTCATTATCGCTTAGTGATGAAAAACTTGGTAGGAGGGAGTGAATGACCTGTATTGCCATGTTAAATGGTACATACTATAGTTACAGCATCGGATGCACTAATCCGAAGATCGTAGGTTCAAATCCCGCTCGCGGTTCGAATTTTTATTTCCATAGAAAATCTTTGAAATTCACCTGCGTCAATGTTTGTAATGTTACATTACAAACATTGACGCAGGTGAAAAAAAATATTGTTCAGCAGAGTCAAATATCCAATAGGGTAGTATATTTCATAAATAACTTGAAATAGGTACTGTTTTGTCCGTCAGTTAGAGTAGGTGAAAAAGAATGAACACGTAATATTTTTTTTAAATCAATGTATATTGACAAATATAGTCCCGGCTTGTGATGTCATAACGTCTGTAGAATTATACCGACCGCGTGAGGTTTTGTTATTTTTAGAGGCGTGGGTATCTTCGTCGATTTTGGTTAACGTAACAAAAAAAAAATACGGGTCAATATTTTTTTGACAATCCAACTTTCGGACTAATTAGATTTTTTTCAGTGCCTATGATCACCAATTTGAAGTGGAACTTCTGTATCTTTTTCCCTTGTTTTATTCTGACCTACTGACCTGTCAGTATTTCCCTTACTGTTTGATTATTACAATGTTTTCCACGTGACGCTGTGATGGAAATTATAGTTATTCTCTTGTTGATCACGATGAAAGGGCATTGCCCTGTTGGGGAAAAACAGTTCTTTTTATGATGTTTTTGATAGGAACACTTGTATGCAAGTTTTATTTTGGTCGAGAGAAACATGAGTAAAGTATTATTTTTTAATTTTTGGCGTGTTTTTTGAAACCCAGGGCAGAAAAGGCTGTCAGACATGTACTGACTAAAATCCACGGTGTCCTTCAACCGTGGATTGTAGTTGGTAAAGTACTTGCTGTGGTCAGAGGCTTTGCCCGGGTGTATGTCCATTATCAGGACATAAAGTATCTTGTAGTATTCCAAATAATAAACTTTTAAATTTAAAATGTCACTTACGGGATATCTTCCGTGATTATATTTTTGTTTGAGTTCCCGATATTTCGACGCTGTTGCAAGCGCCATGATCGCTTGTTGACTGGAGATTGCGGGTGGATGAAAATAAATTGTTAGGAGCAGACAAATCTGTCTACCCTCTTTCTTTGTCTCTTGTTACGCGCACTACTGGAACTCGACAATAAGTCACGGCAAAACACACTCACAAAAATATAATCACGGAAGATATCCCGTAAGTGACATTTTAAATTTAGAGACAAACCGTGAAAGCTTAAAACAGTGTTTAATAAACTTTTAGTCAATGAAATAGGCATATGAACTTTTTATTTCCCGCAACGCCATTGGCTATTCATTCTAGAAGGCAAATCATTTGGGATATTGCTAAGAGGCCGTTTTAGACCCTCAGATATTTGGTATTTTGAGGAATTCCACACTGGGCACCCGCTAAAATGGCACTCTGAGATATTCCACATACGGCACTTATCACTTTCGCGGATGCTGTCAGCAGAGTAGTTTTTGAATTAGCATTTGGTATAGTCAACTTAGGGCACCCGTAAAAAAAATTGGTGGGTACCGTATGTGGAATATCTTAGGTGCCATTAGCTCAGATGCCATTTCAGCGGGTGCTCAATGTAGTATACCTCTGTGTTTTCGATAAAAAGTTCGATGTATTTACTTTTCGTTTACGTCACGCACTCGTACGAGCTTCGCAGGTTATGAACATAGACGGCGCTAGTAATTTCCGGTATCTGATGATGAGTCGGAGGCTCTTTGTTTTTACATTCACCTAAACGCCGTACAGGGTAAAATGAGACCCTATTACTAAGACTCCGCTATCTCCTGCCGGGGTCGCGGGATTTATTCCATCACCATGACTCCGGAACATAAAGGGCTATTGAAGGACACCGTGGATTTTAGTCAGTACGAGTCTGACAGTAGGGGGGTCGGAGGACTCAGTTGATAATAATAATAATAATATTCCACAACTATCACACAACGCCATCTAGTCCCAAGCTAAGCAGAGCTTGTGTTATGGGTACTAGACAACTGATAAACATACTTATATATTTCTAAATACATACATATTATAGATAAATTACACCCAGACACAGAACAAATGATCGTGCTCATCACACAAACATTTGTCCTGGGTGGGAATCGAAACCACGACCTCCGGCATAGCAGTCAGGGTACCACGATAAAAAAAAGACTCCGCTGTCTGTCCGTCTGACACCAGGCTGTATCATGAACCGTGATATAGAGGGTGAATTTTTCAACAGGGCGTGGATGGCTATATCCCGAACTATGAGGAATATCGAAAAACGTTGAAAGGAGTCTCGAGGCCGATTTTGACGAAAACTAAAACTGCATCATTGGATTTAAAAACAATCAATAATCCTGGCCAGGAATCGAACCCGCTGATTTTGGGAAAAAAATCACACCCTGTATTATTAAACCATATGATAGTGTTGCTTGGCCGGTTTTTTGTTACATTTTCACGAAAAAAATATGTAAACACATACTTTCATTGTGGGGGTTACGTTACGTTACGCAGGCCTGTCTAAGCAGGATACCATGGCCCTAGAAATGCAGAGGGCTGTTAAAGAATCCAGAAGGATCATTGTAGATTGTAGTCAGTAGAAGTTTTAAAGTCCGGCCCCCAGGCGCGAGGACTCATTTGATGACAACGAACAGGATACAAAAAGAGTTTTAATGATTTTACCGAAAAATGCAATCAAACTAATTCGTTTAACTATCCAAGTTACGAAATAAAACACAATTACATCATAAACAGCGCTTTAATATCTCAGCCGAACTTTTCTGCAAAGAACATCCCATTGAAGTTGTGGCAACAACCAACAACAAACAAGCCGTAAATAACTACGGTTTGTCTGACAAAAATGATACACTAAGTTAGGTATGTTTTCACTTGCAGATTAAATGTTGCCGAAATGTTGTCCGTGTCGTATGGTACGTTGCCCGTTTCGTATGGTACGGCTGGAAGTGTGCTTTGTTGATGTCCGACAAAACCTAGTCAGGTAGCTAGTTGAAAGCATCAATAAACTGCAAATGTATTTATTTAGACCAACAATAAGAATACTGGATAGTAATGGACACGTTTATATATATATTTTTTTGCTGTTTAAAATGCACTATAATCTTTTTAGTTCTTTTTAGGGTTTAATTAATTTTAAAAATATGTAAAACTACCGAAAACGTAATTAAAAAAATTTAGTTGCCATGAATTAACAGATCTAATATGTCCCAAAATAATGTAGTCACTAAGTGGCACTGACATGGCGCTCACAGCGTATGTGTCACTGAATTTTATGCAACACAAGTTGCGCAACATTTAGTTGCCCAGTGAGTAGCCAGCGTTTGCCAACGCCTCATAACAAACGTAGAATCTATCCCAACTAAACGAAAAACTTTGAGTTGATTCCTTGAAATATTACTTTGGAAACTTTAATATTGTTACAGTTCGTACTGTCCGTGTTGAGAACTGAGAAATGAGATGTTCTGTTTTTAGAGATAGGTAGTTAACATGACCGTTTTGTTTTAAAACGAGTTAAAAGTCAAGCGAAAAAGATAGAAAATACGGAAGTTTGAAGATGAAAGAAGATACCTCTTGTCACAATTGAGTTATAATCTACGCTTGTGTGCTTCAAGAAAATAGTAATTACATAAAGTACTCACAATCAGGGTCGTGACCCACCGTCCGGCAAGCATCAGAAGCGGACGATCCGTCAGAATTTATCTTGAGGCGGCGGTTCGCGTCCGCAACGAAGATAGGAGACCGCGACGGGAGAGCGCGACTTGAGACCGCGACTATACTTAAAGTTAGGGATATAATGAGCGACAGTGAGACACAGATAGGAGACAGATCCGGTCGCGGTCTCCAATCGAGGTCTCCGGTCGCGGTCTCTGGTCGCGGTCTCCGGTCGCGGGCTCCGGTCACGGTCTCCGGTCGCAGTCTCCTGTCTCTCTCAGGGACGCGAACTGCCTTTACAGTGTGCGTTATCTAATACACAATGAATGCAGGTGCCTTCCGTCGAGAGATTTTTCTGACAGATATTTCTTATTATATCCAACACGTTACAACTACGGATCAATTCACACCGAGACAAGAAGCTGCGCGTACAAAATCTAAGTTTTTTGACAACACGAAAATGTACACATTTCCTGTGTCGTCGGTCACGTCGCGTCTCGTAACGGACCCTACAACAAAAAGCTTGGAATTATTTACCTATCTCAAATTCCCCAACTGGAAACTTCCGCAAAACCAAACAACAATAAATTAGATAAAAGAGAGAGTAGTTAACCCAAATGAACCAACATTTGTACCAAAGTAAACATCTTTAAATACACCTCGATTTCCTTTTTCCTATTCCAGATCTAGGTAGAAAGTGCTCTGAATCACGAAATGTCATTACACCTTTTCGCCACAGTAGGGTAAGCAAACAATAACATTAATCAGCACTCCTGGGGGGGTATTACGTCTTAAAACCAGGTTTGTTCCAGTGAGTGAACGAGATGGCGCTAGACGACTTGTATAGCTCTGTCACTTTCACTCGCCGGAATAAGCCTGGTTTTAAGACGTTGTAATACCCCCCCTCGTGTCCTAAAGCTACCATAACGTCTTAAAGCTAGAAGAGTTCCAGTGTGTGAAAGAGACAGAGCTATACAAGTCGTCTAGCGCCATCTCGTTCACTCACTGGAATAACTTCCAATTTAAGACGTCATTGTAGGCCATGTCGCGGACCTTTAGAAGATGTGGTCCGCGAATGTAAATACGACAATAAATATGGCCAGTAGCAACATCACAATAATAACTTTTTACAATGGCAACATCGATGTCAAATTGGGAGGGAGTACGCGCGAACTAGTGAAAATCAAGACGACAGTTGGGGATTAGTTAAAGTTGAGCCCGAAGCCGTGTTCATCAAAGTGAGTTCGAATCGGGATTGGAACCAGCGGCATCTCTGGATTGAAAGCTGAGTATCTAATGATTTAAGATTAATTAATATTTCTATGTATCTGTTGATCTATGCTATTCACTGGATCCATTGTTCATGAGAATGTTGAGAATACAGACTTACGGAATAATGATTATATGTAAACCAACGAGGTTGGCAAACTTTGAGTATGTTGTAGTTGTATATTATAACTGAAGCTTCTTGAGATCTCAATTAGTACTAGTATAATGATTGAGGCGGTGAGAATACCACGCCGTCCTCTAAAGGTATGATAGACCTAAATTGCATCGTTGATGATGATTGAGGCGGTGAGAATACCACGCCGTCCTCTAAAGGCATGATAGACCTAAATTGCATCGTTGATGATGATTGAGGCGGTGAGAATACCACGCCGCCTCTAAAGGGTATGCTTAGACCTTAAAGCCTTTACGAGTGCTCTTGGAAGCGAGCTTCCAGGGGCGGAAACCATACCGGTTTCCATCTGTCGAGTCATGTAATAACGAGATTTAATAATTGACATTTGGTTTCAGTGAATACCGATAACCTTAAATACCTACCCAAAATATCGAAGTGTCAGTGTCATCGATAATATCTACCTACAGATGGTGAAAGGGGTCCCTGTGTTCGAATCTGGTTGCTCTGTATTCCGTACTCTGTCTCCAATTCTCCATGAAGAATTAACAAGCGAAGCAGATCAAGTTCCCAGGTACCAGTTACACATAATATTTTTTTCTCATTCGCTACGTCTGTATAAGGTTACACCCTCAGAAGAGATCAATCTAATACTCTAGTATCACATGATTCCTTTAAATAGTAGAAGCATAATTTAAAGACAGACTTAGCGACATGGTGGAGATGCTGGGATATGAACTGGTTTCAAGAATATTATGAGTGCCAAGAGAGCCTAATACAGGCATGGCAGCGGCACCATGAGTAAGAGAGAAGCGAATCGACACAACTATTATCACTAACAGTGGAGAAGAGCAGTTATTGTCTAAATATTTAGAGCTTTAATCTATCCCACACTGGAAGTTATGAATAAAGATTTAGTTGCAGTATGCAATAATGTAGACAGGGCACACAGAGTTGAGCAGGGATCACCGACACCACGACGAATTATAGATCTATTCTGTTATAATTATTTTGGTAACTATTATTGTTATTTTTAAAGCTTGATGTCATCACTCGTTTGTAACTGATGAAGTTTTCCGTATGAACTACTAGATGGCGCTAGTCGCCTCAATGTGTGATATTTATTGTGAACTATTGTTCAAAAGAAATTATTGTTATTATGTAAATCGCGTAATTAAAATGTGTACTATTATTCTATTAATTTATATTGAATAGTAACATGTCATTTCGTTCTAATAAATGCCCTATTCCAATGAGGAGGATTGTTTTGATCCGGTCGGAAGTTCGTCTAGGCCGTAGGCATTATTGTCAAACAATTGACGAGCCAATTCTTGAGTGGAATTTAATTTAAGAAATTATTTGGATTAAATACCGCAATAAAGAATCGAATAATTCTAAACTAATTTATTTGTCGTATGAAAGTAAAGTTATCTTTCAGTTATGAATAATAAGTTGATTAAGAGTACTTCGACTGAAGTGGTAGTCCATACTGCCATAGGGATGTACGACAGTGAACCGAAGTTGCATTAAATCGATTGTGGTTCCGATTAGCTCATGTTTGTATTTAACGCTCGATTATCGTGAACTCGATGTCTAATACATCTGACTTAAAACTGCGAGTGAGATATTGTTTAATTATAAGTTTGGAACATTTATTATTAGATACACTTTACAAACTACAAAGTTTGGATAAGGAACTGAAGAGTGTACCCTAAGAAATGACACGAAACGAGAAGATGATACGGCTTAATAAGTTAACGACACGATCTCCATGTTCGTTTAAGTGAGTCAAGAATCAAATTCCACAGGACATTAATTGGTACCATCCGTACTGCTTCTGATATTACAATAGTATACTTGTCTATGTCATATTCTATTGTATGTACTTACTTGCGTGTATGGTGTGATGCGATGGAGTTAAATCGTATTTCAAAAAACATCTCGCGGTACTTGAAGTCTAAACCAACTAGGCAACTAAGAGTAAATTCTCAGTAATTTTATCGATTACAATAAAGTTGCGTTTGACACTCGTTAATTCTAGTCAAGGATTACTGAAACAATAAAACGTAGAAGATAATAATGGATTTTTAATCTAGTCAATAAATGAATCGATTATCAAAAAAAAAAAAAACCGGTTTTCGTTACGATGTATACGGTCAACTATCCCCTCACTAAGATCGGCAAAAGTTTGTTTGAGAAGTTGTGACGCATATAACGACTTAATAAAGTTTGAATAAGATTTGCCTTGCTGAAGTATTGTGATCTGCTGTAAAACGCGAAAGTTGGAATCTATTGGTAAGTTATCAATACGAATATGGTTTTGATTTTGAACGATTGAACTTTCTGTCTCATCCCAGGTGAATTGTAAATTTAATCAGAATATTGAAAAATAATCATTTTATTGATTTATAATCATCTATGTCATCTTTGATCGTATCCTGACAAATAACGAAAAGTCCATGAGAAATACCATGTTGATTTTATGAAAAACATAAGGATTGATGTGATATTTTGGGATTTACAGTAACACGTCGACCAACTTGAGCTAGTAATTTGCGACCTACTACCTATCGGCTCCGAGAACGATCCGCCGTGTAGACAAAAAATTGCGGATACCACAAATACGAGGTAAATAGACTTTCATTAAGATTGATAGATGAAAGCATATCCTTTAGACTGATATGCCACGAGCGCGCATACGAATTGTTATCAGATCGGCTTCATTGAATGGGATTACCCGCTTGTTACTTGATTTGATGGTTGGTCCGCATTGGCAGAATTCTGATGATTGGTCTATTTTAAAGTTCAGTAAACACCAAGTAGGTACCTAATTATTTTATTTTATTTTATTTTATTTGGGAAAACCAACAATTGTACATTGTAGCTTACATCTAAATACATATTAATAACTAGGTTAAAGTACAATTCACTACGTTTCCACCGGTTACAATTTAAATTAAAGTACAATATGTGACTTATTCTAGCCAAACTTAGTAACAATCAGTAAGATTAGAAGAAAAAAAAAATGTATTAACTTCATTTAGCTGAGTAAGTTTAATTCTAATGTTTTAATAATAGATCTCTTAAATTTAATGTGAGGTTCGGCAAATATGTCGATTTCAGTAAAATGTTTGTTAAAATTTTTTACCAATCTTTGGAGGGGCGCCCGTTCACCCGCATTTGTACGGCTGGCAGTCGTAGCAAAAAGCGGGTAGACGCGCGCCTCTCGTCGAATCACAGTTCTGGGCACTATATATGATATTTTGTTAATAAGTTCAGAACAATCGTACTTATTATGTATAAGCCCGTGCAAAAGCATGGCTTGGAGTAATAGACGCCTTGATTTAAGGGTAAGTAGGTTGAATTTTTGCAATGAATCCCTATAAGAAAGGCGAGTCATACGACATTTGTACTGCATCGTTTTCAAAAATTTTCGTTGTACTCTCTCAATGGCTTGGTCATATTTTGCATAAAACGGGTCCCATATCATGCAGGCATATTCCACTTGTGGACGTACCAAGCTGTTAAATAGATACAAGTATGTTGATGGTCGTTTAAAATCAGTGGATGATCTTATGACAAGGTTATACATTTGGAAAGCTTTAGCAGTTATCTTTTCAACATGCAGGTTCAAATGAAGTTTACTGTCCAAATGTACACCTAGATCACGAATATCGTTTTCCCCAAGAAGAACTTCATTGCACAGTGAGTAACTAAAGTTAATTATGTTTTTATTTTTAGTAAACTTAACTATTTTACATTTAGGGATACTTAATTTAAGTTTATTAATTTCACAATAGTCAGATAGTCTGTTTAAATCATCTTGGAGGAGATAACAATCTTCGATACTTTCTATTTTTTTGAAAACTTTTAGATCGTCGGCATAAAGCAAAAAATTACTGTTATGAAAGCAGTTGCTTATGTCATTTATATACACAACGAACAATAAGGGACCCAATATTGACCCCTGCGGCACTCCAGATGTAGCCAGAAATGTGTTCGATTGATATCCATTACTCACAACAGTTTGATTACGGTTACTGATATAGGACTGAAACCAACGCAATAAGTTGCCTCTGATGCCATTGAATGCAATTTTTTTAAGTAGAATTTTGTGGTCCACTCTATCAAATGCCTTGCGGAAGTCTGTGTACACAGTATCGGTTTGGGCTCTGTTGTCCATATTGTTAAACAAATAATTAATAAAAATCATTAGATTCGTTACAGTGGACTTTTGTTTTACAAAGCCATGTTGTTCAGGGATTAAAATATGATGAAAAATAGGATATATCTCGTGATGGACAAGTCTTTCGAATAATTTTGCAAGCGTGCAAAGAAGAGATATTGGCCGATAATTCTCAACATTTTGTTTTGACCCACCTTTGTGGACAGGCACTATGTTAGCTGCTTTCCAGACGGAAGGAAACAGACCGGTGCTGATAGATCTGTTAAATATTGTGAACAACGGTTGACATATTGTATCAGCTGTCCATTTAAAAAAGCAAGGAGGTATTCCATCGGGCCCCGCCCCCTTGGTTATATCTAACATCTTTAATTGCTTACGGATCAAAGGAAGCTTAAAATGAATACTTTCAAGTGAAGTGTCATTATTGTTGGACTGCTCCGATGGTGGATACCAGTCAGTAGTAAGACGTGAGGGTTCAAAAACAGACTGAAAAAAGGATGAAAAGAGGTTGCATATTTCAAGAGGGTCAGTACATTTTTCATTTTTGTAGTACATGTGTGAGGGGACACCACTTTTACCCTGTCGATTAGCAATGTATGACCAGAAATGCTTCACGTTTTTGGGAATGCCGTCTTCAACACTTTCAATATAAATACGGTAGCATTTAGCACACTCTTTTTGAAAGCGGGCTCTATATAAGGAGAACACTTCATAATCGGAGCGGTTTTTATACTTTTTCCATTTCAACCAGGCTTTCTTTTTGTAATTAAAAATGTGTATAAGCCCTTTGGAGAACCATGTAGGAAAGTGAGAGTTTTTAGCTTTTGAAAGAGGCACTCTGTTTTTTATAATACCATATAGGTAATTGTAGAGAGTATTAACGCATTCTTCGGCAGAAATATTACATAGTACTGTGTCCCAATCGATATCTTTTATATCTTTGTTGATGAGGCTATAATCGGCCTTACGAAAATTATACCTTGCAGTACGTGGAGGTTGCAAAAAATTTAGATTAATATTCAACGAGTTTAAACTATAGAACGGGGGATGATGGTTATCCGCCGGAAGTAAGTTTTGATTAGGGTTTAAAACAAGGCAATTATCACTGGAGATGCAGAGGTCAAGAATGCGCCCGTTTGAGTTCGCGAAGTGGTTATATTGTTTGACATCATGTACAGTCAGAAAGTGTCTTAAGCGATTACAAACACCAGATGTACCCATGCATGTTAAAAAGTCAAGAGAGGGATTGCTCTTCATCCAGTTGGCCTCCGGTATGTTATAATCGCCAAACAGCATAAGGCTATCAATATTTGTTGCGCCAATTAAAGCATCCATGCTCTCAAAGTGAAGGTTATAGACCCCGAGTGACGTATTGTTCGGTATGTACACCGCACTTATGAGACTATATGTGTTACTGCTGTTTACAGGGATAGCAACAACTACTTGTTCGATATGTTTGGCTAGTACTTGTACTTGTTGCAACGGAAGAGATATATAGACAGGGCTGTGTTCTCGCAAGACAGCTATCAGTACCCCACCGCCCTCAGATTTGCTAGTTGCTGTTCTGTTACGGTCACAACGAAAAACAACATAACGACTGTCAATAAATTCATTATTGTTTATAGCGGGAATAAGCCACGTTTCGGTTAAAATGATTACATCATAGCAGTTAGATAAAATGTTCATGTATAAAGTGTTAAGTTTTGTACGTATACCTCGACTATTTTGGTAATATATACTAAAATTTAAATTATTTAAATGAGTAGCCATTGTAACTGTGTAAAGGTGAAATATTATTGCAAAAATTAACTTAAATATTATTGCGTGGCTTAATTTTACATAAGTCATTTGAGGCTTTTATAGCAATAGTAGGGGAGTTTTCGGCCCGTTTTACGAGAATCGTAGCGTGCTTAATCCAAACGTATTTATACTCATATTTCTTAGCCAGCTCACGGGTTTCACGTAACAGCTGTTTCTTCTGAAGAGTTAGGTGTTCGTTAATATAGATGGTTCTAGGTGTCCCAGAGATGCCTACATCGGTAGAGGTGAGACCTTTTTTCATGCGGTAGGCGCTTAGAATGTTGTCTCTTATATAACGGTTTTTAAGTTGGACAATAATATTTTTTGATTGTTGATTGATAAGTGCAACATGCTTAAACAATATTAGGGCCCACTTATCATCGAGGGAGTAAGATCAATACTAAAGTGAGACTTGTTACAACATTCCTTCAGCCTTAGAATAACTTTGTAAAAGTAAAGGTTTCTCACTTAGAAACAGAAGAGTTAGCGAGTATGAGTATCTAGTAAGAAGCAAGGAACTTAATTATTTATTTGTTAATATTGTATTAGCTAGACACAATTAATGGCAGTTGCGTTACTGAAGAATAGTTGATAACTTAGCAATTAGAATGTGAGATAACTTTGTCACAAAGATACATTAATTAATTATTTATAACAGTAATTATTATAAATATTTGTTTAGTGTGGAATAATTGCTTCTTCAAATATAAACTTCATTGGCTATAATTATATTTATGTTCGCCCACTGGAAACAAACTTGTCTCTTTAATTTGATATTTATAACAGGATCCTCAAGACTTCTGAAACCCCCTTAATATTGAAAAGTAGAACTTGTTAGGTCCTTACTACATTACTTACTTACTTTAAAGTACATTCGAGACATGTCGACTATAATTTCTATAAAAGTTGAATCTGAACATTTAAATACGTTAACTAATCTATGAACAAAGCGTAGCCCTCACATTTGCCAACACACCTAAGATATCTATGTTTTTATAATCATAAATACATCTGAAATTAAATGGAAATAGTTACCTTCGGATGCTGGTGTATATGAATATGATAAATTTGCTGTTTCGACAAACTAGCACGAGTACTGTGGAATTTTAATACTGGATCTACTAGCGTTAAGTATAAACTTATGTTTCTGCTTACATTTCTTGAAATCAATTATCAGGTGAGATTAAGCACTTATTAATAAATACTTGATAAAGTCAGATTCAACAGACCTTTGCGGACCGAGTGATGGTAACAAGTGGGTACACATATGGAGCGTCTGATAGAATTTCACAAACATCGGATTAGAGACTGTTCTGAATGAGGTAATGACATCAAATCACAATGTTTGTCAATTACATAAACTCATGGACTTTAGAGCAAGTCTATGAGGAAAGGGGAATTATCCTATTATTGTTTGTCGTTATAGAATAATAATAATAAAGATGATTATGCCAGGCATTTTAGTAAACTGTAGGGGCATAATACAATTTTCGGTTACAGGACCGGTGCAAACATGGAAGAATTACTGTTGCACCGCTTACAATTATTAGCAAACCAAATCGAGCATCAGTCTAGTTTATCCTCCCGCCTCTCTATACATAACGATAAGACAAGATATGACGCAGAAATTGTAAAGGTTAAACTTGAATCGTTGTTAAAGAGATTTAACGAAGACCTCACTAACTACTTTCGTATCATTAATAATCCTTCCGCTGACGACATAGGAAAAATGAGCGAAGTTCAACTTGAAGCCGAACAGAACCTCGCCGAATTGATTGTGAGAATTAAAATGTTTTCTGCGCGAAACAATACGGTCGAACAGGGGGCCACCCAAGCCAGCAGCTCTTCTAGCCGCTTGCCAAAACTAAGCTTACCGGAGTTCAACGGGGACGTATTGAATTGGCATCAATTTTGGGACCAGTTCGGTTCTAACATCGACGCCAGAGACATCACTGAGGTCGATAAGTTGCTGTACCTGAAAGCATCTGTAAAAGGGGAAGCCAAGCAGGTTATTGACGGTTTCGACACTACTAACGCCAACTATCAGATTGCGTTGAGAACATTGAAAGAAAGATATGGCAAGACTTGCCATTTAGTCGACGCTCATTACTCTGCGTTATCTAAAGTAAAAACTGCCGATAAAACAACAAATGAGTGTAGGAAAGTACTAAACGATGTAGAACGGCACCTAAGAGTCCTAGAGTCACTTGGTGAAGATATAAACCATAATCATTTGAGGCACCTAATTATCGGGAAATTCCCCGAAGACCTCATTTATGAACTCAAGATAAAATCGTCTGAGAACTCTATTCAAGAGTTGAGGAAACTTTTGGAAATCATCATAACTGCTCGTGAAGATGCAAGTCGAATTACACAAGAACGAAGCCCTAAGGTAATGGAAAATTACACTGTGGAAACACTGCATGTTACGCAAGAGAACAGGAAACATCCCATGGAAGCAAAGGAAAACATGAGCAACAATAAAGAAACGAGGTCGTCGAAGGTCAAGTCATCAGGAGAACCTCGAAGGAAGAGGGCGAAGTTAAGCTGTATATTCTGTAATGGTAGCCACTTCAACGACCAATGCGATAAATATAAAACTTCTACAGATAGAAAGACCATGATAAAAAACCGCTGTTATCAATGTTTTCGTCCTGGCCATAGCATTCAAAATTGCAAAGCACAGAGGCAATGCTTTCATTGTAAAGAAAGTGGGAAACACAATAGAGCATTGTGTCCCAAACGATTTCCGTCTCAAGTGGAATCATCTACGCTGTCAGCAATAATCAATAAAAGAGACACTGTGCTGCAAACGGCAGTTTCTATAGCCTCAAAGGAAGGAGATACTTCCCACCAGATTAAATGTCGAATCTTGTTGGATTCTGGGTCACAAAGATCCTACGTCACTCAAAAAATCGCACGTAAATTAGATCTCTCAACTGAGGAAGAAGAAAACTTATCTGTTTTCACCTTTGGAGCAGAGACTCCTCGAGAACTCAAAAGTACAGTAGTTAGACTCAATTTAGGAACCCGAGACATGTCCAAACAATTGATCTATGCGAATGTAATACCGATGATATGTAAAGGAATACCAGTTGTACCACGCGAGCTTAGTAACTGGAAACAAAGGGAATTACTAGCTGACGATAGCTCATCTGACCAAATTGATATTCTTATAGGTAACGATTACTACTATAGTTGTATGAAAACTGAGAAAATTCAAATAAGAGAAAACTTGTACCTGGTTGATTCCAAGTTCGGTTGGATATTGTCCGGAGTAATGAACCCGGAAACTAAAGGGGCTTTAACGGTAACTACATATTTCCAAACAGAGCTAGATGTGAAGTTAACTAAACCGGATCTGCCAATGGATCAAGTGAATATATCCTCTCTGTGGGATCTTGAGTCCATCGGGATAACCGATTCACCGAAGATAACAAAGGAAGAAGAAGCGATTCGAAGCTTCAATGAGACCACCGATTTTATCGAAGGAAGATACCACGTTCACTGGCCTTGGAAAGAATTTCCGCCTAATCTGACCACTAATTTCGGAATGGCATTCGGCCGCCTCAAGAGCCTAATCAAACGAATGAATTCCGAATCAATACGGTCATATGATGAAACACTGCAAGATCAGCGACAGAAAGGAATAATCGAGATAGTTTCCGAACTTAGTGAAACTACAGATGAGGATAGACCTACACACTACCTACCACATCACGGTGTTCAACAGCCAGGAAAACCAACTAGGATCGTGTACGATGCTTCTGCTAAAGTTAATGGACATAAAAGTTTGAACGAATGTTTATATTGCGGGCCGATGATGCTCGAAGACCTAACTAAACTGATAATCAGATTCAGATCGCATCAAATAGGTTTATCTGCCGATGTAGAAAAGGCATTCCTACAAATAGGATTACACAAGAAAGACAGGGACGTTACACGGTTCCTATGGCTTAAGGATACCTCTAAACCGGTCACGGAGGATAACTTGTTATGCATGAGATTCACTCGCGTTCCGTTTGGAGTAATATCAAGTCCATTTTTGCTTAACGCCACCATTAAACACCATCTCATGAAATCAAAAGATCCCGTCATTAGGAGCGCGGCTAATGATATATACGTAGACAACCTAGTAACCGGTACACAGACAGTGCAAGAAGCCTTGATTCTTTTTAAACGCTGTAAAGATACATTTCATGATATATCTATGAATCTAAGAGAATGGAGCTCGAACTCGGAAGAATTCATGCAAGAGATTTCTGACGCATACCAAAATCAGACCATAAAATTATTAGGTTTAGAATGGCATTTAAAAGAAGATACTTTACGAATACGTTTTAATAATAACAAACCTAATGCAAATACTAAGAGAGACATTCTAAGAGTAATAGCTTCGGTCTATGATCCCTGTGGTTTCGCCACGCCTACGTTGTTACCAGGAAAGCTATTGTTACAAGAATTATGCAAAGAAAAGATAAAATGGGATACACCCATACCTGAAAGTTTCGCATCAAAATGGAAAGAAATCAACAACGACCTTAGCGAGGTCTCAAAAATCACAGTACCTAGACGTTATACCAGAATACCTGAAAAGAACTACGACTTGCATTGCTTTACGGACTCATCTACGCAAGCATACGCTGCAGTAATTTATATAGTATCAAAAGGCGAAATATCGTATGTAATCGGTAAGTCTCGCCTAGTTCCAATAAAGGACCAGGAACACCTAAAGATACCTAGACTAGAATTAATGGGAGCACTAATTGGAAGCCGTCTAATGAAATATGTAGTCGACTCTTTAAAACTAGAAGTAAGACGACAAGTATTGTGGACTGACAGTCAGATAGTTATCGACTGGGTTAATTCAGACAAATTATTGCCACCATTCGTTGCACGGAGAATTGAAGAAATCAAGAGAAACAAACAAATGGCTATCAGATATGTTCCATCTGAACTTAATCCTGCAGACGTTGCTACAAGATCAGTGAGCACAAAGGAGGACAGAGTTAAATGGCTGGTAGGACCTCAGTTTCTGACACAAGGATCCGAAACTTGGCCTACAAGCGGGGTAATGTCCTTGAACCTATTGTCCCGGGAGGGTCTCCCGAGGGAACCTCGACTCGAAAGATACGATACTTTTCAAGATACACCGGAAAAGAATATTGACAAGACGAGAGAACAAGAAAGAAATTCGCAAGCCCAAACGAGTGGATTGTCAAACAAGCTCGAAACTATCAAAAAACTACAAGCCGAATATTTCCCACAAGAATACAATGAGGAGGAGACCAACTTAAGTCGTAATTTGAGACTATTTAAAGACGTAGATGGCATCTTACGTTGTAAAGGTCGCTTGATGAATGCCGACTGGACCTTTGATAAGCGCTATCCTATTCTCATACCTAAGGAGAGCGAATTTACCAATAACACGATAATGAAAACACACAATGAAAACTATCATGTGGGAGTAAATCACACCTTGAGCATTATACGTCAATCCTACTGGATCCCTCAAGGGAAAGGTCAAGTTCAGAAACTTCTGAGACAATGCCCGAATTGCGTGAAACATGGTGGGGGACCTTTTAAGCTTCCACCTACACCAGCGCTACCGCCAGAAAGAGCGAACTATAGCGCACCGTTTACTTTCGTAGGAGTGGACTACATGGGACCACTTTTAGTAAAAGGAGAAAACGGAGAAACCAAAAGATGGATTTGCCTTTACACCTGTCTAGCAGTAAGAGCCATACACCTAGAAGTCGTTCAAGATCTAACGGCAGAAGAAGGCCTACTATCATTGAGGAGAATGATAGCTACCAGAGGCATTCCAACACTCATAACATCAGACAATGCCACACATTTCAAACTTATGTCCGAAATACTGTCAAACCAATACTGCATCAATAAAGAAATACAGTGGAAATTCATACCCCAACTTGCGCCGTGGTTCGGGGGATTTTACGAGAGACTAATCGGTATAGTTAAAAATTGTCTGAAAAGAACATTGAGAAAACACATGCTGACACACAATCAGTTAACTACAGTTGCAAAAGAAATTGAAGCAGCTGTAAATACGAGACCACTCACTAGCGTAGACTCAGAACTAGAACATGTTCTAAAACCGGCAGATTTTCTTACAATGGGAAAATGTATAACGATAGAAAGCTCGCCTGAAAACTTTGTCAACGAAGGTACCGTAACTAAAACCGATCTTATTAAAGGTTGGAAGAAAGGATTAGTCATTTTACAAGAATTCAAAGAAATGTTTCAAAACAGATATTTACCAAGTCTTCGTGAGAGATACCAGCATTCACACAAAGAACCGAGAGTAACGGCAAAAACTACACCAGCAGTGGGCCAGATCGTCCAGTTGCGAGGTGATTCTAAAAATAGAGAAACCTGGAAAGTAGGAACGATAGTCTCACTTCAAAAGGGAATAGATGGACTATGTAGAGTAGCTAAAGTAAAAATAGGTAACAAAGAATTCACAAGGTCTTTAGCACATCTATATCCTCTCGAAATAGAAGACAGCGAAAGCGAGTCTAATCGAGTATATAAAGAATCTATAAGTGGAAGTGAAGGATTCGACACACAGGACATTCAATTTATAGACGTAGCCATGGAACCTATAGATATAGGAAACCCCAGTAAAATCCTAAATGGTCAAAGAGACGAAACCAACTGCGTCAAAGATACATCAGTACATAGTGAAGAATCACTAGAGGTCAACGGGAGGATAGATGACGATAAAATAGATGACGATAAGATTGATACGGATAAAGATAATGAGTCTAAGGAAAAGGACAAAGAAGTAACAAAAGAAAGAAGAGGTGCGGCCACGAGAGCTCTGCAGAAGATCAGAGAGTGGACGCAAAGTCTAATGACATTACTTTAATTTCCCGGCCGGGAGTATCGCGGACCTTTAGAAGATGTGGTCCGCGAATGTAAATACGACAATAAATATGGCCAGTAGCAACATCACAATAATAACTTTTTACAATGGCAACATCGATGTCAAATTGGGAGGGAGTACGCGCGAACTAGTGAAAATCAAGACGACAGTTGGGGATTAGTTAAAGTTGAGCCCGAAGCCGTGTTCATCAAAGTGAGTTCGAATCGGGATTGGAACCAGCGGCATCTCTGGATTGAAAGCTGAGTATCTAATGATTTAAGATTAATTAATATTTCTATGTATCTGTTGATCTATGCTATTCACTGGATCCATTGTTCATGAGAATGTTGAGAATACAGACTTACGGAATAATGATTATATGTAAACCAACGAGGTTGGCAAACTTTGAGTATGTTGTAGTTGTATATTATAACTGAAGCTTCTTGAGATCTCAATTAGTACTAGTATAATGATTGAGGCGGTGAGAATACCACGCCGTCCTCTAAAGGTATGATAGACCTAAATTGCATCGTTGATGATGATTGAGGCGGTGAGAATACCACGCCGTCCTCTAAAGGCATGATAGACCTAAATTGCATCGTTGATGATGATTGAGGCGGTGAGAATACCACGCCGCCTCTAAAGGGTATGCTTAGACCTTAAAGCCTTTACGAGTGCTCTTGGAAGCGAGCTTCCAGGGGCGGAAACCATACCGGTTTCCATCTGTCGAGTCATGTAATAACGAGATTTAATAATTGACATTTGGTTTCAGTGAATACCGATAACCTTAAATACCTACCCAAAATATCGAAGTGTCAGTGTCATCGATAATATCTACCTACAGATGGTGAAAGGGGTCCCTGTGTTCGAATCTGGTTGCTCTGTATTCCGTACTCTGTCTCCAATTCTCCATGAAGAATTAACAAGCGAAGCAGATCAAGTTCCCAGGTACCAGTTACACATAATATTTTTTTCTCATTCGCTACGTCTGTATAAGGTTACACCCTCAGAAGAGATCAATCTAATACTCTAGTATCACATGATTCCTTTAAATAGTAGAAGCATAATTTAAAGACAGACTTAGCGACAGGCCACCTGTATATAGTAAATCCGGTGTGAACCAGTTTGAGGGTACCATGTTGTTTCGACTAGATTTGTGTTCATTGCCACTTATAAGTTCCCAGTTCTACTGTTGGCGATTAGCGGGAATTCAGTAGAGGTAGAAAAAGTAGGTAGTTGACTCGACAACTACTCTACAATGATTTGATTCTCTCACTCTAGCTATTGTCAAACAGACAGGCGAAGCCTATGCGATCCGAAGCGTTTGTTATTTGTAATGTATGGAATTGTTTGAATCCAGTGACATAGATAAGCGAAAGCGATCCGATAGTCTATGTGACTGGCTTCAAACAATTCCATACATTACATGCAAAACGCCTCGTTTCGCGTTCGCCACGCCTGTTTGTCAATGGCATAACAGCGAGGAGGTATGCTTTCCAGGTGCTGCTTTCCAGCAGTTTCCGACGACCCTCGCTAAGTAAGCGTCTCAGAGTGACGTTTTTAAAAGATTATTTTTTATAACAGGTATTTTTTATGCAGGTATCGTACCTGTGACACGCAGCAGAACAATTAAACGATTCAATCAGTTTTTAATGTCTGGAAATCCTCATGGACTTCCTCTGCCCTACAGTATTGGTGTCTTTCCTTCTGAACTGTGAAGTAGTCATGCTATCAAGGGCGGAGGAGAGGAGAGGAGGAGACGCGTGAAGGAGAAAACAGCCTACCGGGGTCACGGGGCTGTTTTATCAGGTTGCATGTGACCCTGGAACGTAAAGGCTATTGAACTGTCACCGGATATTTTAATTAGAACGAGTCCGACAGTCCCTTCCGCTCTTTTTTTTTTTCTCCTTCTCCGCCACTATTCTTTTCTGATTAATTTCGTTGCAGGATCCAAGACAGGTAAATTCATTCTCCAGGACACGTCGAGCTTCATTGTCTCGGCGCTTTCCGGTGGTTGCCACTGTTGATTCTGGCGTTCAGGAGTTGCAGTGGTTTGGGAATAGTGTGGTGGGTTAAAAGTCCCTTCCGCCACTCAGGGTGGGAGAACTCATTGGATTTTACCTCGTAAAAAAAACATTTTTGGTATCACAAAAAAGATATGCTGAGGGATGGGAATATTTTCCCATTATAGGTTCATATTTTTGCGTTCTTACTAAAACAAGCCCCATCTTACTACAAAAAAATTAAACACCTGTTGAACACTTGTCTAAAAATGCGTACTGCAAAACAACCCTTATGTCAACGTCAAACGTCGTTTTGAAGTTGCCGGTTTATCGACGGAGAATGTTTTAATGCCTTTAGGTACATTGTTTCGTAGCTTCTCGTAGTCGCTTCCGCATGCGGTAGGACAGATGCCTAATGTGGCGTGAGGTCTTGAATTTATTAAGTTTCCTATTAGTTCTTATGATTGTCTTGAGGTAACAGGGTGGTTTCCATTTCATTAGCATGCTTAACTACTGGCTCTGTGGGGGAGATTAGATGATGTCGTAATGTTGTTATTTTTAATTAATACAGTTTATAATTATTAATAATGGTAGAGGACTCGCTTTCCGCAATAATCAAACTGTGTGAATGATGATTTATTATCACATGTTTTTTTGAGATTTATAGAAAACATTTTGTGTCTAACCTAGACTAGAGTCAAAAAAAAGCCACCTCAAATAAAAAAAAAAATACTATCCATAACTTTACCCGTCAATATTTTGCATGTGATCTTCTATCAAAATACATCGTTGGTTAAAGTATTTTTTTTCGTCGTTCGGCAATCCGCAGACGAGGAAATTGAATCCAAAATCTGATCCTGCAGTAACTCTCAATATAAAGCGAAGAAAATACTAAAGTTTATACTTGAAATTCAATCGTACTAATCTTACTTCTACAAATATTATAAACGTGAAAGTTTGGATGGAGGGATGGATGGATGTTTGTTACTCTTTCACGCAAAAAACTACTGAACGGATTTGGTTGAAATTAGGTACATAGATAGCTTATAACCTGGATTAACACATAGGATAGTTTTTATCCCGATTTGATGTTCCTGTGGGTTCATTTTCGAGTTGTAGCTGGTGAAACCGCTGGCAATTAACAGCTAGTAACTTAATAAATGAATGTAGCACTTAACGCCCATGATACGTGTATGACCAACCAAAATCTCTTCACAAAATTTTCTCCAAATACCCAATATACGCGAACCCTCATCGCCACATACTTCCGATCGGTCCCAAAGCCATTACAGCGACCACACTGCTGACCCCAACGAATCAGAGCGTGAAAATAAAATATTTTCTCGTGCCAGAAAAGCCTTCGTCCCATGAAGAAGGAAAATACTGAAATAAACCTTACTGCAGATTTCTTTACGCATTTTCTTCAAATAACACCATTGTAATAGATCCAGAGCAGTGGTGGCCCAGTGGTATCGGCACCGCCTCACAGTCGTGGGTTCGAACACAGCCTGGCGCGTTACTTTGTGTAATTTATTTGATCACCACTGCTCTCAAAACGGTAATGGAAAACATCGTGAGGAAACCAGCCATCTGCAAGAACCATGAAATTCGAAGACATGTGACATCTACCATCCCGCACTGGGCCCGCGTGGTGACGTCACGCGCCCCTCCTCTCGAATTTTTTATTCATTATAATTGTATGTAAATATGCATTTCAAAACTCTAGTTGACGGACAAATTAGATTTGCTATTTATAAATGCTGTCAACGGGCTTATTGTTGCCGCTTTTCCTTGAATACTCTAAGCTCCTTTGCAAACAAGGCGACTCAAGTTTCCGACCTTACGACTTTGGAATCCATTGACACATGCCTGTGTGCATGAACCTCTATGGATTTGTATTGCGATAGTCGCCTGTATACCAAAGTCGTAAGGTATCGGGGACTTGCGTTGCGTTGTGTACGAAGAGGGGAACATACATCGCCGTTTGTTTGTATTTTTCTGCGACCCGCCCCGCTCAACTCACCTGAAACGCAGCGTGTAACAAGGCCTAAAACTTGCATTTTAGTGTTCAGAAATTACGTCATGTCCTTGAAAGAATTACTTCAAACAAAGTTTTGTCCCCCATCACCTCTTTCTACTCCAACAAGGGCGTGCCTCAAAAGCTCAGTACTTAATATCTCTTCCGTTAAAACTTTGTGTTTGTTCCGAGAGTAAATGTGAGCTTAAGTTAGATATTAAACCGTTACCTGGCGCGGCTTGAGTTTAGATCTCAAGCTCTTGAAGTATTGCGAGTTTATATTGAAAAGGGGAAAAGGGTTCTGTTCTTGTTGTCTTGAAAGGAAATGGTAAGTTGTAAGTTTAGATAAACGCCTTGAATTCTTTAATAATTCGTATTTGGCCGTACTAGAAGTAAGTATCATGACGTGAATTGTATGGAAAATTAAAAAGCGCGGCTAGTACGTACGAAGAACTAATTTAATCCATCAAAACGTCAAAGTTTTCGTTTACTTTACGTTACAAAAAAAATCGTGATAAGAGACACAAGCATGACTTTTTCAGTTTTTGCGACGTAAATGAAACTGGAATCAATTTGATCCTCTTTAATACACAAGAGGCTCTTTTTCAATATTCCATACAATAAACTCAGTAAATACTTCAAGTGTGCTGTAAATAAAATACAGAAATTATGTGATAAGGCCTGATGCTCCTGATTTTTCTGTTTGATCTATTTATATAATTATTACGGAAACATAAATTGAATGTGTACACAAACATTGTTGAATAACTGGTTGAATTTTTATATTCAGTCCCTGTGTTATTTTATTTTCCCATGCAGTCCAAAAACATAAAAAAAAAACATTTAACAGCACGTTGACCGGAAAACCTCAAACTAAAACCTTTTCACCGACCATGGAAAAACAGAACAGTTTTATTTATCCAATTTTCCGTATCGTCTACCTTCCGGATCCTTTTCTAAGATTGTCAGTAAACGGAATTGAGACAAGAACAACAGGAAATGGACCGGTCGCTTTTGCTTTGACAAAAACTTCTAGGAACATCCGTATAATGAAATTCTTAAATTAACTCACTGAAAGACAACGCAGTTTCAAACCACTTGGGTCTGGTTTATAAGCATCAAATGCACAGGAATTTCTTTTACAACTAAAGGTTCATTAATTCATACCCAAAAAATCTACAGTTGCGAGCAAAAGTATGGAATCACTTACTCCGATTCCGCGCGACCTTGAGTACTTTATAACTAGTTAAAATTAATAAATACGAGTACCTATGGTCATAGAATAGTACTACGGTATGGTACAATTTAAAAAGGTTTAACTTTTAAATTTAAATTAATACCAAATTCATTCAAATCACAACATTGTTTAAGGAGCTATCCCAGATCATTCCAAATAAGTGATTTCATACTGTTTTTCGCTAGGGTTGTATGATCGGGCACGCCGCAATCGCGGCGGTAAGACCCCTCTTTGAGGAGTGGCTGGATAGGCGTCACGGCGTCCTGACCTACCGCATGACGCAGGTCCTCACTGGACACGGAAAGTTCGGGAGGTTCCTGTGTCTGATGGGGAAGTGAGAAACGCCTGTGTGTCACCACTGCGAGGATCACCCGGAGGACACGGTGGAGCATACGGTGCAGGACTGCCCAGCTTGGGCAGAGCACCGCCGTGTCCTCACGGAGGCGATAGGCGGAGACCTCTCGCGCCCGGCATTGGTCGAGGCCATGCTGCGGGGCGAGACGGAGTGGGAAGCGGTTGCCTCCTTCTGCGAAGCAGTTATGTTCGCGAAGGAGGAGGCGGGCCGCGAGAGGGAGAGGACAGCGTCCTCCCTCCGCCCCAACCGCAGTGGTAGACGCCTACGGCGTCGGACGTCGGCACTTCGGCAGACGATCTCCGGCCACCGTAGGCACGGGCATGCGGACAGCGAGTAAAGGGCAACTCGCTGTCCGACCATGGACCATGCCCGGATCGACGGCGCGTCGTGTTCCACGCGCGCCTCAAAGAGCGTCAGAAAAAATGACGGGGCCCCCTCTCAGAGGGCCAAAGCCTGCCCGCTTATTTCCTGACCGTGACCCCGGAACATAAAGGGCTATTGAAGGACACCGTGGATTTTAGTCAGTACAGGTCTGACAGTCCCTCCCGCCCTGCCTGGGGTGGGAGGACTCATTTGAGGATATTACCACGCTAAAAAAAAAAAAAGGGTTGTATGATTTTATAGCAAAAGTCGTATAATTATACTAAAAGTGAATGTTATGAAAAATTATTCCCTGTTACTTTGGTTGCCTTTTGAGTTCCAGGGTCCTGCTTGCACGCAGAGAAATGTCTAGCTACCTATACGAGAACTTCTGGTTGAAACCGTGACAGCAAGACTCACTAGTTGACTTTACAACATTTCTAGTAATAAATACTAAGTCCTTGTTATATCTACTACTTACTTAGTATTTATTACTAGTCCTTGTTATATCTACTACTTACTTACATAGTATTTATTACTAGAAAATATCTTGTAAAGTCAATTAGTGAGTCTTGCTGTCACGGTTGCAACCAGAAGTTCTCGTATACCTTTCTCTGCGTGTGGTGCAATTTGGTTTTGTGCTCGTTTGACGGCATAAGGCTCGCCTCATTTTACATGGGACTTTAAGATAACTAGCGAATTGGATAGAAAGACATAAAAAAATCGGAAGATTGTCATAAGTCTTACTAGGTATCCTATCCTACTTTCTACTTGATATTATAAACGTGAAAAGTGAGGACGCAAAAACTACTGGACTGATTTGGATGAAATATGCTCCACAGATAATTTATAACCTGGATTAGCACGTAGTATCGTTTTTATCCCGATTTTATGTTCCCGTGGTATACTTTTTTATAAGTGAAGCCGCTAGTAACATAATATATGTTATTAGAGTCAACCTATCTAGAAATTAATAACCATCAAATCAAGAGCTATAATTTGTTCCGCTACATAACATACAATACCCAATTTATACAAAGAAAAAATTTAATAAGAAGCAATTATCGTCCCAACTCAGCATTATTTGGGGCTGAGCCACAGATTAAATATATTCAAGCGAAGAGGGTTCGCATAAAATCATATTTAAAATGGAAATCTCGCGGTTTTACTCAAGGAGGTCATAAATTTATTGGTTTGGGAGAATTTGATAAGATATTCAAAATATTTTACGGCGATTTTTACTTTATTTATTTATCTTAATATTGTTTCCTGGATTTATTTCAGCAGAAATGTCCTGATCTAATCACAAAAACAGTCAATTAATTTCCAAAATAGGCATAACAACCAAAAGCAAGGAAACTTAATTCACTCATTCTTTAGGGTCAGTTCACATTGAGACGCAACACGACGTGACGCGACGGAGCTGGAAAGGATTGTGTATCTTTTATTTATTGTAGTAAATAAAAATATATTTTAGTTGCTCTGTTGAAATGTGACAGTAATTCAAAATATAATTATGAGAGAGTAAATAAAGATGCACACAGA
Organism: Agrotis clavis; assembly: GCA_954870645.1. Classification (NCBI taxonomy): domain Eukaryota; kingdom Metazoa; phylum Arthropoda; class Insecta; order Lepidoptera; family Noctuidae; genus Agrotis; species Agrotis clavis. The sequence goes on from OX940930.1 coordinate 23,792,580, forward strand.
GAAATGTCTAGCTACCTAACGAGAACTTCTGGTTGCAACCGTGACACTGCAAGACTCACTAGTTGACTTTACAACATTTCTAGCAATAAATACTAAGTAAGTAGTAGAGATAACAAGGACTTAGTATTTATTACTAGAAATATTGTAAAGTCAACTAGTGAGTCTTGCTGTCACGGTTGCAACCAGAAGTTCTCGTTTACATTTCTCTGCGTGTGTGTGAGCAGTGGTGGCCCTGTGGTATCGGTCCCGACTTACGAGTTGTAGGTCGTGGGTTCGAACCCCGCCAGGCGCATTACCTACTTTATGTAATTTATTTCATCACCACTGCTCTCAAAACGGTGAAGGAAAACATCGTGAGGAAACGGCATGTCCTAGAACCAAAAATTCGACGACATGTGACATCCATCAATCCGCACTGGGCCCGCGTGGTGGATTATGGCCCACTCCCTCTCACAGAGAGGAGGCCTGTGTCCCAGCAGTGGGAACATTATAGGCTGATGATGATTGAAATGTGCGCGCAGCGTCGCGTCCCGGTGTGCATTGACCTTATTTTGACCTTTGGTCTGACTCTTGCTAAAAGGACTAACCAACATAAAATAACGAATTACACAACACTCTACCTGGTCCCAAACTACGGGCTACCTATTATTTCATTACATTCGGGTCCTCTCATTACAAGGGGTCCAAACAGACCCCTGACGTAATTGTTTGGGTCCCTTTTTGTCCCTTTGGAAAGGAAGAGGTTAATTTCTTGCTGACTGCAGAATGATTATTACATAATCTGCACAAATGTGGTTGGCTTTTTGTTTTGGGTATGTTTTTTTCTGATTCTTGAAATGGTTACCCGAATATGAGTCACCGAGAAATGAAAAGTGTTTTATTAAATTAAAAGATTTTGTTCGTGGTTTCACTGGCGTTAATTTTGAATTTGAAAATCAATTATGAACATGTGGCGCCATCTTTATTGTTATTTGTCTCGGCAATAGTACTTTTTCGGGATGAATAGTATGTCCGTCCATATCTGTTGTACTTATACCTATATCACAAAAATTATGCGTTTGCATATTATAATACGTTGTTATATAGTTATTCAGCGAAATGGTCATTCTGAAAATGTTATTCCAGTATGATCAGTTCACTGATTTGAGCGCCGCTGGCGTTCTTTAGGGATGCTTACGTCAAGCAGTGGAAAGCAATTGCTGACATGGTATTTTAAAGCTTCCTAGGTTCCTCGACTAGCAAAGCACTAGAACTTCGAATGACGAGTTTCTTTGTAACAACTTTTTTTCTTTTCGATAAGTAAATGGACTATCCAACCCAAATATTTTTTCAATTTCAAACAGTAGTTCCTGAGATTAGCGCGGTCAACCAAACAAACTCTTCACCTTTATAATAAGTATATCATAAAAAAGCGCCTTATGTGTATAAACGGGGCAATAATTTTGTCCATCAAAAGGTATGTCAAAGTTCACGTTTACCTACTTTACGTTACAAAACAGAGAAAGCTCATACCATAGTACCTACGGCCTCTGGTTTCCTCATAATTTTTACTCATATACAGAGTGTTATAAAATCCGTAAAGTAGCCCATTTGTATGTGCTGTGTGCTGCACTAACAAGCTGTCGGTCTAATGCACTGAGACCTTAAACCAGACACTTTATTTTCTAAACCTTGTATGAAACCCATTTTAAATTCCTCGCGTGTGTTGAAACTGAAAAACTAGATGTTTATTCTATAATATTACAGTCTGAAATGTAGGAAAATATGACACACCATATAAATATTAATTGCAAATCTGTTTTGTCCGCTTTTTAAAATAATGTTGGACATATTTTTTACAAATCATTAAATATTGATAGTGATAAAACGCATCGAAAATTGGGAGGTCATACTATCGATTGTGAAGTCATAATGCACTTAAAATTATACTGTCGCGACGCGACGGCGACGGCGCGGCGTGACGTATTTTGATTTTAAAGCGTTAGTTTTCCGATATGTTTTGATATAATGAAGCACTAATAGGAATTCATAGTCAAAATCTAAAGATTTTTCTATCAGGCCAGCTTTGGGTTATAACGAAACAAACAGAGGTAGGTGATATTCCTAAAAGATTACAATGGACTCAGACAGGATTACAAACAAGAAGAAATAGAACAAAAGTAAATCAAACAATTTATGCGAAATATTTATAAAAGGAGAACGGCATTTAAGGGTCGTTATGCAGTTACACTTTTTTAGACACGTGTTCAACAGTTGTTTAACTTTTTGTGGTAGGTACTACAATGTATGTGCAAAAGATAGCGAGGTATTATCGTAATGTAAAAAGTAACTTTTTCACAGAAAATACTTGTGATTACCAAGAAATTTTCACGGTAACAATACCTATTAGATTTCGTGCTGTGTTGAATATATTGGTAACGTGCCCCACATTCGTTTTAAGAATAAAAATGTGTTGGAGACACATAAATACAAATAAATAGGTACGTGAATATTGTCTTACCGACATTAATTTGTACTACGGAATGGCTCGTTTCAATATCCAACAGAAGTCTTCAAATAAAATAAACAGTGAGTTAGTGAGATTATCAAACGAGTCACGTTTGAACGTAAACAGTAACTTACTGTAGTGGCGACGCATTTTACCAAAATCTGTTCACACGGTGCTAGTAAGTAAGCTTTCTTTTTAGCATGGTAAAATCATCAAAATGAGTCCCTCCTGCCCTGCCCTGGGTTCCGGGAAGGACAGGAGGGACTGTCAGACTTGTACTGACTAAAATCCTCGGTGTCCTTCGATAGCTCTTTACGTGCCGGGGTCACGGTAATTCGTTAGTTCCGCGGCCCCGGCAGGCTTTGGCCCTCTTAGTCCCCTCGTCATTGTGCTGGTACTCTGTGAGGCGTGCGTGGAACACAACGCGCCGTCGGCGTCGACCCGGGGCTAGTAAGTATGCTAGTATTTATGTAGATGTTAGGTTATTTCTAAGGCAAAGACTTTTCGCCTAGTAGGGTAAAACTAGGTAATACGCCTAGTAGTTGACAAAACGCCCCATTTTTTTAGCACATAAAGTTGTATTATAAGTTCTGTTTTAAGCTCTTTGGCTGCATGTATCATACAACAGGTACACCATTATCGTATTTTTATAACTTAAACTATTTAAAATTATCTGCCTGCATACCTAACTCTATTGCTAACTGTTCATCATCATCTGCCTAGACTTTTCCCAACTATATTGTGGTCGGCTTCCAGTCGAACCAGATGCAGCTGAATATCAATATTTTTCATGGAGCGACTGCCTACCGGACCTCCACAACCCAGTAACTGGGTAATACGATACCCCATGGCAAGACTGGTCGTCAGACTGTAGAGCTTCTGACTAACAGTAACGACTGTCAAAGATCTACAAATAATGACCGGGACCAAAGGCTTTACGTGCTTTCCGAGGCAGGGAGGAAACTCGCAATGTCAGATGGTCACCCATCAACAGACCACCTCGGCAAGCGCGGCTTAACCTGGCAGGTCTGTGCGGCTATAATTATTTAGCCACGAGCTCCTCCATCACGACCACCACTCACGAGCTTTTGCCAACATAATAACAATTAATACAGATTGCGATGTTTTAAGCGAGTAGCGAGTGTACACACGTGTACCAGTTACTGTCTACTTATTATTTACAAGCTCTTGGGACGCGACGGTATTAACAAATCCGTTGTAATTTATTTTCATTCCTCTTGTGCTGATTGCTCTTTTTACACACCTGAAATACTGTTTTATATGAATGAAATTCGGAATTTTAAATCTTGAAATGTGGTATTAGAATTCAGAATGAATTGCCAGCATCTACTAATATAATACTTGAACCGACCGCGTGTGATTTATTAACTTTTCTAAAAGTCTCATTATTGTTAAACAAAAATTTAGAAAAAAATGATAAGTCACGCTTGCCTAGGTTGTTTCGTGGATGGGTGACCATCCATTATTTACCAAGTTTCCTCTTTCCCTTACAGTCGTCGACTACCAGTCTTACCCAGGGGAACGAAGATCGTTTGGGCATTCGAGTTCAGATAATTTAGACTGGAAAATAAGATAGTTGGGGAAACGCTATCCACACATTTTCGGGTACCCGGCTTCAGTCCTTAAAATCAGTTAGGTTCAATTCGCACGATTTTGTTCACATAGCTCCGTGTCAAGCGTATCCCGATTGTCATTGTCCTCGGACGCACGTATGATCTGACAATGCTCTCCGATTTTTATCTAGGTACATATAAGACAACAATATTTACACATTTTTTATGTTATTATTATTCTCTGTCTTAAGTTAAGACGTGTTTTGTTTTTTAATTTTAATGATTATTCCTTTACTGAGATATCTAATTACCTATTAGATAAAGAGTGTACACCTGTCAGGTAGATATTTGTGGAAATATTTATTTATTTTTAAGATCTCATGTAAAAAGTACCAAAAGTCACACTAATAAATTGATTTGATTTGATTTACACAGAAAGATTAATAGAACTTGTACGATATGTGTGAACACGGGTGACGAACGGCACGTCCCTGACGGACACTGAAACTGAACAACTCGGAACACGGATAGCCCTGACCCGGAAATGTGTGTAGCGCTTTATGATGGATGTGCCGACCCTAACGAGTGAGTCAATGGCATATTTATATTCCAGGATTAAACCGTCATCCGAAATGTCTAACTTATAAATGGATGGATGGATTGTGGATTGAGGGATGTTTATTTAATCACGTCAGCAAGTTTTCAGACCATTTATAAGATCCAGCTGCGTGTTGATCGGAATTTTACTTTCTTTTTCACTCATCTCTTAAATGCTCAATAGATAATATAAGCTTTTATTGAATCCTTATAGACACTTTACAATAACTACAATAATTTAACATTAAAGTAAGCACAATTGAGAAAATAAATTAAGCAAATAAGTTGTTGTATCTACAAAATTAGTTAAAATAATTATTGAATTATACAATACAAAGAAATAATTAAAACATATGAATTCGTCATTCAAGATAATACATAATATTATGAATAGTATTGTAATCATTAACCAAAGTATAATTCATGCATTTAATTAGATTAGTCACAAAGTATCATTAAAAGGACCGCCTAATGCGGTAAAAGCCTCCTCCATCTGTCTCCATCTTGTTCTATCTCTAGCAAGTCTACTCCATGTTTTGCCTAATAAGCCTGCTATGTCATCGCTCCATCTCTTGTTAGGTCTCCCCCGTCTTCTCTTTTTATTTATGGGATACCAGTTTGTTATGGTCTTGGTCCACCTATCATCGGTTATTCTTTGTAAATGTCAGCCCATTTCCATTTTAGTTTTAGTATTTGTTTGACAACATCTTTAGCTTTGGTTTGTTGTCTTATTGAGCTATTACTGACTCTATCTCTTAGCTTGTGTCCCATAAAACTTATTTCTATGGCTCCCTGGCAAACTCGCAATTTGTGCAGAGATTTTTCTGTTAAAGGCCAAGTTTGACATGCGTATGTTAGGCACGGCATCAAGCAGGTCTCCATGGCTCTTGTCTTTAACCCAGTACACAGTGAACTCTTAAATATTTCCTTCATTGTCCAATATTTCCTCCACATGCTCTTTACTCTTCGGTCTATTTCTAGACTTGTGCAGTCTTTGGTAGAAATCAGGTGTCCCAGATATATATACTCGTTGACCCACTCAAGAGGTGTGGAGTTGAGTGATATTGTCTTTTCTTTGTTGTTTGTCATGACTTTAGTTTTGTTCTGGTTCATTTCAAGACCGACTTTTTGGCTTTCCACATTGAGTGTCTCCAGCATGTACTGCAGCTCGTCTGGGTCTTCGGAAAGTAATACAAGGTCATCAGCAAATCTCAAATGTGATAAGTGTTGTCCATGTATGTTCAGGCCAAGTTTGTCCCACTCCAGCGATCGAAATATTTGCTCTAGCACGGCTATGAACAGCTTTGGTGACAATGGGTCCCCTTGTCTCACACCCCGTTGTATATCAAAGGCAGGTCCGGTACTATCTAGTTTAATTTTGGCTTTACTATTTCTGTATATTGCTTTTATAATGTTTATGTACTCTGGGTGCAAACCTTGCGCTTCTAATGCGTTCCAGATGGCGCTGTGGGAGATGGAGTCAAACGCTTTTGTGTAGTCAACGAATCCCATGTAAAGGGGCAGGTTGTATTCATTGTATTTTTCTATTATCGATTTCAGTGTGTGGATATGGTCCACAGTAGATCGGTTACTCATGAACCCTGCCTGCTCCACTGCCTGGTTTTCATCAATTATTTTAGTTATACGCCTCAATAATGTTGAAGAGAACACTTTGTAGAGGCAAGACATTAGGCTTATTGGTCTGTAATTGGACATCAAGGATGGATCACCTTTTTTGTACAACAGTATAATTTCGGAACATGTCCATTGGCTAGGTAACTCTTTCATCATCATTATACTGTTGAATAAATCCGTTAGTGGTTTAATTAGTTTCTCCTTTCCTGCTTGTATTATTTCATTTGTTATGCCGTCTGGACCTGGGCTTTTCTCTGGTTTTAATTTATTTATGGATTGCTCAATCTCATTTTCCATGAAAGGTGGAACAGGGTCATCAGCATGTGTCCTTTCTGGACAAGATGTTTCTCTGTTTGGTTTTGTCTTTGAATAAAGTGATTTGTAGAACTGCGTAGCTATTTTGAGTAGGCCTTGTCTATTTGTTACTGTTGTTCCTGATGAATTTTGAAGCTGGGTCATGAGATATCTAGTATTATTCAGTTTCTTGTATGCTTTTTTGACTGCTCCAGACTTTTGTATGTATTTCTCTATTGTATTTATTCTGTGTGTTTGTATGTTCTGTTTTATCTTTTTATTTATGGTTCTGTACAGCTGGCTTAAGTAAGTCTTTTCTTGTTTTGATTTGTTCTCCTTATTTTTCAGTTCATGTCTTTGGTTTAAGAGTTCTGTTATTTCTTCTGTTATAATGTTTTGTTTTTTTCTGGTCTTACTTGATATACTTGATTGTTTTGCACTGTGTAACATTAATTTTTCTAAAGCGTTGTATTGAGCCTGCACTGGTTCGTTATTATTTTGACAGCTTGTGGCGTCGAATAGGGTTTTAAATTTGTTGGGGTCTATTGAAAATTGCTGCTTATTGCTGTATTTTTTCCGACTACTGCATGTGTGTTCCAAATTTATGGTTACTCTAACTAACCGATGATCACTGGAGTGTTTGAAATTACTTAGAACCTGTATATTTTCTACACGTGCTATGGGAAGGTTTGTGGTTATGAAGTCTATTTCATTCTTAGTTTTCTCATCCGGCGATTTCCATGTCCATCTCAATTTCAGTGATTTTTTGAAAAATGTGTTAATTATTTTTAAGTTATGTTGACAGCAGAATTCTATCAACATTTTTCCTCTATTATTTCTGTTTCCATATCCGAATTTTCCCATAATAAAGTTTTCATCTGGCCGTGGTTTTCCCACTTTTGCATTTAGGTCACCCATGAGTATAGCGTTTTTCGAGCTTTTTTCCATAGCTTGTTTAAGAAGGTTATAGAATTGTTGAATTTCAGTTTCGTCGGCATTTTCTGTAGGCGCATATACTTGAATTAATGTGTATGTTTTCTCTTGTATCTTTATGTCGAGAAGGGCAACTCTTTCTGATAGTCCAATGAAGTCATTAACAACAACTTCACTTTGTTTTTTAATTATAAATCCCACTCCTCTTGCGCCTTTTGTTTCGCCATAATAGTAAAACAAATATGTACCTCGGTCCTCTATTTGGTAACCTTGTCGTCGTATCTCAGAGAGGCCTAGAATATCCCATTTTATTGTTCTTAGAGCTTCTTCCAGCTCGATTAGTCTAGCTTCATTGGACAGTGATCTAACATTGAGAGTAGCAATGTGAAATTTGCATTTACGTTTTATTGGAGGATTACAGTTTACTTTCTTTGGAGGGTTTTGGTCGTTATCCTCCACGGGGACCAGCCGGCTTGGAGGATATTCATGATTATTCATTTTTGTTATCGTTTCGTTTTTGATTTTCGTTTTGTGGGGGGGCGTTGCTGATTGTCATTGATCCAAATCTATCATTGTTTTATCTTGGTTACTTTGATTTTTGCTGACAAAATAATTCAGTATTCCAGGCTTAACTACGCCTTCAGAGCCGCCGGCTGTTTTTAGATTAGGAGTGTTTGTTGTTGTAGGTTTATTCTTTTTATTTACTTGTGTTCTATATGATGCTCAATAGAACTTAGGTAAAAATCCTGAGTGTCCACTGTAACATCGTAATTCGAGCGTCAGGGAATGAGTGCACTGTTAGTCGCGTCGTGTTCGCTCGAGCATTATCCTGCTTCAAGAAGAACTCCGGTACTCCTTGCTGTGCGAATGGGATAATGTGGAGTTGCATCACATTCTCTACGCAATTTTGAGCAGTTACAGCACCGTCGCTAAGAAGTGCGAGCTCAGTTTTGCATGATAGAGATAACCGCCCCAGAGCATAACTCAGAACTCGCCAGAACAGTCTGTTTTAAGAGTGCAAGGATTTTTAGCCTGTTGTTAAGATCTTCTCTACACTCTTATTAATCAGTTTTTATAAAACAATAACCCACCAGTCATTAATAAAAAGCAATGAAGCCCAGTCAAAACAGGTCAATAAATTTTCTCCTTCGCAAATTTTTCACGATTTGCACCTTGTGCTGCAGTTAACTGGAGGCAAACGAAGCATCTTCCTGAGTATTTTTAGTCGTTATGAAGTCAATTCGGAATAGTGTAGTCAATTATAGGGATGCCTGTAGCTCGACGCAATGGAGTTTGTACGGTCCGCGCAGTAGATTTTCGCTCTACTTGCGCGGTTAAGCAAACTTAATGATCTTCTTGGGCTTTACTTACTTTCTTCCTCGATCACGGCGTCTGGCGGCGTGATATTACCCGTCTTTTGAGACCAGTTTCAAGCATTTTGAACCACTCATTGGGAATATTCCACCATAAACCACTCTTCTGGCTATGGGCCCCCTGGATTAAGGTGACACCCCAAGTGGCTGTTTTTGTGTCTATATGTCTCCGAATACATGACATTATGAGATTGAAAGATCATTATAGCCTGCTTGCTGTATTAGTCGAAGAATACTCCGTTAGAAGTTTGAAAATTAAAAAACACCAAACCGTAAATTATAAGTAATCTCAAATATCTAATTTAAAAAAAAGTTATGAATTTCCAATTATGCAGTAGAAACAATATTAATATTTGAAAGAAACCATAACAAGATATTTACTATTTATAATGTACCCAGAATAAGAGCAATACTTGTTTAAAGTGCAATTTAATAAGTGACCCTTATTTTGTTTTGACGAGTTTATAATATAGATTTCTTCGGCATTTCAGGTTGTAAATAAATGAGTAGAGCAACGGTACAGGAACTCGCCTGAAATATTCACACAAATGTAATCTGTACAAATCCTGTGTAACGCACTGCAAAGGCGTAACGTGCATCGTAACGTATCAAATGTTTATTGGGTTATAGATTATTAAACATACGGGTTAGTATTGCGAAAGAACACGCTGTGGTGTTATTGGTGTTATAAAGACAAATGACAGAAAACTGTGACGTTTCTTTCTACTTAACACTCCAAAAAGTGTGTAGAAAAATTGCAAGGTTGGCAACGCGACAATAGGTTAAGGTGACTGTAGGGTAAGGCTTTCCATTAGGCGGGTCGTATGCTTGCACCACTTGAACCTTAACGGTAAAAAAACTGTGTTAAGTTGATAACGTTGGTTCTGAAACCGTACTTATACTGAAAATGCGAATGACCCTGCAACGCCAGATATCTCTTGCGTAGAATCAATCCCATCCCATATCCTTACAGTACCTCTTCGTTGGGCTAATTGAAATAAAAATTATTTGCTTTGAGTTTGACTTTGACTTTGAAAATAGGAAGGTATGTTGTGCCGACAGTTGAAAGGACAATATTTTTGAATAGCTCTCAAAATAAAATAATGACTTTAACTATTTATTCTTTCGTTTTCTTTTTAAAAAAAGTTTCTCCGCATTAGGGATTTCTTCCTGTATCATGGGTGCGTTTACAAATATAGAAACTTACATACACAAATACCAGACTCGAAATAATCTACTTGTAGATCATACAAATATTTGTTTCGTGCGGGGATTCGACTCGCGACACACTTCGTAGCAGTGGATCGCTCGGCCACTGCGCCAAAGACTTTGCACACAGCGTATGTTTTCACATTCCGATTCCCATTCCAATTCCCAGCAATCCCAGTGATCCCATCGATGGTTTACGGTGGTTTCAGAGCTTTTAAATTATTCAGAACGCGTCACCACGCCCCAATTCCTATTACTTTGAATTATTCCCCACTGAAGCACTCCTGAGGGACTGGAATTGTATTTGGGTTCGATAGCCGTTGCTCTTGATTGTATTAGCGTATGTGTTGGGTATGTTGACAGCATCAATAAATTGCAAATCTAATTAAGTCCGTTTGAGTTTTAAAATTGAATGAATACGTGTTTAAATTTTGTTAAATTGTTGAATATTTACAAAGATATTATAGTGAATCGAAATGCATGTTGGGGTCTCTGACGTCAGAAGAAATTAAACATTGTACTTGAGACGGATTGCCAATTTCAAAAGTGTTGTATCTTCGTCATTTTTTTCTTCTTTTTGTTTTATTCATTATTTGTATTCAGTGTTCAAACAAGGCCATCACAGCAGCACACAAGGTCTGTTTTATTTATTTATATTTTAAGGTATTTAAGGAAATTGTCAGCTGAGTGCTATCTTCTGAGATACGGGCGTCGCCTAGGCCTAGGTCAAAAGATACAGTCAATATCTTATGTTAACCTTTCTTTACCACCACAGACGCATTGTAACTCTTTATTCCATAGTATATTGTTTTAATATTAAGACACTTAATTTTATTGTAAGTCTTGTTGCTATGGCTCAGGCACAAAATGTCCCTTTCGCAAAATGTCCACAGGTAGCAAAATGTCCCTTTCGCAGAATGTCCCTTTCGCAAAATGTACCTTTCGCAGAATGTCCCATTAAACATTTTTTAAATTAAGTTTTGGTTTTCGTAAGAAAAGAAAAAATATGGGTCAAATATTTTCTGACAATCTAGCAGATTTACTAATTAGATTTTTTCCGTCAAATACAAAATTCTATAAAACTGTAGCCCTGACTTTGTCCGTTTTGGTCGAGTGCTAGTCATTTTTAACCGACTTAAAAAAAACTATTGAAATGAAGAAGGGAGGAGGGAAGAAAGGTTCTCAGCTCAGTTCGTATGTTTTTATGAATGTTTGTTTTTTCGCGATTATCTCGCAATTGGCTGAACCGATTTTTATACGGTTTTCAGAAAAGTGTTCTTTACATTGTGGAGAACGCACAGTTACATTCAGATAAGGCTACTGAATTTAATTATTTACTTTACACTTTTACAGAAACTGGGTAAAACGTACAATAAATGTTTCCAAGACGACTCCGTAGACAACAGAACTCAAGTTAGCACATTTATGTCCCTCGGGTCACAGTTCCCCTGTTTATTACTAACAGAGAGTTTCTCTTTTTCTCTAAAGAAAAATGTAGAAAACGGTGTATTTTAACGTTCACACTTTGTAGCACTTTATTTTCTTGCTCCCAACAATTTGAAAAAGCGAAGTTTTAAAACTTTTTCTTAAAATAATAACTCTTTAAAGCTTACTAATTGAGGAAGCTTTTAACTAAGCATTTGTTATTTTATGAGCAACGGGATTAAATTGGCGTTTATTAATCACTGTTTTTGTGTTTTTCTCCAGGCCGTTATTATACAGGGTGACTTTTTTAGCACCGTCCAAAATTTTTCTATGCATTAGGTATTAATCACTAAACCAATTTTTGAAAAAAAATCGCTACGTCAAATTGTCATATTAAATCATTTTCTCATCTGCTCTGTGTGGTCACTAAGCTAAACGTTAATAATATACACTTGCCGACGCATGAAACGGGCCGAGCGCACCCCGCTGACCCCCCGCCCCGCCCCGCTACACCTGAGCGACACATCACAGCGCGGTGTCCAGATTCATCAACTTTTTCTAAATAACATTGAGACGTGATATCTCGATATTTTTGTATTGAGTGATACAAAAAGAAAAAACACGTATTCAATGATTTTCGCCAAAGATTAATATATTAAAATTTCGATGGTGACTAAAAAATCACCCTGTATAATATGATCATTATAGCTTTGTTATTATAATTATTAAACGTTTAACATCCATTAAATATGTAGTTATGCTTAATCAGTTTTAGCACAAATCTTCATAAAATTGGTCCATTTCCCCAAGCCAAAAGTACCCTTATTGAAACCCTCTATTATAAGGACAATTTATTCCAATCATAAAATATATTCATAGCGAAATCTAGATTCCCATTCAATAAAAAAGTACGGAGATTGGCCAACTGAGTAACAAATCTTGTTTTATTCCGTAAGATTATTTTACTGTTTTTCTATCGGGAAGTCAAAATTTCATCTTTTAACCTCAGCTTCAAGAGATAATTGGACGCTTTGAGGTTATTTGTCCGCTCTAACTTCTAGTGAAAAATTGCTCTGCCGATTTTTATTTTTTTATGTGATATCTTATCTATAAATAAGGTTTGTTACCTTTTTTATTTTCAAACGTCATTATTTGATTGATTTGACATCAATAATGTTGTTTATTATGGAAAAAGTTTTAGATAACGTAACAAACCTATGTATTTAAGGATAAGAAATCACATAATTAAATAAAAATCGGCAGAGCAATTTTTCACTAGAAGTTAGAGCGCGATATGTAAAAAGTTAATTTGGAGTGACACTGAAATCGAAAATTTGTTGGATTTTTATACTTCCCTATTCTAACTATACATTTAAACAAATACCAAAAAATTTGAGACAGGAATTTTTTGCAGAGAGTTATAAGCTACCCAGAGTTATAAGATACTCTCATCATATCCCAAACAGCGCCGGAGGAATTTTTCGAAAGTCTTCACACATAAAAAATCCTCGTTGATCGGACTATTTGTGGTGCTATTTGTTTCTAATACTAGTAAGAAAATGGTATCGTGTGTTTTCTTTTTCAACATTTTTTAAAATTTCATTACCTCGTTTTTTTGCTTACAATAAAACAGGGTTATTGAACAAATTCGAGTAGTTTTGGTAGAAAATAACCTATTTTCTGTTTTCATTAGAAACATCTATTATTGACATTATTAGAAAAATAATCTACAATACGCTTCACAACATTTTGCTTACTTTTCCTCTCAGCTAACGATGGGACCTCGCCTATAGATAATGAAAGGGCCCAATCGTTTGTGATAGTGGCCGTGGCCTCTTGTTATCAGGGTCGAGGTCGAAGCCAGCCAGTCCTGATAAATGTAATGAACTGAATATTGTTGTTCAACCCGGTAATAAAGGGTTAATCTGCGTATGGGTGAGTAACCGATTGTCGAAGGTTGAAATTAGATAGATAGTGGGCCATTTGTTTTCTACTCATGTCTTTGAATAAGTATAACGTTTAGTTCTGTATATTGGTTTTATTAGTAGTTGATTGGATGTCTCGTTAATCGTTGATCATTATGCACCTAATGATTAAACAGCGAATAATTTTGAAGAAGCTATACTGAGCAAAATATAATAATTTACCCACACGAGAAGAAGCCTTTAAAAATACAATGATTTAATCCAAATAGTCTAAAAACTTCAACAGGGTGTTTAGTGGTTGTATTTTTGTTTTGTTATTCACTTTTATCTCTTTCTAATCAGCCTATTTTTTAAACCAAGTTAGTCATTTAAAAAACTACGTTATTTTTAACCGACTTCCAAAAGGAGGAGGTTCTCAATTCGGATGTTTATATATTTTTTTATGTTTGTTCGGGCATAGGGGAAAGGTGTACGAGATGATCCGTTGAGGGAAGATGATCCTTTGATATTGCAACGAAACCAGTAGCGTCATCTAGTTGTTTTTAATGGTAAAACGTAGTCCCCGATATTCCCCCGCCTCAGTCAAAAGTAGTGGTGTCGAGAGTGACAATTAAATTTTTTGAGAAAAAAAACAAATATTCCGTGACTTTGATCTAAGGTAAGGGTGAGTTGAAGTTTATATCTAATTTGTTCTAGGTACTTTATTACTAGGCTGTGGTATTAGTTAGCCTTGAATATTGCTCTATTTTGATTTTTTAATAGCATGGTAACAGTTGAAAGCACATAGTTTAAGCTATCGAACATTGAATAAAAAAGTTTATGTTGGGGCAAGATGATTATGTTACCGGTGTACGAGATGATCCCCACGGATCTTCTTGTAAACCGGTAACATATCTAATATTACGCGGATATTTTTAACCATTTGTATGTTTTTATGTTTAAGTTCATATATTTTTGGTTTAAGACTATGCCCCGTAATTATAAAAAAAAACTACACTGGATGCTATTAAAAATGGCATGCCATATAGCACAGTTTGGATTGCTTGTATTATCACTAAAATCGCGGGCTAAAGTCAAAAATAAGGTGGCTGTCAGTACAATCAAATATATAGGTGAAAAAATAAAGCCAGATTATGGTTTTATCTGGGTTATTCTCTTCCTGGATCCTGGGATCATGTTGTCCCTACCGCAAGGATCATCTTGGACACCGGGGTGTACAAGATGATCCTTTGACAACGTTTTAAAAATGTGTTTTTTTAATAGTAAAGCATATAAAAAATTAAAATTTTGAGTATGCCAACAATAAGATGAATAAATTTACTATGTATACACGTATTTACATTCGCGCTAAGTAGGATATCTTATAGTCTACAAGCAATCTCCCATAAGGGAATCATCTCGTACACCTTTCCCCTAACTCCGTCGTTTACCAACCGATTTGTAAAATTCTTTTTTTGTTGGAAAGGGTATACTTCCCATTTAAATTTTATCGAAATCGGACTAGCACTTTTTGAAAAATCAACATTAATCAACAAAAACCTATAAAGTTTTCAACATTGTCTACACCGATAACTCCGAAGATTCTGGTCCGATTTCAATGATTCTTTTTTTGTTCGAGACAGTATATCTGCCTTGGTCCCATAAATTTTCATTTAATTTAGTTTGGTTCAGTAGTTTTTATAAAAAACAAGCTTTAATTGTTAAAAAATACTTATGATAGACAAAGTACTCGTTAAAATGAATCAAACGAGTCTAAGCTCGATGGGTTTGCGGCGTTTCATTACAGAGTTCCTATGGCCACCTCCCAGCTCCATCATCAGATTAGGTCCATGTCATCTTATATATTGCATTGTCACGCGATATACGATATACGTGAAAAGTTTCAGCTTAATCGGAAAGCGGGAAGTGGATCAAAAACTTGCAAGATTTGATAACAGGTAATTATATGCATATTTGTCTTCATTTTAGGTTCAATCAGAGCTAAAAGTGAGGAATTATGTTGTTAAAACCTAGATAATCCCTCTTTCAAAATACAATACCTACAGTCTCTAAGCAGTCCGGTCCCATGCCCTCAAGCACAATACATGGATCTGCTTTTACAGCCCAAACTAAACACACATCAACCAACTTTCAGGGGACTGAAATCGTAAAAGAGGGCCGTCCCTCACGCATTTTACGAGCCTTTTCAGAAAGATAAAAGAAAGTAACAATATCAATAGTAAGTTACAACAATTATGTGAGTTATAAAGATATTTTGTTTGATCTTTTCTCTGAATTGCCGACTGGGACGAAGTTTTTTATGTAAGTTACGTAAGTGTTCGCTGAGATCGAACGGTAATTGGAATAGAATATCTTTCTTATTGTTATAAATGTCGTAGTAATACTTTGAAAATATTACCGTTATTAGATTACGAATGGTACTGGGCTGGACATGTCTGTCGCATGACAAACTGTGGGCCAATATAGCTCAAAACTGGTGTCCTGAGATAGTGATGCGGGGTCGCGGCAATCCACGAAGGATTTGATGGGGCAAACTCGATAAGTTCCGTCTGAACTAGAAGGTGGATGTGCGGGCTCCCGAGAAGTGGAAGGAGTTGAGAGAGGCCCTTGCCGTGGAGTGAGACAGAGCAGGTATTTATGGGCGAAAGATATTCAGAAGATCGCAGAGGATGGCCAAACAAACGATGAATGGACTCTGTGAAGGTTAAGAAAAAGAATTGACTGCGGATATGACTAGCAGAAGTATGGAAAAGAGCAGTTGTAGCCCAGTAGTATCGGTCGACTCTGGAGTTGTAGTTTGTGGGTTCGAAGACAGTCAAGCGCATTACTTTGTGTCATTTATTTCAACACCACTGCTCTCAAAATGGTGATGAAAAACATTGCGTGGAAACCGACAAGTCCTAAAACCAAAAGTTCGAAGACATGTGACATCTACCAATTAGCTCTGGGCCCGCGTGGTGGATTATGGCCCACTCCCTCTCACAGAGAGCGCCTGTGTTCCAGCAGTGGGATCATAACAAAGATTTAAGTAGCCCACATTGGACCTGGAGCAACTAAATTAATGATAACGAAATATGGATTGCTATCCTATTTGTCTTTCAATATTAAATATTGTTTTGCCTGCTAACGAAATAATAACGTCGATACGTTTTTCTTGTAGGTAACGATTAATTAGCGATAATGAGATATTGGAAATTAATGCTTCAATCTAGAGAATTGATAAGAATATTGGATAAATCTATTATCGCGAGCAAAAACCAACTTGCCAAAAAGAAAATGTAATACTTAGTCGACCCATTTTTTATCTAATTAGAAATGCTAAGAATACCAGCTTTTTTTATAAGTTCTATAAAAATCTTTGAAAAAAAAGAAAAACCAATAAGAATGGAATGAGAACAAAATTGAAAATGGTGACTCTCCGGCGGGGAACCGAATCTCGGTCTCCTCCTCGATATTACCACGCAAACAAAATCTATAAATGTTGAGAAAGACTGATTACTTAAACAACTTAACTTGGACAAAATGCCTTCATCTACATTATCAGTCACTTTAATACATCTAAAGTTTTTTTGGTCTTTTCTTACTCTTGCTTGCTTGCTATTAGGTGTTCTATGACTCTTGTGACCAACTGCATACGAGTACTCAAAGCGTTCCTCACCATATTTTTCTCCGAGAGAACATCTACTAACAATTCAGAGAACACTAAAACATACAAGTTTTCACCAACTACACTTAGTTTTAAAGTTTAATTTCCAAAGAACCATTCGCTTCTTGCTCTCAACAATACTTTTTGTTTGCACAAAACTGCAACTTGGAGTAAACTAATTAAAGGAAACCATTGTTTGTTCAAGTTAGAGTTGCTACTCCATATTGTTCCACAAAATACAAGGACTTGAAGTAGTCTCTATATAAGAAAAAAAAAAAATTGTTTCAAATTGGCAGTTCGGCAGACGCTAGAAAAAGTAGCTAAAAAGTTTAGCCACAAATTTTATAAAATTGTAGCTATCGGTCACCGAATAATAGCTAGATCTAGCTATAAAGTTGATAAGTTGGGATCACTGCTGCCGATTTGGAGTTGTGTCAAATCGATCGGATCACCTATCAAATTGGCATGTCATGCCAATTTGATGGATTCCACGCCCACACACGGTCAATTCTAACTGATCAAATTGGCAGTATCATGCCGATTTGACAAATAGGCAGTATGGTGTATGGCTACCATTAGTCGTAAGGTTACGGTAAATATTTTAAAAATTAAAATATCTATCTGTGTGATTTACATAATATTAATTAAGAAGGGTAAAAAAATAAAAAAAATTAGACCATAATACACGTTTTATCATGTTAACACAAAAATATTTTCACAAAATTTGGCAGAGTAAATAAATCTAAAACAAGTAATCGAGTTTAGAAGCATCTGCTGCCAAACTAGGCCTGTAGCCTGTATTCAGCATGCAGCGCTTTAAGCCCTTTAATCATAATGCCATGTTGAGAAGGGTGGTTACAAAAGTGGTGATTAAAAAAAAGCAATATTGGACAAGATTTTAGCGTGCCTCAAGCACTATCACAAAAATGCACGTAGCTCTCCAGCTATAATAAAAAGATTACACACTGTAACCAATACCAAAACATTACAACACCGTTGTAATAACAACCTTACGATCCAAAGCCGAGAGCTGAAACTCCAACAGTAATTATTTAGGTAGGTATTCAAGTATCTTTGCCACTGTAGGACTTTCAACTTTCGATGATTAAGCTTAGCGTTCAAAATTCAAGAGCATGCTCACTTCTCTTAGATTTAATGAATGGGGGGAAGGCTTGGTGCACTCAAGACCTAGGTAATCACTATTGTGTCCTATTTCTTTTGTAATTGCTTTAGCTCTTAGTAATTAAAAGCGCTTCCGGAAAATACTTGATTAAAATAGTGAAAAAGGTTGGTTTCTTTAAACTGTTATATTGTATCCAGCGCAGACTAAAAGTAATTACAGTACAATCATAAAATAATGCTAAAAGAATGTGATCGTGAGTGAAGTCACAGGCGTAGCTAGTTTCTGCATAACAAAGTATTTGAAAAGAGCAGACAAATAACTTTATATTTAATAAATTACGGGATTTTCGTAATTTATTAAATAAAAAGTTATTTAGTTTCAAACAATTTATTCGTCTAATCTATCTTTTTTTTTTGGCAAAGTGGTAATTTATTTATACAATACAACTATAACAAGATTATTATATAACTAAAATTAAGAGTAAAATATTTACAGAAATACCTAAACTAAAACTAAAATTTTTAGGGCGTCAAAAAACTCATCCACATCGTTGTCAATGGGGAAAGTGCCCAGAACGCTGGCAGCATTGCCACGTTGGATGGCAATGCTGATCCTTTGGCCAAGAAATATGCCAGCCCTCTGGTCACGCGAGGCGTCGACTATACGCTTGGCGATGTCTTTGAAAACTCGATGGGCACTCGGACCCCATGGCCCTAGTGTTTCAACCCCAAACGGCTCAAATATATGTATTTGAGCTAGTAGTCAAGCCATTGTATTTGCGCCGTTTGAGGTTTTCGGCACTTGCAGCAGCCGCACCAGCACAGCATGCAGTACCAGGAAGATGGGATGGCGCAAGGGTGTCGACACAGGTTGCATCCCACACCAAAGGTCTACCCAACTTCCATGGCATTATAGTCATCCCATCTGGTCTCTTCCCATCGTCGCGTGCCAAGCCACTGGGTTCTAAAACGGCTGGCACACCGGCGGTGACAAGAGCACGATGGATAATGTCATTTAAACTTGCGTGCCGTGCTAGCCGACCTGCACTCTTGCTGCAGGAAAGGCCATGGTGCCCGAGGCAGTCGACGCCTTCGCCACACTGACAACGATGTGGAGCCCCACAAGGAGCGCCAAGACACAGGCATGTAGCGATCCGGAAGGTTTCGTCACCCAGCATAGTGCCTATGTTGGGTGACGGTAGCGCCTGAAGCCATAGACCCGACTCCCATTCGCCCACAGCCAGCAGGCGGGCACGCTCTACAGAATTGGTTGACGTAATAATAAGATTATACCGTACCAACCTGCAGAGCGGCTCATCCCACTGCCTCTGGGAAGATGGGTTCACGGGTCGATCTGAATCCGGGCAAGTCATTTTCACGCCGCTCTCCGCATCGGTCAAGCACGGCACTTCAGAGTCAACCAGGGATAGATTTAAAATCTTCCTGGTTAAGGTTTCAGTGCTGTGGACAGAGGACAGGAACGCCGGTAAACTCACACTAGAAATTTTGCGGACGCCGAGTCCACCAAATCGGATAGGGAGGGTGGCTTGTAGCCACGCTCGGTCGTCCAGTGCCACATTAAGGATGGATGTTAAAGTTTCACGAACAATTTGGTCAATTTTGTCCAAAATATGTGTGTGCTTCCACAGAGGAGAACACCGGAGAAAGTACATAAAATTTGGACCAAAACAACAATACCTAATAATGGTGAAAGCCGAATGTAAATTGATTTGGGAAAGTCGATCTGAAATATCATTGAAATTATTAACTTTTTCGTCGATGAACGATGAAAAACTATCTTCGAAAATAGGGGAACCTAGGAGGTGCAGAGAACTTTTGTCTAAAATTTTGATCTGGGGAGCTATTGTATGAAATTTGTCAAGGGTAGATTGTCTGTCAGTCGTGTCACGAAGAAAAATTTCACATTTGGACGGGTTAAGATCCAGACCGATGGATTTAAATTCTTGATTGAGAAATGTGAAATCATTGAAAACGGTGTCTACATCACCTCCTAGAGTTCCATCATCTAAATACCAAACATTAAATTTAGAATTTAGCTTTTGGATGATGGGATGTATGGCTAGGCTGAAAATGACAGGCCCGAGAGGGTCACCTTGTTGGCATCCCACTGCTGACTCCAAAACGTTATTTTTGTATAATAATTTAGAAGGGTGCCGGTAGCATTGCCACAAAAAAACCGAAAATTTCAGGTAATTCCTTTTTTGCCTCAGCCAACAAAGTGTCCCTGTTCACAGAATTAAAAGCATTCTTAATGTCAACCTTGAGGATGACATCACCATATCCTGAGTTTAAAAAAGAGGACAGGGCATGTTCGGCAGCCTCACAGCCCCCTTTTGATCCAAAACCAAGTTGTAGGGGCTGGAACTTCTTCGCAAGCGAATCGCTGTATAGCTTGCAGCATATTTTGGCTGCCATACGCCTGTAGGTGCACCCGACAGCAATGGGACGAATACCGCCGTCCTTCTTGCGCAGGGCACATAAATTGGCCCCGTACAAAACATCGACGACGGCATCGTTCACGCCGCCGGAGAGCATTAGGTTGACCAGAGCCGCAAGCTCTCCCAGAAGCGACTCACCAGCATCCCCGTCGCCTGAACTCAACAAATCTTTCAAATGTTGTGGAGTCAGGCCGTCGAGACCACCGGCAGAACCGCTTCGGAAAGAGCTCACGGCTGCGATCAATTGTGGGGCTGTAATTTTGATTTGAGAATCCTGAACAGTGGGGTTAACGGGTGGATCAGGAAAGGTGAGGCCATCCGCAGGCGCTGGATGTTTACTCTCCAGGGCTGAAAAAGTCTCCGGAGAGTAAGGCGCCACCACATCACTGCTGAATAGCAGTCTGGCCGCCCCCCTAATATCACCCTCACTTAATTTGGATTCCACATGAGCACAAATGCCTTTCTGTGAAAAACTATTGAAATTAGGTAATTTTGAATCTAAAATAGGAGCCGAAATGTTGCAGTTTTCCTTAATTTGGTTGGTCAGGGATTTTTTAGAAGCCAAATTTTTCTGGATATGCAGAATCCTATAAGGGAAGGTGAGTAGCTGCTCCCAGGCACGCTCCGAGTTCTCCTGGGTGGCGACACGGACACATTGGGCCAGACTCAGCGCAACAGACCGTCTCGCACCCCGAGGAACTCTCTTTAATATAGGAGTGGAATTTTTGAATTTCGATAATGTTATCCACAACGGTTGGTCAAAAAGTGGTAATGTCGTCGGGATTGTTGCTGGGGGGTCCAAAGGTACACTATGTGGTTTATGAACCTTACCATAGTGTATCCTTAGACCCCGTTTGCCTTTAAAATAACGAGCCTGGGAGCAATGGGGACATCTCACCAGTTGCACATCCAGCGATGTGGCAGGTTGACTGGCACCACTCAAACCGGCATCGCTACATCCGGCGGCGGCGCTAAACATAAAATTATTCTACTTACCAACTATTTATATACACACACTAAAATGCTGTAAAAAAAAACCGGCCAAGTGCGTATCGGGCCACGCACAGTGTAGGGTTCCGTAGTTGCCCATCAAAATACTTATGCGAACTAACTAAACTGATTCGCTGAATTTAATTTTAAAAAGAAGAATTTTCAAAATCGGTCCAGGAGTCTTTGAGAAATCGGGCAAAATACATTTAAAAAAAAGATTACGACGAATTTAGAACCTCCTCCTTTTTTTGAAGTTAGTTAAAAATAGTTGACGATAAAAACCTACCTATCCCCAAAAAACATACCGTAAAACATACCTATTGAAGCTGTAAAAATAAAGTTGACAAACTTACATTTGCAGTTGAATAACATGTTCTCCGATATATTTTGTTTAAGAAAAATATTATCCAAGTACATTTTATAAGTTGGTCGACTATTACTCGTAAAGTTGTAAAGCCTACTAAGTCATGACAATTTTCTTTGAAACTTCGTTATATATACTACTATTGTGAATTTTTTCACACCCCCACACATAACCGTTTAGCTGGTAGAGGGGGGGGACACTCGAGTCGAGCAAAATTTTTCACTTTAAAGCTTAATATTTCACAAACCAATTTTTTTATCAAAAAATTGTTAATGGAAACTGTCAATATTTTTTAAAGACCTATTTAATGATACCCCACACTATGGGGTACGCGAGAAAAAAAAATAACATCCCCACTTTACGTGTACAGGAGATACCCTAAAAAAAATATTTTACGAGATTTTATTTTACCACTTTTTCGGCACAACAAATCCATATATTTACACCAAATTACAGCTCTCTAGTACTGTGCGTCTCTGAGCTAAACTGCGGACAGACGGACGGACGGACGGACGGACATGGCGAAACTATAAGGGTTCCTTGTTGACTACGGAACCCTAAAAAAACACAAAAAATCACATTATATACACTATATAAAAAATGTCAACAAGAACTGTCGCCTAGCAGCGATGGTGACAGCCAGCGCCTCGCTGGCGGCCTGGAGAGCCGCTGCCGCCGCCACACAGACCGCGCTGGCAGCTTATGTCTATGACACGCGATGCCTCGGGCGGCGCGTCTGGAGGCGCGTGTTGTGGGCCGCCAATTGATTTGCTCATTTAAGATGAAGTTGTGGTTAAATCCAAATCCAATAATTATTTTTGTCTTTTGTCCTCTGTCAACTATTTTCGCAAAACGGCTTCCAGTAGTAGGTATTTCAAATAAAATAAATTTCAATGATGGAATAATAATAAAAAACTTGTCGTCGGGTTTGCTGTTATTTTAGACAGGATTTTAAAATAAAATTTAAATCATAATTTGCAAATTACGTTGCACGACATTGACAATCGGTCGGCCATTATTATAATCTATCTCGGATGTTTTTATTATTATTATTTATTTGTAATACTGTTTTCCACACGAGATTGTCTGTTAGAAATCCCGGGAAGATCCATATTAATATCAACGTTTCGATGCAAGTACCAAAATAACTTTACCTAATTCCGACCTATGGTTATTAGAGTTGTCCGTCTAACTAAATTTGCAATAATTTATTGATGACATCAACACATGCCTATTATCTAACTACACAGTTATGCCGCAACCTGTGGATACAACTGCCACTCTGAAGCAGCCGGAACCGAGTGATAGCGATACCGACGGCTTATCGCGTCGCATTGTCGGCAGGTGTCATGGCGGAGTCGCGATGGTGTATCACCTGGATAAACTTATTTTAACCCTCGAGTATCGCAAAGCTATTGTGAAATTATTTAATGGGATATTAGTTTACACTTCCATGCGGTACCTATTTATATTTATTCTTAAAAATCTTCATGATCATTATTACTTGTCAACCCCCAGAAATTTAGGCATGCGCACGAGGAGTATGGGTGACTCGCCGTCCGATCATGGACCCAGTTAACCCTGAAACGTAAAGGGCTATTGAAGGATCACCGTTGGAGGCAAAAAAGAAATCTAGTGAGATCACGTATCGGCTAAATTTACTTTCCACAGAGGATTTTTCACGTAATCATGCTTTATTAATGAAAAGTTATACTGTATAAAAATGACGCTTAGGTACTGTTCAACAACAATAACCCTATTTAGCCCCAAACTTGCAAGTCCTTGACCTCCCTCCAAAATCAAATCAGCCATTAACCCGCACGCCATAAAATCTGTCACACATGATTGGTCGTACTTATTACATCAAAGTTACTGTAGGGGACATTTTCCCATAGAATTATACCCCGTTAGCACCAACGGTCATGGTCAGTTTTTATGTTATACTTTCGAAGGGACATAGACACCATAGAGTGGTATTTTTTATACAGAGAAGAAAATTGGGTAATGGATTGGAAGGTAATTGAAGGGTCCTTTGATAGTTTAAGGTCAAGAGCAAGTTTTCCATGTGAAAGGATAGATAAATTGAATGTCTGGTGTATGCAACACATAAATATCTTTAAAAACGCGAAACAGTAGTTTTTTTTTTTTTAATAGAAAAACAATTATAATTAAAAAAATAACTTTCGAGAGATTGCCTCATTGGCCACACAAGTGGTACTATCTAACGTGAGGATTCGGTAGAATTCCCAAGTTGTGTACCTAAATTGCTATTTGGTTATTTCAGAAACAGATCATAGTTTACAACTTTAAACCAATTGATGTCAATAAGCTCGACAAACATTTATAGCGCGGCCCTCTAAGAGGCCCAGAGCCTACCGGGGTAGTGGGACCATCTCATCTGGTAACCGTGCTCTTGGAACGTAAAGGGCCATTGAAGGACACCGTGGATTTTAGTCAGTACGAGTCTGATAGTCCCTCCCGTCCGCCCGTGGGGTGGGTAGGCCATTTGACGATTTTACCATGATAAAAAAGACTGTTGTGGTAGAGCTACAAAATCTTCCCAAGGAAAGTAAAGAATTGTGTAGCGAAGCAGAAATTATTCGGAGATAAACAAATAGATATAGTGGGTAAAAAATAGATTTACTAGGTATTTATTTGTCGACACTATTTTTAAACTCGTAGTAACAGGTCAATCGTACCCATAATAGGGTTGCTAACCTTTCGGACTCGGAAACTTGTCATCTCATAAATTTTAAGAACCATTTCCGAAGCTAATTTACAAACAATTCTCCTTATCACATCTTTGTTACTCGAAAAGAAATATTTATGTTCGATGTCATTGTTAGAATTACTTTACCCTTACTACAGTTTTTATTAATGCTTTTACATTTTTGGAGGTTTGGACGGATGGATGTTTGTTGTTCCATCACGTCAAAACGGCTTGAAGAATCTGTATGGAATTGGGTACATAGATAGATTATTATTGTCTAGATTAACACATAGGACACCCATTATTCCAATATAAAGATTTCGAGTGATAATTTTAGATATAATAAAAAAAGTTTGTGATCACGAGTATAAAGCTGATATTTTTTTCATATTATATGGAAAAACAATAATTGTTTTATTGTTTAATTGTTCTGTTTTATTGTTTTATATTCTAAATTTATTTTAAAATAAAAGAAGAAGAAATCACAATTATAATCTACAGTGAAAATTTCGATTTTTCAAAGTGATCGTAAACTTTGAAAAATCGAAATTTTTCAAAGTTTACATCAATAAAAGTTGGGCGAATCGGCAGTTAACCCATATTTATGAACCCAAGGTATTGACCATTTTACTGAAGTGAACAGCCTCTGTAATCGTCCCCTGTTGGTTGAGGAAAGGAAAGAAAGACAGAAGGAATTTATTCATGGTTATTTGAGGCTGTTGTCTGAATCCAAACTACCTCTTATGGTGTTGTGTGTTGACAACCTCATACATAGTACTTGTGGTGGATTACATTACAGGGTATTTGGCAACATTTGGGACGGTATTGAATATAAATCGACATATAACCCTAGTCTTATTATTATTTAATTAAGAGCGCATATTGTGTAAGTTGGCAACGTCGCAAATGGCTGTAAAATATTTACAGGCTTTAATTAATTTTACAAATTTACTGTACGAAAATAAGAAATATGGCTCTGTAGTGCACTAAAAATTGATTAGGGAATGCAATAATTAATATCGTAATACCGAGTATATATTTTTAGACGTAAAAAAGCTTTTGGAAACATTCCAAATGTATTTTATACACCTGAAACGGTTACAACATCAAATTCAGTGTTTTAATTGCATTCCTATATCAGTTTTCTAGTGCACTACAGAGCCATATTTCAAATTTTCATACAGTAACATTGCCAAATTAATTAAAACTTGTAAATATTTGACAGCTTTTAGCGACGTTGCTAACTTTCTGGTTATGCGGCCTTAAGTTCCCTGGTATAATGCTTTGATCATGGACCATGCCCGGGTGGACGGCGCGTTGAGTTGCACGCGCTCCTCAAAGAGCTGTCAGCAGTCTGACGAATCCTTCACCGTTTAGCGATCACCGGTGATGAAATAACTTACACAAAGTGATGCGCCTGTCTGGATTCAAACCCATGACCAACACCTCGTAAGCTGGGGCAGATACCACTAAGCCACCACAGCAAAATTTTTTTTATGTTTCGTTTTAAATATTGCACAAGAGTTCCTTCTAAATATCTGCTACACGAAAGACATTTTATCTTCATCTAAACGTATTTTTTCTATCAGTTTAGTGGTATATTCTTTAAAATAATCCAAGAGGCTTACATTTTTTCTCTCCTAGCTCATAAACCGTTTTATCTCGATCTAAGGCATCGTTCCGTATCTAGATCTTTTTCAATATCACCCTAGACGCCATCCAACGCTATACAGAAATATATTTAAAATACATATGCTCCACATTTTCTTACGCTAGCAGATTTCAATTCACATGTGAGGCTTGGCTTCCTCGTATTTCCCTTGGGGCCATATAGTAAACTGTCACGTTTGGTCTTCGCAGTTTTGTACGGAAATCTTAGTTAGTTTTGCCTTGGTTTGAATATTATTATTATGGTGGTGGTGGTATTGGGAATTGAATTTATATATAAAAATTTGTTATATAATTTTATTTGTTAAAGGACTAGTTTATTTCACACTGAATATTGGAGTCTTACACTATTGCAAATCCTATAACAGTAACGAAAGTATTTTAAACCATCAGCTTTTGAGGTTTGAATTAAAATGTTTGTAAATGCACCCCCGATAAAAATTAAATACAGTAGGACCTCGTTAATCCGGAGAGGCAAAAACAAGACCCCTTGCGGATTATAGAGGCGTCCGGATTATAGTAGGAATGTCATATTTAATGGTAATAAAACACATGTTAATTAGTTACTTAGCTTAGTTTTCATTTTGTAGTCTAGTAGTATTTTTTTATTAGTCTTTAATACATTTTGTATTTTTTCTTTAATCAAAATATTTTTCGTAAACCGGGACCTACGTTCTGTTAGACCAACAAACTTCAATATTTTGTTGTCTTTGTTTTTCTTTATGACGCCTACAGTTGACCTGCCTATACCAAAATTCCGAGCAATGATAGGGTAGCTGTCACCTTATTGCCCGGCCGGATTACTGCGATCACCGAACAAATGGGAGACCAGATTAACGAGGCCGTACTGTACCTAATGTGGGGCTAACCCTAAAAAATAAATCGAATGTTTTTGATGGCTCGGTTGGCGCAATGGCTGAGCGATCAACTGCTGTGCAGGGTCGCGGGTTCGATCTCCGCACGGAACAAATATTTGTAGGATCTGCAAGAGTTGTTCCAGATCATGGGTGTTTGTGCATGTGAGTTTCAATCATTGTAAACGCACCCACAATACAGGTAGAAATTCCGAGTGCGGGGCAATGTTTTTTTTTAATATGTTTTCGCTTATAAACTTTTTTTGGTCCTTAAATTTTCTCACGTAGTTTTTCCACCTCAAGTAATTAATTAAAGTCAATGAACTTTGCATTAATGAAGATCGAAGTAAGGACATTGAAATTCAAATGTCACACTCTAGGATTTAAAAGTAATTAATATTTCTTTAATTAAAAAACGAACCGTGATAAGTCCCAAAACGATTACTGAAAAGCTATTAGCTATTTTATTACACTTAAGTTAGATTAAACGCGTTCAATTAGAACTTAGTTTCATTGCGGGGAATTAAGGGTAGTTAATCTTTAACGAGAGATATCAAGTTTATACGATGTGGGTATTAAAGAATAAAACACATTGTTGCTAACGATTGCCTTTAAAGGTTACCGCAGATATACTGGGTCGCGGTACTCTCTGAACTGGCTACCATGGCCCTGGAACGTAAAGAGCAATTGGAGGAATACGGTGGATTTTAGTCAGTACGACTCTGACAGTCCCTTGTTTCTAGATTTTACAAGCTTTTGTTTACTTTCATCTGTCCCGTAGCTCGATCACAAGATTTCAGTGTTTTAGGGCGGCCACATACATCAGTTTTTTTTTCCGTTCGGAATTCGATATGATGAATGAAATGTGAACAACACACACAAAACATGCACACACACTTGTTTGAATTCACTGTGTTCGGATAGAAAACTGATCATGATTCCTGATCGGGAAAACTGATGTATGTGACCGGCCTTATGTATGGCGTACCTACTTGAAGTATTACTGCGTTTATTGTATGGACAAATGGAACAGCGCCTCTAGTGTACGAAGAAGGAACTGATATTTTTATTTTCAATTTATGCTGGAGGCCTTAAATTCTTAAGGCATCCACAGAAAAGTCCGGTTAAGCAGTACACAACCTATTAGAGGTTGACCTGCGAGATGCCATACACAAAAAAAAAAAGTTCCAGTTTACTTTACGTCACAAAAACTGAAAATTCATGAAAAGGCCTCTGTTGTCTGTTATCAAATCTTGCAAGTTAAATTTCATCCAGTTCCCGGTTTCCGATTGAGCTAAAATTTTGTACGTATATGTATATTGCGTGACAATGCAATATTATGATGACATGGAGCTGATCTGATGTTGGAGCTGGAAGGTGGCCATAGGAACTCTGTAATGAAACGCCGCAAACCCATCGAGTTAAGACTCGTTTGATTCGTCTTGCCGAGTACTTTGTCTATTGTAAGTGTTACTCGTATAAAAGCTTATTTTTATAAATAACACAGTTTTTTTTAATGACTGCCTTGTTCAAAGTATATTTCTAGTTTTTAGTCCGTCAAGTACGACGGTCCCTTTCGCCCACAATGCGGCATCCTTTGATGATTTTCCAAACTAATAAAAAGTTGTCAGTAATTAGAAAGTTCAACCATAGAGTTCACTTTCGCTGGTAACTTATTAAGGCAATCTCGCCGGTATATTTATTTTTTGCTCAGCCAACTTCAGTATTTCTTCCACGTCCTCTAGAAATATTAGAAGGCATAATTTGTGAGAAAATTAACCAATATTTCAGCGACACTAGCTCACGTATCTCGGCTTTATTTTCACAAGTTTTGTTTTATTAGGCCTCAAAAGCCCTGAAGGTGAGATGTGTGAGGATAATGTTATCATCTTAACACATCCACGTGATGCTATTTCATAGTCTGCATTTACGAGACTCTTGGGATTTCTTCACACTCATCCAATATAACCTGACCTTCGTTTTCTTAGATTTTGTGTACGTTGAGAGACCAGGTTATACTGGCAATGTATGGCTTGATGAGACGGCGTGTACATTGCGCGTTTTTTATGAGTTTGTGACGGAGGTCTACTCATTGTTGCCGCATTAGATTCGTAACTAGCTTATATTGTGCTTATGAGTTCTTTAATCTTGATTTATAAGTCTCTGGTGGTTTTCTTTTACTTGAAAAAATCTTCCCAAGGCTCATAAGGGAGACGGCCATGATTAATTTTTTTCATTATTAGTTCTTATTATTTTTCTTTGTTATCTTGTCAGGGTTTTTAGGATGCTCTATTAGTAAGTAAAATACAACTGTTTGTCTGTAAATTATGTATACTTACTAATGGTATAGGTGTGTGGAAACACCGGGAAGGGACGCCGGAAGACCTACACTGACCTTATTGGTGAAGTGCTTCAGAATTGAAGGCGTCCTCCCACCCAGGGCGGGACGGGAGGTACTGTCAGACTTGTACTGACTAACATCTACGGTGATCCTTCAATGCCCTTTACGTTCCAGGGTCACGGTTACCTGATGAGACGGTCTCGCGACCCCGGCAGACTTTGGCCCTCTAAAGGTGGACCCGCAAGATACCTGTCAGCTCTTTGAGGCGCGCGTGGACACGACGTGCCGTACTTCAATATGTAGTTCTATTTATGCTGCATTAAAGTCCAAGTCAGAAGTTCCTCATTTGTCATCATAAATATGCGTTTAATCAGCCACAGCAATTAGTCATTACGGTTGGAATTGCACATCCAGAACTGCTATAAATTTTGCCGACAGTGTCATAAAGAAAACCCGTTCGGACCAGACAACATCACATGATAGAGGGAATACAGAAATACCACTTTCTAAATCTCCCTCTTCTAATAATACTTCTGCACTCGCACTATAGAAACGAGTTCGTCGACGGAAGAGAAGAAAATGACAGAACGTAGAAGAAAGATTTTATTGTTTTAAGCATGGAAATCTTTAATATGTAATGTAATGTAATTCTTCAATTGTATGCGAATTGTGCCATGATCGTGGCAAAAAACAATCAAGAATGTTTACCAGGGAGTGAAAGTACAGTAAAGGCACAAGAAACACAAACTCGGTTAATATTATTATTAACTAGGTGTCCCGGCAAACTTCGTACTTCAAAATCACCTTTAAACCTTCCTTGGACTTCTAAAAATAATTCAAACAAAAATTAGCCAAATCGGTCCAGCCGTTTTCGAGTTTTAGCGAGAGTAACGAACAGCAATTGATTTTTATATACAACATGTAACATAATTAACGCACATCCTGAAATTAGTTTGTCAGAATCGTTTACTGAATCGATTTCTATTATTTTTACTAAAGGTAACTTTTTATGAAAAAATAATAAAAACTACGGAAATTATAGTCACATTACCCGTGTACAGTCAAAACAAACTAAGATAGACCGTAAATCAAGGCAGCAAGACTTAAAAGTGCAATTTTTATTTGTATTAATACAAATTCCGTCATTCAATACAAAATAAAGAAAAATAAACCTTACTGCAAAATAACTAATTTAGTTAATAACAATGCATTTACATGTTAAATTAAAAATTCAATATATGTATTATGATTATAACATAATATTCTAATTGGGGTGTCTGAGGGTATGCGTTAATTACGTTACCTACATGTTGTTTATGAGAAGAAGAAAAGATAAAACTGAAACTGAAATATTTACTACGGAACATAGTTTTATTTATCTAGAATGTTTATGTAATTTATCTAGAATGAAGGATGGTGAGTAGTTTTTCCGAACATCTATCATCCAAGTAATCAATCAAAATTTTAGAACATATCGGTGTTTGAAAGGCTCGGGATGACAGCTTAAAATGCAGTGTAGTATATATGTAGCAGTTTTAAAGCACAAATTGATTCGAGATAGTTTAAAAACAATTTCGTATCTCTATAATTAGTTTTATTTTGGGATGACGGACAAAAATAGGAATTTTTAGCTAAAATTATGATGATGAAGTAAAGAAACTTTCAAGAAAAATTACTCGTCCATTATTTTTTTAACTCTAAAACTCTAGCTGACGGACTAATTAGGCGCGGGCCACATAGAAAAGACGTAAGACGCAGACGGGGCAGAGACATAATATGTCTCTTCGGCGTCTCTTTCATACAAAATGTATAGAAGCGTCCCGACGTAAAACACACAGAAAAGACGGGGCGCGGGCGCGACTCTCATACATTTTCGCACGTCTGCGACGCGTCCTCGTCTTACGTCTTTTATATGTGGCCCGCGCCTTAAATTTGCAATTTATTGATGTTGTCAACATGCCTATTAAAGGATGCAAGTGGCAGATTGTTCGGCGTGGGGATCTAAGAGGAAGGTCTTTATTGAGCAATGGACTTCTTCCGACTGATGATGTACGTTTGCCGTAGTTTCTGAGCAATTGGACTGCTGCTCTGCGTGTAGCGGGTTCGATTCCCGCACGGAGCAAACATTAATTTATGTATGATCTACAAGTATTTGTCTGGGCATTTGTATATGTTTGTAAACGCACCTGCAATACAGGAGAAATTCCTAGTGTGGGGCAACGTTTTTTTTTAAACTCATTTGATGGACTCCAGCGTATATTGCATGAAATCCAAGATTTATAATAAGCCATGTTGTATTACAGATATTGACAGCACGCTTAAATTTAAACGGAAGCTAAAAGAATTCCTGAGAGTGGCGGTACAGCGGCTCAAAGCCAAAAATACCGCCCCGGGACCCGACGGCCTGCCAGGGAAAGCCTGGGTCCTGGCCTCGGGGACTCTCGGGCCTCGACTGGGGGGGCTCTTTAGCGCATGCTTGGAGAGGGGCCAGTTCCCGCTTCGTTGGAAGACGGGGAAACTGGTCCTGATCCAGAAGCCCGGGCGCCCTGCGGACTCTCCGTCCGCATTCCGGCCCATCGTGCTGCTCGACGAGGCGGGCAAGCTCTTGGAGAGAGTAATTGCAGACCGCCTCGTCGGGCACCTGAACCGGGTGGGCCCGAACCTGTCGGAGAGCCAGTTTGGCTTCCGCAGGGGGCGCTCGACGGTGGACGCCATCATGCGCGTGAGAGCCCTCACGACGGGGGATGCAGTGGCCCGGGGCAGGGTCGTCTTGGCGGTGTCTTTGGACATCTCCAACGCCTTTAACACCCTGCCCTGGAGTTGCATCAGGGAGGCACTCCGGTATCACCGGGTGCCGACCTACCTCCGCCGCATAGTCGAGGACTACCTGACGGACAGAGCCGTCATCTACCCCGGTCACCGGGGAGAGTGGAACCGGCGAGAGATGTCGTGCGGTGTTCCACAGGGTTCGGTCCTGGGACCGCCCCTGTGGAACATCGGATACGACTGGGTGCTGCGCAGCGACCTCCCTGACGGCGTCAGCGTAATATGTTACGCTGACGACACGCTCGTCCTGGCACAGGGAGAGTCGCACCAGGCGGCGGCCGACGTGGCGACGGAAGCGGTTGCGACAGTCGTCGATAGGATCCGGCAGCTGGGACTCGAAGTGGCGCTGCACAAGTCAGAGGCCATGTGTTTTCATGGCCGTCTGAATGCGCCGCGGTCAGAGTCCCACATAACGGTAGGAGGAGTTCGCATCGGCGTCAAGAGGACGATGAAGTACCTGGGACTCGTCCTCGACAGCCGGTGGAACTTCAGGGAGCATTTCCTGAGTTTGGCCCCCAGGCTGAACCGGGCGGCGGCCGCCCTCAGACGACTGCTGCCCAATCTCGGCGGGCCGAACGCCTCCTGCCGTAGGCTGTACGCCGGCGTCGTGCGGTCCATGGCCCTCTACGGGGCCCCTGTGTGGGCCCTGAGCATCCGGACGCGACCACTGAAGTTGGTCGCATGCCAGAGGGTCATGGCTATCCGGATGATCCGGGGATACCGCACGATTGCCGGCGAATCGGCCAACCTCCTTGCCGGATTACTGCCCTGGGATCTGGAGGCGACTGCCCTCCAGCGCGTCTATGAGTGGCGCGTGGAGGCGCAGCGCCGGGGCGTGACCCCGCTGCCCCGTGAAGTCGAGGCGCGGCGGGAAGAGCTCCGGCGCGATCTCAGGGCAGTATGGAGGGGACGACTGTCGCTACCGAAGGCCGGGCACGCCGCAATTGCGGCGGTAAGACCCCTCTTTGAGGAGTGGCTGGAGAGACGTCACGGCGTCCTGACCTATCGGATGACGCAGGTCCTCACCGGACACGGAAGTTTCGGGAGGTACCTGTGCCTGATGGGGAAGGAGGAAACGTCCGGGTGCCACCACTGCGAAGATCGCCCGGAGGACACAGTAGAGCATACGGTGCAAGACTGCCCAGCTTGGGCGGTGCACCGACGTGTCCTCACGGCGGCGATAGGCGGAGACCTCTCGCGCCCGGCATTGGTTGCGGCCATGCTGCGGGGCGAGACGGAGTGGGAAGCGGTCAGCTCCTTCTGCGAGGCAGTAATGCTCGTGAAGGAGGAGGCGGGCCGCGAGCGAGAGAGGACAGCGTCCTCCCTCCGCCCCAACCGCAGTGGTAGGCGCCCGCGGCGTCGGACGTCAGCAGACGATCTCCGGCCACCGTAGGCGCGGGCATGCGGGCAGCGAGTAAAGGGCAACTCGCTGCCCGACCAAGGACCATGCCCGGGTCGACGGCGCGTTGTGTCCCACGCGCGCCTCAAAGAGCGTCAGCATAATGACGGGGCCCCCCTCTCAGAGGGCCAAAGCCTGCCGGGGTCGCGGGATTATTTCCTTACCGTAACCCCGGAACGAAACAGGCTATGAAGGACACCGTGGATTTTAGTCAGTAAAAGTCTGACAGTCCCTCCCGCCCTGCCCGGGGCCGGAGGACTCATTTGATGATTTTACCACGCTAAAAAAAAAAAAAAAAAAAGCTAAAAGAATTTCAAACTGATAAAGTGTATTACAGTGTGAAGTGTGAAGGAATATCTTAAATGGAATCCATATGGACAATGATACTTACCAAATTTGAATCACAGAAAGACTTGTAATTCTATGATTATTTATTCGAAATTATTATTAATTAACGATTGATTTGATACTCCTTGACATTGAAAAAATTAATAAAATAATCTTACAATTTGAAAAAATATGAAATATTGTTATTAAGCATGGTATTTCGATAATATTATTATTTATTTATGTGTAAATTTTGCATGCTAATGTGACGGCAGAGCATGGAGAACACTATCAAAATATGTAGGATCTATTCATACCCTCACACATGTTGGCAAAATAAATGATTTG
Organism: Agrotis clavis; assembly: GCA_954870645.1. Taxonomy (NCBI): domain Eukaryota; kingdom Metazoa; phylum Arthropoda; class Insecta; order Lepidoptera; family Noctuidae; genus Agrotis; species Agrotis clavis. The sequence continues at coordinate 23,827,087 of OX940930.1, forward strand.
ATTTGACGAAAGTATTTTTACTACTTAATTTCTTTTTATCACTTTTAATAGTGATTCTTCTGCTCTTATCTCTTGCTACTGTGGTTTAGTTCGGACATGTTTGCACTTGTTTAATTAGTTGCTCTTGCTTGCTTTACACTCGCAGTTAAATGGCTTTGCTCATGTAACAACATGTCTGCAGGCGATTCTGCAATGTTTGGATTACAAAAGAGAAAATCTCATCTGAAAATCTCATGAGGGGATTTTGGTGAGGCAGAATTTTAATGTTCAGATATTTATTTTGTATAAAATGTGAACTTAATTACGATGTTGGCATGATTTTTAGATTTTAGTTTGTTTCAGCTGTGTTGCTATGTATTCCTTAGCTTCTAAGGCCGAGATTCCACCAAAGCTGTGCGAGTCGAGACGTGTTTTGAACAACCAATAGAATTGCGTTGCGGCACGGGTTGCGGAGTGGAGCTGTGTCAATAACGCAATTCTATTGGTTGTTCAAAACACATCTCGACTCGCACAGCTTTGGTGGAGTCTCGGCCTAAGATGAACTTCACTTTGGATAATTGCAGGGACACAAAATTGAGCACTGCTAAAATGTCGGAGTGAAAGGGTTTCATCGCAATATTTGGAGGTGATTTTGTGGTTTTTACTTGATACCGATACATAATTTATATTTTTTTTTTTCAGATGGGTTATCTTTACCCACAAAAAATTGCTTCATCTGCAGCTTTTTCAGAGAAGATCGAGGAGAGCACAGAGACAGTATGGAGTAATAATACAGGGTGTGATTTATTCCCACTACTGGCCAAATCATAATTTTTTGGCAAAATTTCAATTTTCAAAAGTTCTCGTCAAAAACGGCCTGAAAACTACTTTCAGCATTTTTTCTATATTACTTACAGTTTCGGATGTAGCCACGCCAAATTTAAAAATTGATTGTTTCTGTCGCTGTAAGTCCTTTAGTTGGCAACCCAATAATGTTCACTACAATAGTGACATAAAGCCCTATTCAAAAACAAACCAACTAACAAACCTTTTACATAAATAAATCAGTCACTTTGTTTTCTAGAACTAGAACAACAAACTTCAACAAGTTTCGAAAACAATCGTAAACACAAGACACCATTCTAAAGCAACTTGTAAGTTGTAACCGAACTTGTCAAAACTACCCGTTTCAGGCCTGAAATCATGAAGTTTGTGGTCTGTCTTAATAAATGACCCTTTACAAAGCTTTCAGAGGCCTTTAAAGGACCTCTGAAGTGACTGTAAGGGACCAAAAGTGAGTTTTGATATTCAAAAAGATTTTTGTGGAAAGCCAATGGCCTTTTTGTGCAGTTGAACCTTTTCATGAAAAGAATGCCTTTAGTCAGCTACCCTCACTATGTTGATGACTTTTTTTTTTGTAGAGTCAGCTACTCTACTACTTTTATGAATTGGAATTAGGGTTTTTGGGATAATGAACGACGGACGGTGCATTACAGTTTGGAGTGAAACGGTCATTCGATTGAATTACTTGGAAGTTATTTTTCAAACGTCAAAATTATATTGCCAGCAGTTTTTTTTTAATTTCAATGGTATCTATAAATTTAAATATACCTAACTTTAAATAATACGAACTCCCGCTTGAAGGGTTCCCTACCAATATCTATGAAAACACCCGGTAAATATTTGTTTCTTTTTCATTTATTTATAATGCAAAAAGCTGATTGCTAAGAAAATTAGTAGCAGTAAAACGAAAATAATATTTGTATAAAATGAAAATAAATTATATTTTCTATGTTGACGAGTCTGTTAACGTACCTTAACAGATTCATCAGCATAGCCCCTCCGGCTGAGAGATTACATTAATAGTTAATTAGTGGTAAAGCCTATTACACAATAGCAATTAGCACATCATTACTACCTAAGCGGATAAGCGAGAGAATTAATATACGTATAAAAAGAGAATAATAAAGGGCATTAATCTGACTTCTCTCGCTAAGCGTTTTTGATGGTTTACACCTAGCTCTGTGATACGACGCTGCGCCGTGCAGTTTAGCGGCGCACCGCGAGGACAGGCGGTGGGCGCCGCCGTTCATCTGCGCGGATTGTGGCGGCATCAATGGATTTCATTCAAGTTAGTGCGATAAGGAAGCTAAATTTAGCCAAAATTTTACAAAAAGTCATCTTAATCATCATCACAATCATCACTGCTGGGACAAATGCCTCCACTTTGTTTGAGAGGGAGCGGGTCATAATTCACCACGCGGGTCCAGTGTGAGTTTTTGGTTTTAGGATATACCGGTTTTCTCACGATGCATGTTTTCCTGCACCGTTTTGAGTGCAGTGGTGATGAAATAGATAACACGAAGTTATGCTACTGGTTAGTTTCGAACCCACAACCAACAGTTGGTAAGTCGGAGACGATATTGCTGGGCCACCACTGCTGAAATAACAAGAACTATCATAAAACCAAATGTTGATGATGTTCGTATTAAAAATCCAATAACGCTGCCCGACCTAGGCGACGAACTTGGAACCACACACAAGCGAACATCTAGTTAAATGTGTCTATCTTAGTAGATTCAGCATCTTTAATTCAAAGTCCAACTGTCGCCAGTGGTTCTACGAGTACCATTAAAGGATCATAATTCTACTAATGAAGGTAAAATTTCTTTTCCCACTAAGACAGTGGTCTTCGTTACCTGATAATAGTGGTTGCCAGTGGAACTAACTGCTCATTTAATGACCAGTAATTGCAGTTAAATCAGGTTTATTGTCTGAAACGGGTTTTTGCAATTAGGGAAAGGTAGCAGAGGTTAGTAATTGTTCTTGGTTCAGAATGCTTGTGATTTTTGGTGTTTTTCAGAAGAGCCAAAACAAGTTTTTTTCAATATTTACTTAGTACTAAACATTCTTAGCTGAGTTTTCTCACAAGTTCAAGGAAACAGCGTCTTTGAAGGCATATTGTCAAAACCGATTTGAAAACAAATGTTTTTTTGTTAAGATCAGGTATTCAACAAAAATCTTCGTATAATCGGCGTCTTCGTAATTTTTGTTACATACTAAAACCATCTCCGGAATGTAACAAACACTTTTCTGAAAACCGCATCAAAATCAGTTCAGCCAAACGCGAGACAAGCGCGGACAAACATACACGTCGAACTGAGAACATAGTTTTTTTTAAGTCGGTAAAAAACGGGTGATGTTCCTTTTTTATGATTGTTTAATCTTCAAAGTGAACTTTCCATAATATATTCTAGATTTCCTTGCAGTTCCGGTCAGGGTCAAACCAGTCGGAACAGGGTGCATGGTATTCAATAATGCATTTCATTTGTCTACTCACACTTGAACAACATCCTACCAAGGATCCTCCCGAACTTTGGCAAAGGTCAGTCTGATTGGTAAATACATTTCTTATGACTTTAATTTTCTAATTGTACGTAGTTTTGTTCAAGGATGGATTTTTGTATTGCCAGTTGACCTAGAGTGATTTTATCGCGAATTTGAAAGAAGGCATAGACCATCTCGTGAGTGAGAAGTGTACCAAGGAATGAAGGCTTAGCTATTTCGAACAAAAGGCGACGCAAGTCCCGATACATTACGACTTTGGTATCCAGGCGACTATCGCAATACAAATCCATAGAGGTTCGTACACAGGCATGTGTCAATGAATGACAAAGTCGTAAGGTATCGGAGACTTGCGTCGCGTTGTGTACGACGGGGCTTAGCTCTGGAATGGGCTGACATAGGCAAGATAAGCTAAACACAAAAGACAGAAAGACCAAGTAATGCTTTACCCAACTAAGTTTAAGAGCCACTTGTAAATTATTTTACAGCAAGGTTCTATTATAGTACTGTTTAAATTTTACTATTGTAGTTTAAATGGTGAAGAATCATAAAACTCGTTTCTCTAAAAGGGTAAGTAAGTTAAGAATGTCCTTCTTATGAATCTCTCCTAAATTCATGAGAAGAAAATTCATGACGAAACTGTCTATGATTGTTATATCTGCCTTTTTCATTCATTTATTAATTTAACAAACTCAACAAAATAATTCCTTTTAAGAAAAACCAGTGTGTTTAGCAGTTTGTCATCATTATTAAACTTGAATTAATGATACAGCGGGGACGCAGGAAGGCATATTCTTATCAACCACGAATTTTTATGAACTGCTTTGTATATTCATAAACCACTGCCAGCATTGTTGTGCAAATAAAAGAAAAGATTTAAAAAGTCAAAGCAATGGAATTGGAACGAAAAGATAAGGCCGCAAAAAACTGAATTCACATTCAAATCTTTGTAGGACTATAATATACAGCATGTAGCACAAATTACAGATCATCAAAATATAGATGACTAATATTTGAGAAAATACTCGTATTTAGGTAATTAGTATGTCAGTTAGATTTAAAAAAAATTTTGACACGTGTTTTTTCTTTTGTTACGTAACTCAAAATTGACAAAGCGAATGCGAAAGCGAACAGGCGAAGCGAATGCGATCCGAAGCGTTTTTATTATTTTGTAATGTATGGAATTGTTTGAATCCAGTCACATAGACTATCGCATCGCTTTCGCTTTTCTATGTGACTGGATTCAAACAATTCCATACATTACAAATAAAAACGCATCGGATCGCATTCGCTTCGCGTTCGCCACGCCTGTCTTTTTGACAAAAGCAGCTTAAAAATTGGCTATACGTGATAAGCTAGTACTGTTTTTACTTGCCTCTCGAATTTTTAAGCGTGATGTTCTTTGTAAATATGCATTCATTATTTTTTATTTATTGAATAAAACTTCATTATTTTGAGACTTTGTTGGAAACATACTGTTATACGAGAAATTTACCGTTCAAATCCCGTTCAAAGTAATAACCCGATTCACCCCTGCGTCATTATTCACCCCATTTTACGGTACACATTTCTGGTACACGCTGTATGAGACCAGACTTGAAATATAGAGCCAGAAAGAAAATAAAGAGAGAAGAATATTCTTTATTCTTGGATTTTTTATTGTTTTTAGGTCTTGGAAGCTGAGTGGTACTCAGAATCTATTTCATTTGCTAGTTGAATAGTCAAGTTGATTTACCAAGAAGGTTTCGAAATGATAGGTTCAATGAACATTACTGAATTGTCTCATTGTATCAATTTGCTTGTTATTTTGGGCGACATTGAAGTTTGATAAAATATTGCCGACTATTATTGAATTATTTTCACTATAGAAGGCTGAAGTTTATTGGAAACTAGCTTCTGCCCGCGACTTCGTACGCGGATCCTGTTGCTTATGCCGGCGACGACGGGGTAGTCAAAATCGAAGATCTGAAACGTCGAATTCTAAGAGCCAGGCTGAAAAACTCTTGCCAAGACGTCATTCCTATATATGTTATAGTGTAGCTGGGGTCCTGGAGTTCCACATCAGGTGTTCCAGATCTCAGTTTTCATACGTCAACAGAGAGTGCTCATTAGGCTGGACAACTCTTGCTAAGACGTCATTCCTATACAGGATGACTTTTTTACCACCGTCCAAAATTTTTCTATGCATTAGGTATCAATCACTAAACCCATTTTTGAAAAAAAAACGATACGTCAAATTGTCATATTAAATCATTTTCTCATCCGCTCTGTGTGGTCACTAAGCTAAACGTTAATAATATACACTTTCCGACGCATGAAACCGGCAGAGCGCACCCCGCTGACCTCCCGCCCCGCCCCGCTACACCTGAGCGACACATCACAGCGCGGTGTCCAGATTTATCAACTTTTTATAGATAACATTGAGACGTGATATCTCGATATTTTTGTATTGATTGACACAAAAAGAAAAAAACACGTATTCAATGATTTTCGCCAAAGATTAATATATTAAAATTTGGATGGTGACTAAAAAATCACCCTGTGTATGTTAAAAAGTAGCTGGGCTGTTGGAGTTCCACATCTGGTGTACCAGATCTTCAAATTTTATACGACAACAGAGGTTGCTCATCAGGCTCAACAACTCTTGCTAAGACGTCTTCACTGTATATGTTATAGTGTAGCTAGGCACTTGGAGTCCCACATCAGGTGTTCCATTTCTTTAATTTTTATACGTCAACAGAGAGTGCTCATCAGGCTGAACAACTCTTGCTAAGACGTCTTTACTGTATATGTTACAGTGTAGCTGGGCTCTTGAAGTTCCACATCAGGTGGTCCAGATCTTCAATTTTTATACGTTGACAGAGAGTACTCATCAGGCTGAATAACTCTTGCTAAGACGTCATTCACTTATATGTTATAGTGTAGCTGGGCTCTTGGAGTTCCACATCAGGTGTTCCAGATCTTCAAATTTTCATACAGCAACAGAAAGTGTTTATCAGGTTGAACAACTCTTGCTAAGACGTCGTTCCTGTATATGTCATAGTGTAGCTGGGCTCTTGGTGTTCCACATCAGGTGTCTAGGATCTTCAAATTTATTCTCTCAGCAGAAAATGCTCATCACGTGGAACAATTTTTGCTATGGCACACTTTCTGTTTCTCTTATAGTTAAGCAGGTCTGTTGCGGTTCTGCATCAGGTGTTCAAGTTTCCAAGATAAATTATAGCCTATATGTTAACGGGACTTAATACACATACAACGAAAAAAAAATTATTCAAATCCGTCCAGTAGTTCCGAAGATTAGCGTGCACAAACACACAGACAAACAGACAAACAGACAAACCGACAAACAGACAAACAGACAAAAAAAAATTTAACTACATTTTCGGGTTCGGCATCGATATAATAACAATCCCTGATACTTTTTTTTTATATATTTCCATTGTACAGACACCACTTTTCTACAAATTTATTATATGTATAGATAATCGAAATCTGGTAAATTCAGTATTATTTGAAAAGGTTCTAGTTGACAAGAAATATTAATTAATAATTTATTTTTAATAAGGCAGTGGTCCGACCGCCGACGATGAACGAGTAACGAGTAGAACTAGAAACTATAAAAGAGTTGGTGATCAGCGGGAAGCGAGTGTAGTTTCGATAGTTTTATCGCCGGGCTATAAGCGAGTGTGCAAGTGCGACGAGCGATTACTCGCGCCACTCGCCCGCGGTCTCTCAGTTCTGTGCAAACCTGATCAAGCGAGCCGAGCGAGAATCGCTGAACGAGTATCGCTGAGCGAGTTTATTTTTGAAAGCTCGTCGCTCAGCGACAAAACTAGTAAAGCGAGTCGTCGCTGGCAGTGTGAACAGTCAGAGAGCAACTATTAATATATTATGCATCTCTTTCGTTTACACGGAATGTACATTTACTGTGCGTTTCTTGAGAGAGAAAATCGCTGATAGTTACTAGTTTTCTCGCGGCCGGTCGGACCACTGCCTAAAGAATTAAGTATTCATTTCAAGCGATAGTGACATAAAGTGCTATTGAAGAACCACCGCGGGTAGTCAGTGCTAGTCTGACAGTCCCTCCCGACCCGCTCTGAGTGGGAGGACTTATTATCATGATTCTACGGCTTAGTTAAAAAAGGATCCTGCATTATGCTATGATTTAGGCCCTGTCTAATGTTTCCTGGGGGGGTATTACAACGTTTTAAAACCAGGCTTGTTCCGGCGAGTGAAAGTGACAGAGCTATTCAAGTCGTTGCCTGGTTTTAAGACGTTGTAATACCCCCCTGGGTGTAAAATGGTTTGTTCTGTTGTCTAACCTCTTTACATATTTTATGAGAAGATTAGTGCTTTGCAGTTTGTTGAGCTGCTGTGTGTGTGATTAAATTAGCTTCATTAATTATACACTGAGATTTGGTTTGTATTTACGACGTTTATTGTATGGGAAATGGGAAAGCGCCTCTAAATAAAAAGAGGAACTAATATTATCTACCATCTAATTATCTGTCTAACTATCGAGATTCATGTGATACAACCTGGTGACAGATCGACAGACAGACAGACGAATGGACAGCGGAGTTTTAGTAATAAGAATGATTATCTTTAGTAATTAGAATGATTATTTTGACTGGCCTGTTGGTCTAGTGTTTAGTGACCCTGACTGCTATGCCGGAGGTCGTGGGTTCGATTCCCACCCAGGACAAATGTTTGAGTGATGAGCACAATCATTTGTTCTGTGTCTGGGTGTAATTTATCTATAATATTTATGTATTTAGAAATATATAAGTATGTTTATCAGTTGTCTTGTACCCATAACACAAGCTCTGCTTAGCTTGGGATTAGATGGCGTTGTGTGATAGTTGTGGAATATTAAAAATTATATCTAAATTCGTTAGAGTTGGCCGTACGGGAGAGATTGCCAATCGAAATATTTCGGCAACAACTCGCTGGATATCGCTGTAAATGCCAGGTCCGCTTCACATCGTGCACAAGTACAAGTGTAAGTTAAAAGTATTGAGAAAAAAAGATAAAAGAGAGTAAAATCCAACATAATGTTTTCAAACTACCGTAATATTTCTTTATGTGTGCATATTTTACAAAATTACGATGTAATTTTATAATAGTAAGGATTTCTTTTACATTTTCTAATAACTTCATGAGCGCAGCTACATTATAACCTCCAATTTCTTGCCGTATTACATAAACTTACTTTCTTAATGGGTGTGGCCTTCTTTCCCATAAGATAAGGAGAGATGGCCATGCAAAGTTGGGGAAACATGCCAATGACCAATAATAATAATATCACGATTTTTTGATCTAGACAAGTCGATTTAGGGACATTGTTGCACGATTTTTCGAAATTTGATAAAAAAATTTCTACATAACGTTTTTCACCGAAGATTGGATTCAATGTATCTTGCCCAATCTTTGGGTTCATGAAAATTGTACAATGTGTGACGATAAGTGCATGCTGAGTACGTATCGCCATAGGTACAATCATAAAAAAACATGTGGTTCAAAAAAATAAAGCAAATTAGTAACAAGGTACGTAGACATAGTACTGGTCATCACTACCTCACTCATATGGCCATCTTACACGGGCACCCTGGGAGAGATGACCAAACGAGTTTTATTTTTAAACGTATTTTTGAACATGATCTCTTTAATTAAAACGATAAGTATGCCAATAATGTATAAAATTAATGTTAAAATTATGAAAATATGCCAAAACTAACAAGGTAAAGTATTTATTCTTATTTCAGCACACCTTTTAAAAACTATGGCCAACTCTAACGATTTTACCCTATATTATTTCATAAAATTCTCGTGTAACAGTGTTAGTTACCATACTCCGCTGAAACGGCTTGACCGATTTCTATGAAATTTTATATACATATTTAGTAGGTCTAAGAATCCGCAACTATCTATTTTATTCATACCCCTAAGTGATAAAGGTACAAGTCTGACAGTCCCTCCCGCCCTGCCTGGGGTGAGAGGACTCATTTGATGATTTTACCAGGAAAAAAAAAAGTGATAAAGGTTATCCAAGCCTAATTCTTTTTTCAATTTTTTTGTACATTTTTTATATTTTTTTATATTGTGGCATTTGAAATAATTTTATATAGAAAAACAACGTTTGCGGGGTCAGCTAGTTTTATATAATTTCCAAACTGAAATCATCAATAAGTAGTCATAATATTGCAGCAATAGCACTTCAATAGAGCTCCTAAAAATTAACGATTAAATATACTTGCTGGTAAAATGATTCTGTTTGTTACCGTTTTATTTTGAGTAGCAACTTGTTGTGCACGAGCCCAAAAGTTAGTTAATAACTTAAAACAAAAAAAAAAGTAACACCGACCAGACGGACGAAAAAGGTCTGACACAAATAACGTAGTATTTTCCCTAAAAACGCACATAAATTACTGTTGACCCAAATATAAAATACAAACCAGAATAAAAATACACCAAAGTTTTTAAATTCCGACGGAATTAATGAACAGACCAGACATACCTATTTGACCTTAACAAAAATGTCAGAAAAAGCGACTTATTTCAAAAATTTTAACAAAATAAAAAATACCGTCCGATCGTCTCGTAACATTTGCGTGACATTGTTTATACTCGGTAAGGGTGTGTGCAAACGGAGCTGTATCTTTCATTTTATCACGTAAATTCCTCAATACATTTGATTCCTTTTAATAGTTTCAACACACCTAATGAAAATTCGATCGATTAACTTTGAAATCAGATTTCTCCAAAACTATCAAGAATTGTTACTCGTGGAATTTAGAATAACGAAATGCATCACTTTCTAAGCTTATCTTAGAATATTCGATCCGAGAGGTTCTTGGAACACTGTGCGCCGGTTCAGGTGGGGTGTGGTTTGTGTGACGACTTACTTATTTTCATAGTATGTTAGCACGCTAAGGACGCGACACGCTAGTGTCGGGCTGCGTCGCCGTTTGATCAAATGATTGCTCTCAAAACAAATACAGCGCATACACTCGTAACAAAATTAGTACGATGATCAAAGTCAAAGCCAGTGTTAAAGTAAACAGGAGTCAAAACATTTTTTTTTGTTAAGGCACAAGAAATTTTTCTTGTGCTGAAACTACTTCACTGTTTTGTATGTGTTTAATCTAGCAATTTTTAAATAAACATATAAGTGTAATGTGTTTATGCGGAGAAAATTGCACGGAAGAAAGTGTAAAAGGTATGAGACCTTTACCAGGTAGTGAAATAATGTAGGTTAAAAACCGTTGTTGAGTAAAATTTCATCTGTCTAACTTTCACGATTCTTGAGATACAAATTCAAATTCAAATTCATTTATTAATTTTGTGAACACAGGGTATAAAAGGTGTTATAAAAATTGTGTAGTCCATCCTATGGTCCGCCAAGAAGGCATACAAAATATCGACTCTAAAATTATTGTAACAATTAAAATTCACATACACGCCAAACAAAATCTCAGAAAACACAGTCATCAAAAGTGAGATTAAATATTACAAATACAGAACTAAAACAAAATAAGATGTCAACAATGTTACAATTTTCAATTTCAGCATTAAGTATTCAAATAAATGTCATTAAAATTTCGGATTAATAAAAATATCAAATCATACAAACAAGTCAAATAATACAAAATTAAAAATTCCAAAACTAAGTTAACACCATAATGATGCTTATTCAAAATTTGTCATTAAGGAATTCATCAACCGAGTAATATGCCTTGTCAATCAATAGTTTAAAAAGCTGATGTTTAAAATTGTTTAAATCGGCTGAAATAATTTGATTCGGTAATTTATTGTACAGTTTGGGAGCCATTGCATATATACTTTTATGGAGAAATTTGGTTTTAGTGTAAACCAAGTGCAACTTATTTGAGCGTCGTTGACTTTCGACAGGTCTATATAGATGCATATTGGTTTTTACAAAAACGCAAGCCTCATATACATACAGTGATGGTACAGTTAATATTTTTAAGTTCTGGAAATGTGGCTTGCATGAATCCGTACGTTTTATTTTGCATATAGCACGAATACATTTCTTCTGCGCTATAAGTACTTGCTCAACATGAGCTCCATTGCCCCAAAATATCAGGCCATATCGCAAAGTGGAGGCAACGTAACCATGATAAGCTGCTAAGAGTGCCGTCATGTTTGCAATTTTACCTAGCATCCTAAGAGCGCGCGCTCGAATACGGACGTGTTGTCATAATTGTACGCACAGTGCGCGGCTTTAGCTGCTGCCTGACATTTCGCAATGAGTTCGCAACAACTTATTGCAAACGAGCTGTTGGCATTCATACAGAATGCCATCGATACTATGGACGAGGTGAGCATCATGCAGATATGCAAGTCGAGCTTCAAAGAAGACGAGATTAGCAGAGGCAAGATGTTACTGTTCCAGACGACTGGGAAGCTCAGTGAGATGCCATCTCGGAGGAGAGATGGTACCGAGAAGAGCGTCCAAGACATCATCACCTTTTTAAAGGTGACCGACCCTGACGACGTGCCGACTTTCGTAGCGAAGGAGCTACATAAGTTACCGCCCGTCACATTCGACCACGTAGATGTCACCAGGCTGCTGAAGGATATTAAGTCTCTTAAGTCAAGCCTGGCCGAAGTGCAGTGTAAGTTGGGGAAGTCAGAAGACACCATCCAAGAACTACGTGCCGAGATGGTGTTGCTACGCAGTACTGTTTCGGAAAGTAGGTCAAATGACGGAGTCAACGAACACAAGCGTCACGGTGCAAATACATTCAAAATGCATCCGTCAGCAGTTTTGCATCGGCGAAATTGGATTCGTCAGTGATTGCAAATGTCGAGGGCGATGCACCGAGCCCCGCCGCCCCCTGTCCCTCTGCAGAGAAAACGACCCGCGTAGCTATGTCGACCCCCAAACTAGCTTACGCCGCAATTGCTGCCTCAAACAAGCCAGCTAAAGGGGGAAAGCAGAACCGTCGCTGTGAAATCCTTCCAAGGAATCCGACACAGCCCTGTTCAGCGAAGCAAGAGTGTGACGAGGATGGCTTCATCAAAGTTCAGAAGAAGAAGAAGCCTACATGTCGCAATCAATGCGGTACTGGACTGACAGGACCAAATATGCTGCTACGTCCAGCGATACCCACGACGTTGCTGTATGTGTCCCGACTACATCACTCCACGAAGGTTGAGGAGATCGTGGAGTATGTGAAAGTGAAGACCAATTGGACCTTGAGGGTCGTGAAGTTGGAGCCGCGTAATATTACCAGCTTCAACTCATTTGTGGTGCGGGTCCCAACACAGCATCTCGACACGTACCTCAAGGAAGAGTTTTGGCCGAAGGGTGTAGTCTACCGACGTTTTCGCGGCAGGCTACGCGACACCGCGCAGTGTAACACGACACCGTCACTTCGTGTGCCTTAGTTTTAAGTTACTATTGTCATGTTTTATGTATTAGTTTATTTTTAATTTTTATTTTTGTATTTTATTTTATATGGGCCATTGATGCCTGAAATAAATGGAATAATAATAATAATAATAATAAAAACTTAGTAAGTTTCCCACACACATTATCAATTTGGGTCCTCCAAGACATATTGTTATCAATATATAGGCCAAGAAACTTAGTCACGTTAGATTCAAGTATTGGATCTCCTTTATAATTAATTTGAAATTGTGGTTGCACCGTTTGTCTGATTTTAAAATTCATTATGTTAGTTTTCGTTAGATTAATTTTGAGATTATTCGCTTTTAACCAGTCAATGATCGTATTTAGACTAGCATTAACGTCTTTTACTATTTCTTCAATACTACCACTATTGTATATAACTGTGCTGTCGTCTGCAAACAAGGACATCTGTTGAGAAATGGCTTCGGGAAAGTCATTTATGTAACAAATGAAGAGCAACGGCCCCAATATAGAACCCTGTGGAACACCGTAACGTAGCACTCTCGAGTCAGAAGAAAATATTACTTCACTTTTAGTTTTAAAATCCACTTGTCTTATCTGGGTAATTTGTTTTCTATCCTCCAAGTAAGATTGTATGATATTGAGTATATTACCTCTGATGCCAAAACTGGAGAGCTTAGCTAGCAGCACTTTATGGTTAACATAATCAAAAGCTCTAGTCATGTCCATGTACATTGCCACAACAGGTTTTCTAATGTCCATGTTATAATGAATTTTTTCAAGAAATTTATATAGGGCCATATTAATGGTTTTGTTTTTCCTAAATCCCATCTGTTCTTTACAAAACATATTATTTTTTTCAAGGTAGTTATACACACTGCTATATATAACTTTCTCAACAACTTTAGAGAAAATAGGTATTAACGCTACTGGTCTGTAGTTGCTAACTTTTGATTTGTCGCCTTTTTTATGAACAGGTTTGATAATGGAAACTTTTAACTTTTCAGGAAAAACCCCATTTTCTATAATTTTATTTATAATGTCGCTTAGTATAGGCGCTACAATATTCGCTACTGATTTAACTACCCTTGTATCAATACCATCATAACCTGTACTGGACGTGTTTTTAAGATTGTTTATTATTGTCAATACCTCTTGAGGAGTTGTTGGTTGCATAAACATGGATTTATATGATCCTGACAATGTGTCCGTTTTGGTATTATTAATTGGCAAAATGTCCGCATTTGATTCAATTGAGTCTATAAAATAATCATTAAAATGTCTTGCTATAATTTTAGGATTTGTAATACACTTGTCATTTACATTAATTGCATTTATAGTCGTTTTGGGAATATTAGATTTCATAGAATTGATTACCCTCCAAGTTGCTTTAGACTTGTTAGTGCTAGTTCCTATAAAATAGCTGTTTTGAGCTTTTTGTGTCAGTTTGATCACTTTTTGATATCTCTTTGAGAATGATTTGAAAGCCGCTTTTGTATCACTATTTCGTTGTATTCTGTAGGTCCATAATAATCTCTTCTCTTTTTACTACAGCATTTAATTCCTCGACTTATCCATTTTGGTCTTACTACTGTAGAGATTTTACGTTTCATAATAGGAAAGCACAGATCGTAAAATAATTTAAATAGTTCAAAAAAATTATCATAGCTTTTGTATAATTAAAACATGCGTGGAAATTGGATTTAGCGAATTTATTGAATTCACATTAAAATTATTAGACTTGCCGGTCCGTTGAGAAAAAAAAGCAGAGAGAAGATAGAATTATTGCCAGCCATGATAAATATCGTTAGTGTTGCAAGTAATTAATTATTAAATGATACTAAAATGACTCGATCGAATTGATGTTAAATCGATATAAAAATATTTATTGTATTTTATGTTGAATTTACTTTAACATAGTTGGGGCCGGCAAGTTGGTTAAACAACTAAATACTTAAACTTTAACATACTTAATGAATAAGCTACTTAACATAAATGGTAAAACCACAAACTGTTATACTTAAATTTATAATGGTAGAGGACAAAGTTTTCTCAAAGAGCGAGTGTAGATTTTGCTACCTATCTTACAATCGGCTACCCTGACCTTACCATCGGGGCCAGTGTAAATTTTTACAATTCTGGCCATAGGCCATGATAGTGGAGGCACATTATCTTGTTTAACAATTACTAAATCCCCTACATTTAAATTGGGTTGTGTTTGATGCCACTTGGGCCTGTTTTGTAACAGTGTTAGATAGTCCCTTGACCAAGCCTTCCAAAAGTCTTGTTTGATCTTGGAACACATATTCCAGAATTTAAGTCTGTTCATGGGTACTGCTGAAAAATCTAATTCCGGATAGGAGGTCAAGGAGCTACCTATTAAAAAATGACCAGGCGTTAAAAAACCAAGGTCAGAAACATCTGAGCTCATGGGCAGCAGGGGCCGGGAGTTCATCACTGCTTCTATCTCTGTTATAATAGTATAAAGACCTTCAAATGTTAAACATGAACTACCTATAATTCTTTTGAAGTGATATTTAAAGCTCTTGACACCTGCCTCCCAGAGCCCTCCAAACTCAGGAGAATAACTCGGAATAAAGTTAAATTTTATCATATTTGTAGTACAAAAATGCTCTACAGTATCCCTGTGAGCTTTTGAATGAAATAAATCATACAGACCCTTCAATTGATTAGAGGCTCCTTTAAAAGTTTTTGCATTATCACAAAAAATCTGCGTAGGCATACCACGCCTTGCAATAAACCTT
This sequence comes from Agrotis clavis, assembly GCA_954870645.1. Taxonomy (NCBI): domain Eukaryota; kingdom Metazoa; phylum Arthropoda; class Insecta; order Lepidoptera; family Noctuidae; genus Agrotis; species Agrotis clavis. The sequence continues at coordinate 23,842,576 of OX940930.1, forward strand.
TTGAGACATCCCATAAAGGTCTCAGTAGTGAGGTCACTAACAAGTTCTATATGAACCGCTTTGACAGCAAAACAAACAAACAGCGCGACATAGCATTTAGTCACTAGAGGTCTTCGAATCCTTGCAGACTTCACAGTGAATGGACCACAAAAATCTACACCTACGACTTCAAATGGTCTTGCTGACGTGATCCTTTCTTTAGGCAGAGAACCCATCAGCTGTTTAGCTGCTGCAGCCTTTAAACGTGAGCACTTCACACACTTGTGTAGTACCTTCTTAACCTCTCGATGCCCACTGACAAGCCAGTAAAGCTGGGATAGCGAACTCAATATTAATTTGGGTCCCGCATGCAGCAGACGCATATGTTCTCTTTCTATTAATAATGTTGTTATATGACAAGCTTTTGGTAAAATAATTGGGTGCATTTTCTGATATGGTATATTATTTGCATTTTGTAAACGGCCACCAACCCGTAATATGTTTTCTTTGTCCAAAAATGGATGGAGATTTGATATACCAGACCTTAATACTTTGTTATTTAAAACTAAAGCTATTTCTTTAGAAAAATACCTTTTCTGGGTACATTTTATAATGACTAATAAAGCCATTTGTAACTCCTTGGGAGTTAGCACACCTGTAAGTTTGTCATTTGAAATCAAAGTGTTATTTTTGAATCTAAGCATATAGGCTATAACTCTTTGTAATTTATTTAGATTTGAGAATTTTTCAAAGATATTATACATTTCTAACTGGTCGACCATAGATGGGTTTGCTACAGTAGCTGCTGAAAGAGTTGGAGGTGGAATAGGTAGATTGCAATGAGCATAAAATGGGTGTTCATAGTCCTTATTGGACAGCCCTGTGGGGCCATGCCACCACAGCCTGTTTGTCTGCAATTTTTGTGGCTCAACTCCTCTAGACAGCAAATCGGCAGGGTTATCTGAAGTTTTTACAAATGACCACTCAACTTTACTTACTAATTCATGTATTTGTTTGACTCTCTTTGCAACATACGCATTGGAATTATTATTGGTTGACTTAATCCAAGCCAACACAATTTGTGAGTCACTATACAGGTATACCTTTAATGGAAATCGTGACAGCAATAGCTTGTTCACTTTGTGGGTTAGCTGGGCTAATAATAGAGCAGCATTCAGTTCAAGCTTAGGAATAGTTAAAGCCTTATTTAATGGAGCAAGACGAGACTTTGAACACAATAAGTTTACAATGACTGACCCATCATTATTTAAAATTCTTAAATATAGACAACAACCAAATGCTTTTTGTGATGCATCTGCATAGCCTACTAGCTCTATGAATACTGTGCCACAAGAATTTACACAACGTGGAACAGTGACAGTACCCATTTCGGTCAAGTTGGTTAAAAATTTATGCCAAATGTCCAACAAGCTCTGAGGTAACATAGTGTCCCATCCTAAATTGACAGACCATAACTGCTGCATAAAAAGCTTAGCAACTACAATAATAGGTCCTATTAAACCAAGCGGGTCAAACATTTTGCCCACAAAGCTAAGTACCTGTCTTTTAGTATACATGCCACCTTCAAATGGTGGACTTGTAAAACTAAACTGATCTAAAATATTGTTGTATTTTAAGCCCAATGTTTTTACAATATTATTTTTATCAAATTCAATGTTATCATTAAAATATTTATGTTCAATAGGAACATCTTCTAGCACTTGAGAAACATTTGAAGACCATTTATGCAAATTAAAGTTTCCCAACTGTAAGAGTTCTACTAATTGTGCCTTGAGATCATGCAGGGACTCTGTAGTATCAGAGCCACATAGTACATCATCAACGTAAGTATTTGAGAACATAGCCTCCGCTGCAAGAGGATACCTTTTTCCATGCCTATGGGCTAACTCTATTAGGCATCTGGTTGCTAAAAATGTAGATGCTTTTAAGCCATATGTAATTGTCTGCAGCTGTAAACAGCTGATAGGCTTGCATGGATCATCTCTCCAAAGTATATTTTGGAGGCAGGTTTGCTCTGGATTTATCTTCACACAGCGAAACATCTTAGCAATGTCGCAAATTAAAGTAAAAAGGTACGTACGGAATAGAAGCAGGATATCAAATAGCTCTTTTTGTACAACTGGTCCATTCAACATGACATCATTGAGGGAGACTCTACCTTTCGACTTCATGCTACCATCAAATACCACACGCAGCTTGGTTGTTTTGCTGTCCTCATTGATCACATCATGATGAGCTAAAAAATAAACATGTCCATTAGTCACTTCATACTCACTAATGTCGACCTTCCTGGCATGTCCCAAGGCAACATATTCTTCAATAAATTGTTTATATTTTTCCAGGTAGACTGGATTTCTTTTAAATTTCTTTTCCAGCATCAAAAATCTTTGGTGAGCGACTGAAAAGGAATCTCCAAGCTGTAGTTGTTCTAAGTCACAGACAAGCGGTATATTAACTTGAAATATATTATTTTCAATTTTAACTGAGCTTTGAAAAATAGTCTCAGCCTTTTTATACTCATTAGACAACTGATCAGCTGGTTCAGGAACCTTTTCAGTGAGCCAAAATTGCTCCATTACATTTTCTAGTTTTTTAGAATCACAGATAGCCAAATTTAAAACATAATTGTTGTCAACATTACATGTATTTATAGTACCCCCAAGAACATATCCAAATAAAGTTCTTTGCAAAACAGGACCATTTGGAATTTTTATATTTCCATTTAACAAAATACTGAAGTATATATCAGCACCTAAAAGCAAAGAAATTTCTTCAGGAAGATTAAACTTATCATCAGACAAAATTATATTTTTAGGTAAATTAAGTTTTGAAATATCAATACATTGCTGGGGTAATTTTGTGGTTATAGAATCCACAACATGGCATTTTGCATTTAATTGAGTTTTTGACACTGGGGAATGCAAGTTTACATGAACAAAATTACTGATTTTGTTGTATTTATTTGTAACACCAATAATATGTGTTTCTTCTTTATTATATGCCAAACCCAAAGACTTCACAAGGGAGTTTTTGATGAGTGACACCTGACTACCTGAGTCAAGCAGTGCTCGGACATAGACTTCATGGCCTGCAATATTAAATAATTTTACCTTCACAGTTGGCAATATAACATTGTTACTTAGTGCTATACTGGAGGATGTAACAGCCTCTTTTCCCTCTATTTCTTTGCCTACATGCAGAAGAGTATTGTGCTTCTCCTTACACACTTGACAGGTAAAGTGAAATCTACATTTACCATTATGTAAGTTTAAACATGTAGAACATAGTTTATTTATAGAAACAAACTTCTGACGGTCTTCTATGGAAGCCGTCTTAAAGGAAGGGCAATTATAAAGTTTGTGGGAATTTTTACCCTTGCAAAATGTACATAATTTTGCATTATTAGAAGTAGCAACATTGGTTACCTTATTTGACTTCTTTGAAGTGGCTTCATAGGAGCCGCAGTCCTCAAGCGCCATAGCACGCTTTTCAAGGAAAGCTGTAAATTCTTCCATCGTTGGTAATACTTCAGGGTTCCTGTCAAGTTGATAGGCTCTGATTGTAAATGTGTCTAGTTTCCTAGATAATATAGAAATAAGAAGCATGTCCCACGCCTTTGTGGGCTGCTTTAAATTTTCTAAAGCATATAGCTGCTGCTTAATTTCAGAAATAAATGACCTTATAGAGGCCGCAGTACCTTTCTGCATTGTAGGCAAGTCTAAAAGTACATTTATGTGGTTTATAATTAACCTGGACTTATTATCAAATCGTTTCTTTAATAATATTAAAGCCTCTTCATAATATTGATTGATAAGAGGTAAATTAACAATCTCATTAAGCGCATCATCACTTAAATATTTCCTTAAATAAAACAACTTTTGTACATCAGAAAGCGCCTTGTTGTTGTGTATTACAGCCGTAAACAAATCAATGAACGGTGTGTACTTTGTGAAATCCTTTCCACTGAATACTGGTAAATCAATATTTGGCAATTTAGATAAAGATACACTTGTACACTGGGATACCTCTGATGTATTCAAGTTTTTCAAACAATGGTTTATTTTGGATATAATTGAGAAGTATTTTTCTTCTAGAATAGCAACATCTTCGTTATCTTTACTATCTAATGATAAAATATCTAATTGGACCTTTTCGTAGTCCTTTAAAGTACAAATTAACTTTTCTTTCCGAGCTTGAAGAGCTTCAGTAGTAACACTAGCAATATTCACTGGGTCGTTGATAAAGTTCTCAATACGAGTTACGGTACCTTTGAGTTGGCCGCGTTTTAGACGCAAAGTCTTGAGATCCTCTTCCATCCTAGTTAGGTTACAGAACCTTAGGCTGACCGTCGTACTAAGCACCAAGTAAACACCGTTGTGCTAAACACCAAGTAAACACAGTTGTATTCCTTGTTGTTCTTTTCGAAATAAAAACAACCGCTTCAACCGGTCACAAATAATCACAAACTCGGTCACTGTCAAATAGACAGCAGTGACATGTAGCTGTCAATGTCAACTGTTTTCGCGTTCCGTTCCCGCTTTTTCGTTGACTTGACACTTGATGAAAAATTTTGTAGTAGGTAGACGTACCAATTTTTCAGGAACTGTAGAAGTAGGTACTTACGAACTTTTCACTTTCTTTTACAGCCACTTCTAGACCGTTAATTCGATTTTATAGAAATACGAACCAACACGATGACTGTATGAAGATTTTTTGAATGATATTTTCTTGGACTGTAGGTATCTTGAAAACAATTATTAATATAGGTCGATGGTTTCTTCGTGCTCCTTCAGAGCTGCCCAAGTGCGACGTTGCTTGATAAGCTTTATTCCGCACGAAGACCTGCCCGGGCCGCTGGAGTAGGTATGCACGCGAAGTAGATATAGCTGAGCTTCACGAACAAAAACGTCGCCACGAACCACGGAGAATAGTTACACGAAGTACTCGTTACACTAAGCGAAGGACCACACGCGCCTGTATAATTAATACATGCGTGGAAATTGGATTTAGCGAATTTATTGAATTCACATTAAAATTATTAGACTTGCCGGTCCGTTGAGAAAAAAAAGCAGAGAGAAGATAGAATTATTGCCAGCCATGATAAATATCGTTAGTGTTGCAAGTAATTAATTATTAAATGATACTAAAATGACTCGATCGAATTGATGTTAAATCGATATAAAAATATTTATTGTATTTTATGTTGAATTTACTTTAACAGCTTTCGTTAACATCGTCCGTTCCGTATACCTCAGAGAAAGTAAGACTAGCCAGACACCTCCTAAATAGATTGATGTTTTCTTGACTGTAGTCGCGTTTATTAACATAATAGTATTTTAAGAGACATGTCCGATGTACAGGAAACTTCATGAAGTTTCCTGTACATCGGACATGTCTCTATGTGATTTGCGCTGTGTGATCAGAGACGCCCAACTCAAGTAATTCACTTTTACAGCCACGCATGTTGTGAAGAATATTGTCCAAACACGTACCACTACTAGGGCGCGTGGGTTGCTTTATTTCTATATTGAGATTGAACTCCTTTAAAATACGCTTGAATAGCTCAGAACTTTTATTATTCTGAAGAATGTCAATATTAAAATCACCGCATATTATTATTTTTTTATTATTTTTATAGCAAAATTGTTGTAATAAGTAAGTCAAATTATTAAAGAAAATATTAATTTTTGTATTATTGGGAATTCGATATATGCATAGTATTATAATTTTATGGTCAGTTAACTCGATTGCGCAGGATTCAAACACGTTTGGAATGTTTACATTTTTTACTGCTTCAATTTCTGTGAAATGTAAAGAGTTATTTACTAGAATACAAGAACCACCATTTCGTGTTGTTCTAGTGAAGCATGCAGCCAAAGTATAGTTCGGAATGTTCAAAAAGTCAACGTCGCCCAGCTTCATATTGTGCTCTGTAAAGCAGAGGATATGAGGACACTTACCAGTGTTTGCTACCGTGTCTAAGTGAACCGTTATTATGTCACTTTTAGCCAAAAGTCCATTTATGTTTTGATGTAATATGCATAAGCTGTCATACACGAAAAAGCTGTTGCTCAGGAGTATCAGTATTATTACATGAACAATAAGAACTAGGAGAAACACATTGTAAAAGGTTTCTCACAGAAGAAAAATCGTTCATGTTAGCACAAACATAGCTTTTTAAATCATTGAAAATAGTTCTAATTCCATAGTTATTAATACGTCCGTTACGCTTAGCAAACATGGTGTAGTCGCACGATTAGTTTAAGTTTGAGTCACATAATGTAGCATAATTATGGTTTTGTATATCCTGGTATAGAAGATTACTGAACATTTCTACTCTAAAATTATACATAGTTGAATAATAATGATGTTTATAAGTTGGTAAGCATAATATTATATTTGTGTGTTTTATGGCTGGCAATGATTCTCGAATAGCCAATATTAAGTCAAAATAATTATTAGTTTGTCTAAAGTCATTTTCACCAATGAATATTATACAATTATCCTTCATCGTGTAATCTGCAAGTTTTGTATGAATGCTGCATAATAATGTTTTTATTCCAGTATTAGGTAGAATATAGTGACAGATTTGGTGACAGGGAAAAGTGTTTTGAGCTATCGCTACAATTTTATTGTTTTGGTTACTACTAATTATACAAAGTTTGTTGCTCTGTCCCTGCTGTGTTGAGTTAGATGTCTTCTTCATTTTCTGACTATTACGAATTTTACCCACATTATTTTTGGGGTCAGTTTGAGTGGGGGTAAACAACTCCGGAGTCCCGAATCCTGGATTTTTAATGCGTTGTTTTTGTGTTGTTCCTCTAATAGGTGTAGACAGTGTGGATTTTTTACTTGGTGTTCTAATCTCACTAGCCAACCTTTTTGTTGCTTTTTCTATCAGTTTATGTTTTGAGTTTATACTGTCCATTGCTGTCTTTAGTTCTGTGTTTTCGATGGATAGGTTATTTATTTCTTCATGCGCTGCCTGCAATTGCGAACTTAATTCTTGAATTTGGCGTTTGAGGTCCTCTATTATCTCATTATCTTCATCTGTTATATTTGGTACGCTGCAGTTAGTGGCGCCCTCTATTGTGGAATCATTTGAACTGGCATCATCGAACGTTAATATTTCTGTATCGGATCGTCTTCGTTGACTTCGTAGCGTGATATTTTCGAAGAAATTCATTTTAGGTACTACTATTTATATAAATCGTTCAAAAAAGTTAAATTGTGCTTTTTGAGTTTGGTAGAATTTGAACTCGAGACCAATCGATTCCACTCCAAGGTGTAGGCGCTTATACCTCTGCGCCAAATAGACATTAATTACTCAGATGAAATTAGATAGCCAGTTGGTTCTTGATCTTTGACTACGACATCATCCAATTATTTTGTAGGTTCAAAGTTCAATTCTTTGTTAGAGAGATAGTGAGTTACGACTGTTACGGTTTGAAATTAACTTGTTTTTTATCGTGTTTTCACTTATAGTACAGGATCCGTACATAGAACGACCTTCACCGATCGAGTAACCGGACGAAATGTGTTTTTTATGAATTAAAATATGTTGAAGAATGTGACGGTGATGGGTTGCCTCATAAAATCCTGTCAAGGATATTTTTAATTAATTTTATAAAAGGTTATTTTTTTTCAGTACCTTCACCGATAGAGAAACCAAAGAAAATTAACACCAATTGAAAGTCCGAAGTCTATAGAATATGCTAACGTAGGGTTGCCTACCTTTTTCTTGTCAAGGTTATAGGGTTGCCTAATTTGAACAGGTGATAAAAAAATGCTACCTTCACCGATCGAGTAACCAAATTAATTATATATCAAAATAAAGACATTTTTTTTACGAATACGATGGTATACGGTTGCCTATGAAAAACTTGTCAGAAATTAGGGTTGCCAAGCGTTGAAGTTTGAAAATTTTAGACGGTTGGAAGCACAAATGAGTAGATAAACGGACTAAGCTTCTTAAGAACGAGCAAAATTGTTACATTTTTTGGTAGGGTTGTCACAATGGGCCATAGGGTAATACAAATTAAACAAAAAATGTGTTAAATAGTTTTATTATCTTTATGATAGAATCGAATCAAATCAAATAAAATAATTTAATGCAACCAAGACAATTTTAAATTGTCAAAAGACATAAAATAAAGTTAGTACAAAAGTAGTTATGGTGCTACAGTCCCAGTCACAAGACATATTAATAACTGTGAAAGGACCGTAGATACCCATTCAAATAGTCCAGTCAACGAGGCATATGTGGTCCGAAAAATTCCTCCTCCGGAACTGAAATTTGGCATATTATGATGAAGGTGATTATCGGCGACGAGACCCACGCAACGACAAGGGGTGCAAGTAGTGGGAGGGCCTTTGCCGTTGAACAATGTGATTTTTAAGGTGATTTTTAAGACAAGTGTTTTCTAATCAGAATCCAGTGATTGTGTTGTGTATATATTAGATTCTAATTAGATTATCTTGTACGTTCTTATTAGTTTCTAATTAGATAAGTTTTTTAGTCGAAAATTGTAAAAGTTTAAAACTTAGATTATTACGTAACTTGAAAACTCACTTTTTTGTTTATGTATGTTTTTTAATTAAAGTATTTAAAAGGGTTGTGTTTCATTACAAAAATAGATTCACAAGTTCTTTCATGAAGATCGGTCCAGTAGTTTTCAAGTTATTGCAATTTTTGTGAAATCAAACTTTTGTTCTTGTGTAACTTTTAATAGTTTTAGTTCTAGGTTTTTTTTCACACCACAACCTGTAACAGTTTAATAAGCTAGGATACACTTTATTTAGAGTATAAAATACATGAACGATATAAAAACACAGTCCACAACACAGTCAGCAACACAGTCAACATAATGCACAGTATAGCACTAGACCACTGGGTAAGGCCACAATAGCCTCAGCAGGCAGGAACCGCAGCAGGAAGGGGCCTCAGACAGGCAGGACCGCAGCAGGCAGGGGCCTCGGAAGGCGCAGTCCTCAGCAGCAGGGAGACTCCGAGGGCAAGATCCTCCTCAGAGTGTAAGAGCCTCAGCCTCTTCAGTAGCCCTCAACAGCAGAGAGTCCGAGAGGGCAAGATCCTCAGAGTGAAGAGCCTCGGAGGGTAAAAGCTTCCTCCGTTAGTTCAGAGGGTAAGAGTTCCCTCAGATTAGTGCCTCAGAGGGAAGCTTCCTCGTAAGACTGGATAGAAGTCTGAGATCGAAAGCACCCAGAGTCCGGGATAGAATGAACCAAGGTCTTGGATAGAGTGAACCTAGGTCCTGGATAGTCCTCCATAGAATGAACCCGATTCCTTTGACGGCCTCGGCTTTTATAGGTGTCAGCTTGTTTTGAAAATCATCCTTCATTTCTGTTTTCAAATAGTTTCTTCGGATTCCGACAGATCAGACGAAGGAGGAAGGAGGTCTGCGTGCGTTTACATTATGTAAAATTTTGAATTGAGTAATTTAATAAAAACATTAATATAATAATTAAATTAGACTTTGTACAATATTTCAATGAAATCAAATAGATAAATTAAATTATGTAAACCAAAATGTAGCATCATAGATCAATAAGCTTTAAGCTAAAACAGAAAGTAAAAATAAAACTACTATATTTCCCAGTTTAATAGACTAGGAGGATACACTTTATTTAGAATATAAAATACATGAGCGATATAAAAACACAGTCCACAACACAGTCAGCAACACAGTCAACACAATGCACAGTACAGCACTAGACCACTGGGTAAGGCCACAATAGCCTCAGCAGGCAGGAACCGCAGCAGGAAGGGGCCTCAGACAGGCAGGACCGCAGCAGGCAGGGGCCTCGGAAGGCGCAGTCCTCAGCAGCAGGGAGTCTCCGAGGGTAAGATCCTCCTCGAAGTGTAAGAGCCTCAGTCTCTTCAGTAGCCCTCAACAGCAGAGAGTCCGAGAGGGCAAGATCCTCAGAGTGAAGAGCCTCGGAGGGTAAAAGCTTCCTCCGTTAGTTCAGAGGGTAAGAGTTCCCTCAGATTAGTGCCTCAGAGGGAAGCTTCCTCGTAAGACTGGATAGAAGTCTGGGATCGAAAGCACCCAGAGTCCGGGATAGAATGAACCCAGGTCCTGGATAGAATCTCCTAAGGTCCTGGATAGTCCTCCATAGAATGAACCCGATTCCTTTGACGGCCTCGGCTTTTATAGGTGTCAGCTTGTTTTGAAAATCATCCTTCATTTCTGTTTTCAAATAGTTTCTTCGGATTCCGACAGATCAGACGAAGGAGGAAGGAGGTCTGCGTGCGTTTACATTATGTAAAATTTTGAATTGAGTAATTTAATAAAAACATTAATATAATAATTAAATTAGACTTTGTACAATATTTCAATGAAATCAAATAGATAAATTAAATTATATAAACCAAAATGTAGCATCATAGATCAATAAGCTTTAAGCTAAAACAGAAAGTAAAAATAAAAAGAAACTGACAGTTTGGCATTTGACATAAGTGTCAAGAAAATTATCAAGTTAGTAAACAATAATTATAAAAACGATTATAAAAGGGATGATAAACAAGATGAATAGTATGATGAATGCCGTAAGTATTCATAAATACTATAAACCCTACCAAAAAATGTAACAATTTTGCTCGTTCTTAAGAAGCTTAGTCCGTTTATCTACTCATTTGTGCTTCCAACCGTCTAAAATTTTCAAACTTCAACGCTTGGCAACCCTAATTTCTGACAAGTTTTTCATAGGCAACCGTATACCATCGTATTCGTAAAAAAAATGTCTTTATTTTGATATATAATTTATTTGGTTACTCGATCGGTGAAGGTAGCATTTTTTTATCACCTGTTCAAATTAGGCAACCCTATAACCTTGACAAGAAAAAGGTAGGCAACCCTACGTTAGCATATTCTATAGACTTCGGACTTTCAATTGGTGTTAATTTTCTTTGGTTACTCTATCGGTGAAGGTATTGAAAAAAAAAACCTTTTATAAAATTAATTAAAAATATCCTTGACAGGATTTTATGAGGCAACCCATCACCGTCACATTCTTCAACATATTTTAATTCATAAAAAACACATTTCGTCCGGTTACTCGATCGGTGAAGGTCGTTCTATGTACGTATCTTAGACTATTACGATTTTTGTTTTATTTCGGTCCACAGACATGCACAAATCACTATTCAATGTTTTTAATTTACTTCCATGCACATTTTAAGTTAAAAAAGTCTTATATTTTTATGAACTTATAGCTTTTTACTCGTCTTTTCACTTTCTCATCACTTCATTTAAAAACTTTTTTTTTTTTTACTATAACATTGTCGTACACTTATTTGTGTGTCCTTTCACTGATTTACTTATTTTTATCACTTGAATATTGTTGTACTATTTATAAAAGATTTTAAATCACAGAGCTGACGTTTCCGTAGCGACACGTTCCGTTCCCTACTCAACAACAACTCATACAGCCAGACAAAAGCTGGCCTACCATGAACTCTTAACGCGATCCAGTTTAGGCTGTGGGAAAGAGATGGCGCTAGACGACTTGTATAGCTCTGTCTCTTTTCCACAGCCTAAACTGCATCGCGTTAAGAGCTCGTGGTAAGGCCCAAGGACAGATAAATGGACAGACATCGAAGTTTAGGTAATATTTTTTAACCGTTTAACCGATTGACTGCTGCGAAACGAGTCACGGGTTTGATCCCCGCACGGAACAAATACTTGTATGACCTGCAGCAGGTAGTTGTTCCGGGTCTGTACATTTGTAATTGCACCCACAGACCGGAAGAAATTCCCAGTGTGGGAAAAAGTTTAAAAAAGTCGGCTAAAAAGATTTCGGTCTGTTCACAGCCTTAATTGTCAACTTTTACCTTTTTCTAAATAACATACACAGGAGAGCAGTCACATGTTTCCTTTCTGGGCATAAACGGCACAAAATCGGATGAGCCGACTGATCAAATATTTAAAAAAAGGGTTCGCTACAGTTTATAGTAATTACGGAAATTTTTCCCCACTGAATTGATTGTACAGAAGCCAGCACATCAAGCTGTCACAATCTGTCTTTCTTTAATAGGTTTTCAACCTTATCGTAATAGTGGAAGGTTAATCTTCGATTGGTAAAATTTGACAGATTCAGAAAGGTTTACCTGCTGGCGTCTGTACCTTTTGGTTGGTGTTAGTAGGGTAATTTTGTTGATGGAAGATAAACCTTTGTTTTAAAGGTACCTAGAATATCTGAATACCTCAAGTCGAAAGTTTTCGACCAATGTGTGTTACCTGTTATGACTTATGGCGCCGAAAGGTCTCTTACTATATAGGCGTCATTATTAGGCTCAAGATAGTCTAACGGGGTTTGTCTCCACGGATCCCGGTATCAGATTGATTTAGCCACGGATCACGGCGACTTGTATCCACCGATACCGTGATCCGTTTCCAATGCAAAAAATAAAAAAAAAATGTAGCCACCGATCACGGTATCCGAATAATAAGATTTTTTTTAAAGTATAACTTCTTTTGATTTGGGAAATTAGATAAAATAAAATCAGGTTGAAAAATAATCCAGCACTGGAGTCATAAGGATGGAATTTAGGAAGAGTAGTGCACTTGCTCACGATGATCGGTGATCGGTGGCTACATTTTTATTTTATTTTTTGTGTTGGAAACGGATCACGGTATCGGTGGAAACAAGTCGCCGTGATCCGTGGCTAATTCAATCTGAAGGCTAATTCACGTAATTTTATGACGCGCCGATGAAGTAGTAGTGCAGTTGCAGTTAAGTTCACGTTCGAGTGATAAACGGTATGTAATCTTTGAACTGCGCGTAAGCTGCGCGTGAACTGCACGTCAACTGTACGACAAACAAACCAGGAGAGAAAAATTATAACACCCACTGAATAATCGAATGGAATCGATTACATTTCAATGAATATTACATTAAAACTGCACGTTGATCGAATTGAAACTTGTATACTGTCATTTTGAAACGTCAAACGAATAGTAGAATACCGATCATGTTGCGATCCAAAGATCCAAAACACGCACGCGTGACGCGAACTTGACGCGAGCGTGTCTGACAGCGACAGAGAATACGAAAAGCGTTGTTTTGATCGAAACTTAACTGCAACTGCACTGCAACAGCACTTCTTTAGTTACGAGAATTGCCCTACTGATACCGGGATCCGTGGAGACAAACCCGTCTAACGAGCTATGAAGAGGGTCATGCTCGGATGTATCCAATGTCAAGTATTTGTTCCGGGTCTGAGTGTTTGTGTATGTGAGTTTCTATGTCTGTAAACGCACCCACGACATAGGAGAAATTCCTAGTGTAGAATAACGTTGATTTAAAGAAAAAAAAAACTAACAATAACTGGGTCACTTGGCAATATTTTTTTAATGCCATTTTAGATAATTTATCAAAGACTAGACTAAAAACGATAAATACTCGTTTTCGAAAAATATGAAGTCGATAAAAATGACAATAATGACGTGGTGTGTCTGACATACGTCAATAATAACGAATGCGAATATCAAATAACTGAAACCGATATCGTTGAGTTACAATATCGTCATATTACATTCAGCCTCTTTGTAAAAGAATATTGTTTTCATGATTTATAGTTAAGTCGTAGATTTCGCATCATACTTCTAAGTGCAATATGATATTGTATGTGGTTTTATTGTCGAAGATTTGGGTCCAAGGTATATACAACATTATTTTTACCCGACTGCGCCAGGACGGTTATGTATTTCGAGTGTATGTATGTATGTTTCGTTGTGTTGCTCTGCAGCCTAAACGGCTTGATGGATTTTAACTTGAGAGGTGTCGTTAGATTCGTCTTAAACGTGAGAGTGTCACTGGGTACATAAAACTGGCCAAGTGCGAGTCGAACTCGCGTGCAAAGGGTTTCGAACTAAAAATATTTTTTATAATCTCTCACATTCTATCAAGTGGGGTATCAAATTAAAGGACTTTAAAAATGGTTTACCAAAATATATATAACTTATATGTTTCAATTTAATTTGGACTGATAAATGCTAACAAAAACTAAAAATTATAAAATAAAATAAATATTTAAAAAAACAAAAAACCCGACTGCGTAATAAAACTAAAAAGAAAGAAACAAGCCCAGTAGTTTAGAGTTCACTCATTCACACTCACAGTCCGCCCCTTGGGAAGATTTGATTGGTATACCCCGACTGTGAGTGTGAATGAGTGAATTCTAAACTACTGGGCTTGTTTCTTTCTTTTTAGTTTTATTACGCAGTCGGGTTTTTTGTTTTTTTTTTTTTTTAATATTTATTTTATTGTGTAAAGAATCTATGTACTTTGAAAACTGTATCACGAAAAATCACAAAATTATAAGCTTGATTATTATCTGGTTGTCCGTTCAAAAATATGCTAATTTCGCGGCGAGGCGTGATACCCCCGCTCAACCCGAGCCTATTGTGTCTTAGATTAAATGATAATAGTTTAGCAATAATTTAGGCACATAACCGTGCAGAGATTGTATATTAATTAACTGGTGATAAAACAAATCCTACTACTATTATAAAGGCGAAAGTTTGTAAGTATGGATGTATGGATGTTTGTTACTCTTTCACGCAAAAACCTCTGAACGGATTTGGATAAAATTTGGTACACATATAGTTTATAACCTGGATTAACACATAGGATAGTTTTTATCCCGATTTGATGTTCCCGTGGGATAATTTTCGAGTTGTAGCGGGTGAAGCCGCTGGCAACAGCTAGTACATCATAATGTAACCTGGGTTCAGGATTCATTTTTGATGATTTTACCAAGATAAAAAAAGCCGGACAAGTGCGAGTCGGTCTCGCCCATAAAGGGTTCCGTAGCAGCAAGTAACATAATATAAAAGTTTATGTAGTTGGTTGTAATTTTGGAAGGTAAATTGCGGTTTTCGTAAACCGCAATTTACTCGTAATTAGTTTTTAATCGTAAAGAGGTATTAAAAAAAAAACTAATTATCTACTTGATCTCGTTCAAACCAATTTTCAATTGAAGTTTGACATCATATTTTGTTTTTAGTTTCATCATTCTCTTATTTTAGAAGTTGCAGGGGGGAGGGGGGGACCAACATTTACCACTTTGGAAGTGTCTCTCGCGAAAACTGTTCAGTTTACACAAAAATGATATATTATAGTAACCTCAACATCATTTTTAAAGACCTATCTATAGATACCCCGAAGTATGGGTTCGGTGAAAAAAAAAATTGGGTTTCAATTGTAAGTATGGAGGCGATCTCCAACATTACTTTTATTTTTGTATGAAAATCGTAATGCGGATCACATAATACACCTACATACCAAGTTTCAACAGGATAGCTCTTATACTTTCGAAGAAAAATGGCTGTGACATACGGACGGACAGCCAGACAGACAGACATGACTAATCTATAAGGGTTCCGTTTTTTGCCACTTGGCTACAGAACCCTAAAAAAGACTACCAGCAGCTCACCTGGAGCTTGTTTAATACAGATAGTATAGTAGAGTTTGCACCCGTGCGGAGCAAGGGCGGGTCGCTAGGTTTAAATATAAAATAGGTTTCCATTACTCCTAGCGGTGACAACGTGGTCTAGGTTAGGTGTCGACGACCGTCGTAAATCATACAGAAAGGGTGAAATATGTAATAGACTGTATATAGAACGTGTTACATAAGTTTCTTGTACCTTTTTTTAGGTGAGACAACAAATGATATTGTCAGCTCGACTGGAATTTCCTATAAGTAAGTTGTCAACATTTTTTTTCTATTTGATTAAAATAAGTCGCCCCACACCAGGAATTCTCCTGTATCGCGGATGAGTTTATATTTGAACTAAAATATCAAAAAAGCCACGGAGTCTAATTTCTAAGCAAGAATCCCGTGGTTTCGGCCTTTAGTGACAGATGGTTTTTTGACAACGAGCCGGTTATAACTTGTTGACAGATAGCTCCTTACAGTCCTCTCCACCACTCATGACCTGCGGAAGTTTGTGGTACCTTTTTTGATGTAATGAGTCATTACACAAACGAACAAAAAAAGAATCATCCCAATCGGCCTTCTAGTTTTCGAGAAATATGAAAAAAAAAATAAAAAAAATAACTAAATTTTAAATAATAAAAAAAGACGTCGCCGACGCCTTGCGCCGCCACTGGTAATGACATAGAACACTAGCGCCCCGTCAAAATGATTTCAATCGTAGCGGTATTATCCGTCCGCAATTTGATTTTGACCTTAGTAACGTTCTTACAGGATCATTCTCATGTGGACAGAAACGCAACTCGTCAGATTCGCAACTCGTCATAATAATAATAATAATAATAATAATATTCCACAACTATCACACAACGCCATCTAGTCCCAAGCTAAGCAGAGCTTGTGTTATGGGTACTAGACAACTGATAAACATACTTATATATTTCTAAATACATACATATTATAGATAAATTACACCCAGACACAGAACAAATGATCGTGCTCATCACACAAACATTTGTCCTGGGTGGGAATCGAACCCACGACCTCCGGCATAGCAGTCAGGGTCACTAACCACTAGACCAACAGGCCAGTCAAAAGTCATCTCTCAGGATGGACTCGCAACTTGTCAGAAACGTAACTCGACAGAAACGCACTTTGTCAGAAACGTAACTCGTCAGATTCGAAACTCGTCAGATATATATTTTTTTAAATAACGTGTATTTATATGAAGTTCATCGACAAAATTCTATTTATTAATTTTATTGTTAACGTCGAGCTGCGTCTTTGAAAATCTGACGAGTTGCGAATCTGACGAGTTGCGTTTTTGACGAGACGCAGTTCTGACGAGTTGCGATTCTGACGAGTTGCGTTTCTGTCGACATGAGAATGATCCTTCTTACATTATCTGAATCCGTTCCCGAGTTTTCGTTGACGGACTTAGAAAGTATACACCAAGATCCGAATCGTAAAGCCAGATTGAAAACATACCAAAATAACAAGGCACATTAGATAATCTTAAAACACAATAGAATTCAAATACAAACTACTTTTATTTTATTTTTATCTCTCAATATGCAGATTGCAGAATAAGTCCCGACTAAAGAGGTATAATGTCTTTGATTCTCTCATTCATTTAAATACCTGTTTAATCCACAATTCCAATAAAACTTTACCTTAAATTGGAACCAAGAATCCTCGCAATTACTATTGAATTAAATCTTGCAGCAGTTTAAGTAACATTCCACAATATTTATGACATACAGAAGGAAAACTTAGTGCTGAAAATATGACGAGCAAATTGAAAGTTTTCTTTTCAAGTTTTAAATGTCCCAGGGGATAAAATTACCTAGGTGCTAGTCCAGGCTATAATCTATCTCTTTGCTAAAATTCATCAAAATCCGTTCAGCCGTTATGACGCTATTGAATGACAAACATCCAACCCCACGACACAGGGTACCCTGGTGTGGAGTCCAGGGCATAAATATAGATAGCAAATAAAAGATAATTATTGTTCTTTGGTAACTAGTTTTTTTTTAATGTTGTAACCAATGATATTCTATTATAGATATGCTATACAGTTGTAGAACAACAGAAAAAACTGTTCCGCGACGAGCGGCAGCACAGATACACACTATTTTACTCACACATTACATTTCACTACAAGTAAAAAGGATAGCTTGATAAAACGCAATAAGAAAAAAAGTGACAGCTAGATAAACACATTTTTGATGACAGTTACGTAGCAACGCGCAATGTGTCACTCGTAGTCCCACGTAGGACTTTTTCTGGTCTTCACGTTTTGCGCGCTCATAACATATCTGTAATATAATATCATTGGTTGTAACCATGTAATGCGAACTGATTTATTTAAATATTTTATCTTTTTTATCCATTCAAACTTTCGCATATCAAATATTAGTTAGTGTTTTTTTCTTTCAAAAAAAAGTTGACATTAAAATACGAGTATTAAGCAACATTTTTGAACGTTATATAACTGCTGTGTGGGACCATTTTATGACATTTCATATAACATATCTGGTTGACCGAGCTTCGCTCGGTTTTTAAAATGTCTATATCTTGGGAACCGAGCTTTTCTCGAACCTGGGACCTTGATAAATCGATTCCTTGAGCCGAAAAACCCCTAATCTGTAACTTTCATGAAAATCCTTGGAGCCGTTTCCGAGATCCTGACTATATATAAATATACAAGAATTGCTCGTTTAAAGATATCAAAGGATGTAAGTCATTGGTAAAAGTTTAGGTATATTTTATTCAACAGAATCACTTTCATTTATACTTTTTTATATAAATGTAGATTACAGCGTTGCGTAACTTATGGATCAACGTCGTAGCATAAGTTAAAGAGCTACGGCGTAGCGCTACGAGCTACGTGCTACGCGTAAGATCACGTATTCCTAATACTTTTTCTACTAGTACGTTTGTGAAATGTTTATGAAACCGTGTGCCTTTATTGCTATTTATTAATATATTTTTTAGTTCAAAAAGTTTGTATGACTAAATGTATGGACGTGGATGAGGAAGTAATTGATCGGTGGTAAAAATCCGTAAAAGTTTATGTTATGTTTGGGCTGTGATCTCATTCCAGACATAAAGTTGATGTGTACTTAAGAGCGCGTATTATAAAAGTTGGAAACGTCGCAAATAGTTATTAAAATAAATATTAACAAGTTTTA
Source organism: Agrotis clavis (assembly GCA_954870645.1). Lineage (NCBI taxonomy): Eukaryota > Metazoa > Arthropoda > Insecta > Lepidoptera > Noctuidae > Agrotis > Agrotis clavis. The sequence continues at coordinate 23,861,227 of OX940930.1, forward strand.
ATTTAATTTAGTAAATTTAATGTATGAAAATAAGAAATACGGCTCTGTTTTATTAAAAAAAAAGTATTTGTAAACTATCCAAATGTCTTTTTTACACTTAAGACGGTTACACCATGAAATTCAGTGTTTTAATTGCCTAAACCTTCTGCTCAAATCTAGCTGATGTAACGCTCAAGATCTACCCTTTTTTGCTCATCTCAGCTGAATAGAATCGCTATTCTAATGGGATTATGAATTGCATTCAAACTCAGATCCTATTTATAAAAATCTACTCGTGAGCGCTTCGCATGTACGCTTCGGAAAGTAGCTAGATTTTCCTACCTATTTACTTATTCTGATACGCGGCTTAAGCCACAACTTTGCTGTCGTAGTTTGAATTTTAAACGGATATCGACGAATGCTCGTCAAGATGTCCTTTTTTTATAAGCGTGGTTAAATCGTCAAATGAGTTCTCCCACCCAGGGTAGAGCGGGAGGGACTGTCAGACTCGTACTGACTAAAATCCATGGTGTCCTTCAATAGCCCTTTACGTTCCGGGGTCACTGTTATTGTTGTTTTGGCCCTCTAAAGGGGGGCTAGTGACCGGGCCCCCCTTTGGCACTCTTTGAGGCGCGCATGTCGTCTCGATGTCTTGAGGTATCTTGGGATGCACTCGTTTTACAGGGTAATCGGAAAATTGACGTACAAAAATAATTTAGGACCCTCGGTGTTGTGAGATATCCCAATCACCACATGTTTTGTGATTCGTGACTTTTCACAGTTTTTGGATTATAAATGTTTTTCTGAATTAGGGTGCTATTATAAAGAAATAGGTGATAGGTACGGACAGGTACGTACGTATACGTACTGTCGGTACGGGTAAAATGTGTATAAATAATCCGAAAAAATACCAAGAGTAACTAACCATCATGATTTGCAATTCGTCAGACAACGATTTTAAACTTCTCAAGAATGATTATATTTTTCTTAAATGTGCATACAATATTAGGGATCGTCCGGACTATCTCAAAACACGACAATAAAAAAAAGAAGACTATTTTTTTGGAGATTCTGTGACTGAAACTGCTTATTTTTTTCATATTTGGCACTTACAAAGTCTGTGCTATAAGTAAAGGCTTTGTTGGTTTAAAACTCCCGACAGTCAAAGGACAATTAGTATCAAAATTATTTTACTGTTACAATTCACAGCTATTAATTTCCATTAAACTTCTATTATTATCTCGAAATATGAACAGTCATTAGTTAGCCTCTGACAATTAATAGCTGTTTCCAACAGCGATATATCTAAAAACCCTGAAAATTATAACAAACATTTTGTGTGTGAGATTTTATGATAATCTGTGAAATCCGTCAAGTAGGTAATCTAGGACTCGTTTTTGCTTTTACTATTTAGGTATATATATGGGTATTTTCTACTCATTTCACACTGTTTAACTTTAACTTTGAACAAAACACGCGAGCATGAAATTTTGTGAAAAATATATTTTATTTACGTCAAATACTTATTATGATTGTCTAGATAGTAACCGTCTTACTCCAAAAAAGTTAAACATTGTTGAACACTTGTCTAAAAAAAGTGTCAACTGCAAAACAACATTTGACGATAAAATATAAGGGTCGTTTTGTAGTCACACTTTTTCAAACAAGTGTTCAACAATAAAGTTTAACTTTTTGTGTTAAGACCGTAACAGTCTAGCCATGAGATGTAATTTTATGGCACGGTTGGCGTGACTGGTGAATGTCATGGGTTGATTGAGCCCGGAACAAAAATTTGGATGATCTGCAAATATTTGTTTCCGGTGTATTTGTTTATGTGTTTGTTCCAATCATACAATCTTGAAAAAAAGAAATAATATGGTGCCTAGGATAACCCCCACTAGTGCCACTTGCCTAGAACATAATTATAACTGTAGGGGCTCTTGCTTGATAAAACACTTGATTGTTTCGATGGAAGACAAATGTTCTTGCTGACGTCTTGATAAAATAATAATTGCTTATTACCAAGGTGTTTACAGTAAAACGGCCGAATGTGTACTCAATTATATTTCAATGATATTCACATTACAATAACTATAAATGCTTATGCTAACGAATTAATAAAATGCTATGTAATCATACAATAACATACGATATAACATACCCCACACATGATGCCAAACCGCAAACGTGTCAACAAAATATTTATTGTATTGACTTTTTTTTGTGTTGCAGATGGATGCAGTGTCAGCAATGAAGGTAAACAATTAAAATTAATAAGAAAACAAGTGATATACAAATTTAGATTAACAATCATCTCTCATAACCATCAGACATACTTACTTTACCTCACAAAGGGAATACCTAATAACTTGCAAAGTACTTTGAAGATTTAAACAGTGGAGTTTGCAGTCACTCTCTAGATTATACCTTTTTTTTTAAGAAAAAAAACTTTGTGCGCTTCGTACAGAGACTAAAGGTTTCCTTTCTACGAGTACTATTTTTGTGATTAAAATAAGTACTTCGCTTGGTACATATACCAAGCGAAGTACTTATTTTAATCACAGAAATAGTTCTCCCTTTGTAATCAGAAAGGTTACAGTGTGTGTGAATAAAAAATGGGAACCTCCACATGTAATTTTTTTTTAATATATCTTCTAAGCTTACATTAATAATGTACAGTTGATTTTCATCAAAAGGAATAAAAAATAAATCCTATTCTTCAGACTTTGCGCAACTTTGAGCTAATGTAATAATGCCAATAATTCTCCAGATTATTTAATTTTCAAATATTTAAATCCTCAAATGTTTTCTGTAGGTAATTAAGTTGTTTAGCTATAACAAAAAACGAATGCTATTAAAAAAAATCTGATTGAATGATGATTTAGTCTGTGTTCAGCCACGTCAATCAAGTGAAATATAAAAAAAAAACAAACACCGTGCCAAAGTCTACCGAACTGAAACGACGCTATAGGATGCGGGGTGTTAGGTTTATTTTCGTTACGGAATTTCTTGATTCGGTCGCCGCGCTCAGAGTCCGCGATAAAATCTAAAGCTATTCTTTACAGGTAGCCTACCATGAACTCTTAACGCGATCCAGTTTAGGCTGTGGGAAAGAGATGGCGCTAGAATACTTGTATAGCTCAGCTGTCTCTTTCCCACAGCCTAAACTGCATCGCGTTAAGAGCTCGTGGTAAGGCTCCAGTTCTACAAAGAGCATCGAAACCAAAGTAAATAAAGCTCAAGACCCACATTTGTCACCTTCTTAACACGACCATAACTCTTGCCTACACAATCCCATTCCCAGAGCCATGCACTCAAAACTAATGCATTCAGGATCATCCATCTTCTGTTCAGTTGTACCCGAATCACTGTGGCGTAGACAGTGCAATGCTATGCTCGGATTTGAATTAAAGTTTCATTTGCGAAGCTTTTGTAAAGAGATTTTGTTTGTAGCGCGGTATTAAAGGTGGGAGTGCGGTTTTTAATTTAGAATTTAATTAATAGTAAAGTGGTTTCCATTGTCAGAGAAAATTAATGAAGAAAATGGAGATGTGAAATTAAATGTGGTTATGTGTGGCAGTGGAATAGATGGTTTAAATATCTTATTTTCATGCCTCTTTGGTTTAGTGGTTGCAAACTATACTTCTGAGCATGCGATCTGGGTTTGAATCTCACGAAGAGTTACTGGTGTTTTTCCATCAGTAATGGCTGACCAGTGGTTACAACCTCGACTTACGAGTTATGTTCGTGGGTTTCTAGACATGTGAACACTATCAACGTCAAATGCTCTCAAAACGGTAAAGAATATATATATATTGTGAAGAAACCAGTATAAATATTCTAGTACCAAACAATTCAGAGACATGTGAAAAGTACCAAACTTCACTGGGCATGCGTGATAGCCCAGTTCTTCTCATAAAGTGAAGGTCTGTGTCCCAGCAGTGAAAACATTATAGGCTGATTATAATGGTAATGATTGAATGCGAAGAAAGTAAACATGTTATCATAATTCTTAATAACACAAGATTTAATTTGTAAAAATCACACAATATTTTCCAAGCTTTAGCTATAGATTTTGGTTAGACTTCCTATCCAACCGGAAAAGCAGACCTGCTGTAAGACGCAGTTAGTGGAATACCACTAAAATCATCTCACTACAAAAAAAGTTAAACATCTGTTGAACACTTGTCAAAAAAAAGTGTAACTGCAAAACGACCCTTATATCAACGACAAACTACACTTTTTTAAACAAGTGTTCAACAGATGTTTAACTTTCTGTAGTACGACGGTACATGTCTAATTTCAAAAGATAATCTTTATGTATTTGTTTTCCAGTAAGTCAAATAGCTTCCCGCATCATCTTTTTTATCGAGAAGCTCCATAAAAGCGTAAATGTCAAGATTCTCAGTCGTATTTCACTCTCCAATTGAATTCACATAAATACTTAGTAAAATGCAAAGAGAATCGTGAGCAGGTGTTAACGCCCCCATAAAAATGGCGACGGGATATAAAAGGTCATGTCTTGGAGACTTTACGTCTGAGTTTAGTATTCTTTTGTTTGTTTTTGAGATTTGCTTAGATTTTGTTATTTGGTAAGAGGTAGACTTTGAGGTTTTGCGACTGAGTAATAACAGTCGTCAGGTCAATCTTCAAGGTTAAGTACCAAGGCTTACTATCATCACCAAGGCTTACAATTATTTACAAAAGGACTTCCAGGCGTGGCGGTATTATCAGTCCGCAATTTTATTGTGAAGTTAGTTAGGTTCGTACATTTTTATCCGTTCCCGTGTTTTCTTTATAACGAAATGATAATTTTTGACTTAAACTCTGTTGAAGCCAAAACCGAAGCTAGCAACAGCTACAGAGTTATATTTTAGTGAAAACGTTTACCTATTTGGACCGTTGTCACTATAAAAGCCAACCCTTTTCTTACTCCAAAATATTTTCATGTAATAAAACAGAACTAGAGGGCTATATACCCTAATAATGTGTTTACAAGCAGCTCATAGCACTTTAGTATTATAATGGTTATGTTTCTGTTATTGTAATGTTGACTCCAAGTCGTTTAGAACTGAGTACGTTAATAATAAATAGTTCTTTGTTAGAGGGACTGTTATTTATGTAAAGGGTAGTTGTGGACTTCATACATTGGCTGACCAAATATGTTTAGGATTGGCATTTGTTTTTGTTTGAACAACTTCAGAGTAAACTGTTAGTCCGGTCAATTTAGACCAAAAAATGAGGGTGAAATTACATAAAGTCCCAGCAAGCTGAATTTCTGTGAAGTTGTTCAAAACATAATTATAAACAATGTCTAAAAGTTCCCCATCATTCCCCTGTAAGGAAAAAAAAATATTCAATGTCAAAGGTTAAAAAAATGAGTTTTTCGCGTTTTTCAGCAAAACGGTAAGTTTTATCATAAAAGTACCTCAGACAAAAATTGTAGATCATAAAATTATCTATAAAAATGTGTCAATACTTTTTTTCTTACGAGCCACCGTTTCTGAGATATAACGATTCAAAAAGTTATGAAAGTTGTTATCGTCATAATATGCATGAGTACGCCACGTACATTAGGGTGTCCCGTCGATGTATGAAAAAAAAATTTTTTCAAGCTACACAATCGCAAGAGGTATCAAAACTTGCGTAATTTTATATAGATTACGAATATGCTAAAAAAACTATAATTAAGTATTATCTTTAGGGCTCTACCGGAGCTTGAAGTTTTGTAAATTTTCATTTTTACAGACAGAAACCGTATGGTTAACAGAATATAAAAATCAGTTAAAAAGGGTATTTTATTATTTATATCAGTTAAACAAAGCATTACAAAAGAAATTTAAGCTTATAATATTATTCAAAACGTGAAATTCAAAATTATTTTAATGTCAAAATTTTGCACTTCCATTCAAATCCGTTCTAAGTAACTATCTCTAAAAGTTTCGTCAGTTAGACTTTATGAGGCCTCTGTTATAGTTTAACACATCTTCTCACAGCTTGTGTGTGACAGAAAAAGTCAATTATTTACAAGCCCTTACTTTTACCATGATTTGATGGTACTCGTTATAAATACGTTTAAAAACAAGTGTTGCTGTCACCTAAAAGTTGTGCCACACACTCGTTTCGGTGTAATCTCTATTTTTTATTAATGGTTTAAATATCCTGAGTTTACAACTACTTTTAGCTCCTCGAGCTTTTAGTATTCTTCGAAAAACCAGCTCCTGAATGTGATCTCTGTCATCATAAAGCGTGCTGGCAAGAAGGTTTTCTGATAAGCATTTCTTGTAGTGATAGAATTCACAACAGAGCTCAGATTTTCAAGTGAAATTCGAGAGTACAATTTCAACCTCAACAACAACAACTTCAGATGTGAAGAATATGTTTGGCTCCGTCCTTAAAAGACTTCTTTAGTTTGAAAAGGAACGAAACCGAACAACGTAGTTGACAAGCAGTTGTAAATTTTGTGATGACTTAATAGTATTTAAGTAAAGCTGTAAGGTGCGATAGGAATCGACGATTTAATCCAAATAGTATTGATCTTTTCAGAAATAATCGAAAACACATCTAAATTGGATGGATTCTTTCTATTTTAATTTTACCATAAGTCATTCTTAAAAAATAAACCATATTTAATGACGTTCCTTATAATTGATAGCTGTCGTTCGTCAAGTTCTTTGTAGGCCTCAATAAATCATAAGCAGTTTCATCCGCCTCGAACTCATTATTTAAGAACGATTAAACACAATAACAACCGTAATTAGATACGAAAAAAACATTCGCAGGTCAAGTGCAGAAAATCATCGCGCCATGCAGAAACTGAAGGGTGTTTGCATGTCAAAAACTATAAAACCTTCCGTTTCTAAGGGTGCAAATAGGATTTTTGTGTATGTATGACACCTAATTAATATAAAAAAATGTTTTTTAAACTATTAGGTAGTTCAATAGCCAAAATTAGGGACAACTAAATATCACAATAAAAATGTCAATTTTTCGTAACTTTGCAGACCGGTAGAGCCCTAAAGATAAAATTTGATATTTTTTAAATTATTTTTCCAGTAATCTACAATAAATTACGCAACTTTTGAGACGTCTTGAGTTGTGAAAATCTAAAAAAAAAATTTTCGGGACACCCTAACGTACATACAATAGAGCAATTCAATTCGACAAATATAACTATTGTTGTTGGTGAAGATGTTGACTTACTTGTATTACTCACTGCTCGAACGCCAACTGAAAAAACTATTTTTCTCTTAAAACCAGGAAAAGCTCAGCATCAATCAGTTATATATTCATCAAAAAGTTTACTTACTTTAGTAAAGTGTAAAGATCATGTACTATTTTTACACGCAATAACTGACTGTGATACGACATCTGCATTTTACAGGAGGGGTAAAACAGCAGTTTTCAAAATGTTTGAAAAACAAGATTTAATTGAATGTGCTGAAGTTTTTAAAAAGAGTAATACAACTCAACAAGAAGTTATGACCAACGGCATCCGCTTTCTTCTTTCTATGTACGGAGCTCCTAAAAAAACTACCTGTTTAGATAAGCATCGATACGCATGTTTCGTTAAAAATACTAAAAATAAAAAACAAGTTCAATTAGCTTGTCTTCCTCCAACCTCAGTTGCTGCTCACCAACATCTTTTTCGAGTATATTACCAAGTTCAAGTCTGGCTTGGTTATCAGCTAGACCCTACAGACTGGGGTTGGAAGTTGGTCAACAATATATTAGAGCCAGTTCAAACTTTACTTCCACCTGCGCCGGAAAAACTGCTGAACACTATTTTTTGCAACTGCAAAAAGGGATGCAGTGCTAAATGTGGTTGCAAAAAAGTCGGACTGTTTTGTTCTTTGGCATGCACAAATTGTCAAGGCCGGTCGTGCTCTAATATTGAATTACAAACAATGGAGGATTCGTTCGACTCCGACGAAGTATCATGCGATACATCGCTGTTGAGGCAATTTACTTGCATCCAAAATGAAGATGAAGAAGAAGCAGAAGAAGAAGAACAAGAAGAAGATCAAGAAGAAGATCAAGAAGAAGAACAAGAATTTGAAACTTACGAATAAGACGAATAAACTTCAACACTTTTTTTTTCATTTACATCGCTTTTATCTTTCCCAATTCTTGAAAATTTCCGTTATTTTGCAATAGTTTTACATTAAACAGGATCACACCCGTGGAGTAGGCCTACTGGGGAAACCACGTTAAAAAAAACGCGCTAAGTACACTACCTCATAGGTGGCGTGGAAACGTGCATATTATGACGATAACAACTTTTATAACTTTTTGAATCGTTATATCTCAGAAAAGGTGGCTCGTAAGAAAAAAAGTATTGATACATTTTTATAGATAATTTTATGATCTACAATTTTTGTCTGAGGTACTTTTATGATAAAACTTACCGTTTTGCTGAAAAACGCGAAAAACTCATTTTTTTTACCTTTGACATTGAATATTTTTTTTTCCTTACAGGGGAATGATGGGGAACTTTTAGACATTGTTTATAATTATGTTTTGAAGAACTTCACAGAAATTCAGCTTGCTGGGACTTTATGTAACCTCGAATGTCTAAATTGACCGGACTATGTATAACATAAGTTTGGTAGCATTACACACAAAAAAGGAAACTTGCTTTTGCATCTTTTTTAGGGTTCCGTAGTCAACAAGGAACCCTTATAGTTTCGCCATGTCCGTCCGTCCGTCCGTCTGTCCGCAGCTTAGCTCAGAGACGCCCAGTACTAGAAAGCTGTAATTTGGTGTAATTATACGGATTTCTTGTGCCGAAAAAGTGGTAAAATAAAATCTCGTAAAATATTTTTTTTTAGGGTACACGTAGTGGGGATGTTTTTTTTTTTCTCGCGTACCCTTAGTGTGGGGTATCATTAAACAGGTCTTTAAAAAATATTGATAGTTTCCATTAACGATTTTTTGATAAAAAGTTTCGTTTGTGAAATATTAAGCTTTAAAGTGCTAATTTTTGCTCGACTCGAGTGTCCCCCCCTCTACCAGCTAAACGGTTATGTTTGAGGGTGTGAAAAAATTCACAAACGGAACTTTATTACTTTACTAGTAGTATATACATATAATGAGTTTAAAAGAAAACTATCATGACTAAGTAGGCTTTACAAGTTTACGAGTAATAGTCGACCAACTTATAAAACGTACTTATACAACATATTTTCCTAAACAAAATGTATCGGGGAACATGTTCTTCATCTGCAAATGTAAGTTTGTCAACTTTATTTTTACAGCTATAATAGGTGGGTATGTTTTGGGGATAGGTAGGTTTTTATTGTCAACTAATTTTAACTAAATTAAAAAAAAAAGGAGGAGGTTCTCAATTCGTCGTTCTTTTTTTTTTAATATATTTTCCCCGATTTCTCAAAGACGCCTGGACCGATTTTGAAAATTCTTCTTTTTAAAATTAAATTCAGCAAATCAGTTTAGTTAGTTCGCCTAAGTATTTTGATGGGCAACTACGGAACCCTACACTGTGCTTGGCCCAACACGCACTTGGCCGGTTTTTATTCTGGATTCTCATGAAATGAGTCCTGAGGGACTGTCTCGTCAGGTAACCGTGGCCCTGGAACGTAAAGGGCTATTAAAGGATCACCGTGTGTTTTAATCATTACGAGTCTGACAGTCCCTCTCGTCCCGCCCTGGCCCTGCAGTCTCGACAAATATAACGACAAAAATCGGTTATTAAGTCTAATCTATGTCAAATTTCTTTAATAGATTTTCAACCTTATACTTTCGAAATAAAGTTGAAAATCTATTAAAGGAATTTGATAACGATACGACTTAGCGACCGATTTTTGTTGCTATCTAATGTCGAGACTGCAGGGGCTGGGCGGGCTCTCATTTAATGACGTTGCCATGATAAAAAAGTAGGTACGGTACTTCAGCAATTTTGTCATCAACAAATTGATTGAAAAAAAAAACAATAAATACGAGTGTTTTCTATCTTTTTTTGCATGGTTTTTTCCTTACACATGCCAATACGGAAAACCTTGTTCGACACCTGTTTCGATACCCAACAGTACCCTCACATATTTATGAGACAATTTGGAAAACAATACTACTGTGCTCTCGGGTGTCATAGGTTAGGTTCGACAGTACTAACTCAAACGGGTGGCAGGTGGAAGCTATTGTTTCAAATCCCGACAGACTATAGAGAATACAGGCTTAAAGGAAACATGATATTCAGTAGAGGAGAAAAGCTTCTTGAATATCTGTGAATTGTTTATAATGTAGACTACAGCAGGGTTATTCTGAAGTCTTAAAGCAGAAGTAATTCAAGTGTGGGAAAGAGACACAGCTATACAAGTCGTCCTAGCGCCACTTGATTCCCACAATGGAATATCTACGGCTTTAAGACGCTTCGCCCGCTACAGCACACGGGCACGTAATATAGTAATACAATTTATGATATAATTATATCCAAAATTCATTGAAATCTCTTTTTTTTTGTCGTGGTAAAATTATTAAATGAGTTCTGTCAGACTGTCTGACTGTCAGACTCGTACTGATTTAAATCCACGGTGTCCTGCACTACGTTCCGGGGTCACGGTAATGAGATAAGTCCCGCGACCCCGGCAGGCTTTGGCCCTCTAAATGGGGGGCCCTGTCATTATGCTGATACTCTTTGAGGCGCGCGTGGAACACAACGCGCTGTCAACCCGGGCATGCATGGTCCATGATCAGACAGCGAGTAGCCCATTACACTCGCCGCCCGCATGCCCGTCCGAAACTGTCTTACGACAAAAAAGTTAAACATCGGTTGAACACTTGCCTATAAAAAGTTTTGACTGTAAAACGACCCTTATATCAACGTCAAATGCCGTGCCGTCACATATTATGTGTGTTTAGTATGCAGAGACACATTTAGCTTTTTCAAGGTACTAAAACGAAACAATAAAATAACAATTGAAAGCTGGCCTGACAATTGTTTTGCCAATGCGTATTAGCCCAAGAGCCCGTGAACCCCAGACCTACGTTATTTTATAAAGGCTGAGAGTTTGTCAGCGGATGCTCCCAACACTGGTAAGAACGATGACCATTTATGGAGTTTGGGTAATGGTGGCTTTGGCAGATAAACGGTACTAAAGGTGCGTAAAATATAAGTTTACTTACGTCATAGTATAAAAGCTGATTTTTATATATAATACTCGGGTAATAAGTAGATGATGTTTCCTCATCAGCCAGACACTTATCATGGTGGCAACCCCTTGCCAGACACCCTTAATGTTCACGAAATTATAAGTTTATTTACGTTATAGTATAAAAGCTTGATTTGTTACAATAATACTTGGGTAATAATATGTAGATGATGTTTCCTCATTAGCCAGACACTTTTGATAGTTCCAACCCCTTGCCAGACAAACATTGTAAATAGCCCAGTCAACTGATGTTCAAAACAAGATAGAGAGGGAAAGTCTTGGAACACAATTTTTGACTACGCATCTTTGTTTGGACTAGTTAGGAGGAGAACTTACATATCGAAAGTCCTCATCCCTAGCCCTTGAGCTAAGGGGGAGGGAGGGGTTCGTAGGTACCACTTTTTGGTTTTTCGCTTATATCTCGGAAAGTCGGAAACCATGGGTCCTAGCGGCATAATATGTATGAAAAAAATAAAAGCTGAATAAATTCCCCATAAGTTTTGTTTAATATATGTTTCCAGGTCTTGTTTAGTTTTCGAGTTATCGCTCTTGAAAGTCTGTAATATAGTGAAAAATAATTTTTATCTTTTTGCATTTGGAAAGTTGTATTTTATATCGCCAATTTAAAGGTCCAGAAAGCATGAGCAGTCTTTTCAGACCCTCCCTTTACCACCTACAATGAACTATGCCAAGTGAAACCTGCATCTTGAGGCGATATGAGCTTCCAGCTAAAAAGGTCTCTTACAGTGCTCACAAAGTTATGACAAATTCTTGAATTCGCGGTAGCCACCATCAAGCTTGATATTTTTTGTCTTACTTCCACCGAGGGAGCAGTAAAAATAGCTCAGAAACTCATTCTAGATTATAATTACATATTAGGTAGGTGACATGTGACATGTACAGGGTTTTGATTCTAAGTTGACCAATAAGGAGAAATCCGCTTCCATAAGAGCTACAGAAAAACGATCTTAGGAACCTTTATAGCTTTTTATAATGTTAACAATTTTAGCATATTTAAATTTTGATCAAGTGCGAGGTGTTCATAAAAATTAGTATGTAGACCCCGCCATCCCCTTCGAACCTAACCTGTCCGAGTCGGGGTGCCCCAAGTCCCAAGCTCGCTTCGCTCGCTCTTGGATCCAAAGTACTCCTAAATGTGTGTAAAATGAGTAACGAAATACGACTTAAGTTGTAATGTACCTAATCCAAACTAATATTATAAATGCGAAAGTAACTCTGTCTGTCTGTCTGTCTGTCTGTCTGTCTGTCTGTCTGTCTGTCTGTCTGTCTGTTACGCTTTCCCGCTTAAACCTCTCAACCGATTTTGATGAAATTTGGCACAGACAATCTTTAGACCCTGAGAAAGAACATAGGCTACCTTTTATTGCGAAAAAGGGGATGAAGAGGTTGAAATAGGGGTTGAAAGTTTGTATGGGATTTCTTAATTTTAAAAGATAAAACCATGAAAATTTATATTTAAGCACTTGATAAGATATATTTAAACATTTGTTCTAGCGTTTTTGAAATTTCGACCTGTGAGGGGGTGAAATAAGGGTTGAAAGTTTGTATGGGATTTTGTCATTTCTGGGGATAAAACCATGAAACTCTATATTTAGGAACATGATAAGAAATAAATAACAATTTGTTCTAGCGTTTTTGAAATTTCGACCAGTGAGGGGGTGAAATAAGGGTTGAAAGTTTGTATGGGATTTCTTAATTTTAAAAGATAAAACCATGAAACTTTATATTTAAGCACTTGATAAGATATATTTAAACATTTGTTCTAGCGTTTATGAAATTTCGACCAGTGAGGGGGTGAAATAAGGGTTGAAAGTTTGTATGGGATTTTGTCATTTCTGGGGATAAAACCATGAAACTTTACATTTAGGAACTTGATAAGAAATAAATAACAATTTGTTCTAGCGTTTTTGAAATTTAAAATCGTTTGTTCTAGCATTTTGAAATTTTTACCACCGTGGGGGTGAAATTCTACAAACGGAATTCCCGAAATTCGAACGGAACGGAACGGATTCGGAACGGGAACTACGAAGCCAAACTTTTTGTATACAAAATTTTAACCACTGAACCTAGGAACATCATGGCAATATTGGCACCGACCAATGAAATCGTGGGACAGATCAATGAATGAATGATGTCACATGTGCAAGGCGATGTTGTCGAATATTTGTCAGTAGATATTGTCATGGACAGTGAACAGGTGACATCTTATCCTACAGAGTTTCTAAACTCTTTAGAGCTGTCAGGAGTGCCGTCTCATAAGCTGAGACTGAAAGTTGGGGTTCCAGTTTTGTTAATGACAAATCTCGAAGCGCCGAGACTATATGCAACGGGACCCGATTGCAAATTACGCAGCTAGGACGCAATATTATTAGAGCAGTTATAATGACAGGAATAGCTAAAGATGAAGAAGTTTTAATTCCCCGTATACCTACCCATGATCCCTACAGATTTACCTTTTCAGTTTAAAAGAATCCAGTTTCCCCTCAAACCAGCCTTCGCAATGACCATTAACAAAGCGCAAGGGCAAACACTTAAAGTAGCAGGTGTCCATTTAGAGAAAAACTGTTTTTCGCATGGCCAACTGTACGTGGCCTGCTCGCGAGTGTCGAGTCCAAACAATCTCCACATTTTAACAAATAATAACAAAACAGCAAACGTTGTGTACAAAAATGTTTTAAATTAGGTCATTTTAAAATATTTTTGTACAGAACGTGATGCTGGCCCCCGGAAGTGTCTCTTGGACATAAGGGACCAATAAATTTTCTTGGGTACTTTCTGCCACTTAATGGAATACATAGGTACCATAAACCTACTGTAAACAGATATTTTATATTTTTTTTAAACATACCTACTCTCTTTTAACCAAATGCTATACCCAAATCTATACCGTTCCATTAATATAATCCCTAATATTCAAATTAATTTACTATAACTGTGTAAATGTTTGTTTCACGGCTAATTTGCTGAGCCGTTTGTTACAAAATTGGATATGGATAGTCTGAAATCTGAAAAACAACATAAGCTACTTTTTATCAAAACACCACGCGGGCGAAGCCGCGGGCGGAAGCTAGTATAAATTAAAATGACATTCTGCGCAACTTGGAGGGTCACTGATGCTGTTTTCTGGATCTTTGGCGACATCAAATACAACTTTCACATGCAAAGAGGTAAAAATGATTTTAACCAATATTACAGACTTTCAAGAGCAGATATCTCGAAAACTTAACAAGACCTGGAATTTATTCAGCTTTTATTTTGTTCCCAT